>JAWDJD010000002.1:274682640-277170140 GCA_035047305.1 Bradypodion pumilum | reverse complement strand
ATCCTCCGCTGCCTTTATTGCTTTCTCCATGTGTACACAGAGCTCGGCTGCACCTGATGTTTTGGCTCTTGAAGCCCCTAGCAACCCTCCGGCATGATTCAAATTCCCCACTCCATGTAAAGAGATACTCCTTTGAGTACAGGATCTAAAATATACAGAGAAACCAGAAATCGCCCTCAAGGCTACTCAGGCCTCTGGTTCAGAAAGAATAGTTAAAATGTGCTAATAACAATAACCTTAACCCAGATATTTTATTTTATTTTATTTGTAGAGGGGCAATCAAAGTCCCACTGTTAGGAAAAGAGACAGGTTCTATGTTAGCTTGGACTTCAAAAGGTATAGGTTCAGTTGCCCACTCTGCTACAGCCTGCAAATAAGATCAGTGGGAAATGGATGGAGAAAACAGGTGCAGGCATGGAAATACAAGTGGGGAGTCCAATGTTTGAGACAAGACGCCTGTCTGGGCAACACCTGTTGGTTCCTTCAGTTGAGGTTATGCTTGGATAGATCTGTCATATTTCTGCTTCAATTACAGTAATTATTGCTACACTTATATCTCTACTGTCAATTAGCACATGCAAATTTCCCCTGACTTGAGGCATTTCCTCTTTTGATGCACAAGTACCCTACCTTATCTTTTCTTTCTCATATATATGAGCCAAAGTTTGAAGAAGGTACTTTTTTGGACAGCTGCTGGGAACAGTCATACAAGAAAGGAACTTTTATGAACTCCTTAATAGTTGACAGCATAGCTATCAAGTAACACTGGGACAGCTTTGTATGTTATTATATACTGGTAGTGCATCTGACACGAATAAAGAAAGAAAGAACTGCCCTGTTGGGAAAACCCTGATCAAATCCGCAGCAACTCGTGTCATATTGCTCCATGTCAAGTTTAGGTAAAGGTAAAGGTCTCCCTTGCTCAAAAGCCTGTCATGTCTGAATCTAGGGTACACTGCTCATCTCCATTTACAGCCAAAGAAACAGTGCTGCCCACATCTGCAGACGTGGTAGGCATGACTAGATGCCGGAGTACACAAAGCACTGTTCAGCATCTTAACCACTAAGCCACCACAATCCCTTATGTCAAGCCTATTGCTATTTAAAATAGCACCCAAAGTAGTGGGGTTCTCTGTTCCCGATTTTGCAAATTCACCTCAGTTTGGGTGAGACAGGATGTGTCCCTGCTGCTTCCTCCCCTTCTCTTTTCACCATCCCTTCATTCACACCTGCTTTCGGGGCTGTTTAAAACGTACCGGTAATATTGGTGGTTTTACTTAAGATAAATCACAAGGAGCCATTGCTGTTTGTGAAGCACCCTGCAGAATCTCCTGGGAGCTCAGGATCCATTTCTGTCTGCCCCTTCTTCAGCAATCCCTTGACTGCCGTCATATCTTTGATATTTTCCCCCTTCCTTTGAGCCTTCATTTGCATACACTGCTGTGGAAAGCCTTTCTAGAAACCTGTAATTAAATCACACATCAAAAGATATGCATGAAACCTGGTGGTTTTTTTAAGGGGGAGGCAGAACCAGGGCATGATATTCCCGTCATGGGGCACAGCACCTAGCCCCAACATGCTTATGGTGCCAGTGTGGATGTCCACACATGCTGGATTAAAACAAAGGAAAAAGCACTGCAACTTTGACGTGTGTTACAAATGATCCCATGCCTGTTAGTAGTTAACATGCAAGAAATATGTTTTCTCCATGTTATTGTGAACAGAAGTTCCAGCCTAAAAGAGTCAACCTTTCCAATCCTTCTTATCCCCTCTTTTAGGATTAGTCAGAATTTCTACTGCCAGAGTGCATTGGCATACTGTTGAGCTTCTCTCTATGGACTAATTTGCTGGTGGTTTAGGCAAGGTGGAAAAAACTCTCCTGTTTTTCCCCCTCAAAGAAGGCTGTAAAGCTGCTTTCTATCCTTGCAAAACCTATTAGAGAAGTTGAAGAAAGAAAAAAACCAAGGACATCAGACTAAGAAGATGTTTCAGAGCTTTGAAATTCTGGTACAATTCTTCTTTAGCTGTGCAGTAGAAGTAGGACCGTAGGGGCTCTCTAGTGGTCCCATCAGCCAGGGAGGCATACCTCACTGGGACCAGGAGAAGAGCCTTCTTGGTATCCGCCCTGGCCCTATGGAACCTCTTGCCACCAGAATTGTTCCTCCAGGTGGAGTTGCCTCCCCCCCCCCTTTCAGGAAGGCTCTAAAAACATGGCCCTGCCTGGGATTTTAATGAGGGGTTAGGGTGTTTTATGGATTTTAATGATTTATAGTTTTGGTACTGATTTTATTGTGTGGTGATGATTTTTAAACTGACGTGAGCCACCTTGGGTCGCCAAGGTGAGGAAGGCAGCAATATAAATAAATAAATAAATAAATAAATAAAATAAATAAAATAAATAAAATACAGAGACCCACAGAAGAGAATAGCTATATGTTTCCCATAGCCCACCACTTTCTCATTAACTGGCACTCAAAGTCTCCATAATGCACTCTAAGACATTTGTAGAAGAAAGAATTTTAAAACAAATTCTTAGTGTTACTTAGCACTACAGACATGTGGCTGCCACTTTCTTTTCTACATGGATGCTAGCAACCAATCAGATATGCCAATCACAGCAAAACAACTGACGTCAACCATCAATTAGAAGGAAAGAGCCCAGAGCAGAGTGAGGCAAGGCAGAGGTCGGAAGGAACTATTAGTTAGTGCTGACAAATTAAACAGTCATCCCAGCCCAGAAGAGTGCCTCCTATTTACTCCAACTACAGGCAGCATGCAAGATTGCAATAAAACTCCAACAGAAAGAAGTCAATACATACTAATCTGCATGTAGGTCTAGAGAAGACAAGAGAAGGAAAACAGATTCTATTTTCTGCTATCTACTACAGTTTAACTTGGAGGTGGCACTGCATTCTTGAGGGGAACAGGGATCCATTATGATGGTCTGCCCTCACAGATGGAAGACCCAACAGGGTTCCAGACTGCCTTGGAGGGTTTCCTACCACGCTGGTAGCAATACTGTCTCTGCCCTGGTTGAGAATTGATACACAGAGACCTCCAGAGCTATTGACACTATCGCTCCTAAATGCCAAATCTGTCTCAGAGTCCATCCAATTCCGTGGTTTACCAAAGCTCTAAGAACTCTGAAGCACATTAGGATGAGGCTGGAGAGCAAATGGAGTAGAGCTTCTACAGATGACAACCTGGCTGGTGTAAAAAAAAAAAATCTGCAATATTTATATCAATACTTTAAATCTGGTAAGGTTATCAATATCTCTGCTATCTGATTATGCAGTCTAATAATCAACAGAAAGAACTTTTCAGAATCACCAGGGAGCTACTGGGTACTGATCAAATGAATCTTGCTAACTGCAATCAGTTGGCAGCTTATTTTAGATCTAAGGTGGATGTCATTCAGAGGAACCTTTACTTCAGAGTTAAAGCAGTAAGTCAAGTGGAGATGTCTAGTGCATTGTCTGGTCTTTGCTTTTTTGGATCAGTTTCAACCAATAACATCTCAGGAAGCCTCTAGGCCAGTCTAGGGTGCTCACTGCAGGGCCACCACTTATCTATTAGATCTTTGTCCATCCTGATTAGTGAAAGTTTCCAGTGAGAGCTTGACAGGGTGGATCATGGAAATCATTAACTCCTCTCTTTGAGGGGGGTATTTTACCAGATCATTTAAACCCATCCCAAAAAAGTCCAATTTGGTGGCCAGTGACTTTAGCAACTATCATCCGGTTACCAAGGTAGCAGAAGTTGAGATCATTCTTGGAGACCACAGAATGACCCAGTCCATTCCAGTCTGGATTCAAGTCTCAACATGGGACTAAGATGGCTTTGGTTGATGGCCTTCTGATATAGGCTGACATAGATAACTTCTCGCTGTTAGTCTTCTTGGATCTCTTGGTGGCCTTTGATACTGTCAAACATGGTGTCCTCCTGGACAGACTCTCAGAACTGGGTATCCGTGGCAAGGCTTTGACCTGGCTCCGATCCATTTGGGGGGATGTGTCTGAATGGTACAGTTAGGGGATGAGTTGTGAGATCCCTGGATACAATAATATGGGATGCCCCAGGGTCCAACTCTCTCCCAGATGCAGTTTAACCTCTATGTTAGACTGTTAGGAGAGGTCATCAAGAGATTTGGAGCTTGCTATAATCAATATGCTGATGATACACAACTCTATCTCTCCTTCTCCACCTCAGCAGAGGATGCTGTCCAGACCTTGGAAAGTTGCCTGGAGGTAGGGATGGAATGGATGGAGGACAAAAAGTTGAAGCTGAATGCTGATAAGACAGAGAAATGCTTGTTGGGGACAACCAATCACATGTTGGAAGCATTTCCCTCAATCTAAGGAGTGTCACTCTCCCATTGAAGGAGGGTGTTCATAATCTGGGCATGCTACTTGACCTGACTCTATTCATGGAGGCTGAAGTATCATTTATTTATTTGTTTATTTATTAGTCACATTTGTATTGCCACCCACTCGGCAAGCAACTCTGGGCAGCATACAACAATTATATCATGAACTACATAAATCCCACTAGAGAATTATAAAAAATTTAAAACCAGCAAAAAACCCAATTAAAAAATACAATAAAAATTAGCCCAACAACTAAAAAGAGTGAGGGGGCAATATTACTATATCAGCCAGCAGGTGGAGGACACTCCATCCCTAGTGCCCTACACCTGCTTTGCCAACCAGATTTTTAGTTCTTTCCTGAAGGGCAGCAACTCCGTCTGGAGTCATAGCTCAATTGGCAGGAGGTTTCATAGGGCCGGAGAAGACACAGAGAAGGCCCTCATTCTGGTGGTAGAGAGGCGAGCCTCTCTGGCAGATGGCACAATAAGAGAGCCTCTCCAGTCCACTCTGGTGGGATGGACAGATGTTCTCAGGGTGACGTGGTCTCTTAGGTATCCTGGCCCACTATCACGTAGGGCTTTAAAGGTCATTACCAGCACCTTGAATTGCACCCAGAGACACACCAGTAACCAGTGCAGCTCCCAAAGCAGTAGCAAGGTATGAGTGTAATGTCCACACCCCATCACCACTCAGGCAGCTGCATTCTGGACCAGTTGCAGCCTCCGAATGGTCATCAAGGGCAGCCCCATGTAGAACACATTACAATAGTCCAGTCTGGAGGTGACCAGAGCATGCATGACCATGAGCAAGGAGTCCCGATCTAGGAGCGGGCATAAACTGGCGTATGACACAAAGTTGTGCAAAAGCCCTCCAAGCCACGACTGCCATTTGATAATCGAGCAGGAGTCGTGAGTCCAGAAGGACCCCCAGATTATGCACTGGGTCTGTTTGGGGCAAAATAGCCCCATCTAGAACCAAAGATGGTAGCTCCTGATATAATGCGGGGGCCCTAACCAATAGCCACTCAGTCTTGCCGGGATTCAGCTGAAGCCCATCGTCCCCCATCCAGACCCCAACCATCATTGCTGGTCAAGTCCACATTTTACTTACTGTGACATATCACCCAGCTTAGCCCATTCCTAGATAGACATTTCCTGATAATGCTGATAATTTCCAAGACTGACAATCTCAAAGCTCTCAATGAGACTACTATTGAGGCTGGTATAGAGACTTCAGTGGGTACAGAACACATTGGCCAGACTGATCACAGCTATAGATCATTATGGCCATATTACCGCAGTCTTGGCTAGTCTTTCTTGGTTACTCATTGTCTACTGCAGGGGTGCCCAAACATTTCAGGCTGCGGGCTGATCATGTGGTGAGTGTGCCAGTCACGTGGTTCCTCCCACCGGAAGCAGAAGTAGAACGCATCTGCACATGCACATTTTACTTCTGCTTCCAGAAGCGGCACAGGCGGAGTGGGCTGAATTAATTGGCACTGTGGGCCGGATCCAGCCCACGGGCCATAGTTTGGACACCCCTGGTCTGCTGTGTCAGATTCAAGGTATTGGTTATGACTAGGGTGATGATTTCCATGACGTGTCATTTATTTCCTGGAACCGTTGTTTGAATTTATAAGTAAGTTAAAACATGTTTTAGAGTAATCTAAAGAGAATCAGATACTTTTTATTTTGCCTTTATTTTAACTTTTCAAAGGTGTTATGTCATATTTTTCTTAATTTTGTAACAAACATCTTAATTTGCTCATTGGTGACCCTCCTGACTAACCAGCATGCTTGAGCCAGCAAAGAAAATGAGATTTATTTTTATTTTTCTTATTTTCTCTCCAACTCAGGGAGGGGGAGAGAGAGAGAGAGAGGTGAGAACAAAGGCTTCTCCCCTGACCAGGCCTGGAAAAAGTGTGTGCGTCATGTAAAAGCTGCAATCTGATTTCAGCATGCCTAAAAGTATGTTTATGTTGTTGTTTATGTTTATTTGACTTATACCCCGCCCTACTCAACACATGGCCGACTCAGGGCGGCTAACAACATATAAATGACCCCAGGGCAACCCCAGGGCTTACATATAGGATACAATGTTCAAAATACAACAATAAATACAATGTTTCAAGTAAATACAATAAAGCCCAAGGTCTAGTATTACAAATTACAATATAAGGTAAAACAATCCACAAAATGCAAAATATCAGCACCACATCAAAATAATTCACAGGGAATGAAAACATCACATAATACCAACGTAAAATAATAATGCAAAACCCACAAAAAACCCTGCCTTAGAGTCTTTTGAGGGGGGAGGGCGGGGCCCAGAAACGCCAGCCGATGGAGTGGCCGGGAGGGCCTCTTCGCCCCCACTGGGGCCGAGAGCGCGGCGGCGGTTGTTCGCCCGGCACCCCCTTGCCTTTTAAGTCCTAGGCGAGGGGGGAGGGGGAGCCCCAGAAACACTGGCCAGTGGAATGTATATGTAGAAATACACAACATAGGGGAGCCGGAGGTGCTGGCGCTGGCATCAGGCGCAGCGGCGGAAGCTTTTGAGGGCTCCGCTGAGATGGTCATCAGCTGGGCTCCCACCCCCCACGGCCAGCAAAGCCACGGAGGGGAGCTGGAAGCGCTGGCGCTGGCATCGGGCGCGGCGTCGGGAGCTTTTGAGGGCTCCTTCAAGATGGTCATCAGCTGGGCTCAGCTGGGCTCCCACCCCCCGCGGCCAGCAAAGCCACGGAGGGGAGCTGGAAGTAGATGTTCAGTGAGTGAAATTGTGATATCTTGTCATACCCATCAAGCACAGCTCCAGAAAATATGGCAACTGCTCTGGCTCGGGCACACATGCGCAGCAACAACTCCTTTGCACATGAGAACTCCTATGCGCATGGGCACCGCTGCCTCTGATGGGCACGCATGCACAGTAAGCCCTTTCCCCGCCATTCAAAATACAGGACAGTGGCGGGAAAGGGGAGAATGAGTGCTGAAATATGGGAAATCCTGGCCAATATGGGATACTTGACAGGTATGTATCTTGTTCAAGAATTTGAGGAGCGGATTTTCAGTATCAATTGTGATATTTTGTTTTGTAAATTGTGTGAAGTTAAGGTATCGGCCCAAAAGTATTTTAGTATTTAACAGCATTGTGACATCACGAAACATTTACCTTCACTGAGAACAGGCAATGTTTCCTTCCAAGAGAATTTATTCTTCAACGGCAACTTCATTAAATACTCAGTCAGAATTTTGTAAGGATCGCTCTACAATGGAACTTACTTCAAATATTCCCGTAAGGAAATTGGGTTCTGGTTGCCTCAGGCATTTTTTTGGAAAAGTGCACCAGTCACCCGCTTCCAAATAAATCAACTCTAAGGAAAAATTACATCTCTGCCTGCTGTGAAGATGTGTTAGGAAAGATAAGATCTGCTGATGACAATAAGATATGGATTTCAATAGACTAAACAAGTGATGTAAACAGTAGATATGTACCCAATGTTATTACTGAAATGTGACAAGCCTGGAGAAATATTTCTTCTAACATGTGGATCTGTACAAAAAGTAAACAATTCCACAATTGCTGTGCTCTTTGACAGTTCTATAAACTACTCTGGCCAGATGGTGTAAATAGGGGAAATAACCTTCTCTTGGTAACAGATGCTGCTCTATACATGACTAAAGCAACCAAGGGACTTGAACGTCTTTATCCAAAAATGATCACATGTCTTGTGCATGGTTTACAACAATGGCCATAGAGATTTGAAGCAAATATCCTCATGTAGATGATATAATTTCAAGTGAATTTTTTGAAAAATAAAGCTCCACTTCAAGTACAAAAATTGCTCCTAAATTGGCTCTCCCTCCCCAACCTGTCATGCCACTTTGTGGGACTTTGTGGGACAAGCCAGCAAGCTTGAGCCAGCAAAGAAAATGAGATTTATTTTTATTTTTCTTATTTTTCTCTCCAACTCGGGGGGGGGGGGGAGAGGTGAGAACGAAGGCTTCTCCCCGATGCAGCTATGTATTATTTCACAAATTATGCTTCCTTGCAGTGAATAGTTAAATAATTTGCCTGTTAAGTATCTTCCTCCATCAAGATTGTGCAAGATTCCTTTTCTGAAACCTTAGCTAGAAACCTAGCATATATAGGATCTAACTTCAATAGATTATCAAAAGTAATCACTCGCCTTGAAACTATAGGAATGGGACTCAGTGATGCACTGAGCATTGTAAAACAAATTGAGAGTGGTTTAAAGCAAGCAAGGGGGAAAGTGCCTGAAAAAGTAGTGATAAACTGCAAAGAGTGCTGGAAACTAATCTGGATTATTCAACATTTTGCAAAATAAGTAATGTTCTAAATGGACCTGAAGCAGAATTTGAAGACTGAAAGTCAGAATTTTCTCCAGATGAGTTTGCTTTTTTCTAATTTATTCATATAACCTCTTGTGATGTCGAACTGAGTTTTTCCAGCTACTGTACAAGAACATATTGGTGGACAATAGAAGTTTGGAGTTTGATAAGGGCGTGGGTGCGTGGGTGCATACGTGCACGCATGCGTGCACACGTGCGTGGGTGCTTGCATGCGTTTATGACCTGAGTTACTAAACCCATTTGTTAATGCTTTTTAAGTTTGGGGGGTACTTTGAATTTACAGTTGCCATCTGGTTTGGTATGTTTAATTATTTATTAGTATTTGTTGTATTGCTGTATTAGTTTTTTATTCGTATGATATAACAATTATTGTGATTCTGTACATTATTGGTTGGTTTATATAATGTTGTGAGATGCCCAGAGTAGTGTATTTGCACTAATTGGGGTGGTATATAAACTCAATAAATAAAATCTTAGCTATCCATCTTTCCATCTGCCCCCCACCCTGATTTACATCATATGTTAAACACATTGGTGCTTTATTCCAACAACCTTACTATTCTAGGTGCAGAAATGAGCATCATGATAATTATGAAGGCTGTTTTTAAAGAGACTTCGGTGTCAGTATGCATAATAAACACAAAGAAATTTTAAAAGGCCTGTGGCACTATTGGTTTCTCTGTATAATATACATGAAACTATAATCAAATGCCTAACCATTGAGGACTATCTGAGGAACATTTTGGGTTACATACCTATTGCTAGAATGGTTTTATAATCAACACTTTGAAAATGACAATACCTGTAGTTGGCTTTTATCTCAGTTTGCTTGCTCTTAATCCAACAAGATCCAGAGGATCAATATACTCCATGTGTCGAGGGGGGATGAATTGTAATCCACAAAATAAATCTGTTAAAGCTGCCAGAAACCATTTTGTTTGCTTGTTGTTGTCTTTGTTCTGCATTAATTTGCCACTGGTTTATGTCTTTTACTCTAAATGTGTCTGAGGGCTATGCATTGGCTTTCAGAGCACAGAAACAGATATACAGTAAAACTTAGCAATTGCATTCATCTTCTCATGTATCTATGGAAAGCTGAGTTTCTTCTAAAAACATAATGATGCTGTATTGTACTGACCCACCCAAAGGCCCACACTTCTCCCTCCAAGGGATCACCGTATATACTCGAGTATAAGCTGATCTGGATATAAGCCGAGATACCTAATTTTACCTGAGAAACCAGGAGAACTGATTGATTAGAGTATAAGCCTGGAGTGGAAAAAGCAGCCGCTACTAGTGAGTTTCAATAATCAAAATAAACCAGCTTCATTTGTTGTTGTTGTTGATCAGTTGCATAGTCAAGTCCAACCTTTTGCGACTCCATAGACCACTGCACGCCAGGCACCCTTAACCTCCACCATCCTCAGCAGCCCACTCAGCTATACACCCATTGCATCAACAATGCCATCTAGCTACCTTGTCCTCTGCCACCCTCTTCTCCTTTTTTGGTGTATGCAAACCAAGACACAGGACACAGCCTCGGGCTGGGTTAACTCAGGTTTATTGCATCGTGGACAGAGGGAACATGAGGTAATGGCGGATCGATAGCTCTTTATATACAGCAGTCATACATTTGAACGTGGTGCCATGGTAGCCCATTGGCTACTGTCTGCGTGACGTCATTGCAGGTCACGCCCTTCTTGTCCAGGTGTAGGTGGTGGCGGGAAAACTTCCCGCGCTGTTGCCTTTGATGAGTTCGGACCAAGAGAGCTTGGACGCTCGCTGCTGCCAGCTGGTGGTCATTAGCTCGCGTCCTATTACAGGGTTTATATGATACAGCTGAAGGTTACATTGTTGCTATAGGCAAGGTTACATTGGCTCAGATACATTGTAATCCATGTGTACAATAAAAACCATCAGAACACAACACCCCTCCCCCCTAGGACGAGACAAAGTCTCGAGCCCACACTTAAACACACTCCCCCCCCTTAGGAGACAAAGTCTCTCAGCCAAGATGGCTTATTTCGAACACGCTGGGGTCTCGATGCGGGCTGCCTCTCCCCGGGTTTGCTACCTTCTCTTTGTCCCCTGGTTTCCTGTCCTGTAATATGAGAGGGAGACTCGTTAGTGACTTGCCGCGGCTCCGCGGCGTTGTTGGGAGGTGTGCTCTTTCTTAGGGAGGAACCGGGGGCACTGGGGGCTAACGAAAAACCCCTCTTCTCGCTTGGATGGGTGGGGGAACACTCCTGAAAACCCCCCCGGCTCGCAAAATCAAAATCAAAATCACAATCGGGGGTAGCGGTCGCGAACTCCTCTCCCCCTTCCCCGGCCCCTGATAAGACTGGCGTATCAAAAGGATATGAGTCGGGGCCGCTGCTACTGCTTCCTTCCCCCCTTGCTTGGGACTGCTGTCCACTGCTGTCTCCCCCTTGGGTTAAGCGGGTGGGGGAGAACCCTAACGCTGAATCCTGTTGCTGAGCTCCACTGACTGGCCCACTCACTCGGTGCCTCAGTTGGTCTGCGTGCCTCCTCCAAAGGAGGCCGGTGTTAGTCTCGACCCGGTACGACACTGGCCCCGTCTGTTCTACAACCGTCCCTGGCACCCAGGCAGGCCCTGCGCTGGAATAGTTCCTGCAGTGAACAGGGTCCCCGGCGGCGAAACCTTTCGAGACTGCCAACCCTATGTTTTTACCTTTATCCTCGACTCTCGTCGGGTCTAGCCTGGACAGGATCGTGGTCAGTTTTCGCCGCATCAAGAGCTCCGCCGGCGAGTAGCCTGACGCTAAGGGGGTTACCCTATACGCCAAGAGGAACTGGCATACTTGGTGATTCAGGTCCCCCGGGCCCATGCGCCGCAGCGCCTCCTTCGTTGTCCGCACCAGCCGTTCCACTTGGCCATTTGTGGCCGGGTGAAACGGTGCGGATGTGACATGCCGAATGGCGTTTACCTCCATGAATGCCCCGAACTCGGCGGAGGTGAAACAACTAGCGTTATCGCTGACCAAGGTGTCGGGTAGACCGAAAGTGGAAAAGACCCTCCTTAGCTGGCTAATTGTCGTGGCGGAGGACGTGCTCTTTACTGGGATAACCTCCAGCCACTTGGAGAACGCATCCACCACCAGGAGAAACATGGTTCCTCGGAATGGGCCAGCGAAATCCACGTGCACTCTGGACCACGGCCCCCTAGCTGTGTCCCACTCCCTATGCGGGAGACGGGCCGCCTCAGGTCGGGATCCCTGGCAAGCCTCGCAAGTGCCGACCATGTGCTCAATGTCCGCGTCCAGCTGTGGCCACCAGAAGTAACTCCGGGCCAGCGCCTTTGAACGAACTATGCCCGGGTGGCTGACGTGCAGCAGTTCGAGCACCCTCGTCCGCAGGGGCGTAGGGACCACCACCCGTTGGCCCCACAGAAGGCACCCCCTCTCTAGGGACAACTCTAGCTTTTTCCTAAAGAATGGGTCGAACTCTGTACTCGGGGACGAAGCCGGCCACCCCTTCTGCACCCATGAACTGACTTTCTCCAGCGTCCTGTCCTTGCCAGTCGCCCTAGCAACGTCGGCTGGTACTATTGGGGGTGCGTCTAAAACCTCAATTAGCAACACCTGGCGGTCTCTCTCTGCTCTCGCCTTTTGGTCGTCCGACAAGGGCAGAGGGGATCTCGAAAGCGCATCAGCATGGCTGATCTCCTTTCCGGGCCTGTACTCTAACTCATGTTGGTACGCGTTGAGGAAAATAGCCCATCGCAGCATTCTCGGGGACAGGATCTGCGGCGTGGGCTTGCTTGCCGTGAAAATCCCTAACAGCGGCTTGTGATCGGTCACGATTCTGAACGGGCGGCCATACAAAAAATCGTGAAATTTTTTGGTCCCCGCTACTATTGCTAACGCTTCCCTGTCGGTTTGTGCGTAATTTCGCTCCGCTTGGGACAGGGACCTTGAGTAAAACGCTACCGGGGCCTCCCTTCCGTCTTCCAACACGTGGCAAAGCACCGCCCCCACCCCCACCGGGGATGCATCACACACTAGGACCACTGGCCGTTTGGGGTCGAAATGCGTCAAGATTGCCTCAGATGTTAGGAGTTGCTTTAGCTCTTTGAACGCCCTCTCGTGCTCGTCACCCCACACCCATGTCTCCTCCTTTTTAAGTAACCGATGGAGCGGTTCGGCCACGGACGCCTTCCGCGGGAGGAATGTATGGTAAAAATTGAGGAGCCCCAGGAAGGACTGTAGCTCGGTTTTGGATGTGGGGCGAGGGGCCTTTTTAATGGCTGCTACCTTGGATTTAGACGGTTTAATCCCCTCGGGTGTGATCCGGAACCCTAAAAACTCGACTTCGGTTTCGAAGAAGACACATTTATCCTTCCTCAATCTCAGCCCCGCTTTCTCGAACACGGTCAGTACTTTGTCCAACCTTTTTGCTAGTTCAGCCTCACTCCCCCCTGTTATCAACACGTCATCAAAATAAGGCAACACCCCCTCCAGGCCCTTTAGGAGGCGTTCCACAAGCGATTGAAAAAGGCCGGGTGCCGAGTTCACGCCGAACTGTAACCGCGACACCTGGAACGCTCCCTTATGTGTAACTATCGTTTGTGCCGCGGCCGTGGCGGGGGTCACAGGAAGTTGCTGATAGGCTTGTGCCAAATCGAGTTTAGCGAAACACTTTCCCCCATTTAGCCTGGCCAAAAGGTGGCTGATCACTGGCACCGGGTATGCATTAGGGCGGATCGCCTTGTTAATTGTACACTTATAATCAGCGCAAATGCGCACCTCCCCGTTAGCCTTGAGGGCCGTTACAATTGGAGTTTCCCACTCCGCGGAATCAACAGGAATAAGAATCCCCTGGCCCACCAGTTTGTCCAGTTCCGCCTCTATCTTGTCCTTGAGTGCGAACGGCACCCTGCGTGGTTTGAGTCTTATCGGGCGGACCTCCGGGTCTATGTCGAAAGCTACAGGGGGTCCCTTGAACTTTCCGAGTCCTTTCTTAAAAACGGCGGGATGCGCATCGCAAACCGCTTGTATAGGGTCCCCCCCACGGTATGCACCCCCCCTATGAACAAACCTAAAGGCTGAAACCACTGTGTCCCTAGGAGGCTACAGCTTCCCCCCTTGAGGACAACTAGGGGCAGTTCCGCAGAATGTCTCTTAAAATTGACCCGAAATTTCCCGACCCCCAACACCGGAATGCTGTTTCCCTGTACGTCCCGTAGTGTGGACCTCAACGCTTTAAGCTTGGGCCGCACGTGGGGGTCGATTTTCAGGAACTCTTTCTGGGGAATTATGGAATAGGAGGACCCCGAGTCAATTTCCATCTTAATAGGGGCCCCTTGTACTAATACCTCAACGAAGTAATGGGACTGTCCCGCGGACACGCTGAACACTGGGGCGTCGTCCTCGCTGCCGTCCGAGACGCGGCCCACGCCGTCCTGCTTCCTCGTGGTCTGGGCGCCATCTTTGGGCCTCGCTGGACGGTCCGGTCTGGCCGCGCGGTCTTGTGACTGCCTCCGGCCCTCTTTCCGCTTTCTGCACGCCTTGGCGATGTGCCCCCGACGGCCGCAGGTGTAACACTCGGCCTTCCTGAACGGGCATCTCGTGCGCTCGTGGGCCGCTCCGCAACCCTCGCAGCGTCGACCACCCTTCCGGACCTTCTGGACCTCCTCGCCGTCGCTGCCTTCCGTAGACGACTTTGAGGCCCGTCGAGTCGCGTGCACCGACTGTCCGGTCTTCCCGTGCACCGAATTTTCCGCCTTGCCGGCTCTAGGACGCCACTCACGCCACTGGTGCATCTCGTCCACTCCGGCATTCGTGGACTCTGCGGCTTCCGCGGCCTCTATGACCTCTGCCAGCGTGGGTGGCGGCTCCTTATTCATCAAGCTGCGCTGTACCTCCTTGTCTTTCAGGCCACACAACACGCCGTCCCTGAGGACCAACTCCAGGATATCGCCCCATTTACAGGGGGCGGCGGCTATCCTCATGGCGGCCATGAATGCCTCAACCGACTCATCCGGCGCTTGGACTCGCCTCCAAAACGCGCTCCGAGCGGGAAACATTGCCCTCGAGGGGCAGAACCGCTCTCGCAGCAGTTTCATGATGTCGCTCGCCTTAAAGTCGCTCACCTTCTTCGGAGCGATTATGCCCACCAGCGTCCGCTTGGTTTCCATCCCGAGCATTCTGGTGAGGATGGCCCTCTTCCTCTCCTCGTCTTCTCCTTTGACTCTGAGTTCCACCAGGGCCGCCTGGAAATCCATCTCAAGCAGCTCCCAGTCTTGCGGTTTGGTGATGTTGAAACCGCTCTGTGCCCTGGCTGTTCCGTGGGGATCCATAATCCCATCCTCGTCGCCAATTTGGTGTATGCAAACCAAGACACAGGACACAGCCTCGGGCTGGGTTAACTCAGGTTTATTGCATCGTGGACAGAGGGAACATGAGGTAATGGCGGATCGATAGCTCTTTATATACAGCAGTCATACATTTGAACGTGGTGCCATGGTAGCCCATTGGCTACTGTCTGCGTGACGTCATTGCAGGTCACGCCCTTCTTGTCCAGGTGTAGGTGGTGGCGGGAAAACTTCCCGCGCTGTTGCCTTTGATGAGTTCGGACCAAGAGAGCTTGGACGCTCGCTGCTGCCAGCTGGTGGTCATTAGCTCGCGTCCTATTACAGGGTTTATATGATACAGCTGAAGGTTACATTGTTGCTATAGGCAAGGTTACATTGGCTCAGATACATTGTAATCCATGTGTACAATAAAAACCATCAGAACACAACACCTTTTGCCTTCAATCTTTCCCAAGATCAAGGCCTTCTCGAGTGAATCCTCTCTTCTCATTTGGTAGCCAAAGTACTTTAACTTCATCTTCAATATTTGTCCTTCCAAGGAGCAGTCAGGGTTGATTTCATTCAGGATCTTCTTGTTGTCCTGGGGAACTCTCCAGCACCACCTTTCAAAGGCATCTATTCTTCTGTGCTCAGCCTTCCTTATGGTCCATACATTACTACTGGGAATACCATTGCTCTGACTATGCGGACTTTTGTTGGCTGGTTGATGTCTCTACTTTTTATTATGTTCCCTAGGTTTTTCATAGCTTGCCTCCCAATAATTAATTGCCTTTTTGTTTCATGGCTGCAGACACCATCTGCAGTGATCTTGGATCCTAAGAAGATAAAGTCAGTCACTGCTTCCATTTCTTCTCCTTCTATTTGCCAGGGAGTGATAGGGCCAGTTGCCGTTATCTTGGTTTTTCTTGATGTTGAGTCTCAAACCAGCTTTTGCACTCTCTTCTTTCACCCTAATCAAGAGGTTTGTTAGGTCTTATCCACTTTCTGCCATTAGGGTCATATCATCTGCATATCTCATGTTGTTAATGTTTCTCCCAGCAATTTTAATTCCAGCTTGTGATTCATCCAGCCCTGCATTGCACATTATGTACTCTGCATATAAGTTCAATAAGCAGGGTGACAATATGCAACCTTGTCGTACTCCTTTTCCTATTCTAAACCAATCAGTTGTTCCATAACCTGCACTAACTGTTGTTTCTTGACTCATGTACAAATTTCTCAGAAGACAGATTAGGTGGTCTGGTATTCCCATCTCTTTAATTAGTTGCCCCATATAATCAGCATTTTCGTTTTGGTCCAAGATTACTCATTTCTGACAGGAGAAGCATATGAGAGCCCAGTAAGTGCCACGGGAACTGGGGTGGGGGTGGGGTGGGAGGTTGTTTTGCCACTGTAGAAGTGATCAAGGCTGGCTGTTCAGCTGCCCATATTACATGAAAGCCTGTCACTGGCAGAAAAAAAGATCATGGTTGCAGCCATGATCCAGATCTAACCTCTCTCTGACCAGGATGTTTGTCTACATTCAGTGGTCAGGAAGTGGTTAACATTCAAAGGGATACTCACATTCTGCTAGTGCTCGTCAGCTCTATAAATCACAGCATCAGATCGTCTCAAATGTGCAGATTTCCTGTGCAGCCAGGAAAATAGAGTAGATGACTCGCATATAAGCCAGGTCTGCTTTTTTTCAGCACATTTTTGGTGCTGAAAAATTCAGTTGATACTCGAGAATATTTTATTTTATTTATTTTTATTTTATATTCAATTTTATATGCCGCCCAATCAGGTAAACCCAACTCTGGGCGGCTCACAACAAGTTAAAACACACATAAAATAGTAGAACCAATTAAAACCCAACATACCCACCCACCTACCCCATTCCTCTTAAAACCCACATAAACCCACATTTTAAAAAAATAATTAAAAGAAATGGGGGCTTAATATACAGTATGTACAGTATATACAGAATATACAGTATTTCATTCCTCCACAGTATGGCATGCTGCTGGATGGAAAATACAATGCTGCACAGGATCACCATATCACCTAATTAACCAGATCCCTTTCCCCTTCCAAAATTGTTCCATCATCTGGCTCAGATTCCAAGCGGTCCTTTTAAAAAAGAGAAAATTTCTAGCCCTATTAGAACCACAGATAAGCATCAGAAAGCAGAGTCAGTGCTTTGATCCACAAATTGTAAGAACAAACCTTTCCTTGTCATCAATGTTGCAGTCATGAAAATTGGATTTACTTTTGCTGTAGTAGTACTTTATTAATTGATTAGTCTCATGAACTTATCAATAAAATATCAGATGAATTAAAATCTGTGCGATACAATGAAATACAATGCATACATACCTAAGGTTCTTTTAAAGGGAATGTAAGCTGGAGAAAATACCTTAATACAATTGATAAATACATATCCATAATCAGATTAGTGAATCTCCCTTGCAGGACACCCCAATTTGATTGATATATTAGATTCTTTTAGCTGATGCCTTGGCAGTTCGCGATTCTACATACAATGTGCATGTTAGAACCCAGGAGAAGATAGGACAGTTTGTGATTAGAGTCCCAAAAAGTGGTTTTTTCCAGTAGGGATGCAAGATATTTAAATCTGTATCAGTATATTTACTTTTGCAAACAGCTGTCATTTATTGACAGAGAACAGTTTGCAAATAAAATATTAGCCCATAACAATGAATGCTAGCTTGGGGGTTTATGGGATCTGTAATCTTGAAAAAGAAACTTTCCACATTTCTGTGATCCATCTTCTTATTCCATGTCCTTCTTGGTAGGGAGTGAAACCCAATGATCTCTCCTGATCTACAGTTCTAAAGATCTGTGAGTCTCTGGCCTTCTAGAAACATTAAGTTCCAGTTTGTTTCTCATACTCTTCTGGGAGCTTGACTAGGGGCTGCCCTGGAGAAGGTACAGCTAGGAAAGGCGGGATCAATATTTGTCCTTCCTAGGAGCAGTCAGGGTTGATTTCATTCAGGATCTTCTTGTTGTCCTGGGGAACTCTCAGATTTCTCCTCCAGCAACACAGTATGGGATCAAAATTGCTGGGAGAAACATCAACAATTTGAGATATGCAGACGATACCATGCTAATGGCAGAAAGTGAGGAAGACCTAAAGAACCTCTTGATTGGATTGAAGGAGGAGAGTGCAAAAGCTGGCTTGAGACTTAATATTAAGAAAACCAAGATAATGGCAACAGGTCCGATCAGTTCCTGGAAAATAGATGGGGAAGAAGTAGAAGCAGTGACGGATTTTACTTTCCTGGGATCTAAGATCACTGCAGATGGCGACTGTAGCCATGAAATAAAAAGATGACTGATTATGGGGAGACAAGCGATGAGAAACCTGGGGAATATAGTGAAAAGCAGAGACATCACCTTGAAAACAAAAATTCGCATAATCAAAGTAATGGTATTCCCAGTGGTAATGAATGGGTGTGAGAGCTGGACCATTAGGAAGGCTGAGCGCAGAAGAATAGATGCCTTTGAAATGTGGTGTTGGAGGAGAGTCCTGAGAGTCCCTTGGACAGCAAAGAGAACAAATAGGTCAATACTGGAGGAAATCAAACCTGACTGTTCATTGGAGGGACAAATAGTGAAGATGAAGCTAAAGTACTTTGGACATCAAATGAGAAGGGAGGACTCACTTGAGAAGGCCTTGATGCTAGGAAAGGTAGAGGGCAAGAGAAGAAGGGGGCGTCCAAAGATGAGATGGTTAGATGGCATTGTAGACGCAGTGGGCACAGAGCTGGGCAGACTGAGGAGAATGGTGGAGGACAGAGGTGCCTGGAGGAAAATGGTCCATGGGGTCTCAAAGGGACTGTGCGACTGAACAACAACAGGAAAGGTGGTGGTAGTGGGGATGGTGGGGATGAATTATTAAAATATTTTTATCTTTGTTATTTTTTGTTGTTATTGAGCTAATGGTTACTGAATCTTACATTTCTGGAAAGAAGTTTCTTAAAAGAAGAATAGATGAATTCTACATATACATGTCTTGGTATGGTTATTTGAATTGTTTACTCATATATCCTGCATGAGGAGGGCCTTTGCACAACTTCGTGTAATTTGCCAGTTGCGCCTGCTCCTGGATAGGGATTCCTTGCTCATGATCACACATGCTCTGGTTACCTCCAGACTTGATTATTGTAATGCGCTCTACATGGGGCTACCCTTGATGACCATTCGGAGGCTACAGCTGGTCCAGAATGCAGCGGCTCGGGTAGTGATGGGGTGCGGGCGCTATGCTCATGCCTCACCTCTGCTCCAGGAGCTGCACTGGTTACCAGTTTGTCTCCAGGTGCAGGTCAAGGTGCTGGCAATTAGCTTTAAAGCCCTTCATGGTAGTGGGCCAGGTTACCTAAGAGACTGCATCGCCCTAAGGGAGTCCGCCCGTCCTACCAGGGCAAGACAGAGAGGGACCCTCAGTGTTGCATCGGCTAGAGGGGCTCACCTCTCTAGCACAAGGAGAAGGGCCTTCTCTGTGTCCGCCCCAACTCTTTGGAACCTCCTGCCGGCAGACTTAAGGCTGCAGTCAGAATTGCTTCCCTTTTGGAAAGGGTTAAAAACCTGGCTGGCAGGGCATGTTTGGGGGGCCGACGGGGTATTGACTCCTGCACGTTGGCTCAATTGATGTTACATGTCCTTTCAATGATTGTGGGAAGCGGTGGGTCTTTTTAGACATGGGGTGGTTTTATAAAGAGTTTTTATTGTAGTTTTTTATGGGGTTTTATACTGTAATGTTTTTATATGTTGTACACCGCCCTGAGTTGCCCTGGAGCAAGAGGGCGGGATATAATCCTAAAAATAAATAAATAAATAAATAAATAAATAAATATTTACATTAAGCAACTATTTCAGCTCAATAAAATGTTTGTACTCATCCTGCCTGAATCAAAGGCAGGCAGAATTACTTTCCTAGGCTACAGCTCCCAGAATATGTGATATCTCTGTGCAAATCAAGAATCACGTCTTCCGTCCCATGGTCGAGATTTGCAGTTGCAAACTCCGTGGGAGTACTAGTGGCTTGGAGGTCCCTTTTTTGCCTTTCCTCTGCTGATGCCTTTTACTTCTCCAAGGCAGTATCCAGCATCTGAAGCTACCCCCTACGCTAGGTTCATGTTAAGGGCTGCTTGAAGAAAGAGCTGAGGGACAGTTAATTGACTAAGAACTTGAGAATAGGGTCCACAGAGAAGGCAGCTAGTGCCCACTGAAATGGGTTCTTACAGAAGCAGGGAGTCAAAGCTGAAGGAGGCTTAGGAGCCAGTAGATCTCCTATAGAACCGCGAGGACTGATGGACTACCTGAACTCTTGTTGGCTTCACATAATTATGACTTACCATACATCTCATGAATTAAGTTTTAGTCTGCTATGACTTTTATGACTTTTCTCTTGACCTCAGTAACTCCACGTTCCTATGTTCCTCCTCCTTGTGCATCATCCTTTCCATTTTCTCACCAGCACATCTTTCTAGACCCCTATTGGTTATCTCATTTCTTATGAACTAAGGTATTTTCTCCAGCTTACATTCCCTTTAAAAGTTTTGGTGTGGCTTATTTCCAAACTACCTTCAGCTCATCACTGTTTCCCTCTTGATTGATTCATTCCTGGGAACCTGCAAATTAGGCACTACCACTTGTTGTCTCTCCATCTGGCTACCGTGGCTGATGAATGGAAAGATGCCCCAAGAGCTCCAGTGAGTCTTTTTCCAGCTTACAAGAATGCTTGTATGTATCTATTAAACATGCTATAAAATAAATATGATGCATTAAATCATGCAAGAAGAACAAAATTGGTGCATTCGGCCTTCCCCTCCAGTTTTATCAAAGTTCACAGATGCATTAGTAAAATAAATGCAGAAAAATATTAGCATAAATTGAAGGAATAAAATAGTTCAGCAAATTGCATAGCCCTGGATATCTGTTAAAGTTCTCATAGGGTGAATGTAAATTCTCTTCCCCCCCACCCCAACCCACACTGCCACCCAACTGACTTAAGAGTTTTGGATCTGGTCATTCCTTCAGCACGGATTCTTCTTCCCTTTTTCCTCAATTAGGAGGAGCAAAGCACAATGCAGTTTGAGACAGAAAAACCATAAAGGGATGGAATTGAGTAAACCTTCTCCCTCAGGCTGAAATTGCTGTCTCTTCTCTATAGTGGTCAAAATTCTGACTGCTTGGCTTCCCTTCTGCTTGTGTTGAAACCAGGGAGCCCAGCATGTGCATGACAGCATTGTGAAAGGCTGTTGGTGCCAGTAGGTATTTTTTTTTCATTTCCCTCTTGAAATGAGATGGCCAACAGTATATTCATTCCAAAGGTGCCAAATAAATTAACTGGAAGGCCAGTATCCTATTGCTAGTCCTGACTAGAGAAGACCCAGTGATTCGTTGGGATTTACATATGGTTCTTTTTTATTCAGCAAATGATTCAGTGGGTCTACTCTTAGTGTGGACTAGCAACAGGACACTTCTTTATAGAAACAAAAAGGCAATCTACAAAGTCATTAGAATGACAAACTTGTTTTCACACAGAATCTGTCTTTCTCACAAAGTGTGTGTGTGTGTGTGGGGGGGGTGAATACAGGAGACAAGGTAGATAAAAGAAAAGACACCAAGCCTGCTTCCCTTGCAAAGCTTTTAAAAACATCCACAGATTTTGCTGATGTTAAGGCTGAAGGCTGGTGTCACATTTGAGGAACTGGAAAGGTGACTTGATAGCACCACTGTGGCCTACGGTGCAATCACAGCTTTCAAAAAATGGGACTGGAAATTGTCTGTACAGCCTGAACTGAAAAACACTGACCTACTTCTGCCTCTAAAAAGGCTCTCTCTCTCTCCGCAGTTGTGTGCATGACTCTTCCAGGAACCTATTGGCTAACTCCCTTTCCAAATTTCATTTTGTTGTTTTTGGGTTTTTTTTGCTTTTAAAAAAAAGGTAAACCCAGTCATCCTTACATATGTATATATTAGAAAGTCAGCAAGGATCTAATAATTGTCCTGATAATAAAAGGAATGCCTGTTTCCTAAGATTAACCCTTGTTTCTCCTTTTGCAACAGAATTTCCTCCCAAGTACATGCCTCAACAATCAAACTTGCAAATTAAACTCTGGTTAGTTTCCAGTGACCACATAAAGCATGCTAGCTAGGCAAAGAAAATGCCATGACAAACAAAACACCTTTCTCCACTTGGTGGAATATATCTTCAAACAAAGAAAACAAAAACAAAACTGATAAATGCATTCTCAAAAATTCATGTGCTGATCTATTCTGTTTCTGTAGGAGTTCTAACTTCTCAAGCAACAAAATACTCAGAGTCAGATATGTTTTTCAGTTATGAAAACCCACTTCCATGCTAATATTTTCTCTGTTGTTATTATGAATAAATTACTAAAATCAATTTGCTTAGCATAATAAGTGGCACTAGAATGGGCACAGAGAATCATTGTGGATCTGGTCAGTTATGTAATTCTCCATAAGTTCCATTGATTTGAATGAGCCAACTTTAACTGCAAGTCACAACTAGAGTAGATTCATTTGAATCAATGAAACCTATATAGGAGTTGACTCACCAAATCCACATTGATCCCATGGTCTTACTTTAGTGCAATTTGCTATACTAAACAACATAGTTTTGGTCATTGTTTTCATCTCCCTAGCCCATAATCGTACTGGAAAAGAATTAATTGATCCATTGAAGGGTACCAATGTCTTCTGGGGAAGACATGCCTCTTCTGGTGTTCTGGACAAGGGGGCTGCTTCTGCTGGAAGATTCAATAATCAGGAACACGAAGAAGTGCATTTGTTTTAGCCATGTGATAGCTCCTCTGCCTCATTGAAAGGTGTGAGAAGTTGTTTAAGATCCTGGAGGGAGACTCTATTGTCATACTGACCATTGGTATTAAGAAGAACACTGTGAAATGTAGTCACACATTTCTCAAAGAAAAATTTAAGTTGCTATGAGATTACAGTTCAGGAGCTTTTATAAAATGAGAGTCAGGTGGAGTCGTGGGGTTTTATTGTGTGAAAGAACTGCTGTAAAGATGGGGGTGAAGGTTTATGTTGTAGCTTGATAGGGACAGAGAACACATATTGCATGGAGATCACTCTCTGAATTCAATAGATACAGTATCACTTCTTCTTTTTGTGCCATATCTGATTCTGAATATTGGCGATCATCATGGTAATCAGCCATGAAGACTATCCTGAGAATATAATGCAGTGGTCTTTCATCTACCTTCTGCATGACTCTCATACTACTGATCCAGTTCTGTAAGTCACTTTCTGGTCCTGAGCCCTTTTGGGACGCAAAGTCCTCATCAGCCCTAGGCCAGGATTGATGAAGCTGTTGCCCTCCATCAAGATGGATTCAAGTTGGATTTAATCCACTTGGGGACCATCACCCTTCCCTGTAGACTTCAGCACCCAAGGCCTCCTCAAGGTTGTCAGGTTAATTAACTGTCGCCTGACACTCAGCATTGAGTCGCTGGCAGTATGGTCTACTCTATTACCATAGCAGGATAACCTTGGCCACCCTGGGGCAGCATCTCTAAAAAAATACCCAATTATCACTGAAAAGGAAGGTCTTTGCCTGATGACACTAACATGAGAGGGAGAATTCCAAGGCCTAGAAGCAGCCACTGAGAAGGCCCTGTGATATTGGTAGAACTGAGAGAATGGATGAAATATATTCCACAGAAGATATTGAAAGCCAAAAAGTGGTGGTGCAGTGGTTAATCTGCTGTACTGCAGCCAAAATGTTGTGAGTTCAATCCTGATGGGATTCAAGGTTGACTCAGCTCTCCATCTTTCTGAGGTCAGTAAAATGAGTACCCAGCATGTTGGGCAGAAATGCTAGTTACCTAGTGAACTGCCCAGAAAGTGCACTAAAGCACTATGGGGAGATATATAAGTGTAATTGCTATCGCTATATGAGGTGATACGGATTTTCAGATACCCAACACCTAAATTGTATATGGTTTTATAAGTCATAACCAACACTATGAACTGAGCCCAAAATTAGATCAGCAGGCAGTGGAACCTTTGGGGTTATGTGCTCTCTGTAACCAGTTCTGAATAGGCAAAACCTCAATACCTTTACCTGAAGCATTCTTATTTTGGAATACCTTATGCTGTTTTAGTTATTCCATCACAAAATATCACAGTGCTTGGAAAGGTATAAAAAGAACAACTTAAATGATAAATGAGTAGGTGTAGTTTCTCTGTGAAAAAAAATAGCATATTTAGGACTAAGGAGGATAGATGAAGCCGAGTCTGAGCACAATAAGATCTAGAATAGATATCTTCCCACACATCTAAGCAAATTAATCAACCACTACCATCCCACTTTTCTCCTTCCTTCCAAATTCTTTCTTTGTGTCTTGCATCTTTTAGTAAATCTGAGGGCAGGAATTATCTAATTATTTCTAATTACTGCAACAACAGCATCATCACTGAAAGTAGGAAAAGCAGTAGCAGCAGCGATGACAACAACTGTGGTTTGATATCTTTAAAACTAACAATTTTTATCAAGTGTGAATTTTCCTGGATTAAAATCCACTTCTTCAGGCACAAATACCTGTTCATCTGGCACTGAAATAAATGTGTTAAGTTTTAAAGGCGCTGCAACATTTCTGTCCATGTTTGTCTATTTTGCTGTGGAAACAAACACAGCTACCCCTCTGAAAACTGTCTAATTACTGTGTAAGACTCTCTGTGAAATCTTTTTTTATTTAGGTTATAGAGCAGGGTAGAAAAAAATCTTTAAATAGATTGAGAGCAGCAATCTCGGTGCTATTGACTTATGTAATTCACTGCCAGCCAGACATTGTGGTGGCTGTTGGCTTGGACAGCTTTGAGAGCATCTTATAGAGCAGCAGCAGTTGGTGATTAATCAAAATGAAAGATATATGGTAACTTTATGTTTGGATCCATTGTGTTTTTGAATGGATTCACTTGTGCAAAGAACTCTAGGAGGAAGGCTGTGGCCTCTTTGCTAATGGCCATTCCAGAAGTATCTGGCTAGCGATTGCTGGAGAGAAGAAAGATGGACGGAAGCTTGTTCTGGTCTCAAAGGATTCTCCAGATGTTCTTAACCTTTGGCATCACTTCCTATAGTCTCTGACATAGTGGTCTTGCAAGTCTGGACACATTATAAACATACTTAAGTAAAGTGAAAAACTTCCTTTTCTTTCATGTCTAGGCCAGACGTGAAACTGCCAGAATGAATCTACCTTTGCTCAATTCATTCAGTTGTTCCTTTCACCTAACCTATTGTGAGAATGATTAGCCAGCACAACAAGGTGGCCATTGCCCAGAATACGCCCTATGGTGGTTCAAAAAAACCACAATCTTTGAGGAGGCTCTTTCTGTCTACCCTGATACATATACAAGTGAAAACACATGTGCATATCTGTCAAGTATCCCTTATTGCCTGGGAAAACCCCTCTTCCCGCTGTCACATATTTTTAAAATAATCTCCCATATTTTTTTTAAAAAAAATCCAGGGGCGTATAAATCTCCCATATATTATTGTATTATTATTATATCTTTATTCATGAGGTATGTGCTTCATACCAGAGCCAGAGAGGAGGAGTGTTGGGCTCCCCCTTGGTGGAGGAAGAATCACCCCCTAGGCACAACTGCTTCCCCTCATGGAGAACAAGACAGCAGGCCAGCCTTACTGTAATGATTCTATTTTAAATCTCTTTCCTCATTCTCTGCTGCAACAGCATTTCATATTATGGTGATTTTTCATGGAACTATTTTTTACATTTTAATCACCTAATTGTCTACTGCCTTAGCCTTGTGTACCTCAATTTCATTTTTAAAACTCTGTGTTTAAGGCAGGACCACAGAAATATCCTTTTTATGTTGTATGCAAATATACTTGAAGTCGGTTGGCTCATTGTCTCTTCTCTTTCCTAGGGAAGAGACAATGAGCCAATTGATTTCCATGAAAAATCACCATAATATGAAATGCTGTCGCAGCAGAGAATGTGGAAAGAGATTTAAAATAGAATTATTACAGTAAGGCTAGTCTGTAGGGGCTGACCTGTTGCCTTATTCCCCACAAGAGACAGCAGTAGTGCTAAGGGGAGTGGGGGAGTGCCTAGGGGGTGGTTCTTCCTCCACCTGGGGGGCAGGGGGAGCCCAACACTCCTCCCTGGCTCTGGTGGCTCCTCCTCTTCTAGACTCTTGGATGTGCCTGGATTTTGGGGAGGAGGGGGCATGGCCTGGTGGGTAGGGGCGTGGTCTGGTGGGGAGAGGGGCATGGCCCAAAATTTGCCTTATTTTCATGTCCAAAACTTGAGAGGTATGCACATGTGGCATGTCAAAACAAAAAACAAATTATGCAAAGAGATCTGCATAACTATAAGAAGATAATTTTCTTTCTTTTAAAACATGGCATGTTTTCCTTTCTCAGCACTAGAGCTTCTTCTTCCATGTCTAGGCCAGACATGAAACTGCAAAATAAAGCCGCCTTTTGGTGAACTCATTCCACAGTTCCCTTCACCTGACCTAGTGTGAGAAAGATTAGCTGACACTAAGTTGCCGTTGCCTGAGGTATGTACAATTGTGGTTCAAAAATACCAAAAATCTTCTGGGAAGCTCTTTCTGTGTAGCCCAGCACTAGAGCTGATACCATGTACAGTACCTCAAAGAATTTCTAAAAGAGTTCAGTAAGTTTCTTCTTTCCTTGAAATGAAGGCTACAATCTTACCTGATCTCCACAGAAAGTTAGCATCCTGCTCTCCTTCACTGTATTGTTTCAATGGCATTTTCCTGTTCCCTCTCACCATCCTCTCTATTTAAAAACATAGCCTTCCCACAAAAGAAAGTGTTCTTATCAATATAGCAAATTATGCAATGACAACAGGCAGATAAATAAAAATGTAACCCTATAAGTTGA
This sequence comes from Bradypodion pumilum, assembly GCA_035047305.1. Lineage (NCBI taxonomy): Eukaryota > Metazoa > Chordata > Lepidosauria > Squamata > Chamaeleonidae > Bradypodion > Bradypodion pumilum. The sequence continues at coordinate 277,143,146 of JAWDJD010000002.1, read as the reverse complement.
AAGTCTGGCCCTGCCAAAAGGCAACACCCAAACAGGCAAACACACACCCTTTGGTAGCAGGTCCACCTTTTCAGAAGCTCCCATTTTAAAGGCTTCATCTCCCTCAGCCAGGTGGCAAACCTCAGTGGGAGGGGAAGGTGGGGCAGCTGACCTACAGCAAGGCTCTAGTCCTGCTAGGAGATAAAAGCCCAGAGGAGGTGCACTGAACAGAGTCCCACAGTGCAACTTTTCATCTGCCAGGAGGCAGACACAGTTCCTGTCTCTCATACTGTACTCTCCTGTGTTGGTGGATGTTGAGGGACTCTCCTCTAGAAGGCAGGGATTGTTTGTTTGTTATATATATACCCTGCCTGTCTAGCATGAGTCACTCTCACATTTAATGAGGGAAATCATAAAGCATTGACAGAAGGAATAATTATTTAACCTACATGAAGTCTCATGTTGAGCTCCTGTCATTTCCATTTATAGTCTGAGGCAGAGCATAGGTCAGAGCTGAACCCTTGGGAGCACTCTGAACCCAAAACACAAGAGTGTCTTTGTCACTAAGAAAAATAGATGGCATCAGAAATGAGTTATCATGCTTAGCTAAGTGGAGAGACTTTTTTTAAACTGAGCCCCAAGCAACATGCTCTTAGTAACAGGAATGGATGTCACAACTTTTCATAACCATTCTCATAGAGCAAAATATGTTGTTCTGCTAGCAGAGGTGGCCTGAACTTCACTTTCCACCTGCCTTCTCTCATTTGGGAAGGAGGCAGGGAACTACAGGGTACCAAAAGGGAAAGGGTGTCTTGAGCACATATCCTTGCAGATGTAAACCTTTATTCCACCATTTCCTATTTCAGAAGGACCTTAAGCTGTGAAGGTGTAATGCTTCTAAGGCAATGGTGGTGGCTCAGTATGGCATCTCCATCTCATCGTCCCAAGAAGCAAATTAAAGATGGCAGCACAGTGTATTTTTCAGCTTCATTCCAAGCTGGCATCCTATGTGACTCCCTTTACAACCTGTGCTGTAAAGCCAAACAGAGAACCACCCTTTTGTACATCACATATGTTACGCTAATAACCTGATATTCCTCAGCAGCCAATTTCCATTTTCTGAAATTAACTGTTTCTATTGACAGCTAAACTTTTCAAACTGATACGTTTATTCTGTTAAAAATGTGAAGAAAACCAACTACCTCGGATGTTGAGCAACTATTTTAGCTTCCTGGAACCTACTGTGCAGCATTCAATTAAATTATGTTAAACATAACTACCCGGAATCAAATTGGGTGATAAATGGTTCTTGTGTGCTATTCTTTCTTTGTCTCTCTCCCCCTGAACCTCACTCTCTTTAATAAAACAGCAGTTCTTTTTTCCCACGTTCCACACCTTAGAGTTTTGTATTGTACAAAATGACAGTTGACCGCAAATTTTATTGACATAAGCTCATTGAACGTAATTACTGAACAAGAAGCATCCTGAATCCATTAGCTAGCATTTTAAGTCATTTTGTGACACCCTTGATGCTCAGACCATGGACCTAAGATCATTAGGTTTTTAAGTACAGCCTTCACCTACCACTTAATAAAAACAGTAGGATGCTGGATAGTGTCACTTCTATGCAAAAGAATGGATTATTGCTTCATTGGCACCTAGGGATGAATTTGTTTTAAATATGCATGAGCACAGACACATACTGTATACATGTTGGTCAGTGTTCTTTTCTTTGCTTGGATAATGTCCTGTAATGGGTTTGTAGAAGTACAATTTTTGATGCTCCATGACACTCAGGAAGACAAATCTCCACCTTTTGTATTATAATGTAATGTTAGCAAATGAAAGAAGCCACAAAATACTTTAACTTATATGGCTAACACCCATCTCTGCCTACAATCACATGTAGCTATGGTCTTACATGCATTAATTACATTTTGTTAAGAGTACTCCACCAGAGTGACACCTCCATAGAATTGACAGGAAATCTCAACCATGTGAAATACATAAAAATTAGAATATAAACCCCCATCCCCCAATTCTACTCAACTCCCAGGAGGGCTGACTACTGGGGTAGATTAGTGCACTCAGACTGTAGATGGGTGAAGCCACCTATAAAAGCATGTTATGACATTGATTGAATGCATATCCCATACTGGGATGTTAGCATTACCTCTTCTTGTGGGAACAGAACTACCCCCTCTCTTGCCACAAAGGCTGGCCAGGCCTGCTGCGCTCAGGTTCTTTTAGGATCCGGAAGACAACGAACACTCATTGGTTGAGAAAACAAAGCTTTATTGGACAGATATTAAGACAGAATAACTGAAACAAAATAAAGATATAAGCAAGAATAAAAGCAAGCAAATGCATACTTAGCAAGAGTGCCCTCTCCTTCTTCTGCTACAGGAAGCCCAGTGGTAGCAGGGAGGCCCTGGCTTTCTGGGGCATAGAACCTGGCAACCTACTGGTCAATGCAGAGCTTCACCTTCTGTGGTCAAGCTTTACTTCTTTTATACCCCGACTAAAGTATTGTCTTCTCCCCCTTGGCTCTGTGCCTCTCGCTTGAGAGATTTATAGACATTTCCAAATCAAAACAAATGTAATCTGGACCAAACTAATTGGCATAATGTCCTTGCAGGTATGATTTACATCAGGCTCATAATCGGCTCATTATGGAATGTCACTATAACCTACTATGTGGGTTCTCCTCCTCCTCCATTTGCCGGGTCTCAGACCTCTTTTCCTAGCTACCTTTTTGCCCAATAACAGAGGAGTGGAGAAGGGAGAAGCACAACCAATTGGTGTGTAAGGTGACTGATGGCAAAGTTGAGGATGGGGGTGAATGGTGGGAGGAGGAACTCTGTTCTCCCAGATTGACCAGCACTTCAACAGTGGGAATGAGGCCGTACATCAGAGCTCTGTGGAGGGAGCCAATCATTGGGTGATGAGGGTGAGAAATATGGGAGGCTCTGGCAAGTAAATTGAACTGGCCTTATTTAAAGGAACAGAGAGCCAAGACGATTCTATCAGGGATGGAGCCAGAAAAGGGGTGGAAGGGACTGAGGAAGAAAGGAAAGCTGGAGATCTGGAAAGTGCCCTGGTCCTTGGTTAGGTTAATTTAGTGTATGGGACCAAGGACACCAGGACAGCCGAAGAGCTGGCTTAACACAACTTTATTACATGCTGGTCAGAGGGAACATGAGGTAATGGTGGATGAACAGCTCAATATATACAGTGGCTATACATTTGAATGTGGCTCCTTGATAGCCTATTGGCTACAGGCTGCGTGACGTCATTGCAGGTCACGCCCTTCTTGTCCAGGTGAAGGTAGTGGCGGGAATCTTCCCGCGCTGTTGTTCTAGGTGAGTTTTGGACCAATGAGCTTGGACGCTCGCTATTGCCATCTAGTGGTCACTAGCTCGCGTCCTATTAAGGTTACAGTGATGCAGCTGGAGGTTACAATGTTACACATAGAAAGGGTTACATTGGATACACATGGATAGGTACATTGTTTAAAGGCACAGGCTTTAGGACACAACACCCCTCCCCCCTAGGATGAGACGAAGTCTCTTAGCCAAGATGGTTTATTGCACTCGCGTTTGGGCCGCGATGTGGGTTGGCCCACCCGGGGGCCGCTCCCGCTTCCTTGTTCCCTGGACCCTTGTCCTGTAATGGGAGAGGGAGACTTGTTAGAGGCTTGCTGCGGTTTTGCAGCTTTAGGGGAAAGGGTAGATTCCGTTGTGGTTGAACCGGGGGCACCAGGGGCTAACGTAAAACCCCTCTTCTCGCTTGGATGGGTGGGGGACCACTCCGAAGAACCCCCCCGGTTCTGAAAATCAAAATCAAACTCTGTTGGGGGATCCCGCGGGATATCTACGAGGACAAATTCCTTCTCCTCCCCCCTTGGTGGGGACTCTCGACCCCCCTCTCCTCCCCCTTGGGCTAAACGGGTGGGGGAGAACCCTAACGCTGAATTTGTATCCGTGTTTCCGGCGCCCTGATTCCCTGGGACCCGGCTCCGGAGCTGGTCCGCGTGCCGCGGCCAGAGTAGACCTGTGTTGGTCTCCACGCGGTACGATACGGGACCGGTCTGTTCCACGACCACCCCCGGCACCCAGGCTGGCCCCGCGCTGGCGTAGTTCCAGCAATGTACCGGGGCACCCACGCTGAAACTCTTGGTGGCTTCTAACCCTATGTTCCTCCCCTTGTCCTCAACTCTCGTGGGATCTAGTCTAGTGAGTATGGTGGTCAGCTTCCTGTGCATTAAAAGCTCCGCAGGGGAGTAGCCTGACGCTAGCGGGGTCACCCTGTACCCTAGCAGAAACTGACACACTTGCAGGTTGAGGTCCCCGGGGCCCATGCGCCGCAGCGCGTCCTTCGTGGTGCGTACGAGGCGCTCCACTTGGCCATTGGTGGCCGGATGGAAGGGGGCGGAGGTGATATGCCGGATGGCGTTGATCTCTGTGAATGCCCTGAACTCAGCGGACGTGAAGCAACTAGCGTTATCGCTAATTAGAGTGTCGGGTATGCCGAACGTGGAAAAAATCCGCCGCAAATGCTTAATTGTCGCGGCCGAGGAGGTGCTCGTGACTGGGATGACCTCCAACCACTTGGAGAAAGCGTCCACAACAAGGAGAAACAGGGTTCCTCGGAACAGGCCCGCGAAATCTATGTGCACCCGGGACCACGGCCCCTTAGCCGCGTCCCATTCCCTGTGGGGAAGGCGGGCCTCCTCCGGTCTGGAGCATTGGCAGCTCCAAGTGCCGACCATGTGCTCGATGTCGGCGTCTAACTGGGGCCACCAGAAGTAACTTCGGGCCAGCGCTTTGGAGCGCACAATTCCGGGGTGGCTGACGTGCAGCAGTTTAAGCACCCGCGGTCGAAGGGATGTGGGGACCACCACCCGCTGCCCCCACAAGAGGCACCCCCTCTCTAGGGACAGTTCCAGCTTCTTCCTAAAAAATGGGGCGAATTCCTCTGCTGGGGAAGATGCCGGCCACCCCTTCTGTACCCAGGAGCAAACCGCCGCCAACGTCTTGTCCTTCCTTGTCGCTGTGGCAATGTTGGCGGGCACTACGGGGGGCGAATCCAGTACCTCTATCATGAGAACCTGATGGTCTCGCTCCCCCTTGCTCACCTGGCTGGGCATCAGGGGGAGGGGGGACCTCGACAGAGCGTCCGCATGGCTGATCTCTTTCCCGGGCCGGTACACCAACGCCTGCTGGTAGGCGTTGAGAAAAATGGCCCACCTAAGCATTCTCGGGGACAGGATCTGTGGCGTGGGCTTGTCTGCGGTAAAAATGCCTAGTAGGGGCTTGTGGTCAGTCACGATGGTGAAGGGGCGGCCATACAGAAAATCGTGAAAATTTTTGGTCCCCGCAACTATCGCCAGCGCCTCCCTGTCTGTCTGGGCGTAGTTTCTCTCCGCTTGGGACAGGGACCTGGAGTAAAACGCTATTGGGGCCTCCCTCCCATTTTCCAACACGTGGCATAACACGGCCCCCACCCCCACCGGGGATGCATCACAGACCAGTACCACCGGCCGTTTGGGGTCGAAATGGGTCAGAATGGCGTCAGACGCCAGGAGTTGTTTCAGTTCCGTGAATGCCCTCTCCTGGTCATCGCCCCACATCCATGCCGCATCTTTCTTGAGCAACTTGTGAAGCGGCTCAGCCACCGCAGCCTTCCGTGGAAGGAAGGAGTGGTAAAAATTTAAGAGCCCTAGGAACGACTGCAACTCGGGCTTGGATGTGGGGCGAGGGGCTTTCTTGATGGCGGCCACCTTGGATTTGGACGGTTTGATCCACTCGGGTGTTACTCGGAACCCTAAGAACTCAACCTCCTTCGCGAAGAAGACGCATTTGTCTTTTCGCAACCTCAACCCCGCCCGTTCGAACGCCGCCAGGACCTTGTTTAGCCTTTTAGCCAACTCAACCTCACTCCCCCCCGTTATCAATACGTCATCAAAATATGGTAAAACGCCGTCCAGCCCTTTGAGGAGGCGTTCCACGAGCGACTGGAAAATTCCAGGCGCCGAGTTCACGCCGAATTGGAGGCGCGTCACCTGGAACGCCCCCTTATGCGTGATTATGGTCTGTGCAGCAGCTGCGGCAGGGGTTACCATGAGTTGCTGATAGGCCTGTGCCAGGTCGAGCTTAGCGAAACACTTTCCCCCATGTAACCTGGCTAGCAAATGGCTGACCACCGGCACCGGGTACGCATTAGGGTGGATTGCCTTATTAATGGTGCACTTATAATCGGCGCAAATGCGAACCTCCCCATTGGCCTTCAATGCTGTGACAATTGGAGTTTCCCACTCTGCGGAATCAACAGGAACAAGGATCCCCTGGCCCACTAATTTGTCCAGTTCCGCCTCTATTTTGTCCTTGAGTGCAAAAGGCACCCTGCGCGGTTTAAGTCTGATTGGGCGGACCTCCGGGTCCAGGTCGAACGTTACTGGGGGTCCATTGAATTTCCCAAGTCCCTTCTTGAAGACTTCGGGGTGCGCGTCGCACACCTCCTGTATCGGGTCAAACCCAACGGCGTGCACCCCCCCAATGAACAGACCCAGGGGCTGAAACCATTGAGTCCCGAGGAGGCTGCAATTACCTCCTTTAAGAACGACTAGGGGGAGTTCCGTGGCGTGCCGCTTGTACTGAACCTGGAAATTCCCAACCCCCAACACCGGGATACTGTTCCCTTGCACGTCCCGAAGCGTGGACCTCAACGCTTTGAGCTTGGGCCGTACGCGGGGGGCAATTCTCAAAAACTCCCTCTGGGAAATAATGGAGTAAGAGGAGCCAGAGTCAATCTCCATCCTAACAGGGGCCCCTTGCACCAGTACCTCAACAAAGTAACGGGGGTGTCCCATGGACACGCTGAAAACCGGGGCGGCGGCGTCGCTGTCGTCGGAGATGCGGCCCACGCCGTCCTGCTTCCTCGTGGGCCAGGCGCCATCCTTTAGCCTCGTCGAGCGGTCTGGCCTCGCTGGGCGGTCGGGCGAGCTCCTCCGGTCCCTCGCTGGGCGGTCGGGTGAGCTCCTCCGGTCCTTGCGCCGTTGTCTGCAGACTTTGGCTATGTGCCCGCGTCGCCCGCAGTTGTGGCACTCGGCCTTTCTGAACGGGCACCTGGCACGGTCGTGGGCCGCCCCGCAGCCGTCGCAACGCCGGCCCTCCTTTCGGACCCTCCGGACGTCCTCGTCGCCGCTGCTTTCGGCGGACGATTTCGAAATTCGCCGGGCTGCGTGCACCGAACTCTCTGCTTTGTCAGCCTTCGGCCGCCAGTCCTGGAGCTCTTGCACCCCTGCCTTCGTGGCTTCCGCGGCCTGTGCCGCTTTCAGGACCTCCTGCAACGTGGGGGGCGGCTCCTGATTCATTAGCGTGCGCTGAATCTCGGCGTCCTTCAGGCCACATAGCACGCAGTCCCTGAGGGTGACTTCCAAATTCTCCCATTTGCACGGGCCGGCAGCCAGGCGCAGGGCCGCTACGAAAGCGGCGACCGACTCATCAGGCGCTTGGACTCGCCTCCAAAACGTGCTCCGAGCGGGAAACATCGCTACCGAGGGCCGGAAATGGTCTCGCAGCCCCTTCAGGAGCTCCTTTGCCTTGAATTCATCTGCCTTTTTGGGTGCGATGAGGTCAATCAATACCCTCTTGCCGTCGTGCCCGAGCATTCTGGTGAGGATGGCTCTCTTCTTCGCCTCGTCCCTCACCTCGAACTCCACCACCGCACCTTGGAAGTCCATTTCGAAGAGTTCCCAATCTTGCAGTTTCTTGATGTCGAAACCAGCGTATGTCTTGGTTCCGTGGGCAGCCATTATCCCATCCTCGTCGCCAATTTAGTGTATGGGACCAAGGACACCAGGACAGCCGAAGAGCTGGCTTAACACAACTTTATTACATGCTGGTCAGAGGGAACATGAGGTAATGGCGGATGAACAGCTCAATATATACAGTGGCTATACATTTGAATGTGGCTCCTTGATAGCCTATTGGCTACAGGCTGCGTGACGTCATTGCAGGTCACGCCCTTCTTGTCCAGGTGAAGGTAGTGGCGGGAATCTTCCCGCGCTGTTGTTCTAGGTGAGTTTTGGACCAATGAGCTTGGATGCTCGCTATTGCCATCTAGTGGTCACTAGCTCGCGTCCTATTAAGGTTACAGTGATGCAGCTGGAGGTTACAATGTTACACATAGAAAGGGTTACATTGGATACACATGGATAGGTACATTGTTTAAAGGCACAGGCTTTAGGACACAACAGTTAATTAATCTGTTGGCCTTAACCGCCCTGGTGTTCCAAAGGGGAGAGGAAGCGAAGACGGAAAAGCCAGCAGATCAAAAAAAGGTGATGGGCACTGTGATGGTGAGGCTAAAAGAGTGATGGTGAGACAAAAGGAACCCAACAGATACAAATGGTGGCAGTGGTTGACAGAAAGAAATTTGGGAATTACTTAGGTTATTAAAAGTTAAGTTTCATGTAAATGACGATATAATTGTAAATATTACTCTTCCTTTGGTATTGTATATACTGTTTATTTTTTCCACATGCACTATATATGTAAATATGTTTACTGAGATATGTAACTATATATTTTTTAAGTTTTTAAAAAGTGTTTAAAATTTTATGTAGTTGACCTCGACAGATGGTACTGTAGTAAGAATTTTATCAATAAAAATATTTCCGTCAAAAAGTTTCCTTCTCCTTCTCCTCCCTCCTCCAGGCATTTTTCTTTTTCCCAACTAAGGAAGGGGGGAGAAGTGTCCTTCAGTCACCTCCAGAGAAAAACTAACTTCCATCTATAGTCAGTTGCTTGTCTCTCACAACCTCCTGTTTTCTCCTCATTCTCAACCTGAATGGCCACCCCTGCAAGCTGCCACCTTTCCCTTCCAGTTCTGAGGATGTGCATGTGCCACAGTTGGGAAGGGGGAGTCCCTGCCAGCCTTTTCACTTCAGTGTGGCATCTCTAGCTTCCCATTTTGTGCTTAGCACAGTCCTCCCCACTCCCACCCCCTCCCCAGGCTCTAGGGATCAGACAAGGCCTGGTGATGCTGGCACTGTTGCCGTGATGGAGAGGCAGAAGTGTTTTCTCGGACACTGAGAAATTGCTCTTAAATGTAGAGCTTCTCAAACTGTAAGGCTTTCTTCAAAGGAGGTACAGTGGTTAACCACTCTGGAGAGGTATTCCTCTTGTTCTGGAGCAATCTTACCAGATACCCTTAGCTTCTGCTACCTTTACAAGATATTTTTTTAAAAAATACCAGTTGAATACTTTTTTTTAATTCAACAAGACTCTTGAAATAATTTATGCCTATTAGCCTGGGCATTTCCACTTAAATTTTTGTGATTTATTTTATTGCTGTTAAAAATCTTACATTCTACAATTTTGTGTTCTACTTTTATAGCTTTAAAAAAATGTGCATTCTAATACTCCATTAATTTGTGAGCCAAGTAGATCACATCTGTTACAGTCTGGCTAGATAAATGAAGTATTAAAATAAAATAAATAATATGAGTGGTTGAATGCGTCTTCTGTATTGCAGACTGAGTGCCCGACTACATCATCAAATACCTTGGGATTTGCTTCGCTTATAAAATGGGTGAATATGACATTATTTTTTTTGCTGCCTACATGTTGAATCGAATCCATCCAGCACTCTTAGCTTGCAAAACGGCTTTTGTCTCCCTCTCTAGCTTGGGGGCTTCTACTATTTTCTTGCTCTAATGATTCAAAAGAGCTTTTTCTCCTGTGTAAAAATAGGGGGTATGTCAGTGGAGGAAGAGAAGAGGAGAAGAGAGGATGGAGAATGCAAGCTATGAAAAAAGAGAAGGGTCATGAGAGGAGGGGCAGAGAAGGAGAATGGGGAGTGTGATGCGTGTGTCAGTGAGGAAAGGGGGGTGAAAAGGAGGAGAGAGAAAAGAAGCCACTGAAGCACCCACTGTTCTTACTGCCTCCATGTAAATGGGTAGGGCAATGGTCCCCAAATGGATTAAATCCCACTTGAATCCATCTTGATAGAGAGAAGCAGCTTCATCAATACTGGCCTGGGGCTGAGGATGACTTTGTGTGCCAAAAGGGTCCAGGAACAGAAAGTGACTCACAGAATTGGATCAGTGGTACGATGGGTGTCACACTGCATTGCGGAAGAGGAGTCTTCATGGCTGATCGCCATGATGATAACCTATATTCAGATTTGGATACAGCAGCAGCAGAAGAAGAAGAATGTAAAGGGGTGCCTGGCAAACCACTTACTTGCCTGTGTATCATATTGTATGAATAGAGAGCATGCATGTGTATGTTTCTCTCTGGTGGAATACATGTGAAAGGGAGCAGGGTGGAGTTTATTAAGTGCAGGATTAGATTAGAAGGAAGAAGGAGTAAGAAGGTTGTGATAGTAAAGGTAAAGGTCTCCCTTGCTCGAAAGCTAGTCGTATCCGACTCTAGGGTTCAGTGCTCATCTCTGTTTCAAAGCCGAAGAGCCAGCACTGTCTGCTTCTGCATAAGTTTCTGTGGCCATGTGGCAGGCCTGACTAGACACCGGAGCGCACGGAACGCTGTTTGCCTTCCCACCGAAGTGGTCCCTATTTACTGTATCTACTTGCAATTCCTTGCTTTCGAACTGCTCGGTTGGCAGGAGCTGGGACAAAGATGGGAGCTCATTCCATCCTGCAGATTTCGGGTATCGAACTGCTGCCCTTCAACCTTCCAGTCAGTGTCTTAGCCACTTGTGCCACTGCACGTGTATAAAAGGGGAGGCGGCACCAGGTATGGTGGCCAACAGAAGTTTGAGGGAGGCAGAAGTTGGGGTAAGTTTGCCTGAGGCAAAGGACAAATGACTTTGAATTGTTGGTGTGGAAGATGAACTTCCGATTCAGTCCGCAAGCCTAGTGTGATCATCACTGATTATGGTTTCAGATGTAATAAAAGCTGTGAATCAAATCACAGCAAATAAAGAAAGGTAGCCACACCCTGAAACTCTGATTCTATCTGCTCTGGTTCCAGTAAGACCTGGTTGGGCTAAAGAAGGGGTTTCAAAACCCCAGTTCAGAGTGTAACATGAAAGCTTCCATGAAATCAAAGGGTGATCAAATAGAAGGTGACGATGCTAGGGTTTACCATGTCACAGGGCTTTGAGTGACATCTCTTGGAATTGCTATCCCATCTTCCTATTGCTGAGGCTCATTGATTCAGTGCAAAGGAATTTGTATATGTGTTTAGCAGGTAGTACAGGAAATCTGTATTGTCTGATTTGCTCTAATGTACACACATACACATTTATGGATACACACAAACACAATTTTGCAATTGTTAAATAAGGACCTGCTTTAAATAACTTCACAAAGGCCCATTTTCTGCTCTCAAATTCTAGCTCAGATTGAGGACCAATCCTGTGGGGTGTAGAGGGGCTTTGGACCCTATATATTCAAAGTCATCCTGGCCTACCTCCAGAAAGCTACATTTGTTTACAAGTGTTAGTCTGGCTTTTGTGGACATTTCTTGTTGCTACATGCATTGATTTATTTCCTACTTATGTCAAATTAATGACCTCTCAAAGATTTTATAATTAACAATCCTGCTCAGGTCTGGCAAATTGAAGGTTATGGCTTCCTTAATTGAATCCAGCTCGTGTCAGGTTTTGAACTGCCTTTAACTTTCTCCAGCATTATTGTTTTCCCTAGTGAGCCTTAGCCTCAGTTTAGTTGATAAACTTCTAGTAAGGGTTCAGCCTTGATTCCATATAGCACACACTCATTTGTCTTTCAGTCTATCCACAGTATGCAATGCCATATTTTGAATATATTGTGGGGTGGGTTTCTATCACTTTTCTTCCTTATCCAGTTTTCACATTGTTGTTTATTAAGGTGCAATTGCAAGTAGTGCAGGCAGCGCCTTGCAAGGAAGAAAATGGTGGTTTCCTGCCATCCAAATTATAAGCCAAAGTGCTGCAAAATCCCCCATCCAGGGCGTATTGATTATGCTGTGATTGGTTACACTTTTGGATCCTATTCCCCATTGGTTAATTACATATATACCCTGTTATGGTTGTTTAGTTATGGTTATCCGGCGGGTCGATACTTTGTGTCAAGGAGCCACCGCCGAGGAGACACTATATAAGCCCCATGGGTTAACAAGGGTGGGGCCGGCCCGCATCATATACTTCCCACTCTGTACAGGTAGCCAGCAACATGCTAAGCCTGGGTCTCCTCCATTATGCTCTAGCCTTTGCCTCCTACACGGCAAAATTCCAGAGGGACTGATTCCATTGGGATTGTATAGCCATCTCCCTATCCGGAGCACCTTGTGAGCATATCCTAAAAGACTGTTGAATAAAGACTTGTTGCTGTTTTGTTCACGTTATCTGGACTATTGCTTATAAGGGCTGGACATAACACACATCTATACATCATAATTAGAAATAGCATAGCATAGATGATGTTGGTCTTGGTCTCCAACAACCCTTTGCTCAAATGTGCAAAGAGACACCTAGAGCGCTGCTGGAGGACGACCCAAAGTGATTCCAACCAAACACTTTCTAGAGCTTCTGTTAGGGCCTACCTTGTGGTGATAGAGGTAGCAAAGCATCAGTATTTCACCACCCTTATTGCCTCTGCAGATAATCATTCAGTGACCCTTTTCTGGGTGACCTGGTCCCTCCATGGCAGAAGGGTACCTGAGCCGGTATGGCAGGGGTCAGCTGATGATTTTGCTGATTATCTGATAGAGAAAATTTCACTGACTTGCTCCAAGTTCAATCCCAACATTGACTCGTGGGGTGTGGAGTTGACTGGAGCATAGTCTTGACATGTTATCTGGGATTGGTTTGATCCAGTTGTCCCTGATGAAGTGGAGAGGTTCCTTAGATCTGTTTGCACCACTGCCTGTTTGATAGATCCCTGCCCTGCCTGGCTGGTTAAAACAACCAGGGGGAGTGACAGGCGGTTGGGTCAGAGTGATGGTTAATGCTTCTTTGCAGGAGTGTGTGTGGGCGGTGTTATGTATGTATGTATGCATGTTCATTATACTGTAAAGGCAAGAATGTAACCACTCCAGATACAAACGATACCAGCTGTAAAGGAACGCGAGCAGACAGCCCATAGAGGGCAGCTGCGAGCGTTCAGCCTCACATGGTTCACATTGCTCAATCACGGACAGCCGCGGGAAAACCTTCCCCGCATTCAGCAGCTGAAGAAAGAGGCGTGCCTGGGCGAGGCCACGCCGGTAGCAGCCAATGAGCTACCGTGCTACAAGATTCAAATGTAGAGAGCTACTGTATATATTGAGATGCATCACCGCCATTACCTCATGCTTCACTGGAACCTCATGCAATGCAATAAACCTGTGTTAAACCAACCTTTCGGTTGTCCGGTTGTCTTTGGTCCCATACACTAAATTGGCGACGAAGGTGGGATATGGCTGCCCACGGGACCAAGACATGCGCCGGCTACGAGATCAAGAAGCCGGGAGACTTGGAGCTGTTTGAGATAGACTTCAACGCAGCGCTGGTGGAGCTCGAAGTCTCCGATGAGGCCAAAAAGAGGGCCATTTTCGTCCGCATGCTCGGACACGAGACCAAGAGGACCTTGGTGGACCTGATCGCGCCGAGGAAGGTGGGCGACTTCAAAGCTACAGAGCTCCTGGCGGCGTTGCGCGCCCATCTCCGGCCAGCAATAGCGATGTTCCCCGCTCGGAGCGCGTTCTGGAGGCGAGTCCAGGCACCCGGGGAATCGGTCGAGGAGTTCGCCGCGGCCCTGCGGTTGGCCGCCGGCCCATGCAAGTGGGAGCTCCCCGACATCACCCTCCGGGACTGTCTGCTCTGCAGTCTGAGGGACACAGAGACTCAGCGTGCGCTGATGAATAGGGAGCCGCCTCCCTCGTGGCAACAAGTCCTCGACACGGCACAGGCCGCGGAGGCCACTACTGCCGGGGTGCACGAGCTCCAGGACTGGCGCCCGAAGCCCGCAAAGGCAGAGAGCTCGGTGCGAGCGGCCCGGCGAGTTTCGGACTCGTCTGCGGAGAGCGGCGACGACGAGGACGTCCGGAGGGTCCAGAGAGAGGGCCGGCGCTGCAACGGCTGCGGCGCCGCCCACGCCCGCGCCAAATGCCCGTTCCGCAAGGCCGAGTGCCACAACTGCGGCCGGCGCGGGCACATCGCCAAGGTCTGCCGGAAACGGCGCGAGGCCACCAGGAGTTCTCCAGACCGCTCGGCGAGGCAGGACCGCACCACGAGGCAGGACCGCACCACGAGGCCAAAGGACGGCACCCGGACCACGAGGACGCGGGACGGAGTAGGGCGCATCTCCGACGACAGCGAGGACGACGCGCCGGTCTGCAGCGTTTCCACGGAGCACCCCCGTTACTTCGTTGAGGTAGTAATACAAGGAGCCCCTGTTAGAATGGAGGTGGACTCGGGTTCTTCATACTCCATTATTTCCCAGGGGGAGTTCATGAAAATCGCCCCCCGCATGCGGCCCAAGCTCAAGGCGTTGAGGGCCACACTGAAGGACGTGCAAGGGAACCGCATCCCAGTGTTGGGGGTTGGGAAGTTCCGGGTCCAGTTTAAAAAGCACACCGCAACGCTTCCCCTAGTCGTCCTCAAGGGAGGTAAATGCAGCCTCCTCGGGACTCAATGGTTCCAGCCCCTGGGGTTGTTCATCGGGGGGGGGGGGGGTGCACGCCGTGGAAGCACACCCCGCCGGGACTGATCCAATACAGAGCGTGTGCGACGCGCACCCCGAGGTTTTTAAAAAGGGGCTCGGGAAATTCAAGGGCCCCCCAGTGACTTTCGACCTGGACCCTGGAGTACGTCCAATCAGACTTAAACCGCGCAGAGTGCCCTTCGCACTAAAGGACAAAATAGAGGCGGAGTTGGACAAATTGGTGGGCCAGGGGATTCTTGTTCCTGTTGATTCTGCGGAGTGGGAAACTCCAATTGTAACGGCTCTCAAGGCCAACGGGGAGGTCCGCATATGCGCTGATTACAAGTGCACCATCAATAAGGCGATCCGCCCTAATGCGTATCCGGTCCCGGTAGTCAGCCACTTGTTGGCCAGGTTACACGGGGGGAGGTGCTTCGCTAAACTCGACCTGGCCCAAGCCTACCAGCAACTCCCGGTGACCCCCGCCGCAGCTGCTGCGCAGACCATAGTCACCCACAAAGGGGCGTTCCAGGTATCGCGCCTACAATTCGGCGTGAATTCGGCGCCCGGGATCTTCCAGTCACTTGTGGAACGCCTCCTGAAGGGGTTAGAGGGGGTGTTACCCTACTTTGATGACGTATTGATTACAGGGGGGAGCCGGGCCGAATTAGCAACTAGGTTGGGAAAGGTCCTGACAATATTCGAAAAGGCGGGGTTGCGGTTGCGGAAAGACAAATGCGTCTTCTTCGCTACAGAGGTTGAGTTCCTAGGGTTCCGTGTCACTCCCGAGGGAATAAGACCAGCCCAATCCAAGGTAGCCGCCATCAAGAAGGCCCCTCGCCCCACATCCAAGGCCGAGTTGCAGTCGTTCCTCGGACTGCTCAACTTCTACCACTCCTTCCTCCCGCGGAAGGCAGCCGTGGCAGAACCGCTACACAAATTGTTAAAAAAGGACGAGGCATGGAAGTGGGGCGACGACCAGGAAAAGGCTTTCAATGACCTGAAGCGACTCCTGGCATCAGATGCCGTGCTGACCCACTTCAATCCCAAACGCCCGGTGGTCCTGATATGCGATGCATCCCCGGTGGGGGTGGGGGCGGTGTTATGCCACGTGCTGGACAACGGTAGGGAGGCCCCGATAGCGTTCTACTCTAGGTCCTTGTCCCAAGCAGAGAGGAACTATGCTCAGACGGACAGAGAAGCACTAGCAATAATTGCGGGGACCAAGAAATTTCATGATTTTGTGTACGGCCGCCCCTTCACCATAGTGACGGACCATAAGCCCTTGTTAGGCATTTTCACCGCAGATAAGCCCACACCCCAAATCCTGTCCCCGAGAATGCTAAGGTGGGCCATTTTTCTCAACGCGTATCAGCACGCGTTGGTGTACCGGCCCGGGAGGGAGATCAGCCATGCCGACGCCCTGTCGAGGTCCCCCATTCCCCGGGATTGCTGCCACGTGGACAAAGTAGAGAGGGACCATCAGGTCTTAATGATAGAGGTTCTAGACTCCCCTCCAGTAGTACCGGCCGACATCGCCAAAGCGACAGGCAAGGACAAAACGCTGGCCACAGTTTGCTCCTGGGTACAGAAAGGGTGGCCCGTGTCTTCCCCAGCAGCGGAATTCGACACATTTTTCAAAAAGAAACTAGAGTTGTCCCTAGAGAGGGGTTGCCTTTTGTGGGGACAGCGGGTAGTGATCCCCACGCCTCTCTGGCCGAGGGTGCTTAAACTGCTGCACGTCAGCCACCCGGGGATCGTCCGCTCAAAGGCGCTGGCCCGCAGTTACTTTTGGTGGCCCCAGCTAGACGCCGACATTGAACACATGGTCGGCACTTGCGAAGCGTGCCAAAGCTCAAGGCCAGAAGAGGCTCGCTCGCCACCTAGGGAGTGGGACACGGCTAGGGGGCCCTGGTCCCGGATACATGTAGACTTTGCTGGCCCGTTCAGGGGAACGCTTTTCCTCCTCGTGGTGGATGCGTTCTCCAAGTGGTTGGAGGTCATTCCAGTCTCGAGCACCTCCTCGGCCACAACAATTAAACAGTTAAGGAGGGTCTTTTCCACGTTCGGTTTACCCGACACCCTCGTCAGCGATAACGCCAGCTGCTTCACGTCCGCCGAGTTCGGGGCATTCTTGGAGCGCAACGCCATTCGGCACGTCACCTCTGCCCCCTTTCACCCGGCCACCAACGGCCAAGTTTAGCGCCTCGTGCGCACCACGAAAGACGCGCTACTGCGCATGGGGCCCGGAGACCTCGACCTGAAATTGTGCCAATTCCTGCTAAGATACAGGGTCACCCCACTAGCGTCGGGGTACTCCCCCGCAGAGCTGTTGATGCGCAGGAAGCTGGCCACGGGAATCTCCAAGCTAGACCCCACGAGAGTAGAGGACAAGGGGCGGAACATAGGGGTGGAACCCACAAAGAGTTTCAGCGTAGGCGCCCCGGTGCATTGCAGGAACTACGCCAGCGCGGGGCCAGCCTGGGTGCCGGGCACCGTAGTAGAACAAACCGGCCCCGTCTCATACCGCGTAGAAACCAGTACAGGCTTCCTGTGGAGGCGACACGTGGACCAACTCAGGCGCAGGGTCCCCGGAGAGCAGGACGGAGACGAGAATAGCATCGAATCAGCGTTAGGGTACTACCCCACCCGCTTAACCCAAGGGGGAGGAAAAGGGGAGCATGGGTCCCCACCAAGGGGGGGGGAAAGGGAATCGATCCACAGAAATCTTTTGCGGGGGTCCCCGAAGAAATGGAAGAGCCCCGACCACACACATACCCCGCGGGAGTTTCCCCGAAACACAGATGCCCATAGAAGTTTAGACGTTGATTTGCAGTACCAGGGGGAGTTAGCGGAGTGGTCCCCCACCCGTCCTAGCGAAAAGAGGGGTTTCAGTTCAGCCCCTGGTACCTTCAGTCCCAGTAGCCCCTGTGAGTTAGAATGTAATATAGCGCCACTTTCCCGGGGACCGACACCCCCAAGACGGGAGGCATCAGCGAGTCCGACCACCACAGTCTCAAGGTCCCCCGAGCAGGGATCAGAAGGTAGCCGAACCGCAAGGGCGACCTCATCGGTTCCGCGGTTCACAATAGGTGGATCCCCGGGGTCAGAGAGCAACAGGCAGGGGTTCACCTCCCAACTATTCATTCCTTTCCCATCCCCGGGCGCGAGGCAGGCACGGACGCCCCACGGAGCCACTAACGAATCCCCGTTTCCCGTTGCAGGACAAGCACCCGCGGAGTCAGGGATCACAGGCTCTCCAGTACTAGGTCAGACGCAAGCGCGTCCCAAGCGCACGTGCGGCAAGCCACAATGGTTGTGGGACTTCGTCCCATCCTAGGGGGAAGGGATGTTATGTATGTATGTATGCATGTTCATTATACTGTAAAGGCAAGAATGTAACCACTCCAGATACAAACGATACCAGCTGTAAAGGAACGCGAGCAGACAGCCCATAGAGGGCAGCTGCGAGCGTTTAGCCTCACATGGTTCACATTGCTCAATCACGGACAGCCGCGGGTGTTATGTATGTATGCATGTTCATTATACTGTAAGGCAAGATTGTAACCACTCCAGATACAAACGATATCAGCTATGAAGGAACGCGAGCAGACAGCCTATAGAGGGCAGCTGCGAGCGTTCACTCTCACATGGTTCACATTGCTCAATCACGGACAGCCGCGGGCAAACCTTCCCCGCATTCAGCAGCTGAAGAAAGACCTGCATTCAGCAGCTGAAGCAAGACCTGCATTCAGCAGCTGAAGAAAGACCTGCATTCAGCAGCTGAAGCAAGACCTGCATTCAGCAGCTGAAGAAAGAGGCGTGCCTGGGCAAGGCCACGCCGGTAGCAACCAATCAGCTACCGTGCTACAAGATTCAAATGTAGAGAGCTACTGTATATATTGAGATGTATCACCGCCATTCCTCATGCTTCACTGGAACCTCATGCAATGCAATAAACCTGTGTTAAACCAACCTTTCGGTTGTCCGGTTGTCTTTGGTCCCATACACTAAACTGGCGACGAAGGTGGGATAATGGCTGCCCACGGGACCAAGACATGCGCCGGCTACGAGATCAGGAAGCCGGGAGACTTGGAGCTGTTTGAGATAGACTTCAACGCTGCGCTGGTGGAGCTCGAAGTCTCAGACGAGGCCAAAAAGAGGGCCATCTTCGTCCGCATGCTCGGACAAGAAACCAAGAGGACCTTGGTGGACCTGATCGCGCCGAGGAAGGTGGGCGACCTCAAGGCCACAGAGCTCCTGGCGGCGCTGCGCGCCCATCTCCGGCCGGCAATAGCGATGTTCCCCGCTCGGAGCGCGTTCTGGAGGCGAGTCCAGGCACCCGGAGAATCGGTCGATGAGTTCGCCGCGGGCCTGCGGTTGGCCGCCGGCCCTTGCAAGTGGGAACTCCCCGACGTCACCCTCCGGGACTGCCTGCTCTGCGGTCTGAGGGACACAGAGACTCAGCGCGCGCTGATGAAAAGGGAGCCGCCTCCCACGTGGCAACAAGTCCTCGACGCGGCACAGGCCGCAGAGGCCACGTCGGCCGGGGTGCACGAACTTCAGGACTGGCGCCCGAAGACCGCCAAGGCAGAGAGTTCGGTGCGCGCGGCCCGGCGGACTTCGAACTCGTCTTCTGCAGAGAGCAGCGACGACGAGGACGTCCGGAGGGTCCAGAGAGAGGGCCGGCGCTGCGATGGCTGCGGCGCCGCCCACGCCCGCACCAAATGCCCATTCCGCAAGGCCGAGTGCCACAACTGCGGCCGGCGCGGGCACATCGCCAAGGTCTGCCGGAAACGACGCGAGGCCACCCGGAGTTCTCCAGACCGCTCGGCGAGGCAGGACCGCACCACGAGGCCGAAGGACGGCACACGGACCACGAGGACGCGGGACGGAGTAGGACGAGTCTCCGACGACAGCGAGGACGACGCGCCGGTTTGCAGCGTTTCCACGGAGCACCCCCGTTACTTCGTTGAGGTAGTAATACAAGGGGCCCCTGTTAGGATGGAGGTGGATTCGGGTTCCTCATACTCCATTATTTCCCAGGGGGAGTTCATGAAAATCGCCCCCCGCGTGCGGCCCAAGCTCAAGGCGTTGAGGGCCACGCTGAAGGACGTGCAGGGGAACCGCA
This sequence comes from Bradypodion pumilum, assembly GCA_035047305.1. Taxonomy (NCBI): domain Eukaryota; kingdom Metazoa; phylum Chordata; class Lepidosauria; order Squamata; family Chamaeleonidae; genus Bradypodion; species Bradypodion pumilum. The sequence goes on along the minus strand of JAWDJD010000002.1, from coordinate 277,123,401 downwards.
TCCCAGTGTTGGGGGTTGGGAAGTTCCAGGTCCAGTTCAAAAAGTACACCGCAACGCTTCCCTTAGTCGTCCTCAAGGGGGGTAAATGCAGCCTCCTCGGGACTCAATGGTTCCAGCCCCTGGGGTTGTTCATTGGGGGGGTGCACGCCGTGGGAGCACACGCCGCCGGGACTGATCCAATACAGAGCGTGTGCGACGCGCACCCCGAGGTTTTTAAAAAGGGGCTAGGAAAATTCAAGGGCCCCCCAGTGACTTTCGACCTGGACCCTGGAGTGCGTCCAATCAGACTTAAACCGCGCAGAGTGCCTTTCGCACTAAAGGACAAAATTGAGGCGGAATTGGACAAATTAGTGGGCCAGGGGATTCTTGTTCCTGTTGATTCTGCGGAGTGGGAAACTCCAATTGTAACAGCGCTCAAGGCCAACGGGGAAGTCCGAATATGCGCTGATTACAAGTGCACCATCAATAAGGCGATCTGCCCTAATGCGTATCCGGTGCCGGTAGTCAGCCACTTATTGGCCAGGTTACACGGGGGGAGGTGTTTCGCCAAACTCGACCTGGCCCAAGCCTACCAGCAACTCCCGGTGACCCCCGCCGCAGCTGCTGCACAAACCATAGTCACCCACAAAGGGGCGTTCCAGGTTTCGCGCCTCCAATTCGGCGTGAATTCGGCGCCCGGGATTTTCCAGTCATTGGTGGAACGCCTCCTGAAGGGGTTGGAGGGGGTGTTACCCTATTTTGATGACGTATTAATTACAGGGGGGAGCCGGGCCGAATTAGCAACAAGGTTGGGAAAGGTCCTGACAATATTCGAAAAGGCGGGGTTGAGGTTGCGGAAAGACAAATGCGTCTTCTTCGCTACAGAGGTTGAGTTCCTAGGGTTCCGTGTTACTCCCGAGGGAATTAGGCCAGCCCAATCCAAGGTAGCCGCCATCAAAAAGGCCCCTCGCCCCACCTCCAAGCCCGAGTCGCAGTCGTTCCTCGGACTGCTCAACTTCTACCACTCCTTCCTCCCGCGGAAGGCAGCCGTGGCAGAACCGCTACACAAATTGTTAAAAAAGGACGAGGCATGGAAGTGGGGCGACGTCCAGGAAAAGGCTTTCAATGACCTGAAGCGACTCCTGGCATCAGATGCTGTACTGACCCACTTCAATCCCAAACGCCCGGTGGTCCTGATATGCGATGCATCCCCGGTGGGGGTGGGGGCGGTGCTTTGCCACGTGCTGGAGAACGGTAGGGAGGCCCCGATAGCTTTCTACTCTAGATCCCTGTCCCAAGCGGAGAGGAATTATGCTCAGACAGACAGAGAGGCGCTAGCAATAATTGCGGGGACCAAGAAATTTCATGATTTCGTGTACGGCCGCCCCTTCACCATAGTGACTGACCACAAGCCTTTGCTGGGCATCTTCACCGCAGACAAGCCCACACCCCAGATCCTGTCCCCGAGAATGCTCAGATGGGCCATTTTTCTCAACGCGTATCAGCACGCGTTGGTATACCGGCCCGGGAGGGAGATAAGCCATGCCGACGCTCTGTCGAGGTCCCCCATTCCCCGGGATTGCTGCCACGTGGGCGGAGTAGAGAGGGACCACCAGGTCTTAATGATAGAGGTCCTAGACTCCCCTCCAGTAGTACCGGCCGAAATCGCCAAAGCGACAGGCAAGGACAAAGCGCTGGCCACAGTTTGCTCCTGGGTGCAGAAAGGGTGGCCCGTGTCTTCCCCAGCAGCGGAATTCGACACATTCTTCAAAAAGAGATTAGAGTTGTCCCTGGAGAGGGGTTGCCTCTTGTGGGGACAGCGGGTAGTGATCCCCACGTCTCTCCGGCCGAGGGTGCTTAAACTGCTGCACGTCAGCCACCCGGGGATCGTACGCTCTAAGGCACTAGCCCGCAGTTACTTTTGGTGGCCCCAGTTAGACGCCGACATCGAACACATGGTCGGCACTTGTGAGGCGTGCCAAAGCTCAAGGCCAGAAGAGGCTCGCTCGCCACCTAGGGAATGGGACGCTGCGAGGGGACCCTGGTCCCGAGTTCACGTAGACTTTGCTGGCCCATTCAGGGGAACGCTTTTCCTCCTCGTGGTGGACGCGTTCTCTAAGTGGTTGGAGGTCATTCCAGTCTCGAGCACCTCCTCGACCACAACCATTAAACAGTTAAGGAGGGTCTTTTCCACGTTCGGTTTACCCGACACCCTCGTCAGCGATAACGCTAGCTGTTTCACGTCCGCCGAGTTCAGGGCATTCATGGAACGCAACGCCATTCGGCACGTCACCTCCGCCCCCTTTCACCCGGCCACCAATGGCCAAGTAGAGCGCCTCGTGCGCACCACGAAAGACGCGCTACTGCGCATGGGTCCCGGAGACCTCGACCTGAAATTGTGCCAATTCCTGCTGAGATACAGGGTCACCCCCTTAGCGTCAGGGTACTCCCCCGCAGAGCTGTTGATGCGCAGGAAGCTGGCCACGGGGATATCCAAGCTAGACCCCACGAGAGTAGAGGACAAGGGGCGGAACATAGGGGTGGAACCCACCAAGAGTTTCGGCATAGGCGCCCCAGTATACTGCAGGAATTACGCCAGCGCGGGGCCAGCCTGGGTGCCGGGCACCGTAGTAGACCAAACCGGCCCCGTCTCATACCGCGTAGAGACCAGTACAGGTTTCCTGTGGAGGCGACACGTGGACCAACTCAGGCGTAGGGTCCCCGGAGAGCAAGACGAGGATGAGGCCAGCATTGATTCAGCGTTAGGGTACTCCCCCACCCGTTTAGCCCAAGGGGGAGGAAAAGGGGAGCATGGGTCCCCACCAAGGGGGGAGGAAAGGGAATCGATCCACGGAAATCTTTTGCGGGAGTCCCTGTCAGAAAGGAGGAGCCCCAACCACACTCATACCCCGCGGAAGCCGCGGAAGTCCCCCCGAGGCTCAGAGGCCCATAGAGGTTTAGACGTTGATTTACAGTACCAGGGGGAGTTAGCGGAGTGGTCCCCCACCCGTCCTAGCGAAAAGAGGGGTTTCAGTTCAGCCCCTGGTACCTCCAGTCCCAGTAGCCCCTGTGAGTTAGAATGCAATATAGCGCCCATGTTCCGGAGACCGACACCTCCAAGACCAGAGGCATCAGCGAGTCCGCCCACCACCACAGTCTTAAGGTCCCCCGAGCAGGGATCAGAAGGTAGCCATTCCCCAAGGGCGACCTCATCGGTGCCGCGGTTCACACTAGGAGGGTCCCCGGGGTCCGAGGGCAATAGGCAGGGATTTACCTCCCAACTGTTCATCCCATTCCCTTCCCCAAGCGCAAGGCAGGCACGGACGCCCCACAGAGCCACTAACGAATCCCCGTTTCCCGTTGCAGGACAAGCGCCCGCGGAGTCAGGGATCACAGGCTCTCCAGAATTAGGGCAGGCGCAAGCACGCCCCAAGCGAACGTGCGGCAAGCCACAATGGTTGCGGGACTTCGTCCCATCCTAGGGGGGAGGGATGTTATGTATGTATGCATGTTCATTATACTGTAAGGCAAGATTGTAACCACTCCAGATACAAACGATATCAGCTATGAAGGAATGCGAGCAGACAGCCTATAGAGGGCAGCTGCGAGCGTTCACTCTCACATGGTTCACATTGCTCAATCACGGACAGCCGCGGGAAAACCTTCCCCGCATTCAGCAGCTGAAGAAAGACCTGCATTCAGCAGCTGAAGCAAGACCTGCATTCAGCAGCTGAAGAAAGACCTGCATTCAGCAGCTGAAGCAAGACCTGCATTCAGCAGCTGAAGAAAGAGGCGTGCCTGGGCAAGGCCACACCGGTAGCAACCAATCAGCTACCGTGCTACAAGATTCAAATGTAGAGAGCTACTGTATATATTGAGATGTATCACCGCCATTCCTCATGCTTCACTGGAACCTCATGCAATGCAATAAACCTGTGTTAAACCAACCTTTCGGTTGTCCGGTTGTCTTTGGTCCCATACACTAAAGCGGGAAAACCTTCCCCGCATTCAGCAGCTGAAGAAAGAGGCATGCCTGGGCGAGGCCACGCCGGTAGCAGCCAATGAGCTACCGTGCTACAAGATTCAAATGTAGAGAGCTACTGTATATATTGAGATGCATCACCGCCATTACCTCATGCTTCACTGGAACCTCATGCAATGCAATAAACCTGTGTTAAACCAACCTTTCGGTTGTCCGGTTGTCTTTGGTCCCATACACTAAAGGCGGGCATGCCCATGCGCATTCCCCCAAACCAAGCCTGGGATCAGACACTGTGATTCCCAGCTTGGTTTGGGGAAAACAACACAGGCGCACCCATGCACATTCCCCCAAACCAAGCTGGGGATCAGATGCTGTGATCCCTGACTTGGTTGGGGGAAAACCACATGGGCGCTGGTGCCTGCATTCCCCCAAACCAAGTTGGGGATCAGACGCTGTGATTCCCAGCTTGGTTTGGTGTAACCGCTCAGACCACCCATTTCCTTTGGGTGAGAGCGTGCGCGTGGGCTCTCACCCCAAGGAAACTGGTGGCCCGACGCTCAGACCACCGGTTTCCTTGGGGTGAAAGCCCACACATGCACTTTCACCCCAAGGGAATGGGTGGTCTGAGCGTCAGGCTGCTGGTTTCCTTGGGGTGAGAGCCCCCACGTGCACTCTTACCCCAAGGAAAAGGGCGGTCTGAGTGTCAGGTCACCGGTTTCCTTGGAGTGAGAGACCACGCATGCACTCTCACTTCAAGGAAACAGGTGGTCTGAGTGTCGGGCTGCCGGTTTCCTTGGGGTGAGAGCCCGCGCACCCCCAATGCACAGACCGCCCATTTCCTTGGGATGAGAGAGAGAGAGTGTGGGTCACTGCCACCCTGGCTGTGCGGGTGGGCAAGGATGCCTCCACCACCACCACCACCCCTACTCTTTCCACCTGACCGGGGGGATAAAAGGACCACCCGATGGAGCCAACGTCCGAAGACGCTGCCCCAGCCGTGCAGACGGCTGATACTGCCACCCCGGCTGTGCAGGTGGCCAAGGATGCCTCCGCCCCTCCCCCAGACTCTATCCACCTAGCCTGGGGATACGTCACCACCCACTCGAATTCCCGAATTCTCACTATTTTTGTTATCTTCTTGTATTAATTTTGTAAGCCACCCTGAGTTGCCACGATGTGGTGAGTGGCCAGTTATATAAATATAAATATAAATATAAATATAAATATAAATATAAATATAAATATAAATATAAATATAAATATAAATATAAATATAAATATAAATATAAATATAAATATAAATATAAATATAAATATAAATATAAATATAAATATAAATATAAATATAAATATAAATAAACTGGTGCAGAATGCAGCTGCCCGTGCGGTGCTGGGGTGTGGACAATATGCCCATTCCTCACCCCTGCTGTGGGAGCTGCATTAGCTGCCAGTGTGCCTCCAAGTGCAATTCAAGGTGCTGGTGATTACCTTTAAAGCCCTACGTGGTAGTGGACCAGGTTACTTAAGAGACCACATTGTCCCAAGGACATCTGCCTGTCCCACCAGAGCAGATTGGAGGGGCTCTCTAATGGTGCCATTGGCTCGCCTCTCTAGCACTAGAAGGAGGGCCTTTTCGGCAGCAGCTCCGGCCCTATGGAACCTCCTGCCGGTTGAGCTATGCCTCCAGACAGTGCTATTGGCCTTCAGGAAAGGCCTAAAAACTTGGCTGGCCCAGCAGGTGCGGAGTGCTACCGGTGGAGCAGCCCCCCCCCCCCCCGGCTTATATGAATGGTCATTTGGGTTCTCAGCTTTAGTTTTAACTTTCTGTGAATGTGGGACAGTATCTTATGGCTTAATGTTAAATGTTTTTTATGATTAATTGTTGTAAGGATGTTTTTAACTTGAATGTTTTTATGGTTTGTTTGTAGGCCACCCGGAGTCGCTTCCGTGAGGGAGCAGCGATAGAAATTGAAATAAATAAATAAACCCATCATTATAATTAAGGATTTTTCTCATTCCTTCATAGCTGTTCTTCCATGACTCAGTGATTAAACCAAAGTAATAATGGATACTTAATTTTGATATCATCACTGTCCACATTAAAGTTACATAATTCTTCTGTCAAATTAAGGTTCAAGTGTAGTCATGATTTTGCAATTTCACCTTTAACTTTTGTCAGCAATTGTTTAAAGTCATTGCTATTTTCTGCCATCCATTTTCATTCTTCCTTCATTTGAATACAATCAAGAGTTTTGTATGATATATTCTGAATATAAATTATCCTTCTGTGATGCCTTTGCAAAATGGACACTCACCAAAAGCTTGAATGCATGGGCTGAAATCCTACTGTGCAACTTACCCCAGCATAAGGATAATGATTTCATCAGTTGAAAGAGATGCTGCAGGAATCTCAGGACCTTTGAGGAATGAATTGGAAATGGTTTTTTGTCACTGCTATTGATGTCATCAGCCTTACATAGCATAAGTTAGGTGGTTGGATTTCAGCCATTATATTCATGAGCACAATTCTTAGATCCCCCTCCCAGCCAGTGATGCCGAACATATGAGGCTTTCGAATTCCAAGACAAGCTCCTCAAAATCATAAGCTGTAATTAAGTCTACCACTGCAAAACCCACCTTATGACTCAATGTGACTCTGGCCATCCGACAGCTATGGTGGTGGAGGTGTATCCCTCCGGTAGGTTCAAACATGCACAAAGGTGTTGGCTAGTGGTCCGGAATAGGGAGTTCTCCATTTTGGAACCACAGGTCAGCTAAGTGGGGTCTGGTATTTAAGCAATGCACCTGGCTAGTGCATTGTTCTAATATGGCCAACTTCGATGTGAGCCCAGCCAGCTGTGTCATCATATTTAAAATGGCTAAAGGAGCACTGAAACATTTGCCTCAGTTCCCTGTGCACCATCAGACCCTGCTTTGGTAGCAGTAGGATCTTACAGTGGTGAGTGGCTGCCAAAATCTTGACAGTGGGAGACAATGCTTCGATCCGCTACATCAAACTGACATGTGAAACATGGATCAAACAAGTAATTAAGTCTAAAATGGTTTCATTATTTCTGTATCTGCAGTTAAAGTCTTCCTCAAATCAGGAATGGGGAAAACTTCTGTTCAGTCTCTCTCAAAGATGGAATTTTTTAAAATGTGAAGTCTCCCCACCCCACCCTGAATATGAAGAAATGTGCAAACTTTAGTAAAGTCTCCAACTCAATTGGATGAGTTACCAGCCAAATTCAGCAGAAAGTGAGAAGTCCGTGTTGTACCTGCCTATTGTATAGGAATTAGGGGGTTGAGGTGGGCCAAGAAGTGGCCACCATAATTCAGTGTAAATGTGTTTGAATTTATTTATTTTATTTTTATATTCAAATTTATATGCCGCCCAATCAGGTAAACCTGACTCTGGGTGGCTCACAACAAGTTAAAACACACATAAAACAATACAATCAATTAAAACCCAACATACCCACCCACCTACCCCATTCCTCTTAAAAACCCACATTAAAAACTGCCTTCATTGACAATTAAAAGAAAAGGGGGCTTAATTTATAAGCCAACAGGCGGGGGCCACTCTTCCATCTGGGCCCCACACCTGCCCCGCCAACCAGGTTTTTAGGTCTTTTCTGAAAGGTAGCAGCTCTGTCTGCACCCGCAACTTTACAGGCAGGAGGTTCCACATGGCCGGTGCGGACACGGAAAAGGCCCTCCTTCGTGTACCAGAGAGACGGGCCCCTCTGGCAGATGGAACAATTAGAGAGCCCCTCCGATCCGCTCTGGTTGGACGGGCGGACACTCTTGGGATGATGTGGTCTCTAAGGTATCCTGGCCCACTACCATGAAGGGCTTTAAAGGTCAAAACCAGCACCTTGAACTGCACCCGGAGGCAAACTGGTAGCCAGTGCAGCTCCCAAAGTAATGGTGAGGCACGAGCATAATGCCCGCACCCCATCACCACTCGGGCTGCTGCATTCTGGACCAACTGCAGCCTCCAAATGGTTGACAAGGGCAGACCCATGTAGAGCGCATTGCAATAATCTAGCCTGGAGGTGACCAGAGCGTGTGTGACCCTGAGCAGGGAGTCCCGGTCCAGGAGCGAACGCTGTGAAAAAGCCTACCTGGCCACAGCCGCCACCTGACTTGCTAGCAGCAGCCCCGAATCCAAGAGGACCCCTAAGTTGCGTACCGGGTATGTCAGGGGCAAAACAGCCCCATCCAAAACCAAAGTTGGCAGCTCCCTGGATAATGCGGGACCCCCCATCCAAAGCCACTCAGTCTTGGAGGGATTCAATTGTAGCCCGTTGTCCCCCATCCAGACCCCAACCGCTTCCAGACATCTGGATAGGACATTGACTGCATCACTGAGGTCCCCATGGGCCGAGATATATAACTGGGTATCATCAGCATACTGATGATACCTTAGCCCATGGGAACGGATAACCTCACCCAACGGCTTCATGTATATGTTAAATAGGAGAGGAGAGAGCACCGAGCCCTGAGGCATCCCATACTGTAGGGGCCTAGTGCTGGACCTCTCACTCTCCAACCACACCGACTCGGTATGACCCTCCAGAAATGAGGAAAACCAGGACAGCACAGTGCCCTGGATCCCCAAACCTTTGAGCCGTTCCAGAAGAATACCGTGGTCAACGGTATCGAAGGCCGCTGAGAGATCCAGAAGAGCCACGACAGATGGATGACCCCCGTCCCGCTCCCACGTCGTACCTCCACGACAACCGGAAATGAAATGAGGAATACTCAGGATTCAGCTCCAGGCTTTAAGAGTTAATTGCTCAAGAGCCTGGATCTTGTTGGACAGATCTGTCCATTTCACTTTATTTCCCATGCCAAGTATGAAAGCATTTGCAATAAGCTGAAGAGTAATTTTCTCCCATCCCTATCTCATGCATTAAGCTGTTTTTATTTTGACATACACCTAAATGCACCTCTGATAATATAAAACATGATTGCAGCAAGCTAGTGTTTGCAAACCCATGTATCAAACAGGTGCACATGTCAAAAGAGCTGGGATTGGTGGTGGCATCGCATTGAGTGTCTCTGGATTTGTTGCTCTATAAAGTCTAAAACAGCCTTGAAATTGGAATAGATTTTAGTCTGAAACCATTTTATTTGTGAGTGTTCTTACCTCAAACACAGAACGGAAGAGAGGCCTTTTTATATCTAAATATACATTCTAGCCAGTGTAGCATGTTTCCCCCTCTCTCCCCATCTGATTTATGGTTTGTTTGACTTAATGTGTTTTGGTGCAATAGGAAAAATCTAGTGTTTCCCAGCTCATCCTGCACTGTGAGTCAGTAAATATATTATTTATTATTATCTATTATTTATTGCTTAATCTTGTCAGTAAAAATTTGGGTGGAAAGGGGGAGACAAGATGCAACAATGAATAAATAAAAATAAAATTCATTATGAAAGTGGGCCATACCTGTCATATAGCAAAAGGAAAATAGGTGTGTATTTTAGACCCCCAGGTATCTCTAAATACTGCCTTGGTTTCTGTCTCCTTCAGTTCACTGTCCTCTTACTTTTTGTTTTGCAGAAATGACTGAAGGCCACAGTTGAAGAGGGCCAGATTAACCAAACAGTAAAAGCGGTTCAGTTAATAGCAGTGACTCATGAAAGGCCCCAGACAAGACAAAGGGATCTGCTTTTTGCAAGGTGCTGAGTTCACACAGAGAATGTCTGTCTCAAGGACAGATAAAGATACTGCCATTATTTGCTTCATCCCCTAGAATTCCTTTTATTAAGCCTCACTGTTTTGGTTAAAGAATAACAGTAAACAAAACAAAACAAAAAACCAGAGACAAAAACGTTCTGAGGGGCTGCGGTGTCTCAGTGGCTAAGAAGCTCACCTTGTTAGCTGGAAGGCTGGCAAGTTGGCAGTCCAAAACCTGGGCACTGTATAATGGATTGAATGCCCGTCTCTGTCCCAGCTCTTGGGGATATGAAAGGAGCCTCATTTGGGTGTTCTGAGCAGAGTTTCTTACACAAAAATCCTTTCAACCCAGAATAATTTCTGACACGAAATTATTATAAAGACTATCTGCTATTTTTTTTTAAAAAAAATATCCTGTGGATCAGATCCACTTTGTCAGACATAAGAGTGAGACTTCATGGCATTAATGTATACATATCAGGTACAGAGGTACACAATGGTTGGTTAATATAACAGATATGTTTACAAATCAGTGTGGCTATTAAGACCAGTAATAACAGAAGATCCCTGATTGACGTTCGGATTTAATACTGTGAAGTTTGGTTCTGTTGAGTTGTAAATAGTAGATGGATGCAAAATAAACATTATGGCATTATACACATGCTAATAAGTTTATCTTTCAGACATAGCATCTATTTACAGTGCTGTGTGAAAATTAAACATGGTGTGAGTGACATAGCCAGAGTCCAATTACTTCCTTTCTATTACTTATTACTTTGTATTACTTATCCTATTGCATTTCTATACTTCTTCAAACCAACTGTTTTCAGTTCTGGGCACTGTGGGAAGGCATCTGGTTTCTGTCTCCTGTCTGCCTTCACATTGTGTAAAAAAAGGCCTCTTTGTCTGCATGAGAGACAACGCTTGATTTTGGGCATGCGTAGAATATGAGAAGATTTCTCCTTGTATCTCCTTATTTGGGTTCTGACTGTCTGATTGGTTGTATGTGCCTTAAGTTTTGTTTCTGTTAAGTTTCATTTCTGATATACTCTGCTTGAATAAAGAGACACCATGATTATTCCTTTGTCAGCCAACAGTGCAGTGTGTGTGTGTTTTGCTTTCTCTCTATCTCTGTTTCCCTCTTACTCCGTCTAATGAAGCTGGACTCCGTTAGACCTTTTAACTCTCTCTCTTAAAAGATCTGGGGCTATAAACTGCTGGTAATGAGGCTGAATGATTATCTTTACATGGATCAGATTCCTACAAGTGGCGCTCCGTGGGAGGCATTGAACTACAATGAGAGAGCCTTCTTTGAATTCAGCAATTAGCACCTAATTATCACCTCATCGACCTGGACAAGGTCTCATTCACCTACGACCAGGCAAAAGGTCCGACCGGGAAGGTCATAAATCAAGCGCTTGAGAAATAAAACAGGGTGAGTGGAAAAAACAATTTAATTATGGGGTGCGTGTTAACTTCGCCAGGGAATGAACTTTGTAAAGATATCTCAGATCTTTTGCATATGAATGGACGAAAGGCTGATGAGAAGCAAATACAACAGCTGGTCAAAGCTATAGAAAAAAACTGTCATTGGGTTAATATGATGAATGTTTGGACTTAAAACAGTGGAATCAGGTGGGGAAAGAATTGCAAAAGCATGAGAGAATTTTTGTATCAGTACAATTTACGTGGGAGGAAGTCAGAAACTGCCTTCAAAGACTTACTCCAAGAAATATGTTATTCTCTCAGAGGCTTGATGGCCCCCTCCCACAGCTTTTGCCTCCAGCCAAGGGAGGGGGTCCAACTGCCCCTCCATCATATGAGAGACAACAGCATAAGCCCCCTGATGGGGATGGGGGTGGAAAAGAAGATGGGACATTATATCCTGCCTTGCAGCAATCAAGCACTTTTAGCCCTACAAAAGACCTGTTCTCTGCTGCTTTAACTGCAGCTGTGCTGGATATGGAACCTGTCGCTGTGTATCCAGTGAACAGAGAGGCGCTGGCAGATGGGACTGCGGCAATACTGCCTGCCGAGTCTAAAAAACAACTTGTGCCAGCTGATGGGGAACAAATGGTGGGAACCTCATCACAGATTGAAGCTATTAATGCATGCAAAGTGGCAAGAAGCAAGGGGTGTGATTCAAAGAGCAGCACAGGAGACCTCAGCTCACCCCTGAAGCAACCCTCATCACAAAAGCAGGAGAAGCTGAGTAGTAAATTTGATACCTCACGTTTGGGCAGGAAGATCCTACAGAAGTGGAAGGATGGCCCAAAACCCAAGCCCAAAAAGGGGTTTTGGTGCAAGTACAAACTAACAGATGCAGTTTGTCATGAAGTTGAGATTCAGATGCTGCAAATGACAGGAATCCTGAGGGAAAAGGGGGTGGATCCGTCCTGTATGGACAGCAGGCTGTTGCAAAAATACAAGGAGGGAGAAGACATACAGTTTTTGGCTGATTTTGAATTGCCCAACCCTCAAACAAAGAGATCCAGAATGGACTGTTCCAAGTTTCAGGCATCAGGATTTCAGGGAAAGCAACTTGGAATTCCCTGTGATTTTCTTCTGTGTCAAATTACTTGCAACTTCTGGAGAAGTCCTTTGTGCCTTCATACCTCTTCGGCCTGCCTTAATGCAGATGGGTGTGGCTGGAGCATGAAGGAATGTGTGTTTGCCTGAGAAGCTGCAAAGGGGGGTTGGCTGGGTGTTCTGTGAATTCAGTGAGAAGTAATTTATGGCCCTTGCCATGCCAAGAACTGTGCTGGAGAGAAGATAGTGTTTAAGAAAGCTTCAATCAACATTTGGACTTGTAATTTGGACATTTTGATTGGACTAAAAAGTTGTGTGGACTTTAAATAAGAATTGGCTTTGTTTGCATTATAAAACCTGACAGCCTTTTTAAGAAATTGTCTACCTGCTCATGCTATGAGTGTGAAATGCTCTAATGATATTTGTACTGTATTTGAGTTACCATGCTATGCTGGTTTTAAGTTATTGAATGGCCCTTTCACTTACACCAGTGAGAGAAGAAGAAATTTAATGCCTTACTCATGTACTTGGGGAGTGATAAATGCTTTCTAGAATGCAACAGAGACCTCCTTCATGTAAGGAAGAAGAGGAATGTTCATGTTTTGTTCATGCTTAAATGTTTGCTTATTCACTTGCAGGAGAAAGACCTGTCTTTGCTTATGTTATGTTTTGCCTTATGAAACTGCATATCTCAAGGTACCTCCAGGAGTGCATGGAAGAGTTTTCAGTACCCTACACATGTAAATGGGTTTGTGACATTGCATTTGTGTTATATGTCAGGCATGTTTCACGTTTAGTTACATGGTACTGGTAATAACAGGGCATGCTCCTGTTTCTTAGGGGAGTGTCTTTCTAAGCCATTGGTCATTTATTGGCAACAAGGGGATCCTGAGCGTGTGGATTCCTGCTCGAGCAATCCGCCCATGGAGAGAGAAGAAGGTTACTCAGCTCCAGGATGGTGGTTCACCAGTAGACTAAATTTGCTGACATTTGTTCTTTTCTTTCTTACTGTGCTTCCAGCTGTAAGATCAATACCTCATGGGGGCAACCCCAACTTTTGGCTTCGTCATGCTAACTATATGTTTGAGGTTCATGGTAAGAATGCAACGTTATACTATGAGCATCCACTGGCAGTGTCTCAAATGGCCTTTCTTCCGGCATTGTTCAACACGCCTGAGTTGGTTATTGGACATTTGCAACATGTTGATAGGTCTACACTCTTCTCTAATCCCCCAGAACAATTTAACAACACCCGCTGGTGAAGCATGACATTCAAGAAATACACTAAAGGACTTTGTTTCTGCTGTCATAGTTCTGGAGTCTGGAATAGTAAATTGAAGTACTGGACTCAAGCACAAAGGGTTTTGCGGAATGTAGGCAATTATACGGGTTGTGATGATTATTTTTGGTTATGGGGTAGTTATAACAGTTCTTATAAGCTTAATTATACCTTGTTTAACACTACTATTGAAGATATATATGATGTGTTTCCTATGTTTACTCCTGATTATTCTGCTATAGATAGTGGTTCAATTTGCAATGGATGGCAAATCAAGGATCCTAACATGTGGTTCTTTTTTAATGGAGTTGCCACGAATTTCCATCCAGGACAATATCAATGTGCAGCATTGGGTTATTTTATCTGAACAATACTATTGAGAAAGAACTTCAGAATTTACAGGAGAGCATTACTAACAATGTACGCACTGATGTTAATCTCTTTGATTGGGTGACTTCTTGGTTGCCTGGTTTATCTGTCCTTAGACAAGTTTTCTATTATGGGTTCATTATTATTATCTGCCTTATATCTTTGTGTTTTTGCATTAATTGTATTCCTAATCTTATTTCTATGTGTAACGCATGTCCACTGCGTAGAAGGGAGACATCGAGTTTTGCACGATGGCAATTGTACTCAATGAGGTATCATCCTCCGGAACAAGGTACCAGGAGTCAGGAGGGGTACGATGTCCAGGAGGACAGTGATGATGTATATGGAGGAATAGTTATGGAGTATGATGACATGCAGGGGTATGATTCGCCGTCCCTCTCTCAAATTTAAATGAAAAAGGAGGACATGTGGGAAGGCATCTGGTTTCTGTCTCCTGTCTGCCTTCACATTGTGTAAAAAAGGCCTCTTTGTCTGCATGAGAGACAACGCTTGATTTTGGGCATGCGTAGAATATGAGAAGATTTCTCCTTGTATCTCCTTATTTGGGTTCTGACTTTCTGATTGGTTGTATGTGCCTTAAGTTTTGTTTCTGTTAAGTTTCGTTTCTGATATACTCTGCTTGAATAAAGAGACACCAGGTTTATTCCTTTGTCAGCCAAAGTGTGTGTGTGTTTTGCTTTCTCTCTATCTCTGTTTCCCTCTTACTCCGTCTAATGAAGCTGGACTCCGTTAGACCTTTTAACTCTCTCTCTTAAAAGATCTGGGGCTATAAACTGCTGCTAATGAGGCTGAATGATTATCTTTACATGGATCAGATTCCTACAGGGCACCACAGTTTACGAAGTCTTTTGAGAAATTGGGATGTGTCCACAGGAAGGCAACCAAAATGGCAAGAGATCTGGAAACCAAGCCCTCTGAGGAATAGTTGAGGGACTTCGGCATGTTTAGTCTAGAGAATAGATAAGTAAGAGGCAGTAGAATAGCTGACTTGAAATATTTGAAGGGCTGCCACATTAATGATGGAGTGAGCTTTTCCCCCCTCTTCTTTGAAGCTCCAAACGGCAAGACCCAAATAATGGATTTAAATTACAGGAAAGCAGAATTCAATTCAAAACCATTTTTTAAAAAACTTCTAGTTAGCTGGCTAGATTTGAGCTTGCTTGCCCTCAGGTGCTATGAAGTATTTATTTTGTCATTTACAGTAATACCTCATACAAAGTCCACTTCATACAACATCGAATTCATACAACATTGCCTAATTTCTTGAAAAAGTTACCTCATACAAAGTTGCTCGACTTTGTATGAGGCATTCAGTTTTTCCCAGGTTACATTGTGCCTGGGCAGTATAAAAGACAGGACACATGCGTGCATTGCTCTTGTGGGTTTTGCACAAGGCAAAGAGTGTTTAGGAGTGTTTTTGAGCATGATTTTGGATATATATATTTTTTTAATTTTTCATCAGAATTTTTAGAATCATTCCTGGGATTTTTGCAGCATTCTTCAGGTTTTTGGACAATCAGGGTTGTTTGACATGTTTTTGTAATGTATTTAGCCTTTAGACAATGTTTTCTTAAAGTTCTGTCAGTTTCCTGTCTGTTTCTTTGACTTAGCCCTGAAGTCTGTGCTGTTACAGTACAATGTATCTCTATGGAAACGACGTTGTACAAGGCATTGCAGCAAGGATTTGGACGTTGTATGAGGCATCGCGGCTAGGATTTTGCATGCCTCATACAAAGTTCAAATACGTATAAAGACCAAACTTGTGGAACCAAGTTTGGACATTGTATGAGGTATCACTGTATTTTATTTTGTTGTTTGCTTTATTATGTTGCTATTATTAATTCAATAGTGCCCAAACTTTTTGTGCTGGGGGCCTGACCACGCCCCTGGAACAGCTGGGCGGGCCTGACCATGCCCCTGGAAGCAGCCATGTTTGCACATGTGCATCTGTAACTACTTCTGTATGTGGTGCGGGTGTGTTTGTGCATGTGTGGGTGCATCCCCAACAGCTTCCTGGAGTAGTGCAGGTGTGTTTGTGTATGCATAGGTCCATCCCCAACCACTTCTGGGAGTGTTGTGGGTGCATTTGTGCATCCACATGTATACCCCAACCACATCCGGGTGCGATGTGGGCATGCATGCGCATTGGCAGGCACATTCCCAACCACTTTCAGGAGTGGCGAGGGCAGTGCGGGACGGATGAATTGGCATCAGGGCCGGATCCAGACATTAGCCATAGTTTGGGCACCCCTGATTTAATTGTTCGTATACAACCCAGAGTGGGAAATATCCCAGAAGGGTGGTACAAAAATGAAATCAAATTGATCAATTGATTGATCGATCAATTGATCAATAAACAGCAATGGAATGGATTGCCTGGGAGGGTAGTCGATTCTCTAACACTGTAGGTGTTTAAACAGAGGTCTGATGACTGCCTGTTAGAGATGCTTTAATTAGGGACTTCTTGGCAGGGGATTGGAATTTATTATCTCTATAGTCCCTTCCAACCCTAGTCTTCTATGATTCCTGTACTCATCTTTGTATTCCATCTCCCAAAGTCCCTCATTTGTGAGACCCTTTTTACTTGAGAATGGAAATAACTAATTTCTAAATTCTGAAGGAAACTTCAAATGTTTCATGAGTTAGGTAAAGGTAAAGGTTTCCCTTGCTCGAAAGCCAGTCGTATCCGACTCTAGGGTGCAGTGCTCATCTCTGTTTCTAAGCCGAAGAGCCAGCGCTGTCTGCTTCTGCAGACGTTTCCGTGGTCATGTGGCAGGCATGACTAGACACCGGAGCGCACGGAACGCTGTTACCTTCCCACCGAAGTGGTCCCTATTTATCTACTTGTAATTTCTTGCTTTCGAACTGCTAGGTTGGCAGGAGCTGGGACGAAGACGGGAGCTCATTTCCGTCCTGCAGTACTCGGGAATCGAACTGCTGACCTTCCGCTTCCCAGTCAGCGTCTTAGCGACTTGAGCCACTGCAGTTACTTACAATGAATTCCTTTTCCACTAAGGAAAGTGTAATGCTGTTTATTACATAGGTGTCTTAAGAGGGAGCATGTAACTTTAGAATTTCACTCATCATTGAAAGGTATGACTATACTAAGTGGTGGGAAGTGAATATTACATGCTTGAAGTGGTGGTTCATGCTGTGCTTTGTGCACTGTTCTGGATCTCAAGGCAACAATACAGGAAACAGGAGGAAAATGCATTTTGCACCACAGGCTGGCAGATTACAATCTTCAAAATGGAAAGTTTTTTTAAAAAATAACTTAAAGTATGAAGATGTTTCACTGAAGATTGAGGCCAAGATCATCCTGACTTCACCATTCCTGAACACTGTACAATTATGTGAAAGCAGAAGAATGAAGAAAGCTGTTCGGAAAAGAGCCATTTATTTGAAATGTTGTGTTGGAAGAAAGCTTTAATGATACTAAAGGTAGCTTTCTTCTTTTCTTTTTAAAATAATTTTATTGAAACTTAACATTTAAACACACAAAAACATCATTATCACATCAACAATTCATACAATTTTACATCGACAAAACCATTCACTCTATGCTCTCCACCCCACCCCCACCCCCCATAGGACGTGAGTACCCATTGAGTAACCAAGACAAGAGTATACAACTTTCTGGGAAACGGGCATGAACATATAGAACATTGTCGATAAAAGTGAAATAATTATAAATCTTTACCTTTAAGGAGGGACGTTAACCGTTGGACTCCAGCACACGCTTCCGCACCCATCCACACTATCCCGTACCGAGCCTCCTGCACTCGCCCGAACCCGGCCTGCAGAGCGCCGCACGTTTCCCGAATGCAAACAAAGGGAAACAACTTCAAGTCCCAACGTCCTCCACACTGCCTCTCAGCCAATCAGGCTGACAGGTGAGAGCAAGCAGAACGTTGGGAAAGCCGGCGCGCCCAATACAAAACGAGCCACAGGAAAAAAAACTGCCACACAAATGCGAACAAAAGAAGCAAAACTTCAAGTCCCAGCATCCTCCGTGCCATGACCACTTCAGCCAATCAGGCTAAAGGGCGCGAGTGCACAGAATACTGAAAAAGCCAGTGCGTGAAAATAAAATAAAATAATGCCTCACGCAACGGGGATGCAAGGCCGCCACAGTCAGACACAGTGCAATGGGAGCGCAAGGCCACCGCAGGCAGATGCAGTGCCTCACAGCCTCACTAAACCAAACCCGCAAAAAACCACAGTGAGACAACTGCCGGCCTTCTTTCCTGGAGCAATGGGGAGAAGAGGGACTCCCTCTCCTCCATGCTACCCCACTGAAGACATGATGAGACCACTGCCGACCTCAAGGTAAGTTGAGCCGGAGTGGGGGGGAAAGAAGCAGCAGTCAGCAATTCGTCAGGAGAAGCACACTCCCTGGCGAATGACTGGATTCTGCCTTTCTACTACCCACAACGCTATTTTGAGAACTAGCACGAAATAGCGGTGGAGGTAATAGAAAAGCAGCAGCCAGCAATCCGCAAGGAAGAGGACCACCCCTTACGGATCATTGCCTGCTGATCTCCCATTAGGTAAGCCAGGGAAAAAGAAGGCCAAGAGGAGAGAACCATTGTGAAGAAGATAGCTCTTCTCTGCCTCCTTCTCACCCGACCGACCTAACGAACCTTACCAGAAGAAGAGCGAGCTGACTGCCGGCTCTTCCTTTTCCCCATCGCTGCATCGAAACCTAATTTTGAAACAGCAATGGGGAAAAGAGGAAATGACAGACAGGCCATTCTTCACCCCCACAAAACACAACCAGAACAAAACTAAACAGTTAACCAACATGCCAAGCATCAAAAATAATGAAACACAAATAAATAAACAAATAATTAAAATAAAACCAATAAACAACAAAACAATAAACCACAAACTCAACAAAAAACACCCGAAATACCAAAGGCTACCAAAAAACAATAAAAATCACTAAAAACACCTATCTACAACACAAAAATACCTAACTCAAAAACAATAATATCACAAATTAAACAAATAAATATGGAAGACATCAGAAAAATAAATAAAGAGAAATAATCAAAACAATTAAACACATCTCAAACCCAAAATAAAAACAAAAGAACAAGCAGAAACACTTTGGGGGGGGGGTTAAGTAGAAACTCTCTACTTAAACCCCCCCAGCCCAATACCCCAAAATCAAAACGAAATAAAAACAGAAAAAACAATCATGAGCACTTACCAAACACGTCCTCCCTCCATGCCTCCAGAACAGAACTGAACAAAGAAAGAAAATTGCAGTACTCTTAATCACAGCCCCACCTAGAGGCCGGAAGAGTAAAAAACAGTCAAAAATATTAAAAAAACGAAATAAGAAATAAATAAATAAGATAAATCAAATAAATTCAAAAACCACAAATTCAAAACACCACCACCGAAACCACCCCTAACCATAAAAACACAAAAAAGAAACCTCCCCAGCTGGCCAGGCACAAATATGTTAGTTGATACTAAAGGTAGCTTGTGACTAGGACTGGAAGGTATCCCCACTTGAAATTTGAAATGAGGCTAACATGCTGACTGGGAGGCAGAAGGTCAGCAGTTTGATTCCTGAGTACTGCAGGACAGAATGAGCTCCCATCTTTGTCCCAGCTCCTGCCAACCTAGCAGTTCGAAAGCAAGAAATTGCAAGTAGATAAATAGGGACCACTTCAGTGGGAAGGTAACAGCATTCTGTGCACTCCAGTGTCTTGTCATGCCTGCCACATGACCACAGAAACGTCTGCAGAAGCAGACAGCACTGACTTTTCAGCTTTGAAACAGAGATGAGCACTGAACCCAAGAGTCGGATACGACTGGCTTTCGAGCAAGGGAACCTTTATCTTTACTATCTCTTAAGATTCTGAGCTTGACAACAGGAAGGTAGGCAGGTCATCAGTTCGAGACCCGAGTGCTGTGCAACAGTGTGAGCTCACATCATATGTTCCAGCTCCTGTCAACCTAGCAGTTACAAAGCAAGAAATTGCAGGTAGATAAAAAGGTACTGCCTCAGCGGGAAAGGTACCAGTGTTCTGTGAGCTCCAGCGTCTAGTCATGCCTGCCACATAACGATGGAAATGTCTGCAGATGCAGACAGCACTGGCTCTTTGGCTGTGAATGAAGATGAGCACCACCCTTCTTCAGCTCATAACATACTTTGAGTGCATGAAGTGAGACTTTTAAGCTAAAATGTGCTGGGGTTCTTTGGTCCTACCCTTCTCCTTTTGGCTCCACCCGCTGCTAAAATGAACTCCTCCCAAAACATGTCAGAAACTGAATTTGATGTTTAGGCTGAAAGAGATTTGCTCTTGTTGCCATAGAGATTATTTAGGAGTGGGAAATTTAAAACAGACTATGGTTCAGGGGTTGGCAACCAACGGCCCATGGGTCAAATCTGGCCTGTGGCACCAAATAATCCGGCCCATGCCCTTGCTCCAATCACCGCTGCCGCCACTGCCAGAGGCGGGTGCAGATGGGTTTACGGCAGCTGTAAATGTATTTATGGCAACCACAGACACATTTATGGCAGCATTTATGGGGGCACAAGTCTGGCCCCCTCAACTGTTTGAGGGAGTGTGACCCAGCCCCCAACTTTAAAAGGTTGCTGCCCCCTGCTATGGTTGATAACAGATGGCTTAGACTGAAGAAAACCTCTGTCAGGAAGATATGCAACTGCTAACAAGTAGCCATCATCATACAACTTATTATTTTACTCAGTTTTAGACCATAGAGGTGCCACGTTCTAGTAAACAAAAACTGGAAGAGTAAAAAGCCATTATGCATGCCTGGAATTGAAGGAAGAAACCCAGGAAGAAACCCAGACGTAAACACTCAATTGAAGATGGAGAAGAATAGCTGGAATTGCAAGACTGTGGGTTTTATTTTTCTAAGGACACTGCAAATCTCGTTGGAATAATTGACCAGCAATGTGAACAATTCATGTCCCCGCCTCGAGAAGCAGCCTGATTAAGCCCTTGGAACTCCACCCAGTTATATATGGTTTTTCAGTTGCTACATTTGAATACAATTGATTTTCCTCTTTCAAGAAACATTTTGTTTGAGTAGAAGGACTTTCGCTTTTAGAACCCAAAGAGTTAACATCCATGCAAATTCCTGACTTAAATATAAGAGGAAAGTAAGGTGGGATGGGGGTGGACAGTTCTGCTGGATGTCAAAGCTAATCATCATAGTAGGACTTGAGTCAATCACCTCCCTTGGTTTTCCTAGTGGGCAGCAAGTGAACGTATGATGATGCTGAGAGCTGCTTTGTGTAATGGCTTTGGTAGCCATTTCAGGGACTTCTTAGTTATTTCTTGAATGAGAAGGCACAACTCATTGTCTGATGCTACAATCAGATCTGGAGAGAGCCAGGAAGCCCAGAAGAGAAACATCTCAGAACAACCCACCACTACTCTTAAAATAAGACATAGATTCCTATATTTGTTATTTTGTTCATGGGGCCCATGAGCTTTCTCCGCTGCTTATGTAAAAAGTAGTATTTTCCCCAGTTTCAGCACCCCGGATTTCTAAAGATCTCCCAATGATGATTCTTAAACATTGGCTTGCTTGAAACTACAGTACTGTATTTGCAGTACTACTTGGCTGCCTCTGGAGAAAGCATCACTAGAGATACTAATGTATCTGTGCTTATTTTTTAATCTAGTAATGTACACACTGAGTGAATATTATGAAACACAGAATAAAAACAGATATGCATGCAGTTGTAAATTCACAGCAACTCTGTTTATGCCTTGATATTTAACTTTTATACCTTGTACCTTCCCTGTCAGTGTTCTCTGCACAGTTTTAGTTCTGTCCCTTAAACTCTGAAAGTTTAAACTCTGCTGGTCTCTAGTTCTCCTCCTCACAATTTTCTTAGCAGATAAAACTACTTTCTTAGAGTGCAATCCTAACTAGCCAAATTGCGAGTTTGATCCTGACTGGCACTCAAGGTTGACTCATCCCTCCATCCTTCTGAGGTCACTAAAAGGAGTACCCAGCATGTTAGGGGCAAAATGCTAATTGCCTGTAAACCCCTCACAGAGTGCACTAAGTGCTATGGGGCGGTATATAAGTGTAATTTCTAACTAGCATTTCCCTCTTAAGTAAATTGATTAAAAATGTGCAGGATTCCTCAGTTCAAGAACTCTATTGTTTTCAATTCGATTTTAATTCAATTCTGATTTGTTTTTGCTGACTGAGTTGCATTTTGACTGCAAATAGAAAACACAGGTTGTTAATTAGTGTAGCACTCTAAATGCCATCTAGGTGTGTGTTTTATTGATGCTTATCATTTATTCTATCTTGTTTTGATTCTTCTGTTTGATATTATTGTTTTGTGGGTTGTCTATATATTGTTGTAAGCCACCAGCAGATTTGGAAAATGCAGCATTGGCCACAGAATTGGAAAAGGTCAGTCTATACATTCCAATTCCAAAGAAGGGCAATGCCAAAGAATGTTCAAATTATCATACAATTGTGCTCATCTGACACGCTAGCAAGATCATGCTCAAGATTTTACAAGCTAGGCTTCATCAGTACGTGGATTAAGAACTTCCAGAAGTACAAACTGGGTTCCGAAGAAGCAGGGGAACTAGAGACCAAATTATCAACATTCGCTGAATCATGGAGAAATCAAGGGAGTACCAGAAAAATGTCTACTTCTGTTACATTGACTACACCAATGCCTTTGATTGTATGGATCACAATAAAGTGTGGCAAGTCCTTAAAGAGATGGGAGTACCGGACCACCTCACCTGTCTTCTGAGAAATTTGTATGTGGGTGAAGAAGCAACAGTTATGACTGGATATAGAACAACTGATTGGTTTAGAATAGGAAAAGGAGTATGACAAGGCTGTAAATTGTCACCCTACTTATTCAACATACATACAGAGTACATCCTGTGTGATGCAGGGCTGGAAGAAGCACAAACTGGAATTAAGATTGCTGGCAGAAATATCAACAATCTGCGATATGCAGATGACACTACTCTAATAATAATAATAATTTTGTGTCAGAAATTATTCTGCGTTTAAAGGATTTTTGCTGGAGAAACTCCACTCAGGGGATGCCTGAATGAGGCTCCTTTCATATCCCCAAGATCTTTTCCCACCAAAGTGGTCCCTATTTATCTATTTGCAATTTCTTGCTTTCACTCTGCTAGGTTGACAGTAGCTGGGACAGAGACGGGTGCTCATTCTGTCATGCAGTAATCGGGTCTTGAACCTTCCAGTCAACAAGGTGAGCTTCTTAACCACTGAGCCACCACAGTCTTACTACTCTAAAGGCAGAAAGCGAAGAAGACCTAAAGAACCTCTTGATGAGGATCAAAGAGGAGAGTTCAAAAGTGGACATGAAACTCAACATTAAAAAAAAAGCCACCAAGATCATGGCATCCACCCCCCATCACTCCCTGGTAAATAGAAGGGGAAGAAATAGAAGCAGTGACAGACTTCATCTTCTTGGGATCTAATATCACTGCAGATGGTGACTGCAGCCATGAAATGAAAAGACTCTTCCTTCTTGTGAGGCAACCTATGACAAACTTAGGTGGCATAATAAAAAGTAGAGACGTCACCCTGCCAACAAAAGTCCACATAGTCAAAGCAATGGTCTTCCCAGTGGTAATGTATGGCTGTGAGAGCTTGACCCTAAGGAAGGCTGAGCACAAAAAAATAGACGCCTTTGAACTGAGGGAGTGGAGAAGACTCATGAGAGCCCCCTGGACTGCAAAGAGATCAAATCAGTCAATCCTACAGGGAATCAACCCTGACTGCTCCTTGGAAGGACAAATACTGAAGCTCAAGTACTTTGGCCACCAAATGAGAAGAGAGGACTCATTGGAGAAGGCCCTGGTGCTGGGAAAGATCGAAGGCAAAAGGAGAAGGGGGAGACAGAGGATGAGATGGCGGCTAGATGGCATCATTGACGCAGTTGGCATAGATCTGGGTAGGCTACGGAGGATGGCAGATGACAGAGGTTGGACTCGACTGTGCGACTGAACAACAAGCCACCCAGAGTGGTGCTTGCATCAATTGGAATAAGGCAATGGATTAATTAATTAATTAATTAACATAAGTGATGCTAGGTCACCTGAAGACAAGGGGATTCAAACCCTTTTTAGCCTAACCTGTTGTAGATTACTACTTAGACTACCTAGGACTGTCTGAATCATGGCTCACTTTCTTTGAATATAGTGGTTGCATCTACGGCCTGCAGAGGTCTGAATCTGGTTTAAAGCCAGCAAAAGAATTCCCCTGGCAGACTCCTCTGCCAGCAGATCTCTGGGATCAAGCATCAGAAGAGGGGGTGCTGCTGACCCCAGGGCTGTTCTACCTGCAGAAGAGACTTCTACCTATTTCTACCCTGCCTCTAGCTGAAGCCTCTTTGAAGTAAGGTTAGGCTCCTGCCTCCAGAGGAATTGCCAGTTTTGCTCAAAGTACCGTATTTATTCGAGTATAACGCGCACTCGTGTATAACGCGCACCCCTAATTTTCCATGAAACCTCGGTATAAAATTTTCTCGGCTAGCTGCTCGGTTTCCATGCATTTCAGCATGATCAACAACTTTGAGCTTGAACGAAGCGTCATATGCACAACGTTTACGCTTGATACCCTGAGATGCCATCTAAAGGGGAACCAGTTATATCGGTGAAAAAGAGCATGCCTTAAAATATTGAGGGAGGGGGGATAATCAGACCCACCTGTTGCAGAAAATGCAATCCGAAACGAGCACTTCCGACCTCCAGGAGCCTCGCTCGAACTGCGAGCTACCTCCGGGCCACGCCTAGTCTCCCGCGCCACCCAATCAGATCCCGTCAATTTCTTCAAAGCCACCCCCCCCGCCTCCCCTTCACCCACCGCAGCAATAGACAGCCGACCCAATTCTAAAAAGGAAGTAAAAGAGGCTCGTTTATAACGCGCACCCAGTCCTCGTGTATAACGTGCACCCCAACTTTGATTTCTTTTTTGGGTATAAAATTTTGCGCGTTATACACGAATAAATACGGTACATTTCAATGTTGTTTTAGTAAAAGAGCAACACACTGCCCATTAACTGAGTTCTTTCTGTTCCCCCTCAATTATCAGTCTAAGAGACTTTTATTTTCTTTGCCTCGTAGGAAAAAGTGTGGTGTTCAGTTTTGAGGAGTTGTGCTTCATGATTGAAGAGGAGCCCTGGTGGCACAGTGGTTAAACTACAGTACTGCAACCAAAAGGTTGTGAGTTCAGTCCTGACCAAGACTCAACGTAGACTCAGCCATCCAGTAGAATGAGTACCCAGCATGTTGGGGGCAAAATGTTAATTAAATGTTAATTAACTTAAGTTATGAACTGCCCAGAGCAGTTCATATTACCCCGCTAAGAGCTATGGGGTAATATATGTGATTGCTTTGCTTTGTGGTTGCTTTGAAAAGTTGGTTCCACTGAAATGGAAGTCTTGAGATACTATATCCATGTTACTTCTGTGTCTGAAGATACACATCTAATAAAACAGAAGGAAAAGTAAATGCAGCCTTTGAGTCAGGAAACAGCTCCAGGCCTTTCAATATGATTAGTTTTGAGAGACATAATTCCAACACATTTGTTACCTATTTGTGGCTCGCCCTGCTGAATTTTCTCCAGAATAGAATAAGGTATATTTTGTGCTCAGAAAAAAGTGTGATTGTTACCTCTATCTAGTGCAGACATTGCTACAGCAGTGTGAAATTTGAGTCTGCCTATGGGGCAGCCTCAGAAATATATGCGACTCTGTATCATACCTGTCAAGTATCCCATATTGGCCAGGATTTCCCACAATTCAGCGCCGCTTTTTCTACTTTCCCGCCCAGAGCCACCGCCATCCCGTAATTTGACGGCAGGGGGAAAGTAGTAACTGCACATCCACTTCTGCGCAGAACTCTTCTACGCATGCACAGAACCCTTCTATGCATGTGCAAAAGTGGTTCTGCACAGAAGGGGATGCGCAGAAGACTTCTACACATGTGTAGAAGGATTCTGCGCAGAAGCCTTCTACGCATGCGTAGAAGGGTTCTGCACATGCATAGAAGGGTTCTGCGCATGCATAGAAGGGTTCTGCGCATGCATAGAAGGGTTCTGCTGCGCAGGTCCCATATTGTCCGGAGCTGCGCTTGACAGGTATGCTCTGTATGGAACTCATAAACTTACTCCTCAAATACCCCACTTGTCTTGAAAGCCCTATTAGGGTCCCTATAAGTTGGATAGCTCAGTGGTTTAGAGATCTTCTCCTGGAGCCAGAGGTTGGGATTTCAATTCCACACTGTGCCTCCCAGGAGAACAGCTGAGCTGTGTGGAGAGCTGCAGAGTCCCAGGGCGGCCTCAGAAGAAGAGAAGGGTAAACCACTTCTGTGTCTTCTCTACCTAGAAACCCCTGCAAAGGGTTGCCATAAGTCAGAATTGACTTGATGGCACACAGTTACTATTATTACTTTTATAAGTTGTTTCTGACTTAACAAAAACTGAAAGACGGTACCCCTTTCTACGTGATTTCTATAACTGCTTTTAATTTCTTTAGGGTTGAGGGGAAGAATTATTCTCTTGTTGTTCTAACATAACTTTCAAAGCTCTATCAACATAACGTTTTGCACTATCCCATCAGCAAGGGTCGCCATGTTTTGAGAAGTGTTTGCTTTCATCTTAACGTATTTAATTGAGTCCTCTGAAACATGTACCTCCATGTTACACTCACTGTTATATTTACTGACATTGGTTTGTTTTGAACGGTACTGTCTCCAACCCCCTACATTATTGTAGGGTAGAGATTGAGATGATATGTTTGAAGGGTTGTCATTGTATTGTTATCTTTGAATGGGTTTAGCTGGATTATCACATATTGGGTAAAAATGACTGTAAGGCATGTGCTCACTAATAATTAACGTAAGCCGAGAGAGATCATCATCGGGTACACTGTAATTTTCATATGACGTGTGATATAATTCACATGCACACCCTGTCTTTAAAAAGCAGATGAAAAGCACCATAAAGAAGAAATCATAATGATGCATTCTGGCATGCTCTCTAGCACTTGCCAACACTTTCCAGCTCTTAAAACCTCAAACTCGCTCCGAGGGTATATTCCGGCTCTCAGATTAAGTGATCTTACATTACAGTTTTCTCATGATAATTGGAACTCAATTAGAATTGAATTGCCTGAATGCATGAAAAAATCTGCTCTCTTTTATTTAGTGTACATGAAAGGTAAGACAGAAGGTGCTAAGAAAGGAAGTGAGTAAGTGACAACTTTTAAAAGGAGCCTTCCCAGTTCTGGCAATCAAACCAAACCCTTTTTCCAGGATGGGCAGCTGGCTAGGTTTTGAACCCAGGTGTTGAAATTTAGAGGGTGCAAAAATTTGCTGTCAGGAGGATACAATCCTGCTTGCTAGTATTTAGGGCTGGTATTGTATTGAGCCAATATGCCTGCCCCTATAGTGCACTAGCTTAGTGCCCAGCTTCACCCAGGTATGGTTGGGGTGGTGTCACGGCCCCCGGGGTTGCATCGGTGCGTGTTGTGGGTGTGCTGGTGTTGCCTCGTGTTTTGGCGCTCTAGTCCATGTGGGGGTTATTGGGGCCTGCGGTCACGCCCTTGCAGCGTGGAATGTGCGGTTGCATTCTGGCATGAGGGAGAAACTTGCTTTGTTTACTCTCTGATATGTTCACACAGAATTAAACATTTTAAATGTTTGCATGTGGTGCTAACATATTAGACTAAACAAATCGAAATGAAACCCCCTTAGCCTACTCCAGTGCCTGTCTCTGTACACACACACACACCATCCCTCCCCACACAGACTATCCCTCTCCACACACACACACACACACACCATTCCTCTCCACACACACTCCATCCATCTCTCTAAACACACACACACACACACACACACACACACACACACACACACACACACACACACACACAGAGGCCAGACCCCTTTCAATCAGGATTCAGGCCCGGGTATGGTACGGAGACGGCATTGGTCGCACTAATGAATGATCTCTGGCGGGAGCGGGACGGGGGTTATCCATCCGTCCTTGCTCTTCTTGACCTCTCAGCGGCTTTCGATACCGTCGACCACGGTATCCTTCTGGAACGGCTCAAAGGATTGGGGATCCAGGGCACTGTGTTGTCCTGGTTTTCCTCTTTTCTGGAGGGCCGTACCCAGTCGGTGTGGTTAGAGAGTGAGAGGTCCAGCCCTAGGTCCCTCAAGTATGGGGTTCCTCAGGGCTCGGTGCTTTCTCCCCTCTTATTTAACATCTACATGAAGCCACTGGGTGAGATCATTCGTTCCCACGGGGTGCGGTACCATCAGTACGCGGATGACACCCAGTTGTATATCTCGGCCCGTGGGGACCCCAGTGATGCTGTTGAAATCCTATCCGGATGCCTGGAGGCCATTGGGGTCTGGATGGGGGCCAATGGGCTTCGGCTGAATCCCAGCAAGACAGAGTGGCTGTGGATAAGGGGCCCCGTGTTATCCAGGGAGTTACCACCTTTGGTACTGGATGGGGCGGTTTTGCCCCAGACAGACCCAGTGCGCAACTTGGGGGTCCTTCTGGATTCACGGCTGCTGCTGGAAGAACAAGTGGCGGCTGTGGCCAGGAGGGCTTTTGCCCAACTTCGGGTGATTCGCCAATTGCGCACGCTCCTGGACCGGGGCTCCTTGCTTATGGTCACCCATGCTCTGGTTACTTCCCGACTAGATTATTGTAATGCGCTCTACATGGGGCTGCCCTTGACGACCATTCGGAGGCTGCAGCTGGTCCAGAATGCGGCAGCCCGGGTGGTGATGGGATGTGGGCGATATGCCCATGCCTCACCGCTACTTCGGGAGCTGCACTGGTTACCAGTTTGTCTCCGGGTGCAATTCAAGGTGCTGGTTTTGACTTTTAAAGCCCTATATGGCAGTGGGCCAGGATACCTTAGAGACCGCATCGTCCCAAGAGTGTCTGCCCATCCAACTAGAGTGGACCGGAGGGGCTCTCTAATGGTGCCATTAGTTAGGGGTGCACATCTGTCTAGCACCCGAAGGAGGGCCTTCTCCGTGGCCGCACCAACTCTCTGGAACCTCCTGCCAACAGATCTAAGACTTCAAAGAGAATTGCTGCCCTTCAGGAAAGGATTGAAGACCTGGCTGGCAGGGCAGGTGTGGGGCCCGAATGGGAACATGGTCCCCGCCTGCTGGCTTACGTAAAGAATTAAGAACTCTCTCTTCCTTTTTTAGAGTGGGTGGGATGGATGGGTGGGATAAGGGGTTTTTAAAGTGTTTTTATATGTTTTTAGAATTTGTTGTAATGCCGCCCTGAGTCGGGTTCTGCCTGAGTGGGCGGCATATATAAATACGACTAAATAAATAAATTAATAAATAAATAATAAATCAGGCATCTGAGCTCCATAGTACCTCCTTCCCCCTTCCCCTGCAGGCCCAGCTCAATGGGATAGGGCTTGAGTCAGTGCATTCCGTAGGCCAACAGCCACTCTGGCCATGCCCCCTTTCCCAATTGGTTGCGTCGTTGTCCTGCCTCTGTCGTGCTTGTTCTGGCCTCTGTGATTGGCCATGGCGTGCCGCAGTGGCTGCAGGGTGGTTTAGTTTTGTTTGTTTTTTGTTCATTTTGTGGTGCGCAGGGGGCCCGTGGCCATCCAGACCCCAACATTGACATTCTCTGGAGCACCAGGTAACTCTGTGTGCAGTGTGGTCACTGACACTACAGGGGTGTACATTCGTATACAGAACCCACAAGGGGACATCTCTCTTTTATAGATAAGGACTGTGGTGGTTAAATGGCTAAGATGCTGAACTTGCTGACAGGAAGGTCGAAGTTCAATTCCCGAGTACAGCATGACAGAATGAGCTTCCATCTCTATCCCAGTTCCTGCCACCTAGCAGTTCGGAAGCAAGAAATTGCAAGTACTGTAGATAAATAGGGACCACTTTGGTGGGAAGGTAAACAGTGTTCCATGCACTCCGGTTTGAGGCATGCCTGCCACATGTCCATGGAAACGTCTGCAAATGCAGACAGCGCTGGCTCTTTGATTA
This sequence comes from Bradypodion pumilum, assembly GCA_035047305.1. Taxonomy (NCBI): domain Eukaryota; kingdom Metazoa; phylum Chordata; class Lepidosauria; order Squamata; family Chamaeleonidae; genus Bradypodion; species Bradypodion pumilum. Next base: position 277,093,495 of record JAWDJD010000002.1, on the reverse strand, counting down.
TAAACAAAGATGAGCACTGAACCCTACATAAGAACATAAGAACAGCCTTGCTGGAACAGGCCACAGCCCATCTAGTCCAGCCTTCTGTCTCACACAGTGGCTCACCATTTGCTTCAGGGTATTATTCCCAAGCAGATGCCTTCACCTGCTTAGGATTCCCTGGACATGGCATTGAGAGATATCCTGCCTAGCTCTCCAACCCGGAGGTTGTCCTTAGGTATCCATAATTATAGCCATTGATACCCTTGTCCTCCATGAACTTGTCTAATCCTTTCTTAAAGCTGTCAAGACTGACAGCTGTCACCACTTCTTCTGGCAGGGAGTTCCATAGACCAGTGATCCTCTGGGTGAAAAAGTACTTTCTCTTATTTGTTTGAGAACTAGCACCCAAAAGTTTCATGGAGTGCCCCCTAGTTCTAGTGTTATGCGATAGGGAAAACAGTTTTTCCTTATCTACTTTGTCCACACCGTGCATGATTTTATAAACTTCAATCAGGTCACCTCTTAGACGCCGTCGTTCAAGAGTGAAGAGGCCCAACCGTTGCAGCCTCAGATGGTAAGGAAGGTGTTCCAGTCCCCTAATCATTCTGGTTGCCCTCCTCTGCACTTTCTCCAACTCCATAATATCCTTCTGGAGGTATGGCGACCAGAACTGTACACAGTATTCCAGATGGGGCCTCACCATAGATTTATAAAGAGGCAAAATGACAGTTGCTGACTTATTTTCTATACCCTTCCTAATGATCCCTAACATTGAGTTTGCTTTTTTCACTGCTGAGGCACACTGGGTTAGAGTACCCTAGAGTCGGATACATCTGGCTTTTGAGCAAGGGTGACCTTTATTTTATTTATTTATTTATTTTTAGGATTTGTATTGCCACACAATACCAAAGACTCTGTGCAGCGTACTAATATTAAAATCATCACAATTTTAAAATCACAATTAAAACCCCATTAAAAACTACCACAAAACATTCCCTTCCATCCCACCAGTTTAAAAAGAGGGAGAGAGCATTCTTAAATCAGCCAGCAGGCTGGGGCAACAGCACTGTCGGTGCCCAACACCTGCCCTGCCAACCAGGTTTTTAAACCTTTCCTGAAGGGCAGCAACTCCGTTTGGAGACACAACTCGGTTGGCAAGAGGTTCCATAGGGCCGGAGCAGACACTGAGAAGGTCCTCCTTCTAGTGTTAGAGAGAGACACCTTTCTAGCAGATGGAACAATTAGAGAGCCTCTCCGTTCCATTCTGGAGGGATGGACAGATGTTCTTGGGATGATGCGGTCTCTTAAGTGTCCTGGCCCACTACCATGTAAGACTTTAAAGCTAATAAACAGCACCTTGAATTGCACCCGGAGGCATACCGGCAATCTGTACAGCTCCCAAAGTAGTGGTGAGGCATGGGCATACCACCCGAACCCCATCACCACCCTAGCAGCCGCATTCTGGACCAGTTGCAGCCTCCGAATGGTCATCAGGGGCAGGCAAGTCCGGAGGTGACTAGAGTGTGCATGACCATAAACAAGGAGTCCCAATCTAGGAGCAGGTGTAACTGCCGTATGACACGATGTTGTGCAAAAGCCCTCCTGGTCACGGCTGTCACCTGCTCTTCCAGCAGTAGACGTGAGTCCAGGAGGACCCCCAGATTATGCACCGGGCCTGTTTGGGGCAAAGTAGCCCCTTCCAGAACCAAAGATGGTAGCTCCCTAGATAACATGGGGGCCCTAACCCATAGCCACTCACTCTTGCCAGGATTCAGTTCAATTCAATTTTAATTTATACCCCACCTTTCTTGGCCAAGGCCAACTCAAGGCGGCAACAACATATCAAATAGTACAATGTACAATATATAAAATACAAAATACAATATTACAAATGCAGCAAAAATTCATACAGTTACTATTTCAAAATAAAAATAGATAAACAGATTACAAGTTATAAATTAGAAATTACAATGTTAAATATCCTAACAAACACCAGTACAGAAACCCTGCGCTCCAGCCCCAGGTGCTCAAACTTCCCCGCGGCCAATGCCAGACTGGGGAAGGAGCCTTGGCAGGGGGGGGGCAGTTCTTAAAGTCTGCAATGTGCTTCAATCCCAGGTGCTCAAACTTCCCCACGGCCAATGCCGGACCAGGGAAGGAGCCTTGGGGGAGGGGGGCAGTTCTTAAAGTCCACGGGGGGCGGGCAGTTCTTAAAGTCTGTGGTGTGCTTCAGCCCCAGGTGCTCAAACTTCCCCATGGCCAATGCCAGACCGGTGAAGGAACAGTACTTAGACCCCAGGAAAGAGTCGCAAGACAAAACAGCTAAGATGGTGGCGGCTCCCACCCACCTCCTTTCCCCAGAGCCGAGTGAAGTGGGCTCTGGGTCGAGCTGGGGAGCATCATGGGCTGAGGTGGCAGCAGCTCCCTCCCTTTTTCTACTCTCTGAGCTGGCGGGCTCAGAGAGTGAAGGCAGGTGCATCAGCTCCCACCTGCCTCCTTTCCCCAGAGCCGAGTGGCGTGGGCTCTGGGTCGAGGTGGGGAAGTTCAGCATTTCCCAAACTATGCTCTGCAGAACACTGGTGGGCTTCAATTCCCAGAAGCCTAAGTCAGTACATTGGCTGATCAGTGCTTTGGGGAATTGACTTAGGCTTCTGGGAATTGAAGTCCAAAAAACCAAAGATTGGGAAACTGCATCTAGTCACTGCTTGCACACCTCAAGGAGGCAAAGCTACAGGAAAAACAGCAGATTCCAAGTATCAGCAGTGAGTTCCCTCCTATTGGTCTTGGTTTGTGCCAAAGAGGACAAATCTGTGTATATACATGCCATGTATACATGCCACGTAACGGGCCCCCGCGTTATCCAGGGAGCTGCCAACTTTGGTCTTGGATGGGGCTGCTTTGCCCCAGACAGACCCGGTACGCAACTTAGGGGTCCTCCTGGATTTGGAACTGCTACTTATAGATCAGGTGGCGGCCATGGCCAGGAGGGCTTTCGCACAGCTTCGAGTCATCCGTCAGTTGCGTTCGCTCCTGGACCAGGACTCTCTGCTCATGGTCACACATGCTCTGGTGACCTCCAGGCTAGATTATTGCAATGCGCTCTACATGGGGCTGCCCTTAACGACCATTCGGAGGCTACAGCTGGTGCAGAATGCAGCAGCCCGGGTGGTGATGGGGTGCGGGCGTTATGCTCGCACCTCACCATTGCTTCGGGAGCTGCACTGGTTACCAGTTTGTCTCTGGGTGCAATTCAAGGTGCTGGTTTTGACCTTTAAGACCCTACATGGTAGTGGGCCAGGATACCTAAGAGACCGCATCGTCCCAAGAGTGTCTGTCCGTCCAACTAGAGTGGACCGGAGGGGCTCTCTAATTGGTCCATCTGCCAGAGGGGCTCGCCTCTCTGGCACACGAAGGAGGGCCTTTTCTGTGTCTGCACCGGCCTTGTGGAACCTCCTGCCAGTAGAGTTGCGGGAGCAGACAGAGCTGCTGCCTTTCAGAAGAGAATTAAAAACCTGGTTGGCAGGGCAGGTGTGGGGCCCAGATGGAAGAGTGGTCCCCGCCTGTTGGCTTATAAAATGAAGCCTCCCCATCTTTTTAAGGCGGACAGTTTTAATGTAGTTAGTTTTAATAGGTGAGTGGGTATGTTGGGGTTTTAATTGTTTTTAATATGTATGTTTTAATCCTGTTGTGAGCCACCCTGAGTCGGGTTCACCTGATTGGGTGGCATAGAAATTTGAGCAATAAAGAAATAAAAATAAATAAATAAACTCCCAAGCATGTAGTGTTACAGGCTTGAGAGTAAGGAAAGGAATGTACTGTACTTTTGTATTCTTGGATATAGTTGTAGCCCGTTGTCCCCCATCCAGGCCCCAACAGCCTCCAAGCACCTGGAAAGAACTCTGAGTGCATCGCTGGGATCACCACAGCCTGAGATGTATAGTTGAGCATCATCAGCATACTGATGTTACCTCACCCCATGGGAATGGATGATTTCCCTCAGAAGTTTCATATAAATGTTAAATAGAAGAGGGGAGAGAACTGAGCCCTGTGGCACCCCATACTGAAGAGGCCTAGGGCTGGACATCTCATCCTCTAAACACAATGACTGGGTCCGGCCCCTCAGAAATGAGGCAAACCAGGACAAAACAGTGCCCTGGATTTCCAATCCTCAGAGCCATCCCAGAAGGATACCATGGTCAACGGAATTGAAGGCTGTCGAGAGGTCAAGAAGAGCAAGGACGGATGGATGATCTCCATCCTGCTCCTGCCAGAGATCGTCCAGCACCACGACAAATGCAGACTCGGTACCATATCCGGGCCTGAATCCTGACTGAAAAGGGCCCAGATAATCCGCTTCATCCAGACACCCTGCAACTGTAGCACCACTGCCTTCTCCAGGACCTTTCCCAAAAAGGGGAGGTTGGAGACAGGCCGATAATTAGCCAATATCGTTGGGTCGAGCACTGGCTTCTTCAGGAGGGGGCGCACCAAAGCATGTTTTAATGGTGCAGGAAACACCCCCTCCCACAAGGAAGCGTTGACTATTGCGTCAACCCAACTACTTGTGACCGCCTTGGACACCTTGACTAGGTGCCCTTTGCCTCTACTATAGTGTACATAGCAGTTGCAGCCACTTCTTCCAATGGAGAAGGAAGCACAAAACAATTCAGCTTAGTCTGGATGGCCACCCTGCCCTCCATTCCTGATCCTCCTCATTCCTTAATTCTTTCCTGTCCTGAGTCAATCTCATTTCACCTTAACTAAGAAGCCAGTGAGACCTAGGGCATCAAAATGACTAGTTAATGACTGTGAATCAAATACTACCTGATGATAGAACTGCTCCCATTGAAAAGGGGTGACCAATTTTTATAGACCCATGTCACTGTGCATTTGACAACAGCTTGATCTGAAAGTATTAAGTGATGAAAACACTAATCTTTATACAAAGGAAATGTTTGAATGGTGATTTCTGTTCTAAGATACAGTATGTTTTTCACAGGAACAGCTGTGGAATTAACTAAACTGTCCATTAGTTCAATTAGAAAGAGACTTGTAGCCCTCTAAAGACTAATGCACTGCTATGGCAAAAGGTTTTGCAGGCTATTGTCCGCAAAATATTGGCCAAATTCCTGTTGCTTAATGGGGTAAAACTCATTAGAGTTGGCCCATTGAATCAATGAGGATTTAATGAGTCAACTTCTCTGTAAATTTTGTTGATTTAGTTGGGCCTCCTCTTGTGACTTACTATGCTAAACCAAGTTGCTGTTAGAGTAGGGTCATTGAATCAATGGAACATATGAAACAGTTGACTCACCAAGTTCCCACTGTTTACAGGGCTTACTCTTATGCATTTTACTACATAGAACAACAGGATTTTGGCCACTGTGTAGCTAATACTTTTTCAATTACTGATGCTCACTAGAAAGGGCTGGAATTGCCACCCATAACTGTTAAAGGAAGGGTAGGATTGGTGTGCTGACATTAATCCTGGGCATGAGCAGATATGCAGAGCTCTGAAACATTATATGGAGGTTGTCTACAGCTATCAGAATCCGTAAGCCAGCATGGCTACTGGGAACGGAAGATTCCAAGATTTGTAATGCAGAAAAATAATTTTCTCAAACTCTGGAAAAAAATATGGGGGTATAGTCTGGTTGTGTTACAGCAGTGGTTCCCAACAGGGCTCCCACATCCCACAGAATAGTTCAATTCCCAGAATACTAAATCAGCACATTGGTTGATCAGTGCTTTGGGGAATTGACTTAGGCTTCTGGGAACTGAAGTCCAAAAACCAATGAGAAACACAGTGTTAGAGGAACTGGGTGTAGAGTTGCCATATATCACAGAAAATCATGAATTTCATGTTTTGTAACTGTCCCACCTGGTTCCATAAAAAAGCATTGAAATTTCACGGTTTTCAAACCACTTGATTATTATTATTATTATTTTGGGGGGGAATCACACATTTTTCTTGCACTTCTATTGGAACCACCAGCAGGTGGCAGCAGCAGCAGCAGCTTGGTGAACAAGGAAGAAAGGGGAGAACGTGTCTTTTTCTTGTGGCGTCTGTAGCAGCAGCCGTTACACCAATACTGCAGGACGGAATGAGCTCCCGTCTCTGTCCCAGCTCCTGAAAACGTAGCAGTTTGAAAGCAAGAAATGGCAAGTAGATAAATAGGGACCACTTCGGGAAGAAGGTAAACTGCGTTCTGTGTACTCCGGTGTCTAGTCATGCCTGACACACAACCATGGAAATGTTTGCAGAAGCAGACAGCGCTGGCTCTTCAGCTTTGAAACAGAGATGAGCACTGAACCCTAGAGTTGGATATGACTGGCTTTCGAGCAAGGGAAACTTTACTTCTGTCCAATTTTTGTGGGAGGGAATTATGGTAACCCTAACTGGGTGAAACAGGAATAATATATGATAGCCTTAATGGATGCCCTCCAATTGTGCTGGACTACAACTCCCATAATTTCATATCCATTAAAGTTCCCTATTTGCTGGCTTGTAGGATTTTGGAAGTTATAGACCAATAAATCTGGCTGACAACAAATTGAGGAAAGCTGATGCATAGGGACTTGGCTATGCTGAAGAAATTTAAGACGTGGCATGGCTATTTTGGGTAGAGACAAGGTGTTCTTGTGGAAACATCCCAACCCAGATGGCTCCAGGAACATTGTCAGAAATAAGACAGGGCTCCCTTTCTTCACTGAAAAGCACCATTCAATGATGCAGGCATCTGATGGAAATGAGCTGAACTTAAGAAAAACAGGAGTGAAGGATCTCCCCCAGATTACAACATTGGAAAAGATTATGCCAGTTCTTTGGAAGTATACTTGTCTGTATTTTGTGCCTAAGTGTACCAACTGCTTGGCTTTCTCCCAGACTCTTTCCTATTTTAGGAAGTACCTATAGCAGTGATGGCTAACCTTCACACTCGAGGTGTTCTTGAACTTCAATTACCAGAGGCCCAAGTCAGCACTCCTGCTGATCAGGGCTTCTGGGAATTAAAGTTCAAGAACATCTGGAGTGCCAAGGATAGCCATCACTGACCTATTGGGTAGACTGTTTTGAAAGATCAAATTATTATGAACAGCCAAGTCACTCCTTAGAGAACTGTGTGTGTGTGCGCACAGACAGTGTTTCTGTTCCTGGGTCTGTGGGTGACTAAGTAGCACATAGGACTGCCAACCACTTCAAAGTAACAAGAAGGGAAACACAAAGCTGCAGATTCTGTGCTTTTCGTAGCATAACAGTAATGCCACAGTCCAGTGTCCTCTCTGACTTTACTACTCTGTGTTCCCCAAAAAAGCAAAGCTTATTATCTTTCCTGGATAAACATCTGCTCCCTATGCCTTAGCTCTGGGATAGGAGAAGATATGTCTCCTTCCCCATATTCTGATGGCACTTTTATTTATTTGTTTGTTAGATTTTTATCCTGCCTCCCTCAACACATTGTGTGACTCGAGGCAGCGTACAGCATAAATTAAACGAAACAGATACATAGCATAGAATCAAATCAGAGTTACAATCCATCAATTATCATATGCAAAACTTCAACAAAAATACATAATAGTGAATCAATAATATAACAGTTCAACGTAGACCCAATTCAGTGCTCAATTATCCCAACGGAGCCACATGACTCAATGTCGTGTCGGAGCTCCTTGACTCAAAGTCCACAATAGCATCAGAAAAAAAGAAAAACCCCAACATAGCCCCGTGCTGACCTGACGTCATTGATGGTTAGAAGTGTATCAGCTGGCACGGCATCGGCATCGACAAACCCCGACACCACCTGCCACCGAGGCTTCAACCACCCACGCACTCACCTCCCAAGGTCGACCCTGCCAGATGTTGAGCCGAGATGGTGACAGCTGGAGAAGCACCGGCGGTGATTCTCCTTGCCCCAGCTGCGCACACGGTCGCCAGTTATACCCCTCCCAAAGGCGAGGTACATTGACGATGATGACAGTGGCACAGCAGCACATCCTCCTCCAGTGGGGGGCCCAGGTGCCTTTTGAATCCCGGGAGGAGGGCAGGGGGTTGTGAGAGTCCATCCACAACCTCCCGCCTTTTGAATCCTGGGAGGAGGGCGGGATTATAGAAGGTCTAATCCAGTGATGGTGAACCTTGGCACTCCAGGTGTTTTCGGACTTCAATTCCCAGAAGACCAAGTCAGCACTCCTGCTGATCAGGGCTTCTGGGAATTGAAGTCCAAGAACACCTGGAGTGCTAAGGTTCGCCATCACTGGCCTAGTCAAAACCTCCATCCAATCCCCATGAGAGTAGAAACAATTAGCAATTAGCTGAAAGCAGTTTATGGAGGGAGATACATGATTCAGCTTCATTCGTTAATTGATTGATTGATTGATTCAGCTGAAGCTCAAGTACTTTGGCCAACAAATGAGAAGAGAGGACTAACTGGAGAAGGCCCTGATGCTGGGAAGGATTGAAGGCAAAAGGAGAAGGGGGCAGCAGAGGATGAGATGGCTAGATGGCATCGTTGATGCAGTGGGCATAGATCTGGCCAGGCTAGGAGGATGGCAGATGACAGAGGAGCCTGGCATGCTGTGTTCCATGGGGTCACAAGTGTCAGAATATACTGTGTGACTGAACAATAACAGCATGATTCAGGCTGGCTTGGTTCTTTCAAATTTCAAAATAATTTCATACTTAAATCCTAAAGACCCATGACAAAACAAAGCAGGCTAATTTGTGAGATGCAAAAGGTGGCAGAAAGTTCTTCTGTTTATTCAGAAGTTCTCAACAGTTGAGTAATTCCTTCTTCTAGTAAATGCATTGTCTGTAATGTCTATTTCTGCCCTTATAGGAGCTCCTTGAAGAAATAGTTTCTTGTTGTCCAGACTGTGTCAAAAAGGGAATTGCTACAGCAATTCGTTTCTAAGTACCAGGGATTTTCCTCCATCAGTGCACATAGATGGAACAATGCAAAGTAGCAGCGTAGGAGAGATTGCTTTCTTCCCAGATTGCCAGCTCACTCAGGAACAAGCTGAGTCATGTGAAGAATGTCAAGAGAGGGGAGAGGAAGTGGGACTCTCTCTTTCTAAGATCTTTCCTTCAGTACTGTGGATGCATGTAAGAGATACAACTGGAGTGTGTGCGTATGTGCTAATAGGAAAAGTGTGTGCGTGCATGCGATTGAATGAGACAAAAGGAGGGAAGGATCCCAATCTATTTGGGCTCTACTCTCACTTGCAGATGGGAATTCAGCCCTAGACATGCCTTATGGCAGTTGGGTTGAAAAAGGTTCTCCATCCCATCCTAGGATTCAAAAGAAGGCTAGGGGCAGAGCCCAAGTGGGGTATGTAGGGAATGAATGTAATTAGAGTAGAAAAAAGAATGAGAGCATGTGCAGAGTGTGAGGATGAATGGATAAGAACATAAGAACATAAGAACAGCCTTGCTGGAACAGGCCACAGCCCATCCAGTCCAGCATTCTGTCTCACACAGTGGCTCACCATTTCCTTCAGGGTATTCCCAAGGAGATGCCTTCACCTGCTTAGGATTCCCTGGAAATGGCATTGAGAGATATCCTGCCTATCTCTCCAACCCGGAGGTTGTCCTTAGGTAGCCATAATTATAGCCATTGATAGCCTTGTCCTCCATGAACTTGTCTAATCCTTTCTTAAAGCTGTCAAGACTGACAGCTGTCACCACTTCTTCTGGCAGGGAGTTCCATAGACCAGTAATCCTCTGGGTGAAAAAGTACTTTCTCTTATTTGTTTGAGAACTAGTACCCAAAAGTTTCATGGAGTGTCCCCTAGTTCTAGTGTTGTGCGATAGGGAAAAGAGTTTTTCCTTATCCACTTTGTCCACACCGTGCATGATTTTATAAACTTCAATCAGGTCACCTCTTAGACGCCGTCGTTCAAGAGTGAAAAGGCCCAACCGTTGCAGCCTCAGATGGTAAGGAAGGTGTTCCAGTCCCCTAATCATTCTGGTTGCCCTCCTCTGAACTTTCTCCAACTCCATAATATCCTTCTGGAGGTATGGCGACCAGAACTGTACACAGTATTCCAGATGGGGCCTCACCATAGATTTATAAAGAGGCAAAATGACACTTGCTGACTTATTTTCTATACCCTTCCTAATGATCCCTAACATTGAGTTTGCTTTTTTCACTGCTGAGGCACACTGGGTTGACACCTTCATTGAGCTGTCCACCAGGACACCAAGGTCCCTTTCCTGGTTTGTCGCAGAGAGTTCAGACCCCATCAGTTTATAAATGTAATTGGGGTTTTTTGCCCCAACATGCATCACTCTGCACTTACTGATGTTGAAGCTCATTTGCCACTGTTTTGCCCACTCCCCCAGTGTCAAGAGATCCCTCTGGAGCTCTTCACAATCTCTCACAGTTTTCACTACCCTGTATAGTTTAGTATCGTCAGCAAATTTGGCTACCTTGCTTTTTACTCCTACCTCTAGATCATTTATGAAGAGGTTGAAAAGCAGGGGTCCCAGTACTGAACCTTGGGGGTAGTAGCCTTGGTAAAAAATAGTGCAGGTAAAGACAGGGAAGATTAACAGCAGTGGATAGAGATAGAATGTCAAGAAGAGCTGATTTGCATGTTGGACTGGGATTGGTTGAGAGTGAAAGATTGTTGGGGAAGGTGCTAGAACCCTGAAGGGAATTTAGATAAAAAGGAGAGCTGAGGTAAAATAAAAAGGGAGAGAAAACTCTGAGGTAAAATAAGAAAAGGGGTCGCAAAGAAGGAAAGGAAAATAAAGGGACTTTGAGATTGCTGCTGTCCAAGGATAATTCAGTTGAATAGGGGTAGGAAGGTTCCTCTAGGGTAGAAAGGCAGGGTTAATATTTTGTGGGGAAATTGATTGTCTTGCCTGTAGTATTTTGAAGTGTTTATTAGTATTAATTGAAGCTGCCTTTTGTTTGTCACAATTTTGAAACCTGACTATTGATTTCTATAAATATCTCAGTGTTATTGAAACTACATTTTTTATTTAAAAAATCTTAGCCATTGTGTTTATTAACACATGTAAAGGGAGTTTGTTTTTCTTTTTAGTTACGCTACCAAGATTAGACTGACACACTGGTTAGTAGTTAACCCTGGGAAGAAGGCAGGCTGTAATTTGTCAGGGCAGGCAGGATTGAACTGTTGAATCTCCCAGGGCTTGTCTGGTGGTAAGAAAAATCCATGCCAGACTTCGCAGTTTAAAAGTGTCCTGTCTGGTACGATATCAAACTCAAGATTTTCTGAGGAATTAGCATCTGACGATCATTACAGGGTAGAGTGACAAATCATACCTAATTTTCAAAAACTGGCCAGATCACCCTGGTCTAGCACTGTTTCTCCATCACGGACAATTCTGGTCCCACCTCAGCCCCATTTTCAAAGAATGTACCCATTCTTGGCTGGTGAAGGTGAGCAGCCCAAGCTTGAGGTATCTTAAGAGCTTTGAGAGGATGCTCATACTGATGGGAATATAATCAGAGAAGTGGGCAGAAAAGCCCTAAACGTATCGGAAGATTTAGAAATGTAATGATCTCAAGCGGGTGAAATCTAGCTGGCATCTACCATGTAATCTGTACAGCCTTCTACATTATAAAGCCTTTGCATGGTAAAAGTCCAAGGAGTGTTGAATCCACAGCCATGATTTTTTCCCCAGGTGTTTCTGGGCCTAACTCATTAGTTGTGTTTTTCCCCATACAGACTGGGACCTCTTCCAACACTGGATCTGAGAGTTAGGATTGTTCTGCACATTTTTTGTCACTACCCAAAATCTGGCCAGCTATCGCTTCAGGACAAAACCACAGTGAAAGCCTCACCCAAATAACCTGCAAATTTGTTCTCCAAGACCTGTGTGTCTGCTCTAGCCCTCTCTCCACAAAATGAAATGTGCTATTATACCCATGCACAAGAGTAAATGCTTTTTGGTGACATAACTCTCATTCTTAGACAGCCTTTGCTTTCTCACAATGTGGGCTGATGACACTGGGGTTCTGACCTTATTAGAATCAATAAATTGCATTGCTAGCCAAATTCCCTAGCCAGCAATCCTGGGCTAATTCCTCCACTGCCCTCTGACATCTACCAGGACGTCCTCATTTTTTACTTCCCCACCTTAGACCAGCTTCCATTTCTCAAAACGAACATCTGTAAAAATTGTGTTGAATTTTAGTTATTTTTTTTGCCTTCAGGGCATATACGTAGCAACAACAGCAGTGTGATTTGTATACATCTGTGCATGTTTATGATTTGTTCACTCCAGTGGAAACAATTCCTAAATGAAAAGGATGTCAACATCTCTTTTCTTCTTTCTCCCATGCCATAAATTAGCAATTTTCAAAATATTTTGCTTTCCAGTACATGACACACACAAAAAAACCATATTCAGAAAAGAGGACAGAGAGACCCAAAGTGGAGCCTACTGTCAACACATTTTTATTCATTGGAAAGTCCACAGCTACAACCATAAAATATTATTATTGTCTTCTTAAATCAGGCATTCACAACCTATGGCCTGTGGGCCAGCTTCGGCCCCCAATGCTCCTGGAAGTGGAAGTAAAATGTGCCTGCATATGCGCAGAATGCTGCCGTAAATGCATTCTGTGCATGCCTGGGCGTGTTTTTCTTCCACTCATACCTGTCAAGTGCCGCTCCGGAAAATACGGAAACTGCTTCGGCCCGGGTGTGTATGCGCAGCAAAAACTCCTTTGCGTATGCGCAGAACCCCTTTGTGCATGCGCAGAACATGTTTGTGCATGCGCAGATTGCCCCTTTCCCTGCCGTTCTAAATGCAGGATGGCACCAGGAAAGGGGAGGAACGTGCACTAAAATATGGGATACTTGACAGGTATGCTTCCACTTCCAGCAGGAAGAACCATGTGACCAGCCCGATCAGCTGTCTAGGGGGCGCGGTCAGGCCCACAACCTGAAAACGTTGAAAACCCCTGCCTTAAATTTTTGAAAAAGTTGTATTAGCACAACAATTCCCAGCAGCAGCAGCCAGCCAGCCTAACTAATGCCCTTGTTGAGTAAGACAGTCTGTGAATTGTAACTCTAAAGAAGGAGATTTTCTAGGCCCTGGCAGTTGCTTAATTCCCCGTTGCTTGCTAGGCAGGTGCTTCAAAAGCAGAGTTTGGAAAGATACATTTAAATCTTAATTATATTCATTTTTTCCAAAATTAAATTCCCATGCCCTGGAAGTGACTTAGGGAGGGAATGTTTGAGCAGATCTCCACTTTGCACTTATGCAGAAGGTGCTGGGGGTCCAGCTTCTGGCATCTATAGGAGCGCATGGGTGCATTTTACTTCTGCTTCTGGAAGCAATGAGGGCAGCGTGGGCCAAATGAATCGCAGTAAACCCATTCATGTGGATTCACAGGGTGCTTGGGCTTCTGGGGATTGAAGTCCAAGAACATCTGGGGTGCCAAGGTTAAGGGGATAAGGCTAAGAAAAATTGCTGGCGGAAGCTTTGGGAGCTTCTGTCCATCAATGTTAATCTTGCTAAGCTGGATGGATACAAGATCTGAGAAAATATAAAGTGGCTTCCTAAGTTTTTAGGCATGTCTCAGATGAGACAGGCTCAGCATCACAACACTCAGCATAATGAGTGATCTGCTATGGTCTATAGCAGGGTGGCGAACCTATGGCATGCGTGCCAGAGGTGCTACACGGAGCCCTCTCTGTGAGCACCCATGCAGCTACCCCAGCACAGAGTTTGCCCCACCCATCTGCTGAGCAGACCAATGGGAGTGCTTCCTCCCTCCCCCCCAGCACAGAGTTCACCCTGCCCCTCTGCCCAGCAGCCCAACGGGAGCATTTCCTTCCTCACCTGTTGCTGTATTGGTACTTTGAGATAAATAAGTGGGTTTTGGGTTGCAGTTTGGGCACTCGGTCTCTAAAAGGTTTGCCATCACTGCTCTATAGGCTTCAGGAATGCCCAACAGAAGCAATGACTTGTTGCTGATTCCAACCCCAAAGACCTCCAGCAAATGGAATCCTCAGCAACATTGATAAGGAAATCACCAGCCACCCCCTAGCAGGCTTATCCCATCTCTAGCAATGGCCCATTGTAGGGCTGCCCCACATACAAACACACAAGTGAGGCTACTCACTTGTACATGGAAACTGGCAGAAGCTCTATCCCTACACTCAAGAGAAGTAAAGGTAAAGGTCTCCCTTGCTAGAACGCCAGTCGGATTCAACTCTAGGGGGTGGTGCTCATCACCGTCTTTTAAATGCATCAAGTGCTCTCTGCATCTGCAGACATTTCCATGGTCATGTGGCAGGCATGACTAGATGCCAAAGTGCATGGAACACTGTTTACCTTTCCCATTGAATCAGTACCTATTTATTGACTTGCAATTTCTTGCTTTTGAACTGCTAGGTTGGCAGGCACTAGGGCAGGCGATGGGTGCTGAATCCGTTATGTACCACTTGGGTCTAAAACTGTTAACCTGCCAACTTGTTGGTTGTCAAGTTCAGCTTCTTAACCACTGAGCCACCACATAATCAGCTTTTGCAGTCACTAGAAAGGGCCACCTGTTTGCTCGCTGACTTTAGCAGCAGCTGCTAAAATCCTAGGAAAGTAGGTAGGTAGGTACAGATACTTTATTCACTATTCAGACCACTTGAAATATCAGAACACTCATATTAATAACAAAAGCAGTATTACATTGTTGGGGGGTTATCATTTTTGTTCTTGTTGATATTTACAATTTATTAAATTTGTTTAATTTTTAGTGAAAATATTTTTTGATATGTTGTAACCTGCCCAGAGTGAGAAAATATCCCAGATGGGTGGGAAATAAACAAACAAATGACCAACTGAAATATTCAATATGAACATTTTGAAATATCCAAAATTATATAAACCTCTTAGTCAATTGATTGTACTTGCGATCTATAATTCCAAAGAAGTCCCAACAGATGTAAAAATTATTAAATGTCTCATTTCAACAGACTCTGCCTAAGTAGTGGCAGGCACTGGGAGGCAGCAGCCCCTGCTATGTACTGAGGGAAGCCTACTCTGGCTGGGGGTGATTGTGTGCCCTAGAAGCTACAAGTGAGTTGAAACATGGTGGTGAACCATGGTGGCTAGTTCTTCAAACATTAAACTGACAAAAGGATATGGGTGTCTATTAGCAGAGGAGCAGGAGGAATAAATCCATGCCTTTATTTTGATTTCAGACTTACACAACTCTTTCCAGGATTTCCAGAAGTGGTTTACTATTCCCTTCTGCTAAGGGGAGTCTGGGACTGCGCAGCTTGCCAAGGCTACATAGGCTGGCTCTTCTCCCAGTAGATATATTGGCGAATCAAACTGCCAGCCTCTGGCTCTGCAGCTGGGTTCTCAGTTCACTGAGCTATCCAGCCAGCTGGTCTTTTAAATGCATCAATTTATTTGGAGATGATGAGTGCACCATGGTCAGGAAAGGTGAGAATACTTCTTCCATTGAGGACCACTGAGATGCAATCCTTCACTGGGCTATTCATCTTCCTTCAGAGTTAAAAGAGACACTGATTCCTTCTGACAAAGAGAGGGTCAACAATTTAGGGGCTTAAAATACATTGTGAAAAGGCAGTACAGTACGTATTTGGAACCGCATAGTGGAGCAAGGAAAACATTCCTTGCCTCCTCTGTGATGCTCTTTGTGCATTCCTGCTTCTTTGTGAAGTATCCCCCCAACCCCAACTCCATTCTTGTTGGAGGAGCTTTGATTGATTGATGCCTTAGCTGTTCTGTGCCCTTTTGAAGACACTGCAAACCCACTCCTTGCCTGCTCTGTGATACTTTTGTACATTTCTGGCTATTTATGGGAGGGGGGATTCCTGGGAAATAGGGAAATGTTGGGTCAGAGATTAAATGGTGCAGGCAGAACACAAG
Source organism: Bradypodion pumilum (assembly GCA_035047305.1). Classification (NCBI taxonomy): domain Eukaryota; kingdom Metazoa; phylum Chordata; class Lepidosauria; order Squamata; family Chamaeleonidae; genus Bradypodion; species Bradypodion pumilum. Next base: position 277,077,639 of record JAWDJD010000002.1, on the reverse strand, counting down.
GGCTTACAGCCCTGAGACTAGCAGTGGCAGAGCAGGGCATTATTTTATTTTTTATTTCTTCTCTTCACTTTTTCCAAGAAGTCAGGACAAAGCCTTGTGTGGCTTCCTAAGTCAGTTTGAAAGTACAGCAGGCATGCTTTGATTTCTTCTTAAAGAGGCAAAAGGGGGGGGGGGAGTCTGTGCTTCTCTACACCTGCAGTCCTTTTCTCTCTCCCTCACCCCCACAACCCCCTTCCTCTTCCCTGGATCTGAAATTAGCACTCCTGCTGCTGACTTTGGTGGCTTAATCAAAGAGTTTGCAACGGGAAAGCAAGGAAGGTTCATTTGTCAGATGAGGCACAGCCTTTCCTTCTCTGTTGCCACAAATGAGGCGTCTTCCTTTGTCTTCCTCCCCCCCCCCCCCCGCATTTCTAATTCCAACTCATGAAAGTTATATTTAACATCAGGACACTGTGCAGTTGCTGCTCCGCCCAATTAGTGCCTCTGAACTGTTTGATGTATCCTGCGGTCACCCTGGAAATGCACAAATCCTCCTGATCCTCTTTTGTGTTTACCTATTTTGTGTAGAGACAATGCACCTCCGTAGTGTAGAAATGATGGCAACATGATGAGACAAGCCTGCGTTCAGCTAAAGGGATGTTCCTCCTCTTCCTCAACATTCACAGCAGGATGAGTTTCAGGACAGATTGATCTGGCTAATGGGATTGAGAAGCCGCAGAGTGGAAGGCTCCCAATCCTCGGCCAAAGCTGCCGACAAGAGGAAACGATGAAACTCTACATAGTTCCATTCATTTCTCTATTTATTTTGTTAATAAGGTCTGCTGGATCGCCAAAAGCACTTTTGTCCTTTAACTTCACTGCACTGTTTTCATCCTGCACAGTTGTGGTTTTGGAAGGGGTGTTTTAATGATGGCAATCCTCCTCTCTCCCCCCCCCTCTTTTCTTGGTAGTAGTGGTGGAGGGATAAAGAATGCAAGCGTGGCGCCAAAATGGCCGCCGCGCTCTTTGCGGCCCCCCCCACCGGACGAAGACATCCGGGTAGTTAGGGGACGTGGCCAGCACCCTTATATAAGGAGCGGCCACGAGGCAGCCGAGCTGCCATTTTGCGGAGCGACGGAGCGGAGAGGTTTTTCTCTCTTACCTCCGTCGCTCTTGCCTTGCTCAGGGAAGCCTCTGGCTGCTGATTTTCTTGACTTTTAGGCTTCCCATCGTTAGCTGCTATGCCCTCAAAGAAGAAGGCGACTGCGAACGCGGCTCGTTCTGCTCGGAGGCGCCAGCCGGGTCGGAGGACCGCGGCTGCGCCTCCCCAGCATCCTCCTTTGCCTGAGCCCACCGGGACCGGTGGGATGGGGTTAATTACCCCTTGGCCCGAGGCGGGGGGTCCGCGTACCGGCCCAGCTGGGGCCGCGGCCCCTGGCCCGCAAGCTGTGGCCACTGCCTCTGGCACGGCCCATTCTGCGGGGCCTTCTTCAATGGGTCCGCAGCTTCCTGCGGGGGGTTTCAGCCAGGGGGGGTGGCTGGGTTCCCTCCCCTGGCAGGGTACCCCCCCGGCCCTGCAGGGGCCGGGCCTGGGGTCGTGGCCGTATATGGGCCCCGGGGTCCAGGGACTTGGACCGGCGCCTGCACCCAGTGGGCCGGCTGGCCCTTTGCCCCCACTTGGCTTAGGGGGCTACGTTAGTGTTGAGGCCCTTCTGGCCCGCGTTGCGGCCCTCGAGGCATCCCTCGCGAGGGTTAACCACCCGGGGGTGCCTTTTGGGGTGCAGGTTGATCCGTTGTCTGCCGGTCAGCGGCAGACGGCAGGACGGGTCGAGCTGTCCGAGGCGCGTGGGCCGGCTTCGGCCACTGCCTCGCAGCTCCCCACTCAACAGGCTGATGCTGGTCAGGCACCGTCGACGAGCTCAATTGCGGTCGTGAGCTCCGACGCCCCCAGCGGGCCGGAACCCCAGGTGGGGGCGGCCCGTGGGGGTGCAGCATGTGAGTATGCGGTTCAATCTAGTGCACCCACACACCTACCCACATTGGGGGGGGCATTCCAGTGGCCGTGGCCTCGCATGGGTGGTGCGACGGTTCAGCCGCCGACGTCCCACCCGGCGACTTCACCGCTCACCCAGGGCCCAGTTTTGGGTGGTACCTCTTATTCAGTTGGGAATGTGTTAGGGGTGGCTGGGTTGGTCCAGGCTCCTTTCCAGATCCCCATGGTTCCCACTGTGCCGGTGTCAGCATTGCCGACAGAGGGGTATTCCTTGCCCCTGGGGGACCATTTGGCCCAGGCCACCAAAGAGAAGATCTGGCGTGGGGAGTATGTGGACATCTTCTCCCTTCTTAACAGAGAGCCCACCAAAGAGGAGAGGGAGGGGCAGGATGAGAAGGATAAGGAACAGGCACGTCGTCGTAAGCCGCCACGTACGTGGGCCAATTGGTTGCCGGCGTACCTTATATACATGGTGGTCTACCTCAGGGCCCGGCCGGATTTGGCAATTCTGATGGTCCAGTATTTGGACAACATTTACCGGGCGATGGTCGACTTCCCGGGCCCGTCATGGTTGGCTTACGACGAGGAATTCCGTATGCGGATTCCCCTGCACCCTGAGATGAGGTGGGATGAGCCCTGCCAGAAGCTGTGGCTTCTGTATATGACTCCCACGCGCCCCGCGCCTGGGGACAGATACCATTGTGGACATGCGGTCCAGCGAGCGGCCACAGCACAGACACCCCGCCAGGTGGCGGGGCAGGGGGTTCCAGCCCGCCTGCTGTGCTGGACTTTCTCGTCCAATGGTTCCTGCAGTAGGAAGAATTGCCGGTACAGGCATGAGTGTCCCTCTTGTGCTGGCCCCCATGCGGCCTCCGGCTGCCCCAGGCCTGGAGGGGTGCGGGGCAAAGGTAGGGGCGGACAAGGGGCTGGCAAGACTGCCGCAGAGGGAGCTCGTCCACCGAAAGGCCCCCTCCCCAATTAATGTGGACATGCTGGAGCGTTGGCTCGCATCGTACCTGAGGGGGGCAGATGCGGTTTACCTGCTTCAAGGTTTTCGACTGGGGTTCCGTATTCCTTTCCAGGGTGATAGGTCCCCCCAAGATGCCCCCAACCTTTTGTCCCTTAAGGGGAGGGAGGAGGTGGCTGCCGCCAGCATTTCTAAGGAGGTTGATGCGGGCAGGGTCGCTGGCCCTTTCCCAGCACCCCCGTTCCCCAACCTTAAAGTGTCACCCTTGGGCTTGGTGCCCAAGAAGTCACTGGGCGAGTTCCGCCTGATCCATCACTTGTCCTACCCAGCCGGCCGATCGGTCAATGATGCTATCCATGATGACCTTTGCTCGGTCAGGTATACATCTTTTGACCAAGCGCTGCGCATGGTGCGCTCGTGTGGCCTGGGTGCGCTGTTGGCTAAGTGCGACATTAAGTCTGCCTTTCGCCTCCTGCCGGTTCACCCGGGTGACTTTGAGTTGCTGAGTTTTAAGTTCAGGGGTGAATATTATTTCGATAAGGCCATGCCTTTTGGCTGTTCCATATCGTGCTCGGCCTTCGAGCGTTTTAGCACCTTCCTACAGTGGGCTTTTGTCCGCAGGTCAGGGTCCCGGTCTGTAGCCCATTACCTGGATGATTTTTAATTCGGGGGTGAACGGGGCTGGGACACGTGCACACGTCTCCTCAACACATTTCAGACGCTAATGGAGGAACTGGGTGTCCCTTTAGCACCCGAAAAGACCGAGGGCCCATCTACACAGCTAGTCTTCTTGGGGGTGGAGATTGACACGGTAGCGCAGGCTTCTAGGTTACCAGGGGATAAGGTGTCAAGGATAGTGGCCCTTATCTCGGACTTGCTTGCTAAACACAAGGCATCACTGCGGGATCTGCAGGTGTTGCATGGTCATCTCAATTTCGCTTGCAGGGTGGTCACACCAGGCAGGGCATTTGCCCGGCACTTGTGCGACGCCATGACAGGCTTGTCCAGGCCCCACCATAGGGTCAGACTAACCCAGGGCATTAGGGCAGATATGCTTATCTGGCTCCAGTTCCTGAAGGAGTTCAATGGGGTGTCATTTTGGAGGTCTGACCTTCTGGCTTCCCCTCGTTTCCTGATACAGTCCGATGCCTCTGGGTCCCTGGGTTATGGGATGTACTTCAATGGGAAGTGGGCCTATGGTGGGTGGCCACCAGCCTGGTCAGGTACGGGGCGCCTGCGGGACCTCACGTACCTGGAATTTTTTCCCATTCTGGGGGCCTTGATGCTATGGGGTGATGAGTGGGCCAACTCGGTCATTCATTTCTGGTGTGACAATGCGGCCGTTGTCCACATTGTCAACTCACAGACTTCCAAATCACCCAGGGTGATGGACTTGGTGCGCCAGTTTGTATTGCACAGCCTGCGCCTTAATGTACTGTTCCGGGCCAGGCATGTCCCGGGGGTCAATAATGATATCGCTGACGCTTTGTCCCGCCTGCAGATCTCCCGGTTCCACGCCTTGGCCCCGGATGCAGAGGAATTTCCCTCGCCACTCCCGGACGAGATATGGACCTTTGGCAAGGAGAGGTGAACCGGGCGATCGGCATGTCACTAGCGCCACGCACGCGTAAGGCATATCAACACGCATTCAATTCTTTCAGGGCGTTCTGTGCCCAATTCCGGCTGCCAGATACCTGGCCTATCCCGGTGGCCCATATACTTCAATTCATGGTTGACCTGCATTCCCAGGGCCTTGCACCTCGAACCATAGCATCCAGGCTGTCAGCGCTGGCTTTTATGGCCAAAGTAGGCGGACATGCGGACAGTACCGCTGACTTCCATGTGAGACACGTTTTGGAGGGGTGGGTGCGGGAGCGTGGGCGTAGCCCGGACGACCGCCACCCAATTTCCCCAGGGGTTCTTACCCAACTGGCACGGGGCTGGCAGGACCTATGTTTTGATAGGTATGAGGCAGCCTTGTTTCATGCGGCTACAACGGTGGCCTTTTTTGGAGCGCTCCGCATCAGCGAGTTTGTGATGCTGTCTAAGGCGGATGCTAGTCGTAGGGCACTGGAACTCGAAGATGTCTATGTGGCCAAAGACTGGGCTCAGTTGAGGATACGCTCCTCTAAGACGGATCAGCATGGCATAGGCAGTGGAATAAGACTGCTACGGTGTTCTTTGGCAGACATCTGTCCGGTTGGTGCCCTACAGGAGTTCCTTGCACTGCGTGGCACGCACCATGGCCCGTTTTTTCTGTCACCAAGATGGGTCTCCCCTTACTAAATTTCAATTTTGGAGGGTGCCGGTAGGCACCAGCCAGTGTTGGCCTCCCTGGGGCTCGTTGCGGCACCCATTCATTCAGGATAGGGGCGGCTTCTACTGCAGCTGTTTTTGGGTACTCCGGGGCTGACATACGCCGCATGGGAGGGTGGGGATCACAATGTTTTCAGTTTGTGTTCGCCCTCTTCAACCGTGAGTACCAGTTTAGTCACTGCACTGTTTCTCCCCCCCCTTTTTTTTCCTTGACAGACCCTGGGTGTCGTATTACGCCGGTGACAGTGTGCCTGGTGGGCCATAGCCATGTGCACAGGGCAGCGCGTTACACTGCACAGGGAAGCACGTTATGCTGCACAGGGCAGCGCGTTACGCTGCACAGGGCAGCGCGTTACGCTGCACAGGGCAGCGCGTTACGCTGCATAGGGCAGCGCGTTACGCTGCGGCGACAGAGTGGGGACCCCGACTGGGACTGGGTGCATCCGCACGTCTCAGGTGGTATGGTAAGCGCGGCATGTTATGGCGGGAACTGTTGCCATTCCTTTTCTACATCAGGGATGCTGACTCGCCGGATGTCCTGGTTATGTACCTTGGGGGCGATGGCTTAGGGCGGGTCACTGGCCTATCGCGGAAGCTTGCGATTTGCAGTGACCTGCCCCACTCACGTTATGTGTGGCCTGCCACAACCCTCAATTGGTCGGACACGATACCGCGGTACGCTTACAGGGGGGCGTGCGGCCTCGAGGCTCTTGGCCGAGCCGATGCTCCGTGAACGGGGCTATTGCCCGGTTCCTTTTCGACAAAGGTGGGGGACGCGTCATTCGCCTCCCCGACATCAGTCTGCAAAATTACGAGCTTTTACTCAGGGGATGGGGCCCATCTGTCGCAGGGAGGTATGGACCTCTTGTTAGTGGACTGGCGAGCAGGCCTGTTGACCGAGCTGACGGTCTTGGGGGGGGGCGGTGAGCCTTCTGGGAAGCCTCCCCGTGTGGCGGGTAGCACTGGTAAGGTAAACATTTATGACCCACAGGTATCCGGCAGGTTTGCAATTGACTGGACAACACTAGACAGGTATAAGTTGGTTAAACGTTGTCCAGTCAACGACGAACCAGGCGACGGGGTGATGGCTACATGTGCAGAAGGCTCACCCCGTGATTTTACGGATACGCGTCAGAGGGTGGGGTCATTAGTTAGATATTGACTACGGTCAACAATTTGTTTGTTGTCAACAAACAAATTGATACAAACAGATACATTGTAACAATTGCCGTTGGCAATTTTGGGTGGTACCTTACCAGTGTTACTTCGGCCTGCTTGCCTTAAGAATTATAATTGGTCAATTACCAATAGAAATTTATAATTCGGACTAGGGCATGAATCAATAAATGTGGCCCAATGCCGTTATCCACTTTCATTGGTGTCTGAGTCCTTTATTGGGGGGTGCGCCTGCAAAGCTAAACTACTTTTACTGAAAGAAAATGGCTGTTTGAACGAGGGTGCTCTGAAAGGGACTTCTGATGGGAAGAGTTTCCCCTAATTGGAAAAAGACCGTACCAGCTGAAGGAAGCCATAGTAATTGAATTTCATTTCAACAGATAATGCTTTCCCTGTCTTCAGCACCTTTCATCTGCCAGTCTCAAAGTGCCTCAGATGCATTAATTCCCAGGACAGATGAGCTGTGGAAATGGGGGTTTGCTGCAGCGTCTCCAACCTCCACTCACCCACCCCTATTTCCTCCAACCCTCTACTATAATCTTCCATCATTTGTTAAGGTTTGCAAATGAGAGACAAGTCCTCCCAGCAAATGGCAGGCAGAATATTTTGGGCTAAGGAGACTAAGAGTCACTTTACCATTTCAGGTCTTTCTACTCCTAATGATGTTTCATGGCTGGTGCTGCTTGGTCCCTTAGCTGCCCTTCACTAAGATGGTAAGCTTGCCATCCAATTTTACAATAAGGTTGCGTTTGACTCATAACCCTCTCTTGTTTTCCCCACCTGTTTCTTTTGTCCTTTATTCCTACAGTGGGAAAACCTGTTAAAAAGAAAAGATGTAATACCTTAGCCAAATTCCTACCTGAAACCCTCTTGATGTTTTAATCATTACCCTTCATTATACTGGCCTTCTTAGTACAAGCACAGTTGGGATTGGCCGCTTCTCCATGGGAAAGGTTTGATGTTCAGGAATCAATACGCATCAGCCAGCATAACTGGGCCAAACACAACTTTATTTCAGAAACTGAACATGGAGAGCAATGGCGCAGCAGCGCCTTATATACAATATTGGGAAAGATACATTCAGCGGGAAACAACTGGATTGGTTGGGACAGAAGTGGGGTGATCGTGGGGAGACCTGAGATTATGGAGTCTTCGCGCGTCTCGTGTAGAATAGGTGAGAGCCCAAGTCTCGTGAGTGCTAGGTTCTGAGAACACAAAATGGAGGATCACCCGATCCCAACAACAATTAAATACAGTTATAAAGCATTACATTTATTTACATACACAACATCCCCCCCCCAAGGATGGGACAAAATCCCTTAGCCATTGTGGGGGCCACAGACTCTTTTGGGCTGCACTGACACTTGATCAGGCCCTGTAGACCTAGGGGTCCTTGGTCCCTTTGAATAGTTTCCTGCAATGGGGATTCTGTCAGAGCTATTAGCATTGTGGGAGCAATGTCCCAATTCTGAATGGGAACTAAATCATAACCCCGTTTGTCTGAAGACAGAGCAGGGGATTGCTCTAAATTAAACTCTGAATTGGAAGGGAACAAATCCAATGAAAATTCCCTCCTTTGATTATTCTGAGTAGGGGGCGACTCAACATAAAATTTCCTTGTTTGGGTTGGAGTAGAGGTAGACTCCAACACAGGAGGATAAGGGGTCTCAGGAGAAAAATCATAACCCTGCTTCTCTCTTGGAAGAGTGGGGGAACACTCAGAAAACTCCCCCCAATCCTGTAACTCAAGGGGCGAATTACCACATTCTGAGCTTGCTGACAACCTCCAACGAAACAACGGCTGGCTCGAATTAGAAAGCTGGGCATTACAGCTAACTGCCGAGCCTTCTTCATCTCCCTTTTAGGATAAGCGAGTGGGGGAGGACCCTAACGTGGAATTGCCATGAGTGTTTTCTCCTTGTAACTCCTGAAACTCCGTTACCCGATGTCTGAGCTGGTCAGCATGTTGCCACCATAACAAACCATTGCCCGTTTTGACCAGATAGGGCACTGGTCCTGTTTGTTCCACCACAACCCCTGAAACTCATGCTGGCCCTCCAGCCATGTAGTTTTGACAGTGCACAGGATCTCCAGCTGAAGAGACCTTTTTATGTGGAATTTCTACATTAACCCCTCTATCCTCCACCTTGGAAGGATCTAGCTGGTCTAGCAATGAGGCCAGCCTTCTGCACATTAATAGCTCAGCTGGAGATAGTCCTGAGGCGAGGGGGGTCGTCCTGTAGCACAGGAGGAATTGGCAAAGCTGTAACTCAATATCCCCCTGCCCCATGTGGCAAAGAGCCTCCTTAGTGGTACGAACCTGATGTTCCACCTGACCATTGGTGGCAGGATGAAACGGGGAAGAAGTGACAAGCCGAATAGCGTTTCTCTCGAGGAACGCCTGGAATTCGGCAGAGGTGAAAGTTGTGGCATTATTGGACACAAGCACGTCCGGTAGTCCAAAACAGCTGAATAGCCGATGCAATTGTTTAATGGTCACAGCTGATGAGGTACTTGGTCCAAGAATAACCTCCAACCATTTTTAAAATGATTAAACCACGAATAGAAACAAGGTGCCATGAAATGGACCAGCAAAATCTATATGTAGTCACGACCATGGTCCGCGAACTCTGGCCTAGAACTCTGGCAACTTGGGCAGGTGCCCACCAACTACTTGATATCCTGATCCACCTGTGGCCACCAGAAATAACTCCGTGTCAAAGCTTTGGAGTGTACAATTCCTGGGTGACTGATGTGGAGCAGTCTGAGGATCTTATAACATAACACAGCAGGGATAACTACCCTTTGGCCCCACAATAAGCAACCCTTCTCGAGCGACAGCTCAAATCATTTTCTGTAAAATGCTCTGAATTCCTCTGAGCCAGGAGATGTTGGCCAACCTTTTTGAACCCAGGAAACCACTTGTGACAGGAACATGTCCTTTGCAGTTGCCTTGGCAATGTCAGAAGGCACAATAGGGGGTAAATCAAGAGATTCGATCATCAGCACCTGATGATCCCGTTGAATTTTGCAGTCTGGCTCCCCCAACTCAGGCAAAGGAGATCTCGAGAGAGCATCAGCATGGCTGATTTCCTTTCCTGGGTAGTGAACCAAAATGAACTGATAGGCATACAGAAATATTGCCCATCTCAGCATACGGGGGGAGAGTATTTGAGGTGTGGGCTTAGAAGTAACAAAAATCCCCAGCAATGGTTTGTGGTCAGTCACAATTGCGAACTCCCTCCTGTACAAGAAATCGTGGAACTTCTTTGTTCCAGCAACTATAGCCAGAGCTTCTTGGTCAGTGTGGGCATAGTTGCGCTCTGCCTTAGATAGGGACCTTATATAGAATGTAATCAGGGCTTCTTTCCCACTTCCAGGGAATGACAAAGAACTGCCCCCACCCCCACAGATGAAGCATCGCATACAAGAACCACAGGTTTTCTTGGATCGGAGTGAGTTAAGACTGCTTTGGAAGACAGAAGCTTATTCAACTCACAAACGCTTTTTCCTGGCTCTGCCCCCAATGCCAAACCGCGTCTTTTTTGAGTAACCGATGAAGCGGTTCTGCTACAGATGCCTTCCTAGGCAGGAAGGAGTGATAAAAATTAAGCAAGCCCAGGAAAGACTGCAACTTGGACTTGGCAGTTGGTCGGTGGGGCATTGCGTAGAGCAGCAACCTTAGAATTGGAGGGTTTGACCCCCTCAGGAGCTATTCTAAACCCCAGGAATTCTACTCCCTTGCATAGAAAACATATTTGTCTTTTCTGAGACGTAGCCCAACCTTTTCAAAACTCCATAACACCCGGTCTAACCATTCTGCAAGTTCAAATTCATCTCCCGCAGTAATTAGTACATCATCGAAATAGGGGAGAACCCCAGGGAGACCCTTTAGAAGACGTTCGACTAGTGATTGAAAAATACTGGGGGCTGCATTAACCCTAAATTGCAGACGGGTTACTTCAAAGGCTCCCTTATGTGTAACTATAGTTTGAACAGCGGCAGCAGGTGTAACCAATAGCTGCTGATAGGCCTGAGCTAAATCCAACTTAGCAAAGCATTTTCCCCCATGTAACTTAACGAGCAAATGGCTTACCACAGGCACAGGGTAAGCATTAGGCCTGATTGCTTTGTTGATTGTGCATTTGTAATCCGCACAAATTCTAACCTCCCTGTTAGACTTAATGGCAGTGACTATGGGTGTGTCCCATTCTGGAGAATCCACTGGCACCAGTATCCCCTGACCCCCAAGCTTATCAAGTTCAGCCTCGATCTTATCTTTTAAAGCAAAAGGAACACAGCGAGGCTTAAGACGAATAGGCCACACGGCCAGGTCGAGGTCAAAAGAAACCAGGGGGCCCACATACGTTCCAAGTCCTTTTTTGAATACCTCAGAGCGGACAGCGTTGATTCTGAACAGTCTAATGCCCAGTGGTTCAAACCACTGCACCCCCAGTAAACAGTTAGTACCTTGTTTCACCACTACAAGGGGCAATTTAGCTGAAATGTCCTTGAACTTTACTGAAAAATTCCCCACCCCCAGGACTGGAATTTGGCAACCCTGAATGTCCCTGAACGTCTTCACCACCCACAATTTGGGGCGCAAGGCAGGGGGAATCCTCAGGAACTCTTTCTGGGGCAAAATAGAGTAGGACATACCGGAATCCACTTCCATCTTGACTGGCACACCCTGCAACATCTACTCGGTGAAGAACTGGCTGGAGACATTGGAAACGTGGCTGAGGGGTGGCTCCATCGAGGAAATCTTTGAAATGGATGTTCCCTTCCACCTCGGTCACTTGTCCTGCGCTGAAACCTGCCTCTGTCACTGCCGGCACACCGTGGCAATGTGACCTCCTTTTCCACAATGGTGGCGGTCGGCGTTCTTGAAGGGACACTTTCAACGGTCGTGTCTTCCTCCGCAACCGTCACATCTCTGTTGGGCCTTCTCAATGATGTGCCTGTCCTTCTTCTTTTTGTGGATCTTCCGGACCTCAACGTCTTTGTCACTGGACCCCGACGTAGACGTGGACGCCGGCGATGCGGACAATGATGAGGAGCCAGATGAGCAGCAATGGGACTGCACAGTGGACTCTGGACCCCCGGAGGCAACAGGCCACTGCTTGAACGATTTGACGCTGGACCATGCTGCTCGGACACCAATGCCTCTCTCAAGACCGACTTAAAGGTCAGAGTCTCTCTGGTCATGAGCCGGTGCTGTGCTTCCTCGTCCCTCAAGCCAGCCAGCAGGCGATCACGCAGGGCTTCTTCTATGTGGGGCCATTAACACGAGACAGCAGCTAGCCTCAGCATGGCAGCATAATCAGCCACATACTCCCCGGGGCATTGGTCATGCCTATGAAATGCCACCCGGGCCAGAAAAATGGACACCTTGGGCTGGAAGTGATTCCGCAAGGCCACAAGATTGTCTGTGAAGGGGACCTCCTCTATGTCCCTCGGTAGCACAAGGTGGATGCTAGTTCGAGGGTGGCCAGACTGCATCAGGTCAGGAAGCAAGATCGCTTCAGAACTCCCTCCACGATGTTCTCGGCCGCCATTGCGTGCCAAAACTGTCATTTGTACAAGTTCCATTTTTCAGGAGTGGCCACGTCGAAGGTACCCGAGATATTCTGTTGGGATGCCATCCCACCTTTGTCTCCAATTTGATGTTCAGGAATCAATATGCAGCAGCCAGCATAACAGGGCCAAACACAACTTTATTTCGGGAACTGAACATGGAGAGCAAAGGCGCAGCAGCGCCTTATATACAATATTGGGAAAGATACATTTGGCAGGAAACAACTGGATTGTTTGGGAGATAAGTGGGGTGATCGTGGGGAGACCTGAGACTATGGAGCTTTCGCGTGCTTCATGTAGAATAGGCGAGAGCCTAAGTCTCACGAGTGCTAGGTTATGAGAAGAACACAAAATGGAGGATCACCCGATCCCAACAACAATTACATACAATTATAAAGCATTACATTTATTTACATACACAACAAAAAGAGAAACACACGAAGAGAGAACAGTAAATGGAAACCAATAGCTTCAAATGCTGGTGAAGAGTAGTGTGGGCTGTGCAGGGTGGAGTGGAATAATCTTGTGACAGATATGAAATAAAGGACACTGTAGCTACTCAGATTGATTGTGCTGAAGAAACTGGGCCTAGTATATTGCTGGATATATTGTGGCCTACAGTTGAGCTACAGTTGTAGTAGGTTGGCATCAGCCTGGATCTGAGAAAAGGTTGATGGGCAGCAGGTTGGGGGACTAGTTGAAGATTCAAGAGATGACCTCAGGATTAACAGCACAAGGCAAGCAGACTCATACTAGAAAATGCCAGAACATAAAGGTTACAGGCAAAGTGCCCAAAGCAGACATGACACATATGATTGCATACCAGGTCTTTGATCCTTGAATCAAATCAAATGAAAACAAAGCAAAGCAAAGCAAAATAAACACACTCACAAAAGCACACAGCAGCCAAGCATATGGCGGTGGGCTTAACACACTCCCCTTTAATAATTAGTTGCTTGCCCTTTCCTTTTGGGGGAAGAAGAGAAGAATTTTTTTAGCTGCTTGGGTTATAATGTTCCTACACTTGGAGATTGCGGATACAGAGCATCATCTTCAAGAGATGAGATGATGTCAGCTGCAACCACCATCGCCAGCCAATCAGGCTTTCCTATTCCTTTTTGCACCACAGCATAGAGAGTCCCCAGGATATTGTTACGATGAGAGCTCAAAATGAACAGAAAAGCCTGAGTAGTGATGGTGGTAGCAGATCTGGAGTAATCAATTGAAGCCCATTCTCTTAACCAAAAAAAAAAAAAAAAGCAGGGGGAGGCTCCTGGTTGGAATTATTTAAGCACAGTAGATAGGCTGCAGTACTGAGGCCAAAACCTGCTCATGGTGTGAGTTAAGCCCATACAAATCTGATTAAAGACTTGACATTACATCTCCCCCCTTTTTTATTGGCCCAAGGCCAATAAAGTATGTACCCTGCATGCTGGAGGCAATGCCAATTACATTATAAAGTGCCTGAGGAGTGCTGTTGATGTTCAGTCACACAGTCGAGTTTGACCCTTTGTGACCCCATGGACCACCAGGCTCCGCTGTCATCTGTCACTTTCCGGAGTCTGCACAAATCCATGTCCAATGGGTCAACAATGCTATCTCACCATCTCATCCTCTGCTGCCCCCTTTTCCTTTTGCCTTCAATCTTTCCCAACATCTGGGCCTTAACCAGTGAGTCATCTCTTCTCATTTGGTGGCCAAAGTAATTAAGCTTCAACTTCAGTATCTGTCCTTCCAAGGGTTGGTTTCCTTCAAGATTGACTGATTTGATCTCCTTGCAGTCCAGGGGACTCTCAAGAGTCTTCTACAGCACCACAATTCTAAGGCATCTATTCTTCTGCACTCAGCATTCCTTAGAGTCCAGCTCTCACAGCCATACATACATTACTATTGGGAAGACCATTGTTTTAACTATGCGGACTTTTGTTGGCAGGGTGATGTCTCCACTTTTTTTATGCTGCCTAGATTTGACGTAGCTCCTTGTCTCCTAAGGAGTAAGGGTCGTTTTATTTCATGGCTGCAATCGCTGTCTGCAGTGATCTTAGATGCCAAGAAGGTAAAGTCTGTCACTGCTTTCATTTCTTCCCCTTCTATTTGCCACCGAGTGATGGGGCCAGATACTATGATGGTCTATAAGTGTAATTCTACTGCTATTAATGTAAATTATTTAAAATATTTTACCCCAACTTTCTCCTATAAAAGGACTCTGAGCAGCTTACATCATTAAGAACAATACAATATAAAAGCTAAGACAATTTAAACAATATTAAAGTGGATTAGACAAATAATGCATGAGACAGTATTAAAAAGCACATTTACAAGCAAGCAAGGACCAGCAAGAACCATTTTAACACACACATACCCTTAGACAGATAGTCACTGGAGGAAAACCTCTCTGAAGTGAAAGGTGTTCATCCATTATAATAATTTTGTGTCAGAGATTACTCTGGGATGAAAGAATTTTTGCTGGAGAAACTCCACTCAGGGGATGGCCAAATGAGACTCCTTTCATGGCCCCAAATGCAGCTCTTGGGCATTGAAGCAACAATGGGGGCAGCCAGGCCCCCCCTCCCATGGAAGACCAGCCTGGTTCTATGAAATAAATCTAGACATCAGCTCGGTTTCCTGGATTTTGCAGGCACATACCACTGCCACCCTGAAGTTTCTATTATTAGGACTACATGGTGAAATGTGTGGTCATCATGACGTGAACTGTGGAAGAGAAAGATTAGTCATTTTAAGACAACGGCCAAGCATTTAAGGTAATTTGATCCCTAGTTTACAACTGCACTCAAGTACAGTTTATATTTTAGGTGCATGATTTGCCTGTCGTATAGAGCACCTACAAACATAGTAGGCACAGACATCTTGTGGGTACCTCCTTGCATGGCCTATAAAAATCCCTCTCTGACTGGTTATGGTAGCTCAGCCTTATTCCACCTGACATCCTGCAGATTTACTGGACTACAACTGTTAGCATTTCTAGCTCGTATGAACAATGGTCAACACATCTAAAGGACCCTGGCAGCAGCATCTGGCACTGAAAGTTATTGGCAGGGCAGAAGGAACAGTAGCCAACAGTAAATGGAGCCAGGGGGCTCACAGCCTGTGCCAACCTGCTGCTCTTTCTCCTTCCTTCCTGCCGCCTCTCTCTCACACACACACATACACACAGAGAGAGGTGGGGGGAGGAGTCATGAGTTTGGAAGAAAGGAAAGACAGGTAAGGCCTTAGTTAGAAAGCAGAAAGGTCCTGCCAATTAATCATAGCCAGATCTTGAATTGGAGCAGCACCTCATTTATCTGAACAATCCAACAATGCTGACCTCAGTTTGGATTGCCTTTCTCTCTGTGTGTGTGTGCACGCGCGTGCGTGCATATATATGTATGTGTGTGTGTGTGATGCTGAGAACTTAATGTGCCACACGGAGTGTTTGTTGCCCTGCTAATAATCTTATTGTTTCCTGCATCCCCAGGAAAGGGATCACCATGCGACTTAATGTGTCTTCTGTTTCATTCTTTCATCTGGCTACAGGCAGAGCAATTTGCAGCCTGCTTTGCTGGGGTCTGGAACCTCATTGCATGTGTGTGGTCTGATTAAAGGCACTTTGCTTTGAGAGCGTGGAGCATTTCATCTATGGAATTATTTCTGTCTAAACAATGGAAAGCATCCTAGCACAATAGTTTCCTGTACTACCATAAATTATTATTTTTTAAAAAAAACATACCCCCAACCCCATCGTAAGACCATGACAACAAAACAATTTCAGGATGGCCTGCCTCTGTTTATTATTTATTTATTTATTAGTTCACAAAAACCCAGCCAAACTAGACATGGCATTAGAGATGGGTGACTGTATCTTCAACATCTCCCCTTCTTTTGTGTGTGCGTGCGTGCGTGCGTGCGTGCGTGCGTGCGTGCGTGCGTGCGTGCGTGCGTGCGTGCGTGCGTGCGCACACGCACGCACATGAACATGTATGCCTGTGTGCATCCACATGCTCAATGCTACTATGTGGAAGGGTTAGAATAGGGTCAGTGCATGAAGGAGAAAGACTAAATGCTTCCCCTAACATTGATTTTGCAATACATATCCCATGGGGCTATTGTTCTGGCAGAAGACAAAACAAACATGCCTGCAATGTGCCTATATGCTTTGTTCATCAGTACTAGGAGCAGTTTCAGGGTGAAATCTGGATTAGAGTCACAGCATAGAGGGAGGGAGAGACTACCCTCCCCACCTGTGCTGTATTCCTCATTTAATACCTTCCCATGGGCCACCGTTAGCAAAAAAAGAAGACCACAATGTTAGTAAGGGTAAGGTCACCCTTGCTCGAAAGCCAGTTGTATCCGACTCTAGGGTTCAGTGTTCATCTCTGTTTATAGCCAAAGAACCAGCACTGTCAGCATCTGCAGATATTTCCATGGACATGTGGCAGGCATGCCTCAGCACCGGAGTGCACGGAACACTGTTTACCATCCCACCAAAGTAGTCCCTATTTATCTACTTGCAATTTCTTGCTTTTGAACTGCTAGGTTGGCAGGAGCTGGAACAGAAATGGGAGCTCACTCCAATGTGCAGTACCCAAGAATCGAACTCTGACCTTCCAGTCAGTGAGTTCAGCATCTTAACCACTTGAGCCACTGCATCCCACCGCAATGCTAGAGGTGCATATAAACATCAACAATATCCCATCTTCTTTGGCCCTTCTATACAATGCAATCTTTTCTCACGTTATTGCTTTACTTCCTCTGTTGAGGCGGTTTCCAGCAAGCACACTACAGCCCTCCCTTTTTGTCTTTCTCTTTTTCCCTTTGCTTTGACTCCACTTGTTTCACCATCTACCCAAGGGAATTTGGCTCTCCATTAGCAGAATTAACAGATTCCCTGCTTTGCTACAGCTTCCCATGCTGTTTCTATAGAAGAAAGAACCTCTCTTACATGTACAACTTCAGGGGTCATGTGGTTTTTGTGTTATCAAGTTACATCTGACACACAGTGACCACAATTCTCAGGTATGGGAGAAGCTAAATGAGTGTTTCACCACAGCCACCCAACCAGAGGGTTTCCATGGTCAAACAAAAATATGAATCAAGACCTCCTGAGTTTTAGTGTGACAGTGTATCTACCACACTATATTAGCTTTCACTCAAAGGCTGTAGGTGCTTCCACACTACCAGCTTGGATGGCTGTCTTGGTCTTCAAAGTCTGTTTCATCAGGCACCATTTTAGGAGTTAATCAATGGAATTTTCCAGATGCCTACCGTATTTTTCGCCGTATAAGACGCACCAACTTCCCCCCCCCCAGTTTTGGGGAAGAAAAAGTGCATCTTATACGGCGAAAAATACGGTAGGCAAATACACATTTTACATGCATTAAAACTGCCCCCAACTTTGTGTGGCGCTTGCTCGCAGTCCTCTCCTTATGCAGTGTGTGCTGCAGGCTGGATTTGGGGCACGTACTGCGGGCTGTGGTGACTTCTGTGACCCTCCCTGCACGGCCAGGCTGTGTGTGTTCGGGCTTCCCTCTCCCTCCTATAGCGCGCCATGCCCCCCTCCTGACAGTCTAACCATGTTCTGCACGGGCATCATGCTGAGCTTACTGCCGGTACCTCCATCCATCAGCGCAGGCTGCATCTCCTCATGTCTCCCCGAGCAGTCCCACTCCTTGCTGGGCAGTGTGGGCACAATTTCGCCGCTTCTCTGTATATCTCCCGGGCACCCGATCAATCCATGCTGCCCTGAAATATCCGCATGTCTGCCTCCTCGTTCCGCCTCCTCCAGCCAATGCTTACTGCTGTCCGTACTCTGCCCCGCCCCGCTCCTAGTTGATTGGATGCCCGTGATTGATGGGCAGAAGGATTGATCCGCCAAAGCTCCGCCCCCGAATCCCGGGGAGAAGATACCGCCCTCCCTACCTCATACTGCCGGTCTTGCTCCTCCCCCACTAGTCTATTGGATGCCCATGATTGATGGGCAGAAGAATGGCTCCACAAGCTCCGCCCCCGAATCACGGGGAGAAGACACACCGCCCTCCCTACGTCATAATGTGCCTTCTGGGTAGATCACAGACAATGTGTATGGTGTATGTGAGAAAGTGATCAGGCGGACCAACTACAGGGTAAATGAAATGTAAAATGTGCATACACATGCACACACACACACCTAGGGTCTAGGAGAGCTTAGAGCATAATGAACATTTAAAGCCAAGCATTGGCTGATTTTACTGATGATTTAAAGTTGCAGTATGGCTGTTCCTGTGCCCCCATATGATTATAAATTTGCCATTGGCCTTCTCCCCATATAGCTGTTCTCATGACACATGTATGTTACCCTTTGTGGTCAGTGTAACAGTCTGTAAACCAAGGCTGCAGTCTATCCCACAACATTCTCTCCAGCAGCATTCACTCAAACCAGATGGCATATGAGGGGGTTATGAGACCACCAGATTAAATATGGGGATTAGAGAGCACCAGATGAAATATGAGGGGGTTACGAGACCACCAGAGGAAATATGGGGGGTTAGAGAGCACCAGATTAAATATGAGGGGGTTACATTTCTTGCAGAAAAATTATAGTATCATCTCCTCAAGATGTCTAAGCAGAAGAGAATGGCATATAAAGTTGCTTTCAAGCTGGAAGTAATTAAATTTGCTAAGGAGCATGGGAATAGAGCAGCGGAGAGACACTTCGGGCCACCTCCAACTGAGAAAATGATAAGAGAGTGGAGGAAACAGGAGGATCAGCTCCAAAAGTTGGATAAAGGCAAGCACACCTTACGTGGACCAACTGCAAAGTGGCCAGAGTTAGAGGTGGAAGTGAAGGAGTGGATCGCACATCACAGGCAAAATGGACTTTCTGTCTCAACAAAAATGATAATCTATGAGGCCAGACGTATTGCTGTGGAGAAAGGCATTCGGGATTTCACCAGTTCACCATCGTGGTGCTATAGATTTATGAAGAGATCTGGCCTTTCTATGCGCACCAAAACCAGAATTGCACAAAAAATGCCTAAGGAATACGAATCAAAGATTCTTTCTTTTCACAAGTTTGTTATTGATGCGAGGAAGAAGAATACCGGTAACTTTGAAATTAGCCAGATCGGGAACATGGATGAAGTCCCGCTAACGTTTGATGTGCCATCTAACAGAACCGTAGATAACAAAGGAGCAAAAACCATAACCGTAAAAACCTCAGGGCATGAGAAAACCCACTACACGGTTGTGCTGTCCTGCTGTGCCGATGGTACCAAACTGCCTCCGATGTTGATTTTTAAAAGGAAAACGTTCCCAAAAGAAACAATCCCACGGGGAGTCGTCGTGCATGTTCACGATAAAGGGTGGATGGACGAAAATGGCATGAGGCTGTGGATTGACAAAGTGTGGTCCAAACGTCCTGGCGGTCTTCTGAAGAAATCTTCCTTGTTGGTGCTTGACCAGTTTAGAGCGCACATTACGGGAAATACTAAAAAGAACTTTAAGGAAGTTAAAACCCAAATAGCTGTGATTCCTGGTGGCCTCACTAGCCAGCTGCAACCTCTGGACGTTTCCATTAACAAGCCATTCAAAGTTCTGATGCGTGAGGAGTGGAACACCTGGATGGCAGCTGGGAACCATGATCTGACGCCTACTGGGCGGATGAAGAGGCCCACTATCACACAAGTGTGTGAATGGGTTAAAAGGTCATGGGACTCCGTGAAGGAGGACATTGTTGTAAAATCCTTCAAGAAGTGTGGCATTAGTAATGCCTTGGACGGAACAGAAGACGACGTCTTATTTGACACCAGTGAGGAAGAAAGTGATGACAATGACTGCGAGGATCTGTCCTTCCTCATTTCTGATAGCAGCGAAGAAGAGGAATTCTTGGGGTTCGAATAAAAACATTACAGACTGATTTTTGTTACTTTCACTGTTTACTGACTTTACTGACTGTTAATGAGAGTAAAGATTGTTCTTTATATGTTACATGGTTGACATAAAATTGTTCTTAAACTGCTGTTTACTTTATACAGTTGATATAAAATATTTTAGTACAGTATTTGGTTCAGAATCTTTTTTTCTAGATTTTCCTCCTTTAAAATTGGGTGCGTCTTATATGCCGGAGCGTCTTATATGGCGAAAAATACGGTAATATCCCAGCCACTTTTTAACCACATAGTGCTAAATCTAGTCTACAAATATTGGAATAGTGTGTGTGTGTGTGGGGGGGGAGACCATCCCCCACCCCCTCACACACACATTGCAAATACAGCATGATTATACTTCCGAGTGCTGAAACTGGGACCTGAGCTCTTACAAGTGTGAAAAAAGACAAAAATATAAAACAGCAAGAAATGCTATGAATAGAGTCATAACCCAGCAGGAGTAAATGTGGCAATTGCTTCATGTACACAAAGCTAAGGGATGCAGAAAAAAATATGTAAAATATGCACCTATTATCGTATGCATACTATGCCATTAAGAAAAGGTGACATTTCTATAGCCCTAGTCACACATTCTCTGCCATGAGCCACCAGGCAGGAGCTCCCTTCTATAGACACTCAGCCATGCATTGCTACACTTCTATGTCTTGCCTGGCACTGTATCAGTTTCAATGTCCTCGGACCACTCCAACTGATCTGTGATCCAGAGAATCTAAAAACAAATCCACAAGGCTAGGCTTTGGGAAACAAGGTGCCTACTTTGTAAGGGTAATGTTGCCATTACACCCATTAAAAACACCAAAATTCCAGGTAGTTGGTTGAGGCAAGTCTTTGATTTAAGTACCACAAACCCTCTGAGTCAAAAATCCTGGCAGTTGCTTATAAGACTTTTTTTTGTAATTTATAAAAAAGAAGGGGGAAGATTGAATGCAAAAGGCAAAAAGTTCTACACAATTGCAAAAAAATATTTCCCCAAATTATGGAGCAAATTACAGAGGAAGAATTGGAAAGATTCAAGAACATACTCAAAAATAACAAAACTAGCTACTCTAATACTCACGCCATAATGAAGAGATAGCTTCTCTTCTAGGCATACCATTGAAAAACAGTAAAACAGACAGCAGGTGAGCCAGCTTTCCTCCTAAAAGGCCACCTTGGCTCATGAACAATATCTTTCTTTCTTTTGAGTCCTCTCTTGCAAGATGTCAATTGAAGGTGTTAATTGTCCTTTTGTTCAAGACACTTGCTGGCTTTTGGAGTACATCTTTTCAGCCAGTTTTCAC
The DNA here is from genome assembly GCA_035047305.1 of Bradypodion pumilum. Classification (NCBI taxonomy): domain Eukaryota; kingdom Metazoa; phylum Chordata; class Lepidosauria; order Squamata; family Chamaeleonidae; genus Bradypodion; species Bradypodion pumilum. Next base: position 277,056,429 of record JAWDJD010000002.1, on the reverse strand, counting down.
AGAAGCATCTGGAGCTTCTGGCATAAAATTTCTATGTTCCGTGCACAAGTGTTATTGCTATTGTTATTACTACATATTTATGGCTTCATGCTGCCTTGCTCCCACTACTCTTTCTGTTCATTTTGAGATCAATGAAGAGCAGGGTGCATGAGAAGTAAAGGTGTAGCTCTTTATATTCTTACTTCAGGCACAAAATTACCTAAAGAGCTACAGCTCTGCCTATAAAGCAGTAGGGTGTTTTGTCCATGTGAGGAAGAATAGAAGTCTTCCTTTTTTAAAAAAAAGTGAGATAGATACAGTAAGTATTCCTATGTGGCCACTAACAAGAAACAAGGCTGCCACTAAACTTATTAGTTACTACAACATAACATATGTCATGGCTCTGTACTCCTTGCCAGTTGTTCCCAAGGGCATCCACAAAAATAATTGGGCAGGACAGGGACAAAGTAGTCTATTAATGATACCTGTGCCTTGTTGATATGACTACTTGGGGGTTCTTGTTGACATAACTACTTGGGGGTTCTTCTGGACTTGCATCTGCTGCTAGAAAAGCAGGTGGCGGTCGTGGCCAGGAGAGCCTTTGCACAGCTACATGTAATTCACCAGTTGCGCCTGCTCCTGGATAGGGATTCCTTGCTCATGGTCACACATGTGCTGGTTACTTCCAGCCTTGATTATTGTAATGCGTTCTACATGGGGCTGCCGTTGACGACCATTCAGAGGCTGCAGCTGGTCCAGAATGTGGCAGCCTGGGTAGTGATGGAGTGCAGGCGCTATGTCCATGCCTTGCCTCTGCTTCGGGAGCAATTCAAGAAATTGGTTACCAATTTGTCTCTGGGTGCAATTCAAGGTGCTGATAATGACCTTTAAAGCCCTTCATGGTAGTGGGCCAGGTTACCTAAGAGACCTCATCGCCCCAAGGGAGTCTGCCCGCCCCAACAGGGCAGACTGGAGGGGCTCGCCTCTCTAGCACAATGAGAAGAGCCTTCTCCGTGTCTGCCCCAACCCTGTGGAACCTCCTGCCAACAGATCTACGGCTACAGACAGAATTGCTGCCCTTTAGGAAAGGATTGAAAACCTGGCTGGCAGGGCAAGTGGGGGGGGGGTGCTGATGGGGTGCTGACTCCTGCTCATTGGCTCTGTTAGAACTATATGTTAGAACTATATGTTAGAACTATATGTCTCTTTTATTGTTGGGTGGGAAGGGAGGGGTGTTTTTTTAAATTCTGGTTGGTTTTAAAAAAATTATTGAATCTTTTAAGGGGATTTTTATAATATTTATGTGATAGTTCACTTCCCTGAGTTGTCCTAGGGCAAAAGGGTGGGATACAAATCTAAGTAAATAATAATAAATAATAATGACTATAGTTTTTATGTGTGTGTCATGAAAGAAACACCAAGACTAAGTTTTGGGATGAGGAGAGCACCCTCCCTTATCATGATCCCTATGTGAATACTTTTGAATTCCCCAACACTGATAGTAGCTGACACTGCCTCTAGTAATGGTGGAAAATGCACTCAGTGCTAATGCCAAAGTATGGTATAATCTGTACCACTAGATGCAAAGGGGGAGTGCTTGACACACAGCTGTTGGTAGTAGCCTCACGAGTGTTGTAATGTGTAATTCTGTTTATTGCCTCTGAAGCATTAATCAATTAAAGTTTTACAACGTATGTAATAAAAATTATGCAGGCATGAGATGGGGAAGCTGAGAGTCCCATCACCATCTTAGTCATAGGCAAATGTATAATAGGCACACCGCACAGAGGTTCACAATGGCCATAGCAGTAACAAAAGTGAAATCTGGGTTGTGGGTTGTATTTTTCCCTCCACACGTTGGGCCGATTGCAAGTAGTGCCCGCAACATACAAGGTCAGTGCCACTGAAGATTGACCCTATGAGGAAATGTCTGTTGTGTGCAATAACTAGGGCATAGCTGTGGGGTTGTGGCATGGAAAACCTATGTCCTACCTAAGAAGTTGTTTTCATACATCCCTGACTCCTCCCTAAATATCCCCACCTTGGGGATTTGTTCATCTCTTAGCTATTTTTGGAGACGGAAGCAGCAGTGAGGTCAGTAAGAGATACATTCCTGCAAATATGCTTTGTCCTCTGTGAAGCCAATCAGGTTTCGGCAACAACACAGCCATCGATTTCCATTTTCAGCTCTTATCAAGATTTATTTATCATTCCCACAGGTAAAAATAGTGACCTTGGGCTAGCTTCATTTGATATTCACTCTGCAGGTCAGTGCATCTTCATCCACACCTCGGTGTTAGTCAATACCAGCTTATGGTTGATCTTTCAAAGTCGATAGGAGATCCTTCTGTTGGGGGTGGATGGAATTTGGGGTGTTAACCGAAGAGGAGAGAAGCCTTTTTAGCTAATACTAGATCCCTTTCTGCTGGGGAAAGAAAAGACAATCCTTTCCCCAAACAAAGCTTTAGCCTGGAAAGTCACAATTGAAAACCGATTTAAGCTCCTGGCAAACAGGGAACAATAACTGTAAAACACAGCAAAGTACAGCACTGGCTATAAAAAGGGGCTGACTATATCACAAGATGTTCATGTACATTTCCTTGTTGAACTAGTCCTGCAGGATGTATACCTTACATCATGGTGGCTTGGAGGTGTCTTTTCTCACACAGACACAGGTTTCCCAAGCCTTTTTTTAGTGTATGTACTTTTCAGGGGTCTTCTGAACAGAAGCTAAAATGGGTGGAATAATCTTGGTGTCCCAGACTTTAAGAATTCAAGCCTGGTGTTACCAGGTCTCAGGGCACTGGCAAAAGTCTCTGGAGATTTTTCTGGATCTACACATACGTAGAGAAACCACAGGGCAAAAAAGGCTGAAGGAATCAAAACTTTGGCTCTTGCAAAGTGGCCACTTCTTCCTAGCTGACACCAGGGCTCATCAGGTCAACATGCAGGTACCTCTGTGTGTTTGTGTGTTACATTTCTTGTGCCACATGGTTATAACAAAAATCCAGGGGCAAAGGGGGACCAGTGGGGTGAGAGCCACAGGGTTCTGCATGTGAACCTGTTGTACCATTTATTGTAATGCAGGGAGTAGATATGCTTACCTCCAGAATCCCCTGGACTCCTGGAACAGAAACCTTTCCAGCTGTTCACTGAATCCCTGCCTCTCTAATGTCACAAGGGTCTCCCTTGAGTTTCAGGTTTTGGCTCTGAAACCTCAGGGAATGAAACACTACTGACCTGGCAGCAAATACACATGACTTAGCGATAAAATCTCATCCCAAAACATGTGCACTCTATCTGACCCCCTGCTCAATCAGGTCCAGGAAAGGATTCAACTAGCTTAGTCAGACAACTAATGCCTATTAGAAATCTGGATTTTCACAGTTGTTGTGTTAAAGTATGCAGAAAAGCAGACTTTCAGAACAGAAGGATTATATCTATTTATTTACCTTTCCTGGCAATCTAGTCAATATGCTTTCATAGTTACAGAACTGTAGAGCTGGAAAGGCCCTAAGGACCCTATCTATCTAGCTAGCTATAGTCTTTGCAGGCGCACCCCCCAATAAAGGACTCAGACACCAATGAAAGTGGATAACGGCATTGGGCCACATTTATTGATTCATGCCCTAGTCCGAATTATAAATTTCTATTGGTAATTGACCAATTATAATTCTTAAGGCAAGCAGGCCGAAGTAACACTGGTAAGGTACCACCCAAAATTGCCAACGGCAATTGCTACAATGTATCTATTTGTATCAATTTGTTTGTTGACAACAAACAAATTGTTGACCGTAGTCTAACTAATGACCCCACCCTCTGACGCGTATCCGTAAAATCACGGGGTGATGCATGCTGTCTAGCTGTAGCCATCACCCCGTCGCCTGGTTCGTCGTTGACCGGACAACGTTTAACCAACTTATACCTGTCTAGTGTTGTCCAGTCAATTGCGAACCTGCCGGATACCTGTGGGTCATAAATGTTTACCTTACCAGTGCTACCCGCCACACGGGGAGGCTTCCCAAAAGGCTCACCGCCCCCCCCCCAAGACCGTCAGCTCGGTCAACAGGCCTGCTCGCCAGTCCACTAACAAGAGGTCCATACCTCCCTGCGACAGATGGGCCCCATCCCCTGAGTAAAAGCTCGTAATTTTGCAGACTGATGGCGGGGAGGCGAATGACGCGTCCCCCACCTTTATCGAAAAGGAACCGGGCAATAGCCCCGTTCACGGAGCATTCAAAAGATGTATACCTGACCGAGCAAAGGTCATCATGGATAGCATCATTGACCGATCGGCCGGCTGGGTAGGACAAGTGATGGATCAGGCGGAACTCGCCCGGTGACTTCTTGGGCACCAAGCCCAAGGGTGACACTTTAAGGTTGGGGAACGGGGGTGCAGGGAAAGGGCCCACGACCCTGCCCGCATCAACCTCCTTAGAAATGCTGGCTGCAGCCACCTCCTCCCTCCCTCTAAGGGACAAAAGGTTGGGGGCATCTTGGGGGGACCCATCACCCTGGAAAGGAATACGGAACCCCAGTCGAAAACCCTGAAGCAGGTAAACCGCATCTGCCCCCTTCGGGTACGATGCGAGCCAACGCTCCAACATGTCCACATTAACTGGGGAGGGGGCCTTTCGGTAGACCAGCTCCTTCTGCAGCGGTCTTGCCAGCCCCTTGTCCGCCCCTACCTCTGCCCCGCACCCCTCCAGGCCTGGGGCAGGCGGAGGCCGCATGGGGGCCAGCGCAAGAGGGACACTCATGCCTGTACCGGCAATTCTTCCTACTGCAGGAACCATTGGATGAGAAAGTCCAGCACATCAGGCGGGCTGGAACCCCCTGTCCCGCCACCTGGCGGGGTGTCTGTGCTGGGGCCGCTCGCTGGACCGCATGTACACAATGGTATCTTTCCCCAGGCGCAGGGCACGTGGGAGTCATGTACAGAAGCCACAGCTTCTGGCAGGGCTCGTCCCACCTCATCTCAGGGTGCAGGGGAATCCGCATACGGAATTCCTCGTCGTAAGCCAACCACGACGGGCCCGGGAAGTCAACCATCGCCCAGTAAATGTTGTCCAAATACTGGACCATCGGAATTGCCAAATCGGATGGGCCCTGAGGTAGACCGCCATGTATATGAGGTACGCCGGCAGCCAATTGGCCCACGTACGTGGCGGCTTACGACGACATGCCTGTTCCTTATCCTTCTTATCCTGCCCCTCCCTCTCCTCTTTGGTGGGCTCTCTGTTAAGAAGGGAGAAGATGTCCACATACTCCCCACGCCAGATCTTCTCTTTGGTGGCCTGGGCCAAATGGTCCCCCAGGGGCAAGGAATACCCCGCTGTCGGCAATGCCGACACCGGCACGGTGGGAACCCCGGTGATCTGGAAAGGAGCCTGGACCAACCCGGCCACCCCTAACACATTCCCAACTGAATAAGAGGTACCACCCAAAACGGGGCCCTGGGTGAGAGGTGAAGTCACCGGGTGGGACGTCGGCGACTGAACCGTCGCACCACCCATGCGAGGCCACGGCCACTGAAATGCCCCCCCCAACGTGGGTAGATGTGTGGGTGCACTAGATTGAACCGCATACTCACATGGAGCACCCCCACGGGCCGCCCCCACCGGGGGTTCCGGCCCGCTGGGGGCGTCGGAGCTCACGACCGCAATTGAGCTCGTCGACGGGGCCTGACCAGCATCAGCCTGGTGAGTGGGGAGCTGCGAGGCAGTGGCCGATGCCGGCCCACGCACCTCGGGCAGCTCGACCCGTCCAGCCGCCTGCCGCTGACCGGCAGACAAAGGATCAACCTGCACCCCAAAAGGTGCCCCCGGGTGGTTAACCCTCGCGAGGGATGCCTCGAGGGCCGCAACGCGGGCCAGAAGGGCATCAACACTAACATAGCCCCCTAAGCCATGTGGGGGCAAAGGGCCAGCCGGCCCACTGGCTGCAGGTGCCGGTCCAGGTCCTCGGACTCCGGGGGCCATATACGGCCACGACCCCAGGCCCGGCCCCTGCAGGGCCGGGGGGGTACCCTGCCAGGGGAGGGAACCCAGCCACCCCCCATGGCTGAAACCCCCCGCAGGAAGCTGCGCCCCAATGGAAGAAGGCCCCACACAATGGGCCATGCCAGAGACAGTGGCCACTGCATGCGGGCCGGGGGCCGCGGCCCCAGCTGGGCCGGTACGCGGACACCCCGCCTCGGGCCAAGGGGCAATTAACCCCATCCCACCGGTCCCGGTGGGTTCAGGCAAAGGAGGCTGCTGGGAAGGCGCAGCCGCGGTCCTCCGACCCGGCTGGCGCCTCCGAGCAGAACGAGCCGCGTTCGCAGTCGCCTTCTTCTTAGAGGGCATAGCAGCTAAACGATGGGAAGCCGTAAAAGTCAAGAAATTAGCAGCCAGAGGCTTCCCTATGAAAGGCAAGAGCGACGGAGGTAGAGGGAAAAACTTCTCCGCTCCGTTGCTTCGAAAATGGCATCTCGGCTGCCTCGTGGCCGCCCCTTATATAAGGGTGCTGGCCACGCCCCCTAACTACCCGGATGCCTTCGTCCGGTGGGGGGGGCCGCAAAGAGCGCGGCGGCCATTTTGGCGCCGCGCTTGCATTCTCTCTCTCTCCCTCTCTCCCTCTATCTATCTATCTCTATCCATCTATCTATCTATCTATCTGGATTTATATACCACTGCAGACCAACCATAATAAAAAGAGATGTAAAATAAAATAGAATAGACAAGCCATAGTTAAGAGCATATTAAAAAGCTATAATCAATTTCAGTAACATAATATAAGCAATGGTAAAGATGAATCAAGAGATATGACATGACAGTAGTCGTGAGTGTTGGGCAGGGAGATGCAGACTATCACCCAAAAGCCTCTCTATAAAGTTCAGCTTGAAGAGTTCTTCAGAATTCCTGGAGGTAGGCATAGGTACAAGGGGAGGGCATTTCCCATTGTGAGGCTACTCAATTGTGTAGGGAAACTGGCAGAAGCTCCATCCCTACAAGAGAAGTAAAGGTACAGGTCCCCCTTGCTCAAAAGCCAGTCATGTGCAACTCTAGGGAGCGGTACTCATCACCACTTACAGCCAGACATAACTAGATGGCAAAGTGCATGGAAAGCTGTTACCTTTCCCACTGAAGTGGTACCTATTTATCTACTTGCAAATTCTTCCTTTCAAATTGCTAGGTTGGCAGGAGTTGGGACAGAGATGGGAGCTCCTTCTGTAGTACAGCACTTGGGTCTTGAACTGCTGACCTGCTGACCTTCCAGTCATCAAGTTCAGTGTCTTAACCACTAAGCCACCGCAGTCCCCATAAGTCCCTCTTCTGTCAGACTCATTCGGTTTGATCCACAAAAGCTCACATTTAAATACAGGAGTTAGTCTTTAAGATGCCACAATGTTTTTTGTCTTTTGTTGTTGTTGTTTTGTTTACTCTATGACAGGATTCATTTGGAGCAGGGATATGCTCACTCTTGTTGTGTCTTTTTCTCCTTTTCTCTGATTTCCTGCTCTCTTTTCTTTTTCTTTTCTTTTCTAAATAATGAAACAAATATAGAAGCACTACTTTTACTACACACCTAAGATCAGGCCACAACACTCTCGTGATTCTTGGGCCACAACCTGAAGGCCAAAGATGTGAGGATGCACCTTAGTGTAAACCCATGGCTTCAGTCATGGAAGTCACTAAGGAGATAGTAAAATGATGCCCTTAAAATATAACATCCCAGGCAGGTGACTAAATCTATGGAGAGATACTTTGCACATAATTATTATGCATCTTAATTTGGGACAACCATGTTGCGTTCTGTCTGAAGCATTTTCATCACAGGGATGGGGGTGGACGGAAGATACCTCTTTTGCCAATTCTAGCTCAAAAACAATTTTTATTCATGACAAAAGCACAGCCAGAGTAATATGGACACTGCAGTGAAATCTGTGTGCAAAATGTCCAAGAGTTAGACTGGTCTGGCTGGTCCTTGCACTTGCTTTTCTATGATCAGGAAGCAACATTTTGACTGTAAAAATAACCAACCTTTGAATTAGTTTTTCCTGGCAGAAACAAACAAGATGCCTGTTTCATAATTCAGAACTCCCTTAAGAGTTACAGTATATGTGTTTTCCAAGCACAAGGCTTTACAACTTCTGAAGTTCTGAATTAAGTGGCTTTTGCTCTATGATTGGTCACTAGGAGCTAACAACAGCATTCATTTGCAATTACAGTATATTGGACCTATATTTAGAAAATGTGTCTTTGGAAGTATCATGTTTAATCACCACTTAATTGCAGAACTGCATCTTGTCTCTTTCTGACCTCCTGTTACTTCAGACTGCAGTGGTTCAAGTGGCTAAAATGCTGAGCTTGCTGACTTGAAGGTCTAAGTTCGATTCCCGGGCCCTGCAGGACGGAGTGAGTTCTTGTCTCTGTCCCAGTTCCTGCCAACCTTGCAGTTTTAAAGCAAGAAATTGCAAGTAGATAGACAGGGACCATTTCTCTGGGAAGGTCAATAGCATTCCGTATACTTCAGTGTCTAGGCATGCCTGCCACATGTCCATGGAAATGTCTGCAAATGCAGACAGCGCTGGCTCTTTGGCTATGAACAGAGATGAGCACTGAACCCTAGAGTCGGATATGACTGGCTTTCGAGCAAGGCCAACCTTTACCTATCTTGTCTCTTTCTGACCTCCTGTTATTTCAAACTTTCTTTGAGCACCTCTCTTAAGGAGCCCTCCTCTGAAGTGGGTTTGATAATACAAAGAATGATAAAACATCATCACTAACAGTGCAAATGTTGACAGATATGTATGTCAGAACCGGGTTTTATCTACAACTGTACAGTCAATCAAATGGAAAGGGTTAATGAACCATAGCTGTCTGAAGATTATTGAAGACCATGTACCTAGAAAACCAAAAGAAGTCGTTATCAATTATATGGCCACAGCTTCATTTATTTATTAAATGTATTTTTATTGCACTGTTTGGCAGAAATGTTTCTGGAGGTGGTCCCATAAGAACAATAACAAATCGCCAAAAAGGAGGAAAGTGCACATGGTCTTTAAATAGTCGATTTAAAGAGAGGGCCATGGTGACATTTTACTCAATGGTAGCTTTTCTTTCTTCTCTTCCTCAAGGGGCAATTAGTTCACAGAATCTGGAATCATTTGTGTTAATGGCAATGCAATATTGCTAATGTTAATGCAGAATTAATTAGCTGGATTAACAACCTAGCTGAATGTTATAAACATAACTCATTACCTGAATTGTACTATGATGCCCAACCTCCCAAATTATCTGTCAATAATGGTGAATTAAGTTTACACAGACCATAAATCAATCCTCAGACTGTTCGTGGAGTTGATGCTAAAAAGTAATAACTAAAAATATAGTTCTAATAAAAATTAATTTAATTAATAAAAACAGAAAGTCATTGCAGGTAACAAATAATTTTTTAAAAAGCAAATTAATTTCAAGCTCTGGTCCTGATGGGAGCATTTTGCCTCCCTGGTGGTTGCTTCTTCCTGAGTTTGGAAAACTGCTAGCCTGGCTTAAAATTTCCAAAACCCCTAAATCTAAACTAACATGGCAATTTCTTTAATTCATTTCATACTAGAATTGATTAATAAGCAACGAGGAGCTTTTCCAAAAGGATCAAACATCCATTTCCATAGTGTAACTAGAATAACATGCATTTTAGTAAAAATTGATAGTGGTTTTCTTCATGTAGTCAAGCTGTTACAACCACCCCAGCTTGTACTGTATTTTTAATACAAGCATACCAATGCAATTATTATATGCATGATCAGGCACTCTGTGCTGTGAACGGTCCATGCCAAGGTAACCCAGATTCTGCACCAAGAAAAGCTGAATGCTACCACTGGTGTTAGCTATGCAAATAAAACTGCACAATTTCACATACTTTATCTACTTTTGCTGATCATAAGAATAGTTAAATTGATAAAGGAGGATGGAAGCCTGTCCTCTAGTAACTGAAATCTTATTAAGGAGCCATTGGAATGATTCCAACAATTGGAATAGAACAGGGGTGCCCAAAATACATCCCGTGGTCCAATTCCGGCCCGTGGTGCCAATTAAACTGGCCTGCGCTGCACTTGCCACTCCTGGAAGTGGAAGTAAAACATGCATGTGTGTGCACAGAACACACCTGCACATTCACAGAACGCTGCCTTAAATGACCCACAGCTATTGTAAATGTGTTTACGACAGCCGCAGGTCATTTACAGCAGCGTTCTGTGCATGTGCAGGTGCGTTTTACTTCCGCTTCCGGGTGGGAGGATCAGCATGCTCATCCACATGACCATCCCACTGCCTGAAATGTTTGGGCACCCCTGGAATAGAAACGCAGTTATGGTTGCTACTCAAGATTTTATTTGGCATAGATTGGTAGAGTGCCATGACCTGGCAATAAGACCATGAGAACTGAAATGAGTAACCACTCTGGAAACTTGCAATAAGTCAGGAATGCAAGTGTTTGTTGTTGTTGTAATCATGTCAGAAGAACAGAAAGGTTCTTTCTGGGTTGAAAGGATTTTTGCGGGAGGAACTCCACTCAGAGGATGCCCAAATGAGGCTCCTTTCATGACCCCAAGATCTTTTCCCACCGAAGTGGTCCCTGTTTACCTACTTGCAATTTCTTACTTTCAAACTGCTAGGTTGGCAGGAGCTGGGACAGAGACAGGCACTCATTCCGAAATTCAGTACTGCTGCTTTGTCGACCTTCCAGCTAACAAAGAGAGCTTCTTAACCACTGAGCCACTGCAGTTTATTTACTTTGGAAATCGACTACTGGACAGTGCATGAGAATCGATATCTACTTTTGATAAAAGAAGCCCCTAGAGCAGGTTTCTGTGTTTGTAGGATGCTGGACCAAGGAGAAATAGGTGGGGTGGGGGATGAAAGATAAGATAGGCTAAGAGCAGCAGTATCATACAGAGATCAAAAAAAGGCAAGGGAGAAATGGGATAGAGAAGCAAGGTGTTATGATATCATAGAGGTGGGACAGCCAAGAACTAAGGCACAAACATTGCAGAAGAAGAGAGGATTTTATAAGGTCCAGCTGGCATGTGAACAATTTTATACATGTCAGAAAAATGACCACAGACCTGCCCTCTCTTGCTTCTTCTCATCATATTGCTATAAAGAGTAGGATTACTAGGCTTCATGTGGCTGGGATGTAGATAAAGGATCCTACATTGAAATGCTGGTGTGCCACTCCCTGCCTTGCTGTGGAGGGCATACTAGGTCCTATGTTGGCATGCTTAAAAGACAGGAGCAAAGCGAGGTGACTGAAGAGGGACCTGGTGTGTCCCACTTTAGTGTATGAGAAACAAGACACAGGAACAGCCATAGTACTGGCTTAACACATCTTTATTGCATGGTGGTCTAGGGGAACATGAGGTAATGGCGGACGAACAGCTCAATATATACGGTGGTTATACATTTGAATGTGGCTCCACGATAGCCCATTGGCTACTGCTGGCGTGACGTCATTCCAGGTCACGCCCTTCTTGTCCAGGTGAGGTAGTGGCGGGAATCTTCCCGCGCTGTATATGCATATAATGCATATAACTCAGAACACAACATCCCTCCCCCCTAGAATGAGACGAAGTCTCTCAACCAAGATGGCTTATTGCAAATGCGCCTTGGGCGAGACGCTGACTGGCTTGTCCCGGGAGTGCTACTGCTTCTCTGTCCCCTGGTTCCTTGTCCTGCAACGGGAGAGGGAGACTCGTTAGTGACTGGCCGCGGCTCCGCGGCTCTTGGGGAAGGGACGGAAAAACCGGGGGCACTGGGGACTAACGAAAAAACCCGCTTCTCGCTTGGATGGGTGGGGGACCACTCCTGAAAACCCCCCCGGTTTTGTAAATGAAAATCAGAATTATCACCTGGGGTGCCATTCGAAAGATTCCGCAGGATATCTATGCCCTGGGTACCATTAGAAGGATTCCGCAGGATATCAATGGGGACAGAATACCCCTCCTCCCCCCTAGGTGGGGACCATTGGCCCCCCTCACCTCCCCCTTGGGTTGAACGGGTGGGGGAGAACCCTAACACTGAGTCCTTGTCCTCGCCGGCCGCGCCCTGGTGCTCCTGAACCCTGCGACGGAGTTGGTCTGTGTGTCGTCTCCATAGCAGACCCGTGACGGTCTCTACGCAATACGACACGGGACCCGTCCTTCCAACGACCACGCCCGGGACCCAGGCCGGCCCCGCGCTGGCGTAATTTCTGCAATGCACCGGGGCACCAACTTCGAAACTTTTCGTGTCCGCTAACCCGATATTCCTCCCTGTGTCCTCCACCCTAGTGGGGTCTAGCCTGGTCAGGATCGTGGTCAGCTTCCTACGCATCAAGAGTTCTGCGGGCGAATACCCAGACGCTAGGGGAGTGACCCTATAGCCTAGCAGGAATTGGCACACTTGTAGGTTGAGATCCCCAGGACCCATGCGCCTCAGCGCGTCTTTGGTTGTGCGCACGAGGCACTCGACCTGGCCGTTTGTTGCCGGGTGGAAGGGGGCGGAGGTGATGTGCCTAATGGCGTTGATCTCGGTGAATGCCCTGAACTCTGCGGACGTGAAACAACTAGCGTTATCGCTAATTAGGGTGTCGGGTATGCCGAACGTGCTAAAAACCCTACGCAAATGCTTCATGGTCGTTGCCGAGGAGGCGCTCGTGACTGGGATGACCTCCAACCACTTGGAGTAGGCGTCTACAATGAGGAGAAAAAGTGTCCCTCTAAATGGGCCCGCAAAATCAATGTGCACCCGGGACCACGGCCCCTTCGCCGCGTCCCATTCCCTGTGCGGTAGGCGCACCTCCTCTGGCCGGGAGCATTGGCAGCTCTCGCAAGTGCCTACCATGTGCTCGATGTCGGCGTCTAACTGGGGCCACCAGAAATAGCTCCTGGCCAGAGCCTTAGAGCGGACAATTCCAGGGTGGCTGACGTGCAGCAGTTTAAGCACCCTCGGCCTCAGGGATTCGGGGACCACCACCCGCTGACCCCACAGAAGGCACCCTCTTTCTATGGACAACTCCAGCCTCTTCCTGAAAAACAGGGCAAACTCAGCCGCCGGGGAGGACGCTGGCCACCCTTTTTGCACCCAGGAGCTGACTAGAGCTAGCGTTTTGTCCTTCCCGGTCGCCTTGGCGATGTCTGCGGGAACAATGGGAGGCGAATCTAAGACCTCTATCAGGAGTACTTAGCGGTCTTTTTCTTCCTCGCCCACGGTGCTACTAGTGAGGGGAAGGGGAGACCTCGACAGGGCGTCCGTGTGGCTTATTTCCTTCCCAGGGCGGTACACCAACGCGTGCTGATACGCTTTTAAGAAGATGGCCCACCGTAACATCCTAGGGGACAGGATCTGGGGTGTAGGCTTGTCCGCAGTGAAAATGCCTAGCAGGGGCTTGTGGTCGGTAACTATGGTGAAGGGGCAGCTGTAGAGGAAATCGTGGAACTTCTTAGTCCCCGCTATTATCGCTAGCGCCTCCCTGTCTGTTTGGGCATAGTTTCGCTCAGCCTGAGACAGGGATCTGGAGTAAAATGCTACCGGGGCCTCCCTCCCGTTTTCTAGCACGTGGCACAGCACCGCCCCCACCCCTACTGGGGACGCATCACATATCAGAACCACCGGCTTCTTGGGGTCAAAATGGGTGAGGATGGCATCAGACGCTAGGAGTTGCTTCAGCTCTCGCCCCACTTCCACGCCTCGTCCTTCTTGAGTAGCTTATGCAGCAGCTCCGCTACCGAAGCCTTCCGAGGCAGGAAGGAGTGGTAGAAATTTAAGAGCCCTTGGAACGACTGCAATTCGGGCTTGGAGGTGGGGCGAGGGGCACCTTGAATTGCGGCTACCTTTGATTTGGAGGGCTTAATTCCCGCAGGGGTTACCCGGAAACCCAAGAACTCAACCTCTTTCGCGAAGAAGACGCATTTGTCTTTCCGCAACCTCAACCCCGCCTTTTCAAATACCGCCAGTACCTTGTCTAGCCTTTCAGCCAACTCCTCCTCGCTCCCCCCGTTATCAATACGTCATCAAAGTATGGCAAGACCCCCTCCAGTCCTTTCAAGAGGCGTTCCACAAGCGACTGGAAAATACCGGGCGCCGAGTTCACGCCAAACTGTAAGCGCGTCACCTGGAATGCCCCCTTATGTGTGACTATTGTTTGCGCAGCAGCTGCTGCAGGGGTTACTGAGAGTTGCTGATAGGCCTGCGCCAGGTCAAGTTTTGCAAAACACTTTCCCCCATGTAATCTGGCCAACAGATGGCTGACTACCGGCACCGGATACGCATTTGGGCGGATCGCCTTATTAATGGTGCACTTATAGTCAGCACATATGCGGACCTCCCCGTTGGCCTTCAGTGCAGTTACAATCGGAGTCTCCCACTCCACGGAATCAACAGGAACGAGAATCCCCTGGCCCACCAGTTTGTCCAGTTCCGCCTCTATTTTGTCCTTTAGTGCGAAAGGCACTCTGCGCGGTTTGAGTCTTATTGGGCGGACCTCCGGATCCAGGTCGAATGCTACTGGGGGTCCCTTGAATTTTCCAAGTCCTTTCTTGAACACTTCGGGGTGTGCGTCACACACCTCCTGTATTGGGTCAGTCCCAACGGCATGCACCCCCCAATGAACAAACCCAGGGGCTTAAACCATTGAGTCCCGAGGAGGCTGCAACTTCCCCCCTTGAGAACAACCAGGGGCAGTTCTGCGGCGTGCTGCTTATACTGGACCTTGAATTTTCCAACCCCCAACACCGGAATGCTATTACCCTGTACGTCCCGCAGCGTGGACCTCAACGCTTTGAGCTTAGGGCGCACGTGGGGGGAAATTCCCAAGAACTCCCGCTGGGACATGATTGAATAGGAGGAACCCGAGTCTATCTCCATCCTAACAGGGGCCCCTTGCACCAGTACCTCAACAAAGTAACGGGGGTGTCCCAAGGACACGCTGTACACTGGGGCGTCATCGCCGCTGTCGTCAGAGATGCAGCCCACGCCGTCCTGCTTCCTCGCGGGCCAGGCGCCCTCCTTGGTTCTCGGCGAGCGGTCTGGCGAGCTTTTCCGGTCCCTGCGCCATCGTCTGCAGACCTTGGCGATGTGCCCCCGGCGGCCGCAGTTGTGGCACTCGGCCTTCCGGAATGGGCACTTGACGCGGTCGTGGGCCGCTCCACATCCATTGCATCGGCGGCCTTCCTTCCGCACCTTCCGGACATCCTCGTCGTCGCTGCTCTCCGTAGAAGATTTCGGCGTCCGCCTGGCTGCCTGCACCGACCCCGCTGCCTTGTCGGCCTGTGGGGGCCTTTCTCTGAACCCCTTGACTCCGGCCCTCGTGGCTTCCGCGGCCTGCGCTGCCTTCACAACCTTGCGCAGCGTCGGGGGTGGCTCCTGGTTCATTAGCTTTTGCTGAACCTCCTCGTCCCACAGGCCGCACAGCATGCGGTCCCTGAGGGCGATTTCCAGGTTTTCCCACTTGCATGGGCCGGCGGCCAACCGCAGGGCCGCTGCAAAGGCGGCGATGGACTCACCGGGCGCTTGGACTCTCTTCCAGAACACGTCTCGAGCCGAGAACATCGAAACCGAGGTCTGGAAGTGGTCGTGCATTGCCTTCAGGAGCTGCTTGACCGTCAGTTCGCTCACCTTCTTCGGTGATACCAGGTCCACCAATACTCTCTTGGCGGCATTTCCTAGCATCCGGGTGAGGATGGCCCTCTTCTTTCCCTCGTCCGTGATGTCGGACACCACCAGCGCATCTTGGAAGTCCATTTCAAAGAGCTCCCAATCTTCCGGCTTGTTGATGTCGAAACCGGCATGACTAGCGTGTGTCTTGATCTCATGGGAATCCATCATCCCACCTTCGTCGCCAATTTAGTGTATGAGAAACAAGACACAGGAACAGCCGTAGTACTGGCTTAACACATCTTTATTGCATGGTGGTCTAGGGGAACATGAGGTAATGGCGGACGAACAGCTCAATATATACGGTGGTTATACATTTGAATGTGGCTCCACGATAGCCCATTGGCTACTGCTGGCGTGACGTCATTCCAGGTCACGCCCTTCTTGTCCAGGTGAGGTAGTGGCGGGAATCTTCCTGCGCTGTAGTTCTTTGGGGATTGGAACCTTGTGAGCTTGGGCGCTCGCTATTGCCACCAGGTGGACATTAGCTCGCGACCTAATTACACGGAATACATTGATACAGTTGGTGGTTGTTTTAATACATATAACTCAGAACACAACACCCACCATTTGACTTCACTGTGGCAATCCAAACCCCCAAACACTATGGGGATGGATACTCAGGCCACTTTACAGAAACAAACAAACTTTCCAGTGGTGGGATTCAGCAGGTTCGCCCGGTTCACCAGAACCATACGCAAAAATTCTAGCTGGCCCCACCCATCCAAGTTTTGAAATAAGGCAGGGCTTTCCCCCTGGCCAAGCCCAACATACCATGCCCACAGTAAAAAAAAAATGAATCCCACCACTGAAACTTCCTCTTTCTTTCATGTTGCCCAAATTTAATTTTCCTCCCTCCTACTCAGAGGCCCAGAAAAGCATATGATCCCCCAGAGACTTGAAGCCTAGTAATCCTATTCTTTATAGCAATATGATAAGAAACAACAGAAGGCAGATTTGTGGTCCTTTTCTGACATGTATAATATTGTCCATGTGTCACATGGACCTTAAAAAATCCTCTCTTCTTTTGCAATGTTATTCCAGGTACAGGAGCACTTCTGCCTTGCATCTCTTCCTCTTCTATTCTGGCCCCACACTTCTTGAAACTCTGATGCTGTTTCTCCATAACATTAAGGTGGGAGTTGTTAAGCAGCCATTAGCAAAGTCCAGTAGTTAGCTGTATCACCCAGGATAATGACAATTGTGGAAGACGTTTGTAAATCTGAGGAGTTAGTGATATTCCCACTTTCCTCCTTCAAATTCTGAAATTGTTAAAATCATATGAACATATATTAAAGCAGAATTTGCTTGCTAACCAATTAATGCATCCGAAAGGGCTTGCTGAATGGAAAGTGGATGTTTTCTGATGAAGCTTATCAATTAGTAAGATTTAGTAGAGCCAAAGGAATAGATGGGGAGTTTTTGGTAGAAGACAGAGGAAGTAGGATGGCTCTGAACTCATCTATGTCCTTGGCTGATAAAGTACCTGGGAAGTTTGATGAACAGAAAGTCCCTGACTAAATAAGGAAGGGATGAGGCAGGTCATAGTGACCCTTTCCTATGTTCTTGGCTGATAATGGTCAGTAATGAGCTGATGTAACCCACCTATAAGAACATTAAACCAATTAACCAATTCTAGATGCCTTCACACTAGGACAAAGCACCAATTAGGCCAGATGGCCATTGTTGGGTTTGGACACCCTCCAAGTGAGGGGCTTAGAGCCAAATATGATGAGACAGCACTTTAGCTGCTATAGTATAAAGAAGGGGGACTTAGCTCCCAGACTTCGGAGCTCTCCATATATCAGAAGTGCCAGAAAGCATCCCTGCCACCTAACCGGGCTCCCAAGTGGCTAGAGAAGGGACAGAGGGAATCTACAATAGGTATGCATAGCTTATTTATATTCTTGTTCTTGTTTCTTTTTCTGTCTCTATTATGTTTTGCTTAGAGAACTGTCTAATAAAGTTTTGTTTCTTCATCCACTGAGTGCTTATTGTCTCTGAGATCCCAAAAGAACCTCAGCCGCAGCAGGCCTGGCCAGACTGTGCGGCAGGACTTTAGCAGACTGGTTTCCTTTCAAGGCTGAAGGCTAAACCTTTATTGGCATGGAAGCTATGAAGGATGAGAAGTTTTGAACTAGAAGAGGAGGGTGGGGGGAAGAAAAAGCTGCTTAGAGCTCACTGATCTTTGAAACACCATTGCTGTTTTTACCTCTCTTCCCATCACTCCCTTTCTCTTTTTCTCTCTCTACATGTGTTTGTGCATCTTTGAAGCAATCACTTAGCACATGTCTCAGTTTTGAAACTATTAATTCAGGGTCTTGCCTTTGGGTGCATTAGGGCTGCAGTCAAATTCAATTCTCCATCTGATTAGGGATGTGAAAAATCTGTTAGCTTTGGTTTCCCTTCTCAGACTCCCTCCGGTTTTTGCGTTTCATCCAAGTCAGCTTTTTGAGCTGCAAGGCTTATCCCTCCCATTCCCTTGTGAAAATTCCTGCACATTTTGGTACATGCTTTTTCTAAACTGGTTTCTAGCTATGTATTTTCCCTCAATATACACATTTATTTCCCAATTACCGAAGAATGTTTGTGTGTATTTTTCAAATATAGGCATTTTAGCAATAGGCATTTATTGTATTTAATGTTATTAGAAAGGAAATAGCAAGCTGGTACACTTATTTTCCTCCTTGTGATGAGAAACTAAAAGATGCAGAGTTTTGGTAATGGTCCCACAAGCCACAAATCAAATACATCCGTTTTCTGAAAAACACTTTGTTAATACACATTTTATTTCTTGCCCTCACAAATGATGCAACTGCTTCCGAAACCAGCAATCCTGATAGTTCTGCTGCTGGCCTTGATGCCCCAGGAGCAAGAAATATTAGGGATTATCTTCCTCCTAAAAACTTAAGCTTTTGATACAGAAATTGATACACATTTTGGGAAATTGGGTTTAAATTATTTGTTTGTCTGCTTTGTAATTGTTGCTTGATGCCACTGATCTCAGGTTTAACATCAAATTGTTGTTGCTGAAAAGAGCATCAAGAAGCACTTTGGTTCAGGCTAAAATAATATATTGAACAAATGTTTTGACAAATATTGCAGACTCGGATTTCACAACACTTAGTAACTGTGATGGAAAAGAAGTGGGGTGAGCAGAGTATGAAGAATGGCATTACAAGTGGGATCTCATTTTAATTTGGATCTAAGTGTTAATAGCTTTGCTAGGTACAGATTGACATTTATAGCCTACACCAGTGGTGGCGAACTATGGCACGTGTGCCAGAGGTGGCACTCAGAGCCCTCTCTGTGTGCACCCATGCAGTCACCCCAGCATAGAGTTTGCCCCACCCCCTGCCAAGCAGCCCAATGGGAGCACTTCCTCCCTCCCCCCCCACCAGAACAGAGTTCACCCCACCCCTCTGCCCAGCAGCCCAATGGGAGTGTTTCCTTCCTCCCCTGTTACTGTGTTGGCACTTTGCAATAAATAAGTGGGTTTGGGGCTGCAGTTTGGGCACTCAGTCTCTAAAAGGTTCGCCATCACTGGCCTACACTCTCTTAGTTACTTCTGAAGGACAACAAGCATTTCTAAATGTGTGTAAATACTGGGGAGGGGAGGAGAGGAAGAACAGCCTTCCTTATTCCCAGGCCTTGAAGTTCCACTAATCATTACATCAGTTTTGTGGGAGAATATCTGCTGAGCACTGCAGCTTCTGCTGCTTGTTTAACTTGGCCCTCTGCTTTAGAAGACCAATTGTTCCAGTCATGAGAGAGAAGAGAGATCCATGTGGTTCAGAGAAAGGTGATGGTAGTGTGGGTGCAGATTAAGAGGTCACCAGGAGGAAGTAGCATATGTGAAGTGGGTGTGGATCTCTTGGGTCTCAGAGAGACAGCATAAACTGCATATTTCAAGAAATTAGAAAAATTAAGAGTGGCAAATCCTGGGCATGCCTACTCTTAAGCCACTCCCACTCAACTCACTGGGACATGTTCTGTATTATGTGTGCATCAGCTTCTGTGTCTCGATTTCTAAGTAAGGCTCACTGAGAGCCCAGTGGGTGGGTGAGTCTTCTGTGACATCAAATTAGAACCAACTTCCAGTGACCTTAAAGGAGCTTTCAAGTTACAGAGTGGCTTAACCATATCTACACTCCCAGTGAATTTCCATGGCTGAGCGGGGGATTGGAGCCTAGGTATTCTTCTAAGTCCAAGACCTAGACCATCAGTGTATTCTGTACTCACCACACTGGGTATCCAATATATGTTTAGTAACTGATAGGGTTGCATGCACACATTCACCATGTTTCATGCTTTAGCAATAATAAATCATAGAATCACAGAGTTATTGGAAAATTGAATCAGATGAGGATCAGATTGTGTCCATGGCCCAGAATCTCATTTGCAATGCTAACCAGCCCGGCATCTGCTTCTCTGTCTTTGCCTCCTGGGAGACCTTCCCTTGAGAACCATCAGTCACACTACAGCCCATGTGACTCTGTTCTCTGTCTGGTTCATTGGGGCGCATTCTCCAATGCTCAGAATAACAAGAGAGGCCTGCCAGCTGAGCCATCTGCCTTTATCACTGGGAAGGCTCCAATTTTGCTTTATTTTTATTTTTATTTGGGAGTCTTGCTGTGACGAAGACTGAGAATTCCCTGTTTTTAAAGTATTTAATTTATTAGAAGAGTAACTAAAAGAAGAGAGGCTTTTATAACCTCCAATAACTTAGGCGGTAACGCCTCATTATAGAAGGAAACTATTAACTATGTTAGAAATAACTCAAAGTAATGCGAAGCAAGATGAAACTCATAAAAGACTGAGAGAGAGAGAGAGAGAGAATGAACATCAACTTTTAAAGCAGTGTTTGATGAATAAGTAAATGTGAAAGATACAAAAGATTGGCTGGTGTTCATCTTCTTCTTGAGGCTGCAATGTATTAGCTTGGTTGTGAGAATGATAGTGTATACACAGATAAATACACAACACTTGTTCCAGAATTCTGAAGATGATGCCTTGCATATTTGTCCAATTCTGCTGACTACATGTAATGGTCAATAATTACTAAAGTTGCTTTCCCGTGCCTGGTTTGTGGGGAAAGACAAAGGTAAGCAGAAAGTATAGGGCAGTGTTTCCAGTTTCTAGTGAAATACCTACTGGTTGCCCATGACCCAGCATGTGGCAGTGCATGTTCCCCTTTCCTTTCGCAAGGCGTTCAGGATAATCTAGTGAAGATTTTTTGTACACTGCCACAGAGATGGAACCCCCCACACCACTCCAGCTGTTGTTTAACTGCCTTTCCTATCATTCCTTGCTATGGCTAGAAAGGGGCAACCCAACAGTCACATGTTCCACAACCCTTCCCTGACAGCGAACAGATCTTGATTGTTCCCCTTTGTTGTATAAATGAAACCATGCATCAATGAATCATGAGATCTAAGGACCTCGATACCATCAACCACGGTATCCTTCTGGAATGACTCAAAGGTTTGGGGATCCAGGGCACTGTGTTGTCCTGGTTTTCCTCATTTCTGGAGGGCCAGACCCAGTCAGTGTGGTTGGAGAGTGAGAGGTCCAGCCCTAGGCCCCTACAATATGGGGGTGCCTCAGGGCTTGGTGCTCTCTCCTCTCCTATTTAACATATACATGAAGCCGTTGGGTGAGATTATTTGTTCCCATGGGGTAAGGTATCATCAGTATGCTGATGATACCCAACTGTATATATAGGCCCATGGGGACCCCAGTGATGCGGTCGATGTCCTATCCAGATGTCTGGAAGCAGTTGGGGTCTGGATGGGGGACAACGGGCTACAATTGAATCCCTCCAAGACTGAGTGGCTATAGATAGGGGTCCCGCATTATCCAGGGAGCTGCCAACTTTGGTCTTGGATGGGGCTGCTTTGCCCCAGACAGACCAGGTACGCAACTTAGGGGTCCTCCTGGATTCGGGGCTGCTACTTGCAGATCAGGTGGCGGACGTGGCCAGGAGGGCTTTCACACAGCTTTGCATCATCCATCAGTTGCGTTTGCTCCTGGACTGGGACTCCCTGCTCATGGTCACACATGCTCTGGTCACCGCCAGGCTAGATTATTGCAATGCGCTCTACATGGGGCTGCTCTTGATGACCATTCAGAGGCTGCAGCTGGTCCAGAATGCAGCAGCCCGGGTAGTGATGGGGTGCGGGCGCTATGCTCGAGCCTCACCATTGCTTCGGGAACTGCACTGGTTACCAGTTTGCCTCTGGGTGCAATTCAAGGTGCTGGTTTTGACCTCTAAAGCCCTTCATGGTAGTGGGCCAGGATACCTTAGAGACTGTATCATCCCAAGAGTGTCTGCCCGTCCAACCAGAGCGGACCGGAGGGACTCTCTAATTGTTCCATCTGCCAGAGGGGCTCATCTCTCTGGCACACAAAGGAGGGCCTTTTCCGTGTCTGCACCGGCCTTGTGGAACCTCCTGCCAGTAGAGTTGCGGGAGCAGATGGAGCTGCTGCCTTTCAGAAAAGAATTAAAAACCTGGTTGGTGGGGCAGGTGTGGGGCCCAGATGGAAGAGTGCCCCCCACCTGTTGGCTTATAAAATAAAGCCTCCCCATCTTTTTAATGCAGGCAGTTTTAATGTGGTTAGTTTTTAATATGAATGGGGGGTAGGTGGGTGGCTATGCTGGGGTTTTAATTGTTTTTTATATGTATGTTTTAACCTGTTGTGAGCCACCCTGAGTCGGGTTCACCTGATTGGGTGGCATAGAAATTTGAATTATAAATAAATAAATATAAATTAAAGCAAAGAATACAGACCACTATGAGCCTAAAGTCATCTCTTACCTCCCTACAACACATGTGTGTTGTAAGCAGCACCCAGTTCTGAGTATAGTTTTGTCTTGGGATGTTCTGGGGTTGCTCTGGATCATTCTGATATATTTTTGTTGTTGTTGCAGATTTGAATTCATTATCATGGTATTTGCATCCACACAAAGGGAGAGCATTTGCTTTTTGGTGTACTGGAAGTCACTGCTATGTCCTGACCTCCTGTTCACACACATCTAAAACTGATGTCTGAAATCTTTCTTCCAACGTAGACTACCCTTCCCTTTTGCCTGTCTTTCCCTTCTCCCTCTGTACTTTACTCTACCTTCACCTCCCTTCTTACTTTGCCCATCCAGAATGCACTACAGATAGGAGGAATGTGTTTGTGCTTAGATTCTCTGTGGAAAAAGAGGGACTGAGATAATTTGTTTGTTTAATTTCTTCCTTTCTCTCATACAGCTAAAAGAAGACTGTTGAAACACTAGAAATCAATTAAACATACCATCATATCATAGAAAACATGACCTTAAAAGGAGTTGGTAGCAATCAAAGAGCCTACCAGCGTGTTTAAAAAATACAGCATCCCCATTAAAAGCTCTTTCCTTAGTAATTAGTGTAGTTGCCAAAAGCCTGCCTGAAGAGAAAAGTCTTTCCCAGATGAAGGACAACAAGGAGGCAGCACTTAGTTGAAGATGCAACTTTTGAGAGCAGGGCTTCTCTACCCACTGCAATATCCATCATGATAATGGCTTTCCCTGCCTGTTGTTCCCTTCAAATTCTACACAAGTGTGCTCATCTTCATGCAGGTGGATAGGGAAACCTCAAATTCCTCTGATCTCATACATTCAGATCATGACAACACCAACTAGAACTAAGTGACTCAAGTGGTGGTGAGAGTAAGAGGAGGGTAGCACCAGAGAACCGAAGAAGAGGAGCAGGAAGAAACCAATTAGTCCATGCATTTAAGTGGAAGCCTTCCTTGTCAGCACCAGGATATAATTTGTAAGCATACTCTGAATAGGGCAACATGTCTCAAAAATCCAAGGCCAACAAAGCCATGTGTTATGATGGCGTGCCAAGTACTTGGCAACCCTCCTTGCAGCAAAAGCAAGTCCCTGGGAGAATGCCATCCACATCCAGTAGAATATGTTTGCTTTGGTGAGCCCTGGAACAGAGTTGTGTTATCCAATGCATTGGCTGTTTAGGGGATCCGGCTGCTTCTAGGAGATACACAATCTGTTTGCACTTACTAATAAAAGATAATTATCAAAAGTAGGGCAATGACAGTGGAGTTCATCTGGGACTTTAGAATGCAATCTTTGTCTTCTCTGTATGACCAGTTCCCTTCACCAGCCCATCCCCAGCATTTCTTAACTATTCGGTATATGTTTCTGGTGCTTCAAAGCTTGCATCTTGTGTTTTAAAGACCAGCTATTCCAGATAAAAGGCATAGCCCCCAGTTGCCCTGCTTTTTCTTCATTTTGTTTTGTTCTGTTGGACTTTGATCTATGTGAAGGCTGGTGGGATCCTCCGAGTTTTGGCTTTTATATATAAAATAAATGCTTGCCTGTCATGGTTTCAGATAAAAGCTTAAGAAGTGTTGTTAGTTGTAAATAACAAAGGGTAGGTGGTGATCTGAAAAGAGAAGGGAGCTGTGTGCTTATTATACAATACCAATGCAGATACAGGGGATACGTTTTTCAGACCACTGACAGAATCACACTATACGGACTGTAACTGTGTTATTTTCACTGGACCCTTTGGTCCAACTTTGTTCTGGTTGTTACGAGTCATGTTTGTTATTATTATACAACATGTTGCACCTTTTCACGAACAGTTTTGTATATCAAATTTGTATATTATGTATATTTACATCCAGTATTTTTATAACTTGTTTAGCTGTTGATATATACAGGCTGTGGTATATATTTTAACCAGATGGTTTTGTAGTTGTTCTCATACCCGTGCTCATGCTGACATAGATGATTGTGAGGATCTTATTGCACCGGAATTTCCTTACACAATTCAGTTCCTATTGTCGACTATACACGATTTTTCATCTATGATGCTTTATTAAAGTATGTTTCACTTTTTATGATTCGCCCGTGTTGACTACATTGTTCTGTGGGTGTTTTCTCCTCCTCAGAATTGAACCATCAGCAAGCTTTCATGACTCAAGATCACTTATTCAGGCCACACACCATCTGTGGATAAAGCAGATCAGTTAATATAAATGATTGTCCAAAAGTCATGGCTGACTTAGTAAATAAACTAAATTTTATTCCTGTTTCTCTGACAGAGGCTTGCTACATTTCTGAATCACCTTTTCCTCAGCCAAATAGGAAGTTTGAGCTTCAGAAACAAGGCAATAGGGGGGTAGCAAACTGTTGTATATAAGCATTAGTTATGAAGTTATTGGTACCGTGCAGTCTGCAGCAGAATAGCGTGCCTTTGTAAAGGCGCGTGTCCTAGATCTATGTCAAGAGCTGATTCATCAATCCTTTCCCACTTCTTTGGAAGCCTGGGTAAATGTAACTGTTTGTTCTGTATATAAGTTGGTCTCCCCACACCGGCGGGGTTGTTCTTCACTTGCAATAAACTTAGTGTTTGTTTGACTAATTCATGACTGGTTGAGCTTTTCTTTAAAGCTTCAGACACAACATATTGGCGATGAAAGTGGGATCAAATGGCTGCTGCGGCCCCTGCTTCGATCGGACCATTCAACATCTCGAGACCTGATTCATGGATGATGTATGAGGTACAGTTCAAGAATTATTGTGTTTCTCAGAAGGTTAACCCGCCATTAAAGAAGGCAACATTCCTCACCCAATGCGGGTTGACTATGCTCAAACTCTTAAATGATCTTTTACTACCAAGGCTGCTTAGGGACACCTTACTCAAGGATTTCTTGGCTGTCCTCCGGAAACATTTCAAGACCAGGATTGCTGTAATTCCTGCTCATGTGGCCTTCTACAGGTGAGACCAGAAGGTTGGTGAGTCCATTGCCGAGTCCGTTGCCGCACTTCATCATGCTGCGATTCCTTGCAAATTGGGAAAATTTAGATATTGCTCTTAGGGACAGACTCCTTGTGGGCATCAGGGACGAGGCCACGCAGCGTTGCCTTATGAAAAGGGACATCCCAACTTTTGTGGCAGCATTTGAGGAGGCTCAGGCTGCCGAGATTGTGAATGCTGGGGTCCAGTTCTTCCAGGCGAGGCCCAGCACCATACCTGTCAAGTTTTGGATTTGGAAATAAGGGAAATTTCCTGGCAAATAAGGGATACTTGACAGCTATGCTTATCCTGTGCTGCCCTCCAATGGCGGCAATAGGGGTTTGCAGTCTAATTAATAAGGGATGACGGCAGGAAAGAGGGTAAAATAAGGGGTTTTCCCGGCTAATAAGGGATACTTGATAGCTATGCCCAGAACGCCTGTCCAGAAGGGGTTTCCTGTTCACAAACATCGTGTTTCCAGTCCGGCCACATTTTCTGACTGCTTGGAGGAAGGGGATGATGTCAGCCAGGGACGTCGCACCACACTGTTGACCATGGCCAAAGGCGCCGTCTTGCCATGCCAGGGTTGTGGAAGGTGTCACCTCCGCTCTGATTGCCCATTCAAGAATGCTGAGTGCCACCGATGCGGAAAATGGGGTTACATTTTGAGAGTGTGCCACCAGGGTGCGGAGGGTTTTACCAAAGACAACAGGTGCCAAGGGAAGGAGCAACCGATCTCCAAGATTTGCGCCAATCACGCAAATCTCGGACAGGTTCTTCATTGATGTTCACATCCAGGGGTGCCCGTTCAATATGGAAATTGCTTCAGGAACTTTGTTTTCTATCATCACGCAAAAAGAATTCTACCGTCTTCCCGGCTGACCGCCCAAAGCTGTGGGCCTTGATGGTCAGGTTGTGCAATGTACAAGGCAGTCACATTCCTTTGTTTGGCTTAGGCACATTCCTTGTGCATTTTCAGGGGCGTTCTGTGAGCCTTCCACTGGTTGTGGTTAAGACTGGTAAGAACAATCTTCTTGGTACACAGTGGTTTGGACCTTTAGGTATTGCCTTTTCTGGCATAAAAGTGGTTGAAGCTGACCCCATCCAATCTACTTGTGATAAATTTCCTGATGTGTTCCACTCGGGGTTGTGTACTTTCAAGGGGCACCCAGTTCACTATGACTTGGACCCTCATGTTGTGCCCATAAGGATGAAGCCTCGTCAGGTGCCTTTTGCGCTCAAGGACCGTATTGAGGCTGAAATTGATAGACTTGATAGCACAGGGCATTCTAGAACCAGTAGATTCAGCTGAATGTGAAATTCCGATTGTCACTGCAGTCAAGTCCAACGGGGACATCCGTATTTGTGTGGACTACAAATGTACTATAAATAAGGCGATCTGCCCAAATTCCTATCCTGTGACGGTAGTCAGCCACCTGCTGGCTTCACTTCATGGGGGCCAGTATTTTGCAAAATTGGATTTGGCTCAGGCTTACCAGCAACTGCCTGTTACCCCTGCTTCGGCTCTCTTTCAAACCATTACGACTCACATGGGTGCCTTTAAGGTTAATCGCCTCCAATTTGGTGTCAATGCAGTACCAGGTATTTTCCAAGGTTTAGTGGAAAGGCTACTAAAAGGTCTCCTTGGGGTGTTGCCCTATTTCAATGACGTGTTGATCTCAGGTAAAGATAGATGGGATCTTGCACTCAAGCTAGGCAAGGAGCTGGAGCGTTTCCAAGGTGCGGGTCTTAAGGTTAAGAAAGATAAATGCTGTTTCTATGCTATGGAGGTTGATTTCCTAGGTTTCAAGGTTACCCCAGATGGTGTTAAACCAGCTGACTCCAAAGTCACCGCTGTTTTGGACGCACTGAGTCCGATGTCAAAAGGAGAGTTGCAGTCCTTCCTGGGACTCTTGAATTTCTACCACTCCTTTCTTCCTCAAAAGGCCACTGTAGCAGTGGCTTTGCACTCCCTACTTAGGAAACAGGTTGTATGGCATTGGGGGTCTGCACAAGATTGGGCTTTTCAGGAGGTTAAATAGCTTCTCACTTCCACTGCTGTTGTTACTCATTTCAACCCCAGTAAGCCCATTATTTTGGTTGTTTTTAGTTGTTAAGCAAGGTGACTATTCAGAGAAAATTCTGCTCTTTATGCGAGTTAGTCTCTAGGTAAGGCACTCTTTATGCAAGGTTTTACTGTACATCTCAGGGCTTGTAATATTTATATTTTTATTTATATTTATTTAATTGTTAGATTTTTATACCGCCTCACTCAACACAGCATGTGACTCAAGACGGCATTATACAGCATAAATTATACAATACAAGTTCAATGTAGTACATAACACATTACAATTACCAATAAGAAGAAACATCAAAAAAGTACCAAAAGACTATACCATTTTTCATCACAGAATATACAGAAGATAGAGCGCAAGTACAACAACATTACAAAGTAACAAATGAATCCAGTCGGACCCAAGGCTCAACAACCTTACAAAAACGTAGACAAACCCAGACAACATTCCAGGCAGCATCAGCAGAGATGGGGCAAGGCGATACTGTGGCACCCAGGTGTTGCCTCCTTCCCCATGGCCAATGCCGGACTGGGGAAGGGTCTCGGGAGCAGCGGCAGTGTTGGCGGCTATTTAAAACCACACACCTCGAGAGTCCCAGGTGTTGCCTCCTTCCCCGCGGCCAATGCCGGACATATTCTGAGTACTTGGCTACTTTGTACAGGCAAATAGTTTCACTTCCCTTTTGGTGATTGATTTTTTAAAAGGGTTGTGGGAGCTTCGGTCTGTGATGCTTCCCCAGTTGAGGTGGGGGCAGTTCTCTGTCATGATCTGGGAGAGGGGAGAAAGGCGCCTGTTGCTTATTTTTTGAGGTCCCTTTCGGACACTGAAAAGCAATACATACAAATAGATAAGGAAACTCTGGCTATTATCGCTGGAACAAAGAAATTTCATGATTTCATTTATGGACGGCCATTTATGATCATCTCTGATCACAAGCTGCTCCTGGGCATTTTCACCCCCGATAGGCCCACCCCAAAGATTTTGTCTCCGAGAATGCTACGGTGGGCATTGTTCTTGCAAGCTTATCAATTCACTTTACAACAACACCTGGAAGCCGCTATTTCTAACACAGATGCTCTCTCACGGTCTCCTGTAGGCAAGATTTAATTTTAATTTAATTTAATTTAATAGTCATATTTATATATGCCGCCCACTCAGGCAGAACCCGACTCAGGGCGGCATTACAACAAGTTCTAAAAACACATAAAACACTTTAAAAGACCCACATCCGACCCACTTTAAAAGACCCATATCCCACCCACCCATCCCACCCACTATAAAAAGAAGAAGAAGAGAGAGTTCTTAATTGTTTACATAAGCCAGCAGGCGGGGACCGTGTTCCCATTCAGGCCCCACACCTGCCCTGCCAGCCAGGTCTTCAATCCTTTCCTGAAGGGCAGCAATTCTCTTTGAAGTCTTAGATCTGTTGGCAGGAGGTTCCAGAGAGTTGGTGCGGACACGGAGAAGGCCCTCCTTCAGGTGCTGGATAGATGTGCACCCCTAGCTGATGGCACTATTAGAGAGCCCCTCCGGTCCGCTCTGGTTGTACGGGCAGACACTCTTGGGACGATGCGGTCTCTAAGGTATCCTAGCCCACTGCCATATAGGGCTTTAAAGGTCAAAACCATCACCTTGAATTGCACCCGGAGACAAACTGGTAACCAGTGCAGCTCCCGAAATAGCGGTGAAGCATGGGCATATCGCCCACATCCCATCACCACCCGGGCTGCCACATTCTGGACCAGCTGCAGCCTCCGAATGGTCGTCAAGGGCAGCCTCATGTAGAGTGCATTACAATAATCTAGTCGGGAAGTGACCAGAGCATGGGTGACCATAAGTAAGGAGCCCCGGTCCAGGAGCCTGAGCAACTGGCGAATCACCCGAAGTTGGGCAAAAGCCCTCCTGGCCACAGCCGCTACCTGTTCTTCTAGCAGCAGCCGCGAGTCCAGAAGGACCCCCAAGTTGCGCACTGGGTCTGTCTGGGGCAAAACAGCCCCATCCAGTACCAAAGATGGTAACTCCCTGGATAACACGGGGCCCCTTATCCACAGCCACTCTGTCTTGCTGGGATTCAGCCGAAGCCCATTGGCCCCCATCCAGACCCCAATGGCCTCCAGGCATCCGGATAGGATTTCACCAGCATCACTGGGGTCCCCACGGGCCGAGATGTACAACTGAGTGTCATCCGCGTACTGATGGTACCGCACCCCGTGGGAACAAATGATCTCACCCAGTGGCTTCATGTAGATGTTAAATAGGAGAGGAGAGAGCACCGAACCCTGAGGCACCCCATACTTGAGAAGCCTATGGCTGGACCTCTCACTCTCTAACCACACCGACTGGGTACGGCTCTCCAGAAAAGAGGAAAACCAGGACAACACGGTGCCCTGGATCCCCAGTCCTTTGAGCCGTTCCAGAAGGATACCGTGGTCGACGGTATCGAAGGCCGCTGAGAGGTCAAGAAGAGCAAGGACAGATGGATAACCCCCGTCCCGCTCCCGCCAGAGATCATCCATCAGTGCGACCAATGCCGTCTCCGTACCATACCTGGGCCTGAATCCTGATTGAAAGGGGTCTAGATAATCCGCTTCCTCCAGGACACTCTGCAGCTGGCGCGCCACCGCCTTCTCCAAAACCTTACCCAGAAAGGGCAGGTTGGAAACCGGCCTGTAGTTGTTAAGGACAGCTGGGGCAAGAGATATTTTCTTCAGGAGGGGGCGCACCAAAGCATGTTTTAGCGGTGCAGGAAATACCCCCTCCCGTAATGATGCATTTATTATCGCCCCGACCCAGCCACCTGTCACCACCTTGGAGGCTTTCAGCAACCAGGTGGGACAGGGGTCCAAAGTACATGTAGTGGCACGCACAGCTGCAAGGAGCCTGTCCACTTCATCAGGGACAACAGGATCAAACCGATCCCAGATCGTACAGCAAGACGGTGCTCCGGTGCCCCCCCGACCCTCCCCATCCACGCCGGGATTCAGCCCTGAATGAATCCGATCGATTTTCTCCACCAGATGGTCAGCAAAGTCCTCAGCTGAACCCTGCCAACCGGGCACCGATCTCCCCCTACCGATGAGGGACCTGGTTACCCGGAACAGGGCGGCTGGGCGATTATCAGCGGAGGCAATAAGGGTGGTGAAGTATTGCCACCTCATCACCCCCATCGTCACTAGGTAGGCCCTAATAGCAGCTCTAGCTAGTGTCCAATCGGAGTCATCCTGGGTCTTCACCCAGCGGCGCTCTAGGCGTCTCTTTGCCCGTTTGAGTTCCTGCAGTTAATCCGTGAACCACAGGGATGACCTAACCCCACGGGCGTGGAGAGGCCGCAGTGGCGCGATTTCATCCAAGGCTGCTGTTGCCATCCTGTTCCACAGGTCGACAAGTGCCTCGGGTGAATCGTGTAGCCGATCCAGAGGAACATCCCCCAGTTCCCTCTGAAATAAATCTGGATCCATTAGTCGCCGAGGGCGGGCCATTTTAATAGGCCCTGCCTCCCTACGATGAAGCGTCACCCCCAGAAAGTCAAGAGTCACTAGATAGTGATCTGACCATGGCACAGGTGAGATGACTAAGTCCTGTAATCTCAGATCACTCTGCCACTGCTCCGACAAGAAAACTTTATTCGTGTATAACGCGCAAAATTTTATACCAAAAAAAGAAATCAAAGTTGGGGTGCGCGTTATACACGAGGACTGGGTGCGCGTTATAAACGAGCCTCTTTTACTTCCTTTTTAGAATTGGGTCGGCTGTCTATTGCTGCGGCGGGTGAAGGGGAGGCGGGGGGGGTGGCTTTGAAGAAATTGACGGGATCTGATTGGGTGGTGCGGGAGACGAGGCGTGGCCCGGAGGTAGCTCGCAGTTCGAGCGAGGCTCCTGGAGGTCGGAAGTGCTCGTTTCGGATTGCATTTTCTGCAACAGGTGGGTCTGATTATCCCCCCCTCCCTCAATATTTTAAGGCGTGCTCTTTTTCACCGATATAACTGGTTCCCCTTTAGATGGCATCTCAGGGTATCAAGCGTAAACGTTGTGCATATGACGCTTCGTTCAAGCTCAAAGTTGTTGATCATGCTGAAATGCATGGAAACCGAGCAGCTAGCCGAGAAAATTTTATACCGAGGTTTCATGGAAAATTAGGGGTGCGCGTTATACACGAGTGCGCGTTATACTCGAATAAATACGGTAAGTCTGGCATGTGACCACTGCCCCTGGTCGGACCCCGAACTACCTGAGTCAGGCCCATGGCTGCCATGGAAGCCATGAACTCCCTTGCCACCTCAGAAGCCATCCCCAATGATGGCAAATTGAAGCCCCCCAGAACCATAAGCTTCGGGAACTCCAACGCCAGCATCGAGGCGGCTTCAAGGAGCTCAGGCAGGGCATCCCTTACCCTGCAAGGGGGCAGGTACAGGAGTAAGATCCCCAACTGACCCTTGGGGCCCAACCATAGAAGCAGTGGCCCTAGCAATTCCCAAAGACTCCCTGGCAACAATGGCGACACCACCGCCCCTCCCCTCACCTCTAGGCTGGTGCCAAATACCGAACCCGTCCGAAAGAGGTACTCCATCCTCAGGTGTCAGCCAGGTTTCGGTGATGCATGCCAGGTTGGCCCGCCCCTCCTGGATAGAATCTTGGATCAGGGGGCCTTATTACAGACTGATCTGGCATTCACCAGCAGCAGCCTAAGGGCGGGGTCACTCTGGATCTGCTGCTCAGGGCCCAGAGATGTACCTGCAGGGCTGGAATGAGGGACCGCACTTAAACATCGGACCCGCATTCCCCGAGTGCGGCCCGCCCCACGGTACCTGCCATACCGCCCCATGCCCGTCACAACACCTATATGGATCCCTGGAACTCCCCTAGATGGAATGCTGCCCCTCCTTCCTGGCTGGCAGGACCAACTCTCTCTCTTCCCACCCCATCCACAATCCCCCCTGGTTCCAGCAACAAGCATGAGCTCCCGGAACGAGCAGGGAGTGCTGGCGAGCCCCGGCGTCGGCGTCTCCTTTTTCTTCCCCCCAGGTGGGGAGGGCGGAGGCAGAAGCGATGGCTCTCACCTGCCTCAAATCCCGGGAGCCGGTGGCATGGGCTCCTGGAACGAGCAGGGAGCATTGGCGAGCTGCGGCATCGGCGTCTCCTTTTTCTTCCCCCCAGGTGGGTTGGGCGGAGGCAGAAGCTATGGCTCCCACCTGCCTCAGATCCCGGGAGCCGGTGGCATGGGCTCCTGGAACGAGCAGGGAGCGTTGGCGAGCCGCGGCGTCGGCGTCTCCTTTTTCTTCCCACCAGGTGTGGAGGGCCGAGGCAGAAGGGATGGCTCCCACCTGCCTCAAATCCCGGGAGCCGGTGGCATGGGCTCCTGGAACAAGTAGGGAGCAGGGAAAGGGGCTGGATGGAAGGTCTTTGCAGCCACCTCTTCCTGCCTTGATACAGCTGCCGGCCCTCTCTTCTCCTTCCTGGTCCAGCGAAGGAGGCCTTTGGGAAAGGGGCTGGGTGGAAGGTCTTTGCAGCCATCTCTCCCTGCCTTGGTACAGCTGCATGCTGCCAGCCCTCTCTATGCTGCTCCAACAGCTCAGTATGCTGCTCCAACAGCTCCTCTCTCCAGATTAGCTCTGATCAACAGGTCCTCATGATTGAGGTCTTGGATTCCCCACCCGTGTCCGTTGAGAACATTGCAGCCGCTACTAAGAAGGATCCCCTATTGCTCAAAGTTATGTCTTGGGTTCAAAAAGGGTGGCCATCGCCTCTGATCTTTGATGAGTTCTAGGTTTACTACACTAAGAGGAATGAGTAGTCACTAGAAAGGGGGTGTCTGGTATGGGGAGATAGAGTGGTTATCCCATCAGTACTTTGGGGCAAGGTTCTACGTACATTACACGTAAGTCACCCTGGCATTGTTCGTCGGGCCTTTCTGAGGTGCACTTTTCCTATTAATTGTTGATTCCTATTCTAAATGGTTAGACATGATCCCGGTCTTGAATACATCTGCAGCTGTCACAATTCACATACTGAGAAGGTTGTTTTGCACTTTGGGTTACCAGACATTGTCGTATCCAACAATGCTTCGACTTTTATGTCAGTCAAATTTCAGGATTTCCTTACTCGAAATGGGGTCAGACACATAACCGCCACTCCTTTTCACCTGGCTACGAATAGGCAAATAGAATGGCAGGTTCGAACAGTTAAGGAGTCTCTCAAGCGAATGGACTCAGGTGATTTAGAATTACAGTTATGCCAATTTCTGTTAACACACTGAACTATTCCTTTGGCTTCAGGGTTTTTGCCAGCCGACCTATTAATGAAAAGGAAATTGTCTACGGTTTTTGACCATTTAGACCCACATCACATAGAGGATAAAGGGCGGAATGTAGATGTGTGTAATTCAAAGGGGTTTTTGGTAGGCCAAGCAGTGCAGTGCTAGAATTATGCCCTAGGGTCCTCATGGTTGGGGGGAGAGGTCCTAGAACAAACAGGACCAGTATCTTATAAGGTGCTTATGGATAACGAGTTAATTTGGCAGAGACATGCAGATCAAATGCGTCCGCGTGTGGTAGAGCAAAACGTCTCCTCAGAAGCAGAGTCTAGTGAATTCCCTGCACCAAATCCTTCCGAGGGGGGGGGGGGCGGAGCTCCCAGACTTTGAGAGAGTTCCTGATTTCCTCAGTCAGCCAGTTCCCTCAGATTCTATGTCAGCTAACTCTTCCCCGGAAAACCTGCCTGAATTAGGGTCACTGAGTGGTACCTCACTTAAAGAGCATAATAATGTGTTCCACAGGATTGCTCTTTAAGCGAGCTGATCTTTAAGTGAAACACTTGGAAAAAGCACCACCACTGCCATTGTAAGTGACCAATTGTTACTTCCGGGGGGGGGGGTGCAAACCCCGATTTGGTTGTTAAGTGAGTTTTTGGTTGTTTTTAGTTGTTAAGCAAGGTGACTATTCAGAGAAAATTCTGCTCTTTACGCGAGTTAGTCTCTAGGTAAGGCACTCTTTATGCAAGGTTTTACTGTACATCTCAGGGCTTGTAATATTTATATTTTTATTTATATTTATTTAATTGTTAGATTTTTATACCGCCTCACTCAACACAGCATGTGACTCAAGACGGCATTATACAGCATAAATTATACAATACAAGTTCAATGTAGTACATAACACATTACAATTACCAATAAGAAGAAACATCAAAAAAGTACCAAAAGACTATACCATTTTTCATCACAGAATATACAGAAGATAGAGCGCAAGTACAACAACATTACAAAGTAACAAATGAATCCAGTCGGAGCCAAGGCTCAACAACCTTACAAAAACGTAGACAAACCCAGGCAACATTCCAGGCAGCATCAGCAGAGATGGGGCAAGGCGATACTGTGGCGCCCAGGTGTTGTCTCCTTCCCCATGGCCAATGCCGGACTGGGGAAGGGTCTCGGGAGCAGCGGCAGCGTTGGCGGCTATTTAAAACCACACACCTCGAGAGTCCCAGGTGTTGCCTCCTTCCCCGCGGCCAATGCCGGACATATTCTGAGTACTTGGCTACTTTGTACAGGCAAATAGTTTCACTTCCCTTTTGGTGATTGATTTTTTAAAAGGGTTGTGGGAGCTTCGGTTTGTCTTTGTGCCACCACAGTCTACTTTTCTCTCTCAACCCCACCATGCCATGACAATCTGCAACTGTGACAAGGGGTTGAAGGGGAAAGCCTGTATTCTTCTTCTTCCTTGTCTAGGCCAGCCATAAAACTGGCAAAATGATGCTACCATTTGGTGGCTTCATCCTGCAATTCCCCTCACCCAACCTAGTGTGAGAAAGATTAGTCGGCAACACAAGGTTGCCGTTACCAGAGTACACCTGATTGTAGTTCAAAAATACCACAATCTTTGAGGAGGCTAAAGCTTGTATTGCAGCAAAGGATTTCCCCTTGCGTTTCCATTGTGGAGTGCTTACCTGTTTCTCTGAGAGTGTGCGTGTTTGTGTGCGCTTGTGTCAGACAAAGCCTCATTATCCCCCAGCATCTCCCCAGCTGGTTAATTTCATGCTGACTGCAAGAGAAGATTGAGCTCTGAAAGGTTTTCTTTACCAAAAAAGAAAAGACAAGTGGGAATGGGGAGAGAGTACGGATATACTGAAATTGTTTGCTAAACTCATTTTCACCCTGATTTAAACAGCTTGGATATGCAGCATAGCTGTACCACTTTGCTGCACAGCAGGGGGGAGACGCTAACTTTCAGTCTGATAAAGCACTTTGGGGGGAAAATTCTAAGACTACAACTCCCAGAATGTTATTTTTAGATGGGGAATTCTGGGAATAATAAAGGTGATTTTTGCAACATTCTAATAACTGAGATTCAGGGGCCACAGAGAGGTGTGAATAGAAGTAGAGACTTCACTGCTACCACTGCCACCTTTTGCACATTCACCATCTGTAAGAGGGGAGAGCAAGCATGACCTTTTGTGCTGTAGAAGTACAGTGATACCTCATACAACGTCCAAACTTGGTTCCACAAGTTTGAACTTTATATGGATTTGGACTTTGTATGAGACATGATAACACTGTTTAAATATTTGAAAGATAAACTTAAAGAGGAAGAGCAGGATTTGTTCTCGATCGTCCCAGAGTGCAGGATACATAATAATGGGCTCAGGTTAAAGGAAAGCAAATACTGTATAGGCTAAATATCAGGGGAAACATTATAACTCTTAGAGAAGTATGAAAATGGAACCAATTATCTCAGGAGGTGGTGAGTGCTCCAGCACTGTGGGCATTTAAGAGAGAGTTAGAAGTGACAATGTTTTTGTCTTCTTTCTTTGTTTGTTTTGACTTTTGTTTTGTTTCATCTTTTATATGTCTGTGCAGACTAACACACTGATTTATTTTCCTGCACTGACAAGGGAGTTAGACTTGATAGCATTATAGACCCCTTCCAACTGTATTTTTCTATAATAGCCTTAATTGATGTACCTGCATTCTTTCTTTCCATATACAGTGATACCTCATACAACGTCCAAACTTGGTTCCACAAGTTTGGACATTATATGAATTTGGACTTTGTATGAGGCATGCAAAATCCTAGCCGCGATGCCTCATACAACGTCCAAATCCTTGCTGCGATGCCTCATACAACATCATTTCCATAGAGATACATTGTACTGTAACAGCACAGACTTCATGGCAAAGTCAAGGAAACAGACAGGAAACTGACAGAACTTTAAGAAAACATTGTCTAAAGGCTAAATATATTACAAAAACATGTCAAACAACCCTGATTGTCCAAGAACCTCAAGAATGCTGCAAAAATCCCAGGAATGCTTCTAAAAATTCTGATGAAAAATTCAAAACAATCCAAAATCACGCTCAAAACCACTCCTAAACACTCTTCACCTTGTGCAAAACCCACAAAAACAATGCATGCATGTGTCCTGCTTTTTATACTGCCCAGGCACAATGCAACCTGGGGAAAACCCCAATGCCTCATACAAAGTCCATCGACTTTGTATGAGGCAACTTTTTTCAAGGAATTAGGTGATGTTGTATGAATTCGATGTTGTACGAAGCAGACTTTTTATGAGGTATTACTGTACTGAATTACAATTCACACTGTCCAGACAACATTGCCAGTGGTTGGATAGGGTGAAAGTTGTGAAAACTGTTGAGGATGTGGAGGTCTGCTCTGGAGAAACTCTGCTCAACCACAACTGGCAGCCTCACAAATGGCAATAAATTTGTGTGCCAGAGCTGAGCACAACCCTGGCTGGAATGGAGGATGATAAAAGAAACCCCTTCTTTAGCTTTGGCTACACCAAGGGAACCAGTACATTTTTCCTTCAGGAAATAAAAGATATCTGTTTGTCACAGCACTAAGCTTTCTTGTAAATTATCTTGCTTGTTTTGACTGGTAATTGGGAGATACACACAGGCTTCCTTAGCATATCTGATTGCTCAGGCACAGGGCTTTGAAGGAATTATGTCCCTTATGTACGAAGCTGTTGTCCTGTGTAGTTTTTGCCTCTGAGAAGAGGATGCCAAGGAAGAGAAGCTAAGTGTCAGAGACACATGACTCAAGATTCTGCCATGACCTCCTGGCAAAGCAACTTTGGTTCTTGGCCACAGGATGCATGAGACACATAAAAGTTCACAATAATTAACAGTCCTTTCAATCAGTCTCACACACTGAAGCACATGCTCTACTTTTTTTCACCTGCCTTCCACACCATGTGGAGCTCATTGAATCCCAGTCATGTTTCTGCCGCCCATCAGTACCCCAGTGAACAGTCCCCGCAGCAG
The DNA here is from genome assembly GCA_035047305.1 of Bradypodion pumilum. Taxonomy (NCBI): domain Eukaryota; kingdom Metazoa; phylum Chordata; class Lepidosauria; order Squamata; family Chamaeleonidae; genus Bradypodion; species Bradypodion pumilum. The sequence goes on along the minus strand of JAWDJD010000002.1, from coordinate 277,018,622 downwards.
AGCATAAGGAAGACTGCCTAAGTAGGGAGGAATGTTTTTATTCAGGCATGCCCAGCTGCCGAAGAGCAAGCAAAAGACAATGAAAAAGATTGTACCTCAAGTAATACCACTATGCATCAAGCTGACCCAAAATATATTAAAGACAGAGCAATATTAAATAACTCTTGTTTATTGAAAACTTTATTAAAAGATACAGAACATGAGCACAATGATAAAATCAATAGCCACGCATATCACAAAGGACAAACAATCTGTGCCAGTACAGCAATTTAAGAGCAAGTGGAATTAAAGTCCCTAACCAATTACTTTAAAACCTAGCTCGTACCTAATCAGACAATCAGTCCCTTTCACTCAGATTTGTCTATGCTGCCAAAGAACATCTCCCTACAGTTTCAAAAAAAAAGTGCTGCCCCTCTTAATTTGGTGTATGCAAACCAAGACACAGGACACAGCCTCGGGCTGGGTTAACTCAGGTTTATTGCATCGTGGACAGAGGGAACATGAGGTAATGGCGGATCGATAGCTCTTTATATACAGTAGTAATACATTTGAACGTGGTGCCATGGTAGCCCATTGGCTACTGTCTGCGTGACGTCATTGCGGGTCACGCCCTTCTTGTCCAGGTGTAGGTGGTGGCGGGAAAACTTCCCGCGCTGTTGCCTTTGATGAGTTCGGACCAAGAGAGCTTGGACGCTCGCTGCTGCCAGCTGGTGGTCATTAGCTCGCGTCCTATTACAGGGTTTATATGATACAGCTGAAGGTTACATTGTTGCTATAGGCAAGGTTACATTGGCTCAGATACATTGTAATCCATGTGGAAGGCAAAACCATCAGAACACAACACCCCTCCCCCCTAGGACGAGACAAAGTCTCGAGCCCACACTTAAACACACTCCCCCCCCCCTAGGAGACAAAGTCTCTCAGCCAAGATGGCTTATTTCGAACACGCTGGGGTCTCGATGCGGGCTGCCTCTCCCCGGGTTTGCTACCTTCTCTTTGTCCCCTGGTTTCCTGTCCTGTAATTGGAGAGGGAGACTCGTTAGTGACTTGCCGCGGCTCCGCGGCGTTGTTGGGAGGTGTGCTCTTTCTTAGGGAGGAACCGGGGGCACTGGGGGCTAACGAAAAACCCCTCTTCTCGCTTGGATGGGTGGGGGAACACTCCTGAAAACCCCCCCGGCTCGCAAAATCAAAATCAAAATTACAATCGGGGGCAGCGGTCGCGAACTCCTCTCCCCCTTCCCCGGCCTCTGATAGGACTGGTGTATCAAAAGGGTATGACTCGGGGCCGCTGCTTCTGCCTTCCCCCCTTGCTTGGGACTGTTGTCCGCTGCTGTCTCCCCCTTGGGTTAAGCGGGTGGGGGAGAACCCTAACGCTGAATCCTGTTGCTGAGCCCCACTGACTGGCCCACTCACTCGGTGCCTCAGTTGGTCTGCGTGCCTCCTCCAGAGGAGGCCGGTGTTAGTCTCGACCCGGTACGACACTGGCCCCGTCTGTTCTACAACCGTCCCTGGTACCCAGGCTGGCCCTGCGCTGGAATAGTTCCTGCAGTGAACAGGGTCACCGGCGGCGAAACCTTTCGAGACTGCCAACCCTATGTTTTTCCCTTTATCCTCGACTCTCGTCGGGTCTAGCCTGGACAGGATCGTGGTCAGTTTTCGCCGCATCAAGAGCTCTGCCGGCGAGTAGCCTGACGCTAAGGGGGTTACCCTATACGCTAAGAGGAACTGGCATACTTGGTGATTCAGGTCCCCCGGGCCCATGCGCCGCAGCGCCTCCTTTGTTGTACGCACCAGCCGTTCCACTTGGCCATTCGTGGCCGGGTGAAACGGTGCGGATGTGACATGCCGAATGGCGTTTGCCTCCATGAATGCCCCGAACTCAGCGGAGGTGAAACAACTAGCGTTATCGCTGACTAAAGTGTCGGGTAAACCGAACGTGGAAAAGACTCTCCTTAGCTGGCTAATTGTCGTGGCGGAGGACGTGCTCTTTACTGGGATAACCTCCAGCCACTTGGAGAACGCATCCACCACCAGGAGAAACATGGTTCCTCGGACTGGGCCAGCGAAATCTACGTGCACTCTGGACCATGGCCCCCTTGCTGTGTCCCATTCCCTATGCGGAAGACGGGCCGCCTCTGGTCGGGATCCCTGGCATGCCTCACAAGTGCCGACCATGTGCTCAATGTCCGCGTCCAGCTGTGGCCACCAGAAGTAACTCCGGGCCAGCGCCTTTGAACGAACTATGCCCGGGTGGCTGACGTGCAGCAGTTCGAGCACCCTCGGCCGCAGGGGCGTAGGAACCACCACCCGTTGGCCCCACAAAAGGCACCCCCTCTCTAGGGACAACTCTAGCTTTTTCCGAAAAAATGGGTCAAATTCTGTACTCGGGGACGATGCCGGCCACCCCTTCTGTACCCATGAACTAACTTTCTCCAGCGTTCTGTCCTTGCCTGTCGCCCTAGCAATGTCGGCTGGTACTATTGGGGGTGCGTCTAAGACCTCAATTAGCAGCACCTGGCGGTCTCTCTCTACTCTCGCCTTTTGGTCGTCCGACAAGGGCAAAGGAGATCTCGAAAGTGCATCGGCATGGCTGATCTCCTTTCCGGGCCGGTACTCCAACTCATGTTGGTATGCGTTGAGAAAAATAGCCCATCGCAGCATTCTCGGGGACAGGATCTGCGGCGTGGGCTTGCTTGCCGTGAAAATCCCTAACAGTGGCTTGTGATCGGTCACGATTTTGAATGGGCGGCCATACAAAAAATCGTGAAATTTTTTGGTTCCCGCTACTATTGCTAACGCCTCCCTGTCGGTTTGTGCGTAATTGCGCTCCGCTTGGGACAGGGACCTTGAATAAAACGCAACCGGGGCCTCCCTTCCATCATCCAACACGTGGCAAAGCACCGCCCCCACCCCCACCGGGGATGCATCACAGACTAGGACCACTGGCCGTTTGGGGTCGAAGTGCGTCAGGATTGCCTCAGATGTTAGGAGTTGCTTTAACTCTTTGAACGCCCTCTCGTGCTCGTCACCCCATATCCAAGTCTCCTCCTTTTTAAGTAACCGATGGAGCGGTTCGGCCACGGACGCCTTCCGCGGGAGGAATGTATGGTAAAAATTGAGGAGCCCCAGGAAAGACTGTAGCTCGGTTTTGGATGTGGGGCGAGGGGCCTTTTTTATGGCTGCTACTTTGGATTTAGACGGCTTAATCCCCTCGGGTGTGATCCGGAACCCTAAAAACTCGACCTCAGTTTCGAAAAAAACACATTTGTCCTTCCTCAGTCTCAGCCCCGCTTTCTCGAACACGGTTAGTACTTTGTCCAATCTCTTTGCCAGTTCAGCCTCACTCCCCCCTGTTATCAACACGTCATCAAAATAAGGCAACACCCCCTCCAGTCCCTTCAGGAGGCGTTCCACAAGCGACTGAAAAAGGCCGGGTGCCGAGTTCACGCCGAACTGCAAACGCGACACCTGGAACGCCCCTTTATGTGTAACTATCGTTTGTGCCGCGGCCGTGGCGGGGGTCACAGGAAGTTGCTGATAGGCTTGTGCCAAATCGAGTTTAGCGAAACACTTTCCCCCATTCAGCCTGGCCAAAAGGTGGCTGATCACCGGCACCGGGTATGCATTAGGGCGGATCGCCTTGTTAATTGTACACTTATAATCAGCGCAAATGCGCACCTCCCCGTTAGCCTTTAGAGCCGTTACAATTGGAGTTTCCCACTCCGCGGAATCAACAGGAATAAGAATCCCCTGGCCCACCAGTTTGTCCAGTTCCGCCTCTATCTTGTCCTTGAGTGCGAACGGCACCCTGCGCGGTTTGAGTCTTATCGGGCGGACCTCCGGGTCTAGGTCGAAGGCTACAGGGGGTCCCTTGAACTTTCCGAGTCCTTTCTTAAAAACGGCGGGATGCGCATCGCAAACCGCTTGTATTGGGTCCACCCCCACTGTATGCACTCCCCCTATGAACAAACCTAAGGGCTGAAACCACTGTGTCCCTAGGAGGCTACAACTTCCCCCCTTAAGGACAACTAGGGGCAGTTCCGCAGAATGTCTCTTAAAATTGACCCGAAATTTCCCGACCCCCAACACCGGAATGCTGTTCCCCTGTACGTCTCGTAGCGTGGACCTCAACGTTTTAAGTTTGGGCCGCACGTTGGGGTCGATTTTCAAGAACTCTTTCTGGGGAATTATAGAATAGGAGGACCCCGAGTCAATTTCCATTCTAATAGGGGCCCCTTGTACCAATACCTCAACGAAGTAATGGGACTGTCCCGCGGACACGCTGAACACTGGGGCGTCGTCCTCGCTGTCGTCCGAGACGCGGCCCACGCCATCCTGCTTCCTCGTGGTCTGGGCGCCATCTTTGGGCCTCGCTGGACGGTCCGGCCTGGCCGAACGGTCTTGTGACTGCCTCCGGCCCTCCTTCCGTTTTCTGCATGCCTTGGCGATGTGCCCCCGACGGCCGCAGGTGTAACACTCGGCCTTCCTGAACGGGCATCTCGCGCGCTCATGGGCCGCTCCGCAACCCTCGCAGCGTCGACCACCCTTTCGGACCTTCTGGACCTCCTCGCCGTCGCTGCCTTCCGTAGACGACTTTGAGGCCCGTCGCGTTGCGTGCACCGACTGTCCGGACTTCCCGTGCACCGAATTTTCCGCCTTGCCGGCTCTAGGACGCCACTCACGCCACTGGTGCATCTCGTCCACTCCAGCATTCGTGGACTCTGCGGCTTCCGCGGCCTCTACGACCTCTGCCAGTGTGGGTGGCGGCTCCTTGTTCATCAAGCTGCGCTGCACCTCCTTGTCTTTCAGGCCACACAGCACTCCGTCCCTGAGGGCCATCTCTAGGATGTCGCCCCATTTACAGGGGGCGGCGGCTATCCTCATGGCGGCCACGAATGCCTCAACCGACTCGTCCGGCGCTTGGACTCGCCTCCAAAACGCGCTCCGAGCGGGAAACATTGCCCTCGAGGGACGGAAGCGCTCTTGCAGCAGCTTCATGATGTCGTCCGCCTTAAATTCGCTCACCTTCTTCGGAGCGATGATGCCCACCAGCGTCCGCTTGGTTTCCATCCCGAGCATTCTGGTGAGGATGGCCCTCTTCCTCTCCTCGTCGTCTCCTTTGACTTTGAGTTCCACCAGTGCCGCCTGGAAGTCCATCTCAAGCAGCTCCCAGTTTTGCGGTTTGGTGATGTTGAACCCGCTCTGTGCCCTGGCTGTTCCGTGGGGATCCATCATCCCACCTTCGTCGCCAATTTGGTGTATGCAAACCAAGACACAGGACACAGCCTCGGGCTGGGTTAACTCAGGTTTATTGCATCGTGGACAGAGGGAACATGAGGTAATGGCGGATCGATAGCTCTTTATATACAGTAGTAATACATTTGAACGTGGTGCCATGGTAGCCCATTGGCTACTGTCTGCGTGACGTCATTGCGGGTCACGTCCTTCTTGTCCAGGTGTAGGTGGTGGTGGGAAAACTTCCCGCGCTGTTGCCTTTGATGAGTTCGGACCAAGAGAGCTTGGACGCTCGCTGCTGCCAGCTGGTGGTCATTAGCTCGCGTCCTATTACAGGGTTTATATGATACAGCTGAAGGTTACATTGTTGCTATAGGCAAGGTTACATTGGCTCAGATACATTGTAATCCATGTGGAAGGTAAAACCATCAGAACACAACACCCTCTTACCTGGAAATGCCAGGACTGCACCTGAGACCAGCAACATGCAAATCATTGCTTTACTACTGAGCTTTGGCCCTATATTGCCCTGCTTGCCGTCTTTCATGTTCTCAATTCAGGATGCAAAAGAAACTATTGAGTAACTTTCACACAGAATGGCCAGTAGGTTTAACAGTAGCAAAACCCAGCAGGACATCTAAACTGCCTGGAGCCCCTAATTTTCTTGACTGGTTCCTGCCTCACATGCCTGGTAGCTATATTTTCATATTATAGTTCTGATTAATGATTTGCATATTGCCACCTGCCACCAGCTGGGTTTCTTGTACAGCTTGCTTTTATGCTTAGGGTTTATTTTGTCTGTATTCTATGTTTACATGTTGTTCACTGCCTCACATAGTTCCTGCACTAAGTCAGGCAGTATAAAAATATAAGAAAGAAAGACCTTTAAATTACTCTTCTCTTCGGCAAGAGAAAGCATTCAGAGTTGCTTACAGAATATAAAATCATCAAAACAATAACTAATAGCTGATGCCCATAAACAAACTAAAAGCAGCAGCTCAGACAAGAATCAGTCAGTCCAGGTCTTCCTCTCCTGCTTATAAATAGTCCTTTCCCACTATTCACAGTAGGGTTAAGTGCTGCCAATGCTTGGGGCACTTTGTCTTTTTGGATGGGGTTCCCAGCTTCTTCTGGACATCAACCTCACTTCTCATGTGGGCCATGTTCCTACCAACATCTCTAGTGGTGCCTCTACTCCACTCCAGTATGATAGCTGCATGGTCCATTTCTCCCATGCCTAGTGTTCAAGCCTCTACCACAGGGACTCTCAGGTGAGCCAAGTCTCCTCTCCATGGGTCTTCCTTAAACACATAGGTCCATCATGGATGCAACAGGGGTTCTTCTTCAGCAACCTTCCCTGCCTCCCCCATCCAGATGTTCCTCTGTCCCTTCTGTCCCTCTCTACCCAGACCTCTTCTATCTCTACATCCAATAGGACTATGTTTATCTGTTCTAAGCCAATGACCCCTTCTCCTCTACTTTTGGTTTTCTAGAGGTAAAGGCCCCTTCCCTTTCTGCATCCTCCGGGTACTCAGCACCTTCCCAGTTATCTGGAAATCTCATGGTTTGGAATTCTGGGTACAGGGCCAAGTAAGGAAATCAGGAAGGCATGATTCTCCTGAAGTTCCTCTTGACACCCTTCCCCACTCTATCCATAACTTGCATCAGATATTGTTGTTACTTCCATTTGATGGAGTAAGAGTTTAAGTAAAAACAGCAGCATGTTGGGGAAATAAAAGATGCAGCCAGGTAAAGGTAAAGGTTCCCCTTGCTCAAATCCAGTCATATCCAACTCTAGGGTTCAGTGCTCATCTCTGTTTCAAAGCCAAAGAACCAGCGCTGTCTGCTTCTGCAGACATTTTCGTGGTCATGTGGCAGGCATGACTAGACACCGGAGCGCACAGAACGCTGTTTATCTTCCCACTGAAGTGGTCCCTATTCCCAGAAGCCTAAGTCAATACATTGGCTGATCAGTGCTTTTGGAGATTGACTTAGGCTTCTGGGAACTGAAGTCCAATAAACCAAAGGTTGAGAAACACTGATCTAGGGCCAATTGATAGGAGTGGCTTAATTAGTTTGTTAACTTGGTGATACTGCTCCAAATCCTTACATTTTGCCAATGAGTTTTAAAAAAAAGAGTTATCAGGGAGGATTGCTGTAGACTGGTCAACAGAAAACTATGACTGCCATTGAATTTACTGCTGAATCATCTATTGGCATATCATTAGCAAGTTGTGATATGCATGATTGACAGTTTTGACAACGTCCTTGTAAGCTTTCAAAACAGATAATTTGTACAGTATTGCTATTTTATTCCTTTGGTGGTGAGCTTGCTCCCCACCAGTAATATCAATATGACAAAAAGTAGCAGTTCCATAAGATTCCCCAGTGATCCTGAAATTCCATTGTTGACACACTATTTGTTGTTGACAAGTATGTGGCCTGTTTTGCATTATCTCCCCCTACCTTTCCTCAGATAATCAGGCACAATTTATTCTAATTTTTACAATGAGAAATTGTGTAATGTATCTTGTGATTAAGAGAAGCATCCTTCTTGCGTTCCTTTTTCAGATTATGAGTACAAGAACATGAAACATGTTTCTGTGTCCTCTTTCCCTTGTTGCAATAATCAGAGAATTCACTTCTATGGTCTGGAATGTGCTCAATGCTTCCTAGCTGCAGTCATCTCCTGGGCATTCTCTGACCCTACTCTAAAGCTGTTCCTAGATCAAAGCCTGCCTGAGCATTCTTCTTTGGTTTCCCATTTTTCCATGCATAGTGTTCAAAGCACAATTACACTTCATCACTCCCCCCCCCAAAAAAAAATCATCTGCTACTTAGTCTAATCCACATGTCCTATACTAAATCAAGTGCACTGAACCCACCTGATGTCCGATTCTGCCTAGGACATCAGGATCCTAAATTAGCCAATCTCACCCTCTTGGTTAGCTTCTTGTACAAATGTAGCAAAAATTGTCCCATTTATTAACTCAGCTGCGCCTACTCATCTTTAGCTCAAAGCAGACTCACTATGGCCTAGCTGTAGTATCCAATAAGATGATTTCTCACTTGAGACAAGCCCTTAGCTCATCTCGCATTATATACCTATTTCTGACGTCAGGTCACTGACTTGCCCAGACATGCCCAGCCGCTGCTGGAACATGCATGCCACCAGGAGACGTGATTCAGGTGGGGTGGCAGCAGGCATAGTGGTAACTGCAACTGTTATAATGTTCCCATGTAAAAAAATACATTACCCAATTACCGACCATTTGAACAGCTATAGCACGCCTTAAAATTGTACGTGATAGGCAAATTCTGAGTTCAGTTTTGGAATCAGTTCTCTACCTGCTCCTGCAGTGAATAATTCCAAAAGATTAACATTTTGGTGATGTTTCAGCAGGAATGCCATAGGTGGTTGTTTGATGGTAGTGCCAATACTAGACCAGTGTGCTTATTGCTCACCCAAAAAGATGATTGGGGCCATAATAGCTTGGGCTTTTCCCCATTTAGGGCTTTTCCCCATTTAGGATTTGTGGCTCTTTGCTGTTGAGCAAATGGCAAAGCAATCAGTGTGCACAGTGAGCCATTGTGTCCACAAGAGTAAAGGATTATCAAGACACTCAAAAGGCAGGGCAACCACAGAGAATCAGGTCTTCACATAGAGAATGGTCAGGTTCAGAGAAACTGATTTCTGCCAAAATGCCAGGCAGTATTCCCAATGTTTAAGGTTCCTGTCTGTTGTGTTCTAACAGTGTAACCTTCTACATGTGATAACAATGTATCTGAACCAATGTAACCTTGCCTACGAGTAACAATGTAACCTTCAGCTGATCACTATAAACCCTGTAATAGGACGCGAGCTAATGACCACCAGCTGGCAGCAGCGAGCGTCCAAGCTCTCTTGGTTCAAACCCATCAAAGGCCACAGCGCGGGAAGTTTCCCGCCGCTACCTACACCTGGACAAGAAGGGCGTGACCAGCCATGACGTCACGCGGGCAGTAGCCAATGGGCTATCATGGAGCCACATTCAAATACGTTACTACCATATATATATAGAGCTGTTCGTCCGCCATTACCTCATGTTCCCTCTGTCCACCATGCAATAAACCTGAGTTAACCCAGCCCTTAGCTGTTTCCTGTGTCTTGACTCTCATACACTAAATTGGCGACGAAGGTGGGATTATGGATCCCCAAGGAGCCAGGGCACAGAGCGGGTTCAACATTACCAAACCGCAAGACTGGGAGCTTTTTGAGATGGACTTCCAGGCGGCACTGGTGGAACTCAAAGTCAAAGAAGACGACGAGGAAAGGAAGAGGGCCATCCTCACCCGCATGCTTGGGATGGAGACCAAGCGAACGCTGGTGGGCATTATTGCACCGAAGAAGATGGGTGAGTTCAAAGCCGATGACATCATGAAACTGCTGCGTGAGCGTTTCCGACCCTCGAGGGCAATGTTTCCCGCTCAGAGCGCGTTTTGGAGGCGAGTTCAAGCGCCGGACGAGTCGGTAGAAGCCTTCGTAACAGCTATGAGAGTAGCCGCCACCCCCTGCAGATGGGACCACTTTCTAGAGATGGCCCTCAGGGACGGAGTTCTGTGTGGCCTGAAGGACAAGGAAGTGCAGCGCAGCCTGATGAACAAGGAGCCACCACCCACACTGACAGAGGTTGTAGAGGCCGCGGAAGCCACGGAAGCCACGAATGCTGGAGTAGATGAGATGCACAAGTGGCGTGAGTGGCGTCCGAGGGCCGGCAAAGCGGAAAACTCGTTGCACGGAAAGTCCGGACAGTCGGTGCACGCAACCCGACGGACCTCGAAGTCGTCTTCGGAAAGCAGCGACGGCGAGGAGGTCCAGAAGGTCCGAAGGGGAGGGCGCCGTTGCGATGGTTGCGGAGCGGCCCATGAGCGCGTGAGGTGCCCATTCAGAAAAACCGAGTGCTACAACTGCGGCCGTCGGGGGCACATCGCCAAGGCGTGCAGGAAAGGGAAAGAGGGCCGGAGACAGTCACAAGACCGTTCGGCCAGACCGGACCGTCCAGCGAGGTCCAAAGATGGCGCCCGGACCACGAGGAAGCAGGACGGCGTGGGCCGCATCTCGGACGACAGCGAGGGCGACGCTCCTGTGTTCAGCGTGTCTGCGGGACAGCCCCATTACTTCGTTGAGGTACTAGTACAAGGGACCCCTATTAGGATGGAAGTTGACTCGGGGTCCTCCTATTCTATAATTCCCCAGAGAGAGTTCTTGAAAATCGACCCCCACGTGCGGCCCAAACTTAAAGCGTTGAGGGCCACACTACGGGACGTACAGGGGAACAGCATTCCAGTGTTGGGGGTCGGGACATTCCGGGTTCGTTTTAAGAGACATTCTGCGGAACTTCCCCTAGTGGTGCTAAAAGGGGGGAGTTGTAGCCTCCTCGGGACACAATGGTTTCAGCCTTTAGGTTTGTTCATAGGGGGGGTGCATGCCGTAGGCGTGGACCCAATACAAGCGGTGTGCGACGCACACCCCGCCGTTTTTAAAAGTGGACTGGGAAAGTTCAAGGGACCCCCTGTAGCCTTCGACCTAGACCCGGAGGTCCGCCCGATAAGACTCAAACCGCGCAGGGTACCGTTCGCACTAAAGGACAAAATAGAGGCGGAACTGGACAAACTGGTGGGTCAGGGGATTCTTGTTCCTGTGGATTCCGCGGAGTGGGAGACTCCAATTGTAACAGCTCTGAAGGCTAACGGGGAGGTGCGCATTTGCGCTGATTATAAGTGTACAATTAACAAGGCGATCCGCCCTAATGCATACCCGGTGCCAGTGGTCAGCCACCTCCTGGCCAGGCTGAATGGGGGAAAGTGTTTCGCTAAGCTCGATTTAGCACAGGCCTACCAGCAACTCCCTGTAACCCCCGCCACAGCGGCGGCACAAACAATAGTTACACATAAGGGGGCGTTCCAGGTGTCGCGTTTACAGTTCGGCGTGAACTCGGCACCTGGCCTTTTTCAGTCGCTCGTGGAACGCCTCCTGAAGGGGCTGGAGGGGGTGTTGCCATATTTTGATGACGTGTTGATAACGGGGGGGAGTAAGGCCGAGCTGGCACATAGATTGGATAAAGTTCTGACCGTGTTCGAAAAAGCGGGGCTGCGACTGAGAAAAGACAAATGTGTATTTTTCGAAACAGAGGTTGAGTTTTTAGGGTTCCGTGTCACGCCCGAGGGAATTAGGCCGTCCAAATCTAAGGTAGCCGCCATCAAGAAAGCTCCTCGCCCCACATCCAAAACCGAACTACAGTCATTTCTGGGGCTTCTCAATTTCTACCATACCTTCCTTCCACGGAAGGCGTCTGTTGCCGAGCCGCTCCATCAGTTACTTAAAAAAGAGGAAAAATGGCTGTGGGGTGACGAGCAAGAAAGGGCGTTCACAGAGTTAAAGCAACTCCTAACATCCGAGGCAATCCTGACTCATTTCGATCCCAAACGGCCAGTAGTTTTAGTCTGCGACGCATCCCCGGTGGGGGTGGGGGCGGTGCTTTGCCACGTGTTGAACGACGGAAGGGAGGCCCCGATAGCGTTTTATTCAAGGTCCCTGTCCCAAGCAGAGCGGAATTACGCACAGACCGACAGGGAGGCATTAGCGATAGTAGCGGGAACCAAAAAATTTCACGATTTTCTGTATGGTCGCCCGTTCAAGATCGTGACTGATCACAAGCCCCTGTTAGGAATCTTCACTGCAAATAAGCCCACGCCACAGATCCTGTCCCCGAGAATGCTGCGGTGGGCTATTTTTCTTAACGCATACCAACATGAGTTGGAATACCGGCCCGGGAAGGAGATCAGCCATGCAGACGCGCTCTCACGGTCTCCGTTGCCCTTGTCAGACGATCAGAAGGCAGGGGTAGGAAGAGACCGCCAGGTATTGCTAATAGAGGTCTTAGATTCACCCCCATTAGTACCGGCCGACATTGCCAAGGCAACGGGAAAGGATAGAACACTGGAGAAAGTATGCTCGTGGGTACAGAAGGGGTGGCCGGCGTCATCCCCAAGCATGGAATTCGACCCATTTTTTCGAAAACGAATAGAATTGTCATTAGAGAGGGGGTGCCTCTTGTGGGGCCAACGGGTGGTGGTTCCTACGTCCCTGCGACCGAAGGTGCTAAAGCTGCTGCACGTCAGCCACCCGGGGATCGTCCGTTCCAAGGCACTGGCCCGGAGTTATTTCTGGTGGCCCCAGCTGGACGCCGACATAGAGCATATGATTGGCACTTGTGAGGCATGTCAGGGCTCCCGACCGGAGGTAGCCCGTCTCCCGCATAGGGAATGGGACGCAGCAAGGGGACCGTGGTCCAGGGTGCACGTAGATTTTGCTGGCCCGTTCCGAGGAACCATTTTTCTCCTGGTAGTGGATGCGTACTCAAAGTGGCTGGAGGTCATTCCGGTAAAGAGCACATCCTCCGCCACTACCATTGGCCAGCTGAGGAGGGTCTTTTCCACGTTCGGTTTACCCGACACTCTGGTCAGCGATAACGCTAGCTGTTTCATGTCCGCTGAGTTCGCGGCATTCATGGAGGCAAATGCAATTCGGCACGTCACATCCGCGCCGTTTCACCCGGCCACGAATGGCCAAGTGGAACGGTTGGTGCGCACAACAAAAGATGCGCTGCGGCGCATGGGCTCGGGGGATCTAAATCACCAAGTCTGTCAATTTCTGTTAGCGTACAGAGTGACCCCCTTAGCGTCTGGATACTCGCCGGCTGAGCTGCTGATGCGGAGGAAACTGACCACGATCTTGTCCAGGTTAGACCCGACGAGGGTCGAGGACAAAGGGAAGAACATAGGTTTAGCGGTCTCGAAAGGTTTCGGCGTAGGCGATCCTGTACACTGCAGGAACTATGCCAACGCAGGCCCAGTCTGGGTGCCAGGGACGATAGTAGAACAGACGGGACCAGTGTCGTATCGGGTGGAAACGAACACCGGTCTCCTCTGGAGGAGGCACGCTGACCAACTGCGGCGCCGAGTGAGTGAGGGTCCGATCAGTGGGGCTCAGCAACCGGATTCAGCGATAGGGTTCTCCCCCACCCGTTTAGCCCAAGGGGGAGACAGAGAAGGACACCAGTCCAAAGCCAGGGGGGAAAGCAGTGATCCCGACTCATATCCTTTTGACACGCCAGCTCTATCCGAGCCCGGGGAGGGGGAAAAGGAGCTTGCGGCCGCCGCTGCCACTTCCCCCGAATTCGATTACGATTTTAATTTTGCTAGCCGGGGGGGTTTTTTGGAGTGTTCCCCCACCCATCCAAGCGAGAAGAGGGGTTTTTCGTTAGCCCCCAGTGCCCCCGGTTCTTCCCAAACAAAGCACACACCTCCCAACAAAGCCGCAGAGCCGCGGCAAGCCACTAACGAGTCATCCTCTCCGATTACAGGGCAGGAAGCCAGGGAGCAAGGAGGAGGGAGCGAAGCCGGGGCAGGGCAGCCCGCGCCGAGACCCCAGCATGTTCGAAATAAGCCATCTTGGCTGAGAGACTTCGTCTCATCCTAGGGGGGAGGAGTGTTGTGTTCTAACAGTGTAACCTTCTACATGTGATAACAATGTATCTGAACCAATGTAACCTTGCCTACGAGTAACAATGTAACCTTCAGCTGATCACTATAAACCCTGTAATAGGACGCGAGCTAATGACCACCAGCTGGCAGCAGTGAGCGTCCAAGCTCTCTTGGTTCAAACCCATCAAAGGCCACAGCGCGGGAAGTTTCCCGCCGCTACCTACACCTGGACAAGAAGGGCGTGACCAGCCATGACGTCACGCGGGCAGTAGCCAATGGGCTATCGTGGAGCCACATTCAAATACGTTACTACCATATATATAGAGCTGTTCGTCCGCCATTACCTCATGTTCCCTCTGTCCACCATGCAATAAACCTGAGTTAACCCAGCCCTTGGCTGTTTCCTGTGTCTTGACTCTCATACACTAAACTGTCTGTACCCAAAATTCTCTATATATTGTCAGATCAACTCATTTATCCTGCAATCTAACTGACCTTAGTAATTGCGGCCCTTAGGGGCTGTTAAACATCGTATGGATTTTTTTTTTCCTGATCACAGTTCCCAGATGTTCTCAGGCAGCCCTGGCCACTGAACCTTTCTTAACTCCAGTGAAAATAACCTTAAAGTAGAAAAATGCTCCAACTTCAGAGAAAAAGGCAGAGCAAGGATATTTGTCTCTTTCTGGATCAGCCACAGGAAAGCTCAAGAAGTCTTCAGTCACTCACAGATTGGTTTGTTGGTCTCTACAAATTACTAAAGCACCAGTATTTGGGCTGAAGTCTGGGATTAAAGAAAATATGTGGCTCCAGCTGTGAGCTAGGAGAAAACAAAATAACTGTTGCTGCAAAAGAAGTATGTGTCAAGATAGAAGCTCTATGAAAGCAGAAGCCCTAAGAAAGACACCTGAAAACTCCATTCACTGAATGGGACCTCACCTGGCTCTACATATTCCCATCCATATGACTGAGCAACCATTTTGCATTTAAGCATGGCAAAGGGATGGTGCTATATCCGTTACTAGACCAGCTGCATTGTAGACTTATCAGACTTTTGATTACACTTGAAATTGAATGTGTGAATTTGGGATAGATTGCTGACTCTCTTTTGTAGTATTTGATTAGACAGATCAAAGTAAAGCTAAGGACCAACTTACTTTGCACCTCAACTGCTCTGTATTCTACTTTCTACTTTCTCATGGCACAGTGGTTAAGCTGCAGCCAAAACTCTGCTCATGATATGAGTTTGATCCCAATGGACAAGGCTGACTCAGCCTTCCATTCTCTCTTTTCATTCAGTAAAATGAGTACCGAGCACAGTGGGGAGAAAATGCTAATTATCTTGTGAAATGTTCAGAGAGTGCTCTAAATACTATAGGGCAGTATATACCTGTATGTGTAATTACTATTGTGGTTTTTTTTAGTGGTTGCTACTGGCCCTTAGGGGCTCAGTGGTTAAGATGCTGAACTTGACAACTGGAAGTTTGAGATCCGAATAATGCATGACGGAGTGAGCTTCTGTCTTTGTCCCAGCTCCTGCCAACCTAGCAGTTCGAAAGCAAGAAATTGCAAGTAGATAAATAGGTACCACTTTGGTGGGAAGGTAACAGTGTTGCATGCATTCCGATGTCTAGTCATGCATGCCACATGTCCGCGGAAACATCTGCAGACACAAACAGTACTGGCTCTTTGGCTGTAAACAGAGATGAGCACCAAACCCTAAAGTCGTATACGACTGGCTTTCGAGCAAAGGCGACCCTTACTGGCCCTTACTTGCACAACCATTTTTTATCTTGCTGTAGGCACACTTGGACAAGCTAGGCTGGGTCACTAAGAGATCATCTTCCCTACTCTAACCCTTTGTCTCCCTTCGTCTTTATTTTTTGCAATTTAGTGTAAGTGCCATAGAGGAAACCCCTGTCTGATTTTACAGAAACAATACTTGTCTGCATTTTTTTTTTCATGGCACCAGCCAGCCTGGTCCGAATTTGATCAGCAGCTTTCCTTTCAGAATATCTAGGGAAGAATAATAGGTATGCAACAGTGTCTCAGGGAGATTCAAAGAAGGAAAGGAGATAGGAAAGAAGTAGCTGTACACAGCTCTCTGGGAGCAGGAAACAAGGAAACTGCTACTTTTGCCTTTACATTGAAGGACTACCATATTCCCAATATTGATAGCATTGTGTTGTGTTCCCCCATCCTTTGTCATAGCCTCACCTCTCCTCACCCACCCACCCACCGAATGCCCAGTCTTTCTCTCCTACCCAATAACATACATAAATGGAATGGCTTTAATAGTTTCAGGTCTCCTCCAAACAAGCTTGGCGCTGGCCAGGGTCAATCAATATAGCAAATACATTTTGATCCAGATCTCATACAAATTGGTCTTTATCAGGCTGCTTTGTCAGAATTTGATAAACAGCTGAGCTCTAGTTGTCAGGTAGGGATTGGAGACAGGGTCTTTGGAATTCTAGGACTTCCAGCCCCCCAAAATTGCCTAGACTTCTAGAACAGGGATAGATTAAAGAGAAAGGCAAAAGAGATGTCCTTCTACTGCCATTGTCTTCTTCATTCTATGGAGGAAAGAAGGAAGCACCCTCTCAATCACACTGGTTGCTGCAAATAGCTCCCATGCACCATGGAGAGGAGAGGATTGCTACCCATTAAACTCCCTGGGTAAGGTCTCTCAGTGAACTAGATTATGAGATCCAGAACAAAACAGAATGGTCATATTGGGTACTGGGCAAAGCCAGTTTAGATGTCAGTTTGGATCTGGAGCACAAATCAATCTAAATGGAATGCAAACTGTTTCAGCTTTTTTTTTGGGGGGGGGGGTGTTTAAAAAAAAAGCTTTAAAGATACACAGTATGAAAACTCCTGAAGTTAGCTGTCTGAGATTCTGAAGTTTTATCTTTAGCAGGATTTTTTTTGTACTTTTGGCTTCTGTTGTCAACTTTAGCTTCTTAACACTGTTCAGTCTCAGACGGGTATGGCATTTAGCATGAGAAGTGGACAAGCAATGCAGGAAAGGAATCTTGGGGAACATTGGCATCAATTCCAGCACAAAATTTATTTATTTATTTATTTACACTTATATCCTGCTCCTCTAGGGAGGGAAATCATCCCTGTTCAGGGCAGCTAACATCATAATACCAGTCATAAAGTTAAAAATTACACACAATAATACTCCCAATAAAATCGTCACCACACATTACAATACTTCAATCCAGGACCCTTAAAACACATCCTAATTTAGAATGAAAAGGAGCCAGGCAGCATATCTAATGACCAGAAATAAAAATCTAAGGAATGATGCACAAGATTTCATGGGAGTTCATTGGGTGTCTTTATGTTTTAGCATACTTGCATTACTGTTCTTAGCCATCTTGGGTGCGATTTTGGGGACAAGCAGGATGTGGTTAAGGTTTGTCAAAGAAATAAGCAAGGAAAATCACAGCAAGAGGGTTGGAGGTCAGGGTTCTCTTCACCCTTTGTGCATTTTTTTTAAAAAAAAAGTATTAATTTTCAAAGAAAAATAAAAAGTACAGAAAAAAGAAAATACAAACAGAATACATAAATAACAATTCAAGGGGGCGTGTCAAGATGGAGGGCTGAGAGAGACGAACTTTTTTCCGCTCGGAATGGAGAGAAACAAAAGTGACTTTTAAAAGTGTAAATAGTTCCTGAAATCGGCAAAAAAATGGATTAGAAAAAATAGAAGGAAAAATAGTTACGGAAAATACTTTGGAGGCTCCAAAGCAGCGCTGGAAAAAGGAGATAAAACAGAGTTTCGATCTTGGAGAGAGCGGGGGGATGGGCGATTTATAATGGCGACGAGTCCCCGGAGCTCTTAAAAGAAAAACGGACAGATTGGAAACGAGAGGAGATCAGCGTTCCGGTAAAATTGTTTAAAAGTGTTGGCAAAGCGGATAAGTGGACGACCGGATCGAAAAGGGAAATCTCGGCGGGGTGGTGAAAGAGGTAAGCTGAAGCGGACTTTGCTCCCCCCCGCCGTCCCCTCGATCGGAGACGGCCGGAGCTTTGCGGAGCTGGAAAAGTGCAAAGAGGAGAAGTGGAGAAAGCAAGACGGTGAGCAGTTATGTAAAGTTTTTGAAAGAGGGAAATATTAAGGGGAAGAAAAGAGACTGAGATTTTCCGTACTGTGTTATGCCGGCGGGAGCTGATAAATCAGCGGCTAAGTAAAGAGAACAATATAGTACTTCCTGATTTTTTCTTTTCTTTTTTCTTATTCCTTTTTCCTTTTTGCTCCCCTCTCTTGGTCGTTATGTAAGCCGTGGACTTGGAGTATTGGCTTTTAAAGAAAAAGGAGTTGGTTTAAGTCTGCCCCTGCATATTCTTTTGGAGATATAAAGTGAAGCAAGACGGTGCTGTGGCCTAGTGCCTTGGGAAATAAACTGCTGTTAATCTGGAACTTTTGAGAATAGGAGCCTGAATTCGCCAGTGTTTTTTACTTTTGTATTTATCCCATAACAGCAAGATAAAGTTGGCTCTCCTTCCATTTTTTTTATTTATTTTTTTGAGCTAAAGTCTGAAGATACTTTTTTAACTGCTTTTGTTTTGACTCCCCTCTCTTTTGCTTTGTTGGAAAATTTTTATATATTTTTTACTATTATCTTTTTTTAAAAAATTTACAAATACGATTTTTCTTTTTGGTTTTTTCTTTTGTTTTACCACCCTCTTTTTTTCTTATTTTTATTATCCCTTTTTTTGTTTTTTTGTTTGTTCAAAATATTAAAATACTTAAAATTTAAGAGGGAAATTAATTAGGCTTGAATTGGGATACTGACTTTTTTCTCTTCATCACCCTCACATAGAGTGGAATTGGGGTGATTACCTGTGTATACATGTGTGTGTATATGTGTGTGTAAATACACACACATATATATGACAGAGAGGGAGGGGAGGAGAGGATAAGGGCTAAGCATTGTATTTTGAAATAAATATATTGAAATTGGTTAGATTTAAAATACAGGGTGAATCTTGAATGATAAATTGTTTATGTAAATTGATAAAAGGGAAGCAGTTAGAAATACATTTGGATGAAACGGCAGGGGAGAGGGAAAGAGAAGGAGAAGAAATTGGCTTGGACAAGAGAGCAAAGACCAACATCCTCAGATAGGAGTTTCAGAAGGCTTACAAGGCTGGACGAGGAGGAAGAGGAGATGAAGAAAACAATGCAACAGGAGATAAAGGACTTGGAGGAACAGGAGACAGTGAAGAAGAAAGAAGATGGCACAACAATTACAACAACAACAACAGCAACAGAAGACAATAATATCGCCAACTACCGTTGCTCCATCAGCGGTAAAATCAATTGTGATAACAACAGCAAAAGTTACAACAACAACAACTGCCACAACAACCGTAACAACTACAGCGGCAATAGCAGGGACAGCACCAACAATGATCGTAACCACAGCCACGGCAACAACACCAACAACATCGGCAATGGGGGAGGGGCAAGGATCCAAATCTGAATTTGAAAGTCTAAATGAGAAATTTGATAATCTGGGGAATAATATTGGAAATATGATTGCTCAACTTAAATTAGGTTGGAAACAAGACATGCAAGATATGTTAGTAAATATTATGAAGGGAATTGACGGCGTGAAGGAGGACATAAATAACCTCAAAAAAGAACAAGAAGTCATCAAAAAAGAACAGGCAACGACTAAAGCAGAGGTTATGGACTTGAGAAAGAGAGAAAAGGAGAGAGAAAATAAGGTTGGAGATCATGAAAAGAGATTAGAAAATGTGGAAGAACAATTAAGAAGAGCAAACGTCATAATTCGAAAATTCCCAGAGAACTCTCCAGACAAATTAAAAGAAAGAATAGTGAAATGGCTTGATGAAATTATGGAAGATGGCTTCACGCCGCAGGAGGTTGTAATTGTATTTAGATTGGGGTCAAGAAGAGGTAAAACTGGGTCAAGGAATGTCATGTTAAAATTTGCTAATGTATCAGATAAATTACGTTTAATGGCGCTCATACGGGAAAAAGGAACAGAGGTTCTAAAAGTGGAAGGCCATGATATTGAAGTGTATAATGACATTCCAATAGAGGATCGTTTCTGGAGACAATCGATGAAGCCAATTACAAAACGATTTCAGGAAAAGGGAATAAGGTATAATTGGAAATTTCCAAGACAATTAAGTTTTTTTTTTACTTGGGAAGACGTTATTTAATTAGTGAGGGTCCTAATGTCTTGGATGTAATGACAGATGCTAAGTTGTTGGAAGCAGGAACAAAAGAGTGGTTTGATTTGAAGGAAGAACTGATTATATCTGGTGGTTATAGAAGACAGGATAGCAATGGAAATGAGAATATGCCTAAAGGGGCGGAAGGAGGAATGGATCCGGGTGGGGAGTAGTTTTTGATCTCTCCCAAGCTCCTATGATTGACCGCACCCCCCCCTCTTCTCTCTGAAACTCAGAGGCCATTTGTAAAAAGAATATGGGGAGGGATAGTAGTGGATTGTTTAATGTAATTTTTTTAGACGTTTTCTTTTTTTTTCTTTTTTATTCATTTGTATAAGGTGAAGGAAATGTTATATGTTAATCACAGGTCCGTAGGAGGAAGTGGGAAGTGTAAAAAAAGGTGGGAGAAATACAATAAATGAGGAATGTAAAAGTAATGACATGGAATGTGAAAGGTACTGGTTGTCAAGTGAAGAGAAGGAGGTTGGAAGCGGCGCTTAGGAAAGACAGATCGGATATAATCTTTCTTCAGGAGACCCATCAGAATTCGGAAAAAACTAATAAGTTATTTTTAGGATGGACTCAAGTCTATGAAAAAGCATATGGTTCTTCAAAGGCCAGGGGGGTCACAACTTTGATATCAAACAGATTGGGATTTGAGATGATAAAAAGTATATCAGACCCAGAAGGTAGATATTTGATAATAAAGGGAAAAATAGAAGAAGAAGAAATAACGTTGGTGAACTTGTATGTACCAAATGAACGCCAAAATAGTTTCCTAAATAAGGTATATCGAATATTAGAGAAGGAAAAAACAACAAAAATGATTGTAGCGGGAGATTTTAATTTAATAGGATCAAATATAGATAGTACAAATACAACGAGATGTGTGGGTGGAAATAAAATGCATGTGTTAAATAATTGGTTGAAATCCTTGGGGTTGAAAGATACATGGAGGGTGCTTAAAGGATCGGAAAGAGCCTATACATATTTTTCACAAGTGTATAATACATATTCCAGAATAGATTACATATTTGTCACGGATAACTTGATAAGTAACTTAGAAGGCATAGAAATAGGAATTTTCAAAGAATCGGACCATGCAAAAGTTTTGTTGGAAATGAAAATAGATGCTATAAAGAGTATGAAAAATTGGAGATATAATGTCAGATTGTTTAGAGATAAAAAATACAAAGATCAAATGGTAGAAAAATGGGAAGAAAATTGGAAATGGAATGACACAGGGGAAGTAGGAATAGGTATAGTATGGGATACAATGAAAGCAATATTTAGGGGTGAAAGTATCAAGATGGCAAGTATTAGAAATAAACAGTTAAAAACTAAACAAGAAGAAACTGAAAAAGAGATTAAAAAGTTACAGGAGGAACATGCAAGAACTAAGGATAGAAAGGCTTACGAAAGGATGCAGGGATTAAGGAAGGAATTAATAGGAAATGATATGGAAAAGGTGAAAAGAGATTTAGTATACTTAAAAAGAGAATATTTTGAATATAGTAATAAAAACTCAAAATTGTTGTCAAGAGCGGCTAAAGAAAAAAGTAGAAGGGAAATAGGGACTATGGTAGATAAGGAAGGTATAAGATATAATAAGACTAAAGATAAATGTAAAGTGATTAGAGAATTTTATCAAGATTTATATTCTAAAAAGAAGATAAATATAGATAAATTAAAGGATAGATTGGAAATGCAAATTAAAAATAAAATAAGTCAGGAGCATAAACAAAGAATGGAAGAATTAATAACTGAAAAAGAGATTAAAAAGGTAATAAATAAACTGAAATCAGATAAATCACCCGGAGAAGATGGACTACCCGCTGAATTTTACAAAGAGTTTAAGGATATAGTAATCCCAAAACTGTTAAAATTGTATAATGGTATTCTTATTGGGGAACAGTTACCTGTATCATGGTATAGAACAATAATTGTCTTATTACCAAAACCGGGAAAGGACCTAGAAAAAGTAGAATCATACAGACCTATCTCCCTGATAAACCAAGATGCTAAGATTTTTACGGCAATATTGGCAAATAGATTAAATAGTTTTATGGACAAATATATAAATAAAGACCAGGCCGGATTCGTGAAAGGGAGACATATGGCAGACTTAGTAAGGCGAGTATTAGATTTAATAGACGTGGCAAGACAGAATAAAGAGAAAGTAGGTTTATTATCGTTAGATATTTTTAAAGCATTTGATTCTTTACAATGGGTAACAATTAGCGAGATAATTAAGAGTTACGGATTTGGTAACAGGTTTGTAAAAACAATAGAACAATTATACCAACAAGGATATGCCAAAATTAGAGTCAATGATGGCCTCACAGAGGAATTGAGACTAGAGGCAGGAACAAGGCAAGGATGTCCTCTATCTCCAATACTATTTATTATGGCAATGGAAATATTAGCTAATATAATAAGGGAAGACAAAAATATAGAAGGAATAATGGAAAATAAAATTAGTTTATATGCAGATGATACTTTACTAATCATGAAACAGCCTAGAAGAACTATGGAAAGGATTCAAAAACATTTAAAGGATTTTGAACAAATCACAGGCCTGAAGGTAAATTGGGAAAAATCTGAACTGATTTTAAGTAATATTGAAAAGGAAGAACAAAAGAAAATTAGAGATGAATTTAAATTGCAGATCAAAGCGAACCTGAAATATTTAGGGATAATTATTTCTGATAAATTAGAGGATCTGAAAAGATTAAATTACGATAAACAAAAGAAGGAACTCAAGGCTAAAATTCTACAGTATCAAAAACTGAAGTTGTCTTGGTTTGGCAGAATAGCATTGACTAAAATGATGTTATTACCAAAACTAAACTTTTTATTCGATGCCTTACCAATTCAACTGACGGATAAAGATATTGAGGAATTTCAAAAATTATTTGATAATTACTGTAACGGAGGACGTAGAGCTAGAATTTTAAAAAAATGTGGTATTTATCTCAAAAAGAAGGGGGCTTAGGAATACCTAACCTAAAGAATTATTACAAAGCATTCCAGATAAAGAACGTAGTTAAGATTTTGACGAAGGAGTCGGTTATTTGGGAAGAAATTGAAATGAAGGAAGTAAAGGAAGTGGGTAAGAGCCTCTTTTTAGACAAGGAATCAGGGAAAATATTGGTTAAAAATAGAATGATGAAATCAATGTTGGGAGTATGGAAGAAAATTAAAATGAAATTGGCCCCAAATATCTCACCGATAATTGAAATAGAAGATTTGAAAAAGTTCCCAATAAGAATGGATAATGAGATGAAAGAAATATTGTCGACAAATAAGGTTCTCCTGTTGAAAGATTGGATACGAGTCTGCAAAGATAATGGGATGAAAAGAGAGCTATATACCCGGATGAAGTTGAATTGGTTTCAGATAGCAATGTTGAACAAGTGGAATAATAAATATTGGAGGGAACGGAGTCTGGAAAGAGATAGGACGGAATTTGAGGAATTAGTATGGAAAATAAGGAAGGAGGAAATTGGAATTAAAGGGTTGGTTAGTAAAATTTATAAAATAATAAACACAGAAGGTAAACCACAAGAAATATTAAGAAATACATGGGAACAGGATCTGAATTTGAAGATAACGGAAAAGGAGTGGCAAAATAAATGGAGAAAAAGAATTATGAGATCCCTGTCGGTTAGAATAAAGGAACATAACTTTAAAATGTTATGGAGGTGGTATCTGACCCCTATGAAATTACATCAGATAGATAAGAAAAACAATAAAATGTGTTGGAGGTGTAAAAATACCTTGGGTACATATGTTCATATGTGGTATGAATGTAAAGTGGTAGAAAAATTTTGGATAAAAATTGAGACTGAGATTGGAAAAATCTTGGGATTGTGTTTTAAATTGGGGCCAGGCACCACTCTATTGACCGATGTTGATAATGTTAATATAGATAATGATAAGAAAGAGCTGTTGTCTATGATGCTTGTAATGGGAAGATTGTGTATTGCAAAAAACTGGAAAAGTGAAGTAACGTTAAAGGTGGAAGATTGGTATGGGCAGATGTGGGATCTCGCATTGAATGAAAAATTAACATGGGAGTTAAACGTTAAGAAAGGTATAGTAAAAGAAAATAGATTCTGGAATATATGGCGAAAATTTGTTGAATATTCATTGACGAGAGATGGAACATATAAATTGACACCAGACCAAATGAAATTTTGGGAACAATAGAAACGAATGGGAGATCCCACAACCTCCTAGGACAATGTATATAGCACCGGGTGATAAAGTATGTAATTGTATGTAATATATAGTCTGTATTTTTTCTTTTTTATGAAGGCAATGTTGTTTTTCTCTTCTAGGTGAATGTATTCAATGTATACTCGCTTATTCCGTCTCCGGACGGAATTGCTGCCTTTCAGAAAAGATCTTAAAACCTGGCTGGCGGGTCAAGTGTGGGGTGCAGGTGGAAGGGTAACCGCCATTGGGTGGTTGGTGTAGAAGAACTCTTCCCCATGGTGCCTTTGGATCCTGCAGCCCTTGTTTTTAGGGGGTGGGTAGTTTTAACTGTTTTAACTGTTTTAACCTGTGTTTTTAATTTTTATTGTGAACCGCCCTGAGTTGGCTTTGGCCGAGTGAGCGGTATATAAATGTGATAATTAAATTAAATTAAATTAAATTAAATTATTTGTTTTTTCTTTTTTATTGCATTGTATTGTATTGTACTGTAATGTTATGAATGTTTAAGTTTTGTAATTTTGTTTAAAAATTAATAAAAAAACAATTCAATACAAAAATATAATTACACTACTATATAAAACATTTCAATAAAATAAAAAAACTCTCATACATTCAATATAATGAATATTCTTGCTCGTCAAACTTATTCTCTTTATGTCTATTATTTTTAGTATAAAACAAACTCGTTATTTCTCTGCTATACTACAACAAAATAAAATGAGAAAGAGAAAAAAATAAAATATATATGCATATACATAAACACCAGTGATATATACATTGCCCTGGGGGTTGTGGTTTATCACAGCCTTCTCTTATTACACATCTACTTTCGTCTTTCTTCATTGCAATGCCTTGCTTTCATTATTTACAGTCTTTCTACTCCTTATGTGGAAAACCCTTCCGGATACAGTTCTTCCCCTCTCCCTGCTTCTGTATGGATTTATGTAAAAGACAGCATAGGGCCACCTTTCTCATAAAGCACATTCATGAAGGGAACCTTTGGCCCTCACCTGACTGTTCTCCAGCAGTAACTATTTTGCTCCTGTTTCCTGTGCCAGCTGCAATTACTCCTGATGAGATGCTTCTAGTTTTCCTGTTTTGTTTTGTCTCTCTTCCATGGTTTCATTAATTTTAAAAAAAACATTTTAGAGAATATAAAAATGTCACAAGACCAGACAGATCTGGTTGTAACTTGGTCTCCAGTCCTGTGACAGGGTGTAAAACGATGGGCAAAGGATCTATTACAGGCACACAAAGTTCTTAATGCACTACATAAATAATGCTACAGAGAACAGACTCTGTAAACAAGTATATGATTCATATACTTTATTAATAAATGGATATAAATAAAGTCTGTCCTCCAATATTAAATCATTCCTGGATTGCTGGATTGATTTCGAACTGGATTGTCTTTCTCAGCAGCTTCTGTTTTAAAATAAATAATATGCCTGTATAACAAAGTTGAACATTTCTTGAATCTCCCAAACACTTGATTAACCTTCAAATCATGACCAAAAAGTTAAAGTACATTCAACACCAGGACCTGGAAGTTATCTCTTTTATACCAGAGATTTCTGTCATTAGGTAAATGAAGGATGGGGCTGGGATAGGGCAAGAAGTTAGTCCCTTCCCTAGCTTGATTTTAGCCCAAATCCTAGTGTGTAACAATGGAGTTGAATGGATCTCAAATAAATAAACAAAAGTTTCTCATTACAAGTCATGCCTTCCTTCCCCTTCAGAATCAAACTGAGGTATGAGTAGTGGTGGAAAGTTGTAGAGCTAGTAGTGGGCTCTAATCGGCAAAACAGTGCCTCAATATCCAATTATATTCATAGACTCATAGAAAAAGGGAATTGGAAAGGACCTATAAGGTCATCAAATCTGACGCTCTGCTCAATCAGGACCAGGAAGGGATTCAAACAGCTTAATCAGCCAACTAATGCCTATTGCAAATCTGGATTTTTGCAATTGTGTTAAAGCAGGGGTCCTCAACCTTTTAAAGCGGGGGCCAGACTGGTGGTTGCAGTGGCACTGATGACAGTGTGTGGGGAGTGGTGGGAGCTCAGGGTGGTCCGCCGCTGCCACCACTGTCTTTGGCGGTGGTGTCAGGACTACCCCAAGACCCCACTCCACCCACACCACCAGTGGTGGCAGAACCACCTGAGCCCCCATTAACTCTACCCTTACAACTTCTGCCCTGCTACAGAGCACCATTAGGGACACGCTAGGCCAAGCAGAGGGGGGAAGGATTGAGGAGGTTGCCGGGGGGAGGAGCAGATGCCGAAGCTGCCCCTGCAGCGTTGCCTGCTTCGGGACCTACTCCATCGGCCCCGGAGACGCGAGGCTGGTGCATGGCTCCCCCAAAAGAGGACAATGTTGTTTTCTTTGGAGTACATTTTGGACATGGAGCCCTGGCTGTGTTTGGGGTTGTGGGTTTAACTTTGTTTTTGGTATGAACTTTGCTTAATTGTATGTTACCTTTTCTGAATTGTGTTCTGTAATTTGTAATTTTGAAAATGTGTAATTTTTGTGATATGTTGTGAGGCCGCCCTGAGTCGGCCTTGTGCTGAGTAGGGCGGGGTACAAATTAAATTGATTGATTGGCAGAAGAAGAAGCGGCTGCTAGAGTGAGGGCATGGTCCAGATGATTTGGTGCCGCTGGCCTGGATCCAGCCTGTGGGTCATAGGTTGAGGATCCCTGTGTTAAAGTATGCAGAAAAGCAGACTCTCAGAACCAAAGGACTATTTCTATTTATCTTTTCTGGCAATCTAGTCAATATGCTTTCATAGTTTTAAAGAACTGCAATGCCAGAAGTGGCCCTAAGGACCCTATCTATCTATCCATCCATCCATCCTACCTGCCTAATTGGTGAAAAGAAAGAAATCTACAAATAAAGCATCCTTGACAGTGACTATTTAACTACTGCTTAAACATTTTCAACGAAGGAGAATCCATCACCCTCCAAGTCAATCTATCCTCTTATTGAATAGCTCTTTCTGTCAAGAGTAAGTTCTCTGCAATGTTTAGTCAAAAACTTTCTAGTAATTTACTTTACATCCAACAGTGTAGAGCTGTAGAAAACAAGCTTGCTTCATCTTCCTTGTGTCAAGCTTTTACATATTCAAAAATGGCCATCATATCACCTCTCATTCTTCTCTTCCCTCAGCTATATATACCTCCATCCCTCAACTGCTCCTCATAGGATTTAGTTTCTAGACCTTTAGCCTTTCTGCTTGCTCTCCTCTGGATATGTTCCAGATTTTCAATTTCCTTTTTAAACTCTAGTGCCCAGAATTGGACACTAAGAGGACTGACCAAAATAGAACAGAAAGGTACTATTACTTCTCTTACTTTGGACACTATAATTTTGTTGCTGCAGCCCAGTATTGCCTTTGTTTCTCCGCACCCGTGACATAATATTGTTGAATTGTGTTTCACTTGTAATCTAGCAAGATTCCTGGATCTTTTTCTCACATACCATCTAATATCTGTCCATCTGCTATTCCCCACCTAAACATAGAACTTAATATTTCTCCCTTTGTCCTTATTGTTCTTTAACCTGTTAAGAGTCATTTTAAACCCTTTATCTATTTTCTGAAATATTAGCTGCTCTTCCCAGTTTGGTATAATCTGATAAGCATCCTCTCCACTCTTCACTCAATTAATGTATAAATGTAACAAACAATACTGGGGCCAGGACATTCCACTCATCACTTCTCTGCATACCTGTCAATCCGCGGCTCCGGAAAAACGGGACCTGTGCACATCGCTTGTGCGCAGGTCGCGTTCCACGCATGCGTGGAAAGGGTTTACCCCTTCCACGCATGCGCGGAAGCGCTACGCTGCTTGCGCAGCCCTTACGCAAGTGATGTAGCACTTCCGTGCATGTGTGGAAGGGGTAAAACCCTTCTGTGCATGCATGGAAAGCGTTTCCCCCGCTGCCAAATTACAGGGTTTTGGCAGCGGGGGCCGGGTTATGATGTCAATCGATGTCAATTTACGGGGTAATCCCGGCCAAATCGGGAAAGTTGACAGGTATGCTTCTCTGCAGAATGGCAAGAAACCATTGGTCAGCAGCTGTTAGGCAACCAGCAATATTCCTAGGATACCACCTGTCAAACAGCCACCCCATCTTTTGGGACTACACTCATTTTCAAGAGGTAAAGGTAAAGGTAAAGGTTTCCCTTGCTCGAAAGCCAGTCGTATCCGACTCTAGGGTGCAGTGCTCATCTCTGTTTCTAAGCCGAAGAGCCAGCGCTGTCTGCTTCTGCAGACGTTTCCGTGGTCATGTGGCAGGCATGACTAGAGCGCACGGAACGCTGTTACCTTCCCACCGAAGTGGTCCCTATTTATCTACTTGCAATTTCTTGCTTTCGAACTGCTAGGTTGGCAGGAGCTGGGACGAAGACGGGAGCTCATTTCCGTCCTGCAGTACTCGGGAATCGAACTGCTGACCTTCCGCTTCCCAGTCAGCGTCTTAGCGACTTGAGCCACTGCAGTTCCCTCATTTTCAAGAATCCTCAAAGATTTTGAAGCCTTTAACTCAGAGACTATATACATGGACACATAGCTCATTCTTTGGGGCAGGTTGGGACAGATTGGCCTTATCACATCTATTCTTGTCAGAGACCAGGATGTAAATGGCTGGCTAGCACCATTTATTTATTTATTATTTCAATTTCTATACCACCCAGTTGGCAATGGCCAACTCAGGGTGGTTCACAATCATAATAAAAACATAATTAAAAACTGCTTAAAAAACTACCCTCCCCCTAAAAATGGGTGCACGGACCGAAGGGGCTAGAATTTCACTATACCAGCCACCCAACGGAAGTCACCCTTCCACTTGCACCCCATACTTGGCCTGCCAGCCAGGTTTAAAGTTCTTTTCTGAAAGGCAGCAATTCCGTCTTGTTGTGTTCTAATGGTTTTACCTTCCACAATGTATCTGAACCAATGTAACTTTGCCTATAGCAACAATGTAACCTTCAGCTGCATCATATGAACCCTGTAAGAGGACGCGAGCTAATGACCACCAGCTGGCAGCAGCGAGCGTCCAAGCTCCCTTGGTCCAAACTCATCAAAGGCAACAGCGCGGGAAGTTTTCCCGCCATCACCTACACCTGGACAAGAAGGGCGTGACCCGCAATGACGTCACGCAGACAGTAGCCAATGGGCTACCACGGAACCACGTTCAAATGTATTACTACTGTATATAAAGAGCTATCGATCCGCCATTACCTCATGTTCCCTCTGTCCACGATGCAATAAACCTGAGTTAACCTAGCCCGAGGCTGTGTCCTGCGTCTTGGTTTGCATACACCAAATTGGCGACGAAGGTGGGATGATGGATCCCCACGGAACAGCCAGGGCACAGAGCGGGTTCAACATCACCAAACCGCAAGACTGGGAGCTGCTTGAGATGGACTTCCAGGCGGCACTGGTGGAACTCAAAGTCAAAGGAGACGACGAGGAGAGGAAGAGGGCCATCCTCACCAGAATGCTCGGAGTGGAAACCAAGCGGACGCTGGTGGGCATCATCGCTCCGAAGAAGGTGAGCGAATTTAAGGCGGACGACATCATGAAGCTGCTGCGAGAGCGCTTCCGTCCCTCGAGGGCAATGTTTCCCGCTCGGAGCGCGTTTTGGAGGCGAGTCCAAGCGCCGGACGAGTCGGTTGAGGCATTCGTGGCCGCCATGAGGATAGCCGCCGCCCCCTGCAAATGGGACAACATCCTAGAGATGGCCCTCAGGGACGGCGTGCTGTGTGGCCTGAAAGACAAGGAGGTGCAGCGCAGCTTGATGAACAAGGAGCCGCCACCCACGCTGGCAGAGGTCGTAGAGGCCGCGGAAGCCGCAGAGTCCACGAATGCTGGAGTGGACGAGATGCACCAGTGGCGTGAGTGGCGCCCTAGGGCCGGCAAGGCGGAAAATTCGGTGCACGGGAAGTCCGGACAGTCGGTGCACGCAACTCGACGGGCCTCAAAGTCGTCTACGGAAGGCAGCGACGGCGAGGAGGTCCAGAAGGTCCGAAAGGGTGGTCGACGCTGCGAGGGTTGCGGAGCGGCCCATGAGCGTGCGAGATGCCCGTTCAGGAAGGCCGAGTGTTATACCTGCGGCCGTCGGGGGCACATCGCCAAGGCATGCAGAAAACGGAAGGAGGGCCGGAGGCAGTCACAAGACCGTTCGGCCAGACCGGACCGTCCAGCGAGGCCCAAAGATGGCGCCCAGACCACGAGGAAGCAGGATGGCGTGGGCCGCGTCTCGGACGACAGCGAGGACGACGCCCCAGTGTTCAGCGTGTCCGCGGGACAGTCCCATTACTTCGTTGAGGTACTAGTACAAGGGGCCCCTATTAGGATGGAAATTGACTCGGGGTCCTCCTATTCTATAATTCCCCAGAAAGAGTTCTTGAAAATCGACCCCCACGTGCGGCCCAAACTTAAAACGTTGAGGTCCACGCTACGAGACGTACAGGGAAACAGCATTCCGGTGTTGGGGGTCGGGAAATTTCGGGTCAATTTTAAGAGACATTCTGCGGAACTGCCCCTAGTTGTCCTTAAGGGGGGAAGTTGTAGCCTCCTAGGGACACAGTGGTTTCAGCCCTTAGGTTTGTTCATAGGGGGAGTGCATACAGTGGGGGTGGACCCAATACAAGCGGTTTGCGATGCGCATCCCGCCGTTTTTAAGAAAGGACTCGGAAAGTTCAAGGGACCCCCTGTAGCCTTCGACTTAGACCCGGAGGTCCGCCCGATAAGACTCAAACCGCGCAGGGTGCCGTTCGCACTCAAGGACAAGATAGAGGCGGAACTGGACAAACTGGTGGGCCAGGGGATTCTTATTCCTGTTGATTCCGCGGAGTGGGAAACTCCAATTGTAACGGCTCTAAAGGCTAACGGGGAGGTGCGCATTTGCGCTGATTATAAGTGTACAATTAACAAGGCGATCCGCCCTAATGCATACCCGGTGCCGGTGATCAGCCACCTTTTGGCCAGGCTGAATGGGGGAAAGTGTTTCGCTAAACTCGATTTGGCACAAGCCTATCAGCAACTTCCTGTGACCCCCGCCACGGCCGCGGCACAAACGATAGTTACACATAAAGGGGCGTTCCAGGTGTCGCGTTTACAGTTCGGCGTGAACTCGGCACCCGGCCTTTTTCAGTCGCTTGTGGAACGCCTCCTGAAGGGACTGGAGGGGGTGTTGCCTTATTTTGATGACGTGTTGATAACAGGGGGGAGTGAGGCTGAACTGGCAAAGAGATTGGACAAAGTACTAACCGTGTTCGAGAAAGCGGGGCTGAGACTGAGGAAGGACAAATGTGTTTTTTTTTCGAAACTGAGGTCAAGTTTTTAGGGTTCCGGATCACACCCGAGGGGATTAAGCCGTCTAAATCCAAAGTAGCAGCCATAAAGAAGGCCCCTCGCCCCACATCCAAAACCGAGCTACAGTCTTTCCTGGGGCTCCTCAATTTTTACCATACATTCCTCCCGCGGAAGGCGTCCGTGGCCGAACCGCTCCATCGGTTACTTAAAAAGGAGGAGACATGGATGTGGGGTGACGAGCACGAGAGGGCGTTCAAAGAACTAAAGCAACTCTTAACATCTGAGGCAATCCTGACGCATTTCGACCCCAAACGGCCAGTGGTCCTAGTCTGTGATGCATCCCCGGTGGGGGTGGGGGCGGTGCTTTGCCACGTGTTGGATGACGGAAGGGAGGCCCCGGTAGCGTTTTATTCAAGGTCCCTGTCCCAAGCGGAGCGCAATTACGCACAAACCGACAGGGAGGCATTAGCAATAGTAGCGGGAACCAAAAAATTTCACGATTTTTTGTATGGCCGCCCGTTCAAAATCGTGACTGATCACAAGCCACTGTTAGGGATTTTCACGGCAAGCAAGCCCACGCCGCAGATCCTGTCCCCGAGAATGCTGCGATGGGCTATTTTTCTCAACGCATACCAACATGAGTTGGAGTACCGGCCCGGAAAGGAGATCAGCCATGCTGATGCACTTTCGAGATCTCCTTTGCCCTTGTCGGACGACCAAAAGGCGAGAGTAGACAGAGACCGCCAGGTGTTGCTAATTGAGGTCTTAGACGCACCCCCAATAGTACCAACCGACATTGCTAGGGCGACAGGCAAGGACAGAACGCTGGAGAAAGTTAGTTCATGGGTACAGAAGGGGTGGCCGGCATCGTCCCCAAGCACAGAATTCGACCCATTTTTTCGGAAAAAGCTAGAGTTGTCCCTAGAGAGGGGGTGCCTTTTGTGGGGCCAACGGGTGGTGGTCCCTACGTCCCTGCGGCCGAGGGTGCTCGAACTGCTGCACATCAGCCACCCGGGCATAGTTCGTTCAAAGGCGCTGGCCCGGAGTTACTTCTGGTGGCCACAGCTGGACGCGGACATTGAGCACATGGTCGGCACTTGTGAGGCATGCCAGGGATCCCGACCAGAGGCGGCCCATCTTCCGCATAGGGAATGGGACACAGCCTCGGGCTAGGTTAACTCAGGTTTATTGCATCGTGGACAGAGGGAACATGAGGTAATGGCGGATCGATAGCTCTTTATATACAGTAGTAATACATTTGAACGTGGTTCCGTGGTAGCCCATTGGCTACTGTCTGCGTGACGTCATTGCGGGTCACGCCCTTCTTGTCCAGGTGTAGGTGATGGCGGGAAAACTTCCCGCGCTGTTGCCTTTGATGAGTTTGGACCAAGGGAGCTTGGACGCTCGCTGCTGCCAGCTGGTGGTCATTAGCTCGCGTCCTCTTACAGGGTTCATATGATGCAGCTGAAGGTTACATTGTTGCTATAGGCAAAGTTACATTGGTTCAGATACATTGTGGAAGGTAAAACCATTAGAACACAACACCCCTCCCCCCTAGGACGAGACAAAGTCTCGAGCCCACACTTACACACACTCCCCCCCCTAGGAGACAAAGTCTCTCAGCCAAGATGGCTTATTTCGAACACGCTGGGGTCTCGATGCGGGCTGCCTTTCCCCGGGTTTGCTACCTTCTCTTTGTCCCCTGGTTTCCTGTCCTGTAATTGGAGAGGGAGACTCGTTAGTGACTTGCCGCGGCTCCGCGGCGTTGTTGGGAGGTGTGCTCTTTCTTAGGGAGGAGCCGGGGGCATTGGGGGCTAACGAAAAACCCCTCTTCTCGCTTGGATGGGTGGGGGAACACTCCTGAAAACCCCCCCGGCTCGCAAAATCAAAATCAAAATTACAATCGGGGGCAGCGGTCGCGAACTCCTCTCCCCCTTCCCGGGCCTCTGATAGGACTGGTGTATCAAAAGGGTATGAGTCGGGGCCGCTGCTTCTGCCCTCCCCCCTTGCTTGGGACTGTTGTCCGCTGCTGTCTCCCCCTTGGGCTAAGCGGGTGGGGGAGAACCCTAACGCTGAATCCTGTTGCTGAGCCCCACTGACTGGCCTACTCACTCGGTGCCTCAGTTGGTCTGCGTGCCTCCTCCAGAGGAGGCCGGTGTTAGTCTCGACCCGGTACGACACTGGCCCCGTCTGTTCTACAACCGTCCCTGGTACCCAGGCTGGCCCTGCGCTGGAATAGTTCCTGCAGTGAACAGGGTCGCCGGCGGCGAAACCTTTCGAGACTGCCAACCCTATGTTTTTCCCTTTATCCTCGACTCTCGTCGGGTCTAGCCTGGACAGGATCGTGGTCAGTTTTCGCCGCATCAAGAGCTCTGCCGGCGAGTAGCCTGACGCTAAGGGGGTCACCCTATACGCTAAGAGGAACTGGCATACTTGGTGATTCAGGTCCCCCGGGCCCATGCGCCGCAGCGCCTCCTTTGTTGTACGCACCAGCCGTTCCACTTGGCCATTCGTGGCCGGGTGAAACGGCGCGGATGTGACATGCCGAATGACGTTTGCCTCCATGAATGCCCCGAACTCAGCGGAGGTGAAACAACTAGCGTTATCGCTGACTAAAGTGTCGGGTAAACCGAACGTGGAAAAGACTCTCCTTAGCTGGCTAATTGTCGTGGCGGAGGACGTGCTCTTTACTGGGATAACCTCCAGCCACTTGGAGAACGCATCCACCACCAGGAGAAACATGGTTCCTCGGAATGCCCTTCCACTTGCACCCCATACTTGGCCTGCCAGCCAGGTTTAAAGTTCTTTTCTGAAAGGCAGCAATTCCATCTGGAGACGTAGCTCTGTTGGTAAGAGGTTCCAGAGTGCCAGTGCGGACACAGAGAAGGCCCTCCTCCTTGTGCTAGAGAGGTGAGCCTCTCTAGCAGATGGTACAATAAGAGAGCCCCTCCGGTCCGCCCTAGTTGGATGGACAGACGTCCTTAGGGTGATGTGGTCTTTTAGGTAGCCTGGCCCACTGTCATGCAGGGCTTTAAAGGTCAAAACCAGCACCTTGAATTGCACCCGGAGGCAAACTGGTAACCAGTGCAGCTCCCAAAGCAGTGGCAAGGCATGGGCATAACATCCACACCCCATCACCACCTGGGCTGCCGCATCCTGGACCAGCTGTAGCCTCCAAATGGTCATCAAGGGCGCATTACAGTAATCTAGTCTGGAGGTGACCAGAGCATAAGTGACCATGACCAGGGAGTCCCTGTCCAGGAATGGGCACAACTGGTATCAGGACCGAGGGCTACCAAGATCAAAGGCAGGAGCAGACAGGGGGACAAGTTTAGTCCAGTAGAAAAGATAAAGTTCAAGGAGTCCAGAAGTCAAACAACCAAGAGAACAAACAAAGAAAGATAATCTAGGGGTGGGGCAAGAGTTGGGGGTTCACACAAAGCAACACAACAAATCCAGAATCTTTTATTACTGAGGCACCTTTTAGGGCAGGGGTCAGCAAACTTGGCTCTAGATGTTCTTGGACTTCAATTCCCAGAAGCCCTGATCAGCAGGTGTACTGACTTGGGCTTCTGATAATTAAAGCCCAGAAACACCTGAGAGCCAGGCTTTCCAAACCCTGTTCTAAAGGGAGAGGCCAATTCTTATATAGCTCTTCTCACATGGCTGTCAGGTGGAGCCCATCCTGGCCTCAACAGCTGGGAGGGTAATCAGAGTTGTTTTCTTAACAGCTGGAGCCCTGAAGCTGCCTCAGATTCTGACAAGACTTCAGTCAGGCCAATACACTCTTGGATGATCTCCGGCGGGAGCGGGATGGAGACAACCCTTCTGTCCTTGCTCTTCTTGATCTCTCAGTGGCTTTCGATACGGTTGACCACGGTATCCTTGTGGGCCGGCTCCAAAGATTGGGGGCCAAGGGCACAGTGTTGTCCTGGTTTTCCTCATTTCTGATGGGCCGGACTCAGTCGGTGTCTTTAGAGAGCGGGTTGTCCAGCCCTAGGTTGCTCCCATGTGGGGTGCCTCAGGGCTTGGTACTCTCACCTCTATTGTTTAATATCTACATGAAACCGCTGGGCAAGATCATTTGTTCCCACGGGGTGAGGTATCATCAATATCCAGATGATACCCAGCTGTACATCTCGGCCCGTGGGGACCCGAGTGATTCTGTCAAAGTTCTAACCAGGTGTCTGGAGGCTGTCCAGGTCTGGATGGGGGACAACGGGCTTCAGCTGAATCCTGGCAAGACTGAGTGGCTTTGGGTGCGGGGCCCCGTGTTATCCCGGGAACTACCATCTTTGGTCCTGGCTGGGACATCTTTGCCCCAGTCAGATCCGGTGCATAATTTAGGGGTCCTCCTAGACTCACGGCTACTGCTCGAAGAGCAGGTGGCAGCTGTGGCTAGGAGGGCCTTTGCACAGCTTCGTGTAATCTACCAATTGTGCCCGTTCCTGGACCAGGACTCCTTGCTCACGGTCACTCACACTCTGGTCACCTCCAAATTGGATTATTGTAACGCGCTCTACATGGGGCTGCCCTTGGCGACTATTCGGAGACTTCAGCTGGTCCAGAATGTGGCTGCCCGGGTAGTGATGGGGCGCGGGCATTATGTCCGTGCCTCACCACTGCTCTGAAAGCTGCACTGGTTGCCGGTGTGTCTCCGGGTACAATTCAAGGTGCTGGTTTTGACCTTTAAAGTCCTTCATGGTATTGGACCATGCGACTTAAGGGACCGCATTGTCACAAGAAATTCAGCCCATCCTACTAGGGCAGACAGGAGGGGCTCCGTGGTGGTTCCATCAATGAGAGAGGTATATCTGATTGGGGCCAGGAAGAAAGCCTTCTCCGTGTCTGCCCCAGCCTTGTGGAACCTCCTTCCACCTGAGGTGCGCCTCCAGACAGAACTACTCCCATTTAGAAAGATGCTGAAGACATGGCTGTTTCAGCATGGGTGGGGCATGAGTGCCCCTACCTCTCAGGCCCGCTGGCTTGTCTAGCCAGGGAGACGGACCTGTCCTGTCTTGGATCTGTTTTAATTGAGGGTGGTGGGTGGTGAGGGTTGTTTTTTGAATGTTTACATAGGTTTTATGTGTTTTAATGTGGATTTTAGCTGGGGTTTTTAGCTGTGAATGTTGTTAATTGTTTTATATTGTATTCTATTTTTCTTTTTGTTTTCCCTTTTTCCTCTTTCCTCTTTTGTTGTTAGCCACCCTGAGTGGTGTTTCCCACCAGGAGGGCGGGATATAAATTACATAAATTACATAAATAAATAAATATACCTCAACCTGCCTCATTTTGATAGCCTGTCAGAGATTAAACTAGTACTAGTGTGTTCCCAATGTTTGGTTTTTGGCCTTCAATTCCCAGAAGCCTAAGTCAGTTCCCCAAAAGCACTGATCAGCCAATGTACTGACTGAGGCTTCTGGGAATTGAAGTCCCCCTTTGGGGTGTGTACCTGACATTGGGAACCACTGGGTTAAACAAAATTGCCCCATTTTATTATATCTCATCCACAGCATCAGAGATCAGCTGTAAAATGGCTTTTTATCCCCACCCCTGCTATAGAGAGGGCTCAGGGGGAAAAACCAAACAGAAATAATGGAACTCCTCCATCAAGTGCAAAGAGGGAACTACCCACCACCACCAATTGGACTCCAATCAGTGGGATGTGTATGTGTGCACCTGACAAGGGAAAGTGAATTTGATTCCCCACTGTGCCTCCAGGGAGAACGATCAACCTGTGTAACCCTGGGCAAGCTGCACATTCCTAAGGTGCCCCAAGAAGAAGGCAATTATAATGTACTTCTGCATATTCTCTACCCTACAAAGGGTAGAGAAGTAAGTCAGAATTCACTTGCAAAGTAGCTGTGCTGCTGCAGCCCCATAGGGAAAGAAATATGCTCTCTGGATGTAGGGGTCACACCAAACAACATTTTGCTCCTCCCCCTGGCCACAATCAGCCTTTTAAAAACCACCCTACACTGGCCTGAGAGGACCAGTGTAGACAAACCAACAGTTCATTTGGCCCAGGAGATTGAAACTTATTTAAAGCATTTAGATGTCCCCAAACTGCCTCTTGCCAATCTTGGGAATAAAATAAAGTTAGAATAAAATTTGGCAAGATGCTTTAGTTATTTGGAACAACTTTCTTCTGAAAGTAGACATTCAGACGTTCTGCATGTAATCAAGTCAATTCAGAGGTACAGTAACCCTTTCCAGAGTTTTCTAGACAGAGAATACATAGAAGTAGTTTACCTTTCCCTTCTAATGTGGGTGCCATGGGACTGTGCACCTTGCCCAGAGCTACACAGGCTGACTCTTCTCCCTGGAGCACAATGGGGAATGAAACTCCCAACCTCTGGCTTTGCAGCCAGATAACTAAACCAATAAGCCATCCAGCCAACTTCTGCCTTATATACGTTGCCAATTAGTATATCTCCACCCTCTTAATGTATTGGACCTATCCTTCTGTCCTTCTTCTTATTCCAAGCATATCTGAAATCCCCTTTGGTTTTGGCCTTTCTTGTAAGTTTGAGCTCATTTTTGGGCCTTAACCTTAACCCTCCAAATTCTCTCTACAACTATTAGCTACTTGCTTGTAATCTTCTCTGTTGATATGTTTAAACTGATAACTGGGGGAAAGCCGACAGGAGCTGGGCAGCATCCGGTTCGGGAAAGTGTGTATTTGAGTAGTGAGGAGGATGCAAAAATTACTGAGCAGAGCGAGGAGCTAGTCACTAGCATTCTAGCAGTAGGATGCAAGAGGCAGTCTAACAATGCAACTGGACACAAAAGACTGTGTCAGAAAAGCATATATAAATGCTTGTATACAAATGCCAGAAGCCTCCAGAACAAAATAGGGGAGCTGGAATACTTAGCAATAGATAAGAATATTGATATTATTGGTATCACTGAAACCTGGCGGACGGATGATAACCAATGGGATACAGTTATCCCAGGCTACAAACTGTACAGGAAGGATAGGAAGGGGCAAATGGGAGGTGGTGTGGCCTTGTATGTCAAAGAAGTGATAAAATCGTATGAATTAGAATATCTAGGTGATTTGGAGTCACCATTAGAAGCTCTGTGGGTAAGAGTACCAGGCCACAAGGATGGTCTAACAGTAGGCATGCATATACTATCGGCCTCCGAACCAAACTCTTGAGGGAGACTGGCAGTTGGAGAATGTTGTAAAGGAGGCATCCAAGAAGGGAAGCCTGGTTATAATGGGGGACTTCAATTACCCTCACATAGACTGGGTGAACTGTTGTTCAGCACATGATAAAGAGATAAAGTTCCTAGATATGCTAAATGATTGTTCCCTGGGACAGATGGTTGAAGACCCAACTAGAGGTACAAGAATCCTTGACTTGATCCTGAGTAATACTCAGGATCTGGTGCAAGATGTTAATGTGACTGATCCAATAGGGAACAGTGACCACAACTCAATTATGTTTAACTTGATCATAGACCGCAAGTCACTGATAAAATCTAACACAGAGACCTTAAATTTTCAAAAAGGAAATTTCCCGAAGTTGAGGAAACTAGTAAAAAAGAAGCTGAAAGGGAAAATTGAGAGAGTCCAAACACTCCAAGAGGCATGGAGACTGTTTACAAAAACAATAACAGAGGCTCAATTGGAATGCATACCCAAAAGGAAAAAGGGCACTGCCAGGTCCAAGAGGACTCCAATGTGGCTTACAGGAGCTGTTCGGGAAGTGATCAAAAGCAAGAAAAGCTCATTTAGAAGATGGAAGGCTTGTCCGAATGAGGACAGCAGGCAGAAACATAAATTCTGGCAGAACAAATGCAAGGCAACAATCAGGAAAGCAAAGCAAGACTTTGAGGAGCGTATAGCTAAAAATACTCAGAGAAATAACAAAGACTTCTTTAAGTACATTAGAAGTAAGAACCCAACTAGGAAGGCCATTGGACCATTAGATTACAATGGAAGGCAAGGGGTTATTAAAAAGGAAACAGAGATTGCAGAGAGACTCAATGAATTCTTTGCTTCAGTATTCACTGAAGAAGACAGAGGCCACATGCCCAAAATAGAGCCTATCTTCGTAGGGAGGGAAACCGAAGAATTAAGCCAGATAGAAATAACCAGGGAGGAGGTCCTTGCATGTCTTGTTAAACTAAACACTAACAAATCACCAGGACCAGATGGCATCCATCCACGAGTTCTCAGGGAACTTGAAGATGAAATTGCTGATCTCCTAGCCAAAATATATAATCTTTCCCTCTAATCTGGCTTTGTGCCTGATGACTGAAAGGTAGCGAATGTAACACCAATTTTCAAAAAAGGATCCAGGGGTGATCCAGGAAATTACCGACCTGTCAGTTTGACATGTGTCCCAGGTAAAGTGATGGAAACCATCCTAAAAGATAGAATTAATAGGCACATAGAAGAGAAGGCGCTGCTAAAGGAGAGCCAACATGGCTTTTGCAAGGGCAAATCATGCCTCACTAATCTGTTGGAATTTTTTGAGAGTGTCAACAAGCATGTGGATAAGGGGGATCCAGTTGACATTGTTTATCTGGACTTTCAGAAGGCTTTTGACAAGGTCCCACACCAAAGGCTCTTGAATAAACTTACCAGTCATGGAATAAAGGGACAGGTCTTGTCCTGGATCAGCAACTGGCTAAGGGACAGGAAACAGAGGGTAGCACTCAATGGACACTTCTCCAAGTGGAGGGAAGTAAAGAGTGGGGTCCCCCAAGGTTCAGTACTGGGACCCCTGCTTTTCAACCTCTTCATAAATGATCTAGAGGTAGGAGTAAATAGCAAGGTAGCCAAATTTGCTGATGACACTAAATTATACAGGGTAGTGAAAACTGTGAGAGATTGTGAGGAGCTCCAGAGGGATCTCTTGACACTGGGGGAGTGGGCAAAACAGTGGCAAATGAGTTGCAACATTAGTAAGTGCAGAGTGATGCATGTTGGGGCAAAGAACCCCAATTACATTTATAAACTGATGGGGTCTGAACTCTCTGCGACAAACCAGGAAAGGGACCTTGGTGTCCTGGTGGACAACTCAATGAAGGTGTCAACCCAGTGTGCCTCAGCAGTGAAAAAAGCAAACTCAATGCTAGGGATCATTAGGAAGGGTGTAGAAAATAAGTCAGCAAGTGTCATTTTGCCTCTTTATAAATCTATGGTGAGGCCCCATCTGGAATACTGTGTACAGTTCTGGTCGCCATACCTCCAGAAGGATATTATGGAGCTGAAAAAGTGCAGAGGAGGGGAACCAGAATGATTAGGGGACTGGAACACCTTCCTTACCATCTGAGGCTGCAACGGTTGGGCCTTTTCACTCTTGAACGACGACGTCTAAGAGGTGACCTGATTGAAGTTTATAAAATCATGCACGGTGTGGACAAAGTAGATAAGGAAA
Organism: Bradypodion pumilum; assembly: GCA_035047305.1. Taxonomy (NCBI): domain Eukaryota; kingdom Metazoa; phylum Chordata; class Lepidosauria; order Squamata; family Chamaeleonidae; genus Bradypodion; species Bradypodion pumilum. The sequence continues at coordinate 276,977,708 of JAWDJD010000002.1, read as the reverse complement.
AACTGTTTTCCCTATCGCATAACACTAGAACTAGGGGACACTCCATGAAACTTTTGGGTACTAGTTCTCAAACAAATAAGAGAAAGTACTTTTTCACCCAGAGGATTACTGGCCTATGGAACTCCCTGCCAGAAGAAGTGGTGACAGCTGTCAGTCTTGACAGCTTTAAGAAAGGATTAGACAAGTTCATGGAGGACAAGAGTATCAATGGCTATAATTATGGATACTTAAGGACAACCTCCGGGTTGGAGAGATAGGCAGGATATCTCTCAATATCATTTCCAGGGAATCCTAAGCAGGTGAAGGCATCTGCTTGGGAATACCCTGAAGGAAATGGTGAGCCACTGTGTGAGACAGAATGCTGGACTGGATGGGCTGTGGCCTGTTCCAGCAAGGCTGTTCTTATGTTCTTATGCCCCATCTTCCAAGTTCTATAAGTTCTTCTTTTAAACCTTTGCTCATCTAAAAAGTCAAAAAGGCCTTATCTAAAGACCTTGGCTTCTTTAGGGGTCTTTGATCTTTCTTTCTTGTAGGAATTGTTTGTGATTGTAACTTCAGCATCTCACACTTTGGAACCTGACCTCAATTCTTAGTGAGTATTTCTGACCAGGGATATGAAGCAGTGTTTCCTTAAGCTTGCTGAAACTAGATTCCCTAAAATCTATTCTGCTTTCACTTTAGTGGTAATTATCCTGGGATACTTGGAATAATTTGGAACTCAGGAAGTTAATTATACCAGAGCTGAAGCTCTGTCACCATGAGTAAAGAGAGCAGGGTCCGTCCCCTCCACCCCCCACCCCCCACCCCCCGAGATTCCATAGTGCTGTGGAACAGGGCCATAGCCAGGATTCTAGATGTGGGTGGGTGAATATATTTTTTTAGGATAGGCAACAAAGCCTCTTTTCAATGCATTCCTATGGGAAACCACACTTTGTCAGGGTGGGCAAACTGCTAACTCAAGGTGGGGTGGGCTTGGCCACCCCCTGGCTACTGCCCTGCTGTGGAAGCCAATGCATCCAAAGTATGTGTCTTCCTAAGTAGAGAGGTAGAGGTTAATGGTAGATTGGAGGGATAATACAGTGATACCTCATACAACGTCCAAACTTGGTTCCACAAGTTTGGACTTTATACGGATTTAGACTTTGTATGAGGCATGCAAAATCCTAGCCGCGATGCCTCATACAACGTCCAAACCCTTGCCACGATGCCTCGTACAACGTCGTTTCCATAGAGATACATTGTACTGTAACAGCACAGACTTCAGGGCAAAGTTAAGGAAACAGACAGGAAACTGACAGAACTTTAAGAAATCATTGTCTAAAGGCTAAATACATTCCAAAAACATGTCAAACAACCCTGATTGTCCAAGAACCTGAAGAATGCTGCAAAAATCCCAGGAATGCTTCTAAAAATTCTGACGAAAAAATTCAAACAAAAAACAAACCAAAATTGCTCTCAAAACCACTCCTAAACACTCTTCGCCTCATGCAAAACCCACAAGAGCAATGCACGCATGTGTCCTGCCTTTTATACTGCCCAGGCACAATGCAACCTGGGGAAAACCCCAATGCCTCATACAAAGTCACAGCGATTTTGTATGAGGCAACTTTTTCAAGGAAGTAGGCGATGTTGTACGAATTCGATGTTGTACGAAGCAGACTTTGTATGAGGTATTACTGTATCAGTCAGAAATTCTCTTGCCTTCCAGATATGTTCAGATCAATGAGAGGAAGATTATGTGGTTTTAGTGGAGGGTGGGGGAGAAATCTTAGCTTTCCAAATGAAGTCTTCATTCCTGTTCCTGTATCTTGTATGTGGGTTTTGAGCAAAAAATGAATTCAACCCCAACCAACTATTTCGGGAGCCATCCTGTGACACACCCACAGAACAAAGATGCCAAATAACAGAGGGGAACATCTGCAAATAGTTCTGACTCAGCTCATTTGCCACATGAGATGGGAGAGGGATGTAGATTAAAGAACTAGATGCTCATTATGGTCTTCTCTTTTCTTTTCTGACTTCAAAATGCTTGTGCAGAATCAGTCTGGGCTCCATGCAGGGAAAGCTAACCAGGGAACTGAGAAAGACCCCTATTTTCTGCTGAGGACCAAAGTACAGAAAAGCTTTAGATGTATCAATCTGTCTCTTATACATGCCTATGTATAAGAAAGCAATAGATGGCCATGTAAGTTTTACTAAATAATGTATAGGGAAATGTTACATCTGAAGTGGGTGGGTATAAGGCCCTGGTGGCCAACCTTTGCACTCCAACTGTTCTTGGACTTCAATTACCAGAAGCCCAAGTCAGCACACTTGCTAATCAGGGCTTCTGGGAAGTGAACTCCAAGAACAGCTGGAGTGCAAAGGTTCGCCATCACTGGCATAAGGCCACACCTTCATCCAGGCTGCTATGTCCAGCCCTCCAGCTAAGACTGAAATCCTGACAACTGTGTCAGTACAACCAAGCATCTATTCATCCATCCAAAGAAAGAAAGAAAGAAATTTAAATTACTCCTCTCTTCAGCAAGAGAAAGTATTCAAAGTTGCTTACAGAATATAAAATCATCACAACCAATAAATAATAGCTGAAGCTCATAAACAAACTAAAAGCAGCCGTGCAGACAAGAAACCAAAGCTAACATCGAGTAAATAAAGTTAAGCGACAACAGAATTAAATGCTCCTTTTTAAAAAGATGAAGAAGAAATGTGTTCCGTTGCCAATGGAGCCTGGCTGACATTAATCTGGTCTGCTGGGTGGATCAGACCTGTTGAAATTCCAGACTCAGCCCACCAAGGGTGTAGGGACATATCTCTCCAAGCATTTCTTCCCTTCAAAGCTCCACTCCACAGAATGGAGATTTTTCCCCCATGCACCCACACACCTTCTCACTAGATAGAACAGTAGGATTGCAATAGTAATTCCAAAGGGACAACGGTGTGCATTTGTGGGGAGGGTCCTGCTACCTCTGAGCAATTATGGGAAAGGAAGAAGAGGGTAGGGGCATTACTCATGGCATTCCCTAAATTCCAATATATATTGATTAGGCCTGTAAATTAGAGGTTTATTTCCCTAGCTCTATCTGCCTATTTTTAAGCAACAGGAAGATGACTGTGTGTGTGTCCTTGCTATCACCCACCAGTGATAGGAGATAATGGGAATTCTTTATGTAAAAGCACAGACCTATGTGCCTGGAGCAAGTGAAAATAAACATTGGAGGAAACGCCAGCTGAAGGTTATCTCGTGGACAGTGCCCCATCCCATGTGGTGTGCAATGTATGTGAATTTCCTGCTTCAAATCTAGGCATATATGCAACACCATAAACAGAAGAACACTAAATTTTAAAACTGAATTCATTTCATAAAATACTATTCATTGTGTGAAAATCAAATTCATTTCAGCTTTCTTTGTTAAATTTCTCAAATAATATCCATTTGCTCACCTCATAAATATTTATTCAGACTTTAGTAAGGCATCATTGGCACCAGAGAACCACAGAGCTCTGATCCTCTGATGGCCAATAGTCCCTCAAATTTAAACCTCATTAAGAACAATGCAATAAGCATTCATTGTCTGGCCAGGTTATTCTGCTATGGTAATAGAGTAGACCACACTGCCAGTGACTCAACACTAAGTGTGTGTGTGTGGGGGGGGACTAACCTGACAACCCTAAGGACTAATGGACTTGGGTGGTGAAGTCCACAGAGAAGGGTGATGTTCCCCAAGTGGATTAAATCCCACTTGAATCCATCTTGATGGAGGGCAGCAGCTTCATGAATCCTGGCCTGGGGATGAGGAGGACTTTCCATGCCAAAAGAGCTCAGGACCAGAAAGTGACTTGTGGAACTGGGTCAGTGGTATGGGGGACACACTGTGATGCAGAAGGCAGTTGAAATGCTACTGCATTGTATTCAAGTGCAGTCTTCATGGCTGATCGCCATGATGGTTGCCAATATTCAGATTCGGATAAGAATAATAACAAACATTCAAGGTGTGAGGACAAGAAATTCTTTGGAAACACATGAGAACTCGGTTTCTTCATTAACGCTGTGTGAAGGGGAAGACGAGTGCACAACTATGTGTGCCTCTGATGGGCCATCTGGCCCCAGCTCACAGGCTGAGGGAAGCAAGGGGGGGTTCCTAAGTCCCAAGACAGCTAGAGTACACTCACACATCTGGATGAGATGATGAAAAACAGCTGGAGGAAGCCCAGGGAAAGGGCTGTGGAGAGCAGGGAAGGCTGCACCTTTAAAAGAGGACCAAGGTGGTTTATGTTTGATCACTGGACATGATAAACTGCACCTAAGAAAATGTCCTCCTTTGCATCTATCCACCCTAAATTTTATAGGGTGTGAGAAGGATTAAGACTTTTATTAAGAAACATTAAAGGCAGATCCTTTGTTTTGAGTATGAAACTGCAGGAGTTCACTGCCCTAGATGAAAAACACACACATCCAGTATAACATTGTCCAGCTTCCAGTTTTGTCATAAACAGCTTGACTTGATTAAGTTACAACATACTGTACATCTCTGTGGCTCCCCCTTTCAGTTGAGGATGTTCAGGTAAATGCCATCTGGCCCTGGCGATTTGTTACTATTTAGCTTGCAGATTAGTTCTAAAAATACTCTTGTCATCTGTCTTTGACACAGTTCTGATTTACTGCCTTTAAAAAAAATTGTTCAGGTATAGCTCTCTCCCCGGCATCGTCAGCCAGAAAGACAGATGTAGGGAATTCATTGACGTACCTTAGCAATTTCCCTGTTTTTTCCTGAGTGCTTCTGTTACATCTTTGTCATCTAAGAGCTCACTGCCTGACTATTTGATGTATTTAAAGAATTTCGGTCCCCTGATTGTAGACTTCCATATAATTTATCCAAGCTCGTGCTCCTTCTTGTATCCTTCATTTGAGCAAAACATTTACTTTTTAAAAGAATACTATTTTCATTCCATGACTCTGCAGTTTTATCATGCCAGCATCTTCAGGATGTGAGCTTCTATTTTCTCTCTGCTGGTAGCATTGTTTCTAAGTCTCCATCCTGCCTCAACTATGTCTTTTGCATGCTCAAATAATATTCTTTTCAGACATCGGGTTTTCCATCTCTTCTATGTTCACTCTGCCCTGCCTGCCGCTCTGCTTTTCTTTACAAACATAAGCAAATAATCTTCCCTCCCAGCCATTCCTGCCAGCATGTCTAATGGTTAGAGATTAAAGGACTTGTAGTCAAACAGTAAAGGAACTACAGTGGCTTAGTGGTTAAGACACTGAATGTGACTACAGTACTGTAAAGTCAATAGACCAGCAGTTTAAGACTCGAGTACTGCACGGCTGAGTGAGCTCCCATCTCTGTCCCAGATCCTGCCAACTTAGCAATTCGAAAACAAGAAATTGCAAATAGATAAAAAGGTACCATTTCGGTGGGAAGGTAAACAGTGTAGTCATGCCTGCCACATGTCCACAGAGATGTCTGCAAATGCAGACAGCATTGGCTCTTTGGCTATAAACAGAGATGAGCACTAAACCCTAGAGTCAGATACGGTTGGCTTTACCTTTAATCAAACAGTTTTTGAAAGGCCATGAATTCCTCATTCTTGCTTTGTATGAAGATTCTGTTTTTAATATTACTGTTATCATAAAATTTGTGAATGTAAGCGCTGTTTGCTGCAACTTTTAGTCTTTGCTCATCCATGTCTTCCCCTTGTGTTGGTCACCAAAGATACACAATCATCTGCATTGCTGTATAAATAAAACACCGAAATCCTGATTCAACTGTTACATTAAGGTGGCTCTCTTGATGTTCAGCACACATCAATGTGCAGATGAAGAGGCTGTTGCTGTCGCCATTGCCACCGGCAGCGGCAGCAGTGGCTTCTTCCTGGAATTACAGCTGTTCTCTCATCTGGAATATGTTGGCTGTCAAACGTCAAGGTTGGAGCAAGCCCTCAGCATGGTACTCTAGAGCCTCCCATACTGTTGTATTCATACTGGACAGAAGTTCCTATGATGAACATCTCAAATCTCCATGGGCCATTTCAGAGAGGGGGAAGGGAGTAGAAATTATGAAGCATTGAACTCTGTGTCTGAGAGTACTTCGATGCTACACAATTCTAACAGTGTGAGATCACTAGAATAGAGAGAAGTCTAAAAGAGAGAGAAGTCTAAGTACCTCACCAAACTACCAATCCCAGCATCCCACAGGAGGGAGCCATGGCTGTCAAAGTATAATCAGGCTCTCCTAACTGTAGCACAGAAGGGACAGACAAAGTTTCAGAACAATGTTTCACCATCTAAATAACATATGAAAGAAATAAGGAAGAGGTGGGATGTCTCTTGGACACCGGGGGGCACACCTGTATGCCACTCCAATTCTGTTGCAACAGGATGCCAACCGAGTGACCCATGCCTAGTCTGCTTGCCCACACAACAACTCACACAGCAGAGGCAACCTTATGCATGGTGAGTGGGAGAGTTCCATCCATTTTGGCTTGCACAGGATTGCTGTCCCTGTTGCTGAGAAGCTCAAGCAATGCTTATCCCTTTGGCTGACATCTCCCCACCTCCTAAACAGGGCTCCTGGGTATTTCACAAATGCACTACTGGCAAAGGATTCAACATGCACAGCAGCTGCCTTTCTATTCAGAAGTGTTGCTTCTCTCCTGCAGGTAGAAATCCTAAAGCAGTGATGGCGAACATTTTAGGGACAGAGTGCCCAAACTGCAACCCATAAAACACTTATTTGTGCAGTGCCAACACAGCAACAGGGGAGGAAGTAAACGCTCCCATTGGGCTGCTGGGCAAAGGGGTGGGGCAAACTCTGTGCTGGGGGAGGAAGGAAGTGCTCCCATTGGGCTGCTGGGCAGAAGGGAGGGGTAAACTCTGTGCTGGGGTGACTGCTCGGGTGCCCAGAGAGGGCTCCGAGTGCCACCTCTGGCACACGTGCCATAGGTTCACCACCACTGTCCTAAAGGATTACTCTACACAATCTACCCCAAGACACTGGTCCTATTGGCTGAGACTGATGGGAGCTGTAGTCCAAAATTTGTGAATGGGTCCACATTGGGGGAGGCTGCTTTAGTCCCTTTCACTGGAGGTCATGCCAAGGTCAGGTTTCCCAACTTGCCTGTGATGAGGAGCGCTAAAGACTCTGATGCTGACCGTTACACAACTAGCCTCTGTGAAACCTATGGAAAATTAGTATGTCTATAAAGGAGCAAAAGTGTTGCCGTTGGTGAAAATAATGAATGGTATTACTGTTAAAAGAGCCAGCATGGTGAGGTGGACAGGGTGTCAAATTGAAATTCAGAAACCTGGGTTCAAATTCAGCTATGGAAATTCACTGGGGAGTGGCAATGAAAAACCATTCCTTCAGTTATTGGTCACACACACACACACCTGTATCCGAAGGTGGTATGTTCCATGACCTACTGTGGATACCTGAAACTGAGGAATCCAGCAAACCCTGTATTTTACATTGCAGAAAATGGCCTCTAGTGGCCAGCTCTGGTAATGTGCCATAGAAATACATACAGTATATAAAATGTATTTGACCATTTTTATTTTGACCTGTGGGTAACTGAAATCATAAGGGGAGCAACCTGCATGTTGTAAACTTTATTGGTTAATGGACAGAGTGATGTATTAGGTCTGAAGCCCTGGTCAGTCTTGGAAACTCAGGGGAAGGGGAGGAGTGGAGCTTGAAAACCGTCTCCTTAAATATCTCATTTACCTCGAAAGCCTTTATAGTAAAGGTAAAGGTCACCCTTGCTCGAAAGGCAGTCGTATCTGACTCTAGGGTCCAGTGCTCATCTCTGTTTATAGCCGAAGAGCCAGCGCTGTCTGCATCTGCAGACATTTCTGTGGATATGTGACAAGCATGCCTAGACACAGAGTGCACAGAATGCTGTTTACCTTTTCACCAAAGCAGTCCCTATTTATCTACTTGTAATTTCTTGCTTTCCAACTGCTAGGTTGGCAGGAGCTGGGACAGAGACAAGAGCTCACTCAGTTTGCATACTCAGGTATTGAACTCCAACCTTCCAGGTTTCAAGTTCAGCCTTTTAGCCACTTGAGCCACCTGACTTGACGATGCATAACTCGTTAAACCCTATTGGAGTTAGGGCTATCCGGAAGCGACTTGATGGCACACATACAGGGCTGCCATCAGGGCAGTACTAACCTAACACTTAGGTTACAGTCATGCTTTCCCTGTAACACAAAGAACATGTCACATTCATTTAGTTGAGGTTAGCACTCTTGGTGTGTGTGTGTGTGTGTGTGTGTGTGTGTGTGTGTGTGTGTGTGTGCGTGTGTGTGTGTGTGTGTGTGTGTGCGCGCGCGCGGAGTCTTCCTTGCCTTAATCCAGGAGTTCTCAACCTTTTAAGCCCAGGGGCCGGGTCACGCTCCCTCAGACAGCTTCAGAGGTCTGACGGCCCTTTTGCCCTTCCTCCACTACATGGCACTTCCTGGTGTGGTGGAGGCTGTGGGGGGCACATGAAATGGCTCCACGGGCTGCATCCGCCCCCCCCCCCCGCCCGCAGAATGAGAATCCCTGCCTTAATCTTTCAGATCTCTCTCCCGCTAGTTCTTAAGGAGCCGCTCCTTTTCTCCTCATATTTTGACAGAATTCGAAGCTTTCAAAGACAAGATGTGAACTTTTTTTAAAAAAAATGGAGCAAAATGAAGCACCTCATCGCCTCATCTCTCAAATACTGAGAGAAGACTCAAACTGAAAGGTGAGCCAGGCGCGGAGAGACGACCCAGAGGGATTCTAGCTGGAAAGAGCGCCTGGGAAACCTTATACGCGCGCATCTCTTTCCCACTAGACGACTCGAATCCCGCTAATTCCGAAAAATTGTACGCTGGCTGGCGTCCCCCGTCCGTCCCCCCCCCCACACACACACACACACACGTCTAAAAGGGGGGGGGGTCCCACAAAGTTCACAGACACGGGACAGCGGAGCAACACGGGAGAGAGTTTTCCCAAGGGATCCTCTGGTTATGCAGGATCTTATGCCCCCCACGTAACATCGGCGCTTCTCTGAGGATCGCTCTCACAGGAAGGATCGGTGTCCGTCCTGGGTACAAAAGCATCGCGGGCGGGGCCTCTTTTTGAGCAACCCTCGACTCTTCGACGCGGGTTGGGGGGGAGAGAAGGGATTGTGTTGTGTTGTATCCCCACCCCCACCCCCCCGCTGGCTGACCCTGGCTAGACACCAGCTCCCCACCCCCACCCCTTTTCGCCAAACGCTCGACGGGCACTGCTTCTTCCAGCGGTGGCCACGAGGTGGCGCTGCCGGCCTCTCCCGCACGCTTTTTCTCCACCTCCTGCTGGCCGAAGTGGCCGCCGCCGCCGCCGCCGCCGCTCCGGGCTCGGCTGAGCTCAGCTCTTGGGCTCACTCCGCTGCCGAGGAGTCGAGGAGCGGGAGGGCAGCCGACGAGGCAGACCCGACGCTCGCGGGAGAAGAGCCGCCTGTCGTGTGCCGAGCCCCGCTCCTCCCTACACGCAACCCGTCAAGAGACGCCTCTCCGCCGCCGGGTCTGCTGCTGCTAGTGGAAACCCGCCGCCGGGCACGTCTTTCGGATTTTAGGGGAAGGAAGACGAAGAGAGGCTGGGCAGGAGCGAGACGGAAGCTGCCTCCGGCCATGGGGATCCCTCGCTCGGCGAGCTGAGGAGGTGGAGGTGGAGGAGGAGTTCCGGGAAGGAGACCCCCCCCCTTTCCACTTTCAGAGCCCTTTCAACTTTTCTCTCCCCCTTTCTCCGTCCGCCTCCGTGCCGGGTGTGAGCAAACTTCTGGGGGTCCGGGACCGGGACCGGGTGCTGCCTCTTCCCTCCGCCTTCGCCGCTCAAGATCGCTGCCTGATGGGAGGATGTTTTGAGGATCCCGGAGCAACCGAGAGTAGTTTCTAAAAGGGGGTGGGGGTCTTTTCTTGCCCGTCCCGTAAAAAAAGCTCTCCCCTCTCTCTACTCTGTTGAGCCTCCCCCTAAGCCCCCAAGCTAGCGGGGTTTGCCTTCTCCAGAGCTGTTGCTGTTGCCGCTTTTTGCGCCACCCCACCCCACGGCCGAGGGGGGGCGAATTTGGGCGAGATCAGAGACGAGCGGCGTACCTGCGAAACTGTGCATCTCCCCATTCCACCTCCTCCCGGCCCGCGACCTCCCAAATCCTCTGCTGGACGACGATGACGGCTCGGGGGTGGAGTTCGCCAGATCCCCTTCCTCCGTAGACTTTCCCTGGAGAGTTCCCCAGAAGAGGGGCTCCGTTGGATATAACGATTCCCTCCCCAGATTGCTGTGGGCGATCTTGGTTCCGGAGGGGTGGGGGTGGGGTGGGGGCCTTCTCTGAGCCTGTGCCAAAAAAAAAAGAACTGTAAAAATAAGAAGAAGTGCAAGGAGAGGAATTCACTACACCCTTTGCTCCACAAATCTGCCTGCTCCCGTGAGGATCCGACCTCCTGCAAGGAGTGAGGGGAAAAATCAGGGATTCCTACATCACCCCGTTTCGTTTATACACACAGCCACGTCAGACCAAGAACTTTGGAAGTTCTCCTCCTGCCCAAGCTGGCTGCTCCGGCGCCTGGCAGCATGGCACGGATTGCCAACTCCTTTGAGATAGTGTGCTGGGTGATCGTCGCTCTCCTGGTGGGCACCCCCGCAGTCAGAGGCCAAGGTAAATCGAGGGTGAGGAAGGGGAGTTGTTTTGGGACCGGGGACCCCCACCCCTATAGGTGTGGGCTGGGGCGCAGGGGCTGTGTGTGTGAGGCTGTATGTTGGCGAATGTCTTGGGTGGGAAGCGAGGAGTTACGTCTCCTAAGAGCAGGCGAGGGTGAAGGATAAAGAGGGAAGGAAAAGCTCGGGTTCCGAAGTTCGCTCGCGATTTTCTCCTCCTCTGCTGCGATCTCTGCTTTCAGAGTCGGAGGAAGAGCCTAGTTTTGTTGCCAGGCAGGATCGCGGGCCAGTTTAGGTCCTGGGGCGGGACTGAGGTGTCTATTCAGATGGAATGGAGAGCTCAAAGCGGCGTGGGAAGGCGGGAGACCGAGGAGAGAGAGGCAGACTCCAAAGCCCATATGTGTGTGTGTGTGTGTGAAATAATAAAAAGGTTTTTTTTCTTTTAAATGGGGGGGGGGAGATCCTGCTGAATAGAAAGGGCACCACATGCTTTTTCTTGCCCGATTTGACGCCTTGTTGAAAGGAACGGCTCGGTCCGACACAGGTTGACCAAGAATACAGTTCGACTGGGAAGGATGAGTTGCGTCCCAAGATACTGTGAGATGTGTAGTTTAAGTTCGCCAGGAACTCAGTCGGATTTGTTTATCTCCGACGAGCAGCAGCAAAAAAAAAAAAAAAAACGAGCCCGCGATGCTAAGGTTATGTGAACTCGGGAACCGGTCTCTAAGCCCCGACTACCGAGTCCCGACCGGTTGTTGGTCCTTCTTTGGCGGCCAGTCGTCGAAGCTTTGTCTTTCTTTCCAGGGGGGGGGGGGGGGATGGGGATGATTTGTGTGTACAGTACATGTAGGCAAGCTGGCGCGGGCTGCAATCCGGAGAACTTAGCAATAGCAATGACACTAATATAGCGCTTAGTGCCCTTCTATGGGCGGTTCACAATGGCAATTTTGCCCCCCAACATGTTGGGTCCTCATTTTACCGACCTCGCAAGGACGGAAGGCTGAGTTCACCTTGAGCCCTGGTCAGGCTCGAACTCACAGCCCGTTTCACCGCGGCGCCACCAGGGCTCTTCATAACTTCCTGAAGAGACGAATGCAACATGTGTGGGACGACGAGGACCTTTTTTTTTGGGGGGGGGGGAAGGGAGGGTTTGAGACTCGAGTCCGTGAAAAGAGAGAGAAGGGCAAACCCGTCCCCTCCTCAGTCCCTCGCCCGAGAGAGCGCCGGTGGCTCCCGGCGAAGGGTAGAAGAATGAAACCTCGCCTCCAGCGGTGCTGAATGTGGAGAAGAAGAGAGACGGAGAGAAAAAGGGCGGGAGACTCCGCCGGGCACCGGTTCCCCCAGGGCGAAAAGGCTCGCCCTCTTTCCCCTTCTCTGTTGCTCGGCGGCGAGAGCTTTTCCCTCACTAAGAAAGGGGGTGCTTAACAGGTGGCCCCCGGGACTCAAAGCAACCTTACAGGGCTGCCCTCCCTCCCGGTCGCCCCACCGGTTCCCCTCAGAGCTTTTCTCTCATAAACACCCCGCCGCCCGTCTCCTCAGTCTCCGCCACCGCCTTTCACGCCCAGGCCTGGCTCAGGGCTGGTGGAGCGCCTCTGCCTGCTCTGCCTTCATTGGCCGGAGCGGCCGGAAGAGCTCCGGCGCCCGCGGTAGGAATTCCAACGAGAGACCGGAGCTCCATGGGGTGGGCGGGAGAGGAGGAGGAAGACCTTTCGGACAATGGCGATGGCTGACCTTCGTCTGCCTCTCCCCAAGGAGCTTATTATCTGACACCCGGGGGAGGGAAGAGCCGCTGGGCCCTCTTGTGGGTGTGTGGAGGGTCTTCATCTTCTTTTCTGTCCCGACCAATCCCTGGACTGCCAAAATGAAGTCACCTTCTTCACCTTGTGGTTGCCCAAACTTAAGTCCTCCTCAGCTGTGCCGGTGCATGTTTCTGGCAGCATTCGGCAGAGCAGGAAATGAGCCGGATTCTGTATCTCTCCACACATTCACACAGCAGTGTTGTTGTCCACCTGCAGCCCACACTTGAGCATGTAGGCCAGGGTTGCCAAAACTACAGCCCGTGGGCTGGATTTGCCCCCCCCCCCCGACGTTAATTCATCCAGCCCATGCTGCCCTCGTCGCTCCCGGAAGCGGAAGTAAAATGCGTAAAATGTGCCGTAGTTTGGGCACACCTGGGTTAAGCAGAGAAAAGGGCATCTCTCATCTTGTTGCAAAACTGATTGCAAGGTGCAACCATGTAACCGGCCTGCTGAATTACATGATCAGCCCATGGCCCGAAGAGGCACCCCTGATATACAGCCATGTTCACACCATATTTCTGTATTGACTTGGGTTGCACAAGCGTCGCTTGAGTGTTTGTTTAAAAGTGTCCTTGCACACATTCCCCAATACAGTACTCCCATCAGAGTTTAACAAAAAGTTTGAGCACCCCTGATGTAGGTCTTGCATTTAGGGGGAAGGGTGAGGTCGAACGGCCTTTGGGTTCTAGCCTCAGAAGCTTCTGTCTGTTGGAAGACCCCTGCATGGAAGGAAGGAAGGAAAGAAAGAAAGCTGTTTTATTCCAAAGTAAAAGGGAGGGGTGTTGCACAAAGGAGGAAGAGGAAAAGATGTTGGAGTGAGTTGGAGGAGACTCCTGAGCATTAATTCTTATCTATCTAAAGTGGAGATGGAAAATTAAGATTATTGCTCCTCTAAGTAACTCTGAGAGAAAACAAAAAAAAAAATATGTTGTGGCATCTTAAAGACAAACTGCTGTATTTTAATATAAGCTTTCTTGGGTCAATTCCACTTCATCAGACATAAGAGTGAGGCTTCATGGCATCAATTTATACACATCAGGTACAGAGGCACACAAGAGGTTGGCTAGCATTGGCACACAGCATTATCTGCTAGCATTAGCAGAGGCACACACCATAGTGTCCCTCTGTACCTGATGTGCAGAAATTGATGCCACGAAGTCTCCTATGTCTGATGAAGTGGGCTTGATCCACGAAACCTAACAATAAAATACAGGTGTTTCTCTTTAAGGTGGTACGACGTTTTTATCTTTTTGTTTTGTTCACTCTTTGAGTTGCTTGCACAGACAAACAGGGTTACCACTTCAAAAGCTGCTACTCTAAGTGTGATTGTTAGTGATAATCCCTAGAGGCTACCTGTACTCCCCTCCCCTCCTTACTTTCTCTCCTTTACACAAGACTAGGGAGCTCTTAAAAGTTTCCAGAATTTCCCCCTTTGATCCCCACAGGCATTTCTTCTCTGAGCTGATCCAATATTTGGTTACTTAGCTAAACAGCCACTTCAATTGACTGGACCAGGTTTTTTACAAGGTGCACAGGCACCTTTTTGTCACCCCATTTTCCATCTCTTGACCTGTCAGTGATAACAATATAAGTCAGGAGAGATTTATAAGCAGAAGCCACCTGACCCCTGATCCTCCAGGCTGGCAATAGCTTCTGGGGTATTGGGGAATGGAGGTAAGGGAGAGGCACCACACAGGTAGTTCCAAGGGGCCAACATGATTTTCTTCCCAAGCTGGTGGTAGTGTGATAGCAACATCTATCTTAGGAGGGAGAATTTACATGAGAAAAATACAGGGCAAGAAAATGTGAAAGATTCAAAACTGCAACACTGTGCTCCAGCTCAAGCAAATTACTGGACAAGAAGAGGACGAATAATAGCCGAACTCTAAAGGCATAATGGCATGGGAGGATGTGCAAATCTGCTGCTGGAGCATTGCTTCTTCTGTGGGTGGAAAGGAACACTTCAACGTTGATCTCCCTGAATCACCATATTTTGAAACTATATTCAGGACCCACTATTTCTTTATTGAACTGGGATGCTTCCTCCAGCTAAACCCTCTTTAACGGCTGTGGGAGCCAGACTGCAGCCACCAATCCTCATACCTGTCAAGTTTTGGATTTGAAAATAAGGGAAATTTTGGGCACACCTCTGTGGGTGTGGCCAAATCTGTGGGCGTGACCAAATATAGCCATGTGACTTGCTGGGCTCTAGTCATGCCTGCCACATGGCCATGAAAATGTCTGCAAACACAGACAGCACTGGCTCTGGCTGTAAATGGACCCTAGAGTTGGATACGACTGGCAGATTTTACTTCCTTAGGATCAAAGATCTCTGCAGATGGTGATGAGAAACCTGGGGAACATAGTTAAAAGTAGAGGCATCACCTTGCAAACAAAAAATTGCATAGTCAAAGCAATGGTATTCCTGGTGGTAATGTATGGGTGTGAGAGCTGGACCATTAGGAAAGCTGAGCGCAGAAAAATAGAAGTCTTTGAAATGTGGTGTTAGAAATAGGTTGATCCTTGAAGAAATCAACCATGACTGCTCATTAAAGGACAAATAGTAAAGATGACACTAAAGTACTTTGGACATCAAATGAGAAGAGAGGATTCACTTGAGAAGGCCTTGATGCTGGGAAAGGTGGAGGACAAAAGAAGGGGATGGCCAAAAATAAGATGGCTAGATGGTATTGTAGATGCAATGGGCACGAAGCTGTGTGGGCCAAAGAACCCTTTCCCCATCTTCTTGGGGGACTTTTGTTTTGTTTCTTGTTTAGTCAGTGGCTTAAGTGACTAAGATGCTGACTGGGAGGCAGAGGTCAGCAGTTCGATTCCCGAGTACTGCAGGACAGAATGAGCTCCCATCTTTGTCCCAGCTCCTGCCAACCTAGCAGTTCGAAAGCAAGAAATTGCAAGTAGACAAATACTTGGGACAAATAGGGACCACTTTGGTGGGAAGGTAACAGTATTCCGTGTGCTCTGGTGTCTAGTCATGCCTGCCACATGACCACAGAAATGTCTGCAGATGCAGACAACGCTGGCTCTTCGGCTTTGAAACAGAGATGAGCACTGAACCCCAGAGTCGGATACGACTGGCTTTCAAGCAAGGGAAACCTTTACCTTTACCTTACTCATTTTTAATTAATTTTTTTCCTGCGAAGCAAAGAAAGTGCAGAATAGTAAACCAGCCCCCTAGGGTTTCCAACTACTTGTAAGCAGCTTGGCTTTAATGACTAGCCCTGCACATAGCTAGACACCCCCCACCCCACCCCCCAATTACGGTGGAGGAGCAAGGGATTAATTCCCCCAAATTAACCAATCTATTTGTTCCTCACTGCAACCAATTGAAGCACCAACACATGAGAATGTCAGATCCAGTTTAAGGAAGGGAATTAGTAAAGAAGTAAAAAAAGCAACCTCTGTAGTTTCCAAGCCTCCCAGCAGCTGAGGAGTTAATAATCTCCCTCCAGATGTTTTGTTAGAAGGTGGGGTGCTCTCTCTCTCTCATATAGTGATCAAGCGACATCCCCCACGCCCCCCCCTCCCAAGTTAACTCTTCTAGAACAGAAACGGAAGCCTCCAGCCAGGAGGCAGGGCAGAAACAGCTCAATAAACTATGAGAGTGAGAGAGAAGTCTCTCACTGATTTGCCCCTGCAATATGAAATATCGCTCATCTATAGAGTAGACTCCCCGTCCCATGGTGGCTCCGAACAGCAGTAGCAAAAATGAAGCCTCCATGACGACCATGTGGCAGGGAAGGGAAATGAAAGAGAAACTACAGAACGCCCCCACCACCTTCTCTCTCTCTCTCTCCTTCTACAAGCGAAAAGCCTGCCACACAGCAACCTCTGGTGGCCGAAAAAACATACTGCAGCTTCGCCTGTGAGGGCTCCGGTCAGGATTTAAAAAAATAATAATAAGGGATATTACGGAGAAATTAATAAAATGGGAGGGGGCGGGAAGAGGGGTAAAAATAAGGGGTTTTCCCAGGGAAAATGGAATACTTGACAGGTATGCTAATCCTAGGCTTTCATCTCACCTATTGCACTTGATACACTCCTGCCCACCATCTCCCTTTTTGCACAGGTGTTACAGCCTGGGTTGGTAAAGCCTGCTAATGTGAGTCAAATGAAGAGTTTGCCTTTGAAGAAAGGTCATTGGAAAGTACCCTTCTATGACAGCCCACGGTCAGTGGGTGCCACAAGCCAATGCAGGGACCCTGTGATAAACTAATTGCCTCCCGGATGCTTATGTGCTGTGCAGACTATTTTCAGTCACTTCTATTATCTCAATGAGATACATAAATAGACTCCCTCTTTAGGCAGAGAGCATTGATTTGGTTGCACCGGCCAGTGTCGGCTCTTAGAAACTCTACACTATGCATGAAGGGGGTGGGGGGAGAGAAGGAATATGCTGTGATGAGAACGAAAAGGGGGCCTGTATTATATTTATAGCAGACTTTTAGGATGCAAGGAAAAGGTTCCTCGTGTTCAGACATTTGGAGAATAACATTAACCTTGTGGTATTGGCACCCTTCATGATTCCTATGGAAATAATAATAATTTGATCTCAACGTATTTATCACTATTTACGCAATAACTGGAAGGGGGAGCAGAGATTTCAAAAGTTTTGCACATTTCCTTCCTCTTTTTAAATTGGGTTTGAAATGACCCTTCTCACTCAGATGTTTACAAGCATGAGCAAAGCGTGACACCACTGAGTTTCAATTGGGTGCACTATTCTGCAGTAGCTGGGCTCCCATGTTTTTTGTTTTTTTTTTTTTTAGAAAGTTCGGCCCCAGTGCTTTTATAGCTGTAGGACCTGGGTGAAACTTCACAGAATAATGCTTGTCTTCATAAGTTGAATCACCTGCTGATTTAACAGCAACTCCGTGCACTCTGGTGTCGAGTCATGCCTGCCACATGTCCACGGAAACGTCTGCAAATGCAGACAACGCTGGCTCTTTGGCTATAAACAGAGATGAACACTGAACCCTAGAGACAGATACGACTGGATTTCAAGCAAGGGTGACCTTTACTGTTTTCTAGAAAGACTCATGAGCTAACTTGGCCATCGTTTCTGATGTGCTGGCAATTCCAGATGGTAGGCATATGTCCACTTTTTAAAGAAAGGATCTGTTAGGAAGATCTCCATGTGATAGTTTGGAGAGCTGCAGTCAGTAGAGACAAGCACATTTTTGCATTGAGATTCAAGCTGTTGGATAGGACTTAATAGGTGTTGTTGTTGTTGTTTGGGAAGTGGTAGGCTATCTTGTCACCCTCAACCAACTCCTCTACACTAACTGGAAGTCTCACAGATCTCTGTACAGAGCCTCCTCGAAAACTGTGGTATTTTTTGAACCACAATTGAACATACCCTGGTAATGGCATCCTTGTGTTGCTAGCTAATCTTTCTCTCACTAGGTCAGACTAAAGGAACTACAGAATGAACTCCCCAAAAGGTGCCTTCATTTTGGCAGTTTCATGTCTGGCCTAGACACGGAAGAAAAGATTCTTTAGATTCATATGTAGACTTTCACATTAAACACATGAAGGTAATTTCTAGCTGGGACATGGATGTGGAGAACAGAACTTTCATTTATATCCCTGGTCCCACCAACTGTTGAGTCTCATGCAATTTCAGGTTTAATGCCTGAAAAGGGATCTGTACAGTTAAACAGTTCCATTTTATAGAGGCAGCATGGGTAATGGTCAGAGTGTTGCACTAGAACACAGGAACACTCCCAGATATGGGAGCACTAGAACATGGGTGATGCAGATATAAGTACTCACTGATGCATGAAATTTAGCTTGAGGTAGTTCTGAAGGTAAAGTAGGGAAGTCAAGAGCCCTGCTTGTTGTCCTGAGTTCATTAGAAGAAAAGTGAGCTACAAACACACACGACAAGTTCCAGTTAACCTGCAGTGGCAGCAAACATTTCGTGGCTATAGGAGCACAAGACCTTGTGGGAAGTCTAGGCTGAGGATGTCAATCCTTGTTTTGTTTTTCTCCACAACTAGATGGTGAAGAATTTTTCTGATGCTCTCAGTAACCTTCTTGCATTGATAACAATGATGTTTTATGCAAAATTGCATTTCCCCCACAAAAACTAAGATGTTTAGTAAAGAATTTGAAGCATTGGGTAGGCTGACTGTGGGTTTTTCCCACAGTCGGCCAGTTATTCTGGGCTGTCATTCTCAGTATATGCTTTACTTCTCAAAGGGAGAGGACACTAGAAATGCAGGAATTGTAACAGGGAAAGACCTCTTGTCTTGCTGTCATGTAGAGTCAAGGAATCCTGAGAGGATTTAAAATTCATTATGGAGACAGCCTAGATCAATGACAGGACACATAATCCCTAGTCTAGGTTCTTTGTCTTCATATACCTTCTGTAACTAATCTATAGATGACAAATAGTTTTTTGGGGAGTCTCCCTTATAGCCTGGGGTACCTAATGTTCTTTCCACCCTCCTCATACCATGGGGGGGGGGGGGAATGGGTCTTAAAATATTCTGTGATGCTTTAGCCTAATAAAGTTTGTTGTTCTATTCTCAAGAATAATATTACCGAGTGGAAAACTAGAATGTAGACAGCTAAAATGTCTTGCCTCATGGTACTCCTGGGGATTTCCTCCCCAATATTTCTTGACAGCTGGACAGAGTGGCAGGAATTACAGTACCCAATCTGTAATTTCTCTTTTTAAGACTCTGGTTGAGATGAAAAACAGACGAATGAGGGCAGAACAGCTACCTCATCTTATCTAACAGAGGCAGGAGGTTTGAAACCCTGCTGAATATCCAAAGAGGGATTTTGTGTATGGACCATTGTGTTCAAGACTAGCTTCAAGATTAACTGAGTGTGAGAAAGGTAAAGGTCACCCTTGCTTGAAAGCCAGTCGTATCTGACTCTAAGGTTCAGTGCTCATCTCTATTTATAGCCAAAGAGCCAGCACTATCTGTGGCTGCAGACGTTTCCGTGGACATGTGACAGGCATGGCTAGACACTAGAGTGCATGGAACAGTGTTTACCTGCCCACCGTAGTGGTACCTGTTTATCTACTTGCAATTTCTTGCTTCCAAACTGCTAGGTTGGCAGGAGATGGGACAGAGATTGAAGCTCACTCCATCATGCAGCACTCAGGTATGGAACTGCCTACCTTCTGGTCGTGAAGTTCAGTGTCTTTACCACTAAGCCACTGCAGTCCCTAGAAAGGCAATGGCTAAAATTTTGCTGCCAGTTCATGCTTGCATAGGGGAAATTGTGTAAGCCTTGGTTGCAAGATGTTGCTATTTAATGAGATGCTGGTTCCATTCTTGTGTGTACTCTTGGGAATAGAACCAGCACCTGAGGAATGAGTGGCAACTTGTCTCCCAGACTAATGTAATTTCTCTTATGCAAGCATAAATTGACAGTTGGAGACTGGTCTTCATGTATGTTTGTGCATATTTATGCCAAAGAGAACAAGGGGAGGGACATGGTTACTGCTGTTTCAGACCTTGTTCATTGGAATGTATCAGAACTCTCTGTAAAAACAAAAACAAACCTGTAGCCCTTGAGAATGATGTAGTTGTTCAGACAAGTACTAAATGATAGTTTAGTAGTGTCTTGTCCAAACATAATCAAAGCAATTTCTGTACCTAGGAATTTTTACATGTACTTATTGGGGGGAAATCATCTAATATACTGTTCAGTCTTATGTGTGCTCGCTTGGAAAAATGATTTATGAGATTCATCCAGGTCTCCCTCCCCCTGACAAATTTGTATAAAAGAACACACTTTAACATGGCCGGGCATTCCTGGATTGCACTGGTAAAGATTCTTGAGCATCTTGTGCTGAAGTATAATCAGTATAGTTCTTTGATTCCCTCAGAATGAAACTACTGGAAAAATGGACAAGTGTTTAGAGCAAGTGGTTCCCAACTTTGGACAGCCATATGTTCTTGGACTAAAATTCCCAGAAGCCTTCACTATTAGCTGTGTTAGCCAAGATTTATAGGGGCTGCCAGGACCGTAGCCAGGATTCCACATTTTTTTGGGGGGGAGGGGGGTCAGGAGGGGCAATAATGTCACACACACACATATAACATTGGCATCCTGGGGTGGGGTGGGGGCAGGCTGTTAGATCAAGAGGGTTTTTGCCCCTCTGGCTATGGCCCTGGGGCTGCCATCCAAGAACATCTGGCAATCCAGCTTTGAGAACCACTGGGTTAGAGTAACAGTTTGTAAGCATCTTCCTTTGAAGAAGGGACTGATTGTTTCTGGATTCTATGCTCTGGATGAAATGTCCACTTTGGAACCCAACTATTTCTCCTTATTTATATGAAAGTAAATTGAAATTCCCATTTGACTGTTTGTGATGTCAGAGAAAAAGAGTACTGGGTTGTTGTTGTTGTTGTTGTTTTGGGGGGGGTGTTTTTTTTTTTTTGGCCGGAGGGGATCTGCTAGGAGAAGGGATTTAAGCAACCTAAGCAGGAAATAAAAATGGCTAATGATTTGTACCTGATCATTCTTTTTGGAGTTAAATTTGCAACACTATGGGTGCAACCTGTGACAGATAGACTTTGACCTGGCCCTTGCCTTTAGGGCTGTCCCATTCCTGGTAAGCGACTTTTACCAGCCTGCCCTATGGAACTTCTCCAAAGACTCCTAAATGCCGTCCTGCATATCCTGCAGCAATCTGGGGCGTACCTGCATTAGCAGAGCTCAGGAGGTACTATGGAGAGTATTGTATTAAATGTGGTAGCATGTGGTTTATGGCTTAAATCTTGTCTTACCCCCTCTCTCAAAGAACAGGCGTTGTTGATGAAGTAGAGATGTTTATTGTTCTCAAAGCATTTTGAAGAAATAACAGTTCATTCGTTGTTTCAGGATACAGAATTACAGCATGCAAAAATACTAATAAAAAAAGGACAGTTAGGGAAATCCACACACAGGCCTTCCCCCAGAAACAAAAGGAAAACCTGACTACTTCTAAGTAATCATGTTGGGTAGGAGTAGGGACTCTGGAGTAGCACCCAGAAATCCCCAACTCGAACTCCAACTCCAACTAGAACTAGAACTCACTCCTAAACCCATGTGCCTATAGGAAAGACATGAGCTTGGCCCTCCTAATTAGCATACAGCCAATTAGAGCCCAGGGTTTCTGTAAACAACCACTGGTTCCCATAACAATTGTCCTGGTGTTCCCAGGCTCTGGGCATTAACGTAAATGGACATTCCAGACCTGGGGAAGAAGACAAAACATAGGCCTGAAAGCTCTGAGAAGCTTCTACTAAGCACACCTGCTAGATAAAGATAGCAGAAAGTATTATGAGGCCTTTGCAAAGAAGCAAAGCTACATTCTAATACAGTTTAGAAACCAAAGAAACTCCATGTTGAATAACTTGTGACCCATTCCATCACAACCTTGACCAAATTTTCAGTAGGAGTATTAAATCTAGCAGTGACAAACCTGTGTCAAGTAGCTGCATGTGCTGCCTCCCCCTCTAGGTTCCAGAGGATGGTCTGCTTAACCACCTGCTGTATTAAAATATAGTCTCTGAGTTACTCCTCACGTCAGAAAGGTTTTTGTGTCAGATGTGGCACTGATGTAAAGTGAAAGAAAGGCCTTTGCTTCAAGGTCCTGGGGAGGAACATGGGAGAAGAGAGAAAGAAATATGTCCAAGATTGCTAAATAGTTCATCAGCAAATATGAGAACAGAGTCCTGTTTCTTAGCATCCATGTCCCCTTGTTCTTAGAAGAAGGGTGTTGTGTTCTAACAGTGTAACCTTCTTCATGTGATAACAATGTATCTGAACCAATGTAACCTTGCCTACGAGTAACAATGTAACCTTCAGCTGATCACTATAAACCCTGTAATAGGACGCGAGCTAATGACCACCAGCTCGCAGCAGCGAGCGTCCAAGCTCTCTTGGTTCAAACCCATCAAAGGCCACAGCGCGGGAAGTTTCCCGTCGCTACCTACACCTGGACAAGAAGGGCGTGACCAGCCATGACGTCACGCGGGCAGTAGCCAATGGGCTATCGTGGAGCCACATTCAAATACGTTACTACCATATATATAGAGCTGTTCGTCCGCCATTACCTCATGTTCCCTCTGTCCACCATGCAATAAACCTGAGTTAACCCAGCCCTTGGCTGTTTCCTGTGTCTTGACTCTCATACACTAAAAAGGGATAATGAGGAATCCATCTTAGGATGGGGGCTCGAACCTCCTGGCTTAGATAATGGTCCATCTCTCCCCGCATCTAGCTTGCTAGTTTTGTAACCATATCACAGTCCTAGTCCTCAGGATCTGCCATTTCCCCTCCAGTGTGGCACTACGTCTCTGAAAACACTGTTGGATGCATCTGTGATGGTGAAAATAATTGTGACTCTATCCTAGTGTTTAATATAGCTATGGTAGATACCACAGCATCCTCTTTCTCCCAAGAATTTTTTTAGCTATTACTTTGAACAGCTGATGATACCAAAGCTGTCTTGATGCCCCAGCTCTTAACACTGCTTCTTCTTTCCACCTAAGCTATAATTTCTCAGTAATTAAGTCCAGAACATAACAGATAAACTCACAGTATATTATCTTGAAGAGTTCCTGTGTCAGAAACCATGACAGACTCTTTGATTGATACACTTGTGCTTCAGAGGCAAGGAGAAGTTTTTCTTTACCTTACCTCTGAGTTTTTGTCTTGTGGGCTCCCAAGCATAGTGTTTGCTCTTGAGCATCAGAAGCTATTAAGAAGCTGTATTCTGAACTTTTCCTTGTTTGCTTTGCAAACTCTTTCTTCTTTTGTCTTGATTTAAACAATTATAGCACTTGTTCCTCAGTAAATGTTTCTGCATTAAGCAGTGGAAGATGAGTTGGCACAAGGTGTTCCGCTTGATTTTCTCATGGACAGTTGAATGAATTGTGCCCTGTAACTGTAACAACAGTGCTGTTATCATATAACATTGCTTGCAAGTTAAAAGTAACAAAAATGTATGAGAAACCTGGGGAAAGGGGAGGAGGGAGTAGCAAGCATACTAGATTCTTCTTCTTTCGTGTCCTGATCAAACCCTGAACTGCCAAAATGAAGCCATTCTCTTTGCTTTGTCATTGCCCAAACTTAAGTCCTAGGTCAGGGATCCTCAACCTTTAAAAGCGGGGGGCCAGGTCACGCTCCCTCAGACTGTTGAGGTGCTGGACTGGTGGTCTCCCCACCACCCAAAGCCCACCACACACCACCAAAGCCTCCCCATTCCCTCCCATACTGCTCCCCTGGTTACTAGCCTGGAAAAGCTGTGTCACGTAGGCTACCAGAAATGCCCCACAGCTGTTGGAAATGCCCCTATGGTCACTGGAAACACATATACCCGGGCTGCTTCCGGTGGTGGCAGAAGTGGCAGCTGGAGTGAGGGCGCAGGCTGGATGATTTGGTACCATGGGCCATAGGTTGAGGATCCCTATCCTAGATGGTTCTGACTGAAACTGATATCTGTTCTAAGATATCATAATTTTACTATTTGTTTATTGCACTACTGTACTGTAGGCCCTTACTGGACAATATGAAATGTGCTGTCAACACATGACTCTTTCTCTTCTCCACATTTTCTCAAGTACATCTAGTAAAAACATTCAGTATTCAGTGTTTCCCTTGCCTCTTTACACCCTACTGGCTACTGCATTCAGGGCTAAGAAAACTCCTGAATGAGATTGTGATCAATCAATCAATCACATGTTTCCTTTATCAACCTAGCCTAGTAAATAATCACTAACCAGTCAAGAAGAATACTGAGCTCTCTCACTATTCCTACTATAGCTATTGATGTGCTCTCATGACTTACACTGCATACAGAAGGGTTGAGGCAAGAAGTAGCTTAGGTCAACTTCCATGCAGGGGTACACTTGACAGTTTTCATCGAATGTAGTCCTGCAGTCACTGGCTTTCTTTCCCAGTTTTATGGCTGGGATGTGAAATTCTTTTTTGAGTGGTCTTAGAGTCATCAGGGGTGAAAAATCAGTATACAGTACAGTATATCATTATTTTGAATGAAATAAAGAAAGGCCATATAGGTCTCACTTTGGACGAGAAGAATAACTTCTTATAAAACTTTTATTTCGTACATCCTATTCTTTGGAGTACTTCTCTTCCCTAACTTTCATTTCATTTTTCTTTACCTCAATTAAATTGAATTCTTTCTTCCTGCAAATTCAGCCATTTCCAAATGTTAGCTTGTCAGAGGCCGTGGAGACAACTGCTCTCTATTATAGTCCTATAGGTAGTTGTCGGCAACTGTTGCTTTATTTCCCATCTGCTTCCTCCAAGCTCACTGGAATAAGTTCACATCTTATTCAAGCTCCTAGCTTTCAATGTTGCTAGCTATTTTTCTCTTCTACTGTTAAGAGCTGGTTTATAGTCTTTGTGTTTGCCTGCTGGGTTGCATGCTTTTCTGGCCTCTTTCTTGGAAAAAGAGACTTAAGGCCATGTCTTTCATGCATACTTCTTTTTTTTAGGCAAAAGGTTTTAGTGTGAATTTTTTTTTAAAAAATCTATTTTATAGAGTTCCATTTGTCAAGGAGCTGTGAATAGTTGCAGTTCATGTGTGTGTGTCTGTCTGTCTGCATGTGCACATGTCTGTGTGTCTCTGTGTGCATGTGTACATACATGTATGTTGTAAAAACCCAAGATTTGCTTCTGAGCAAATTATTGAATTGAAGCAGATGAAACATGGGCAATATAGGCTTAAATTTGTATTGAACTGATAGACCAATCTTAGAAGAAATCAAGCCTGACTGCTCCTTGGAACCTCAAATTGTGAAGATGAAGCTAAAGTACTTTGGATGTCAAATGAGAGGATTCACTTGAGAAGGCCTTGATGCTGGGAAAGGTTGAGGGCAAAAGAAGAAGGGGGTGGCAGAAAATGAGATGGCTAGATGGTATTGTTGACACAATGGGCACAGAGTTGGGTGGGTTGAGGAGAATGGTGGAGGATAGAGGTGCCTGGTGTTTGATGGTCCATGGGGTCGCAAAGGGTCAGAATTGACTGTGAGACTGTGGGAACAACAAAACAAAAATTCTTCCTAGCCAATAAAATGAGGCAAAATATGTCCCAAGCATGTAGTTGTGAGAAATCATTCTTTATGTGATATCTGGCCATCTGTTTCTTTAAACATCTATTTTATTGAGCTAAGTAAATGCCTGAGGCATATGTTTCTGATTAAGATGAGTTCAGGCCATCTTTTGAACTTTCTACACTACCAATCTCTTCATATGATTGCCTTTGCAATTGAACTCCAAGTGTGTAGAGACTAGATGTTCGATATCTCAGCATGCAAAAATGTAGAACACAGCGTGATCCAATCCATGTCTGATTTTGATTGTGCATTGGATGTAGGAATGTACTATATTAACAAGAAAGGATTTGTATAATGATAAGTTTTAACTGCATCTAAACATGTTGAGGTCTTCTAGATGTATCATTTATGTTAGCATGAGGCTGGCTTAACTTACTGATTTTTTTAAAAAGTGGTCTTCTTGGTGTTCAAACAATGCTCCTCTTATCTCGCTTATTACAGGACATTTTCCATTGATTTTTGTTTCCTTGTGAAAAGCAGGGTACATTTTTATAGCACATCCCATGCTATTTAGGCCATAAATATTTTCTTAATGTACATTGTGCCTTGTTTTGCTGGGTGGACACATACAAAAGCTCCTGTGGCATCTTCTGTTGGAAGGTCTTTCTCAAACTTTTTTCACATCTTCACACCTTTAAAGTCTCACCATTTGAGTTCTGATTTCCCATCTCTGTTCCTCTCTGAATTTTTTTCTCGTTACCTTTTTTTAACATTTCCAACCAGTAATTGCTACATTTCTGCTCAAAGCTGTGGTTCTGTACTGAGCCTTGCGCTATGGCAATATTCCTTCTTATATTTATTTGGGTGTATTGGCAGCTACCAGACAACCTACCCATGTGGCTATCGCCAGTGCTAGCATTAAGCAGAGAAATGAATGGGACTGGGAGGGGGTTAATTTTTCTTTGAACAAGATCAGCACTGTCATTATTTTCCCAGGTGCTCTGAAACCAAGTGGCATATTGACTCCATTGCACAAACAAAAGAACTTATAAAGAGAAGTGCCATCCTCAGTTCTATCTGGTTAGTTTTGAAGCTTAGTGTTAGGCCGCTATCAGTATGCATTCATATTTGTTTGTTTTGCTTGCTTGCTAAGCATCATTGCATTGTCTTAAGGGCTGTTGGATTACAGGCAAGAAAGAAGTACGGTTGATAATGAAGGGAGCAGAGAGTGAAAGGGAGCAGTGGTGAGGGAGGGAGGTGATAGTTTGAGGTACGTGGGGAAAATAATATAAAAGCCAGAGAAAGAGTTGGAAATCCCTGAAGGCACATGTGGAGGGCAGGGGTATAATGGTCAAATGCCAATCAAGGAGTCTAGTCTGAGCAATGGATTGTTCCAAAATACACTATTAAGAAGAGTGAGTATTCTGCCATTGGGTATAGATGCAAACATGAACATGATCATTGTCCTCCATAATCTACTATGATTGGGTGGGAGAGTAAAGCAGTGTTTTCTGACAAGCTCTTCCTGAAGTAGCCCAGAGTACAGTATAATTACAAATATTGCTAAAGCATGATGTCTTGTTTCCTGTGGCAGTAGGTAAAAGCCAGCGAATACCACACTATTCCTTTTCCCCCCTGGTTCTGTCACTATTGCTTTGTCTCATGTGTATTAGTAGGGTCCAGTTTGGGAAGCACTTTTGGGATGCTCAGGGGCCTGTGCTCTGGAAGCCTAGGGGGCTATAATAGCCTGGCATCTTCCTGCAAAAATCTGAGCTGACATCCATCTTTCCTTGCATGATCAACTTGGTCAGCTAAAGAAAGGCTGATCAATAAGAACCTGAGAAGCAAAGAGAAAGGGTCAGGACAGAACAGTGGAAAAGAAATACACAAAATATTGAGAGAGGAAGGACAGTTCTTGCCCTAATGGCTCTCCTTGAATAGAAACAAAAAGTGGCTTTACCTGTCACTGTTTATATTAATAAATAAGAGGGAAATGGCCACCTGGGAAAGAACACTGAAATTTTAATTACTTTAGAACTTAACTACACAATCATTCATTATCTAGGATAAAAATAACTTATCAATTAGGTCTGATTGCTAATTATCTGTAAGGGAATACAGTGATTATCGGGGAGTAATATGTCACAGGGCTGTCAGTACTCCAGCTTGGAGCTATATTCTAGCTGAACTATCTTAATAACCTAACTGCAGCCACTGAAAACAGGCAGCATTGAACAAGACTGTTTTCTCTGCACTGGAAAGCCCTTCCAGATGTTGTGGATCAGCAGCTGTGGCCTTCCAGATGCTGTGAGCCTGCAGATTTCATGAGCTCCAGTCAGTGTAGCCAGTAGTAAAGGCTAATGAAAACCCATCTGCAAACAGCAGGAAAACCAAAGCTCCTACCTCTTTTGTTGTTGTTGTTCTGCCATATCCGAATCCAAATATTGGTGATCATCATTACGATCAGCCATGAAGACTGTCCTGAGAATAAAATGCAGTGGCCTTTCATCTGCCTTCCGCATCGCAGTGTGACACCCGTACCACTGATCCAGCTCCGTGAGTCACTTTCTGGTCCTGAGCCCTTTTGGCACACAAAGTCCCCCTCAGCCCCAGGCCAATATTGATGAAGCTGCTGCCTTCCATCAAAATGGATTCAAGTGGGATTTAATCCACTTGAGGACCATCACCCTTCCCAGTGGACTTCGACACCCAACGTCTGCAGGGTTGTCAGGTTAGTTAACCGCTGCCTGACACTCAGTGTTGAATTGCTGGCATCTGTTTTCTACATCGATAAATACTTTAAACATTTTTAGTACAGATAAAGGGCTGTGTGTGTGGATTTCAGGGAGCCTCTCCAGGTCTGAGCTATGCCAAGGTATACTTTGTTGCCACTATCCTTACTAGCTCTGCTGCAGCCAGCCATGTCTAGGTTTATGTCACTCTGTTTGCTCACATATTAATCCTGGTCCTTCATCCCATATGGTACTTCCTTATCAAATTCATTTTACTTAGGGTTTGTTGATCTAGTTCAGTGATTGCAAACTTTGGCACTCCAGGTGTTCTTGGACTTCAATTCCCAGAAGCCCATGTCAGCACTCCTGGTGATCAGGGCTTCTGGGAATGGAAGTCCAAGAACACCTGGAGTGCCAAGGTTCACCATCACAGTTCTAAAATTATGCTCTAAAATTGTAAGTTCTTCTACTTTTAGCTGAATCTAAACTGCCATGCGTCGGAACAAAAAAGGTGGAATATAGAAGGAACAAACTGATGTTGACTGTTGGCAGCTCCTTTAGATCTTGTGGCCTTATGGCAGGAAGAGCTCCACAGATGGAAGGAACTATGAGTGGTTCTCAATATATGGCCTGGGGGCACGGATGCAGCCCATGACACCATTTCATGTGGCCCCCCACTACCTCCACCACATCCGGAAGTGCCATGTGTGGCAGGGCAAAATGGCCATACAGCCCCTGAAGCTGTCTGAGGGAGCATGACCCAGCCCTTGGCTTGAAAAGGTTGAGAACCCTGGACACTATGTAGTGTTATTTTGACCTGAGAAACAGCACATATGTCCTTGGGAAAGCTAAACTGATGCCACTACAGAAGAGAGGGATTTTGCCCAGCAGATGTGTCTTCTCCTGTGGTGTTCTGTCACTAACATTAACCTGATTCCTTCTTTCTTTACTTAATTCTCTCCACTTAGCCCATTTACTCTCTGTCGTCACTTTCTCCACCTGGAAAATGGTGTGCCTGCAAAACAGAAGTTTCTGCTGGTGTTTAGCCTCTCCATGCTAGAAGAAGTCCCATCTTCTGAAGTTTTTGCTTGCCTGGAGATCTTGTACATGAACAAGAACTTCAGACACGTTGAGCAGGTGATGATGGGGAGGGGCAAAGCTAGCTACTTTCCACCTATAAGACAACATACCTGCAGAAGAGGAGTTATTTTATATATGTAGCATTTCTGTGTGTGCAAGAATCACCATTTTCCAGGATTCACATGGAAAGTCTACATGAAAACATGAACCTCTCCTCTGCTGCCATGTGACTATCCACTTGGAGAAATCCATGACACAGAGAAGGAGCTCTCCTCTCTCCTATTAATCTATTAGATAAAGCAGTGGATACCATCAGAATGGGATTTTAAAAGGTTCAGGGAAGAGGAACTTTGGTATTAATGGCCATTAGCCATACCTGCATTGGCAGCAAATTTCCTGGGTTTGATTTCATACATTGACAGAGAATTGGACTAGATTAGGTTTCCTCAAACTTTGCTCTCCAGCTGTTCTTGAACTTCAATTCCCAAAAGTCCTGATTAGCCGATGCGCTGAATTGGGCTTCTGGGAATAGAAGTCCAAGATCACCTGGAGAGCCAAGTTTGAGGAACCCTGGATTTGATGATCCTTGGAGTTCCCACCATTTCCTCAGTGCTGTGATTTCACATGGATGTCTTGAAAGTAAACACTGGTGCCATCCCATCCAGTCCTGGGCAATCCTGTTTCTCTTGCATAAGCAGTGTGTGCTCCCTCACCTTATGCTTTGTGAAAGCATTGCTCCTTCAGTCCCATCTTGCTGTTCTCCCCTTAGCTGCCAGGCTGGGAACTGTTGGGCCTATTATTTAAAGTTAGCAGTTGCATTAGTTCCTGGACTTTGATGGAGCAACAGAGGAAGGGGAGCGGATAAGCAGGGTACAGAGGAGTGGGTGAGAAAGAGAGAGATTAAAATTTGATGCTTCTTAGGAAGCCATTAGTGGCCTAGTGCAGCCCTGAACTTTTGATGATGCGATAATCATAAAGGAAGGAAATATTATTTTCCGTAATGCAGGCTGTTAATGACTCTGACGGGGAGCTGAGACCCGGTAAGGCAGGTGGCCTCAAGGGCTGCTCATGTGTGTGGGTAATGTAGAACAATTGTCTGTGTAACCTTGAGAAGCAGCTTTGGGGCTGATGCACTCTGATCTCTTTCTTTCCATGAATCAGTTTGTTCTCTCCCGACAACCACTGCAGCCATTAAACCTCTCTTTGGCTTAGAGCCACTGAACGCAGCAGCTCAGGGGCTGTGATGGACAAACAAACCTGCCTTTATTGTTAACCAGCCCTTCTTATTTATTGTCCTGCTCCTGAATGGTAGGTACAAGCCTGCACTGAGAGAATCTAGTCTGACCACCTGGCTAGACCCCCACACAATTCACCAAGCAGCTATTTGGTTTCCACTTTGGTTCCCCCACCTCCGCCCCAATTGCTGGGAGGGAGACAGCTGCCGACTTCAGTGTTTTCTGATAGGGGTAAGTTGACTTTAGCTTTGATGTACCTTTTTTGATGGAAATTTGAAGACAGCTGACACTGGGAGCCCTTTGAAGAACTGAAGTGGCAGTTGAAAAGTGGTGGGAATAGGGGAGGAGAAGCAGATCTAGTTATAACTTTATTATTTTTAAAACCTGCCAGAAAATCTAGTGTGTCCTCCCCCTCCCCCCCAAGTCATGTCAGCATGCAAAGGGGTTACTCAGTTCTGGCCTCCTTACAGGACATTTCCCTTTACAGGCCACAGTGAATTGCTGAGGAGTTTGACCCACCTTGTCATACCCAGTTTTTCCCTCTCTGCCCTTACCCCTGTTCCTCTACTGGATAAATTCCAGGGCATCCCCCCAGTGTATGATAAAAGAGTATATACAATGCAAAGTAATACTAAATTAGGGGGAGAACCCAAAGAATCGTTCTTTGGGATGGTTGCTAAGGGTCCCTCAATATCAGGAGTCCTTCCCTAAATGACAACCTTCCCTAAATGACAGGTGGACTTTCCATGCACTGTGTATTCACAATGGGGATTACCTACTGGTGTCTGATCCTAGAGAGCCAAGCCTAGCATTAGACAGAAGGAGGCAGCTGTATCTTGAAACTGCTGTTGGATGGCAGGAAATACCAGCATGAGGATAGCATTACCTGCCCCGTGGGGTCCAGTTTTGGGTTTGGTGCCCTATTGTTAGCATTAAGATTCCACTCCCAGCCAAGTTGGGCTTTGTGTGTAGGCTGGAGGGCTTTCATGTCCCCTGTCTCAGTAACAAAGTGGTTTAGCTTATTCCTGTTGAATTATGTGACAGTTC
Source organism: Bradypodion pumilum (assembly GCA_035047305.1). Classification (NCBI taxonomy): domain Eukaryota; kingdom Metazoa; phylum Chordata; class Lepidosauria; order Squamata; family Chamaeleonidae; genus Bradypodion; species Bradypodion pumilum. Next base: position 276,946,102 of record JAWDJD010000002.1, on the reverse strand, counting down.
AGCCTAAATGTGTGTGCTCAGGTGCAGGATAGAAGTACAATAGAACCCCATATAGCAATTTTAATCCATTCCACAGAGCTGATCACTATGCGGTTTTTGTCATCGTACAATCTTCCCTATGGGAAAAACCGTACCACGATGTTTGGCGCTAAGCGGTTTTTCCCATTGGAAAATCATCGTATGGATTTTCCCATAGGAATGATTGCTATACAGAATGGTTTTCCCCCCTCCAAGCCTCATCACTATGTGATTTCATTGCTGTATGGGGCAATCACTATACGGGGTTCTACTGTATGCATTTCAAAACCTGGAGTTCAGCCTCTTCCTGCCCACTTTTCTCCCCATGGCTGTATGTTTTGATAGCAATAAAGAATGTGTTTCATGCTTTGACGGAAGAACCGGCTTATGTGTTCAGCTTAATCAAGCGCTAAAGCTCTCTCTGGACTGTGCCACTTTTGCCTTGTAGGAGGGAATATACATGAGCAAGGGTCAGCATGCAAAGTGAAGCCTTGCATATATTTTTCAACTGACATGATTCTGAAAATTTTCTCAAAATTACACAAAACTCCACAATCTCCCCCCCCCCCCCAAAAATAAACATGGCATCAGTTCCTGCTGTAGATTTCCCTATATTCTTTCTTGATTCCCTATAACAGTTTAAGTAAAGATATGCTTTTGTCATTCTGGATCAAACTAATTTACTAAAGGGAAGAATGATGGGACACTGCGCATTGTTCCGGAAAAGCTAAGGAAGAGGATGAAAAACCAGCTAATCTTTGAGAGAAGTCTTACACAATAAACAAAAAAAAGATACCCACCCCAAGTACAAATATCTGGAAAACAAGGCTATATTAGCAGACAAATAAGAGATGCCCATGCCAGAGGTTCAGAACATCATTAACTGATTTGTGATAAATGGCAGAAGAACAGGGATAATGGAACAAGGAGCATGTGAGAGCCCTCTCCTGCTTGCTTTTGGGGTGGCACCAAAGTGGAGCTCATATAGCCTCCACATAATTGGCTGGATGCATGCCCGTATCACCGGTCCTCTTGGCTGTGCCATACTTCCAACCATCATCAATCTGTTGCACATTGATGATAGTGTCACCTCCTAGAAAATGACTTCATCCTCATTAGCTGCGTTTTAATCATAGACTGCTCGGAAACATTTTCCTCCTCCAGATGGGGGCATTGTGCTGTATTGAGACAGGTGCTGCTGGTCCCTCATATCCATAGGACTGAGAGGCTGGCTGCTGTGATGGTGGCTGGTGGTGTTAGACTGGGATACCTGGCTGGACATGATGTGGTTGCTGGTGTGTGGGTGGCTGCTGTTCCACTGGATTCCTGTAGTTGGCACCCTCTTGAGAGTTGCAGCATTCCAGTCCCCCTCTTACTCCACCTGGTGTTCCCATCCTGCTCTTACTAAATTCTTCATGGTACTTTATATTACTAATCTAAATAAGGTCGGGGTTCGATACCCAAGTGCTGCACAACAGATCTTGGGGACATGAAAGGAGCCTCATTTGGGTGTCCCCTGAGTGGATAGAGTCAACCCAGAGTAATTTCTGACACAACATTTTATTTATTTATTTATTTAGGCTCTTGCCTGCGTCTTTGCAGCTGTTGCAGCCCTTGGGACAATCTGAACTGCCGTGGCTGCCTTTGCTGCCGGGGGGAGTGGTAGCTCCTGTGACTTTCTCCAGCAGACATAGGGTTTTTCCACGCTGGGTTTGTTGTTGTATTATACTGTGGTTTTTTACTGTAGTTTATAATGTAATTCATTATGTAGTTTTTGTATTTTGATACCATGCTTACTTGTATTGCTTGCTATTGTAAATTTATTGTATCTCTGTATTATTATTTTGTTGCTATTTGTATATGCTGTTAGCCGCCTTGAGTTGGCCTTTGGCCGAGAAAGGCGGGATATAAATTAAACTGATTGATTGATTATTTATTTATTTATTTATTTACTCGAATTTCTATAGCCGACCCAATCACAAGGACTCTGGGCAGCTTACAATACGAACCACCCCCCAATAAATAGAACCCCATTAAAACAATAAATCCCCTTAAAAACCCTGTTTAAAAACCCTCCAGCACATGCAAAAAATGGAGGATGGTTCTTATTTAACCAGCCAGAAGATTGGGTTATTTTTCCACCAACCCCACACACCTGCCCCACCAGCCAGGTTTTCAGTTCTTTCCTGAAGGGCAGCAATTCCATCTGTTGCCTCAGTTCCACTGGCAGGAGGTTCCAAAGGGCCGGTGCGGACACAGAAGAGGCCCTCCTTCTTGTGCTAGAGAGGCGAGCCCCTCTAGCTGATGGCACAATTAGAGAGCCCCTCCAGTCCACCTTGTTTGGACGGGCAGAAGATATTGGGATGATGCGGTCTCTTAGGTATCCTGGCCCACTACCATGTAAAGGTAATGGCCAGCACCTTGAATTGCACCTGGAGGCAAATCCGTAACCAGTGCAGCTCCTGAAGCAGTGGCGAGGCCCGAGCATAATGCCCGCACCCCAACACCACCTGGGCAGCCGCATTCTGGACCAACTGTAGCCTCCGAATGGGGGCAGCCCCATGTAGAGCGCATTGCAATAATCTAGTCTAATCTGATTTTATTACTAATTTTATCTTGGGTTTTCTTACTTCGTTGTAATTCCAGAATGTCAGCCACCACAGTGAAGCCTTTCCCTTTATTCTTTTCAAACGCCTTCCTGTAGCAGACCTGACTCTGAAGCTCACTCTTCTGCTTAAGGCTCATGCTCTCTGGAGTGTTGGCCACCCTGGTGAATGATTGCTTTGGGTACTGTGCATTGTAATAGGGCATCTTCTCATACTCCTCTCCCCACCCCTTGTAGTTCTTCATGTTGAGGGTCATCTTGCAGACTTAAACATGAACAATATTAATGAATAAACAACACGTTTTGTTTGAAATGAGCAGCCCCATCCTGACGAGAACTGAACCCTAGAGTTGGATACAACTGGCTTTCGAGCAAAGGTGACCTTTACCTTTACCTATCCTGGACACAGAAAGCAAAAGGTCTTGATATACAGCAGAGTACAGCTAGAAAATAGGGCAGATATGGAACATGCTCATGATAGTAAAGGTAAAGGTTTCCCTTGCTTGAAAGCCATTCGTATCCGATTCTAGGGTTCAGTGCTCATTTCTGCTTCAAAGCCAAAGAGCCAGCGTTGTCTGCTTCTGCAGACATTTCTGTGGTCATGTGGCAGGCATGAATAGACACTGGAGCGCTCAGAACACTGTTACCTTCCCACCAAAGGGGTCCCTATTTATCTACTTGCAATTTCTTGCTTTCAAACTGCTAGGTTGGCAGGAGCTGGGACAAAGACGGGAGCTCTTTCTGTCCTGCAGTACTTGGGAATTGAACTGCTGACCTTCCGCCTCCCAGTCAGCGTCTTAGCCACTTGAGCCACTGCAGTCCCATTCATGCCCATGACACCTGGTGTGATGTGGTGTGCTGGCTAAAACAAGGTGGTCAAACTATGGCCCATGGGCCAGACCTGGCCCACCACACCAAATCCTCTGGCCTGTGGTGCCCTCGCTGCTATTGGAAGTAAAGCGTGCACAGACATGCGCAGATGCTACTGGAAGTGGAAGTAAAATGTGCCCTCACATGCCCAAATGCTGCCATAAATGCACCTGTGGCTGTCGTAAATGCATTTACGACAGCTGTAGACATGGTTTGCAGTGGGAGGAACCACATGACCGGCCCACTCAACAATGTAACCAGCCCATGGCGTAAAAAATTTGGGAACCCCTGGGCTAGAATGACAGATTAGAACTCAGGAGGCCTGGGTTCAAATCCCCATTTAGCCATGGAAGCTAAACCAGGGGAGTAGAACTAGTAAAACACTCCTTAAATATATCACTAGCCTTGAAAGCCCTATTAGGGTCGCTGTAGGTTTTTGCCAACTTCACAACACATAAAAACAACAAAGGTGCCTACCCATTTTGCCATTGTTTTTCACCTAAACCATGCCATTGTCTTGTTACTTGAATTCCTCTGTTATATTTCCATCCATCTCTGAAGACAGTGGTTGCACATCTTAAGAAATGAAAATGTACAGTAACACAGTGTTAGTCAGGGTAGATTCTTACACAGGTCACAGTGTGAGCTGAGGCAGCCTTCTGAGAGCAAACCCACACTGAATGACAGTGTCTGCTATTGTTTTTAGGGGCAAAAGGGGGTAAGGGACAGGAAGTAACATTTTGCTCTCCCACCATGCTCTGGTCTGTGCTGTGAGTAGATCTCTACCTCATCCCGCAATTCATATGGGGCAAGCATGTTGACAATAATGCAGAATTGTCTCATATACAGTATTAATACACAGCTCAAACATTGACATAGCTACTGCTGTGCCAGAAATTCAGTATGCTGCTTCTTCAATGTCTAGGACAAATGTGAAACTGCCAAAATGAAGGCACCTTTTGGTGAGTTCATTCTGCAGTTCCTTTCACCTGATCTAGTGTGAGAAAGATTAGCCAGCAACACAAGGATGTTTTTACCAGGGTATGCGCGACTGTGGTTCAAAAATACCACAATCTTCAAGGAGGCTCTTTCTGTGTACCCCATAAGCTACGTCTTAATATAGACCCTATTAAATTCTGCATTTATGCATTAGTGATATTGTTACCTATACTCAGTCGGGCGTACTCTGTTAACGGCAGGCTTTCTCACATTAGGTCAGGCAAAAGGAACTGCAGAATTAACTCACCAAAAGGTGCCTTCATTTTGGCAGTTTCATGTCTGGCCTAGACACAGAAGAAGAAGGAAGCTGTATGTGACCCCTCCCTTTGTAGGTTGATATTCTGACTCATCACTGCATCTCAGGGGGGGTAGGGGGACTTTGCTTAAAACAGTCCAGGGTTTCTCTCCCCACCCCATAAACTATGGGGATTGGAGTGTTCTGCCAGGATCTGTTCAGGTGTAGGTAAGACAGTTCAGCAGCTGAAACTTAATAGGGTGAAATGGGGACATGTGGGTATTGGGAAGGGGTCCTTCTTTTATCATTCTTCAGTGTAGTTGGGGAAATTGGTGCCTCCAGCTCAGAATCCTGAAGGTGGTGTGGAAAGGTCTTCTGCTGAACATAGTTTGCAAGTTCTGAGAACAATCTGAGTTTGGGAATGGAAAGGAACATCAGGAGTTCATCCAGACCATGCAAATATTGCACATGGAAGTGATGGAAATTTGACTGAACAGCAGTTTTATCAAATTCCATAAGATGCCAGAAAAGCCATGGGGAGTAGAGTCTATGGTGTGACCTGGGAACAGTTTTAGTTAGAATAGCATGCCTCAGTAACTTTGTATAATGTACATTTCTGCAAATGAAGTCTATCCAGGCTGCCAGCTGTTAATTCGTAGTATTTCCTTTCCTCTCCCTCTCATGTGGATTAATATCTCCATATTCCATTTTTCTGCCTTCCTTCATGCATTTTGCTTCCCTGCCATGTGTAATGCAGTCATCTGTGTCAGAGATTTCTGGATTTCTGTATTTTTTCCCCTTTAATGACAGTGGTTCTCAGAATGGTGGGTGCCTTGACTACATGTTGTACCTAATATTCAGGTCACTCTAGAGAACCATGACAAATTGCTGGGCAGGTGGAATCTCATTAGTCTCCTAGTCATGACTAGGAGATGTGGAAAAGGCTCCATTGCCAGCCCAGTTCTATTGTGTTTTAATTTCCTTTTATTTTCAGAGGAACATGGAATAGTGATCCAGTGTTTTATCTGCACTGGCATTTCCATTAGCTTTTTCAAAGTGCAAACCAGAATTCAGGGATCAGGCAATGTTATCCAGGACCAATAGGTTACATTGATTCATGTCTTTGCTTGTTCTGTGGACCATGAGTTCCTCATTTCCCTTCACAAGAAGTCTTGTAGGCTGATGATGAGCACTTACCCACTGAGTAGCCAGGCTCTGGATCTATTTTATATACCAGTGATGGTGAACCTTGGCACTCCAGGTGTTCTTGGACTTCAATTACCAGAAGCCCAAGTCAGCATTCCTGCTGATCAGGGCTTCTGAGAATTAAAGTTCCAGAACACCTGGAGTGCCAAGGTTCACCATCACCATTAAAAACTCTTAGCACCCAATTGCCCATTAGCTTTATTCATTGGGGCCAAGATAGGCAGGGTTGGGAAGTGATCCTCAATGTTCATACAACAGACAACATAGAAGTAAAACAAATAGTCAGATAGCAGAAATTAGCAATAGCAAAGGTGAGGTAAATATACTGTATTGAACACCCACTAAAGTGATCACAAGGCAGCTTTTGATTTTAACAAATATTGTGTACAGTCTTAAGATGACAGACTAGGACTCTGGAGAAAGTACCCACATGGCCATGGGAACTCACTGGCTGACCTTGGGCCAATCACACAGTTACTGTGAGGAGAGAGTAGGTGGAGTAAATACAGTGTTGAGCTTGTTGGAGAAGAAGCAAGGTAAGAATGCAATAAATAAATAAGTTCAATTCATGTAGCAGGACAGTGCCTGGTAAAAATCTCTGTGGCATTTCTTGTGGGTCCTTTTCACAGTGTCAGTTCTGGAGGGTAGAATAGATGAATTAAAGAACATTTAATCATCACCACCACCTTGATATAAAGTAAAGGTAAAGGTTTCCCTTGCTCGAAAGCCAGTCGTATCCGACTCTGGGGTGCAATGCTTATCTCTGTTTCAAAGCCGAAGAGCCAGAGCTGTCTGCTTCTGCAGATGTTTTCGTGGTCATGTGGCAGGCATGACTAGACACCGGAGTGCCGGAATGGCTCCCAGCCCTTCCAGTTCAGCCACGGGGAGTGACAGCCGCTCTGTCAATGCTGATGTGACCTCCAGAGTTATATTTAATAAGGATATGTTCAGTTTTTGTTTAGAAACAAACTGGGTGGCTCACAGCCACCTTAATATAAACCAGAAAAAATTGGAACGATTTCCCCATATCATTACTACTTGTATCCCATGCTGTTGTTTAATAGTAATATGAGTCACTTCCCCTTAACCATAGGAGATACATTCTGGCACCTACCATGGATACTTGAAACAGTGGATAACAGTGAACCCTGTATTTTGCATATTAGACAGTGGCCTCTAGTGGTCAGTTCTGGTAATGCACCATATAAATGCATATTATTTCAGTATTTTCATTGAATATATTTAGACCCACAGATAACCCTCAGATATGTGGGATGACCTGTATTTATATTGGCAATGGGAAAGAACTTATGCATATTATGTATGTCAATCTCTCAGAGCACAAACATAATCAAATCCTTGTCAAACTCTCATCAAAAGGGTGTTTGCTGAATCACTGTAATCCAGAAAATGCAAATGGGCACACTCCTTCAGCCTCACAAGTGTCATATAGAGAAGTTGTACTCATATGTAAGCTCCATCGGCAGCTGCTATCAGTTAAGCTCTGCCTGTGTGTTCTTTCACTAGCAAGTGACAAGACTGTGTTTGCACATAGGAACGTATCACCGGATTGCAGCCAGAGCCAACCCTATATTTGTCAGAGTAAGGTGACTGTATTTGGAAGCAGATTTGGGGATACATAAAAAGGCAGGAAATTGCTAGTTGCATTCTAGCTGTGATATTGTTTTCTCTCCCCTGCATCAAAATAATTTGGCTGGCCCAGTGCATTCTTTACCTTGACATGGATGAATCTTTCCCCATCCACAGTGAGCACATAGAGCTACACCACTGGATTGCCATCAGAGCCAGCCCTGCCAATGGGCAAAGTGAGACACTGTTTGTTACTACATAGAGAGTGACATTTGTTGTTGTGTCTCATACACAGATTGCAACCAGGGTGTTAAGAGAGCTTTAGAAAGATTAACTGTATGTAGCTTATCCTCAGTGTTTCTAATAGAAACTCTGTTCTCTTGATTAAGAGTGTTCACATCACCTCAGTTTAGATCAGGGGTGCCCTAACTTTTCAGGCTGCAAGCCAGTCATGTGGTTCAGCAGGCTGGTCATATGGTTCCTCCCACCAGAAGTTGAAGAAAAATGCACCTGTGCATACACATAATGCTGCCGTAAATGAACCCGCGGCTGTCATAACCAAGTTTACGACAGCCATGGGTCATTTATGGCAGTGCTTTGCATGTGCACAGGTGTGTTTTACTTCTGCTTCTGGAAAAGGCGAGGGCGACATGGGCCAGATGGAATGGCACCATGAACCAGATCCAGCCCAAGGGCTGTGTTTGGGGCACGTCTGCTATAGATGCTATTGAATCTGTTTCCATTGAATAATTAGATCATGAGACTAACTGAGTAGCTCAAGGTGTCATGAGAAAAATGGCCCGCTGATTTGAAAATGTTTCAACTCATCAAAAGCATTTTATGCTGAAAAAAGGGCTCTGAGGTTTTTCAGGTACTGCTGAAACAAGTTCTGAAGATGAGGAGGAACAGGTTGTATACCTGTGTTTTACAATGTTAAAAAAAGTATTGAAGAGAAAGGAACACAGTCTCATTTTAGAGGACTTTGCTCCCAGCCCTTTCAGTTCAGCTTCGGGGAGTGACAGCCGCTCTGCCAATGCTGATGTGACCTCCTGAGTTATATTTAATAAGGATATGTTCAGTTTTTGTTTAGAAACAAACTGGGTGGCTCACAGCCATTTTTGCCTCTGGCAGGGATTTTTTTGAAGCTAAGCAGGGTACGGCACAACCAGGCTTCGGACAGAAGACTGTTAATGAAAACTTGGGAGTGCTGCAGGGGATACAAATGCTGTTGACCGCAGGGTTGTTCAGCTAGAGGCAACATTGTCATTGAGTTTCAGAGGGAACAAAATCTAAGCCTTGCACTCTTTTCTCTGACCAGTGATATGCTGGAGTTCAAACAAAGTGGATGGTTTATGTGTGTTATCTTTTATTTTAGCATTTTTGTCTTCCTTTGAAACCCCATTTTCCCTTTTTGGACAGACTTGGTGGGAATACTGTTAAGAGAAGGAATGTAGTTTGATTGCTTTGTTGCTAGAAGAATCCTTTGCATGCCTGGAGAGCTGCCCAAAGAAAGGGTGATGTTAGCAGCATTTGATTGCTTAATTAAAACAAGTCTGGTGTCTGGAAGTCTTCTTTTTCGCCTGGCTTGGGAACAGTTTCTCTGCTCTGAGATCTTCCATTCCACATCATTCATAGCAGGAATCATCACTTTCTGCCTGTGCTTTGGCTCATGTGAGCTTCTTTTGGGGGAATCAGCAAATCGTTTTGCGGAAGCTCACTTGTGGAAAGAGGAAGCGCTCTCTGTCTAAGTATGCACTTGGATGGTTTGCACTCCATCTCTAAAACAAACCCCCATAGAGTTTCAAAGGCCAGGAGAGAATGGACAAGTTGTCTTCTAAGCGATCATTTGTTTGGTGAAAAGATTAGCCTTTTGGTGGGTGTTAACTTCTCCACAGGGTGAGCATGTAGTCCAGGGGTGCGCAACCTAAGTCCTGTGGGTTGGATATGGGCCCCGGTGCCATTTCATTTGGTCCTACCCCTCCAATTGGCATTTGAGAAACAAAATGGCTGCTCCTTTGAAGCTGTTGGGACAAAATGGCCACCCCCATCATGCAGGCAGGACAAAAATGGCCATATAGCCCTTGAAGCTGACTGAGAGAGCATGACCCGGCTTGAAAAGGTTGGGAATCCTTGAAGTAGTCACATTCTGCAACAGTAAGTAAATATCAGGGTGTACCCATGTGATGTAATGGTCAGAGAAATGGACTAGGACAGTGATAGCAAACATTTTAGAGACTGAGTGCCCAAACTGCAACCCAAAACCTACTTATTTATCACAAAATACCAACACAGCAACAGAGGAGGAAATAAACGCTCCCATTGGGCAGAGGGGCCACCACTGGACTAGAACTAGGAAGACTTGGGCTCAAACTGCCACTTGGCCAAGGAAATTCCTGAGGTAGTGGAACTAGTAAAACTACTTCTTAAATCTCTCCCGCACCTCAAAAAATTTGATTAGGGCGTGATTTGACAGAAATCACACTGTAATTCCAATAAATGTGACCAATGGAGAGTAGTTACTGTACCAGATAATACAATGCTTATGTAAGTTTTTTTTTTAAAACTACAGCCCCCCAAAAGCAGCTGTACCCACTGGGAATATTATACAAATAAATGTTTCCAAACTGTGCCCTAACATAGTTTAACAGAGTGAGGAACTGCTATACAGTAGAACCTTGGATAAAGTCCAAACTCCGTTCCACAAGTTTGGACTTTATCCAATTTTGGACTTCATCCGAATCAAATGGACTTTATCTGAGGTTCCTATACCAAACATCCATTTTTTAGTGGTTTTGGACTTTATGCGATGCATCACGTGTACATGAAAACCGTGACTTTATCTGAATCGGACTTTATCCAAATCGGACTTTATCCAAGGTGCCACTGTATTTTGGAATCACATGGAATTTGGTGTGAGCCTATTGTGACTCAGAGGCATCTTTAGGAGTAAGATAAAATTATTGAAGATGATACCATGAAACATGCATATCCTGTCCTTTCCCCCACGCAATGGTTGTGTGTTTTTATCAGAGGCACTGTTTATTCTCATAATTCTAAAGAAAGGAAAAAAATAGGTGAAAAATGCTACTCTTGTCATTTTCCTGCCCCTAGTTTTAGGCATATTATGATCAGTGTGCTATTCGATTTGCTGACTCTCTGTTAAGAGCCTTAAATACATGAGTGTAACAGGCACTTTTATGAAATGAGTCTTGCTCTTGTATTCCTCTTACTTTACTTAGGGGTGTTTTTTTCCTTATCCAGTGAAGCCCTCCTGTTCATTTTAGAGACACTGAAGTAGTTGCAGTTTCTGGTGAGTGGGTGGGTGTGATTATGGGAGTGGAAAGAAATCTCTTTCCCTGGCTCTTGCAGGTGAAGCTGTTGCCTTCTGTGAAATGGAAGCCAAAACTATCTTCTGTTTGAATGCAAACACTTTCTTACATGTGTAAATCGCATTGCAAAATGAAAAGAAGAAACTGAGTCGGATTGTGTCTTCTCCTATGTACGTGCTTTTGAAGAAAAGAGTCTTCATGCATTTGTCTGGTTAAAATGAGTTTTGTCTGCTTAGTGGTTAAGATGCTTAACTTGACCAAAAGGTTGGCAGGTCAGGAGTTTGAAACCTGACTGCTGCGCAATGAAGGTAGTTCCCATCCTCTGTCCTAGTTCTTGCCAACCTAGCAGTTTAAAAGCAAGGAATTGCAAGTAGATAAATAGGTACCACTTCAGTAGGAAGGGTCAGCTCCCCTGGTGGCTTAGTGGTTAAAACGCTAAGCTGGAGACTGGAAGGTCAGGGTTTAATACCCAAGAGCTGTACTTGGGGACATCATGCCTCATTCAGGCGTCCCCTAAAAAATTGCTTTCAACCCAGAGAAATCTCTGACACGAAATTATTATTATTAGTGAGAATGGTAACAGCATTTCATGCCTGCCACATGACCACAGAAGCATCTGGAGACACAGACAGCACTGGCTCTTAGACTATAAATGGAGATGAGCACTAAAATCTAGAGTTGGATACGACTGGCTTTCAAGCAAGGTGACTTGCTTCAGATACACTTCTGGACAGTGGTGGGCATAAAAAAAATTCTACTACACTGTGGGCATGGCCATGTGACTGGGTGGGCAGGGCCTGTTGGCCATGTGATTGCTGTTCACTCTATAGTGAACCTCTGAAGCCATTTCTCCTTTGTACAAGGCTTTTCCAGGGCTCGGTTTCACCCCAAAGTGTCCTCCCAGCCACTCCAGAGTGCTTTGGGGTGAAACGGAGCCCAGGAAACCATTTCCCCCTTGGAGGATTCTCTTTTCATAGCTCTACAGCGAAGAGCAGTCACATGGCCAACAGGCCACGCCCACCCAGTCGCATGGCCATAGCTCTATAGTGAAGAGCCCCCTCCAAAGCCATTTCCCGCTTTGCCCAAGATTTTTCCAGGGTTGTGTTTCACCCTGAAGTGGCTGGGGATGCACTTTTGAGTGAAACAGAGGTCAGGAAAAGCCTTTGATAAAGGGAGAAATGGAGCCAGCCCCTCCAAAGCCTCTTCTAGGAGGAGGTGGGCAGGGTGGGGAGATGGGCGGGGACAACTATTTTTACTACCGGTACACGCATACTAGTGTGAACCTGCTGGTGCCCACCACTGCTTCTGGAGCTATGTTTCTCTAGGATGGAAGTTGTTGGTAGGTAGGCATAAGGAACATGCCTAGTGTGAGCCATTTCCTTAGTCCAGAGCAAAGCTGGTCAATGTATAGGTGACCGGCAGCTCATTAGCCATTTTTTAAGAACTCACCACTCGCATTTCCACCATTGCTAAAACTGGGCACTGTAACAAAAATAGATCCTTTTCCTACCTTCCCAGAAGAGAAGGAAATAGTCTGCCCTGCTAACCTGGAGAGCTTTAAGTTTTATAAGAACACTCCAGTACCATAAAGAGCTGCCACAATTCTTGGCTTGTGTTTTTGGGAAAGGATGCAGTGTAGCCCTCAACCTCTGAAAGTTGCCTATTCCTGCCCTAGAGCATCTCAAGGGTGTCTTCCATAATAAATGGTGATGAAGAGAACAGAAAGGTGTACAGTCTTCTTTGAATCTATGAAGTCGGTGACCAACATCATGTCACCTTGATACCAGAGCAATACAAGATGTGGGGTGTTGGTGGTGGTGGTTAGAGAACAGTTGAGCACAAAGTTTTGCAGTTGGAAGGAGAAACTTGTGCATTTGGAAACTGACAGAGCTCAGCAGAAGAAGTGGGATGGCTCTAATAGTGAGGTGTCAGGGTTTATCTGCAAACTGCACAGTGATTTCCTAACTGCACATTTCGCATTACAAATGTTATTTTTTTTTTAAAAAACCACACTACCCAACCTGGCTTGATGGGTGTATTCCAAATATTGTCACCAAAAGCTGTCTCCTTGGCAGCTACCATGACTCAGAGCCAGAACTTGTTTTCCATTATTATAACGAACCCTTGGAGGTCTAGAACTTGTTTGTGTTTACAGTACTGCATAAACTTATATGATGGTGCTAAAAGTTCCATGGCTCATGCACAGTTCTTAATAAAACAATCTGGGAGGTGGCTGGGTGCATGTTAGTGGCGTAGGCTTCCTACTTTAACTCTTTTGCAATTGATGCTGATTTTTGTTCATTCATCTAAAATACAAACAGGCTTTCTAGTGAAGAGATAGCCATTAATTCTTTGTGGTCTTCGGAATGGATCACATGATCTGGAATCAGATTAATATCTTAAATTGATGATGGACTCTGGCAACAATAAAAAAACCTGGGCATCTTTCGTCTTTGGCAGCAAACACCACCACCACCGCCTTCCTTCTCACCTACAAGACGCTAAGCAGTTCTTTCACTGCACCCAACTTTCTACCGCCTAAAGCTGTTCTCCCTCCATCTCTGAATTTAGATGGTTTGTCTTGACTTGCAATGGATGGATTTTGCAGCACTGAAAACAGGCTTTGATCCAGATTGCTCTGAGAGGGTGTTTTAAAAATATAGCTGCAGGTGGGTAGGAGGTGACATTCGCAATGATAGCATCCTAGGCCCAGCAAAACAGTATCCTCTGATTACAGCACTGAAAATAATTGTGTGGAACATGCCTCCCAACCCACTGTGTAGTGCAGGTGGGCATGTGCCCCCTTCCCCGTTATTCCAGTGACAAGATAAATAACTTGAATAACTTCCTAAAATAAGGGGCGGAATCCAATTAAATTCTTCCCCTGATGGAACGGCTTCAGACAGTGGAGCCAAGAAGGCTGATGGCCCTTGCAGCACTGATACATCCTCAAATTCTGCTCTGGGCAACCTCTGGAGCAGGTTTCAGGGGTTGTAGGGGGGAGAGACACAGAGAAGAAATCCCTCACATAAATAGAACACAATTCATATGATGGCTTACAGCCACTGTTTCTTTGGGAATAATTTTGTCGACTTTGCCAGCTTACCCTTGAAATCCTGCTTTATTTTCTAAGGCCCTGGTGGCTAACCTTGGCACTCCAGCTGCTCTTGAACTTCCATTCCCAGAAGCCCAAGTTAGCACTCCTGTTGTTCAGGGTTTCTGGGAACAGACGTCCAAGAACAGCTGGAATGCCAAGGTTAGCCATCACTGTTCTAAGGTTTCAAATAAATTTGCCCATCTTTTGGTCTTTCTTGTAACAGAAGTATGGATCCCACCATAATGTGTTTTTATTTAATTTATTTATTTATTAGATTTTTAAACTCCATAGGTTATATAGATGCAGCCCTTTCCTCCAGGTTCATGGGAAGTGGCCATCTCAGGGGAAGTAAAGTGCTGTGGGTCTTCTTCCTATTCCTGGACATCAAGGCTCTTCCCAAAACTGTAGAAACCTCAGTTGCATTGCTGCCAAGTATATCTGTCAGTGCTATGGTGGCAGTAGTAGCAAAAAGGGTGTATGAGAGGAAAGCAGTGGTTGGGGGTGTTTTGGATATGGTAGATTGAAGCCCTCCCCTTTTCCTCATATATTCCCTTCCAGAAGGAGGGGGAAATATGCCAATCTCAGAAGCAGTGTACTTACTTTTCTAGTCTGTAGCTGCTCCTGATACGTCTTCTACTCTATCAGGTTTTTACCCAGCAGAATTTGGGGTTGGGTAACTAATGTGCAATAGTTTCTCTCTTTTCCTCATTCTTTTGGGTTGTTCTGTAGGTAATACAGAATTACCTATTCTTAGGTGTGAATCTGTCAAAGTCCTAACAAAAATATGCCAACAAATCTGGAACACAAAACAATGGCTGACAGACTGGAAATGTTCATTATACATTCCAGTCCCCAAGAAAGAAGATACTGAGGGGTACAGTAATTATAAGGCCATTGTTTTGATTTCCCATGCAAACAAGGAGGTGCTCAAGGTGTTGCAACGAAGGCTTTTACCTCACATAGAGCGAGAAATGCCTGATGTTCAAGCTGGGTTCCAAAAGTGAAAAGGCACTCAAGATCATTTTGTAAATATCCCCTGGCTACTAGAGTATGTCAAAGAATTTCAGAAAAAGATCAGTCTATGCTTTATTTACTACACCCAAACCTTTGATTGTATGGCTCATGAGACAGTATGGGCTGTTCTGAAAGAAATGTGTGTTGCTCAGCATTTTATTGCCCTAATGCATGACCTATGTTGTAGACAAGATGCTACTGTTAAGACAGAGACAGAATGGTTTCCCATAGGCAGAGGTACTGGACAAGGGTGAATTTTATCCATTTATACCCAATCACCTCAAACACATTTGGGAGATTATTACTCATATAGTCACCACATATCAGAAGTGATTTGATGGCACATAATATCTTTAGAGGTGGAATTTTTAAAATTACCAAGCAGTTGTATAGTGACAAGATGGTGGAACAGTTGAGATAATAACATTAGACTATGACAGGATATACCCAAAAAGTTGTAATTTCACAAGATTAAATAAGTGAGCTTCTGAATATTAAATAAAGATTAAATAAGTATTTAAATATTAAATAAATTAAATAAATGTAAATATTAAATAAAGATTAAATAAGTGAGCTTTACTTCTGAATATTTGTTCTATATTCTTTTACAATATCTATTATTTTTAAAAAGCAATATTTTAAATTTAATATTTTTTGTGTCGCAGGTTTTCTAACAAAAAACCAAAAGGAATTTTATAATCCCCTTACAAGCATTATATTATTGTCTGGAAGGCCAAGAAGGAGTTAAAAGGTTAGCAAAAGATAAGCTAATTGGGTCCTGATTTACAGCATCAACATTTGAAATTTCCCATGACTTGAAGCTGATTTTCCCTTTGAAAACTTGTGTGAGGAGTCTGTTTGGTTTCTGTTGATGTAAACAGTTAGCACAGTGGTATGCAGTGGCCAGCAAGAAGTTCACACCTGGCAAGGTGGTCCCTTGTGAGAAAAACAGGCAGACAGATCTTGGTGCAGAAGAAGAACTCAAGGTAGGTTTACTCAGGAAGTAAAAAGGTGCAAGTATATACAATGCAACAACTGTAACACAAAACAGATATATTCCCTTGAGCTGCTCAGTTGGCCTCACTGAGACAGTTCAGTTGTGCTATATACAAGTCCATACAGTCCAGTAGCAGTCCAGTCCAGCAGGGTAAATGCAAGCTGTAATTACAGACAAAGACAAAGCGTTCTACAGCTTCTGTCCTCCTGGTGAAGGCTTAGCCCAAGTAGTCCTTCTTTGTCCAGCAAGCACAGATGGCATATCAGGCAAAAGCCATCATCAGGATCAGTGCAAAGATTCAGTCCTCATAACAGGTTCTGGAAAACGTAGGAATCTTCATCCAGACTGTCACCAGAGGAAGGTGAGCATTGTAGCTGGAAGCCTTCAATCCTGCTCTGGCCTAAATACACTGGCCCATGGAGCACATCAGGGAATAGTCCCAGCACCTGTGTGCTCCTGCAGTAGGGTCTTAAAGGCATCACAGACACAATTATGCCTTGAAACCAGTTAGGGTGTGATGCAAAGACTTATATCCCCTAGCAGTTTCAGAAATGAAAGAATGTTTACCAAAAGCACTCAGAGCTGGGATAAGCACTACAGCTATTGTTTTTAAAGTAGGGAGAATAGCTAATTCCTTGTCATTTCTGGAATAATATCATTGTATTGTTTTTTTTTAAAATGAGCTTGGACTTTTAAAAAACTTTAAAAAAAACTTTTTCAGTCAATGTGACCTTTTCCTCCCCACCAAATGTATTTAGTGTGTCATTTTGCAAAGTTCTTGCTGGTAAGCTTGTACCATGCTTTCTCTGCCTTCTAAAAAAGTAGCTGTTTATCTCTTTTGAAAGGGCTTTTTTGAGGATCAATATTTCAGCCCCTGCATCCTGCATTCTTTCCAAATTAAAAAAAAGTGGGCAGGACCAATTATTTCAAGATAACCAAGATTGGTCTTTTCAATTTATTTGATCTTTTTTTTTAAGGGACATTTCAGGTTTCCTATTTCTGAAAGCAGGATAAAACATTTATTTATTTTTTAAAGCCATAGCTCGAAAACAGTTTGCCCAAACTATCCCAAATTTGGCACACAGCAAGAGTAGACTGTCTGGTAAAGGTAAAGGTCACCCTTGGTCGAAAGCCAGTCATATCTGACGCTAGAGTTCAGTGCTTATCTCTGTTTCATAGCTGAAGAGCCAGTGCTGACTGCTTCTGCAGACGTTTCCGTGGTCATGTGGCAGGCATGACTAGACACTGGAGCACATGGAATGCTGTTTACCATCTCACCGAAGTAGTCCCTATTTAGGGTAAAGGTAAAGGTTTCCCTTGCTCGAAAGCCAGTCGTATCCGACTCTATGGTTCAGTGCTCATCTCTGTTTCAAAGCCGAAGAGCCAGCGCTGTCTGCTTCTGCAAACATTTCTGTGGTCATGTGGCAGGCAAGACTAGACACGGGAGCGCACAGAACGCTGTTACCTTCCCACCAAAGTGGTCCCTATTTATCTACTTGCAATTTCTTGGTTCGAACTGCTAGGTTGGCAGGAGCTGGGACAAAGATGAGAGCTCATTATCTCCTACAGTACTCGGGAATTGAACTGCTGACCTTCCGCCTCCTAATCTGCATCTTAGCCACTTGAGCCACTGCAGTCCCTATTTATCTACTTGCAATTTCTTGCTTTTGAACTGCTAGGTTAGCAGGAGCTGGGACAAAGATGGGAGCTCATTCTGTCCTGCAGTATTTGGGTATTGAACTGCTGACCTGCCACCTTCCAGTCAGCGTCTTAGCCATTTGAGCTACTGCAGTCCTGTACTAATTTGAATCCCTGTTTCAAAGTCCCCCCCCCCTTTTTTTTTTGTTTGGCCTGCCCCTATTTTTAGAAGAGCCTTGTAGAATGTTGGCTTGCTGTGCTACACAATAATATAGCTGCACTGTGTCACTGTAACAACCATGTTGACAGAAGAGTATTCTTACTTTTCTGTATAAACAAGCGATAATTTGGTGTCTAGAAGAGTCATCCTATGAAGACATCTGATAGCAAAAGGGAGGTGGGAGTGGAGAAAGGCAGTCAGCTGGACTCTGCCTTTCCCGGCAGCATGACTGATGATATCCGTACACCTGCTTAGCTCCTGCAGGTGGGCTAGCTGCAAAGGCCACCAAGCAGGGGGGCAGTTTATTACTTAGCAGGTTTCTGTGAGCTAATAATTAAGCTGTACCCCCGTGGTGATGGCTTCCTTCCCTGGTGTAGCCTTCCCTTTCCATCACTGGAGACTAATGGATAGGCATAGGGCTTGCGTTGCCTGACTTTGTGGCTCCTTGGCCTCATCCTGTTGCTTCTGTCACCCTGACAGTCTGCCCGCATCACATCTGGGTTCACAGGGGTGTCTGAAATGTGCCTTCCTGTGTCCCGAGCACCTTACTTGTTGAAAGCCCTGTAACGGTTGAGAAAAGGCTTAGCACTGATCTGCTTTTTGGTGTGGAGGGCAGGAAGAGTCCTGAACTGCCCCTACTCTGTACCCTGGCAGAGCTGGATATAATAGCCCTGATTCTTTTAATGCTCTGCTTTTAAAACAAATGAGAAAATATTTTATGGTGCAGTTTTACAGAGCCGTCCAAGGACAGTCCAAGGACACTGTTCATCTTCCTAAGTCAGGACTGCTGCATTCCTTCTCATATGTTTAAGAAATGGGTCTCTGGTGCCTTCTGTGTGGGCCTTGATTCTGAAGCTGCCAAAGAAATGCTGATGTTGTCCGGCAGAGGCCTGTGGAGTTTTGCTTTTTGCATCCCAGTTCCTTGTTTTGCGTGCTTTTATTGTATTTGGCTCAAGTGGTTAAAATGCTGGACTTGACGACTGGAAGATCAGCAGGTCAGCAGTTCGAGATCTGAGTGTTGCATGGTGAAGTGAGCTCCCATCTCTGCCCCAGTTCCTGCCAACCTATCGGTTTGAACGCAAGAAATTGCAAGTATATATAGGTACCACTTGGATGGGGAGGTAAACAGCATTCCATGCACTCCGGTGTTGAGGCATGCCTGCCACATGTCCATGGAAATGTCTGCAGATGCAGACAATGCTGGTTCTTTGGCTGTAAACAGAGATGAGCACTGAACCCTAGAGTTGGATACAACTGGCTTTCAAGCAGTGATGCGCTGCAAAAAAATATACTACCCCCACCATGGGCATGGCTAACTCTGTGGGCATGGCTAACTCTGTGGGCCATGCCCACTTGGCCTCCCTATGCCATGGCCTGGGGTAGGGAGGTGGGAGTGACCGGCCAAGTGGGCGTGGCCTGGGGAATTTCCGCTACCAATGTCCGGGCACCTGTGGGCACCTGGAGCAGCTCGACACTGCTTTCAAGCAAGGGAAACCTTTACCCTAGTACAATTGGGTGTGTTTATTATTTGTTGTTGTTGTTGGGGAAGCATCTGTATTTTCTCTAAAGAAACACCAATAAATACCAAATATTTCTTGTTCTTCTAACTATAGCTGGGTTATGGTTGGCCAGGAGACTCTGTGTGCCGTGGTTTGTTGCTTACACCACAAATTAAGTACTGTCAATGATACTCAAACAAGCTGTGATTTGTTATCCCCATTTTAAATTTACTTCTATCCACCCTTTTTGTGAGCTCCAGTTTCAGGGTGGGTAGTTGAGATACATTCTGAAGATACAGAATGACAAAACCAGAAATACAGTATAACAAATAAGTAAACACTCAACCTCAGACAAGTCCAAAAGGGTGATTGATGGCCACAAGGCTCAGCTGACTCAATGGATTATTATAGTTCAAAGGCAAAGTGGGGCAGGAGACCCCGGCAGGTGAAGACTCGGCATCAGCTATGGAGGCACGGGTCAGCTGTGCTCCCACCCCCTCTGACCGGGCGGGCCAGGGGAGGGAGCCAGGGATGGTCGGTGGCTCAGCAGCGGTGGCTTTTCATGGCCCCGCCACGGGCAAACGCCGTCAGCTGTGCTCCCACCCACCCCTGACTGGGCGGGCCATGGGAGGGAGCCAGGGCTGGTCAGTCGGTGGCTCGGCGGTGGCGACGTTTCATGCCCCCGACGCGGGATAAATGCCGTCAGCTGCGCTCCCACACCCCCTGACTGGGCAGGCCAGGGAGCGAGCCTGGGGTGGTCGGTGGCTCAGCGGCGGCGACTTTTCATGGCCCCGCCACAGGCAAACACCGTCAGCTGCGCTCCCACCCACCCCGACCGGGCAGGCCAGGGGAGGGAGCCAGGGATGATATACAAACATGGTCTTTATCATCTTCTCACATACTTTAAATATCTCTTTATTTAAAGTATGAGATTCTGTTTATGCCATTATCTCATTATTCTGCATTTTGCTATGTCAGTTATCATAAGTATTCAACTAACTGGAGACCCCGTTTGATTTGTTAGTTAAAAGTGTCAGACTGGAATTTGAACTCAAGTCTTCAGTGAACTACAAAGCTTCCTGATGAATGGGCCATTCACTTTCTCTCCTTCAGACCTACCTCATAAGACTGTTGTAAAGATAAAAATGAAGGAGCCATGGTTGCTATTCTGAGGAAAGACAAGATATCAATCTTAACAACTACAGATAAGCATAGGTGGAAAAGAAAAGAATTGTGATACAATGAAAATTTTAAAACGGATCGTACTCCATGACACCTGAAACTGAAAGAAATTGACGTAACACATCTACCTGTTAAAAAAATGAAATTAGCAACTACCGTATGTGTGGAATAAATTGGGTTTCTGTATTTCGGTATTAGAAAAATTACCTCACTATGGGAGATATTATTTCTCTGAGATATGGGCAAGTGATATCATTATAGTGTTATGGAATAAGTGGTGTGGGCATGGGAGGCTGTATAGATGGCAGTATAGATCATTCAGATACTAAAATTGGCTTCAGTCCCAGTTCTGGAGAAATATTAAAGCTCGTGGAAGTGTTTTTGCTTCACTTCATCCTCTCCTTGCTTCCTCAGAGAGACATATTTGTTTCTGTCGTCCCACTGCTGTTCATGTCTATAATAAAGGCATTAATACAGATGGTTCCCACATTCATTGTTCATACGTGCTAACTTAGTGTCAGAAATTACTCGTTGCCTCTCCCAGCCATTTTCTCACGCCACTACCCCTGCTGCTCTCTGTTGCCCCAAACATCTGTTGAATGGTGAGAGCCCCACTCATGGCTATCTGACTGGCCCCCAGCTGCAATCCATACCATGTCTGAGGGCCCATCAAGCAAAGAACAAATGGATCCAGTCCTCTGTCACCACCAGAGGCAATTGTGGGAAGGGCAGGCTGGCGAGAGAGCTGTGCCTTCTTCAATCTACGATGAACTTGCACCATCCCGTCATTGCCGGGACGCTGTCTGGAGCACGTACAAGTCCAGCTTTTTGGAATGAAGGAGCAGCTGGAGCAAGAACAGATGGGCCGAGAATACGAATGGCATCCAGGATGCCCTTGGCTGGTCCAGAAGTGCACGATCCTATTTCTAACATCATTCAATAGCTGGCTCTTTTCCTCTCATCAAATCCCTCTCATGCTTTGCGTTCCTTCCTGGGCCTCTGTTTTGTAGGCTCCAACTACCACAGCCTGACAGAAGCCACCTCTTCTACGCATGGCAAGCATTCAGGCCCTTTCCTTTCCCTTCTTCCATTGCTCCCTCCTCCTCCTGAATGCCTAGGCTAACACTTTGCCTGCAGCCCCCGTTGTTTCGGACCTTGATAACCGGATACTGAGAACTGGGGGTCTTCCGGTCATTGAAGGGCCCATCTGTTCTGTGACAGCTGCAACTGGTAAATCATCATCCTCCCTGCCACCATGCAGTGGCTTAAGTGGCTATGATGCTGACTGGAAGGCGGGAGGTCAGCAGTTCGAATCCCAAGTACTGCAGGACGGAATAAGCTCCTGTGTTTGTGCCAACCTAGCAGTTTGAAAGCAAGAAATTGCAAGTAGATAGATAGGGAGCACTTTGGTGGGAAGGTAAACCACATTCCGTGTGCTCCAGTGTCTAGTCATGCCTGCCACATGACCAGGGAAATGTCTTCAGAAGCAGATAGCAATGGCTCTTCAGCTTTGAAACAAAAATGAGCACTGAGCCTTAGAGTCAGATACAACTGGCTTTTGAGCAAGGGAAACCTTTACCCTTTAAGCAAATATATGGAGTGACAGGAGGCAAAGAGGATCCTTCCTACTGAATTTGGGCTCAGTCCACCCACTGAGTCCCAGTAGTGATTCCTGTCATTTTAATGGGGTGGACATTTCAGTTTCATGTTCCTTGATAAACTTCTTCTGCTGCTATATCTGAATCCAAATATTAGCAATCCTCTGAAGACTGTCCTGAGAATATAATGCAGTGGCTTTTCATCTGCCTTCCGCATTGCAGCATGACACCTGTACCACTGATCCAGTTCCCCGAGTCACTTTCTGGTCCTGAGCCCTTTTGGCACACAAAGTCCTCTTCAGCCCCAGGCCAATATTGATGAAGCTGCTGCCCTCCATCAAGATTTGGACAGAGAATTGCGGTATATAAGTTAAATTTCAAAATCAAATTCAAATTTTAATGGATTCAAGTGGGATTTAATCCACTTGGGGACCATCATCCTTTCCTGTGGACTTCAGCACCCAAGACCATTAGTCCTCAGGATTGTCAGGTTAGTTAACCACCACCTGACACTTGGCATTGAGTCACTGGCAGTATGGTCTACTCTAGTACCATAGCAGGATAACCTGGCTTTTGAAATTTTATTTACTGTATTTACTTCTCTCTCTCCTTTGGGCTAGCATTTCTATCCTTCTTAAGACTGATGTGAGCTTGAACAGAATGAGGCTGAGAATTTCACAGGAGAACAGCCACGCCACGCAGAAAACTCAAAGCATAAAGCACTGCCAGACTTCTGCCATTGAATACACTAATTGGTGGTTCACAAATCTTTAGGAGCCATAAGTATTCCCTCACATCCACTGCAATTTTTGAATGTTTCTCCCGACTTCCCAACAGTATGTTGATTTACCAGCAGTATGGTGTGGTGTCAGTTTATGTGGTAAATAAAAGAATGGTGATGCCACTGAATAACATAAGAAGAGCTCTTTGTCTAGTGTGGCCCCTCATTCTCCACAGGATGGAATTGGCCACATGACTAGACAGCTTGTCTTTCACTCTCCCTCATTGTAGCCACACAGCCATTAGCCAATGCCTGTGGACATCACCAGTTTGGTCTTTGCTGGTGCTGTTATCCTCACCCAAACATTTATTGTTCAGTTATTCCAATGTGGACTTTCAGTTTTATTCATCTCTCTCTGTCATGTCAGAAGCATGAGATCATGTGTGATGCCATGCAACTACTACAAGGTTTGTGTCTTAATGTCTTCAGGACATGTTCCTCAGAACAGGTCAACTTGTCGCAGAAAACCTCTTCCACCTCTTTTCGAACACTCTTTTGTTATTTAAAAATAGATAGAAAATCTATTCAATAGGACTGCAGCAGTGGTTCTCAACCTTTAGCCTTCCAAGTGGTTTTGACTTCAACTCCTTGGGTCCCCAAACATTGACCAAAAGCTCACTGAGGCTTTTGGGTGGTGAAGTCCAAAGCGTCTGCCAGGCCAAAGGATGACAATCACCGGATTAAGGGAGAAATGATCCGCAGCCGAATAATGGCAAACTGTGACATTTACTGTTTGGATCTATCTGTGAACATTCTCTGCTTCATTGAAAATGAGCACTGAAAGTAAACATTTGATTAGCATAAAGATATTTTCTTCCCACTTTTAAACACATTTACTTGGAGGCAAAATTTGTCCATTTTAACATAGTTACCCTTATATAAGGGCTCCTTCAGATATGACTAGCTAGATACTAGATATGATAGCTCAGTGAGATAGATACCTGTCTGTGAAGCCAGAAATTGGGAGTTCAGTTCTCCACTGTGCATCCTAGAAGAGACAATATGTGTGGCTTTGGGCAAGCTGTACAGTCCCAGGATGTCCCCCAGAAGAAAGGAGTTGTAAACCACGTTTTTGTACTTTCTGCCCAGAAAACCCTTTAAAAGGGTTACTATAAGTCATAATTGACTAGATGGCACACATTTATGATTGTTACAGCAGCTATTTGGGACTCTCTTCCTTCAGGTCATTGTCCTAGGACAGTGATGGCGAACCTTTTAGAGACCAAGTGCCCAAGGAGTGCCTCCCATGCATGCACATGCCCCACCCCCATGGGTGTGCACACACCCCACATATGCACCTTTGCCTCTTGGGAGGGGTGAGTGGAGGTGTCTAGTCACCTTACCTTGTCCCCACTGCTGCCACCTCCTGGGCAGGAATTCAGCCTCCCATCTCACCTCCCCATTGACAGAGGGGGAAGAATGGGTGGAAAAGCATCACTGCCATTGGCATTGGCGGCATAGGGCGAGGCTTGCCTGCAACATTTATTTATTTATTTATTTATTTATTTATTTATTTATTTATTTATTTATTTATTTATTTATTTATTTATATGCAACCCTAATCAGGTGGACTCTGGGCAGTGTACATAGGCCAGTGAGCACCTCACTCACCATACAATGAAACAAGTTAAAACCAATATAAAAACCATTTAAAAGCCCTTAAGAACATTTGGCAATATTGCCCAATGTTGTGCCATAGGTTCGCCTACACTGTCCTAGGACATCGCTACACATTTAAAGACTTCTGACTGTGTAGACCAGCCATGCCATTCCTTCCCATATGGTGTAGTACAGCAAACCAAATATTGGGACAGTAACTCCGCTTTTACAACATAAGGCAATTCTGACCAGCACAAAGAAACACCTCATACAAAGCATATTCATTCCCATCATATGTTGCCAGTGCCAAAAAGGGACACTTAGAACAAAACATAAATGAAAGTTAGTCACCAAGGAAATGAGATATCTGAGGAAGGCTGCAGGAGGAATGAGAATAGAAGGGGGAAATCAGAATAGAACCAATGTTAAACTACATACAAAGACAAGAAATAAAGTGTTTTGGCCATGTGGAGAGAATACCTTGGAATTCCATACCTTATAAGGCATATGTGGAAAGAGGAGAAGGGCAAAGTCCATGAGGCAGACCCAGAGGAAAGCAGAGAGATAAAATCAAAGAAATATTAGAAAAATATTACAAGAACACCAAATAACCCCAGTGGAGGCCACTAAAGGGGTAAAAGAAGCAAAGAAAGAGAAGATTGTATTTCATATAATATAAACCAGATTTTTAAAAATTGATTTGTGAGCTTTGAAATTAACATTAGCAGTGGGATTTTAAAATATTTGTATATTCAGATGTGTTAAGAACTGCCAAGGAACCAAGCTGCTAAATCTGAATGTTTGTATTTCTTTAGCTTCCAAGTTAACTGGAGTAGAATATAAAATTAAATTAAACAAGATCTAACAAAATCCCTGATTTTAACCAGCACATCCCATGGAGTTCACTGTTAATTAAAAGTACATGTAGTTATACTTGATTCTTCCATCAGCCAGTAGCTAAGATATAAGTAGAATCTCAACCATGTTTACGATCGTATCAAAATGCCATTTGAAAAGCAGTCTTCCTTTTGTTATATATTACACTTGTAACATCGGTTTTATGCTCTTCAGTGAAAGCATAAACTCTGGGTGGCAGTGTGAAATGCAATTTCAGGTTAAAAAATTACCTGCTTCATTTAAAGTAAAGGGATGTTTGTAGTCCTCATGATTTGTATTGGGTGGGGGGGGGGGAATGTTTTGCTTCTGTTCAAAGATTAAGCATCTGTTCAAAAACTAAACATCCACAACTGGGGAAACCTGGAGTCAGGAATAATAAATTCTCCACAATGTCATCTTCTTACTGATCCTTGAAGTATACGCAGTCCTTGCCATCCTGATTCTTTTGTCAGCTGGGCTTCTGATCATCTGTAGCCCATCTTGCATTCAGGATAAAGTACTAAAGTGCAATAAAATGCTGGCAGATGCCTCTGAAATTGTTCATATACATTCCACCATCTCTGCCTCCTTGAACGTAATCCTGAGCGAGCGGTGTCACTGAGAAGGTGATCTCTGCTTCTGTTTAACAAATGAGAAATCTGAAACAGAAAAGGCCGTGGACTACCTATTATGTCTGTGGCTGATCTAGGATGTGAATCAAGATGCTAGCATTCTGTTAACTGAACATAACGTGGCACGTTTATAGCGAAAAGTGTCCCGTGCTTTCTGGCTACACACTGTGAGAGATTTTTCAATATAAATTACTGTAACTGTTAAGTATGTTATGATGTAAGACTTCTCTTTGGGGGGGATTGTCTTGTTCTAGCCCCGTGATGGCAAACCTTTGCACTCCAGATGTTCTTGGATTACAATTCCCAGAAGCCCAAGCCCCCGTGAATCCACATGAAGGGGTTTACTGCGATTCGTCCGGCCCGCGCCACCCTCATCACTCCCGGAAGCGGAAGTAAAACGTACCTGTACAGGCACGTTTTACTTCCGCTTCCGGGAGCGATGAGGGCGGCGCCATCACGGTTCTAGCCTATCCATCATAGTTCTAGCCTATCTTTTTGTAGTGCAGAAGCCTTTGTTGTATCAGGCTGATATTTTACAAATATTTTCTAATGGCAATGTAAAGATGATCTCTGTCTCCAGACCGTACATAGACACCTATGACCAAGAGGGCTCTATTTCTCCCCCCCCAATTCTTCATGAAGAAGGTTTTGGCATCTCAGAGGCACAGAGACATGCTCATAAACTGAATTGTGCCTTAATAGCATCCGCAGAGCTTTTACATCACTGAATGGGACCGGAGCTGTACCACAGCCTTTGACATCTGGGCAAGAGTCTGTGTCAGGCACAAAGTCCTGTCTGACTGAGGATCTGAGAAAAGCAGCCAGGACAGACGTAGGGGATGAGGCGAATGCTGGCCCACTAATTTCTTTTAAGTGCAAAAAATAGGTAAAGGTAAATATTGAAAGCCAATGATATCTTACTCTAGGGGATGGTGCTCATCTCTGTTTACAACCAAAGAGCCAGCACTGTCTGCATCTGCAGACATTTCTGTGGTCACACAGAACACTGTTACCTTCCTGACAAAGGGGTACCTATTTGTCTACTTCCAATTTCTTGCTTTCAAACTGCTAGATTGGCAGGTGCTGGGACAGAGACAAGGACTCATTCCAATGTGCAGCACTTGTGTCTTGAACTGCTGACCCTCCAGTTGTCAAGTTCAGCATCTTAGCCACTAAGCCACCGCGTGGTGCAAAAATCCGGAGCCATTAACAAGGGCTGAGGCCCGCTTATCACCATAATGCTGCATTAAACAGAGGGATATTTTTAGACCATTTGTCTCTCACTTTCAACTCCCTCATATTGACATCAAACAGTGATGGATGTCTCCTTGAAAAGCTGATGGCTGCCCTTCATTTCTCCAACCCCTTGCCCTTCTTTTCTTCAGTCTCGCCTCACTTTGTCCAGCAGCCTATTTAGAGTCACTTCAGACTTTCCATGACACCTTGTAATAGAGCAGCATTTAACTTGTTTGCTGTGGCAAATACATTGTGGAAAGGGGGAAGACCATATGTATCCCTCACTATAGAGTCGACATATAGAAAGGAACCACATCCAGTTGATTTTCTCCCACATGGTCCCATGCTTCACACCTGTTACAAGATGTGTGCCTCCTCTTTTTACCTTCAAGTCTGGGCATGCAAATTGTGAAGCAGCAATTCTTTTCATCTCTTATGTGTCAAGAATGTGTGTCTTTATGTGCACACACATGCATCCATGCATATAATACATTCTCCTCCCCGCCCCCTCGTTCATTATGACTGGGCTGCAAGACACCATTGATAGGTGACATTCTGTGTTATTGCTGTTCACTGAAGAAATGGCCTGGACAACATCAGACTCTGCTTTTTCATTCTCTCTTCTCTCTCTCATCCTCTCTTTCTTGGCCACACAGACTATAAACAATTTTACCTCTGCCTGACCCCTTCCTCTTTTAGTCTCAGCAGTTCACCTCTTGCTCACCAAATCCTTACACCTCAGTATGATGCTATAGTTGGCTATTGTTCCCAGTTCCTTCAGTGCTTGAAACTCTGAAATGGAGCTTACATGTTAAGTACAGATCTGACATTGAAGTTGAGTTTGAGTTGCCTTCATGTTCTATATACATGTCCCCATCAAGATACAGTAAAACCCTGACTTTCATATGCCTCGAGTGACCGAGAATTTGACTTATATAATGATTTTGTGCTAAAACCACGTCCCGATTTACACGCTTTCCTATGGGTTTGCTTTGAGTTACATAATGATTCATTTTCCTATGGGTTTGCTTCGAGTTATGTAAAATTTCATTTCCCTGTGGGTTTGCTTCAATTTACATAAAAAATTCATTTTTTCTATGGGTTTGCTTTGAGTTACGTAAAAAAACGATTTAAGCAAAAGCCTACGGAATGGACTTTTTATGTAAGTAGGGGTTTTACTGTAATTCTTTGCAATCAAGACTATCATATTTGTGGAAAAGCCCAGTCATGGGCAGATGATTGTTAAGAAATAAAGGAACTGATGCTTTATGGATAAGATACTGGGGTACACAGAAAGAGCCTCCTTGATGATTATGGTGTTTTTGAACCATACTCTGGGCAACAGCAACCTTGTTGTGCTGGCTAATCTTTCTCACACTAGGTCAGGCGAAAGGAACTATGGAATGAATTCATCAGCAAGTGGCTTTTCTGGGCATTCGCACATGTGCACCGCTGCCTCTGATGGGCATGCATGCACAGTAGCTCCTTTTCTGGGCATTCGCGCATGCACACCGCTGCCTCTGGCGGGCGTGCATGCACAGTAACCCCTTTTCTGGGCATTCGCACATGCGCACCACTGCCTCTGATGGGCGTGCATGCATAGTAATGCCTTTCCTGGGCATTCACACATGTGCACCGCTGCCTCTGATGGCCGCACATGTGCAGTAACCCCTTTTTCTGTCTGTTCTAATATGGGAAATGGCGGGAAAGAGGGGTGAATTACGGTATTTCCCAGCCAAAATGGGATACTTGACAGCTGTGAAGAGAAGTTGACGAAACTTCCTAGAAAAGCCTAGATGCACAGTGTTCAAATGCACTTTTTCATTGAAAGAGAAAATGAATCCTGTGCAGATGCTTTGAGAAAACCACCCAAACAAACATGGAGTTCGTGCCTTGAATTGATTAAATAGTAGATCTGGGCTGATGATGGAGCTGTGCATTGAGTGTCAGGGAAACTAAAACCACTAATGGTAGGAGATTGACAGATCCTGCCCTGAGGTTTTTTTTTTAAAAAAAAAGACTCAAACCTGCCTGGAAGAAAGGGCTTCCCTGCAGAGAGGCATAAACAAGTTAATAATATAATCGGTATGTGTTTTAAAAATCTAATTTAACTCAACAAATCACAAAATAATTTCCATTTTAAATTAGTTTTATGAAATATGACACATTTTATTGCCTTACCTTCCATTTTATTTTAGATATTGTATTGCTGTTAATTAGTGTGAATCATTTCTGTTACATTTAAAGTGGCCAGACATCTTTTAAAAACTTTATATATCCTCATAGCAACTCTGTGAGATATGCTGCCATTCTTCCCATGTTGCAGCTGGAGAAGCCATGGCTTACTTGGCCAATCCTAGACAGTAGGTTCATTAAGGAGAGGCAGTGACTCAGTGGAGAAGGTCTGGGTTTTATTTACTGCATTTCTTCACCACCCTACTTAGTATGAACACTACTACAACCAGTTTCCAACATCTGAATGTACATATGTATACAGTGATACCTCATACAATGTCCAAACTTGGTTCCACAAGTTTGGACTTTATACGGATTTGGAATTTGTATGAGGTATGCAAAATCCTAGCCGCGATGCCTCATACAACGTCCAAATCCTTGCCGCGATGCCTCATACAACGTCTAAATCCTTGCCGTGATGCCTCGTACAACGTCGTTTCCATAGAGATACATTTACTGTAACAGCACAGACTTCAGGGCAAAGTCAAGGAAACAGACAGGAAACTGACAGAACTTTAAGGAATCATTGTCTAAAGGCCAAATACATTACAAAAACATGTCAAACAACCCTGATTTTAGGGGACAAACCATACAACAAGTTTTTAACTTTTGAAAAAATTATGAAGTAGAAGTGCAGGTTTAAAAGTTAATGTGTCCCATCATGCAGCACAGTGTTAATCTGCAGCCATGCAGCCAATCCTCCATTTTGGACAAGCTACTGTAAACAATTACTGGATGGAAGCAAGGACAAACACCAAACAATTAAAATCGCACTCAAAACCACTCCTAAACACTCTTTGCCTTGTGCAAAACCTACAAGAGCAATGCATGCATGTGTCCTGCCTTTTATACTGCCCAGGCACAGTGCAACCTGGGGAAAACCCCAATGCCTCATACAAAGTGGCAGCGACTTTGTATGAGGCAACTTTTTTCAAGGAATTAGGCGATGTTGTATGAATTTGATATTGTACAAAGCGGACTTTGTATGAGGTATTACTGTATATAAAAATCCTATAATAAAAATCACACACGATACAGACTTAACAAACAGGTAGCAGCATAAAGTAACTAGCTCAGTTAATAACAAAATTAAATAAATTACAAATTTTTTTGCCACAAATCAGAGAAAGGAAGACCTCAAGTGAAACCACCCTATTAGATAGGGTAGTTGCAAATGCCGCTCTGTCTGAGGGAGCGTGACCTGGTCCCCAGCTTAAAAAGGTTGAGAACTCCTGCTATAAAGGATTTTAGTTCTTTTCAAAAGGTCTGGAGAAAAGAGACCTGTTGGAACTCAATGTGAAGATCATGTCATTTGTTAAAAGGAACTGGCAACATTTGAGTGCAAAATCATGTTGCTGAAGTCCTGGAAGGGAATTTGCTGTTCAGAATAAAGATGTACATGCTGTACAGTAGAACCTCGGGTAAAGTCCAAACTCTGTTCCACAAGTTTGGACTTTATCCGATTTTGGACTTTATCCGAATCAAATGGGCGATGCATCAGAAAATGTGAAAAAAAAATGGACTTTATCCGAGGTTCCTATACCAAATACCTCGGATAACATCCTTTTTTTAGCGGTTTTGGACTTTATGCAATGCATCACATGTGTATGAAAACCGCAACTTTATCCGAGGTACCACTGTATATACATTTCAGTTTGTATTCTTTAGCTGAAGGCATGCAGATGCCAAGGCATAAGTGAATTTTGGTTCATATAGCTTCCCTCTCCTCTCCTCTCCTCTCCTCTTCTCTCCCATCCTCTCCTAAGTGAACCAATTCAATCTCTCCCTCATCCTTGAAGTTAGAATAGACAGCACTATGTTTGATGGAGATACAGCTTGACCTAGCATTGAACAGCTTTCCCATGGCAGAGTTTGAATCTTGAGTCCAGAACTGCAAGGTTCAAGCCTTTGATTCCATATGTTGCTATGGAGCATCATAGTGGGAGCAAGCTGAGGTTGTGTTATAATGCTGACTTCCAGCATAGGTCAGGAGAACAGCCCTAAGTAAGGGTACCACTGGGATTACTTGAATGTTGGCTAGTATGAGACAATATTCCATTGTAATCACAATGCAGATGTTTGTGTAGGGCAGTGGTTCCCAATGTGGGGCCCACACCCCACAGGGGGACTTCTATTCCCAGAAGCCTAAGTCAGTACATTGGCTGATCAGTGCTTTGGGGAATTGACTTAGGCTTCTGGGAACTGAAGTCCAAAAACCAATGGTTGGGAAACACCGATGTAGGGTCTTCCATAAAAAGCACTGGCCGGTATTTGGTAAAAGCTCCCCAACGCTTATTTTTCATGTACTGTACATGACACTTTTGCCTCATAAATCATTGCCAAGCCTCATGTAAGAATAGCCCTCACAGGTGGTGGTGGGAGGCAGGGAAATGAAGCTGTGATGCATTCGACCGTTAACATCAGGAAGCCATTGATCTAATTTTAGTTGTACTTGCTAATTGCGTTTTATGCAGCTAGCTACCTGAAAAAGCTGCCTATCTGTCCTTTAACCTTGAGTTCCTCCTGGACTCAGAGCTCAGTGCCTGACATAGCCAGGCAGTGATGGATTTTCATTATCAAAAAAGTTTCCCAGTTTCCCTCCACAGAGAAATGAGTTGAGTGAGTGATAGGAAATGAATGGCTCTTTCTTGCCTATGGAGCAAAGGTGGCTAACATTGCAAATTGGTTCTGGAAAAAGCTCGACTCTGGGACACGTGAAAGGTCCAGGGGGTTAAAAGCAAGATGTGCCAGCTGGTTGAGGGTCTTCACTGCAATTTGCTTATTCTTGATATATGGTCACTTTCCTGAGCTCTGCAATTCTTCTGTCTCAACGGAGAGAAGCCATCTCATGCCGACACTTCGCCATTCTGGCATGTTTAAGAACATTCACCACCACCACACAGTTGTTACTTCTAACTCACGTTGCTTGGAGAAAAACCGGTCTCCTTCTCTTCTCCATATCATCCTCTAGATGTGGGGCTCAGTGGTTAAGAAATTCACCTTGTTAGCTGGAAGGATGGCAAGTTGGCAGTTCAAGACCCAGGTACTGCATGATGGTTTGAGCTCCCATCTCTGTCCCAGCTCCTGCAAACCTAGCAGTTCGAAAGCAAGAAATTGCAAGTAGATAAATAGGGACTCGCGACTCGCGAGTGAAATTTGTGAAAAGATCTTGGGGAAATGAAAGGAGTCTTATTCAGGTGTCCCTTGAGCATAGTTTTTTTTCCAGCAAAAATCCTTTCAAACCCAGAATAATTTCTGACATGAATAATAATAATAATAATAATAATAATAATAATAATAATAATAATAATAATAATAATAATAATAATAATAATAATAATAATAATAATAATAATAATAATAATAATAATAATAATAATAATAATGTATATGGTTATTTCATTAATGCACACAGGGTGCATACTCTGGAGTTGGTTAAGTAGTGAGGAAGGCTTGTTGTGTAAGATTAAGCTGATGGAGGATGCTAAGGACTCTGCCATTCTCTTTTCTTTCCTCTGCCCCTTTGCACAGTGGAAACTGGCACAGGGAGCTGGCATGAAAAGAGATCCAATTTGCAGACAGCGAAGGGCTAACTGAAAAATTATATCTCCCATGAGCATACCTGATAGTCGCCGGCACTGGCATGAAGACTTCCACTGTCACCAGGCCAACCCGTTTGGCAAATTGGTTGTAGATACTGAAAAGCTGCTGCCAGGGAACATCATTTTCTGCTGCATCCTTCTGAACTTGCCTTAAATAAACTCATTTTTTTATTTATTCCAATGGGTTTTCTGGCTTTGTTGGCTACAGCAGGCAATGTATTTTTGTGACCTAACAGCATACCTGCGGCGGGGGGGGGGGAGCATTGAGGTGACCGTTGCTAGTTCTGCCCTAGAATGGTTTGATCATAGGGTATTTCGATGCATGATGCATGGCTGCAAGTGGTTTGCTTTGCTAACCCACTGTCAGTCCTAAGCACCCAGTTATTGTATAGGCTAGAAAAAGGATGCTGGGGACCAGGGTTTATTTATTCTTTATCTGAACAGTGATTGTAATAAAGATCTATCTACCTACCTATCTATCTAATTCAGACCTGTGTATAGCTGGTGGATAGGAAATCTTTAGATATTACAGCCTATGTATTAGGTGGCGACAGAACAGAGCTTTCTTGGCTGAGAATCATAGACTCCTCTCCCCTTTCAAGCTCACCTGGCACCAATACTGATCTCATTTTGCCCCATGTATAATGCCTGGCTGTTTTTGCAAGTCTTTGGAGCCTTTAGGATCATAGCTTGTTTTTTCAGTCTATTTGTTTGAGTGGTCAAAACTGTTCCTCCAGCCCCTTCTCTGCTGCTTCACTCTAGCATGAAAGCTACCCTGGCTGTCCGCAGCTATAACAGTGGTGCATGAACTCCAATTTGTTGTTGTTTAGTCGCATAGTCGAGTCTGACCCATGGACCACTGCACGCCAGGCATCCCTATCCTCAACCATCCTCCTCAACCCTCCCAGCTCTGTGCCCATTGTGTCAACAATACCATCTAAACATCTCATTCTCTGCCACCCTCTTCTTCTTTTGCCCTCAACCTTTCCCAGCATCAAGGCTTTCTCAAGTGAATCCTCTCTTCTCATTTGATGTCCAAAGTACTTTATCTTCATCTTCAATATTTGACCTTCCAAAGAGCAGTTGGGATTGATTTCTTTTAAGATCAACCTATTTGTTTTCTTTGCTGTCCATACTCTCAAAATTCTCCTATAGGTTCTACCAAATTGCTGAGGGTTAAATAGACTATGTCTGCCATCTGAGGACTATCATAGTTAATGCAGAGAGGCTAATCACTAGATGGCCACTAGGAGGTGAATTGGCTAGACAAATTGTTAACACAATAGCCATGTGGACTTGGCGTATAGATCAGAAGAGTAAGGACGGGCAATCTTTGGAGGTTCAGGAACGGCCCAATCCTGTTCATGGACTTTCCATAATCTCACCACAATAGTTTTCTTACAAAAATTGAGGACAATTTTAATGAAAAAAGCCTTGATCTTGCCCTGACAGTCAAGGGAGGTGGGTACCTTGGAAACTATCAAGCACCAGCTAACTTCTTCATTAGAAGATCTTTATTCATATTATAAAGACAACCAGCTGAAACCAAACCTTTTAAAAACACAGGATGTGCCTTCTTAGCTGGAAAGGCAAGATTTTGGAACTTACCTCAAAGTATTTGAGCATCACTCTGAATCAAACCATTGCCTACAGAAAACATTGTATAAACATCAAACAGAAAGTTGCCACCAAAAATAACATATTTATGAAATGGCTGATCAAACTTGGTGGCACACCCAATAATTTATTAGAACAACAGCTTTGCTCCTGTGCTACTCCATAATAGAATATGCTAGTGCTGTATGTATAAATCAGCACATGCCAAACAAGTGAAATATAGCTCTTAATGCTTGAAATCTATCCCCACAGAAAAAGTGCATCATTTGGCTGGCACTGCCTCTCAGGAAATACGTTGAGAGGTCCCAGCAAATAATGAATAAAATTACGTAATACAGCATCAAACTAATCCACTTCATGGACACTAACTCCCTAGAGCAGGAGTTCTCAACCCTTTTAAACCGGGGGCCGGGTCACGCTCCCTCAAACAGCTTTGGGGGTGGATGCCCATTTTGCCCTTCCTTTAATGGTCAAAATATGTTTAATTAAAACAACAGGAAGGTAAATGTGCCAACAGAGGACAAATTTGTAAAAAAACAACCTGTGCCCTAGAGAGAGCAAAGGGCCTCTTTGCTCCCAAGAAATCAGAATAGGTGGGTTTAAGATGTTGGGAGGATGCTTTTAGATCATGGAGAAAATGCATTTTGGCTTCTATAGGACTGAATGTGCTGTGGAGCACATTTCTTCAAGACAGATATTATCCATATCGATAAAATCACAGATCTTCATAATATTGATCCTTGATCATTAATATAGTAGGTTGTGGATTATTGTTGCGTTATAGTTTTATGCTAAATTGTGTTAATTGTTAGCCACCCTAAGATCTTTTTGTGCAGGTTGGATTAAAAGTATGTTAATTTTTCATGTAATTCCATTTATTTGATTTGTATGCCACCCACTCAGTATACGCCGACTAAGGGCGGCTCACAGCACATCAAACAAAGATGCCATACAGTAAAACAAATAAAGTACAAAATATCACATGATAACATGCAATAAACACAGTTAATACTAAAAGTCAATCACAAAGTCCTTCCCTCTCAGCATTTCCAATGGAGCCCAGGGCTCAACGGCCATGTCCGGCAGCTCCGGCGGCTCTTCTACCCTCCAGCCGGGCAGGGCCAGGGGGAGTGACACCGGTGGCTGCAGCTGTCTCCCATCCTGAGACTAATGGCATGGGCCATAATAAGTATTAATAAGTATTAATATTAGTGTTAATAAGTATTTACTTAGCGTATGATGAACTTCAGTTGTCTACATTAATGTTGATATATACAGTAAGCACAAATTGTCCATCTCAAGTTCCTAGCTAGAGTTCCACGTCCAGGTGTGAAAGCCATTGAAGGGCTTCATCTGTGGCACATTGCAAGTCCTCCAATGTGCCTCCAACCACACGTAAAGGGCACCTAAATATAATGTGGTCCATGGTTTGGTCTTCTTTTACACAGTCACATTGGGGAGAGGACTTCCATCTCCATGTGAACAGAGTGGCTTCGCATCTAGCACAGCCAGTCCTCACTCTGTTCAGCATCATCCTCTGCCGTCTTGAAAGGAAAAATCCAACTGATGTTAAGAAGTAAATAAGTAAAATCAAGTAAATAAATTTGGGTTAGCATTTTGGACTAAGAGGAGAGATAATAACATTTGGATCTTCAGGAACTACATACATATCTTTGGATAGTCACTATCTCTCTGCTTCAACAACATCACAGGGGTTTTATGAGGAGAAAGGAAAAAGTTAGTCTCATGTGTAATATTTTGTATTTTTCGAAAGATACTGGGTACAGGCAAGGGATATAATCTTGCCTCTCACTCTTGGAAAGAAATTGTTGTGGGGAAGATCATTTTGCCTGTTTGCATGAGATTCCCTTCCTCCAAATAAATCTCATGGGAAATCTTATGGGATTTGTCAGACATTTTGTGGTGTCTAGAATTCCAGAGCACAATGACACATTTCCTCCAAATGATTCCCCAGGAATAGAACTAAGAAACACCAAGTTGCACAAGATTGTTGCAATTCCTTGCAGGATGGTATCTTTTCTGTGCAGGATTCACTGGGACATACATTTGGCAGTTTCATGGGCAGCATAATGGGCAAAGGAAAAAAAAAGTGGGAGCGCTGAAAATAGTTTTCATTTTCACAGGAAGCCAGAGGATCGTCTTGATGCAGGACGAGGACTCATTGGGGTATCTCAGCATGGAGAGATTGAGAAAATCATGGAGCATGAGAAATTTTATGACTACTTATTACATCCCAATTGCAAACTACAGTTATCAAAGCCAGCCTCCTCCCTTCTCTCCAGTTCCTCATGGAGGAGGTTGGAATGAATGTTTTCAGATTTAATCAGTTGAAAGATAGAGTAATAAGGGGACTTGCCATTATATGTGTCTGAAAGCTTTGAGAGTCTCTGGTGCTCTGTAGGAACTTAAATGAAAATTAATGTTCTCTCATCTCAATCACACAAGCTACGTGCACTTGGATCAGAACAGGTATATAAGAATTCAATGAAACCTCCTGGGTTCAGAAGTAGTTCCAACTCCTCTGTTTGTCATGTGCTAGGGATGAATGAGGAGCAATGATTTGTATTGCATTTGACAGGCCAACATGAGAGGTACGAAGTAGATGATGTGGACCTTTCAGTTTAATTCAGCAATCTGGTTCTTATGCAGAAGATGTGGCACTTGTCCAGAAAGCTTTCAGCTTCATGCAAACAGGAAAAAAGTGAAAGGAGAGAGTAATTAATAGTTCAAGGTAAAGGTCTCCCTTGTTTGAAAGCCTGTTGTGTTTGTAGGGCAGTGGTAACAAACCTATGGCATGTGTGCCAGAGGGGGCACCAGAGCCCTTTCTGCTGGCATGTGGACCCTGCGGGCAAGCCCCACCCCGATCCATGCCACTGGTGCCAATGGCAGTATCGCTTCCTCACCCACCCCTCTCCCTCCACCAATGGGGAGGTGAGAGGGGAGGCTTTCTGCATGCCTCATAGGCTGAAATCCTACCCAGGAGGCAGTGACTGGGACAAGAGAAGATACGTGGTGAGTCGGGTGGTAGGCAGAGGGAGGGAGGGACAGGGCAGGCTTTGGGCACTCGGTCTCTAAAAGGTTTGCCATCACTGCTCTAGGTGGTGGTGCTCATTTCTATTTACAGCCAAAGAGCCAGTGCTGTCTACATCTGCAGAGGTTTCTGAGGTCATGTGGCAGGCATGACTAGACACCAGAATACACATAATGCTGTTACTTTCCCCACCAAAATGGTACCTATTTATCTACTTGCAATTTTTCTAACTGCTAGTTTGGCAGGAGCTGGGACAGATTACATGAACTCACTTTGTCACACTACGTGCTGTCAAATTGATTCTAACTTAAGATGGTCTTCTCAGGGTTTTTTCTAAGTGTATAGAATTCAGAAGAGGTTTACCATCCCATCCCTCTAGTGATGCTCTGAGACTGCATTGCATGCCCAAAGTTGCATAAGGTGGCGGGACATGCATGCTCCTCAGCCACTCATGCTCTGGGTAATCTTGGCTGGTAGAGGACAGCTATAAATAAAAGAGAAGTGAAGATGATATGGATAGTCTAGCTGTGGCATGTAGGTTAAAAAGAGTGTAACGAAGTACCTCTGTCCACATGAAACATGCAATTCATTTTGGTAACATCTTTCTCTCTCTCTCTCTCTCTCTCTCTTCTCTATTCCAGCCATATATTGTTGTGCAACAGTGAATGTAAAGTGAGCCTTCAGGGGTACTGTCAATAAGGCAGGCTCAGAATCAGAACTAGAATGGGAGGATGCAGTTGGTGGCGGTGATGGAATCTGCTTCATCTGCTTTAGTTTGCTATTTATTGCATTCTGCATAATCTGCTCCTACGCTAGCTTAAGCTCTTCCTCCCCTGCTTGGCTGGAGGCTGGAGGACAAGAGAGGGCAGCTTCATGCAGATGAATTATCCGACCATATTTGTTTATTCATGACTCATAATGAGTTGATGAAGTGCTGGGCTATTTTTAGAGCCTTTTAATTGATCACTTTTGTGCGCCTGAATTTATGAGCAAGTTTTCTATCTAACGAGAGGACGTTTCCGTGGGACGATTAGCTCATGGAAAAAGATAGAAGCCATTTGAAATGATCAGCCATCATATTCTGTACAACCCTTTAGTGTTCTGCCTCTCTAAACTTAGCCGTGGCTAATTTAAGCCTTTGGAGGCTGGTAGTCTGTTGGTTTTCTTTGGTTTGGCAAGTGGCGTGCCTGTAGTGGATCAGGGGAGGGAAGGAAGGACCTGCCCCCGTGATGAAAACTGTTGCATTTATTCACAATGTGATAATGTGCAGTTGCCCCCTATCGCGATATCCTGTCTACACCTAATCAGTGGTGTGGGTGGTAAAGAAAAGTTGTGCAGAGAAGATGTGGCAGAGAAGGGGGAGGTTGCTGCTTTTGATTGTCTACTCAAAAGCAGCAACCTCCCCCTTCTCTGCCACATCTTCTTCTTTTGCCTTCCCAAGAAGCATGTACGATAAGTTAAAACAAAGCAGGCAGTTGTTCCTGAAATGGTGGTCAGCAGGAAAAGAATGTTCCTCTTTCTCCATAAAAAAATGTTTATTTATTTATCTTGTGCTAAATAAGTAAATGCTGTGGTTGAGTGTTATTGTTCCATATCAGCTGCACAAGCTAAACACATCTAGGATGTTTGGGTATTTACAGGGTCCTCAGGTTTCCTTTTGGCTCATAATGAGAATTTCTCTGCATCTGATCTCTGGTGCCCATCCACACACAATCTCTCTCCGGTGTTGGGCTGTTCAGTGGCACAATGATGTCTCTTCCCTCCCCTTTTTTTGTACTGTTGAATCAGCTATCATTCCCCCCTCAATTAATTACAATGAGGAGTTCCAAAGAAGCTGCTTTGTCCTCCAGCAAGGAGAATTTATATTGGGTGTCAGGTTTGAGCTTGCATTTACTGTTACCAGAGCTTTAGCCACGCTCCAAAAAGTGCAACTTTCAAAGTACTGTACTTTTATATTTTTGTCGAAATCCTAATTGTTATAAATAGATGCATTCCTTTCAGAAACTGTAAGCCTAGAACAAGATTGTGCTCTGGCATCCTGCACAATGGTGGTAAGCCGACTGGGCAGAGTAAGCATAACACTCTCTTGTTTCAGGGACTATATGTGTTGATTCTTGCCAGGAGGCAGAAGAATCAACAGGTTCTTGCTCCCCCCTTTGCTGGGCCTTTTTTTTCAACAACTGTTTCATGATGCTGAACTAAAATAGGATGAAAAACCCAACCCCCTGAGTCAGTTTATCAACCCTAGAGCTGCTGATTGTGATTTCGGTATGTCAGTCTACACTTTTATGAAGAGAGATTGATAAATCCACATTGAAGAAGAAAGGCAGAAAGAAAATAGATTTAACTTTGCATAAGTGCTGTCCATTGACTAGCTCGTTTACTGCTCAATGTCATCCTTCCAGGAATATATGTTTCACAGAGGCAGAAAAATCAATCATTTGGCCCGTATAGGAAACATACCCTTTTCCTAGCAAGATTAATCATGAATGTCGAAGGCAAGAATGGACTATTCCAAGCATCCTGGAGGACAGAAGCCTGACACACTCATTCACTCTTTTGCAAATCTTTGCCTAGATTGTGCTGACATGAAACATATTTTCAACTATGAATGTTTCACTTGATGGGGAAGAAAAAGTTATTTTGGAGTTCTGAGTTTCGTAAAGAATTGTTCGTGAAGCCATGATTTGGTCTGGTTTGTGACATTCTGTAGTAGATAGTTGAGCATCCACAGACAATGGCCAGGATCATTCGTTTGCAACACACTGGGCTGGGAAGCACTCGGAATTAACAAGAGGGACCCCTGCTGGTACTGGATCATTAATCCTACTCTTTTAACAGTTCTTACATTTTAAAACTTCAAAACAGCTTTGGATGTCTTTCACAAACCTTACTATGCCTCTGCTCTGGATTATGTGCATAGACACCTCCACCATTTAGTTATACATTTCTAGGTGAGATAGACCTGTTATAGTGGTAAGGAAGGGAGACAATTTGTACAGGATCTTAGGGTAGGATTTTCTGTGGTCTTTTGTTGTTCAGTTGCACAGTCGATCCCGACCCTTCATGCCGTAAATAGAGAAGCAGTCCCCAGATATGATTATCTGATTTTTTTTGCTGGGCTTTCTCCTGCCATGACACAATTGATTGATCTATCTGCACAAACTTTTCTAAACAATGTTCTTTGTTTCTATCATAGTGCATCTAGCATCTTGTGGCTCCCTCCTGCTGATCGCATGCTACAAGAAGATGACAGGAGCTTATACTTTGGGGATGCGTCTGCTCTGGAGGAACTGTCCAGGGAGAGCAGCTCACTGACATTCAGATTTGTGTGGTACTTCTTTGTTTTATTAGTCAGCCTGCTCAGCTCTAATAGTTATCTCAAAGTGTCTGCTCCAGCTGAATTTGGCAGAACTTTGGCTTCTAAACAATTCAAGAAAAAAGCCACCAACGAGAGGATGGTAGGAGAGCACCCAGTAAAAGGGAAGTGTCCCCATTTGGCATTGATGAATAGCCCCTGACGTGATGGGATGGTTTCTGAGAATGTGAAACGATAGAGCCAAATTCATTTGGCCCTCCCCACCTCATTGCTGCCTAAATGCCTGAAAACAGCTGACAACTGTGAAAGAGGATGAAATGAGATTAGCCCATCCTGTTGAAAGGAAGAATAGACATCAGTGCACTGCATTGTTCACTCAGAAGGGCCTTGCTTCATGCTGCCAGAAGTGAGTTGGGATCTGCCCATCTAGAAAAGGGGCAGGGTGGTGGAGGAGTTTTATTCAAATATTCAAGATTACTTTGTAACAGGAGTAGGTCCAAGTTATTCAACATGGAGTCTCTTTGGTTTTAAAACTGTCTTAGAATTATAGTTTCACGCTTTGCAAAGGCCTGGTAATTCTTTCTGTAACCCTTATCTTGCAGGTGGCTCAGACAAGCCATGTTTTGTCTTATCTCCCCGCTTAGGAATGTGTGTTCTTGTCAACATCCTGAGCTGGGAAAAGCCAGACAATTGTTATGAGAACCAGGGTATGTTTAGACAACCCATGGGCTCTGGTTGGCTGTATGTAATTGTCTAGGCCAAACTCATGTTCTTTGCTATAGGCACATGGGTTTGTTAGAGTTAGTTCGGGTTCGAGTTGAATTCGGCTAGAGTTGGAGTTTGGATATCCTGAGGTCCAAGCCAGGTGTCTGGGCCCACCCAAAATGATTACTTAAGATTAGCCGGGTTTTCCTTTTATTTTCTGGGGGAAAGCCTGGGTGTGTATTTCCCTAACTATTCTTTTGGATTAGTATTTTTGAATGCTGATTCTGTATCCTGAACCTCAAGAAACCACTATTGTTCAATATGCTTCGTGAACAATAAAAGTATATGCCTGTCTGTCATATACTTGACCCTCCTGTTCAAGGGCAATAGGCTACCAGAGAGGAAGTTACTATGTCAGTTCTATATGACTAATGCCATCCAAATCAATACAGTTTTATCAAATTGGCAATGCAGTCCTATACATATTGAATTGGAATTAAATTTATTGTGCTGGTGGTTTCATGCCAAGGTAAATCATTTGTAGGCAGGGACATTATTATCATGAAAAGCTTATACAGTAGTTGCAAATCTGTGGCAATGAAGCCAGTACTGTATCAGAAAGCAGGCTGTGGGCTGTAGTCAGCCAGTCAGCCAGTCTGTACAGGCAGTGTGAAGGAATTTGGTAGGCATAAAAGCTAGGGTAAGTCTCTACGAAAATGTAAAGCTTATATTCTTAGCCTCCCTTGAAATGGCCTGGTCCTTAGGCTAAATGAGGTGGTTGCCTCAGGTGAGAGAATGTTTAGAGCAGTGAATGATGTCTCTTGTCTCCGCTCAACAACATGACTACAGTCACCACTACTTCACCTCTCTTCCTGTTCTTCAACGTGTTATTACTGTTCTTCTGTGCTGCCTGTGGCACTGAGCCAACTTCATCCTTGGCTTCCTAATGTGTTTATCTACCCTGTGGCAAGAAGGAGCTGGCTGCCCAAAGAACCAGTACGTCTCTGTGTAGAGCTAGGCCTTTATTGTTCCATGCATAGTGTGAGGTCTGTGCACATACTGTATATGCTTTCTGTGGCTGACAGT
This sequence comes from Bradypodion pumilum, assembly GCA_035047305.1. Taxonomy (NCBI): domain Eukaryota; kingdom Metazoa; phylum Chordata; class Lepidosauria; order Squamata; family Chamaeleonidae; genus Bradypodion; species Bradypodion pumilum. The sequence goes on along the minus strand of JAWDJD010000002.1, from coordinate 276,903,265 downwards.
CAAGAGAGATAGGTTGGTGCGTCTTCATGAGGTGGAATGGAGAAATGATGTATATTTGCATATTCAGATTGGTTGGGTTGGGGAGACGAGGCAAGAGAGGGTGGTGGCTGCAATGGGGAAGGAACGATGAACTGAGAGAGGATGAGAAGAAGTTGGGTAATTCTTCTTGTCCACCACAAGCAGCAGGAAAGCTCAAGTCACCACTGGTGTGGGAGTGAATGCTTCCAGGTATTCTTACCTGGCTACCAAAGTCTACCAGTGTTGTATCTTAAATAAAAGCACTAAATGCTATGCAATAGATCCTATGCTACTTTATCCTTCCAGAATACAGTAAAACCTCATTTTACGGAAAAAGTCTGTTCTGTAGCTTGGTCCTTAACTCAATTTTTTTCTGTAAAATGAGGCATTCCCATAAGAACGCATTGGGGAAAAAACATTCCTGACCCCACCAAAAATAATTAATTTTTTAAAAAAAACCACTAACTCCTCTCCAGATCACTCTACTGCCACCCATAGGACCCAGAATGGCTGTGGGTGGTCTTTTATAGCCCACCAGGTGCAATGCGCTCTGGGAAATCGCGTTTTGTAAAATGGTTTTTCCCCTGAAAAATGGGACACATTTTCAGAAGGAAAAAAAAAACTTCTGTAAAACAGAAGAACCTAGACATGTAAGTAGAACCTTCTGTTCTTCTTACATGTCTAGGCCAGACATGAAACTGCAAAATGAAGCCACCTTTTGGTGAGTTCATTCTGCAGCTCCTTTCGCCTGACCTAGTGTGAGAAAGATTAGCCAGCAACACAAAGTTGCCGTTACTAGGGTATGCCCAATTGTGGTTCTAAAATACCACAGTCTTCAAGGAGGCTATGAAATGAATCCTGTGGTTTCCTCATACACGAGCTGGGTTTCCCAAGACGGTCATGAACATTTCATTGATTTAACAAGACCTTCTCTCTGTGAATGTAATTCTCTGTATGTTTGGCTTCAAAAAGCAGCCTTTCTCCCTCCCTCCCTCTCTGAGGAAGGAAGGAGTGGAGACCTTACTTAGCATTTGGCCAGAAACTGAAATGTTGAGGGGAAAGGGGGGGACATGTTTGTCTTCTGCTGAGTCGCTAGTCTTGCTTTGCAGCTTGTGATGCTCTTGGTATCCACATACACCAATGTGTGTGAGGAGGGGAGATCTGCAGTGGGTTAAGTGGCTTGATGTTTATTTTGATAATGAGTTCTCTTATGTGTTCACAAACTAATAAAATCAACTCATTAGGCAGAAGCATGTTTAATTCAGAACTTAGCTGTTCGGAGGTTCCCCAGCAATGGCTGATGGGTAATTATTTTAGTGCCATTGCCAGAGAATATACAGTGCCTTTCAACAAAGACAGACAGGCTGAGAAAAATGGGGCAGAAAATGTAGCCTGAGCCCTTTGTCCAAATACAAAAATGACTGTTCCCACCATTTGCTTGCTAGAGGATGCTTCACAAGATATGAGTAGATAATGCCGGTGTTTAGAATTTAAAGGCTTTATCTGATATAAACCTGCTCCATTTAAGAGACAAAGAGAAGAAGGAGAACAGAAGAAAGGAAGACATTCCAGACCAAACTTCACATGAAATTAACTGGTAAAAGACCAGCCTAAGCCTGATTTGGTTTTTCTTTAAAAGAAAGCTGTGCCACAGTATCCAAGCTTTAGTGCCTCAGACTGAAAGAAACAGGGAGGACATACAGTCTCACTTTGGTCTCCACTGCTGCATTTGAAACATTTGTGTAAAGCTAGTTTAGATGAAAGGTAGATTTAATTAGCAGAAGTTACTGTCCAAGTTACCAAAAGTCTTGTGTGGTGACCCTGGGACTTAACTCGATTAGGTTTAGCCAAGTTAGGCCTGGAAATTCAAACCTCAAGTCCCCTCCCTGCCAAGAGAGGGGCATAGGCATGGGTGAATTTAGCCTTTATAACTGAAAAGCAGCACGAGGCTGCTTAATTGGCCAGTTCAGGTATATTGGTCAATATAACAAAGAAAGTCATACCTACTGCATTTCAACACTGGCCAGGACAATGTCTTCTGCTGCTGTATCCAAATCTGAATATTGGTGATCCTCATGGTGATCAGCCATGAAGACTGTCCTGAGAACATAATGCAGTGGTCTTTCATCTGCCTTCCTCATTGCAGCATGACCCCTGTACCACTGATCCAATTCCGTGAGTCACTTTCTGGTCCAGAGTCCTTTTGGCACACAAAGTCCTCCTCAGCCACAGGCTAGTCTTGATGACACTGCTGCCCTCCATCAAGATGGATTCAAGTGGGATTTAATCCACTCGGGGACCATCACTATTCCCTGTGGACTTGGGCACCCAAGGCTATTAGTTCTCAGCGTTGTTGGGTTAGTTAACTGCTGCCTGACATTCAGCATTGAGTCACTGGCAGTATGGTCTACTCCAGTGATTCTCAACCTGTGGCCCGTGGGCCGGATGCAGCTCATGGCACCATTTCATGTGGCCCACCACCTCTACCACACCAGGAAGTACCATGTGGTGGAGGAAGGGCAAAATGGCCATCTGGCCCCCAAAGCTGTCTGAGGGAGCGTGACCCAGCACCTGGCTTTAAAAGGTTGAAAACTCCTGGTCTACTCTATTACCATAGCAAAATAACCTTGCCAGGACAACAGTAACACTAAATCACCCCCTCCTCCTCCTGAAATCATTCAATCAAATTAGGGGAGAATAGTGAGCCTAGTTCAGATGTCCAGAAGCACATAACAGAGTCTGAATCCCTGTCCAGGCCAAAGGCTCAGAACATCTTTGAGTGTTATGGTGGTGGTATTTGTGTCTTTTGCAGCTGCTGCTGCTCTGGCAGCATGCAGGGCAGGGGTGTTTATTTCTTTTGCTTATTTCTTTACCACTACCCCTTCCTTCCCATGCACTTCATGTGCTGCTATGATGCACGGCCCAACCCCGTTCTTATAGGTATAGAAGAGAATGAGCTATGAATCCAGTAATCCCCAGTTTGATTTTTTTACTCCCCTGAACTAACTCTGTAGTCTTAGGCAAACCATTCAGTCTTTTAAGTGATCCAATAAAGGTATTGCCTTCCTCCTGCATTCATTCTGTCTCAGGCTCTGTTTAGAATATGGGGCATATTGTAGTATTGTTGTCTAACTTTACAAGATTAAAACCAAGTGATGCATGTGATGCCCTTTGTACTCTTTGAAACACTCTGCAGGTGTCCATTGTTGCTCACATGGGCAGCTGTGTTTGCTAAAATAAAATAAAAAACAAATGAACCTCTTTTACCAGATGATGAACTTGTGTGTCCAGAATGTAATCTGTGATTAATAATAGAGTATACACTTGAGCGACATGAAGCCATACAAATGGTCTGCTAATGATATTAACTACATTTCATGCAGAGCTGTATTATTTATTTTATAACAGCCATTCTAAGGGTCTCCCTCTTGGATACACTCTTTGGCAAGGTGAGTTAGGTGCAAGGAGTTCAGTGGCTCAGGAAGCTGCAAGCAATACTATCAGGAGGCTAGACTCTTTTGTAAGTCTGGGCTCTTAGCAGAGTCACTGAAAGTGGAGTGGGCAAAGCTGAGACAGCAGACAAAACATACTCATCCCCTTCAGGAAACTAAGGGCAGTTACTGGGCTTGCAGTGGATGGTGGCCCTTCCAAAGGATCATTGACAGACAATGGCAGTAACTTTAAAACTAACTTTTATTAGTACTCTGCAGAAAATGGCAATGATAATCAGCTCCTTAATATTTATACCTTAGATGAGACAAGCCAAATAGAAACAAGAAATAGTGCTATAAGGTGAGACATCCAGGTTGGAAGGCATACCATCAGCTATTGAGGAAGACCAAAGAACAAGAACAAATAGCATTGTTACTAGCCATGCATCTGGATTAATCCTGAATGGTATATTGTTGTAAAAGGGAATCCCAAAGCTTTGCATGGTGCATATAGCTGAAAGGTGGACCATCTGAAATAATAATCAATATACAATAATAATTTTATATTTCACTGAGTGTGTGTTATATTGTGTTGATTTGGTTTAGTAGTATAATAATGGAGATATTATGAATGTTGGCTACATTAAATAGTTAATTATAAAGGTCAGTATAGTATTAGAATGAGAAATCATGGAACATCAGTTAAGTTGTGTACTTGTTTGGATTTTTAGATGATATTTGCATTTTGTATGTTGTATTTGAAATGTACTTGTCTTTGTATTTTTTTCCTCTTATGTAGTGTTATTTGTATGTTATTTTGTTGAAATTTTAATTAAAACATTAAAAAGAAATAATAATCAAGGCAAGCTCAAAACATAAAATAAGTAATAGAAGGGTTAAAGATTGTAATAGTCAGTGTGAGCAAACTAAAGTGGACTAGAGAATGATACTTCTAGTGACATAATTACAAAGTGTTCTACTCTGGAAACAACAAACTAAAAAAGCAATGATGTGACTAATAATGAAACAAGATATAGCATAAGCAGTTAGACATTATTGTGAAAAGTAGACATTATTGTGAAACATTTGACAGAATAGAATCAATCAGATTTGATGGAAAGACTACTTCATTATCATAATTCAAGTCTATGTTCGAACTTGGATGATGAAGGAGAAAGTAAAAGCCTTTTTTTTTTTGCAAGTGTCCAGGAGATTAATCACATACCCAGACAGAATGTGCTGATGATCATAGATGACTGTAACACAAAAATATGAATTAAAAGAGAACCAAACTTTTTGGAGGATTTGGCTTAAGAGTCTGAAACAAAGCAGAACAGCAGCTCAAAGACTTCTGTGAAGTCAGCTATCTTTTTCTCTCTTCAAATACATGCTTCAAGCAAATCAAGAAATTATTGAAACCATGGATATCAAAATATGTCCAGTATAGAAATTATAGAAGACTGAGATTCAGAAGGGCAGGTATGAAGCAGCTATAAGAAATGCTCAAGTATAAAGATGTCCTGCTGGAGAACTGTGATATTCTGAATTACAATTTACAAATATGAAAAACAAGACAATACATCCAAGCATCCAAATAAGACAATGAAGAAAGCTGGGGGGGGGGTTAATTTGTAGCATGGTACTGGAGGAGAAAATTACAGATACTGTGGACTACTGGAAAGACAATTAAATGGGTTCTGGGCTAAATAAAGTCAGAACTTTCACTGCAAGCTAAAACAAGTTCCAGGTGGTTCATAATTTATTTCAAGATGAGAAGGGCAATCTGGCCTGTATTGGGTGGATAAGGATTGGAGAGGTACCAGTGGTGGGATTCTGCAGGTTCGCACCAGTTTGCCAGAACCGGTAGCAGAAATTTCAGTTGGCCCCATCCATCCAAGTTTTGAAATAAAATGCTGTAGTCCTAATTCAGGTGCAACACAGGGCTATCCTCCTGGCCATGTCCACCATACCATGCCCACAGAGTAGGAAGTAAAAAAAAATGAATCCCACCACTGAGAGATACCTCTCTCCATACTCTGCCCACCTTGATGTTCCATCTAAAATCAGCACAGATTAGAGGGGTGAAGAGGGATGTTTCCATTGTGTATAAAGTTATATTTAAGATTTCCAGCTTCTCTGTCCTGTTGAGTTCAGGTCTAGAGACCATCCACTTGTTTTTTAGTATTAGGGATAATATTGAGTACTATTGATATATGTTTCTCCTTGCAACCCAGCAGTCTCCTTTCATTGCTGGTAGACTTTCTCTCATCAGTGATGTTCAGGTCCCCAAGGCTTCCACTTTTGGGAGACAGTTATGTCCACAGCAGTTTCAGAGATGTTGGTCACCATGATATCCTTGGACTTATCCTAGCTTGTCATTGGTTCTACACATGTGGCAGGGGACATGTTGGACCTGGTCTTTATGACAGAGCAGGAAGAAGGTGCTCTGGGGGTATCAGATCTAGTCTGCTCCTTTGTCGTGGTCAGATCACTACTTGTTTATTTGGCCTGTCAGTGACCACCACCTTTCCATGGGGAGGATGGGCCCATTTAGAGGGTTTGCCCTTGCAGGCTACTGAATCTGGATGGTTTCCAGAAAACCTTGGGAGGATTTCTTGCAGACCTGGTTGGTGCTCCTGGTATACAAAGGTGACCCAGACAGTTAACATGTTTGCTTCCAAATGCCCTCTCCTGTGCAGAGCCTGGCCCTCATCTGGTTCACAGATGAGTTCTGGTTGATGAAGCAAACATAGAGAAGGTTGGGGATGGAGGTACCATTGGGTGGTTGGTATAGAGAAGTGTGCCTTCCCCCAAGGTCCCTTCGGTTCTTGCGCACCTTTTAGGGGTGGTTTTTTTTAAACTTTTAACTTTGTTTTATCATGTGTCTTTTATGTATTTACTGTCCGCTATGTAAACCGCCCTGAGTTGGGTTGTACCTGAGTGGGCGGTATATAAGCGTGAAAAATAAATAAAAATAAATAAATAAATTTAGAATTCATCTACACAGGGGGGGGAACCCTTTCAAATAGCTCCAATAAGAAAAAAACTTGAAGCCAGTTTTTAGAGAAAAAAGTCATGAATGGATTTGATCCAGCTTTTGCATCATGTGTGCAACAAAAATTAATTCAAATCCAACCATTTTATAAAGGGAACAAATCGCAGTGTATCTAATGGTGTCATCAGCCACCAAAAAAAAAGAGCATGACTCGATAAAGGAAGCCATGGCCTTAGCAGGATCCTTAACTTCTCAAGGTCCTTAATTCATCAGGTCACCATAAATTGGAATTGACTTGATGATGTATTACATATTAACAATACTGTAGTTCAGGAGCTGGGTGCATTCTTCCACGCTTTGGGAACTCTCAGGCATAGAATATACATATCTTAAATAGTATTCCCAGTAGTCCCATTGCAATGCAATCCCTACTGGTAATGAATAAATAAAATACAGTTAAAGCAGATTTATAACTAAGCCTAATGACACAAATTTAAATTAGAGCATAGCAAATCATATTAGTCTTCTAGCAAATCTGCCATAAGGTAGGGTAGCGTGTAGTTGTCAACATAATGCTGATTCACCGATTTAAAACAGCACTGATGTAAATGAATCATAAACTATCAAAGCAGACTTTGAACAGCTTTGGAGGGAAACTCACTAAGCAGTTACAAGGTAAGCCTTTCTGCTGTGTTCACGAATAGCATCCAGCAATCTCAAAGTTATGTAAGAGACATATGATATGTGGCTTTCGTTCCCCAACAATCTGAACTGAATGCTCTTTATATTCTTCCTGTAAAGTCTCTTCTTTTTTGATGCAGTTATAAAATTTGACTTTCACAGTATCCCATGGCAACAGGTTCCAAAGAGTAATCATGCACTGTACAGAAGCGGGAATGCATTTTGTTTGTGTGAAAGTTGCCACCTCCTAATTTCTTGCAGAGTCCACTATACATGTATGTTGTTCCAGAGCTTAATCTTTAATTTACTCTCCCTTGTTAAAAGGGCTAAAAGGTTAATCAACACAACTTCTGCTACAGAATGGAGAGTGAGTAACTGTACAAAGGAAATAAGACTTTTCTTGGGCAATCTAGTGAAACAATATTACTGTACTTGAAGAATGAAAATTGAAAGGGTATGGTGGAAAGAGGAGATATATCTGCAGCATGGTGGATATTATTTTGCAAACTATTATTTTGCCATGTTACTCAACAATGTAAAAGCAGTATTGCTTTGTGTAGCTCACCTATAGCCTGTTGTGGCTGTTGAAATATGCCAAGAATGTAACCGTGGAATATGCAACTCACATTATTAATCCATCACTTCAAGAAGGAGGCATGCCCTCTTCTCTGAATGAAATCATCATTGAGCCTGTTCCTAAGAAAATCAAGTTAGTACTGGATGATTTTGATAATTATAGGCCCATTGCTAATACTCCATTTATAGTTAAGTTAATTGAGAGGGTTGTGGCTGACTGGCTGCAGGTGTACTTGGAGAAAATTGATGGTTTAGATCAGGAGTTCTCAAGCTTTTAAAGCCAGGGGCCAAAGTCATGCTCCCTCAAACAGCTTTGGGGCCAGATGGCCATTTTGTCCTTCCTCCACCATATGGCACTTCCTGGTGTGGTGGAGGCAGTGGGGGGCCCACATGAAATGGTGTCGCAGGGCGCATCTGGCCTGTGGGCTGCAGGTTGAGAATCTCTTGTTTAGATCAGTGGTCCCCAACTTTTTTTTTTTTTTTGGCCATTTCATTTCATTTCAAGTTTAATTTCTATACCGCTTTACTCAACCCACTGGGTGACTCAAAGTGGTGTACACAGTAACAATAAGATAGTACATTAACACAAGTAAATATAACACAATAAATCAATAATACAATAATAAAGCAATAATGTCATCAAGTTACAAGATTACAAGTCAGGAAAAAATACAATATTAAATACGAAATACAAAATCAAGCCCCATAAAGAAACCCTTCAAGAGGTGCCACCCAAGTACTCCCACTTCCCCATGGCCAATGCCGGGCCGGGGAAGGAGCATGGATGATAACCACTTTCTCCCCAACGCCAGTGGTGAGGGCGACGGGGAATGAGTTAACAGCAATGGCATCTCAACCCCCACCTTTTAAGTCCGAGGGGAGGAGGGCAGGGCCCAGCAGGCCGGCGGTGGAGTGGCTGGAGGACCTCTTCACCCCCACCGGGGCCAGAACGCACGGCGGTGGCAGTTCACCCAGCACCCCCGACCTTTTAAGTCTGAGGGGGTAGGGCGGGGCCTAGCAGGCCGGTGGTGGAGTGGCCAGAGAGCCTCTTCGCCCCCACTGGGGCCAGAACGTGCGGCAGTGGCGGCAGTTCACCCAGCACCCCCCGCCTTTTAAGTCCGAGGGGGGAGGGCGGGGCCCAGCAGGCCAGTGGAGGAGTAGCTGGAGGGCCTTTTCACCCCCCACTGGGCGTGCCCCACTTAAGCATCTCTAAAATCCTGATCACCCCCTCGCTCAGTGACATATAATTCTCATGATTAAAAATGTGAACTCTTATTCACTTGGAGGAAACCTAAAAGGCCATTAACTGTTAATAACTCATTCTCGAATTTTTCCCCTTTAAAAATCAAATCCGACCCCCCAACCCTGTGGTGCATGTGTTCCATGTTGGGAATGATGGGTTTAGATGCATTTCATTTAAGGTTTAGGCCATACCACAGCACTGGGACAGTATCAGTCACTCTGCGTGAAGGCCTCCCAAGGAAAGCTGAGGGTGGAGGGGATAGTGTAAACCTGTTGATCCTCCTGGATGTTTTAGTGGCTTTTGATAATTACCCAAGAAAATATTTGGAAACTGCAAATCTAAGAATAATTTCATTGATTTAAACAGATGTTGCTTAAGAGACTGGATTAGATGTATTTGGTAAAGGTCCAGGTTTCACACAAACATGGATACTAACAGCTCAGGTTACAATTATACCGCTGCCCGGAGCGCCCCGCAGCTGTGGAGGGCCCTGCCTCTCCCTCCCCCACTCCTACTGGGGAGGGATAAAAGGGCTGTGGGCCACCAGGGCCAGGCCGAAGACCGCTGCCCAGAGTGCCCCACAGCTGTGGAGGGCCCCACCTCTTCCTCCCCCGCTCTTACCGGGAGAGGGATAAAGGGCCGCGGACCGCCAGGGCCATCAGTGAAACTGTTGAGCTGGTGGTTCCAGCACTTGTGGACCTTGTTGCTAGGAATTTTGTAACTTTAATATTGTATTTATTTCTGATTACATTGTTGTTATTGTTGTATTTTCTGTAATCTGTATTTCTCACATTGTATCTTTATATTTTTTGTAAGCCGCTTCGAGTCATCCCTTGGATTGAGGGAAGCGGGATATAAATTATTATTATTATTATTATTATTATTATTATTATTATTATTATTATTATTATTATTATTATTATTATTATTATTATTATTATTATTATTATTATTATTATTATTATTATTATTATTATTATTATTATTATTATTATGCTGCATCACAGGTGTTAACATTGTATTTACATTTTCCCCCATCTCTGTCTTCTGAGCATGTTTATATCTGGCTATCTAGAAGATACTTGGGACTATTAGATCTTACACTGTCAAACGTTTACGTTATGGGTAATAGTTCTGTATGCTAGCCTTATGTTCTGCCTAAACTTGGAAAAGGTTTGGTGAGTTGAGAAAAAAAACTCCTATCTTGTAAGCATTGGAAAGATATTAATGTTCTCATCAGGGATTCTTAATAATTCTTTGATGGCAGGGCCTCATACCAAGAAGATAAAAATAATGACTATAGAGGAATTATGCAACGTTCATGCAGACGATGAAGAAATCAAAATTGTTAAATATTTTCCATACCTTAGTTCGATCAGCAATTAAAATGGAGAGTGTAGTCAAGAAATCACAAGACGAAGACTTGATAGGGCAGCTATGAAGGAACTGCAAAAGGTCTGAAAGATTAAGGATGTCTCTTGAGACCAAGGATGAAATCATCCCAAATGGTATTCTTTATTACTAGGCACGGATGTGAAAGCTGACAATGAAGATAACTGATAACAGGGGAAATGATTAGTTGAAAATATATTGTTGAAGTAAACTCTTATTGGTTCTGTAGACTGCTAGAAAGAAAAATACCTGTAAATGGTTCTGGATTAAAGTGGTATGATATACATCCATGCTACCTTGAACACACCAGATTTTCTCTGGGCTTCGATGGTAAGCAGGATGGGCTTGGCTAATACTTGAATGGGAAGCCACCAGGGAATACTGGGGCCTGCAGGCTTTTGCTTTTTGGGATAGTCTGTGTGGTGTAGTGGATAGAGCTAGGACTAAGAAGGCCTGGGTTCAAATCCCCAGTCATTACAAGTCATTACGGCAATTCTATTTGTTTGTAAAAACCAACATATTACTGAGGTATTATATCATGTATCATGCCACCATGATACATGATACACCTATCAGAAAGCAAACAGAAACCAAATCATAAAACAAACTAACTAGTTTGTACTTAGCAAGAAATAAACGTATTATGATATAAGGACACTGTCTTTGTTTTACGATAAGTTAAGAAATTGATGTATTAGAACTCTGTTTGTTGAAAATGCATTCACTGTAGAAATGTGTGTTTAAAACATATTTGTCTATTGTTACTCTCATAATCTGCCAGAACAATGCTGGCCTGGATCATTACAAATCCAATGCTTGGTTTTAAAAAACCAACACCTGCCTTTTCAAATTAATGGAAATACTTGACTGCACTAGACAGGTTGCATGTGGTATTGTCCTTATGTCAAAGTATATGTTACAGATAGAGTACCATGAGAAGCAGAAATTGCAATTAGTATTTCAAAGATGCAATTCAGGCAAACTTTTGCGTTGGAGCAATCATCGTTGAAATCAATCTCTGTTAACATCTTAAAGATAAATCACAAAACAAAGCATGCTTACTGGCAAACCACAGAAGGTCTGATAAGTTCATGATCTAACAGACATTTTCAGCACTTTATAAAATGCCTCTTCTAACCATTTGCTAATTGTAATGTACAGCTTGCTTTCCTGTCTCCATTCTGCCTTAAGAGTCTTTTGAGAAGGGAGACTGAAAGATGCTTCTGGCACTCATGGGGAACTCTGTTGTATTTCCAGGTTTATCCTTCCATGTAACCTGAGGGCAGTAACTGCTTACCACTGACAGCTAGGTAACTGGCAAATGTCAAGCCTGCTCTGTATACATTTCACTAGTGCTTTTGTTCATTGGGACATTTTGCTTCTTCCCCAGGCAGTCTGGAGGGTTGACTCAATTATTTTCAAACATCAGGGCATTATTGGGGGATACACATTATGTTAGACTAAATGGAAAGGAGATGCAGGCCTCTTATTCTAAGTAGCTTCTTCTTTCTGTTGGCAGGGGGAAAATATGTGTTTGATTTACATGTCAGAACTGGCTCTCTCAGCATGAAGCAACATTTTGCTGTAACTTGGCACTCAGGCAGAAATAATTTCTTTTTGATTTTTTGTTTTTAAGAGTGTGAACCAGGCTAGTGTGGAAATGGCAGTTGGACTATTTTTAATGCAAAATTCCAACAAACATATGGCAGAGAGGGACTGGAATTCCCCCGTTTCAGAAAAGGGTTGCATTTTTGTGTGCGCACGTATTCTCAGCTTTTCCAATTTTTTAAATATTTTGTAGGATTCAAAATAACAATGGCCACACCAGGATACAAACAGCAGAGCACCCTCCCCTCTTACCTGTAGACCAGTGTTTCCCAACAATGGTTTTTGGACTTCAGTTACCAAAAGCCTAAATCAATTCCTCAAAGCACTTAGGCTCCTGGGAATTGAAGTCCCTCTGTGGGGCCGGGGGCCCACGTTGGGAAACACTGCTGTAGACTAAGTAGCTTGCCAAAAATTAAAGCCCTTCTGAGAGTCAGACCTTCCTCAGGCCTGCACTCACCACTAAGTCACCTTGGTTGCTCAAACAGCACTTCACTGTGCTGAAGCGAAAGCAACAAACACTTGTGGTACTTTGAAGGGTCAGTATTTTATATTGAAGTGGAGAAAAATCCATAGTTTGTGTCAAGTATAATGGGTTAGTTTCACTATGGTTGTTTGGGTATATATATTTTTAATTCTTACCCTGCCTTTTCAGCTAATGCAGCTGAAGGTGCTTTAAACACAAAGTAACCATTAAAATCTAAGCATAGGTTGGTAGAACAATGGTAAAAAACAACAGAAGTCGCATAGGGTCATCACTAGACATGATTCTTTTGGGTAATGTATACCAAAAGCAAAAGAGGCATGAAAGGCAAACAGATCCCTATTAGGCATATCAGAAAACAGAAACAAAAAATAAACAAAACAAAAACACTGCAGCACTTTAAAGACTAACTGCTATATAAAGTGCTTTAAAGTGCTTTAGAGTGCTGCAATGTTTTTGTTTTATTATTTTTTGTTTTTGTTTCTTGATATGCCTGAACCACAGAATAACATGGCTACTATTCCAAAAGATCCCTATCATTTATAATCTACATATTGACAGATGAGAGGCAAGTGACATGTGCAAAGAGGAGAAAAACGTTAACGATTGAATTGAAAAAATTGAAAAAAGTAAGTGCTATCAAATGCAGCTCCATTTATGTGGGTTTTCATTTTAACTGAAAATCATGGCTGTGGAGTTAAGTCAAAGGCTTAATGAAGGAGATGAGTTTTCAGAATGGATCTGAAAATTGACTGTGTCGCTGAGAGTGTGATCAGATAACTGCAAAAGTGAATGCCTGATTGCACTGGGAAGTGTTGCTTTAACAAGTCCAATCTCCCTTAAAGCAACACTTCCACCTGCTGAGGAATCATTAAAGGCTATGCACCACACCCAACCCAAAAATAGAAGCCCTACAACTGGACCAAAAGGTCTAGTTTAGCCATAGATCAGAGTCGTGCTGGAGTACATTTCTTCATGAGTATTGAGTTCGCCACTCAATACTCTGAAATTCTTCACAAGTGGTCCATGTTGTGATCTATTTCTCCATGTGATCACACCCTGACTTAAACTCAAGGGCTTAGAATAAGGCTGCCAAAAGTAGTCCATTCAGACTTGAGAGGGGTAAAGCTATGGTTTCCAAACCGAAATAAATCATGAGACAGAGAAGATGACTTTGTGCCATTTAGAACCTCTGCGTGATAACAGAGAGGCTGGCATTCCAATGTCACATAGTTTGTCACACTTCATCTTTGGAGCTTGTGTCAGACTTTACATTTCAGTAGGACACAATCTATTGTTAGGATTTGGGGATATGGAAATGACAGAAACAGACTGAGTATCTTTGCCATGTTGGGAGAAGCGCACCAAGAGCTGTTCTTGTTCTCAGTCACACTGGCTGCTCCCGGCGAAGCTTATTGCTGTCAACGTGACCTTTTCTCCATCGTGGCTGTTAGCACTCACTTGCGTGACATTCCCCATCACCTTTAACAAGCATCATCTATAGACTGTTGCCCTTCCTTTACCTTCAGGGCAGGCATTTATTTAGGCAGAGAATTTAGCCAGAGAAGCAAATGGCAATTTTTAAACCAAGGCCAAGAAATACTTTCTTTGAGTTTGCCTGACTCCCTCCCCCACCCAAGTGGGTCTTTGAATATTTGTATATGGACCCTTTATGATCCACGAGTCAAGAAATGTCTGGCTTACATTACTCTTCCTTTTTACTGTATAGTAAGGTAGGGCAGAGCGCACAGCATTATGAAGCAAACTGGAACAATGTGGTGGCAAAGAACAGAGCTTCAAGAAGCACAAGTGTCCTTCCTGCTAATTAGTCTTGAGACCCTCCAGATATTGGTGGGCTGTAACTCTCACCAACCCTAGCTAATAGAGTCAATATGAGGGGGCGAGTCACAGCTCAGCAGCACCCAGAGGACCACAACTTGCCCCAACAGTGGTTCCCAAACTAAGGCCCACTGGCTGGATCCGGCCCATGACACCATTTCATGTGCCCCCCAACCCTCCAAGGGCATTCAAGAAACAAAATGACCACCCCTTTGAAGCTATTGGGACAAAATGGCCACCCCATCATGCAGACAGGGCAAAATGGTCATCCGGCCCTCAAAGCTGACTGAGAGAGCATGACCCGGCCCCCAGCTTCAAAAAGGTTGGGAACCCCGGCTTTAATACATGCTTGGTTTTAAAAAGTTTTTGAAATTCAGAAATTTGACTTTTAGTAGTATAACATAGCCAAGTATTCTCACATTGGTATTTCAGTATTTTTAGTATTTACAATGGACCCTCGATTAACGATGCGTTTGAATAGCGTCATTTTCGATTATGACAGTATTTTTACCATCGTTATTCAAATAACACCGTCATTATTCGATTAACAACGGTATGTTTACCGTCGTTATTTGAATAATGACTTTTTTGTTAATGATGTTATTCGAATAGCGATGCTACTTGGGGAACCAAGTAATGTCATTATTCGAGGGGCCACTGTACCTTATTTGTTTATGTCAATGTTATGTTTTTTATTCTGTATCTTTATTGTATTTTTATATATACATATTTTCTTTTCTTAAGACATTTATTTTGTAATCTTTAAACTTAATAGAATTATTTTTTTTAAAAGAAAGAAATTTGACTTGACCCAAGTGATCTTTCCTTCCTGAATTCACAGCTGTAGGAAAAAGGACATGCACAGCTATTTTTGAAAAGTTATGTTTGCCAGCAAATAGAATTCACTTGTCCTAAATTAAACACAGTATATCAATTTATTTATTACGTATATCATTCTCTCTCTTTCTCTCTTTCTTTTTCGCTCTCTCATACACACACACACACACTCTTACAAACATGTCGTTTTCTTGTCATACCTTTCTCTAAATGGTCTAGTGCAGGGTTTCTCAACCTTTTGCCACCAGATGTTCTTGGACTTCTATTTTCAGAAGCCCTGATCAGCAGGTTGCTGACTTGGGCTTCTGGTAATTGAACATCTAGGGGCCCAAGGTTGAGAAACCTGGTCTAGTGTGTTCAAAAGTATTAGAGTAAAACCTCGGGTTACACCGGAGGTCTGTTCCAACAGCCTCCATCGTAATGCGAAAAAAATGTAACCCAAAACATTCATAGGAATGCACTGAGAATGTAAAAAAATGGTCGTGAATTGATTGTCATAATCCAAAACAATTCCACTAAAAATTCATAACCCAAGATGGCATTTCCATAGGATTTGCCATCATAAACCTCAGCAAATGTTACCCGAAGCAGTTGTAACCTGAGGTTTCACTGTACTGTGTTTTATTAATCAATGAGCTAGATTAAAGTGAAAGAGAATGTTCACAAGTCATTTTGTCACCAGGTATTCAGGCACACGTTTGCATGGCCTTTCATTTTGAAGAAGAATGGGGCAAAATTGTGCACTATATTAATAAATTTTCTTTGTATGCTAGGCATTGTGATATTAATAGATATATGTGGTACTGCTAGATATCTTAGGCTGGAAGGGGTGCTCTTCACAAACAGAAGGAATACATAATCTCCCCTCTCTCTCTGTCTCTTCACATTCATAAAGAGATTCACTGGCGTATCATTTGGTATGTGCCACTATTATCACAGTGAAGTGCTAATTAACCCAACTTTCCGCCAAATATGATTTCACATGACATCATTGTTAACTCTAATTTCATGTAAAATAAAAGAGGCAGGCTACTTATGAAATGTGGGCCTTAGTGAGCTGAGAGTGAAGAAATGTTTGTCAGATGATTTGTGACTTTGCAAAAGGCATCAGACACGCTGACTCCTTAGCCTTCCTCCATCTGGTACCATGACTCCCAACATCCCCTCACTTGCCATGCTGGCTGGGGTGATAGAAGTTTCATTATTTTAACGTAATAGTTTGGTGACTCACCAAACTATTAAAACACAAAAATATTATATATAGCAACACATTCTTTAAAAACTATATTGTAAGCACAGAATGTGGAAGACACTACCTTGTAAAAAAAGGAATACAGAGATTAAGGTAAGGGTAAAGGTTGCCTTTGCTTGAAAGCCAGTCATATCTGACTCTAGGGTTCAATGCTCATCTCTGTTTATAGGCAAAGAGACAGTGCTGTCTGCATCTGCAGACATTTGTGTGGATAGAAGAAGTGGTGACAGCTGTCAGTCTTCACAGCTTTAAGAAAGGATTAGACAAGTTCATGGAGGACAAGGCTATCAATGGCTATAATTATGGCTACCTAAGGAAAACCTCCGGGTTGGAGAGATAGGCAGGATATCTCTCAATGCCATTTCCAGGGAATCCTAAGCAGGTGAAGGCATCTCCTTGGGAATACCCTGAAGGAAATGGTGAGCCACTGTGTGAGACAGAATGCTGGACTGGATGGGCTGTGGCCTGTTCCAGCAAGGCTGTTCTTATGTTCTTATGTTCTTATATGTGGCAGGCACGACTAAACACCAGAGTAAACAAAACGCTGTATATGTCCCACCGAAGTGGTACCTAATTATTTACTTTCAATTTCTTGCTTTCAAGGTGCTAGGTAAGCATGAGCAGGGACAGAGACGGGCACTGACTCAGTCATGTAGCATTCGGATCTCTAACTGCTGACCTGCCGACCTTCCAGTCATCATGTTCAGTGTCTAAAACACTTGAGCCTCCACAGTCCCTTTATGAGAGATTAAAAGCAGATAGAAATTAGTTTATTTTTTAAAAAAACACCTCCTGGCTTCCTCTCAGCTTTGTCCCCATTTACCTAGCTTTGTGACAGTGTATATGTTTCCCTCTAATTTTTCA
Source organism: Bradypodion pumilum (assembly GCA_035047305.1). Lineage (NCBI taxonomy): Eukaryota > Metazoa > Chordata > Lepidosauria > Squamata > Chamaeleonidae > Bradypodion > Bradypodion pumilum. The sequence goes on along the minus strand of JAWDJD010000002.1, from coordinate 276,886,048 downwards.
TGTGGTACTGAAGAGTAGTTATGATGTTCAAAACTACTCTTTGCCCCATTTATCCTGAAGCTGAGGCTTTAAAAATAATCACCACATAACAAGAAGCTTAGAGCTCTGTGGCTTTGTGTGTGGTGTACCAGTAATTGAAGCAAAGGAGACTTTTCATAATGCGAGATTCTTGATGTGTAAGGAAAACTGTCTTTTGTACTTGCATATAAGTCAAGTTGAGCTGGAGCTTGGCCCTGGACTACACATAATGGTCAAAATGCAACTGAGAATGTATAAGTTACATTTTCTAAAAAAATTAAACTGAGTCATCCCCATGCTCCTCTGAAGGAGAAGAAATGATTCCAGGGTCAGGCAATATAACTTCTTAAAGCAAGATGGTACCTGGGGAAAAAAGTCTTTTTTCTGCTGCATTTGCTTTTGCTTATTTTTGTGCTCCGAGAAACCCACAACTGACAGCACTGCTTGGAAATGCCGCAGCTGCCTTCTTGTTAATTCCTGGCTTCAGGAGACTTCATGCATTTGTATGTGCCAAGAATCCTAGACGGCACCTTGGCCTTACCTTAAAAGCCACAATCCACAGTACAGTTTCTTTTCCCCCCTCAAGGCCCTTTCTTGCTGGATGAAATGGCTCTGGAGAGAAATGAGCAACGCTGGCCGCCTCTCCCTTCCCTGGCGAAGCATTACTGACACTGACTCACTCCTCTGAGTGAGTCACAGAGACCTCAAGTGTGACCCAGAAAACTGAGAAGCCATAAGCATCACTGTCAGGTCCTGCCAAGTTTATAATCTTTCCAAAAGTTTAAGACAGAAGATGTTTCAAGCTGGTAGTTAGAACAATATATTGATTAATTGTGGGAGGGTGAGAGGGTCAGAAATAAAGCAAGATTGCAAAAGAAAGTGAAGTTTTGAATGCACTAATATCTGCTGGTCCGTTGAGGAGGAGGAGGAGGATGTAAGTTTGTTTGTGAGTGTTCTCTCATAAGCTTGTGTGAGTCCTTTCTGTAGCTACGTTAGGGGGGTTTGTATGAGAGATATTCTATGTAGCCAACTATTTTCTGTTTACCATGTACTTATGGGAAGGGCTTTGGTTTGATTGCTTTTGGCTTTGGGACCAGGGGTATGCAGGGCACCATGTGAAGGCGCTGGACAGGGAGTGGTGGGGGTACCTATTTGGGAGGTGGGGGAAATCCCATACATTGAGGGCGCCAGAGGTGAGGGTGGGGTGGGACAAATCCCGATTGCCTGATATACTAGCATGTGCCTGTTTGGGACTCTTTGTTGGTGGTGCCATGCTTCTATGTGCCACTTGCCTAGTGTTGAAACCAGGGAATCTTTTGTCTTCTAAAAGGTAAAGGTCACCTTTGCTCAAAAGCCAGTCGTATCCAACTCTAGGGTTCACTGTTCATCTCTGTTTATAGCCGAAGAGCCAGCGCTGTCTGCATCTGCAGACATTTCCCTGGACATGTGGCAGGCATACCTAGACATCTGAGTGCACGGAATGCTGTTCATCTTCCCACCAAAGCAGTACCTGTTTATCTACTTGCAATTTCTTGCTTTCGAACTGCTAGGTTGGCAGGAGCTGGGACAGAGATGGGAGCTCATCCCATCATGCAGTACTCAGGTATCAGAACTGCTGACCTGCCGCCTTCCAGTCAGCGTCTTAGCCACTTGAGCCACTGCAGAGAACACTTACTGCACTCTCTTCTAGTATCAAGTGAAGTCCTACAGGAGGCCCTCCTTCTCATGCAGCCTAGCAAGGATGTTTGACTCAGTCTGCACCATGCAGGGGTGTCAGGGAGAGTTAAAATGGGAACCATTGCCTATGTCAGGGCAGCAAGAATTTTCCATGTGGTAAGGATGACTGCCATGTTTTTTAAAAGCAGCAAAATGCCTCCCGTTGTCCCTGCTCTTAGGTAAAAAAATGCCTCTCTTAATTTGTATGCCTCCACTTATGTGAGTCTGGGTCTTCTGAAGGCTAAGGACCCAATAAACCTTATACAGGGGAGGTGGGGTTTTAAAGGTGAGATAAGACTGGATATGTAAAATAAGATCATTCCAACCGGACCCTCAGTGTTCTTAACAGCCAACAACAAAAAAAGCAATTATTTACTTATCTTGGAAACACTATTGTATTAGAAACACTGGAACTGTGGTGGCTTAGTGGTTAAGATGCTGAACTTGACAACCGGCAGGTCAGCAGTTTGAGACCTGAGTGCTGCACGACAGTGTGAGCTCCCATCTCTGCCCCAGCTCCTGCCAACGTAACAGTTTGAAAGTAAGAAATTGCAAGTAAAGGTAACAGCGTTCCATGTGCTCCAGCATCTAGTCACGCCTGCCACATGACTATGGAAACATCTGCAGATGCAGACAGCGCTGGCTCTTTGGCTTTGACCAGAGATGAGCACCGCCCCTAGAGTCGGATACAACTGGCTTTTGAGCAAGGGCGACCTTTACCTATTGGAAACAGTATAGTATGTGACTTTATGGAATTTTTGGGCTTGACGGTTGCTGATTTCTGGCTTGAAGCTGAAGTTCTTGCTTTAGGTTTAGATTACACAGGTATAGGAATACCAGCATGTTCAAAGACAACCTGCCACGGTCTGTGTGTGTTGCTTCACACCAAAATGGATGCTCTGCGGTAAGAGTGTCTGTTTCCTGGAGTGTTTTGCCATTCAACTCTGGGGCACAATCTCACTTTGAATGCCCCCTCTCCTCCCCCTCCCTTGCCATCCACTCTTCTCTTCCACAGCCTACCAGCCCATTCTGAATGGGCAGCCTGGAAGGCATCCTGAATAGAAGAGTGGTGAGGCGATTGGAGAATCTAGGGCATTCTTTCATGGCTCAGGGAAATTCAGTTCATGGCTTCCTAGTTGCTCTATCCTTTCATACCCTTTATGAGGTCAACAGCCCTCTGTTTGCAAGCGCTGATTGGAAGCTCAAGGCGGAGGCTATTAATAATCTGCATCCAAATAAATGCAGCCTCTTGCCACCCTCTCGCAAACAGAATGAACATTTTTTTAAAAGGGAGGATAAGAAAGTTGCTACTTTTGTCATGAATGTTGTGTTTGTGACATGGTGGTTTTGCCACGGAGCTGAGTCCACTTTAAGGTCGTTGCAACTTTGTAGGGTTCTTTGTGTTCTGATGAGCCCACTTGTCTGTTCCTTTTAGGAGCTCACGTTCCTATTATCCTCTTCTCTCCCTTCTGGGAAACTCAGTGGCAATTAGTAAAGGTAAAGGTTTCCCTTGCTCGAAAGCCAGTCGTATCCGACTCTAGGGTGCAGTGCTCATCTCTGTTTCTAAGCCGAAGAGCCAGCGCTGTCTGCTTCTGCAGACGTTTCCGTGGTCATGTGGCAGGCATGACTAGACACCGGAACGCACGGAACGCTGTTACCTTCCCACCGAAGTGGTCCCTATTTATCTACTTGCAATTTCTTGCTTTCGAACTGCTAGGTTGGCAGGAGCTGGGACGAAGACGGGAGCTCATTTCCGTCCTGCAGTACTCGGGAATCGAACTGCTGACCTTCCGCTTCCCAGTCAGCGTCTTAGTGACTTGAGCCACTGCAGTAGGCATCTATTATTTGTTGGCGGATTCAGGCAGGGAGATATTTCCATTCTCATTTCCGTTACTTCTTACATTTCTGCCTTCAGTAGTGGGATTGATTCATTTTCAGTTCCAGACATCCTACTTGGGAGACATTCCATTTGGGTTCATTACAGCAACTTCCCCCAGTGGCTTTTGGTTAAAGCGCTTAGCTGGAGACTGGAAGGTTGGGTTTCTATATCCGAGAGCTGCACTTGGGGACATGAGAGGAGCCTTATTTGGGAGTCCCCTAAAAATCCTTTCAACCCAGAGTAATCTCTGAGACAAAATTACTACTACTACTACTACTACTACTACTACTACTACTACTACTACTACTACTACTACTACTACTACTACTACTACTACTACTACTACTACTACTACTACTACTACTACTACTACTACAGTGGTTCCCAGCATTGGGCACACATTCCAAAGGGGATCAACTTTGATTATATATATATTATTATATATATTTATTTATTGGGGGGGGGGAGGAAATCGAGAATGAGTTATTAACAAGGGATGACCTTTTAGGCTTCCTCCATGTGAATAGGAGTTTACTTTTTGAATAATAAGAATGATACAGGGGGCGGGATCAGGATTTTAGAGATTCTTAGGTGGGGCATGGCCATAAAAAGGATGGGAACCACTGTTCTAGAGGCAGGAAGTGGGGTGCCCTGCTCTTCTTCAGCTGGACAAGCTGAAGGTCTAAATATATTATATATATTTTAATTTTTTTATAATAATACAAGAAAAAGACATCAAACTAAACAAAAAAAACAATGAAAGAAAAAGAAAAACAACATACAATCTTGGTTAAATCACAATCTTAACATATTATATAATAATATACGCACCCATTTCCCAGCGGGACAGTGTATATAATTATGTACTTTGTTCAATCTGCAACTTATTTCAAACCTTTTTTTCACTCATAGTTGTCCCCTCTTTCCAAAATTCTTGCCTGGTTTTTCTCTTTTCCCTTTTACTAAAACATGCTCAAAATTTCTCTAAAATCTGATTTCTTTAACATTCCTTTTTTTACTTTTAGTTCTCATATTAATTTATCATTTATTGCTATACTGCACTCCATATTTCCCTATATCAATCTTCCAATTATTTTTTACAGTCAGTTTTCCATTTTTAGCAATAGATAATCTCATAGCAATTACCATTATACTAATCATTTCTTTCTTACTTCTCCCAATTTGTTTACCTCCAAAGTCCATCAATAATGCTGTTCTGGGACACATCTGCATACGTATTAAAGGTATTCATTCAATTTCTAAAAACAGTTTGCCCCACATTTCCGTCACATAATTACCTTCCCACCATAAATGCAAACATAAGAAAGTGTTATATTTTTGCTTGCCACAAAGGTTTAAGCAGGGGTTCTCAATCTACAGCCCACAGGCTGGATACAGTCCACGGCACCAAATAACTTGGCCCCTGCCATCGCTCCAGCCACTGCCACTGCCGCTGGAATTGGCCATGGACTCATTTACAGCATCCATAAATGGTGGGGGGACAACCACTCTGGCCCCCTCAACTGTTTGAGGGAGCGTAACCAGGTCCCCGACTTGAAAAGGTTGAAAACCCCTGATTTAGGAACTGGCCAGTTCAAGTCTACCTAACATCCCTGAATAAAAATCTCACTAATACATTTCCCAATATGGAAACAGAGTAACACAGGCATGTAGGGACATGCAAGACATCTCTCATGCAGACCTCATGTTTTAAAGTTTCATTACATATCCTTCTCTCTGATGCGGTCTTACTGCCCTCCTTCCTTTCGGTTTGGCCCAAGGTGCCTTATTAGCTCACTGCATATCTGAGGTGACAGGAGGTAAAGGTACTATTTTTAAACCATCATCTTCTGGCAGGTGTGTCAGCCACCGAGTTGATACCCTGAGCTTTGAATGTGTTGCTTCTGGTTCAGTGTTTGGGAGGGCAGCTTTAGGGCCTGCTCCACTCTCCCTGAAACAGAGGTGCAAGGTGAAAATGAACACACAACTAACACCAATCTAGGAGCCAACCTCTCCATCCGACCCAGAGCTCATTAATTCCAACAACCTGGGTGTAAGGTGATTTCCCAGCAGCGCTCTGCACTATTCATGCAGCAGCTGGCTTTCTCCTTGGGCAAGCCAGGTACATTTTTAAAAATTCAACTTTTCGGTTCTGTGTTACCTTGTAAAGTGCTGCCTGCTTCTGCACAGTCTCTAGGCATCAAGCTGTGAAAAATCTTCCATTTCTCTCTCTCTCTCTCCTTGTGGCAAGTTTGACTGTAGGCAAGGTAAATGGACATATCTGCCAAAAAAACATGTCTATCCCATGGAGCTGTGAACATAGGAACAGCAACCTTGTTGTTTGTCTCTGAAAAAGTGAGAGTCAGCCCAGCAGCTAGCAGAAGTACAGGCTTTCTGCCCTTCCATAGAGCATGAATGTAAAGGTTATTTTATACAAGGTGTCAAGAAACTGACCTGGACAGGAAGGACTGGCTGTAGCCACGCTACCCCAAAACTCTCCTGACACGGGTAAAGTGCTATAGGCAGGTAAATCAGCCTATCAGGTCCTTCTCCCCCACTCTGAGTTCCTCAGGATGTTTAATATATCAGGGAGACTCAATTAAACAAGACGGTTTCATGCATTTTACCTGTATGCCAATCTTGTAAGGTAGCACAAACCGAACGCCTACAAAAGGAAGTTACTTCCATCCACTCTTCTCTTCCACAGCCTACCAGCCCATTCTGAACGGGCAGCCTGGAAGGCACCCTGAATAGAAGAGTGGTGAGGCAATTGGAGAATCAGGGAGACTCATTTTACTTGTATGCCAATCTTTTAAGGTAGCACAAACCAAATGCCTACAAAAGAAGTGACTTCCATCATGGCAAAGCCTACAGACTGAAACTAGTACCCCAGAAAAACCCACTTTCCACAAGGGACCAACCCCGGCTGAATTTTTTTCATTTATTTAAAGACAGTGCAGAAGTTCCAAAAAGGCTTTAAATATAAATGCAAAAGCAGGTTCAAAACTTCAACAACAAAAACAGACCAGCAATAGGGAGTAAGGCCAATCCTTTTTGCAAGAAATTGAAGTCAGCAGTTTGAAAACAAATCCCCCTCCCCCCAAATAATAATTAAAAGTTAACTAATCATAATCTATTACTTATATTGCAACAGACTTCTATGACCAAGGCAAAGTGCAAGCATGAAAGCATCAGACCACAACTGTCAAGGGATGAACTAAGCTAGAATGACCTTCTTTTTCCCAGTTAGATTTATACCCATGGTCCACCTTCAAGATGTTTCCATCTATCAGAACCTGGAGCTCCCTGAATTTTCTGAAAAGTTACTTCTCCATCCTTCCTTCCTTCTCTACAGATGAAACCAGGTTTTTTTAATTAGTAGTTAGCTAGTCGTCAGCAACTGTAGTGTTTGACCTTGAGCTGCATTCTTTTCCCCCAGAGATAACTCACAGCTGTAAAACTTTCAAAGAGTTTTTTCTCCTCCTCCTCCCTCCTATTTGTGCATGTCAGTAATAGCCAACTGAACCCAGTCTCGTCCTCAGAACCAAAGCACCTCCATTTCCCCCAAAGTGTTCACACCAGTTAGGAAAAACTGAGTTTCCAAAACAATGTTCTTTCAGTGAAGATTGGCTAAAGATCCCAAGTAGACCCAGGGCTTTTTTGGGAAGGTATTATAGAAAGGGGGGGCAGTGAGACTAATTAGCATATTTTCCCCCAAACTCATAGTCACTAAACCCCTCCCCAGACTTCTGTAAGGCAATGCAGAACTTCTCCAGAAGGTTTACATGAAGTGTTCATCTTGACTGAATATCTCTTGGTCTGATGTACAAGGGTACCTTCTTTGTCCTAGTAATGGAAAGAACCGTGGCTGAAATAGCTACATTGGAAAGAGACAATGGGATTCTGGTTCTCAGACAAAGACAGAGTGGCCAATACTGTGAGATTGCAGGGGGAAAGATCAACACTGAAGCAATCTCTGATGATCACATGCAGCAGCCTATTTACTAGGATTATCCTTTTTGCTGTTAGGGGGAATAGTATTGTCTTTGGGTACTCTTCAGGAAGAGGGTAGCTCAAAGATATTTGAATAATTTCAACTGTCTGGTTGCTCCTAGGTGCATCTCTGTGTGAAGGTCTTATATTTCTGTTTCCTGCAATTCAGTGATTCTCAACCTTGGATCCCCAAATGTTCTTGGACTATAGCTCCTAGAAATCTTGACCTGCACAGCCAATGGGAGTTTTAATTCAAGAACATTTAGGGACCCGAAGTGGAGAACTACTGTACTACTATAATTCCACAATCTTTGCAGAGATGTCTTAACATGTTCTCTAAGAATTACTACCCAAAACACGTTAGTTGGGCTTTGCAGCAGATTCTGCTCAAAGAAATCAAGCCACCTTTCCCAGCTTTCCTCCAGGTACTCTTGGCACCATGCATACTTCCATCAGAGACTGATGAGTGCAAAATAAATCCCACCCGGTGTTGTTTCATGCAGATGCATGGTCAGAAATCATCATCATCATCATCATTTAGACTTGTATGCCGCCCTACTCACCGGAGCGACTCAGAGCGGCTAACATACCATGGGGCAACATATATTACAATATCAAATATAAATACAACATAATGCAATACAGTCAATACAGTCAATAAATCTAACATAAAAATGAAAATACAATAGTCAGGTGGGTCGTTATCCCTTCCTGGCCAGGGAAGGGCTGGCTCCAGAACAGCTGTGATGGCGGCGGTGAAGGTCTTCAGCCGGCCGCGGGCCTGGCCGTTCTTATCCCTTCCTGGCCTGGGGGCAGTGGAGGTGATGACATAATAATAATAATGACGGTGATGACCTAATAATAATAATAATAATAATAATAATAATAATAATAATAATAATAATAATAATAATAATAATAATAATAATAATAATAATAATAATAATAATAATAATAATAATAATAATTTCATGTCATAAATTATTCTGGGTTGAAATGATTTTTTTCAGGAGAAACTCCGCTCAGGGGATGACCGAATGAGGGTCCTTTCATGTCCCCAAAATCTTCTCCCACTGAAGTGGTCCCTATTTATCTATTTGCAATTTCTTGCTTTTGATCTGCTAGGTTGGCAGGAGCTGGGACAGAGACTGGTGCATCATGCAGTACTTGGGTCTCGAACTGCCAGCTTGCCGGCCTTCCAGCAAACAAGGCCACTGAGCCACCGCAGCCCCTAATGAATCTAGAGAGGTGCTAAAGCTAAGCTCCATTTTCCCATTCCCATTCTTCCATTTTGTGCACTCTCCTTGGTCTGCCTTTGTTCTTCCACAACCTCAGCTGCGTTGTTTTTTTGCCACCCTTCCACCCTAACTGCTGTGTTGGACCTGATGGATTCAGAAGGACATCTGGCCATGCTGAGGAACAGGCCAGTCCCCGTCAGCCATGTGTGCTGATGTGGCCTGACAAGTGGGTTTGTGCTGAAATTGTCACATTGGTTTGGAACATACTGGAAGGGGACAGAGGGGGAAGTGCAGAAAATTGCAAGGGTGGCCATACAAGCTGACAGCAGATGAAGAGGAAACATCCAGCTGTGGATTGTGGGAATCTCAAATGCACACCTGTCTGCAAGGGGAATGGTTGAAGGGAAGTGTCTTCAAGCTCAGTCTGGTGAGTGTGCTCAGTAATGTCCTGCAGAGAAAAGGAGGAGGAAACACTACTACTTTCCAACTCAAGCAAAGAGGAAGCCAGGTCACACTATGTAATCGTAGATATGTGCATAGCTGGCAGGTGGCAATTTTGCTCTGGACTGCAGAGGTCTGGTGGTTGTTAAAACATAAGGGAATCTGTGTATTAGTGGTGGAAGAAGCCTTGGTTTGAGGTGTATCCCTCCTCGTGGCGTCCTGAACAGTTTAGGAGAATTGTTTACATTACAATTTTGTTGTGGAATGAGCATCATTTTTAATTTTTTCTAAAATGACAGTTCAAAAATTTGCTCGCTTTCTCTTTTAGTTTTGAAAGTGCAATTTTGGGAGGCCTATTTTTTGTGTGGACCATCTTTCTTGTTTGTTTGTTTGTTTTTGTTATTAGCAAACACCTCCTTGTTGGTTAGCTTTCAGTTGCTCATTTGTAATTGGGTGGCTGGACCTGGATGATGCAGAGCATAGAATTTGACAATAATAATTTTGTGTCAGAAATTATTCTGGGCTGAAAGGATTTTTGCTGGAGGAACTCCACTCAGGGGACACCCGAATGAGGCTCCTTTCATGTCCCTTGGATCTTTTCCTACCAAAGTGGTCCCTATTGATCTACTTGCAATTTCTTGCTTTTGAACTACTAGGTTGGCAAGAGAAAGGCACTCAATCCATCATGTAGTACCAGGGTCTCGAACTGCTGACTTGCCGGCCCTCCTGCTTACACAGTGAGTTTCTTAACCACTGAGTCACCATTGCCCCATAAAATTTGACTGGTAGACCATTAAGCAGAGTTGACTTTAGGCTAGTTTAGACATTATTTTGCACTAATCAGTCATAAACTACTGTACATGCTTTAAAAATGTTACATCTAAGGTTTTTTTTTAATAAAAAAACTATTTATAAAAATGTCAACTAGAACTTAGCCAAGACGAGACTGGTATGAATTATTTCAAACTGCGAGATCAAATGTAAGAATTCATTAACGAGGATAAATCTTCAAACTAATCAATCTTCAGTGTTCAAGCTGGGCTCTTTTTTGAAAGTTCCAGAATTAATTAGTATTTACACATAGATAAAACATGTTTGTAATTCTTGACATAGAGAGTGTCAAACTGTCAAAAGTAGTGAAATGACTGTTGCAGCATTGCAAGCTCCTGAAAGAGGTTAGGAGGAGAGCTGAACACTATGGCAAAGGGACACAACACAACACTCTGGAAGAATACGATCAGATGGAAGTGTGTGTATGCATATGACAGAGGGGGAGAGAGAAAGTGCCTGCCTGTGTTCAGGAAAGGGCGGGTTAGCTCATTGGCAACAGTATGTGTTCCTAGTAGACGTTGCGTTGCCTATGTAGGTGAGATAGTTAAAGAAAGGTTACTCACTATTTTTAGATTGTTCATTGAAGGTTAAGAGCTGATGTAAGCATAGGTAATTGCTATCCATGTATGCAAAGGTGATTTGGAGGGCAAGAAGGCAGGTCTCCTTAAGATTCTTGCTACATAGGCTGGGTCTTCCCTTGGGAGGCACAGCAGGGAAATCAAACTCCGAATGTCTCTAGCTCCTCAGGCAGATACCAAAACCAGACAGCTCTCCAGACAGCTTTTTAATTATATATTAAAAGGAGGCTAATTCCCATTATTTTAAAATTAGTGCAGTAGGTGAAAAGGTGACTATAGCACATTTTTTAATTAGTTGAAAAATGGGTTTAACTTATAAAAGTAGGTTTTTAGTTTTTATTTAAAGATTTTTTAAAAAATAATTATTAATACTAGCAAGGATAACAACAACAACAACAACAACAACAACAACAACAACAACAACAACAACAACAACAACAACAACAACAACAACAACAACTATACATTTGTCATTTGGCTGCTACTCGTATCCGAGTATACATTTTCCCGCCTGGAATTTTGGAAATATGCTACTGGCATGCATTCATACCTGTCAAGTATCCCGGATTGGCCAGGATTCCCTGTATTTCCACGTTGCTTCCTCCACTTTCCCGCCACCATCCCGTAATTTGACCGGCGGGGAAAGTAGTTACTGCGCATGCACATATGCACAGAAAGTTTCTGTGCAGAAAGTTTCTGCGCAGGTCCCTTATTTTCTGGAGCCACACTTGACAGGTATGCATTATTTGTTTGATGTGGATCCCAGCTTGCCATTAAGTGACCCACACACTATAATCACGGAGCCATCTCCTGCGGCAAGTATAAAATGAGACATGCTTGATTTACATTACATTACAACAAACAAGAAAACAACAAAAACACAACTATTACTATATACATATACAAGGGAGCACGCAGTAAAAAATCGATTTAAAAAAAACATTTTTAAAAAACTGGAAAAGCTCTTTTGCTTCCTCTGCTGGCCTGACTAATTTTAAAATATGAAAATTGATCTCTGTAGCCCTACCCTCATGTGAGTGCAGCTCATGGGCTAATGGCAGATCCGAAAAAATGGGCATCAACCCCAAATGGAAAGAACCTTCTGCGGTAATTTGGCATCCTCAAAAAGTATGTTCTGGCTAGTATTCATAGCTGTCATTATAGCAAGCCAGGATGTCTCAAAATCAGATTTGCATGGGTGTTATGTTTTTGCTGTTGCTTTTGGTATTTATCATACTCAAATAGCTATTTTCCATATCCTTATGCTTCCAAGGGATCAGCATGTTGTGATGTTACATTGGGCAAGGGTAGGGGATACCTAGAAATTTCTGTTTAAGCCATAAAGCTTGCAGGTTGACTTCAGGCAAGTCATCGTTTTTGATAGGGTGGCTCCTTGCACATTTCCCCAAAGTCCATTCCTCCCCATATGCAATGTGATTTCAGAAATAATTATGATAATTTAAATAGAAATGTAATACAAACAACATAATTAAAGGGACTGTGACGTGTTCTTGCTCACCCAGCTATGCTATAGATCCCCCCATGGTGCAGTGGTTAAGCTGCTATGCTTCAGCCAAAACTCTGTTCACAATCAGAGTTCAATCCCAGCTGGATCAAGGCTGACTCAGCCTTCTGCATTTCTTAGAATGACAACACAGCTTGTTTGGGGAACAATGCTAATTGCAGGCGCACCCCCCAATAAAGGACTCAGACACCAATGAAAGTGGATAACGGCATTGGGCCACATTTATTGATTCATGCCCTAGTCCAAATTATAAATTTCTATTGGTAATTGACCAATCATAATTCTTAAGGCAAGCAGGCCGAAGTAACACTGGTAAGGTACCACCCAAAATTGCCAACGGCAATTGCTACAATGTATCCATTTGTATCAATTTGTTTGTTGACCACAAACAAATTGTTGACCGTAGTCAATATCTAACTAATGACCCCACCCTCTGACACGTATCCGTAAAATCACGGGGTGATGCATGCTGTCTAGCTATAGCCATCACCCCGTCGCCTAGTTCGTCGTTGACCGGACAACGTTTAACCAACTTATGCCTGTCTAGTGTTGTCCAGTCAATTGCGAACTTGCCGGATACCTGTGGGTCATAATGTTTACCTTACCAGTGCTACCCGCCCATGTGACCAAAGTCAACAGCAGCAACAGAAAAACCCCTATGTCAAACCATAGCAACAGTGTGGGATGGGCGAAAAAACCAGGACCCGGAAGCCAATATGGGTCCCAGCCAAAAATTCCCACCCGGCCCCGAAGCGACCAAAATATCACACTGTTAACTAGGGAGGGGGTGGAGGGAAAAACTTATCCGCTCCGTCGCTTCGCAAAATGGCAGCTCGGCTGCCTCGTGGCCACCCCTTTTATAAGGGAGCTGGCCACGCCCCTAACTACCCGGATGCCTTCGTCCAGTGGGGGGGGGGCCCGCAAAGAGCGCGGCGGCCATTTTGGCGCCGCGCTTGCATTGCAGGCGCACCCCCCAATAAAGGACTCAGACACCAATGAAAGTGGATAACAGCAAAGGGCCACATTTATTGATTCATGCCCTAGTCCGAATTATAAATTTCTATTGGTAATTGACCAATCATAATTCTTAAGGCAAGCAGGCCGAAGTAACACTGGTAAGGTACCACCCAAAATTGCCAACGGCAATTGCTACAATGTATCCATTTGTATCAATTTGTTTGTTGACCACAAACAAATTGTTGACCGTAGTCAATATCTAACTAATGACCCCACCCTCTGACGCGTATCCGTAAAATCACGGGGTGATGCATGCTGTCTAGCTATAGCCATCACCCCGTCGCCTAGTTCGTCGTTGACCGGACAACGTTTAACCAACTTATGCCTGTCTAGTGTTGTCCAGTCAATTGCGAACTTGCCGGATACCTGTGGGTCATAATGTTTACCTTACCAGTGCTACCCGCCACACGGAGGGGCTTCAAAGAAGGCTCGACGCCCCCCCCCCAGACCGTCAGCTAGGTCAACAGGCCTGCTCGCCAATCACCCAACAGGAGGTCCATACCTCCTCGCGACAGATGGACCCCATCCCCTGCATACAAGTCATAACTTTGGAGGCTAATAGCGGGGTGACGACTGACCCTCCCCCAAGCCCTGTCGACAAGGAAATGCGCCACTGCCCTATTCACCATGCGTCTAGCGCGGTCAAGGGCCAGGAGGTCAACACCCCCTCTGTAGGAATGGCGCGGGACCATGTCCGACCAAACAAGGGTTGTGGCGGGCCAGACGTAATGCAGGTAGGCGAGGTCCTCGCAAATCGCATGCTTCAGCGACAAGCCGGTGACCTGGCCCAAATCATTGCCCCCCAGGTGTATGATCAGAATGTCAGGCGGGTCAGCATTCTGGCCTGAAAAAAGGAAAGGCAGCAGCTCCCGCCATAACATCCCGGGCTTACCATGCCATGTGAGACTTGCGTATGCACCCAGTCCCAGTCGGGGTCCCCACTCTGTCGCCGCAGCATAACGCGCTGCCCTGTGCACGTAGCTATGGCCCACCAGCCATACTGTCACCGGTGTAATACGACACCCCGGGTCTGTAAAGGAAAAATGAGGGAAAGTAGGTAAGGTGACTGGGTTGGTACTCACGGCAGGAGTGGGCGCACATAAAATTGAAAACATTGCGAACCCCACCGTCCCATGCTACGTATGTCAGCCCCTGAGTACCCAAAAGCAGCTGCGGTCGAGGCCGCCCCTATACGGAATGAATGAGTGCCATAGCGGGCGCCTGGGAGGCCCACACTGGCCAGCGCTTTGCCCGTCACCTTCCGAAATTGAAATTTAGTAAGGGGAGACCCATCTTGGTGACAGAAAAACGGGCCATGGTGCGTGCCACGCAGTGCCAGGAATTCCTGTAGGGCACCAACCGGACAGATGTCTGCCAAAGAACACCGTAGCAGTCGCACACCACTGCCGACGCCATGCTGATCGGTCTTAGAGGAACGTATCCTCAACTGAGCCCAGTCTTTGGCAACACAGACATCCTCGAGTTCCAGTGCCCTACGACTTGCATCCGCCTTAGACAGCATCACAAGCTCGCTGATGCGGAGCGCTCCAAAAAATGCCACCGTTGTGGCTGCATGGAACAGGGCTGCCTCATATGCATCAAAACAGAGGCAAGGCCAGCCCCGGGCCAACTGGGTAAGGACCCCTGGGGAAATCGGGTGGCGGTCGTCCGGGCAACGCCCGCGCTCGCGCACCCACCCCTCCAAAACATGGAAGTCAGAGGTGCTGTCCACATGACCCCCCACCTTGGCCATAAAAGCCAACGCTGAAAGCTTAGATGCTATGGTGCGAGGTGCAAGGCCCTGAGAATGCAGGTAAACCATGAACCGCAGAACATGGGTTACCGGGATCGGCCAGGTTCCTGGCAATTGAAATTGAGTACAGAATGCCCTGAAAGAATTAATTGCGTGGTGATACGCCTTACGGGTGCGTGGCGCTAGCGACAGGCCAATCGCTCGGTTCACCTCTCCTTGCCAATGGTCCATATCTCCTCCGGGAGTGGCGAGGGAAATTCCTCCGCATCCGGGGCCAAGGCACGGAACCGGGAGATCTGTAGGCGGGACAAAGCGTCAGCAATATCATTATTAACCCCTGGGACATGCCTGGCCCTGAACAGTACGTTGAGGCGCAGGCTGCGCAACACAAATTGGCGCACTAGATCCATAACCCTGGGCGATTTGGAAGTCTGTGCATTTACAATGTGGACCACAGCCGCATTGTCACACCAGAAATGCACGACCGAGTTGGACCACTCCTGGCCCCATAGCATCAAAGCACCCAGGATAGGGAAAAATTCCAGATATGTGAGATCACGCAGGCGACCCGTGCCTGCCCAGGCCGGTGGCCACCCACCATAGGCCCACTTCCCATTGAAGTACATCCCATAACCGAGGGATCCCGAGGCATCAGACTGAATCTGAAATTGAGGGGAAGCCAGGAGGTCATGCCTCCAAAATGAGACCCCATTGAAGTCCCTCAGGAACTGTAACCAGACAAGCATGTCTGCCCTGATACCCCGGGTAAGCCTAACCCTATGGTGAGGCCTGGATAATCCTGCCATAGCGTCACACAAGCGCCGGGCAAAAGCCCTGCCCGGTGCGACCACTCTGCAGGCGAAATTAAGGTGACCATGCAGCACCTGCAGTTCCCTCAGTGATGCCTTGCGCTTGGCCAACAAGTCCGAGATAAGGGCCACTATCCTTGACACCTTATCCCGCGGTAACCTAGACGCCTGCGCTATCGTGTCAATCTCCACCCCCAGGAAGACTAGCTGTGTAGATGGGCCCTCGGTCTTTTCGGGCGCTAAAGGGACACCGAGTTCCTCCATTAGCGTCTGAAATGTGTTGAGGAGACGTGTACACGTGTCCCAGCCCCATTCACCCCCGAATAAAAAGTCATCCAGGTAATGGGCTACAGACCGGGACCCTGACCTGCGGACGAAAGCCCACTCTAGGAAGGTACTGAAACGCTCGAAAGCCGAACATGATATGGAACAGCCAAAAGGCATGGCCTTATCAAAATAATATTCGCCCCGAAATTTGAAACCCAGCAATTCAAAGTCGCCCGGGTGCACTGGCAAGAGGCGAAAAGCCGACTTAATGTCGCACTTAGCCAGCAGCGCACCCGGGCCCCATGAGCGCACCATGCGCAGCGCGTGTTCAAAAGATGTATACCTGACTGAGCAAAGGTCGTCAGGGATAGCATCGTTGACCGATCGGCCGGCTGGGTAGGACAAGTGATGGATAAGGCGAAACTCGCCTGGTGACTTCTTGGGAACCAAGCCCAGGGGCGATACCTTGAGGTTAGTGAACGGGGGTGCAGGGAAAGGGCCAGCGACCCTGCCCGCATTGACCTCCTTATTAATGCTGGTGGCAGCCACCTCCTCCCTCCCCCTAAGGGACAAAAGGTTGGGGGCATCCTGAGGGGACCTATCACCCATGAAAGGAATACGGAACCCCTGCCTAAAGCCCTGAAGGAGATAATCTGCATCCTCCCCCTTCAGGTACAATGCGAGCCAACGCTCCAACATGTCCACATTAATTGGGGAGGGAGCCTTTCGGTGAACCAGCTCCATCTGCGGCAGTCTTGCCAGCCCACTGTCCACCCCTCCCTCTGCCCCGCGTCCCTCCAGGCCTGGGACAGGCAGAGGCTGCATGGGGGCCCGCACAGGTGGGACACTCATGTCTGTACTTGCAATTCTTCTTATTGCATGAACCATTAGATGAGAAAGTCCAGCACAGCAGGCGGGCTGGAACCCCCTGCCCCGCCACTTGGCGGGGAACCTGTGCTGGAGCCACTTGCTGGACCGCATGTCCACAATGGTATCTTTCCCCTGGCGCGGGGCGCGTGGGCGTCATGTACAGAAGCCAAAGCCTCTGGCATGGCTCATCCCACCTCATCTCAGGGTGCAGGGGAATTCGCATACGGAATTCCTCGTCATAAGCCAACCACGACGGGCCCGGAAAATCAACCATCGCCCGATAGATATTGTCCAAATACTGGACCATCAGAATTGCCAGATCCGGCCGGGCCCTCAGGTACACCGCCATGTAGATGAGGTAAGCCGGCAGCCAGTTGGCCCACGTTCGTGGTGGCTTGCGACGACGTGCCTGTTCCTTATCCTTCTCATCCTGCCCCTCCCTCTCTTCCTTGGTGGGCTCCCTGTTTAGGAGTGAGAAGATATCAACATACTCCCCTCGCCATATTTTCTCTCTGGTGGCCTGTGCCAAGTGGTCACCCAGTGGCAAGGAATAGCCCGCCGTCGGCAAGGCCGAGACAGGCACAGCAGAAACTGCGGGCATCTGGAAAGGGGCTTGGACTAGCCCAGCCACCCCCACAACATTCCCCACAGGGTAGGAAACGCTCCCCACCCCGGGGCCCTGGGTGGTGGTTGACGTCGCCTGGTGGTGCGTCAGCGGCTGTACCGCCGCACCACCCATGCGAGGCCAAGGCCATTGGAAAGCCCCCCCCCCCAACGTAGCCACATGTGTAGGTGCACTAGTTTGTACCGCATACTCACATGCTGCACCCCCACGGGCCGCCTCCACCGGGGGTTCCGGCCCACTGGGGGCGTCGGAGCTCACGACCGCCGTAGAGCTCG
Source organism: Bradypodion pumilum (assembly GCA_035047305.1). Taxonomy (NCBI): domain Eukaryota; kingdom Metazoa; phylum Chordata; class Lepidosauria; order Squamata; family Chamaeleonidae; genus Bradypodion; species Bradypodion pumilum. The sequence continues at coordinate 276,868,213 of JAWDJD010000002.1, read as the reverse complement.
CCGCCGGGGCCTGACCCGCGCTGGCCTGTTGGTTGGGGAGCTGTGAGGCAGTGGCCGAAGTCGCGCCACACGCCTCAAGCTGCTCGACCCGTCCCGTCGCCTGCCGCCGCCCAGCAGACGACGCGTCAAAGTGCACCCCAAAAGGAGCCCCAGCGTGGCTGGCCCGAGCAAGGGAAGCCTCGAGTGCCGCCACGCGGGCCAGCAACGCCTCCACACTGGCGTGGGGCCACAGGCCAGCCGGCCCGCCCGTTACGGGCGTGGGTACAGGTCCTTGCACCCCGGGGCCCGAATATGGCCATGACCCCACACCCAGGCCCAGCAGGGCCGGCGTAGGCACCTGCCAATGGAGGGGACCACACCACCCCCCAAGGCTGGAAGGCCCTGGAGTGAGCTGCGCCCCGATAGAGGGAGGTCCAGTAGAATGAGCACCAGGAGCGGCGTCCGCCGCTTGCGGGCCGCGGGCCGCAGCCCATGCTGGACCCCTGCTCGGGTCCCCGGCCTCCGGCCAGGGGGTAATAGACCCCATCCCACCGGTCCCGGTGGGAGCCGGAAAAAAGCCGGCTGGTGGGAAGGCGCAGCCGCGGTCCTCCGACCCGGATTGCGCCTCCGAACCGCCCGAGCCGCGCTCGCGGCCGCCTTCTTCTTCGAAGGCATCTCAGTCGGACCTAAGGGAAGCCGAAAAGAGGAAGGTCAGCAGCCAAAAAGGCTTCCCGATCAAGGTAAAAGCGACGGAGTAAGAGGAAAAACTTCTCCGCTCCGTCGCTTCGCAAAATGGCAGCTCGGCTGCCTCGTGGCCACCCCTTTTATAAGGGAGCTGGCCACGCCCCTAACTACCCGGATGCCTTCGTCCTGTGGGGGGGGCTCGCAAAGAGCGCGGCGGCCATTTTGGCGCCGCGCTTGCATTACCTTGTAAACTGCCCAGACAGTGCTCTAAATGTTGTGGGGCGGTACATAAATGTAATTGCTATTACTATTGCTATTGCTACTGCTATTGCTATGCAGGTGGTAACTGATGATGGGTACGCTCAAGACCCCTAAGCGGTTCGTCCAACTTTAAGCGGTTTATCCAACTTTAAAGAGTGGACAGAGCATGAGTGGGTGAAGCGTAGCCTGTAAGCTGCATACACCTCTGTGGTGTTCCTTGGACCTCCAGGTACCCTACAAGCCCTTTCTCCAATATGTCCTCCCCACTATTCTAAAACTAGCAATTACATGTATATATTTTTCCATAGAGCTTAGTGCACGCTCTGAGCAGTTCACAAGTTAATTAGCATTTTGCCCCAACATGCTGGGCACTCATTTTACCCATCTCAGAAGGATGGAAGCCTGAGTCCTCCTCCTCCTTCTTCACCATGAGCTGGTCATTTTGTTTTCTGTCCTAAAAGAGGCCAAGTGGAGGGAATAACATTTATATGACAAGCTACAACTCACCTTTTCCCATTCTTTTGGGAGTGTGAATTGTAATTGTTGGTTGTTGTTTTTTCCCTTAAATGGGGGGGGGGGCTTCAGAAATTGTGATAGGTTACAGCCTGCCAAGGTCAAGGGGAGGGCCCAAGACTATCAGAATCTATCCAGCCCTAAAACGTGGGATTCCTACAAACGGAGGTCAGTCCTCTTAGAAACCTTAGGTAGAGAGCTGTCTTATAGAAAGTAACATTTATGGCGATACTAGTATTTCATTCTAGCCTACTTATATGTGAACTATGTCTTTCATCCCAGTGTTCCTTACATGAGGTCCAGGAGAAAAATCAGACACATCTGTGGGTGCATTGTTTGAAAACTAAAATTAGCAGTTTTTCTCCGGTGATCATTTTGGAACCCTAATTAGAATAATTTGGCTGCAGCATGTTAAATGGGAAAGAGTGGCTTTATGAGTTGATTGTCTCCTCATGCCCTCTGCATCTGCCCTGGCCAGCCTTTCTAAGGAGGAAAATCTTTCTTCAGATTTTTTCAGCCGCCGTCCAAGAAGAAACGGCCTCCTCTCAGAGGGGCACATTGGGCTGTCAGAGCTGAACAAAAGAGCTGTGTGTGCTTGAGGGACTTTTACATGGGGAAATATTGGCTTTCCCAATGTGGTGGGCAAGGCAAGGCTGGCATTTCTGTAGCAAACCAAGGGGCTGATTCAATACATGCTTCTATTTCCTGGCCTGGTCATGCACACAGTGACTCTTTTTCAGCCTGTGTCAACAGCCACTTCATGAATGGAACTCTTTTTTTGCCAGCTGGAATTAGGCTGCTCGTACAGCATCCATGAAGAAGGATATTTTGGGGGCAGGCCCAGAGATGCAAATGGGAAAAGCGGCCTGGGATGAAAAATGCTTGGCACCACAAGGGCCCCTTTTTTCTTGGTGTCATAGGGTGGAGAGGATAAGAGCAAGAGAAGGAGGGAGGCCATAAGATGGGGCTTGAAAGGAGGCATTTGTTTGATGAAAAAGCAACTTTTTCAAATCCTGCCAGTCTCAAAAGCCATTTTTTAATATAAAAAAAGCAATTTCTCCATCCTATTCTCTACTTCTCAGATGATTGCTTGAGAAAGGAGTGCCTCACTCAAGTCATTATAACACTCCTACATTCTCAAAAGGAAGTACTGTATCTCCGAATAAAATTATGTCCTTAAAAACAAAAATACAGTAGCTTTAAACACCTACCCACCCACCCACCATTTTCTTACAAGCCATCTATTTGGTGAAACTAACCATCATAACTGTACAGTTATATATGTGTGGGGTGTTGTTATATGCCATCAACTCATTTCAAACTTAAAGCAATCCTAATAAGGTTTTTTTTAAAAGTAAATATGTTCCTATAGTGCTTTACCATTCCCACCCCCTCCACACAAGTGTGACCAAGCCTAAATTTAGCCTAGTATTTGAGGGATTCTGCAAACAGTGTACAAAGCAATGAATCCTATATGCTGGTTTCAGAGTTTGGAAAAGTTACTTTTGGAGGCTACAACTCCTCAAACCCTGCAGCCTCATGCCTCGCCTTGCTTCCCTTGTTTGGGCTCTGAGACGGAACAAGTCGATACCGTGTGGTCAAACCAACAGGGATAACTTGAGTTGATGGCCCAGTCCAGGGTGTGATCTGCATCTTTGCTTCTCCCTCAGCGTCTTCCTCCCCAATTTCTCCTCCTCAGGCTAGGATCTACCCTCCTTTTTATAGCTATCCATGTTGGCTGTCATAGGGTCAAGAAACTTCTCACCCCCTGAGGCTGCCTCTGCCCCTGATATGAACAGGACTTTTTGTTGTTGCTTTATTTGGGGCCTCAGCCTGCCAAGGAGGACAGAGTGCCGTGACAGCTGATTACGCATCTCCAACGAACAGGCTGTCAAGTGGCAGCTCCCATCTCAGTCCCAGCTCTTGCCAACCTAGCAGTTCGAAAGCAAGAAATTGCTAGTAGATATCCTTATTTATCTCCTTGGAATTTCTTGCTTTCAGACTGCTAAGTCACAAGCCTGGTTACATTTCATTTCAGTGTGTGTGTGTGTGTGTGTGTGTGTGTGTGTGTGTGTGTGTGTGTGTGTGTGTGTGTGTGTGTGTGTGTGTGTGTGTGTGTGTGTGTGACTTTATAAAAACAAAAACAAGAGTGGACTATCTCTTTATTAGAAAATCTCATAAGCAGGTGCTATCTTAAGGGTTCATATATATATATATGCGCGCGCGCCACATTGGGTGGGAGGATCTGAGGCTAAGTCCTATGTTCCTTAGAAGCTAACAATTCATTTAAATTACTCCAAAATATAATTGTTTAATTCATGACTTTTCTTTTTAAATGTATTGCATTGCCATAGAGAGGGAGCTGCGGAGGCTCAGTGATTAAGAAGCTCGCCTTGTTAGCTGAAAGGCCGGCAAGACAGCAGTTTAAGACCCTGGTACTACATGACAGATTGAGCGCCCGTCTCTGTCCCAGCTCCTGCCAGCCTAGCAGTTCAAAAGCAAGAAATTGCTAGTACTGTAGATCAATAGGTACCACTTGGGTGGGAAAATATTTTGAGGACATGAAAGGAGCCTCATTCGGATGTCCCCTGAATGGAGTTTCTCCAGCAAAAATCCTTTCAACCCAGAATTACACGGAATTATTATTATCATAGAGAGAGAAACATTTTCTATATGTATATGAAAACCCTAAGTGTTTGGCTTTGCCTATAAATATGTGATGCTAAACTTAGTTTATTCCTTAATTTTGTCCCTGGTCATTGTTACAATATTACTTCTTTTTTAAAGTAAAAGTAAAATGCATGTATGCATATAAATGTGAGTAATGTCTGTGTTTCCTTCCCTTCCAATGAAGCAGCTCCTATGCTTAATCAGCAGTTTTGCTGAGGACTTTGGATGACCTGGCTATTAGTAATATATTATATTTTGAGCATTGCTTGGGAGTGTTTCTGAATGAATGGTACCTGGATTTAGAGTACAGTACTTTAATAAACTACTAAGTGCTCCAAGTGTAGATGGCTACTTGCAGCCATGTAGTGTGATATGTATAGTGGGAGTTTCCCAGTGGGAACACGTGCAAACATGTCAGCCCCTTTGGACTTGAAAGGGAAGAGGGGAAAGAAGTCACCCATCCAGTCAGTGGTGGGCTCAAAAAAATTACTACCACACTGTGGGTGTGGTATGGTGGGTGTGGCCAGGGGGAGAGCCCTGTGTTTGCACCCAAATTAGGACTACTTTATTTCAAAACTTAGATGTGTGGGGCTAGCCAGAATTTCTGCTACCGGTTCTGGCGAACTGGTGCGAACCTGCTGATGCCCACCACTGCACTCATCCCTCACTTCTGCAGCTTCTGCTGAATGCCCAATATGATTTTTTAATTAAATTTATTTCTTGAAAATAAACATCATAAACAAACATATAACACATAGCACAAATTGTAAAATGGAGCTGACTACAGCAGAGGATTCATGCATTACGTTTTTTCCAAACATATCTGAATGCAATATTCAACCCTCAATAATAAAGTAATTTCATAACATCTTTTATATATTGTTGCATTACATTCCTCAGATTTCCCCTTTGGACTTACTACTCAGGCAAATTTTGTGTCAGAAAAAAATGAGTAGGAAGTATTAAGAATGTTTTACAAGTCTGGATATTGATAGACAGTTGAAAAGGTGCTAAGATTGGAATTACTGTACTGTACATATCAGCTGACATGAGCCATTTGATTTCCACACATCCTGTAAATGCTCAACTAATTAACAACTTGGAGAAATCTAGAAGATAACTGGTTTGAAGATAGTCTCTCCCTTGAAAAGGTGTTTCCTCTGGAATGTTTTCTTTTGTTCCAAGTCCACCGCTTTCCCAGTGTAGCAGCATTAAGAATGAAGAAGTCAGGTACATCTCCACCACCCAGAAACAGAATGGGTCTCAATGAATGGTATCTAAAAATATTGAAGATGTGGAATTAAAGCGCAAACACTGTAGTTGGGGTTGGAGGCTTCCTTTTAAGGTGTGCACATCTTTGATATTTGGCCTTGCAAGAGTCATCTACCATTAATGTTTCCTCTCTTGCAACCTCTGCTCAATGTCTGAAGTTACTTTCTAATAAAGCTTCCTTTCCATTGTGTGTTTACTCAAAGGGAATCAGTAAACTGCTTTTGGGTTATCTTGCTTTCTAAGCAAAACAATCATTATTAGTGTTATTTTGGGTCCCATTGTTAATCATTTTACTGGAGAGCAGGGGTTCCCAACCTAAGGCCTGTGGTCTAGATCCGGCCCCCAGCATCATTTCATGTGGTCCCCCACCCCTCCAACAGCATCTGAGAAACAAAATGGCTGCCCCTTTGAAGACGTTGGGACAAAATGGCCACCCACCCACCACCACCTATCATGCAGTCCGGGCAAAACATTCCAGGGTAAAATGGCCATCTGGCCCTCAAAGATGACTGAGAGAGTGTGACTTAGCCCCCATCTTGAAAAGGTTGGGAACCCCTGCTGTAGAGATTGGTCAGATGCTCTTCGTAAGCCTGGTTACGTTTCAGTAGCATACTGATCAGGGCAAGTTTTGGTTTGGTTCTAATGTAAGATGATGGCCAAAATTCTGATGTTTAGTATAGTAAATCACTTAAAAGAGGCCCATTGAATTAATAGAAATTAAGTCAACTCAATTAATTCAAATGGGTCTACTCTAATTGTGCATTTAGTTTCCCCCCCATGGATGTGTAATTTTGCACTTATCCCTGTTCCATTCAGTTCTGTTGTTTTCAGCCCTGTGCCTGAGCCTGTCAAGACATGTTTAATGTAGCACACATTTACCATGCAGAGTACTACATATTCACATGACAGTCATTCAAATGTCTTCTGTTCTCACCAGTTCCTCCTGGTTTGCTGCAGAAAGATGCTGGGTACAACCTGTGCACTGTCGTCTCTTCTGCGCATGCACATCTACATGTGCACGTCTTTGGACCCATTTTATTACATTTTTCTAATTAATGGCTGCTTCCAAGACAAATGCTCGACTACAGCAGGCCTCTAAACAGCCCTGGGGCTGGATTGTTAACGAGGATTTTAATTTGTTAATTAAAAGCAGGATGCCTTCATAACAAGCTGCTACACCACAGCCCACCTCTCTGAGGAAGGCAAATAGAGGGAAGGGAACCAAGACAGTTCCAGACATGCAGTGCATTAAATTATGTCAAACAAAAGAGTAGTATCAGTAAGAGACACAGTAAAAGCAGGAGGGGACTGGTTGGCTTGTTCAGCACTAGGTTTCATCTTGGTAATTTGCACAGATGGGAATTTTGAACCATGTGTTGAGGAGACAGACCGCTCAGAGCAATCCACCCCTGAGTATTCCTCCCAGGTGACTGACCACAGAGGGCATTTGTCTACTGGGTAGAAATAGAGTAAGGACGTACATTATCAGCAGACCGTACAGCACTGTGATTAGGCCTTTTGTGTACACATGAGTGATAGATACAGAATCATCAGCATGTACAGCATTTTGCAAGGAAGAAGAAGGCATGGCTCTGCTTTGCCCATGCTCAAATGAAGGGCCTTACAAAGTGAAATGCAACAAAGGGAAAATTAGGAATTGGGGGCGGTGGGTTGTGAAGAGGCAGGCGGCTGACAGGGGGGGGGGGATGTTTTCCAGTTGAGTCTACAGGCTGGATAAGAGGCATAAAACTATGCAGCTCCTCTTTCAGCATTCCCAGACACATCACTTTGCTCCACTCCCAAAACATTATATATTTAACATGGTGTTCTCAGAGGAGGGGGGACTCAAAATGGGTTAAAGTGAATGAGAAAGTGATACAGTACAATCTGTCATATTTTGGGCATATCAAAAAGATTCTCTGGAAAAGATGACAATGCTGGGAAAAGAGGAAGAGCAAATACAAGATAGATTAACAGCCTTGAGTTTGCAAGAACTGAGCAGAGATGTTAAGGACAAAATGTTTTAGACCACCATAGGATCACCATAAATCTGGGATGAGTTGACATTACAAAACAACAACAACAGGGTTTTCAATAATGGGGGCTGCCACTGGGCACTCATACTAGGTAGGGAATTGGGAACTGTGGCCAAAAAAATGTAACTTTTCCAAACCCTGGAACCAGCATACAGAATTCCATTGTCCTATTTAATTTTAATTTAATTTAATTTTCGCGCTTATATACCGCCCACTCGGGTGCAACCCAACTCAGGGCGGTTTACATGGCAGACAATAAATACAATATAATAATACAATGACACATAATAATGCAGTTCAATTACATCAAAAGAGATTCAGGGGAAAAACACAATATCAATACATCACATAATACAAAGTACAAAGCATCAAAAATAATCAATATTAACAAAATCCCCAAGGGATGAAGCACAGCTCACATCCCATATAGTGCCCAGCCCAACTTCCCCAGCTGCGGCAAACATCAGCCTCAGTCCCTCTGTCTCCCTCCCTGCCCCCCCCCCTCTCACCACAGACCAGGGGAGAGAGCTGAGGTGGTGTGTCGGCTTCAGCATCTTGGTGGCAGCAGCTTCCAAAGTCCCCGCCGAGAACAAGGCACAGCTGCGCCAACGCTCCCATCTCCCCTGACCGACTTGGCCGGGGGAGAGAGCCGCAGGTGGCTCCCATCCTGGGCCGATGGCGGGGGCCCAGGAGAGCTTCAGCGCGGCGTCCCCGGCAGCAGCGCAGCATCTTTTTATCCCTCCGGTCAAGGCAGGGCAAGAGGGAGGCGGGGCCGGTGACCGCAGGTGGCTCCCTGTGGAGAAATTCTAGCCAGAAGGTGGCTACAGAAAAGGAGATCAGGTCAGAGATTGACCAAGCACTTGTTGAGAATCCAGCTCAACAAGGGTGTAAGCATAAAGTCAGAAGAAGCTGAAACAGCAGTCAGAGTTACAGGTGCGCAAGAAAAAGAGCTGCTCCGGCACCGGGGAGCAAGTTTTTATTGAAAAATACACAGGTTCCACAGGATGTATTACGACAGCATACACAGGATGTATACGCAAGCATAGGTGCAGTGGTATTCAGCCAATAATATGACATTCTCTATAGCATAACCATATATGGCATGACCTATATCTCTTACTAGTACATGCGCAGTAGCTTATATCCTGCCAGAATAGGCCCAAAGCCTATTCTCTGTGGCGGTACCCTTGCAAAAGCTGTTACCTGTATATTCAGCAGTAGCTACGATCTAACTTCAGCTGTAAAAGGCTAATGCCAAAAGCATATATATGAAGATTACATAGAGACGCTTTTCTGCATCAAACCAGAATCTCTGCATAAAGGCAGAATCTCTGCAGAGGCAGGAAGCACTTATTGATGCAGGAAGTAACTAACCTCAGCTCTTGTTGTGGTCAGCGCAGGAAAGGCTAACCACAATTGCCAGCTATATGCCACACATGTTTAAGCTAAAAGTTTCAAGCTAAAATGTTTTATGAACTCCCACATTTCCACTTCTTAAATTTATTATTTTTTGCCAATTATACACACGCTGGAATTCAATCTCGCTATCAGATTCTGAGTTAACATCTTCATATTCCACGTTATTTGTTGGCAAACAATATACATATTCCCCATCATCATAGTTCTCCTCTGCCACACGGGGAACGGCTCGATAATTACCCTGACAGATCTCATTCTGACAGCGAGCTTGATAGATTTGGTTCTGAGTAAACCCTGCGGATCTTCCTGATGCATGAAAACAGTTCTTACTCACAGCCATAAGATTTGGTACACATTGAATACAACAACATAACATAATGCAGCTTACTATAAAAACACCTATGGCAATTAGTATTTGTCTTAACCACCTTGCTCCCGGCAAGCAGGACCATAATGCATCCTACCATGCTGGCAAGGCATTCTGTAAAACAGCACATATTCTGAACTGCTCACAACCTGAGGCTTCCTTTCTATTCAGTAGATACATCATTATGCACATTATTAGTCACAATCTCCTACAGATCCTGAAGTTCTTTCTCAATCTGGCCTAAAACCAATCAGGGTCAAAATTTATCTAAACAATATCTGGCTTTCAAATCAATTGACTATCTATGTCAGGTGATGAAAGATGAGCATCTTCATCCATAGTAGAAAACATTTTTTAACACCATAAAGTTGCAAGAGGGAGTCAAGAGGCCCACCTACAGGGCAACCAGCTCCTCTAAGAAACATGAACATGCCATGTTTGATGACCAGTGCCATGTTATTACAACCCTCTCCACAAGAGATTGCACCATGGAACTAGACATGAAACATGCCTGACAGACATATCGAATAACACCATTGCAATATAACAAACTCAGTTACATATGTAGGGTTACAGTGAAAAAACTCTTCCAGGCATTTTCATAATTGTATTACAAGTACAGCAAAGTCCCAAAATACATTCCAGTAAAAGATCAAAAACACATAGTTAAAGCAATCTGTTGGATAGGGGGAGGAAGAAGGCTGGTCGCCCCCCCCCCCCCTATCCAAGAGACTACATTTTGGCTGTTTGCCAGCCAGCTTTTCAAGAGCGACTCCTTGAATGTGTGAGGGTCTCCTCCTCTCGGATAAGACCCCTCCCATCAGGATCCTCCCTTTTACCCTCCTCCTTAGGGTTTACCCCCAATGACCTTCCAACAAGAAGACATGTAAATCACACACCAGGTTCCATCCCTTCTTCCCCAAGTCTGCCATGTGGCCATGACTCCCAGGTGTTGCCATCTTGCAGGGGCATCTCCCCCCCCCCCTTTCAGGAGGCAGGAAACATGGAATGAGCAGGACTTTCATTCCACGACACCCCCCTCATTAGGGTGACAAAAACCATGATCTTCTTGTAAAATCATGCTTTTTGTCATAGTTCACTGTATGCACTTTTAAAACAGGCAAGCACATTTCTTTTCTTCCTTACAAGAAAGTTTCTCTAAAAATTCTAGCAAACAAACTACACATATCATTTTAACAACATTTTCCACCAGCAGAACATTTAGAAAATTTTAAAGAGGTTTTCAGGTTTTATAATGCAAACAAGGCCAATTCATCTTTGGAGTCCACACAAACTTTTTAGTCCAAATTAAAATGTCCAAATTAAGAGTCCAAATGTTGATTGAAGATCTCTTCAGACTAAAATTTAAACACCATCTTCCCTCCAGCACAGTTCTTGGTCACAAAACAACCAGGCAACCCTCTGCCCTCCAAACAAGCACATCTTTCAGCTTTTCAGCTACTCACTCAGTCCTTCACTCTCCAGGCACATCCATCTGTATTTCAGCAGGTAGAAAATGCAAGAACCCAAAAGAACAGCTTCTCCAGAATTTGCAAGTAACTTAGCCAAAAACTGGAGTATATCCTCTCCCACCTTGTATTTTGGTAGAAACCTGCCATCCATAGAGGAAGGATCCATGCCACGTTTTCTCTGGGCTTCTTTCAGTTGCAGTATTTGAATCTTAACCAAGTGAAAAACTGTCATGTTGGATTTGTGAGAAGACCCCTTTCTGAATTTGGGTTTTCTGCTCTCCCCCTCTGGCTCATCCTTCCAATTCCTGCCCCCAAGTGAGGAATCAAGCTTATCACTCGGCTTCTCCTGCTTGGTCCTCTTCTCCACCTTTCGTGATGGGGGGCACTTCAGGGATGAGTCAAGGTCCTCTGTGCTGCCCTCAGAACCCTCTCTGCCTGCCATTCTGCATGCAGTAATAGCTTCTATCTGCGATGAGGTGGCAGGGAGGCTGGAGCATTTGCAACTATTGAGGCACGGCTGATGATTGGAAATGTAGTAGCAGCCTCCAAGTCCAGAACAGCCGCAGTTAAAGCAGCAGAGAACGGGGTAACAGTACTTGATTGCTGCAAAGCAGGATATAACCGTTCCACCTTCATCAGGGGGTTTCAGAGGCAATTGTGGCCCATATGGCGGGGGTGCTGTTGGGGATAGAGGATCTCCAGTAGCAGGTGGCAGTATTTGTGGCATGGAGGTGGTCAGGCTTTGGGCCAAAAAAATGTTCTTCGGTTGTTTATTATTCAGATCAGGAGGATCTGGTGGTCAAGGCAGGGCCGGAGGGAGGCAGGACCAGTGACCGCAGGTGGCTCCCATCCTGGGCCGATGGCGGGGGCCCAGGAGAGCTTCGGCGTGGCTTCCCCGGCTGCAGCACGGCATCTTTTTATCCCTCCGGTCAAGGCAGGGCCGGAGGGAGGCGGGGCCGGTGACCGCAAGTGGCTCCCATCCTGGGTCGATGGCGCGGGCCCAGGAGAGCTTCGGCGCGGCGTCCCCGGCAGCAGCGCGGCGTCTTTTTATCCCTCCGGTCAGGCAGGGCCGGAGGGAGGCGGGGCCAGTGACCGCAGGTGGCTCCCATCCTGGGCCGATGGCGGGGGCCCAGGAGAGCTTCGGCGCAGCGTCCCCAGCTGCAGCGCAGCGTCTTTTTATCCCTCAGGTCAGGCAGGGCCGGAGGGAGGCTGGGCCGGTGACCACAGGTGGCTCCCATCCTGGGCCGATGGTGGGGGCCCAGGAGAGCTTCGGCACGGCGTCCCCGGCTGCAGCGCAGTGTCTTTTTATCCCTCCAGTCAAGGCAGGGCCGGAGGGAGGCGGGGCCGGTGACCGCAGGTGGCTCCCATCCTGGGCCGATGGCGCGGGCCCAGGAGAGCTTCGGCGCGGCGTCCCCGGCAGCAGCGCGGCGTCTTTTTATCCCTCCGGTCAGGCAGGGCCGGAGGGAGGCGGGGCCAGTGACCGCAGGTGGCTCCCATCCTGGGCCGATGGCGGGGGCCCAGGAGAGCTTCGGCGCAGCGTCCCCGGCTGCAGCGCAGCATCTTTTTATCCCTCAGGTCAGGCAGGGCCGGAGGGAGGCGGGGCCGGTGACCGCAGATGGCTCCCATCCTGGGCCGATGGTGGGGGCCCAGGAGAGCTTCGGCGCGGCGTCCCCGGCTGCAGCGCAGTGTCTTTTTATCCCTCCGGTCAAGGCAGGGCTGGAGGGAGGCTGGGCCGGTAACCACAGGTGGCTCCCATCCTGGGCCGATGGTGGGGGCCCAGGAGAGCTTCGGCGCGGCGTCCCCGGCTGCAGCGCAGTGTCTTTTTATCCCTCCGGTCAAGGCAGGGCCGGAGGGAGGCGGGGCCGGTGACCGCAGGTGGCTCCCATCCTGGGCCGATGGTGGGGGCCCAGGAGAGCTTCGGCGCGGCGTCCCCGGCTGCAGCGCAGTGTCTTTTTATCCCTCCGGTCAAGGCAGGGCCGGAGGGAGGCGGGGCCGGTGACCGCAGGTGGCTCCCATCCTGGGCCGATGGTGGGGGCCCAGGAGAGCTTCGGCGCGGCGTCCCCGGCTGCAGCGCAGTGTCTTTTTATCCCTCCGGTCAAGGCAGGGCCGGAGGGAGGCTGGGCCGGTGATCACAGGTGGCTCCCATCCTGGGCCGATGGCGGGGGCCCAGGAGAGCTTCGGCGCGGCGTCCCCGGCAGCAGCGCGGCGTCTTTTTATCCCTCCGGTCAGGCAGGGCCAGAGGCAGGCGGGGCCGGTGACCGCAGGTGGCTCCCATCCTGGGCTGGTGGTGGGGGCCCAGGAGAGCTTCCTATACATAGTTTGCACTCTCTCACACATACTAAACTATTTTTCAACTCGGGTGCGGCAATATAGCTACAGGCAGTGAAACCTGTGTGCCTTCAGATGTTGGACCACAATTCCCATCATCCCTTGCCTCTCAAACATGTTATTTGTAGACTTTCTAGACAAGGCGATTTCTCTGTGTGCAAGGCTTCTGAAGGCAGATCACAAAAATCTCCTTTTACGGAGTGTACACATGATATCAGGCTGGGTAATTGGCCAGCAAAAAAGGCTGGGAGAGCTTGTGGCATTGTAAAAGCGCTGCTCAGTCCCTAAGGAACCTCGAGAGAGAGAGAGAGAGAGCCAGGGGAGCCAGGCTGCGCAGTGGATTTTATCCGGCTCATAAGCAAAGCCTGGGGATAAACAATTAAAAGCAGCTGCCAACACATCGCAGGGTCCCCATAGTAAGCAGAAGTAAAACATTCGGCTATTGGCCAAACCCTTTACTCAGGGGTAGTGAGTGGTATGCTGAAGGGCAGAGGAAAAGCTCTAGGAACGTAGCAGGAAGCATTGTGGTTGTTTGTGCTAAAATGTCCAGATCAAACCCTGCAAATTTATTCATGAGGTTGGATTTCTACCCCACACTGGCCCAAAGGCTCAGAGCAGATTATAGGAACTCCAAGAGACATTTTGTGCCCAAAGTGTTCTCAACGCTATGATGTATGTCAGAAACGTATTTGGATTTTTAATGTTGCTTTCACATATTGTTTATTTGTCGCTCAGAGTGCTAACAGCAGAGTGTAGGTGTGGGTAACAGGGGTAGGCGTTCAAGCCTTTTAAACGTGGGTTTCGCTGACACATTAGACAAAGTGTGTATTTAAACAGTGAAAAAAACAAATTTGTACTATGCTGAAGTCTGAGATCAATGTAATTAGAACTGGTAATCTCCTTTAAAAATAATAATAATTCCCACTGCTAATCTGCTCAACCCTCCACCTGTTCCCTGTCCAAATAACAAATTCCCAACCACTGCTCCAAATCCATGCTGTCTTTAACCCCTCACTTCCATTCACCTTCAAATTCAATACTGCAAGCTTTGTGTGGCTGCAAGGGAGTAAAATGGATTCCCTGTAGAAAGGGCCAGAAAAACAGGTCCCAAGATTTGCCACAATGGGGAAGGAGGAGACTTAGCAGGTCATCATCTTTTCATACAGCTCATGGACCATCGCCTACAAATAGGTTGTAACAGTAGTCCATGAAAGCTTTGTTGCCAAGGGCATCTATCAAGGGGGGGGAGGGCTGCGGTGGTTTAATGGTTAAGACGCTGAGCTTGACAACCTGAGTGCTGCATGATGGAGTGAGCTCTCGTCTTCTGTCCCAGCTCCTGCCAACCTAGCAGTTCAAAAGCAAGAAATTGCAAGTATATAAACAGGTACCGCATTGGCAGGAAAAGTAACAGCGTTCTGTGTGCTCTGGCATCTAGTCATGCCTACCACATGACCGTGGAAACATCTGCAGATGCAGACAGTGCTGGTTCTTTGGCTGTAAACAGAGATGAGCACTGAACCCTAGAGTCAGATATGACTAACTTTCAAATCCCTGAGGCCCCAAGAATAGAAGTGGTTAGGAACCTTGTCAGCCTACTCGCAGCTTTATGCAAAACAGTTGTATAACCATGGTGGGAAAGGGCACAAAAGCCTTTCTAACCTTTCTCCCCTCTTTGCCTGTGACAAGGTCAGGGCACCCCCCCCCCCCATCCTGTCTTTGGACACTGTTAAACTGGTTGTCAGTGCTGTAAGCTGTCAGCCATGTCCCACTTCTGTCCCATGTGTGTAGGGTTACCATAATCCTATCCTCCCAAACTGGGACTGCCATGTGTAAAAGTAAAGGTTTCCCTTGCTCAGAAGCCTGTCGTATCTGACTCTAGGGTTCAGTGTTCATCTCTGTTTCAAAGCCGAAGAGCCAGCGTTGTCTGCGTCTGCAGACATATTCTGTGGTCATGTGGCAGGCATGACTAGACACCAGAGCGCACGGAGCGCTGCTTACCTTCTCCCCGAAGTGGTCCCTATTTCTCTACTTGCAATTTCTTGCCTTCGAACTGCTAGGTTTGCAGGAGCTGGGACAAAGACGGGAACTCATTCCGCAAGCTGTTGCTGCCGCAACTTCAATAGAGGCAGCAATAAAATGGTGTGTTCTTTTTTTTTTTTTGCTGTCTTCCTTTGCTATTGCTGCACCACCTGCTGGTGTTCAATAGAAGTGCAGCTCTATTGCAAGAAAAAAAGTGTATATTTGCTTGGTCTGAAAAGCGGGAATTTTAAATGATTCTTTTGGAACCGGGCCGGGACAGGTTCAACCCATTCAATTCCCGGTTTTCAGTTACGTATGGCATCCCTACATGTGTGGGTGTGGATATGGGGCCTGTGCTTGCTGGGAGTGACAAACTGTGCCCCCTGCCTGCAGCAATAAGCAGGATATTGGTAGTAACTTGCTCTTTGTACAGAGCTAAGACTGCGAGAAAAGGGAAGATGTCACTGTGCCGGATCTAACCTGTAGTGTGAGTTGTCCAGACCTTGAGGAGGTGCCCAGAGCAAAGCCAAGTTAGCTTCATCTCATCTGCTAGAGCCCATGCTGCTCTTTTTCACCTCACAGCCTGTAGTCTATCAGGTAGTCCTGGTATAACTGAGCTGACGTGGTCACCCCTTCCATAAGCATTCTGCCTTCTCTTCTATGCTAGCAAATCCACAGTCTCTTTGACAGCTGTGACCACCCTTCGAAGCACGAAGACACATTTATGTATTTCTAGCCATTGTTATGTTTGGGGTGGTGGGGGTGGTGGGAGGAAATAGCCTTGGGACACCAGGACAGATGCAGTGTGTTCCAAGGTCAGGGTTGGCATTTGGAAATATAACCACAATATGTCAGAAGAAGAAGAATTTTAGGTGCCAAGAGATAAAGCAGAAACACAGCCAAAAAGTCACATATCGCCCACCCAGCTCTAGAAGGAAGATTTAGGGTGCCACTTTGTATTGGGCTGTTGAAGCAATTGGAGGAGCTTGTTAGTTTAGACCAGAAGAGCCTGTTGGTTGCTTCATTATTTGGTTTGTCTCTGATCTGGAGTTTGTTTCCCTGTAGTCTCCCCTCTCCAGCTATTTTGCTTCATGAAACCCAATCATCTCGGATGATGTTCATGTAAGAGTGATTGCCTTTGCAAAGGAACTTTTTGCAGCCCGTTGCACTCTGGAGAAATGAAATGTGTTGTAAAGTCAGTACTGTATCTGCAGCTCCTATGGATATCCTGTGTTGTGTGCACTTTGTGTACTGCTTAGCAGCTACTCCAAGCCTGCGCCTTTCTCACTTTGGAAAATCTTCTGCCTAATCCAGTTACAGCCCTCCTGCAATCCGATTAGCCTATGTAAGAAATCCCAAATCTGATCAGACACAGTCATGTGAAGAGTTGTAGGGGGAAGGCAATTTCATAACCATATGTTCCTGTCGGGGACTTGAACAGCACGTTTAGCAGCGAAGGCTGACCTTCAGAACTCCAGGGTTGCTCGTAAGCTTCCCTTACTTGTGTTTCAATGTCCTCCTGCTTTAATTTTCTCTGAGACTGGAAGAGATGAAGGGGCATACAGTTTTCTACCCTGCTGCTCTTTTAATAGGCAAGCTATTGACTTCTTCTAAACAGGAGTAGACTTTGCCTTTTGTCCACAAGTTCCAGTATCTACAAAGATGTTGCTCTCTAAGAGTGCTAATTTGTCGGCACCACAGATATCTCTCTTTCTCCATTCCCACACACTAAGGATAAAGTGCAAACCACTGATATTAACATTTCCGCACAACCATTATGTGCACTCTTTGGCTCTTTATGCCAAGTCACAGTTCCTGGCAAGCCAAATCTAGGCAAAAATTAGAAACCACTGTGAGCCATTTGAAAAGAAAAAGGAAGAAAACAACCACGTCAAAAGACCATTAGATTTTCAACAGCTCTTACACAAGTGAGATTATAAAAAGGAAAGGTAGGCTACATCTTGCTGGAGAATGTTGAAAGGACTGGTATGAGGAGGTTCTGAACAAACAGGCCCCTTAGAAATGGATGCAGAAATAGAGGGGAAGAAGAAGCTAGATGTCCTTGTAAACAGATGAAGACCCCCCATCCCACCTCTGGTAACCTTGACAAGATGTTGGAGTCCCCCACTGTGCTCTCCATTCATTGCCTGATGGCTCTCAGCGTGGTCCTGTCAGTTTCTAGAAGGATCCATTTCAGAATGCAAGGTGTACATGCTGTGGACTGGGCCTAGCAGATGGCTGCGCTATACATGCGGTTCCAGTGCCTAACAGTCGAATTTGCGGGAAGGAAATGCAGTGCAAGTTACCTTATCAAGTGTCAACTCTGCCCTTCTAGCTGGGCCTCATCAGTCACCTACAACAAGTAGCTGAAGAGGGCAGGGTTGACCTTGAGAGGAGGATGAGTGTTAGTTAGGGATGCAGAATGTCAGTCCCAGTGGTAGGTAAAGTTTGTTGCTGGAGGTGTTACAGCCATATTAGTGACTCTGCCACAATCCAAATATCTCATGCCCATATTTTCATTCTCTGCACTTCACTGAGATATTAGACATGCACAGTACCAAGATACAGGATGGTGGATTCAGAGCACAAGCGCTCCCAAGTGTATGAATGTCGACAACACAACCCTGATTCTTTATTGCTCTGTAATTTTTGAATTCCCACTTTTATTGCTTGAAATTATTGAGTTACCAATGTCTGAGCTATGAGCTAAAAGCTTTAGAGGCTAAGCAAGAAGCTGCTTAACTTTCCAATCAAAATGACAGCTTGCATATTGTCAGAATACAAATCTACAAATTGCAAACAAAGCAAATCAGCTAATTGACTTTTGCCAATGTTCTGAGAAGGTGTGAAATCAAATTAAGGGATAAGGAGACATGACTATTCAACTGTGATTCAAGCTCTGGAAACATGTTTGTTTTTCTGGCAGTTCTTTCAACTCGGTTGCAATGTGTCATATTCCTTTTGTGGGCTTTTCTGGATATTTTGGCTTTTGCTTGTTTTATTGGTTGGTTAGGGTTGCTTTTCGGGTTTTGGTAGGCTAAACGTTGTTGCTGTTACTTGTGTCATGGAGAATCCCCCCCCCCCCCCAGAATATTTTCTTGTAGAAATCTATTTTCTAGTAAGTGGTTTTTTCCATAGAAAAGCAGCTATTAGGTAGTATAATACCAGTAGTTATTGAGATTAGTTCTCTCTTCCCATGCAAGACTTGGCATCTGCTTGAAAGATACATAGGTAGACATAGATGTATAATTTTCTGCTTTTTGCGCCTGAATCTCAGCATATCTACCACATGAAGCTTTATAATGTTTTAATGACTGAATGCTAGAAAGAGTATTTCCCTTCCCATCCTGTAGCAAATTCCCCAACATGTTATGGACTGTAAACAAAAGTTGTATCACATTGAAATCTGTGCATATCCAGAAACTATTCCTCCTGCTTTGTTTTAAGTAGTGAATAGTGCAGATATCATCCTGTACCAAAGAGGACTGGATAACCCACACTGACACTCCAACACCTCTGTTAGTTCTGTGATCTAAAGAAATAGTTGTCATTTGGCAACGGGATATCATCTGTGCAGAAACAAACCAAGCCACAACCATAGAAGTAAGTCTAACTTTGACAAAAAAAAATAAGAACAAAAGACATGGTGTCTGTGTTTTTTAAGATTACGAAGACATATTTGTAAAGTTATGATCCGCATCTGTGAACAGTCATGTTATTTTGAATAGAACATATTTTCTCTAATCAGTTATGTTTGGAATTACAGTATAGCCACAGGCACAAGCTTTGTGTTGAGGATTTCTGAGCATAAAATTCCTGCACCTGACACAGTATCCTTCTCTTGTCCTAGTTCTTCACTTCAATCATTACAATTTTGCTTCTGCCTTGACTCCAGGGTCTTTTCGGCTTCACCCCTCTGTTATTCCACAGTTAACCATGTGCTTCCACTTAAAACCAGTTTGGTACTGAGCATAGCGTTTAGAATTCCTTGATGCTAGACAGTAGTTTGAATGTCTGTTACAGTTCTTTTCATTCCTATGGATTGTTTATTGGAATCTTTCAGGTGAAATGTAATTAAGATCTGCCCTTAGCCTCCCACTTGTCTATAATAATGACTGGACAGAATCCTAATTATATCCGTGTAAGGTTTCTGTAATTTGCTGATTGTGACTAATTGACAAGATGCCAGGGTGTATCTCAAACATATGCCTGGTCATACAAGCAGTTACACAGCTGAGATGCACCTCAGAAGCTTATCAGTTAGTAACAATAAACTCTGGCCTGTTGCAGAAACACAAACACCAATAGGATTCTAGTCATTATCTCTTGGCCTTCAGCCCATCTGACTTTTGCACATTGTACTGTATCACAGTGGCTGGGGCAAAGTGCTGTGACAGCCCAGTTTCTTACTTATTTGGATTTGGTGCTCTTAATAAATTACTGTACTAGTATTTTCAGGCAAAGGAAAAGTGTCCCTCACTCTGTATTTTATTTCTTTTATAAATAGGGTGGAGGTTGGAGGGTGGGTAGGTGAGAGGGTGACTTTGGGGTTTTTAATCTGTTTTATATGTTTTTAATCTGCTGTATGTTGCCCTGAGTCGGGTTTGCCTGAGTGAGCGGCATAGAAATCTGAAAATTAAATTAAATATTTTATCCTTGTAAGATCCTGTTAGGGTTCCCACTGTGGAGACTCCATTGTGTTCTTATTCCATCCTTGTAGTTATCTTGGTGCTAGGGTGAAGAGAGAGAAAAACCAAGCCAAACCATGGCAGCCAGATGTGAAACTGCCCAAATTAAGCCACCTTTTTGTGAGTGCATTCTGCAGTTCCTTTTGCTTGACCTAGTGTGAGAAAGAATAGCAGACTACACAAGGTTACAGTTACCAGGGTACACCTAAATGTGGTTCAAGAATACCACAATCTTCAAGAAGGCTCTTTCTGCGTACCCCCGTGGTTGTGTTAACTTTAAATAAAATTAAGCAGATGTAAGACTTTTCAGGCAGCTTGCCAATAATGTTTCAGGGTTTGCGTATGTGGAGACAGGGAGAGTGTCTGTCACAAGAACATGCAGCTTGTGACCATCCAGATATTTAGGTGGCCAACGTTTTCTCGCCATGGGCCGGACCCACCCCTGACACACAGCTGCGTGGGCCAGAGGAGTGGCTCCTTCTGGTGCTTCTGTTTTCCGTGGTGGTGATAGGTGCATGCACTTTTTTTGGCTGCTTTGGCAACCTCCACCACTCCCTATGGTGGCAGGAGGGTGTGCAGAGCATTTTTGCTCAGTTTTTGGAATTTTTCACCGCATTTTGGCACTTTCGGTTTCTGCTACTTTTGCAGCCTCCGCCGCCACTGCTGCGGAAACTGGAAGTGTGAAAATGCAGTGGAAAAATTCCAAATATGGAGCAAAAATGTTTGCACATCCTCCTGCCACCATGGAAAGTGGCAGAGGCTGCAATAGCAGCCAGAAAAATGCCGCAATTTCTCCCACTGCCGCCACCATGGATACCATTTTGACACTTCCGGTTTCAGCGCCGATGGCAGGTGCAATCGAACCATTTTTCCTGGCTGTTTTGGCAGCCTCCGCCACTTCCCATGGGGGCAGGAGGGTATGCGAAGCATTTTTGCTCTGTTTTGGGCATTTTTTGCTGCTTTTTCACAATTCTGGTGGTAGTGGGTGCCTAGGTTCCCACTATGGGCTGGATTGATTCATGCTGTGGGCTGGATTAGGCCCACAGGCCATAAACTGGAATCCCCTGAGTTAGGTAGTTGTGGCCTATGTTTTCCAACTACATTAGCTGGTGTAGCAAATGAGGAGAGATATGCGAGTTCTACTGCAAAAACATGTGGCGGGCCCAATGTGTTCACCGTTCAACTTTTAGAAGAAACAAAAGGTCCGCTTTATTGTTCATCACTGCTTTAAGAAAAATAACTATGAAATTCTAAACAAATACTGTCCTGGATTTGTTTTCTTTCCTTCTGCCTTCCAGGATGTCTTTCCTTGTTGGCCTATATGGTAATGGGACTCTGGCTCACCGCAAAGGGTTTAGAATACATGCTGGGTCAGTGTAGTTCCCCTGGGGTTCTGCCAGGGCTCTCATGTGAACTGAGGCTGCGTCCTTGCAGAATATTTTAGTGGTTGCACCTTCCTCACTCTAACATGCAAGGTTCTTGTCTTGTCTGCAAGAATGGGAAAATATTCCAGATGTGTGGGATATAAATGTAATAAATAAAATTTACTATTCTATATTTTAATGGAGCTTCCAAATGGGAATAGCAACTGAAGCCTACAGCTTTACCATGATTATTTCTGAGGCAACTCTAATTCTGAATGCTATGTAGATTTATTACTGATTATTCTCAGGGAACAAGTTAATACACAGATGACATTCAGATATTTTATCTAAAGCTGACTGGAACGTGAGTTGATGCCCATCTTTCCCTTACTGGGGACTAAGGCTAGTAATTTAATTTTTCATTCCCTTGTTTTCTGTTCTGTATAATGAACTGTATATGTTTCTATCCCTGGCTGTATTTTCAATTAAGCTCTTCAAGGATGAGATGTGACATGTTATGACCAAGCCCATATTCCCAATCAAGCCAAGAATCATGGTTTAATAGTTATTGGATTTCAGGCAGTGCCTGCTTTTAATGATGTTGGTGCTGATTGAGGAGCTGGAGGACCATAGTTTGAAGGCACATCATAAGAACATAAGGAGACATAAACTGTCTACATCCAGACCACAGGCCTCATTTTGCTTCCCACATTGGTCAACCAGATGCCTCTGGAAAGCTCATAAGCAGAACATGAGGTTGAGCATAATAGCACTCTACAGCTTCTGTCCCCCATCAGCTGGTATTCAGCAGAATGTTCTGGTACTGGAGGAAATATATATCCATCACGACTGGAAGGTAGGTGATGGTAGCATTCCATTCATGCATACATAAGATTAATCTTTTATACAGCCAGAGGAGAAGAGGGATAGCTGGCAGAAGTTTGTATTACAAATAGGGAGGAGAAAGGGAGAACTCTTAAATGCCAGTGTTAACAGTCCATCTTCAGTCACATATTGTGAGCCCAGCAAAGGATCTATAACAGGCAAGGCTGATGTTTGCAGTAATCACAGAAAGAGGGTGCAGGGACATGGAATGTACTCTAGGGAATGTCCTTTCATTGTTCAGAAGGACAGATGCTCAGAAGAGGTTTGCTGGTATTTGGTCTGTGTCAAAACTCTGTGTGAAACTCTGATGACATTGGGGAAACAAGAATGATTAAAGTGGAACAAGGCTACAGATGTGCTTTCTCTTTCCACCTCTGTTTCTGTGTTCATGAATTCAGGTGAAGAGATTAGCATCTCCTCAGGATTCTCTGCAGCTTGATGGCATGTTTAGTAGCTCTTGATTGCCTGTGGGCTATACCTGAATACTGTACCTGAATTTTCAGATCACACTTAAGAAGCATTAAGTCACACACATACCCATCTGTCCTTCTCCTCCCTCTAAAATACCGAGTCATATTACATTTCACTGTAACCGTATCCTAATCTCTCGTCAGGAAGACAAAGAGAAAGCAGGTTTGAGTTTGATCTGTGAAAGAAGATGTCTGCAATCTAGGAGAAGGAGATTTGCTGTGGCTTTGATACACTAAGGGTGTTTGAACAGCTAGCCCTATCTGTCAACGTAGCTGCCTGCTTTCTCTTTGCTGAGTGTCTACACATTTGTAAATAGATAAAACGTAATATTTGGAAATGCACAGTAGAAACATGATGAGAGTTCTATTAAAATTTCTCTGACCTGCCAAAATACTGCTCCTGGAGAATGGAGATGGAATATCTCTGGATGCTTATACATGTGTATGTACCCTATTTAATTAATTAATCAATTAATTATCCATCCATCCATCCATCCATTCATTAAATTTTTACACTGCCCATCTGGGATATTTTCCCACTCTAGGCAGTGTACTACAATTAAAACCAGAAATGTACCAACCTTAATTCTGCTCTTGTACAGAAATGGAGTGATGGCAGTGATAATGCTAACTTCCTCCCCTCGTCAAACATATCTGCCTTCTAAAGCAGTGATGGTGAACCTTTTAGAGACCAAGTGCCCAAACTGCAACCCAAACCCACTTATTTATTGCAAAGTGCCAACATGGTAACAGGGGAGGAGGAAACTCTCCCATTGGGCTGCTGGGCAGAGCAAACTCTGTGCTGGGGGAAGGGAGGAAGCTCTCCCATTGGACTGCTGGGCAGAGGGGCAAGGCAAACTCTGTGCTGGGACAACTGCATGGGTGCCCACAGAGAGGGCTCTGTGCCACCTCTGGCACATGTGCCATAGGTTTGCCACCACTGTTCTAGAGAGTGGCATTCTCACCTCTACATGAAGGCTTTCTGCCCCTTCCGGAACATGGAAAATTCCAGGGTCCAAACTGGGTGGGGAGATTTCACATTTGGAGGAGCCACTCTTCTTCAGAGACTGCTTTTCCATTTTGAGAGCTGGATAGAATCCTATGTAGTTGGCTATTATGGCCCTTCTCTTCACACATTGCATTAACACACAGTATACCCAAATAGGGGTTACGAGTGAGACACCTGTGTTATGATCTTGATGAACCAAACTGCATCCATTTTTACTTTCTGACTCCATCCTAGGCTACTTGAAGTCAAAGACAATGCAAAGGTGTGGGAAAGGAGTACTTGGAAAGTCCCCAGGTCTCTAACCAATCACAAAACACTCCACCTGTACCTGACCGGAGCAGATCTTTCTGATTGGGTATCCTTATCTATTGGGAAGATAAATCTGATTGGAAACTGTTGTCTGATATAGGTGTGGCTCACTTTCATAGGTTTCACTTATCTAGACCAAACCTCCAAGGTGGAGCAACTTTCCTATTTAAGGAGCTGCATCAAGCCACTCAAATCGGGCTCCTAGCTTGAGACTTAGAGTTTCATTGGGACTTTTCCCCTTATCTCTGAGAAGAGACTAAATATCTAAGGAAATAGCCCTGCCAACGGCTATGCCAGAGCGACACTCTGACTAATTCTGTATTTCTATGTTTTCTGTACTTTGTCTTTTTCAGATACTTTGCTAAATAAAACTTTGCTGCTATATGGAAGGAGTGGAACCCAGTCTATCAGGCAATACAATTATTAACCAGCTCTCTGTCTCCATGCTACCCGTCTTAAACCGCATATTCCCTGGTTTCGGAGAATCCACCCCCAGGCTTGTGGACAGGTAGTGAAAGGCTTCAGTAAATACTGCAGGAGGGAATGTGCGTGCCAATTCGAACAGGGGCAGCTTACTGAACCAACCCAGCCTCTTTGCCAGGGTTGCAAGTCACCAGTGGGTGTGATAACCTGTAGTGTGAGTGGGGTGACTGCATGTACAGTTTTAATTTCCAGGATAGTGCAGGTAGTCTAGCCACACTGAACAGCCTTACCACATGAACAGTCTGCTCTGGGGCAAACACCTCATATCAGTGGTTGCGGCAAGCCTGCGTTGCTTACCCAAACAGACAACAAGCCATCTGCAATCTCATAATTATTATTGATTAAGCAACCTTTTCTTTCAGCCAGCAGCAGAGAGAGACAGGGAGCCACAAATATTAGTTCAGGGTCTCCTTGCTCATACATTGCCAAGCAGCCATCAGTACTGGGAGGGGATTACACAGGCAGATGAATAGTTTGGGCTGCAGTAAATTCGCTTGCATAATCTACTTACTCCTACCTGCAGGGAACAGGTAGGGATTTTAAAATGGTATGCAAAGGCCTATTTGTAAAGGAAGTATATACTTTAATAAGGAAAGGTCACCTCTCTCCCAGTAGTATACCTCACCTTGTTCCTTCAAGTTCCTCCAGTTCTGCTGGTCTCTGGTCTCCTCCACATTATTTCCAGCATTCAGTTCCCTACCCCATATTTTGCCTTTTATTTTTTATTCTGTCCCTGTTCTGCCCTGGTGATCCCCTTTTCTTCCTTATCTAGACTCCCGTTCTCCTGTTTCAGAGTTTAAGTGATGAAAATCCCTCCTCCTGTGTTAAGCAAATGTGTTTTTCTTTTCCCTTTTCAACTCACAACTCATCTTTTTTTTTTCCTTATGTGCTTTGCTCTCTTTCTCCCCAGGCTATACTGGTGTTTTGTTTATGGAGAATGCTTTTAATGATCTTCTTCCTTACTGTTTCTAGGAACTTTCTCAACCTATCTTTCCTCTTCATCTCCACAATTTTTTTTGTTTTCTTGTCTTTTTATCTCTTCTGACCTTGCATTTGTCTTCTTCGAAACCAACTGTTTACTTGTTTGATCATCTTCTGTATTTTATGTTAAAACATACAGTAAATGCTCCTATTCTTCTTCCGATTCCCTTACGTACATATATATGTTTGTAGTCACTCATTATCTTTTGTTCTCTTTTAATATGGTCCTTTCTTTTGCTTTAAGCTGTTTCCTTCTCTAGTTATTGCCCTGTTTCTCTCCCTCCCTCCCCCCCCCCCACTTTGTTTCAACCTATCTAAACTTTTGTATTTCACTAGTCCAGGGGTGTCCAAACTAATTTATTTATTTATTTATTATTCACATTTATATATTGCCGCCCAATTTGACTCTCGGGGGGGGGGGGGATTGCAGCAGTAATACTGTATAAAACATTACAATCTTAAAACCTTAAAAAACCTTAAAACACCCTTAATAAACACCAACATTACACCACCACCCCACACACCCATCAGTTATTTAAAAATCACAGTTAAAATTACGGCTAAATGAATAGAGACGCCAATGCTATATGAGCCAGCAGGGGGGAGTCACCACGTCACCGGTGCTCCACACCTGCTTTGCCAGCCAGGTTTTTAGCTTTTTTCTGAAGGGCAACAGCTCCGTCTGGAGGTGCAACTTTTTTGGTAAGAGGTTCCATAGGGCTGGTATGGACATGGAGAAGGCCCTCCTTCGTGTGCTAGAGAGGCGAGCCCCTCTAGCCGATGGTACAACTAGAGAGCCCCTCCGGTTCGCTCTGGTTGGATGGACAGACATTCTTGGGGTGATGCGGTCTCTTAGATATCCTGGCCCACTACCATGTATGGCTTTAAAGGTCATCACCAGCACCTTTAATTGCACCCAGAGGCATACCGGTAACCAGTGCAGCTCCTGAAGCAATTGCGAGGCATTCCTGACCAGTTGTATTCTGGACCAGTTGCAGCTTCTGAATGGTCATCAAGGGCCATTACAATAGTCTAGTGTAGAGGTGACCAGAGCATGCATGAGCAAGGAGTCTCTGTCTAGGAGCAGGCATAACTGGCAGATAACACAAAGTTGTGCAAAAGTCCTCCTGGCCACGACCACCACCACTCTTCGAGCAGGAGTCGCGAGTCCAGGAGGACCCCCAAGTTACCCACCAGGTCTGTCTGAGGCAAAATAGCCCCATCCAGAACCAAAGATGCAGGGCACCTGACCCACCGCCACTCAGTGTTGCCAGGATTCAGTTGTAGCCCGTTGTCCCCCATCCAGACCCTAACAGCCTCCAGACACCTGGATAGGACTTCGACTGCATCACTTGGATCACCACGGGTTACGATGTACAGTTGAGTATCATCGGCATTCTGATACTTCTCCCCATGGGAACGGATGATCTCCCCCAGAGGCTTCATGTAGATATTAAATAGGAGAGGCGAGAGGACGAGCCCTGAGGCACCCCATATTGGAGGCCTAGGACTGGACCTCTCATCCTCCAACCACACCGACTGGGTCCGGCCCGACAAAAATGAGGCAAACCAGGACCACACAGTGCCCTGGATCCCCAGTCCATGGAGCCGTTCCAGAAAGATACTGTGGTTAACAGTATTGAAAGCCACTGAGAGGTCAAGAAGAGCTAGGGGACACGGATTACCCCATCCCGCTCCTGCTAGAGATCATCCAACAGCATGACCAATGCAGTCTCGGTACCATATCCAGGCCTGAAAACTGACTAAAAAGGATCCAGATAATCCACTTCATCCAGGACCCCCTGTAGGTACCGTGCCGCCACCTTCTCCAACTCCTTCCCTAGAAAGGGGAAGTTGGATACAGGTATAAAATTGGCTATTATAGTCGGATCAAGTTATGTTTTTTTCAGGAGGGGGAGCACCAATGCATGTTTTAAGGATGCAGAAAACACCCCCTCCCACAATGAAAAATTTATTATTGCTTCGACCCAACCACCTCACACTGCCTTGGTTGGTTTAACCAAACAGGTGGGACAGGGTTCCAATAAACAGGCAGTAGCGCGAATTGATCCAAGGAGCCTGTCCACTTCCTCAGGGACAACTGGATCGAACTGATCTCAGATAACATGGCAAGACTGTGATCCAGTCAACTCTAGACCCCCAATATCCATGATAAGCTTAACCTTAGAGCGAATCTGAACTTTTTTCTCCATCAGACAATCAGCAAAATCATCAGCTGACCCCCGCTGACCGGGTTCTGTCCCCCTCCTACCAAGAAAGGACCTAGTCACCCAGAAAAGGGTTGCTGGGTGATTATCCGTGGAGGCAATAATGGTGGTGAAATATTGACGTTTTACCACCTCTATCGCCACAAGGTAGGCCATAATAGTGGCTCTAGCAAGTGTTCAGTTGGACTCACTCCGGGTCTTCACCCAACAGTGCTCTAGGCGTCTCTTTGCACGTTTGAGCTCCTTCAACTCCTCTGAGAACCATGGGGATGCGCAGAGAGACCGTAGTGGCACAATCACGTCCAAAGCAATCACAGCGACTTTTGCCAGTCTGCGCTGTGGAACTCCCTGAGACTCCGAACCAGGAAGCCTGTAGGCCATCCGACCTTGTAGGCCACAGAAACCCTGGGGCTTATCTGCCTTAGGAGAACCCAGTAAAGTATTATGGAGAGTATTATTTAAGTGTAGTAGCGTGTTGTGTCAGTGGCGTCTGGCTTAACTCTCAGCTTTACCTCCTCCTCCAAAGAACAGGCGTTGTTGATGAAATAAAGGTTGTTTATTGTTCACAAAGCATATTGAAGATTAGCAGTTTCTTGAAGTTCAGGATATAGAATCAGCATTCAAAAATACTAATCAAAAATAGCAGTTAGGGAAATACACACCCGGGCTTTCCCCCAGAATTAAAAGAAAACCTGGTTAATCTAAGTAATCATTTTGAGTAGGCCCAGAGACCTGGCTTGGTCCTCTGGATACCCACTCCAACAGAGAACAGAACTCGAACTCCAACTATGTTTTTAATTGATGTTTTTAACCGTTGTTTAATTTAACGGTTGATAATTTGTTGAGGCCGCCTTGAGTCGTCTTTTGATGAGTAAGGCGGAGTAAAAATACCGAAAATAAATAATAAATCATAAATAAATAAAACTAACTCACTATCCAAACCATGTGTCTAATAGAAAGACATTGAATTGGGCTACCTAATTAGTATGCAGCCAACCAGAGCCCAGGGAGCGTCTAAACATACCCTGGTTCTCATAACAATTGTCTGGCTTTTTCCAGCTCAGTTAAGAAGAACAGACAATCCAAAGTGGGGAGATAAGACAAAACATGGCTTCTCTGAACCACCTGCAAGATAAGGGTTGCAGAAAGAAATACCAGGCCTTTGCAAAGAGCAAAGCTACAATTCTAAGACAGTTTAAAACCAAAGAGACTCCATGTTGAATAACTTGGACCTATTCCTGTTACAAATGGTAATTCTCCTTTCTAACATACTGCATCACACCTATATTCAGAGGTACTTTATAGATCGGTTTCTCCTGAAAGGGACAAAAGCCAAAGGTGTACTTTCCTTCTGTACTACTGCACAGAGACCTTGGCCTTTTTACATCCTGGGCTGTGCAACCACTGAGAAGAGAGAGATTAAAAGGTCAGCAGAAATGACCCTCAAAAGAAGGTGTCCAGAAATATTATTCTTCATATGCTGTTGGATGGCAACTTCCAGAAGCCCCTATGTGCAAGTTAGGTCAATGTGATATTTCTGCTGGGTTCATAGGAACTGAATCAAATAGGCAGTCATTTACCTGAGGCTCCTTACTTCAAGTGGCTCCCAGTGCCAAAGCAGTGGCCTTCTGTAGTACCTGAAGAGCCACGCACAAAAGAAAGGAGAGGGTAGAAGCCCACAGCAGCATTGCAATCAGGCCAAGTCCAGGTTGTCACCATTTGCAGAGGCAAAGCCTGTGGGACTCTTGCAAATAAAAGCATTTGAGCTGAGCAAGTGGCAAGAAGAATGTGTGGTGTCAACATCCCCATCTGCCCGCAAAAGCTTAGAGACAAAGTGGGAAAGTTCTTGTAACTTAGTGAAATCCACACGCAGGTTGGGAAACATAAAACCCATTTACTCATTCTGTACTCCTTAAATAATGCAGGAGTGTTAAGGGCTGTCTGCTGAAGCTGTGTCTAAATGAGGTAAATGGCTGAGAAATAGAACATGCCTTTAGGGACATGATTCTGGGACTGTGTTTTGATCTCTCTCTTTTTTTAAAAAAAGCCTTTTGTCTTTGTCAGTTGATTTGCAGGAAACATAAACAGAGCTGTCCAGATAGAGGCTGGGATGTTTATTATTATTTTTTTACCCCTTTCCCATTATCTGACCCAAATTGTGAGGAATTGAGGTAGGGGAAATTAAATTTCATGCCTTGGTAGGCCAAGATACCAAACTCCCGCAAGCTGCATTTGGAGGAGATAAGATTTGATTAAGAAAGGACGCTATTAATTTGAGGCAAGTACACTTTACTGTAACAGAGAGCTTGCTTTTAATTAATAGCCAGAAGGAATCTTAAACTCTTGTTCTCAGCAGGGGGACAGATAGAAGAAGGGGAAGACAAATGTGATTGGAACAAAGTGAGTTACAAAGATTAATAGATGGGCACACAATTATCTGCTATAAACAAAAAGCAAAGAGCAGAGAGCAGAGCAGGGGGCAGGGTGGGTGTTCACAGATCGTTTTTTAATTGGCCTCTCCCCCCCCCCTCTGTTTTAGAGGGAGGTGAAGAGGGTGCGATGCTGATGACAAGGCCATCAGAAAATGCAGGATGATACCATATACTGCCACTTCTTTGAGCATCCCTTTTCTTGAGAAGAGGACGATGGTGGTTAAGACTCTGAGCTTGATGGCCAGAAGGTCAGCAGGTCAGCAGTTTGAGAATGGAGTACTGCACAATGGAGTGAGCTCCCGTCATTTATCCCAGCTCCTACCAACCAAGCAGTTGGAAAGTAAGAAATTACAAGTACGTAGATAAATAGATACTGCTTCAGCAGGAAAGGTAACAGTGTTCTGTGCACTCCAGTGTGTAGTCCTGCCTGCCACACTACCATGGAAATGTCTGCACAGGCAGACAGCGCTGGCTCTGGCTGTAAATCAGGAGTTCTCAGCCTTTTTAAGCTGGGGGCCGGGTCATGATCCCTCAGACAGCTTCAGGTGCTGGATGGCCATTTTGCCCTTCCTCCATCCCATGGCACTTCCTGGTGTGATGGAAGCAGTAGGGGGGCACATGAAATGGTGCCATGGGCCACTTCCGGCTCATGGGCTGCAGGTTGAAAATCCCTGGTGTAAATGAAGAAGAGCTCTGACCCCTAGGGTCGGACATGACTGGCTTTTGAAGCAAGGGAGACCTTTACCTTTCTTAGGAAAGGGATTGTGAGATGGTAATTGAAAGCAAGCCACCATACCTGCATTTATTTATTTATTTATTTATTTATTTATTTATTTATTTATTTATTTATTTATTTATTTATTTATTTATTTATTTATTTATTTGTCACATTTGTATTGCAGCCCACTCGGCGAGCGACTCTGGGTGGCATACAACAATTACATCATGAACTACATAAATCCCACTAGAGAACTATAAAAAACTTAAAACCAGTAAAAACCCCAATTAAAAATACAATAAAAAATAGCCCAACAACTAAAAAGAGTGAGGGAGCGATATTACTATATCAGCCAGCAGGTAGGGGTCACCGCATCCCCAGTGCCCCACACCTGCTTGGCCAGCATTCAAATCCTTTTACATCTTAGTGCCAATAGATGTGTTGACCAGGACGCAAAAGTCACCCAAGGTATTGCCTGCGCTAAACGTTTTGCTCCGGGTCTACTTCGGTTATCCTATCACTGATAGAGAAGTTGAATAATGTTTATCCTAAGGCTGGAGAAACACTGAATGCCCAGTGGTGCCAGCAGTCTGCCTGTTCTATCAATTTCTCCTCCCCTCCTCTTCATAATTCTTGACTCCTTCTGAAGCCTCCTCCAGCCCTGACTCCAACAGATAGACTCTTCTTCTTAACCTTCAGTCAGGCTGCACCTGATGTTCAAAGTTAAATCATTTTGGCACAGTATTTGCCCCCCACCAAACAGTCATTATTCTCCCCTACACAATAATGCCTGTCCTTGCTTTTTCTTTTTTTTGTGGTTCTTTATTATGTGATGTGAACTACCCCATGGTCATGAAGACAGCTTTTCAGATAAGCACTCTAAGACTCACAAAGACTATTCAAGGGAAGGACAGAAAGTGTTGCCTTCACTCTGAATGGGTGATTGTAGCTGCTCGCCACCCCCAATTGCCAGATGAGAAGCACTTGGCACAAAATGGTGTTTGAAAAAAATATTCCACCCACCCCATTATCACTGTGTTGAAGTCTTTAGATTTTCTCGACCTCCTCAGCATTTTTGCTGAAAACAAAATACCATTCTAGCTGTCTTCTTCCTCCCAGATTATATGCTTAGATGTGCCTTTTCTCCCTTCCCCAGTATGATGGGAAAGCTTTTGACAGCATGGTCAGAGTCGTGGAATTCTGAATGTTTCCCCTGTTAAACAAGCATTAGGACTACTACCCAGTCTCCTTCCACTTGGTGCTGTTCAGATATACCTGTATAGGATTATGACTATACTCAGTAGCTGGAAATGTTGTACTATGGGCTGCAGCTTCCAAAGTCTAGCACACTTGTTTAACGACTGTGAGAACTGGAGTCTAAAAAAGTTACTTTTCCATGCCCTGCTACCACCTCCCCTTTACATCTGGGAAGGTTCAGGTACAGCATTTCCCAAACTATGTTCAGAGGAACACTGGTGGACTTCAATTCCCAGAAGCCTAAGTCAGTACATTGGCTGATCAGTGCTTTGGGAAATTGACTTAGGCTTCTGGGAATTGAAGTTCAAAAACCAGAGATTGGGAAACACTGAGATAGAGGAAGGCTGTATTAGGAAGGCTTACTAAGGAGCAGTTATGTGGCAACCAGAACTGAAATGATAATTCACCAGCAGGTCTTCTCTAGTATATAGTTTCTTGCTCCATTTTAGTTCCTTGCTTTCTGATTATAGACTTTAACAAGATGGTGTGACTTTAAATAGCCTTAACTATATAGTAGATCTCAGGGGTGTGCTGGGCACCTTGGGAGGGCAGTGGACAGGAAATGATGGGGTCACCTATTGGGGGTTTGGGGGGGGGGATTCCATAAATTCCAATTACTTCTGCCTGCCTCTGGGGGACGCCAGTCACTGGGGCGCACCGGGATGAGTCCCTGTATCCCTGTGGGCCAGCACACCATTGGTAGATCTACTGAATGTCACACCTGTTCTCCCCTCTGTAAACTGGGATCACTCTGCAGAATTAGTGTTCATATCATATATGAGCAGCTAGGTTTCTTCCGTTTTAAGCATTTGTAAAGGAGATGTTCTTCTATTTTATTGATCGCAAGATTCCACCTTCTAGTGTTTTGTAGCAGTTTCTTTCTGATTCCTGAAGATCAAGGCCCACTGAGTTCAGTGTGACATATTTCCAAGGAATCTGGTGTAAGATTGAAGCCTTAGCTTGGTGATTCATAAAAATTGACTTTTTGATTTCGAACATAAGTACATAAGATGAAAAATCTTCACTGATTTTGTATATGGTCTATGTCAGGAAAGCAGAAAACTGATCTATTCCAGATAAGAAAGCACTCCTTAGATAAACTAGTTCTATTACTAGTCCTTTTAGTGAAGCATCCTGGGAATTCAGTGTAGGCGTGGGCTGCCATGAGCTGTCTAACAGGGTATTCTGTGGATAAAGGGTAAGTCAATCACACTAGATGCTATATGTTCGTTCAAAGTAGGGCAGAGGAAAATATACTGAGGTTTCTTTCTTTTCATACTCAGTGCAAGTCTGGACAGGTTATCCTGCTATGGTAATAGAGTAGATCCTACTGCCAGTGACTCAACGCCAAGCATCAGGCGGCAGTTAACTAACCTGGCATCCTTGAGGACTAGCAGCCTTGGCGAAGTCCACAAGGAAGGGTGATTAAATCCCACTTGAATCCATCTTGATGGAGGGCAGTGGCTTCATCAATACTTGCCTGGGGCTGATGAGTACTTTGCATGCCAAAAGGGCTCAGGACCAGAAAGTGACTTGAGGAGCTGGATCAGTGGTACGGGGGTCACACTGCCTTGCAAAAAGCAGATGAAAGACCACTGTTTTATATTCTCAGGACAGTTTTCATGGTTGATTGCCATGATGATCACCAATATTCAGAATTGGATATGGCACAAGAATAAGTAGAAGAATACCCAATGCATCTTTAAGTTTATTATTCAGAAGGATAATGGAGTCTCCATCAAGGTCCAACATCTTTGTGTTTTAATAGATGGTTGAAATACAACTTACTCTGTTACTGAGTTGACAAGGTAGCCATCTTTACTCTTATCAAAGCCTGGAAAAGTTCTGTTTCTGGTCTTTGACACTCCAAAACCCTCCTCAGTCAGTGTGAGTTTCTGAACAGTGGTTGTTTCTATTTCTTGCTAGATTTTCTTTAGTGATTCTCTGCTGCAGTTTTGCATACAAGACACCTCAACATAGGAGTGCACATGCTTGCACCTATGCATAGGTACACATATATTCACAGAGCCTTGGCCTTCTTAACAATGAGCTGGATGAAAAAGTGAGCAATGGTTGCTCTGTCTTCGCCTTCTTTCCAACCGTTATCTTCCTGGCATTCTCACACAATGTGACCAGGGACCAGTGGGTGTGCCAGTGAAGATCACTCTGACAAGGAATGTCATCGCGTTGTCAAACAGATCTGCCTGGTACGTAAGACATTGCTCTGCCAGCAGCCACCAGGGCCATGTGTTTGTATGGAGACTTAGATATGTCAACCAGCTATGCAAACTAACACAGCAACATGACAGCAAGCAAAAGCCCTTTCGGAAACAGGAGTGCCAATAATATAAGAAATGCCACAATTTCAAACCTTGGCACTCCAGGTATTCTTGGACTTCAGTTCCCAGAAGCCCTGATCATCAGGTGTACTGACTTGGGCTTCTGGTAACTGAAGTCCAAGAACAGCTGGAGTTCACCACTACTGCGTTGGCTTGATAGCCACAACCTCCATTCCAACAGCTCCTTTCCCAGGTCCTAGGTACAGATTAGGAGAGGGTGTGAGAAAGTTTTCTTCTTTGCACTTGCAAAGGGCTGTGCCCATGCAAAGCCCTCATTTCATTAGGTTCACTTTGGTTCTGTGAGTTCCATTCCATATCCTATTAAGTGGCATCAAAATAATCCAGTTTTCCATGTGGTGAGGGGCTAAAATATCCTGCGGTTACAGTCATTTTAAGAGGTGGGTAGTTCTTTCTTTCCATATTATTCTCCTCACATTCTCTGCTGTTCCTTTAAGATTCACAGATTATTTTAAAATATATATATATTTCCTTGATTTTAATCTGGGAAGGATTGAATGGTTGCCAAAAAGTGGATGTGCATTGTCTGTGGATGGTTTGATTCTTTCACTCTTTCTCTATGTCACTGAGTGCAATGCTTCTAAGTAATTGAATTTATCAGTAGGGATTGGCTTCAGCCATCCGGTAATGATTCTACAGCTTTCATTAAGTGCTATGTCTGTCTGTTTTGCATGGGTTGAACTGTACCACACCAGACTGGGGTAGTCGCCTGCTAAATAGCAGAGGCCAGGATTGTGATTGTGTGTCCCAACTAATTCCCAAAAGCTTTCAAAGACATTGTTCTTTATAGAGACCTTTTGCGTTGTATTTTGGCAGTGCTTCTTATTAATCAGTATATAAGTAACAACTGGCATTTGGGAGCAAAAAAATATATGTTTAGCTGGATGCCCTTCCAAGTAACTGAAGTTTTCAGAGATGTCAGCTCCCCCCCCCCCCGCCCTCTCAGATGGAAGGCACATAGTTGGGTCTTGGTAGGGTTGGGATTAACTTCTATCCAAATATGCACCAGGTTCTTCTAATGCAGTGATGGTGAACCTTGACACTCCAGGTGTTCTTGGACTTCAATTCCCAGAAGCCCAAGTCAGCACTCCTGCTGATCAAGGCTTCTGGGAATTGAAGTTCAGGAACAACTGGAGTGTGAAGGTTTTCACTATTCTAATGCATTCATTTGGTAATGTTCTGCCACTTGAAAGCTATTGGACTGGGCAGCAGAAGCAAGTAAGGCTGAAAACATCAGTTTCTTAATCAAGAAAATACTGTAAGCACCTTGGGGTGGCAAAGTGTGCCTTGGAGCCACAAACACACTTCTGGCCCCATCAAACTCCCTTGTCCCTTTATCAGACCTTGTTTTGGAGGTTCAGAAAATGTGTTGTCATACCTGCCAGTTGCTTGCAGTGATGTATATGCCAATTTTAAAAAAATATATATTATTTTGCCTGGGGTAACATTCAACAGTGGTTTATAGGGCTAAATCAATTAACCCCATTTTTTTCCATGTCTTTAGCTATATAAGCTACTTAAACAGAATTGATCTTTTTGCCAGGAAAAAAAAGCTTTGACCTTGGATGGTGTAGGACAGGGGTGCCCAAACTATGGCCCGAGGCGCATTTTACTTCCACTTCCAGGAGTGACGAGGGCTTTGCAGGCTGGATGAATTGCTGTTGGGCCCTGGATCTGGCCCCTGGGCCATAGCAACCAGCTCCCTGAACCACGTGACCGGCTCGCAGCCCAAAAAGGTTGGGCACCTTTGGTGTAGGAGATAAAGGTGTTGATGCCCTTTATATTTTGTTTAAAAAGGTCTGCAATATCAGGACCCCGAAAAATCCTACAAAGCACAGTCAGAGCCTTGTTCTCAGGCTTCATCCCACTGCTGCTCAGGGTCAGTCATTTATCATATTCCTATGCTAGTAATGGAAGTTTTGACACCTGCCTTGCCAATTCCTTTAACCAATGGAAAAATGAGAAGCCATGGCATCTATGTCAGCCCTGACCTTTCTTCTGAATTTTCCCCAACCACCACTGGCAATTAGAAAGCTTTGTTAGTGCTTTGGTGCCTCTGGGTAAAAGTATCACCTGATAAAAAGTCAAAATCTACATCTCAATAGCGATCCCCTCTCAACCAGCACTGATAGCCGGTAGCCTGTCATTGATTCTTACATAGAGACCTTGACTGAGAATGAGATGTCACCCTGAAGTTTCAATCTCCTTTTATTTATGTACCAAACCAGCACTCAAGAGAAGGTAAGGAAATGGTTCTTGACTATGCTGCTCAGAAAAATAATTCCAGGAAGAATAAAGAAGCAAAGGGATCTGTGTGATTCTCATACAATACAAATGCAGGAATAAAGCAATAACTTTATTGGGTCACAGAAAACTCAAACATAGCATGACCTTTCATGATTAAACTCTTTAACACTGGAACCAGGAATATACAACTACTGTATCCTCCACACATAGACATATATGGTCTTCTTTTAAAAGCTTGAGTATCTGCTTGGCTGGGAAACAGGACAACACAAAGCCTCAGAGCCCTTCATCATGGAAGGTAAAGGTAAAGGTTTCCCTTGCTCGAAAGCTAGTCGTATCCGACTCTAGGGTGCAGTGCTCATCTCTGTTTCCAAGCCGAAGAGCCCAGCGCTGTCTGCTTCTGCAGACGTTTCCGTGGTCATGTGGCAGGCATGACTAGACACCGGAGCGCATGGAACACTGTTACCTTCCCACTAAAGTGGTCCCTATTTATCTACTTGCAATTTCTTGCTTTCAAACTGCGAGGTTGGCAGGAGCTGGGACGAAGACGGGAGCTCATTCCGTCCTGCAGTACTCGGGAATCGAACTGCTGACCTTCCGCTTCCCAGTCAGCGTCTTACCTACTTGAGCCAACAGGTGTTAAAATTTACTCATTGTGTAGTAATATGTTATACATTTGAAATGAATATAAGAAATTTTTTAGCACAGACATTTCTCCTTTAGCCCAGATAGTGGATTTGAAGAAATTTCCAAATCATGTGAAAGGAAGGTTTAACAAAGAATTTGGAAAGGAACAAGAGAATAAGACTGAGGGAATAGTTAAGTAAAATAACTAATAAAAATCAAATAATGGATATTAGAGCAAGGTAAAATGTGATTCGATTTGAAAATTGGACCAGAAATAGGGTAAAAAATACAGGAAATGTAGAGAACTGACAAAATGTGAGGAAATAATTGCACAAAGGGAGCACGATGAATTAAATAAAACAAGGAAAGGTCTACAACATAGGTGACCATACTATGGCCCATGGACTGGATCTGGCCCACAGTACCAAATTATCCAGCCCGCTCCGCTCCTGGAAGTGGAAGTAAAACACACCTGTACATGGGCAAAACTCTGCCGTAAATGAACCAGTGGCTGTTGTAAATGTGTTTATGACAGCTACTGGTGCATTTATGGCAGTATTTTGTGCATGCATGGGAGCATTTTTTCCCCACTTCTGGTGGGAGGAACCACATGCCCAGTCCACTGAACCACGTGACCAGCCCACAACCCAAAAAGTTTGGCCACCCCTGGTCTACAAGGTTCTTGCTCTGGTACTTCTAGCTGCCTCCACCAGGGGTTATTTGGTGCTTCTGTAAGGACAAAATGAGCTCCCATCTTTGTCCCAGCTCCTGCCAACCTAGCAGTTTGAAAGCAAGAAATTGCAAGTAAATAAATAGGAGCCACTTCAGTGGGAAGGTAAACAGTGTTCTGTGCACTCCACATGACCACGGAAACATCTGCAGAAGCAGACTGCGCTGGTTCTTCGGCTATGAAACAGAGATGAGCACTGAACCCTAGAGTCGGATATGACTGGCTTTCGAGCAATGGAAACCTTTACCTTTAACTTTCTCACATATTTGTCTTGAATGTATGGGAAGGAAAGGTCTGGTAGGTAAGAAATATATAATGCTAATAATAGCAGAGGGTCAACAACAGTGTTTAAGAATAAGCAGGGAAAGATATTTAGGTACAAGTTCAGATTCCATCTGTACTTTAATCTTTGATATCTGATTGCCTTTCTGCCCCAAATGTGGTGCTTGCAAAATAAATACAGTGTTCAAAACAACTTTCATCCATCCCTACTTGCCAAAAACTTGGTGATTCTCACTCTCTGCCAAAAGATCATAAGGGAAAGGCATTTTAATGGGCAAAGAACATGAGCTGTAAGTACTGAGGTAGGGAGGGAATGAGTAGAGGGTGTATAACTGGTAAGGACTGAAAATCTCTTTTATTTACCTGGGTAATTGATGGCCTCATAATTCTAGAGTGTTGGAGGGCAGCAATGCTCAGAGCAAGTTTTGAAAGGTCATCAATAATTGCTCTGAGATAAACGATGTCGGTCCCTGTTGTCCCTTCCATTCTACATAGGAGCACTAGGTGATAAATGAGCTTTTCTTGGGAGGACAGGCTAAGCTGGTCAAGATCACAGTGAAGGGGGTTGTTCTCAAATGGCAAGCTCTACTCTTAGTCTCCAGGGAAAGTCAAGAAAAACTACTAGCATGTAAGACATGCTGCCTCTGTCAGAAGAAGATGGGAAAAGCAGAGGTAAGAACATTGAAACAAGGAGGGTCAAGATTCCCCCTCCAAGGGGCAGGTTCAGCCAGCAGCAGCCAGCTTGGTCACAGAAGACACAACCTGGTTAAAGAAATAATCAGTCTTCTACTAAGCAAGGAGAGGAGGTACCCCTTCGGGGTACCATCCCAGTAGCGCCAGCATGCCACTTGTAGCCTGGCAGAAATACAAGTACAACAAGAAACATCTTCTTGCAGAGAGAAGAGCCTGTTAATTCCTGTTAATCGACCATCTGCTTTAGTCCCACCCAAATCAATGTCTCACTAAAATCAATTCCTTTTAAATGAACTCACTTGTGGCTAAGCACTTGTCCTTTTGTGCCCTTAAAATAAATGAACATATAAACTAAAGGAAAGCCAGTTCCAAAGCTGTTTGGGGCATCCGTTGCCTGAAAGGCTTTATGCATACAACAGACAGCGATGGCAATTGTAGTAATGTGCATATAAAATCTCCAGTAGGAGCACTTTGAGCTTTTTCGGACTTTGCTCAGGCACTGCTTGAAATACAATAGCCAACTGTAAAACAGGTTAGAATGAGCACTGTGGCAGGCAGGAACAAAATAGTGGATGTAAGGCTTCTGATGGAGAAGAATCGCTATCTCAAACCCTAGAGGTCTTCTGCCAGTAGGCAGCGCTGAACGAGTTGCACAGAGAGTTAGAACAGGCTGGCATAAATGAGCTTTCTGCATTTTGAGTGCTGTGGGCAGTCATTGACTCTGGAAGTAACTAGTGACAAGTGACTAGTTATTTGTGGTCAATTCATTTTTCCCATATTGAACATAAGTTTGTACAACATAACAATTATTTTAACAAAGGAAAACATTCAGTTTGTGACATAACTACAACTTCTAGTTGTTTTTACACGGCTGATGTTGATTGCTGCAGCCGCAAAATGTAGTTGGATTGTGCTCTGCAAAGTCTTGTGAGATTTCTCCAATACTTCCAGACTTGAATGGTTGGTTAGTGAAATGGTTTCAGGCTTGCAGTGCCTTCTCGGGGAGCAGTGGCTGGCAGCCAATGGCATGTGGTAGAAAAATAGCTTAGGCCAGTGATGGTGAACCTTAGCACTCCAGGTGTTCTTGGACTTCAATTCCCAGAATCCCAAGCCCCCCATGAA
Source organism: Bradypodion pumilum (assembly GCA_035047305.1). NCBI lineage: Eukaryota > Metazoa > Chordata > Lepidosauria > Squamata > Chamaeleonidae > Bradypodion > Bradypodion pumilum. Next base: position 276,828,311 of record JAWDJD010000002.1, on the reverse strand, counting down.
TCGACATGAATGGGTTTACTGTGATTCATCCAGCCCAGGCTGCCCTTGCCGCATTTTACTTCCACTTCCAGGAGCAACGAGGGCAGCACGGGATGGATGAATCACAGTAAACCCATTCATGTGGATTCGCGGGGGGCTTGGGCTTCTGGGATTTGAAGTCCAAGAACATCTGGAGTGACAAGTTTTTCCATCACAGTGTTAGGCAATCTTCCCTGCTTTTGGGAATGTATTGTGGGTCCCCCACAAAATTGTTGCTATGTGGGGGCATGCCCAGTCACAAAATGTGTTACTGCAACAAAATAAGGTCAACTGTGATGGCTGGGAGATGAGAAGTTTGCTGAAGAAAAGACAAGTCAGGTATATAATCTGAGCCTCAAAGTACCAAAGTAGTCCATATTCCCCCTTTTTCTGCTACAACAGAACAACATTCCACAGAAGCTGAGTCAAGTAATTTTGTATCTGAATGAATCCTCCAGGCAGCTAGCGACTGGTCTGTTTGACACCAATATGAGGAAAGGTTCTAGAATATCTCATTATACAGTTTGTCTATGAGCATTTGCAATGAATATTCTGATTACTAAAAGCTAGAATGGATCTCTCAAAAACAAGTCAAGCCTAGACTAATCTCTTCTTTTTAAAGAGAGTGGCAAGTTTGGTAAATCAGGGTATGCTATGCATGTCATGTGTCTTGGTCTCAACAAGTCTTCCCACAAGGATCCACAAGGCTAGACAATATGATTGTTAGGTGCATTTGTGACTGATTGAACAGGCTGTATCCAAAGAGCGCTCATCAAGGGTTCCTCATCAGCCTGAAGAGAAGGAGCAAATGGCGAACCACAGGCTGCTGACTTAGGCCTGGTGTTATTCAACAACTTTATAAAAGATTTGAATGAAGGAGTGGAAGATATGATCATCAGTTTTGCAGATGGCACCAAACTGGGAATGGTAGCTAATACTTCAGAAGAAAGTACCAAGGTTTAATGTGACCATGACAGGTTACAAAATGACTCACAACAGGAAAAATGTGAAGTTTTGGATTTAGGCAGGAAAAATCAAATGCTGAAGAACAGTAAGTGTGACAGCTGGCCTGGGGCCAGTAAGTGTAAAAAAATTCTATAGATTTTACTAGACCACGAAGTAAACATAAACTGGCAAATACTAATTTTAGGCTGAATCACTAGTAGTTTAGCATTCAGATCAAGGGACATAATAACATCAATCAATTCTGGTTTGATCAGCTCTCCTTTGGAATACTGTGTCCAGTTCTGCACACCGTGGTTTCAGAAGGTTGTCTAGAAAATGGAATATGTCCAAAGGATGGCATTCTAGATGGAATATCAGAAAACCAGGCCTTCTTTGCAAGGAACGGTTGAGAGGATATGTTTTGTCTGGAGGAGAGAAGATTGACAAATGGTATGATAACCATTTTCAAATATTAGTCACATAGAAGATGGAGCAGGTTTGTCCATCCTGCAGAACTCGGGAATCGAACTGCTGACCTTCCGCTTCCCAGTCAGCGTCTCAGCCACTTGAGCCACTGCAGTCCCTTTGTTTTCTGCAGCTTCAGATATATTTTTAACTGAAAGATTTGAATTACAGGAAAGATTTGAGGAAGTCCTTCTTGACAATAAGAACTGCCTATTAGCAGATTACCTTGGGTAAACCCTCCATTAGGGATTTTAGTTGGAGTTTGAATGGCCATCTATCAGGCTTGATTTAATTGTGGAATTCATAGATTTACAGAGGTTAGAGTATAGGAGCATTGCATTCCTTTCAGAATCAATTATTTTATAATTCTTTAAGAGAACATCATTCTACAGAAGGCAAGCCAGTTTAGTGTCCCATTCAAATCAACTTTCCTTCAGTTAAATTATTTACTACTAGTTTTCCACACCGATTGAACAAAGTTCATCATTGTCAATTAAAGAAATAACTTTTCCCAACTCTTGTGGCAATGCTTTCCCTAAAAGTTCCTTCATCGGAACTGTTCCAAATGTTACAATTTGTTGGTACCTTATCGCTAGCTACCAGTCAACTGCTTGCATACACTTATGTATTTAACTCCTTATTCCTATCTAAGACAACCTTTCCAGTTTCTCACCTCTGCTCACAACTATTTCTGATAAAGTCAGAGAAGATAAAATAAAATTATCATTTTTCACCACTGAAAATTAAAATAAGGACCTTTCTGCTCTCTAGAACTCACTGCACACAGCTTTAGCAGCTTTTTGCTATCTTAGTTTTGCTCTTTTGGACTGTGACAAGCTGCTGTATGATAAGTGGTTCAGGAACTAGCCAAATAAATCCTCAACAGCATTGTGGCCTTTTGAGCTACACAAGTTCATCAGGACAAGCCTCTACTGTTTAAGACAACATAATTTCTAATGTGGCACCAGACTGCCAACATTTCAGAAAGGCTGTTGCTAGTCGCTTCAAAAGGCTCTCTGTCTAGTTCATCCAGAGGAGAATTGTGGCTGTGGGTCTGTCTGCCTCTCTCTGTTCCTCTGTGGACTTCTACAGATGCACAAAGAAACATCTAATGCAGGGGTGCCTAAACTATGCCCCGTGGGCCATTTACAGCTCATGGTGCCAAATCATCTGGCCCATACCACCCATACCACTCCCAGAAGCGGAGGTAAAGTGTGCCTGTGCATGTGCAAAATGCTACGACTAGTAAATGCATTTATGACAGCCACAGGTGCATTTACAGCAGCATTTTGCATGTGCATGGGCATATTTCATTTCTGCTTCTGGTGAGAAGAACCATGTGACTGGCCCACAGCCCAAAAATTTTGGGCACCCAGATCTAATATTTCATTTACCCATTAAAACAGTTCTGAGGTTAGCACATAACATGCTTGAGCATCTACTGGGCCCTCATTTCCTTGACTTGGGCTTATCCTGCATTAATTCCCCCTCTGGATTTCTGTAGAAGATAGAGCATCATCCCAAATTGAGATTTTTGATCCATCAAGCTGAGTACTGCCTATATTATGGTTGGTAAATGGCAGTCCACTGGGTGAATCTGGCCAACCAATATGTGGCATCTGTTCCTAGTCACTGTCCCCTGTCCTAGCTCAGTTCCTCAGCAACTCAATTTTCTGCCCTTAAGAACATAAGAACAGCCTTGCTGGAACAGGCCATTGTCTTGGCCATTGTCTTCCCATCATCGGAGCACTATCTCTTATCCACCCTCTACTCAACCAATTAACAGGATATAGTTGAGAAGGGGAGATGTGGCTGCAGGGCTGGTGGACACAAAAATGTTCTCTTTGTCTGAAGACAAATTGCTCAGCTTCAATGCTAATCACAAAGAAAGAAACTCCTTTCTCTGTGCTCAGCCTAGGAGCCAAATGTCCTGTCCATGGAAAGGGAAATTGTTCTGGCTGATGGGCAGTTTGCTGTGCATCTTTTTTTGTATCTCTGGCTCACCCCAACCCATCCTCAGCTTCAGTCAGAGGAGAAAGGGTTATAAAGGAAGGAAGAATGTAGAGGGAAGGGAAAAAGAAGAAAAAATCTTTGACAAACTTTACACAGATTAGCCATGGCACTGTAATGCTTCAGATATGATCTTTCCCTGCCCAATCTGGAGTTTGTCAGACACAGAACATGGGACCTTCTATATTCTTCATATAGAACAGGGGTTCCCAACCTTTTCAAGCCCGGGGGCCGGGTCACACTCAGTCAGCTTTGAGGGCTGGATGGCCATTTTGCCATGCCTGCATGATGGGGTGGCCATTTTGTCACAACAGCTTCAAATGGGTGGCCATTTTGTTTCTTGAATGCCCTTGGAGGGACGGGGAGCCACATTAAATGGCACCATGGGCCAGATCTGGCCCACAGGCCTTAGGTTGGGAACCCCTGTTCTATATGAAGAATATGTGATTTACTTCTAATTTGCAGCTTTCCCTGTGCATGTTATGGTATTCTAGAGTACTATGGATGGATGTTAGAGTACTATGGATGGATGTGGAAACTAGATGGTGACAGTAGCAACTGGGGAAAAATCAGTTTCATTTGAAATGTGATGATGGCAGAGTGTTTTGTGTTTACTTTGGAATGACAGGAAAACAAATAAATGGGCTCTCATTCAGATCAATCTTGAACTCTGACTGGAGAGTAAAATGACTTATTAGAGGCTATTGTGCTTTGGACAAGTCATGAGGAAAGATAATAATGGTAAGAGAAGTGGAAAAGAGAATAATGCTAAGAGAAGTGGAATGGAGTGGAAAAAGGGGAAGCCCTAAACATAAGATTGTTTGACTCAATAAAGGAAGCCATAGGCCTTTGGCATGCAAGACCAGAGAAGGGTTGTTCGTGATGGAGCCTTTTGGAAGTCATTAATTCATGGAGTTTCCATAAGTCAAAAATAACTTAATGGCACATAACAACAATTGTGGCTTAAAGCAGTCATTTTGACTCCCCACGTGGCTATAGAGTGACAGTGCATCAAAGCCAAAGGATTATGGGAAATTAAACCAGCAGCTGGGGTTAATGCATAGTTTTGCTGCCTCTGGCCCCTGAGATGGGGGTGGGGGTACAGTGGCCTATTTTGCCCTGGACTCCTCAGACCTGAAGATGGCCTTGCATCCCAAAAAATTCAATATTCCATCTTCATTCCTCCAAGTTTCTACTTGGTAACACAGACGTAGAGAAGCAGTTTTTAAGGACAGAGAGCTAGGGAAAAAAGTGAAGAGCAGGTGACATAGTTCTGTGGAATTTTGTATCAAACTATGAAGGACCCTGCTGTGCCACCTCCAAAACAATACGAGTGTCTCAGTCAGATAGGTATATTATATACACCTGGTGTCACCTACAGATTGTGGTTTATTTCAAAGCCTTTTCTTTCAGCTCTTTTTCCTTTCTACTTCCTCTTTTGTCTCTCTGGTTGTTTTTCTCCCTCTCACTACTTCACACAAGCTGATCAGTCCCCTTTGTTTCGTATTCCCGCCTCTGTTTTCTCTTCCTGCTGGTACTTACACTTCAAAGCATGTTCCTTCCTTCCTTTCCGTCAGTGAAGGCTCCCTTGGTTCCTTTAAATCCCTTGTCAAAATAAGCTTCCTGTGCAACGCCCCACTGGAGCATCGGAACCAGTTCATGGTGTCGGCTTCATTAAGCAGGAAGGCTATCTGTGGAGGCTACTGCTGAATCCTAGTTACTGGGCTTAGGTGGGGAGATACTGTGTGATTAGGCTGTTGCCATTGCCTGCAGTGGAAATACAGTGGAACCTCATACAACAATCACCCCGTATAGCAACAAAATTGCATAACAATTAGGTTTTGGCGGGAAATGGTGTCCCACATATAACAATTTTTCAATGGGAAAAACCACTTACCAAAAAAATCGTTGTACAATGCACCCCATAGGGAAAATCGCTATATGATGCATGTATCGAATAGCAATTGTTTTGGACAACAACGAGCCCCATGGAACAGATTAAAATCATTGTATGAGGTACCACTGTACAGTAAAACCTTTACTTACGGGAAAAAAAGTCCGTTCCCTAGGCTTTTGCTTAAATCAGTTTTTAAGTAACTCAAAGCAAACCCATAGGAAAAAGAATCTTTATGTAACTCGAAGCAAAGCCATAGGAAATCGTGTAAATCGGGACGTAGTTTTAGCACAAAATCATTATGTAAGTTGAATTTTATGTAACTCGAGGCATTTGGAAGTCGGGGTTTTACTGTATCAAGTAATGGACAATTGTAAAAAGGAAGATGCTGGACTAGATTAATGTGGATCAATTGATGCAGGTGGTTCCATTTGTTTGTTTTGGTTTATTTTATTTATTTATTTATTTATATTTTTATTTATTAGTTCAACTTCTATACCGCCCACTCGGCCTAGGCTGACTCAGGGCGGTTTATAGTCGTAAATAAAAACAGCATGGTTAAAACTGATTAAAACTACCCACCCCCTAAAAATAGGGTTCAGGGACCGAGGCTGTTTAAAAGAAATCCTGTAAAATAATATGAGAAAACCTCTTGTCTGTGAAATAAATCAGCTATGCAAAACAAGAGAGCCAGTGCGATGTAGAGGATAGAGCCTTAGTCCATTGCTCTATCCTCTACATCACACTGGGGGTGGGTATTTTTAAGGGGTGGGTAGTTTTAATCAGTTTTAACCATGCTGTTTTTATTTATGACTGTAAACCGCCCTGAGTCAGCCTAGGCCGAGTGGGCGGTATAGAAGTTGAACTAATAAATAAAAATAAAAATAAATCTGTTTTGTTTGGGTTATCTTTACAAAAGGATTTGCATATCAAGTGTTTCTGCAACATAGAATATTAAGAAGAATGCCTTTTCTTTCAGGTTTTGAGAATAAGCTTTGGACTCCATGGCAGCCTAGTAAAGAAACAAGTCCTAGGAGAGCAGTCTAGACCCCTGATGAAATCTTTTGAGGGACTGACAGCACAACCACTTTGGAGGGATGCTGGCTTCCCCATGGAAGTATTTGTGGCTGATCTATGGAGTCCAAACATTGGCCCCTTTGGCTGAACAGTGACTGACAGTGGCTCTGAAATATTTCAGTGTATTTCATATGCCATCAAGTCACATCCAAATTGTAGCAACCTAAATAGGGTTTCCAAGGCATGTGAGGTACTTAAGGAGTGGTTTTGCCACTGCTACCCCCCCCCCTATGAGCTTCCAGGTGCTCAACAGGCAGGTGAACTGAGTTCCCCTGAGTCCTAGTCTATCACTCTATCCACTACACCACACTGGGTACCCAGTATCTGAGACAGTGAAATAGTTCCCTCTCCTATCTGAAGATGCCAGAAGGTGAACCAGGGCTCTCCTGCTTGCCAAGCATAGATGGATGTTCAGGGAAAGGTCCAGGTAGCCTTTGTGTCACCAAAGCTTTCTCTTCTTCCGCCCACCCCACTTAGTCTGAAACATATGAACAGAGTTGGCATTTTTATTAACCATTTGATTGATGTCAGTGGGAGGGATGAGTTAGAAAGGCTGGAAAGAGGGAGGGAAGGTTTTAGATCAGGAGTTCTCAACCTTTTTAAGCCAGGGGCTGGGTCATACTTCCTCAGACAGCTTTGGGGGCCAGATGGCCATTTTGTCCTTCCTCCACCACATGACACTTCCTGGTGTGGTGGAGGCAGTGGGGGGTTATATGAAATGGTGCCGCAGGCTACATCTGGCCCATGGGCCGCAGGTTGAGAATCCCTACCTTAGATGCTGTTCTCCCTTTTCTGAGTGTTCCACAACAAGGTGGCAGGACTTCAGAAGTGATAGTTCCTCCTTAATGGAAATCCCACTCGTCATCTTGGGATTGCTCAGTATGGGGGGAGTTCAGAATGAATGCTGCACCACCACCACCCCAAAATTAATAACTTATCTCTATACCTCACATGATTAGTCTGACTAGTAGTTCTTTTGTGATGTTTTGTTGGTTCAGAAATAAAAGGAAAGGCAGTACCGTTCCTTTCTGTTGGAACGGTTGTAATTCTTTGAATGCAACGTGTGGAATTTTAGTTTTATTTATTTATTTTGACTTATTTAACCACCCCCTCGCCAAGGCGACTCCGGTTGGTTTACAATGCAGGAAACAACACTAACATAAAACACTCCGACACACGATAAAAACTCTACAATCTAAAAATCTAGCAGAATTAATCAATAACCCTATGAGCCAGTGGGGGGGGGGAGGTCCAGTAGCAGCACCCCACATCCGCTGGACCAACCATGCCTTTAAATCTCTTCTAAAGGCCAGCAATTGTGGTTGGAGGTAGAGGTCGGTTGCCAAGAGGTCCCAAAGGGCCAGATCAGATACCAAAAAGGCCCTCCATCTAGTGCCAGAGAGGCAAGTCTATCCAGTCATTGGTACCCATAGAGAGCCCCTCCGGTCTGCTCTAGTGGGGCGGACAGATATTCTTAGGGTGATGCGGTCTTTTAAATAACCTAGCCCACTACCATGTCGGGCTTTAAAGCTCAAAACCAGAACCTTGAATTGCGCCTGGAGGCACACCGGCAACCAATGCAGCTCCCGCAACAAGGGTGTGGCATGGTCGTAATGACCACAGCCCATCACCATGTGGGCTGCTGCATTTTGCACCAGGTGCAGACTCCGAATGGTCATCAAGGGCAACCCCATGTAGGGCGAGTTACAGTAATCTAACCGTGAGGTGACCAATGCGTGAGTGAACATGAGCAAGGACCCCTGGTCAAGGAACGGGTGTAACTGGCGAATCACTCGAACTAGAGCCAAAGCCCTCCTGGCCATGACTGCCACCTGCTCCTCGAGCAGGAGTCGTGAGTCCAAGAGGACCCCCAGATTACGCACTGGGTCTGTCTGGGGCAAGATAGCCATATCCAGTTCCAAAGATGGCAATTCCTTGGACAAAACAGGACCCCCTTATCCACATCTACACAGTCTTGCCAGGATTCATCTGTTGCCCATTGTCCCCCATCCAGACCCTCACAGCCTCCAGGCACCTGAAAAGGACTTTGACTGCTTTGCTGGTTTTGAACACTCATGTTTGCAACCATACACCAATAACAAAGTCTTTCTATATCGCTCTGATGCTTGCCCCTTTCCAGTAGAAGCATCAAGAGACTTAAGAGTTATCCTCCTCTGTCTTGGCACTGCTTAATCAATCTAGGGCAAGCTCACTTCAGGTTTAGCTTGATAGAATGAGTGAAGGCCAGAGGGTGAAGATGTTTTTCTTTGTACCTGGTCAACCTTTCACATATCTGTTTCACCAAGCCACCTGTCATAGTACAGAGACTGCACCTCCAATTCGAGTGCCACGGAGGCCATAGAATTGAATGTGGAATCAGCAGGAAGGCTGTTTTCTTCTAGCAAACTCTTCTTTGCAACAGCCAGGCTCCTTAGTTCCGGTGGGATCAATCAAGACAAAGTGAACAGTGCTATGCAAATGCTTTCTGCGTAGTGTGATCTGAGTTGTGGGGGAACTGCGTGCTTGCGAGGAAGTGCTAATAGAGTCCCTTGGTGATGATGATGCCAAGTGGAGTTGTTGATTATCTCCCATGGCAAGGTAGAAGGCAGCTCAACCCGATGGGGTTTCCACCTCCTTTGGACATATTTGTGTAGTGGTAGTGACAGACCTGCCAGTCACAATGAGCCAGGCTGGCCTTGATCCAGAAGATGTGGCAGCGAGCGGCTATTAAATATTTTATGGGCCACTTAAAATTTCCTCCCCAAAATGAGCTACAGTTTATGGGCACTGTGACAGGCTTACTGGAACCACCCCTGCTGTGAAGAAAAAACCACCTGAGAACTTTATTTTTGTTGGCAGGTTGATCTGAAAGCCTGCTAAAGCATTATCAGCTGTTATAGAAACTCTTATGATCCATCTGGTTAGATAGCAAATCAAAATCTAGCCTTCCTGCAGATCCTCTGTTTAGGATGCTATAGGTTTCTCTAATATAGGTATTAGATTTAGAGAGAGAACTTTTACTTTTTCTTAACTATGAAAACCATAAATCTCCATTCCATGAGCTGTTGACAGACAGAAACCTTCCGAACACCTAAAGTAATTAAACTGGGAGAAATGCCTAAACGTGATGACTTTGATGCTTAGCTAAGACAAACCCCAGTGCTCATTGGGAGCTTTCTTTCTGAGCAGGAAGATTGGACAGAGCTAGGCCTGGTTAAACCTCAAAGCTTTCCAAATTAGACTTTTCTCCTCTGCATATCACACTTAGACATTTGGAAGGCGTCTGTAAGGTAGGTATTTGTAATCTAGAAAGTGCAAACATTTCATCTCTGCAACAAGAATGTGGGCTTATCAAAAGTTAGAAATACATGAAGCTTTCTTAACATGGAACCAAAGCACTGGTCCTTCTCTATATACAGTAGCTCTGTAGTATTTTGCTGTATGTTACTTACTGTCAAGTTGCACCCAATATGGTATCCCTCACCATATTTTCGGTCACAATAAGCCATGGTGCTGCTTTGTTAAGGGAGAAAAACCTGAAACACAATTGTCTGGAATTCTAAAACATTTATTTCCATACAAGCTGTCACTGTCTGAAGTTATTAAGCAGTTTCAAAGATATGAATTGTGAAACTACAAAATAATAGTCTTTTGGAGCAAAAATCAGAAAATCCTCACAGAATCCAGAGAATTAATAGTATTCTAAAAAGTAACTTTTCTTGGCTTGGGGAGTAAGTGATCCTGTTTACAGCATCTCAAAGTGACACGTTTAAAAGGCTATTGAGAATCTTTGCAGAGTTCCCGCACTCTTCTCTTTCTCTGCCTTGTCTTCTACCTGCCCTTCTTTCCTTGATTCGGCTTGAAAACTGGAAGGTCCACAGTCCTCTTGAGTGGCCTTGCCTCAGTTGTTGTGATATGGCTGACATCTTGGCCTCTTTTGGCCAACCACTGGAGTGGTGGTATACTAAAAAAAGACCTCATGGTTTTCACCCTACAGTCACTAAACAAGCACAGTAAGTTAAAAGTACCATAAAAGTATTACCTTGTGCATGGTCACTTTGACATTCATTCTTGAATGTTAACTACAGGATGTCCCAAAAGTCACCATACTATACATGGTGAAAATGGAAAATTATGGTTGACTTTTGGGATACCCCGTATTATTTTGTCAGCAGCTAATTGATCATCACAATAATTTATTTCTTTTTGTATTTGTATTCAGTCACCTTTCCTTTAGTTTTGTGAACCCTTCTCATAATCATCTCTTCATTTGCCCCACATAATCTACAGTGACTCAAGAATTACACTTTCCAGGCACAGTTTACACCAGGGGTTTCCAACCTACGGCCTGCAGGCTGGCCACGGCCTGCAGGCTGGCCCCAGCCTGTGACACCATTCCAACTGGACCATTGCTGTCTCCCCTGCACCCAGAAATAGAAGGGGCAAGTTTATGTCAGCTGTAAAACGCACTCGTGCATGCACAAATGTGCCTGCAGCTGATGTAAATGCAGAAGTGAGTGCATTACGTCAGCTGCAAATGTGCCTGCTTCCACTTCTGGGGGCGTGGTCCAGTCTGCCCAGCTGTTCCAAGGGCGTGGTCAGGCCTGTGGCGCAAAAAGGTTGGCTACCTCTGGTTTACACAGTTTACAAGCTGGAGGAGTTGGCACCGTTACCTATCCTTGTAGTCGTGGTGTGCTGGTCCATGTCTTGCTCTGGTCACTGTGCAATTGGAGGACTTTAGTCAAAATGGTCATGACTGTCTCATGCCTCACCGAGTATCATCTTCTCAGGGCATCTCAGCATCAAATAGATACATCTGTGAATGGCAGATTCTAAACTGCTTCCATCAATCAAGGTCACTGACATCCAGCCTCAAAACTCCACATTTGTCCACATAGTGACCATTAAAGACAAAGTAGAGGTTTATGGTCAAGTGGCTGTAATGGCTGCATGTTCATATGATGTTGCAGCAGCTTGGAAACGTATAAAGATACAATTGGGCTGGCCTAGCCTCCTGGCTGTTCTGTGTTTGTGTGGATTGTATCCCATTGTTTATGGCACTTTACACAGCACTTGGTAGTGCTTAATCTAGGGCACGGGTTCCCAACCTTTTCAAGCCGGAAGCTGGGTCACACTCTCTCAATCAGCTTTGAGGGCCTAATGGTCTGCCTGCATGATGGGGGTGGCCATTTTGTCGAAGCAGCTTCAGAGGGACATCCATTTTGTTTCTCAAATGACCTTGGAGTGGTGGGGACCCACATGAAATGGCACCATGGGCTGGATCCGGCCCATGGGCCTTAGGTTGGGAACCTCTGATCTATGGCTACTGTAGCTGAGCCACATATCCCCTGCATTTGCTGTAGGTTGTTTGGGGGTGAAATCAGATACTACCAGACTCTTTGCTAGCTGCATGTTTGGATGGCCACGTAAGGATCCAGTTAAAAGCTTTTCTATGCATGGAAGTTCAAGCTGAATGTAATCCACCTTTATTTTACAATGGGAATAGTAGCCAACTTGCTACATTCTGAGCAGTGAGCGAATTTCACCACTCAATTGAATGTTCAGATTTCATTGTCAATTGCTGTTTTCTTTTAAAGGAGAAAAAAATCCCCATAGGCAATTGATTGACCAGTTGTTTAATCAATGCGAGTGCAAATTGTCGAATAAGGTATTTATTTTACTACAGTTCACTAGCCAAATATAATCGATTTTCTATTTCTCATCAAAGAGATGCTTTCAGACAAGTCATGTTTGGTTAAAAGAAATATATTCAGGTGTTACATAGCTGCAGTTACAAGGGCATAGTTGTACTGTCTTTTCCTTGTAGCAAGATACCCTTTCATATGGTCTACAGCTGTAGTTCTCAACCTTTAAAAACCGGGGCCCAGGTCATGCTCCCTCAGACAGCTTCGGTGGCCAGACAACCATTTTGCCCTTCGTCCACCACATGACACTTCCTGGTGTAGTGTTGGCGGTGTGGGGGTACATGAAATGGTGCTGTGGGCCGCATCCAGCCCGAGGACCACAGGTTGAGAATCCTTGGTCTACAGTTATGAATTAAATTAAAGAGACCACTGGTGCTTTACCTGCTCACGTAAAGCTACCTCTATAATTTTTGCTTCCTCCCAAATCACTGTCAGTTTTCTTTGGAGCAGGGGTGGCCTACCTTTTTACACCATGGGCTGGACCATGCCTCCTGGACAGCTGAGTGGGCTGGACCATGCCCCAGAAGCAGAAGCATTTACAGCTGTCATAAATATGTCCACTTCCATGTTTAAGACAGCCACCGGCATGTTTACACACAAACAGGTGTACTTACACATGTGTGGTCACGTTTTATGGCTGATGTAAATGTGTCTGTGTCCACTTCCGGGTGCAGCAGATGCAGCAGGCCACATGAAAGGGCAGTAGGTTGGGAACCTCTGCTTTAGAGCACTAGAGTTGTGTAATCGTGCAAGAGTTCTGCACATCATGACATCCCTGAATCCCCCTGAGTACAAGGATAAAAACATAACTTTTCTGAGTTCTGGATGTCATTGACAAGGCTCTTCACTTCCCTTTCCAGATGTTGGTGGACAGTTAAAATGTTCATTGCCATCTGGAAGGTCACAATCCTTCTAGGCCTGGTACAAATGATACAGGAAATGCCATTTTGCTTTGCAGCAGTATGTGGCTAGGGAATGCAGGATTCATGATGAACTGCCAAAAAAAAAAAGAAAAGAAAAGAAAGCAGTGCATGCTTTTCATACTTCCTACCTGTAGAAAGGGCATACTCAGAATAGTAACACTTTTAGGTGTAGGGATTTATGCCTTCTGACATGCACACCTATATTTAGCTATAAATAAGCACCTTTGACTATAATATCATTCACCCAGCTAGTTGCAGATAAAGGCATTCCTGGTGAATAATTACATGGAAAGTGAGAACTGAAACATCAGAGAAGGTGAACAGCCCCACACCATACATTAATCAAACTATGAACATTAATTGTGCAGCTATCTAAGAAGCCCTCAAAGGTTGACAGTTCCTGGACAATATTGATTTTGAAAGGCTACTGGTGGGTAGGGGGAATGGTCAATTTTAAATACTCACACATCATTTTGTTATGAATATTGAAGGGAAGTCTTTCCTTTCAACTTTAGTTTGGCTGTTGCATTTAGAAATGCAATAGTTTCCAAGTTTTTCTTGCCTGTTGTCTCCATTGTCCTGATATTTCTCCCACTCTGTCTGATTCTTCTCCCATATCTAGGACAGATGTAAAATTGGCAAAATACACCTTTTGTTTTTTAAAAAAATATTTTTATTGAATTTTAATATAAACAATGAACAAAAAGAAAAAGACAAAAACAAAAATAAATGTGCTTCCATGAAAAGAATCTTAAGAAAAGGAGAATGTTTTTTTTCTATAGAATTTCCAACTTCAGTTACTTACATATAGCAATTTTCATATAAATCATTTCTCATTATCTTACCTCATCCAAAGCCTTTTGGAGAATTTATTCCATAGTTCCTTTTGCCTGATCTAGTGTGAGAAAGATTAGCCGGCACAAGGTTGCCATTGCCCGCGGTACACCTGATTGTGGTTCAAAAATACCACAATACTCTGTCTGATGAGATGGCCAGACATCACAGAATCATGATTTGGTGCTTGAAGGGCTGGAATGGTCAAAGCCACAGCAACCTCACCTTTCAATCCAGCATCAGAGCTGGAAGCTTAAAGTCTCTAGGTTGCAAACTAGCAACCTTGTGGTACTTCTATCACTGCAAGATAATTATACTAAGGTCATTGTCCTCTAACAAGTGTGCTGTGGGATGTTGCACACTTGAAGTTGTTTAGTATCTGTAGGAAACACTTTTCTGTCATCTGGAATCAGCTGCTGCTTTGGTGCATGGGGCAACAAAGATGAAGGCTGATATATTGAAGCTGAACCTTGCCAGAATGGATGTACTGTGGAGTAGCAGTTCTTCGGTTTAGCAGTCTGAAAAGCAGCTTGCCCTGATTTGGGTTGAATGCCCTCAGAAGGAACAAGTGTTTTAGACTGATCAGAGGGTATGGGTGATCTTAGGGTTGTTGAGTAACTTGGTTTCCTGGTCACAATAATTTATGTGCTGGTAGTCTCCCATTTAGACTGTTGCTACGTGATCTTCTTGAGACTGACTTTGGAGAGAGTGGCTTGTGCAAACTGTGACTGTGAGAATGTTGACTAGGCTGGGTGGATGAGATTACACAACTCTGATCTTTAAAAAGTTGTGTTGCCTGCCTGTTTCCAAATATTGGGTTTTGATGTATAAAGCCTTCAGCAGGTTAGAATCTGACTACCTGGAATAGCGTCATCATGCCTGTGACTTACCTGAAAGTTGAAAGGGAGACTATTGAATGGTGGTAGCCTAACTGGAGTATCCTCCTCTTAAAGGCTAGATTGGTGTTGACACTCAGCGCCCTGTGAGAAAACAAGCCTTTCCCAGCAAATTTGTGGAAAAGAGAGCAGCCAGTGTATCATAGTGGATTGAGCGTGAGTCCACAATTCAGGATACCTGGATCCAAATCCCCTCTTCTGCTGTATAAAGTCACTGAGAGTGGGGTGGCCGTGGTGGATGGTTTTTTAACTTCTCACATATTTTGAAAACCCTGTTAGGGTCACCACAACTTGGGAGCATATAACAACAACAAATGTATGACACTAAGAAAGTTGTTCTTCGGATTTATGATACTGGCTAGTGACTTTCCTTTTTAAAAATCTACTCTGTACTATGACCCATCCTGGAATACCCTTTGATTATTTTATATATTTAATTAATCAGTAAATCTGAATCTGCAGCATTTTATAATGACAAGTAGTAGGTTACTGTAATTTCCCACTAAACAATTGAGGCTAAGTGATTTGCCCAAGGCTTCGTAGCATATCATGGGTAAAGATGGATCTCCCAAGCCTGAATCTAGCCATCGATCTACTAGAGAATGCTGGCTCCCATGTTAGTGTTGAGGGGGGTGGGGGGGGGAACTATCTTATTAGATCATCACAAATACATTTCAGATCTTTCTCAAAGCATAGTGCAGCCATCTCTCATCCACTCTAATCTTCCATATTTTTTTAAAAAAAATATTATTATAGGAAATAATGGAAGATTATATTAATGCTTTAAACAAAGACTAATTAATTGTTTCCCAGGGTGATGCAA
The DNA here is from genome assembly GCA_035047305.1 of Bradypodion pumilum. Classification (NCBI taxonomy): domain Eukaryota; kingdom Metazoa; phylum Chordata; class Lepidosauria; order Squamata; family Chamaeleonidae; genus Bradypodion; species Bradypodion pumilum. The sequence continues at coordinate 276,812,721 of JAWDJD010000002.1, read as the reverse complement.
GCCACAGGTAAATAGCATGCTGTTGGTACTAAAGTGTGCTAACTGGCTCACTGGGATTTTTTAAAGTTTGCCCTTGACCTGTGCTTTCCCCACTTTCTTATGGGGCTAGGAAAATAAAAGTGTTGCGATATATTTTGGTGTGTGTAAAAAAAGTATAGTAGAGTGTGTAGCCCCTTTAATTGGCTCTTCTAATGGGTCTTTGTAGAGCTGTAACCATGCTAATGGTTTTGCTGGAAAGCACCCTAGAGACCTGCAGTTTGGCTCATCAGGTTGGAGTTTAAGGTCATGTAGAGGGTTTTACAGCTCAGCACTTAAAACCCAGTTCAGGGGAAATCTTTTTTAGATAGAAGCCATTTAAGACACATACCCAGGGGGAAGGTAACAACCAAATCTAGACTCTATCTTCTGTCTGTACCGGCCATGCTCTTCAAAATGGCTGGTAGTTCACCATCTTAGGGTTCAAAGCTACAGTGAAAGATCTCTAGTCTCTACATACATGTTATGATATCTTTTAAAGTCAGTTTGGGGTCTCTCAATCAGCTCTATCAGGGCTAGTATTTTTAAACTTATACATAAACTAAATCTGGAGATATGTATGATTCCTAAAGATGAGGTAACAAAAAAAAAGACTGTGAAGAATCCCAAAGAATCTGTCCAAACTGGATAAATAAGCAACATGCTTGCAAATGTCTTTCAACCACATGAAGGATTTTTTTTTAAAAAAAAAATCTCACTTCACAGGAAAACATGTATGGGGTGTCTAGGTTGACTGATTGTGGCTGACCGGGAAAGGGATCATCTGTCTATAATGAATAGGTCAATAATAATGCTGATGTAGTGAACAGCAGCTACGAAAAATGCAATTTCCATGCTAGGAATCGGAAGGAAAGGGACTGAAAATGAAGCTGCTAATATTGTAATGTCTTCAAATAAATCTGAAGTGTAACCATTCTTGAAGAAATATGGTGGGTTGTTTTGCTTCTACTTCTCCAAAAGGATATTGCAGAGCTAGAAATGTTGCAGCCTAGAGTGGTGAGGATGGTGAGGGGGCTTGGAGGAGCCCTCCGCTGTAGGAAAGTTTAAGCATGGGACCCCTAGAAAAATACAAGTCAACCATGAGAGAGATTTGTGAAATTTGTCTTGGAGAAATTGATCAGGGTCTCTCCCTCTCACATAGTGCTAACTTCAAGACAGTGGAAAATAAATAGATGTCACAATTATTGTGATGTCATTATAGCCACCATTTTAGATTGCTTTAAATGGGAATCAAACTAGTTCATGGAGGATGAGACTATCAATGGCCACTATTCGTGGTGCCTATATGTTATTATCTCCAATACTAAAAGCAGAATGCCTCTCCTTGTTAGTTTCTAGGAAACAAGAGTGGATGGATTCTGTTTACCATCCTGCCTTGCTTGTGCACTTTCCAGAAGTGTTTAGTTCACCACTGAGGGTAAACAGGACACCGACCTCTGTAGCTCTTTGTTCAATTACCTAAGAGCTACACCTGTCACACACCTGTCCTCTGTCAGCAGCTGTTTCTTGCTCATATTGTTTTCTCCTCAGTACACTATAACGCACTACGTTAGGAGGATCTTTTGTGGTTACAGGTTTTAAATAAGTATTTAATAATTCTGCTAAATTACTAAACACTTGATAGGGAAAGGGAAAGCAATGCATTCAATATGTTGTTTTCTTCTTTCCTCCAGTGGACAAGCTCTCCATGACTTAGCACAGCCATAGCTATGTTTCCACCTGAGTGGAGGTACAGTAATTTTGTCATGAATACCTCCCTCCTCCCAATGTGTACTATCATGACGTGAACTGTTCAGAATGCTTTGTCAAAGTTTTGCCATAACTGAAGCAAAATTATGGACAGGTGGCTGAAACATCTCATGAGAAATCTTTCTTCACACACCTGTTCCTTCAGACGCAAGGACTGAGGATAGGGCCTCCTCTGTAATAGCCCCACATTTTCACAATACCTATTTGGCGATAGTTGGTAAAGTCCTGCCTTTTATTAGTAGCCTGCTAAAGTTAAGCTTTGTTCTTCTTTTGTTCAGCTTGGTTTGTTTGCATTTAATTCCTTTGCTTTTCCTGCATCTGGCTGAACTGTTTGATTGGGCAAATGTTTTCATATTATTTGTACAACTTGTTTTAAAAAGTAATGCTTTTCTAAAAGGAGCACATTAATGGAAGGTCTGACTTTCCTGAACCTGGAATGGAAAGTTCCTATTTTCTCTAGACAAAGATATTCACATGTTACTCTTGCTGTATCAATTAGACCATACAGCCAGAGACTCAATGCCGAGTGTTAGGTGGCAGTAAATAACCTGCCTCCCCTAAGGGGCCAATGGCTATGGGTGGATGAGCCCCTTTAGGTGGGGTGATGGCCCCCTTAGTGGAGGAAATGCCACTGGAAATCATCATATTGGGCCCAACAGCAAAATGAGCAGAGAGGAACCACTTCACTGTTCTGATTCCCAATGGTCATGGAGGCAGAAGAGGCCATGCCAGATGGACTGGCTGTGAAAGCGCACCTTGTTAATATTCTCAAGGCTGCGGCAGTCCATTGCAGTCCCGGTGTTAAATCCTAGCTGTCTCATTTCATATGTGCCACAGGAGATGGCTCTGAGATCACAGTGTGTGGGTCACTTTATGGTAAGCTACGATCCATCATAAATAAATACATGCCAGTGGCATTTTTCCTGTTTGTCATTCTTCTTTCAAAGTCCAACAGCAATGGGAAGCACCATCAGACTCAACTATGCCCTCCACCATCTATCCAGTGTAATGTGTGTTGTCGCATGTTTACACCAGGATAAGTTTGTTGAGTCACCAGAGATACATCCATCAGATGTGAAAATGGTTTCCAGGGGGAAATGTGTACTGTACTCAGATACAAGTAGCAGCCCATGGTATTCAATTCGCACACACCCTAGGTCAGCAAAAGGTATATCCATATCTTTAAAATGTAACATTGGAAATGGCTCTCTTAGGGCATAGCAGTGGGTTTTTTGCTTTTATCACAGATTTATATGAAAGGTATTCAGCCTCAATCCCAAAATTTGATATGGCATCCAAATCCCTGCCAAACAGCAGCATCTTTTCCAGCTGAAAGTGTACTGAGAGGTTCCAGCTAGCGTTTTCTGTACCCTCTTGTGTACTTATTCATTGGTATCTCACAAAGCCATACGTACTTAAAAGGGGCAGTTAACCAGAGTTGAAGCTAATATTCAAAGTGAATAGAAAATGAAAGGAATTTTACAAATTCCCTTTTTAAAAAGAAAAATAAGGCTGAAATGTACATCATTTTTTAGACTTTACAGCTAGGTTGGCAGGCAGATCTCTTGTGGCTCGAGAAGTTAGTGCTTTTTCATTGCTTTCTAACATCTTAATTTGCCTTTTACTGTTTGTGAATTCATCAGTAATTCTCAGCATACTTGTCATAAAATCTTGGGGGAAGGGAGGGTTTAATTTGGCTGTATATAAAAATTGTGATTCAGTGTGCTGTCATCCTACCTGTTACAAAATGCCAAGAATGCAAAATGTGTAAGGAGGCCTTTCTCACCTGACACCCTCTATGTGTTTTGGACTATAGCTTCTACCAGCTTCACCAGTCTTGAAATATCTCTGACTTCTTCTTGTTCTTACGTGTCCAGGCCAAGCGTGAAGCTGCCAAAATGAAGGCAGCTTTTGGTGAGTTCATTCTGCAGTTCCCTTCATCTGACCTAGTGTGAGAAAGATTAGCTGGCAGTGCAAGGTTGCCGTTACCAGGGTATGCCCGATTGTGGTTCAAAAATACCACAATCTTCAAGGAGGCTCTTTCTGACTGAAACATCTGGCTGATATCAGTTTAACCAAACTGAGTTTTGTGTGGAGTATTTTTGTTAAGTTAACTTATTTTAATTTGTTTAGATTGCTTTTAGATACATGGATAAGGTACATGAATTAAACCTTAGATGCTGTGTGAACACTTCTAGTGTCAGAAGTTTGCTAGAGCTTGTCTGATGTCGATTTCAAAGTTTCCAGCATTTGTGATAGTATACTTGAAAGAAGGCTTTATATAAGGGACTGACCATAAAGATTACTCAGAAATGTTTGCTTGTTGGAAGTGAAATGGTTAGCCTGCCAATTAGCACAGGTTACTTGGTTATGTCAACATCTCAGCAGCACTGAAACAGCTTCATTGTCTCTTTCAGCATTTCCAAATGTAATTCAATATACAGTAGTAAACTTTAATATTAGGATGGGGTACCTAGTGTGGTATAGTGGACAGTCATGGATTAGGACTCAGGAAAGCTGGGTTTGAAACCCCACTTGGCCGTGGAAAACCAGTGGGCAGCAGAATGTCACTCAAACATTTCATTTACAGTGGAACCTCATACAACAATCACCCCGTATAGCAATGAAATCGTATAACAATTAGGGGTTTTTTTGGGGGGGTGGGGGGTGGGAATGGCATCCCGCATAAGAATTTTCCCTATGGAAAAAAATCATACAACAATTTTTCAATGGGAAAAACCACTTAGTGAAAAAATCATTGCACGATGCATTCCATAGGGAAAATTGCTATACAATGCATGCATCATATAGCAATTGTTTCATACAACAACGAGCCCTGTGGAACAGATTAAAATTGTTTTATGAGGCACCACTGTACTTCAAAACTATATTAGGATCACTTAAGATGGATGCAGCTTAATGACACATAAGATATCAGAACTAATGATAAAGTATTTCTGGGACTGCCCACTCTCATATGAACCTACCTGTGTTTTAAGATCATCTGGTAGTCAAATAGTTTCCAATAGTTTCTCTTGTCCATGGTTTCCCAACCTTTCCAAGCCAGGGGCCTGGTGACCTGGTCACACTCTCTCAGTCAGCTTTGAGGGCCGGACCACCATTTTGCCCTGCCTGCATGATGGGGGCAGCCATTTTGTCCCAACAGCTTTAAAAGGGCAGCCATTTTGTTTCTCAAATGCCATTGGAGGGGTTGGGGGCACATGAAATGGCGCTGGGGGCCGGATCCAGCCCACAGGCCTTAGGTAGGCAACCCCTGCTTTTGTCCATTGAAGTTATATGGAATCCTGTCTTTACTTCTGTGTTGTTGTCACAAAAGTGCAACTTCCCAGCAGTAGCAATTTGACACAAAGTATTTCATCCAAGCATGTTAACTTTATTATCTATAATTTATTTTAAATTGCCAGTATCTTAAATTTTATTTCATTTTTTAAAAAATATGTAGCTTCCTCAGCTCTAATTTTTTTCTAGATTGCTTTACTGGCTTAAATTTTGTGTGGTTTTATTTGGTGTGCTTTTGTTTTGCTGCTTGTGGTTTATCATTTAAGTTGCGTTTAGGCATTTGGGGAAATGTGGAGTATACCTTTATGAATTAGAAAAAAAACTGTTGTAAGAGTATCCATAATTGCTCCTTCTCTCTCCTTGTTCCAGAATGTTGAGCAGATGTGGGGCACAACTTACCTTTCCTTGTACATTTTTAGCACAGGCAAAACCCCACAGTTTTCATTTCTCCTTGGCTCCCTTTCTCATTGCTGATCTTTCACAGTTGCTGCACAGGGGAAGTGGAGGCAGCTTTTCCTATTATACATATCCCCTGGATAGAGAAGCACATGTCATCTCAGGGGTTCTTGATGTTCCAGTCGCAGGAAATTCATTCCCAGTTTCCTTTTGCAAATACGGAGAGTTAAAGATGGGGAGCTTCAGCTGCTGTCAGCTCCCTTCCCAATTACTAAGCTGTCAGCCTGTCTCCCGGTGCTGGAGTTGCTCAGAGAACCGATCCTGGCTGGGTTGGGACAGAGGCAGCATTTGATTGGCAGTGAAGACACTGTCTACCTACAAATCTTCTTTAACATGTCGACTGGCCAAAACACTGGCTGAGGCTAGTCTGGGACTGAGAGGAATCTGGTCAGCTTGCTTGTCACCCCTGCATTGCTAAAGTGAGTGGCAGCTAGTGGCAATAAACTAGAAAACAGCCTCTTCACTCTTGGCTCCATCAAGCCTTAGATTGGCCTAGGAGTTGAGGAAGAAGCATGCAGGCCATAGCATGTTGGGAGTTACAAAACAAGGGCTTGAAAATGTCAGTCCACAGTGGGTAAGGGTAATGAGAATACATATTATTTTTATTAAAAATCTATCATTAGATTCACAGTCAAAGACTGGTATATAATTAACAGTCTAAGCCCTAACCAAGGACCTAAGAATTGTTAAGGTAATTCTGGGTTTATATGTGGATTGTGTAGTAGAGGTGTTGTTATTTTGGTGGGGGGAAGAGTTAGGATGTTCAAGTCCAATAAATCTAAAATTTACAAATACAGTAAAACCTTGCATAAAGAACGCCTCACTTAGAGACTAACTCGCTTAAAGAGCAGAATTTTCTTTGAATGGTCACCTCGCTTAACAACTAAAACTAACCAAAAACTCGCTTAACAACTAAATTGGGGTTCACAATCCCCACCACCACCACCACCAGAAGTCACAATTGGTCACTTACAATGGTGTTTTGCTTAAAGAGCAAACTCACCTAAAGAGCAATCCTGTGGAACACATTATGCTCTTTAAGCGAGGTACCACTGTATATAGGAAGTCCTTTAAGTATTGCTTCAAGGGCTCCAATCACTATGGGCACAACAATAGATTTCTTCCTCCATAAACACTCAACTTCAGTTTGCAAATCGTGATATTTTGTTACTTTCTCCCATTGTTTGTCCTCAATTCATGCATCTCCTGGTATAGCTGTGTCAAAAAGTGGGGTCTTCTTCTTTTCCACAACAGTTATATTGTGTGTGTTATGAATCAGGTTCTGTCTCTTTGAATTTTAAAGTCCCACAGGATCTTTATTCTCCTTTTTCAAAACTTTCTCTACCGGATGTTCCCAAAGATTTTTAATGGATTCAAATCCAAATTTCCAGCAAAGTTGTCAATGAATAATTTTTTGCAACCCTGTCATGGCATTGCAAATAATTTTGCTGCATTCGCTTATCAGATGATCTAGTGTTTCATCCTTTTCATTACAAAGCTGACATTTGCTATTGTTGGATACATGCTGTATTATAGTCTTCATGCAATTTGTTGGCAAATCTTCTTCCTGAGCTGCCAAAATCAATCCTTCAGTTTCTTTCTTAAAAACCCCTGCTCTTAACCTCATCCTCCCTCTCCTCCTCCTTTTCCTCCTCATCCTCATCAATTCCAGGAACAGCTGAAGGAGAATGAGAGTGCCCCCCCCAAAACTAATATAGCATTACCCATTCCTACCCAGTGCCAAACAACCTTAGAAGCCTGATTGGACATAATGAGCTGGCAAACAATTCTGTTCACAGTGAAGTGCATCCTAATGGGTTCTGGTGGTCATTAAAGAGTTAGCATGTGTTACTTGAAGGCCAAGAGGCAACCCAGGGAAAGAGGAGATCAATTGCTCAGATAGAGAGAGAGAAGTTTGTGAGGTGACAGGGAGAGAGAGAGAGACTGAACATTTCGACATTGGGAAGGATCCTGTCCTCAATGACTTGGCTCAGTCTGAATGGAGAGTGTGGTCTATTCAAACAGTCGAACACTAAGTGCCTTCTGTTATGCTCGTAAGGAAGAGAATAATGGGTTCTTGAGCTCATCTCTTCACTGCCCATGACTGTGGTCCAAAGAAGAGCCACAATTTTCTGTTGACAGCACTGCCATACAGTCTACTAAATGAGGCAGCTGCCTTCCCAATGATCATCCCTTCATCACCAACTAGGTTTCTGCTAGGCTTGAGACCATCTCTCCCTCTTCCAGGACACATAGTATACAGGTACATTAGTGTCAGTGAAAGAGCCTCTCTCTGAGTGTAATGGGCATTCAGGTGGCAAATTTCAAGAGAAATTACAGTTGGGCTGGCAAATTTCAAGGGGAATTACCCACCACCACCCCTTAGTTTATTTGCCATGTGCACAGTTGGATTTTGTGGTGAGCTGAAGTGAAGGAGGGAAAGATTCATGGTCCCTTTGTTTCATACCATGCCTTCTACAAGTTCACCTTAAGAGTAGTTGTACTTTGAAAATAGGTCAAACTACATGGGGTGGGGCAGTTTTCCTTCAAGAAGGAAAGTTGAGAGAGAGGAAAATGGTGGATGAGGACGGAAAAGTTGAGGGAAGGGAAAAACCTAGATGTGAAAAATGGGCTTATTTCCTTCATAAAAGCTTGAGATGAGGAAAATGTTGTCCTCAAGAGTAACATTGTCTAGCTGGGAATTCTGGGAGCTGTAGTCTCACCAAGTAACGAGCCTAAGCTGTGTCCAGTTCTCTGCAATTTATTTGATGGATTGTGTAATTTAAGTGTGGCACCTTCTCATGTTTGTTGCAACACTACCTATCTTAGAAGCAGCAGAACTCTGGACCGGCCCATATGATGGGCTGACATCCCATAATCTTCTATACCTGATGTATTGTCAGTTGACAGCACTGTGGGAAGCCAAAATGGTCACTCTGAGTCATAGTCCTAATTTATAGTGACCCTATGAATTGATAACTTCAAAAAGGTATCATCATTAACATGGTCTTGCAAAAAAAGGGTCAAATCATATTTAAAAAGGCCTGTGGTATCCTTTACTGAGTCAATCGATCTCATGTTTAGTGAGCCTTCTTTTCTATTGCCTTCCAGTTTTTTTTCATTGATACTTTCTGCTTCTTATCATCATTTATTCAAAGTACAAGGTGATCTAAAATGATGATGATGAAGTTCTAAAATGATGGTTATTATTATTATTATTATTATTATTATTATTATTATTATTATTATTATTATTATTATTATTATTATTATTATTATTATTATTATTATTATTATTATTATTATTATTATTATTATTAAATACAAAACATAGTCAAAAGCAAACAGTATTGTAAAATCATTGACAGGCAGTACATAACAAATACAAACTTTAGCCAAAAACTAATATCCCAGAAGATATTGCACTGGTTATTTGCTAAGATGTTCTGTAACTGATGTTAACACAAATTCATGAATTATAACTTTTACATAATGACAAGCATGTTAATTGATTAATCTATTGTGGCTTGCCTTGTAGGTTGTATGCACAATCTTTGAACATTCACAGATGAGGTGTGACACAGTTTCATCTTTTTTCTTGTTGGCAATTACTGTTTGCACTAATTCTTTGAATTTATTTTTTTGTAACATTAGTTTGGAGTGCTTGTTATTGTGGAGCAAAAATCAAACCCTCATTATTATTGTACTTTAATCTAGAAGGAGGTAAGATTTGATCAAGAATGCAACATATTTGTCTTTCTCCAACACCACATTTTAGATGAATCATTTTTCTGCTGTCCACTGTCTTAATTGTCAAGCTTTCACACAAGTACATAGTAATTGTGGGTACCACAGTATAGCTTATTTTGGCCTTGATATCCAATAGCACATAATTACATTTAAAGAGCTGCTTTGGCAGCTCTGAAGCAACCTCAGTGTGTATGTGGAAAATGAATAGATGCAGTGACCATTATATTTCTATGCACATCTATAGGTTGTTCTTCGTACTGCTTACATCTTTTTCCCCACCAAGAGGTCAGAGCACACAAGAGCTGTTTCTGGCTCTTTCTAGACCAGTGTTTCCTGACCTTTGGTTTTTGGACTACAATTCCCAAAAGCCTAAGTCAATTCCCAAAAGCACTGATCAGCCAATGTACTGACTTAGGCTTCTGGGAATTGAAGTCCACCATTGGGGATTGGGCCCCACGTTGGGAACCACTGCTCTAGAGAGTCCACTGATGCACTGTCTCTGAATAAGCCCAAGGCTCTGGACTTCTTTACCTTTTTGCTGATTGCCTTCTCCAGCTTTTCTCTGAGAGCTAACTCTCTTAGCCATTGAGCTCGCAACTATCTCTCCAAAGTCATCTACTTCATCTTCAATTGAATCAATGTTAAGTTATGGTGGGGCACTTGGATGTTTTGTTGTTGTACTATGGTTGATTGTTTATTTAATGTTGATGTCTTATCTTGTTTTTAGCTATTGTAAGCCACCCAGAGTGGTCTTGGTACTAGATGGATGGGATATAAATGTGAAAAACAAAGAAATAAATTAAGAAGGAAAGGTATCTCACTCTTGACTGCTTTGTATCAGAAGTGTCATTTTTGTCCCTACACCTAGGGTTTCAAAGCGGATAATCCTGAGCACTTCAGACATGCATCCATTTGTCTTAAAGCAAGTTTGGAAAGGATTCTACATAGGACAGAGGGTGTTTTTCCCAGGTGGTTCTTTCCCATCAAACCTTCCATGGAAACTTTGATGTGTTGGAGGCACAGAAGTTTCTTGATGTATTAGCAAGTGACATAGAATTAGTTCTCAAATGTTGTAGGAACTGGTGTTCTTGTTAGACCTACTTTACAACAGGAATGAAGACCAAGTTGCAATGATCACGTACTTTGCCAGTGTGGCAAGAATGTTTATTGGCCTCTAGGGTTGCCATATGTTGCAGAAAACCAGGAATTTCCTGGATTTTGATTGTCCCGGCCGGTTCTGTAAAAATCATTGAAAAGTCCCGGATTTGCAAAGTTTCAAACCAAGGGACATGCAATTAGTTTGAAAAAAAATTCTCACCCTTTTTTTTTTGCTGCCTTAGAGCAGTGCCTCTACTTAAGCACCAGCCAGCATCTGTAGCAGCAGCCACAGCAGCTTGGTGGCTGAAGAAGAAGGATATTGAGTTGATCAGTGTGGCCTGATCATCAGTAAGCAGAAGTCCCCAATGGCAATGTGTGTGTGTGTGGGGGGGGGGGTGGTTCACTGAACCCACCTCCCAGCTGGCAGGCTGCTTTGCAATGGGATAAATTGAAGGTCTCTGAAAGGAGTATGAGGAAAAGGAGGGGTGCATGGGGGGGGGGACAAAGATGCTCCAGTAAGTCTCCTCGACAGCCCCAACCGACATGCACAGTTTGAAGAATGCAATGACGTCACATGGCTGTCCCAGTTTGTTGGGAAATAATTATGGCAACCCTATTTGCCTCTTCAGAGGCATCTGGATGGTGGGTTCAGTGCAATCTACTGTATTGCCCGAGGCAGCAGTGGTTTTTGAAGTGCTACTTGAGAGGTGGCCAATTGTTGTGAAGCAGGCACTGATTATGCGTAGCAGGTGCTGGAACATCAGTGCATAGTGAGGCACTGAGACAAGAAAGGCAAGCATGCCGATGGAAAATTCATCCTGTTATCTGCCACTGCCTATTATTAGTCTTCCACATAGCTCAGTGGGAAGGTTTTTAAAGATCTGCTTCCTCCAGTTGTGACTGCTAGCTGAGATTGTAACAATTTGGTTTGAGTCAGTAACATTTTGGCTCAATAGCAAGCCTACCTGTTGAGAAAGTACCCTTGAATCTTCCCTGCTTCATATGGTCTACAATAACACAGCTCTAATGTATGTAACGTGCTCAGTCGTCACCTCTCTGGACTAACCTAACTCTATGCCCAGTCAACTTCTGTAAACCACATCTTAGAAATGAACTTTACACTTCCATGGTTTCCAGAATACTGTTAATATTACCAGGATACAACCAAGGAAGTGGCTTCCTGTTTCAGATTACTATTTCCTAGGGACTGGTCACAGGTAAGTATAGATTGGCTTTGTTAATGTTTGGAAGATGGATAGCAAAAGGGAACTGGATATTTCTGAAACGCAGACAAGCAACATTCTATAGTGAAGTTACGAATTTCCATCACGGAAAATTGGGTTTACAGACTTGTCTCCTACATTACAGTATCAGTGCAATGCTTGAAAGTATGGCAGGTAAGCATGGCCAGTGGTGTTTTTCCCCTTTATGACACTACATGTACCATTTCTGTGGACTTGCTTACTGAAAGGCTGCTTGGTCCCTTGCCTGCTTCCACTGCAAAGTGTCGCCTCTTGTATTTTAATTATGCTGGCTTGTACTTTTTGTTCTTAGGTAATTGTTTCCAGGCCTCCTTGGGATGAAGGGATAGAGCTGAGTGATTAAAGCACAGGTGTCTGCAGATAGGTAACAACGAGGAGATTGGGATGGCTCCGAGGAGCATTAGAGCCTAGTTTGCAGCTTCTCAGGCTAGGCAGGCACTGAAAACCTCTCAGCCTCAAAGCCAAGCACTCCTGCCTGGCACACGACTCAAAAAGTTGTCAAAACTCAAATGTGCTTTAGCCGCCCACCAGAACCAGTCATCCTATCTTCAATCATTGCTTCCCTCCAGCTTAACATCCAACAATGCATGATGCTTCTATTCCTCAGGTTCCATTTTTGCGGTAGAAACTGGAGGAAAAAGTAATTGTCATAAGGGAGAGTGTTCACTCCTACCCAATAAACCTGAGCAGGGAACAATTTATTAAGAACGTCAACATTTTCCATGTATACAAGAGCTGAATACTATGTTCACTGAGGTCTATGCACATTGTGCATAAATATTCCTTTAGCCAGCTGGAGCTGAAAACAAAATAAATAAAGATTATGATTTAGACTCTTTCCATGGATTTCTCTGTACAGTTATAGCAGTTTGATACCAGTGTAAATGCTATGGGCCCATCTTGTGCATTCCTTGGATTTTCTGCTTTGGTGAGGTATCTAGAATTTATACTAGAACTCTTTAATTCTGCATTTGGTGGAGTGACTCATAGCACAGAATTCTATGCCATGACAATTAAAGTGACATGAAAATCATATAGACTCAGCGGTATAGACCTTGGGAGGGTGGTGGACAGGGAGTGATGGGGGCGTGTATTGGGGGGTTGGGGTGGAGAAATCTTGTCCCCGGGTGAATTATGTCACCTGGTGAAATAATTCTGCCTGCCTCTGGGGGCGCCAGTTGCTGAGATGCCCGGGATGAGTCCCTGTATCCCTGTGGGCCAGCACACCACTGTATAGACCCGTATCCTGTTAGTGATCTACATGTGTGCAGGCTAAATTGTGTAACTCACCATGTACCAGTCCCATTATTAGATATTCATGCCTTGCAATGGGACCTACATCTCATTAGTTTAGGGGCAGCTTGCCAAGGTGAAGTTAAATTTACAAATGTGCAGGTCACCAACAGGATTCTGGTCATAACCTTGTACTGCAGATACACTTTTAATGGTAGATTTCTGACACCAGAGGCTTCTAAACTCATCTGCCTCTGCCTGGTAAACTTTATGGCCAGCTTCTCTCAAGTGCCATGAAACATGTTTATGCATTCAGGCTCTCAGTTCTATTAACAGCTAAACTTTTCAAAGCATGAAAAGTTGCTCAGTTGTATCCCCTATTTGAACAGAAAATCTATAGCTACTTGGGTATATGCATTGGTAATCCCAAAACTAGATTACTGCAATGCTCTCTGCATGGGTCTGCCCTTGAAAATATTTCAGACACTTCAGGACATCCAAAATGCGGCAGCTGGATTGGTTTCCGGGGTAGGTAAATTCAATCATATTTCCACAATATAGGCCCACCTGCATTGCCTCTTTTAGATTCAGGGTCAATTCAAGGTACTGATGTTGACTTACAATGCCCTCAATGGTTAGGGACCTTGATAAATGTTGGAGTGGCTCCCACCTGTCCCTTCCCCAGTGGAGCCGATGGCGTGGGCTCCCGGGGCGAGACAGGGAGCTCCTCGACGCAGCGGAAGAAAGTTCATTACCTAGGTCCCTATATTCAGAAAATTAGTGAAAGCTTTACAGGTGCTTTTAAGAGCATAATCCCATAGATCAAGAACCTGCAACTTTTTCTGTTTAAATTTTTGGATATCATTGGCCATGTTGTTTTTTGTTGTGGTTGAGGTAAGGAGTGGTAGAGAGTGGTTAATATGGGAAAGCATAATGGTTTTACTATGTACACTACCCAGAGTTGTAGATTGCCACTAATTGGGGTAGTACAGAAACTGAACAAACAAATAAAATAAAAATATTTCACCAAGTAGTCCTGGCAAAAGTCACATGGCAAACAGCAAAACTGAAAAACATCAGCTCCAAGCTGAATTTTATAATGACCAAGAAGTGTTAAGAGACCACATGAAACATCTTTAATGCTAATATACATGGTGTTAATGTGGAGCTATTAGACTGAATGCCCTTTGCTATTTTAAAGGAATCAGAGCAGCTTGCATGTAATTCTTCTGCAGACTGTTTAGTTTTGTACCGCTTTCATAAAAAAATCTCTAGTGTTTTCTGAATGAAAATATGAATGTAGCTTTATTCTCATCGCTTTCATATTAAGTTAAAGCAGGGTTCGCAACCTACGGCCCACAGGCCAGACCCGGCCCGCAGAGGCAAATCATCCAGCCTGCAGCAATGACCGCAGAAGCTGATGTGTTTACAACAGCCATAAATGTACCCGTGCCTATGCAAGTGCACTTTCCGTGGTTTACAGCAATGTTTATGCTGGGGGAACCACATGTTCAGTCTGTTCAGCTGATGGAAGGGGCATGGTCCAGCCCATGGTGGGAAAATGTTGGAACCCCCTGGTTTAAAGGATAGCAGGATGAAACTGTGTAGGCCTAAGCATGAACCCAGTTCTAACAGCTGGAAGGTTATATCCTCTCCCCCACCCCATTTTAGTTGGTCCAGCATTGTGACAACCCTAGAATAAATAGAGAAAGGTAGAATATTTTCTTTGATGGTTAAGGAAGTTTGGGGAATTGGGTCTTTGCAGATTCCAATATGAACTGACCCAAGCCTCACCTCTGAGGTGTGCTTTAGAACATAACTGTATGATTTCATGGCTGCTGAGGTTGCAATAATTTTTCACATTTTACAATCGCAAGTTGAAATAGTATTTTGAAAGAAAATGCTCACTTTCCCACAAGGGGGCTTCAATTCCCAGAAGCCTAAGTCAGTATATTTGCTGACCAGTGCTTTGGGGAATTGACTTAGGCTTCTGGGAATTGAAGTCCAAAACCCAAAGGTTGGGAAACACTGTTGTAGACCATAATAAAGTGATTGGTTGATTGATTCATATTCATGTATATTTCAATGTATTAATGTAACATATGCATATTGTATATGTTTTTGACATGCTTTTAATAGATATTGACATGCTTTTAATGTAAGTTTTAAACAAAAATGCTAAAATGGGATGGAAAGGACATAAATGTTAAATATGTGTGAAACTGGCATTACTGAAAAATAGACTGAAATTGACCATTCTTGGTCTAGCTCAGGGGTGCCCAAACTTTTTGGGCCACAGGCCTGTCACGTGGTTCAGGGAGCTAATCACTATGGCCCAGGGGCCAGATCTGGCCCCTGACACCAATTCATCCGGCCTACGAAGCCCTCATTGCTCCTGGAAGCGGAAGTAAATCACGCCTGTAGCGGGTGTGTTTTATCTCCAGTTCCAGGAGTGACAAGGGCTTCGTGGGCCAGATGAATTGGGGTCAGGGGCCAGATCCAGCCCCCAGGCCATAGTTTGGGCACCCCTGGTCTAGCTGCTAGTTATGCTTCTTAGCAAGCTTCTTTTCTTTCTTGAGTTCAGCTTTGTCCTTTTGATTAAGATGGGGGTCAGTGAAGGAGTGTAAACCAGTGGAGTGCTTCTAACAAGATCAGCATCCAGTTGCCTGGACCAGGACTCCTTATAGATATAATATATTACCCATCCTACACTATTTACAATTTCAAACCAACTGTTCTGGATTCATAAAGTTGGCCGCATCAGCAATCCAAGGATGGAAATGTGATACTACTTGCTTGCTACTTGCTGCAGATTTACAGCAGCCATTCGGTGTGGAGCAGGAGCACTTTATTTGCTGAGTGAATTGCGATTTGTTGACGGCTCTGGAAGCCCTGCAGCCTATTTTCCCCATAAAGAAACAAGTGACTCTCACAAATCGCTCCACCAGCCATGACATCTAGTCTACGTTAAGCAGTGCCGGCTTAACGTAGGATACTGCTCTGCCTATCCCTCTAAGTGCAGTTTTCCCCCAACCTGTGGCCCTCCAGATGTCTAGAGCTGTGGAAATTCTGGGAACTGTGGAAGCTACCATGTTGCCAGAAGTGGATCTGGGGGCCAGATGTTTAGTCTATCACAAAGGTGCTCAAATCAACTTACTTGGAAAGCTATTTTTGTTGTTATGTGCTGTCAAATCACTTCTGACTTCCAGCAAACATTATGGATTAGTGACCTTGAAAAAATCCTGTCATTAACAATGCTATTCAGAGCAGCAAACGAAAGGCTGTGGTTTCCTTTATTGGATGAACCTGTCTGATATTCTGTCTTTCTCTTTACCTGCTGACTTCAACTTTTTCCAGGATCTTTGCCTTTTCCAGGGAGTCTTGTCTTCTTTTAGGGAGGCCACTTTCATAAGTATTTTTTTCAACTCAAGAGATACATTATCTAGAGAAAAGTACTTCCACCAAATGTTTAATTCAGACATCTCTTTCTTATTTTCTGGCAACTCCATCCCTGCTTATCCCATAGCCTACTCTTTCTTTTATCTGAACTATCCCAGGTCTTTCTGCATCCTGTTCCTTCTTATTTCTTCCTTGGCAACTACTGTAGATTGTCAGAGGAGAATAAAACAATGCATCAATGGCTAAATCCCAGTGGCAAGTTGCAACCAGAGTACGCCCATGGAATTTATGGAAGATTTGAATAACCAAATCCAGTGGGCCTACTCTAGTTGTGTCTTTCTAATGGCTTTCAGTCAATATGTTGAATGCCAGATTATAGAACAACATGCCATATTTGCCAGTGATTTCCCTCTCCCTTGATCAGCACAATCCTCACTTTGTTGATGTAATTGTGTATTACGTACATTATTATGGTTGCTTTGCCTTGGGTAGTCACAAAACACAATCCTGAAGCTTGACCTAGTATAGCTTGCTATTCTGGGACCCCCATCTACCACTTTGTTCTGTGCAACATGCAGAATGGCTCATGGAGCAGGGAGCTGGGTTTCCTAATCATGTGTGTGGGGAAAGAACGTTCTCTTTGCCATGTGTCAACCTCCTCCAATTGATCAAATGAACAGCATTGAATGAATTTGAACTGGTGACTTAGAAGGTAAATGTTTTCTGATTGATTTGCCAGCTGAATAATTATAAGTCCAAATATTGAAGTCACAGTTTTATTCTCTAAATTTTCAAGGCCAAACATAAAGCTTGCTCTGCCACCTGGCTGCATGTCGGTGTTTTGGTTTGAATTCTAATTTTCTGGTCAGTGTTCTAACTGAGCGTCGATGCTAGTCGGCAAGAAGCTGAAGATTTGCATACATTTGATATATTAACATCTGAAATTTTGTCTCTCTCCTTTGGGACAGAGATATAATGAGCCTATTCCACACATCTGTTTAACCCCTGGCACATGTAGTCTTCTCTCATATTAATTGCCTTTTTAGGATCTTTTCTTCCCTTGTTCTTTCCCCAGAGCCTAAACTGCTTTTCTTCATGCCACCTTCTTTGCCAAAAGCTACCAAATTGAAACCTGCCTCGTCTTCAGTTACTCAGTTTTCAGATTTATGGAGGATTTAAAATGTCTCCATGGCGATGTCTTCTGGATCAGGGGGGCACTTCTTTAGGTTCAGGAAATGATTGCTCGAAGCTTGGAATGAAGGATCCTGAATGGAATACATGGCGAGCGGGCGGCAAAATACCTGTATGTCTGACTGACTGACTGACTGACTGACCGACTAACTAACTAACTAACTAACTAACTAACTAACTAACAAATAAATAAATAAATAAATAAATAAATAAATAAACAAACAAACAAACAAACAAACAAACATTTCATTGGTGCCAGATATCGCTCAGTTGTTGTATAATAGTGTTAGCCAGGGTTCTTGCTCAGGTTCCCCTGCAGTATTGGTTAAGCAACCCTCTAGAAAAGCTACCTTCCCCAATAATTGCTGTTTGATGAAAGGGGGAGTGCTGTTGGCAGAGGATCATTGTTGGGGACTCTTAGGGCTGTTTCTTGCATAAAAACTGAAGTTAGGGTAAAACGTATTTTACTCACTCCTCCAGGTGGAGATGACTGACTGTTCTTCTGCTGTCGGGAGGAAAGCCTTACTTCCAAGTTGCTTTTCCTTTCTTTTCCTTTTTCTTGCCATATCTGTATCTTCATGGGACAAATCAGAAGGACTTTTTCTGTGTCTTTTCCTGCCTTTCGGCATGTCTAAGGTTGGAAAATGCTCAAACAAAGGCAGGAGCAAATGTATTGGGCTGCTAGCTTTTGGTCATCTTGAACCACTCTCACCTGTTGGTGACCCACTGGTTCAAATGTTGTAGCAGTTATTGTAGCACAAATCTTAAAAACTAATTTTATTAATTTTTAAAATATTTTGAATGGATAGGTTTTAAAATAATATATTTTAACTACATTTTAAGCATTTAAATTTTAAAAGTTTCCCTCCATTTTACTGTACTGATCATTGACTGTAATAAAGTGATTGATTGATTGATTGATTGATTGATTGATTGACATTGGTGCCCCCTTGTGTTTTCACCATTTAGCAAAAAAAAAAAAAATGGATGGAGTCTTCTGGGCTAGGCCATGTGGCCAAGTCTTTCTAATCTCATAAAATTGATTCCTATATGCCCCAAACAAAGCACATCATAGAGAAATATGTGGTACTATGTACCAGTCTCCCATTGACTGTGGGTATTCAGCATTATATACAACATTATCACCACTAGTAAGACACCTGCACACTCCCATAATAATGTCATATAGTAAAAAAATGTCATGTGTGCAGCACTTATGGGAACTGTGGTGGCGTAGTGGTTAAGACACTGAACTTAATGACTAGAAGGTTGGCAGGTCAGCATTTTGAGACCTGAGTGCTGTGCGGCGGAATGAACTCCTGTCTCTGTCCCAGTTCCTGCCAACCTAGCAGTTCAAAAGCAAGAAATTGCAAGTAGATGAATAGATAACACTTCAGCGGAAATTGTAATAGAGTGCTCTGGCATCCAGAACACAGGGAACTCTGCTACCTTTTTCATTGCCACATGACCCCAGAAATGTCTGCAGACGCAGAGAATGATGGTTCTTTGGCTGTAAACAGAGATGTGCACCGACTCCTAGAGTTGGATATGACTGGCTTTTGAGCAAGGGGGATCTATGCAGCATTTGAATGCATGTAGAAGGTGTGCAGACCCACCTTGATGACCTTCTGAGTGTCTCATCACTTATGAGCTTTTTCCACAGGCCAGATGGATCAACTGTGTGGGTTCAAAAAACTACTGTTTGTCTCCTTATTTTATGCTAATGGAACTGTCACACTTTCCAGTAGTGTGGGTACAGGTGGGGCCAGCAAATTAATAGTAGAGGGAATGTGCCTGATTATTTACCAGGCTTGGAGAGTGGTAATTGGTCCATGAGGGCATGATGTCTTCCCAATATGAAACATCCCCTCAGGTGGTGGAATGAGATTAGGTGGCTGTTCATTAGCTACAGCAAAGGCTACCTTAGTATTCACTGGACTAGTGATACAGTGTTGTCCATCTGGTGGATTTATCGAGAGAGCCAGTGTCATGCCTGCCCTTCTTGCATTTTAACTGTTATTAGTGAGCTAGAGAGGTCGAGAGGCAGTGTTACTCTTCCTAATTTGAAAATAAGACTGCAGTAAGGTAAAGGTAAAGGTCACCTTTGTTCAGTATCTCACTCTAGGGTTCAGTTCTCATCCCTGTTTATATCCAAAGAGACAACACTGTCTGCATCTACAGATGTTTCCATGAACATGTGGCAGGCATGCCTCAACACCAGAGTGCACAGAATGCTGTTTACCTTCCCACCAACGTGGTCCCTATTTATCTACTTTCAATTTCTTGCTTTCGAACTACTAGGTGGGCAGGAGCTGGGACAGAGATGGCAGCTCATTCTGTTATGCAGTAATCAGGTCCCGAACTGCTGACCAGCTGACCTTCCAGTCATCAAGTTCAGCGTCTTAACCACTTGAGCCACCACAAGTCCCTAAGACTGCAGTAAAAGTAAAAGTCGCCCATGCTCGAAAGCCAGTTGTATCTGACTCTAGGGTTCAGTTCTCATCTCTGTTTATAGCCAAAGAGACAGCGCTGTCTGCATCTACAGACGTTTCCGTGGACATGTGGCAGGCATGCCTTATCACCAGAGTGCATGGAATGCTGTTTACCCCACCACCACCACCACCACCACCAAACTGGTCTCTATTTATCTACTTGCAATTTCTTGCTTCCGAACTGCTAGGTTGGAAGGAACTGGGACAGAGATGGCAGCTCACTCCATCATGCAATACCCAGGAATCGAACTCCAGCTTTCCAGTCAGCGAGTTCAGTCTCATATCCACTTGAGCCACTGCAGTCCCTGAAGACTGCAGTACACAGCCTAAATATAAGAGGTGGGAGCATTTAGCTGTCTGCGTGGACAGAGAAAGGAAAGCTATGTAGTTTTTGTTTTGCTTTTGGGGTGGGTGGGGGTGGAACCAATGGTGGATGTTGGGGAGTCTAAAAAGTGAAAGAATTGTAGTAGACTCAAAGGCCACAATCTAAATCTAGCAATATTCCCTTGACGTTCCTATATTTCTAGCCACACTTGCCATTCATGTTTACAAAAAAAAAGCCCTTACAGTTGCTTATGGAAATAACTCTCAGCCATATAAAACATTGTGTCTGGTTTGGTCAGTTTAAGCTGGGCACCCATTCCAGCTGAAGCTGCCAGGCGCACAGCAGGGAGGCAAATTAACATATAGGTCTTTCAAACATTTTCCTTTCAGGCTACGCCTCTTCTGCTGGCTTGAAGAAAGCATGACTTGTGCACCAGAGGATGTCTTCAGAAGGGTGGTTCCTGGCAAACGCCTTTACCAATCTTTGTGTTGGCTTTCAAGATGCAAAAAGAGGGAGGTTGTACCAAATGACTCAGAGCTACAAGGAAGAGGTTGTGGCTCAACACCACTTGTGTCTGCCTCTGAGTTATACATCCCTTGCAACCATCCATTTGGTAGGAATATTTTAGGAACAAGGGCAATATTACCACATAGGGACATTCCTGTCTTGCATAAATAACAGTAATTGCATGTCAGATCAGCTCTGACTTATGGCAACTCTTTCCAGGGTTTTCTAGGCAAAAAAAGCACAGAAGTAGTTTACCATTCTTTTCTTCCGGGGGCTCCCTAGGGGACTGTGTAGCTTGCAAAGGGTCACACAGGCCGGCTCTTCTCCCATTGGAGAATCAAACATCCCAGCTGTCCAGCCAGCCTTGCATAAACATCAGTAAGAAAATAAAGAAGCAGCTATGGCAGTGATGGCAAACCTTGGCATTCCAGATGTTCTTGGACTTCAATTCCCAGAAGCCCTGATCAGCAGGAGTGCTGACTTGGGCTTCTGGTAATTGAAGCCCAAGAACACCTGAAGTGCCAATGTTCACCATCACGGAGCTATAGCATTAGGTGAAGAAATAACTTGGTAGCAGTTTTCCTGTGGGTTGGGGGTTAACTCAGAGTTCAGGGGACATTGGGCAAGAAGAAGAGACACTTCCAGAGGAACAGTACCAAATCTTGTGGGATCACATATGGTTACCTGATGCTCCTCAAAAAAAAAAACAGCAGAGGAGAGTAGAAAGATTGCATAGGAATGAATTACACATGGCTATGGGGGCAGAGGCCTCTGTGAGAAATAAAAGCATGAAAATTGTGTGAGGCTCTTTGTGCAGTAGTTGGATGAGTGATAGGAACATATGCATCACTTGAGATTTACTCACAGAGTCTTTTCCAAGACACTCCAATAATGGAAGTGCCTGGTAGAGCTACTGCATCACCATAATGTTTTCTATAATGACTTTTACTCTGACGTGAACCACAGATATGAAAGAACTCCCCTTAAACTTTGACTGGCTGGCCTTGGCCTGAGTGGTATGTTCCTGGACCACATAGCTCAGCATCTGGTGGCAGCTGCCAGGAAGAAGGACACAAACATTTCCTTATGCCAAGGAACGGTTTTATTTAGATTCAAATTTCTGTTTGCTTTTTAAAATAAAATAAAAATGTCAAGGACTTTGAGGGACATGTTGTCTATCTCTCTTTTGCCTCCTTTTCACATCCTATTTTTATAGGGTTGCCATACGTCACGGAAAACCGGGAATTTCATGGGTTATAAGTGTCCCACCCAGTCCCATAAAAAACATTGAAAATTCCCGCTTTCAAACCAAGTTTGGTTTGAAGAAAAAAGATCGTGCCTTTTTCTTACCTTAGAGCTACACTTCTATTGAAGCACCAGTAGGTGGCAGCTGTGTAGCATCAGCCTCAGTCCACATGACCACAGAAACATCTGCAGAAGCAGACAGCACTGGCTCTTCGGCTTTGAAACAGAGATGAGCACTGAACCCTAGAGTCGGATACGACTGGCTTTCGAGCAAGGAAAACCTTTACCTTTACTATATCAGCTTCCAGCCTGTGGGAGAAAATGGTGGTGGTGAGACATCAATAGGAAGCCCTGCTCCTCCCTCTCTGTTGTCAATTCTCGTGCCTCCGATGGATTGACTGAGTCTGCATTTGCCAGCAGTCGATGATGATGATGATGATGGAGCCTATCGCCAGGGATGGGGAAGGCGAAGTGGGAGGCACGGGGACTAGGTGAGGAGGAGGATGGCAAGGAGGGGAATAGGTTGAGTGATTTGGGATTGGCAGGGGGGACCCCCTTCCAAAGAAACTGGGTGATGGGGCCAAGGCTACTCTACAGTTTCTATGGCAGGAGTCCCCCGGAGGGTCCTTTTCAGAGAGGCGAAGAAAGAGACATAGGGCACAAGGATGTAATGTGAGTTTCATTACTGAAACAGGGTGGAAAAGCTGAGTTCCAGTCTTTGTCCCAGCTTCTGCCAACCTAGCAGTTCAAAAGAAAGAAATTGCAAGTACTGTAGATAAATATAGGGACCACCTCGGTGGGAAGGAAAACAGCGTTCCGTGCACTACGGTGTCTAGTCATGCCTGTCGCATGAGTCTGCAGAAGCAGACAGCTCTGGATCTTCAGCTTTGAAACAGAGATGAGCACTGAACCCTAGAGTCAATTACGACTGGCTTTTGAGCAAGGGAAACCTTTACTTCTGTCCCGTTTTTGTGGGAGGGAATTATGGCATCCCTTATACTTTCATGATTTCTGCCATAGTGCCAGGACACTGTGTCTTTATCAAGCCACAGAGAGTCTCTCTCCGCTTTCTCAAACCCTCCATCAGATCAACATGTTTAACAAAGTTGATCCTGGACCATTCCATCTAACCCTTACCTGATTAGCTCTTTCATTGTCATCTGATCACACACACACATGCAATACCCTTGATCTTCCTTTACTATTGTATCTATCTGCCACCTATAAGTGAACCTTATGAGCATTCCATATTACATATAGTATTACCCAACACATCACCAATATTGAAGACGTTGGTGGAGCAGATCTCAAGGCTGACACAAGGGTCATAACTTCAAGGTTTACACGAGGGTCATAACTGGAAGGTGTGACAATCAAGACCATGCTGTCATTTAGAAACCCTGTGTTCCCGCCTCAAACCCATCCCCATGTATTTCTGTGATAAAACAAGCACACGGGTGCACACATCACATACAGAGAGACATATTTTTCTTATTTTAAACAGCAAAAAGAAATTTGAGTGTAAATAAAACCGTTCCCTGAAGCTAATTAGCGCTGGCTCGGTATGAAAAGCGCCTTTCCCACTACTGCATCTCCGAGCCGCCCCATGCTTCTCTCTTTAATGTTCTCACTTTTAACAAATGCATAAAAATTAAACAACTTACTCCCCTCCGGCTTCTTCTCCTACTTTAGCAAATATTTACTGAGGTTAGATTTTTGCCTGCAGCGCTTTGTGTGAGTGAGGGAGATTAGAGTGTTGGGAAGGCAACTCTTTTTTCCCTCCCTTTTCTTTCTTTGTGCAGTTGCAATTTTGCCACTTTCTCACAAAGAGAAAAGCAGAGAATAGAAACCCATTTAAATTCTGATCTTCTAATAAAGCTTTGGGTGCCTGCCAGGACCTCTCTTTCCCATCGCAGGAGTGTGGACACACTGTGGTCAGCGTGCCTGAAATTGCTTGTCCATGCAGAGGCAAAGTATATATTATACATAAAAGCATCTATGGAAAGCCATGCAGTTTGGTAAGGTTGTTTTTAAAATAAAAAATAAAAAGCAGACCTGGGAAAGGAGGGGATGTATAACTTTCCTACAAGCTGTTTTTCCACTCAGTGTTACACCCCCTTCCTCTGCTTCTTTGCAAAATGTTCTCCTTGCCCCTATAATCGTGTTCTATGTGTGAGTTTACAAAAGCAAAGAATGCTGAATCAGAATGCCCTCTTTCCAACTTCATCATTCTGTTGACAGGCTGAGAATAGGGTTTCTCCTTTTAGCATTTGGGTTTTGGAGACCTCGTGGACAGTAGAAAATTATTCATTCTCCTTCGTATAGTTTGTGAATCCACACTCATGGGTTATGCGCCTGCGCAGAACAGCCGATCGGAGGCTTGAAAAGCTATTGGTCAAAAGTTTTGGCGGTAAGACCGCCCACCGTACCGCCCACCCTGAGGCGCCCGCGCGCCATTTTACCTCAGTTCTCTTCTTTCCGCCGTAGCAGCAGGACGATCGTTGAGAGCTTCCTCAATTTTTTCGCCCTTCTGAGGGAAAGTCTTTTTGGCAAATCTTAATAATTTTTCTCGGTGATCTTGTCCTCCGGGCAGGATCGCCACCCCGGCTCTGTCTCTTCTCTTCAGTGGATTCAGTAGCCAATTTTTCGCATCGATCACCGTCTCCCCCCTCAAGGGGGTGGCGGCTGGTCGGCCCTTCGGGGTACTCGTCTCCAGAAACTTCCACTGGAAGAATTTTTTCCGCGGTTGATGGCTGCAGCGTTTAAACAGTGCACGGCTTGCCTTAAGAAGTTTCCGGCTTCCGACGGACACAGCCTGTGCCTTTTTTGTTTGGGAGAGTCGCATCAGAGCCAGTCTTGCCCGCATTGCAAAAAGTTTACGCGCCTCGCGGTGCAGAACCGAAGCAATCGCCTCAAGGCTCACCTGATGGAGCTCGCTCTGGCTCCCACCGCGTCCGCCTCCACGGCCGCCGCTGCCGCTCAACCACCGCCGGCCTCTTCCTCCGTGCTTCCGATGAGGAAGAAGAAGAAGAAGGACAAGAACGGTGAGAAGAAGCGCAAGCGTGGGTCGGAGAAGAGACGGTCGCTTCCCCCCACTCCGCGCACACCCGCCTCTCCCGGGCCTTCGCCGCCGTTCTCGACTGCCCGATGTCCTTCTCCGGGATCCTCCATCTGGGGAGGACGGTCATCTTCCGGGTCACCTGAGAAAGGACGCAGGGCTGGGGCTCCAGCTCGCCCACCTCAGGTGCTCTCCTCTCCTCCTCGGGGCAGAAACTCCTCGCCGAGGCAGGCCTCCGTCTCTCCACGGCCCAGGACACCGACGGACGAGGCGGTCGTCACCGTTTCGACGACCGTTTCGCCGACACCGACGCCGGCCACCGTTTCGGCTCCCACCGTTTCGTGGGCCACCATCCCGCCGGCCACCGGAGCTCCACCGCCAGCGGACTCGGACGCGTCTCAGATGGCCCTCGTCCGAGAGATGTTCCAGGTCATGGCGTCGTTTGCGACCAGGTTCCAGACCTCCACGCCTGCGGCCTCTGCGGCTCCGGTTCCGACCACCGCAAGCCCCGGGCATCCCGGCTCTGCCGCGGCCCCACCGACCTCCCGTGGGTCGAGTACCCGCTCCGCCGGCCCACCCAACCCGTCATGGTGTGGTCCGGACGTTGATGCGGTGGACGCCCATCCCGCCGGCCCGCCCAGGCCGTACTGGCACGGTCCGGACGTGGACGAAAGACTGCCTCCCTCGTCCTCCGATGAGTCCAGCTCGTCGTCGTCGGAGGACGAGGGAGACGTCGACGCCGAGCGCACGCCGGAACAGGCCATCGGCTCGGTGGACCCACCGCGTGGTGAGGACCAGGACCGCCATGCTCACGAGGCTCGGCACCGCCCTCAACCTGAAGGTCGACCAACCGCCGTTGGAGGGTGAGGATCAGATGACCGCGAAGCTCGACAGGCGTGCTGTGCGACCGGTCCACATAACCATGCTCCCCTCCATGATGACCACGGCGAGGGCGACGTGGAAGAAACCTTTGGCGGCACACTCCGTTTCGTCCAGGCTCGACAGCATGTACCGGGTCCTGGACGAGAACGTCGAGTTCTTGCAGGCGCACCCCCTGCCGAATTCCCTGGTGGTCAAGGCCTTCCAGCATAGGACGGCCACCAGCGGATTCCCGGTCCCGTCGACGCCGGAGGGAAAGAAATTGGACGCGGTGGGGCGTAAGTTTTACGCCACCGGCTCCCTATTCTTTCGGGCCGCAAACTATTCGGCCGCCATGGGCCTGTACCAATCTCACCTCTGGGAGCAGGTGAAGGTTGAGACGGCTAAACTGCCCGCCGATGCCCAGAAGAGGATTGACGCGCTGGCCACCGAGGGGGACTTCGTCGCCGAGCAGCTGATGCGCACTGCCCGGCATATCAACGATTATGCGGCAAAAGACATGGCCTCCGCAATCTACCTCCGTCGCCATGCTTGGCTCAGGGACACCTCCCTCGATGACGCTATGAAAAAGCTCATCGAGGAGTTTCCCTTCGACGGGCAGGGCCTATTCGGTCAGGACACCGATAAGGTCCTGAATGAGATGCGCCAGACCAGTTCCACGGCGAAGTTCCTGGGGCTCACCACGCCGGCAACTTCCACCAGGCCGAGGTTCCAGCCCTTCACACGGCGGTTCCAGGGCAACCCACAGCAGCAGGGACCGACGGAGCAGCCTAGATCCAGCTCCTATAAACAGCGGCGACAACACAAACCCCGCTACCGGCCCTACGGACAGGACAAGCGTTCGACCGCGAGGCCCAAGCCCCGCGTTTGAAGCTGCGACGGCCGAGTCTCTCTCGCTCCACATCCCGTACCTCCCCCTCCGGAACTTCCTCCAGGCATGGTCGGGCATCACGGACGACCAGTGGGTCTTAAAGACCTTGTCCTCTGGCTACGCCATCGAGTTCGTGCGGGTGCCTCGAGTAGGAAGACATCGTCTCACCACCTCGTCCCCCCATTTGGAGGAAGAAATAGCAACCCTTCTCTCCAAGGGAGCCATCGAGCGGGTAGCACCGTCCGACTGGGACAACGGCTTCTACTCGAGGTACTTCGTGGTCCAGAAGAAGGACGGAGGCCTTCGCCCTATCCTGGACCTACGCCGCCCGAACAAATGCATCCACACCAGGAAGTTCCGGATGGTGACCCTACAGACCGTCCTCCCCCTCATCAACAAAGGGGACTGGTTCACAGTCATAGACCTCAAGGATGCCTACTTCCACGTTTCCATCCTCGAGGAACACAGACGGTTTCTCCGCTTCCGTATCGACCATTCCGTGTACCAGTACCGATGCCTACCGTTCGGTCTGGCCACGGCACCGCGGGTCTTCACCAAATGCATGGCTCCGGTGGCTGCATTCCTCCGCCAACGGGGCATCAGGGTCTTCCCATACATCGACGATTGGTTGATCGTCTCCCCCACCAAATCGTCGGCCGTTCGGGACACACAATACACGGTCCACCTCATGGAGAGTCTCGGCCTCAGGATCAACTTCACCAAGTCGAAGTTGACTCCCTCCCAGCGCGTCGAGTACATTGGAGCGGTACTCGACTCGCTCACTACGAGAGCCTACGCCCCCCAGAAACGCTTACGGGACATTGCGCAGGGGGTGAGCGAACTGCGCACGAAACCGTGCATCCGGGCGAAGAAGGCTCAGAGACTTCTAGGCCTGATGGCCTCAACGACGGCAGTGATCCCCCATGCCAAATTGAAATTCAGGTCCCTGCAATCGTGGCTCCTTCACGAGTTCGACGCACTTCGGGAGAGCCAATCCAAACGGTTGACCCCATCTCCAGAACTGAGGGACCAACTGCTGTGGTGGTCTACACCACTCAACGTGGCCACGGGGAAGAGTTTCTACCCCCCGCAACCTTCGCTGCAGATACTGACCGACGCGAGCAACCTCGGCTGGGGCGCTGCTTGCGGGACTCTCACGGTCAACGACACCTGGACACCGCACGAAACGGTGCACCACATAAATTACTTGGAGCTGCTGGCCATTTGGAAGGCCCTGCGCTCCTTCGAGACTCTGCTCACCGGCAAGGCGGTTCAAGTGGCCTCGGACAATACCACGGCGGTGGCGTACCTCAACAAGCAGGGAGGAACACGGTCCACCACCCTCTTGTACCTTGCAGTGCAGTTGTGGGAATGGTGCCTGGAGAAGCACATTTTCCCAATTGGAGTGCACATTCAGGGCACACTGAATGTCTTGGCAGACCACCTGAGCCGTCTCACCTCGACGACCCACGAATGGGAGCTGGACGACGGAGTGTTCCAGTCCCTGTGCCAGGTCTGGGGGACGCCGAGCATCGACCTCTTTGCATCGGAGTCCAACAAGAAACTCAGCAGGTACTGCTCCAGAGCAGGCATCGGACTGAACTCCGAGGGCGATGCCTTCATGAAACGGTGGGATCAGGACTATCTCTATGCCTTTCCTCCGTTTCCTCTGGTCCAGAAGGTACTCACCAGGATGCACCAACACAGAGCCAATGCAATTCTGGTGGCACCGGCGTGGCCGCGCCAACCCTGGTTTCCGCTACTGTTGCGCATGTCGTCACAGTATCGCACACTGCCGGAATCACCGACACTCCTCCAAATGGAGCAGGGCCAGCTGCACCATTCGGACCTGCCCAGCCTCCACCTCACCGCGTGGAGGATAACCCCAGACTGGCCAGGATCCTTGAACTAGCGCGGCGCCCTTCCACAAGGAAGTCCTACGCTTCCAAATACAGGCGTTTTTGTGCTTTCCTGGCCGCCCGGCAAACGCCCCCCACGCAGGTGGGACTGCAGGACATTTTAACCTACCTCCTCCAGCTGGCGGAGTCTGGCCTCAGCATCACCTCCATCCGAGTGCATCTCGCAGCAGTGGTAGCGCACTCTCCTGCTGGCTCGCCCGCTTCCGGGGCCTTCCGCGACCAAACGGTAAAGCGCTTCCTCAAGGGACTAAAGAACGCTTTTCCGCCGGCCCGGACACCGACGGCTCAATGGTCACTGTCCACCGTTCTCAACGCGCTCACCAGGACCCCCTTCGAGCCCTTGGCTACCGCCGATGTTCGTCTCCTCACATGGAAGACAGCATTCCTGGTGGCCATCACGTCTGCACGACGAGCTGGTGAGCTGGTTGCCCTGCGAGCAGACGCACCTTTTCTCCAGTTCTTCAACGACCGCGTCGTCCTCCAAGCGGACATCACCTTCCTACCCAAGGTGGTCTCCAAGTTTCACATGGCACAAACTATCTCCTTGCCAATCTTCTTCCAGAACCCCACTAACGCCCAAGAAAGGACTTGGCACACGCTGGACGTGAAACGAGCTTTATTGTTTTACACCAGCAGGACTAGAGAGTTCAGGAAGTCACAACGCCTCTTTGTGGCTTATGGGGGAAAGTCCAAGGGTGAACCCATCTCTGCTCAAAGGTTCTCCAAATGGATCACCTCTACCATCTACCTGGCCTACGAGTCAGCTTCACTGCCACCTCCACCGCATGTCAGGGCGCATTCCACCAGGGCGGTTGCCACATCCACTGCCTTTCTGGAGGGCACACCGCTTGAGGACATATGTAAGGCTGCCACCTGGTCCAGACCTTCCACATTTGTCCAGCACTACAGGGTGGACACCAGAGCCACTGCGGACGCCAGGCTTGGCCGTGTCGTCCTCACCAGGGGGCTCCGGACTCAACGCCCCTGACGGGTCCACCTACGGGTTCTTCAGCTCATCGTGGGATCATCTCATCCGGCTGCCCACCGACCAAGTAAGTGTGAGCTTGCTAATCTCCCATGAGTGTGGATTCACAAACTATACGAAGGAGAAAGTTCGGTTTCACTTACCAGTGATAACTTTCGTTCTTCGAGTATATAGTTTGTGAATACACACTACCCACCCTGCCTCCCCTCTTGAGCTGCACGGATGAGATCAGTTGGTTTATCCTGTGCTTGGCTTAAGTATGGAACTGAGGTAAAATGGCGCGCGGGCGCCTCAGGGTGGGCGGTACGGTGGGCGGTCTTACCGCCAAAACTTTTGACCAATAGCTTTTCAAGCCTCCGATCGGCTGTTCTGCGCAGGCGCATAACCCATGAGTGTGTATTCACAAACTATATACTCGAAGAACGAAAGTTATCACTGGTAAGTGAAACCGAACTTACTGTTTGTCACTGGCAGCAATTGTGTCCTTTGCTGACACAATTGTGTCCTTTGCTGAAGCTGATCTCCTTCTCCACTGCCACCACCATCACTTCTTCATTACATCCACAAGACACCAGGAAGAGGCAGAAAGTGTGGTTCTTGTTCTCATTTGTGTTTCCACCCATCTCCTCTGGCTAGGGTTGCCATATGTCCCGGTTTTCTGGGATTTTCCCAGATTCAAGCTGTCCTGGCCGGTTCAAGAAAAAACATGTAAAAGTCCCAGATTTTTAAATTTGAACACAGGAAGCAAGATCACCCCTCACCAAGGGATTTTTGCAAAGAGTGAATTCACTGCCTCCCTGCCTTTCTTTCAATTATCCTGCTTGAAAGCAGTGAAGGCAAAACAGCACCCTGAGAAGCCCGCCGGGGAGAGGAGACACTTGCAAGCGAGATAATTGAAAGAAAGACATGGAGGCAGTGAAATAACTCTTTGCAAAAATCCCTTGGCCTACCTTGAAGTTTGGGGGACATGGAGTCGTCCACAGCCCTTTTCTTTGAAACCCGGGAGGGAACAAGAAATACCCATATCTAAGAAGCCAAACCTCCATCATACACTGGGATGGAGGATTCCTTCTTCACATGACCACAAAAGGTTAATTGCATAGGTTCGGTATTCCCTGTGTCCCCTGGACAGGGATTCTGCGGGGTCTTAGAGCCTTGGTCTCCCTGACAGCCCCGTCCAATGCATGCACAGTTTGAAGAATGCAATGGCTGTCCCGGTTTGGTGGGAGAGAATTATGGCAACCCTACCTCTGGCCATGCCTTTAAGTCTCATGGTACAGTCAGAACAAGAGTGAGAAGCATTTCCTTCACTCTCAGTTGGCTTTGTGATGATGCTGAGTAACTGGTGAAAACTGGGTGCATGTGGCTTTACAGTGATGCCTTGTGAGTTTGTTTGTTTTTTTACAGCTGATGCCTAGCAGCAACGAGGAGCACAAATACTGCCTGTTGCTGGAAATGCTGTGGTGCAAAAAAAAAAAAAGTGCAGAAAGTGAAGGATTTTCATGAGATCTCATCCTAATCCCCCATAACTGCTGCCCTGAGAAAGGCTCAGACCAAAGAATGTTGCATCATGCCATAGTTCCATCTAGTCTTGTAGGGAGTGTGGTGGCTCAGTGGTTAAGAAGCTCACCTTGTTAGCTGGAAGGTTAGCAAGTCAGCAGTTCAAGACTTGAGTACTGCATAGGGGAATGAGTGCCCGTCTCTGTCCCAGCTCCTGCCAACCTAGCAGTTCAAAAGCAAGAAATTGCAAGTAGATAAATAGGGAATTGCATGTAGGTAAATAGGGAACACCTCGGTGGGAAAAAGATATTGAGGACATGAAAGAAGCCTCGTTCAGGCCTCCCTTGAGCGGAGTTCCTCCAGCAAAAATCCTTTCAACCCAGAAAACACTTTTGTGTGCTTCTGACACAATTTTTTTTAAAAAGAAAATCTAATCTTGTTCCCCACAATGGCCAACCACATGCATCCAAGAAGTCCATGATTATGACAGAAAGGAAGTATCCATCAGCCACGGACATCTAATGGTATGCTGCCACTGAACTGAGAGGCTCTTTAGCTGGTAACTATGGATAGGCAAATAATGCTCTGCAAATCTGTCTAATTATTTTTTTCCTTCAAAACCATCTAAACAAAGGGTTGGAAAGTTTTGGTTGGCTAGGGTTGGGGTTTGCCTGTAACTCTTGGAATGCCTCGAGGAAGCAGAGTAACAGCCAATGAGGCAGATAGTATTCCTACATCACACAATGGTGGATTTGCCTAATCATTAAAGAGAGCATTCTCTTGAAGCATATAGGCTGTGACTTGTTTGTTTCTGTTGTCAGGAGAAGCATGCCTGGTCAAGATCTTGCCATCACACTGCTGTGTATCCACAGAAGTACAGGTACATGCATTTTGTCATGCACAATCTGGAACTGCATTACCAGGTGCACAAGACTTTGCCAATTTTATTGTCCTTCTGCACCCTGTTGCTCCACAACTAGAGGCGCCAGGCCAGGTACACTTGCCACAGACATTAATGTAAAGTCTGTGGGTATGTCACATTTCAAAAGGAAGTATTTGGTAGGGTATACAGGATTGGAAGACATGCTAGCTGAGGCAACAGGCAGCAAATGAAGCCCCTGCTCTCAGTAGTGCTTGGAATGATACCATCAATATGGAGTTTT
The DNA here is from genome assembly GCA_035047305.1 of Bradypodion pumilum. NCBI lineage: Eukaryota > Metazoa > Chordata > Lepidosauria > Squamata > Chamaeleonidae > Bradypodion > Bradypodion pumilum. The sequence goes on along the minus strand of JAWDJD010000002.1, from coordinate 276,780,303 downwards.
TGCTAGCACAGAATAGATCAATATTTCCAGTGGGGAGACTTAAGAAGACTTTGGCATTTAGGGAGACCTAACTGCTTATGCCATTTTCAGCATCCCATATATAGAGGTTGAAGAACAAGGAGGAGGTGAACCATAGGAAGTTGAAAAGATGACTCAGCTGTACAAGAAGTCCCCAGTTGTGATGCCTAGGAGAGAGGCTACTAGACATGATTTTGCACACTTCCTAATATAGTATATACCGATGCATCGCACTCACTCATCCCTGCAGAAGACATTTGACTAATTACACATTCACTATCATATGTGCACACCCAGGCATCTATTCCTGTTTGAAAACTCATATGGAGCCAGCCCCTCTGTTTATACACTTTTGTATACCTTTTACACAGCAATTCACACACACACACTCACACACACCTAGCGTTGGCATTTGTTGTTGTTCAGTCGCACAGTCGACTCCGACCCTTTGCGACCCCATGGACCATTTTCCTCCAGGCGCCTCTGTCCTCCACCATCCCCCTCAGCCCTCCCAGCTCTGTGCCCATTGTGTCTACAATACCATCTAGCCATCTCATCCTTGGCCTCCCCCTTCTTCTTTTGCCCTCCACCTTTCCCAACATCAATGCCTTCTCAAGTATGCGTTGGCATACGTCACGGAAAACCGGGAATTTCCCAGGTTGTAACTGTCCCGGCAGGTTCGGTAAAAGTCATTGAAAACGCCCAGATCAAACCAAGGGCATGATCTTGTTTTGAAGGGGGGGGGAAATCGCACCTTTTTCTTGCTGCCTTAGAGTGGTACCTGTGCTTAACCACCAGTCAGCGTCTGTAGCAGCAGCCGCAGCAGCCTGGTGGCCAAAGAAGGAGGAGGAGGAGATAGGGTAAACTAATGCAAATAGAAAGTCTCCAGAAGTCCAATAGATAGTGTGTGTTAGAGAGTGCCATTTTCAGGCAGGGCCTTAGCCAGGGGGTGGCCAGGATGGGCTTTGCCTACCCTTAGTTAGCACTTTGCCCGCCCTCAAATTCCCTCCTGCCCCATGGAGGGAAGAGCGTGTGAGTGGAGTGAGTCATGTGGGGGGGGGGGGGGAGAGAAGAGAGAAGCAACCACAGAAAGGGAGAGAAGAGAGAACTGCTTTTGTGCTCCTGCCTTTTTCCTTTCTGCAACCCTGTGCCCTTTTAATTGGGAGGGAGCTTTGATTGAAATAACTGGAACCCCTCTGTGGGTATGCTTTGCTCATACTGGAGTGAGTGAGACCAAAAGCTGAAGCATTTATTTGTTTAGAAGTAAGCCCCATTGTTCAGTGGATCTTACTCCTAAGTAAACCATGAAATGTAGCATTCCAAAATTGATTTTTGGAACAGAACTTTTATGACACTTTCATGCTTAACACTTTCATGCTTAACACTTTTATAACACTTTCATGCTTAAGGATTCCTAGCTATTTAATCTCTGTACAGTATTTGTTTTCCAACACACCATACTCCCCCCAGAAGGTAATGAAGGTCCCTGATCTTAGGGCACATTTGTATATAAGCCAGAAAGAATGCCCCTGTTTTGCAGTACCCTTTCACTGCAGTGGCTCAAGTGGTTAAGATGGTTAAGATGCTGACTGGGAGGCGGAAGATCAGCAGTTTAAAACCTGAGTACTGCATGACAGAATGAGCACCCATCTCTGTCCCAGCTCCTGCCAACCTAGCCGTTCAAAAGCAAGAAATTGCAAGTAGATAAATAGGGACCACTTTGGTGGGAAAGTAAACAGTGTTCTGTGCACTCTGGTGTCTAGTCATGCCTGCCACACGACCACAGAAACATCTACAGAAGCAGACAGCACTCGTTCTTTGGCTTTGAAACACAGATGAGTACTGAACCCTAGAGTCAGATACGACTGGCTTTCAAGGAAAGGAAACCTTTACTTCTGTCCCGGTTTTGTGGAAGAGAATTATGCCAACCCTACACACACCCATGCATTTTTCTCCTGTACACATACACAATCTGTGCCTTTTAATCAGTGCAACCACTTACCCAACAACTGATGAAACATTCATGGTTCCTAACCGCATGCTGACATTTAACAAGCAGAAAATGTAGCATACACAATACAAGGCTTTTCCAACCCCAGAGCGAAGACAAGGCACAGCATGCTCCCATCCTTGGCTTTTGTGTTGTGCCTTTGTCTCCTCACCTGGCTTTTTCTTGCACAGAGCCTGAGCATCCACTTATTTAAAAGGAATGGTAGCCTGCCATGCCTTTGTATGGGGAGCCGTAGCTGGTGTGCCGTGCTAGAGAGGGCTTGAGAAGGGTAAGAAGGGATCGTTGCCAAGAATGGTTGGGTAGCATTGCTGGTCTTGAAACCCTTGAGGCAGTTACGCTGTACTTAGCTGCCTTGGAGTATGCATCGCTTGAACTCAAGGGAACCTCCTTTTGAGTAACCGTAGTGTATGCTGAACCTAAGCTGTGTTGGGACTCCAGAACACACAAGGCTAGCTGGGATGAGTTCCTAAAGGCTTCTGTCATGCATGTTGATTTTCACTGTGCCCTTGGAGCACTACCAGCTGCTTCCCAGCCCTGCATGAAGAAAGCTCGCTTCTCCCCCAGCAGCCTTCTGAGATGCCCAAGTGCTGTTAAAAAAGGAGAACTTGGACCTGTTCTCTGGTTGATGAAATCAATGGGGAAGATTTTGGCAGCCTTCTAGGGGACAGGGATGCATGTAGCTGTGAAGCTGGGAGCCCGGCCAAAGGAGGCCGTGCCTAGGAAGCAGAGTTTATGCATGGCTCTGGCCAGCTGAGCTATATTTAGCAGAGGGGAAACCGTGCTTGGCTTGGAGAGAGCAGCAGACCAAGGAAGCAGATTTTGCAGGGGCTGGCAGTGAAAGGTGAACAGGGCTGCTGTTTTGAATGGCTATGATCAGCTGCTTAATGTTTCACAACAGACGTTCACACTTCAGAGAATGGGATGTCAGCCAGAAAGCCCAGTACTACTGTTAGATAAAATGAGGCATCTGGTTTGGGCTGCAGACTCTGCAGACAGGGAAAGAAAACTGAGGAATTGGAGGACAGACCTGAGGTTCCTGAGACATCCAACAATAGCACTTATAGGTATTATGAAGTCTAATGTAATTTATTGTTCTCACTCTGATGGAAGGTTGCATACCACTGGCAGTACAAGACCGAACCAATCACTTTGATTGGTTTCTGTATGCAGACTGGAAGGGGGCATCATTTTAGCCTTTACTCTAGGCAGCAGAACATTTTGGCCAGTCCCTGCTTTTCAGCGTTGCCTCACCCAACATTGTGACATTCTTGATTTTGGAAATTTTGAATTTCCCTGATTGTTTAGGCTGAGGTCAAGAGAATAAAGGGATTCTCTATTTTAGGGAGTTGCTTAGTAAGGAGAAACCCTTACAAAGATTAAAGCAGGAAGAAATTGCCAGGGGATGAAGCTGTATGCAATTATCCTGCAAAAAGTTTGCATTTATGGTATGACACACATACATTCAAGCAGTATTGTTTACTCTTCTCTCCCTTCCAGCCTCAACGTTCTCAGGCATAGGATTTTTTGGGGCTATAATGTGTTCTAATAAATTAGACAAGGGGTGTCCAAACTTTGCAGGCGCACCCCCCCAATAACGGACACAGACAACATTGAAAGTGGATAACAGCAAAGGGCCACATTTATTGATTCAATGCCCTAGTCCGAATTATAAATTTGTATTGGTAAAACGACCAATCATAATTCCTAAGGCAAGCAGGCCGAAGTAACACTGGTAAGGTACCACCCCAAAATTGCCAACGGCAATTGGTTACAATGTATCCATTTGTATCAATTTGTTTGTCAACAACAAACAAATTGTTGACCGTAGTCAATAACTAACTCATGACCCCACCCTCTGACGCGTATCCGTGAAATCACAGGGGTGATGCATGCTGGTTAGCAATCATCATCACCCCATCGCCTGGTTCGTCGTTGACCGGACAACGTTTAACTACTTTATTCCTGTCTAGTGTTGTCCAGTCAATTGCGAACCTGCCGGATACTTGTGGGTCATACTGTTTACCTTACCAGTGCTACCCGCCACACGGAGGGGCTTCACAGAAGACCTGACGCCCCCCCCCCAGACCGTCAGCTCGGTCAACAGGCCTGCTCGCCAGTCACCCAACAGGAGGTCCATACCTCCACGCGACAGATGGACCCCATCCCCTGCATACAAGTCACAATTTTGCAAACTAATATCGGGGTGATGACTAACCCGTCCCCAAGCCCTGGTGGTGAGAAACCGCGCCACTGCCTTATTGACCGCGCGCCTAGCTCGGTCAAGGGCCAGGAGGTTAACGCCCCCTCTGTAAGAGTGGCGCGGAACAATGTCCGACCAAACCAGGGCTGTGGCAGGCCAGACATAATGCAAGTAGGCGAGGTCCTCGCAAATCGCATGCTTGAGCGATAAGCCGGTGACCTGGCCCAAATCATTGCCCCCCAGGTGGATAATTAGAATGTCAGGCGGGTCAGCCCCCAGGCCAGAAAAAAGGAAAGGCCGCAGCTCCCGCCATAACATCCCAGGCTTACCGTGCCATGCGAGACTGGCGTGGTCACCCAGTCCCAGTCGGGGTCCCCACTCTGTCGCCGCAGCGTAACGCGCTGCCCTGAGCACATAGCTGTGGCCCACCAGCCATACTGTCACCGGTGTAATACGACACCCAGGGTCTGTAAGAAATTGAGAAAAAGGAAGGTAAGGTGACTGCATTGGTACTCACGGCGGGAGTGGGCGCACGTAAAACTGAAAACATTGTGAGCCCCACCTCCCCATGCTACGTATGTCAGCCCCAGAGTACCCAAAAGCAGCCGCTGTAGAGGCTGCGCCAATACGGAACGAATGTGTGCCATAACGGGCACCTGGTAGTCCCACCCTGGTGAGGGCTCTGGCAGTCACCTTCCAAAACTGAAATTTAGTAAGGGGAGACCCATCTTGGTGACAGAAAAACGGGCCGTGGTGCATGCCACGCAGTGCCAGGTATTCCTGTAGGGCACCAACCGGACAGATGTCTGCCAAAGAACACCGTAGCAGTCTTACTCCACTGCCTACGCCATGCTGATCTGTTTTAGAGGAGCGAATCCTCAACTGGGCCCAGTCTTTGGCAACATATACATCTCCGAGTTCCAGTGCCCTACCACTTGCATCCGCCTTAGACAGCATCACGAGTTCGCTGATGCGGAGCGCTCCAAAAAATGCCACCGTTGTGGCTGCATGAAAAAGGGCTGCCTCATAATGATCAAAACAGAGGCCTGGCCAGCCCCGGGCCAACTGGGTAAGAACCCCTGGGGAAATAGGGTGCCGGTCGTCCGGGTAACGCCCGCGCTCGCGCACCCACCCCTCCAAAACGTGTCTCACACGGAAGTCAGAGGTGGTATCCACATGACCCCCTACTTTGGCCATAAAAGCCAACGCCGAGAGCTTGGATGCTATGGTGCGAGGTGCAAGGCCCTGTGCATGCAGGTGAACCATGAACCGCAGAACATGGTCCACCGGGATAGGCCAGGTCTCTGGCAATTGAAATTGAGTAGCAAAAGCCCTATACAAATTGAATGCTTGTTGATACGCCTTACGCGTGCGTGGCGCTAGTGACAGGCCAATCGCCCGGTTCACCTCTCCTTGCCAATAGTCCACATCTCGTCCGGGAGTGGCGAGGGAAATTCCTCCGCATCCGGGGCCAAGGCGCGGAACCGGGAGATCTGCAGGCGGGACAAAGCGTCAGCAATATCGTTATTAACCCCTGGGACATGCCTGGCCCTGAACAAGACGTTGAGGCGCAGGCAGCGCAGCACAAAATGGCGTACTAGATCCATGACTCTGGGCGATTTAGAAGTCTGTGCATTGACAATGTGTACAACAGCAGCATTGTCGCACCAGAAATGCACCACCGAATTAGCCCACTGTTCGCCCCATAGCATCAAAGCCCCGAGAATGGGAAAAAATTCCAGGTATGTGAGATCCCGCAGGCGACCTGTGCCTGCCCATGCCGGTGGCCACCCACCATAGGCCCACTTCCCATTGAAGTACATCCCATAACCCAGGGATCCTGAGGCATCAGACTGTATCTGGAAATTGGGGGATGCCAGGAGGTCAGACCTCCAAAATGAGACCCCATTGAACTCCCTCAGGAATTGCAACCAGACTAACATGTCTGCCCTGATACCCCGGGTAAGCCTGACTCTGTGGTGGGGCCTGGATAACCCTGCCATGGCGTCGCATAAGCGCCGGGCGAAAGCCCTGCCCGGTGCGACCACCCTGCAGGCAAAATTGAGGTGCCCATGTAGCACCTGCAGTTCCCTCAGGGATGCCTTACGCTTGGCCAGCAATTCCGAGATAAGGGTCACTATCCTGGACACCTTATCACCCGGTAACCTAGAAGCCTGTACTACTGTATCTATCTCAACCCCCAGGAATACCAGTTTGGTCGACGGGCCCTCGGTCTTTTCGGGCGCTAAAGGGACACCAAGTTCCTGCATTAGCGTCTGAAATGTATTGAGGAGACGTGCACACGTGTCCCAGCCCCGTTCACCCCCGAATAAAAAGTCATCCAGGTAATGGGCTACAGACCGGGACCCTGACCTGCGGACGAAAGCCCACTCTAGGAAGGTACTAAAACGCTCGAAAGCCGAGCATGATATGGAGCAGCCAAAAGGCATGGCCTTATCAAAATAATACTCCCCTCTAAACTTAAAACCCAGCAATTCAAAGTCGCCCGGGTGCACCGGCAAGAGGCGAAAAGCTGACTTAATGTCGCACTTGGCCAGCAAGGCACCCGGGCCACACGAGCGCACCATGCGCAGCGCATGGTCGAACGATGTATACCTGACCGAACAAAGGTCATCAGGTATCGCATCGTTGACCGATCGGCCGGCTGGGTAGGACAAATGATGAATAAGGCGAAACTCACCTAGGGACTTTTTGGGAACCAAACCCAATGGCGAAACCTTAAGGTTGGGAAAAGGGGGTGCGGGAAAAGGTCCGGCGACCCTGCCCGCGTCTAATTCCTTTTTAATGCTGGCCTCGGCTACCTCCTCCCTTCCTCTGAGGGATAAAAGGTTGGGAGCATCCTGAGGGGATCTATCACCCATAAAAGGGATACGAAATCCTTGCTTAAAACCTTGGATGAGATACTCTCTGTCCTCTCCCCTTGGGTACGATGCGAGCCAGCGCTCCAGCATGTCCACCTTAATTGGGGAGGGGGCCTTTCGGAGAACTAGTTCCATCCGTGGCAGGCTTGCCAGCCCACTGTCCACCCCTCCCTCTGCCTCGCGCCCCCCCAGGCTTGGGACAAGCAGAGGCTGCATGGTGACCAGAACATGTGGGACACTCATGCTTATACCTGCAGTTCTTCCGACTGCAGGAACCATTGGACGAGAAAGTCCAGCACAGCAGGCGGGCTGGAACCCCCTGCCCCGCCAGTTGGCGGGTACCCTGCGCTGGAGCTGCTCGCTGGACCGCATGTCCACAATGGTATCTATCCCCCGGGGCAGGACGTGTGGGTGTCATATACAAGAGCCACAGTCTCTGGCACGGCTCATCCCATCTCATCTCGGGGTGTAGGGGAATCCTCATACGGAATTCCTCATCATATGCTAGCCATGAGGGGCCCGGGAAATCAACCATCGCCCTATATATGTTGTCCAAATATTGGACCATGGGAATAGCTAGATCCGGCCGCGCCCTCAAATATACCGCCATGTATATCAAATAAGCGGGGAGCCAGTTAGCCCAGGTACGCGGCGGCTTACGGCGGCGTGCCTGCTCCTTGTTCTTCTCATCCTGACCCTCCCTTTCCTCCTTGGTGGGCTCTCTGTTCAGGAGTGAGAAGATATCTACATACTCCCCTCGCCATATCTTTTCTCTGGTAGCCTGCGCCAAGTGATCACCCAGTGGCAAGGAATACCCTGCCGTCGGCAAAGCCGAAAAGGGGATAGCTGGCCTACCCAAAGGGGCCTGAGTTAACCCTGCCACCCCAAGTACGTTCCCAGCAGTGTAAGAACCGAGGCCCACCCCAGCGGGCATGGTGGCAGTAGTTGTCGCCGGGTGGGTCGCCAGCGGCGTAGCCCCTGCACCACCCGCGCGAGGCCAAGGCCACTGAAAGGTCCCCCCTATATTGGGAATGTGTGTGGATGTACTCGTTTGCACCATATACTCACATGCTGCACCCCCGCGGGCCGCCCCCACTGGGGGTTCTGGCCCACTGGGGGCGTCGGAGCTCACGACCGATGTAGAGCTCATCACCGGGGCTTGACCCGCACCAGGTTGCTGGCTGGGGAGCTGCGAGGCAGTGGCCGGAGCCGCGCCACCCGCCTGCAGCAGCTCAACCCTCCCCGCCGGCCGTTGTCCTGCTGCCGATAGCGCCTCAAAAGGTACCCCGAAAGGGGCACCCGCCTGACTGGCCCGGGCCAAAGACTCCTCCAAGGCCGCAATACGGGCCAGTAAGGTGTCTACATTAACCATGGGTAAAGAGCCGGCCGGCCCACCTGACCCTTGCATGGGGACAGTTCCCTGCGCCCCATGGCCCATATATGGCCATTGGCCAGGGCCGAAGCCCGGTAGGGCTGGTGAGGAAACCTGCCAAGGCAGGGCACCGGGCCACCCCCCAAGGCTAGAGGGCCCCGGGAGAGGCTGCGGCCCAAAAGTAATCGGCCCAACAGATTGGGCAGGAGGAGGAGCGGTGTCCACCGCTCGCGGGCCGCGGGCCGGAGCGCCCTCCGCGCCCGCACTCTGATCGGGCCAAGGGGCGATAGACCCCAAGCCACCAGCCCCGGCCGGGGATGGCAAAGGTGGCTGTTGAGGAGGCGGCACCACGGTCCTCCGACCTGGGTTGCGCCTCCTAACAGCCCGGGCTGAATTCGCAGCAGCCTTCTTTTTGGAAGGCATCTCGAGCAAAAAAGGGAAGCTAGCTAGGCACAATCGACCCAAAATGCTTCCCGGTGATACCAACGAGCGACGGAGGCGCAGGGGAAAAAACTTCTCCGCTCCGTCGCTGAGGCAAAATGGCAGCTCGGCTGCCTCGTGGCCACCCCTTTTATAAGGGAGCTGGCCACGCCCCTAACTACCCGGATCCTCTGTCCTGTGGGGGGGGGGCCGCAAAGTGCGCGGCGGCCATTTTGGCGCCGCGCTTGCATTTTGGGCTGTGGTCCTGTCACGTGGTTCAGCGGGCCGGACACATGGTTCCTCCCACCAGAAGCGGAAGTAAGACATGCAAACATGCCTTGCAATCCGTTTTGAAACAGGATGAGATAAATTTTAAGCTGCCATTTTCTCTGCTTAAAGCAGGGGTGTCCAAACTACGGCCCGTGGGCCAGATCCAGCCCCCAATGCCAATTCATCCATCCTGCACCACCCTTGTCGCTCCCAGGAGTGGAGGTAAAACGCGCCCATATGGGCAAGTTTTACTTCCACTTCTGGGAGTGATGAAGGTGGCTGGATGAAGTAGTGTCGGAAGCCGGATCTGCCCATGGGCCATATTTGGGCACCCCTGATATAGACAGCCCATGATGTTCAAACCACATAAAGAATCTTTTGGGCCCCTCTAGTCTGTTGAGTGCCAGTGTCACATTCTCTGCAGTTGAATGTCTGTTGTGGAACATTAAACTCAAGGGGAAAAAAGAAAAGGAGAACAGCATTAGCAGTTGATTTTAAACCATGAAATCCATTAGCTATGTTTTTTAAATCCACCGATCTTTGTGCAACCTTAGACCTTCCTACCCAAGCCCATAACATTTAGTATTGGTGCTTGCAAGCTTTTCTTTAAATCTACACAGGTGTCCCATCAAAGCAGACAAGAGCCATTGAAAGCTGTACACTGGAAAACTCAACTGTTTCGATTAATTCAGATCGGTAATGCAGGATTTAATGGCACTTGGTGATCTTTGGGTCTAGCTGAACTTTAACCATGTACAGTAAGTGAGTTCTTTACTCTGAAAAGCTGTTTTAGGAAGGGAGGTTCAAAGAGCAAATGTCCAGCAGGAGATGAAATGGCAATCTAATATTTTTCTTTCTGGTCTTTTCTTCTTTACATTTCCGCACCCTTCACAATCAGCGCCTCCTACTACCAGAGTGCCATAAGTGTTTTGTAATGGGTTCCCCAGGAGCCATGAAATGACAAGAAGAGTGGGGGTTGTGTGAGGGAAATGTAGACAGAGAAAGAATCCTAAGTTATTATTTCCTTGCCTTTTTTTCTGGTCAAAATTCCTCTCTGCCAAAGTAGCTTTTCAAGTTTCAAACTGGGGTTTCAGGCTAAACTTCACTGTATCCAATGACTATCATTTTCCTCCTTTAAAAAGAATTAATAAATATGACTTGGGCCCACTATGCTTCATGGTTGAGCTGCCCCCATGCCTTTCTTTTTTAACTGTGTATCTTCTCACCCAAAAGCTAAAATGGGGAAGGGGATTCTCCTAATGCCCAAGACTCTCTGCTTCATTTTGCTCTGTTTATACCCATCCTGAATTTGCTATATACCCTAAATATGGTTTAATGAGTTCTTTATATGATGAATTGTCCTTGAGTTTCCTGATCCTGCCTCAGGCTCTTCTTCAGACTTTGGTCCGACATTGTTACATATGCCCAAGCTTTTCCCCTAACAGCCTCTTCCTATACAACTAAGCAAACTATTTCCAACATTATCTGTTTTCTGAGGTAACTTGTAAAAGCTTCATGATTAGACTCTTACTTTCAAAATCGCAGTATCTAAACTCTACTTTTACTCATATAACCCTTCCCATCTTATCTCTTCCTCTCCGACTGCATGTGCTCAGTCTCCTGTTCAATATAGGGCCCTAGGGGGGAACACAGGAAGGTTTCTTACAATGAGCAGGGCATTTACTGTATTAAACAACAAGTGTGCAGGGTGAGAGGAGCCCTTTACTGGCCTCAACTGAGGCCCCAAAGATGCAAAAGCTGTGGTAGATATTTGTTTTTATTGTACGTGCATTTATTTCTCCATAGTGATAAAGGCACCTTTGGGAGGCCAGGGTTGAAATGGGGAAATGGTATGGATGCCATTCTGTGCCGCCACAATGTCTCTGATTAAAATCAGAGCTAGTGTGTGGTTTCATATTGGCTCTCTCCCTCCGCCACCAAACTCTTAGCTTGCTGAATATGGTTGACCTCTCCACTACACTCCAACCTTGGAGCACCCATCTCCTGTCTTCACCCTTGCTGATAGTCTACCAAGATCTAACCACTTTCAGCAATTTCCCACAGAGCTTGAAAAAGTGCCTTTATGGACTACAGTCCACAGAACCACCACCCCACCCTAATCAGCATGGACATGCTAAGCAAATTTTTTGTGTTGCAATTTTTAAAATCACTCTTCAGGCTCTGCCACATAGTTGACTTCCCCTTTCCAAGAGTTGTATAAGCTGGATGTGATTGGGTTATAAGTAGCATTCATAAACTGCTGTCCTGCAACCATAAGGTTGTGAGTTCAATCCTGACCAGGACTCAAGGTTGACTCAGCCTTCCATTCTTCCAAGGCCGGTAAAATGAGTACCCAGCAAAATGCTAATTAAATTGTCAACTGCCCAGAGAGCGCACTAAGCACTATTGGGCAGTATATAAGTGTGATTGCTTTGCTTTTTACTCATCTAGAGCTTTTCCTTCATGTTTTCACACCTTTGGGAGCCCGGCCACCTCTCATGTATTTTAAAATGTCATGAACATATTCCTTTTTAAATTTCTCCTACTGCTTCTCATAATGGGACCAAGAGAGTTCATTCAATATACTTCCCCTTGGCATGAATTATAATCTGAAAAGAACCCTACAATCCACACTTTTCTGAACCAAGAGGAAGGTTAGAGAGACATGATGTTTTTCTCAACATACCTGCATGGCCATACTGACTGTCATAGAGTCTCCTTCTCAAGCTCATATTAAGTAAGTTGCTTCTATGAAAGTTAGCTTTCTTCTCATAGCTTGACAGCCTGATGCTGTGCTACCCAGAGAAGAGTGTAAACTGCACAGGTCAGAGGCCTTTTACAAATTGGCCAGAACCCATGATGAGCAGCTTGTGTGCAGCACAGCCATTGAAAGTAAGGCACTCCTAACATTTTGTGGACAGATAGAACTAATTGGTGCGAAGCCATCAGAAATGTGGGGCTCAAGATGCAAACATGCGCATCTCTACACACTCAGCCTGTTTATCCAGATGCACTCCCTCTTCCTTTGGGGCTGGAGAATTATGTTTCGAATATGTTGTGCAAATGAATAATAAAAACAAAAGAAAATGACCCTCTTTATGGAAACTCATTTTATGAATAAAACAATTATTCTGGTAATTGAAAAAATGTGTTGTTAAATTAAATGCAGTGATTCCTATTAAAATTTTAGTGGATTTCTTTTCTTTTTTCCCCCCTCTCCTTCTTTCCACCCCTCCTCTTAACTGCTGCTGGCAGTGAAGGGTTGGTAATTATTGCAGAAGGTTTCATTTTCTTCTTATTGTTGTTTTTTTAATCTCTCTCTGCTGCCACCAACTCCAATGATATTTTGATGTCAAGGAGATTTAGAACAATATATCTGATGTGGGGAGGGGGGTAGAGAAAAGATGGGTGGAAAATTAGAAGGAAAACAGCTGGGTTCCCCCCCCCCACTCTCTCTCTCTTTCTCTCTCTCTTTGCCCTACCCCAACCTGGCTTGACTGAGCTGAGGCAGTAAGACCAAGTTATGCTCCTCAGCCTGATGACATGGGGCGCAAACCCACACTCCTATCGTCTATGTGAACTCTAGACAGAATGCAGCATTTTCTGTGAGGTCTGCTAGACATCTGTGTGGGAGATGTTTGTTCATAAGGAACCATTGCAAGGGGGAGAAGGACTGTGTAAGCAGACCTACAGGGTGGCCCATACGTCCCTACCCACACAACACACAGATACACTGGATACATAAAATATATGTATGGGTAGGGACTTACGGGCCAGTCTGTACAGTGTAGAGCTGCAAGCAACACTAGAAGATGGGGTTGCAGTCTTCTTCTTCGCTTCCTCTTTTACCTCATCAGGTGTTGAGGGAGGGGTGCAAGTGAGTAGGAAAATGTGAGAAATGGGTAATGACACTTGTTGCTGTTCCATCCTTTATCTTGAAAGAAGAGTATGACAAAGACACCAACCACATTAGGGTTAGACAGCACAAAACATATGCACGGGATTGTTTTGTCTTTTTCTGAGCTACTCCTATTGTCTTGGGATTCTCTTTGATTTTGTTAAGACACAAGCAGGACCTCTGTGTATGCTCAAGCATGTTTGCAGAGACCAAAGGCATCTTCCATTGCTTCTGTCAGTGAATTAAATGGGAAGCAACAGCTTTCTCACATCCCTTAAGACTGGGGACATGTTTTATCCTGCCAAGGAAAGATTTAAAAACAGCCTCAAGAAACAAGGGCAGTGATGTCGCTGTGAGACCATATTTCCCAAAGGGACATATGCTTGACACTGAAATATGTGTGGCATGTGAAGTTGAGCATTGCTGTGCCAATGGGAAGGATGGTTAAAAATTTGCTCAGGCACAGAGAAAGGAGCACGGCACTTTGCCAAACGTTCAGAGTTGCACAGTCTACACATGAAGGAAATGTGCGTCTAGAACAGGGGGTCCTAACCTAAGGCCCATTGGCCAGATCCAGCCCACTGCACCATTTCATGTGGCCTCCCACCCCTCCAACAGCATACAAGAAACAAAATGGCCACCCCTTCGGAGATGTGGGACAAATGACCATCCCCATCATGCAGGCAGGGCAAAATGGCTGTCCAGCCCTCGAAGCTGGCTGAGAGAGTGTGACCCAGCCCCCGGCTTGAAAAGGTTGGGAACCTCTTGTCTAGAATATACAGAAAAGGGACCAGAGGGATTTAAATGGATTATTTACCTCCATTGGCTCTGAAAGCAAATTACGTGGGCTCTTTTTCAACCTTCCCTACACCACACCTCCTGCAGAAACAAAGTGTTCCACTCAAGTTGAAGACATATCAGCTTTTAGCTGGTTCCCCATTTCCCATACGTGTGTTTAATAGAGTATAAATAGCACAGAGGCTTTTAGTCAAACACCAGTCCAGCTCTTTCCTCAGGGGATCAGCTTTCTAATTGTAGCTGCTTGGTTGTTCCTCTCCATCTCTGGAATGGTAAGAGATGCTTTCTCTCCCTTTTCGATGCCCCTAGAATGCTCTCACTGGTAGGAACAGTGTTGATAAAACATGCCTGAGGTACTTGGTTCACTGTTGCTGATGCTGGTAATTTTGTTACAAGGATCCACAGTTCATGACTCTTGGACCGAGCCTGTACGTTTTGTACTCACTGTTTGTGTTGAAAACCAATCTTTCACAATTTCCCCCACAAACACAAAGGGGGAAGGGGCCTCCCACAGATCGTTGTTCTGATCTTTCTTCTCATTCTTTGCTGGGTCCCACCCAGCTTCTCAGCAAAATTCATGACCCTATATCTTCCACAGAAAGAGCCAATGGCACAGAATTCCCACTAAACTGTATCCACCAGTGTCTTCTTTTTCTGTGATATCCAATTCCAAATATTGGCAATCATCATGGCAATCAGCCACGAAGCCTGTCCTGTGAATACAATGCCATGGCCTTTCAGCTGCTTTCAGCATCACAGCGTGACACCCGTACCACTGATCCAGTTCCCCGAGTCACTTTCTGGTCCTGAGCCCTTTTGGCACGTAAAGCCCCAGGCCAGAATTGATGAAGCTGCTGCCCTCCATCAAGATGGATTCAAGTGGGATTTAGTCCACTTGGGGACCATCACCCCTGCCTGTGGACTTTGCCAAGGCCTTCTTTCCCTTGCCAGGTTAGTTAACTGCCCCCTGACATTTGGCATTGAGTTGCTGGCAGTATGATCTACTCCATTACCATAGCAGGATAACCTGGACGGAGAAGGAATATAGTTCACATCCATCGAAAACACTTGCCAGGCAGTCTGCAATGCCTCTAGCAACATAAATGGATCTGGAGAAGTTCTCAGTTCTAGGATCTCAGGTGTAGTTGGACTCTTTCTTTCAAACACTCCAGCCAGCATGCTTTCTGGTCAAGGATTTTAAAAGCTATAAATTTTTTACTTTTATGTTTTGGGTTTCCAGGTTTTTGGCAGATGCACATGCAGGGCTTGTGAGATCAAACCACTGAGCCACCCATCCCTTCCTTAGTGAAAGTCATTCCCAACCAGATACCTGGGGCTCAGCTCCTGGGAGGTGGATGAATTTAGCAGCACTGCTAATCTCTTAATGCACGTTTTGTGGGAAGAATCTGGAGTCTCTCCAGGGGGGTCAGTCTTTTACATAGTTTTTTGCCATCCTGTTTCCCAGCTGTTTGCACCACACTCCTCTCAGTCAAAGAAGAGGCTTCAGTGCACTTGCTTGCTGTCTTTCAAGCTTTATGCCAGAATCACAAAGCAGCCTGGCTTGGAAACATCTTTCTGCATCACATGCTCAATATAGTGTCTTGCTCTCTGCTGCATCTTCTCAGTTCGCTAATGGAGAGGGCGTGAATCCAGGGCATCTCCCTGTTGGGTCATTACTGGAAATAAGTCTCTTTAAAATAACCTAGTCTTTGCTGGCGCTGGGCCTGTATGTAAATGAGAAATGCTGGCGGCCACTTTTTAGGTCGGTGAGCATGCCTGGGGCTTTGCTGGACACACAAGCTCGGCCCTGCTTGGCCAGGACCTTGGCCTTTTCTCCTTCCTATGTGTGATTCCAAAACTGAGCAGTTCCCTGTCTGTGCAAACCATGTGGTCTGGCTTTGTTCTCCAGCAGGATGTCTCTTATGTTGTAGCAAGCTCTGGAACATAAAAAATAATTCCAACTTGGCGTGGGCTTGCTGGAGGGCCTGGCTCGGTCCGTGCCTTTGGGTTTTGTTTTATAGTTTTACCTCAACTCTTTCTAAAGCATGGAATTTTTTATACATTTTCCCATATTCCACTCTTTGCATCTGTTATATTGATGAACCCCTGTGCCTTAGAGAAGCTTCTGAGACATGTTCTTGCCAATGCAAATTTGAGTATGAGCCAGACCTGTTGGAACTCATTATGGCTCTGCATTAACTAAGCATGTCCCCTGGGACACAACTGACTCTATCTTGCCCTTGAACCTTGTGGGTGAAGAGTTGGTAGCACTAGGCAAGCTGTATTTCAAGGACGCAGGCCTGCCACTTCTGATTTTCTCATTGAGGAATTCCTGTTGAGGTCCTGAGGAAACCCCAGGATTCCTGGAGAAAGAAATTGAAATCCATTAATTGTAGGGAAGGGAGAGCTGACTTCATGTATGTGTGCATGAAGTCAACATTCAAATGAAAGTATGCATGTAAGAAAAGCCTGAAGTTCTTCAGTTACTGCTAAGGGGAAAAATAATTCAAAAATTCTAGGCTTGGAACACTGATATCTTTGGCTCTTGTGCTTTTAGCACATTAAGGTTCTGGTGTGATATTTTGATCTATAACTCAAAGAACTAAGAACTTGTTCAGGAAGAAGGGCCAGACTTCCAGTGTATATTGAACATAGCTAGCCTGTGTTTCTTGTTCTCATACTGCTGAATGTGGTTCACAGGATTAATGCCAATAAAATACCTGAATGATGGCTGTATTGGAGAGGTTGGTAGTCTTCCATCTTTGGAGTAGTTTTGTGCAAATATTATTGGAAGATTTTAAATGCAAATATACTACACAATATTATCAGAGAAATAATATGGGGAGGAAGTATTTGTTGCTCATATGCCTGTTTCCAGCTGCTCCACATGTTTAAAAACAATAGGAGGGGGGTGTTAGATGCCATCGGACCTGTTATATACCTGTACAGTGAACCCCCGACTAAAGACGCGTTCGAATAGCGTTATTTTCAATTAACTACGCTATCGACGCACCCCACGTGATCTCCTGCACTACGACAAAAAACTTAATTGTGCGCATTTTGATGGTTTTTTGTCGTTCTGCGGGAGATCTCCCATAGGAAACCGCAGAACGACATTTTCTGCATAACAACACTATTTGGGGAACCAAGTAACATCGTTATGTGAGGGTCTACTGTACTGTACTTTACTTTTGTTGGAGTAGCTGCTAGAATCCATCTTGCTACTTTGAGAAACATACAGCCTGTCATGCTTCTGGTTCATGGACTGGTATCACCTCTTCATCAATTCTTATTAAGCCCAACATCCAACTGCCATGTTTTTTTTACAGAGAATAAAGCAATACTTCTCATTCCAGTCGGACTCAGGTTTGTCTTATATGACAAGGTGAGTGATAGTATTGACTTTCAGAAGAACTGCAGGACTGTGTTGCTCTACAGAAAGCAATTTTTAAATTTTATTTTGTAACTACTTCAAGGGAAACAATACCCTGCAATCCCTATTGTACTCTTCAACATACCAAATGCTGTGAAGTATGAAATGCATAATTAACACAGGATCATTCAAGCAAAGAAGTGATGAAGGGTTAGTGACGTTTGACTTCTCTGTAGGCAATCTGAATAGCTGAGTGAGGAGGAGAACTTGGGAAAATTACTTTTGGGGCCGTAACTCTCATAGCCTTCCAAGAGCCATTCGGGCTGGGGGGGGGTCCACGTGCTGTAGTGAAAGCTCTGTTCTGCTTATTTGCTTATTTTTTCCACTTAGCATAAAAGCATGCCTGAAAAACTCTTAGATCAGACATAGACCCAGAGTTAAACATGCTGGGATCTTGTAAGGATTTTCCAGGCAGCAGGCAGGTGGTCAAAACGATGTTTATATTATCATTTTCCTCTGGTTCACAAATCACCATGGAGGATGTTGGCAAATGAATCTTCAGTCCCTTATATCACATCCCCCCCCCCTCATTTCTGCACATATACCGAAATGGTGAAAGTTATGACTCGACTTGACTTTTGACTTGACTTGATTTGGACTGTGTCTCCCAGAGTCCTACAATCAGTGATGATACTTTTGGGATTCCTGGGGGAAACGGTCTTACCTCAGTAACTCAGGAAACCTAAGTAGGTTGTGGAAAGTTGGAAAAATAAGACTTCCTTTATTCCACAGGTTGGCAAGCTGTGGCTGGCCATGTGTGGTTGGTCTGCATTTCCCCTGAGCCCTGGCTAGCATAGCAAAGGATGGGGGGAAAATCCCTAGGAGCTGCAGTCTGGACACATCTGAAAGGGTGCACTTTGCCCTGTTCTTGCTTTATATGGATTGCCAATGCTTGCTACAGTCTCTGTTGTTGCTCTAACACTCATTCAGTAGACACATGAAGGCAGATCTTTTTTTACTTCAGGATAGGTAATATATTTCAACTTCAGATCCAAATTAGTCCAGCCAGGGATGTTACAGAGGCGCATGCTAACAGGGAGTTGGGATGCAGAAGGAACCATAGGCTACAGCAGATGAAGCCCCCACTCCTATAGCTAGTCTGCGTTCTGGCACTATTGTCTCTTTTCCATCTATTCCCTATTATTATCTCAGTATGTCTTCCTTTGAGCTGAGTTTTAGCAGATTTTAAAGAGACTCTCTCTCTCACACACACATGCTTGGCAGTTGTTGCTTTTCTCATGACATGCAGCAGTAATGGCAGATCCCAGGGTGTTACCAGGAGGAGCTGAAGCAAAGATGTCTGGCAGTTTTTCTTTCAAAGACAAAGGCTGTTTTGTGGCGCTGCTGCTAAACAACTGTCTTTGGACTCATTTAATTCAGGCTCCATGTATTTCACGTGCCTTTGTGTCCCTCACCTGTTGTTACACCAAGAGACAGAGAGAAAAGAGCCCAGTAAGAACTGGAATGAGGACGAGGCAGTACCATAGGGGCCAGGAATCAGGATAAGCTCTAGAGGGTGTGGAAGGGAAGGCCACAAAAGCTGCCTTTTGTCTTAGGCTGAGTTCAGCTTTGAGCCTATATCATTGCTTCTCAGCAGGATCTCCTCAGACACCCTTATCCTCTAAAGCAGGTGTGCCTAAACTTTTCGGGCCACGTGCCGGTCATGTGGTTCAGCAGGCCAGTCACGTGGTTCCTCCCACTGAAAGCGGGAGTAAAACACATCTTGCAATCTGTTTTGAAACAGGATGGGATAGATTTTAAGCTGCCATTTTATCTGCTTAAACCAGGGGTGCCCAAACTATGGCCTGTGGGTGAGATCAGGCCCCCAACACCAATTCATCCAGCCCTCACTGCCCTCGTCACTCCCAGAAGCGGAAGTAAAATGTGCCCATACTGGTACATTTTACTTCCGCTTCTGGGAGCAATGAGGGCAACATGGGCTGGATGAATTGGCGTCAGGAGCCAGATCTGGTCCACGGGCCACAGTTTGGGCACCCCTGCTCTAAAGAATGGAGCTGGTGAGTACATTAGACAGAATAAAGCAGATGAATACTGGATGGATTCCTTTTTTGATTACAAACAGCTCCTTGCATGTAGTAAACAATAACGTCAGAGGGGAAAGCTGCCATCAAACCTTTTCCCTGAAATGCTTGCTCAAAACATGCAATGAGCTTTTCTCACAAGGAATGCTTTACTAGCTTATGATCTCTTCTGTCATGTTTTGAGCCAGTGGGGCATAGACAGCCTATGTGACAAGGCAGGTGAGATACCTGAAGCCATACCTCAGGCTTTTCTGGCTACCCTACCCATGGCAGTCTCCTTACCAGAAGCAAAGCTTCTCTGTGGGGGTAAACTCTGTGAGTGGATGCCTGCCTCTGGATGTAGACTGACGTGTGTGGGTGGGATAGAGAAAAGCAGGGAGAGAAGGTGAATACCTGTGTACATGTGGATATGAATGCCCACATTTGCCCCTGTCTCCATCTTCCAGTTATTGCTGTATGCTGTGTTTGCCACCAACCACAATGGTGAGTAGCTTACAACCTTCTGTCTGGCGAGTTTGGGACAATTCAGTTGACATTGCCAGAGCTGGTATTTAAAACCCAAACCACTCCTGGCTTGACACTGCCACCCTTGTTTTGGAACTCTCATGATACCCTCGGATAAATGGTGCCTTCCATGATGAAGGTCAATACAGTATGAAAGCTAGCATTTGCTTGTGATTTTTTTGGTGATATGACTGAGGGTATCACTCATGCCTTTGGATTGCAGCTCCCCAGCTGGCACCAACCAGAGAAATTACAGTTTGATAGTTTCATTTTAAAATAATGTCCACTGGCACTTGTCCATTGCTATATTGCAGTGATGGCAATCCTTGGCACTCCAGATGTTCTTGAACTTCAATTCCCAGAAGCCCTGATCAGCAGGAGTGCTGGCTTGGGTAATTGAAGTCCAAAGAACACCTGGAGTGCCAAGATTTGTCATCATGGCTATATTGTATGGGAGGGAAAAATCAGAGACATCAAGGAAGCAGATTCTTTCAATACCTGGTATACCATTGCCTGCTGATTAATAGAACTGTTACTGAGGGGCTTAAAAAATAATATCCAGAAGTTTGCCAGTAAGCTGTCTGTGCAGTGTTAAAAAACCAGCATTTGCATTGAGCTTCCTTTCTGGATAGGGGGTCGTGGTGGCTTAGTAGTTAAGATACTGAGCTTGAAGGTCGGCAAGTCTGCAATTTGAGACATGAACACTGCATGACAGAATGAGCTCCTGTTATCTGTCGCAGTTCCTGCCAACCTAGCAATTTGAAAAGTAGAAATTGCAAGTAGAAAAATAGGTACTGCTTTTGGCGGGAAAGGTAACAGTGTTCCATGCACTCCGGCAACTAGTCATGCCTGCCACATTACCATGGAAACATTTACAGATGCAAATAGTGCTGGCTCTTTGGCTGTAAATATAGGTTAGCACTGCCCTCTAGAGTCAGATATGACAGGCTTTAGAGCTTCCATAAGAAACTACCTCCTTTCTGGATGAAGAAATGGAAGATACATATTTGTATGCTAAATAAAATGTCTGAATTCGAAGATATGATTCACTGGCCCTGCCTGAACAGAATTTGTATGGGTTCAGACAGCAGCTAGAAGGAGTAATTCTTTTCCTGTCCCATGGTCCCATATTTGGCGTCTCTTCTAAATAAACTACTGAAGAAAGGAGGGGAAGAGGATTAATACATGGAGATTGCATCCCTGCTAAAATGATGTCAAATGACTGCTTTCCAAATCCATAGATTTTTGTCAGCAGCAACAAGAAGACCTGCACTATCACACACAAAAATTATCCCACACTCCATTGATGCATGGTGGGTCTGAGTTCTTTAATGAATGTATGAGAAAATAGCAAAAAAAAATCCTTGTACCATTAAAAAATAGTAATAACACTTCTCCAAAATATGAGCAGAAACGCAGTGTCATTATATATAACAATACATTTTGCAGAACTGTTGGCAGATTGCTACAAGTTGTATTTGTCACTTGTATATGTCACTTGTCTTTTGGAATTTAAAAGAAACAAATACAACGACTATTCTTTTCAATAGACACTTCTAGAAAATAGAGCCAAGTAAGAAAGCCTAAGACACTTTGATGGTAGAAGGCATAATTAGGCTGTACATTTAAGTACAAGGGGGAAGGGTGTTTAGAGGAACCCCTTCTGTCTATCTGCAACTCACCCATATGGTTTTATCCTCTAGACAGAGTTTAAACATTGTGAGGGTTTGGACATGACTCACCATACCTGATCAAGCACACATAACTACCCAGGGCCTTAGTTAATGGATTCATAGCTTTCCCCCCCCCCCCCCCGCCCCCAAGACCATATGAAAACATCTTTACCATCCCAAAGTGCCAGCCAGGATTTAGCAGAGAGGTTTGGCTTGGGTTTGCTAAACAGCCTGTGGGTGGGCCTTTGGACTGCAGAGAATCCCTCAATTATCTTGACCATAGAGCAGCCGAGCCCTTCAAATCTCCTCCATCAAGCAATGCCTTGATGAATTTGTATTATTAGCCAGCACACTCAAACCACTTTAAACTCCTACACCCCTACCTCTGTCATACACTCTGCCAGCCTTTGGCTTCATGTTGTCAGTGTGCATGCTGCATGTACAGAGAAAGTAGATGTGAATATAAAGAGGCATTAATGGAGCAGAGGAGAGGAGTTTTGCTTACTAGGTAGGGTTAAAAGGCATTGAAAGAGATGTGTGAGCACCAAGCCAGAGCAGGAGAAGAGCCTGGAATTGCATTGCATCCTAACCAGGAAATTCCTAAGGCTGGGATAAATGAAGGCTGGAAGCAAGTTCTGGAGGCAACCTTTAAACAAAGAAGCTATGAGATTGTGGGAGTAAGGAGAGCTTAGGTTGGGAGAATTAGGTAGAAAGCAGTGACAGAACAGACTTTGTGGGAATGGGTTGTGGGGTATAAGGAGAACTGAGTGAGATTGGTATAGGGAGGAACTAATGTGCAAACAGATTTTTGTTGTAGTTCAGTTGCACAGTCGATTCTGACCCTTTGCGACCCTATGGACCATTGATCTCCAGGCACCCCTGTCCTCCACCATTCTCCTTAGCCCACCCAGCTCTGTGCCCACTGTGTCTACAATACCATCTAGCTATCACATATTTACCCCCCTTCTTCTTTTGCCCTCCACCTTTCCCAGCATTACGCCCTTCTCAAGTGAATCCTCTCTTCTCATTTGATGTCCAAAGTACTTTATCTTTATCTTTACTATTTGACCTTCTAAGATCGAACTATTTGTTATTCTCACTGTCCAGGGGACTCTCAAAACTCCCCTCCAGCACCACATTTCAAAGGCGTCTATTCTTCTGCGCTCATCTTTCCAGATTTTACCAAGGCCAAGTTGGACCTGGATGGGAACTAGCACCCTCTATGCAAAATGCACAGTAGACACTTGTCATCTATCCTTATAAACTGGATTCTAGGTTCTTTGCCAAATGACAAACACAAAGTACAGTATTAGAAAGTACTTATTGCTTACACCGGATGCTGACAGAGTAAATACAAAACCTGTATATTACAGCAAGGTTATTTGAATATTTAGTGTAATTGCTAAAATCCCATAAGTTTAACAAAATGGCTTAACATATCTATAGCATTATCAGAATATATAAATAATAAAGAAAACCTGCAATTTTTTCAATGCAATGTACTGACGCAAACTTTAACATTATATGATTAATCAGAAGGAAAGTTAAAATAAGCTTTCTCTAAACAGCTTATAATAGCACTTACAGCATTTAAGGCACTTACCACTTATTTTTATTTATTTATTCTTAGATTTTTATGCTGCCCACTCGGGGAAACCCGACTCAGGGCGGCGCACAACGGTAAACACAGATAAAATACAGTAAAATATAACAAACAGATTAAAACTCTCACTCGACCACCCAACAACCCACCCTCCCACTCCCACCCCATTTAAAAGACTAAAAAGGGAATAGGGAATGGAGGAATACTGCAGTACACAACACAAAAAGGAGGGACAGTTGAGCTCTAGTTGGAAATAAGCCAACAGGCTGGTGCTGTATTCCCATTAGGGCCCCACACCTGCCCTGCCAGCCAGGTTTTCACTCCTTTCCTGAAAGGCAGCAATTCTGTCTGTAGCCTCAATTCTGTTGGAAGGAGGTTCCAGAGGGTTGGTGGGGACACGGAGAAGGCAGTGTATAAATGAAAAGAGGATACCATATCAGATTTATCAATACGTTCATACTGAGGTACACTTGATTTTTTTATGTTAAAAGAGAGAGAAGAAGGAAAACTATGCCATTCTAAAAATACACTATCAAAATCTATACTCTCCGTTATACAGTTAAGAAAGAGTTAACACAGTTTCTAAGTCACAGGAAGTTAACTACCGTATTTGCTGGTGTTTAAGACCCACTCCCCCCCCTTAAAATACACTGGAAAATGGAGTGTGTCTTGTACTGTATATAGTGACCTATAGTGGGCTATTTTGGTAATAACAGGGTGCATCTTATACTCCGATGTGTCTTATACGCCGGCAAATACGGTATGTTTTTAAAAGTGAAACAACACTCTTACAATAGGAGACTTAATATTTTCAATACTTAATTTTAATTAAAACAAAATGCATCAATATGGTAAAATAAAAAAGAAAACTGAATCATAGAACAATTGGGTGAATTAAAAGTTCTCTGTTCTCAGTGAGATTCCTTATCACTGTTTTGGTATACAGTATTTAATGTAAGCATAACCTTTCCTGGCAGAGTTCCCAGATGATCTGTATCTGTAAACAGCAAGTCAGGCATTCAAGCTAAGGCTGGCATCAGCCAATACTGGATTTAAACTGTAAAGAGGCTTGTATTTATACTTTGAGGGAGTGACACATTTCACCACCACCACCTTATCTGGGCACCTAGATGGGCTTTGCTTGGCAGTTAAGCATCACCTTTCTGGCTGGCGAGGGCTTAAATACTCAGCCCTCCCTCTCTAGCTGAGCAGATTTTTCTGCTTTAACTGACTCATGTAAGTTTATAACGCCTCGTACATTGCTTTTAAAAGGTAAATGCTTTCATGCCACTTTTTATTAATTTATACACTCTGACACAGGGAATATAAGATTGATAGAAGCTAGCAGGTCCTTATGCAGAAGAAAGGATACTTCAGAATCTGTCTACGTTGACTCTTCCAGGCTGGTGTAGAACAAAATTTTTAAAGCCACTTGAGTTTGGTGGGAGGAGCAAAATGCTGTTTGGCACAATCCCGACTGCCATACAGCATTTTGTTTCTCTGATGGGTGAGCCCCATCAGCTCCATATTAGAAGAAATCCAGTCAGCAACAGGAGTAACAGCACTTTGCAGCTGTCAGGGGAAGCTCTTCTCCCATCAGATACAAAGAGGCCATTCCCCACCCCACCCCCACCACTATTCAGAGTGTGGAAGAGGAGACATCACTCCCCCGCATCAGCTGTAAAGTGGCTATTTTGGTTTTACCCTCATGTCCACTGCAGAGTCCCATCAGTGAGCAGAATTAGGGGAGGAAAAGTCACTTTACAGCTTATTGGTCTCAGTGGAGGATGCAGGGAATAAAAGCAGTGTTACATGGTCCCACTCTATTTTATCCCATCTCCAGCAGGTGAATATGCTGGTGATAGGATAAAATATAGCAAAACAATTTCATTTAGCCCCTTATGGAGTCTCAAAGAGTTGTGGGGTGCAGTGGATTGCCCCTGCCAGCATATGCACACAATCAAAACCAGCCCACTCCAAATAGTTGGCTATATGCATGTGTAGACAGCCTCTCAGTCCCAGCTGTCATTAATTCTTATCTCAATGAATGAAATGCATCAGTTTACTTAGATTAGAGCAGGGGTTCCCAACCTATGATTCATGGGCCAGATCCGGCCCCAGAGGCCAATTCATCGTCATTCCTGGAAGCAAAAGTAAAACATGTCCATGCATGCACAGAATGCTGCCATAAAAGACCCACAGCTGTCATGGGTGCATTTTACATCCACTTCCGGGTGGGCAGAACCACATGACCGGCCCACAGCCTGAAAAGGTTGGGAACCCTTGGATTAGAGTCAAACTCAGGTTAACACTCGCCAACCTTTTGAGGTGTTTTTTAAAAAAAAAACCCATCTTATTGCTCAGTGTAATCTTTGCAGTTTTTCAAGACACTGTAAGTTGCATGCTAGATGGATGTCAAAGTGGCAGCAATGTAAGTGCCCATGGACGGAATAATGTTCAAATTTCGTGGGGGGAAACTAGAGAAAGAAAATAATACTTTTAAGAACACAGCTCCCAGAATACACCAGCAACTTGGATACTCTGCATTGTAGTTTTAAAAAAATGTAATATTTCCTGTCTCTAGGGAAAACCCAGCTTGAGTTCTTTTCATAATGCAAACTGGTTATTTTCCATTAACTTCATACTGTGAAGTGATTTTTTTTCCCCTCTCAATCTGTCACCCTGTCTTGGTTTGAGTGCTTTTTTCCAGACATGGAGTGAAACAGCATCCTGGAGTAGTGAAACCTACATCCTTTCTCACAAGGTTCCAACAAAACCCAACTCTTATTTTGTTTGGAAATTAGGTCTACTACAGAAAGAACGAGAGAGATGATTTTGATTCTTCTTTTTGGCCATGGTTTTAATAGATTTTTCTTGATTTGCATGCTGTGTTGAGGAACGCCAGACACAAAAATGATTTAGGAAATTTGGAAGTCCAAGGGATTAACATGTCTCTCCTCTAACCCTTGAAGCCAGTTATTTTGCAAGCCTGCGTGTCTTCTGTTTCTTCGGAGAATTGCTGTTGCTAAGTCATAGCAGCATTTTCTGTGGACATTTTGCATCTGGCTAAGCTGGTTGAGGTTGACTGGGGAAATCTTGCTCTTCCAGGGGGTTGCGCTAGATGGTCCATGAGATCCTCCCTAATCCCTTCTTTCTTGGCCCCTTGCCCAGTCTAGGCAGCTCATGACGGTTCCTAGCAGCTGCTGTGAGGTGCCACCAGCTTGCTCAACGACTGGGGGATTTCTCTGTGCAGCTGTCAGCCACTAGAGCTATCCAACTATCTTTCACACCCAACAGCTGTAATGGGATTTGACAAATTAGAAAGATATTAATACAGATTGAGCATATGTGGCAGAGGAAGGGAATAGAAAGCAGAGCTTGGCCGGGTGATTCTGGGAGTCATAATTTTTAAAAAAAGTTGGGGTGGGTAAGCTTTCAAAGCTCTGTTGGAAATGTGGGGAATGGTTTTGTTTATTCATGGAGGGTGAAGTCAAGGTTGTCCATTTGTTTGTTTGTTGTATATAATATTTTAGTAACATTTTAAAAAATCAAAACAAAATTCAAAACAAGAAAAAGGTCAAACAATAATCAAGCCAAAGTCAGGTGATTGTAGAAAACCAATGAAACCAGTGAATGAAGGCTAGTCAGACCTATTCAGGTCAAGAGATATACAGTCACCAATGCAACTGGCAGCATTTCTTTTCTAACCCTGCCCCTTTATCATCATCTCCATTTGCTAACATCACCACCTTTTTCTTTGCCCTTGGCAGTTTTTATCCTCTTTCCACCTACCCACTGTGCGCCTAAGTGTGTGAGTGAATATAAGCTACAGATTTTAGAGACATGGTTTACCAATATTTTTGTTTTAAATGTATTTCAGGCTGTTTCTTCATCTTTTGAATGAACATTCTTTTTTTAAAAAAAGAATGCATAGGGTTAAAGTGCTTTAGTGCAAACCTTAGTCAACTGTAAAGGGAGCAATTATCACTTAAAACTACAGTTTTCAAAGACATAGTTTTCAGCAATTTTTTTTGTTCTACATGCATTTCATCCTTCCAGTGCATATTGCTCTTGATTCAAAGTGCTTTAAAAAGAAAATAACAAAAATAATAACACTGAAAGGGTTTTCCAGTATATCAGTATGACACTTGTTTAGAATGTGAACTGATATTCTATTACTTATCACAGCAGAGTCTATATTACAAAAGAAAAAGTTATTCTAGTGGTAGTGCAAACCAGTGGGAGGAAAGAAGCAGAAGTGTTTGCTCACACACCACAGCCTTACTACGTACATCATAATCTATGTTCTTGAGACACACCCAACTGATCAAATTGTATTGGATATTCACACCAAAAGATTGGATATACTCAGCAGCATCTATAACGTTGTGTAATTATCGGGGGGGGGTGTCAAAATGATCAATGAGAAGCATGAGACCAACAGCAGGACAAAATCTGTCTGGTCATGCTCTCATTAAAGGAGATAGTTGGAATGAATCCTGTTCCACTCAGAGTCCAAAAAAATTCTAAACACTTAATTTGAAAGAAACTAGCAAATGAGTTGAACTGGTAAATAATAGTTCAATGGGTTTAGTTATCTGGCTGCGGAACCAAGATTGAGAGTTTGATTCCCCACTTTGACAAGTGGTGGACTTGTTTATTCATAGGGTCCCTTCCTTCTTCTTATTCTTCTGCCATATCCAAATCCAAATATTGGTGATCTTCATGGTGAACAGCCATGAAGACTGTCAGGAGAATATAATGCAGTGGCCTTTCTTCTGCCTTCCACATCGCAGCATGACCCTGTACCTCTAATCCAGTGACATGAGTCACTTTCTGGTCCTGAGCCCTTTTTGCACACAAAGTCCTCATCAGTCCTTGGCCAGTATTGATGAAGCTGCTGCCCTCCATCAAGATGGATTCAAGTGGATTTAATCCATTTGGGGACCATCACCCTTCCCTGTGTACTTCTCCACCCAAGGCTGTTTGTCCTCAGAGTTGTCAGGTTAGTTGACCACTGCCTGACACTTGGGATTGAGTCACTGGCAGTATGGTCTACTCTATTACCATAGCAGGATAACCTGGCCAGAGCCCCTTCTAGCTCTGCAATTCAATGATAATGGTGTTGGTGGTGATGATAAAAACTGAAATGAAGAAAAACATAGAAAGTAGATCTGTTTAATATGAATATAACTCAGGTAGATTTGAATGATTGAAGGGTTAGCATTATTTTGAAGCGAATTGGTACTTGTCATAATACACTTGTTCCATTCTTATCTTTGATAAATAGGCTTTTGTACTGATTCAAAACTGATAACGGGTCAGTAGAAATGTGTGTGCAAGCCATGGGAAGCAAGTCTCATTCAAGCCACTTTAAACCCCTTTCAAAATAATTGTCTGTCTCTGGGCTCAATTCAAACTTGCTGGATGCAATACAAGAATCAAGTACATTCAGGCAGGTTCTAACACCAGCTGACCTTGTGAACAATTCATTTGCCAGAAAGCCGAGACCAAACCTGTGCAACTCTGCTTCCACCTCTTCTTCGTACTCCCAGACTTCTTTTTTTCTTTTCTGTGCTGGATAATGAGGATATTTTCTTTTTTAAAAGCCTAATTCTTTACACTGTAATTCAAACAGCATCTTGCATGGCTTGTACAAATATGTTCCTCTTTCAAAGATCTCATCCTCCTCTACTTCCTTTGAACACACAGCCTATCGGAAATTATCTGTTACTAGCAAGTCATCCCAAGGGTGTCTTTTAAAGGGTACACACAGCAAAGTCAATATTTAGTGCCACAAGCAAAAAAAGATTTGTGCAGCTACATCCATGTATGTGAGTTTGTGAGTCAGAGCACAGATAATCACTCCTAACTGGATCGGTGCTGGTGGCAGCCGCAGGACTTAATTTTCACATACTGTATAGTAGTGTTAGCAGTCAACAACAAGGGCAGCAGCACAACACATAAACATATAGGAGGCATGCTGGAAAATTGCATCACTTTAGAGGAGAATAAGTGTCTGTCCAGTCTGCCCATTTTGGTGCATCTGGATCAGTCGGGAAATATTTGTTCCTATTTGTGGGGAGGAGCAATGGTGCATTTAGTGTGCTCCTCCCATCCAAACAGGAACCAAACTTTCAGTCTAATTAAACATCTTCCTTGACCATTTGTGAATGGTCAGAGGAAGTGAAATTATATATATATATATATATATATATATATATATATATATATATATATATATATATATATATATATATATATATATATATATATATATATATATATATATATATATATATATATATATATATATATATATACACACACACACACACACACACACACACACACACACACACACACACACACACACACACACACACACACACACACACACACACACACACACACACACACACACACACACACACACACACATCTAGATCACCGCTGATGCAACATATCACTTAAATGCTTTAAAAGTTTTTATCTGTGATTAAAAATCTCCCTGCAGCTCTGGTTTAAATTGGCAATGCACAGACATACAAAGAAATAGTCCCTTCATAGGTGATCAGGGGAAGTTTTCAATTTCTGGAAACTGACCCTGGAAGCTGCTTTGGCAGCAGCAGGCACTGGGAATAACAGAGATGAGAGTGTGGAAAAATAGCAGAGACCGATGATGGCAGCCCAAAAGGCATGCGTTGGAGGGAGACTGGGCCTTCTCCAGCATCCACTCCTCAAAGAGTGGAGCTAATGTCTGTCTGGACAAGCTCTAAATTATCTTGCTTCTGTCTTCTGCCTCTAAAAAAATATGGACATATGAAGAAGAGTTCATACAACATGTCAGCTATCAATTGCACCTCTGGTAGCATCCCTTTCAAAAACAACTGATAAAAACTTGAGAATTTTACAGATTGATTTGTTAGGAAGCTTAAACATTGAAACTTTAATTCATGAGGTAACCGCTTAGGTCCCCCTTTCTGAGACAGTGACTTTGTATAATGACCCATTGTTGCTGACTCATTAGTCCTGTGAGACTCTCTGGACTGATTTGATGACATATCTGCTATTACTTGTGGACAGTAGTATTCAATGTGGTGGTGGTTTGGGGTGATTTCTCATGCGAAATCTGTACATGAGTCAAGAAGCAACAGTTAGTACAGAATACGGAATGACGGAGTGGTTTGTAATAGGAAAAGGAGTAAGACAAGGCTGCATTTTGTCACCCTGCTTATTCAATTTATACACAGAACACTTAATGTGCAATGCAGGGATGGACGAATCACAAGACGGGATCAAAATTGCTGGGAGAAACTTCAACCATTTAAGATATGCAGATGATACTACCCTAATGGCAGAAAGTGAGGAAGACCTGAAGAAGCTCCTGATTAGGTTGAAAGAAGAGAGTGCAAAAGCTGGATTGAGACTCAACATCAAGAAAACCAACAGGCCATAACAGGCCATGGGAAACAGATGGGGAAGAAGTAGATGCAGCAACAGACTTTAATTTTACAGGATCGAAGATCACTGCAGATGGTGATTGCAGCCATGAAAGAAAAAGGAGACTGATTCTTGGGAGGCAAGCTATGAGAAACCTGGGGAACATAGTTAAAAGAGACATCACCTTGAAAACCGAAATTTGCATAGTCAAGGCAATGGTATTCCTGGTGGTAATGTATGGTTGTGAGAGCTGGACCATTAGGAAAGCTGAGCGCAGAAAAATAGGTGCCTTTGAGATGTGGTGTTGGAGGAGAGTTTTGAGAGTTCCCTGGACAGCGAGGAGAACAAATAGGTTGATCTTAGAAGAAATCAACCTTGACTGCTCCTTAGAAGGTCAAATAGTAAAGATTATGCTAAAGTACGTTGGACATCAAATGAGAAGAGAGGATTCACTTGAGAAAGCCTTGATGCTGGGAAAGGTAGAGAGCAAAAGAAGAAGGGGGCGGCCAAAAATGAGATGGCTAGCTGGTATTGTAGACACAATGGGCACAGAGCTGGGTGGGTTGAGGAAGATGGTAGAGGACAGAAGAGCCTGGCGGGCAATAGTCTATGGGGTTGCAAAGGGTCGGAATCGACTGTGCGACTGAACAACAACAAACAGTAAAAGAAGTGAGTGAGTGAGTGCTCGCTCCTAAAGCAAACTAGTTATTGATGGACATCACACTGGTCTATATTCATATCTATAGTAGGTTTTTAAAAACTGAGGGAAACTGCACCTATATTTGCCCAATCCATTCATATCTGCTTTGATGTAGTTTGTAGGCTGACAACACTGCACACATGCCCAGCTAAAATCTCATTTCAGAGCTAGGAAAATTACCATTTGCTCTCATAATTTCTTCCCAGTGACTCATGCCTCTGATGTTCCTTTTCCTCCAACCCCACTTCTCTTCCCCAGTACCTTCTGTGCCCAGTCCATTACTACCAAATGTCATCGTGGGCATCTGGTTCATAGCATGACTTGTATGCTGCCCTGAGCCAAAAAGAGAACCCAATTACAAAACACCACCTTATACCTTTTCAAGGAGATCCTGAACACCTCGTTGCACCTGGTTCGGTCATGAGACGGTTATTGCATAGGCCACACAGGACAACACAGGATTCTGTTTCAGCAGCCACCATTGTTTTGCCTCTGTCTCTTCATGGGAAAGAGGTACTCCCACTAATAAACTTTGTATTCAATGTAGTATCTATCTGAAATTGTGTCTCTTTGTATGTATACATGTGCAACTGATGGGTGAGTTGGTGTACAGCTGAATGGATGGGTTTCTAATCCCTTTTTGATGGACTTCTGCTTTATCTGCCTTGTTAGCAGTCTTGTCCATTTGGCTGCCTGGCAGGGAATCCATGTCAATTTTGCAAGCTTAGAAGGCTGCTGTCCCTCATGTACAAAGAGATTTATTGGAAGCGGACAAGACAGTTTCTTATTTTCACCCTCTTTCTCTCATCCCTGACTCATTATAAGTAGTATTAAATTCCATCGCCCATTATCAAAGCCATCCTTGGACTGCCCCAATGCTCTCCTGCCCTATATAATGCTTCCACCCCCATCGCACAATTTTCTCTAATGCATTGGACAAGGCAGCGAATGACCCACCCTTTTATGTAAATAAAGTGGCAAAGAGTTTAATCCCATTAGGGGGAGATTAGTCCCTTCTAGAATTAAAAGGTCGCCAGGGACAACAGAGGACGGAATTGATTCTCTCCATCCATCCACACACACACACACACATCCCAGTTTTTTCTTTCCCCATTGTATTCCATCTTTCCCCCTCCCCCAACACACACATCCCAGCCCGATCCTCTTAGTGTCTTCGTCTCAGACAGTTTGATCTGGGGATGGCCTCCATTTAGGGCTGTCTCTTGTCAAGAGTGGTTTTAGCAACATGCTTGCTAATGAGTATCTCAGTAGATGGAAGGAAAGCAAGAATGGGACAGGGTGCTTTTGATACTGCTGCTGTTGTTGTGTTGTTGTTGTTTTACAAACACTTGGTAGAAGCAAATGTAGTCATCTGAACTATTTTTGTTCCACCTTGAAAATGGAATGATTTCTTGTAATTAAGGCAGTCTGTGTTTTTGTCTTTTAAAAAACCATATTACAAGCTCAAAAATAGCCTTGAACATGAGTAGTCATTGGCAAATTTTAGAAAACAGAAGAAAGGTGGTTTTTCCCCTCATCTATACCTATAAAGCAAAGGTGTGGGTTTGATGTCCGGAATGGGATGCCACACCCCTTGTCCAAACCCCGCAAAACTCAGCACACACATACCTTGCACACATGAGCAGGTCACTGTTGGGGTCCTGAAGCCCATGGGGGTTGGGGTTGCCCCCTAAATTGATCTGCAAAGGGGGTATATTCGACAGGAGGGTTTGTGTCTGCCCCAGTGCTAGGCCAGCCAGGGGGGCATTGTGATGTAATCGCCAAGCTCACATCACAGGCCCAACCCTGGCCAGTGGGTTTCCCGGGCAACACTGGCACTCAGCTAGCCAGGTTGGAACTACCCGGGCGAAGCCAGGCACCCCTGCTAGTGTGTTAATATTATTGTGGACTAGTCATTCCCCAAAGATACATCTCCAAGGCTGACATAATAAATAAAAATAAAACTTAAATCGCAGTTGGAATCACTGTTTTGAAAAATATGTATTAGAAAGCTTGATGTTTATTAAAATATATATAGTAAATATGTACTGAAAGGCATCAACTGCCCAAAATGTCTTTCCAAAATCACAGGGATAATAGGAGAAAAGGAAATGAGAGTTCATTTTGTTATGCCATAATTGACTGAGCCTTGCAAGACTCCCCCCCCCCCCCCCAGTCACCTGAAGATTGCAGTGGATGGCAACTATTGTGATGGGTTATTTCCTCTAGTGCTTTGTACAACATACTCAATGCCCTGTGTTTTTTTGCATCTCTGACATAGTTTTAAGTCAATCTCTAAGGGCCAATCCACATCTGGCATTTATTCCCCTTTAAATGGAGGGTTTTGCACTGGTGTTAGAGGCATTTCCCCCCACCATCCTTATGACATTCACCTTATTTCACTTAGTACAGTGTATTTCTCTCTGACTTTCCTCTCCTTTTCATTCCTTGTGGAACTATGGTTAAATTTTAGTATGACTTTTTTGAGGAAGGGAACTTAACATTAAGGCCAATACGAAACCCTCCAAGTGTCAGAAAAATCTCTCTTCCTTTAGCGACAAAATGAAGGTTGGTTAAAATGGATAGCATTTGTAGAAACAGGTGGCTATTTGCAGTCATTCAGCCATTTGCCCAATTATATACAGTACACAGAAAGTAAGGAAAACTGGACATGTCCCCAAACTGGCAACTAGCTCCTTGGCTTTGCCATTTTCTAATCTTATCTTTTGCTGGCCAAATGTATGAGTTTTCTTCAAACTGGAGATCCTATTGTGTTACTGCTTGCATGCAGTTTCTATGAACAGCTGTTGTTTTCTATCACCGAGCATTTTTAAAAGGGGACAAAGCAACACAGGACAAGCAACTCTCCAGAAGGACCAGAAGCGTCAACATTATCTGAATAATATTATGTGGCCATCATAGTACTGGCAATGAAATGCTGCTCTGCCATTTCCTTCTTAGAATTCTGAGTTTTTTGTCTGGCCTTTGGAAAAATTACTGAGAGATCTCATAGAAAATCAAATGTTTCTAGTAGATGGAGAAAGTATGGCTATGATTATTCATTTCCTAAAGTGAATGTATTTGTATGCCTCTACAGATAAATCCTGTGATATTAGCAAAAGTAAAGGTCTCCTTTGCTCGAAAGCCAGTCATATCTGACTCTAGGGTTCAGTGATCATCTCCATTTATAGCCAAAGAGCCAGTGCTGCCTGCGTCTGCAGAGGTTTCCATGGACATATGGCAGGCATGACTAGACACCAGAGTGCACGGAAAACTGTTTACCTTCCCATCAAAGTGGTGCCTATTTATCTACATGCAATTTCTTGCTTTTGAACTGCTAGGTTGGCAGGATCTGGGACAGAGACAGAAGCTAACTCTGTCATGCAGCACTCTGTTTCGAACTGCTGACCTGCCAAGCTTCCAGTCATCAAGTTCAGTGTCTTAACCACTAAGCCACTGCACACCTTAGTAATAGAAAGCCACCTTTTTTTAATGAAATGTGCCATGGTTACAATTGCAATTTTAGATAAACTCATGAAGGGAGTATCCCATCTATACAAGAAATACTGCAAAATGTTACAATATATGGGGTGGGGGGTGGGGGGAGCAGCTTGGTTTTTCCTCCCTGAGACAATTTGTGGTCACCAGAGGGTTCCAGCTTGCCAGAGAACATCTGGAGCAGAGAAGAAAGAAACAAATGACTTGAAGGGCAAGTAGTTATGTACGGAATAATGGAATGAGAAGTGGGAAGCTTAGGCACATACATCTGAAAGACTACCAATCTTGAGATTGAAATGCAAGAGCAACACAAGAGAAAAATGTAAGATTCAGGAAGAGTGATCGAAATGAAGATAAACCTAAAGCTGTGTGAACAGAAGAATTGTAGATGGAATGATGTGAAGACTCTCCTCTTACCTGATCCTCCCCCCCCAAAAAAAAAAACCCCACCATAATTGGGTCATTGGCCTTTCCTGGACATATTAGCTGGACCACCCTAACTGTGAACAACAGAACAGATGTTGCTGGCATTTGCTGTTGGCTTTTCCCCATCACCATGTGTGTTTCGAAAGTGATGAATTTCTGCACTTGCTAATTAGTCTCTAATTAGCAAACAGAGTGTAAACAGCCACAGCAGATGGGCAAAGAAAGGATTCAGAATGAGAAACTTTTGGTGGTAAGGTCCAGTCTGAACCCCCATCATGGGAGGAAATGGCAAATGAAACTGACTTCCACCAGTGATACACATGTACACAGTAGCATGGAAAGTCTCTGGGCTGGTGTACCTACAGGCATAGGGCAGATTTGTGAAAATGTTTATAAGTCAGGAAAGATTGAAGGCAAAAGGAGGAGAGGGCAGCAGATAATGAGATGGTTAGACAGCATCGTTGCAGTAGATCTGGGCAGACTCAAGAGGATGGCAGATGACAGAGGAGCCTGGCATGCAGTGGTCCATGGGGTCACAAAGGGTCAGACTCGACTGTGCTACTGAACAACAACATTTAAGTCAGGCTTGTGTTCAGGACTTATTGGTGCATGAACAGATGAAGTAAAGTAACATGATGTAAAATCTGAGCATACTTGAGGGCTGTGTCTTTATGAATAGACATGGCAGAAAGTTCTAGTATGTACCACAGATACAAACCTAAATATGCTGAATAGAATGTCTGTGCTTTGTGCACTTTTTATACCTCATGTGCTGCAGAATGTCACCTCCTGGCTTATAACTCAAAACCTGGCAGCAGCTGAATGCAATGAGCCAAGAGTCCTGGCACAATCTGCTTCTGAGAGCAGCGGCCAAAGCAGAGTCACATCCTGGGAGAACTTGGAGAGGTTAGCCCAACACATGAAGAACATAGCACAATAAGTACTCACATTCCAGACAGCCAAAGGGGGGTGGGCAGATTCCAAGGTGCCCGTATATTTTAGGAATCCAAAGGAAAGCAAGATCAGCATCTCACAAAAGTGCACAGAGATGTTGATTACACTGGAAGCAGCTATTCAGCTCCAGAGGTCTTTGTGCAGTTTGTGCAATAGAAGGAACATGATAAAAACAACAGTCATTTCTATTCCAATCATGTGGCTTTAAGAAAAACAGATAATTCTTCAGCAGGGCTGCTAGATGAGGTGGCTATGTTCCCTGTGAAGGGCAAGCTGCATGGCACAGAGGTGCATGGACCTCTCTATACTTAGTGTTTAGCAGATGTCCTTCTATAAATCCCATCACTTTCAATAGCTTGAGTACCCAGCATGATGCAGTGGATAAAGTGACAGACTAGGAATCAGGAGACTTGGTTTCTGATCTCTGCTCAGCCATGGAAACTCCAAGGGATGGGAAAGGTGGCCCTTGTAAAACTATTCCTTAAATATATCACTTCCCTTGAAAGCCCTGTTAGCATCGCTGTAAATCTGATGTGACTTGATAGCATGTAACATACACAAGGAGAAGCTAGATTAAAATGTATTAGAGACAGGGTCTTTTCTGTAACAGCATCCCTGTTGAAGATGTAGTGAAATTCCTGTTATGCAGCCTTCCTCAACTGGGAAACTGAAGGGTGTTTAGTCGGCCCCCTCTTTGAGACACTTCAGAATGGGCAGTTTTGCTGAGCTGTTAATGGTCTTTAATGTTTTATTATATTGAATCTCTTGCTGCGGCTTTGTTGTTCTTTTTAAAGTGCCATGTGTTTATTACACTTTTATTGCTGTTTTATTTGAATTTGTAAATTGCCTCATGTCCCTGGCAGGCAGAGGGCTGATGATGTCAAATGAACAGACAAAAAAAAAACAAAAGCCATGAGGAGCTTGTTAAAGATCTGGTGGGGAAAGAACACTATTCCAGATTCTCAAAAGCAAAGAGGAGAAATGCAATGCCCCTCAAGAGTTGCTGGATTGCAGCTCCAACTAGATTGTGTGAGATGAAGTTGATAGAGATGGAGGCCTCCATCCAGGGGATAGACCCAGCTGGAGTAGACCCACTGATCAATGGGAACTTGGTAATCTGGATAGGTTTGATTGAATTAGGTCAGGGGTGCCCAAACTACAGTCCAGGAGCTGTATCTGGCTCCTGATGCCAATTCATCCGGCCCATGAAGCCCTCGTCACTCCCAGAAGCGGAAATAGGGGCACATTTTACTTCCACTTCCAGGAGCGAGAAGGGCTTTGTGGGCTGGATGAATTGGTGTCAAGGGCTGGATCTGGCCCCTCGGGCCATAGTGGCCAGCTCCCTGAACCACGTGCCCGGTCCGTGGGCCAAAAAAGTTTGGGCACCCCTGATTTAGGTGGTTAACTCTACTTGGAATTAGTAACTATATTTCGGCTTGGGAATCTGGCAAAGTTGAGTGGCCCACAGATTCCTCACTCTTTCTATAAAACAAGGTTAGGCAACATACGGCCCTTGGATAACATTGTGGGATATCTCTTGGATTGAAGTCTGCTCAAGAAAAAGGGTGTCACCTCTACTGAATAATAGAAAGTAGTAATGACTGGAGGTCTAACAAACCTTTCACTAACTTCCTTGGTATAATTCAGAGCTTGGGAAAGCAGATTTTGTAGTTTCCAGAGTTCCCCTGCCAAGCACAGCCATTTGAGTATTCTAGAGCTGTAGTTCAAGAAAGCAATGTAGCAGCATTCCAAACTTCCTATCAACCAGTCATGGATGTTCCTTAACTATCTTTTGCCAGCACTACAATACCAACCTGTCTCTCTGAAGAAATTGGAATAAAGGGCTTTGTTATTCATGCAGCCCTTTGTTCTGACCTGGCTTTGGATGTAGAATGGAATGGGAAAGAATCACAGTTGGTCAGCTTCAGGGTGGTAACTGAATTACAACCATCTGTGTCTACTGCCACCTGCAGGAAATGAATGGATTGCAGGAACAGGCAGGTAGGTGGCTGAAACGTGGTGAGGGACAGGATGTGGACATTTTGTTGAAATAGAGGAAGAGACCATGAAAGATAAGACAGGTAATGAGTGTACTGGAGACTTGGGTAGAAAAAACAGGAAGATGCTAGTTGTTGAAAGATGGAGCAAAAGAATTGCAAATGCGAAATCTTGTGTCTGCTGGGAGATAAAGGGTAACATTTGGCCAAATAGCTATGAGATTATCAGGAGGGACAGACATGACTCTTGGGTTTGTTTGAACTTTCAAAAATGTTAACAAACACACACTTTATTGTGGCATGAACCTAATGAGAGGCCCATCCATGCTTTATGCCCATGACAAATAACCAGACATAAGGAATGCAAAGCCCTCACTGGTTTGTAGTAAACAGAACCTGGGGGTGGTGATCAGATTTTTCATCTCTTAACAATCATCCTTATGGTTTGAAGGAGAAAGGTAGTTGTTTCTGGTTCTGAGATAGCTATCTAGTGAGAACATCTGAATGTGCTGTGTGTTGGACTAAAGTCTATTGTAGAATGACAGAACATGAACACAGACCAGCGAACCTTGAATACCAAGCGTTAACCATTGGAATGTGACAAAGGCTCCCACACCCATCCACACTATCCCGTACCGAGCCTCCTGCACTCACCCAAACCCGGTCCGGAGGTGACTAAATGTTTGAGAAATGTGCCAGTGGGGCAAGACAAACAAAGGGAAACAACTTCAATTCCCAACGTTCTCTGCGCCACATCGCACCACAGCCAATCAGGCAGAGAGGCGCAAGCAAAAAGAAAAAAACCTGCTGCACAAAAGCAAACCACAAATGCAAAGCTACAAGTCCCAGTGTCCTGCGCACCATGAGCGCGCAGAATGCTGAGAAAGCCGGCGCGCACAAAATAAACTTACAAAACGCAACGGGAGCGCAAGTCCCCAGCAGGCGGACTCAGCGCCTCACATTCACGCAAAACAAAAAGCCACAAAACGCCATTGCGAGATACCCGCCGTCCTTCATTCCCGGAGCAACAGGGAGAAGATGGACTCCCTCTCCTCCACGCTACCCTGCCGAAGACACGGCGAGACCACCACCGGCCTCAAGTAAAGTTGAGCCGGGGTGGGGAAAAACCCCAAAAACAGGCAGCAATTCGTCAGGGGAAGCACCCTCCCTGGCAGATGACTGGCTGATGCCTTTGTACTTCCGAATACAAAAGCAGCAGCCAGCAATCCGCAAGGAAGAGCCCCACCCTTTACGGATCGCTGCCTGCCCATCTCCGGTTAGGTAAGCCAGGAGAAAAATGAGACAGAGAGGAGAGAACCATCGTTAGGCAGAGAAAGCTCTTCTCTGCCTCCTCCTTCTCCCCCGACCTACCTAATGAACCCTCCCGAGAGAAGAACGGGCTGACTGCCTCCTCCCTCCTTTCCCCTATTGCTGCATCTAAACCAAAATTCAAAGCAGCAATGGGGGAAAAGAGAAATCCTCAGGCAGCCCGTTCTTCAAGCTAAAGTAACCAAAAAACAAACACCAAAATTAATAATAAATAATAAAACAAAAATAAATCAATAATTAAAAAAACATTAATAAAAAAATAAACCACAAAATACACAAACAAAAACATCCACAATAACACAAAACCACATACAAAACACCTAACTACAACACGAAAAAACCACAAATTACACAAACAAACAACAACTAATTACACAAATAAACAACAAAATAAGAAAAATTAAACAAAACCAGACATAACCAAACCAATTAAACAAACCTAAAACTCAACCAAAACAAAAAAGAACAAGCAGAAACACCTCCCAGCCACCACAAAAGCAAAACAAAGAAAAACCCCAGAAGAAAGAAAACCAGACAACTCACCAGCACATCCTCCCACCACCACGACCGGAACAGAAATGAAGAAACAAAGAGACTACTTACCAGAAGAAGCCCCACTCAGAGGCCAGGAGAGAAAAAACAGTGAAACTAAAACAGAACCACTAGCAGCCCCACCTGCAGGGCAGAATAGTAAAAACAACTTAAAAAGACACAACAGCCCCACCTAGAGGCCACAAGAGTAAAAACAAGTCAAAAACATAACAATAAATCACATTTACACAAATCACAAACTTATGTAAAAAAAAAGATTTATAACATCCTGTGTTGAGTTTTAACTCAAATAAAAACCCAAAACATCTAAACACAGTTTAAAAACATTGAATGTAAATTTATTATTTTTTATTATTATTAAGTTTTATTTCTATCCCGCTTTCCTGACACAAGTGCCACTCAAAGCGGCTTACAACATATATAAATACAATAAACAGAGCAAAATATACAATAGAATACAAAAGGCAATACACAATTAATACAATCAAAACATCAAATTATGCAAAAAATACAATACAGAATAAACAGTATACAATACTGTATAATAGGAATACAATACATATAAGCATAATATCATGAATAAAATGACAATGGGGGGAAGGGGGAGGGGGAAGTCACATAAAAATAATAATAACACATACATTATAAAAATTACAGAATTAATCTCAACCACCCAGCAGCCACAAAAGTGCCCAATGGTTCAAAAGACCATAAGGGCAGCTGCGTCAACAGCAGTGGTTCCCACCTGTCACTCCCCTCGTGGAGAACGAGTCCCAGAATGAGTCCCCCAAGCGATGGTGTGGCTGAGGGGTGAGCGCGGGCCTCTCTGCGGCGGCGTCTGCGGCAGCGGCGCCGGCGGCGCCGGCGGCGGCTTTTCACCCCTCCAGCCAGGCGTGGCTCGGAGGGGGCGGCGGCAGCGCCGGGCGCAGGTGGGCTCAATCCCCCGAGCGATGGTGTGGCTACGGGGTGAGCGCGGGCCTCTCTGCGGCGGCGGCGGCGGCTTTTCACCCCTCCAGCCAGGCGTGGCTCGGAGGGGGCGGCGGCAGTGGCGGGCGCAGGTGGGCTCAATCCCCCGAGCGATGGTGTGGCTACGGGGTGAGCGTGGGCCTCTCTGCGGTGGCGGCGGCAGCGGCTTTTCACCCCTCCAGCCAGGCGTGGCTCGGAGGGGGCGGCGGCAGCGGCGGCGCAGGTGGGCTCAATCCCCCGAGCCCAAAAACATGTACTTTCACATTTTTTAAAATATTACCTACGGTACAACTATTAACAAAAAAAACCCCACAAACTAAAACATTATTTGGTTAAATAAAACAATTTGAAACAATTATATCATCCTTTGTTCTTTTTTTAATCCACAAAAAAAAAGCTGATCACAGTTTATAACAGCCCGGCATCACCGGGAAAACTATGCTAGTGAGTTATAAGAGAGAGGTGGGTCTCAGTTGAGTTCCTGGGAGTACATAATTTTCTTGAAAGGAGCTCTACTCTCAAGTGAATCTCCCCAGATCTAAATCTCCTACCTAATCTGCCAGGTGGACCCATATCCTCACTACCTCTTCCAGGTGGACCGGGAGTAATTTTAGGGCAACAGAATAAGATTTCACTTGGATATTTTCTGATGGTGGAAGGGAAGCAGCAGACTGCAAGGTGTGTGTGTGTGTGTAGAGAGGAATGAATTACTCTTCTCCTGAGCGGCCGTCAACTGTGAAGAGTGAATTGGAAATGGCCTGTTGATACACTCAGCTCATCAATCATGGCCAAGTCACCCATGTCCCTTCCTGACAAAATGTCAATCATCCTCCCTCCCTTACGCCAACTGAATAATGACATCGTCAGTTACCATTAATACTGCCAACATGGTGCCCCTCCCATCCTCCACACCACACACAGAATTGTTGGCTACTCAGATGTTACTGTCTGGGGTGATAAGGGAAAACAGGGGAGCTGGTGGCTATAGATTTTGTCCTTCAGAATGTGGCTTAGAAGCTGTTTCCCCCCTCCCCCTTGGCTGCCCCTATAAATCAGGATTGCTTCATCCAATTCCATTTCTCCCTGTGTTTACATTATTCAGGTTTTCTAAAGGTGTGCTTCAGCTAGTAATTTCTATGTTGTTGAGGGCAAGGGGACCAATGTTTAATGTCCTAAAGGACCCAATGTTTAATGTCCTTCCTCTACATTTTGGTGTGGGAACCTCCACATTGCCTTTATACACAGTGTAAATGAATCCCCTCTCTTTCTCAATGGCTATTCTTGAGCAGCAGCACCCCAGGTGTTGTTTACTACAAACAATGCCTTAGGAAAGCAAGTAGTAGCTGCCATAGGAGGAGTGGGTTTTGGCGGCTGACTGGTTTGTGTTGAGAATGTCTTCTCAACCTGGGGCCCACAGCTGTATTTCCTTTAGAATAAAAGTGGCATAAACCTACACATAAAAAAGCACATGGATATCATAATACAGTAGTGGGACTTTTATTCTTCTGTATCCTGTTGTTGTTTGTCTATTATTCATTTGCCACCCTTCCCTTCAGTGAAGCTGCTACCTCTTGCAATGTGCACAACCTGCCCAGTTTTCCTTCCATGATTTGTATATATATCGTATAGGTCTTCCTTCCCCGACCCCCCGACCCCCATCTGTAGCATTTGTGCTTTCAGGTTGCTCAGTTCATCTCAACAGTGAAATTTAGCTCATCCAACTGGCTTCGTACCAGACTCTCCCACATCACATCTTTTGCCCAGGGTCTACCCCAGCCCCCTCCCCTCAACCCTACCCTGTAGCAGCTTTTCTGCTTCAGTCTTCCCCAGCATGAGCAAAGTGGGTGCCTCAGGCAGCAGCCTTGTTGTGCAAGCAAAGGGAACAGCTGTGAAGGGATAATGAGGCTTTCCCGTGTAAACGGGTGTCTGCGCACAGCGGTGTTGCTGAAATGCAGCCAATTCAGAGCTGAAGAGTGGCAGATGACCATGCAAGGCATGTTAAGGTCAAACCTTCTTGTGGCTACAGCAAACACTGCCTGAATGGTAGTCTGCTCTGTATTTGTGTGTGCGCACACAGGGAGGCTTGGAATCTGGCTGGCATTCTTAGCGTTTTGCTCAGC
This sequence comes from Bradypodion pumilum, assembly GCA_035047305.1. Lineage (NCBI taxonomy): Eukaryota > Metazoa > Chordata > Lepidosauria > Squamata > Chamaeleonidae > Bradypodion > Bradypodion pumilum. Next base: position 276,737,194 of record JAWDJD010000002.1, on the reverse strand, counting down.
TGTGTCAGCGTTTTCATCCTGAGAGATCTGCTTGTTGTTAAGTTCCCTCTTCGGTGTGACACAAACTCCCCATATATTTCTTCTTGAGCAAGGCCTGCAAGTAGTCACCAACTGGTATATCACCCCTTGGTTATGATTCTGTACCAAGGTAGTATCAAACATCAGCAGATGTTTTCAAGTGTCCTTTTAGTGATATGACAGAATGTAGACTGGATCCAACCATTCTGCTATTAGATTCGCAGTGTTTCCCATACTATATTCTGTGGAACACTGGTGGACTTCAATTTCCCAGAAGTCTAAGTCAGTGCATTGACAGGTCAGTGCTTTGGGGAATTAACTTAGGATTCTGGGAAATGAAGTTGAAAAACCAAAGGTTGGGAAACACTGGATTGGAGCAAGGTGGTCTAGATCAGGGGTGCCCAAATTATGGACCACGGGTCAGATCTAGCCCCCAACGGCAATTCATCTGGCCCGTGCTGCCCTCATCACTTCTGGAAGCAGAAGTAAAATGTGCCCACACATGCATAGAACGCTGCCGTAAATGCACCTGCGGCTGTCGTAAATGTGTTTACAATAGCTGTGGGTGCATTTACGGCAGCATTTTGCACTCGCAGGGAGGGGGGAATTTCCAAATGTTGCAAAAGTGTCTGAGCCAAGATTTGTTTGCAAACTATACCAGGCGGTGTCAAGGAGCATAGGAACTGCCTAACTCTGAAGATTTTGTTCTGACCCAACAATTGCCTGATCGTATGGAAAATTAAAGGACACTTTTCTCCTGCATCTGTGCTAGCTCTCCACCTTGATCTCAGAGCAGATGGCAGTGATATGTCAAATGGGGGGGGGCATCTTGGCTTTTTGAAATCAAATTAGAAGTTACTCAGATCACATTACAGACCATTTGGGAGTCTGCATAACATGGCAACTCTTTCCCACCCATCCAAGCCCCCACGGGATGAAAGAGCACAAACTGACAGAGCAGAGCACTAAATGCATTCAGCCAGTCTTTAATCTTGTTATGATTGTAGGGTTAAAAAGGGAGTGCCTGTGTGTGCATAGACAGTATATTCCAGAAACTGGAAGCCCTGTAGTTTGCACCTATTCTTTGAGTGAATCAAATAGTTCAGAAAGGCTCCTGAGCCAGCCCTCTTTTGTAGTAATTTTTACCACCACCACTGACCCACCTCAACTGAAGTTCCTCATTCATTTGTGTCATCATAATTTGTAAAGCATCGTATTTCCAGAATAGTATGATATTTACTGACTGAGTGGAAGTTACTTACCTAAGGCCACTTGCACATGTCTGTCTTGTGTCTGCAACTACATAGTCAAATACCAGAATTTGCTCTGTTTATAAAATAAACACGTTCAAAGTCTTTTTTTTACTAACCACATGACACAAAGCCAATTCAAATCAGTTTGGTCCTTTTTGCTTCCAACAAGACTTTTTCCCCTTTTCCACTGGCGGCAGCTACTTTCTTAAAACAAGAATGATTCGAATTGACTTTTCTCATGTGATCTGTTTGTTTGTTCCTGTATACCTGTGGATGGTGTTTTGGTGATGTAACTCATTTGGGATATTATGTTTAGGACCACAGGATCACCCGCACCCTTTTTTCCCCCCTGATCATTCTTTGAATTTTTATTTTATGTATATGAGATTAGTACTAGATCACTTGATCAGTAGCATTAGTTTAGCACTAAATCACCTCTGGATAATTTTTTAAAAAAAGAAATGCAAACAAATCAGAAACAACTCAGATAAAATAAAATATGTTTCCAGGATGTGTTGTATTTCTGGACATGTTAAGAAGAATTTTGGAATGCTGCCACTTTTCAGGAACACTATACAACCCTTTCAAAACCAAGCAGGTTGACAACAAACCATAAAGGGATCAGGAGAGATGGGACTGGAAGAATGAATGAAAGGGGTCTGTGGGCTGAAATGTGAATTGCATTGCATCAAATATGAGCAGTGAACTCCCAAACCAGCCCCTGTGTGAGCACTGATTGCAAATTCAACTATAACACAGGCTGCAAATCAGATTTCAGCAAACTGTTGTTTCCTCCTATGACTGACTAATAAAATCTAGCAGTGTTTTTGAGTATGGGTCAAAAATGCATGAGAGATGCCTGAATGGTACAATGCCAGGGAAGCATTCTAACCCTCTTTAAAGGTAAAGGTAAAGGTTTCCCTTGCTAGAAAGCCAGTCATATCTGACTCTAGGATTCAGTGCTAATCTCTTTTTCAAACCCGAAGCACTAGTGCTATCTGCTTCTGCAGACATTTATGTGGCAGGCATGACTAGCACACGGAATGCTGTTTACCTTCCCACCAAAGTGGTCCCTATTTATCTACTTGCAATGTCTTGCTTTCAAATTGCTAGTTTGGCAGGAGCTGGGACAAAGACAGGAGCTCACTCTGCCCTGCAGCACTCAGGAACCAAACTGCTGACCTGCCAACCTTCCAGTCAGCATCTTAGCCACTTGAGCCACTGCAGTCCTCTTTATAGGAATGATTGATCAATCAGTTTATTGATTGAATGAACAAATGAACAAACAAACAAAAACAAATAAATAAAGTAAATCCTAAGACTGCCATTATGATGTAAGTGTGGCTTGTAGAAATTTGGTACGTGTAAGAATGATGGGGTCTTTTTCAGCCACCCATGCTTGACCTAGCTGCACTAAGAAATATGTTTTCTGATGCTACCGTGGACACTGAGTCAAGGGGCTCCGACACAAAATTGAGTCATGTGAATCCGTCGGGATCATTGAGCACTGAATCGGGTCTATGTTGAATTGCTGTATTATTGATTTATTATTATGTATTTCTTGCTGAATTTTTGTATACAGTATTATATTTGATGTAATTTTTGTAATTTTTGATCTGATTTTATGTTATGTATTTGTATTGTAGATTAGTTTAATTTTGTATGTGTGGATTGGTTTTGGATTGTTTATTGTATTATTATTTTTTACCCTGGTAAACTGCTTTGAGTTATCGCATGATAAGGAAAGCGGTATATAAATACGAAAGTAAAGTAAAGTAAAGTCTACCTGAATTGAAATAAAGTGACTCTGTTGATCAGTTGTAGAGAGAAGGGGTACTCAAACCAGGTGTTCTTGTCCATAACAAGTGTGCGGCATGATTACTCTGGGCGTATGCAGGTATACGTGTGACAAAAACATCTACTGTGACATTTCCAGAGAGGTGGCTCCATCACTTAGTATTGCCTGACTGATGCATCTGGGCAGTGCTGCCTTGCTAGTCAGTTATGCCTCCCTGAAAAGTAGCTCCATTACAGTGCTGACTGCCCAGCTAATTGGTGCATGTTTTATTTGCTCCTTTAATTACAATGGGTTGCCGCTGACAAAAAAATGACAGAAATTACAGACTTCGCTAAAGAGCAAATGCAGATGTCTCTCGCTTTCTCTCTCTATTTCTGGAGAGAGGATACCACCACCACCACCACCACCACCAGATTGGCTCAGGCATCCCTCCATCTTTTGAACCCCTTTCTCTCTGTTCCTGATGTGCCACAAACCCTTTCTAAAGAGACATCTCACTGCGCAGGGAGTCATTTGCCCTCTCTGCAGCCTTCATTTCATCCCTGCCTGGGGTTAATTAAAGGACCATGAAATCTGACTTCTCCTTTGCCAGTTTTTCTGGGAGAAGCTAATAGAATCACTCTGGTGTGTTATTTGCAGCAGTGAGGGGAGATGAAGTGGGCAGGAAAGAAGGACTGGAGTTGTCTGCCAGGCACAAGCATAAAGCATGCTATGCCTCAGAAGCCAGGTGGGCACCAAAATGCATGCAGCCCCAGTGAAAGTCTAAAAACAAGGAGGAAGGAGCATGAATTGTGGGCAAGGAGTGTGTCCAGAATATGGAATAGTGTACTGGTGATATTGTCAGTTCTCTGAAGCATTAGGTCTGTAAAAATGAAGATCAGTGGTCATACAAAAAGTAAGATCTTTCTCAGCAGAAAGTCTGCCCGTGGATCTTATGATCGCCTGTTGTTTCCTGCTCTTTTATAACTTTCAAATTTTTTGAGTGTTCCAAGAGAAAATGATTGTTTATGCCACCAATAAAAGCTAATCTAGAAACAAGCAAAATTGTCCCCAAGTATGTCGGGGCTCAGTTGCTGTGCTAGGGATTAAGGGGAGAGGTTGTATGCAGAAGTTTAAAAACACTCTAATAGTAGTCATTATATGCTGTTGGGTGGATTCAATTTATGGCGGTCTTTTCCAGAGTTTTACAAGTACAGTAGTACCTTGTATAACGAATGCATTGTATAGTGAAAAATTCACACAATGAAGTGTTAGTTATGCAATGGCGATACCCCACATAACGATTTTTTTCGTTATGCGGGGTTTTTGGTACCCGGGTTTATACCTGCTTAATGGGAACCCCGGTTAATGAATTTTTCCCTCTCTTTATGCAGGACATCTCCCATAGGGAACCGCATAGCGAAAAAAACCACATAGCAAAGAGCTCTGTGGAACAGAATTTTTCCGTTATGCGGGAGTCTACTGTATAATGTCTTCAGATGTTTGCCAGTCGCTTCTTCTGGGGGCACCCTAGAACTGTGAAGTTTCTCAAAGCTACACAGGCTGGTTTTACTGGGAATCACATAAGGAAATCAAACTCCTGCATAACAACTTTATTGGGTTGTATTACTCATGGCAACCTTAAACATTGGGCCAGATCCATTTTGGGGGGAATATATCTAAGGGAATTTGGAGGGTGAATGCTGTCTGGTGAAGCCCAGTTTAGGGTTGTGTGGCTGGTCTCATTCCAAAGTCACTTCACATTTTCTCCCCAATTGGTGTGCTTGAGGTGAAAACTCATTTATTAGTCAGGCTATGGGTTGTCGAGTACTTAGAACAATTAAATATTGCTATTACCACTCATGTTATGGCTATACTTCAGGCCAGCTAAAATGTTTGTGTTTGTTGGACAGCTCAGTGAGATGGAGCATGCGGCTGCAGAGCCAGTGGCATAGGAAGACTTTGACATTGGTGCATGGTTGCAGACAGGAGGGTTCAAAGCCATAGTATTAAAAAAAAACTAACCCCCACACTTTGCATTCAAGGGATGTTACAAACATTACAACAGAAAGTGATGTTACTGCCATTCTGTTCATTTCTGAGCCAACCAAACATCACAAAAGTACTGCTAGTCAGACCAGTCAGTGAAGGATGGAGAAAAGAAGAACCAGAAACCAATGGTGCAAAAAGCACCTGAGAAAAAGCATGGAAGAACAGTATCATTGTAATTTGGGGATCTCAGAAAAAGATTGAAAGAGAGACTGAACAAGATGTTGAAGATTATTTTTCTCTCCTCTAGCAGACCACAGAGAGAATTACACCCCATCCCTTTTCTATTCCGAGGACCACATTTCCCTGCTGGGCTTGACAAGATGGTTGGCCAGATTAGGGGGAGTGAGAGCTGTGCTGGCAACTGGGACAGCCAAGTGACCTTGGGAAGAAGGAACAACCCCCTCCATCCTGCTCCACCAAGCTACTGACAACACAACTTTGCTTGTTTACTGAACATTGATGATCATAAAATGATGCATGCTACCACATTACAGCACTGTGGTGGCTTAGTGGTTAAGATGCTGAGCTTGGAGATGGGAAAGTCAGGTTTTGATACCCGAGTGCTGGACGACAGATCTTGGGGACCTGAAAGGAGACTCATTTGGGCATCACCTGAGGGAAGTTTCTCCAGCAAAAATCCTTTCATCCCAGAGTAATTTCTGACATGAAATTTATTTCTTTTACCGCATAACTATCCCCCAACCCTGTCGAGACCATACAATCCTGACTCTTAACATTTTCTTGAACCTGACTCAATAGCTCCAGTTACTGTCATTGTGCCCTTGCTGTTCAGATGCTACCCTTGTTTCCCCTTGCTCTGAAGGGTTCTTTGGCTCCTTCCTGGAACCTTAGTTTGGGCTCCCAGTGTTCGCACGCTTTGCTGGGCATGTGTTTGAAGATGATGCATCTTATGTCTTCTCTGCTTTTTTAATGCACAGCTCAGTTAGTCCTAGATTTTTACCAAGAGTAGAGAAAGGAAGTGAAGCATGAGAAGAGTAGAGCGCTCTCTCTCTCTCTTTCTCTCTCTAATTGCCCTGAGGCCGTTTTGTTCCAAGATTCTCCCATAAATACATTTTATTACTTTGTGGTTTCCTCACCGTATGGTAGCAAGAAGGAATTATCTATTCCCTTTCCTCCCAAATGCAGAGCCGTCCAAATGAGTGTAGCTTCTTCAGGGATACCTCTGCTTAATAAATATTCTCATTATGCATAGCAGAGAGTGGAGTTCAGAAAGCCTTTTGGTGGGTGTTTGCCATTGTAAGCACATAAAGCAACAAAATAGTTTAGTCCTGGGCAGCAGGTTCTGGTTAGGTGTTGGAAAGAGCAGGTTTACAGCTGTAGGCCCTTGATTATATACTCAATGCATTCAGACATAATGGCAAGCCAGAATGCTTGAATATTCTGCTTGATTTGGCAAAGTGGCTGTGTGCTGCTATATATGGCCTAGGTATTCCCACTTCAGAAAAACCTACAGATCTTCTGTCCATGGTTTGTTTATCATAATGTTGAAACCTGACAGTCTGGTTTGTCTCTTTCCTTGACAAGTCAGAGAAGGAGAATTAAATCCAGAAGGAGAATTAAATCCAGAAGGAAGTGTGGGTTATTTCTCCAAATCAAATCTTCAGGCTTGGCTGTCATGGCAAAGAAATCATGGAAAGAAGATCTATCTATATGGTCTGTTTGTCCACTTCAGCTGGCAATGGGGCTGTGCCAGCACGATGCCTCATTTAATTCATTTAATTTTAATTTTAATTTAATTTTCACACTTGTATGCCGCCCAATCAGGAAACCCGACTCACGCAATAGTTATACAATACAATAGTTATACAATATACATAATAATACAATATACAAAATAATTATGCAATAACACATAATAATATAATATACTGTATAATAATACAATACAATACTGCACTACAGCAGCCTTTCCATCTCATTTACAGGAAGACAGAATTCTGCCTTGCTGTGAAGTGCCAACCGAGCCATTATGTAAAATATAAGGAAAGCAAATTAATAGGACGTCCTTTGCACACCATCTCTGTTAACCAGGCAGGCTCCTGAGGTGCTTTTATGTGGTCCTTGGGTTATAGTTCCACTTCTAAGAATGCTTTTCTTTTCAAACATGCTTCATTGTATGCGCCTCACAGTCAAAAACATCTGTGTAATTCAAAATACATTCTAAGTGAAGAGAAACAAAGTAGTAGATACAAGCTAGGTCATTTCCCCCCTTTTGCTCCTAAGTCTTCAAATCATTATGTATATTTTACATCAGAGCACCGTATAATAAATGGAGCATAGCAGTTTGGCATATGCTATGTTTCAACTAATGTTATGTAGATCCTCACTAATTACATGCTAGAAAAGATGTAAATTAGCTGCAGCCTTAATGCTCATTACATATTTGCATTCTTTAATCTATTTGAATGTACCGTATACAAATTTCAGAAGTCCCATTACCTAAGACTAAGGATGAGTTTTAAAACAGACACACAGAAAAGGGTAGTTGAAGACTAAGTGTATGCTAAGCCAATGAGGTCGATAAAAGACCTTTCTTTGGCCAATGGCAAGCTCTGTTCCCTTCTGTCCTGACATTCTCCAGTTTATTCCCAATGCTGTTCTTCACAGTGCTCCAATTTGTATTCCATTTCTCTTCAATTTTGCCAGTTATTTGTAAACAATCCACTTCTACCTTGTTTGTCTTGAGGAGGGACTCCCTTCCTTTCCCCAATAATGTACTAAACAGGCTTTCACCAGCTACACAGACATTTCAGTCTTCCCCCTCTGATCTCGCATTTGCCTGCCAGTTGTGCCCTGGGATGGCTGCTACGGCTTTCTTCAGTAATGGGCCCCTGAACTGGCTTTGATTATCTGCTCAAGCCCCCATGGCATAACAGAAGGAACAGCATGGACACACATCCTGCTCAGCCAAGCGAGTGAGAGCATGAGTACCCAAAGGCACATGGAGAAAAGAGTTAAACAACAAATAAAAGAAGTAGAAATCCAGCCACTTCTCCTCTCCCGCTCTTTTGTTGCCCCACCCCTCCCTTCTTCGTCTTGTTCTGCCGCACCCGAATCCGAATATTGCCGAGCCTCATGGTGATCAGCCATGAAGACTGTCCTGAGAATATAATGCAGTGGCCTTTCATCTGCCTCCTGCATCACAACATGACCCCTGTACCACTAATCCAGTTCTCTGAGTCACTTTGTGGTCCTGAGCCCTTTTGGCATGCAAAGTCCTCCTCAGCCCCAGGCCAGTCTTGATGAAGCTGCTGCCTTCCATCAAGATGGATTCAAGTGGGATTTAATCCGCTTGTGGACCATCACCCTTCCATGTGGACACCGGCACCCAAGCCAGTGGTATTTGGTGCCCAGGGCCATTGATACTCAGGGTTGTCAGGTTAGTTAACCGCTGCCTGACACTCGGTGTTGAATCACTGATCCTATATGATGGAACATGGAAGCAGCCCACCAGTTCCATACCCTCTACCACTGTATGTTTAAATTTTCATGAATGGTAAAAGGTTCATGTATAAAGATTAAATAGAATTGAAAATGAACTTGAAGAGGATGCTGGCAATGCTGGCAGGAAGTGGCTGGAAGGGGATTAGCCTGCTTATGATCTATATGGCATTTGTCGTACTCTCTCTAATCTTCTTCTTCTTCTGCTGTATCTAAATCCAAATATTGGCAATCCTCATGGCGATCAGCCATGAAGACTGTCCTGAAAATATAATGCAATGGCATTTCATCTGTCTTCAGCATTACAGCATGACACCTGTACCACTGATCCAGTTCCACGAGTCACTTTCTGGTCCTCCGCCCTTTTGGGCCGCAAAGTCTTCATCAGCCCAGGCCAGAATTGATGAAGCTGCTGCCTGCCATCAAGATGGATTGGAGTGAGATTTAATCCACTTGTGGACCATCACCCTTCCCTGTGGACCTCGGCACCCAAGCCAGTGATGCACTGAAGCAGGTCCTGTCCTGTTCGGTAGAATCGGTAGCGGAAATTCCCCCAGGCCATGCCCACCTGGCCAGCCACGTCCACCTCCATACCCCATTGCATTTGCCACACCCACAGATTTGGCCCCGCCCACAGATTTGGCCCCACCCACAGATTTGGCCCTGCCCACAGAGGTGGTAGTAATTTTTTTTAGTGCATCACTGACCCAAGCCATGAGTCCTCAGAGCTGTCAGGTTAGTTAACCTGACACTTGGCATTGAGTCGCTGGCAGTATGGTCTACTCTATTACCATAGCAGGATAACCTGTCCAGACACTACCCCACTCCAACCCCCAGATTTTGTGTATCAAAATATCTCTCCTTGGGATATTCTCTTTTCAGCAAATGGAGAGGAGTATGGGATTGGCCATATCTGTCTGCTCTATTACATCTGTGGTATTATGAGCCTTACAATGCAATCCTGTGTGTCCTAACTCAGGTCCAGGTATGTCAGCGGGACATCTTCCCTATTAAAAATATGTTTAGGATTCCACATTCATCTAGTCCTTGCTGGCTGTTCCTTTTGGTTGGTGGACAGAGCTGTGTGTAGCACTCGAACTGTCCTGGTCTCCTAAGGTACAGTGTTACCTCAGATATGGTACAGAGTGATAACCAGTGGTGGGCTCCCCAAAAAAATTATTACCACACTGTGGGCATGGCCAGGGGAAAAGCCCTGCATTGCACCCAAATTAGAACTTACACTCTGGTACGTCTTATATGCCGGAAAATACGGTATGTATATATCGACTGCAAGTCGTATCTGAGAATGCATTTCCCCCTGAAGCAGGAAATATATCTAGAGCAGTGGTGGTGAACCTATGGCATGTGTGCCAGAGGTGGCACTCAGAGCCCACTCTGTGGGCACCTGTGCAGTCACCCCAGCACAGAGTTGACCCCACCCCTCTGCCCAGCAACCCAATGGGAGCACTTCCTCCCTCCCTCGGCACAGAGTTCGCCCCACCTCTCTGCCCAGCAACCCAAAGGGAGCTTTTCCTTCCTCCCCTGTTGCTGTGTTGGCACTTTGCGATAAATAAATAGGTTTTGGGTTGCAGTTTGGGCACTCGGTCTCTAAAAGGTTTGCCATCACTGATCTAAGGGAAGCATAGGCAGGAAAGTGAAAGAGCAAGTGTAAAACAGGTGATTAATAAGAGGTGATTAATAAGAGGGACTGCAGTGGCTCAAGTGGCTAAGACGCTGACTGGGAGACAGAAGGTCAGCAGCTCGATTCCCAAGTACTGCAGGACGGAATGAGCTCCCGTCTTTGTCCCAGCTCCTGCCAACCTAGCAGTTCGAAAGCAAGGAATTGCAAGTAGATAAATAGGGACCACTTTGGTAGGAAGGTAAACAGCGCTCCGTGCGCTCCGGTGTCTAGTCATGACTGCCACATGACCACGGAAACGTCTGCAGAAGCAGACAGCGCTGGTTCTTTGGCTATGAAACAGAGATGAGGGTCGGATACGACTGACTTTCGAGCAAGGGAAACCTTTACCTTTACCTAATAAGAGGTAATTATCCAGTTGGCCCTATGAGCTCGGGATTACTTGCTATGCCAAGAGAATATCTTTCTATTTTCACCTGTCACAAATGAGACTCAACTGAATAGTCTTGATCTAGGCATCAAGCAGAGGTTTGCTGGTTGTGTGATATCTGAAAGCATTCACTCCTTGATGCTTTCCAGTTAATCTTGGGCAGCTACTCCTTATGTGTATTTTCCCCTCAGAACAATTACCCACAGACTATGGAGGAGCATCACCTGATATATAATGAGCCGATTCAATCGAATTACTTCATCTGGATTATCTTTGACACACATCCTTCTGCAGGAATCAATAAAACATAGCCTCGCTACAGTGGTAATGAATCAAGTATGTTAAAGGAGAAGAGAAACTCATTGCAGTGTGGCATAAAGTGTATTCTAAAACATGTATGTTCTAAAAAGACTTTCTTTCTCTTGGCAAGTAACATTAACAAAATGAGAATACAGTACAGTACAGTACAGTATTACCTTGCATAACGAAACAGCTCCGTTCCATGGAGCTCTTCGTTATGTGGGTTTTTTCGTTATGCGAATCAAATTGGCGATATCCCGCATAATGGAAAAATGTTTGTTATACGGGGTTTACTATAAGTGGGCTATACCCTGGTTAACAAAAAACCCATATAATGGGAGAGAAATTCGTTATGTGGGGTATCGCAATTGCCTAACAAACGCTTCGTTGTACGGATTTTTCGTTATACAAAGCATTTGTTATGCGGGGTACCATTGTATGTAGGAAATAAACTGAACTGATCAGAAAATCAGTTCCAAAATACTAACATTGATTATATAGATAAGTGAAGGAAGGAAGAAACTGAAAGTAAAGTGGGACATTCAGCCCAGCATTCACAACCCCCTATTGATTTTGTAAGATAGCTGTGTGTGGAATCAAAACAGTTGTTTTCATCACTAATTGCACACAAGAAAGCCCCAAACTGGACATTCCCACAATTATACCATACAACATTGACAATTGCAACCCATGTCCTCCTCCCTTACGGAAGGAACAGATTTCTCCATTTACTAAGATTAACTGCTATATTTTAACACAGCTTTTTGGGGACAAAACAAAAACAGAAAGTCTCACTTATGTTTTAAGGAGGTGGAAATGTTCCATGTTCACATTAAAATATAGCATTTAGTCTTTAAGCCGCCAACATTTTTTTCTTCTTTCTCTCTTTTTCTTTGTCTTGTTTGACTTTGTCTTGTTACTGGGAACTTCCTATATCAGGGGTTCCCAACCTATGGCCCACATGCTGGACCTGGCCCACAACACCATTCCACCAAGCCCGTCACCTTCTCCAATGCAACTGGAAGCAGACATGTTTATAGGTGCACGCCCATGCATGCACAAACACACCCGCCACTGTTGTAAATGCAGAAGTGGCCGCATTTACATTAACCGTAAATGTGCCTGCTTCCAGGGGCATGGTCTGGCCTGCCCAGCTGACCAGTAGACATGGTCAGGCCCACAGTGCAAAAAGGTTTACCGCCCCTGGCCTATATACTTAGATGTTACCTTAACAGTTCTTAGTCCTTGGTTAGGTCTTGAACTATTAATTTTATACCAGTCTTTGACTGTGAATCTAATGGTAAATGTTTCTAAAATAATAGAGTGGTATCTCATTGTTAAATCCGGCCCTTATAAGCACCAGTCCAGGACAACGATGAACAAACAGCAACAGGCTTTATTTTTGAATCAGTTACAGATAAGCTTACAAGGTGTTCCAGATTCCAAGATGGCTATACGAATCCTACAGAATCAGTCCCTCCGGACTCTTGCCCAGCAATTAGGCAATAAACTAGCTACGTTGATTGTAGCATAATGGAGGAACCCAGGCTTAGCGCTACCGAGGCTACCTGTGTAGTGTAGGAAGTATAGATCTGGTCTGGCCCCACCCTTGTTTGTGTGTGGGGCTTATATAGGGTCTCCCCGGCGGTGGCTACTGGATACAAGGTAGCGACCTGCCGGATAGACGCAACTAACCAATCATATCAGGGAGAATATGAATTTACCCAATGGGAAGCAGTATCCCAAACTGTGACCAATGGTAGGGCTTGGTTTAGCATAATTGGCGTGCCCTTTTTGCAGGGGCTTCGCACCACTTTTAAGCTTCTAATTAGGATGGCAGGAAACTGCCAATTTCCTCTTGCAAGAGCACTCCCGCACTACTTGCAAATATGCCTAAATACACAACACTCATACAACATTTTTAGTCCGTTCCACGGGGCTCATTGTTGTATGATACAATTGCTATACGATACATGCATCGTATAGTGATTTCCCCTATCAGATGCAACGTACACCGATTTATTTATTTTTTTGCTAGGTGGTTTTCCCCATTGAAAAAGTGTTGTACGATTTTTTCCATAGGGAAAAATGTTATGCGGGACACCATTCCCCCCCCCCCCGAAACCTAACTGTTATGTGATTTGATTGCTACATGGGGCAATTGTTGTATAATGTTCCACTGTATTAATACACACATAGCCCCTTCTTCCAAAAATCAAGACTTGCAAACAAGTAAATAAAGGTAAAAATACAATTACAGATGTTCTCCAACCAAAACAGTTGTCTCTTCTCCCCATCTCTTGATGCCTTCTTTTCTCTCCTTTGAGCAGGTAAGCAAGGCACAGTCAGCAAAAATCATTCAAGAAAAGAAATGGCAAAAATAAATAAATAAAAATACAGTACAGTACCTATATAATCTCAAGGAGGCATGTTGGCACAAGCCACCTGCTTGGTGGCAGCAACAAAAATACTCCAAATGAATTGGGGGAGGGGGCTTTCTCTTTAAAAACCCAAGAGAAGGCCAAAGGAAAAAGGAAATACTCCAAAATGAACAAAAAACAGGTCCTGGAGTTCAGTAATATATAGTAATCACATCTTCAAGAAATGACTGAGATAAAGAGCATGGCTCACCGGATTCCATCCCTTCTTAAATTCTCTGAATGGGTGCTGATAGCAGCTCTCACGCTGTTGGATGAAAAATTTCATATGCAGTTTGATTGACAAAGAATGAAGGAAAGTTATACAAAAGAGGAAATATGAAAGGAACGTGAGAATACCACATACCCTTCTTATGTAAACATTAATTGCTCGTGTTTTGGGGGGTGCTTGCTCAGCAATTGATGAAAGAAAATGAAACACAAAAAAGAGCCTCTTTCACATGTTGTGTCTTTTATTAAAACACAAAAGCCCATTCCTAATTAAGGTCTACCACTGTGCGAGAGCTCCAGTTCCTTGCAAAGAAATGCAGACAGAACATCCAAACCTCTGAGCAGACTTTCCGCACTCCGAGTGGGGAGGTCACGGAGTACTGTATAGAAAGTCTATAGAGGAACACTGGGTGCTTTACTTTTTGTCTCCATGCATTGTTTGAGTACAAAACTTGAACATGGCTGATGCTGTGCTCCAGAACCAATGTAGCTCCATCTTCATCATGAAGATATAATCTCATGAGAAGTTTCCTTTGTTTAAAACAAATCCCTTTGTACAACTACCGTTTTGGAAAATATACTTGTATCTAAAAGCAGCTGAAGATACCTGAGTTTAAAACAGGACTGTCTGTTTCCTTTGTCTGAAGGCTGTCACCTCTTAGCTTTGTAGTCACAAAAGCGTTAGTGCAGATAGGAGAAGAAAGGGCTGAAGGAATTCATGGGTCAAGTCAGGTAGGTGGCAGCTAGCAGGAACCATTCCACAGAATGGTTGTCTCATGCTGCTTTAGGCAATGGAATAAAATGAATGATAAGTCATCACTGACTGCATCAAGCAGGAAAAGCTATAACAGAGGACATGGGAGAATTGTAAGGCAAGAACTTCAATGCTTATGCCCACTGAAAGAAAATGGGAAGGACCCACTTCTCACTGTGTCGCCCTGAGATAAACATTTGGGTGGGGTGGGGTTTTTTTCCATGAGCCTAAATGTTCAATTGCAGGGGCTCATACCTGAATGTAGTTCAGCTGCTGTCAGGGAGACCATTTAGTGGGATAAACAAACAAAGACAGCTGTTTGAGTCATACACAAAATAAATGCAGAAGTAAGGCAGCACCTTTATTGGATCACTGAAAACAACAAGCATTGTGTGAGCTTTGATTCTGGTAGGGCTCAAGGTTGACTCAGTCTTCAATCCTTCTGTGGCTGGTAAAATGTGTACCCAGCATGTTGGGGGCAAAATGCTAATTAACTTGTGAACTGCACAAAGAGTGCACCAAGCGCTATGGGGTGGTATATAGGTGTAATTGTTAATTAGGAATATTACCTAGTGGTTGGATGTAACTGTTTCCATCAATTTGTAGTGTTGCTATGCTGATGTTAAAAGTCCATGTAAACATTTTGATGGTGCTGTAGGACAGCTTTTTTGCAGAATCCTCAGAAGTTCCATAAACAAACAAAGACAGCCTGTATTCCATACACAAAAACAAACGCAGGAGGAAGGCGATGACTTTATTAGATCACTGGGGGGAAATCAAATAAAAAATCAAGAAGTGAACTTGAATCACAAAAGCTCATGCAATGTTTGATTATTTTTTTCCAGTGATCCAATAAAGGCATCACCTTCCTCCTGCATTTATTTAGAGGGAGAGTCTGAAGCTGATGAAAGTAATATATAGTGGGTGAGTTTTAAACCCACAAAGAACTGCAGTTGGACAGAATATGATGAACATCAAAAGCTTCGATTGCTGCACAAGTGACTGAAAAGAATGCAGAGGAAACAAATTCAATTTTGTGTGAGAGTGCATTTTGGGGTTGTCTATGATAAACCTAGAAAGTCCGGGGCAAAAAATACACTGTAGATCTAGAATGCTACAAAGTCCATACTCCTCCCTCCACCTCTCCTTATACAAAGGAATCGGTTCTCTCTTTTCCCATCAGTTCTTGCCTTAGTAGTCTCTTCCAGTCCTTCTCTAATTCTCCGCAAGCCAAAGCAGAAAGAGCTTTCCGCACCAGCTATTTGCATTAGATTTGTTTCTATCAGGGCAGCTCCACAGGCAATGGAAGTTAATTAGAATGTCTGCAAGAGCTTTGAGTACATTAAGTTGAAGAAGATCAACAAATTTCAGTATTATTCACAGGTTCAGTTAGGTTAATCTGCACAAAACAATTTAATTTGCTCTGTTTCATGTGGTGGTGGCTTGTGACACGTTTAACACATTTGCTCTGCCTTAAATGTGTTTTGCGGTGTCCTCTACTATCCATAGCTCATAATCCATTATACATTGTTTGGTGGCAAGTGGACTGCTATCCTCTTAGGCGCCTGGAATTCTAGGGGTTGAACAAGGAGCTTTCTGGGATTCAGCTGATACTGTACTAGGATTGTGATTCCTCTGCCTCAAACCTGGCTAGGCAAAGGCGATCCTCATAATTGATGAGTTGGGTGGAACCTTTGGATTTCCTAGCTTGGTAGCAAGAGGAGAAACCATACGTTCTTGGCCCTTGTCAATCAGAAGTCCTGTATCATCATCTGCCTGCCGCACTTTGCCACACTTTCCCTCAAAAATCCAATACAAAAGTGTAAGCCCCCCCCCCGCCACTTGGGTTTCTCAAGCATTCCCATGAAATCTCTCTTTTTTTTTTACTTTTTTACAACAAAAATGGAAACATCTAATTAATTGAACAGCAAAATCATTCCTGGACTTTGGTGAGGGGAGGAAGAACCTTATGTAGTCTTGTCTTACAAAGAACAATAACACACTGTATGAATATAGAAAGATACAGAAAAATCCAGTTCACTACCAGAAACATGTAACAATGTTGACCAATAACAAAGCTAAGAAAGTGGCTTCCTTTTGGCAGTCCAAAGTTGGATCTGGACATGAAAGAAGAAGATCTTACACAAAGGGTATAGGGAAATCCTAAACCTGGATTTCCAAACTAGAGCTCTGAAGTAACCAGTCACAAGGAATAGAGTTGCAACTAGTAGTTGCAAAATTATTTTTTAGCTATATTGCCTATGTTACTTACATATATAGTAGTAGTAGTAGTAGAGGTCAAAGTACTAGAAGTAGTTGTTCCTTCTCATGCTGTGTGGTGCCTATCTCCACCACTACAGCATATCCACCATTGCAGCATATCGGGCATATCGGCTCCTTCTTGTTTATTCAGCAATAAGGTTTTATGGGGCTGGAATACTAACTCAACGCTCAAACCTCCTCCTTTCTCATTCATTCTTGAGACCCGTAATGGTGGAGTTTAACTTAGATATAGCAAGTAAAAAATTAGTTATTTTCAAAAGTTACTCCTAAATGGCCTTTTTAGAGGGAATTCAACCAGATTTTTCTTCAAGTTTCATGTTAAGTGGCAAGGAAATAATCTTCGTTTTTGGCTTGTTATATAGCCCAAGGTTTCATATCAGAATTGGCCACTAAAACGAGAGATTATTTCTCTGAATTGTAGGTGCTTTAGGTAACAACAATGTGAAATTTTAATGTTGTGTAACACAGCTGGGTACCTGTGCATTTGAAATACAACACTAATGGCAACTTGACAGATGAGAAGCAATGAGTAATGCCAGTGGTTCCTTTTAAAATATAAAATTTGCATTCCAATCTAGATAAGAAAAAGAATCACACAGCACAGGAATGTCATCTCTCACTGGGGAATCACAGAACATAATAATTGTTGTGAGTAAAGTACTGGCTGTGCAACCAGGGATCAGGTTTCCCTACTGTGCCTCTCAGAAAAAGGGCCAGGCTTTAGCCATGGAAAAGCTGCACTATCCTAGGGTGCCACTAGGAGAAGGAAATAGTAAACCCCTTCTGAGTACTCACTAACTTAAAAACCCTTGAAAGGTTTGCCATAAATTGGAATTGGAATCAGCTCTATTACATTAGCAGCTCTCTGATCACTGGGAGCAGGTGATGGTCTGTATATTGTCTGGGTAAAAAGCGACTTTCCTTGGATGTCCAGTTTTATGGGGAACTGAGCTCCTTGGTAGTTTTACACTTTCCTTTTTTATAATTGTTTATTTTATTGAGGAAGTAAAGAGTGGGCTGGATAGTATAGCCAGAAACCAGATTGTCAGATACATATGTGCCAAGTTTGGTTCTGACCCAAATTCCAGTTTCAAGGTTATAATCTTTTGTTTGGTGTTCCCCCATTTTTGGAATTGCCTTGCGGAACATTGTTTTGCTCTGCGGCACAATAACATAGAAGAACTCCAGTGCAGCTATAATATAGTACTGTACTATATTGTAAAAAATGAGCCCAAGGTTGCTTTAGAGGAAGAAAACTAGACAATGTGACAGCATGTGAAATAACAGGAGTGACTGCAGACTCAACTGCCCTAACGTGATTACAGTACTTTCTTTATAAGGTTGAGTATGGTCCCAAAGAGTGTTATGCCTTTTAACCCTAGCACCTTAAAATTAAAAAAAAATGTCACCAATTTACTATGCATTTAAAATGAGGCAGGTAGATGACTCTAGCATTTAGGATCTGGAAGTATTCTGTGAAGATATTGTTCCACTTAAAACATAATACTTCTAGCACACTCCAGGGTTTTTTCAAAGCCCATCACTTGGCCTTGCCCCATAACCTGATACTACAACATGATAGGATTATACCTAGAGGAAGAGAAGGACAAACATTACTCAGACAAATAAAAGGGGAATATTTGTCCATTTTTGTTAACCGGGGGGGGGGGAAATGTAATGGACTTTAAATTGAACAGATTTGGGGTGAAAGTGAGATTGTACAATTACTGTTACTGTTTAAATTCTTTTAAAATAAAGCTTTATTGTTTTTTTTAAAGTAAAACATTACATAGATTATGTCAAAGGCAACACATTTCAGGGGTGAGTTAAAAAGCCCTTTTATCTTCAATTATGAGTTATTCAATAGAAACTTTAATTGCCTCACAAAGTTTTGTGTTATATTATCTTGTCAAATTTGTAACAAATTATTTAGCAGTACAGTAATTTGGAAAAGGAGTACAGTGATACCTCATACAACATCATACCTGTCAACCATCCCGTTTTACCCAGGGAAAACCCCTTATTTTTACCCCTCTTCCCGCCCCCTCCCGTTTTATTAATTTCCCCGGATTTTCCCTTATTTATTTTTTAAAAAATTCCTGACCGGAGGCGAAGCTGCAGTATTTTTTTCTGGCCAGCAGAGGTCGCCATGTGGCTTTTTGCAAGTGGAAGGGGGGAGAGAGAAGGGGGGAGCGTTCTGAGTTTCTCTTTCACTTTCCTCCTAACACATGGCCAATATGGCCTACGGGAGTCTACTCTACTCTAGAGGTGAGCGATATTTCATATATGCAGGGGCAAATCAGCTCTTGGTCTGGGGGCAAAGACTTCTCTCTCACTCTCATGCTTTAATGAGATTTGTTCTCATTTTAATGCTAAAGGTAAAGGTTTCCCTTGCTCGAAAGCCAGTTACATCTAGAGTGCCAAGGTTCACCTTCACAGCAATAGATTCCTACACTATATGAGGGGGGGTTCCATTTCTATTCTAGAGTTAACTTGGGAGGGGTGGGGGGATGTGCTTCAAGGCCTTCTCAAGTGAGTCCTCCCTTCTCATTTGATGTCCAAAGTACTTTAGCGTCATCTTTACTATTTGACCTTTAATGAGCAGTCAGGGTTGATCTCTTCTAGGATCGACCTATTTCTAACACCACATTTCAAAGGCATCTATTTCTCTGTGCTCAGCTTCCTAATGTCCAGCTCTCACACCCATACATTACCACCGGGTATACCATTGCTTTGACTATGTAATTTTTTGTTTGCAAGGTGATGCCTCTGCTTTTAACTATGTTCCCCAGGTTTCTCATAGCTTGTTTCCCAAGCATCAGTCGCCTTTTTATTTCACGGCTGCAATCACCATCTGCAGAGATCTTTGATCCTAAGAAAGTAAAATCTGCCAGTCATATCCAACTCTAGGGTGCAGTGCTCATCTCCATTTACAGCCAAAAAGCCAGTGCTGTGTTTGCAGACATTTTCATGGCCATGTGGCAGGCATGACTAGAGCCCAGCAAGTCACATGGCTATATTTGGCCATGCCCACAGATATGGCCACGCCCACAGAGGGGTGTGGCCAAAAATTCCCTTATTTTCGAATCCAAAAGTTGACAGGTATGTACAATGTCCAAACTTGGTTCCACAAGTTTGGACTTGATACGGATTTGGACTTTGTATGAAGCATGCAAAATCCTAGCTGCGATGCCTCATACAACGTCCAAATCCTTGCTGTGATGCCTGGTACAATGTCATTTCCATAGAGATACATTGTACTGTAACAGCACAGACTTCAGGGCAAAGTCAAGGAAACAGACAGGAAACTGACAGAACTTTAAGAAAACATTGTCTAAAGGCTAAATACATTACAAAAACATGTCAAACAACCCTGATTGTCCAAGAACCTGAAGAATGCTGCAAAAATCCCAGGAATGCTTCTAAAAATTCTGATGAAGAATTCAAAAAAATCCAAAATCGTGCTCAAAACCACTCCTAAACACTCTTTGCCTCATGCAAAACCCACAAGAGCAATGCACGCATGTGTCCTGACTTTTATACTGCCCAGGCACAATGCAACCTGGGAAAAACTGAATGCCTCATACAAAGTCAAGCGACTTTGTAAGAGGTAACTTTTTTCAAGAAATTAGGCAATGTTGTATGAATTCGATGTTGTATGAAGCGGACTTTGTATGAGGTATTACTGTATTCTGAGGAGAGCAGCCCACTAGTTTTCTGCTCAGGTTTCTGTGGTCTTCAACCATTTACATCAGGGGTTCTCAACATTTTTTGCAGCTGAGCGGACTGGACATGTGGTTCCCCCACCGTAAACGCTGCCTTAAACCACAGTGGGTGCATTGGCAGGGTGCGGGGGTGTTTATGGCTGTTGTCAATGCATCTGCGTCCACTTCCAATGGCAGTGAGGTCATAGCCATGGGCCACGTCTGGCCCACGCACTGTATGTTGCAAACCCCTAGTTTACATAATGACCATGGACAATGCAATAGCTGATACTTTTTTTAATCCTGTAGAGAAGACACAATAGGAAAAGATTTGAGCTCTCAAATACCTCAGTGCCTTGCAAATCAAGTGTCAAAGGCATTGGCAGCCTGCTGTGGAGTTGGGAACAGAGAAACTGAGAACTCTGCTTGGACCAATATGGTGGGTCATGCAGGAACTTTGCGGGTGAATTGTCAAAAGGAGGTGTTCAGAATGATGCAACACAAAAGATGGAAATTACAAGTCAGAACATCACCCTTGTTGCCAACCTCTGGTTCAAGTTGAGGGATTGTTTAGAGAAGAGTTATCATCCTTTGTGTAGCATTCTGCAGGGCTTAAATGTTCCCTTTTTGTATGGCAACTCCCAAATCCTACAACCAAGAAGGCTGTTTACTGTGCTAGCTAAGGCAGGGGTCCGCAGACTGGTACTGGGCCACGGGCTATCCTGAACTGGTGGTGCTGGGAGCCTTCTGCTCTCAGTATGCTCCACCACGTCTGCCTGGCGAAGGGCGTGAGAGCACGGGCTTGAGACACAGCAGATAGACAGGTGGCCAGTCCCCTCCTCCAGGATGGGGACCCCTGAGCTAAGGCATTCTTGGAGTTGTAGTACAAAAAGTAACTTTGCCGAGCTCTTCTTGAGAAATCTGTAGCATCAGTAAATGAAGCTTACTCCAACTCTATTTTCTTTTCAGAAGATTGTCAGATCCCTAACCCTTGCATGAAATTGTGATACCTTTGGAGTAAAGTGCACACTTCAAATGCTTTACTGCCTTGAAGTTGACACTCTTTAGTTTGTTCAGCTTCCAAAAAGCCCCAGAGGACAAAGAAGCAATAAAATATAAATGCATACCTCACAGCAAATTGCCCTGTATGGAGGCTTGAAAAGCTTATACCCTTTTAACATTGTGCTTTGTATGTGTGTGTTTGTGTGTGGGGGGTGTTCATTTCATTGGCTGACGTCCCCCACTACCCTTGCACTTTCTGAATTGGTCCCACATGAAAATAAGAATTTAATCACACAGATCCTGGTATGTTATTGTTTTATAACAAATTGATGCCAAGAATTAAAGCTGAAGAGGGTGTTGAGCTTTTTATAATTTTTTTGTATGTATAAAAATAATGTGATTCAAAGTACACTTGAAAACTCTTGGGAAATATGAATGTGCCTTTGAAGTGAAAAAAGAATTCCATTTGTGAAAAAGAAAACGAAGCTGTGCACTTCAACTTACAGTTTTACATAGCAAATAAAATGGCAGGCCCTGCTTTCTGTTGTTTCCCTCTTGTTCAGATTCTTTCAGCCTTGTTCTACCCTCTACCTTAAAAGCCCAGCATGGCTTTAAAATGCTAAGAATCCAGTTGGGAATAAAGGAAGCAAAGCAGCTTAGGCAAAATCCTAGATGGACTTTAAGCTCTTGTCGATACGGAGAGTAAAAAGCTCAGGTAGTTGCAGTGATGGCAGAAGGGTCAAAGCTGTGTCGTTGCTGACAATATGCCACAGAATGCCAGGTGTGGACGATAGCAGGTGTGCAAAATGTTGGCTCTCTTCCCTGGTGTATGTGCAACAATAACACTGTACAACCTTGCACATGTCTATGCCTTGGTTCCCTTTACCTGTCAAACAGGCACCGTAACAGAGCTCAGCCTTCTCCTCCCCATGAGAAATGTATGTCATGTTAGGAGGAATTTGTACAGTCAGTGAGCCCTCATTTTGTGAGGAGCCCTTGTGGCGCAGTGGTTAAACTGCTTTACTGCAACCAAAAGGTTTTAGGTTCGATCCTGACCAGGGTTGTACCCAGCATGTTGGGGACAAAATGCGAATTAACTTGTGAACTGCCCACAGAGTGAACTAAGAGGTGTGGGGCAGTATATAACTGTGATTGCTTTGCTTTATGTGTGTGGTCAAGGTTTTGTTCTTCTTGCATCAGTATTTCACTCTTCACAGAGAGTATAATCAATGTATCAATTTTGGAATGCTGGGGCCTTAAAAGGGAAAAATCTTAATTTTGTAGAAAATTTGGTTGTTGTGTATGTGCATGCCCCTTATTACACTTGGAGGGTGATCATGTCTCAGTGTGGAAGAACTCCTCCATCCATGCACATTCACCATGTGAGTCAGGGACCATGTGTCCCAAATCATTTTGAGAGTGTTCAAAGGTGACAGAACTTTCCTTCTCCAAACTGGTGCCATCCATGGCAGGGCCGTAGTGCCAGGGGGTGGCCAGGGCAGCCGTTGCCCACCCTGAGTTAGCAGTTTGCCCACCCTCAAACCCCCGGCCACTTATACATATGACATTGTTGCCCATTCTGAAAAAATATTCGCCCAATCACATCTAGAATCCGGGCTATGGCCCAGATCCATGGAGAGAAGGCAGTGGAAAAGCTGGGAAAGTTGGTGAGGCTACAGACTCCCTTTCTTTGTGTATATATCATCATCATCGGTTTATTTATACCCCGCTTCCTTCAGCCCGGAGGCGACTCAAAGCGGCAGAACAACAATATCAAAACAACAATAGGACAATCAATATCAGAATAACAATAATATAGCAATAATAATAATACAGCAATAATAAATACACAAATACCAAATAGCGGTGCAATAATAACAGTAACAATATAAAAATACAAATAACACCCTTAACTAGGGCCAGGCTCAACGAACATATCAGAGCCCAGGTCCATGTCCTCTTCACTCCCCCGCAGCCAATGCCAGACCGGGGGAGAAGGCTCGGGCAGGCAGCGCCAGCGTTCGACTTTTAATTCTTCACCTCCAGGAGCCCAGGTGGTCGACACTCCCCCGCGACCAATGCCCACAGGACAAACGTCAGTGTTGGCAGCGAGATCAGGGAGGGGCGGCGGCAGAGTCCCACAGTGTCGGGCCGCACTGTCCCCCGGCAAAATGGCAACAGCTGCCCTCAAAGCCCTGGCTGATGACGGGGCCAGGGAGAGGCGGCGGAGAAGTCCCCAACCCAGGGCCAATGGAATAGGCCCCGGGAAAGGCTCGGACGTCCGGTGTTGGTGGAGGCAGCTAGCAGCTTTTTGGGGCTGTGGAAAAGCGAGCCCCAGGTGTAGCCAGTTCTCTCCTCCCCACCTCCTCCGCCAGCTGGTCGCTGGGCAAGCTCTGCGGGGCCTCCGAGCCCCGGCATATATAATAACATCTCCTTGGGAATACCCTGAAGGAAATGGTGAGCCACTGTGTGAGACAGAATGCTGGACTGGATGGGCTGTGGCCTGTTCCAGCAAGGCTGTTCTTATGTTCTTAACTGAAGAGGGCTAGGAAGTTGTATGGTTGCCTATGATGAAGAATAATGTTCTTTACATGGCAGGTGGGGAAAATATATTGCAAATTGGATGGGGAAATGTTCTCCCCTACCTGTGGGATCCCAGTTTGCCACAACAAGCAGCAAGTGGTCAACAAAAATCATTGTCAGGAAATAATGTTTGCGGGATTGTTCACAAGATGGAGATGCTCTGCTCCTTGTAGAAGCTCCTTGGTAGTACTTATAAGAGCATTAAAGTTTCACTTTGCTGCCATTGCGTGTTGAAATATTGCTTCGTGCACAGAAATATTCCTGCAGAAAAATAATAAAAAACACTTGCTTGTACAATATTTCAATTTCTTGGTTATCCATTTTTATTGAGTATCTTTTTTGTTTTAAACCCAAAGCAGTTCACATTTTCACGAAGGGCCGGCTTTAAATTCCTTCCTAAAACCATCAGGGAGAGACAGCTGGTCACAAACTACTACTGTATATTTAACTTAATATGGTTTGTTGAGTCAAGCTAAACAAACAGAATAACAGAGTGTACCCAGTCTACTGCTGCATTGCCCAAACCACAGATCAGGAAGCCATTGGCTCACTTTCTCCTCCTCAGACCCTAAAATGCCTGCTAAAAATAGAGGAGGATTTTCTGTTTCATCTCAGCAACTTCAGTAGCCAAGAAGGATGGAGGGTGTTTGCCACTGGAAGGGAAAAGTAGAATAATGCACAGGAAAAGAGGTTTTGGGTTTAGGTCAATTACTGGTGAATTGTGTGTGTGACCTAAGAAGGTAAAGGTTGTCCTTGCTCAAAAGCCAGTCATATCAGATTCTAGGGTGTGATGCACATCTCCATTTATAGCCAAAGAGCCAGTGATGTTTGTGTCTGCAAACATTTCCATGGCCACGTGGCAGGCATGACTAGATGCCAGAGCACAGAACACTGTTACCTTCCCACTGTTACTTTTTATCTACTTGCAATTTCTTGCTTTGAAACTGCCACGTTGGCAGGAGCTAGGATAGAGATGGGAGCTCACTCCATCATGCAGCACTCAGGTCTCAAACTGCTGACCTGCCAACCTTCCAGTCATCAAGTTCAACATCTTAACCACTAAACCACCGCAGTCCTGTGACCTAAGAAAGGCAGAGGTAAATAGCAGGAAATGATAAGAAGAATAAAGGGAAGACTGCCACCAGAGAATCAGAGTACAGCTGACCTTGGCTAAGGTCTTAAAACCTTCATACCTTTCAAGTAGAAGGTATTCATAGCAGTTGTGTCCTTTCCTTCACTTGAGGATGACAGTACAGTACTTGTATGTCCAATCACGTCTTCAGCTCTTCTCCCAGCTTAACATCTGGGTTTCTTCTGGTGGCATTCCCACCAGATTTTGTAGAGGCAGGCCTTTTCTCACCCAGGCACAACAGGAAAATTTGCTGGTGTGATTAGACAGAAAAGATTGAGACTTGACATTTTATTCCCTATCAGTAAATGCTGCTTTTAATTTTACATATGCAAAACTTAATCCATTAATAAATGGATCAAAGTGTACAAACAGGAAATTACCTTCGTATTTTTCCTTTATTGAGAAACCGTAATACCTTCATGGCAGGCTGAGGACAAAGTACTTGGCAGTGTTTGTTCCCTGGCAAAAAAATATACGACAAGCAGGCTGTGATTGGTTCTGTAGCTTTAGTTCTAGTAACTTTGCTGCAGGACTGTAGATTGTGTTGGCACGATCTCAGCATCAGCTGTTGGGCTCTAAAATCAAAGGCAAACACATGTTAAAAGTAGACATTTCCTCAAAAAAAATGCAAGAAAAAAAGAGATGTTTTAACTCAAACCAGAGATGTTCCTCTTCTTCTTTCGTGTCTAGTCCAGATGTGAAACTGCCAAAATGAAGCCACCTTTTGGTGAGTTCATTCTGCAATTCCTTTTGCCTGACCTAGTTTGGGAAAGATTAGCCAGCAACACAAGGTTGCCATACGCCCGATTGTGGTTCACAAATACCACAATCTTCGAGGAGGCTCTTTCTGTGATGTTCTTATCATACAGGAATATTTTAAGGTTGTGGAGGGAAGGAATCCACATGAGTCCAGCCTGTCTCGTTACACCGTTACCATTTTAATGGAAATTTTGCTGTTTGTTTTTCCAGCTTTAGCAACATTTCTGCAGTTACAACATTCAATAGTTAGCAGGTCAACACTGTCCTCGTGTGATTCATTGGTTCATGCAAGGTTGGAGGCCCATTGCCTCCTACTTTATGGTTCTCTTCAAATTGGGCTTGGATTGCAGAGCTCTTCACATAAGAGGTTGCCTTCCCACACAAAAACAGGAATAGAAAGGGAGAAAGACAGACTGTCATCTGGCAACTCCTGATACAGAGGACTCTTAAATGAGGTCTCTCCGATATACTTTCTCTCTCCCACCTAGGGTTGCCATAATTCTATCCCCCCAAACCAGGACTCTTTTGCTCAAAAGCCGGTTGTATCTGACTCTAGGGTTCAGTGCTCATCTCTGTTTCAAAACCGAAGAGCCAGCATTGTCTGCATCTGCAGATGTTTTCATGGTTATGTGGCAGGCATGACTAGACACCGCAAACTCTAAGACCCTTCCTCTCTCTGAGGTCATCCCTACCCTACCCTTCAATCCCCCCCCTTGATTTGGACTCACCTTCAAACCCCACATGAGGATCCCTTGGAAGAAAGATCTAAAAAGTCTAGAATGGAAAAATATGTAAAAAGCTACGGAGGATTCTTTCAGCAGACTGCAAAGGATTAAATGCATAGAGTCAGCATTCCTAGAGAGGAAGGAAAGTGAAGAGTTGTCTTTCTCACTTCCTATCCATAGTGTTCCCTTCCTCTCTAGGAATGCTGACTATGCATTTAACCCTTTGCAGTCTGAAGGAATCCTCTGTAGCTTTTAACATATTTTTCCTTGAACAAGGATTTTTACATGTTTTTCCTTGAACCGGATGGGACAGCATGAATCTGTGAAAATCATGGAAAAATGGGAAGTATGGCATCCCTACTCTCACCCCAACAAATAAGAGTGCTGCTGTGAAGACATGTTACAGAGGGGTTAAGGGACACACCAGTCAGGAAGGTACGGTAAAGGTCCTTCTTTCTCGAAAAACAGTCGTGTCCAACTCTAGGACGCGATGCACATCTCCTTTTATCGCCAAAGAGCCAGCACTGTCTATGTCTGCAGATATTTCCAGTGTCATGTGTCAGGCATGACTAGACACCAGAGGACACAGAAAGCTGTTACTTTTCTCACCAAAGCGGTACCTATTTTTCTACTTGGAATTTCTTGCTTTCACACTGCTCGGTTGGCAGGAGCTGGGAGAGATGACAGGAGCTCACTCTGTCACACAGCACTCGAGGCTTGAACTGCTGGTCATCAAGCTCAGCATCTTAACTACTAAGCCACTGTGGCTCCCAATCAGAAATATAAGGAAGCACTGTCCTTTTACAGTTACATTTATTGTTACTTCCTTTTTAACCTATATCAGTCATTTTCTTTCATCTTTCTTTACCAACATGATTGTGGGTGGGGGAGCCTTCTTTGTAAGCCAGTCTTGTTGAATTAATGAGCAGTATTTGGAACAGATTTTATCCTAGGCTTCTCTTAATGGTACGTGTAAAGCTGCCTGTGTGGGCCTAACTCACTTGTGTTGTGGTGGTTACAGCAGCTCTGCTTTTGAAGCAGTAACAATAGCTCAGCTAGATGGCAAACTGAGGAGAGAATCCAATTCATGTAATGAACGCAGTAAATTAGCCTGATGAGCAGAATGCCGTGTGTCTGTTTCTCTAAACATATTACACATTCAGTATGGATCTCACAGAGAATGGTTCTTTATTTGGAAACATCAGCTTTGCGTTCTTTTTAAAAAATAAAATCTGAATAACCTTGTGTTAAACATTTTGCCATGGAAACCAAACATTATTCTTCCGTTCCAATAATGTTGGCTAGACAAAAACAGTCAACTGGGTTAGATTCTTCTATTTATTGCCATTAAGCAATTTGAGACAATCACTCTTGCAAGCTTTCCCAGCTTGGCGATCCCTGCAGCTTGGTTATTATAGTTTGACTGCAGAAAACATGTACAGTATTTTACTTAAGGCTGTGACCAACTCTTGAATAGAAAGCTACCATCTTTCTAAAGTGGGGTTCAGCTATTGCTGTTTCATCACTGCATCCTAGGTGCAACCTGCTGAGCAAATACTGGGTCTAAGTGTGGACATTACGGCTAATGCATCCAGCCTGTGGTCTAATCTTTTTCTGTATTTTTCCCCTTCAAACTTGTATTTAATAGGTCAAATTAAAAGTATCACCCAACTATGGATTCTTAACAGCCTTTGCTTTTTATGTTCTATTCACCTATGCATGTTTCATAACAACGACACAACACATGGATATTTCTTTTATCAAAATTCTGCATATTCGCTTTACTCCTGATGCAAGGGGAAACCAGATTCTCAGAAATAATTGTACTGACCCAATTTCTCCTTCTCCTTTTCTACTCTGAATGTTGTTAAAAGCTGCAGGAGATCCTATTTTAAGATCTCTTATATGACATCTAGTTGGGCCCATTGACTGTACAGTATTCATATAAACAGGCCTTTATGTCTCATAGTATGCTCTTATTCTTCACATCTTTCCTAAAATCTTTTATTGGCCATACGATTCTTGCAATATAAAGACAGATGTATGACACAGTAAAGGGATTCCTTTCTGTGTCTTAGAGTTTAATTTCCAATAGTTTGGTTGTCATTGCCACTGTTGGTTATTCAGCAATGTATTCCCTTTAGATGCAATGAACGAAAGACCTCTAATCAGAAAGTCAAGGACTCCTTTAACGTCTGACTGCCAGCAAATACGAGCAGACTGGGCTGGGGAAACAGCAGGAGGTGACTTGTTTCAGAATTGCCCTGGAGCTTTTCCTTCATACAACAAGGCAGAACATCTCACGTTCATCATGTGACACAGAGGATACCACATAGAAAAACTATTTGCCTGGCCCAGTATGGTGGTTCTCTAGGTATGGAGAAGAATGCCCAGATTTAACCCTCCTTTTTTTCCTTGTCTTTTCAGATGATGTCTCTCCATATTTCAAGACTGAGCCGGTGCGCACCCAGGTCCATCTGGAGGGGAACCGCTTGGTCCTGACCTGTATGGCAGAAGGCAGCTGGCCCCTGGAGTTCAAATGGCTGCATGACAACAAGGAGTTGACCAAATTCTCCCTGGAATACAGGTATGCATCATGACTGCCCTTTCACTTTCTGGGTGGGGGTGGCAGGTTTATAAAGCTTCAAAGAATGCCCTTGCTTTCTGCTTGGAGCCTTGTCCCTCCACAGTAGCAAAAGCCCTTGGGGCCCGGCATCATCTGCAACATTCAGCCTGCACACAGGAGCCATTCTTGGCCTTTAATCAATTTATTTTCTTGCTAAGAAAAGGTGGGTGGGTGGGAGGAGATTTCAATTGTTTGGTGCCTGCAAAGGTCACATGCTGAACAGTAGAATCATTACATTTTCCACAGTCTAGCAAAGCCAGAAGGTTGGGAAGTCATTGGTCTCAGTATCCAGAGCAAAGAGTGATGCCGCGAGGGACTTAATCGATCAGTTAATCTAGCCATCGCGTGATGGACTTGTAGCTCATGAATTTTGAAAGCCAGAGCGGAAGGAATTCCTCAGGGCAATTTTTATTTGGGTCTCATTCAGCTATATTAACTCTGCCTCTTCGGCAAAGCCCACTCTGTGCACTATTTGCTAATTCAGCATTCATCTCCCCGTTTGGCTGACCCTTCTCAAATCCATCGAAGCAGCTTTGCTAGGAGAATAAGGAGGCCTGGACATTGCAACAACATATTTATTAGGTCAGGCTGTTCTCACTGACGGTGGTTAATTCTTTCTTTCTAGTTTCTTATCAACTTGCAAACAAAGACCCTAAAACAAAAGAAAAGAAAAGAAAAACACCCCGTGTCTCTGCAAGCTGGGATCTAGATTACGTGTAGCCTGTGAACAGGCAGGCTTTAGATCGGGCAAGAGCTATAAGGCTCAAATCTTAACTCTAACCTGGCATATAAAAGATAGTTTTGAAACATTAAACAAGTGGAACAGCATTGGTCAACCTTACACCTGCATGTGACACTGTCCACCATCAAATGCTGCTCAAAAAGCTCTGTCTCCTTACCAAAAATCACAGCCTAACAAAAATGATTTCCCTGCTATTTCAAAACAGGGGGTTCTTTGTTGAATTCCAAGGAAGAGAAGCTACTGGAGGAATCAAAGGAATGGTCTTCCACAGGCATTATTTTTAACATGTACACAAATGATCAACTGACATTCTCACATTCCAGGAGTTTCATCTGTGCTGATGATCTCGTCTTGATAATCCAGAGGGATGCTTTTGAATTCACTCAACATCAAGTATCCTCTGCCTTAGAAGATCTTTCCTTATATTATAAAAACAACCAGCTGAAACCAAACCCTTTAAAAACACAGGTCTTGAGCCTTCCACTTAAAGAACAGAGAGAAGGAGCTGCACGTTAGCTGGGAAGGCAAGATTTTGGAACATTGCCATATCCCAGGGGTGTCGCTTTGGATCAAACCTTGACCTACAAAATACATTGTCTAAACACCAGACAGAAAGTTGCTACCATAAATAACATACCTAGGGAGCTGGTTAGTTCAAATTGGGGTGCACATCCATAAACAATAAGAACAACAGCATTTTCCCCTATGCCACTCCACAGCAGAATATGCAAGTGCTGCATGGCATAAATCAACACTTGCCAAAACATTGGCTGTAGCTCTTAATGAATCATGCAGGACTATTACTGGCTGTCAGAAACTTCCCCCTACTGTTTGGCTGACATTTTTCCATTGGAAATATATTAAGAAGTGCTATTAAATAACAAATGAAATAAGGTGTCATCAAAATCCATCCACTTCACAGACACCAACCCATAGATGAATTTTTTTGCACATTTCTCAAGGTCTATATGTCAAACTAGAAGAAGCTAGCAAAAGCAATACACCTTGCTGAATGTATGACTGCTGAAGAATGTCTCCTACAAGGATAAGTTACCATATGGAAGTCTCTTAACGGACTTCAAAGTGAAGTAGGAAGATCAAAGAATAATCAAGTAAAATAGAACTAGGTGGACACAAGACAAATTTTCTGTGAATGGGGAGAAGTTCAATCAGTGCAGCAGCTATGTGAATGCAATTTATGCTCTATCATCTGTACAAAAAATATATATAGTTAATAGTCGAGATAATGTTATTGAAGTAATTCGCTTCTGGTCAAAAATAGTCTTAAGCATTTTACCATTTTAATTTGTTTTAAATTTTACTTATATGTTATATCTGCCCATAATTTTAAATTCCGTAGTGCTCTGATATGAACAAAGAAAAGAAAGCAGGCTCTGAATCTTTAATAAGGAAGTCCTGCAGTTGAGCTCCGTTTATTGGTAGCTTCAGAACTTCAGTTCAACAAATGTGTACTAGCTTTAATGTCAACGTTTTTGCTGCGAATGGACAGGATGGACATTAATTAATGCTCCATTGCCAGATGACAGCTGTCTTTTGTTATTTTCAAACCAAGAACCTTCAATCCCCCTCTTGTCCCTGAAGGGCAGAGCTTGGAAAGAGATCTTTTGTATAAAGCACAAAAGATGCCCCTAACTAAATTGGGCTGCAGAAGGCATGTTTCATTAACTGTAGACAAAACCACAACATCAGGAAATATCCTTTCCCGAACTGTGGAGCAAGGGCAGGCAGAGAGATTGACATTCACTCTGAGGAACAGCTCTGTAGAACTGTGGGGGAGGGAGCTCACATAGCACATTGTAAATGCTAATGGATCCCAATAAAGGTATTGTTTTACTATTTTCTAGTAAAAACAATGTGATTGCTAAACGCAAGTTCTGTTTCCCCACCACCACATTCTTTGGAAAGATGATTAGATACCTATGTGAGTTAGGTAACTGGCTGCAGAGCCAGAGGTTGGGAGTTTGATTCCACAGCTGAGCCTCCTGAGAGAAGAGCCAGCCTGTGTAGCATTAGGAAAGCTGCACAGTCCCAGGATGCCACCAGAATAAGAGAATGGTAAACTACTTTACCATAGGGGGACTACTGTGGCTTAGTGGTTATGTCGCTGAACTTGACGACTGGAAGGTCAGCAGGCCAGCAGTTTGAGACACAAGTGCTGCATGACGGAGTGAGTTTCCATCTCTGTCCCAGCTCCTGCCTACCTAGGAGTTTGAAAGCAAGAAATTGCAAGTATATAAATAGGGACCACTTCGGTGGGAAAGTAAACAGCATTCTGTGCGCTCTGGTGTCTAGTCATGCCTGCCACATGTCCATGGAAACGTCTGCAGACGCAGACAGCGCTGGCTCTTTGGCTGTAAACAGAGATGAGCACTGAACCCTAAAGTCGGATATGACTGAATTTCAAGCAAGGGTGACCTTTGGCTAAACTGTTTCTAATACTCTTCCTGAAAAGGGCAGCCATAAGCATACCTGTCAACCACCCCGTTTTACCCAGGAAAACCCCTTATTTTTACCACTCTTCCCGCCCCCCACCCATTTTATTAATTTCCCCGTATTTTCCTTATTTCCGGGGGTGAGGAGGAGGAGGAGGAGGAGGAGCTGAGAGGCGGGAAGGCCAGCTACCGCCACCGCCACAGGGCCTCCGGAGCTGGGGTGCCGCTCAGCTGGTCCTCCTCCTCCTCACCCCACTCCCTGATATTAAAAGGGAAACCCCGATCAGGGTTTCCCCTTTAATATCAGTGGGTGAGGGTTGCGATCCCCCTCTCCACTGGCTCCCCTGGGGCCAGAAGGGTTGGGGGGACAGACCCCTTTTGTCCCCCCAACCCTCACGGACCCACGGGACCCAGGAGAGGGGATCGAATCCACCCCACCCCCTGATTTTAAAAGGGAAAACCCGATCAGGGTTTCCCCTTTAATATCAGGGGGTGGGGTTGCGATCCCCTCTCCACTGGCTCCCCTGGGGCCAGAAGGGTTGGGGGGACAGACCCCTTTTATCCCCCCAACCCTCACGGACCCAGGAGAGGGGATCGAATCCACCCCACCCCCTGATTTTAAAAGGAAAAACCCGATCAGAGTTTCCCCTTTAATATCAGGAGGTGGGGGGTTGCGATCCCCCCCTCCACTGGCTCCCCTGGGGCCAGAAGGGGGGACAGACCCCTTTTGTCCCCCCAACCCTCATGGACCCACGGGACCCAGGAGAGGGGATCGAATCCACCCCACCCCCTGATTTTAAAAGGGAAAACCCAATCAGGGTTTCCCCCTTAATATCAGTGTGTGAGGGTTGCGATCCCCCCCTCCACTGGCTCCCCTGGGGCCAGAAGGGTTGGGGAGACAGACCCCTTTTGTCCCCCCAACCCTCACGGACCCACGGGACCCAGGAGAGGGGATCGAATCCACCCCACCCCCTGATTTTAAAAGGGAAAACCCGAACAGGGTTTCCCCTTTAATATCAGTGGGTGGGGGGTTGCGATCCCCCTCTCCGCTGGCTCCCCTGGGGTTGGGAGGGTTGGGGGGGCAAAAGTGGTGTCTCCCCAACCCTCCTGAACCCAGGGGACCCAGCGGAGAGGGTGGTAGGTTCAGGAGGGTTGGGGAGACAGACCCCCTTTGTCCTCCAACTCTCCCAGACACAGGAGACTCGGGAGAAGGGAGCGAATCCACCCCACCCACCCCCCCAAACTCTGTTGTTAAAGAGAAGAAACTGCTTGGTTTGTTCTGTTTAATAAGGGGTGTCCTGTGGGGGGATCCCCTCTCTGGAGGCTCCCCTAGCTCTGGAAGGGTTTGGGGGACAGACCCCTTTTGTCCCCACAACCCCCTGAACCCAGGGGACCCAGGAGAGGGGATCGATTCCATCCCCCCCAACACTCCGTTTTTAAAGAGAAGAAACCACTTGGTTTCTTCTCTTTAATAATGGGGTATCCTGTGGGGGATCCCCTCTCTGCCAGTTCCCCTAGCTCTGGAAGGGTTGGTGGATTTGGCCACGCCCACTGATTTGGCCACACCCACCGATTTGGCCACACCCACCGATTTGGCCATGCCCACAAAATTTCCCTTATTTTCAAAGCCAAAAGTTGACAGGTATGGCCATAAGTCATAATTGACTTGATAGCACACTGTTGTTGTCGTGAGAACAAATTGTACTGGATGTACAGATGTGAAAGAATGTTTTTCAAAGCTAAGCATGAAGAATGAAACATTTAGGCTGAGCAAAGGTGGTTTTCTATATCACACAGCCCACCAAATCTTACCAGAGGACTTGGAAATGTTGGAGATTATTTTCATTAACCAACTTTGTTTCCAGATTTATCCTGTTTATATTTGACAAGATTGTTTCCCTCATTTCAATTAGAAATGGGGGGGGGGGGGGAATAAGCTTTGAATTCTTACTTTTTTCTTCTTCCTTGTTTAAAACCTTATATAAATAAATATATACAACTAAAATGTGTATAATCGGGAAACTTGCACAAATACACTTTGGCCAATAGAGAAAAATCTGTTTTTTAAAAAAGTGCCTGTGTAGGAAAAAACCGGAGAGAGATATACAACAAAAATTTCCAGGAGGGAAGAAAAACCCGAGTGTTGCTATCCAAGACCTAGTACAAAACAACAGTACATGTTTGAGTTGGTGGAAAGCCAGGTTTTTATGTCCTCAGAATGCAAAATCCTGCTGATAACAAACCTTATTTTAACTTAGTTCCTGGTCACTGTAAGATGGGGTTGATTTGAAATTAGATTTACAGCTTGCAGCCACCACTACCCTGGTTAACTCCTAACTCATTATTCCCTGAGTAACAGAAGCCTTATCTTGAGATATTGGGGAGGGATAGCCTATATGGGAAGGGTATCTAGAGATCTTTGGTAGACTGGGAGGGAAGGATGAAACTGTGTTTTTCTTATATGGCGAGAGATTGAAATGTTTTTCAAAATGACAGTTATTGCATCATTACAAGCTTCTAAGTAATTCTTGATATAAAATCAACTTACATTGGAAATGATCTTGTTCAGCTATTCTTAGGTTTCATACTCACCACCCTGAGAGGCTAGGTTGGTGAATATACAAGACAAGGCTTTCTTGTAGCAGCACTTTCCTTTTGGAACACGCTCCGAAAAATTTGCAAACTTCCTCCATCCCTCTTGAGTTTTCAGTAGAAACCCAAAATGTCTGCATTCTAATAGGACTTTGGTTTTAAAAGCTGTTCTTTAAAATAGCTTAATATTTTTAAATGATTTAAAATAGTCCTCCTTTTTATTATTCATCATGTCGGGCGCCTTAAGTAACAGAAAAACAGTAAACAAAACCACTTCTAGTGCATCATCTCCTGTCAACCTAGCAGTTTGAAAGCAAGAAATTGCAAGAAGATAAATAGGTACCATTTCAGTGGGAAGGTAACTGTGTTCCATGTGCACTGCTGTCTAGTCATGCCTGCCACATGTCCACAGAAATGTCTGCAGATGCAGAAAGCGCTGGCTCTTTGGCTATAAACCGAGATGAGCACCGAACTCTAGAGTTGGATGCAATTGGCTTTTGAGCAAGCGCGACCTTTAACTTTACCTAGTGTATCATCATCATCATCCCTCAGAATCAATGTGCATGTATAAAAATCCCAAAGGACATGGTACCTACAAGTTGTTAGCATGAGACACATCCCAGCTCGATTAATCTATTCCTTTCAGGAAAGCATCCAACCTTCATTTAAAGACTTCAGGTGATCGGAAACCCTCCTTAACTCCTTCAGTGAGCCATTTCTGCATTTTAATTACTGTCAGTGTAAGGAAATGCGCTTATTTTAAGCTTGTCCAATTACTTCTCTCAGGTACTGGAACTTGTTAGCCTTCTGTCTACAAGATTGAACAGCATGCTACGAAGCTGTGGTTTTCCCATGTTCAAATATTTATATACATTGATCTCATCCACTCTCCAGTTTTCTCATGGTTAAGCTGAATAGATTGAGTTCTCAGTAAAAGAAAAGCTGGAAATGCATGTGCCCCAACCATCTGGAAATGTTACCAGGTCTTTTCAATATTCATGTTCTTACATTTCCGAGATGCCTCAGGCCAGAGCAGTTGCTAGGCATGCAAGGCCAGCCTGGTTATTTGGTGAAGCAAAGCTGTATGTATTACGAGAAGTGGTGGGTTGCTACTTTACATCGCACCCCCATCTCTTACTCCTGTGCCCTGCACAACTCTTGAGCAACAGAAACATCTCCAGTGCTTGGTTGCAAATGGTCCTCTAATCGAAGCCCTGTTAGAAGTAACTTGGAAAATATGTGGTTTCTCCCAATAGTACCTAGCTCTGAGTTCCCCTTTAGAGCCCAGCAGTAAGGGAATTCTTGGCCCTGCAAATAACTCTCCTGGTCTCTGAAGATTGATAAGAAAGGATCACTGAGAGGTGCAGAGGCACTGACGTCTCAGACAAGGGGGAAACCTGGCCACCCTTATATGTGAAGCATGCATGATTTCTCAAATCCTTCCTTCCTTCCTATTCTGAGAGATTCCAAGGTACTATCTAGACTCTAATATGAAGGAATGGTAATCTATTGCTTTCTCGGGGGCAAAAATGTAGTAGTATGTAATGAAGATATATTTTGGGTCTGGTTCTGAGCTCCATTCCAGTAAGTGTTTCCCATTTCTTTTTTATTTCGTGCTGTTTAATCTAGAATCTAGAGAGAATTGTAATGAGCTATTTCTTATTTAAGAGTGACAAGGCCAGTGAACAGACTTTAATGTCTCTTTGGCTTCAGAAACCATAAATCATGCTGTGATGCATATCCATTAAAGTGGCTTAGGGTACATTCCCTTCTACAGATGTTTCAGGCTACAACTCCCATAATCCCATATGATATTGGCCACACTGCTTGGGAATGATGGAAATTGTACAGCAAAACATATGGAGGCTCCCTACAGTAAACCAATTAGTCTATGGAAAGAATGAGATTGATGTGGGCTTACTGTAGGGATGTTATCAGCATTTGTGGTTACACAACCTGAACACAGATTGCATGACTGACAAGATCACAAGTACCCTATGGCACAATAAGGCATAAAACTTGGGAGAATCAGTTGTTGTAATAATTCGGTACAGTGATCACTGGCCTTCAGGACAAGATACCATCTTTTAATAGCCAAGTGTACTATAAATATTATATAAAACATTTATAGCATGGCCCCAAATTACTTTATTTTTAAAAAAGCTGGTGTATATATTTTTCCTTTTCAATAGTCATGCTTCTAGGATCCCAGTTTTTCTTTTTAATTCCAATTTTCAAACAGGAATGCTTTTAAAAAGCACTTACTTTTTTTTTAACTTGCAAATTTTGATTCTCCCCCCCCCCCAAACCCCGTCTCATGTCTCATGGTATTTTCTTGTGCAGTAGGAAAATTTCAGGGGAAGATGCCAGACACAGAAGAACAATCGCTGAGTTAGAATTCATTGCTTATTAATTTTGTGTAGCACTCTTTCTTCTGTGTTAATTTGTTACCGTTTTGTCTGGGCACCCTGAAGATGAAAAGCTCCTCTAGTTGCTACTGATGCTTTTGTGGAGCTGTTCCCTCTTCAAATCACTTGTTAATTACCCTCCAGTCTGATTGCTATCATTTATCTATCATTTTGCTGGCAACTCTGTCTCTAGATTTTCAGCAGTCTTATCTCTTTTTTCCATCCTACCTTAGAGATCTGTCAAAAAAAAAAGTTCTCTCCCATCTTCTTCTCTCCCACTCAGGCCCTGACGGTAATTTGAAAAGAAGCAAAGTGTCATGGAGTCACAGCCACTTGAGGCTTGTCTCTAAATCAAGCCAAGTGCTTTTCTGAATCGTGTGAGTGTGAGTGTGTGTGTCATCCTCTCCATTTTAATCAATAATTCAGCCTCAGACACAAGCAATTCCCCCATTTAAAGGCCTCAGGCTTGAAGGCATCTGGCTGCCATGGCAACATCTCTTCATTTTTGGACCCCAGCAAAAGTAGGCAGTGTCATCCAGTGACAGCTGCTGAGAAAGGCTTCACTGGATGCCAGACATACAACACATGCCCCGGACAGAAGCTTAAAGTCTTTCCTCAGAGGAACTCTGAGGAAACTTAATTTTAAGAGAAAGAGAGGAGCATTGCTTATATATTTCTCAGCTGAGGTGGAGACCTGTCATGTAGAATCCCTTGATTATGAGCAAGAAGCCAAAATATTAAAGCTGTGAGCAGCTTTTAGATGCTTGATAGGTTGTTGACATTGAAATGAGCAAGAAGCCAAGATATTAAGGCTGTTAGGGTCTGGATGGGGGACAAGGGGCTTCAGCTGAACCCTGGCAAGACTGAGTGGCTGTGGGTACAGGGCCCTGCATTATCCCAGGAGCTACCATCTTTGGTGCTGGATGTGGCATCATTGCCTCAGACAGATCCTGTGCGTAATTTGAGGGTCCTCCTGGACTCACGACTACTGCTCGAAGAGCAGGTGGCAGTCGTGGCCGGGAGGGCCTTTGCGCATCTTTGTATCATCCACCAATTATGCCCACTCCTGGATCGGGACTCTCTTCTCATGGTCACTCATGTTCTGCTCACCTCCAAGCTGGATTATTGCAATGCGCTCTACATGAGGCTACCCTTGATGACCATTCGGAGGCTGCAACTAGTCCAGAATGCGGCTGCCCAGGTGGTGACGGGTTGTGGGCGTTATGCCCATGTCTCGCCGCTGCTCCGGGAACTGCACTGGTTGCTGGTGTGCCTCCGGGTGCAATTCAAGGTGCTGGTTTTGACCTTGGAAGCCCTTCATGGCAATGGACCAGGATACATAAGAGACCGCATCACCCCAACGTTTTCTACCCACCCTACGAGAGCAGACCGGAGAGGCTCTGTCATGGTCCCAACAACCAAAGAAGTACATCTGACCAGGACCAGGAGAAGAACCTTTTCCGTGTCTGCTCTGGCCCTGTAGAACCTCCTGCCACCTGAACTGCATCTCCAGACAGAGCTGCTCCCCTTCAGGAAGGCACTGAAAAAATGGCTATGCCAGAGGGTGTGGGGCATAACTGGTGTCACAGCCCAATCCTGCTGGCTTGTGTAGCCCATCTGGGGTTTTTATCATCTGTCTCTGCCTGGCTGTCCTTCCTTTTTAATTGGGTTGGGAAGGATTTAATGCGGTTTTTAGAGGGTTTTTGATGTACATTTTTAACTAGGTTTAGATAGGGTTTTAGCTGATGTTTTAGTTGATGTTTTAGGTTAATCGCTTTGTGTCACCAATGGGTGAGGGAAGCAGTATATAAATATTGTAAATAAATAAATAAATAATGAAGACTCACTGATAATAGCCAGTGTCTATTTGTGTTAGCCACACCAGCTACCTTGGTTCCACCTTAGGTGGGTTGCTTAGGGAGCCTCTTGAGGCTTGGAAATAAAAAGAGGCAATGAGGGATAATCCGTGTTGTTTCTTTTCTTCTTAAAAGTGCAGGATAACTGACAGTTGGTCAGAAGGTTGCTGGGTGTGTATCTTCTCAAGAGAGTCAAGAACAATGGGATTCATAGATGCTTGGATCAGGCCTCTTGTTAATGAGACTGCCTCGGATTTTCTTATTGAGACATGTGTTTTCCTGTCACATATTAGATACTGTGAACCAAACACTGAAATGTCAAATGAAACCCAAGAAAAACAATTATTCAATGCCTGGCAAGCCTTCAGATAATTCATTGTCCACAACTGTACACTGTCGTACCATCAATTCCCGTGTATGCAAGGATGTTAAACCTCCTGATATGTTAGTAGCCTGGTTCTGTACAGGAAAGATTACACTCCTCCCTCGCTCTTTGCTTCCATTTGTTTACTTTATTACAGAATAAATCTGCTTTATTTTTTTATGCTCAGATTCACTAAGATAAATTAAGTCTAATTCAAAAATTTATTCAAGGGTATTATTATTATTTTGATGCTCAGCTATAATATTTATACATACATAGTTTTGTATCATTTGTGGCATGGCAGAAGAACATGTGTAATAGGGTGTATGCTTTTTCTCTCCTGAGAATGACCACTGAAAACAGGGACCTGTGGCAGCTAGAAGCCAAAGGATCTTGACAGCAACATTTCAGGATATTCACATTTACTGTAAGTGAAGTCCCTGGCCTGAATGTTTCCACCATATTGGAGTTCTGAAGAGTTGCTGTTCTCCAGTGTGCAAAATATGAGAAATACAGATACATAAAAATGCTTAACCAACCTCCAGGTTGGTTAACAAAGCAACCTTAACAAAGCAACCAATGATGGTAATTTAAATTTACCAACCTAAAGCCCCAGTGGGCAATGTGGGCCCCATCCTGAGGCATCTTCATTTCTAGGGAGAGCTATAGGTTAAAATATCAGGCGAGTATCCCTCCTCGCCTGTCTTGTATGAAACTGTATCTCATTATATCTGGAAGGCATGCACTCCATAAAGGTTTAGCAATTCAAGCAAGAACTTGTGGAAGCTTTCTTTTCATTCTTCACAGTCAGGCTATTGATTCCTTTGTTTAAGTTTATCTTCAGCCCACCCACAGTCTCCATATGCCTTCTGTGCTCTTTGTCTGAAGTCTGTTACTGTCCTTGAGACCAACTGATTGGTGGCTCATTGTGGGGTCAGCATGGACTTGTCATCTACTGTGTGTCCACCAGATCTACATGGGGTTCCTCTGACTTGCTGTTCAATCCTCATGATCCCTCTTTCCTAGCATTTCCTTCCATTCTGAAACCAACCTCATGTTTGCTCAGAGATTTATTTCTTTTACCTGAATGCCTTTGGGGCCTGTTCTCTTAAATCGGAAGCAAGCATCTTTTTGTCCTCCAGATGTGATTAGACATTAGTTCCTGCCATCCCTCATCATTGGCTGTACTAAAATCCAGAATCAAACAGTTATCAGAGAACCTCATGTCAATCTCCCACCTTGTCCTATAGCAGTAATGTTGAACCTTGGCACTTCAGGTGTTCTTTAATTTCAATTCCCAGAAGCCCTGATCAGCAGGTGTGCAAACGTGGGCTTCTGGTAATTGAAGTTGAAGAACACCTGGAGTGCCAAGGTTCACCATCCTCGGCGTGAGGATGGACGCCGAGCCAACCCACCACCAGCTGGCGTCCCAAGCCCCGCCTCCAGCCCAGGTCTTTTAAAAGGCTGTCGAGGCAGCTGAGCCTTCGCTACCACCTTCGGCTCTCCCGGTGGGGCGGGGAGGCTCCCGTGAGGATGGACGCCGAGCCAACCCACCACCAGCTGGCGTCCCAAGCCCCGCCTCCAGCCCGGGACTTTTAAAAGGCTGTCGAGGCAGCTGAGCCTTCGCTACCACCTTCGGCTCTCCCGGTGGGGCGGGGAGGCTCCCGTGAGGATGGACGCCGAGCCAACCCACCACCAGCTGGCGTCCCAAGCCCCGCCTCCAGCCCAGGTCTTTTAAAAGGCTGTCGAGGCAGCTGAGCCTTCGCCACCAGCTGGCATCCCAGGTGCTGCCACCACCAGGACCTTCATGACTGCTATTTTCCTTCTGCGAATTTGTCGTCGGGAGAGGGAGTGAGTCATGGGTTATTCTGTTATTTTTCATTGCATTTTGTATCTATTGTACCGGATTTTGCATCTATTGTATTTTGCACCGTGTTTTCTATAGTGTATCTTTTGCTTTTTGTGATATTGGATGGCTGTGGGGATGTGGGGAAGTGGGAGCTTTTGGGTGCTCCCACTGGAGGGGGGGGTAGTATGGGGCTTGCGTTTTTTGAGATTAACTGTATGGGATTTTCTTTTCTTTTTACTTGTAATGTGTTAATTTTCAATCTGTTCTTGTAATTATGTAATTATATTTGTAACATTGTATTTATATGTGTTGTAAGCCGCTTTGAGTGGCACTTGTGCTATGAAAGCGGGGTAGAAATTAAAACTTATTATTATTATTATTATTGTCCTATAGAGCTTCACATTTTTATGAACTCATGGCATCAGTTTCAGAAGGGCATATGACATTGGGAGCATAATGTGAGGCATATTATATTCATATGTTTGACTATCTCACCACATGAACTTAATCAGGAAATTGAGTATTCTTGCTATTTGTAAGGGATTAGAGTAGAATATCTGTATATTACAGTAATAGTGGTCTTATTCATCACTGTGAAGAGATACACATGGGGATGTTTTATTTTATTTATTTATTTATTTATATACATCCTTCCTCGCCCTGGGGTGACTCAAGATGGTTTTCATTTAATAAAATATACATAGGGGCCCAACGGCTCCTCTTCTGCCCACCCAGGCCTTGGGTGGGTGAGAGTCCCGGGGGTGGGGCGGTGCAGATGGAAAAGCCACCTCCCCCCCCCTCAATGGCTGTTTTCAGGGTATATATATCATGCTGGTCTGTTTATTTTTTGACGTCCCAACGCACCTTAAGAATAAACACAAGGAGGCAGAGGATGCATTTTAAACAACACATTTAATGGGAGTAGATAATTCCTGTTACATTATGAGGTAAAGTATCAAGCTTGTAGTTTGCTTAGCCAGGATTTATGTATGTATTTTATTTAATGAAATGTATACCTTTACATCTAGATTTACGTTCTAATATTACTTGTAACTTTTGGTAATTTTCTGCCTTTTAGAATTCCTGAGGAAGGAAAATAATTTTCTGAAAAGCCTTATTCATAGTACCGAAAAGGCTTCGAATTTGGGGATTTGAAATTGATATGAATTTTGATTTTTCAATTGATATTGAGTTTTGCATCATAAACACAGTTTATACATCATTGGAACTTTGAATTATTGAAACGAAGTGAACTGTTGATTTTGTCTCTGCTGCATAAGAGTGATTTTTGTTGAACCTGTTTTACTTTTATATGAAGACACTATATTTTCCTATTCATTTCTTATTTATGGAATAAACCTGTGGATCTATATACTATGGAGTAACTGGTCTTAGTTGTGCCACGAACGGTTTTCTTTAATCAATTTCAGAAGGACATATGACATTGGGAGCATGATGTCATCTCATAAAACATGTCAGGGAACCGATATTGTGTGTAACCATATATGCTATATACAGTAAAACCCTGGGTTATGATGGAGGTATGTTCCAACAGCCTCCATTGTAACCCGAAAAAATTGTAATCTGAAACATCCATGGGGATGCATTCAAAAATAAAAAAGTTCTGAATTGATCATTGTAAATGGAAACAAATACATTAAAAATGTGTAAACCGGGACGACATTCCCATAGAATTTGCCGTTGTAAACCAGAGCAAACTTAAACCAAAGCGGTTGTAACCCGGGTTTTTACTGTATATAAACTTATGGTTCCTGGTGGCCTCCCCACTTGGACCAACAGAGCAAACATGTTACTATAGTCATGGCTGCTAAACTTGTGAGTTGTCTGTGCATAGACAAGATGGCAGAGCAGGGTTAGTTTGATGAGGGGGGATTGAGCCAGACATCACACAAAATGTACCTGTCTTCTCTGCCTTAACTCTGCTGCCATTCCTTCCCTCTTTCTGTGTGTGTTGTTTTCTTTCAAATTAGACATGTCTTCATTACCAGTTCTATTTTAAAACCATGCTCTGCACTGTCTAGGGTTTAAGGGCTCCTCGTAGAAGCATAACCTGCAGTTGGTCCCCTGGCATTGGCTTTTGTAGTCTTTGTTCACTTAAGAACAAAAAAGCACTACGTGCATGGCAGTCTTTGAGGCTGAGTTGATCACCTCATTGTAAATTTGTGACCGTAAGCTTGCAGACCAGTGAGGAGCTTGTGCTGCCTGCTGTGAATTTCTAAGTAAACCTTACAAACCAGGAGGCAACGTCTTTGCTCTTCCTTTCTCTGAAGCAAGTAAATTCATCCACTCTGATTTCATTTTTCTTTCTTTCTTGTAATATTTTT
This sequence comes from Bradypodion pumilum, assembly GCA_035047305.1. Classification (NCBI taxonomy): domain Eukaryota; kingdom Metazoa; phylum Chordata; class Lepidosauria; order Squamata; family Chamaeleonidae; genus Bradypodion; species Bradypodion pumilum. The sequence goes on along the minus strand of JAWDJD010000002.1, from coordinate 276,693,438 downwards.
CCAAATCTGTATCAACCATGAAGAAGTGTCCCCCCTCCCAAATGTAAAGATCAGACTTTGAGTATACAAGTCCCAAGAAATAAAGAACATCTGTTAATGTTTACAAAAGATGATAAAATACTATTTTAGCATTTGAGTACAAAACTACTATGAATGCTAAACCTATATTGTAATAGGTATCGTAATAGGCTTGGCGGTGGCAGTGGCTGCTACTCGAATCCGAGTGTACATTTTTCCTGGAAGTCATTATCACATTGGGCCCAATGGCAAAATGAGTGGAAGAGGAACCATTTCACTGTTGTAATAAGCTAATAGAAGGTAACAGCAACAGCTCTTCACTCGCTTGATCCTCCGTTTACCTTGGTTCCTTGAAAACTGTCTAGGTTTTTACAAGTAGCCCAGTGCTAAGGAGTAGCATGCTAAAGCTGGCCAAAAAAATTTCTTTTCTGCAGATGTTCCTAGTAAAATTAATCTTATCTTATTATCTCTTAATCTTTTTCAGTGAACTAGTCTACCCACTTGAATTTAGTTCAATTCGCGGTTACTCTGCAAAATATCCTAGTATTTTTGGCATTTTCCCATTGTATGTTTAATATTTAAAAGATATCAGGATGGGATCTTATTGATTAAAAACAGTTTAAAACAATTTAAATACATTTTGACATAAAATCATTAACAACATCTTTACAGTCCTTCAAGTAAAATCTAGCTAGTTGCTCTCCAGAAACCTGGATAAACTGGTAGATTTTTTTTTGTTGCAAATAAGTTTTATTTTTCCATTCAAACACCAATATTCACATGTATATCTATAACTACAGCAAACAATGAAAAACACTGCAACAACATAAACACTCCTGTTCTACTCTCTGGCAGATCTTAAATTGAAAGAGACCAGCACTGGCATCGGCTGGGCCTCCGTGAGGAATCACTCCATAACTCAGTTATCTCTTAAATGATAGGTGCAAAGATGAGACACCTTAATACACAGGTAGAAATACACAAGGGTAGATGTTCCCTCAAATATCTGACACAACTTTACCTGCAACTCCTAGTGCCAGGAATGGTCACCAAAACAAAGCATTTGTCCATGGATGAATTTTCACACAATTGTGAGAATATTTTATTAAATCCCCAGAAAGTACTCAATTCTATTCTTGACAGCAGCATTGGAATGGAAACTTTACTTAGATTCTATAAATCATGTTTGAAAAAGGAGTTCTGGTAATTCTGCAGCCTTGTAGCATCCCAATTTGGAAGTGATTTTTGGGTGAACACCATGGTGCTGGACAGTCACTTGAATTCAGGACCCATTGAAAAGCAGGCATGAAACATAGGGATAATCCATCCTACATCTAACGTATTTGATAGTACTAAATAATGCCTTATATACATTGAGAATGTTAGTTGCTTAATGGGCAAGAAAGATCAGAAGTAAGAATGGAAGAACTTTTTGAAGAGAAACAAAGAAGCAATTAAGATAAGGAAGTGGAAAGATCCAGGATAGGCTAGAGATCACGAGCTAAACACTATAGATGGCCAGATCCAAGTAGCATAGTGGAGACAAAAAATGGCAAGAAAAATGAGCAATCATTCGAACATTTTTGGCATATATTGTCCAATGGGAAAAAAGTACTCCAATTGAGCAGCAGTCTCAGGTTTGTGGCTTGATAAAGCTAAATGGAGCTGCATTGGTTTCCCGGACCACTTGACAAGGTGCTAAAACAGCCGATAGAGCTCGCAATGCTCTGCTCTGCAGAGGAGCATAGGTCAAACTTGGGCAGACATGCTGCTTCAATTGTATCAGCCATAGGTAAAGTCGTGGAGCATGGATCCCAGGAGCTCAGTACATTAGAGTTACAACAGAGGTGGACACAATAAATCCCATAAGTATCACAACTAGAAAGCAACATGATTTGTGAAGAACAAATCCTGCCAGACTAATCCTATCTCATTTTTTGTCAGGTTACTTCCTTGGTGGAGGGTGGGAATGCTGTAGATGTAATATATCTTGACTTTAACGAAGCTTTTTACAAAACGCCACATATTATGATTAGCAAGCTAACCAAGTGTAGGCTAGATAACACGTGTCAGGTGGATAGACAGTTAGTTACAGAATCGTATTTATGGCTTCTTCTCAAGCTGGCATTGGGGACAAGTGGAGTGCCAAAAGGCTCACTCCTTGTTCCAGTGCTCTACAATATTTTTCTTAATGACTTGGATGAGGGAGTGCAGGGAATACTTATCAGATTTGCGATACTGTAATACAAAATTGGATAAAACAGCTAATACCTTGGAAGAAAGGAACAAAAATCAAAAATATCTTAATAGGCTTGAACACTGGGCTGAATACAGAATGAAATTGAACAAGGATAAATGTAACATTCTACACCTAGGGGCTAAAAACCAAATGCACAGGTAAAAATGGGGGGAGGAGTTCATGGCTCAGTAATACTATGAGAGAAAAGGATCTTGGAATTGTTGTAAATCACAAGCTGAATATGAGTCAATAGTGAGATGTGGCTGCAAAAAAAGGCAAATGTTATTTCAGGCTGCATTAACAGAAGTATAGTCTCCAAAACTCATGAACTACTAGTCCCTCTGTATTTGGCACTAGATAAACCACATCAAGAGTACAGTACTGTGTCCAGTTTTGGACAACACACATTAAGAAGGATACCTATAAACTGGAACAAGTTCAGAGGATGGTATTCTGTAAGGGATAGTCCCCTCTCAGCTATTTTGTGTTGGGACGCCATTTTTCAAAACTAAATGTTTGAAAGGGTGAAATTGTTTCATGTAGTTATTAGAAGGCATGAATAGCTTTTTCATTAAAGAGAAAGAAGAAATAGAGGATTGGAGAGCATGGGAGCAGTTATCTGGGGGTGGTGGGACAGAGGTGTGTATAAAACCCAGGCCTCTGGAATTTACCCATCCATGATCTGAAGCAGTTTATCATAGCCATTAACATCCACAGATTCTCTTAACTGACTATGACAGTGATGGCAAACCTTTTACAGACCGAGTGCCCAAACTGCAACCCAAAACCCACTTATTTATCACAACACAGCAATTTAACCTGAATACTGAGATTTTCATTTAGAAAAAAATGACTCACCTTCACCACAGACTCAACAGGCTGCCATCTGCACCACACCTTCAAGCTGCATGTGAGCCGCCCACCCACCTTACCCCAAACTGGGGATAAAGGAAGTGCTCCCATTGGGCAGCTGGGCAGAGGGGCAGGGTGAACTCTGTGCTGGGGTGATGGCACACATGCCCACAGAGAGGACTCTAAGTGCCCCCCTCTGGCATCCATGCCATAGGTTTGCTACCACTGACCTATAGGCTTCCTCTATCTTAGCCCCACCCCTGGCCATGAGTGTTTTGAGGGACAGCATGAGGCTACACAGACACAGATGCATGGGTTCACCACCACTGAACTATGGTAATTGCATGATTTTTGAAGGTGAATTGGCTCAGTTTAAGAAATTACTGTAAATATTATCAGTTGCATAGTGAAAGTAGAAGTTCCTCCATAATTTATACCATTTGTATAACTACACAAAAGGATTTTGGCCCCTGTGTGTGTATGTGTGTGTGTGTGTGGGGGGGTATTAATCCTGAAAGTGCTGCAATACTTTTGTTATTTTTGGTTTCTGTTTTGTTCTTCCCCAACCTGCTGGCCTCCAGATGTTTTGGAACACAGTGACTAAGAATCCTCATTGCCAGCATGGACAATGATCAGAACATCTGGAATCCATTGTATTGGGAAAAGCTGGCTTAGGGTAAAGGTACATGTGGTGTTCAGCCACTTGGATTACTTTCCCAAGGCTTTCTGTTATGTTTTCATCTTAATTAGCTGCAGGAAGTGGCAGTCTACTCCAAGGTTTTCCTGTGGAGTAGAAGTCACTCATTTATTTACTGTTAGGTTTTTATGCTCAGTTCTGTATTATTTCCTGCTCTTGAAAAGCACAATGTTAGATCTGGTCCCTCATCTTAATCCTTTTTGGCCTTGGATCGGTCAGCCCAGAATTTTTTTTAAAAAACCTGAATGCATTATTTGCCTCTGGTTGAAAGAATAGTATTCTTTTCCTTCTCTTACATTTTTTTATTTGTGATGGTGGCCATATGTAATCATGTGCCACCATAAATGAAAAACAACAGCCTTCATGGTAAACTGTAGAGCGTGTACTAGCCCAGTTTTTCTTGGCAGATGTTCATAGAGTATTTCCTACATGCAAAGGGTAGCAGGAGTTGTATAAGAACAAAAGATCCAAACACTGTAGAGACATCTGTGCTTTTATGCTGTTGTTAAGATTAAAAGCCTTTTAAACAATCATGTTGAGTGGCATCATTTTAGTGCTATATGGCTGTGTGCAAACCGTCTGACTATGTCAGTTTTGCCATTATCGGTGCTCAAGTTGTTTTGCTACTTTATTTGGCTATAAGATGCCTAGGTCAGGGGTGCCCAAACTATGGCCTGTGGACGGGATACAGCCCCTGATGCCAATTCATCTGGCCCACGCTGCCCTCATTGCTCAAGAAGCAGAAGTAAAACACGCATATGGGCCATAGTTTGGACACCCCTGATTTCAGCAGAGAAAATGACAGCTTAAAATCTATCTCATCCTGTTGCAAAACAGATTACAAGGTGCATTTTACTTCTGCTTCCAGTGGGAGGAACCACGTGACCGGCCCGCTGAATCACATGACTGGCCCAGGGCCCAAAACGTTCGGGCACCTCGGTCTAGCTAATTACAGAAGTGTGGACTACCAACCCTCATCCAGAGTTCCTTAAATATACATTCACATACCTTATCTCTACAGAACTGAGTTATTTCTAACAGCATAGTATTTTCTAAATTAAAAATTAGACTAGACAAAATTTCAAAGAATATTGTTCACCACTTAAATGTTCAAGTGTCCTATTAATAAAGAAGAGCCAAGGTATAGCCAGCAGTGATAGTGAAACTTTGGCACTTCAGATGTTTTGGACTACGCCCACCCTGGCCACACCCTGGCTACGGCCCTGCCCAGCTTCCAACTGCCTCTAATTCTGGGGAGACAAGGAGTCAAGGGACTACTTGACATAGGAATGGGGCAGTTGGTGATGCAGAAGTGGAAAAGGAAGGTGCCTAGGAGTTAAAGAATGTAAAAGGTCCGTTAGGATCCACTTATGCTCAAGTGGGGGCTGCTGGCAGACAACAACAACACGGTGTGAATGTGGTGAGATATAGTGGTGAGATATAGAATCCAGCTCATTTGCTTGTCTGCTGACTACTACTGGAAGCATGTACCGGTAAGGATTTAAGTTTGGCCAATGGCAAAGGTCAGAAGATGGCAGTTTAAAGCTTGACTTGGAGGAAAAAAAGAAGGGCCCTTAGGATGGGAAGAGGGGCAGATAACCAAATGGACTCAGACAGTGTTTTGAAGAAAGGTGGGAGGACGCACCCAAACCTGTGGGTGCCAACTACCAGAGGAAGGCTGCCAGATGCAAGAGGTGAAGCCCCTGTTACCAAACCCTCCAATTGGGGAGAATGTGAGCAGCATGAATGACACAAGCACCAAGACCAAGCAGGCTATGTTCGGAGTCCAGTTTGATGGCCCACGACCCAAGTTACCTCTTCCCCCCCACACACACACACACATGTCTAGGTGAAGCTAACCAGCCCCCTCTCCCAGGACCAGCCTCTGCAGAGTGCTGTTATAACCAAACTTAGACTGACTGGGGACCCCTCAATGAAGGGTCCTGGAGAGGGGGAGCCTAGAGACTTTGGAGAAAGAGGAACTAGGTGAGGGGTGTGATAGGAACTCCTGTCCCTCTACCTGTTGGTTGACTTGCTGGTGCCATTCAGTTTGGTTCTGTTTAATAAACTGTTACCTTGCAAGACCAAGTTATCCACCTTGTTCCAACTGGGATGGGCACCCACAAGTCCACAAACTATGCAGTGTTCTACTGTGGCCGGTTCTGAATGGTTCTAGTGAACCAGTAGTAGAAATTCCAGGTCACACCCACTTGGCCGGCCACACTCACCTCTCGGCCTCCCCCTCCCAGCGCCGCGCCACTGGAAATATGTCCCATTTGCCTCGCCCAGGGCCAAAGGTGCACTTTCATCTCCACACTTCTCTTGCGCCTTTGGCCCTGGGCCAGGCAAATGGGACTCATTTCCAGCTGCGCTGAGAGGGGGAGGCCGGCCAGCGCCAGCCCACCAACTCGCCCCTGCTCACCTCCGAGCAGCACCACTACTCTGGGACTCCTCCTTCACATCTCTGCAAAGCAAGAGAGCAAGGTAGGTTTCTTTCTCTTTTTTTCTTTCTTTTTTTCGGTGAGGTGGGGGGGGGGGTAGGCCATGCCCACAGATAGCCATACCCACCAAGTGGGAAGTAAAATCTTTTGCAGAGCATCACTGAAACTATGTCCAGGCTTAGTATCCATGTGTTATTTCTAATTATGAACAAAAATATTATAGAGTGCCTCTGAAGGCATTCCTCTCAGTAAATGACAAACTGATCCTTCTCCACTATAAAAGAGCAGGGCTGGTAGCACAGCTGACAGTGTTCCCCACCATCCCGAGTCCCTAACAGATCTCTTTCAGAAAGGTTTACAAATTCCACCATAGATTAGCACCTGTTTTCAAAACGTGGGTTTAAAAGGTTAGGAGTGCACAATCCCTTCTGCCCTGATCCAGATATTTCTTGAAGGAAATCTCCTTCATAGCATGATTTCCCTCTTCAGCCCCCACCATTAGCTTTCAGAGAACAAAATGAAATGTTTTCCCCTCCACCTGTTTTTTCTGGGGAAAGGGAATGTGAAAGAAAGAGGAGGAGGCTGGTAGAAGTAGTGCTGTAGAGTGGAGAAGAGCTGCAAAAGGTAGAGAGACATTGAAAGCAAAGAAATTAGAGGGGACTTAGAAATCCAGTTCCCATCTAATTTGTCAATTTAGAACAGGGGTGCTGTTGTGTATTGAGGCACAATCGCAAGTAGCACGGGCAGTGCCTTGCAAGAGGAAAATGGTGGTTTCCCGCCATCCAAATTAGAAGCCTAAAGTGGCGCGAAAACCCCCTGCACACGGCATGCTCATTATGCTAATCCAAACCCTGTGATTGGTTACAGTTTTGGATCCTGTTCTCCATTGGTTAATTACATATATACCCTGTTATGATTGGTTAGTCATGGTTATCCAGCGGGTCGCTACTTTGCATCAAGGAGCAACTGACGAGAAGACACTCTATAAGCCCCACGAGTAAACAAGAGTGGGGCCGGACTGGATCTACACTTCCTACTCCATACAGGTAGCTGGATCCGGTCCCAATACCAATTCATCCAGCCCATGAAGCTCTCATCGCTCCCGGAAGCGGAAGTAAAACACGCCCATACGGACACATTTTACCTCCACTTCCAGGACCGACGAGGGCTTTGAGAGCCAGATGAATTGGCATTGGGGGTCGGATCCGGCCCCTGGGCCATAGTTTGGACATCCCTGATTTAGAGAGCTAACCTGTCCTTTAAAAAAAAATTTACACTAGGAGAAGTGATTGATACTTGTTGACTAGATGATATTTTTATTAATTAATTATATGCTGTCAAGTTGATTCTGACTTATGGCCCCGTTCTAAGTTTTCTAGATACTCAGAAGTTGTTTACACCTTTCTTCTTTGTGGCCATTCTGGGACTGTGCAGCTTGCCCAAGGCCATGCAGGGAGGCACAGTGGGGAATCGAACGACAAATTGTACCAAACTTACCCAGCCTACCAGAACATATATTTTAAGAGATATTTTCTTAGAATGAAGGCTGCTGCTGCACCATTTTAGGAGGCGGAAGAAACCTTTGCCTCTGCCAGTGAAGTGGTAAACCTTTCAAAAAATCTACTACAGGGTCTGTTGGTAGCCTAATTTAGCTGCTGCAGAGCAACAACCCTCTTTGAACATGCTTCCTGGCCATGATCAAAGACTTTTTAAACCCTGGCCTAAGGCAGGATAAAAACATGAAAAGAAGTTACATGGAGTTTACATTTAATTGAGGCCTTTTCTCATATATCTGTTTCCTGTAAATAGGTGTAAAGGCCAATCTTAGGTCTATATAGGTGGCAGTCCCCGACTGATTGGTAGATTGATTGGCTAGATAATATAATATAGGCTGTTGATCAGTTAAGAAGTAATGTCTTCTTAAACCAACTTTATATTCTTCAACTAACATTATTTTTCTCTGCCCAGATTCTAGCTTCTACCAAAAAAAAAATCTTGCATGCATTTATCTGCAATACTGTTCAGATGATAATAAGTAATTTTTATATTGAATGTCTGGATCGAGTTTCAAACCCTTTCAAAGATATTTTAGGTCTCAGGGAGAGTCCACTCTTCACTTTTTCTACAACCTGCCTCAAAAACTGAGGGTCATATAAATTTCTGCCTATCAGACAGGACTGTGGTGACTCAAGTAGTTAAGACACTGAACTCACTGACTGGAAGGTCAGAGTTCAATTCCAGGGTACTGCATGACGGAGTGAGCTCCTGTCTCTGTCCCAGTTCCTGCCTACCTAGCAGTTCAAAAGCAAGAAATTGCAAGTAGATAAATAGGTACCACTTTGGTGGGAAGTTAAACAGCATTCTGTGCACTCTCGTGTCTAGTCATGCAAGCCACATGTCCACAGAAACATCTGCAGATGCAGACAGCACTGGCTCTTTAGCTATAAACAGAGATGAGCACTGAACCCTAGAGTCAGCTATAACTGGGTTTTGAGGAAAGGCGACATTTACCTTTACCTTACACTACATTTCTGTTAGAATATAGAACATGATGATAAAGCCAATGGGTCTGTGTCATCCTCTTATAGGACCTGATTTCCCATTCCTAAAGAGAACTATCTCCTTAATTTCTCCTTCCTTAAAAAATGGCTGATATACAAGATGATTTTACTATTTTCTCACATGTTCTGATGCTGGTAATGAAGATGCTTCAGAATCCATGCAGCATATAATTGCAGAAAATGTTATGAATGTCATGAATCAGAGGATAGAAGCCAAAGTGGTCATGGAAGGTTCTCTGGCTTGTTGGGTGGGGTTGGGGGGACCTGGTTCAGATGTCATGATAAACAAACTAAATGAAAGCTCCAGTTTCATTGAATCACTCCCAAATCCTGCTTACAAGAGCAATTGGAGAGTACCTATCTACATGCTTCTTAATGCATAATCAACCAGAATTCTCAAGGATTCCTGGCTTTGTGTGATGTTTGGATGCATCCAGTGTACATACGAGGTGGCCCGTAAGTCACTACCAGGTCACAAAGAGAGTAGGGCTCTGCTGGGGGAGGGAGGAAGTGCTCCCATTGGGCTGCCAGGCAGAGGGACAGTGCGAACTCTGTGCTGGGAGGAGGGAAGAAGTGCTCCCATTGGACTGCTGGGCAGAGGGGTGAGGCAATTGCCCACAGAGAGGATGGGTAGGAATTTATGGGCCACCCTGTATAACTTAACTGCATGTATGCAAAGATTTTTTTTCATAAAACTGACTCAAGTGCATCCTGGAGCATTTCATGACCTCATGGAATTCAAGTGTTTAGCTGTAGGACTAGCAACACAGGTGCGATTGGGGTTGTTTTTCATGTTCACTTCTTGCATTTCCCGAACTGCTGAGAATTTCAGTATCCTTCTGTCCCATCTTCATGGAGCCTACTGACAATAAGAGTACTGTAGTCACTTTTCCTTCTTTAAACCTTCTTGAAATATTCTGTTTGGAATATTATTATAGTTTTGCTCCAAATACATGACATGGGATGGAATGAGATGTGGAAATGGCTACTAGCAGAAGACTTGTGAGGCCAGGTCTTTTAAGACAAGCTTTCATAACAAGTGGCAGACACAGGGGGGACCATGTTTATAATTCTTTAGATGACAATTGTCATACAAGAAAATGTTATTCTTCAGGTTCATTATATTTCCCATTTTTCTGCATGTGAGTTATATGTAGGTGATATCAGAATTATAGCAAGTCCCGTCAGGTTAGATTTCCCAGGAGCATGTAAACTACTATACTTGGGAATTCTTGTCACATAAAGCACATCACACATAACCACATCTCACGTGAATGTGGAAAACAAAATGTGGAACTGCCTGTTAGAGCTGCTAAAGTGAGGTTAAGTGAAACATATAAATAGCAGGCCATCATATCACACCAAGCATATCCACAGAGCTAGTATGAAAGAGGTTTCGGGGTATTCCATAATAAAAGCCTGGCCCTTTCTTCTCTCAGTCTTGATGCAACAGGCTCAGTCTGGCAACATAATGCATGCCTTTGGAGACTTACTGAAGTGAGAAGAAGATTTGGACATCTTGTCTGGAAATTGAAGGAGGCCGGCGAGAAAGCTCGGATGCCAGATTTAGTTATGATGGGTATAAATTGAATTTTAACAGAGATGTAAGATGGCATTCAGCCAGCTAGCTCAGGCAATAATTAACAGTTAACGGGTTTAGAAACATATTAATCCTTTGGGGAAGAGAAGACTGCCTTTGATCACAAGGGGCTTCTGTTTTCTATATGGGGTAGTGTATTTTGATTTTGCAGCTCAGCAGGGCTTCCTATTTCAGAAACTATCTTGAAATAATGGAAGAGAAATTAGAGATCGCTGTCTTTCACATTTGTTAGCCTGATAGAGGTTCGGGATCTAGGTTGCTTCACACATATTATTGTAAGAACACTTTTAGTGCTGAAGTCGCTTCTGAATCATCTTAATGACATGCAGAGTGTGAAAGGAGCCATTTTTAATTGAGTTAATGTAATAATCTGCCTCATTCGCTTTGGTTACAACATCATTCTTGTAAAGAGGGATCATCACAATCGTGATGGTACCAAATATGTTCATAGTCATGCTGAAAATTCCTGGTTCATAACTCATGTTCTTAGGGGAAAGCTGCCTTCTTAAAAGCACTTTTACTTCAGGAAAACTGTTTCCTTTAGAAAAGCAGCTGTATATGGCTGCATAATTTGGAATTTCCTTCTTCCACTCACAGCCTTCCACTAGCATCTGTTCCTGGCCTGAGACTCCTGATGGCAAGAACTGGGGTACACAGAAAGAGCCTCCTTGAAGATTGTGGTATTTTTGAACAACAATCGGGCATACACTGGTAACGGCAACCATGTGTTGCTGGCTAATCTTTCTCACACTAGGTCAGGCGAAAGAAACTGTAGAATGAACTCACCAAAAGGTGGCTTCATTTTGGCAGTTTTACGTCTGGCCTAGACATGGAAGAAGAAGAATGGCAAGAACTGCTTCGCTCTGTCAGACTGAATTCTAGAATGAATCCCATGTATGTACTAGCTTTCACATGGGAAGGAGTAAGCCACAGATTCAAATCCTGGTCTTCTTTGTGACCTTTCTGTGTCACCATAGTTAGATTCTACTCTTCCTATTAGAGGTTGGCTTCTTTAGAAAGGTTATTTACATGGGGAAGTAAAATGAAGGGGATCACAGAGAATTTAAAGAGGAAGGAAGAAAGGAAGAAAGAGAGTGATAAAAAAATACCCATTCATGGGTTCCCCTTGGTATTTGTACAATGGAGCATGACTTATGGTTTTGACATTTTCCCCCTTTATTTTGAATTTTCTTAGGCATCTTTGCATGAAAAGGCAGAGCGTACATTTAAATAAATATATAAAAATTAACCAAGTGTCCAACGGCCATTGGACAGCAGCAGTCACCAAGTGCAGTGGTGGGATTCAGCAGGTTTGCCCCAGTTCACCAGAACTGGTAGCAGAAATTCTGGCTGGCCCCACTGTTGAGTCCGAGAGTAATTAGCAATGTGACAGCAAGTTGGGGGTTAAACATCAGTGATTTATTATCAGCTCAGTTAAGGCTTGTTCAGACTGGGAATAAGGGGACGAGGTGGCTACTTATATACAGACAGAACGGCAGTTACAGAGATACATTTGCCCAGGCTTTTGATAATGTGGGAAACCTGTGCTAGAAAGAACCAATCAGATTATATTAACAACAATACGAATGTGGCGCCTTACAGAAAGGCCGCACTTTTACAGCAAAGACTTAATGGTGATTGCCGAATTAAAGCAATAAAGCATTTGAACACAACACCCACCTACCCAAGTTTTGAAATAAAGTAGTCCTAATTCAGGTGCAATGCAGGGCTTTCCCCCTGGCCATGCCCACCATACCATGCCCACAGAGTAGGTAGTAAAAAAAATATGAATCCCACCACTGACAGAGTGGTATCTCAGAGGAGTAAAAAGACCCTTTGGCAGGCCCCCCAAAAGATGGGAAGACCCAATTATGAAAAGTTTGGGTCAAACCTGGAGAAGAAGAACGCAGCAGCGAAACAACCAGCAGAAACTTATCCCTTGATAGTCTGGTCAATCAAGGAATCAAGGAAAAACCAAATGCCCAAGATCCTGCAAGAGCAGAAGCAGCAATCCCTGCTTCCTCCAAGAATATCCCAATGGCTAAGGAGTGGCAGTCATAATCAGATCCAAGCAAGGTCTTGCAGTCTTCCCTCTAAAGTTGCATGGTACACTTGATACTATGCTGCATGCACAGGTCTGAGTTTCATACCCCAAGCTGTGCAACACAACCCCTCCCCTTCAGAATCCATGCTTCCTGACAGCCACATGTTCCTACAGGCCTCCTTGCATGATACAAGCAGGTGACCTGAAATCCAACATGTTGGCTTCTCTTTTTCATCCGAGTTGGGCAGATCTTGCTGCTACTGCCACCTCTCTTCTTAGTGTTTTACAATTCTTGCATTTGTGAGGCACTTTATGCAAATAAAAAGACTTGCCAGGGATTTGTTTTAGAAAACACTGGGGGAGGGGGCTTGCAGGATATTTTGGACTACTTCTTAAGGGTGAGAGAGGGTATAATTGAGCAAGTCAAAAGTGTTTAGCGCTCCCCTTCTCTTGATTGTTTGGAGCTCGACAGAATTGCTCTGTAGTTGTCCCTTAGCAAAGGCGCATTGCAATTAGCAGTGAATGGTGCTGCCGACAGCGAGATTCTTTTTGCCTCATATGTGCGTCAAAGAGATGTAATTGCATTATAGATTTTCCAGGGCTCGTGGTGAAGTGGGGTGGGGTGGGGGGGGATGTAAGTTGCTGAAACTGTGGTCATAACATCTAAGCTTGAACATGGTCTTTTCTTCTTCCTGTCCCTTAGTGTTGCTACTTCTATTATGTAGAAGGTGATCTACTAGTAGCACATTCAGGGCCAAGATACATCCAGGGTATACAGCATGAATAAACACTTGACCTACTTCTGGGGAGTAGGGATGGTAGCTGGAGGGTAGTACCAGACAGGTCCATTCTCAAAATGGGTTGCCAGCACGTTACACTGTCAAAATCATCCTTTTCTGTACATTAGTCCTTTATGCTTCCTTTATGGCATCTACCTGTAGAAGCTAGGTAAACAGCTAATATTTTCCCAAGGCAGGATTTGATAGTGGTTGACCCACACCTAGTCAATCAATCTTTATTACAGTTCAAGACCAGCATAATACAACAAAAATAACAGAACTTAAAATATATCAAGAGACAGAAGTTAAAATGAGGGTACTTGAAACATATTTTTAAAAAGGAGTGTTTCTGCTCACAGTTGAGTAGTAAGATTAGTATTTAAGATTAATAGTATTACAACTATTACTAAGCCTATGATGTAGCTCTAGTGGTTTATTTATCTGAACCCACACCAAGTCATCGTACTGTTGTTAAAGTATAATTTCCCATGTTCTGAAAGTCTTAAAAGCTAGAGATTCACATCGTCTTTTGGACACTTAAGCTCAATACATTAGGTATCTTGCCACAGAGTGAGAGGCCAGGAAGTTCCACCGACAAAAAGCTCCAGCCTATGTAGCCTTGAGCAAGCTGCATATTCTGGAAATTGAAAACAAGAAAAACGATGTCGTTTCCCCCCCCCCAATGGAAATCCACTTCTGTGTCTAGAAAACCTGAGAAGGGTTGCCCTACGTCAGGACTGACTTGATGGTATGCAAGCATTATTACTAATGCAAAAGTACTGGTGGCAGATTGCACTTTCTTTCAGACTAAAATGTTGCATTTCTTTAATACAGTTTGGCAGTTTGTATTTCAAACATTAAGCTCATACCATTACATTACATTTCACTGAACTGGGAGAGAAAGCAGTGTTAGCTTTTCCTGCTCTCTCTCTCTCTTAGACCTTTCATATCTCCTTTCTCACAACCACAAATTTTTCCTGGCAGAAAGGAGACAAAAGTAGGTGGAGCAGGCTTAGGTGTTGGGGTGGGTGGGAGATGCGGGAACCGTAACTGTCCCCTTCCTTATCTCTTAATTAATAACATGTCAATGTACAGGGGGAAATCTGCTGGCTGTAACTGGTAGAAGCTAAATAGATACCATTGAGGCAACAAGAAAAGTAAGACTGAAATATGTACTTGTGTTCTTAGGGAAATTGTGTTGATGTCCCTTAATCACTTCTGTTATAATTGTTGTCAAAATTGCTGGTTAAATGCACAATGTGGGTTATCAGTTTCTGGTGTGCACTAGGAAAAGCTTTCTTGGCACTTTTAGGCTCCTGCATTTTGAATTATTCAGAGGTAAAAGAATCTGCATGGAGTCTGTTTTCAAACCTAGAAAGCAGCACAATGTCAGGTGTCACCAGTTAAATTCCTGCCCCCACCCCCGCCACACAACTTAATCTTAGAGGACAAGAAGGTTCACATGTTGAAAGACAAGCTGTCATTACAGTACACAATTTAATCCAGCTACATGTGCCAGTTTTTTAGCTTTATGTATCCAGGTGAATTCACTCTAGAATACACAGTTGGCTTGAGTCCAATGAGTCTCTTTGTAGGCAAGTATTAACAAAATGCAAAATAGTCTGTATTGGATTCCATAGTTTATAAGAAGAAGAAAAAACCACTGCAGCACTTTAAAGACTAACTGCTATATTTTTACTGTGAACTTTTGTGGATCAAGTCCACTTCTTCAGACAAAGAAGTCATGAGGTTGATGATGGATTTCTACTCCATTCATCTAAATATAGTGCTCTTCATAGTTGATTTTTTTTTTTAAAATAGTAGCCATATTAGTCTGTGGTTCAGGCATATCAGAAAACAAAAACACTTCGCTCACTAATGTTGCCTTGAAAGTGACTCGCGGAACTGAATCAGTGGTACAGGGGTCACACTGCAATGTGGAAGGCAGATGAAAGGCCATGGCATTATATTCTCAGGGCAGTGTGACAAATTGTTAAAAACCTAGCTAGGTAAGTGATGTGTCCAAATGTTAATTACACATACAATAATACCTCATACAAAGTCCGCTTCATACAACATCGGATTCATACAACATCGCCTAATTCCTTGAAAAAAGTTGCCTCATACAAAGTCGTGCGACTTTGTATGAGGCATTGGGTTTTTCCCAGGTTGCATTGTGCCTGGACAGTATAAAAGGCAGGACAAAGAGTGTTTAGGAGTGGTTTTGAACACGATTTTGGATTTTTTTGGATTTTTTCATCAGAATTTTTTGAAGCATTCCTGGGATTTTTGCAGCATTCTTCAGGTTCTTGGACAATCAGGGTTGTTTGACATGTTTTTGTAATGTTTTTAGCCTTTAGACAATGATTTCTTAAAGTTCTGTCAGTTTCCTGTCTGTTTCCTTGACTTTGCCCTGAAGTCTGTGCTGTTACAGTACAATGTATCTCTATGGAAACGACGTTGTATGAGGCATCGCGGCAAGGATTTGGAAGTTGTATGAGGCATCGCGGCTAGGATTTTGCATGCCTCATACAAAGTCCAAATCCGTATAAAGTCCAAACTTCTGGAACCAAGTTTGGACGTTGTATGAGATATCACTGTATTACTTAAGTTACGGTTCACCATTAAGTCTTTGCTGAATTCGCGCCCTTTTGCTGTAAGGCACCTATTCCATGTACTTGATTGGGTTCCGCACAGGTTTCCCGAGCTAACTAGATGTACGAGCAAATGTATCACTGTTACTGCCTTCCTGTCTCTATATAAGTTGCTGCCCTGTCCCTGTTTCCCCCAGTCCGAACTAAGCTGCAATAAATGACTTGTTGGTTAACCCCCGATCTGCTGTCACATTGCAATTAATACTTGGACTCAACAGTAGGGCTTGAGGTTTACTGCAAGTTTAAATCAAAGCCTTTTTTGGGAGGAGATTACTAGTGCAGTCAAGGAGCCTAAGCAGTGTTGGACTCTCAAGTAGTATTCATCTCTCTGTCAAGAAGTGGAAGAGCAAAAAGCAAAGTCAAGCAATGAGGAAGATGGGGTGGGGTGGGGGAGCAAAGAACCCAAACATTGCAAGGACCTAGGTCACTACTAGGGTAACTAGAAATGAGTGTTTCTCAAAGGAAGAAGTTTATGCAGCTGCATCGTAACTTACTAACATTAGTACTAAAAATCATAATTTGCTTCCAATTCTGCACACACGTAAATTGTGAAAAATAATGGTATCTGGCATTAAAAAAAGAATGTATTCTTGGAATGGCTTCCGTAGGCGTGCTTAATACGTAGTTTTTCAGAGCTTTAGATTTGTTTTGCTTGTGTTTGTTTGCAACATTGGATCAGAGTCAGTTCAGCCCACCAACCATATACCTTAAGTATACCAAATAGTCCAAATAGCTGGTTGTTAATTCCATTGTAGAGTATTGTACATTGTAGGTGTTTGAATGTTAAGTAAGAATGGGACAATTCGTTTCCATCTACTTTTTTACCTGTGACAACCTGAAATTGTCAGTTTCACACCTGTGCACAGGTATTATACCCCCCCCCCCAATCCAAGTAATCAAGATACTGCAAGTCATTAGAGTGGGCCCATATGCTTGCCCCTAACATTCAGAACTGCACAGGAGTGCATGGTGAGGGATTTTTTTTCCACAAGGCTTTCCAAGAATTTGTGATTGACCGGCAAATTTACCATTAGTGTAACATTGCAGTTCACAACTGAACAAGGTCTTTTCATTTGTATACAAAATAGAGAAGTACAGCATTATTGGGCGGGGGGATACTAATCTAAACAACATTGTTTTACCCTTCTTTATAAATTGTTCAGGTGTTTTATGCGAACAGGAATCTTTAGCTGAACATCAACATGTAGATGAAATTCTGTGGCAATTCTAATCTAGACTGCTTTAGGAGCTTAGGAGCACTTATCTACCCATGGGAAAGAGAAATACTCATAATTCTTTTCTTCTGCTCCCACCCAGACCCACCCTCGGCATGGTAATGTGATTCACATTGGACTAAGCAGAAGTTTATAATCCAGAGATGATTACTTCGCAGGAAGAAAGCTGCATATATGAATTGCATATGAATTGTCTGCAAACATAGTTCATATTTGAAGGAGTAGCACAAAGAAGAGAGTTGCACAGAGGTAGCATTTTGTGATTGCTATGAAGAGACAGGTTTGGGAACTAAGAATGAGAAAGCTATTCATCTCTCTAGGTTTTATGGAGGCAGGGGTTCTGGCCAGCATTTCAAAGTACTGTACAAGGAGGCTCCAATGCTTTAACTCAGGGATGCTGCCCAAACTTTTTGGGCTGCCGGCCAGTCATGAGGTTCAGTGGGCCGGTCATGTGGTTCAGTGCGCCGGTCACGTGGTTGCTCCCACCGGAAGCAGAAGAAAAACACACCTTGCAATCTGTTTTGCAACAGATATGTTTTGTAACAAGATGAGATAGATTTTAGGCTGGCATTTTCTCTATTTAAACCAGGGGTGCCCAAACTACAGCCACGGGCTAGATGAAGTGGTGTTGGGGGCCGAATTTGGCCTGTGGGCCATAGTTTGGGCACCCCGACACTTTAACTTGAGGAAAGATGCTCAGAATGAAGAATTCTTGAAAGAGTTCTCTTGAGCAGTCTCCAAATTGCAATATGAAACTGTGTTACGGTGGGTCTTCAATAGGATTGCCAACCAACATGGGGAAAATCAACCTGTGTTTTTATTTTTGTTCTTCCTTTTGAGTCTGTTTACAGAAAAGCAAAAGTTTTGTGTCTTGTGCTTCTCTTTTTTCCGGCCCTTGCCTTTCCTATCAATAAGATTTTGATTAAACAGGCCAGGTGCCTATAGCATAGACTTTCCTAAAACCCAATGAGATCTACTGTTGGCCCTGTGGGTACTGGATTCATCAGCTGCAGGAATCTGTGAGGATTTATGTTAACAGACTGAAGCAAGCCATTAAGATGAGTTTATGGTAATGAATTTGTTCTGGATGCTTATGGTGATTTTAAAAAAGAAACTTGACTTTTGTTGTTTCAAAAAATACATGCTGATTAAAACAGGATAAGAACAGTATTTATCACGGGATCCCAACCTAAAGCCCACGGGCCGGATCCAGACCATGGTGCAATTTTATGTGGCCCCCCACCCCTCCAAGGGCATTTGAGAAATAAAATGTCCACCCCTTTGAAGCTGTTGGGACAAAATGGCCACCCCCTCATGCAGGCAGGGCAAAATGGCTGTCTGGCCCTCAAAGCTGACTGAGAGAACGTGACCCGGCCCCTGGCTTGAAAAGGTTGGGAACCCCTGATTTAATAGTTACATTCAAATTAAAACCTCCCTGGAGCTGACTTTTGTGTGTGAGTGTACTGAGGGGGCTGCTGTGGCTTGGTGATTAAGATGCTGAGCTTGATGAATGGATGTTCAGCAGGTCAGCAGGTCAAGACCTGAGAGCTGAATGACAGAGTGTGTTCCTGTTGTCTGTTCCAGCTCCTGCCAACCTAGCAGTTTGAAAGCAAGAAATTGCAGGTAGATAAATAAGTACCACTTTGACAAGAAAGGTAACATGATTCCGTGCACTCCAGCATCTAGTCATGCCTGCCACGTGACCATGGAAACATCTGCAGTTGCAGATAGCACTTGCTCTTTGACTGTAAATGGAGATGAGTGCCGCACCCTAGAATTAGACTTGACTGGCTTTCAAGCAAGGGAGACATAAGTGTACTGAAAGCCAAATGGGAACACCCTTAGAGCCAGTCATTGAGAAAGAAGAAAAAGAAAACTGTTTCCTTGAGGACGAGGGAAGTGATCTAAAGAGGAAAGGCAGCATTCTGCAAGGAGTTGCTTACAAAAAAAGATAGCCAGTCTCACCTGTTTATCTAGCTGTCAGTCACCACCTGTGGTTACAGTCAATCCTCACATAACAACACGTTCAGATAGCATCATTTTCGCTTAACAATGCATTGTTATGCACCACGTGTTCCCCTGCATAACAACGTTTTTAGTGTCATTGTCCAGACAACAACGCTAAAATAACCTGTTATTATCCAGACAACGACGCTAAAAACATCGTTATGCGGAAAACTCCATAGAAAGCCGCATAACAACAAAAATCGCTTAGCAATGCTACTTGGGGAACCAAGTAACGTCGATATGCGAGGGTCTACTGTACTTTAAACATTACATGATTACACTTACTTTAATAGGGCCCTCACCCCTGAACCTGATCCAGACCCCAAATAGCAACTATGGCGTTTTACTTATTACCTCAAAATCCTATTCATTTGTGACGTACCCATCTCCAATAGTACAATGTTTAAATTTTGTCCTGGCCAGAGTTTAGATACACTGGATTGCATTTTAGATTATTACTACAGGTACTGTATTTCATATTCCGTTCTAAAGCAATATATGTGAAGCTCATTGAGGGAGTATATTTGGTTGCTTCTTTGTGTGTTTGGTGGCCATGTGTTTAACCCTTTTTTTCCAGGTATCAGAAAGTTATATGACAATATAGTACAGGGGTTCTCAACCTGCGGCCCAGGGGCCAGATGCGGCCCATGGCACCATTTCAAATGCTCCCCCCATTGCCTCCACCACACCAGGAAGTGCCATGTGGCGAAGGAAGGGCAAAGCGGCCATTTGGCCCCTGAAGCTATCTGAGGGAGCATGACCCGGCCCTTGGCTTAGAAAGATTGAGAACTACTGACCTAGGACATTCAGAGGACTGCTGAGACATGGGAAGTGAGTTTTTCATCTGTTGTATGCTTACTTGACATGGGCTACTGTTCTTTATGTCAGATGATTCACCTCTTGCTATCTTCTCTGGCGATCATAAGCACTAGGTTTTGTCCCATGCACATATTGTCTGTCTAGGTCTTTATAGCCCTGCTCCCAATTCTAATCCAATTCCTCTAATTAGACAATGCCAGTCCTCATTCTGTCTGTGGAACACTGATAAAAAATAAATATTTCTCCTGGCAGTATTAGAATTTAGAGATGATTCTGAACTTTGGGGAGTGGAAAGGGTTGTTCCTCAAAAGTGAAATTACCTTTGTTCATACCTGTCAACCTTGGCTCCGGAAAATCCGGGACCTATGCAGAACGGTTCTGCGCAACTCGCTTCTACGCATGCGTAGAAGGCTTTTACGCATGTGTAGAAGGCTTCTACGATCCCCTTCTGCACTGAAGCCTTCTATGCATGCGTAGAAGGGTTCTACGCATGCCTAGAAGGGTTCTATGCATGCATAAAAGCCTTCTATGCATGCGTAGAAGCGAGCTGCGCAGAAGGGATGCGCAGTAACGCCTCCCCACACACACACACACACACTGCCAAATTCCGGGGTTTTGGCAGCTCCGGGCGGGAAATGGCAAAAATCGGCGCCGAAAAATGGGAAATCCTGGCCGATCCGGGAAGGTTGACAGGTATGCCTTTGTTGCTATACAGGTACCTTCCAGGGGTCAAACTAGTTTATGCATTTATGGTGTATTTAGGGGAGAAATGCTCGCTTGAGTGATGAAAGAAATCTGGCATCAGATATGTTTTTCCTCATGTCTGTAACTTGCATTTAGAATGGTTAGTTTGGTGATTGGTCACTGGGGAGGTAAACAGGGGCTTAATTTGCAACACTGGTGGCAGAAGCATATAATTCAGACAAAATTGCACTATGGGATAGACTAACAGACAAATCAGAAGCTAATGTCTAGCTTGGCTTTGAATCCTACAAATCCTTCCTGTGTCTGTATCGCTGTCTTCACAAACCGAAGTGACTCATTTGCATCTCCTGCACTGGGAATATCTGCAGTAGCATATTTGCACAGTAATATATTGCTTTTTAGATGCTGCATTCTCTGGCCCCATTTGAAACTTGAGAACCCTCTCCTGTCTAAATGTAACACTGTGGAACCTTTAATTCCAGTTCTTTCACTCTGCTGCTTTAGTAGGGCTGGTTGTTAAACAGCAGCTTCTGTTAACACTGTGATGGCAAACCTTGGCACTCCAGATGTTCTTGGACTTCAATTCCCAGAAGCCCATGCCCCCATGAATCCGCACAAATGGGTTTACTGTTTTTCATCCGGCACACGCCGCCCTCGTCGTTCCCGGAAGCGGAAGTAAAACGCGCCTTTTGAATGTTTCATCTTGGTAGTAGCCAAGTGGCTCCATTGGACTGACAATGACTATATCTGTGTTTGCATGATGGACATGATGCATTCTTTTGGAGTTATGATGTCTGAGAAACAAGGTAACAGCTCTAATCATTTCTGGACAGCAGCAGGCACAGTTTTACCTTACCAGTGCCAAAGCACTAAGCCTTGATCCAGCAACAGAGGAGATTTTATGGTTATATTATAATAGAGAGCTGGGGGCAAGAGGAAGAGGGTTATTCTCTTGATTTCTGATTGCAGTTGCTACCTGTAGTCCCATAGAGATCAATGGAGTGGTGAAAGTGAGTTAAGGAACTCTCATGATGCTTGTTTGTGCACCTTGAAGTTGCTGACCATCCCATTTTGGGGCACTGCTGAGGGATGGTTGTCAAAGGGGGGGATGTTGCTTCATTTGCTATGATTTTCCTTTTTGCCGGGTTCGGTTTTCTGCCCGTTCTCTACCATCACTTTCCCTGATATTTTTCTTTATTTAAAAAAAAATGGATTTGACAGATGCCTTGTGCACACACACTTCAATGTCCCATCAGTGAGCAGACATTTTAATTATTTTTAATTTAAAAAATAAAGCTAGTGCTGATCCATTGCATTATTACTTTGGATTAGCGCTAGACAAGTTTGCATTTTAAAAAGGCAGCTCTTCAGCTGTCCCAGCTATGCGGAGGGAGGGAACCATAGTCATAAGGCAGTGAGGAAGCAGGGGCCAGGAGGTTCCATAGTGTCTCCGGTGCCTTGTGTTATTGCAGTGAATGCACCCTGCTGGGCCAGGCTCCCCTTTCTTGCTAGCCTGTGGAGCTTGGTCCTCATCCATCCAGCTGCAATGACAATGGAATTACAGGAAATCCATATTGCCAAGTTTGCTGTTGATGCGGTTGGTAGTAGTACAGAGGAGACAAGCATTACTTCAAGCAGCAAGATAAGCCCTTGAGGCAAGTGCGTGTGCCAACTGCACCTAGAGCAGCAATGGTGGCGGTCGTGGCCGTTGTAGTTGAAGGCTCCAGCGCTCTCTGTTTCCTCCACTAATGCGATCACTCATTACAATTTCAATCATAACTGAGGCTAGGACTCGAAGCAGAGCAGAGCCTAATTGCCTCGGTTCAGCTTTCCAATCTAATCATACCCTCAGATATCCAGGGGAAGATAAAAGTTTCTAAACAGCTCAAGATGGATAAACTGTTTGAGCAGGAAGTGACTGTAACTAACTTTAATACTCTAACCACCTATTTTGATGTTAAACAGAGATTTGATAGCAGAAAACATGTGGCATGGAAGAGGCTTTGTAATTTCCCCTTGTCTACTCCAGATATTTCAGATATTTGCCAAGAGGATTGCCCCCACAATTTTGAGAAGGTGTCGTTGAAATTTCCCCTAATATGAAGGGAGAGTTCAACTTACTTGATTACGTGGTTGATATGTACTTCACATGTCTAATTTGACGTGGCAGATCGAAACATTGTCTCCCATGAGATTTTAGCAGGCTCTCAACATCGGGAGGTCCTACTGCTACCATAGCAGGGTATGATGGCGCACGGGGAACTGAGGCCTGTGTTTGCAATGCTCCTTTAGCTATTTTAAATATGACAACACAGCTGGCTAGGCTCATGTCGAAGTTGGCCATGTTAGACCAATGCACTGGCCAAGTGCATTGCCTGATTACCCGACCCCACTAAGCTGACCTGCGGTTCCAGAATGGAGAACCATTCTGGACCACTAGCCAACACATTTATGGCATGGTTGAACCTGCTAGGGGAATACACTCCCACCACCATAGCTGTCAGATAGCCAGAGTTACCACTGCACTACATTGGCGTGAGGTGGGATTTACAGAATTCAACAGCAACTGCAAGATAATCTTCTAAATTTTGTTGTGAACTAATATTGATTTGGTTTGATTTGATTTGATATTTAATTTATATACCGCAATTCTCTGCCCAAGGGGTGACTCAATGTGGTTTACAAGTTATAAGTTCACAAGTTACAGCATGAAAATATCACAAAAAATATCACAAAAATACCATATATTACAGTACAGTAAATTCAATAAAATGCAATTCATACAAGATACAAAATACGGAATATAAAATACAATAAGAACATAAATATACAAAATATACAATAAATATGCAATAATACAATACAAGCCAGCACTGGTACTCCAACTCCCCCCAGCAAACAAATACTGGGGAAGGAGCTCTGTGTCTTGGCTGGAGACAGCTCATATTGTAATTTCAGTTTTTGAATGACCTAGCAAAAGTCACTAAATATTAGAATTACTTAACAATTCCTTTTATAACTTTGTCCAAAAATAAATGATTAAGCAAAATGGTTTATTAACAACTTGTGGCCTTCAGACATCAAGGAAGAATACTTATAAAAACATAGCACTGTGTCTGGAGCATTATAATAAGCCAAAGGTTTACAGACAGGGTAGATTATACACTGACTTTGCTAACTAATCATATAATGCTACAGGTTATTTCTAATAAAACAAGCAGACATAACTGGAGGTCACAGAGAGCAAATGACAATTCTTTGAGTAAATTGCTACATGTCTACCCTGATTCAATTGATTTGACTGCAGTTGATTGGTTCCCACATCCTCCAGCTTTTAAAAGGTGTTTGTTAGATTTCAGATGTGTTTCCATTCCATTTATGCTGTTCAAAAGGAGGATCTTTATTTCTACCTACCAAATATGGCCTGTTAGAGTTTTTAATGATTTGAGCGTTCAACCATTGCTTGCAAGTTCATTGGATTCTTGTCTCAGAAAAGAAGAGGTGGGTTTTACTTCCAGACTAGATGACCTTAAAAAACCTTAATAGATAATCAAGCTCTTGCAGAATCATTGGTGACTTTATATCTAATGAGAAGTATCACAATACTGAAGTAGAGTCATGACTTCTGAGCAGTGACATCACGAAGGCAGATGGGACAGCATTTGTTGGAAACTGATAAATAAATGTGCCAAGTGTTCCAAGTTAGATAACTGGCATACTTAGTGTAGCATTTGACTGTGAAGTAGCAAGACAAATAAGCCTAATAGGGGCAACACAAGAT
Organism: Bradypodion pumilum; assembly: GCA_035047305.1. Lineage (NCBI taxonomy): Eukaryota > Metazoa > Chordata > Lepidosauria > Squamata > Chamaeleonidae > Bradypodion > Bradypodion pumilum. The sequence continues at coordinate 276,669,006 of JAWDJD010000002.1, read as the reverse complement.
GGGAAATGGAAATTTTCAGATACTCCCTGGAGTTACCACTATTAACAATAGTACGGCTGATAAGAAATTGTATGGAATTGCTAATATATCATGCAAGAGGGATAAATATATATTTTACTAAGGATTTTATTTCACATTTAGTGCTGACAAATGAGGTGGTCTTCTTTCAACTTATTACTTATAAATATTCCCCAAGTACAAGAGCAATAATTACAAATGAGAACAGAACTACAACATCTCTTGTCCAGATAATTACAAATGAGAACAGAACTACAACATCTCTTGTCCAGATCTGTCAAAGTCCACCGAGACTTACACAAAGGAGTATTGCAGGGTTTACAAAAACTAGGTAAAGTTAAAGGTTGCCCTTACTCAAAAGCCAGTCGTATCTGACGCTAGGGCTCAGTGCTCATTTTTGTTTATAGCCAAAGAGCCAGCGCTGTCTGCATTTGCAGACGTTTCTGTGGACATGTGGCAGGCATGCCTCAGCACCGCAGTGCATGGAATGCTGTTCACCTTCCTACCGAAGTGGTACCTATTTATCTTCTTGCAATTTTTTGCTTTCAAACTACTAGGTTGGCAGAAGTTGGGACAGAGATGGAAGCTCACTCCGTAGTACAGCACTCAGGTATCGAACTCTGACCTCCCAGTCTTCAAGTTCAGCGTCTTAACGACTTAAGTCACTGCAATCCCCTGAGCCACTGCAGTTCCTTTACAAAAGTTAGAGATACTTCATTTGTAGATTATGTTGTTAAAGTTGATATTCTTTTGTTTCAAGAGACATGTACCCAGGAGGATTTGATAACAGAAGTTTGTGTGTCTTGTATACTTAAAGCAGTCTCTAGTGTAAAAAGTGTTTGTTTTAAAGGAAGATCAGGTATTTTTGTTTTAACTAAATTGTGTGCTTCTATTCCTAGCCTTAATCCTTCGTTTTAAATAGCCATAGCTTTGATTGTTAAATTTAGTTCAATTTACAGCCATAGATTAGACTGTCTGGGATTAAACTAAAGGAATTCATTAGTAAATTGGCATTATTATATCCTGAAGCCTCTGTTATTTTTTTCTGGTGACTTTAATGCAAGGATAGGTGAAAATGACAAAGCTCTTTCCTCACATCTTCTTGAGATACCTCCTGAACTTGATCAAGGCCACCTCTTTCCAACAGGCATTCTAAACTTCATGGCATACCCATCAAGCGTCGCTCCGGAAAGTACAGGAATTGCTCTGGCCCGGGTACGCATGTGCAGCAAAAACTCTTTTGCGCATGCGCAGAACCTCTTTGCACATGCGCAGAACAGTTTGTGCAGGCACAGATGGGTTCTGCGTGTGCGCGTGCACACTGACCCCTTTCCCCATCGTTCTAAATATGGGACGGTGCCGGGAAAGGGGAGGAACGTGCGTCAAAATACGGGATTTCCCAGCCAATCCGGGTTTCTTGACAGGTATGGATCATGGTTGTGATTGCATTGGATATTGTCTCATGCATTTGGTTAAACGTTTTGATCTGGTCATTGTAAATGGAGGTATGAAGGGTTGCAAGGCTGGAAAGTTTACATTTTTAACAAACTTTGGAGCATGTACTATAGGTTATGGCTATGTTCTTTTACAGTCTGCTAGGATCCAGTATCTTCTTCTAAGATTGACTGCTGTCCATAAAGTGATTATTTACCTTTGGCTTTGGATGTAAAATTAAGAGATCTAAAAATGCATCCAGACATAGAATTAGCACGTCAGGCTTTTGTTGAAGCATTAACTCATGTCAAGTGGCCAGGCAAATTTGGTGACCCTTTGAAACAACTACGGTACTGTAATTCACTCAGAGTCTTACCTGCATTTTAGTTCCTCCATCACATCATCTGTACGACTATATTAGAGATACTGTACAGTATATGGAAATTTGATACATTCCTTGCTGCATTTCCTAATATATAAAACCCAATTAGAAACACATTCCTGTTTATTATTCTAGACCATGGAGTGACAAGGAATATATCACAGTGAAAAATATTTAATACAGTATGGTGAAATACTGATCAAATAGGGTACAGAATATGGCAAGAACTTCTGTTGAATGGTTTGTAATTAAAATAAAATAAAAAAGCTTTAATTAAGAGAAAAAAGATTCAGGCACCGCGAGAACTATGGCAGTGTTTAATAACTGTGTCAAAACTAAATGATTCAGTCACTTTAGAGCAGAAGTTCTCAACCTTTTTAAGCCAGGGGCCAGGTCACGCTCCCTCAGATAGCTTTGGGGGCTGAATGGCCATTTTGCCCTTCCTCCAACACATGGCACTTCCTGGTGTGGTGGAGGCAGTGCTGGGCACATGAAATGGTGTCATGGGCCTCATCCAGCCCATGGGCCGCAGGTTGGGTATCCCTTCTTTAGAGGATAATCACAGGAGGTTTGCATAATCTTGACTCCTATATTCTTGGGGAAGAAACATGGGAATCATATTTTCAGATCATTATGTAGTGCAGGGGTTCTCAACCTAAGGCCCGTGGGCCAGTCCAGCCTGTGGTGCCATTTCATGTGGGGCCCCGTCCCTCCAAGGGCATTCGAGAAACAAAATGACTATCCCTTTGAAGCTGTTGGGACAGCAGGCCATCGGGCAGGCAGGGCAAAATGGCCATCCAGCCCTTGAAGCTGACTGAGAGAAAGTGACCTGGGCCCTGGCTTGAAAAGGTTGGGAACCCTTGATGTAGTGGATCAGAAAAGTTCCCAGCTTTTGCAGACTAGTTTAGATTGTATAGAACAGTGGTTACCTGCACCCATCAAAACAACCACCATGATCTAGCAGTTAAAATCAGGCAAAGCTCCAGGTGCTGACAGAATTTTTTCTGATCTGACAAAGGTTAATTTAAACTGGCATCATTGTTCACATGGATTAACCATACAGTACGTATTCTGAATGCTTGGTGTTAGCTATCATTATCCCTAGTGACAAGAAAGGAAGTAGATCTGATCCAGCCAATTACTGTCCAGTTAGTTTGCAAAGTAATACAGTAGAATCCCATATAGCAATTTTAATCAGTTCCACGGAGCTGATCACTTTGTGGTTTTTGTCATTGTACGATCTTCCCTATGGGAAAATCCATACACCGATTTTCCCTATGGGGAAAAAACATACAACGATGTTTGGCACTAAGTGGTTTTTCCCATTGGAAAATCGTTGTACGGGTTTTCCCAGAGGAACGATCGCTATGCAGAACGACTTTTCCCCCTCCAAGCCTCATCGCTATGCGATTTCATCGCTATATGGGATGATCGTTATACGGGGTTCTACTATATTAATAAACTATATACAGGTCATCTGATAAAAAACTATTGGATTTGTTATACACAGAAAGCATTATCGAGGAAGAACAAATAGGATTTAGAATAGGAAGGTCAGTTGTGGACTAGGGATTTATCCTTCTGCATCTGAAATATAAATATACTTCACCAAAAGCTGGTGTCCATTACTCAGCTTTTATTGATTCCAAGTCAGCATTTGATCTTACTTTAGAGATAAATTATGAAGTGAAGTTGAGAATACCAATACAGTGGAACCTCGGTTAGCATAATTAATGCATTCTCCGGGACGTTTCTTACAGCGAAAATTACTTTAACCAAATTTCCCATAGGAATGCATTGAAAACAAATTAATCCATTCCCAAAAAAATTGCATAAACCAAGCCACTATTTTCTATATATTTCCTTTTGTTATGCGATTTTTATGCTAACTAAATCATTTGTTAATCAGGGTTCCACTGTATTGATAGCTGCATTATCCAATGTTTCTAAGGGTGAACTGCAACCATGCCTGGGCCCAACTTTTAATGAAGTTATAGGGATGTATTTTAGCCCCTATATTGTTTACTTCAAAAAGTATCAAATCCTGATTCTCATCCTTTTAATTTGGCCACTCATCTCTTATATGCCAATGACACTATGTTTTCGTCCCTATCTAGCATTGGTTTGGGGCAGTTTTTGAGGACTCTTCATTCATATTGCATCAATCACTTTTAAGGATCAATGATTCTAAGACTAAAGTGTTGGTTTTTACTGGAAGAGAAATTAAACACAAATGGACAATTAGTGGGAACTCCATGGAATAAGTATCAAGATATAAATACTGTAATGTACTTAGGAACAGTCTTCCTTGCATTTGGCTTCTGGATTTCTCAAGTAAATGTTGCAGCAAATACTTGGAGGAGCACGACAGCACTGATAAGATGTTCTAAGCAAAAGATGGACAATATATCCCTCCTGTTATCTAAGTCTTTATAACTAAGATCGTTGCATAAATGTTACATTGATCCCAGTTATGTGCTCATGATAACTTTGGATCTTTAGAAATTATCTAGACTGGATTACTAAAGGCTATAATTTCAGTTCCACATACTGTGTTCCTAATGTGGCTTTGTGCCTAGAGGCAGGTATCACTCCTAGTGAAGATTGTGCCAGGGTATGTATGATCAATTATTGGTTAAAACGTATCTTTTTTGTCAGCTACACCATTAACATTGATAGGTACCTTTCAATCTAAATGGAAAAGGCAGGTAGGAAATTATTGTCTCTGGGATTTTCTCTCAACTCCTTAATAGCGCTTGGCTATTCTAAAGCCAAATTAATTGTTAAGTAAAGAATCTGGGACATAGAATTTCCTGAGCATATAAATTTGCTGAGTAAATACAGTGCCTTAGGCAATAAGATATTTGTGCCTTCTACCTATTTTTATTTTTATGTTTTATTTTATATTCAAATTTATATGCAGCCCAATCAGGTAAACCCGACTCTGGGCGGCCTATGAAACTTCCCCCAAATTTAGGAGATTCTTTACACTAGCCCTATTTAATGTCTTGTCTCCAGTGCTCTTGAAGGGAAGAGAGAATGGAGTACCTTATAAGGATCATTTATGTCCTTGTAATACAGTATTGGGAAAGTAGAAACTAGGGCATCTTTTTTTACATTGTTACTTCTACTCAGATCTTCATAAAGAATTTCTTTTATCTGTTCTTCAAAACTTCCCTGCTAGATCAGAAGAATTTTATATTTTATTGTTTCTTTCTGATCAGGTCCTTCACATTGCTAACAGAATGGCCAAATTTTGTACAAGTGCCATAGTTTGCTGCATCTCTTAGATAAAACAGTGATTGTTTTCCCTTTCTGTGTTGGATACTTGAGGTATAAATTATATCACATTGATATAAATATAGAGAATTATATACTATGTGAATGCAGTGTTTGGCATAACATACATTATACATTCTGTCCTATTTTGTATCGCACAAGTGCTGTTCTTTGATTGTAAAAAGGTAAATTCAGATTCGGATTTGGTATTGGTTGGCAGGTTTTGTGTCCCAAACCTTGATGCTCTCTCATTCCTAATGTCAGCTCTGGAATGGATAAATTGATGTAAAGGTTGGCTTTCTCTTTTAGACCAGGGGTGCCCAAATGACAGCCTGTGGGCTGGATCTGGCCCCAATGCCAATTCATCTGGCCCACTAAGCCCTCATCGCTCCCGGAAGCAGAAATAAAACACGCCTGTCCGGGTGTGTTTGACTTCTGCTTCTGGGAGCAACAAGGGCTTTGCAGGCCAGATGAATTAGCATCAGGGGCCAGATCCAGCCCATGGGCCATAGTGACCAGCCCACAGGCTGAAAGGTTTGGGCACCCCTGCTTTAGACCATGTTGACCTATCTTGAGTTAGTGGAGCTTGTGATACTATTAGCTGTAACCTTGAGCCAGATGGCCTCTCCTGTGGCCAAACTTGTAGTATGGCTGGGGTAGAAGTAGCAATAGCAGCAGGGGATTGTGGACAGAACACCTACCCATACTCTTGTGGCAAGATGTGGCAAATTCCACCACTACCTTCAGTAAATATACTCATATTCGCACCTGTGTCACCCGTGCTGGTGACACTGCTTGGAACTTTTCCCAGGTATCTTTTTTGTAATTTTACTTCAATGGAAAAATACCCGTTGGCATACGCAAGCAGTATATGTATCAAAGGTGATATTGCTTAATGCACCATAGAAGCTTGTAAAATGTATTTGACTGGACACTCAGGATGGATCAATTAGTTTATTTCGAGTCAGTATTCTTGTCACATGTATTAATCCATAGAATTGCTGAGTTGGAAGGGGGGCCTTTTAGGCCATTGAGTCCAACCCGCTGCTCAATGCAGGAATCTGAATCAAAGCAAATATGAACGATGGTTGTCCAAGTGTCTCTTGAATGCTTCTACCTCTCAAGACAGTTGGTGCCACTGCCGTACTGCTCTAACCATTAAGAGGTTTATCCTGATATTCAGCCTTTATATGACTTCCTCTAATTCTCTTCCATAGTGTTTTGGCATTAATATACTTTTCCCCTCAAAAATGTGCATTTAATAGGTATTAAAATATATTTTGAATATATATTTCTAAAGGTGCTTGTATGGTGTGTGTGTGTGTGTGTGTGTGTGAGAGAGAGAGAGAGAGAGAGAGTGCGCACACACACACACACACACATGCATACTGTGCATTATACAATTTGAAGACATGCAAAATCTAAACAACTGTAATATAGTCCACACGTTGTCCTGGAAAGCATGGACCAGATCAGTTTGTATCAGAAATCTCAAGGACCCAAATGCTCCGGTGCCCTTACCAAAGATTATGATAGGACGAGAAGATGGAAGTGGCAGAAGACTTCCGAAGCAGGAAACCAGCATCCTTTAGCCAGTGATGCAGCTGTGGTTTTTGATGTCTGTGATGCTCATCAGATGTTGAAGATTGTCATGCAGCTCCTAATTGCGACTGCTTAGCATCTGGGGCTCACTTATCCTTGTTATTCCATCCCATTCCATTGGGCTCAGTAGCACCTTCCATGATTTGTGGGTGTTGCATTCAAAGAGCAGGTGCGTTCTTAACAGCAGCAAAGTAAAGATGGGAGGAGAGATTTAAAGTTGATTAACACAACATGCAGTCAAGCAGCCCCTCTGTTTGAAGGCTAATACATTGGTTTCTTTCCTCTCTCTTTTTTTTTCTTCTCTCCTTCCAAGACAGAAGCCTTTCTTCTAACATTTGCGTAGTTTCCATGGCAACCATCTTTTCCTCCTTCCCTTCTTCATGTGGTTCCTGGACTACAAGAGGAAAGAGAGATGGGATGATGGCAACCGGGAGAGGGGCTGAGAAATGTATTCGGCTTTGAGTGTGGCTTTTACACAGCTGCAGTGGCTCAAGTGGTTAAGATGCTGAAGTGGCAGTTAGCAGGTCAGCAGTTTGAGACCTGAGTGCTGCATGACAGAGCGAGCTCCAGTCTTGGTCCCAGCTCCTGTCAACCTAGCAGTTGGAAAGCAAGAAATTGCAAGTAGATAAACAGGTACCACTTCGGTGTGAAAGTAAACAGCGTTCCATGCACTCCAGTGTCTAGAGTGCCTGCCACATGTCCACAGATGAGCACTGAATCCTAGAGTCAGATACAACATAGCTAAACACTTTTGTTCAGCAAAAGCTCTGTATCAGCAAGTCCCCCTCCCCACTTTCCTGGCTGAGTAGTACCCTTGGGCATTTTATTTTCCTTTTATTTCCTTTTATTAAAAGCCTCCCTGGTGATGATGTGTGTGGGATCCTGCCAAGCTCCTCTCCTTGCAGGGATTCCAAGAAATAGGCTTGTCAAGGTTAGGACCTAACAGAGCACACTTTGATCTAATTTTGCATCCCACCTGTTGTGTTTGGCAGAGATATCATGAGAAATACACTCATCTTCTCTCTTTACTGTTCCATCTGCCCAGTGCAAAGGATCCATAGATTTCTGAGGTCAGAAAGACATGGCTGGGATTATCTGGGCTAAACCAAGATGAGACAAATACTTTGCTTCAGAGCACTTGTTTTTCTTCCCATCAAAAAAGGAGTATGATCTCCCTCAAGGCCAGAGAAGTTTGAGTTCATGTGTGCCAGGGGGTCCCAACCTAAGGCCCGTGGGATGGATCCAGTCCACAGCACCATTTCATGTGCCCCCCCCAGCCCTCCAAGGGCATTTAAGAAACAAAATGACCACTACCTTGAAGCTGTTGGGACAAAATGGCCACCCCCATCATGCAGGCATGGCAAAATGGCCATCTGGCCCTCAAAGGTGACTGAGAGAGCGTGACCTGGCCCCTGGCTTGAAAAGGTTGGGAACCCCTGATTTGTGCACACATGCACAAAACACACCAGCTTTTTTCTATGTCTCTCAGCATGAATGAGCTTGGTGTACTTTGTATTTTCATTTCCACTACCCCCCCAGTTTTGTCTTCCAGCATATGACTTCGGCTATCCCTAGACTAATATAATTTTTCAAACTTTAATCTCTCCAATGCACAAGTCTCTTGTGGTTTTGCAGAGTTCTTTTCTCCTGTGAGGAATCATCAGATGCAAATCAGGCAGCTTTGATGCCTTTAATGAAATCTTTCCCATCCAAAGGAGCTTCTCTAGTGATTTGAGCGTATTTACTTCTTGCACAAGGAATTTAACAGGCAGATTGGTCTTGGCTGATAATTTACCACATGAGATTGTCCTATTAGGGGGCTGGCACTTGAAATTACTAGAGGTATATATTAGCACAGCTTTATGGGCTTAGGCAAAGGGACGGAAGGATAGGTAAAGAAATATTGAATGCACATCTGTCTCTTGCGAAGCATTCTCTTCTTGTCTCCACACCACATCTGGTTCGAGAATTCAGAAATCACCTAATGGATTTCCTGGCCTCCCCAAGAGGCTCAGTCAGAGGCAAACTTAATTAGGTCTTTGACTCACATATTAGCTACAGCAGACATTCAGCTTATCCAGGAAAATAGAAATCCTTACATGAATAATTCTTCCCAAATGCTCTGGCTTGAGTTTGCAAACAATCTGCCACTGTTGTTAGGGCCCAGAAGACACCCGCTATTTTTTTAAAAAAAAGAATGCTGCTTTCCATTACAATGTGGTATTATCTCCACCCTACCCACTCCTTGCTTGTATCTATAAGGCTCAGTGTGTTTTTGGTGCCTTTAAAAGACAGTCTTCAGCAAAAAAAGAAAATAAGGATGCTGGTATCCCCACAGAAAGTATTGTGCCCATTATGAATCAAGACAAGAGGCACCCAATCTTTCTGAGGTAGTAACAACTAACTCTGAGGTATACGTAATAAACGTTTGTATGCTGCCCAGAGTCTTTGTGAGTTGGGCGGCTATATAAATATGAATATAAATAAATAAATAAATTACTGTATAGCCAATATGGCATCATGGATAGAGTGATGGATTTGGATGCCAGAGGCTTGAGTTCAACTTCCTGCTCAGCTGTGGAAACTTATTGTGGGTGTTGAACTGGTAAAATAAGTCCTTAAATATCTCACTTACCTTGAAAGCCTTTGGAAAGTGTTGCTATAAGTTGGTTCATGGCACTGCAGTGGTTATGACATTGAATTAATTGTTAAGTAAAGAATCTGGAACACAGAATTACCTGAACATATAAGTTTGCTGAGTAAATATAGCGCCTTAGGCAATATGTTCTTTGGTCCTTCTACCTATTTGGCTTTTGTAACTTTTCACAAATTTAGGAGAGTCTTTGCAATAGCCCGAATTAATAATAATAATTTCATGTCAGAAATTATTCTTGGGTTGAAAGGATTTTTGCAGAAGAAACTCTGCTCAGGGAACGCTCAAATGAGGCTCCTTTTATGCCCAATTTAATGTCTTATCTCCAGTGTTCTTGAAGGGGAGATAGAATGGAGAACCTTATCAGAATCATTTATGTCCTTGTGGACCATGGTGGCTTAGAGGTTAGGATGCTGGACTTGATAACTGGAAGGTGGGCAGATCAGTAGTTCGAGATCGGAGAGCTGCATGACAAAGTGAGCCCTTGTCTCTGTCCCAGCTCCTGCCAACCTAGCAGTTCAAAAGCAAGAAATCGCAAGTAGATCGATTGGCAGAAAAGGTAACAGCGTTCCATGTGCTCCAGGTCATGCCTGCCATATGACCACAGAAATGTCTGCAGGTGTCCCTTTCTTAAAATAAGTACTGTACAGTATATTTGTTTACAAAGCCAACATGGGAGAATTAGGAGATTTGATTGTCTTGAGTTGGTCTCCTTCAGCATTACTGTTTCCAGAACGGTCCTGTATTTTGCTTTCTGTCCACCTCTCACTGAGGTCACAATTCAGCACATGGATACAGTATTTCAGGCAAAGACCCATGAGTATTCCATGCCACATATATACACATTGTATGTTCTGTGTTACCCTTTCCTAGATCCTTCTCTGTGTAGGGATTTGTTGTCGTTGGCCCAACCCTGATACAATTGTTGTGCCGTCCAACCATTCCAGGAAAATTCTTAAATTATTCTTAGATGGCAACCTTCACAGAGAAGCTTTGGCTTAAGAGTATAGACTACGGGCCGCTGTGAGCATTATGTGTGAGTGGATTGTGGGTCTAAATGCGATTGTTAGTCACAACCAGAGTAGACTTTTCTTCCAAATTTGGATAAATGTAGGATTTTGTCATCTGTGCAATTCAGAACATAGTTGGTCCCCATCTCTTCTATGTCTGGCTGGGATGGCTTGCAGTTCTCTTTTTCAGCCAAAATTGATAAGCAGTGAAGTACAGGTCTTTTCTTACTTGACATTCTTCAAGCCCCAAGTAGTGCTGTAGGCTTAAGTTCTTAGGGCCGACAGCTGATGACACATTTCATAGGACAATGTGCTTCTGGCTCCAAGACACTTCCACTGATCACCAGTTTTGCTCATTTTGTTGGGTGTTGTCTTAGCATAGCAGAGTGAAGATTAGATTTCCATAAGGCAATTTTTATGAAGATTTTTTTTTATGGTCAGGTACCTAACTGCCAGCTGGTCCACAAGACCATTTTTATTTTAGGCATAAAGTAATGCTCAGGCTGCTTATACTATTCAGACTTAGGTCTTCCATAAACATGAACCAAAGTGCCCTGCTGTAATGAGCCGTATATGCTAGGATTTTCATTTTTTTTTTCATTTTCTCATTTCTTGCCCAAGTGATGAGTTGCACAGCCTCCTATGTTATGGTAAAATAGCTGGCTGTGTGTTGCATGCCTGTTAGGCTTTTAGACATAATTTATCAATTTGGTTATGATGCAACATCTTTGTGGCTGCCTTCTCTGTCTTTTCAGGCATCCAGATGATTAAATCTAATACCTACCCTTCTCTCATCAGATCAATAGTCAGGAGATACTCATATCCAGCCATGAATCAGTAGAAAGGGTAGGTGCCCTTAGCCACTTGACCTTGGTAACGCTGTCTTTGGAGAATGAAATGTGAATCGCCAGTCTTGTTTCTTTCCCTCTCTCAATCCTCCTGCTGTTTCCTCCATTGTACATGCTGTAGAAAGGCAGCAGATTAATGCACACGTGTAAATTATTAAATGACTTATTGTCCTCACAAGGCCCATGGAGCGAGCGGATTTACAGGGCTCAGGGTTTTTGCAGCCGGGGTGATGCAGAGAGGAAGATATGGAGCACTGGGAACAGAAATACTTTTATCATCACGTATTAAAATAGATTGGTTGGCTGGGGGGAGGGGAAGCAGCCTCCTTGAATCAGGATTATTATTATTATTATTATTATTATTATTATTATTATTATTATTATTATTATTATTATTATTATTATTATTATTATTATTATTATTATTATTACATTTCTATACCACTTTACTTCCCCTAGGGGAACTCAAAGCAGTTTACAGCATATAAATACAATATCCAAAGTACAAAAGCAGCATACAAAATCTAAATTCAAACAATATACAAAATCACAATTATAAAATTATATGTAAAACATCAATTAATAGCATCAAAAAAGTACATAATATACAAAATACAAAATGTCCAAATACAAATAATCATAAAATAACAATATAACAATATAAAGATAAACCCCAACACAGTCCCTTCCAAGTCCTTCCGGGGTGGGGTGGGGGCGAAAGCATGCGTGCACATGTCCTGGTGCTCCTAGCTGGCCGGCCTCCTCGCCTCCGCCGAGGCCAAGACCATGAGCGACGGTGGTGGCAAATTCAGCCGCCTGCCGCAGCGTCATCTTTTCCATGATGGCCCGAGGCGAGGCCCAGGAGCGCAAGGAAAAGAAAGAGAGGGCGGACGGACCCCCTCCCCACAGCTGCAGCAATGGTCCTCGGGGCGGCGGCAGGTCTTCAGCCTGGCTCGGCAGCCCATGGCCCTTTATCCTTCCCCGCAGGGGATGGGAGAGGACCACCACCACCCCGAGCAGCTATGGCAATGGTCCTCGGAGCAGTGGAAGGTCTTTACCTCTCTTGGCAAAGGAAGAAAGGTGGGGCTCCCCTCAGTTGGTCGGAGGCTGCTGTCTTCTGCCGGCCTAAGGGTGGGGCTCCCCTCAGCTGGTTAGAGGCTGCTGTCTTCTGCCAATTCAATAATGCAGTTAGTTCGCATGTACTCATTAAATACCAGGAGGGATTGCTAAAAATGCATTGATTGACACCCCTGCTGGTGCATGCCACCATCAACTCTTGATATGTGGAGGTGTTGGAAGCCTGTGTGAGTTTTATGTTGTTTAAGAACATGCTTAGCAAAGTCTTAGTGCTCACTTGACATTACATTATCCCACAGTAATGATTAAAATACATGTCCCCTAGTAGAATTAATTGGTTTTTCGACAGCATGTTAATAAGAGGGGCTGTACCCAGGGCACTTCAACCAAACCATTTCTGGCTCCTTATTGGTTTCTGGGGGGAAAACCTACAGGTTGATCTTTTATTTGATTCATCTATGTGTGTTCAAGGAGAGGCTTTTATTCTTCTCTTTATTTATCCTTTGAAAATATCAAATGACACCTGGAACAAATTAACCTTCTCTCACTTAGGGTTGGATTTAAAGATTTGTTTTTATTAAGCAAAGTTTACAAATCTCACTTACTTGAATTTTGAGGGAACACCTCCACAATCAGATACTCACAACATTTAAAAGTGAGCTGGATGGATAGGAGTGGCAGGAGAAGAAGCGGGTTTCATTAGTTAGGTTATCATTCTGTTCAAATGCCTCTTAGCACCACTAACTATACGTGCCCAGAGCAGCCTTTCAACAATCCATTGACTTATGTTCACTGTTATTTTTTGTTATGTGAGTATAAATTACTCGCATATGTTGTAACATATACTACAGCCCAGAAGGATGGATCAATCAGTATCGGGTAGCCCACAATATCAGCATTCAAGGAAGATTTACAACGTTGACAGCAGTAAGTTGCTAGCCCCATCATTCCTAAAACAGGGTGGTTGTTATATTTGTGGTTGTCTTCGTTTCTAAATCTAGATCAGAACATATTTTTTGTCATTTTGAATTTTGGCAGTTACAAGCACTGGCTTTATGGTTTATTCTCCTCATCTTTTCTCTAATGTACCTGACAAGCCAACATCCATCTCCTCTTATCTTATCACTTAAGAAATAGAGAAGAAATCTAGTGGAAAATGTTCCTTGCACTGCTTTTCAAAAAAGTCTCTCAAGTGGAGGTAGGCTCTCTACTTATTGTGGATATTTTGTGTTTTAATCCCAATCTTCTTCTTCTTTGCTTCCTCTTTTACCCCATCAGGTGTCGAGGGAGATGTAAGGTTCGTGTTCTGGCATTTCTAGCAGCCTCCACCAGTGTTATTTGGTGTTCTTGTAATATTTCTTTGATGTTATCTCTCCACTTTCCTCTGGGCCTGCCTCCTGGTCTTTGTCCTTCACCTATTTCCACACATTTATTTATTTATTTATTTAGTTATTTAGTTCGATTTCTACACCACCCACTCGACCTAGGCTGACTCAGGCCGTTTCACAATCACAGCTAAAATAACATAGTTAAAAACATACGTCTTGTAAGGTATAGAATTCCAAGACATTCTCTCCAAATGGGGGAACCACTGTATTGGTTGTCTCTGTATGTAGTGCAGGATTGGTTCTGTTACAATTATTTCCCTTATAACCTCATTCCTGATTTTATTCACTCTAGCAGCCTTCCTCCAACATCTCATTTCCATGGTGACCAACTTTTGTTTATGTTTTATTGTGTCCATGTTAGGCACTGGTAACATAAGGTGGGAGTGAATATGCTTTGTATGAGGTGTTTGTTTATGTTGATTGATATAACCTTGTGTTGTAAGAATGGAGTTAACTGTCCCAATATTTGGTTTGCCTTAATGCACTGTATGATAATCTCGTCATCCATTTTGCCTTTTTTAGTAAATGTTGTTCCTAGGTATTTGAATTCTGCCATTTGTTTTATACTTGTTCCTTCTATCTCGATATCTAGAGTACTGTATGTTGTTTCCTTCCAATTGCCATTACCTCAGTCTTCTCTTTATTGATTCTCTTATTATTTATCTTGCATTCTTGGATCATGGATGTAAAGCGTTGGTGTGGTTCCTTAACTGTACTTGCTATCAATGCCGGGTCTTCTGCAAAAATGAACTCCATTAGCACTGATAACATGGATTGGGGTTTATGAATGCTGTAGTCCAAGACATCAGTGGGGTACCAAGTTGCCTATCTCTAGCCTAAAATGAAAGGTTACAGTTGAATAACCATAAGCCAAACTTTGTGATAGTGGTTTTTGTTTTTGTGTGTGCGTGTGTTTTAACCTATTATCTACCCATTGTGGACCCTGTGAGTTACTGCCTCTTGAGGAATTTGGCATCTCAAAGAGGTAGTAAAAAAGGGGATGCAACTATACATCTCATAGGGGGGAGCAAAGTGTGCTATCCAAACTTATGCTTTCTTAGAACAGGAGGCAATGGCTGTTTTACATTATCATTGTCATCATCGTTAGCTGCTACTCGTATCTGAGCATACATTTTTACCTGGAAATTGTTTTCTCACTTGATGGATATGTCTCTGGTGACTCAATAAAATGATCCTGACATGAAATGTGTGACTACACACATTACACTGAATAGATGGTGGAGGGTTTAGTTGAGTTTAATGAAGCTTCTGTGCTTGTCACTTAGCCTCTTCATGTCTGTGGCGCTCTCCTTCCTTCGAAGTGATCAGCAGAGATGATTTGGCACCAAAGAGGACAATCTACAGCCGCTGCTTCCCAAGTTTGTAGGTTTATACCTGGCACCTTCATGGTTTGTTTCAGCTGGTCCTTATAACGCTTCAAAGGAGCTCCATGAGGTCTTGTACCAGAGCTAAGCTCCCCATAAAGAATTGGATGAGGAAGCATCCATATGGCGGACATGCCCTATCCATCTAAGATGATGGCCTATGATGGAAGCTTCAGTGCTATTTACATGTGCCTTCTTGAGAACTGCAATATTGGTAACCCTGGGTCAAGCGTGGCTCCGGACAATGCGGGACCTGGAGAGAATGGTTCTGCACATGTCCATTCTATGCATGCGTAGAAACCTTCTACGCATGTGTAGAATGGACCTGCGCAGAACTGTTCTGTGCAGGCCGCTTCTACGCATGTGTAGAAACCTTCGCATCCCTTTCTGCACAGAACCCTTCTATGCATGCGTAGAAAGGACCTGCGCAGAAAAGATGCGCAGTAACTACTCCCCTTCCCCCCCCCGCAGCCAAATTACAGGGTAGTGGTAGCTCCGGGTGGGAAATGAAGAAAAGTGGCACAAAAATACGGGGTAATCCCGTCCATTACGGGGTACTTGACAGGTATGAACCCTGATTTAAAGCATGTGAGGGAGGGGGTCATCCATTTATGTATGTGTTTGGAAGGGTTGTTTTCTGAGGGGAGTTGCCAGCCTGTCTTAGCATGCTTCTCTCAGGCTTCACCAAAAATCACCAGCAGCTTATGTCACTCTGATTTACTGTGCAGTATGTGAGTTTTAAAACATGTCATTGAACCCTCTGAATTAATGGGTCCTAACGGCCCTGACCTTTTGGATTGCTTAGTTGCCTCTAATGGGCTTAGTAGGGAAACTAATTAAGCTGTTATTTATCAGGATGTCAATTAACATAGGGAATATCTAGGGATATGTAAAGTAAGAAAAATTTCACTGAAAGGACAGGGGGAAAATGATATTTCAAAACACCTCTGAGGTACTCTTTCTCATGTATCACAATTAATGACCATCTTCTGTCTGTGAGCATTGTTTGGGAAAGCACTCATTTTGTGGCATGGTCAGAAAGATGGCTGGATACAGATATAAATACCACATCTGGAAATGTCAAATCCTGAGCTGAATAAATAGGCAGTTCAAACTTAGTCATAGAAGCTCTTTTCCAGCACACACCGCATAGGGCTCTTAAGGGTATTGGGGAAAGGAGACATATGCATAAGCCCTGTCTGTTCTCCACATCTCCACCCCATTGATTTTTTTGGGGGGGGGGCAATTGGAAGCTTTTTCAGACCAAGGTAATGGCCTTTTAGGCTTCCTCCATTTGAATAGTTCACTGTTTAAATAATAAGAATTATATGTCACAGGCGGTGGGGGCATCAGGATTTTAGAGATGCTTAGGTGAGGCATAGCTAAAAAAAGGTTGGGAACCACTGCTGTAGGGGTTAAAATATTGGTCCTCAAAAAAGCTCTTTCATATGAGAGAAACAGGGGTTTCTTATAAAACTGGGCATTTGAGATACAGGAAGAATAGTGGCTTCGGCAAAGACAACATTATAGCTGAATGGGTGGGAGAAGGAGATATCTGGACAGCTAAAGGTCATTAACTCACATTAATAGAAGTCAAAAATGAGCAATGAAGTGGCAGTCCGGTAGAGAGGAAGTTGTTTTACCATGTATCGTCAGGGAATTTGCATGCAGCTTTGAAGGCATATTTTATTGGGGAATTTTGATTATTCATCTTAGTTAACAAGTATGAGGTTAAAACAGCAACACAAAGAAAACACAGAGATATGAATTCATGTTAGCCCCTGCCTGTCCCCCCCCCTTTTTTTTTTTTGGTTTCTTTTCCATATAAAAGATAAAAATCACTCAAGAAACTTAAAGTTAAAAAAGATTTCTCTACTTACAGTTATTGTTTGTAGTTACAGTCATTAACAGAAAGGGGAGAGATGGAAGCTCCAGCACATAGAGAGAACCTCGATGCTTGTTGCTTCTGACATAAGTTTTCAAAAGGGAAATCTGCTCCAGTTTTAGGGCTGTCTAAACTTTTGAGGTTGTCAATCAAGATCAAATTAGCTGACCTTTTCACTCCTTTCTGGCCAAATAGGCTGTTGGCCATGATGTCAAAAGAGAGAATGGCCTCAATAAAGAAAATGAATTGCTTTTAATTTAGTTGAGAAGTGGTTAACTGGTGGGAAAAAAGAAGTCAGGTTTTGGGATTTCTCCCCTAGTTGGTACCTCTTTGTAAATGGTCAAGGATAATCAGGGCCCTGGAAAATGAAGTCCAAGAACATCTGGGGGCCCAAGGTTGGGAAAACTTCTGCCATTGGTGTTGTCAACATTCAGGCTGCACTTTGCTATGTGAAAATATATAGCAAAATATCCCTCAAGCACTCCATCCTCTGATGGAGTTGACAATTATATAGTCTGAACAGTACTTACAAATAGGATGGTAGTTAAAAATATCATTTCCCCCACTTTTCTCCCTCTGCAACAAGCTTTTAGCCCCTTTTTACATAGTTCCATTCCTGTCAGAGCTAAAAACTGGAGTTCAGAGTGGATGACATTTTAAAACCTGTCATCAGGGGAAAGGTTTGTGTGTGATATTAAATCACCTTTTGTCCATTTCCCCTTTCCATCCACATTTACAGGCATATTCTGTGCCACATGCCCCGAACTATGCTTTGCCCTCTATGCATATGTACTTCCACAGGCCAACACATTCCTTTGCTATAGATGCTATTAATTTAATTAAAAATTCATGTCAATATTCCTGTAGTAATCCAGGATGGTGGAAGAACCTCTGCCCCCTAGTCTATTCCAGAAATAATTGAAAATAACTGGATTGTATTGGTCAAATGCTTTTGAGATTAAAGATATGGTCAGATAGGGAAATAGCTCACATTTTGGACTGTGTTTGGAATGGTTAAAGGTGCTCGAAAGCCAGTCGTATCCAACTCTAGGGTTCAGTGCTCATCTCTGTTTCAAATCCGAAGAGCCAGCGCTGTCTGCTGCTGCAGACGTTTCCGTGGTCATGTGGCAGCCATGACTAGGCACCGGAGTGCATGGAACGCTGTTACCTTCCCACCAAAGTGGTCCCTATTTATCTACTTGTAATTTCTTGCCTTTGACCTGCTAGGTTGGCAGAAGCTTGGACAAAGACAGGAGCTCATTCCATCCTGCAGTACTCGGGAATCAAACTGCTGACCTTCCACCTCCCAGTCAGCATCTTAGCCACTTGAGCTATCCCAGCAATAACATGACATACACGAGGTTCACAAACCTACCCAACCTCAATCCATAGCCAAGCTGGAACCTTTTTGGTCCAGCAGCAGGGTTACTCTTTTTGGAGGCAGGCTAAAACTATTTCTCCATGGACAGAAGTGTTACTGCAGTGGCTCAGTGGTTAAGAAGCTTACTTTGTTAGCTGGAAGGCCAGCAAGTCTGAAGTTCAAAACCGGGGTACGGAATGACGGATTGAGCACCTATCTCTGTCCCAGCTCTTCAGGACATGAAAGTAGCCTCATTTGGATGTTCCCTGAGTAGAACTTCCCGCGCAAAAATTCTTTCAACCCATAATAATTTCAGTCATGAAATTTTTATAGAAGGGTTACTTTTAAGTGTGATCACCCCAACATCTGATGGCATAAGTAACATAATGTAGTCAAGGAACATGAAATCATCAAATCCAGCATTTACATATCCAAGCACGTAGCAGCACATCATCCACCAGTAACAAAGGTTATGTTCCCCGCTTCTCACAAACTAGTACTGTACTTCAATTAACTGCAGAAATTTCATCAAATAATATGTAAAGGTTTTTTGTAATTATTCTTGTTAAAATCGTGAAATTGCTCAGAGTTGGATTGCCATCCAAGTTTGCAAACTTTAAAAGCAATGCTTGATATCAAGCAACCTGAATATGTGAGTCTTGTTAAAATCAATAGGGTTTAAGCAGGTGGGTGTGCTGGATATTTGCCATTGTTTTGGAAGAATGCTGAAACCTTTTTAAAATTCTATAATTTGAGATTAACTGGATGAAACCTTATGGGTGGTATTTTATTGGCCTGGGTTGATGGTTTTTCTCCTGCAGGTCTTTGAATATGCTGGGTAAACACTAGGAATCGTTTAAATTGGATTTGCAGGCATGCAGCTTTCAAGATTGCTTTGGCTATAATTCATGATGTAAGAGCTCATGTTTTAACCATAGCTGTAACATCGCTAAGCATCAATGTAGTAAGCAATTGCCAACATGCCAACATGCACAGCTCTTCTTAACCAGGTTAGTGACAGAACCAAATACCAGCCTCCCACTCTCCATTCTGCATTTTCACTTACTTTTCAAGCCATGCAGGCAAACCAGTGGCTGTCAGCAGGCCTAGAGCAGTGGTCTCACAACTCATTATGTAACTTCAAAGTGTAGTGTCAATGACTTGTTGCCATTTCTGACACAGTTGTTCTTTGGGTGAAGACATACTGCAGTGGAATGCAAAATCAGATGAAAAAAACTGTGGGCAGGAGAATGGGGGCTTATTGCCTTCTGCGCAATGATCTGTCATGCAAAACTTCTGGACATTTTGCACCTTGGCATGTTCACCATGAGTATTCTCCTGTCACTGACAAATTTGGCATCAGGATTGGTTCTAAATATGGTGGAGCTGTCCTGCATCAAAGTCTATACCAATATAACCTTATGGTACATATATACAGTACAGTATCTCATTTGTATGTATATGCCTGTAGATGTCACCACTTCTGGCCAGCTAGCATACTAGTCTAAACAGTCTACATATATAACAGAGACATGAAAATCACAATAAAAGAGGAAAATGAAACTCCTAATTCAGCAGTGCAGTGCAAAAACTAAACCAGGGGGTCACAACCTAAGGCCCGTGGGCTGGATTCGGCCCACGACACCATTTCATGTGGCCCTCCCACCCCTCCAAGGGCATTTGAGAAACAAAATGGCCACCTCTTTAAAACTGTTGGGAAGAAATGGCCAACTCCATCGTGCAGGCAGGGCAAAATGGCTGACTATCTGGCCCTTGAAGCTGACTGACAGAGTGTCACCTGGCCCCTGGTTTGAAAAGGTTGGGAACCCCTGAACTAAACAGTAGTTTCCCTACCTTCTTGCTTGCCTGCCCCTCTACACGCGCATTTTCATGCAACCAGGAGCACAAACATTGCCACTTTAATGAGTGGCTGAAGGGGTTGAGATGCTGACTGGGAGGCAGATGGTCAGCAGTTCAAAACCCGAGTACTGCATGATAGAATGAGTGCTCGTCTCTGACCCTCTGTCCCAGCTCCTGCCAACCTAGCAGTTCGAAAGCAAGAAATTGCAAGTAGATAAATAGGTGCCACTTCGGTAGGAAAGTAAACAGTGTTCCGTGCACTTCAGTGTCTAGGAACGCCTTCAACATGTCCACGGAAACATTTGCAAACACAGACAGCACTGGCTCTTCTGCTATAAGCGGAGATAAGCACTGAACCCTAGAATCGAATAAGACTGGCTTTCAAGCAAGGGTTGCCTTTACCTTTACTTCCCTCCAAGACATAGTGATTTCCCTCGCACAAGCATAGATTGCCAATAGAATTCTGCCCATTGTGAAATATTTTATCTGGGGGGGGGAATGCTTTAAGTAAAATCCATGTGTTAGAAGCAAGTGCTCAGCACTTAATAGCATGATTTTGCATAGTAAGGAGCAATGTATCACCCTAGCCTGGATTTTTCAAGGGGAGATTAACTTTCAACCAATTGGTCAAGATATGCACAAAAATGATGGGTTCAACATTGGGAACCCAGTGTAGTTCTCAGACCAAAGGCGAACAGGTTCTGTTCCATTTTTGAGGAGAGAAGAGGTGGAGACCCTTGAACACAAGGAAGGAGCTCTCTCATTCACTCTGTGTGTGTGTGTGTGTGTGTGTGTGTGTGTGTGTGTGTGTGTGTGTGTGTGTGTGTGTGTGTGTGTGTGTGTGTGTGTGTGTGTGTGTGTGTGTGTGTGTGTGTGTGTGTGTGTGTGTTTGCATGTTCATTTAACCTCCCACACATGCTCATACATACTGTGGCCCTGTAACCTGTGAGGGCTATTTCTCATCTATTCCGGTCTCCAATTAATTTCTCTCCATGCAGAAGGAGTGGCTGTGTTGCCTTTTGTCAAGAATCTTTGACAATGCTTTTCGTGAAACAGAGCAGAGAGAAAACAGAATTCAGCCCAACTTGACAAAAGGCTGATGCAAGTAAGCAGCTGTCACGCAACAAAGTCTTTTCCCCCTCTATTTGGTTATTATTATTATTATTATTATTATTATTATTATTATTATTATTATTATTATTATTATTATTATTATTATTATTATTATTATTATTATTATTATTGTTGTTATTGTTATTGTTATTGTTATTGTTATTGTTATTATTATTATTATTATTATTATTATTATTATTATTATTATTATTATTATTATTATTATTATTATTATTATTATTATTATTATTATTATTATTATTATTATTATTATTTTAAAAAATAAGCCACAAAAGGCTAGAATAATTTGTTTCTTTTCTAATGGCTGTATTCATGAACTCCATTATACCAAGGGAGGGTGGGGAATGAACCCACTGCCTTTAATGGCTTCTAAGTCTCTGGCTTGCGAAGGGTAGCAGTCCATTAATTGGGCCTGCTGGGGTGGCTCTCATCATGGACCTGCCAGTCTCCCCCTCCGAGGCCAATGGAAATTTCACAGTGTTGTGTGAAGCACTCTGGAGAAGATGAGAATGAAAAGGAAGCTCATCAGCTCAAGAGACCAAGCCGTTTGATAGAAGGCCTGGAGTAATTGTTAGCGGATTCCCTCTGGAATGCCTGCGTTGGTCTCATTTTGCAAATCCCATTGCCAAGGGGACTGGGAAGGGAGGGAGGGAGGAAGGTCACATCTTTGAGTGAAGGCATGCAAAAAGCGGCAGTTCAGAGATGTTTGAAAAATACAGCACAAATAGTAAAGGTAAAGGTTTCCCTTGCTCCAAAGCCAGTCGTATCCGACTCTATGGTTCAGTGCTCATCTCTGTTTCAAAGCCAAAGAGCCAGGGTTGTTTGCTTCTGCAGATGTTTCCATAGTCATGTGGCAGCCATGACTAGACACCAGAGTGCACGGAACGCTGTTACCTTCCCACCAAAGTAGTCCCTGTTTATCTACTTGCAATTTCTTGCTTTCGAACTGCTAAGTTGGCAGGAGCTGGGACAAAGACGGGAGCTCGTTCCATCCTGCAGTACTCGGGAATCGAACTGCTGACCTTCCGCCTCCCAGTCAGCGTCTTAGCCACTTGAGCCACTGCACAAATATATAAACCAAATACACTGGTGTTGCAAAGAGATGGCAGCTTAAGTTAGGCCTACCTATTGTGCTACTGCCATTATTCATTTTTCAGTATGGTTCTCTTATGAACAGAAATAACATCCACTTTTAGGGCTGGGTTTTAGGGCTGGGTTTAGGACAGGGGTTCTCAACCTTTTTAAGCTGTGGGTCAGGTAATGCTCTCTCAGTCAGCTTTGAGGGCCAGATGGCCATTTTGCCCTGCCTGCACAGTGGGGGTGGCCATTTTGTCCCAACAGCTTCAAAGTGGTAGCCATTTTGTTTCTCGAATGCCCTTGGAGGAGGGGGGCACATGAAATGGTGCTGCAGGCCAGATTTGGCCCACGGGCCTTAGGCTGGGAACTCCTGCTTTAGGAGTTACACATCATGTTTTCAAGCAGTGTGGGCAAACTATGCCCTCCCCAAAGGCCATGTGAGGTTTTGGAAGGTTGCCCATGAACAAATGCATGTACAAATGCACATGTAACCCCAAACAGAGATGGCTGCACACAAATATACAGCCCCTCTACCCAGTCATGTTGTAAAATAAAGGGGAAGAGAAGAAGGCTTTTTAGTTTCACCTCCATCACAGCCACACTGAGTAATGACAGGAGCCTGATTCTGCTAAGAAATAGGATACATAGGGATGACTCTCGTGACATACTTTCCTTGTACCTGCAGGGAGGAAAGGATGGGTGGCTACAGGAGTTTGGGCTGCATGTGGTTCCTGGGGCAATATGTTGGATGTCCCTTCTTGATTGGAGCTGATTTGTGTATCCATTGCACAGTGAGCTGCTCCTGTGAATCCTTGTGCCAGACTATCCCAACATGGGCAACCCATAGCAATAGAGCAGTATTCGCAGACCCCTGCATATTTGGTGGGACTTCAGCTCCTATTAGCTCTGGAAAACATGGTCTATGTAATCAGGAATGCTGGAAGTTGTAGTCCCAGAAATCGGGAAACCTTGGTGTGCGAATGGCTGCCTCATGCTATGCATTGTTCAGGTTGCAGTGGGCTGTAGGACACCAGTAGTTTAGGTATCTGGCTGTGGAGCCAGATGTTTGGAATTCGATTCCCCACTATACCTTCTTGATAGGGACTGGACTTCATGAGCCATAGGGACCCTTCCAGCCCTGCAGTTCTAAAATGATGATTGATGATTGACTGGTATTATATCACAGATACAGGTATATATACTGTATGCTATTCTGAATATCACCATCTTTTGCAGCAATGTGGCTGTTATTTCATAGATTTGCAGCTGGCTATAATATTTTATGAAATTCCTCAGCATTGTTCCCAGTGCTCCAATGATTACAGGGATCATTTAAGTCTTGTTCTTCTTCTTCATTTTTGCAAATCAAAGAGCTGTGGTTGCAATAGCATGCAAAAAAAGCTGTTTTGTGCTGACTTCCGAAGTAAGTTCCAAATCAACTATCTGATTTCACACAACTATCCAGTGGATGGTAATAGGAAAACAGTCACAGACTGCCTGGAAACTATATCTGCCATACTCTGAAAGGGTCATAAGAAGAGGGCTTCAGTGTCAGCCTGTTTAAAAAGCACTTTTATTGATCTAGACTTCCTATTATACAAATGTTTTGAATGCATACCACCCTCCTCTTGCTGTTCATGAGGAATTACTGTCTTTGTCCAGCTTGTCTCTCTAGCTATTTGTCTATTGATTGTGTATATTACTGGCCTATAAAATCACGAGCTGTGCATGGAAAATGAACAGAGAGCCTGATGGTTATTTTGGTAGCTGGTAGTTGCACAGCAAAAGTGGGGGCAGAGTTTAGGCTTAGCAATAAGCAAGTTCCTCTTTTGTTATAATTCCTCCTAGCCAGTTAGCTAAGTTAAAGATTACAGAGACCAACGAAGAAAAGATATGTTTACTTACTACATATTTTCAGAAGTTGTGATCGATAGATAGATAGATAAATAGATAGATAAATCTTTATTGTCATTGTCCTGCACAGAACAATGAGATTGGGGGGGGGGGGAGAACACTTAACAACCCAAAAAAACCTAAACAAAATACAACTATACAAAATTATCAACATACTCCCACCCCACATATACACATTTAACCCCTAAAAGCTGTAAAATTTGTCAATAGACATCAGGTTATTTATATAGGCTGGGAAATTCAGGTGAGATAGTTAAAAACAGGTAAAAATGGTTTTCTTCATCTACCCATGAGGCTAAGAAGTTGGAAACATTGAGAAGGGTGTTTCCTGTTAGAAAGGAAGCAAAGAGTTGAACAGAACAAAGAAGAGTCACTGAACATAATGATTAAGGTCACCAAGTGATAAGAAGACAGAACCTTTCCAGATTGACTAATTAGATATAAACAAACGAGTAGTTTTGTCTAGAAAGGAGTCTTTCCTATCACCTGACTAAATTGTATTAGCACTCATTGAATGTTTGGGTTGTATTATATGTCTAACAGAGCCCTTGCTTGGCATAATTTCAGAGGTACCCGATTAAATGCACAGGTTTTAAAAAACAATACCAGTACCAACTAATGACAAGAAAATCGGACTTGTACTAAAGGTTCCTGTGGGACTCCATACTTTGGGATTTGTATGTAGGTATATTACAAATACCAGCTCAGAAGGAAACTTAGGTCATACTTGTGCTACAGCAGGGATTCTCAACCTGCAGCCCACAGGCCAGATGTGGCCCCCGAAGCCATTTCATCCAGGGCCCTACCGCCTCCCCCACACCTAGAAGTGCCATATGGTAGAGGAAGGGCAAAATGGCTGTTCAGCCCCCGAAGCAGATTAACTGGATTTAAAAGGATGAGAACTCCTGTGCTACAGGATTGCTGTAAACTGGGGGTTGCTTCCAGGTCCATGGCTTAGAGCATCATAGTTGTTTCATCCAGATTCCAGAAGCTCCCATGCCCAGTCTCTGATATCTCCAGTTAAAAGAATCTCCAGTAGCAAGCCTGCAAAAGAAACTCAGTCTGGCCTTGTGGTGTGCCACTGACTGACAGAAAGGACAAGAGGAAAAAGTTTTGCTTTCTTCTGTCAGCAGAGACAACAAAATGAGGGGAAATTTTTGACAGCAGCATCTCTCCTGGCCATAGATGGTTGACTTTCTCTACACCCTCCCTGCCTCTGGAGGAATCTAGGAATAACATTACATGCTCAAGTTGCATCCTTGCCAACGGATCTGCAAGAAACAAATTTGATTATTCCTATTTAAGAACTACTTCTATCTCATATTCACCAGTGCTAGTAAAAAAAAAGCCTGCAGTGGTGTGGCTTAGGATCAGTTCCACCTCCATAAGGTACCTACATTTTTTAGTCAGGTGCTCTTTAAATCTCCAGTGGGCATGGTGGACAGAAGCATTCTGAGAATTGCAGTTCAATAAAAGTCGATACT
Source organism: Bradypodion pumilum (assembly GCA_035047305.1). Taxonomy (NCBI): domain Eukaryota; kingdom Metazoa; phylum Chordata; class Lepidosauria; order Squamata; family Chamaeleonidae; genus Bradypodion; species Bradypodion pumilum. The sequence continues at coordinate 276,643,216 of JAWDJD010000002.1, read as the reverse complement.
ATATTGAATTTCTGCTCATCCTTTGCCAGTACAGTAATACCTCGGATAACGTTCAAACCTAGTTCCACATGTCTTAACGTTATCCAATTTTTAGCCTTATCCTATGCATGCATGCATCAGATAACGTTAAATCCTATGGGATGCATCGGATAAGGCTAAAATTCCATAGAGATACATTGTAACCGACACAGGCTTTAGCAAACGTTATCTGATGCATCCCATAGGATTGTAACGTTATGCGATGCCATTTTCCCCCTCCAGATTGCTTAACGTTAGGCAATTTTAGCTTTATCCGATCAATGTAAACGTTATCCGAGGTATTACTGTACTAGGATAGATCAGCCCTTCCTAATCTGGTGCCACATATTGGTTTACAGTGTCCATCATATACGACTGACGGTCATGGAGCCAGTTGGTGAGTAAATATATATTGCTGGCTGGAATGGACACACATGCCAAACAGCCCTGACCTAAATAAACTTTCTAGTATGTATCCATTGACATAGTCGGGGATTGTCAGAGACTTTTAGACAAAGTTTTACAATATCAAGCTCAGGATGTCACTAAACCATTACCACCAGAAAATGGGATTGACCTTCTATTTTTGTACTTTGGCTTGTATCTGATGTATCTAGTACTACAAGCATGAAAATGATATAGACAGTCACAGTGTCTAATAGTGCATGCAGTCATGGGCCATCTTCAAAAAGAGGGGAAACGTGCCTTGAATGACTTGAAGGATTTGCAAATAATATCCACACAGGAGAACAGTGACCTGGCCTGTCTCAATTGATTCTGCTTCATTGGAGCTGAGGAAAATTTTGCACTGTCTGGATAACAACTACAAAAATCTCCCTGGGCATGCTAGGTGATGGGTTCAGGAAGTCATAGTTCAAGAAAAGTAGATTTCCAAGCTTTGCCGTAACCTGAACGTTTGCTATGAGCCTCCATCCCTCAAACACTTGGGCTTTCCTTTGGCTACTGCTTTAAGCAAAACTAGTGAATCTGAGAGGAAGATGCCATGGCCAGACAACAACCTCACCTGTTTCAACCACCTCTGACTCCAGTGGCACAGGGAGGACCCAGCTTCCTCTGAGGATTTGGTCTGGATGTGTTCAGCTCAAGAGGAGATGAGTATGATCTTCTCTAGACATGGAAGTCCCGACAAGATGGGCTCCTTTGGGGCTGGAGTTTCTGGACAGTTGGGCAGTCTAGGTCTGTCTCTTATGTTTATTCCCAATCCCAGTTTGAGACCTGTTCCAAATCCATGGCTTCATTCCTCTAAGACAAGCATTTGGATATTTGGCATTGTTTTGCTCTCTGTGTCACAGCAAATAATAGTTTAGTACTGAGGAACAGGTCCTTCCTCTGTTTATTTCCTGTTTATTTTATTTTTTAGGCAACTTACTTAACTACGTGCATCCCAGCTGTCTCCAAGAAAATGCTTCTGAGATGCTTCCCTGTGTTTCTCAGTACAGTACAGTATATTGTTTTGAGGTACACTGCCTCCCAACATGCAGGTTCCATGTAACTGACTGAAAGGGTGTGCTTGAGAAAGGCTTCATTCTTCATTCTTCTTCTTATTATTGTTGTTGTTGTTGTTGTTGTTGTTGTTGTTGTTGTTGTTCAGTCGCACAGTCGACTCCGACCCTTTGCGACCCCATGGGCCATTTTCCTCCAGGCGCCTCTGTCCTCTACCATCCCCCTCAGCCCTCCCAGCTCTGTGCCCATTGTGTCTATAATACCATCTAGCCATCTCATCCTTGGCCTCCCCCTTCTTCTTTTGCCCTCCACCTTTCTCAACATCAATGCCTTCTCAAGTGAATCCTCCCTTCTCATTTGATGTCCAAAGTACTTTAGCTTCATCTTTACTATGAGCAGTCAGGGTTAATTTCTTCTAAGATTGACCTATTTGTTCTCCTCGCTGTCCAGGGGACTCTCAAAACCCTCCTCCAACACCACATTTCAAAGGCATCTATTCTTCTGTGTTCAGCTTTCCTAATGGTCCAGCTCTCACATCCATACATTACTACTGGGAAAACCATTGCTTTGACTATTCTAATTTTTGTTTGCAATGTAATGTCTCTGCTTTTCACTATGTTCCCCAGGTTTCTCATCGCTTGTCTCCCAAGAATCAGTCGCCTTTTTATTTCATGGCTACAATCCCCATCTGCAGTGATCTTTGATCCTAAGAAAGTAAAATCTGTCACTGCTTCTACTTCTTCCCCGTCTATTTCCCAGGAACTGATGGGGCCTGTTGCCATTATCTTGGTTTTCTTGATATTGAGTCTCAAGCCAGCTTTTGCACTCTCCTCCTTCAGCCCAATCAAGAGATTCTTTAGGTCTTCCTCACTTTCTGCCATTAGGGTGGTATCGTCTGCATATCTCAGATTATTGATGTTTCTCCCAGCGATTTTAATCCCATTTTGTGATTCCTCCATCCCTGCACTGCGCATTATGTGCTCTGTGTATAGGTTGAATAAGCATGGTGACAAAATGCAGCCTTGTCTTATTCCTTTTCCTATTCCAAACCACTCTGTTATTCCATGTTCTGTCCTAACTGTTGCTTCTTGGTTCATGTACAGATTTCTCAGGAGGCATATGAGGTGCTCTGGTATTCCCATCTCTTTAATTACTTGCCACATCTTGTTGTGGTCCACACAGTCAAATGCCTTAGTGTAGTCAATAAAACAAAAGTAAACTTGTTTCTGGTATTCCTTTGTTTTCTCCATGATCCAGCGTATGTTGGCGATGTGGTCTCTAGTCCCCCTGCCTCTTCTGAAACCAGCTTGCACCTCTGGTAATTCTCTCTCCACATGCTGCTGAAGTCTGTCCTGTATTATCTTGAGCATCACCTTGCTGGCATGTGGGATGAGCGCGATTGTTCGATAATTTGAACATTCTTTGGCATTGCCCTTTTTTGGGATTGGGACGTATACTGATCTTTTCCAATCCTGTGGCCACTGTTTTGTTTTCCAAATCTGCTGGCATATTGAATGCAGTAATTTGACGCCATCATCTTTTAGCGCTTTGAAAAATTCAACTGGGATACCATCATCTCCACTAGCTTTGTTGTTTGCAGTGCTCTTTAGGGCCTTTATGACTTCGCTCTCCAGGATGTCTGGCTCAAGTTCAATTTCTTCATCATTGTGATTATCAGGAGTGTTGAGGTCCTTTTTGTAAAGTTCCTCTGTGTACTCTTTCCATCTTTTCTTAATTTCTTCTGCATCAGCTAGCTCCTTTCCGTCTTTGTCCCTTATCATGGTCATTTTTGCTTTAAATGTTCCCTTGATTTCCCCAATTTTTTTGAAAAGATCTCTGGTTCTGCCTCTTTTGTTGTTTTCCTCCATTTCTCTGCACTGTTCTTTTAGGTAGTTTTCCTTATCTCTCCTTGCTTTTCTTTGAAATTCTGTGTTCAAATGGTTGTAGTTTTTCCTTTCTCCTTTGACTTTTGCGTTCCTTCTTTCCTCTGCTATTTTAAGAGCCTCATCAGACAACCACTTTGCTTTCTTACTCTTCTTTTCTTTTGGTATGGTTTTCTTTGCTGCTTCCTGCATGATGTCCCTCATCTCCGTCCATAATTCTTCCGGTACTCTGTCTACCGAGTCTAAGCCATTAAATCTGTTCATCACCTCCACCATGTATTCTTTAGGGATGCTGTCTAGGTGATATCTTTCTGGTCTCCGTGTTTTCCCTATTTTCTTTAGTCTAAGCCTGAATTTTGTGATCAGTAGGTTGTGATCTGAGCCACAGTCTGCTCCAGGTCTTGTTTTTGCTGACTGTATGGAGGTTCTCCATCTTTGGCTGCAGTGTATGTAGTCAATCTGGTTTCGGTGTTGGCCATCTGGTGATGTCCATGTGTAAAGTTGCCTCTTGTGTTGCTGGAAGAGAGTGTTTGCTATGACCAGTGCATTCTCTTGGCAGAACTCTATCAATCTTTGCCCTGCTTCATTTTGTGTTCCAAGACCAAATTTGCCTGTTATTCCCTCCACTTTTTGATTTCCTACTTTGGCATTCCAGTTTCCTAATATAATTTGGACATCATTTCTTGGTGTCTGTTCTATGAGGTGTTGTAAGTCCTCATAGAACTGGTCCATTGTGGCTTCATCTGCACCAGTGGTTGGTGCGTATATTTGGATTATTATTATTATTATTATTATTATTATTATTATTATTATTATTATTATTATTATTATTATTATTATTATTATTATTATTATTATTATTATTATTATTATTAAAGTAAAGGTAAAGGTTTCCCTTGCTCGAAAGCCAGTATTATCCGACTCTAGGGTGCAGTGCTCATCTCTGTTTCTAAGCCGAAGAGCCAGCGCTGTCTGCTTCTGCAGACATTTCTGTGATCATGTGGCAGGCATGACTAGACACCAGAGCACACGGAACGCTGTTACCTTCCCACCGAAGTGGTCCCTAATTATCTACTTGCAATTTATTTATTTATTTCCTTCCTTCCTTCCTTCCTTCCTTCCTTTATACCCTGCCCATCTGGAATGGACTCCCACTCTGGGCAGCTTACACTATTGAAAAATAAAATAAAAGTGAAACAAACATCATTAAGACAATAAAACAACCCACCCCCCACCCCCCATCTAATCAAAATCAGAACTGAACTGAACTTAGAGCTGGGGCACAGCAGGAAACTTCCGGGAGTGGCGCAGATGCATTTGCGCATGCATGGGGATGTCTGGAGCCACTTCCAGATGCATTTGTGCATGCACGGGGATGTCGGGAACCACTTCTGGGAGTGGCTCGGATACATTTGCGCATGTGCGGGGACATCTGGAACTACTTCTGGGAATGGTGCAGATGCAATTGTGCATGTACAAACACATCTGCACCACTCCTGGAAGCAGTTCCAGACATGCATGGGCAAATGCATCCACTCCCTGTGGAGTGGTCAGGCGCACTCAGCTGTTCTCGGGGTGTGGCCAGGCCCCCGGCGCAAAACGTTTGAGCACCCCTGCTCTAGAGAGTGTCTTTACAAATGGAAGGGAATGATTTGTAGCATCACAATTGTTTGTAGGGAGCATCCAACACTGCCTTCACTGTTGAGTACAGTAATACCTCATACAAAGTCCACTTCATACAACATCGGATTCACACAACATCGCCTAATTCCTTGAAAAAAGTTGCCTCATACAACTTTGGATTTTTTTGATTTTTTTCGTCAGAATTTTTAGAAGCATTCCTGGGATTTTTGCAGCATTCTTCAGGTTCTTGGACAATCAGGGTTATTTGACATGTTTTTGTAATGTATTTAGCCTTTAGACAATGATTTCTTAAAGTTCTGTCAGTTTCCTGTCTGTTTCCTTGACTTTGCCCTGAAGTCTGTGCTGTTACAGTACAATGTATCTCTATGGAAACGACGTTGTACGAGGCATCGCAGCAAGGATTTGGACATTGTATGAGGCATCGCGGCTAGGATTTTGCATGCCTCATACAAAGTCCAAATCCGTATAAAGTCCAAACTTGTGGAACCAAGTTTGGACATTGTATGAGGTATCACTGTACATTTATTCTGAATCTGACTGGAACATCTGAGAATGCTATGCATAAAGTACACAAGGTTTAGTGATGTTTAACATACACACGCAAAGCTATTTCAGAATTGTTTCTGAGCCTTCCCAGTGAATTTCTGAGGGAAAACTCATCTGTTTTCAAAATACCTTTTCTTGCTGTATTGTTGGTGTATGCACAATTTATGGTGCTTTGTGTATGCCTATTATCTTCTCTTACCTGGAAGCAGCAATTTACTTTAAGAGCAGCCAGTCGTCGTGAATCAAGGAACCAGAGAAAGTTTTCTATTTGGAACTTGGGCTGCAGTGACCTAGAACGTTTGTAAGAAACTGCGGAAGTTACTCACCAAACAAAAGACTGCTTGTACTAATGATTCAATTACAAGTTCACAGCAACTGATTAGAGTTTCATAAGGGTAAGAGACTGAAATTGAAGATCTTCCATGCGTACATCCATAAAGCTGTTAGCTTTGTAGTTCATGTACTTTCCACATAGTTTCACAATCAATGAAAGTTTCACTGAGAGTTTCATTGAGAGTGAGGGTATAACATTAAGACACTGTTGTGCTAAAATAGAGTTGTCAGGCTGATTCAATTTCTGGTGTGAGCTAGAGAATCTTTCTTCATTCACATCAGAGTGTTGCACAATTTAAAATTATGGATGTATAGGTCTTGTCTTTAGTGGTCCTAAAAAGGAGAGTTTGGGCATTTTGCTCATCAGCAAGTTACAGTTCAATGCTTCTGGATTGGATGACTCTACACCAGTGGTTCCCAATGTGAGGCCTAGGGAGACTTCAATTCCCAGAACCCTAAGTCAGTACATTGGCATCAGTACATCAGTGTTTTGGGGGATTGACTTAGGCTTCTGGGAATTGAAGTCCAAAAACCAAAGGTTGGGAAACACTGCTCTATACTGTTGTCCAGGGAGGTGCCTGAGTGTACTCACAATGCTTTCCACTCTTTGAGGAGACTCCTATCTCCCTATCCAGAGAATTCTCACTTGGCATTCCATCCAACCATTGAAAGCTAGGAAAATTCCAGCAGCACAACGTATTCTGGAATTTCCGATACCTCTTAAGCAAAGACACATTTGTTCAGTGAATGTGTATTTTTAATGTGATCCCAGAGGTACTATTTGTATATATCTACAGGTACTCTGTGTACGGGACTGCAGTGGCTCAAGTGGCTACGATGCTGACTGGGAGGAGGAAGGTCAGCAGTTCGATTCCCGAGTACTGCAGGACGGAATGAGCTCCCATCTTTGTCCCAGTTCCTGCCAACCTAGCAGTTCAAAAGCAAGAAATTGCAAGTAGATAAATAGGGACCACTTTGGTGGGAAGGTAACAGCATTCCATGCGCTCCGGTGTCTAGTCATAACTGCCACATGACCATGATAATGTCTTCAGAAGCAGACAGCGCTGGCTCTTCGGCTTTGAAACAGAGATGAACACTGATCCCTAGAGTCGGATACGACTGGCTTTCGAGCAAGGGAAACCTTTACCTTTACTCTGTGTACAGAGCTAGTGGCATTCCTACCAACCATGAAACCTAATTACAGAGCGGAGGGTTTTTGAGGATGAAAGGGCACGGCTGTTACACAGCCAGCTTTGTGTGCAAATAGTTCACCATAAACTATACATAGCAGAAATGTTAATTGATAACCGAGAAGAAGGGAGAGGACTCAGGTGCTGTACACCAGTTCTGAGCACAAGGCTTCATGGTTTACCAGGCTCATGCTCTTCTATTTCTACATTGGCACACGAGCCTTAAAATGAAATCTGTGCAGGCATTTTCACACTCTCGTGACCAGTACAAAGGAATTTCTGCGGCAGTAAACCAGGGGAAAAGAATCTTGGATAGCCATAACCTAAGACAAGTTCACACACAACATCTTATTGCTTGAGGGGTAGAGAGAGAGAGAGAGAGAGAGCGATTAGCCTGGCTGGAACCGTTGCTTTGCCTCCATGGTCTTTGCTTGTAGGCAGATGGCTAAGGAAATTTCTGAATGGCTGATCAGTCCTATACGGACCATGTTCATTCACAAAAGATAATTCAGTGGGGAAAGAGAAGGAAAGAGCCCATGCTCAGTGCAAAGATATCTACATTGCCAAATGCCACTTAGAGTCATGGGATGGAAAGATTCCTGGAGGAAGAGGAGGAGGATTTGAAAGACATTACATGGCATATGAAGAAGCTGCCTACCCTTGTTGTAGAATCCCTGGGTAGGCTGCAAGGGTCAGCAGGTAGCAAATGTGATCATATTCGTTTGTGTTCTGTAATCACTATGTTTTAGGTGTACACTTGTGTAGATTATATAGATATTGACGGAAAGGAGTAGCACATAAAATCATAAGACTCTTTGATGTTTACTATCAGCCCATGTTGCATGGATATTATTAAACCCTATGTTGGGGTTTAAAATGCAATAAAACTGCATAGTGACATCTCTTAGGTTGTGAACCATTTATGCAAGTACTCGTGCCTAGCAGGGAAATCGTTTTCTACACTTTTTCCAAGTCTCACCATGCTGTAAACCACCAAGTCCTCGAAACCTCCCCTGAATCACTAGGATTCCCTAGTTTCCTGCAAAATGGGACTCTGGTCCATTTGGCTGCTGTGAAGAGGGGCAATCTGTTTTGCAACAGGATGAGATAGGTTTTAGGCTGCCTTTTTCTCTTAAACCAGGGATGGCCAAACTACAGCCTGTGGGCCAGATCTGGGCCCCAATGCCAATTCATCTGGCCCACACCGCCCTCGTTTTAACTCCACTTCTAGGAGCAACAAGAGTGGCATAAGCCAGATGAATTGGCATTGGGGGCGGATCTGGCCCATGGGCTGTAGTTTGGGCACCCCTGGTTTAGTCTGTCCAGACTGTAGTGTATGTCCATTCAAGTGTGCGGTGCTAAGTATTGTGCCCTCATCAGAATGTAAACTTTTTATTTAAGGTCTACAAACACTTAGTGTTCTCTCTCTCTCTCTCCTTCTCTCCCTGGCATGTGTGTAATTCTCTCCTTCGTCTGCATTTGTGTTGCAGCTGATTTATTAACTAGGACAATACAAGGAGACTCTGCCCATTATTCCCGATGTCCGCCTCAGCTCCTGACAGCTTGCTGGAATTGAAATATCTTATTTAAAGCAAGTGAAGATCATTTTAAATATCAGCCCTGACACTCAAGGACTCAGTGCTGAAAGGATGGGCAAAAACAGTGGGGGTGGGCAGCAACCACCAGCATTGCTTCCCATGTTTGATGTCTGTGCCTTCAGAATCCTTTCCATCTTGTGAATCCTCACATTTCTTCCAGAAATCTCTTGCTCTCATCCTTCAACAGATTCTTCTTCTTTCGTGTCCAGGTCAAGCTTTAAACTGCAAAAATTAAACCACCTTCATGGCTTTGTCATTGGCCAAAATTAAATCCTCGTTGATGCATGCTTCCACTAGTAATTGGCAGACCAGCAAATGAGCCGGATTCTGTATCTCTCCACATTCACACAGAGTGCTGTTGTCCACCAACAGCACCCATTTGAGCAGGTTGGTCTTACATTTAGGGACTTCAACCCACAGCCTATCCAGAGTCCTCCAAGTGGCATAAGGGAGGTTGAGCTTGTCAACTCATCCTCCTTAAATGCTGTTCCTTGTCCCATGAGCTCCTTCCTCCATCTTCTAATTTGACTTTGCTTTTTGTTTGTTTTTGCCCCACAAAGCTCTTCCTGGATCTTAGTGGGCAGACTTAGTTAAGTGGCATTTCCAAATAGGACTTTAACCAGAGGGATTCATGTGCTTTTTTCCACGATGCCAGTGGAGCTAGAAAGGAGAACTCTTCACCTACTCATTGTTGTTCTTCCACTGCCTTGCGACTGAATTATAACAACTAAGGCAGCGATGCACTGCAGCAGGTTCTGTCAGGTTCTGCAGAACCGGTAGCGGAAATTCCCCCAGGCCGCACCCACTTTCGTAGCCCATAATGCAGGATGTTTGGCCACGTCCACAGATTTGGCCAGCCCACAGAGTAGGTAGTAAAAAAATTTGCAGTAGTAAAAAAATTTGCAGTGCATCACTGAACTAAGGCATGGCTATGTTATTCAGCCTGCTTATAAGCAAACCTGTTTCATTGCCTCCTGTCTCATTGCCAGGCTGCAGACTTTGTAGTCCATGGACAAGAGCCATGTTCATTCCTCAGTGATCTGGTTTCAGTTCAGAGGTAGTTTAACCTTTCAGTCTTTGGATATGATAGCTTACAAAAACTATTTAACTTTTGAATATTTCATTTACAGGGAAAGTACACCTCTTACAGTTAAGGAAGTGGTGAAGTTCTCGCTCAGAGTGTAACTGATAGTTGAGTTCCTTGCAAACACACATGTATAACATTGTTGTTTATAATTGACTCATCTTAAAAAACTCCAATGAGTCAATGGAATGAAATCCATACTGCTGTATAAATCAGCGGGCTTTTGAGATTAACAGTGTACATATAGTTTTGGCATTGGCCTTCAAAGCCTGGAGAAAAATTGCCTGTTTACATCATTTCTGTAACCTGTAGTGGTTAAGTGTGGCTGCAAAGTTGCTTTTGTTGGTGGAAGTAGTGGGGGAGCAACTTGGAATTCTCCTTAGTTCTTCTTTTCTGATGCACACACGCTTTATGGATGACAAAGCATCTAATGGGTTGATTTGGAAGATCCTGGTGAAATGTAAGAAAGGGTTAGAGAGATTTATAAAATTCATCCTTGTTACATGCTATTAAGTCACCTCCAACTCATGGTGACTATGAATGAGTGACCTCCAAAATGTCCTGTCCTCAGCAATCTAGCTCAACTCCTCTAAACCATACCTGTCAACCCGCGGCTCCGGAAAAACGGGACCTGCGCAGATCTCTTGTGCACAGGTCACTTTCCACGCATGCGTGGAAGTGCTACGCCGCTTGCACAGCCCCTACGCAAGCAGCGCAGCACTTCCGCGCATGCGTGGAAGGGTTTTATCCCGCTGCCAAATTACAGGGTTTTGGCAGTGCGGGGCGGGTTATGACGTCAATCGACGTCAAATTATGAGGTAATCCTGGCCAAATCGGGATGGTTGACAGGTATGCTCTAAATTCAAGGCTGGAGTTCCTTTATGAAGCCAGTCTATCTCATAATTGGTGTTCTACTTTTCCTACTGCTTTCCACTTTTCCCAGCATACAAATGGTTATTCTAGGGCAGGGATTAGCAAACGTGGCTCTCCAGATGTTCTTAGACTTCAGTTCCCAGAAGGCTTGATCAGCAGGTGTACTGACTTGGACTTCTGGTCATTGAAGTCAAAGAACACCTGGAGAGCCATGTTTGCTCACCCCTGTTCATTGTGGCACTGGAAGCCTATTTCAGCATTTTAAAAAAAATTGGAATCACAATATCAGAGTGTTTCATTATAATTGTGGCAGACGGCTGAGCTGAAGTGGATATGAAATGTAAGTCCCTGGCAGCCTCTTACACAGCATCATGTTTTGAGCCATAATTTGAACTCATTTTGCTCTCTCCATTCTTAAGTAGCCTAACAGGGATTTTGGGATGAGTGCCCATGTGCCTGAGACTCAGGTGTTCTCAGGTACAGAAGAGGAAGGTGTATGAACTAGTTCCCAGTTCATGAGCAGCGGGAACAAAACATGCAGCAGGGCTGAAGCAAACTCACTAGCGCTTGCAAGCTGTAGCAATCAATGAATTCACATCATTCCTCACATACAACAGTGCCAATCAGAATAATGTGATTCTTTTTTTAAAAAATTAAGTATAATTGGACTTTTGTATAGTATGTTTAGGGTGAAGGCAGACAGAACATTTTTGTAACAGAAACAGGGCAATGTGACAGTGACTCTACCATTCTCTAAACAAATGTACGTCACTCTCTTTCCAAGGGAGAGTTGGAAATGTTGTGTATTTTCAGAATGGTTCAATTTGATGAAGAATGCCTGTTGACCAGCATCAGTTGACATAATTAACAAGCCTCCCCTCCTCCTCCCTAGGGAATGAGACATACAGGGCATGGTATAAGGATCCTTTAATGACCTGTCCACCTGTCACCTATGGATAAAAGCTGATAGTCAGGCCCACAGTGACATGATGTGCAGCTGGACTCAGACAGCCGAGCTCCTTTTGTGAATCCCTTTCAAATCCTGCAACTGTTTTCATCCTCTGATGTCAAGAGGCTTCATTCGCCTTTTGTAAGAAGCTGTCCCAAATGTCAGGATGTCACAGCACTGACCATGAATTCTAAAGCAGGATACTTACCTCTCTCCACATAGCCAGAGTCTCTTCTAGATAATTTCATTCCTTTCTTTCTTCCATTTTGTTTGGTCTTCAGCTAATCAAGGAGCAAACAACGCCACGTGCCTTTCACTCCTGCGGCTTGACATTTCCTAGAACAGAGTTTGCGTATTTGTATTATAGATTCTGAGTTTGTCTTATTATGAGCCATCAAACATATGTCGCATGTCGAGACATAATTGACAACTTTGTGCAGGAGAGGTTGTGCCTCTTGACATACTGCTCAAAGGTGGCTCAGAGTGGTGCTCCCTGCCAGTTGTTATCCTAGCTCATTTACGCTAATCAGAGCTGAATACCCTATTCCCCCACCCCTGTAAAGGAAGCGATGCTAATAGTATCTGGCATGTCTCCCTCAAACTGCTCGATTCCAAGGACCAACATCACGTCCTTGAGAGAGAAACCACAAAGTGATAAACTCCACCAGAAAACACCGATGGCATCGACCTGGTTTAACCCAATAGGTGGTTTCAAAGTTGGGGTCCTATACTGCCACCTACAGGTATAGTTAAGATATTCACCGATGTGGTAGAGTAGCAGAACAGGGTTGAATAGACTGGTGTGTTGAATTGGACCAGACACATTTCCCAGCTCAGCTAAATATAATACAGGAGAGGATAGGCGGAAGGTTTGAGACCATGGGATTCCTGACATCAGCCGCCACCCAATTTGCCTATCTGCACTGTAACCAGAAGGGTGACATTTGCTCATAGTTCTTAACAGCCACTGTGTAAGCACAGACTGACTTTCTGATCAGTTGGCAAAGTGTTTCACAAATGCAAAAGCAGGGAGGTTGCAGGGGAAGAGAAGAGAAACTGTGAAAAACCAGCACAGCCTTTCAATATTGTTTCCTCTGCCGGCACCCTCATTCTTTGGCTTTAAGGTTTGTCAAGATATCACAGAGAGTCTTCAAAGCGGGGGAGCTTTCAGACCGCTTCTTCAGTGAGCATAGCGCTGGAGCACTAGCCATCACCTAAAGCCATGATGGTGAACCTTGGCACTCCAGATGTTCTTGGACTTCAGTTCCCAGCAGCCCAAGCCCCCTGTGAATCCACATGAAGGGGTTTACTGCAATTCATCTGGCCCGCACCGCCTTCGTCACTCCTGGAAGCGGATGTAAAATGCGCCCGTACGGGGGCATTTTACTTCCGCTTCCGGGAGTGACGAGGGTGGCATGGGCCACATAAATTGCAATAAACCCCTTCGTGTGGATTCACAGGGGGCTTGGGCTTCTGGGAATTGAAGTCCAAGAACATCTGGAATGCCAAGGTTTGCCATCATGGACCTAAAGTTATAGCTTCTTCAAGTAGGTTAGCCAGAATTCAGAGACATTGCTGGCCTGGTGAAAAGGTAAAGATGAAGGTCACCCTTATTCAAAAGCCAGTCGTATCCAACTGTAGGGTTCAGTGCTCATCTCTATTTATATCCAAAGAGCCAGCTAGGTTGGCAGGAGCTGGGACAGACCACAGGAGCTCCATGTTGTAATCAAGGGCACCAGGATTAACAGAGCTGTCCTTAACTACCCCTTAAATATCTCACATACACTGAAATGCACAAGTGGGAAGGTGTTTGACAGCACATAACAATAAGAACAAGGGTATATAGAACTAGTGCAAGAAAAACAATGACAGCTGTAGACTGAGGCTCGATCCATCAATTTGTCCATTGGCTCAAATATTCATCCTCAATATTCCAGTGGTGGCAGACAAGGCTGCCAGGCCAGTCTTGAAAGTCTACAGGAAGGGGCCAGCCCTCTAAATTTGGCACCCTAGGGTAAAACCTTCATTACTCCATCATAGTTAAGGACTGAATGATAGTTTCTACCTGCTTTGCCTGTATTCCATTTGGTGCCCATTGTGCATATTCTTTGCATAGCTTTCTCACAGTTGCACAATTTTCTTCCTGATAGCATTTTTAGACTCTGCTTGGATGTTCTATATCCTTATTAATAAATAAGGAAATATTGCAAAGATTTGTAAGTATTTTAGCATGTTGTGGCCCCAGTGCTAGTAGAACAAGGGACCTGCATGAATGATGAAAGATATAGTAAGTTATCACTTCTATGCTAGAATCAGTGGGCATATACTAGTAGGAGCGATTACAATGATATTGGCAGAGTGTTCAAGGACTTTAAATTGTTGGTCAGAATCATACTGGCGATTTACACAAACATATGTGAAAATGTAAGAACGATGGTCCATAGGGTCGCAAAGGGTCGGAATCGACTGTGCGGCTGAACAACAACAACAAAAATTATTCAAATAGCAAGATGCTGTCAATTCATGAAATACCAGTCACATTCCAGGTTGTTTGACCATCACATAAGCAAGAATAGGACCAGAAGTGCAACCAGCACCTTTTTAGTTATTGGCAATTAGCTTCTGTAGCTTAAGTAATTTCACTCTTGCACAAGTAATACAGTCTCATTTATACAAATGGATGCTGGCCATTGTTGTCATTAGGTGTTATATATATAACCTGCCTTTCCTCCAAGGAGGTCATAGTGTACTACAAAGTCCTGCTCCCCATGTTTGTCTTCACAACAAGATAGGTTAGGATGAAAGACAATGAATAGTCCAAAGTCAACCAGCAAACTTTGCAACTATGTGGAAGGTCAAAAATAATGTGTGATCCAGGTTTCCCAAGCCTTAATCCAACCTTCTATTGACAGCCATGTGCTGGCTGAGCCTTTCCCCTCAATTTTGATAAGGAATGAAGCTTTTCCTAGTATTTTAGCCATTAAGGTACATCTGGAGAGGTGTTCCAGGGGCTAGCATTGGTTAGGCACTGGCAGACTGAAGCTCACCCTGGCAGACTGAAGCACTGACATCATCTCGGCTCTTTGAAGCAAAGTTCCCATCGTCCTCTCTACTTAAGAGCCTCCCAGCATACAGTGACTACTCAAACAGCCCCGGTGCCCACATGAGAAGAGCAAGCGCTCAACTTGCCTACTGTGTTGGATGAGACTTCCTTGCCGTCTTTATCCACAGGTAGTAGAGATGAATTTTTCTGCATGCTGCAGGCAGACAGCATTCTTTGCGTGCACAAGGGAAGAAGTGTTTCTAGACTTCAAGGCAGACATTAGATGATCGCCTCTCATTATTAAAGTTTAATTTAAACTGTGTATTGGAAAGAACAAACAAACCCATATCAAAGGAGCCTCCGGCATTTTTAGTTCTTGATTAAATTTAAGGGTATGGGGGCTGGAAGCAGCCTGAATTCCTTTTCTTATTTCCTCTGAGTTTCCATCTACTGGATTCTCTCACTGCTGCAGAGAAACTAAGTGAACGAATGCCTGCCTTAAAATCTGTTTCCAAATTGTTGATGTGGGTGTCTAGCCTGGAGAGAAATGTTTCCCAACTAGCCCTCCCTAACCTATTTATTCAAACCTCACTCTGCACAGTCACTCTCTTCACAATCTCTTTTTCCTGATTAGTTTTATCCCTGATTATGTTCCTGTTTAATTCCCCCTGCCCAGGTACCATGCTTAGAAAGCCCACGTCCTAGAGTTTATAAAAGCTTTCTCAGGTTCAAATGAGACAGATGCAGGTAGTACATCTTTAGAAGTTCCATTAAAATGTAAAAACTGCCTGTTTTATCCTAGCATCATTTCGCGTCACATCCCATGTTTCAAATTGGCTTTGTGACACGTTCTTCACTTGTACTTCTGCTGCCATAAGCATGGAGCACTGAAATGAATTGTGCATCTAGAGGGGAAATGTTGTAATAGCAGGGAGGGTCCATTTCCCTGAGTATTGTAGTCTTTTGAAGTACCACCAAAGTATGCTTCAAGCCTATTTGGAAATACAGTGGACCCTCACTTAACAAATGGCTCGGTTAACACAAAAATCACATTCCTATAGGAAATTCACTTTACAATTTTTTCATAGTACAAAAGGTCCAGATAATGCATTAAATTTGTTAACCAAGGTTCCACTGTACAGTAAATCAATTTTTCCCCTATAGCTTTTCTGTTAGTTAATGGCATGTTACAGAGATTCTTTACTTGTATCAAGGACTGTGGGTTGAAAAGAATTGTGATGAACAATGTTGATTAAAAACCATAGTGATTTTGTGTGAACTTTCTATTTGGGGCTGCTGAAATGAGAAATGAGTAAGTAGATGGAAGGGAAAGAGGATTCTTCTTTCTGTCCTTGGGAGAAGTGTGACAGTGTTCCCTTCTTTAAATATGTGGGCTAGTCTCTGTCCTCTTCCTCAGTATAACTAGGACCATGGACTAGGAGTACCTTCAGGCCCAAAGCAGAGCATGTTCAAGACCTCTATCATCTTGTTCTGATTGACTTCATTTTGAGATGCCCCCATGAAATTGGGAGTTTAAAGGTCATTGGCCACCAGGACATGCTGCTTTAGATCAACATACAAAGTGACATGGCTTCTCTTTCTGATGTGGGGGAGGCATCAGCAGGATTGGCATCAAAGTGCAACTCTATGCATTTATGCAGATCCCAACTTTCTCTTGACCTTCTCTTTTTCTGTTCCAAATAGTTCTTCTTTTGTGTCCCAATCAAGCCCTGGACTGTCAAAATGAAGCCACTTTCTTGGCTTTGTTGTTGGCCAAACATAAGTCCTAATTGGTGCATGTTTCTGGCAGTAATCTGCAGACCAGTAGATTAGCTGGATTCTGAATCTCTCCACATTCACACCACTTGTTGTTGTCCGCCAGCAGCTCCCACTTGAGCATGTTGGTTTTATGTTTAGGGACTCTGACCCACGTCCTATTCAGGGTCCTCCAAATGATGTAGGGGAGGGTGAGTTCCTCAGCTATATCCTCCTTTAATGATGTTCCCTGGCCAGTGTTCCAAATGGTGACCTGTATCAACCAGATGCCTCTGAGAATCAGATACCCCCTGTTGTTCAAAACTGTCTCCTTTGATCCCCACTTCCCCATTCTTTTTTATTTGTCTTCTCTTTCTCCCCCCACCCCACCCCCACTTCGGATGGTGCTTGCAGCTTTTTGAGAATCCTGGGCAAGGAGAGGATTGGCAAAACCTGGCGCTTAGATACTTCTGGATACAAGCCGTTCCTATTTCCTTTTGAAGCTTCGTCTTCTTTTCCCTTGGCTAAAACTGAATGGGAGTGCGTAAGAAAGCAGAGTTGCAGTGCAGCCTATACCAAAACTGATGTACTATCTCTTCACAGAACAGTCAGCCCTCACCGGTGTATAGACTCTGTAATTCAAAGATACAGCAGCATGTTAATTGCCCAAGATAATTGTGCATTGGCTTGAAACTATCTTACACAAACACAACAGTGCTCATAAGCTTGAAGAAGTGGTGTGACAGTATTGAGCAGAGTTTAAGGGGGTGACAGAAGGACTAACATCTTCCCCACAGGAAGGTCTGCTTCCCCCCGCCGCCGCCCCCCCTGAAGTGCAGGCACCTGGTAACCTTAGCATCTAACCTAAATTAATGGCAGGATAATCCTCCCTAGCCAGATGGGATACATACTTAGAAGGAACAGTTCTCAGCAAGCTGGCTTTCTTCTTTCTTTCCTATCCCAGGATGACAGTCTGGAAATAAATCATTATGGATAATGACTTGTGTGCAATTAGTTTCTTTCTGCAATAGTTAAGGCATTAAATAAGTTACTTTGCACTTTTAACACAACAATAGTAATTGCAGCCGGATTTTCTTCAGTTTATCACCTCAAAAATATGTGTCCTCATTATTTACATGTATCTTGTATCACGGAGCTGCAAATTGTAGCATGATAATGGCCAGAATCCTATTTGTGTTTGCATTATGGCTTGCAGTGGGAAGGTAAACAGTGTTCCGTGCACTCCAGTGTCTAGTCATGCCTGCCACATGACCACAGAAACATCTGCAGATGCAGAAAGCGCTGGCTCTTCGGCTTTGAAACAGAGATGAGCACTGAACCCTAGACACAACTGGCTTTTGAGCAAGGGCGACCTTTACCTTTACCTTTACCATGCCATAGCTAATTATGGCTAATTGGCGAGATGCTGGAGCAAAGCTAAATTGCATGTGTGACTGTGCACACAATTGTGCAACCAAGATTTGGGTGCAGGACCCAATTTGCTACAATTAGCCACAGCAGGTTGCCCGAAATGTACATGAAAGCCAGTGGAATTCTGACCCATGTTTTCTTTTTAAATATAACTAACAGATAATTACTTATGAGAAGAAACTTTGAAATATGCTTTTTAAAAAATGTAACCATAGTGGCAACTATTGCTCGAGCCTTGGAACTGTAGCCATACCTAATTTTTAAAAACATGACTGTACATGTTCTGTGCAGAATAAGTGCATTTCTAACTTATTTTATCCACATCGATATGGTCAACTTTTCTAATGGAATAATTTAAAATATAAGAAACAAACAATTATGGAGTTGGAACAGGTGGAACAAATTAAAGTCCATGCAGATACTTAATCAACCTAAAGCTCTTTCCTTTAATTGCCATGTTCTTGTGGGAATGAATACCATAACATCTGTGATTTTAAAAATGCAAAGTACTCTAACAAACACCTCCTGCACCTTATGTGATCGATTGTTAGCCATGTGTCTCACCTGCTGTGGCATTTGGCCTCTCTCGGATTCTCATGTTCCAGTGGCACATAACAAGTCTTTAAAAATTATTTTCTTTTTATTTGATCCAGTACATGGCTGCCGTTGAAAAGTAAATTAGGAGGGCTTGTGTAAATATAAGCCGGGCTGCCAGTGATGCACTGCAGCAGGTTCTGTCAGGTTCTGCAGAACCGGTAGCGGAAATTTCCCCAGGCCATACCCACTTGGTTGGCCACGCCCACCTCCATAGCCCATAATGCAGGATGTTTGACCATGCTCACAGATTTGGCCCCACCCACAGATTTGGCCAGCCCACAGAGTAGGCAGTAAATTTTTTTGCAGTGCATCACTGCGGGCTGCCACTATACAGACAGCAGTAATTCACTATCAGGAGATGGGTGAGATTACAGGTGTTCCAGCTATGTTCCTCACTGATTGTGTGCTGCACTGATCTATTTAATCACCCCTCTCTTTCTCTTGTGTGTCTTTTTTCCCTCAAGGTACATGATCACATCCCTGGACCGTACCCACGCCGGCTTCTATCGTTGCATTGTGCGCAATCGCATGGGAGCCCTGCTGCAAAGGCAGACCGAAGTGCAAGTGGCATGTAAGTTGGAGGTTGAGGGTCTGTATTGTGTTCCAGCAGGATCAGAGGAATTGTCCTAAAAACTGTGCTGTGTGTCAAGAGGAAACATACACTGCCAGACAGAACTGATTGGCCTGAAACAAAGCAATCACACTTGTAGCACTTAGTGCATTCTCTGGGCTGTTTTAATGGCAATTAGCATTTTGCCCCCAACACGCTGGGTATTCATTTTACCAACCTCAGAAGGATGGAAGGCTGAGTCAACTTTTATCCCTGGTCAGGATCAAACTCATAACCTTTTGGTTGCAGGACAGCAGTTTAACCACTGCACCACCAGGGCTCTTGGCCTCAGGTTAAAATTAGGTGGAAAAAATGATAAGGATAATTCTGAGTTGTTGGTTTTTGTCTTCTTCAAAAGCTATTGGAGGTATGACAGATGTTACGGTGAGCCTCCATCCATGGAGGGAGGAGCAGTAACACTTCCCTGCTGAAGAGCAGCTTGAACTGACATCTTGTGTTAAAAGAAAATTTATAAAGCAAAGGGACAGTAAGTATGGTGTATGAAATGATGGTCAGACTAGTCCTCAGGAGATCTGGCTTCAAATCCTCACTTGGTTATGGAAACTCATGCAGGGGTGTCAGTGATGGTTGACCTCTCCCCAGCTACCTCACATGCCTTGAAAAACCCACATAACAAACAAAATGTGGACCATAGCTCAGTGGTAGAATCAGTGGTGGGATTCAAATTTTTTTACTACCTACTCTGTGGGTGTGGTATGGTGGATGTGGCCAGGGGAAAAGCCCTGTGTTGCACCCAAATTAGGGCTACTTTATTTCATAAGAACATAAGAACAGCCTTGCTGGAACAGGTCACAGCCCATCTACTCCAGCATTCTGTCTCACACAGTGGCTCACCATTTGCTTCAGGGTATTATTCCCAAGCACATGCCTTCACCTGTTTAGGATTCCCTGGAAGTGGCATTGAGAATATCCTGCCTATCTCTCCAACTCAGAGATTGTCCTTGGGTATCCATAATTATAGCCATTGATACCCTTGTCCTCCATGAACTTGTCTAATCCTTTCTTAAAGCTGTCAAGACTGACAGCTGTCACCACTTCTCCTTCGTATAGTTTGTGAATACACACTCATGGGTTATGCGCCTGCGCAGAACGGCCGATCGGAGGCTTGAAAAGCTATTGGTCAAAAGTTTTGGCGGTAAGACCGCCCACCGTACCGCCCACCCTGAGGCGCCCGCGCGCCATTTTACCTCAGTTCTCTTCTTTCCGCCGTAGCAGCAGGACGATCGTTGAGAGCTTCCTCAATTTTTTCGCCCTTCTGAGGGAAAGTCTTTTGGCAAATTTCTACAATTTTTCTCGGTGATCTTGTCCTCCGGGCAGGATCACCACCCCGGCTCTGTCTCTTCTCTCGAGTGGATTCAGTAGCCAATTTTTTCGCATCGATCACCGTCTCCCCCCTCAAGGGGGTGGCGGCTGGTCCGCCCTTCGGGGTACTTGCCTCCAGAAACTTCCACTGGAAGAATTTTTTCCGCGGTTGATGGCTGCAGCGTTTAAACAGTGCACGGCTTGCCTTAAGAAGTTCCCGACTTCCGACGGACACAGCCTGTGCCTTTTTTGCTTGGGAGAGTCGCATCAGAGCCAGTCTTGCCCGCATTGCAAAAAGTTTACGCGCCTCGCGGTGCAGAACCAAAGCAATCGCCTCAAGGCTCATCTGATGGAGCTCGCTCTGGCTCCCGCCGCGTCCGCTTCCACATCCGCCGCTGCCGCCCAGCCGCCGCCGGCCTCTTCCTCCGTGCTTCCGATGAGGAAGAAGAAAAAGAAGGACAGGAACGGTGAGAAGAAGCGCAAGCGTGGGTCGGAGAAGAGACGGTCGCTTCCTCCCACCCCGCGCTCACCCGCCTCTCCCGGGCCCTCGCCGCCGTTCTCGACTGCCCGATGTCCTTCTCCGGGATCCTCCATCTGGGGAGGACGGTCGTCTTCCGGGTCACCTGATAAAGGACGCAGGGCTGGGGCTCCAGCTCGCCCACTTCAGGTGCTCCCCTCTCCTCCTCGGGGAAGAAACCCCTCGCCGAGGCAGGCCTCCGTCTCCCCAAGGCCCAGGACGCCGACAGACGACGCGGTCGTCAACGTTCCGACGACCGTTTCGCCGACGCCGACACCGGCCACCGTTTCGACGCCCACCGTTTCGTGGGCCACCATCCCGCCGGCTACCGGGGCTCCACCATCAGCGGACTCGGACGGATCTCAGATGGCCCTCGTCCGAGAAATGTTCCAGGTCATGGCGTCGTTTGCGACCAAGTTCCAGGCCTCCATGCCTGCGGCCTCTGCGGCTCCGGTCCCGACCACCGCAAGCCCCGGGCATCCCGGCCCTGCTGTGGCCCCACCGACCTCCCGTGGGTCGAGTGCCCGCTCCGCCGGCCCACCCAACCCGTCATGGTGTGGTCCGGACGTTGATGCGGTGGACTCCCATCCCGCGGGCCCGCCCAGGCCGTACTGGCGCGGTCCCGACGTGGATGAAAGGCTGCCTCCCTCGTCCTCCGATGAGTCCAGCTCGTCGTCGGAGGAGGACGAGGGAGACGTCGACGCCGAGCGCACGCCGGAGCAGGCTATTGCCTCAGTGGACCCACCGCGTGGTGAGGACCAACGCTCACTGACCGCCATGCTCACAAGGCTGGGCACCGCACTCAACCTGAAGGTCGATCAACCGCCGTTGGAGGGTGAGGATCAGATGACGCGAAGCTCGACAGACGTGCTGTGGACGTACGGTCCACATAACCATGCTCCCCTCCATGATGACTTCGGCGAGGGCGACATGGAGGAAACCTTTGGCGGCGCACTCCGTTTCGTCCAGGCTCGACAACATGTACCGGGTCCTGGACGAGAACGTCGAGTTCTTGCAGGCTCACCCCCTGCCGAATTCCCTGGTGGTCAAGGCCTTCCAGCACAGGACGGCCACCAGCGGGTTCCCGGTCCCGTCGACGCCGGAGGGAAAGAAACTGGACGCGGTGGGGCGTAAGTTCTACGCCACCGGCTCCCTATTCTTCCGTGCCGCCAACTACTCGGCCGCCATGGGCCTGTATCAATCTCACCTCTGGGAGCAGGTGAAGGTTGAGATAGCGAAACTGCCCTCCGACGCCCAAAAGCGCATTGACGCGCTGGCCACCGAGGGGGACTTCGTCGCCGAGCAGCTGATGCGCACTGCCCGGCATATCAACGACTATGCGGCGAAGGACATGGCCTCCGCAATCTACCTCCGTCGCCATGCTTGGCTCAGGGACACTTCCCTCGATGACGCTATGAAGAAGCTCATCGAGGAGTTTCCCTTCGACGGGCAGGGCCTCTTCGGTCAGGACACCGACAAGGTCCTGAATGAGATGCGCCAGACCAATTCCACGGCAAAGTTCCTGGGGCTCACCACGCCGGCTCCTCCCTCCAGGCCGAGGTTCCAGCCCTTCACACGGCGGTTCCAGGGCAACCCACAGCAGCAGGGACCGACGGAGCAGCCTAGATCCAGCTCCTACAAACAGCGGCGGCAGCACAAGCCCCGCTACCGGCCCTACGGACAGGACAAACGTTCGGGCGCGAGGCCCAAGCCCCGCGTTTGAAGCTGCGACGGCCGAGTCTCTCTCGCTCCACATCCCGTACCTCCCCCTCCGGAACCTCCTCCAGGTATGGTCGGGCATCACGGACGACCAGTGGGTCTTAAAGATCTTGTCCTCTGGCTACGCCATCGAGTTCGTGCGGGTGCCTCGGGTAGGAAGACATCGTCTCACCACCTCGTCCCCCCATTTGGAGGAAGAAATATCAACCCTTCTCTCCAAGGGAGCCATCGAGCGGGTAACACCGTCCGACTGGGACAACGGCTTCTACTCGAGGTACTTCGTGGTCCAGAAGAAGGACGGAGGCCTTCGCCCTATCCTGGACCTGCGCCGCCTGAACAAATGCATCCACACCAGGAAGTTCCGGATGGTGACCCTACAGACCGTCCTCCCCCTCATCAACAAAGGGGACTGGTTCACAGTCATAGACCTCAAGGATGCCTACTTCCACGTCTCCATCCTCGAGGAACACAGACGGTTTCTCCGCTTCCGCATCGACAATTCCGTGTACCAGTACCGATGCCTACCGTTCGGTCTGGCCACGGCACCGCGGGTCTTCACCAAATGCATGGCTCCGGTGGCTGCCTTCCTCCGCCAACGGAGCATCAGGGTCTTCCCGTACATCGACGACTGGTTGATCGTCTCCCCCACCAAATCGTCGGCCGTTCGGGACACACAATACACGGTCCACCTCGTGGAGAGTCTCGGCCTCAGGATCAACTTCACCAAATCGAAGTTGATCCCCTCCCAACGCGTCGAGTACATCGGAGCGGTACTCGACTCACTTGCTACGAGAGCCTACGCCCCCCAGAAACGCTTACAGGATATTGCGCAGGGGGTGAGCGAACTGCGCACCAAACCGTGCATCCGGGCGAGGAAGGCTCAGAGACTTCTAGGCCTGATGGCCTCAACGACGGCAGTGATTCCCCATGCCAAGTTGAAATTCAGGTCCCTGCAATCGTGGCTCCTTCACGAGTTCGACGCACTTCGGGAGAGCCAGTCCAAACGGTTGACCCCATCTCCAGAACTGAGGGACCAACTGCTGTGGTGGTCTACACCACTCAACGTGGCCACGGGGAAGAGTTTCTACCCCCCGCAACCCTCGTTGCAGATACTGACTGACGCGAGCAACCTCGGCTGGGGCGCTGCTTGCGGGACTCTCACGGTCAACGACACCTGGACACCGCACGAAACGGTGCACCACATAAATTACTTGGAGCTGCTGGCCATTTGGAAGGCCCTGCGTTCCTTCGAGACTCTGCTCACCGGCAAGGCGGTTCAAGTGGCCTCGGACAATACCACGGCGGTGGCGTACCTCAACAAGCAGGGAGGAACACGGTCCACCACCCTCCTGTACCTGGCAGTGCAGTTGTGGGAATGGTGCCTGGAGAGGCACATTTTCCCAATTGGAGTGCACATTCAGGGCACACTGAATGTCCTGGCAGACCACCTGAGCCGTCTCACTTCGACGACCCACGAATGGGAGCTGGACGACGGAGTGTTCCAGTCGCTTTGCGAGGCCTGGGGGACGCCGAGCATCGACCTCTTTGCATCGGAGTCCAACAGGAAACTCAGCAGGTACTGCTCCAGGGCAGGCATCGGACTGAACTCCGAAGGCGATGCCTTCATGAAACGGTGGGATCAGGACTATCTCTATGCCTTTCCTCCGTTCCCTCTGGTCCAGAAAGTACTCACCAGGATGTACCAACACAGAACCAATGCAATTCTGGTGGCACCAGCATGGCCGCGCCAACCCTGGTTTCCGCTACTGTTGCGCATGTCGTCGCAGTATCGCACACTGCCGGAGTCACCGACGCTCCTCCAAATGGAGCACGGCCAGCTGCACCATTCGGACCTGCCCAGCCTCCACCTCACCGCGTGGAGGATAACCCCAGACTGTCCAGGATCCTTGAACTAGCGCGGCGCCCTTCCACAAGGAAGTCCTACGCTTCCAAATACAGGCGTTTTTGTGCTTTCCTGGCCTCCCGGCAAACGCCCCCCCCCCGCAGGTGGGACTGCAGGACATTTTAACCTACCTCCTCCAGCTGGCGGAGTCTGGCCTTAGCATCACCTCCATCCGAGTGCATCTCGCAGCAGTAGTAGCGCACTCTCCTGCTGGCTCGCCCGCTTCTGGGGCCTTCCGCGACCAAACGGTAAAGCGCTTCCTCAAGGGGCTAAGGAACGCTTTTCCGCCGGCCCAGACACCGACGGCTCAATGGTCACTGTCCACCGTTCTCAACGCGCTCACCAGGACCCCCTTCGAGCCCATGGCTACCGCCGATGTTCGTCTCCTCACATGGAAGACGGCATTCCTGGTGGCTATCACGTCTGCACGTCGAGCTGGTGAACTGGTTGCCCTGCGAGCAGACGCACCTTTTCTCCAGTTCTTCAACGACCGCGTCGTCCTCCAAGCGGACATCACCTTCCTACCCAAGGTGGTCTCCAAGTTTCACATGGCACAAACTATCTCCTTGCCAACCTTCTTCCAGAACCCCACTAACGCCCAAGAAAGGACTTGGCACACACTGGATGTGAAACGAGCTTTATTGTTTTACACCAGCAGGACTAGAGAGTTCAGGAAGTCACAACGCCTCTTTGTGGCTTATGGGGGAAAGTCCAAGGGTGAACCCATCTCTGCTCAAAGGTTCTCCAAATGGATCACCTCTACCATCTACCTGGCCTACGAGTCAGCCTCACTGCCACCTCCACCGCATGTCAGGGCGCATTCCACCAGGGCGGTTGCCACATCCACTGCCTTTCTGGAGGGCACACCGCTTGAGGACATATGTAAGGCTGCCACCTGGTCCAGACCTTCCACATTTGTCCAGCACTACAGGGTGGACACCAGAGCCACTGCGGACGCCAGGCTTGGCCGTGTCGTCCTCACCAGAGGGCTCCGGACTCAACGCCCCTGACGGGTCCACCTAGAGGATCTTCAGCTCATCGTGGGATCATCTCATCCGACTGCCCACCGACCAAGTAAGTGTGAGCTTGCTAATCTCCCATGAGTGTGGATTCACAAACTATACGAAGGAGAAAGTTCGGTTTCACTTACCAGTGATAACTTTCGTTCTTCGAGTATATAGTTTGTGAATACACACTACCCACCCTGCCTCACCTCTTGAGCTGCACGGATGAGATCAGTTGGTTTATCCTGTGCTTGGCTTAAGTATGGAACTGAGGTAAAATGGCGCGCGGGCGCCTCAGGGTGGGCGGTACGGTGGGCGGTCTTACCGCCAAAACTTTTGACCAATAGCTTTTCAAGCCTCCGATCGGCCGTTCTGCGCAGGCGCATAACCCATGAGTGTGTATTCACAAACTATATACTCGAAGAACGAAAGTTATCACTGGTAAGTGAAACCGAACTTTCTTCTGGCAGGGAGTTCCGTAGACCAGTAATCCTCTGGGTGAAAAAGTACTTTCTCTTATTTGTTTGAGAACTAGTACCCAAATGTTTCATGGAGTGCCCACTAGTTCTAGTGTTATGCAATAGGGAAAACAGTTTTTCCTTATGTACTTTGTCCACACCGTACATGATTTTATAAACTTCAATCAGGTCACCTCTTAGACGCCGTCGTTCAAGAGTGAAGAGGTCCAACCGTTGCAGCCTCAGATGGTAAGGAAGGTGTTCCAGTCCCCTAATCATTCTGGTTCCCCTCCTCTGCACTTTTTCCAGCTCCATAATATCCTTCTGGAGGTATGGTGACCAAAATTGTACACAGTATTCCAGATGGGGCCTCACCATAGATTTATAGAGAGGCAAAATGACACTTGCTGACTTATTTTCTATACCTTTCCTAATGATCCCTAGCATTGAGTTTGCTTTTTTCACCGCTGAGGCACACTGGGTTGACACCTTCATTGAGCTGTCCACCAGGACACCAAGGTCCCTTTCCTGGTTTGTTGCAGAGAGTTCAGACCCCATCAGTTTATAAATGTAATTGGCTTTTTTTGCCCCAACATGCATCACTCTGCACTTACTAATGTTGAAGCTCATTTGCCACTGTTTTGCCCGCTCCCCCAGTGTCAAGAGATCCCTCTAGAGCTCCTCACAATCTCTCACAGTTTTCACTACCCTGTACAATTTAGTGTCATCAGCAAATTTGGCTACCTTGCTATTTACTCCTACTTCTAGATCATTTATGAAGAGGTTGAAAAGCAGTGGTCCCAGTACTGAACCTTGGGGGACCCCACTCTTTACTTCCCTTCACTTGGAGAAGTGTCCATTTAGTGCTACCCTCTGTTTCCTGTCCCTTAGCCAGTTGCTGATCCAGGACAAGACCTGTCCCTTTATTCTATGACTGGCAAGTTTATTCAAGAGCCTTTGGTGCGGGACCTTGTCAAAAGCCTTCTGAAAGTCCAGATAAACAATGTCAACTGGATCCCCCTTATCCACATGGTTGTTGATACTCTCAAAAAATTTCAACAGATTAGTGAGCCATGATTTGCCCTTGCAAAAGCCATTTTGGCTCTCCTTTAGCAGCGCCTAAACTTGGATGGGTGAGGCCAACCAGAATTTCTGCTATTTGTTCTGGCAAGCTGATGCGAACCTGCTGAATCCCACCATGGGGTAGAATACATGTTATCTGTGAAGATGGGTTGGTCTCTAGTTTCTCAGGAAGAAAGGACCAGGTTGTAGGATATGAATGACTGTAGAGAATGACTAAATTACACAGTAGGTGGTCTGGACTCAATTGTCCAGTGGTCTATATGAGGCCACCTCCTGTATTCATAATAAACCATGTTAAAATGCATTTATGGAATTCTACGAAGAGAGTGAGTGAGTGAGTGAGTGAGTGAGTGAGTGAGTGAGTGATACATAAGAGCTTTCTGATACTTCCCACCTCACCACAAAGCACACAGCCACTTTCCCACTCAAAAGGGAATACTCTGACAAAAGTTCTTCTAGGACTTCATGACATACATTTGAATGGAATATCTGGTTAGGTCTAGAGAATGGAGATTCAGAGAAAGAACTGAGAAATAGGTGCATGTAAAGGACAAGAGTGGGCTTTCTGCAGCTGGCCAGAACTCATTACCTGTTTGACTGTATCCGCACAACGCTCTTATATCCATCTCCTGCCATAGCTCTGCCACAAAGAAACTTGATAATGGTAGATAGATCTTCACAATAAGACATCCTGTGTGCCTTCTCATGGAACCACAGTCCCCCAGACACCAAGGAAACAAGACTACTCATCTAATTTCCTTTTGCTATTGGTTTGAGCTTGATTTAATTCTGTCTCTGTTTTAATTTGCATTGTACTTTACATTATATTTTAATAACTTTTCTGTATTGAATTATTTCGCCTTCATTCTGTGAACCATCCAGAGACATGTGGCTATTGGGTACTGTTGAAGTGGGGTGTGTGAATGAATATTGATATGACTTCCCTTCTGACCATGTCCTCTTCTACATTTTTACATTTGCCCATATTAATCTCTCCCCTCATCACATTCAAGAAGCATTTGTCTCAGAGGTAGATTAAGTAGAATGGGTTTCAGCTTCATCCCTGTCCTTGTTTCTAATCACATGTGATTAGTGTTCTGTCTCCTCCTACTCCCACTCCCCAAAAATGTTTTCCTTTCAACTTCTCCTTGCAAATGGCTGGGACAAGCGGCCAAGGTCATCTGATGGTAAGCTCAGGATGGCCCTTAGTGAGCAAAGCATTATGGGTACTTAGACATTACTGGGTACTAAAGGGCACTTCAGCTGAGCAGTGCAGACGAGAACTGGAATCAACAGCTGGAAAGTGAAGATGAGGAAATAAGTATAAATTAAAATTGAAAGAAAGGCACGTAACTCTTAACAGGATGGATGATGAACCATGGGGACAGAACATCATCAAACCAGGACATTTTCACCCTTCCCGATCAAGAGCAGAGGACTTTGTAAAGGACACCACTCCGTTAGCTGTAGAATTTTTTGAAATAGTAATAATGGAAAGAGATTCAGGCGGCCATGCCCTCTGTTTGAGAAGTCACCTCTCCATTTTATCACATCGTATTAATTCACTGAGAATAATAAACTGACCTTTTGCAGCTGTGCCAAATCACAGAACCTCAAATCTCAAAAGCCAGTATCTCCTCCGCTGCCCCAGCCAAGACTCCTTACAAGTGTCTCCTCTAAGTTGACTGCTTTTGTTTCCAAGACCCCTTTCAAATTTTTGCTTCTTCCTCTTTGTTCCCAAAAACGTTGGCTGTCTTTTAGGCGCTCTTGCCCACTTGAAGTGTGGGGAAGAATTTAATTTAATTTAATTTAATTTAATTTAATTTAATTTAATATTTAAATTTGTTCACCGCCCAGGGCGGCTCACATACTTTAAAAACCCACATAAAAACTGATTAAACCCCCCACCCACCCATATTAAAAATCCCACCCACCCCAAGAGGTAGGAAGAAGGTACATTTCATAAGAGCCAATGAGCAGGGGCCACATTGCCTTCAGGGCTCCACACCTGCCCCACCAGCCAGGTCTTAAGTCCTTTCCTGAAGGGCAGCAGCTCCATCTGCAGCCGTAGTTCTACTGGTAGGAGGTACCAAAGGGCCGGAGCGAACACGGAAAAGGCCCTTTTTCTTGTGCCAGAGAGGTGTGCCCCCCTGGCTGAGGGAACAATTAGGGGGGCCCTACGGCCTACTCTGGTTGGATGAACAGATGTCCTCAGGGCGATGTGGTCTCTTAGGTATCCTGGCCCACTACCATATAGGGCTTTAAAGGTCATAACCAGCACTTTGAATTGCACTCAGAGGCAAACCGGTAACCAGTGCAGCTCCCGGAGCAGGGGCAAGGCATGGGCATAACGTCCACACCCCATCAGCAAGGCCTCGATGCTGTTGGGCAAGGGGGCACTGGAGTACTTGAGCACTTAGACGGGGGCTCCGGAATTGTTGTAGCTGCAAAAGGCAGCGAGTGGAAGAATTCATCGACTGCCACTGAGCTATATTAACAGGTCTGCTTGTAAAGCCAGCTTGAGGACTCTCTTTTCCTGAAGTGTTAAATCCCTAGGATAGCTTTTAACAAAAGCAAGCAGTTCTCCTCAGCAGCACCCTCTGGAAAGCAGGGAAAGCAAACGATGACGTTTATAACGATTACAGCACCGCTGCCTGATGCAGGGACAAGCTGCCCATATAAATCAACTCTGGTCTCTCCAATGTGCGGGAGAGGCAAAAGGCCAGCATGTGGATGACAAATCTTTAGCTGGCGGAGGAATCCAGATCTCTTGGATGGTTCCCTCCTGTGGCATTTTGACGGGGCAAACCTCCCGCTTCAGTAGCAGAGTGCTGGGTGTGTGTTACCTTGAGGAAACTGTGCTGTGGCGATGGGAGGGGTTTATATTGTGGGTAGAGGAGGCAGTCACTTGGAAAGCAATACTATAGAGCACTGGAGTGCTTGTAAATCTAATCTCACGTGTCTTCCAAGACGAGGCAAGGCTCGGCAAATGGCATGCTTGCCACAGAATTTAGTTGAGCAGGCTGAGAGGTTTGGCCATTGTGGGTGGGAGGTCTGCAGGATTCTTTCTTTAATCGTGTCAGAGACACCACCAGCATATAATAACATACAAAGCTAAAACTAACATACAGTATCTAAAACAAAAAGGAATTAAAAGGACTAGATGACATCTGCCCAATATTGGGCCACATCAACAGCATTTCCTCTTGCCAATATAAGATCCTCCTCAGTGCACGTTGAGGGGCACCATGTGCATTGTTTCATATGGGCAATTGTTTGTTTTTCTCTGCATTCCCACAGGCTGTCATCTACAGGGAAACCCCACTTTCTCATATTAGCCCTTGATCTTCCTACCCCAGCATGCAGTCTCTTTAAAGCTTTCCACACATGCCATAATTGTTCTTGGCCAGGTGGTAGAGAATCGTGTAGTTCTGCCCAGTTATCTGGTAGCTCCTTGCTTGCCTTCAAAAGTTCTAGGGTGGTCAGTGGGGGCTGGTTGTGGGGGGCGGGAGAGACATTTTGAGGAAGCTATGCCTTGATTCCAGTCTCTGCTTTGGTGGTTGGTGATCAAATAGCAGGTGTGTTTCCGAGGATCTTGCTTTTACCCACTGTTTCTGAGCAGCACTTTCTCAGCGAAATTTTGGTGGAGGGATGCCAGCTAAGTAATGCACTTTTTGTATTGGGGTTGGTTTTAGGCATCCTGTGACCAATCTCGCCGTTTCATTTAGGGCCACATCCACTGTCTGCAGGATTACATGCTCATATGCAGGTTGTGGTGCAGCGATGAGCTAGCTTTAGCCTTCCCTGTTCTTCTGCCTTGGTTGGTTGGTTGGCTGTGGTTATGGTTTTATTAGAACACCACCACCCAACCCACCCCCTGTTGTCCCTTTGTGTTTGAAAGCACAGCATATACTCCGGATTGCTGAACAGTAGGGTGGGTATTCTCTTGCTAATTTCATCTAGAGTAGATCCATGATCTATGTGGCATTGCATATTAATGGTTGACTTTACCATTCAGCTGTTGATTCAAGAGGCCCCTTTTGGATGAGGCTACCAAACGGAAACCAGACATAAAGTCTACCTAGTCTCTATCAAATTATCCTCAGTAGTTACTCTAGAATGAGTTTTACCCAATCAAATCCAGGTAATCTTAATGTGACCTTTTTGACACACATCCCAATGACAGACAGAGATGGTGCTCAGGAAGGGCAATCCTCTTTAGCTTCAGCCACTTTCTTTTTAGCAAGGAGGTAAGACAAATCCTCACTTGATTCATTCTTATGTGGATAAGGAATTGGTAATGTTCTTCTCCTCACCAGTGAGGGATTTTCTGAGTCTCAGAAAAGTTCTTGCACTGGTGCAAATGCCATTTTAAGCACATGAAGGGAGAGGGCAAATTTTGTACAAGACTGCTGATGTTTTCAGAATTTGAAGCAGTAAATGGGTTTTTCTCAAGTTCCTTAACAACCAGTCAGTCATCTTGTCCTTCTCATGAAGAGGGAACAGTAGGGACATGACTGAATAGCTCAGTTAGTTGCAATGCCTGGCTCCACAGCCAGAACCTGGGACTTGGATTCCCCACTGTGCTTCCCAGGAGAAAGAGCCATCCTATGTAATCTTGGGCAAGCTACACAATCCTTGAATGGGTCCATAAAGAACAGATTGGTATGTCTGAGTGCACTATACCTAGAAAACCCTGAGTTGGAGTGGGCTTCACAGCATGTAATTATTATTAGAGATGGGAAGAAAAACTGTTATTCTTGGTCTCAATTGGAGGAAAGGAATGTCATGGGACTTTAAAATTATTTGTGAAGAAGCTCAAGGAAGCTTAAATCCACAAGAGTAAGAAATTCAGCAACTGCTCTTTCCATCCTTAGGAGAAAGGAGCCAAACAAAGCCAATGCCTGGTGACTTGTTTTTTTCACCCTAGCAAAGCAAAATCTCAGTCTTGCAAGTGAGAACCACTTGCAAGTGGGAGAGGGGTGAAACTATGTGCCCTAAAGTAGCCACAGTGACAGGGGATAAGATAGCAGATTGTCCTTAGATACAAGTGGGTAGCTTCTTTCTCTCCTGAAGTAGCTTGGAGTTAGAGTCAGCCCTACCCTTAGGCAAAGTGAAGTAGGCCTCCTTCAGGCAGGCATCAAGGAGAAATGTTTGTGGAATTTTTCAGCCCCAGTGACTTAGCCAGCCTTAACTTCAAGGAAGTCATGGGAGCAGGGAGGGGATTCCATATTCTGCCCTTCTTCAGGCAGCATTTTGTCTTTGGACAGCCATGCAGAGTCTCAAAGCTCAGCAAGGAGGACTGTACTGTATGTAATAAATTAAAATGGGGCCTTTGCTTTTAGTGAGTTAAAGTAGTTCTTTGAGTTCTCTGTTCCCTGAGCCTGGAAAACTGCCTTCAAGGCAGGTGCTGATTAGTTTACTTTTGAAAATAGTCCAAACAGGCTGAAAACTGTGAGAACAGAACTAAGAATGATGGACTTGGTATGCTGTGATTGTATTGGTTCATATCCAGGAAGAAGTGAGAAGAGAGATGAAAAATGGGTTTTGTTATATTGAAATGTGAAGAAGTAGCACCATGATTATGATGTGCTCCCACGGAGAAGAAAGAGCGTGTTTGTGAGTAAACATTAGGAAAATGTAATCAAATGCTGGCTAGGCCAGGCCATGAAATATAGATAGACTAGCATCTTTTGCCTGGCAAGCCGGGCAGGTTTGAGATGTGCAACCCAGCAGATGTGTGTGTGTCTGTGTGTGTGTGTGTGAGAGAGAGAGAGAGAAGCAGTCCAGCAGAGGTGTGTGTGAGAGAGAGGGGGGGAAGCTGCCAGTGAGGAGGCTGTGTCCGGGTGAGTACGGAAGGAAGGGGGAGGGGAAAGTTTTTTTTCCCCTTTTCCTGCCGTGGGGGGGTGGGTGGATTTTCCCCTCCCATTTACTGTTTCGAAGAACCTTCGAAATAGTTTATTGGGACAAAACAAAGGCAGCAGGCATTGCTTCGTCAGGGGAGGCGCTCTCCCTGGCGATTTGCTGGCTGCCTCCTTTATATTACCCCCACCGCTGTTTCATGAGCTAACACGAAACAGCATTGGGGTAACAGAAAGGCAGCAGCCAGCCATCCGGCAGGGAGAGTGCCTCCCCTTATGGATTGTTGTCTGTTGCCTTTGTTTTTTTCCATTAACTGTTTCGAAGGCTGACACGAAGCAGCCTTCGAAACAGTTAATAGGGAAAAAAGAAAGGCAGCAGACAGTGATCCGTTAGGGGAGGCGCTCTCCCTAGAGTATGGCTTGCTGCTGCCTTTCTATTACCCCCACTGCTGTTTCACATTAGTTCTCGAAACAGCGGTGGGGGTAATACAAAGGCGGCAGCCAGTGAATCGCCAGGGAGAGCGCCTCCCCTGCTGAAGTGCTGCCTGCTGCTTCCCCCCATCTCAAGTTACCTTGAGGCCGGCGGCGGCCTCGCTGTGGCTTCAGCGAGGTAGCGGGAAGGAGGGGGAGTCCCTCTTCTCCCCGTTGCTCTGGGGAAGAAGGCCAGCGGTGGCCTCACCGTGGCTTTGGCGGGGCTGGAGAAGTGAGGGCGGCGAAGCGCTGCATCCACCTTTGGCAGCCTTGCGCTCCCGCTGGGTGAGGCATTTTTATGCATGCGCTGCTTTCCCAGCCTCCTCCACACTCGCGTCCCTCAGCCTGATTGGCTGAGGGGTGGCACGGCGCGGAGGATGCTGGGCCTTGTAGTTTTTTTGTTGTTTTTTGGGTTAGTCTTCGTGTGGTGGTTGCCCCACTCTCGATGACCAAATCTTTGTGGCAATACTTGCAGGGTCTAAAGCAGTAGTGGGCATCAGCAGGTTCGCACCAGTTCGCCAGAACCGGTAGCAGAAATTCTGGCTGGCCCCGCCCATCCAAGTTTTGAAATAAAGTAGTCCTAATTCAGGTGCAACACAGGGCTTTTTCCCTGGACACACCCACCATACCACGGCCACAGTGTGGTAGTAAAAAAATTTGGAGCCCACCACGGGTCTAAAGGTAAGTATGGGCGGCTCAGTACGGGATGGTTGGGCCATGTGCGGACATGCATGCCAGACACGTACCACGCAAGGCCCTTCTTATAGGTTAAGATATGCCTTTCTTGTTGTATCCTGGGAAAGGGGAAAAGTAAAAATGTTCCTTTTTTCTATTTTGTACCTGATCCTGAACTTTTCTACTTTTTTCATCTAAATTATTTATTTGTTTGTTTGTCTGTTTGTTTACTCACATTTCTACCGCCGCCCCCTCGCCAAGGCAACTCCAGGCAGCTTACACATAAAACATGGCAAAATCTCTACGAGAACATTAAAATAAAAACATTAAAATATTAAATTGTTTAAAGTTAAAATGTTTAAAATGCCCTCCCCAATGCCGCATCTTCAGATTTCAAAAACCAACACTAAAACTAACATTAAACATTAAAACTGATTAAATAAGCCTGATTAAACCTTATTATATAGAGCTTAAGCTGGTGGGAGATTTTCAGTTCCTTTATTTCTTTATTGGAAACGCTGCATTACGGGGCTGCAGTGGCTCAGTGGCTAAAAAGCTCACCTTGTTTAGCTGGAAGGCCGGCAAATCAGCAGTTTGAGACCTGGTTACTGTATGACAGTTTGAGCACCCGTCTCTGTCCCAGCTCCTGCCAACCTAGCAGTTCAAAAGCAAGAAATTGCAAGTAGATAAATAGGGACCACTTTGATGGGAAAAGATCTTGGGTACACAAAAGGAGCCTCATTCAGGCATCCTCTGAGAGGAATTTCTCCAGCTAAAATCCTTTCAACCCAGAATAATTTCTGACACGAACTTATTATTAATGCTGTATATGCTAATTAACACTGTACAGTATCTCCTACCTGATTTGGCTGGTTTGTAAGCATAAACAGTCAATGATTGAAACTTATCATAGCCTGGAGCAGGACCACAGGTACTCTGAAGCAGCCCAAAGGTGACGTGGGCTTCCTGAATGGGTACAGGTCTCTGGAAGGTAAAAAGCCTCCTATGATAGTGGGATAACGTGAGCATGTTATCCTTACACTGTATGGGAAGGCAGGAGCTGTTTGGCAGAAGTCTGGAGCTGACAGATTCCACCTGTCAGATCTTGAGGTACTATGAGGACTTCAGAAGCCCAAAGAAGAAGGGGGAAGGGGGGGGTGTCTCGCTGAGCAAGGCGCAGAAGAAGAAAGCTTAGGAAGAGAGCCACGACTACCTGCCAACAGCTGGAGAAGTTAATTTAGGCTTAAGGCAAGGTGGATAGGTGCCTCTCAGGCTCTGTTTACAGTCGCACGCAGCTGTGAAAATATTAAAGGACCATGCTGGGAAGTGAGATGACGTAAGGAAGGTGATTCCAAGGATGGCTGTGATGTTAGCAAGAGACGCAAAACAAGAGAGCACCCAAAGTGGTGGAGTAATTATTGCTTAGAGCCCCACATTTGTCCTCACCGCTGGACCACAACAGTTGTTATTCTGTGGTCCCCTTGCCTTTGCTCTTTCCTCTTTTTCTGCCTTCGATGCCACCCCTCTGCTGGAGTTCCCATTTTAAAAGACTCAAGATCCTAAGACTCCCCCCTCCCTCTCCCACTCTTAGTAAGTAATAATGTATGTGATTTGACATCTAATGATTGGCTCCACCACCAAGAGGAGGAAGAACTCAAGCCTGCCATCTTCTAATTATAGATATTCCTCTGCCACTGTGAATTGCTGTTCCAGGGTTGTGCTGCAGAGACAGTGCCACAACTGATTTCTGTAATGTGTCAGTCTGTCTCTGTTAGGTATTTTTTTGCTCTTTTACTGCCATTATGAAAAAAAAATAGGAATTAGTTGTGGGGTGTGTGTGTGTGCAGAAATGCCCAAGATTCTTGAAGTTTTTTTCTCTCCTTTTCAAAGGAGCCTTCCTTTTGCCACAGGTACAAAATTCGGAATGAAATTATGTTTTCAGGAAGCTCTGACGCCAACCCCTCCTTTGTCAGGGTCTTCACCCTCCTCCTGTGACATTCATCGTTAGAAGCGCTTTCCGTCAGGAATCATCCTTAAGTGGACCTGGTGCCTCATCAGCATTCTTGGGAATGAAGATCTATGAGCTGAAGCCGTGAGAGAAAATTAAAATTCAGGCAGCCACTGAGAGGTCTTGGCGAGGGGTGGGAGAAAGAGCACCTTGTTGCATACAGCCTGAACAAGGACTGTGAAAACCCAAGATTTAGCTCTTTCCCTGACTCGAAGAAAAATAACCACCAACAATTGGGGAAAGGAAAGCAATCACCACCAAAAATCAGAAGAAGATCTGTGAACATCCCGTAACATTTTCAGTTTGCAAATCATTCTGACTAGAGAGCATGGAGTTACATTTTGGCTGCTTCTTCTTCCATGTCAAGGCCAGACGTAAAACTCCCAAAATGAAGGCACCCTTTGGTGAGTTCATTCTGCACGTCCCTTCGCCTGACCTAGTGTGAGAAAGATTAGCCATCAACAAAAGGTTGCCATTACCCTGATTGTGGTTTAAGAATAGCACAATCTTCAAGGAGGCTCTTTCTAGTGCCGAATATACATTCTACACCATAGCCTGCTCTTCCTCTATGTTCTGCTGGCCCCAACTTAATTTGTCCGCTACACTCCATCATCATCACCTTCTTCCCCTCCCCAGAGCAGCCCCTTCCTCCAAAGGTTGATGGCAAATCAGGCAGCTAATGCAAAATTAATCAGGCAGCTGTGCCAACACTAATGGCCAAGTCGTTAAAAAGAGATTCTTTACATGTTTTTAATTACAGCAATTAAAGCGAGTCAATAAAATGTCTCCCCACACCCCTCATTTCGTGATTAGTACTATTATTATTAAAGGTGCTATAACTTGCCAGTGCGCAAACATCTGCAACAGGAGGCGGCACCAACTTCCCATCCTTGAAGCATCAAGGTTGTTGATCCAAGAGGGAGAAAGCCTCTGTAGGCAGGATTGTTGGAAGGGCATCTGGCCACTATAAGCAGAAGGCAAAAGCGGGGGAGTTACCTACCTGAGTAGCGCATAGATAGCAATTTATGTGAAGTGTGTATCGGGGAAGTGTCTGGGTTTTAAATTTTTCTTTTATAATCACAGGTCATTGCCAATATAAAACACCTGAAATGTTCATTTTTGTGGTCTGTGCTGTTCGGCACATGCACAGCAATAACTACCCTTTTAAAATGTTCCAGTTTACAGAAAAATGCATTCCCTCCTCCCAACTCATGCTCACTTCCTATTATTTTCATATTTGGGAGACTGGTTTTAAAGTGCAACACACACGTGTATCATTTGCAAGGGGTGCTCGCTCATGTAGCCTTAATTGCCATTTTCGGAGATCACACAAGTGACTAGGCCCCGTTTCCCACGCAAGCCTCAGTTTATACAGTTGAGCAACTTTTCATAAGGTACACCTTACATGTGTATTTTGCACTTTACACATCATTCCCCAGAGCAAAGTACTGCTTAATGAAACTTACAATAACAGCCGGTCAGTGCAAAAGATGGAAGACATCTGTCAAATGTCAAGGTGTCAGGATGCCCAGGTACTGTAGTATTTCCCTGCTACATATGAAACAGAAAGCCTACAATCATTAAATAATAGCATTTTATTGCCTTTCCTCAAGCAAATCATGGAATACTATCCCCTCTCCTCATTGTTGAGGCCCATAAAACCAGTGTGGTATTGTGACTTGCAGGTGGGGCAGTCCTTCTGTAATCTTGTAGTGGCAAATGGGGAGGAAAAGATCTATCAGGCCATTTCTTAAGCTACCGTGCAAAGCTAGTTGACTGCACTCAGAACTGATGGACCTCATGTTGTGTAGGCCTACATGAAGATCTTCTCCTTCTTAAATCTGAGGGACCTTTGCACCTTTTCTCAAGACTTTGGTTTATAGAGCCCTGATGACACAGTGGTTAAACTGCGGTACTACAACCAAAAGGTTGTAGGTTCAACGCTGACCAGGGCTCAAGATTGACTCGGCCTTCCATCCTTCCGAGGTCAGTAAAACAAGTACCCAGCATGTTTGGGGCAAAATGCTAATTAACTTGTAAACACACACACACACATACACACACACGAGAGTGCACTAAGCACTATGGAGCGGTATATAAGTGTGATTGCTTTTGATTGCTTTGGTTTATACCTTTCATTGTCTAGTTCCCACTTCCTTCTTGGAACATGTGTGCAGAAAAAATCATAAATGAATTGGAAGAGGGCAAAGCCATGGCAAAAGCCATCATTTCTCAACATTTCTGCCCTCTAGTTATTCCGTTTGCTAAAGTGTGTGCCATGGGGAGGGGGGAGATGGGGTGAGTAGGGTGTATATACATGGTTTAAGGCAGGGATTTTCAACCTGCAGCCCGCAGCACAAGTGCCATGTGGTGGAGGACGG
Organism: Bradypodion pumilum; assembly: GCA_035047305.1. NCBI lineage: Eukaryota > Metazoa > Chordata > Lepidosauria > Squamata > Chamaeleonidae > Bradypodion > Bradypodion pumilum. The sequence continues at coordinate 276,604,795 of JAWDJD010000002.1, read as the reverse complement.
ACAAAATGGCTGTCCAGCCCCCGAAGCTGTCTGAGGGAGCGTGACCTGGGCCCCACCTTTAAAAGGTTGAGAACTCCTAGTTTAAGGCTCAATCTGGAAGCCCCCAGATTCACCTCTGTCTGCTCTGTTGCCAAGTTCTGGGAATGCCAAGTCTTGAGTTTCTCTGTCCATGTTGCTAATTCATTTGCTGCTTGGTTCCCTTCCTCCAGACATGGGAAGTTTCGAGGGGACTGAGAAACATCAGAGTGTCTCACATGGTGAAGCTGCTGTTGTCCGCGCTCCCCGCATCGCCAGCTTCCCTCGGCCGCAAGTCACATGGTTCCGTGATGGACGCAAAATCCCTCCCAGCAGCCGCATGTGAGTATGATAGCTAGTACAAGAAACAGCAACCAAGGTGCTTACGCTTCACCCACGAGAGCAAACCAGAGAGAGGGAGAAAGAGGAAGGGAGGGGGGTTCACCATCATCATAAACGTGCTGTATAAAGCAGGGATTATTGTATTATCCCATCCAGGAACAACACAGTCTCTCTGCAAATTGTTTCCCTCATTCCAGTTGTGCATCTGTGTTTCTCTGTTCTCTTCACGTTCGCTCTCCTGCTCTTCCCACCATTTCCATCTGTGGAGTATAACATGCAACTCCCTAGGGAGCTCCTAGTATGTTCCCTCATACTGATCAGTGTCCCCTCAGGAGCCATTGTGTTTAACAGCCTGTACTCCCGCCCTGTCTCTGAGGCACCACACAGCACTACAGGCAGACCCATTCCATTCAGTATGGGCTCTACCAGCCATATCACAGCAATTACATTTGATTAATATTCATAAGAAAGTTCAGAAAGGTCCTTCCTTTGAAAAGCAGGCTCGCAGCAGGGCCTGGGAGTGAGAAAATCCCATCTGATGAACACTGTTGGCTTGACCAACACAGCCGTCCATTCCCTCTGTCTTACAGTAAACCAGAAGTTGTACTCTCAGTGCTCCCTGGCTCTTGATGCTAGCAAGTGAAGATTCCTCTGTTTGTACCTAACAGACCTAAATTGTGGCCTATGATTGTGCAATTCATTGGGAATTGTTATTCAGTTTGGCCCACTGTGACTTTAAAAGCCTGTTAAAATTTTCCTCCTTGCCACCCAAACCAACCAGAGGCAAGGACGCATTGGCAGAACAGAGTGTAGGATGTCATCTTGCCACCCAAACCAACCAGAGGCAAGGACGCATTGGCAGGACAGTGTGTAGGATGTCATCAGCCAGGGTCATTCCTGCTGTTAGGCAAAGTGAGGCATCAACTCAGACAACAGGCAACAAGTGACAGCTCCACAACGGTTCCTTCTGAGCCTGCCAGGTCCTTCCTTCACTTGGGGGCAGACATGGCTTATTCTGTACTCACTCAACTGCCGTTGCTCTCAGGGGTTGTAGTAAAACCCTCTCCTATTGCCAGTCTTGAAGGCAGGTTCAGATACCCTTTCCAGTCAGGTGGAATGGAGGGAGACACCTTCTTGTTTTTACTTCAGAGAACATAATGGATCAGGCCATTATCCCGAATCAGACCAGGATGAAAGCATAAAGGTTATTGCAAAGACATTTCTATTCATAGAAACACACCTTGGTGGTTTTTTCTAAAGACCTTAACTAAGAGGACAAGGGTAATTGCTATATTATCTTTCCATTGTCCTTGCTGCCTTGACAAGAGTAGGACTTATATCTTTCCCTCACAACTCTTTATTAGTTGAATTTTTTTTTTGAATAGTAGACATGTTAGTCTGTCAGGCATATCAAAAAGCATGAGCAGTTGTCTTCTTCCAAGAGCCACTGTAGTGACCAAAGGAGATCCACTATCAGCTCCAGGGAAATCTGGCCACAGGCACCGTAGGATCATGGTATTCCATGTGAACTTGGGCATGTGTGCGCAAATTTCTTTTGGCTACGCCTCTGAAAACACAATCTATACAACATTCAGAATACTAACAGGCCAAGAGGCCAGCCAGATCCATCCTTAGAAAGGACACCAAGGACACCAGGCGAGAAGCTCAGCACTCACCTACTCTCCTCCACTTTCCCTTCCCTACCCCTCCCTCCCGACAGCGGAAAGGCAAGAGTCAGACACATTAAGCAGTGCTGTTTGTCTGAGAAATCCTGCCACGTCCCCTGTTAATGGGGAGAAAGTGCGAGGGAAAGCAGCTGAATGTGTCCTTGTTAAACTAACATTAAGGATGTTTAACAGATGTCTGAGGCACATCACATTAAGATCCGGAGATAGACTTGATAAACTAATGGCTTTGTTTATCGTATAGAAAATGAATTCGAAAGGAAAAGGCAGAAGCAGAGCAAGAAAGAGAGGGGGAAGAGAGAGTAAGAAGGGCATTCACTCTTTCTCGTTTTTGTTCAGCAATGAGGGAGGGAAAGACAGTTGTATCTTCCTACAAGGACAGACGCATTCATAGTGAGGTACTGTATAGCATTACCCCACCAGCAAAGGGGTTTTTAAAGAGTGGAAGCTTTCCCAGCAACCACCTCTCTACTTGCTTGAATGCTTGCTCACAGGCATAACTCTCCCAAAGGGTATGAAATTAAGGAGTGTGGAGCAGAGCTAGTATTCGGATGTGTGAATTGATGGCTCCATGTATTTGTGTTGGAACAGACATGTAGCCTACAGTCAAGAGAATGGGGAACCCAGAGAATGTTTCTATTCCTTCCTTTGAACAGCACCCACCCCTTACTCATCTCCCCCAAGGCAAAAACCTACCTTCCTCAACTTCTTGCCTGCTTCCTATTCATTCATTTCTCTCTTAGACACATTTTTGGAGCCATTTTGTCTGCTCCGGATTTTTTCTATGGCCTCTCTGTTGTTGTTTTTTTCCTGCTTGTCAGTCTGGCTTCCTTTAGAATCAATCTCAATAAAACTTATTGCTCAAGCTTTGATCTAGATCAGCGTTTCTCAACCTTTGGTTTTTGGACCTATTGTGTTTGGCCCTTATAAGCAATAGCCCAGACAACAATGAACAGAACAACAGGAGTTTATTAAATAGTCTTTCAGGTTTCGCTTACAAGGCGCTCCGGACATAAGATGGCTATACGAATCCCATGAAATCAGTCCCTCCAGAATCTGCCATAGAAGAGGCAATGCCTAAGCTACACTAAAAGCGGTAGCGTGTGGTGGAGACCCAGGCTTAGCACGTTACTGGCTACCTGTATGGAAATGGGTAGTATAGAACCAGTCCGGCCCCACCTTTGTTTACCCGTGGGGCTTATATAGTGTCTCCTCGGCGGTGGCTCCTTGATACAAAGTGGCGACCCACTGGATAAGCATAACCAACCTATCATAACAAGATATATATGTATTAACCAATGGGAAACAGGATCTAAAACTGTAACCAATCACAAGACTCTGATTAGCATAATGAGTGTGCTCAGAGAGGAAGATTTCATGCCAACTTTTAGCTCCTAATTTGGATGGCAGGAAACCGTCATTTTCTCTTTGCAAGGCGCTGCCTGCACAACTCGCAATTGTGCCTTAATACACAACAGGGCCTCAATTCCCAGAAGCCTAAGTCAATTCCCCAAAGCACTGATCAGCCAATGTACTGACTTAGGTTTCAGGGAACTGAAGTCCCCCTGTGGGGTGTGGGTCCCACTTTGGGAACCACGGTTTAGATAACATGCTGTGGTGTGCCCTCTGCCTTGGGTTTCCTAATAGCATGTGAGCCAACATAATAGAGCAATTAAACACTTCCATTTGTTAGGATGCTAGCCAGAATATGATAACTAGCTGACGTCCAGAATACACTGTGATTACCTTGACTCTGTTTTAAGGTGGTGGTGGCCTTGACCTTTAAAAGTCTTAAGAGGTCTGTAAGACAATTATCTATACCCGTGATGGCGAACCTTTTAGAGACTAAGTGCCCAAACTTAACAGATTGCCGTCCGTGCCACAGAGGGACAGTGGTGAACTCTGTGCTGGGGGAAGGAGGCAAGGCCATAGTCAGGGGGTGGGTAGGGTGGGCTTGGCCCACACTGATTTAGCAGTTTGCCCACCCTGGCAAAGTGTGCTTTCCCATAGGAATGCATTGAAAAGAGGCTTTGTTGCCCATCCCAAAAAATATTTGCCCACCCAAATCTAGAATCCTGGCTATGGCCATGGAGGGAGAAAGCATTCCCATTGGGCTGCTTGGCAGAGGGAAAGGGTGAACTCTGTGCTGGGGAATCGGTGCGCATGCCAATAAAGAGGGCTCTGAGTGCCCCCTCTGGCATGTGTACCACAGGTTCTCCATCACTAATGTATACCTTTGCCTGTATGAAACTACCCATTGTTTGTAATCACCATCTCCAGCCTTGCTCTGTGGGTCTCAAATAAGCTTGATTGAAGACTACTCAAAGCAGGGGCTCATCCACACTAGCAGCCTCAACATGGAGGTCTGTTGCTAGAACTATACAGCAAGCCCATCTCTGTGCTTTTAAGAGTACTTTGTGAATTATTTCCCCATTGGAGCATCCAGGTTAGTCTTGCAGCCAAAACAATAAAAAGCCAGTTGACATCTTAAAGACCAACACGTTTTATTTTGCATCAGCTTTCATTGACTGAAGTTGGTAGCATCTGATGTAGCAGATGTTAGCCTTTAAGGCTCCATTGCTCTTTGTTGTTTCTAAAAACAAATTTGTTTAAGAAGACCTTAAAATCTACACTGGATCAATCCAAAAGCCTCTCTAATCCAGCATCCCACTCACCAAGTCAACCAGTCAAACAGACTCTCAAACAGGGCACAGGCATGGTAGAATTCTTCTGCTCATGCTCTTTTTGTGATTTATTTTTTTAACCTGGGTAGGTTGACTTGTTTTTATATGTTGCTTGTTAGTTGTGTAGTTTTTAACCCTTCCTACACTACAGTTTTATTGTTACTATCACACTTATTGTTTGTATATTATTACAAGCCCCCATATGATGCTTTTCCTAAAAGGTTGAATGAAGATTAAATAATATGATATAATTACTATTGTTGAGAATTATTATGTCAGTCATGTCAGTTATTATTATGGGATGTGTCTATTATGTCATCCTTTGTAATGTGCACCATAATAATGGGCAAGGTGTTAACGTAAGTTGCTTAGGATGATAGACGGTAATAGAGGATCACATCAGATAGGATATGGGAGTGATTTCTCTTAAAGTAACCCTTCCATGCACACAGGAATCGCCCCAGCCTGGCTCCAAATAAGATAGCCATGGTGATGACCCAGAAAGGCAGAGTTTGAGTATGGAGCAGGGTCAGCTCATGACCTCTAGTACCTCATCAGATGCATGAAAATAGCTTGCTCTGGATTGTGGCAAAAAGCGGTCCAAAACACATACCATATTTCAGTCTGACCACACCTTTACCCAGCCAGCTCAATAGAGCTTATTCTGATGAAGAGTCATTCTCCAGGATCTCAGGGAGTGAATCTTCCCATCACATGTTGCCAGATTGTTTCAGCTGGCAAACCTTGGACACTGTATATTCAAAGTATATGCTCAAAATTTGACCTGTGGTTCTTTAATTGCAAGAGATCTTGTGGTGCAACACATTTCTGTTGAGAGATACATACATAGTGCAAACCCTTCCCCTCTTTGTGGGATTCCTATCCATTGGGGCTAAACCTGAGTACACAGAAAGAGCCTCCTCGAAGATTGTAGAATTTTTGAACCACAATCAGACATACCCTGGTACCATCATCCTTGTCTTGCTGGTTAATCTTTCTCACACTAGGTCAGGCGAAAGGAACTGCAGAATGAACTCATTAAAAGGTGCCTTTGTTTTGGCAGTTACACATCTGGCCTAGACATTGGAAGAAGAAGAATAGCTAAGCCACCCAGTGATGTGAACAGGGACTGGGTATTCTCTTTCACCCCACTAATGCCCCCCCCAGTGCAATCCTTGCCTTTTCACCTACTGGATTGAAAGGCAGTAGTTCAGGAGGAGTATGTAAAGAATTTCATTCAAGACACCACTGGAGTGGTGACTAAATTTCATGAGACACTGGTGATCAGCCTGACGGCATTGCTCTGTTTTGTCCCTGGCTATTCCTGGTTCATGCTAGCATGGCTGTTATCCACATACGCTACCGATACATACCCATGTTTGCACAACTCCCTGGGTGCAACAGTATGGGGTTTCTCAGGGGGTCAGTGATCTCCCCAATGCTGCTTAACAGCTATATGACATCAGGTGATATGCAGCCTGCTTTCATCAATAGATGCTTGCCTTGTTAGCTGGAAGGCTGGCAAGTTGGCAACTTGAGACCCGGGTACTACATGACGGATTGAGCTGTCCCAGCTCTTGGGTACATTAAAGGAGCCTCATTCAGGCGTCCCCTGAGCGGAGTTTCTCCAGCAAAAATCCTTTCAACCCAGAATAATTTCTGACATGAAATTATTATTATTAATAGGCTGATGACATGCAGCTCTATCTCTCCTTTTACACCTCACCAGTGGATGCCATCTAGAATCTTGAGGAGTGCCTATCGTCAGTTATAATGTGGTTGGAGAACATTTGGCTGAACCCAAATCTGGATAAAATGGAGGTCATGCTCTTCAGAGGCAATCAGTCTCTGGTTGAGCAGATTTCCCTTAGCCTACGGGGCATCACTCTCCCAATGAGGGACAGCATTTAACCAATTTCTGACTATAGAACATCAAGAGTCAGCAACAGTCAGTTCTACTTTTTTTCCTTCTGCGGTGCATTAGCCAGCTCCACTCACTCCTGGACCAAAAATCCCTGTTGATTCTGACCTCATAATCTCCAGAATTGACTATTGCAATACTCTTTATATGGGACCACCCTTTAGGCATGTATGGAAGCTTCAGCAGGTGCAAAATGCAGCTGCCAGGCTGATTGTTGGTATTAGCCAATTTGACCATATCACGCCAATCTTGGTTAGCTTGCATTGGCTACCCATGGTGTTCCTTGCCAGATTCAAGGTGTTGGTAATCATCTATAAAGCCCTTAACAGTTTGTAACCATATTATCTGAGGGAGTGTTTTTCCCTTAGAAATTATACCTGTTCATCCCAAATGCTCAGACTTCATGTTGCTTCCCTAAAAGAAGTGAGAAAGCCGTTGACTAGATCTAGAGCATTCTCAGCCATTGCCCCCAATATGTGGGATGAATTGGCAGTAGAAATTAGATCAGTGCCAACCTTACTGGCATTCCAGAAATTAGTATAAACATTTTTGTTCCATCAAGCTTTCCTGTCTTAATTCGTCAATTTTGTATTTTGTAAAATGTTTGTTTTAATTGATATGGTGTGCTTTATGAGGGAATGATTTGTTATTGTTATATTGTGTTTTATGGGATTTGACACATTGTAAGCCGCCCAAAGTGGTATTCTACCAGATAGGCAGGGTATAAGTTCACTAAATAAATAAATAAACTCTGCCAGAGAGAGAAAGAGAGAGAGAGAGAAATTGAAAGATTGAGATCTTGCATTACTTCCTTGGCTCCATAAAGTTAATAGGATGCCATGTAATGCAGCTAAGGAGTCTAAGCCAGAGATACAAAGAGAGACAACATCAGCCCTGCTAAGATGGAGAATTAGTCTTCCAAGGATAAGGTGCTATTGGAACAAAGTAGGCAATGCTCAGAAGCACAAAGAGCAAGCCATACAACTCGGTGACACACAGGAAACAATATACAGCAGGGGTGCCCAAATTATGGCCCATGGGCCAGATCCAGCCCCCGATGCCAATTCATACGGCCTCGTCGCTCCTGGTAGTGGAAGTAAAATGCGTAAAACATGCCATAGTTTGGGCACCCCTGGGTTAAGCAGAGAAAATGGCAGCTTAAAATCTATCTCATCCTGTTGCAAAACAGATTGTAAGGTGCAACCATGTGACGGGTCTGCTGAACCACGTGACCAACCCACTGAATCACATAACCGGCCCGCAGCCCGAAATGTTTGGTCACCCCTGATATACAGCCATGTTCACACTATATTTCTGTACTGACTTGGGTTGTACAAGCGTTGCTTGAGTGTTTGTTTAAAAGTGTCCCTGCACATATTACTTAATACAGTACTCCCATCAGAGTATGACACGGAACAGTAAATGAATATTATCTATTGTTGTAGCAATTTTCATTAAGACAGCAGCTCAGAAACTATTTCTTTGTCTATATCTGCACATGATTTGGCATAAGCGTTCGCACGCACATTATTATCTGGGAGCCATGTTGAATTTGCTGGTTTCTATTTTGTTTATAAATAATAGTAATGGTGATTTCTTGGCAATCGCTCAGTGGGCAAGGACACCTTCGCTTTGTCTGTGAGGGTGAAGTGAGAAGAAGAGAGATTCAAAAGCTACTGTGCTACTGAATAAAAGCTTTTGAAGAATTTTTCTCTTTCTCTCATTGAGCATATGCAAATTAGATTAAAGGTGATGAGCAGTAGAATACAAAGACGCTGCCGCCGCGCACGGACGTCCCCCCCCCCGCCCCCTGCCTCCGCCCTTCCCACCTGGGGGGAAGAAGAAGGAGATGTCGACGCCGGGACTTGCCAGCGCTCCCTGCTCGTTCCGGGAGCCCATGCGTGTTGCTGGAACCAGGGGGGGATTGTGGATGGGGTGGGAAGAGAGAGAGTTGGTTCTGCCAGCCAGGAAGGAGGGCAGCATTTCATCTAGGGAGGTTCCAGGGATCCATATAGGTGTTGTGACGGGCATGGGGCGGTATGGCGGGTACCGTGGGGCGGGCCGCACTCGGGGAATGCGGGCCCGATGTTTAAGTGCGGTCCCTCATTCCAGCCCTGCAGGTACATCTCTGGCCCCTGAGCAGCAGATCCACAGTGACCCCACCCTTAGGCTGCTGCTGGTGAATGCCAGATCGGTATGTAATAAGGCCCCCCTGATTCAAGATGCTATCCAGGAGGGGCTGGCCAACCTGGCATGCATCACCGAAACCTGGCTGACACCTGAAGATGGAGTACCTCTTTCGGATATGTGTCCAGCTGGGTTCGGTATCTGGCACCAGCCTAGAGGTGAGGGGAAGGGCGGTGGTGTCGCCATTGTTGCCAGGGAGTCCTTGGGAGTTGCTAGGGCCACTGCTCCACAAGTGTCTGGTTGTGAGGCCCTGCTTCTACGGTTGGGCCCCAAGGGTCAGTTGGGGATCTTACTCCTGTACCTGCCCCCTTGCAGGGTAAGGGATGCCCTGCCTGAGCTCCTCGAAGCCGCCTCGATGCTGGCGTTGGAGTTCCCGAGGCTCATGGTTCTGGGGGACTTCAACTTGCCATCGTTGGGGATGGCTTCTGAGGTGGCAAGGGAGTTCATGGCTTCCATGGCAGCCATGGGCCTGACTCAGGTAGTGCGGGGTCCGACCAGGGGCAGTGGTCACATGCCAGACTTAGTTTTCTTGTCGGAGCAGTGGCAGAGTGACCTGAGATTACAGGACTTAGCCACCTGTGCCATGGTCAGATCACTATCTGGTGACTCTTGACTTCCTGGGGGCGACGCTTCATCATAGGGAGGCAGGGCCTATTAAAATGGCCCGCCCTCTGCGACTAATGGATCCAGATGGATTCCAGAGGGAACTAGGGGATGTTCCTCTGGATCGGCTCCACGATTCACCCGAGGCACTTGTCGACCTGTGGAACAGGACGGCAACAGCAGCCTTGGATGAAATCGCGCCGCTGCGGCCTCTCCGCGCCCGTGGGGTTAGGTCATCCCCGTGGTTCACAGATGAACTGCGGGATCTCAAACGGGCAAAGAGACGCCTAGAGCGCCGCTGGGTGAAGACCCGGGATGACTCCGATTGGACACTGGCTAGAGCTGCTATTAGGGCCTACCTAGTGGCGATGGGGGTGGTGAGGCGGCAATACTTCACCACCCTTATTGCCCCCGCTGATAATCGCCCAGCCGCTCTGTTCCGGGTAACCAGGTCCCTCCTCGGTAGGGGGAGATCGGTGCCCGGTTGGCAGGGTTCGGCTGAGGACTTTGCTGACCATCTGGTGGAGAAAATCGATCGGATTCGTTCAGGACTGAGTCCCGGCGTGGATGGGGAGGGTCGGGGGGGTGCCGGAGCACAGTCTTGCTGTACGATCTGGGATCAGTTTGATCCTGTTGTCCCTGATGAAGTGGACAGGCTCCTTGCAGCTGTGCGTGCCACTACATGTCCTTTGGACCCCTGTCCCACCTGGTTGGTGAAAGCCTCCAGGGTGGGGACAGGTGGCTGGGTTGGGGCGATAATAAATGCATCCTTACGGGAGGGGGTATTTCCTGCTCCATTAAAACATGCTTTGGTGCGCCCCCTCCTGAAGAAAATATCCCTTGACCCAGCTGTCCTTAACAATTACAGGCCGGTTTCCAACCTGCCCTTTTTGGGTAAGGTTTTGGAGAAGGCGGTGGCGCGCCAGCTGCAGAGTGTCCTGGAGGAAGTGGATTATCTAGACCCCTTTCAATCAGGATTCAGGCCCGGGTATGGTACAGAGACGGCATTGGTCGCACTAATGGATGATCTCTGGCGGGAGCGGGACGGGGGTTATCCATCCGTCCTTGCTCTTCTTGACCTCTCAGCGGCCTTCGATACCGTCGACCACGGTATCCTTCTGGAACGGCTCAAAGGATTGGGGATCCAGGGCACTGTGTTGTCCTGGTTTTCCTCTTTTCTGGAGGGCCGTACCCAGTCGGTGTGGTTAGAGAGTGAGAGGTCCAGCCCTAGGTCCCTCAAGTTTGGGGTTCCTCACGGCCCTCTTATTTAACATCTACATGAAGCCACTGGGTGAGATCATTCGTTCCCACGGGGTGCGGTACCATCAGTACGCGGATGACACCCAGTTGTATATCTCGGCCCGTGGGGACCCCAGTGATGCTGTTGAAATCCTATCCGGATGCCTGGAGGCCATTGGGGTCTGGATGGGGGCCAATGGGCTTCGGCTGAATCCCAGCAAGACAGAGTGGCTGTGGATAAGGGGCCCCGTGTTATCCAGGGAGTTACCACCTTTGGTACTGGATGGGGCGGTTTTGCCCCAGACAGACCCAGTGCGCAACTTGGGGGTCCTTCTGGATTCACGGCTGCTGCTGGAAGAACAAGTGGCGGCTGTGGCCAGGAGGGCTTTTGCCCAACTTCGGGTGATTCGCCAATTGCGCACGCTCCTGGACCGGGGCTCCTTGCTTATGGTCACCCATGCTCTGGTTACTTCCCGACTAGATTATTGTAATGCGCTCTACATGGGGCTGCCCTTGACAACCATTTGGAGGTTGCAGCTGGTCCAGAATGCGGCAGCCCGGGTGGTGATGGGATGTGGGCGATATGCCCATGCCTCACCGCTACTTCGGGAGCTGCACTGGTTACCAGTTTGTCTCCGGGTGCAATTCAAGGTGCTGGTTTTGACCTTTAAAGCCCTATATGGCAGTGGGCCAGAATACCTTAGAGACCGCATCGTCCCAAGAGTGTCTGCCCGTCCAACTAGAGTGGACCGGAGGGGCTCTCTAATGGTGCCATCAGTTAGGGGTGCACATCTGTCTAGCACCCGAAGGAGGGCCTTCTCCGTGGCCGCACCAACTCTCTGGAACCTCCTGCCAACAGATGTAAGACTTCAAAGAGAATTGCTGCCCTTCAGGAAAGGATTGAAGACCTGGCTGGCAGGGCAGGTGTGGGGGGGGGCCCGAATGGGATCACGGTCCCCGCCTGCTGGCTTACGTAAAGAATTAAGAACTCTCTCTTCCTTTTTTAGAGTGGGTGGGATGGATGGGTGGGATAAGGGGTTTTTTAAGTGTTTTTATATGTTTTTAGAATTTGTTGTAATGCCGCCCTGAGTCGGGTTCTGCCTGAGTGGGCGGCATATATAAATACGACTAAATAAATAAATAAATAAATAAATAAATAAAATAAGAGGAAAATAAAGTCCTGTTTGACAAGTTGAACCAGATGTAACAGAAGGATTGAATTATCATAGCATACAATAGTTCTGGAGGGTAGGAAGATCTGAGCTATAATCATATGGATTTACCTATGCAAAATGTATCTGTCTGCCACTGGATCACATGTTCAGAAGAATGTGATTCATTCCAAACCCAAGTATCCCATCCCTAGTGAGGTGAAGAGAGATGAGCAGACGAATGCAAAGTCCCTTTGGGGGTGGTGAGAGAGATCCTTCCTATCACTGCCCCAAAAAGGACTTTGCATTCATCCGTTTGCAAAGTCCCCACTCATCCATTCGCAAAGTCCCTTTTGGTGGCGAGAGAGACCCATCCTCTCACTACCCCAAAAGGAAGTTTGCGAACGGATGAACATAAAGTGCCTTTTGAGGTGTTTTTACACTGTACGTATAGCACTGGTGATTGTAGGACAAAAAAGGTTACAAGCAGATATGCCAAAAGCTTCATTTTTTCTAAACACAGTAGTCAATGTGGCTATGCTAGCTGAAGTATTCTGGGGATGTAATCCGAAAAGGCCCCAAAATGATCCCAAGCCTGTATACAAAGTCATATGAATCCCTGTCACATTGCTTGCCTGTTTCAAAAAATTTCATTCCTCAGGATGACAACAAAAGACACTACATATTGCAAGAGAAATGGGAGTGTTTTATAGGAACTGTAAGAATGTGTGTGTAGTCCTCTGACCTGTTCCCAGTTCTTCAACTATGGTAAAGCATTTAGCATTACATCTGACCAGGTCATTCGAGTGGCTTATGCTAAAACACATTGACAGGAAAGCTGGCTAAATTGGTTGTATCCTCAGTTATAGAAACCCTTTCTTTACAGGTACAAAAGCAGTGGAAGGGGACAAAAAGTGTTTTGTTTGGGAAAACTTGTGGAAGGGAAAGTTTTGAAGATGTCTTCCTTCTCTATTGCTGTATGGCACTGCATCTTAATTCAGCCCGTATATGCGTTGTTGGTGGGTGGAATGCATGAACACACGCACACACACACTCAATATAGTAACCTCCTTCGGAAAACTACTTCTGCTTCATACGCATAGCAGAAAACCTACACATATTCTCATAGAATAAATATAAAATCATCTCATGCCCTCATAGAGTCAACACACATATACAGCTGGTTTTCTCTATCATGTACTAGCATTGTGGTAGAATTGAATATGTAACCTCCATTATGCAGGAAGTGAACTGTTTGCCTTTCCATTTGTGAATGCAGTTTGACGAGATAAAACTCCTTTATCACAAATTTAACTGTAAAATATATTTCCCTTCCCCCAGCCATTTTATACCTCCAGAAGATTAGATCATTCTTTTTTTAAAAAAAGGAAAATAAAAGAAAGCTATTAATCTATGAATTTCCAACGTGTTCTCCCTTCTGAATGCATAGCCACTGAGGTAATTTAAAGTTGGACACAAGAAATTGGGAAGATTATTATTTTACTTTGCTTTATATCTTTTCATTTGTGGTAAAATTAGCTTCAATGTTTAGTTTATATGTTTTAGCTGTCTTTCTCCATTAGGACCATTGTTACATGCAGAGCTTGGGAAAGGTGATATGTGGGTGGGTGTTTTGTGCACACGTGCACGTGCACATGCACACATCCATACATGCATTTGTTTCTGTGTGTGAAAGAAAGCAAGAATGGGTTTGCACGTCCATGTGTGCTTGTGTTGGAATACAATCCCTAAATTCTCTCTGCCTGAATAATGAGTGCCCAAGTGAGTTTTTGTCTAAAAAGTAACTTTTCCGAGTTCTGTTCCTGGCTTTTGAGACCTTGCCTGGTGGTATATCATGAAGAGGGAAGAAACCATTTAGGGCTTTAGTCTAACCCAGAGAATATCCCTTTCTCTCTCCAAAGTAACTTCTATGCCTGTATTTTATTTTGTTGCCAGAAATCAGTGTGAGGAGACAGATTTCAGGAAAAAGTGAAAGATTTTAATTATAGAAGCCCATGGTTTAGGTTGAGGTCCCCGAGTCAGAAATACCAGAAAATCTTAGGAGGGGAAAATCTATACCTTACCGCCACCACCAAGTCAACTAACACCCCATGAAGTACATAATTCACACACTTTATGTTATGGAGCTAAGTCAGCACTTACAGCCTACCCTTCTGAGAAGAACCATCTCATGTCTTGAAGCCATACTAATGTGGAACCCATTCTTTGTTGCTTTCAGAGCCATCACCCTGGAGAACACACTAGTGATCCTGTCAACAGTAGCACCAGACGCTGGAAGGTACTACGTGCAGGCTGTGAATGACAAGAATGGAGACAATAAAACCAGCCAACCCATTACACTCACTGTGGAGAGTAAGTGCCGTTTGGGTTAGGGTGGGAGGGACTGTTGATTTACAGTTGACTTTACTGACAAAGTTTCTACATTTTAGCAACTCTTTAGAAGGTAGAAAGTCAACAGGCACAAAAGAAAGATATTTTCCAACAAGACCCAACTTTTTGCCAGGAACCATCAGGAAACGATCTGTAGGGCTACATATTCTTCCACCCTCCATTTTAGATGCTTGAGCTGGTACCTGCTTGAGTGTATCAGTTAACTTTGCAGTCCTACATATTATTAGTTAATCATAAATCTCACTACAGTCAGTGTAGTATTTCCCAAGGAGAACCAGTGTGGTGTGGTGGACAGAACATTGGATTAGGACTCTGGAGATCCAGGATCTATTTCCCTCTGAGCCATGCAGCTCATGGGGTGACCATGGACTAGTCCCTTTCTCTCTGTCTGACATGTTTTTACAAGGCTGTTTTCGTAGGGTTGTTGGAAGAAAGGTAGGATCTAGGTATAACTTACAAACAATGTTTCAGCTTCAGTCTCTTTGTTGGCTCAGTGAACTGTTCTTGAGAGCAAGAGCCCGGAGAGGTCTAGCAAGGCTGTATAAGTAAATAAAGCACTTGCCCCACAAGGTCAAAATTCTGACTTAGGAGGAGTTGGTAAAGGTAACGGTCACCCTTCCTTGAAACCAGTCATATCCAACTTTAGGGTTCAGTGATCATCTCCATTTATAGCGAAAGAGCCAGCACTCTCTGCATTTGTAGATGTTTCCGTGGACATATGGCAAGCAAGACTAGACATGACTAGACTAGATGTAGTGCAAGGAATGCTGTTTACCTTCCCACCAAAGTAGTAACTATTTATCCACTTGCAATTTATTGCTTTTGAACTGCGAGGTTGGCAGAAGCTGGGACAGAGAGGGAGCTCACTTCATTATGCAGTACTTAGGTCTTGAACTGCTGACCTGCCAACCTTCCAGTCATCAAGTTTAGCATCTTAACCACTAAGCCACTGCAGCCCTAGGAAGAGAAACTTTAGCCTAAAAACTGCAACTCAGTGTAAGGCAGACTGAGAATATGGTTTGTGTCCTTGGTGTTTCTCTTATAGACCAGTCTGTCCCTAAAACTCAGTCTGTCACTAGCATCTCTTTTGCATCTGGCTTCTCTGTTGCATTGGGTGGTTCAGAAGCAAATTTAATTTGTAGTAAATCTCTGGCAAAGCTCCAATTCCTGCTGACTAAACATTTCTGCCGACTCCGAATTTATTTAGACATTTTCAGCTGCAGCTACAAGAGCCGGGTGGCTCTTGTAAATACAGTACATCACTAGCTCAGGCCCCCATTAGAATAATAGATTATGAGAGTCGGAAAGGGGCCTATGAAGCCATTGAGTGCTACCCCCTCCTCAACACAGGAGTCCACATCAAAGTATATTTGATAGATAATTGTCCAATTTTTTTTTTCTTGAATGCATCCAGCACTGGAATGTTCAGCACCTCCTGAAGTATTTGCTTCCACCATCGTACTTGCTCTGACAGTTAGAACGTTTTCCCTGATGTTCAACAAAAATCAGACTTCCTATTACAGTAATGGTGAACCTTTTAGAAACCGTGTGCCCAAACTCAACAGGCTGCCATCCGTGCCACAGAGGGGCAGGGCGAACTCTGTGCTGGGGGAGGGAGGAAGCACTCTCATTGGGCTGCTGGGCAGAAGAGCAGGGTGAACTTTGTGCTGGGGCATCAGCACGTGTGCCCACAGAGAAGGCTCTGAGCGCCTCTTCTGGCATGCTTGCCATAGGTTCACCACCACTGTCCTATAACATGCCCATTATTGGGTGTGTCCTGAAATCTGGGATGATCAAGAACAGATCCTGCTCTTCCTTTGTAAGGAGATGTTGAAAAGCTCTCTCATATCTCTTGTCAAAGCTAAGCATGCCCATTTTCCCCAGTCTTTCTTCATACGGCTTCGTTTCCAGTCCCCTGATTATACTTGTTGCCCTCCTCTGAACTTGTTCCAGTTTTTTTGCATCCTTCTTAAAGTGCAATGTCCAGAACACAGTATTCAAGTTGAATAGAGGGGAATTAATACTTCACATGTTTTTGAGACAATATTTCTGTTAAGGCAGCCTAAAACAGCACTGGTCTTTTTTTCAGCCACATTGCACTGTTGGCTGATATTCAGTGTGTGATCTACAACAACTCCAAAATCCTCCTCACATGAAGTATTACTGAACCAAGTATCCCTCATCTTCTAGCTGTGAGCTTGGTTTCCCCCACTAGATGCAGAACCTTGCACTTATCCCTGTTAAATTTCATTCTGTTGTTTTCAGCCCAGTGCTCAAATGTTATCAAGATCTTTTTGAATTTTGTTTCTGTCTCCCAGGGTATTAGTTGTTCCAGCTCATTTGGTGCCATCTGCAAATTGGACAAGCATGCTCTGCAGTCTCTCATCCAAATCATTACTAAAAAAAATGTTGAAAAGCATTGCGCTTAGGACTGAGCCTTATGTTACACTGCTTGTTACCGCCTTCCAGTTTGAGAAGGAGCTATTGATAAGCACTCTCTGAGTGTGAAAGAACCATTGATAAGCATTCCCTGAGTACATTTTTCCTGGCCACACCATCCAAACAGTCACCTGGCAGCTGGGATGCTTGGAAGCAATGTAAATACAGCATTGCTTAGAAGCTCTCTACTCTGAGGGAATTTTCCCAGCACAAGTGAAATCCACATGAACTGTCCCTCTCAATTCCTCAGACCCGCCCGAAGGTTCTTACTTCATGACTGTTTTAATGTCTCCCAGACTTAGCTTTCTATCCCCCTCCCCTTTCTTTGTCCCATTAATCTGGAGTGCTAGGCCTGTGTGTGCAATAAACATCATAGTGCATGCCTTTATGGATTTAGCTATATTAGCAGCCTCGCAATCATGGCCAACACATGAGGAGGGGCAATGTTTATCACTGCAATTATTTTGTTTTATGCATGTACCCTGCCGCCACTTCTGTGCTTTCTCTTCTTCCCTCTGTAATGCCAACTGCTGATGTCCAACTGGGGACAGAGGTGAGCAGCTGGCAGAACTGTGTAGAATTTCATGGTTGAAATGGGTATTGGATGTTAAATATGCCTTCAGACTTCTGGAGCTCAGTAAGGGAAGTGAAAGCCGTGTCCTGTAACCTGCTTCCATCTTGTTGTACTGCCTGGACAGCTTGTGTAAATTCCATCCTTTCTATGGTGCCAGATTGGTTTCTGCCAATTTTTGACCCTCTACACCCCCCAACCCCGGCAACACGCTACTGTCACTCATAGCTTCTGGGAGGCTTTAGGGAAAGATTTGAATTGAATCCTATGTGTATCATGCTGGAAGCAGAAGAGACATAGGGAGAAGGTCGCATAGATTTCTCCTTCATAGTACAGTAATACCTCATACAAAGTCCGCTTCTTACAACATCAAATTCATACAACATCGCCTAATTTCTTGAAAAAAGTTACCTCATACAAAGTCGCTCGACTTTGTATGAGGCATTGGGTTTTTCCCAGGTTGCATTGTGCCTGGGCAGTATAAAAGGCAGGACACATGCGTGCATTGCTCTTGCGGGTTTCACACGAGGCAGAGAGTGTTTAGGAGTGGTTTTGAGCACGATTTTGGATTTTTTGATTTTATTTTTATTTTTGTCAGAATTTTTAGAAGTATTCCTGGTTTTTTTGCAGCATTCTTCAGGTTCTTGGACAATCAGGGTTGTTTGACATGTTTTTTTTAATGCATTCAGCCTTTAGACAATGATTTCTTAAAGTTCTGTCAGTTTCCTGTCTGTTTCCTTGACTTTGCCCTGAAGTCTATGCTGTTACAGTACAAAGTATCTCTATGGAAATGACGTTGTACGAGGCATCACGGCTAGGATTTTGCATGCCTCATACAAAGTCCAAATCCGTATAAAGTCCAAACTTGTGGAACCAAGTTTGGACGTTGTATGAGGTATCACTGTATGCTTCTTCCCGTGGTTACTGTTTCATTCATCAAACTGGGAGGCTGAGAAAGGGCAGGGATATTGCTTTGTTAATTGGCCGGGGGTGGTGGTGGTAGTGAATGGGACAGGAAGGGCAAGAGCAAAACAGAAGAGGAAGAAAGTGTGGAATTTAGAGAGGGTTGGCCAGGAGAATCAGCTGCTGTTTCTTGGCTCCGTTCAAGGCTTGCAGGCTGAGCAGTTTTGGTCTATTTGCACAACTGCTAACCAGGTAGAGTTGTGGATGGGGGAGGGGGGTCTCCATTCCAGCAGGGTGAAATGAATAATGAGGTGAGTAAAAATGAAATAGAGTACCTGCCAAACACTGTGATTTTCTTCTGCTGTTTCTACTATTTGCTTGGTGAAAAGATAATCTGCTTTCTCCTGGGGATGCAAGCAAGGGCACTGCTGCTCCATCTCTTCATGATTAACTATCTCATTCACCATTTTCCTCTGAGATTTCACCAGCCTTTGTTCTTTTTCCCCCCAAGCCTGTCCTCCCAACCACAAAGGTTCAAATTTTGCAAACAGAGTTCAGCAGCCAGTCATAGACCTTTGCGCTCTCCAACTGCATCATATCATGCACAAAAGTCTGGGCTTGGCTGTGTGGAAAGCTTGGGTACCCTGGGGCCTGTGAGCAAGATGGCTTGGATAAATGGTCTCGAGTGTAGCAGAACCAAAGGCAAATGTAAGCAGAAATCCATTGCTGCAAATAAATGTCTCCTCCTCTAGTTGTCATCGGCTGCTACTTGTGTCTGAGTACTGTATATGTTTTCCTGAAAGTCATTTTCACAGTTGATGGATGAAAAGAGAATGACAAACATGAAAAATGCCATTTGTATGAATTTGTCTTCTACTACACCCCTCAAATAACTGCCCTGGTGGGCTCCTGTTGAACTCTCTTTATGAAGGCTATACACTGGGGTACAGGGGACGGAGAAACAATTCTTGCAGGATTTCTCTGGATGGGAGCAGTTCAATCGGTGAAAGCTCATCCTTGGGTTGCACCCAAAGAGCATAAGAGAAAAAGTGTGAGTGTGCCATCACAATTGTGCCATTGAGCATTTTGAGAGCCTGGAAGTTTGGCATGGTGCGGCACTGATTGGCTAGACTCAAGTCTAGTGAATCTGAAGGTCTAGCCAATCTGAAAGTTGGCATTTTTATTCAAGCCTGCTGGGGCTCTGTGGTTCTAGAGTGGGAATGCTCAGGACAAACGGGAAGACTTGACTGTAGGCTGAAGAAACACCTCCAGGCCTTTCAGTTGAATGAATAAGCTTTAGCAAGGTGTCTCTGCTTTGCCCCAAGTGCCTTCCCATTGTTAAGGGTAGCATGGTGTTCCTCATAAGCACACATCTTAGAGGAGCGGGAGGAGCAATTTGCCTATGACATTTACTGCAGCCTTCAAATGTTCTACCTTGCATGTGAGCCACTGAAACCTCCTTCATTTCTCTCCAGATGTAGGTGGTCCAGCTGATCCCATTGCACCAACCATCATTATTCCACCCCGCAACACTAGTGTAATCTCGGGCACTTCGGAAGTGACCTTGGAGTGCGTTGCCAATGCTAGGTAAGCTTCCACCTGATTTCTGTGCCCTACAATGGTGGTTGACAAGAATGTTTAGCCACTCAAGCTTTGAAGGTAATCCCATCGTCAGTTGAAAGTATGCTTTCCCATGGAGCGTGAGACCCATAAAAGGCTCTTGCTTGGATTCACTGACATCTCTAGAAATGGACAGAGGTACTAATTCATGATGGCAAAACTCTCATCTGGAGATATGGCTTGTTAGATCATCAGAGTCCTCATCTTCGAGGCTGCATAGAACCAAAACTCGCACAGTGCTATGCCATCCTTGGATACCATCAATTGTTTTGTGTGTGTGTATGTTTCTGGTTTTAACTTGTGTACACTGCCCAGAGTGGGAAAACATCCCAGATGGGTGGTATATAAAATTGATTGATTGATTGATGGCCTATATAAATGGAAATGCTATCTATCACCAATGATTAGCACTTTATTGTTTGTGTGCATAAAATGAAACAAGCCTAATGCAAGAAGAATAGGCTCATGGAGTCACTTGCTGGGTGGTAAATCAATATTTCCAGAAATCCGACTGGTGCAGTGAGTTTACTCTAATTGACACTAGCAGATGGATTTAGACCTTTTGTCTTTTCCCTCTGCCCGGTTTGATGCATTTACTGTTGAAGTGGGATATTGGGCATGCTTTTTGCCGCACTGTAGAGCTCTTTGGGGTCCTGGTTGACACCGGCCCCATGGAATAGTGGGGGGGCCTTCCTCACAGGATTATCTGCTAACTAGGCCGCTTATTAAGCTGCACATCATCTGGAAGAAGGGCGGGATTCCCGTGTCTACCGGCATCAGTGACTTCAATCGGCGCCTGACTATTCTCCACCCCTCCCTGAGTGACAGCGGCTACTATGAATGTGAAGCTGTGCTCCGCAGTAGCAGCGTGCCCTCTGTCATCCGTGGAGCCTATCTCTCTGTGCTGGGTAAGGACGAAACAACAACTAACATAGATCCCAGGGATTTCCATGAGTCTGACCCCCCCCCCTTTGCCCAACTACTGGCTCTGTCAAGTCATAGGACCACCTAAGGTCTCCATCCAGTTTTACCCCTGTCCCAGGGATGTTGTCCAGCCTGCCCCAGCTTCTTTCCCTACCTGACAAGTGTTGCTTGTCCAGCTGTCAAGCACCAGAAGAAGTAGGTTGTTTTTAAAGTGGAAACTGAGCTAATGCACCAAACTTGAAAAGTTTATTTTTGGGGCTATAGCTGCCAGAATTCCACAGCCAGGGTGGGCAATGCCTTCCCCCCACCCCCGCCAAAAAAAAATAACTTTTCCAAACTGTGTTCTTTGTTGGCTGTGGAACATCAGACTGTGAGCAGGCAGCTGCCTTTTATAATCTTCTACTTCCTCCCCCCCCTGCCCCCGCCCCAGAGCACAAACACAATGCCCAGGGTTGTGTTATTACCTTTTGAATTGGTTTGAAACTTCAGGTAGTAGCTGCACAACCTTGTGTTCTTGTGTCCAGGATAAGAGTCCAGCTCCAAAGTAAATGGAGGTGGTTATGGTGTGGCAGGAGCTCCTGGAATGGATTATGGTTACAGCAGATGGCAAAGGAAGGAGTACTTGTTTTGCCATCCTTCCCAATCGCTTACCTGAGATGGAAGCCTCAAGGTAGTAATCTTAGCTCCCCAGTGGCCAGAATCCTCAGAAGCCCCGTTGTCAGAATACAGTGGTACCTCATACAACGATTTTAATCTGTTCCATGGGGCTCGTTGTTGTACGAAACAACTGCTATACGATACATGCATTGTATAGTGATTTTCCCTATGGGATGCATCGTACAACGATTTGTTTTGCTAAGTGTTTTTCCCATTGAAAAATTGTTGTACGATTTGTTTCCATAGGGAAAATTGTTATGCGAGACACTATTTCCCCCAAAAACCTAATTGTTATGCGATTTTATTGCTATATGGGGCGATTGTTGTATGAGGTTCCACTGTAGTTATACTGTACCTGCTTAACACATATTGACCTAAATCTGAATGATGAATGATGCTAATTATGAAGTTCTCCGTCCAATACTTGATTTCTTGCTGGATCTCACAAGTGGTGCACTACTAGGAATTCATTCAGGGACTCATCAATTAGTAGCTATTAATTCCCAATTTACACCATTACACTGACACAGGTGTCAATATGCCTGTGTAATTCTGTTGGGTATTGGGGTGCAGCTACATTAGCACAACTTATGGATAATTTTTTGGATCCAAATCACATCATGAGTCCACCAGACTGAACATATTGCAACCTCACCAGAATGAAAGCTGGTCTCACAGAAGAGTTCTTCT
Organism: Bradypodion pumilum; assembly: GCA_035047305.1. NCBI lineage: Eukaryota > Metazoa > Chordata > Lepidosauria > Squamata > Chamaeleonidae > Bradypodion > Bradypodion pumilum. Next base: position 276,582,752 of record JAWDJD010000002.1, on the reverse strand, counting down.
TCTTCTCCACCACCTCTACCCAGTCCTTTTGGCTGGACATGCTACAGGTTGAACCCGGGACTTTCTATAGGCAAAGCAAGAAGTCTTACCCCTAACCTACAGCAGTTTCCTATATAAAGGGAAATTCTGTTAACAGTTCAATGTGAAAAAGCAAAGCAATCACACTTATATACTGCCCCATTGCACTTAGTATGCTCTCTGAGCGGTTCACAAGTTAATTAGCATTTTGCCCCCATCATGCTGAGTACTCATTCTACCGACCTCGGAAGGATGGAAGGCTGAGTCAACCTTGACCCCTGGTCAGGATTGAACTTACAACTTTTTGATTGCAGTACAGCAGTTTAACCACTGCGGCACATCTGTGTCTTTCTTACAGAGCCCCCCCAGTTTACCAAAGAACCAGAGAGACACATCACGGCTGAAATGGAGAAGGTGGTACAGATACCGTGCCAAGCCAAAGGTAATTTTTTTTCTTTCTCATTTAGCCTGCTGGGAAACTGCTTGATCAATCCAGTTTCAAGCCAGGGCAGGCTGAAATAATCTTTCAAGTCTTGTACCTGCTCTACCAAAAATGCAAACATCATTGAACAAGCCAGTTTTCTATCAGAAACTACGCTTAACAAATAGGGTGAGTGAAGATTGAAATCATGTCAACAGCTATGTTGTCTAAGGGGGGGGAAACAGATTTATCTCAAGAAAGAAAATGCAAACTTAGAATTGCATATCATAGTAGATATTTTTTAAAAATGGTTGGCCCAAGTTAGGCATTTTAAAAACCTCTGGAGAGCATATGACCTGAACAAACAAAAAGGTATCATCCCACAACTGAAGATGCATTAAAGTAGGTGCCAAGCGAGCATCTCCAGGTGAAAATTTATGTAAAGAGGATGCCTTAACTTTGCAGATCTTGGCATTGGAGATGGAGACTATGGAAGCAGGCTATTTATACAAATGTTAGTGAATCCTGAAGGGCTTAAATAACTATCAAGGCTTCTTAATAAGTCAGTTTTCTGCAATGTCTTGGGCATATAAAATAGCTGCCTTGCTTGACTATACTCTGACCTCTGGCCTAGAAGCAGTTCTTTGCATTTCTATAACAGACAGCCAGACAACTAATCACCCTGGCTCTGGTCTGAAGTGTTAAGTAATTGACATCCCAATAGCCCCAGTCCTGTGTTAATGATGTATCCTCATTTTGTCTATTGTCTATAACCTTACCCAGCCATGACCTCCACATCACCGCCACAGGGATTTGTATAAATACAGATGAGACTGTATGAGTACCCGTGTGATTAAAGGGAAGGATATTGATCCATGAAGGCTCACACTGAAACTATTGTTAGGGTTGGACTTCACTGGCCTGTTTGGTGCAGAACATGCTATCTAAGTAAGACCTTTGAGGTTGCAGGGATGAGCAAAATGCCATTTGGTGCAATCCCCAAATGGCATATTGACCTCAAGCAACCTTATTCCCAATATTGTCTAGTGTGAATCAGGCCACTTCAGGCTACCAGCAAATTGAACAATAAAATTAATTGTTTTACTCTGCTAGACCATTGCTGATGTGCTGAATCACTTAAAAAATTTAAAAAATTATTTGCCTTGTGTACAGTATATAGCATCAAGTCAAGAAAATGCCTGCAGCCACAGTTTCAACACACACACACACACACACACACACACACACACACACACACACACACACACACACACACACACACACACACACACGAGTGTTGCCAAAATTCATCAATGGCTCTCGTTAGCTGGCTTGCATCTAGCAGATCATAAGACTGAGGCAGTTCTTGTGGCCAGGAGGAAAGCTAGGGAGACCATAACCCTTACTGTTGGAGGATGCAGTATACTCTCACAGCTGTCACTATGATATCTGGGTGCAAATGCTTGGGACATCGTGCATGCAACAAATAACCTTGATGTACCATAGGAGTGCCCTGTGGGTGGCTCGGGCATTTCAAACAGTCTCGTATGATTCCATGTGTGTCATTGCTGATATGATGGCGATCCATCTGATGGCAGAGGAATGGGCGAAGATTTATTTATTTATTTATTTATTTATTTATTTATTTATTTATTTATTTATTTATTTATTTATTTATTTTTGCACATTTATATCCCGCCCTCCTGGTGGGTACGCCACTCAGGGTGGCTAACAATATAATAAAAATTACAATAAAAACAATTCAATGACAATAACTAAAAACAAACCTAACACCCCAATTAAAACCAGCATTAAAACACAAACAAATCATCATTTTAGAAAAACCACCCCCACCCTAGCCCTGTTAAAACAGAATAACCAAGCCTGTGGGGCAGCCCCTCACATAGGCTAAATCAGCCACCGGGCCTGACTGGTAGAGTCAAGCGTGCCCCAAACTTGCTGCAAGAGCCATGTCTTCAACCTCTTTCTAAAGGGGAGTAGATCCGTCTGACAACGAAAATCAGGTGGTAAGAGGTTCCACAGGGCTGGGGCAGACACGGAAAAGGCTCTTTTCCTGGTCCCAATAAGATGTACTTCTTTCACTGATGGGACCACCAGTGAACCCCTCCTGTCTGCCCTAGTAGGACGGGCTGAATTCCTTGTGGTGACGTGGTCTCTTAGGTAACCTGGTCCAATGCCATGAAGGGCTTTAAAGGTCAAAACCAGCACCTTGAATTGCACCCGGAGGCACACCGGCAACCAGTGCAGCTCCCGGAGAAGTGGTGAGGCGCAAGCATAACGCCCGCACCCCATCACGACCCGGGCAGCTGCATTCTGGACCAGCTGAAGCCTCCAAATAGTCACCAAGGGCAGCCCCATGTAGAGAACATTACAATAATCCAATCTGGAGGTGACCAGAGCATGAGTGACCATGAGCAAGGAGTCTCGCGAAGGCGAGAAAATCAGGTGATGGAACGATGCACAATTGTTACGGAAGCCAGGATAGAGATGGTGGCAACAGATCTGGGATACATTGACCAAGGGATGGTGGACTCATCGTCTCATCCCAGACATTAATGCATGGTCAACAAGACAGCATGGAGAGGTGGATTATTATCTCACACAGCTGTTGACGGGGCATGGCTGCTTCAGAGCCAACCATCACCATTTTAGGCTGGATGATGATGCTTCATGCCCCGTTTGCCAGCCTGTACAGGAAGACGTGGAGCACGTGTTTTTTCACTGTCCACGCTTTGATGCAGAATGGAAAATTCTACAGGCGCATCTTTGACGACAGTTGTTTCTGGAATACATCATCGGCGAGATGTTGAGCAGGGAGACTACCTCGGTCACAGTGTCCAATTATGCAGCCAATTATGGTCTAGCAGATTCAAAACAAAATTAACTTCACTTCCCCTACTCCTCCACAGAAGAGCAGGAGAAGTGTTCAATTTGCCCATATCTTGAAGTCGCTCACTTTTTAAATCACTTTACAATATCAGATATTGACACAGAAGGGGTCTTTGATAGCTGCAAGGCTTAATTTTGTCCATTCCCGGTCATTACATGTGCTGGGAATAGATTGAATCAGAACACACCTACCCATGCTAGAAAAGTAGAAGCCCTTGTTAGGGCCTAAGAAAGACTTGGGGTGGGGCTCTCTGGGGGTGGGAAGGTCTGATCCTATGAGCACATCATGTGATTGCTGTAAGAAAGCAAAGCAGGACATCAAACAGCAGGGCAAATGCCTGTCTGATCAAGCCCGTAGTCTTGAAGCTACCCCTTCCTGTGCCCCACCTTTTCCTCCCTTTAATTTTGTCTGCATGCTGAAACAGACCGACATAGCTACCTCTTTGGAAATCATCACTGAGGAGTCTTAAAAACAGGATGCCAAGTGTAGTGCTTTATCCCTAAGGGGATCAGGTTTGACTTAATGGTTCCTTCTATGTTGAAATGGTATATAAGAAGGTCCTGAGGCCACATCTGGTCTTCTGCACCTCTGATTTTACTGAGGAAGTATCCCTGTTCCGCTGTCACAGCAAAAAGGTTTAATAGTTTAGTGTGCCACCTTAAAAGCAACAAATTTCATTTGGCATGAGTTTTATATATGTCATAAAATTGCCTCGGATGAATTGGGCTTCATTCCATAAGAGCTTACTTTATTGTTGATTCATCATGAGACTGATTTTTTTTTACAGGAGAACAAATATGACATAGTGTTAAAACTTTTGACCAGAGTGTTAGAGGAAGATCAAGCTACAGGACTTTTCCCAGGTTCATTTGCAAATCAATTCACTTGTATCATTCTATAGAGATGATGATGCCTCTTTCCTTTTTGGATGCCAGTGTTGTAAACCAAGGTGTATTCTATATATTCCTTGGAAACACAGTGTATGTCAGTGGCAAAAGGGAAGCTGTGTGGGTTGGAGGTTTGCAAAGTACAGCCGTAGCGTACAAAACAGAGGAGAACAAAGAAAAAAACAGAATAAACCTTGTGATATCAAAATTTCAGTAATAGAAAAACACAACAAGGAAGGAGGGTAATGCATGTAAAAGAGAGCTTTTGTGCTCTTCTGGTTGCCTAATGGCACCTTCTAGGTCTGGCCAGGTTATCCCACTGTGGTAATAGAGTAGACCATACTGCTAGCAACTCAACACCAAGTGTCAGGCAGCGGTTAACTAACATGACAACCCTGAGGACTAACAGTTTGGTTGCCGAAGTCCACAGAGAAGGGTGATGGTCACCAAGTGGAATAAATCCCACTTGAATCCATCTTGATGGAGGGCAGCAGCTTCATCAATGCTGACCTGTGGCCGAGGAGGACTTTGCATGCCAAAAGGGCTCAAGACCAGAAAGTGACTCGCAGAACTGGATCAGTGGTACGGGTGTCATGCTGTGATGTGTAAGGCAGATGAAAGGCCACTGCATTATATTCTCAGGACATTCTTCATGGCCGATTGCCATGATGATTACCTATATTCAGATTTGGATATGGCAGAAGAAGAATGGCACCTCATCTGATCATGCATTCTTTTTTCCTTTGCTTTTCTCTGAAATGTTTCAGGTAGTTCCCATTGGTTTATGATACCTACCAAAATGCAGTTTAAAAAAGCCCAAAACTTCCTATTGCAGGTGTACCTCCACCCAGCATGTTCTGGTACAAGGATGCCGTGCTGCTCAGAGTGGAGAAGCTTGCCCGTTTCCACCTTCTCGCCAATGGGAGCCTGCAGATCAGCGGGTTGGAGCCAGATGATACAGGCATGTTCCAGTGTTTTGCCCGGAACGCTGCTGGAGAAGTGCAGTCCTCCACATACCTGGCTGTCACAAGTAGGTATCCATGAGTGGTTTTCTCAGGGGTTTATTCTACAGGCATGCAGGAAGAATTAGCAATAGTAATTACAGTACACCTATGTACCTTTCCCCCCCCCCCAATAGTGCTTAGAGCACTCTCTGGGTGGTTCACAAGGTAATTAGCATTTTCCCCCATATGCTGGGCCCTCATATTACTGACCTTGGAAGGATGAGTCAACCTTGACCCTTGATGGAACTCACAGTACTGTATCAGTGGTTTTGGCTGCAATATAGCAGTTTAACCACTGCACCACCAGGGCTCTGAGTTCTGTTTCAGATTGCTGTTGATTGGAATTTGTCAGGTTTCAAAGGCAGGAAGGGGGAAAAGCAGAAAATACATCTGCTTTTGGATCCCACACCCCATCCCCAGGGTTATGCGTAGGTCCTACCATTAAGTGTTGACTAGTGGTGAGAAAGAAGCCTTTTTCACTGGGGAGATCTCTTGCAGGAACCATAGAAGCAGTTCAAAAAGGTGGTCAACAGTCTTACAGGAAATGGGGAGGAACTCTAGGCAAGCATGGGGAAGGTTCTGTGAGACATGGTTGTCCCTTGGGTAGTGGAGTATTGGGTCCTGGGAGAAGGCCCAATCAGGGCCAATCTTTCAGGCGTTCGACAGGAGGAAGAGATTTTTTGTTGTGTTGTGTTGTTTTGTTTGCTGTGTCACAAAACAAAACAGATAAAAATGTAGAGGGTCTTTCTCGAATAGGGAAATCCATTTTCAAGGTTAGGGAAGATTACGAAGCTTCTTGCGGCACACGACAATTCTCATAGTAAGCAACATTCCAGATATATTCTGAGGTCTTATTGTCAGGGCTCCTTCCCACTTTTTGATTTCAGAAGTGTTGGGTTCAGAGTCAGGGGAGAATTAAAATTTTAAATGTATTTTTTTTTAAATGGCTAGAATCCTGTTGGCATTCATGCATGATTTGCCTAACTTGCGACAGCTAATTGTAGCTAATTGACAAGGTGCTGGGGTGTATTGCTTTTGTGTATTGAATCATGTGATTGTGATACACCCTCAGCATCTTATTAATCAGCTGCAGTTAGCTTTGGGAAGTTATGTAAAGCTTATTGCAAACACCCATAGGATTGTGGTCAATGTTTCATTGTGTTGGCTGCTCAGCAATTGCAAACCTTTCTCCCAGGCATTTCCTCAGGTCTCTCTCCCCACTACAGGTATTGCCCCCAACATAACCAAAGTACCTCTGGACAGCACAGTGATTGATGGAATGGCAGTGGTACTCAGCTGTGAAACCTCGGGGGCTCCCAGACCAGCTATCACCTGGCAGAAAGGTAATAGTGAGTTGGGAACTCTTCCCCCCTTTTTTTTAACACAACTGTTTTAGGAGTCAGGCATGGAAGTAAGAAGACAGAGCATATGCTTTGCAAGCAAAGGGCCACTGGTTTAATTCCCGGCATCTCTGATTTGCAAAGAAAGGAATCTCACATAGCAGATGACGAGAAAGACCATATCTTGGAGCCCTGAGTGGCTACTGCCACGAGTAGACTGCCCAGGCTAAAATATTTATTTATTTATTTATTTATTTATTTATTTTTCATGCTTATATACCGCCCACTCAGGTACAACCCAACTCAGGGCGGTTTACATAGCGGACAGTAAATACATAAAAGACACATGATAAAAAAGTTAAAAGTTTTAAAAAAAAACCACCCCTAAAAGGTGCGCAAGAACCGAAGGGACCTTGGGGGAAGGCACACTTCTCTATACCAACCACCCAACGGTACCCCCATCCCCACCCGCACCCCAAACTTGGCCCGCCAGCCAGTTCTTTAGTTCCTTCCTAAAGGGCAACAACTCCGTCTGGAGACGCAATTCCACAGGCAGGAGGTTCCAAAGGGCCGGTGCGGACACGGAGAAGGCCCTCCTCCTTGTGCCAGAGAGGCGAGCCCCCCTGGCTGATGGCACAATTAGAGAGCCCCTCCGGTCCGCTCTGGTTGGACGGACAGACGTCCTTAGGGCCATGCGGTCTCTAAGATACCCTGGTCCACTACCATGTAGGGCTTTAAAGGTCAAAACCAGCACCTTGAATTGCACCCGGAGACAAACTGGTAACCAGTGCTGCCCCCGAAGCAGTGGTGAGGCATGGGCATAACGTCCACACCCCATCACCACCCGGGCCGTGGCATTCTGGACCAGCTGCAGCCTCCGAATGGTCATCAAGGGCAGCCCCATGTAGAGCGCATTACAGTAGTCTAGTCTGGAGGTCACCAGAGCGTGAGTGACCATGAGCAAAGAGTCCCAGTCCAGGAGCGGGCGCAACTGGCGAATCACCCGAAGTTGGGCGAAGGCCCTCCTGGCCACAGCCACCACCTGTTCTTCCAGGAGGACCCCCAAGTTGCGCACCGGATTGGTCTGGGGCAAAACAGCCCCATCCAAAACCAAAGATGGTAGCTCCCGGGATAACACAGGACCCCCTATCCATAGCCACTCAGTCTTGCTAGGATTCAGCTGTAGCCCATTTGCCCCCATCCAGACCCCAACAGCCTCCAGACAGCTGGAAAGGACTTTGACTGCATCACTGGGGTCCCCACGGGCCGAGATGTACAACTGTGTGTTATCCGCGTACTGGTGGTACCACACCCCGTGGGAACGGATGATCTCACCCAGCGGCTTCATGTAGATGTTAAATAGGAGAGGAGAGAGTACCGAGCCCTGAGGCACCCCATATTTTAGGGGCCTAGGACTCGACCTCTCACTCTCCAACCACACCGACTGGGTCCGGCCCCTCAGAAATGAGGAAAACCAGGACCACACCGTACCCTGGATCCCCAATCCTCGGAGCCGTTCCAGAAGGATACCGTGGTCAACGGTATCGAAGGCAGCTGAGAGGTCAAGAAGAGCAAGGACGGACGGATGACCACCATCCCGCTCTCGCCAGAGATCATCCATCAGTGCGACCAATGCAGTCTCAGTACCATATCCAGGTCTGAATCCTGACTGGAATGGGTCCAGATATAACTAGCGGTGGAGCTTGTGGTAAGGTAAGCTTCATTTGCTCAAAGCTGTCTTGTGTTATGCACCAGCCTTTCTCCAAGCTGGCACCTTTCAAGCATGCTAGATTGCAGCTACCATTTCCCCCAGTCATGTATTTGGCCAGACTGCTTAAGGATGGTGAGAGTTGTATTCAAGGACACATATGTTATGCCAGATGGAGCAAGCAAGTAGAAACTACCTGATGAAGTGACAAACTCAAGCTGTGTCTCAATAGTCTTTGCATATAACAGGCCTCAACTATGAGGGGAAGAAAGCAGACAATTCAAGGCAAAAGCAGCACAATACTGGATGCTGTAATCACAACTTTATGTAGAAGACTGTGCATAACACTGGAACAACTGCTGTTAAGGTACTAGCCAGCTTGAATGAGTCTCTTTCAGACAAGGTTTGAGGAAAGCTGGATTCCCCCTGCGGTCTTGTATGACCTGTTTCCCAACTCTGATTCTTGGCTGAGTCAGAACATGGGAAGAAGGAATTCATTTTATTATCTGATGGGACAGAAGAGGAGAAGGAAAAGACAGTCTTGTTAAAATCAGCATGGAACAGAGGATTAATTACAGAAACAGAGTTGGAGAGTTGGAAGGTAATCCAGGAGTCATCAAGACCAATCCTCTGCCATTACAGGATATCAGCATCTGAAGCATCCCCCTCATAGATGGTCTTCTGCCCTCTGCTTAAAAATATCCAGTGAAGAGAGTCTACCACCTTTTGAATTAGTCTGCTTCATTATTGAGTAGGAAGCATCATCAGGAAGTGCTTACTCACATTTAATCAGAATTAATTAATTGTCATGGGATGGCTCTTGACAAACACCCAATCCAGCCCCCTTGTCCTGATCCTGATGCATCTCAGTCATGACCTTTCTTATACCAGTACTTGGCTGCAGCCCACAATGTGGAGCTTCCTTCATCCAGCTGCACTGAAAAATGAATCAATGTGCTTTATGATGAAGAGGGAACCCTCCTGAAAGTTTGGAGTCCCCCCTGCTCTCTTTAGACCGGGTCTGATGCTTGGTTTTCAGAGCCACAAGAAAAATGCTCAGGCCAGGGGGGTATTATTTGAGCAAAAGCTATTAGAAACATGTGTTCTCTGTCACTGACATCCTAACAGCAAACATTCCCTTTGCTCCTCCAGGTGAACGAATCCTGGCCAGTGGCTCAGTGCAACTTCCTCGTTTTACACTGCTGGAGTCAGGAAGCCTCCTCATCAGCCCAGCACGGATCTCAGATGCTGGGAGCTACACTTGCCTGGCCACCAACTCTCGGGGAGTGGATGAGGCCTCTGCTGAGCTTACAGTCTGGGGTAAGGTGGGACTCTTCCCTGTGTGTTAACCTCTTAGCCCATTTTTCTGTTCTGTAGGTAGCTGGGAGTTCATATTCTCTCACGTCAGGCATAGGTTGCCTCTCAGACAAATCCACAGTGGTGTCTTGGTATAATTGTACAAATTCAGCATTTGTTGTTGTTGTTTTTTTAATGAAAAGGTTAATCCAATAAGTGCAAGAGGAGACAGAAGCACTAATTCATGAAAAAAGTTGTATTTTACTTTATAGGTAAGTCTATGGCAGGGGTTCTCAATGTTTTCCTGCCATGGGCCAGTCCCACCCCTGCCTCACAGCTGTGGGGGCCAGAGGCATTGCTGCAGACAGTGCTTATGTGTTCATTGGCGGTGGTGGTGAAAATTGCGCTCTTTTAGCAGCTTTTTGCACAGCTGCCACTGCTTTCCAGAGCAGCAGAAGCCTTTTCAGAGCATAATCACACTGGTATTGAGATTTTCTGTCGCTCCTTGGCCGACTTCCTGGTTCCATGCTTGAATCCCTGGTGCTAACGTAAGCTCCGCCTGGCACCAGAGGTCACCCACGGTTGCACTCTAGGTGCCATAGCAGAGCCAAGGAGTAATGGAAAATTCTTGAACTAGTGTGATTATGCTCCAAAAAGCCTCCCACGACCCTGGAAAGCGGCAGAGGCTGTGCAAAGCCCCCCCCCCTCAAAAAAAAATTTTTTGCCGCTGCCACGGTGAGTGATGTATCATGACTAGGGGAGGGGCATGTCTAGATGTGCCCAGGTGACCATTGTGGGCTGGATTAATGATATGCACGGGCTGGATTATGCCTGCGGGCCATGGGTTGGGAACCCCTGGTCTATGGTATAGCCAAGCAAGGGGCTACCATAGTCTAAACTCAGTGGCACATGTGGACTGTGCGTGTCAAGTTTTGTTTGTGCACACATCTGTTCCTCTTTAATCGATTCCCAGGTACTGCATGACAAAGTGAGCTCTCGTCTCTGTCCCAGCTCCTGCCAACCTAGCAGTTGGAAAGCAATAAATTGCAAGTAGATAAATAGGAACCACTTCGGTGGGAAGGTAAACAGCATCCCACGCTGAGGCATGTCTGCCACATATCCACAGAAACGTCTGCACATGCAGACAGTGCTGGCTCTTTGGATATAAACAGAGATGAGCATTGAATCCTAGAGTCCGATAGGACTGGCTTTTGAGCAAGGGAGACCTTTACCTATACTTAACCTTATCTAATAGAGCAGTTGTAATTAGATTCCCCACACTCCCATCCAGATTGTAGTGAATCAGTGCCCCCTGATGGTCATATAGGGGATTATAAGGAATAATTGTCTGTTTTATACTGGCCACAGCAAACATCTTGTAATTTGTTGATGGATATGTCCTTGGGCAAGCTGCATGGCCCCACGATGCTCACAGAAGAAGGTATTAAGAAACCAATTCTGAATATTCTCTACATAGAAAACCCTGAAAAGGGCCACCATAAATCAGATTTGACTTGGCAGCACATTATTGTTATAAAATAAAAATCTATCATTAGATTCAGTCAAAGATTGGTATGAAATTAACAGTTCAAGACCTATCCAAAGACCTAAGAACTGTTAAGATAATGTCTAAGTATATAGGTAGTTCCTAGTAAAGTTTTTTTTGTTTTGTTTTTTAGAGTTAGGATGTTCAAGTCCAATAAATCCAAAATTTTCAAATATCTAGGGAGTCCTTTAGGTATTTCCCCAAGGGCACCGATCACACAGATTTCTTCCTCCCTAAATATTCAACTTCAATTTGCAAATTACTATATTTTGTGATTTTCTCCAGTTGTTTGTCCTCAATTCATGCATCTCCTAATATAGCAATGTCAATAAACCAGGTATTCTTCTTTTCCACAACATTTATATCAGGTGTGTAGTCAGATGCCTATCTGTTTGAATTTTAAAGTCCCACAGGATCTTGATGCTCTCATTTTCCAAAAAATTATGTACCTGATGTTCCCAATAATTTTAATAGGCAGAAACATATTGACTTTATATGCTGAATAGAATATGAATGGATATTATTTGTGTGAAATCCATGATTACTCCAATGTGGGAAGGAATCAGGATGATATTTCTGCTGTCAAGTATGACTTGGATTTGTAACTTCGATATACCTAAAAAAAAATTCTAGCAGTACTCACTGAAGTCTGGATAGCACTAACTTATATATACAGTTCATGGGATGGATGGATGAATTGGGGGAGTGGACTTAATTTTGATTATGCTAGCTTGCAACAAAAGGATGGAAGCAGATGGCCTTTAGCCACCTTTCAAGTTTATAATTTTATGATTCTATGAAAAGGCTAACAGCAATACCACCCTGAACACACCTGATCTCATCTGATCTTGGAAGCTAAGCAGGGTTGGGCCTGGTTAATACTTGGATGGGAGGCTGCCTGGGAATACCGTCTGCTGTAGGCTTAACTCAACTCCATGTCAAGTATGTGAGACCGCATTATTTGGAGATACTGGCTTTCCTGCAACTCCATAAAGCTTTTATGGAACTTATGTTCCAACAGATGCCCTCTGCATACCAAGAAGGAAGCTATAAAGGGGCTCCTGTTGAAGAGTGTCTATGTATTTATGGTTGTAATCAGGTTGAAGATATTACTCCTTACCTATTGTTCTGTCCCCTATATAATGATCCAAGGGAACGATTTGTAATTCCAATTGTCCAGTCATATTTTAAGTGCAGTCTGGCAGAAATAGTGGTTACTCTGCTGGCTGATTATCAGGTTTTTATTACATATGCTGTAGCTCAAAACACTTTGGCAGCTAGGAAGCTGTGATCCTATTTTATTAAAAGTCATCATATTACCTAATAGTTTTTAGCAAGGATCTGAGTTGCTTTAGTGAATATTATATCTGGTTTTGTTAGAGAATTTTGCAATAAGTTTTAAGTCATGTTCTGTTTTGTAAAGGCCTATGGCCCTGTACAATAAAGATGGATGATGAGTCTATGACAGGGTTCTCAACCTACGGCCCAGGGGCCACATGTGGCCCATGGCACCATTTCATGTGGCCTCCCACCACATCTGCCACAACTGGAAGTGCCATGTGTGGCAGGCAGGGCAAAATGGCCATCCGGCCTCCAAAGCTGTCTGAGGGAGCGTGACCTGGCCCTCCACTTGAAAAGGTTGAGAATCCCTGGTCTATGAAATGATTAGCCTATTTTGTGGCTCCTGTCTTGTAGCCTCCTGGCAGCAACAAGAAAAGAAACTGTTTTCATATCTAATGAAGGAACCAGTAAGTGGCCTCTAGATTGGCACAGTCTCAGCTTGTGTTGCCCTTTTACTTTTCAACTCGGATTCTGACCGTGCTCGCATGTTTTGTGTTCCTCTGTGGCTGCAGCCCGGACACGCATCACGGACCCACCTCAGGATCAGAGCGTCATCAAAGGGACCAAGGCTTCCATGACGTGTGGAGTGACCCATGACCCCAGGGTAATCGTTCGGTACGTGATGCTTCCTATCCTGCCTGGGGGTGAGATAATGGAGAAGGAAGGCTGTGTGCAAATGACAAGATCTATAAATGGAACTGGCAGCCCTTGGGAGTTCAAACTGAGGAAAGATAATGCTGGAGAGGAACAAAGAATGCAGTCCAATTAAAAACAGGCAGTATTTACAGCTCTCAATACGGACCTCAAACCTTCCCTAGCCCGTAGTGGCAATGAATATCCCAAGCCCCTAAGCTGTTTGTGGATAAATGCTATGGACGTAGGTTCACAAAACACCTCTGTAAGAAGAGTAAGGCAATCTGAGCAAATGTTGTGCCCCAGCATCTTTTCAGTGGCAGAATTTCACCTTAAAATGAGTGGAGAGACCTTTGTGTTGTGTTTCAGATTAAGCTTTTAACCTCTGTTAATTTGGATCCAGTTAAGCAAATTACTGCTTTGGCACCATTCCTTGTACAAGTGTAGTGCTTTGGAAGTTACTGGACTCTGAGCGTTCTTTCTCTTCTAAGAACAGTCATGGATGCATTTAGCCAAAATGCACGTGTGAGATTCATCTTGGGAGAACTGCAAAGTGACACAGCCAGCAGTCTCCCAGCTGCTTCCCTGCATGCCTTCAGATTGCAAGCAGAGAAACATAACGCAAAGGAACACCTGCTCAAAATTGTAGGTGTCTATTGCCACCTGGTGCCTAGCTTAGTGATGGTACAGGGACCCAACTCATGAAGAACCTTTCCCTCAGTCCCCAACAATGTCCTCATGGCAAGAAACCCTGGTGTCAAGAAGCCCCAGCCAGCCTGTGGCCCAATCTGAGGAGCACACCTTATCCTACAACAAGCAAATTAAGTGACCCCCTTGAGATTGCATGCCACTGCTGATAAAGACAGGCATCCAAAGATAGTAGTATATGTACACTGTGGCATTTACCATTTTGAGCAAACAAACTGCACCAAGGAAAGTGGAGATTGTGTGAACTCTGCTTATATGCACATTTTGTGCAGTTTATTCTGCTTCTGCCCATTGTGTGGAATGGTAAAGCAATGTGCATGACACCAAAGACAGATGATCCTACTTTGATTACCAGGGATTGCCCACATGTTCTCAAACCAAGTTTCTAAATTAGTGTTACTAGCCAACACTTTTCTTTCTTTCTTTCAATCTGAGATGTTCCAGATTTTATTTATTTATTTATTTATTTGATTTTATTTGATTTGATTTGATTTATACCCCACTCTACTCAAGCAAAAGGCCGACTCAGAGTGGCTACAACAAATCAATACACATAGAATTACAACAATAATAATACACATAATCACAGATGCCAAATAAATAATCAGAAAAATCCACAATGGGACAAAGGCATAGCATCAAAATATCAACAATCAATAGTTACAATTCAAATACAAAGTATAAACATATGACATATTAGCAACAGAAGATGTATTTCCATGTCACTCCACATGGCTCTGTCTACAAAGAATCCACACTTGTTTTGATTGTTGTGAGACAAACATGAGGAAAGAAAAGAGGCATTTTTAGCTGGTTTTGAGAAAAGATAGGGCATAAGCCACTGAAGCACTCAGGGAAAGGTGTTTCTTCTGAAGTGAGAAAGAACTGGTTTGGAGAATGAAGCTGCGGGTATCAGCTCTGAATAATGAACACCTTTTACTTCTTTGGAGCTTAGTGTCTGGGGTCAGGGAAAGACAGTGAGGATTTCTGACCTCTAAGAGCAACCTGGGGGATGGAGGGCAAAGAGACGTATGGTAGCAGGGAGGATCATTATCAACCTTCTTTGTTCCCCAAGGTACATGTGGGAGAAAGATGGTGCGCCCCTGAACGTAGAGAATGTACCACGTCTGCGACTGGACCCCACAGGCACTTTGCATATTGCCCAGACTTGGTCAGGTGATATTGGCACCTACACTTGTCGAGTAATATCTACAGGAGGCAATGATTCCCGCAGTGCCCACCTACGAGTCCGGTAAGGAGCAAGCATTTGTTGACATACAAATAGAGAAAAGCCATGTTCCCACTAGAATGGGCAAAGGGGCCGTTAGCATAGTTGTTACGATTTTTCTCTGTAAAAAAATATGGCACTAAGAGGTGCTTTGAGGGCATCATGTGGCCCATCCATTTTAAAAAAAGACTTTCATTTGTTTTATCTTTCTCTTAACGATCCATGCTGCAACTGCCAGCTAAACTCAACCTTCAAATTGGGCTTGCTGTGTATTCTTCCTCCATATGCTTTGGCGATTAACTTTTTAAAAGAGCCACAATGAACCGTACCAATCGTCCATCTAATCTGTTATAGTGTTTCCTTGTGTCACCATGCAAAAATGTCTAGGGGAAGCTGGCAAGCAGGGCATGAGTGGGGTTGCTTTCACTGGCGGTTGCTCCTCTTTCATTGGTGTTCATTCAGAGAAAGGATGCCTGTGAACTGTTAGGTGGAACAAGTGCATCTTGGCAATTAGCCTTTGTTTGTCCCCTCTATTGCTTAATATTATTGAACATTTTCATGATATATTATGTTCACTTTTGATTTTACTATCAAAATGTTTTAAAAGCAACATGCTAGATGGGCAGTATAAAAGTATAATTTAAAAATGTAAAATAAATAAATATGCTAAAGAGACTGCAGTGGCTAAGACACTGACTGGGAAGTGGAAGGTCAGCAGTTCGATTCCAGAGTACTGCAGGACAGAATGAGCTCCCGTCTCTCTCCCAGCTCCTGCCAACTTAGCAGTTCGAAAGCAAGACATTGCAAATAGATAATTAGAGACCAATTCGGTGGGAAGGTAACAGCATTCTGTGCACTCCGGTATCTAGTCATACCTGCCACATGACCACGGAAATGTCAGCAGCAGTAGACAGTGCTGGCTCTTCGGCTTTGAAACAGAGATGAGCACTGCACCCTAGAGTCGGATACAACTGGCTTTCAAGCAAGGGGAACCTTTACCTTACCTTAAAGAGCATAAGATTTGCTTCAGTGTGGTTCAGTCCAATACTGATGGTGGAGGAGGGAGAACGTGCACTTTAAAATGCTGTCCTACAATACAGACCCTACCATAGTTGGGGTGGCATTGAGTGTTTGGGTGTCACAGCTACTGAAATCGGTTTTTTCTACTCTCTTCTTTTTCAGGCAGCTCCCACATGCACCAGAAAACCCCATTGCTGTGTTGAGTGCTGTGGAGAAACGTGCCATCAACTTGACATGGACCAAACCCTTTGATGGGAATAGCCCACTGCTGCGTTACATCCTAGAGGTCTCCGAGAACAGTAAGGCATTGCCTTCCCCACCCCCACCCCACCCCACCCCACATAAAGAGGTGCCATTACAAATGCCAGCAGGGAACCCCAAAGCCTCACAGCCCTGTGAAGGCTGAGATGTGTTTTTCTCCCTTCAAAATAATTATGGGAACGACTGGGTTGGAATGAAGACAATGGTGGATCCAAAGGTTCTTTGTCCCTTGAGTGGCCTCTAAGCACGGCCATTTCAAAAGACTTTCCCCCTTTGCAGTTCATTCCTGGGAACTGCAAAATTTGTGGACTGCAAGTTTTTACTGCATAAAACACTGGCTGCGCTAGTTGAGGAGGTTTCGGGAATGGTCATCCCCTGCTGGTACATTTTCAAGGCTTGACTAATTTTCATAATTAAATTGAAAGTGAGCCATGTTTATACAGCAACAGAGGGTAATCCAACACCCATACACTTCACTTACTCTTCCACTCTGCTCCAGCCAAGCTCTGTCTATCATCATCTTCCCTGACAAAAACTGCATCGCTCCCCTATAAAAAAAATTCCTTTGCATTCAGCTAAGAACAGAATGTGAATGTAAATCTTAAAGTTGATGGGGTAGTTTTCTCTCTGTCATTTTAGGACAGTGATGGCGAACCTTGGCACTCCAGATGTTCTTGGACCTCAATTCTCAGAAGCCCAAGCACCCTGCGAATCCACACGAATGGGTTTACTGCGATTCATCTGCCTCGCGCTGCCCTCGTCACTCCTGGAAGTGGAAGTAAAATGCGCCCGTACAGTTAAGACTCTTCTGGGTTAACCCTTCCTCCGTACGGGCATGTTTTACTTCCGCTTCCGGGAGTGACGATGGCAGTGCGGGGCGGATGAATCGCAGTAAACCCATTCGTGTGGATTCACAAAGTGCTTATGCTTCTGGGAATTGAAGTCCAAGAACATCTGAAGTGCCAAGGTTCGCCATCACAGTTTTAGGACCTTCCCCAGGAACCTCTGGATCATCCTGAGTGAAGTCCAGCCCATGGGATTCCAACAGGAAAATCTCTAGAAATGGAGCAAGAAATGAATAATTTTTAAAAAGAGGGTGGGGTCCACTTTATCATCCTCATTCCTGATTGTTTTCTTTTTCCAATATTGTTCCTCAATTCCCCCATCTTTTCCTCTGTATATCTCAGATGCTCCCTGGACTATCCTCATGCCCAGTGTGGATCCTGAGGTCACCTCGGTGTTGGTAAGAGGATTGGTCCCTGCCCGCTCATATCAATTCCGACTCTGTGCAATCAATGATGTGGGCAAAGGCCAGTTCAGCAAGGACACAGAGAGGTGAGATCCTGGATGGGTATCAAGAGGGGAAGCTTAGCTGTAAATGTTGGGATTGGTAGAGCTGGTGGAAATGGGGGTGAAGATGTTTTGGCATGGCTGTGTGGGGCTCTTTTAGAAAAGAGGGACCCAAGTATAAAATAAACACTTGGGCATTTATCCTTGCTCACATTTCTGTAGTAGAGAGATGCTTATGGATTCAGCAGGGATCATAGCAGTAAACATGTGGCCTTGGTGTATGGTGGGTTGTAAACAAAGAGTGCAGCATGGCTAGATTGCAGGCTCTGGTTTATCATCTTTTGGGTATCCAATATTGTGCATTATAGTCTCACCCAAAAAACCTCTATGCTTTCTTAAGCATAGGCAGCTGTGACTTAAAATATCTTTGGTGTGAGAAGATGTAAATGCAGCGAGAAGTGCTTGTATGTGTACATAGCACAGTCACAGGACAATTGCCTTGCCAAGGCTGGGTTGGGCAGTGCCTGCTAAAGACCAGTTGGTAGAACTTTGAAACTTACGGCCAACTCTTGGCCAGATGTGGAACATGCTTCCTATATATTCTCTTAATCAGGGTTTCCCTCCCAGAGGAACCCCCCACAGCACCCCCGCAGAATGTCATTGCGAGTGGCCGCACTAACCAGTCCATCATGATCCAGTGGCAACCACCACCCGAAAACCACCAGAATGGCATCCTCAAGGGCTACATCATCAGGTGAGTGAGAACACAACAGGGTTGGGTAGACCTTTCTCCAACCAGACAGCCTTTGGAATCGGTTAGCTACTGTGAACTTCTGGGGACCCTTTAATCCCTGGGTATGAAACTGAAAAAGCAGAAGGTTGCCACTGATCTTGAACATCTGTAGTGATTATATCATTAGATGCTTCTGACCTGATACTTGGTCTGTTACCCCTTGCCAAGATTTTGCCTGGCTGGCCTCCCTGTTGGTTACCAGTTCAGGAATATCACCAATGCTGATGTCAATAACATGCTCCTTGAAGACCTGATCATCTGGACCAACTATGAGATTGAGGTGGCTGCATACAACAGTGCTGGTCTAGGAGTCTACAGTCCCAAAGTCACTGAGTGGACTCTCCAGGGTGGTAAGTAGCAGCACTAGAACATAGAGGAAGGGGCAGAAGGGGAGGATCATGAATTAATTGTGCTCCACAGAGACTCTATAGCAGTGATGGCACTTCAGATGTTCTTGGACTTCAATTCCCAGAAACCCTGATCAACAGGAGAACTAACTTGGGCTTCTGGTAATTAAAGTCCAAGAACACCTGGAATGCCAAGTTTGGCCATCACTGCTCTATAGCCTAAACAAAATGCTAGACGCAGGGCTATAAGGGGGTCTAAAGTCGTGAACCCTCTTATAATGAAGAACCTTGATGTATAATGTATATCTTTATGACAGGAGATAAGTCAGTGTCCTGGTTGACAATTAGCATCTTAATTCTGCGTTTATCCTTGTTGGGCAAGGAGGGGAGGGTCTGTACAGGCAGGCAGAGAATGTCCATTCCAAAGTTGCTCCCCATCTGCTCATACTGTGGTGCCTCCTTTCCACTTCCACTCCCACAGTTCCCACCGTATCCCCGGGTAATGTGCAGGCTGATGCCACCAACTCCACCGCCATCCGCTTCACCTGGAACCCTCCCAGTCCCCAATTCGTCAATGGCATCAACCAAGGCTACAAGGTAAGAACAAAGAGAGATGAGGAGAAATGAGGAGGTGGCTCTTAAAGACCAGAATGATCTGGTCCACCGCTGACTAGGTCGGATCTCTCACTTCTTGGTGGCTTCCTTTAGTGTATGGGACCAAAGACAACCGGACAACCGAAGGGTTGGTTTAACACAGGTTTATTGCATGAGGTTCCAGTGAAGCATGAGGTAATGGCGGTGATACATCTCAATATATACAGTAGCTCTCTACATTTGAATCTTGTAGCACGGTAGCTCATTGGCTGCTACCGGCGTGGCCTCGCCCAGGCACGCCTCCTTTCCTGCTGCTGAATGCGGGGAAGGTTTTCCCGCGGCTGTCCGTGATTGAGCAATGTGAACCATGTGAGACTGAACGCTCGCAGCTGCCCTCTATGGGCTGTCTGCTCGCGTTCCTTTACAGCTGATATCGTTTGTATCTGGAGTGGTTACATTCTTGCCTTTACAGTATAATGAACATGCATACATACATACATAACATCCCTCCCCCCTAGGATGGGACGAAGTCCCGC
Source organism: Bradypodion pumilum (assembly GCA_035047305.1). Lineage (NCBI taxonomy): Eukaryota > Metazoa > Chordata > Lepidosauria > Squamata > Chamaeleonidae > Bradypodion > Bradypodion pumilum. The sequence goes on along the minus strand of JAWDJD010000002.1, from coordinate 276,562,870 downwards.
AACCAATGTGGCTTGCCGCACGTGCGCTTGGGACGTGCTTGCGTCTGACCTAGTACTGGAGAGCCTGTGATCCCTGACTCCGCGGGTGCTTGTCCTGCAACGGGAAACGGGGATTCGTTAGTGGCTCTGTGGGGCGTCCGTGCCTGCCTCGCGCCCGGGGATGGGAAAGGAATGAATAGTTGGGAGGTGAACCCCTGCCTGTTGCTCTCGGACCCCGGGGACCCTCCTATTGTGAACCGCGGAACCGATGAGGTCGCCCTTGTGGTTCGGCTACCTTCTGATCCCTGCTCGGGGGACCTTGAGACTGTGGTGGGCGGACTCGCTGATGCCTCCCGTCTTGGGGGTGTCGGTCTCCGGGAAATTGGCGCTATATTGCATTCTAACTCACAGGGGCTACTGGGACTGGAAGTACCAGGGGCTGAACTGAAACCCCTCTTTTCGCTAGGACGGGTGGGGGACCACTCCGCTAACTCCCCCTGGTACTGTAAATCAACGTCTAAACTTCTATGGGCATCTGTGTTTCGGGGAAACTCCCGCGGGGTATGTGTGTGGTCGGGGCTCTTCCATTTTGTCGGGGACTCCCGCAAAAGATTTCTGTGGATCGATTCCCTTTCCTCCCCCCTTGGTGGGGACCCATGCTCCCCTTTTCCTCCCTCTTGGGCTAAGCGGGTGGGGGAGTACCCTAACGCTGATTCGATGCTATTCTCATCTCCGTCCTGCTCTCCGGGGACCCTGCGCCTGAGTTGGTCCACGTGTCGCCTCCACAGGAAGCCTGTACTGGTCTCTACGCGGTATGAGACGGGGCCGGTTTGTTCTATTACGGTGCCCGGCACCCAGGCTGGCCCCGCGCTGGCGTAGTTCCTGCAATGCACCGGGGCGCCTACGCTGAAACTCTTTGTGGGTTCCACCCCTATGTTCCGCCCTTTGTCCTCTACTCTCATGGGGTCTAGCTTGGAGATTCCCGTGGCCAGCTTCCTGCGCATCAACAGCTCTGCGGGGGAGTACCCTGAGGCTAATGGGGTGACCCTGTATCTTAGCAGGAATTGGCACAATTTCAGGTCGAGGTCTCCGGGGCCCATGCGCAGCAGCGCGTCTTTCGTGGTGCGCACGAGGCGCTCTACTTGGCCGTTGGTGGCCGGGTGAAAGGGGGCAGAGGTGACGTGCCGAATGGCGTTGCGCTCCATGAATGCCCCGAACTCGGCGGACGTGAAACAGCTAGCGTTATCGCTGACGAGGGTGTCGGGTAAACCGAACGTGGAAAAGACCCTCCTTAACTGTTTAATTGTTGTGGCCGAGGAGGTGCTCGAGACTGGAATGACCTCCAACCACTTGGAGAACGCGTCCACCACGAGGAGGAAAAGCGTTCCCCTGAACGGGCCAGCAAAGTCTACGTGTACCCGGGACCAGGGCCCCCTTGCTGCGTCCCACTCCCTAGGTGGCGAGCGAGCCTCTTCTGGCCTTGAGCTTTGGCACGCTTCGCAAGTGCCGACCATGTGTTCGATGTCGGCGTCTAGCTGGGGCCACCAAAAGTAACTGCGGGCTAGCGCCTTAGAGCGGACGATCCCCGGGTGGCTGACGTGCAGCAGTTTAAGCACCCTCGGCCGGAGAGACGTGGGGATCACTACCCGCTGTCCCCACAAAAGGCAACCCCTCTCTAGGGACAACTCTAGTTTCTTTTTGAAAAATGTGTCGAATTCCGCTGCTGGGGAAGACACGGGCCACCCTTTCTGTACCCAGGAGCAAACTGTGGCCAGCGTTTTGTCCTTGCCTGTCGCTTTGGCGATGTCGGCCGGTACTACTGGAGGGGAGTCTAGAACCTCTATCATTAAGACCTGGTGGTCCCTCTCTACTTCGCCCACGTGGCAGCAATCCCGGGGAATGGGGGACCTCGACAGGGCGTCGGCATGGCTGATCTCCTTCCCGGGCCGGTATACCAACGCGTGCTGATACGCGTTGAGAAAAATGGCCCACCTGAGCATTCTCGGGGACAGGATTTGGGGTGTGGGCTTATCTGCGGTGAAAATGCCTAGCAAAGGCTTATGGTCAGTCACTATGGTGAAGGGGCGGCCGTACACAAAATCATGAAATTTCTTGGTCCCCGCAATTATTGCTAGTGCTTCCCTGTCTGTCTGAGCATAGTTTCTCTCCGCTTGGGACAAGGACCTAGAGTAGAACGCTATCGGGGCCTCCCTACCGTTCTCCAGCACGTGGCATAACACCGCCCCCACCCCCACCGGGGATGCATCGCATATCAGGACCACTGGGCGTTTGGGATTGAAGTGGGTCAGTACAGCATCTGATGCCAGGAGTCGCTTCAGGTCATTGAAAGCCTTCTCCTGGTCGTCGCCCCACTTCCATGCCTTGTCCTTTTTTAACAATTTGTGTAGCGGTTCTGCCACGGCTGCCTTCCGCGGGAGGAAGGAGTGGTAGAAGTTGAGCAGTCCGAGGAACGACTGCAACTCGGGCTTGGAGGTGGGGCGAGGGGCCTTCTTGATGGCGGCTACCTTGGATTGGGCTGGCCTTATTCCCTCGGGAGTGACACGGAACCCTAGGAACTCAACCTCTGTAGCGAAGAAGACGCATTTGTCTTTCCGCAACCGCAACCCCGCCTTTTCGAATATTGTCAGGACCTTTCCCAACCTTGTTGCTAATTCGGCCCGGCTCCCCCCTGTAATCAATACGTCATCAAAGTAGGGTAACACCCCCTCTAACCCCTTCAGGAGGCGTTCCACAAGTGACTGGAAGATCCCGGGCGCCGAATTCACGCCGAATTGGAGGCGCGATACCTGGAACGCCCCTTTGTGGGTGACTATGGTCTGCGCAGCAGCTGCGGCGGGGGTCACCGGGAGTTGCTGGTAGGCTTGGGCCAGGTCGAGTTTAGCGAAACACCTCCCCCCGTGTAACCTGGCCAACAAGTGGCTGACTACCGGCACCGGATACGCATTAGGGCGGATCGCCTTATTGATGGTGCACTTGTAATCAGCGCATATGCGGACCTCCCCGTTGGCCTTGAGCGCTGTTACAATTGGAGTTTCCCACTCCGCAGAATCAACAGGAACAAGAATCCCCTGGCCCACCAATTTGTCCAACTCCGCCTCTATTTTGTCCTTTAGTGCGAAAGGCACTCTGCGCGGTTTAAGTCTGATTGGACGTACTCCAGGGTCCAGGTCGAAAGTCACTGGGGGGCCCTTGAATTTTCCGAGCCCCTTTTTAAAAACCTCGGGGTGCGCGTCGCACACACTCTGTATTGGATCAGTCCCGGCGGCGTGTGCTCCCATGGCGTGCACCCCCCCAATGAACAACCCCAGGGGCTGGAACCATTGAGTCCCGAGGAGGCTGCATTTACCTCCCTTGAGGACGACTAGGGGAAGCGTTGCGGTGTGCTTTTTGAACTGGACCTGGAACTTCCCAACCCCCAACACTGGGATGCGGTTCCCTTGCACGTCCTTCAGTGTGGCCCTCAACGCTTTGAGCTTGGGCCGCATGCGGGGGGCGATTTTCATGAACTCCCCCTGGGAAATAATAGAGTATGAAGAACCCGAGTCCACCTCCATTCTAACAGGGGCCCCTTGTATTACTACCTCAACGAAGTAACGGGGGTGCTCCGTGGAAACGCTGCAAACCGGCGCGTCGTCCTCGCTGTCGTCGGAGATGCGCCCTACTCCGTCCCGCGTCCTCGTGGTCCGGGTGCCGTCCTTTGGCCTCGTGGTGCGGTCCTGCCTCGTGGTGCGGTCCTGCCTCGCCGAGCGGTCTGGAGAACTCCTGGTGGCCTCGCGCCGTTTCCGGCAGACCTTGGCGATGTGCCCGCGCCGGCCGCAGTTGTGGCACTCGGCCTTGCGGAATGGGCATTTGGCGCGGGCGTGGGCGGCGCCGCAGCCGTCGCAGCGCCGGCCCTCTCTCTGGACCCTCCGGACGTCCTCGTCGTCGCCGCTCTCCGCAGACGAGTTCGAAACTCGCCGGGCCGCGCGCACCGAGCTCTCTGCCTTGGCGGGCTTCGGGCGCCAGTCCTGAAGCTCGTGCACCCCGGCAGTAGTGGCCTCCGCGGCCTGTGCCGTGTCGAGGACTTGTTGCCACGTGGGAGGCGGCTCCCTTTTCATCAGCGCGCGCTGAGTCTCTGTGTCCCTCAGACCGCAGAGCAGGCAGTCCTGGAGGGTGATGTCGGGGAGCTCCCACTTGCATGGGCCGGCGGCCAACCGCAGGGCCGCGGCGAACTCATCGACCGATTCCCCGGGTGCCTGGACTCGCCTCCAGAACGCGCTCCGAGCGGGGAACATCGCTATTGCTGGCCGGAGATGGGCGCGCAACGCCGCCAGGAGCTCTGTAGCTTTGAGGTCGCTCACCTTCCTCGGCGCGATCAGGTCCACCAAGGTCCTCTTGGTCTCGTGTCCGAGCATGCGGACGAAAATGGCCCTCTTTTTGGCCTCATCTGAGACTTCGAGCTCCACCAGCACTGCGTTGAAGTCTATCTCAAACAGCTCCAAGTCTCCCGGCTTCTTGATCTCGTAGCCGGCGCATGTCTTGGTCCCGTGGGCAGCCATATCCCACCTTCGTCGCCAATTTAGTGTATGGGACCAAAGACAACCGGACAACCGAAGGGTTGGTTTAACACAGGTTTATTGCATGAGGTTCCAGTGAAGCATGAGGTAATGGCGGTGATACATCTCAATATATACAGTAGCTCTCTACATTTGAATCTTGTAGCACGGTAGCTCATTGGCTGCTACCGGCGTGGCCTCGCCCAGGCACGCCTCCTTTCCTGCTGCTGAATGCGGGGAAGGTTTTCCCGCGGCTGTCCGTGATTGAGCAATGTGAACCATGTGAGACTGAACGCTCGCAGCTGCCCTCTATGGGCTGTCTGCTCGCGTTCCTTTACAGCTGATATCGTTTGTATCTGGAGTGGTTACATTCTTGCCTTTACAGTATAATGAACATGCATACATACATACATAACACTTCCAAATTAGGCAGAGGCAGGACGATGGACAGGAAACTCCAAAAATCGTAACTTTGTGTGGAAGCAAATGAACTTGTAATCCAGCCACATGCCCTTTTAATGTCAGTACATGGGTAGAGAGGTTGAGTCAGGAAGGCTAAATGGGTCAGAATGATGATGAGAAGTTCTGGGTGTCTATCACAGCCTCCCATGTGGTTCTTCTCCCCCCACAGGCAGCATTTAAAGAGAATAAGAATCTACACTCATCATTCCCTCATTGCCCAGAAACTCTGTGACCTCCCATCAGGAAGGGCTAAGCATTCATTCCACGTCCTCTCTGTACTTCTGTCTGTCTCTTTACATTAGTTGTTTCAGAGAGACATTCATCATTGCAAAGGGTTGTTCCTGGGTCAGCCAATTACGGTGGCTGTGGCTGTAAATCTCCTACGCAGGGATCTTCATGCCTTGCCCAGTTTTCCTTGTCACAGAACAGATTTATCGATGGCACAAGATCTCGCTAGCTATAAAATATCCAACCACAGAGTACCTCTTCTCCCTGAATCAGTCAGAAAGTGTGTGCAGCTCCAGTCCTCAGCAAGTCACCATGGAGAAGTCTGCAGGCCTGTAATCACTTTCATGCACTCTTCTCACTATCCCATAGATAGCTACAAAACACCAGTTAAATGATATAGTTCCATTGAAAACAGCTGTATTAGGTTGAAATCCTTTATGTGAATCAATTATCTTCCGGGCCACAGCATCAGCATATGAAGAAGGAGACATTACTACACCCATGTGCTCCAAACTTAAATTGCAACTCAGTTTCTAGAATAGACAAGTTTATATTGCTCCTTTCTTGCATTGGCTTCCATTAGCTGGGGGACAGAATACAGTCAATGGTACGTAGACCCCAAATTTCATACTTGTATGAATTTTGAGAGGCTCAGTGTTAATTCCACAATCAGCTCCTTGAAAGTAAGATCTTGCTTAACTCTTTTTTTAAAAAAATTAAACCAGCTATTCTATTGCTTCAAGCTTGTCTATTAAAATATATTTACTGAGCTATAATACTTATATGGGAGCTTTGCCTTGAATTGTATGCTCAATTCTGAATTGTAATTAATTCAAATTTGCATTAATTAAATTGAATTAAAACATTAAAACTTGTTTCATAATCTTGTGCAAAGAAGTTGTGGGATTTAATTGCTGCCAAATGAGATAAACCAATGTTAAAAAGGATACTTAACACACTTATTAAATGCCACTTAGTATTTTTGATTAGTATTTTTGGAGGCCTAATTAGTATCTAATTAACTTGCTATAGGCTATCTTGCACTGTTGCCAGTTAAGCACCCAAACATCCTTGAATGTAACACCGTGACAAAGTAGCTGATTATGCGTTGTTATCAGCATCAGTTAATCACGCAGCCTGTGTTGAATATTGTTTTGGATGAATAAGTACATATACTTATTAAAATCCAACTATTCATTTTTTCTCATTAATTGATATTTAATCAACATGAAATAAAAGAGAGGACCTGAGGTTTAAGCAACAGCAGCCAACCTAAACCCCTATTGCAGTTTTTTTTTTTAAAAAAACTTAGTGTTATTGTTAACCAATTATAGAGTAACAATCTTAGCAGTCTTTGATTCATCTGAGAAGTACGCTCCTCTTATGCCTGTGTTGTTTCAGAGAACATAGCTGATATAACGATCACAACCTCTTCCAGGGGACATTCTCCTAAATCTAGGGGAACATTCTGGCTTCCTGACCTTTAGGATGCTCTATAAAATACAAATGGGATGTGTGTACAGAGAGAGAGAGAGACTGATGAACATCACTAAGCCCATTGTTCTTATGCACACCTACATGGAAATAAATCCCACTCTACTTTGTGGCCTGAGTAGGCATGCTCTGAGTAGGCATGTCTTAGAGTGCTCTAAACCCCTTAGCCAGGGCCTGCATTCCAGAAAAGGATGGTGGGGACAGTAGAGCATGGAGTATCTATTTACTATTTTTTAGAATATTAATTTTTCTTGGTGTCCTATCCTGAAGAATCTGGTAGAAGGATATGATAAAAATGTATTCAAGAGAACTACAGCACTTGACTTTTCTCCACAGTGTGACTGATAGCCAGTCTTTTCTCTGAGAGAAAGAGGGCACTGCTTCAAAACATAAATACTATAGTCTAAAAATGCATGGCAGCCAATTTTCCAGTTTGCAATTATGCTGCTTTCAGCTGGTCTTTCTTTTTTTAATTGGATTCGCACATAGGCCTGCCTTACAGATTAAGTCCCCTGCCAGTCTCTGAAGAAGAGGAAAATAGCTCTCAGTAGAAGCCCAATTCTCTGCCCCTTCATCACATACCTTGGCTTCAGAGAAACAATTGGCAGCCTTTAATCCCAGCAAGTTATTCTCTATATGTCTTTGAAGAGAGATACAGATGAAGGAGAAAAAGATCACAGGAACAAAAATCCATAGGAAAGGATTGTTAAAATCTCACGGGTTTCTCCAGCAGCCCTTTGAGTCATCGTGTGGTTGGGATCGAGGGCAGAATCATTAAAACATGCTTACAAAGGTCTAGGCCCAGCTGGTGTAGATGTTCAGCAGTCGTCTTGTCTGCTAGCTAGCCTGGAGTGCTGCTGCTAATGTCAGTCAGGGACAGAACAACAGAACTGGAGACCTTCACCTCAAGAGTTAGATGATCACCGTGGGCTTCTTATGGCCCAGAGACTGGAGCACTTAACCTCCAAAATGGCTCTGTTCCAGTTTGACAGTTACAAAACAGCTTCCCATAAGACTATGGTTACTTAGGCGTTAGTCAGCTGTAATGACTGTTCTGCATTGCCCAAGTAGCAATAAGGCCTTGTTTTGGATACTATTCCCCCTGCCTTTCCATTCTCCATTCATGCTTGCCTTCTGCTCATGGGCTGGTTTCTCTTGCTCTCGCGCCCACTGCATGCTCCCCTGCCCAAATTCTGGCTCCATGCTTCCGTTTCAATACCTTGATGTGGACAGCCTCATGAACTAACAACATCCCTGAATGTCTTTGACAGGACCTTTATTTATGCCTGTTTCAGCCTTACACCTCTCCTCTTAGTCTCATTCAGAACCATATGTCGGAAATAATAAATTCCAGGGAATGTAGTCCCCTGGAATTCCTAACTTTTCCATGCAGATGCTGTTTTTAAAATATCAGTGTTAAGATTTCCCCCGGAAAAAAAAGAAGTAATGAAAAACTAATGGGAAAGCAACAAGGAACCTACCACTTGTGGAGCATTGCAGCTAGTCACATTATGATTGGTGTTAAAAACATAGGCTTTCTAGCTCTAATTAGAATCCTGCCAATATGTTGGCTATGAGAATCCATCCTACTCAGGACTAAGAAATGAGACAATTTTTTTGGAAGAGCTTTGGGCTGTAATTCCCAGAAGCCTAAAGATAGCATGGCTACTATGGAATTTAGGGAGTTAAACTGTAATTTTGCTCTCTCTGGGCAGCAGATAATTGTTAGCTGTTAGTAGTGAGCAATGGAGATGGAAAGGGAAGTCAATGAGAGAGTTAGTTACACCTATTTGTTTCCTCTAGGAATTTTCTGTGGTGATTGGATTGCAAGAGGTAATTCGAATGCAAAAAAACCTAACAGTGCTTTGTCTTCCTTAAGATCCACATTGTCAGAAATATTTCTCTTTGTAAACAGAACTTGCTGGGGTTTTCTTTCCTACACACCCTGTAGTTTTGTGTACCAAATTCTGCCTAGGCAGAGGAGCCCTATATTCTATTTATGACAGAATCCTGATGCCGCTATGTTATTAAAATATAAACAGGTGTGGATCTGGCCAGTATCTGGATAGGAGAAGCATTGGTAGCCCTGCTGTAAGCTGTGCTCGGCTTCTAAAACCTGTGGAAGAAAGGAAGCATTATCTTAAATTCTGATCTGCCTAAGGTAAAGGTAAAGGTTTCCCTTGCTCGAAAGCCAGTCGTATCTGACTCTAGGGTGCAGTGCTCATCTCTGTTTCTAAGCCGAAGAGCCAGCGCTGTCTGCTTCTGCAGACGTTTCCATGGTCATGTGGCAGGCATGACTAGACACGGAACGCTGTTACCTTCCCACCGAAGTGGTCCCTATTTATCTACTTGCAATTTCTTGCTTTCGAACTGCTAGGTTGGCAGGAGCTGGGATGAAGACGGTAGCTCATTTCCGTCTAGGCTCATTGCCTAGATCTCACTTAATTAACTGGCACGGTTTGCCAAAGGATGCAGCCAGTTCTTTGCCACTAGAGAGTTCCTAAATCAAGACCGGTGCTTTCTCTCTCTTTCTGCTGCACCTTCTTCGCTGTCAGGTTTAGTGACTCACTGAATTTCTCTTGCTTGTACCTGGACAATTTGTAAGCTATATGTTGAAGAACACTGTGTTTTCATCTCAAAGCAGAGATTCCTATGGCAGGATTTGGAAAGAACATGAATTTCCCAGACAGTGAAGATGGTAATTAATTAACTTAGAGTTCAATACACTTGAGACTGCTATTGCCAAAGGAAAAATCTTAGCTTCTGCCCTCTTTCTCTTTCTATTATTTTTCTCTCCCCCACCCCCTTATTAACTCATACATCTGGGGGTCATTATAGATGTGGAAAGCTTTAAATATACTGTGTGCAGGGGTAGGAAGATCAAGGGCTAATCTGAGAAAGTGGGGTTTCCCTGTAGATGATAGCCTGTGAATGCAGAGAAGTACAAACTATCTCCCATATGATACAATGCACACGATGCCCCTCAACGTGCACTGAGGAGGACCTTATGTTGGCAAGAGAAAATGCTGTTGCTGTGGTCCAATATTGGGCAGATGTCATCTAGCCCTTTTTAATTCTATTTTCTTTTTAGATGTGTTAATTTTAACTTTGTATGTTATTATATACTAGTGGTGCCTCTGACACGAATAAAGAAAGAACTATAGATATTTCAACATATACTAGGCAATAGCACCTTTGCCATGTTTTATAAACACACACCCCAATCTTACTGACTTTTATGAATAGTGTCCTCCTTCTGATCAAACTATGACACTCTTCATTTTCCACTAGCTGATCGCCTGGGAACCAGGACAAGAGGAGGACATGACTCTGGTGACAGTGAGGCCTAACTTTCAAGACAATATCCACGTGGGTTACATCTCAGGTCTCAAGAAGTTCACAGAGTATTTTACATCGGTGTTGTGTTTCACCACCCCTGGAGATGGACCCCGCAGTCCTCCGCAGTTGGTGCGCACCCATGAGGATGGTACGGCCTTCCCTTTGGAGTTGGGCATAAGGCTCTGGTCTTGGGTTCCTCTATAACCATGAAACTGGGGATCCATCCATATGACCCTAGACCACTTGTTCAGCACAAGTTAAACTCCACCTTCCACTACAGGGATTTTTTTTGTATGTTACTGCCTTAGTGATAGAGCTTTGTTGCTGAGACTTTCAGTGACTCTCTGAAGGCCCCCGACTCCACCTTGGCTGTAGCTACGGTTGTCAACCTTTCACCCAATGTTGAATAGCCTTTTGAAAGTGTTTCTGCATGAAGAGTCAGTGACTAACTTATAAAATTAACTAATAAAATTTTTTTATTTGTCTAGTGCCGGGTGCGGTGGGACACCTCAGCTTCAATGAGATCCTAGACACATCTCTGAAAGTCTGCTGGCAAGAACCCCTGGAAAAGAATGGCATCCTGACAGGTAAGAAGCATTTCTACCTGGGAAGAGTCCATTCTTTTAGACTTTTCTATTGACTAGGTAAGCTCCCACAGAGGCAACTGTATCTTTTGAGTCTTGCTTTCATTTGCATTGACACTGAACTACAGTAAAACCCCTACTTACGGGAAAAAAGTCTGTTCCGTAGGCTTTTGCTTAAATCGGTTTTTTATGTAACTCGAAGCAAACCCATAGGAAAAATTATTTTTATGTACTGTAACTTGAAGCAAACCCATAGGAAAAATGAATTTTTGATGTAAATGAAAGCAAACCCATAGGGAAATGAATTTTTACGTAACTCGAAGCAAACCCATAGAAAAAAGAATCTTTATGTAACTCAAAGCAAACCCATAGGAAATTGTGTAAATCAGGATGTGGTTTTATAACAAAATCATTATGTAAGTTGAATTTTATATAACTCAAGGCATATGTAAGTCGGGGTTTTACTGTTCCTGGATAGCTGTCCCACCTGGAAGTCATACTGGTTTTCAACTTTGCTTCCCAGTCATAAGTAACTAGAACCACACCATCTGTTTGTCTCAAGCTACATGCAGCCTCCCAGCATTTAATAAATATGTTTTAAAGAAGCTTAATGAACTAGAAGTACTAATGCAATATAAACCAGAATCCTAAAAAGACAGCAAGAATGTTAGCATTTGTTTTGTTTGCACCCTGGGTTATATGAAAGTTGTATAGTTCTATATATATATATATATATATATATTGGATTCTTTTAGGCTACCGGATCTCCTGGGAAGAATATAACCGCACTAACACACGTGTAACACACTACCTGCCCAATGTCACCTTGGAATATCGTGTCACTGGCCTCACAGCCCTCACCACCTACACCATCGAAGTAGCAGCCATGACCTCCAAGGGACAGGGACAGGTTTCTTCCTCCACCATTTCCTCTGGGGTTCCTCCAGGTAAGCTTAGCTTTCAAGCCTTCTCAACAGCAGATCTTGAGCAGGCCTGGGGAGGAAGCAAGGATTGTTGTGTCCTTTGGTTTATTATAGACATTTCAGTTTGTACAAACAGTGTGGTGTATCAATGTCTTTAGCTTCAAATGTAGTGTATGGATACCCAAGTTGAGCCCTCTCTGAGGCTTAGTGAAAATTCCTAAATAGCACAATACATATGCAATTGTGTATAACAAGCCCCACGTTAAGGACAGACAGGATTGGTTGCATAGTCCAGTGTGCTTCAAGATTTAAAAATAAATGGTTGGTCAGAAAGTATTGGTAACAGCAATTTATTTATTAGCCATTCACAAAACTGTTACTGTTTTGTGTTGCTCTACATTGCAATGTCTCCTGCCAACCTAGCAGTTCGAAAGCAAGAAATTGCAAGTAGATAAATAGGTACCACTTTGTTGGGAAGGTAAACAGCATTCCGTGCACTCTGGTGTCTAGGCATGCCTGCCACATGTCCATGGAAATGTCTGCAAAAGCAGACAAGCGCTGGTTCTTTTTCTATAAACAGAGATGAGCACTGAACCCTAGAGTCAGATACGACTGGCTTTTGAGCAAAGGCGATCTTCACCTTTACATTGTAATGTATGTGTATTGTGTACATACCAGAAACCACATCTATGGTTTTTAAGTAAAGCATGGGAAATTTAGGTTTTTGGACTGCAACTTCTAGATAATTTGTAATTATGTTCCAAAAAAGGAACTTTGCCAAACTCTGATCAGGAGCTTTAATAGCATTTCCTTCCTCTTGTTAAGAAAGAATCTGTGTGTGGCTTCTTCAACCCTTTGTGAACAGAATTTTGACAATGCACTTTCCCGAACAGAGAGTTTTGCATATTTGATTTAATTCGGTTTGTCTGGGTGAACTTTAACTTTGCCCATATCAATTAGTTTCAATATTTGTTCTTTTGGGTAATTCAATTAATTCAAGTGTAGGTCTCATTCATGCAAGCAGATAACATGTTCCAGACAATCTGACAACAAACAACCACTCACAAACTTCAGCATTATTAAATTAACAAACATCAAAGTAATGAATATGAAATTACAGGAAACAGTGCCTGCTCTCCTCGTGACCTTCATGAGATGGGAGTTTTGAATTTGATGACTATTTGAATCACTTCAAATATTTGTTTGAGACCTACACCATTGTCAGGCCAATGCAAGCACACGGCGATGTTAAATCGCATTGTTAATAAGCCACTATGTTCCTCGCTGAGAATCCTCTTTTCTCTTCCATTCTAGCTCCTTATCATGATTGATGGGTGAGCTAGAATAGTTTGCTGGGAGGAACCAGATTTTCTCATAAAACAATTAGATACTTTTGAGTTTTGATGTCTCAGATCAAAACCCATGTATATGGAATATGTGTGTAATAAACACCCAGTGGTTACAGAAGAGAAAGATACTTAAAGACTGGAATAATCCTGCTACAGCAAACACAAGTACAGTATCCCATAGTGGCAAAAAAGATGCCTCTGGGAAGACCACAGGCCACAGGATGTAAATCAACAGCATTATCTCTTTCATGTTTGCTTGTAGCCTACAGAGGTCTACCACCTCTGTGCCTGGAGGCAGTATGTACACATAATGTGTGTTGGCCACTGATAGCTCAATTCTGCATAAGCCCCCATCCTTTTGAAAGCAATTATGAGAACACAGATAAATAAGCCTCCTACTGCCTGGTATTTCTCCCCACCGAATGGCCCATTCAAGTTATTTTTTCCTGCCTCCCAAACACAAGCTTCTTTTAGTTTTGCCTTGGAATTTGTCTCTTGCTTGAAAGTCCATATATCTGGGGTGGATGGGGAGTCAGTGTAGACTGAGAACACAGCTGGATTAAATGACCCCTTCCCTCTTTCATCTCCTCCACTGTCCCCTGGAGCTGCTTTCAAGAAGTAGAGTAACCATCATAGTTTCGGTACATATATCAGTGGCCCACCAGATGTGTTAGACTACAATCACCATCATCCTCCAGTAGGCTGGCTGAGGTGATGTGAGTAGCAGTAGGTCAGTGATGAACAACCTTGGCACTACAGATGTTCTTGGATTTCAATTCCCAGAAGCCCTGATCAGCCAGAGTGCTGTCTTGGGCTTCTGGTAATTGAGGTCCAAGCATATCTGGAGTGCCAAGGTTGGCCATCACTGCAGTAGATGATAAGACATGCCTTGGAGGGTAATGCAAAGTGATGCATGCTGGTTTCTACAGCATGAGCACATGGGGCAAAAAGCTAGATGTGTGAAAGGAGAGAAGCATAGCAAGTATTGTCCTTCCTATCTCTATAGGACTGTCTTACAGTGGCAGCTATTTTTCTTTATCTTTATATAACTCAAGGAGACAGGCTTATACCCTCTTTTTAAGATTTTTAGATCCCCTTTGTTTCGATGGAAAGTGTAGCAAGTGATTTGCAGAGGAATGTAGTTTTTATTTGTTTTTCTTGGGTGTAAAAGCAAAACCTATCTTATTTCCATGGTTGATGTTTGCAAGGATTTCTTGCCCAAAGTAATGGCACTGAGCCTTCAACTGTAGTTGGCTGTACCTGCAGTTTTATTGATCTATATTTGTTGTGCTTTCTGTTCTGTATTTTAAATTGTTTTAATTCTGTGACTGATTTAAAAACATATTTATGTTGTCAATTTATGCTTCCATAACTTAGATGGCATACGTTGTGCTGACATAACAAGGTACTGGAGGAGCCCTGGCACAGTAGTTAAACTGCTGCCCTGCAACCAAAAGGTTGTGCGTTCAATCCTGACTAGGAATCAAGGTTGACTCAGCCTTCCAGCCTTCCGAGGTCGGTAAAATAAGTACCCAGCATGTTGGGGGCAAAATGCTAATTGACTTGTGAACCGCCCAGAGAGTGCAATAAGTGCTATAGGGTGGTATATACGTATGATGGCTTTGCTTTGAGTGCATGCCCAAGGAAACAACCAAGTAAAGGTAAAGGTTTCCCTTGCTCAAAAGCCAGTCATATCCAACTCTATGGTTCAGTGCTCATCTCTGTTTCAAAGCTGAAGAGCCAGTGCTGTCTGCTTCTGCAGACATTTCTGTGGTCATGTGGCAGGCATGACTAGACACCGGAGCGCACGGAACGCTGTTACCTTCCTACCGAAGTGGTCCCTGTTTATCTACTTGCAATTTCTTGCTTTCGAACTGCTAAATTGGCAGGAGCCGGGACAAAGACGGAAGCTCATTCCGTCCTGCAGTACTTGGGAATCGAACTGCTGACCGACCACCTCCCAATCAGCGTCTTAGCCACTTGAGCTACTGCAGTCCCTCAGGAAACAACCAGCACCTTGTTAATTAATGGCAATATACTGCCATGAATTAATGCTACTTCATTTATACAAGTGTAAATCAGTTGTTGGGTGCTAACCACTGACCTTTAATTATTTTGTGAGCTACCTTGGGTCCATGTATAGGCAAAGAGGTGAGACACAGACAAAGCGGATACATAAGATAAATCAAATCAGTGAAAACCTCTGTATATTTTTGCTAAAATAGGTCAGAGTTAGAGTAGGACCTTTTGAATCAATGGAGGATTCACCAAATCCCATTGATTCAAAAGGCCTATTCTAGTGTGTTTTACTGTACTGGACAAAAGGAGTTTTGGTGTATGTGTTAGCTCCCCCTTCTGTTTGTGGCATACTACAGTTTATATAATTAAAGAAAAGTTTATTTCTCATACAGTAAAACCCCTACTTACGAAAAAAAGTCCGTTCCGTAGGCTTTTGCTTAAATCAACTTTTTTTGTAACTCGAAGCAAACCCATAAGAAAAATGAAATTTTTATGTAAGTCGAAGCAAACCCATAGGGAAATGAATTTTTACGGAACTCGAAGCAAACCCATAGGAAAAAGAATCTTTATGTAACTTTAGATGTAGGCAGATTGAATGCACATGAGCCGGCAGGCGGGCTAAACACTACTTTATTGTAATATGGTCAATCTGTACATGAGGCAATGGCGGAGCCTTGCCTCCTTATTTATAGCACAGTACATTTGAATTTGGCCCATAGGCACACCATTGGTTACAGTCTTGGTGACATCCTTCTGACGTAATGCATACCTAACATAGTTTCACCTGTGGCGGGAAGGTTTCCCGCGGTAGTTACCATTGGAGGAATTGGAGCGATGTGACGCTCCGCTAGCTGCGCTACTGATGAGCAGCTGAACTGCATGCATCCACAACATCCCACCCCCCTAGGATGGGACGAAATCCCTCAACCATTGTGGGGGTCGGCACTCGCGCTGTGGCCAGCCGTTCGATTCAGCGGTTGGGGCTGCAGCAAAAGTGGCGGTGCTGCAGCCTCTAGACTCCGCAGCTGTGCTGACCGAATCATCTCTCTGAGGGAGAGGAAAGGTCCCATCGAACCCCGGCAAGGACAGGGCTGGGGTATCTGGATGCTGGGGAGGATGGGGGAACCTTTGTGAAAATTCAAAACCCCGGTGCTCTCTTGGATGAGTGGGGGAACACTCAAGGAAACTCCCCCCATCCTGTAACAGAAAATCAAAGTGGGGTTGTGCTACTTCGGGTTGGGTGACGGTCTCCTGGTGGTTTATGCCTCCTGCTATGTTGAGTCCTGTATTCCCCCCTTGGGTTACACGGGTGGGGGGTGACCCTAACGCTGATTCATCAAAATACCTGCTGCCCCCCCCCCGGTGGCTTCTGTGACTCTTTTCCCAAGCTGATCGGCGTGCCTCCTCCACAACAAACCCGTCTCTGTCTTCACTTGGTACGATATGGGTCCGGTTTGTTCCACCACGTTCCCAGGTACCCACGCTGGCCCTGAGGTTGCGTAATTCCTGCAGTACACTGGGTCACCTGCCCCGAACACTTTCCTTTGTTCCACCTCCACATTCGTACCTCTATCCTCCACCCTGGACGGATCCAAACGGTCAAACAATGTTGTGGGTCTCTTCCGCATCAGAATCTCCACGGGGGACTGCCCCGAAGCAAGCGGGGTAACCCTGTAACACAGGAGGAATTTGCAGAGCTGTAGCTCCAGATCCCCGGGACCCATCCTCCGCAACGCTTCCTTTGTCGTGCGGACCTGGCGCTCTACTTGGCCGTTTGTGGCAGGGTGAAAGGGGATGGAGGTTATGTGCCTAATCGCATTCCGTCCCTCACTGACTCAGCAGCTTGTGCAGCCCACAAGACCTGCTCGAACGTGATGTCCTCATCTCGGGATAGCAATTTCCGCTGAGCCTCTTCATCCCGCAGGCCGAGTGGGAGACAGTCTCACAACGCCTCAGCCAGGTTGGCTCCCCACTGACATGGAATGGCTGCCAGCCTCAGCGCGGCCATGTACTCAGCCACAGTTTCTCCCAGACGTTGGTCCCGCCAGCTGAACACCATTCTTGCCAGGAAAACAGCTGAAAATGCTGAAAATGCGCCCGCAGGGCAGCTAGGATGTCGGCCAGTGGTACCGTCTTGAGCGCTCTTGGCATCAGGAGGTTCCTCGCCAGTTCCAGAGTTGGCAGCCCGCAATGGGCCAGTAGGCATAGGCAGGCTCGCTTTTGGGCTTCACCCTCAATCTTCTCTGCATCCATTGCATAGAGGAATTGCTCCTCATAGAGGTCCCATGACTCCGGCATGGAGATGTCGAACGGAGGTAGGGTGACCCTGTGGGACGCCATAATCCCATCCTCGTCGCCAATTTGATGTAGGCAGATTGAATGCACACGAGCCGGCAGGCAGGCTAAACACTACTTTATTGTAACATGGTCAATCTGTTCATGAGGCAATGGCGGAGCCTTGCCTCCTTATATTTAGCACAGTACATTTGAATTTGGCCCGTAGGCACACCATTAGTTACAGTCTTGGTGATGTCCTTCTGACGTAATGCATACCTAACATAGTTTCACCTGTGGCAGGAAGGTTTCCCGTGGTAGTTACCATTGGAGGAATTGGAGCCACATGACGCTCCGCTGGCTGCGCTACTGATGAGCAGCTGAACTGCATGCATACACAACATAACTTGAAGCAAACCTATAGGAAATTGTGTCAATCGGGACATGGTTTTAGCACAAAATCATTATGTAAGTCAAATTTTATGTTACTCAAGGCATTTGTAAGTCTGGGTTTTACTGTATTATGGATAGACAGTTTCTTCAGTGCAGTTTTGGGAACAATAACTTGTTGGAAGGACAAAGAGTAACCGGGACAGCGGATATTATCTGTGAATGGAAGACATTCCAGGGTTCCATCTTTGTGTTTTCTTTGTTCACAGAGCTCCCTGGGGCTCCTACTAACCTTGGCATCTCAAACATTGGTCCCCGTTCAGTTACTCTTCAGTTCCGTCCTGGGTATGATGGCAAGACATCCATTTCTAGATGGCAGGTGGAGGCTCAGGTAAGTTACAAGAAATCAATAGCAGAGGAAGCTTGTTGTTTCTTTTTCATTCCTTGGCATTGTTCCTGTGGTGTTCAAGTAGGAGACATTTGTCTGCAGTCAGGCTTCCCATAAGGTCTATAACACCACAGAACCTAAGCCAGTGATGGCCAAACTTGGCACTCCAGCTGTTCTTGTATTTCAATTCCCAGAAGCCCTGATCAGCCAGAGTGCTGACTTGGGCTTCTGGTAATTGAAGTCCAAGAATACCTGGAGTGCCAAGGTTAGCCATCACTGACCTAAACTGACCACTCACAATAAGCTAACTTGTATGGTTTACTTTGCAGAGTTTTAGGAAAGTGAAACATTTCAAAAATTACCAGATGAGGAAGAAGGGGACAACACTGAAAATGAAGGATTAGACAAGTTCATGGAGGACAAGGGTATCAATGGCTATAATTATGGATACTTAAGGACAACCTCCCGGTTGGAGAGATAGGCAGGATATCTCTCAATGCCATTTCCAGGGAATCCTAAACAGGTGAAGGCATCTGCTTGGGAATAATACCCTGAAGCAAATGGTGAGCCACTGTGTGAGACAGAATGCTGGACTGGATGGGCTCCTGTGGCCTGTTCCAGCAAGGCTGTTCTTATGTTCTTATATGTTCTTAAGGAAAGAGAGAAACAGGAACCCTAAGCAGGGCTGTCTATACTCTGTGGTTATATTGAGCCTAAGGCAGATTTATCATTACAATCTCCGCTTTTAAAAATATATTCTAGTCTTTGCTTCAAATATAAGTTTAAGATTATTTTGTAATGCCTGATGAAATATTAAAAGAAGTAGGAAAGCAGGAGTTGTTTATGAGCCGATTTCTAAGAATTACTCTAACATTCAATGTGTTTAATTCATGTTTCTCTGTTGTATTTATTGAGAGGTGCCATGTTATAATCCCCCCCCGTATAATTACAATCCTGTATAATTTTCCTGGATATGTTCAGTAAACAATAATGATAAAAGAAATTAAAACAACATATGGTGGCAGCAATTTATTCTTCAGAAGGCAAGTGATGGGATTTCTGTGGTTATTAAACAATTAGTTGTTTAATTTGGTCAAATATTTACTTTGGGTGTAAACATATCAAACACGAGTTATTCAGATCTCTGAGCATAACAGTCTTGAAATTCTACAAGTTTAGCCAACAGAGTTTGGGGAAGGGGAGAAAATCAAGCAGTAGTCGAGCAAAAGGGCAGAGCTTCTCCGATGTTGCACATTGCCTGGCTTGTCCCGTCCCTTCCAGGTGGGTCTGATTGGTGAGAGTGAGGACTGGACCCTCATCCACCAGCTGCCTAATGAGCCAGATGCCCGTTCCATGGAAGTGCCCAACCTAAACCCCTACACGTACTACAGGTAGGTGTTGCATCATAAGAAGTGGAGCGGGGGGGGGGGGGGGCAGGCTGTACCTTCCCTTTGCTGGCTATTCACAAGTACTTAAAGAGGAGACACACACACACACCGACTCAAACTAAAAGTCCATTGTGTCCAGCATCTTGCTTCCTATAGCGTTCATCTAGATGTCTCCTGAAAGCATAATGGCAGGACTTGTTGCTCCCTTTATTGTCAACTCCTGTTCAAAGGTGCAGTTTTTCCAAAGATGTAGGCATCATGGCTCATGGACACTGATAGGCCAGTTCTCTGTGAACTAACACATTACCCAGTAAAGAGAAAATGGGTCTCTGAATGCTGAAAAAATATATTTCTTTTTTCCCCAAAGCTTACCGGTATATTAGAGAAAATAACCGATAAGCAACTTCCAGGGGTCACACAATACCCCTACAGGCCTTCTCTTTGTGTCCTTCAATACCTGCTAGATATTTTTTTCACTCTAGAAGGCTCCTTGTTCTGTGTTAAGGGTATAGGGAGCAACCTGGTCTTGTCTTTTTTGTCCTCCAAACTAAAAGGATGTAGGTATCCGTAGGTATTTAGGGAGGGGGAGCCTGTTTGATGTTAAGCACCTAGGTGAGAAATGGTGCTGAACTTGCCTTCACACCTTTATCTACAAATGTATTTTTCAAAAGTGGGGTTTGGTGTTGAAGATCATGTAAGACATAGAGTGCTAGAGATCTCTGACATTTCTTGATGGCCTCCCTTCCAAGTACTAACCAAGTTTGATCCTGCTTCGCATCCAAAAGCAGATGAGATTGTTGCCTTCAGTGTAGTATGGTGGTCAAAAGGGGAGGAAGGGGGGAGCTAAGACACAGTAAGGTAACCAGCAAGGGAATGGAAAACCCCATGGTTCTGTGGGATGAGATTCATCAGATGTCATCCCATTGTTCCTTTGATCTCTAAGCACTTTCCCTTCTGCTACCAGCTTCCGCATGAGACAAGTGAACATCGTAGGCACCAGTCCACCCAGCTTGCCTTCACGTCGAATTCAGACACTGCAGGCTCCTCCTGACGTGGCTCCTGCCAATATTACACTCCGAACAGCCAGTGAAACCAGCCTCTGGCTGCGATGGGTGGTAAGCAATGTCCTATTGAGACTTGAGGACATAGAAATGTTTTTGGAGGGAGGGAAAGGGGGATAATGAAACAGTTGCATTAGGGGTCAGATCACAGAGGGTCAGTCAGCCCCATATTATTTGCCTAGCAAGCCAAGAAAATTCTTATAAGGTACATTTGAAATCAAGAAGATGGCAAGAATCAGATAGACCTAGCAGTTTCTGTCAAGGCTAGATAACATATTGGCCAAGAGCATGGTATCAGTAGCGCCACTGAAAAAATAGGACCATGCTTTTTCTGTCTTTTAACAGTGTAGTCCTACTTAGAGATATGGGTGCTTTTTAAGAAGTTATGTGACATTAATTGTGTCATGATAGCTACTATTTTGAATCAGCCAATCTGTTCAAATCTCATTTCCTTCAGCCAAAATGAAAATTTCTCCATGACATAATGCTGTGAATGGCCAATTCTTGCTGCCGCCAACAGCAATAAAAAAAATCATCGAGCCTTTGTTCAATGATATACCACCACATTCCATATTAAGCAAACATTTGTCAATGGAATTATAATTTTGTTTGTAGAGGAATCGTCTCAAACTGAACCAGAATTGCTGTAATACCTCTGGTCTGGTTCTAGAAGGCTTTTCATACCATTCAGATGCATATTATGTGTGGCACTGAAGCAGAGAACTCATTCATACAATGAGATCTGGTTTTCCAGTTTTTAAGATTGAGAAGAAAATGCCATGTTACTTTTTTTCCCTTTTCATATTCATTTCACCCATTTAAGCTTATGCTGGAGAACCACCTTCAATGTTTATCTATTTGAATTCAGAAATGACTTCAAATTTTAATAACTAACAATTTATTCATCATCTTCTTAGGAAACCTACAATACACTACAAAATTTGGCATATTTTAGGTAGGGTTGGAAAGATGTGACATCTTTAGGCATAAATACTCTGTTTGGGGAGAGGTTGAAAGCCATAAAATAAACCAATCAATAATAGAGTTGTTTTCCAGCCCCTGCCAGAAGCAGAATACAATGGGAGCCCAGAGTCTGTGGGGTACCGGTTGCGCTATTCACGCCTAGATGGGCGTAGTCGCACCCTGATCAACACCATTCATGATCGTATGGAGCGTGAATTCACCATTGAGGACCTAGAAGAATGGACAGAGTATCGTGTGCAGGTGCAAGCCTTCAACGCTATTGGGCCTGGACCATGGAGTCAGACCATAGTGGGGCGAACTCGGGAATCAGGTACCTCTCCATCCTGGCCTTGTTAAGGAAGTTTGGCAGGCATCTCATAGCATGTCTAACTACTTGGAACTTGCTTGTAGAGTTTGGGACTATGTGTTGTCTTTTATAAAGCCACATTAAAATAGCTGCTCCCCACCTGATCTTCTCTTTGTGTACACAGTGCCTTCATCTGGACCTACCAATATCTCAGCCCTGGCAACTACATCTACCTCTATGCTGGTGCGGTGGAATGACATCCCTGAAGCTGACCGAAATGGACTTGTTCTAGGTTACAAGGTGCGTATTAGAAACACTCATCACTTTACCTTAGACACATAGCCTTCTCATCATTTTCCACAAGTCCAGGTGTGCTCATATCCCTGAGCCCCAACTGGAAGCCTGGTGTCAGTGTCTCTACCTGCAAATCTCCTGCTACCCTATATCTCAGTTCTTCCCTTCTTGGGATGCTTGAAGAATTGGGACTTGGCAAATGGTTTTGGAGCAGAGAAAAGAATAGTAGCAGCAGGATCCCTTGGTGAATATTTTTAGCCCCTGGTTATGGAGCCAGAGGATGGGAGTTAAGTTCCCCACAGGAGAAGAGCCAACCTATGTAGCCTTGGGAAAGCTATACAGTCTCAGGACTCTTACAGAAGAAGGGAATGGTAAACCACCTCTGTGTATTCTCTGCTTAGAAAATCCTGGAAAGGATCACCATAAGTCAGAATTGACTTGACAGCACGTAATTATTATTATTAATTTTGATGGCCTCTGCAGGCAAGCCTAAGAAAGATAAGCTTTGCATCTTTTGCCTGTTCTAAGCCATCTCCTGTCTCTCCATTTTCCTGTACAGTATTTCTTTTCACCCCTTGCCTGGTTTCAGCCACCTTCAAAATGTTCTAAATTTCTGGCTTTCCCCCTTTCTCTATAGATGTTTCACTGCACCATTCTTGGAGGAAAGGCCACCTAATTAAAAGCTTCTAATTAGGTGTTCTGATCATGCAATGGACTTCTGCTCACTTGCTTCCAAAGAGTACTCCTTTTTAAAAAAAATATTTTAAAAAACAAAACTTCTACTCAGTGTTTTTTGCACTTTGAAAGATATACCTAATTGAAACTGTCTGATGGGAAATTGCCATAACACTTGACTCCACTACCCCAAAACAAACTGAAAAAAGAAATTAGCCGTGTCTAACAGTAAGGGAAAATAACATGGAAAGGTCTCAGATTTTGTAACTGTTGGAACTCTTTTGCCTTCATCATTAGTGTCTCTTTTTTCTTCTTCTTTCTTTTAGGTGATGTACAAGGAGAAAGATTCAGATGCAAAGGCCCAGTTCTGGTTGGTGGAAGGCAATGCTTCACGGAGTGCCCAGCTGACAGGCTTGGGCAAGTATGTCCTGTATGAGATCAGACTGCTGGCCTTCACTCGCATTGGTGATGGTGTGCCCAGCAATCCTCCCATCCTTGAGCGAACACTGGATGATGGTAAATGTTGAGAATTATCTGCCTGCTGTTCAGAACTGTCATACAATGAAGGGAATGGCACAGTCAAGGAGAGAAAGGCTGGAGCAAATAAGACCTGTTGGGTGTTCTGAGGTTGTGCAAAACAAACATAACAAAAGACTAGAACAAAAGCTAATGGTAGTCAAGAACCTAATTAGAATCTACTGTATATGCAAGCTTTTGTGTGCTCTAGAACTCTTCATCAGGTTAAGTGGTTAAAAAATAGTGAAGGGAAGGAGGGAAGACACAAAAGTCCAAAATAAATAGGCTAACTGTTCTGTGTCATGGAGATCTGCAGTGAAATTCTGTCCCGAAATAGAAAGTAGAAGAGGCAGATAGCCATGTGGGTCCTAGATGACTTCTGGAAAAAGTTCATGGGAAGTAGAAAATATAGAAATTCCCCTTCTTTCAAAGAAAGTAGACAAAATAAGCTAAAGCCACTGAACCTGGCTGTGGGTAAACTACATGGGCTTCTGGTTGCACACATTGCTCATTTTGAGGACCAACCCAATCACACATTGTAGAATTACTGTACAGTATAGGGGTTTGTTTTATATAATAGTGATTAGTTTTTGTGGAGCACTTTTTTGTTCTCAAAGTACTTCATGTGAGAGTTCCTATATGTATATTATGATCTCTGCCTCTGCCTTGAGATACTGTATGTATTTATGCCTTGCTAGCAGGCCTTGCCTCTTGTCTTTCTCTATTCCAGTGCCAGGGCCCCCAGTGGGCATTCTTTTCCCTGAAGTGAGAACAACCTCGGTACGGCTAATATGGCAACCGCCTGCTGCTCCCAATGGTATCATTCTGGGTAAGCAGGATACTCCCACCCCGCCACGGAGAGGGAAGACCTGAGCGAATCAGCAGGCAGGCACACCTAGCTTTTTCTGTCTGCTATTTTGGATGACAGTCCGTGTCTCTCTCTCTCTCTCTCTCTCTCACACACACACACAGACACACACACACACACACACACACACACACACACACATTTTCTCAATATCATTAGTTTTATATATTCGTCGCCTTGCTCCAAAAAGATAATACATCTTGCTCTAGCTTTACAACTTCCCCTGTCACTAAAACATAATCTAAAAAATCTCCCCATATTTCTATAATAGCAATTTTTATTCATCCTTTTAACCTTCAACTCACATGTTAATTCATCATTTATAGCTATATTCCATATCTTTTTATACCAATCAGCCAATTCAAATTCTTAATCTTATTTCCAATTTTTAAAACAATGTTCAATCTCAAATCTGTAATAAATATATAACAATCGTCTCTTTCTGATTCCATTCTGTCTAAAATGAGATTCTCTCCTTTAATGGCTTCTATGATTTTAGTCTCTTTGCTTTAGAATGGCAGGACTACGGTAGCTCAAGTGGTTAAGATGCTGAACTTGATGACTGGAAGGTCAACAGGTCAGCAGTTCAAGACCCGAGTACTGCAAGACGGAATGAGTTCCCATCTTTCTCCCAGCTCCTGCCAACCTAGTAGTTCGAAAGCAAGAAATTGCAAGTAGATACATAGGGACCACTTCGGTGGGGAGGTAAACAGCGTTCTGTGCACTTTGGTGTCGAGGCATGCCTGCCACATGTCCATGGAAACATCTACAGACACAGACAGCACTGGCTCTTTGGCTGAAAACAGAGATGAGCACTGAACCCTAGAGTCGGATATGACTGGCTTTCGAGCAAGGGTGACCTTTACCTTTACCTTTAGAATGGCATCTTCTTTGATGGTAATAAAGATGGCTTGTTAAATGGTAATGTCCCTCCCCACATGCATTTTTTAATAGCTTTTTCATCCCAACTTTGTGCAGCGTATCAGATCACTCACCGCCTGAACACTACAACAGCCAACTCGGCCAGTGTGGAAGTCCTTAACCCCAGTGCACGCCAGTTTACTGCTACTGGTCTTAAACCTGAGTCCATCTACCTTTTCCGTATCACAGCACAAACCCGAAAGGGCTGGGGTGAAGCAGCAGAGGCACTCGTGGTCACTACAGAGAAGAGAGGTAAGTGGACACACGTCGAGCTAGGCATCCTAAGCGTTGAAGTCCAAAAAAGTAACTTTTCCAAGCTCTGAAATAGGTCCAGCGCTCTTAACAGAATACTGTATAAGCTTTATGAAACAGTACACTGTATTATATTAAACAAAATATTTTATCATGATACCATGTGGAAATTTTACGGAACAATAATTTATCAATTATTTCTGCTGTAATCAAAGTAAATTAGAGATGCTTTAACATTAAAGCCTTTATTCAAACAATGGGGCAAGGGAAATAACATCGTTTCTTAAACTATAGGGAGAATATGGGGTTTCCACTTACCTATACATCTAATATTTCTACAAATGTTAGATGGAATGCAATACATCATGTATCAAAAGAACTTGCGCCGTTGAACACATTTTCATTACTTGCCAAGCATAAGATTGCTTAAGAATTTTATGATAAACAAAAATACAGTGATACCTCATACAACGTCCAAACTTGGTTCCACAAGTTTGGACTTTATACGGATTTGGACTTTGTATGAGGCATGCAAAATCCTAGCCGCGATGCCTCATACAACGTCCAAATCCTTGCTGCGATGCCTCGTACAACGTCATTTCTATAGAGATACATTGTACTGTAACAGCACAGACTTCAGGGCAAAGTCAAGGAAACAGACAGGAAATTGACAGAACTTTAAGAAAACATTGTCTAAAGGCTAAATACATTACAAAAACATGTCAAACAACCCTGATTGTCCAAGAACCTGAAGAATGCTGCAAAAATCCCAGGAATGCTCCTAAAAATTCTGACAAAAAATACGAAAAAATCCAAAATCGTGCTCAAAACCACTCCTAAACACTCTTTGCCTCATACAAAACCCACAAGAGCAATGCACGCATGTGTCCTGCCTTTTATACTGCCCAGGCACAATGCAACCTGGGAAAACCCCAATGCCTCATACAAAGTCGCATGACTTTGTATGAGGCAACGTTTTTCAAGGAATTAGGCGATGTTGTATGAATCCGATGTTGTATGAAGCGGACTTTGTATGAGGTATTACTGTACTTGAGAGGAGTGTCAAACAAGCTGTTGTTATCCTGTTTGTGATAAATTTATTAACTTTTCTCATTATTTATTTGTTTGATATATATACCACCCCATTTATATACTGCAGACACTACTTTGGGCAATTTGCAGGTTAAACCCCACATAATAAAATACATTCTATAACATGGCAGTCTATAATCCATGCCAAAAAAGGAGGAAATTAAAATTGACATTAAAATTAGCAGCATCCTGGGGAATTGGTTGTTGAAGGCAACTTTGAAAAAATCTGGTTTTAACCAATTTTTTCAACATAAGGAGGGAAGAAGCCTGGTGTACCTCAGTTGGTAACTTGTTCCATAGACTGGGAGCCACTACCAAAAAGGCCCAATTTTTCTTGCCAAATTTACTTGTCTCAGAAACCAGTCATGCTGCCACATTTTCTTGTTCTCTTCTTCTTCTGTTCTTTTGAAGTCTATGTAATCTAATTCCCCTACCCCCACCCCCAAAAAGGACCAGAAAAAGTAGCAAACACAATTCACTTACAGAAGAATTATCCAAAGTAGGCTGTTTCATGGTTATGGAGTGCTGCTCTCATTTTAACAAAGCTTATGGGATCATCACTTGACCATCTACAAGGCTATCAGGGGCTTGCAGTCTTTAGCATTCCTTTTGGCCAAACGCAACAGGCCCATATTGAACTTTGTCTAAGGCTGCTCTGTCTAAACATACGTCACCATACCTCTGCTATTTCCAATATGCCCATTATGCCCACATACTTCCAGCCTTGAGTAATCAGTGCTTCTCTTACCTCCACCCTCCAGACCGTCCCCAACCTCCCAGCAAACCAGTTGTCCTGCAGGAAAATGTCAAGGCAAGGAGTGTATTGTTATCCTGGGAGCCAGGTAGTGATGGGCTTTCACCAGTCCGATACTACACTGTTCAAACACGGGAACTCCCTGGTGGAAAATGGGTGCTGCATTCTGCTTCTGTCAACCACAACACAACATCCTATATCGTCAGCAGGTGAGGCAACAAGCAGTGTGAGTTGCAGAAGGGCATTTATTGGGATGGATGAGTCGGATTGCCAGAGGACAACTGTTCTTCAGCCTTGGTTTTGCCAGTCAATTTTGTGGCTGGGTTTGGTGCAAATCACGCAACCAGCAGACTGTGCTCAGATCCCCATTCAGAGGAACTGAATTCTCCTGCTTCCCTCATAACACTGCACAACAACGATTTTGCTACTGGGAATAACACATGTGATTTACATGATATCGAGTGTGCTGATTCCAAATCTGAACTCAGAATTTGCCTATCACATACAGAGTTTAAGTTATAGTCATGCTATAGCTGTTCAGATAGTATTGGGTAATGTATTTTTACATGGGAACATTATAACAGTTGCAGCTACCACTATGCCTGCTGTCCCCTCAGCTGAATCACATCCCCTGGTGGCAAGCCTGTTCCAGCAGCAGCCGGGCATGTCTGGGCAAGTCATTGAGCTGACATCAGAAATAGGTATATGAGGTGAGATGGACCAAGGGCTTGTCTCTAGTGTGAAACCATCTTATTGGATAGTATAGCTAGGGCACAGTGAGTCTGTTTTGAGCTAAACATGAGTAGGTGCAGCTGTGTTAATAAACCAAACAATTTCTGCTACATTTGTGGCAAATATACCCCGCGTGATCAATGCAAGAATCTAACCAAGAGGGTGAGATTTGCTTAAGATCCTGGTGTCCTAGGCAGAATCGGACTTCAGATTTGGATTCAGTGCACTTGATTTAGTATTTTGTTGTTGTTCAGTCGCACAACAATTCCGACCCTTTGCGACCCCATGGACCATTGCACACCAGGCACTCCTATCCTCCACCATCCTTCTCAACCCATCCAACTCTGTGCCCATGCATCAACAATACCATCTAGCCATCTCATTTTTGGCTACCCCCTTCTTCTTTTGCTCTCCACCTTTCCCAGCATCAAGGCTTTCTCAAGTGAATCCTCTGTTCTCATTTGATGTCCAAAGTATTTTAGCTTCATCTTCACTATTTGGCCTTCCAAGGAGCAGTCAGGGTTGATTTCTTCTAAGATCGACCTGTTTGTTCCCCTTGCTGTCCAGGGGACTCTCAAGACTCTCCTCCAACACATTTAAAAGGCGTCTATTTAGTATATGACACATGGATTAGACCAAGTAGCAGACAAATTTTTTTTTTTTTTTTTTTTGTGATGCAGTGATTGAACCTAGAGAAGTGATTTTGCAGTTAGCCCTAAGTCCTTAAGAAGAGCTTACTAGTCTGGGAGGGATTCATTTTAGGAAGTATCCTCACTCAGCAATTGAAGAATAGCCTGAACTGTCTGTATGGTTTCATTTCGCGCTGTTCCTCCAAAGCTGAACCAAGTGTCATGCAATTTCCATGCAGGTTGAAGCCCTTTACCAGCTACAAATTCCGGGTCAAAGCAACCAACGACATTGGTGACAGCGAGTACAGTGAGGAATCCGAATCACTCACTACATTACAGGCAGGTATGTAAGTGCATCAAGTCATGAGTGATTTTGGAAGGGCATCCAATCGTAGGACTATCCTGTGTGGAAGATATTGCTTGGCAAAGCCAAACTATGGCAGTGTACAAAATTAGAACAATTACCTTTTTCAGTCTACCTGGAACAATTCTATATTAAGTATTTACTATTCCACCCACCCCACTAGCTCAATCAAAATAAATACATGCAAAATCTGACCTGGGGAAAAATCAGTAAAGTGTATATACCTTTTGCCTAGCATCTAGTTACATTTCTACATTAATTGGTCAATGAAAAGTTTAGTCTCAGTTAAGGACAAACAAACTTGAAAGGCCATAAAATACGAAAGAGTATCAAAACACAAGACAAGCATGAATGCTTAAAGCCAAACAGCATTATAAGGGCAGCATCATCCATAGAGACCTTGCTCCGTTACCATCTTTAACTTTTAGGGAACTCTTGAGGACCTGGAATGGTGCTGATGACAGAAATAACAAGAGTTCCACAGGCAGGATGGCCACTGTACTTTGTGCAGATCAGCTTAGTTTCTTTTACAGTTAGGCAGTCTAGTTTGGTCTCTGATGCTGCTCTAGAATGTGGATGGTTTGTATTGGTGATTGCAGTCTTTTAGGCAACCTGAATGCATAGTTATTGTGTCTAACAGCCAATATGAGCACTTTAAATTGATCCCAGAAACACACTGGCAGCCAGTCATTTGGTACAGTATAGGTGTCATCTACAGGTAGGTCATCCTTGCTTGAAAGCCAGTCGCATCCAACTCTAGGGTTTAGTGCTCATCTCTATTTATAGCCAAAGAGCCAGCGCTATCTGTGTCTACAAATGTTACGTGGACATATGGCAGGCATGCCTCAACACTGGAGTGCACGGAACACTGTTTACCTTCCCACCGAAGTGGTCCCTATTTATCTACTTGCAATTTCTTGATTTCGAACTGCTAGGTTGGCAGGAACTGGGACAGAGATGGGAGCTCACTCTGTCATGCAATAACTGGGAATCAAACTCCAACCTGTCATCTAACCCAGCTGTAAATCACTCACTAGCACACCAGGAGCAATGCTTCTGTTTGTTGATGCTTCAAAGCAGCCCTGCAATGTACTATACCTTTCCTGGACTGTCTTTCCCCTTGTCATAGTTGTACTGTGTGATGAGCAAATTCTGACCTATGCTTTGCCTAATTTTGTTGGGCCAGAAATATGAGAGCAGTATTGTACGGAAGGCGCAATACTATGACTAGGACCCTGTTGGGCTGGGAAGGCAAATAGTGGTTGATGGGAAAGGCTGAATTATGACACAGTTAAGATGATCTGTGGAAGGATCATAAGGCAGAATCTCTGGTGAAACACCATGTCAGTGGAAAGCAAAGGAGAAGCCAAATAGTTCTAGAGTAGGCTTCCTCAACCTTGGCCCTCCAGCTGTTCTTGGACTTCAATTCCCAGAAGCCCAAGTCAGCACTCCTGCTGATCAGGACTTCTGGGAATTGAAGTTCAAGATCAGCTAGAGGGCCAAGGTTGAGGAACCCTATCGTAGAGGGAATGAGGGAGAATTATAGGCAGAATAAGTTGTGTGGAGGCCAAGGTGAACTCACTACCAGCTGAACCTAAGTTATTCCTTATTACAGAAAATTCCCTCATCAATTATTGCTGTCTTCATACTCACAAAATCCAGCAGTAACCTGTAAAAATTACAATCCCTATGAACACCAAGTGGTCATTTGATTTTGTGTCCAAGATGGAAAAGTGGCTACACAGCTCTGCCATCTCTCAGTGTTGTGTATCTTGTGGAAACAAGCGGAATGTAGGTGTTCTTCTTCGTATAGTTTGTGAATCCCCACTATTGGGTTATGCGCCTGCGCAGAACGTAGATCGGAGGCTTGAAAAGCTATTGGTCAAAAGTTTTGGCGGTAAGACCGCCCACCGTACCGCCCACCCTGAGGCGCCCACGCGCCATTTTACCTCAGTTCTCTTCTTTCCGCTGTAGCAGCAGGACGATCGTTGAGAGCTTCCTCAATTTTTTTCGCCCTTCTGAGGGAAAGTCTTTTGGCTAACTTCGCATACAATTTTTTCGGTGATCTTGTCCTTCGGGCAGGATTGCCACCCCAGTGCTGTTTCTTCCTCTTGGTGGACTCAGTTACCTACTCGCTTTGGTCACCATTTCCCCCCTCAAGGGGGTGGCGGCTGGCCTGCCCCTTGGGGTACTCGCCTTCCAGAACCTTCCGTTGGAAGAATTTTTTCTTTGATGGCCGCTGCCTTCAAGCAGTGTTCTGCTTGCCTGAAGAAGTTCCCTGCCTCCGACGGGCATAGCCTTTGCCTTTTCTGCCTGGGGGAGTCTCACCAGAGCCAGTCTTGCCCTCACTGCAAGAAATTTACCCGTCTTGCAGTGCAGAACCGGAGCTACCGGCTCAAAGCCCATCTGATGGAACTCTCTCTGGCTCCCGCCGCGGCCGCCTCTACCTCTGCTAGTGCCTCTCAGCCTCCGCTTCCTCTTCCATTCTCTCCATCAAGAAGAAGAAGAAGAAGAAGGACAAGAACGGGGAGAAGAAAAAGAAGCACGGGCCGGAAAAGAGGCGTTCGCTCCCGCCTACGCCTCGCCCTCCCATCTCTCCGGGGCCTTCGCCTCCCTTCTCGGTCGCGAGATGTCCTTCGCCCGGCTCCTCGATGTGGGGCGGACGGTCCTCTTCGGGATCGCCTGAGAAAGGTCGCAGGGCTGGGGCTCCAGCTCGCCCACTGCAGGTACTCCCGTCTCCCCCTCGTGGGAGGGACCGTTCACCCACGAGACAGGCTTCCGTCTCCCCGAGGCCCAGGACTCCGACGATCGACGAACCGGCAACCACCATTCCGGCCACCGTTTTGTCTCCGGTGATTCCAGCCACCGTTTCGTCGGCCACCGTTTCGTCCCAACTGTCGGCTCCGGATGCATCCCAGATGGAGTTCTTCAAGGGGATGTTTGAGGCCATGGCAATGTCGTTTGCCCAGCAGTTCAAGGCCTCCATGCCTGCGGCCTCTGCGGCTCCGGTGCCGACCACCGCAATCCCCAGGGATGTTGGCCCTACTGTGGCCCCACCGACCTCACGAGGGTCGAGTGTCTGCTCCGCTGGCCCACCCATATCGTCTTGGTGTGGTCCAGACGTCGATGCGGTGGACTCCCATCCCGTCGACCCGCCCAGGCCGTACTGGCGCGGTCCCGACGTGGACACCAGGATCCCTCCCTCGTCTTCCGATGACTCCAGCGCGTCTTCGGAGGAGGACGAGGGAGACATCGACAAGACCCCGGACCAAGCCATCGGCGCAGTTGACCCACCACGTGGTGAGGATCAACGCTCGCTCACAGCAATGCTGACACGCTTGGGGACTGCGCTGAACCTGAAGGTGGACCAGCCTCCACTGGAGGGCGAGGACCAAATGACCGCGGAGCTGGACAGACGAGCAATCCGGCCGGTCCATATCACCATGCTTCCATCCATGTTGACGTCAGCGAAGGCAACATGGAAGAAGCCAGTGTCATCGCACTCCGTTTCGTCCAGGCTCGACGGCATGTACAGAGTCCTGGACGAGAACGTCGAGTTCCTCCAGGCACACCCCTTGCCGAACTCGCTGGTGGTCAAGGCCTTCCAACACAGGACAGCCACCAGCGGTTTTCCGGTACCTTCGACTCCGGAAGGGAAGAAGCTGGACGCGGTCGGCCGAAAGTTCTACGCCACCGGTTCCCTCTTCCTCCGAGCCGCCAACTACTCGGCCGCCATGGGCCTCTACCAATCTCACCTCTGGGAGCAGGTAAAGGTCGTGGCCGCTACTCTGCCCGCCGAAGCCCAAAAGCGGATCGACGCGCTGGCATCCGAAGGGGACTTTCTGTCGGAGCAGCAGATGAGAACGGCCAGGCACATCAATGACTACGCGGCAAAGGACATGGCTTCCGCTATTCTGCTCCGTCGTCATGCCTGGCTTAGGGGCACCTCCCTCGATGATGCGATGAAGAAGCTCATCGAGGAGTTCCCCTTCGACGGGCAGGGCCTATTCGGGCAGGACACCAATAAGGTCCTGAACGAAATGCGCCAAACGAACTCTACGGCCAAGTTCCTCGGCCTTACCACGCCGACACCGTCCGCCAGGCCGAGATTCCAACCTTTCACGCGGCGATATCAGGGCAACCCGCAACAACAAGGTGGCCCTTCAGAACAGCCCAGGTCGGGCTCCTACAAGCACCGGCGCCAGCACAAACCCCGTTACCAACCTTATGGGCAGGGCAAGCATTCGGACGCGATGTCCAAGTCCCGCGTTTGAAGCTGCGACGGCCGAGTCTCTCTCGCTCCACATCCCGTACCTTCCCCTCCGGAACTTCCTCTCGGTATGGTCAGGCATCACGGACGACCGGTGGGTCTTAAAGATCTTGTCCTCTGGCTACGCCATTGAGTTCGTGCGGGCGCCTCGGGTAGGAAGGCATCGCTTCACCACCTCGTTCCCCCATTTGGAGGAAGAAATATCAACTCTTCTGTCCAAGGGAGCCATCGAGCGGGTGCCACCGCCCGACTGGGACAACGGCTTCTACTCGAGGTACTTCGTGGTTCGGAAGAAGGATGGGGGACTTCGCCCAATTCTGGACCTACGTCGCCTCAACAAGTGCATCCATACCAGGAAGTTCCGGATGGTGACCCTGCAGACCGTCCTTCCCCTCATCAACAAGGGGGACTGGTTCACAGTCATAGACCTCAAGGACGCTTACTTCCATGTCTCCATCCTCGAGGAGCACCGGAGGTTCCTTCGATTCCGCATCGGCGATTCCGTGTACCAGTACCGGTGTCTACCGTTCGGCCTGGCCACGGCACCACGGGTCTTCACCAAATGCATGGCTCCAGTGGCTGCCTTCCTTCACCAGCGGGGAATCAGGGTCTTCCCGTACATCGACGACTGGCTGATTGTATCCCCCACCAGCTCGTCGGCCATTCGGGACACGCAATTCACGGTCCACCTCATGGAGAGTCTCGGCCTCAGGATCAACTTCACCAAATCGAAGTTGATTCCCTCTCAACGCGTCGAGTACATTGGAGCGGTACTCGACTCGCTTGCCACCAGAGCCTTTGCACCCCAGAAATGCTTGCAGGACATCGCACAGGGTGTGAACGACCTTCGCACCAAACCGTGCATCCGGGCAAAGAAGGCTCAATGACTTCTAGGCCTCATGGCCTCAACAACGGCGGTGATCCCTCATGCCAAGTTAAAGTTCCGGTCCCTGCAGTCGTGGCTCCTTCACGAATTCGATGCGCTCCGGGAGAGCCAATCCAAACGGTTAACTCCATCTCCGGAGCTGAGGGACCAACTGCTGTGGTGGACGGCACCACTCAACGTGACAACGGGGAAGAGCTTTTACCCCCCGCAACCCTCGTTGCACGTATTGACCGACGCAAGCAACCTCGGCTGGGGGGCTGCCTGCGGGACTCTCACGGTCAACAACCCTTGGTCGCCTCAGGAGATGGTGTACCATATCAACTACTTGGAACTACTGGCCATTTGGAAGGCCCTACGTTCCTTCAAGAGCCTGCTCACGGGCAAGGCGGTCCAAGTAGCCTCGGACAATACCACGGCTGTGGCATATCTGAACAAGCAGGGAGGAACGCGATCCACCACCCTTCTTTACCTCGCTGTGCAGCTCTGGGAGTGGTGCCTGGAGAGGCACATTTTCCCGATTGGAGTGCACATTCAGGGCAAGCTGAATGTCTTGGCCGACCATCTCAGCCGCCTCACCTCGACGACCCACGAATGGGAACTGGACAACGAGGTATTTCAGTCGCTTTGCCAGGCCTGGGGGACGCCGAACATCGACCTCTTTGCATTGGAGTCCAACAAGAAATGCCACAGGTACTGCTCCAGGGCAGGCATCGGAATGAACTCCAAGGGCGATGCCTTCATGAAACGGTGGGATCAAGGCTATTTCTACGCTTTTCCTCCATTTCCTCTGGTCCAGAAAGTTCTCACCAGAATGTATCAACACAGGACCAACGCCATCCTTGTGGCCCCAGCATGGCCTCGCCAACCCTGGTTTCCGCTGCTGTTGCGCATGTCGTCTCAGTATCGCACACTGCCGGAGTCACCGACGCTTCTCCAAATGGAGCAGGGCCAGCTTCACCACTCAGACCTACCCAGCCTCCACCTCACCGCGTGGAGGATAACCCCAGACTATTCAGGATCCTGGAGCTAGCGCGGCGCCCTTCCACAAGGAAGTCTTATGCTTCCAAGTACAGATGCTTCTGCGCTTTTCTGGCTTCCCAGCAGACGTCCCCACCACAGGCGGGGCTGCAGGACGTCTTGGCCTACCTCCTCCATCTGGCGGAGTCAGGCCTTAGCATTACCTCCGTCCGAGTCCATCTCGCAGCGGTGGTGGCTCACTCTCCGCCCGGTTCGCCCACTTCTGGTGCCTTTCGCGACCAAACAGTGAAGCGTTTCCTCAAGGGACTGCGGAACGCCTTCCCCCCGGTCAGGACTCCGACGGCACAGTGGTCACTCTCTACCGTCCTCAACGCGCTCACCAGGACTCCTTTTGAGCCCATGGCTACCGCGGATGCTCGTCTCCTCACGTGGAAGACGGCGTTTCTAGTGGCTATTACATCTGCTCGTCGAGCTGGTGAACTGGTTGCTCTGCGGGCAGACGCACCGTTTCTTCAATTCTTCAATGACCGCGTGGTACTCCAAGCGGATATCACTTTCCTTCCCAAGGTGGTCTCCCAGTTTCATATGGCACAGATTATCTCCTTGCCAACCTTCTTCCAGAACCCCACCAACGCCCAAGAAAGGACTTGGCACACGCTGGATATGAAACGAGCTTTATTGTTTTACACCAGCAGGACAAGGGAGTTCAGGAAGTCGCAACGCCTTTTTGTGGCTTATGGAGGCAAGTCCAAGGGTGAACCCATCTCTGCTCAGCGGTTCTCCAAATGGATCAAGTCTACCATCTACTTGGCCTACGAGTCGGCCTCGCTGCCACCTCCGCCGCATGTCAGGGCGCATTCTACCAGAGCGGTTGCCACGTCCACTGCTTTTCTGGAGGGCACACCGCTTGAGGACATATGTAAGGCTGCCACCTGGTCCAGACCTTCCACATTTGTCCAGCATTACAGGGTGGACACCAGAGCCACTGCGGACGCCAGGCTTGGCCGTGTCGTCCTCACTAGGGGGCTCCGGGCTCATCGCCCTTGACAGTTCACCCTGCCTGACCATCATCATCTTCATCGTGGGATCATCTCATCCGACTGCCCACCGACCAAGTAAGTGTGAGCTTGCTAATCTCCCAATAGTGGGGATTCACAAACTATACGAAGGAGAAAGTTCGGTTTCACTTACCAGTGATAACTTTCGTTCTTCGAGTATATAGTTTGTGAATACACACTACCCACCCTGCCTCCCCTCTTGAGCTGCACGGATGAGATCAATTGGTTTATCCTGTGCTTGGCTTAAGTATAGAACTGAGGTAAAATGGCGCGCGGGCGCCTCAGGGTGGGCGGTACGGTGGGCGGTCTTACCGCCAAAACTTTTGACCAATAGCTTTTCAAGCCTCCGATCTACGTTCTGCGCAGGCGCATAACCCAATAGTGTGTATTCACAAACTATATACTCGAAGAACGAAAGTTATCACTGGTAAGTGAAACCGAACTTTCCTGTGGCTGACCTTAGACTTGAACCATGTTTTTTCCTCTCCCCTCAGCTCCAGAGGAAGCACCCACCATCCTGTCAGTGACACCTCACACTACCACTTCCGTGTTGATCCGTTGGCAGGTATGATAGCACGCTATTACTTCTTCATGGTTTCTGTGGATCACCACGTTCTCAAGTGGAATAGTGACCCACCACTACAATGCTCTTCTACCTCATGTTCACCCTGTCTCCAAATGTTTTGCAAGCCGAACTATATAAAGAGCCATTTGGTAACATCTTGCCCCTGCCGTAAATCTTCCTCTTGGCCAATTCTGCTGTCCCTTAATGCCATTGAGTTTGGTTTTACATTATATTTGCCTGCCTTGTTTTAAAGATGAACTTTGCTCCTTCAAGTTTAGTAATACAGCAACAGCAGTAGTGTGACTCCAGCATACCTATCAAGTATCCCGTATTGGCCAGGATTTCCCGTATTCCAGTGCTCGTTCCTCCCCTTTCCTGCCGCCATCCCATATTTTGAATGGCGGGGAAAGGGGTTACTATGCATGCATGCCCATCAGAGGCAGTGGTGCACATGCACAAAGGGGTTCTGTGCATGCGCAAAGTTGTTGCTGTGTATGTGCACCCGGGCCAGAGCAGTTCCTGTATTTTTCAGAGCATCGCTTGATGGGTATGGATTCCAGTGGTTCCTTAGTGAGGCAAGGAATCCTCACCCACTATCTGAAATTAGCTTTCTTTGCTATAAGGGTTTTGATGCATTGCCTGCATGCCTTCCTTGATTTCTTTCTGCTGGTTGTGGAATCCAGTCCTTCAGCATGTCCTCCACTTTGGGTTTTTGTTTTGTTTCTGACCCAAAAAAATGGTCTTAAAAAGGCACAAACACAGAATCCATTGTGTTCGAAGATAGTGAGAAGAGTCAATAGTGTAGGGGGAAGCATATCTGAGACAGCCAGTTACTTTCCTGTTTTTCCTGATATAGGCACCTTCTGAGGACAAAATCAATGGCATCTTACTAGGCTTCCGCATCCGCTATCGGGAACTGGCATACGAGGGGCTGCGGGGCTTCATTGGACGCACCATTACCAATCCTAATGCAAAATGGGCAGAGCTGACCTGTGAGTATATCTTTGTGGACATCACAATGTTTCTAGGGCCGGGGTAAAGTTGGTTGTCAGGAATTGTTCTCTGTCAAGTGCCTTCAGGCAGTTTTGCAGAAACCACTCCCAAATAACCATTCTATTAGGTGCATTATTTTGAGGCGGTCCTCCAACCTCCACTTGTGGTGTAGGTTGGCACACTTATTCTGCCCACTGTTTCCTACAAAGGCAGTGTGTGGTTTGCCCAACAACTTCTTTGATAGCAATAAATCTGTGTTTCAATTTTTTGGAAAGAGCCTTAGGAATAATGCTCTGTTGGTCACCACACACTTAGTTACATTTGTGCTGAAAATATGGGTCCTTGGGGTAGCCTCCCCACCCTCTCCTGATGCTTTTCAAGCCAATTTTCAGTGAGGAGCACTTTCCCACCTTGTGGATGTATTGGGCAGTTGAGTGGGACATTCTGGGAGTCAACAGCTGCCTGTTCTGCTGCCCACAGTCAAGTCTGGGCAGATGTTTCCATTTGGTAGCTTTGAATTTTATCCCTGCTACCCTCACATCTCAGGTATTTGGCTCCTTTCCTAACCCTTTATATTTTTATGTTTTGGGAGGCACCTCAGTGTTCTTTGCTGCAAATTTCCCTCCTGGGATGTTTTCTTTTGCTTATTGACGTCTGCTCGTCCTGCTTGCATTGTCAAGATGTGCTATTTTTTGTTTGTTTTAACCTGTAGCTAACCTGCATTGACTGCTTTTCCCTTCTGACCACCTACCCTCCCATAGCAACCTATGCCATGAGGAACCTGACCGAGGCCTCCCTCACGCAGTACGAGCTTGACAGTAAGTGGGCGCTTGGTCTTGTATGTGCATTGTCTGAAGGCATGTTTCTTGTCCCTCATGACACTCAGAAACCATTCTGTCAGTGGCTCAGGCCCTTTTCCCATTTCTGACATTGGGATCCCGTAGAATTGCTTTCAAAAGTGACAGGAGAATCACCAACGTTCCTCACTCAACTTTTCAGCTATATTAGCTTCCTGGGGCAGACCATCGTAATCTGTTCCTTCTCCTCCAGAATCTCCAAGTTAAGCCCACCTCTCACCAATTAGTGATCTCATCATGGCAATGAACCTGTGGGAAGATGAAGGCCTGGAAGTATTGGTAGCCTGTGGTTTGAACAGCACTCAGCCTGCCATTTTGGTCGGCATGAGTCTTTCCCTACCCACTCCTGCTGCAGCCACATGCTGCCATTTCATTTAATTAAGAGTGAAGAGTCTCCATGGGGAATACAGATGGGGGGTATCTCACCTTGTTTACTGCTGAGTCCTCATTAGACTGCTTAGAGCAAAACATTGCTGTCCTCTGTGGGAGTTTTAATTCATAGTCACCAGAGCTACGAACTTCCTTTCTTTAAGAATTCATATTCTTTGCATGCTGAAAGACAATGGAACTGGTGACCTCAGTCTGCGTGTGTGCAGATCCATTCCAGGCTTTAAAAAGAGTTATCCAAGATACTGAACCTATTTTGGAGGTAAGATCCAGCACATCAGACAGCTTCTATAAAGCACAGGCTGAAACTTGTAATGGATTCACGTTCCCCACCAGCAGTGAAATTGTTATCATGGGCAACCACGGTTGGAAGCTATTCAGTGCCTTAGTGTCCTTGTCTTTGTTCTGTCCCACTGCCTTCTAAAAAATATCCCATCACAAACATGCCAAAACTAACTATTACTCTCTAAGGGTAGCCCAGGACTGAAGAAGGCAGCTGTGCCTTGCCTTCTGATACACTGGCTTTCTTCTTCTCCATAGATCTGAACAAGCACCGCCGCTATGAGATCCGAATGAGCGTCTACAATGCCGTGGGCGAGGGGCCCACCAGCTCACCACAGGAGGTCTTCGTGGGTGAAGCCGGTAAGCTGAGCATCTTTACATCAGTTATTTTTTATTTTGTTCAACTTTATCGCCACCCCCTTGCCGAGGCAACTCCAGGCAGCTTACAGTCTAACCAATAAGAATACTAAAATATAAAAGCATCCCCACAATAACAATTAAAATCATAAAAGCATTAAAAACTGTTAAAATATCCCTCCACGTTCACAACAGTTAAAAACTAAAACCCAGATGGCCATTCATATGAACTAGCCGGGGTTGGGCTGCTCTACAGGCAGCACCCCACACCCACTGGGCCAGCCAAGTTTTGAGGCCTTTTCTAAAGGCTAATAACTCTGACTGGAGGTGTAGTTCAATCGGCAGGAGGTTCCACAGGACCAGAGCGGATACCGAAAAGGCCTTCCTTCTAGTGCTAGAGAGGTGAGCCTCTCTAGCCATTGGTACCATTA
Organism: Bradypodion pumilum; assembly: GCA_035047305.1. Lineage (NCBI taxonomy): Eukaryota > Metazoa > Chordata > Lepidosauria > Squamata > Chamaeleonidae > Bradypodion > Bradypodion pumilum. Next base: position 276,523,005 of record JAWDJD010000002.1, on the reverse strand, counting down.
GGGAGCCCCTCCAATCCGCTCTGGTGGGACGTGCAAATATCCTTGGGATGATGCGGTCTCTTAAGTAACCTGGGCCACTACCATGTAGGGCTTTAAAGGTAATAATCAGCACCTTGAATTGCACCCGGAGGCACACTGGCAACCAATGCAGCTCCCACAACAAGGATAAGGCATGGGCATAACACCCACACCCCATCACCACATGGGCCACCACATTTTTCTCTTATTTCCAAAGGCCTGTCAGTCTGAGAGCTCCAGGCTAGAATCCCAAGTTGGCAGCCTTATTATTAGCTGTGCTGGTAGATTTGATGCAGGTTTTACTAGAGGTATGTGTGGATTTGTGGGGTTTGGACAACTCCCATGATTCCCCAGGGAGCTGTTCTGGTCCCACATGAGAAGTTAGCATAACAGGCAATTGCCAAGTTAAGGGGTCAGCAAGCCTGGATCCCAGGATGGAGAGAGCTTTAAAAGCAGGGGTGCTAACTCCGGGGCAGAGATATCTGGTTCACTGGAAAGCAAATCCTGCCTCTTGGCAGGCTTGCAAGAATGACAGCAGTTTCTTAGGAAGTCACCTCAAATCTCTGTTTCCTCTGCCCTCCTTCAGTCCCCACGGCTGCACCACAGAATGTGGCCATCCAAAGTGCCACAGCCACCCAACTGGACATCACGTGGGAGCCACCACCTCCTGAGGCACAAAATGGAGACGTCCAAGGCTACAAGGTATGGGGGGCAATTGGGGGAAGGGGGGGAGAAACCCAGTGTATGGATAAAATGGAACACGTCTCCCCCTTGGGAGTGTTTGAGGGTAAGGGGTGAAATGTTTGACTTGTAGAATTTGGTAGCTTAGATGCAATAGCCTCTCTTTATTGCTTTATTGTCCCATGACTGCAGTGGCTCAAGTGGTTAAGATGCTGACTGGGAGGCAGAAAGTCAGCAGTTAAATTCCCGAGTACTGCAGGACGGAATGAGCTCCCGTCTTTGTCCCAGCTCCTGCCAACCTAGTGGTTCGAAAGCAAGAAATTGCAAGTAAATAAATAGGTACCACTTCAGTGGAAAGGTAACAGTGTTCCATGTGCTCCGGTGTCTAGTCATGCCTGCCACATGACCACGGAAACATCTGCAGAAGCAGACAGCGCTGGCTCTTCAGCTTTGAAACAGAAATGAGCACTGAACCCTAGAGTCGGATACGACTGGCTTTCGAGCAAGGGAGACCTTTACCTTTACCTTATTGTTTCTGATAATGCAAGACAAGACAGCCTGTGGCTCATCCCTGTGCTGTTCCAATACAAATCCCATCCTCTCTCACTGCTGAGCATGCACACTAGGACAGATGGGAGTTGGAATCCAACAACATCTGGAGGGCAACAGGTTTCCCACTTTTAACTCAATATGTCGTGATGGATGGGTTTGATTCCAGGACCTAATATTAGGATAGAATCTAACTGTTAGGCTACAATAAAAATCATTTTGGACACCTCAAAGACTTGCCACATTTATTATGAAATCAGCTCTCAGAGGTTACAGTCTGCTTCATCAAAGAGACATTTGACAACTGGGTTAACTATGGCTATGCTGATGACACAGACTTTTTGACATATGTAAACCAATCTGTTTCTCTTCAAAATAGCACAAGACTCTTGGTTGTTTTCCCCTTCAGTGGAAATATATAGCATGTAGCATTTCAGAATCCACTCTCAGCCCTTCTGAAAGTCAGTGGATTCAGTTATAAGAGAAAACAGCTTTATTTCAATTGGACATTGGAAAAAGTAAGAAATGGCCATCTTTCTCTTCCAGAAAAGCTGTATTTCCACACTCTACTGGCAAGGGATGCTGTTGAGCTTCAAATAGAACATTGGAATTGACTTTGTTGATCCTTTGATTCCTGGCCAATTACAAGCTCCCCACATCTTAACATGTTTACTGAGGGCTGTAAGGTCCCATTGATTGAAAACAAGACGTATCTGACTCTAGGGTTCAGTGCTTATCTCTATTTGTAGCCAAAGAGCCAAACACTGTCTGCGTCTTCAGACGTTTCCGTGGACATGTGGCAGGTATGCCTAGACACCTGAGTGCATGGAACGCTGTTTTACCTTCCCACCGAAGTGGTCCCTATTTATCTACTTGCAATTTCTTGCTTTTGAACTGCTAGGTTGGCAGGAGCTGGGGCACAGATGGGAGCTCACTCCGTTCTGCAGCACTTGGGTCTCAACCTTCCAGTCATCAAGTTCGACATCTTAACCACTAAGCTACCACAGTCCCATTGAGGGTTGTGCAAAACTTATAAATGTGTGCCTTAAAAATTGTAGTATATGCATGCTCAGGCTTCCAGCCATGTTTTTCATAGATACTGTACTTTCTCCAGTGAACTGAATTAACTTGCAATACATTCTTGGACTTGGAGTAGCAAACAGAATTTTCCACTACATACCATGTGAAGTGGCCTAACGTGGCCACTTCCAACTGTAGCATAGTCTTCCCTTGCAGTCTTCCCTTGCAGCATAACAGAAGGTCGCAGCAGTCTGTCACATAACTTGTGGTAATTGACCATACTCCCCAACATTAACATTGCAGAGATAGAATTGTTCTCTTACAAATCTTTGTGCAATTGCTTTTTCTCTTGGTTATAAGCGTCCCATCAGTGATCATTGGGGCATTTTACAAGACTGAAGAGCTGCAGTTTTGGAAAGTTGCTTTCTTGTCACCTAAGAAACCTCAAGGGTGCCAGGAAGTGTTGCCATGGAACTGTTCCCCCCCACCCCTTTCTCTGGTGCTTTGACTTCATGGCATGATCCAGTTTTTCTATAGAAATCTGGATATCACCCAAGAATGACTTCAGAAGTCACCCGTCCTTCCCAGAACTAAATGATCTTGCAGATGAATTTCCAGTGCTGTCTTCTTTAGCTCAAGGGTGGGCATGTCCTAATGCAGGGATTCTCAACCTGTGGCCCACAGGCGAGATGTGGCCCATGGCGCCATTTCATGTGGCCCACCTCCACCACACCACGAAGTGCCATGTAGTGGAGGAAGGGCAAAATGGCCATCTGGCCCTTGAAGCTGTCTGAGGGAGCATGGCCTGGCCCCTGGCTTTAAAATGTTGAGAACTCCTGTCCTTATGTTTCCCTGCCCTGGGAAAGGAAGGGGTTTATCATCTCTACTGCGATTTTTAGTGAAAACCCATTGGGCAAATTCAATGGTTTTTCAGCAAATGAGTCTTAGTTCATATATGGTTTCCATTATAGGCTTAGTAAGAGAGTTAAGTTATGATATCAGGCAGGGAGAGTACTGAGTTGGAAAACTGTGACTTCTTCACATTTTGGAGTGGAAAAACAGTCACACAAGCACTGTGTGATGGAGTACAGAGTGAGAAGGCAGCGTTCATGCTATTCCCTTACTGTGACCTCTGCTCCCATCTTAATTTCCCTATCCCCACAGATCTATTTCTGGGAGGCCCAGCGGCAGAATGAAACTGAAAGGGTGAAAACACTCTTCATGCCTGAGAATGGTGTCAAACTCAAGAACCTGACTGGCTATACTGCGTACCTCATCAGCATTCTGGCCTTCAATGCGGCAGGCGATGGGCCCCGCAGCCCTCCGGTCAGGGGCAGGACCCAACAAGCAGGTGAGATATGGAAACGGAGCAGCAGGACGCATCAACAACTGGGGCCCCTTTTGGAGAGGGAGAGGTCCTGTTCTTTTTGAGAAATAGTAAGAAATGGGAAGTGTGTTAAACTGGGAAATGGGCAGGGCATGAGTTATCATGGGGAAGTGTTCAAATAATACTGTGTTGCTTCATATATATGTTTTTCCCCAAATTGTCTAGTTACATGTCTTCCAATCTCAGCTCTCCTTTTGCAAAGCAGATTCCAAAAATAGCCAAAGAAGAGTGAAAAGAATCTATTATTGCCTCCAAACATAGTGATGTAGCCCATTTGAAAGCAACATGACCAAGAGCATATATAGATCCAAGCAATATATTCAGAGAAAACACTCTATTTGTAATTTCTCACTGAAACCTGCAAGGGAGGGGAGGTTGAGGTGGCTGCATATTTGTGTGAGTGTCCAGAGGTTTCCTCTTTCTAAAGGCAAGAGCTCTGTATCATCAACTCTAGCCTGTGTGCCCTTCCCCTTTTCTTTTTAAATTTCAAATATATAATCTTTACCTATAAAGAGGGACATTAACCATTGGAATGTCACAAAGGCTCCCACACCCGGCCCAACCATCCCAAACCGAGCCGCCTGCACTTACCTTAACCCCGCCCGGCCATTGCCGCAAGGTTCCGGAAGTCACCAGTGGGGCAAACACCCCACGAACGTGACCAAAAAACCAAAACTACAACTCCCAGAGTCCTCTGTGCTACGCAACCCCTTAGCCAATCAGGCTGAGGGACGTGAGTGCAGAGGAGGCCGAGAAAGCGTGGTGCGCCGTCTTTAAAAAAAATATGCCGGGGGGGGAAGCCCAACCGGCAAAAGGTAAGTGGGGCAATGAAGAGGAGGGGAGGCACAGGCCCGGTACCAACGCCGCCCACCCACCCACCACCTTGCCCCAACCTCTAACCCCCACCTCACGTACCCTTCTTTCCCGCCTGAGTCTTTTCCCCCAGTGCGGCCTTCTGCGGAGGGAGGTGCACCGGCCTGTATTTTGTCCCTGCGGGAGACGTGCCCTCGACGCCTGCAGGGACAAAGGAGATGGCGGTGCACCTCCCAACGAAGAAGGACGCGCTGGGGGAAAAAAACAACCGACAAAGAAGGGTACATGAGGTGGGGGTTAGGGGGTGGGGAGGGAAGCACGGGCCAGGCATCCATGCCACCCACCCACCACCACCTTGCCCCACCTCCCACCCCTTAACCCACCTCAATTTTGCCTGTCAAGGCAGGGGTGTCATTCTCTCTCTCTCTCTCACACACACACATACACACCACCACCACCACCACCACCCATGACTTGCTGGCCAATTATTATCTGTGTGTTGGTGGTTGGGGTGGTTTTTTTGGGGGGAGGTTCACACACACCCCAAAACCACCCCAACCACCCACTCGCAGAAAAACCTTCCCTCCCAGTCTCAATTTACCTCCACGCAGCCTCAGCAAGTAGCCTCCGCCCGCCTCTCCTGTCTCTTCTGTCTCCTCCCCCGTTCTGTCTAACTCACTAACCCCCTCTGGTGGTCTAATCTAACTATCTGTCACTCTTTCTCTCACACAGTTTCTCTCTTTCTCTCACAAACACACACTGCTTCTCTGTCTCTCTGTCTCTGTCTCTGTTTCTCTGTCTCTGTCTCTCTCTCTCTCTCTCTCTCTCACACACACACACACACGACACTCCTGCCTTGCCAGAAATTTTTAATGTGTGTGTTGGTGGTTGGAGTGGTATTTTATGTGCTGGTGGTGGTGGTGGTGGTTGTGCACACCCAAAACCACCCCTAACCACCAACACACACATTAAAACTGCCCGGCTGGCCGGGCACAAATATGCTAGTAAGCAATAAAAACATAATAATATAAAAATACAAAATGTTAAAGAAACAACAACAAAATCTTATTTATTTATTTTTAAATTATTTCAATTTTTATGCTGCCCACTCAGGTAAAAACCCGATTCAGGGCGGCATACAACAATTAAAAACATATAAAAACATGTAAAAACCCCATCATCCACCCACTTATCCACCTTCTTACTCCCACCCCATTTAAAACTAAAAACTAAAAACCAAAAGGGAGGGGGGGAATGCAAAAACACAGAAGGATGGCACAAACTGGACTAGCTGGGGATGAGCCAGCAGGCTGGGGCCATATTCCCATTAGGGCCCCCAACCTGCCCCGCCAGCCAGGTCTTCAAAACTTTCCTGAAAGGCAGAAATTCTGTCTGTAGCCTCAATTCTGTTGGCAGGAGGTTCCATAGGGCTGGAGCAGACACGGAGAAGGCCCTCCTCCATGTGCCTGAAAGCACAACTAGGGAGCCCCTCCGGTCCACTCTGGTTGGACGGGCAGACACTCTTGGGACTATGCGGTCTCTCAGGTAACCTGGCTCACTGCCATATAGGGTTTTAAAGGTCAAAACCAGCACCTTGAATTGCACCCGGAGGCAAGCTGGCAACCAGTGCAGCTTCCGGAATAGTGGGGAGGCACGGGCATAACGCCCACACCCCATCACCACCCGGGCAGCTGCATTCTGCACCAGCTGTAGCCTCCGAATGGTCGTCAAGGGCAGCCCCATGTAAAGTGCATTGCAGTAATCTAATCTGGAGGTGACCAGAGCATGAGTGACCATGAGCAAGGAGTCCCGGTCCAGGAGCGGGTGCAATTGGTGAATCACTCTAAGTTGAGCAAAAGCCCTCCTGGCCATGGCAGCCACCTGCTCTTCCAGCAGCAGTCGTGAGTCCAAGAGGACCCCCAGATTATATACCTACTACGTGCACCCACCGCCAATGGGACACTATTTAGCTTCAGCTAACTGTTCTCTATACTGTATAGTGTTTTACTTACAGATTTGTCCTCTTTCCAAAAAGATACATATTTTTGTCCTGGTCTTACTCCTTTCTCCATCTGTGTCTAAAATCACCCTTTTTTTAATGATCCCTTTTAAATGTTTAATTCACATGTCAATCTATCATTTATTGCCACATTCCATATCTCTTTAAACCAATCCTCCAATTCAAACTTACCATCACCTTCCCCCTTTTTCTTCCCATCCTGACTTTTAAGTTCCAGTCAACACCCTGCCCTTTTAATTTTGGAGACACAACCACATTCTCACTGTGCCACCACCACACCCTGAAACGCTGACTCTCTTCCTTGGTCTCATCTCCCCTGCTGCTCCTGAACATTAAAATCCCATGATGACCAGAGGCTTTGCCAATGTGCTGGGCGATGCTGCTGAATGCGCATTGCTGACTGATAAAAATGCCAGGCAGAGATCCAGCAGAATCGCTGAACTATTGACCTGAGGCTGCACTGAATGCCAGGCAAAAGACACATGTGCCTCTGTAGTCTGAAACCATGTGCTCCCTTCCTCAACAGACGTTGGCTTTGTTCTTTTGCATCACCTGCAACTTTGCCCTTCCTTCCAGCCACGCATATCAGAACATCCTCAAGTTACATATTTTGAGATCAAAGCCTGACAAGAAAGGAAACAAGGAGAGGCTTATTGGCCATATCCAACCACCAGCAAGCCAAGGGCACTGCTGAAAAACTCAGCTTGCATCTTTGGCTCCTTTCTAGGCATTAAGGAAGTAGAGTCTGAATCAGGCCATGCCTCGCTGCGCTTCCCCGCTCTTTGAATCCCTGGGGCAGTTCTTGGCACAGCAGGACATAGAAAGAGCGTGAGAAGAATCACAGCAATGGTTTTGGCCAGAGCAGGCACTGATATTGTTTCCCCAATTCTCCTCTGCGTAGGTCCCCTGCTTAGCTCTTAAACTACAACTCCAAAGGATCAAATCACTGATTTTGAGTAGACTCAGCCAAACTCCTCCATCCCCACACACACAAAAGGAAAACAGTGTTCTGTGTAACACCTCAACACAATGATTTCTTTGTTAGAGTGGTCTTGACAAGAGGTGTGGGGGAAGAGAGATTTCAAGATGCTCTCTGTTTGCAAGCAGGCTCCAAAGAGCTAGCCTTGATATTCTTTTTTCCAGCTTATATAACAAAAATCAAAGCACGGAAATGGTCACACTTTAAAAATTAACACATTTATTCAGTGGAAGCTTTTGTAGATTACAATTGACTTTTTAGACATGTAGAACATAACACAAACTTAGATACAAGTTTAGATACCCAGAGGATGGGGTAGAAGGGTGGGGAACCAAGCGAGATCGGAAAGGCAGACTGATTAACATTAGTAATAATAACACTCACTGTTAATAGAATTGTGATCCTCTAGGTCATTGTTGGCAAACCTGTGGCACGTGTGACAGAGTAGCATGCAAAGCCAATTCTTTTGGCATAATACCGTCAACAGCAATGGCAACACCGCTTGCCTATCCACCCCTCTCCCTCCGCCAATGGGGATGTGAGAGGGGAGGCTGAAATCCCACCTGGGAGGCAGTGGCAGAGACGAGGTGAGGAGGAGGAGCACCCATGTGGGGGTGGACCTGCAGGGGGCATGGGCCCACGCTGCCCTCGTCGCTCCCGGAAGTGGAAGTAAAACGCGTCCGTATGGTGAAGATTCTTCTGGGTTAACCCTTCCTCCATACGGGTGCATTTTACTTCCGCTTCCAGGAGCGACAAGGGCAGCATGAGCCGGATGAATTGCAGTAAACCCATTCATGTGGATTCATGGGGGGTGCTGGGAGTTGAAGTCCAAGAACATCTGGAGTGTGAAGGCTCGCCATCACAGGAATAGAGTCTGGCCTGGTTTAAATGTGTTTCCATTAGAAAAACAAATTATTATATATAAACATTTAAAACCCCTAAAATACCCCCCTACACCTACACCACCAGCACGCCCGGTTCATATTAAAAACTAATCACATTAAAACTACCCGCATTAAAAGGTGGGGAGGCTTTATTTTATAAGCCAACAGGTGGGATAAATTGGTGATGTTTCCAATTTAGCTGAAGTGAGAGGAATTGCTTGCCTGCAGTTTGGCCTAAGGGAAAGCATACAGATGATTTACTTTTTGCAAGGTCATGTGTGTTTTTTCTCTGTGATAAAGAGTTGCCTTGATGGTGTGATTCAGACTGGGGAAACAGCGTGCAAGGAAAGGCAGTGCTTGTCATTAGGATCTATTTCTTTCTCCAATATCACTAGAATGATTGCTTTTAATTTTTTAAAATAACTACAAGAATTTTAAAACATTGAAACAAGCAATTAAAATAAGTTGGATGATTTAAGAAAAACAGGATTGTCACAGTATGGCTGCATTGCAGCATTAAAAATGAAAATAAGTAAAATTTTCTACTTATGATGCTACCAATACAGATTAGCAAAGAAAAGTTAAAGGATTGGCAAAACATGATCAATAAAATTTGTAAATGAGATAAAAAGCCAAGGATTAATAAGAGAAGATGATACAAATCTCAAAGGTTTGAGTGTTTGGACTTCCCAATTTAAGGCAGTGTTATATAGTCAATCACTTAAAGTATATGATGGATATTACATCTCAGTCAAACAAACTAATTTGGTTGAATATGGAAGCACAAGAATTACTTAAAGGTAAAGGTTTCCCTTGCTCGAAAGCCAGTCGTATCCGACTCTAGGGTTCAGTGCTCTTCTCTGGTTCAAAGCCGAAGAGCCAGTGCTGTCTGCTTCTGCAGACGTTTTCATGGTCATGTGACAAGCATGACTAGACACCGGAGCGCACGGAACACTGTTACCTTCCCACCGAAGTGGTCCCTATTTATCTACTTGCAATTTCTTGCTTTCGAACTGCTAGATTGGCAGGAGCTGGGACAAAGACAGGAGCTCATTCTGTCCTGCAGTACTCGGGAATCAAACTGCTGACCTTCTGCCTCCCAGTCAGTGTCTTAGCCACTTGAGCCACTTATGAACTTAAATCTTTTATACAGGTATTTAAACCTATAGTAAAAATATAGAACTCTCATTTAAAAATATGCTCTTATTTTGTAGTGGCTCAAGTGGTTACGACGCTGAACTTGACGACTGGAAGGTCGGCAGGTCAGGGGTTCGAGACCTGAGTACTGCATGACAGAATGAGCTCCCGTCTCTGTCCCAGCTCCTGCCAACCTAGCAGTTCGAAAACAAGAAATTGCAAGTAGGAAAATAGATACCACTTTGGTGGGAAGGTGATGGGAAGGTAAGCAGCATTCCATGCATGTGTTGAGGCATGCCTGCCACATGTCCAGGGAAACATGTGCAGACGCAGACAGCCCTGGCTCTTTGGCTGTAAACAAAGATGAGCACTGAACCCTAGAGTCAGGTACAACTGGCTTTTTCGAGCAAGGGCAACCTTTATCTATTTTGCAATAGATATAAAAAGAATTTATCCCACCAGTTTCCCTTTTACTTCCAATGAGAAGAGGTGGAGGAAGTCCATGAAAACCAAAAATGATTGAGAATTTATTGATGAAGAGACAAAATATTACCATAAAAGATTGATTAGAAAAAAGATAAAGAACAAATAAAAGATGCAATAGGCATAGGTAAAATATCTTGGAATAATATTATTCAGCTAGAACAGAGGACAAAAAAAATTAGTAAAAAGAAATGGTAACTGTAAGGAACTTAAAATAAAGGAAGGAATTATATTGCCAAAATTACATCACATAAAATGGTTTTTCCCAGAGGAAAGAAGGGAAGATAAATGGGGACAGAGGGCAGAATTGCCATTTTCTTAAAATGACTCAGGGCATGAATTAAAAGACCAGTGGATTGTTGTTTACTATTTCTCACATTAGTGGCCAAGAATGAATTTTCTTCCCTGCCAGTTTGAACAATTACCATGGGAGTTCTCCTTCCACCAGACCTGTGACTTGGCTTACTTGTTTAATGCAACTTTATTTTATTAGCAAGTTTTATAATTATGAAAAAATACTCCCAAGGACTTATTTTATTCATCTTCACAACAAGAAGGAAAATGAGGGTGAAAGATAAGGGTTGCATCCATATAGAAGTATAAGCCAGTTGCCTTGCTGTTGGTTGGTATGCACGGCCCATATACGTCCACTATATGTTCCTCTTTTTGAACTAGGAACAGATAGCTTTGCGGTCCAGATGTTATGCTTGAAAATAAATCTCAGCACCCTCCCCCATCAGGTCAAAACTTCAACATTTATCTTCTGAATTTCAGATTTTTCAGAGTCATGACCTCTACATTCTAAATTGCCATAACTATAGGTTGCTGATTTCATGTCTTCTTTCACTGTAATGTCACCAATTTGTCAGGGCAGCCACTGTTCCCCCAAGACAACCCAGACAAGTGAAAGGCCTCAGTTGCTAAGGAAACCAGCAGCTGAGCACTGGGTCATGGAAGGTGAAATAATAGCCCCTGCCCATCTCCACCTGTATAAATTTATTGCCAAACAATAGGCATTAAAATAAAACCTACACGTCCTTCCCTTTTCAGAGCCAGCTTGTGGGAATTGTCCAACCTCAAACAGATTAAAACTGTGAGCACAGTTTTAAAATAATTAAACCTTTGCTAGAAAATTAGAAACCTGAGAAAATCAATTTCCTTCTTGGGATTTGCTTCTGTGGAATTACAAGTGTGAAAACCTCAATTAAAACCATTTGTAATGGATGCCCTGTGAGAATTTTTTTTTTTTTTTTTTTGGCTTCACAGTACAGGTCGGAGACAGCTTTGAGGTAGAACGCCAGTAAAATGTCAAAACGTTAGTAGCAATGAATAGTGTGGCTTTTCTCTTCTGGGAGACTTGAGTCATTCTATTGGTCAGGCTGGCTACGACTGAGGAGAACCGGGTTTTTAAAGCATCTGAAGGGCCACAGGTTCCTCACCCTTCTCCAGGAAGTTACAGCTTTTCCCGCTCTAGGATTCTGAAAATGAAAAACAGTGCAAACATCACCAATTTAGCCTTTGTATAAGATACCTGGTGTGGGATAGAGTGATGGACTAGGACAGGGGTTCCCAACCTTTTCATGCTGTGGGCCGGACCACACACCCCAGACAGCTGGGCGGGCCAGTCACATGTTTCCTTCTGCCATAAACGCTGCCATAAAATGCATACATGGCTGTCATAAATGCGTTTACAACAGCCACAGGTGCATTTACGGCAGTGTTTAAGGCAGGTGGGGTGCATTTACACATGCGCGGGTGCATTTTATGGCTGTTGAAAATGTGTCCACCTTCAGTTCTGGTAGTGGCAAGCCACATGAAATGGTGCCGTGGGCCAGGGCCAGCCTGTGGGCCATAGGTTGGCTACCCCTGGACTAGGACTCAGAAGGCCTGGGCTTAAAAATCTGCTCAGACAGGAAGTTCACTGAGTTGTCTGGAACTAGTAAAGTCATTACTAAAATGTCTCACTTACCTTGAAAGTCCTCTGTAGGGACGCTAAAAGTCAATTCTGACTTTATGGCACATAATGGCAACAACATAAGAATAGGCATGCAAAGCACTTCTCTATATCTTTCGGTTCTCATTTTCTTCTGAATGGCTGGTAGGGTTACGCTATCTTGCCTTACAGACCAATCTTTCCTATAACTGAAATAATAACATGTACCCTGAGCAATGTTGAGCTCAGAGAAAGAAAGAAAAGAGAGTGCAAGAAATAGGTTAGGTGTTCTTTTCTATTCATTTTCATTTTTTTCCCGTTTTGTTAGCTTTTTTTCTCTCTCAGATACATTTTAGTTGATTATGGGAAGAGGAAGACAGTAAAGGAACTACAGGGTCAGATTGCCCTCACTACAACTACATCACTCCCCAAAGCAACTGGGACCCATAGGGACAGGATTCATTCCCTGCTGTCCTAGCAGATATAGTGGATATGGTGTCTCGTGTTTAATTTACCCATTCTCAGAACAATCCCGAGTTGTGTTCCAATAGTCCAGTGGTTGCTTCAAATATAATATGGGATGCATGGGTAGGAGCACTTTTAGTATTAAATTAACAAACATTCAGATGCATGCTTAACCCCCACACCCGCTAATATTTCCCTAAAAATCTTTTCCCCACAAATATTTCATTGCTGGTTTCTGCCACTAGCTGGAGGAAGGTTGACTGCTACCAGAGGAAGGGATTTGCAGGGGGCAGTTCCTGGGCTGGGAAAGGGTTAAGCAATTTTATCTTTCAACTGTTATTTCCACATTAAAGATGATTCTCTGTGCTGCAAGTGCAGCAATTGAGAGAATGTAAAACCCTCAAATCCTAACCCACCCCTTGACTCCTAGGAGCTGAAATTAGCTGTTCCTCATCATTCCCTCTGCCTTAGACTATCATCTACCATCATACCCAACGGATTAAGCCCATCAAACTCAGAGGGAAGCACGGAGACACACGTTCACTCTGTAAGGTGTCTCTAAAAATCTGTCTTCTTTGAAAAAAGATACTAAATTATCCCATTCTTGCACTCAGCAGTATTCCTCCTGTCCAGAACTTGGGTGCCTCTGGTAACTGAGTTAGTCATCTTAAGCCAGAGATGCCCAAACCTTTCGAGCCACGGGCCGGTCACGTGGGTCCTCTCACCAGAAGCATAAGTAAAACGCTTCCTGTGTCTTAAGCCATATGCAAAGATCCTCTTCCTTAGAAATCACAGGGGGGGAATCACTATTAAGAGGGAGTGCTTCATTAAAAGATAGAAAATGTTATTCAATACAGCACCTATCCATTGCTAGGCATTACAAGCAACAGAAAATACAAAAATTGCAGGGACTTCCCTGTGCATCTATGTAAGTTCCAGCACAATGTGAAATCCATCTTACTGGACAGAAATGCCAAGAGCATGAAAATGGAGAGGAATAAACTGATGGCATCTAGTTAACCTCACACTTCTGTAGGGTTTTGGGCTTGTGGATATTTCTCTGAGCTCCAAGCCACTGTGTCTTTCACCCTTCCCCCAACAGCCCGATAGTGTTAGCTATCGTCATATTTCCCTTCCAGCTTCTAATCTGACCTGAATATTCCTGTTTGGCAGGTATGATGCAGACTAATCCACTCACGTGGCCCTTAGTTGAGCACAGATTTACAGCCTCTGGGGCCACTGCATTCGCTCCACACACACCCATAGGTTTTTATGCTCTTTATTGTGATGTACCCCTATTCCTTTCCCTCTCATAGTTGCCTTTAGAATGATAGACGATTGTCACCTATTATTATTATTATTATTATTATTATTATTATTATTATTATTATTATTATTATTATTATTATTATTATTATTATTATTATTAAATTTGTATACCGCCTCACTCAGCACAAGGGCGACTCGAGGCGGTTCACAGCAAAAATAAATACAGTTACAAAATATCAAAAGTACAATTATAGTTACAACACAACATATCAAATAAAGATACATTACAAAATATTATAGAGTACAATAACATCTCACATAATAATAAGCAATAAACACAATAATACAAAAACCCATATCACAGTATAGAACAACACAGTAATTCAAAACTCATATCGCACTATAGAACATTCTAGCTCCCATTCCGCCCCCCCAAAGTCCGAGGGGGGGGCAGCGCAAGTCCTGCCACAGCTGCTGCCACTGAGCCCATTTGTGCCCTGGGCAAGGGCGGAGGCAGGGCTCGGGATACTGGTGGTGGTGGAACTCCCAGCTTCCGGCTCTGCAGGGGTCCCTCTGCCCCGACTGCTGCTGTGTCCGACGGGGGAGGGGGCAGCGGCACAAGTCCGGCCGCTGCCACCAAGCCCATTTGAGCCCTGGGCGAGGGCTGAGGCAGGGCTCAGGATGCTGGCGGTATTGCCAATCTTTGCCAATCTCTTTTTTAAAAAGGTGCCTTTACCAGCTAACCAGAAAGTAATTGGTATTCAAGGCCTGGTGTAGAATTTATCTATCTTTTTGGAAATCTTTTTGGATAGCCATTCAGCCTCTGAGGTGTCAAATGTGAAAGCCTTTCTCTTTGCTTCATCAATCTCCTTTCCTCTCCTCCTAGCTCCCAGTTCCCCAGGGGCCATCAAATTCAGTGAACTCACCACCACATCTGTGAATGTTTCCTGGGATCCACCAGCCTTCCCTAATGGCATCCTTGAGGGCTACCGGCTCATCTATGAACCCTGCATGCCTGTGGATGGTGAGGATTCTAGCCGCAATGGGTGGCTTGTGTTTGTGTGCATGTGTTTCCTCAGGCTTGGTGCCTTTCAGGGTGTCAGACCATAACTACCATCAGCCCCTGGTATTAACCTTGGAGCTCAAGTCCAAAATAAGGAGAGCAACAAGTTATGGAAGACTGAATCGATTAGACCAACAGCACTAGTAGAGCACCCATGATTTTGGTGCTGCCATGATGACTTAGTGGTTAAGATGGTGAACTTAATGACTAGAAGGTCAGCAGTCCGAGACTCGAATGTTGCATGATGGCGTGAGCTCCCGTCTCAATCCGATTCTGCCAACCTAGCAGTTCGAAAGAGAGGAATTGCAAGTAGATAAATAGGTACCACCTCAGTGGGAAGCTAACAGCATTCTGTGCACTACAATGTCTAGCCATGCCTGCCACAAGACCACAGAAATATCTGCAGATACAGACAGCACTGGCTCGTTGACTGGAAATGGAAATGAGCACTGTACCCTAGAGTCGGATATGACTGGCTTTCGAGCAAGGGCGAGCTTTACCTTTAATGCAGTCTCTTTAAACTATATTATATTAAATTAACCTTGGGCCTGTAAGGCTTTCTCGGGTGGCTAGGTTAGCAGTGAGAGAGACATTCTGCACATTCTCAGATGCTTCTAAATTGTCCTCATATTGCCAGCATTGGAAATAAGTTCCTTTTTTATATGTTTATGGAACACCATTCATGCGTTGTTTCATTAGACAAAAATAGGCTACATGCTTAAAGGGTCATATTTCTCAGTGTTGTGACATAAGAGAGCTGCTTAACCTGGACGTAAACCCCGCGCAAAGTTCTCTGATTCATTTCTGAGTAAACATGAATATGACTGCCATGTAAGGTATCTGTCCCTTCTTTGAGGATGAATGAGTGAGAACTGAAACTAGAAGAGTGAAACATAATCCTCAAAGGCTTAGACTGTGATTGCAGCAACACAGCTGCAGTTTAAAACTAATAGATACAAGCCAATGTTAATGGGTGTCTAATCTCAAAATTGTGGCTCCCTTCCTTGCAGGAGTCAGCAAGATTGTTACAGTGGATGTGAAGGCAAACAGCCCGTTGTGGCTGAAAATCAAAGACTTAGCAGAAGGTGTCACATACCGGTTCCGAATCCGAGCCAAGACATTCACTTATGGGCCAGAAGTAGAAGCAAACATCACTACAGGACCTGGGGAAGGTACAACAAGAAGCCGGGAAGGAAGATGCCTGTATTATATACTTATTTTATTTATTTATGTCCTGTTTTTCTTCTTGAGAAGAGACTCAAGGTGGTATGCAACAGCTGAAAAATACATGTTGAAAACCACAAAAAAAATCAGATACAGTACTAATATTAAAATATGATTTAGTCAAAACAATATTAACATTAGTTAAAACTGTTGCTTTAGGTAGCTGGCTGTGAAATTCTTTCTTTATTCATGTCAGTGGCTGGGATTTCAATTCCCCACTGTGTCTCCTTGACAGAGGCTGGACCATGGAAAGTTCTTTGGTGATCTCTGGTAGTAAAAGTGGCAGAAATACACCTTAGAGGAACTGTACACCTTAGAGTAGTGATGACGAACCTTGGCACTCCAGCTGTTTTTGAGCTTCAATTCCCAGAAGCCTTGATCATCAGGAGTGCTGACTTTGGCTTCTGGTAATTGAAGTCAAAAAACAGCTGGAGTGCCAAGGTTTGCCATCACTGCTTAGAGGAACTACTGTGTAAAATGCCCATCTTACTTGCAAGATATACTTATATTTGAAATATCTTGCTTTCTATTTTGGTATAACAGTGGGAAAAGCTCAAGAGTTCCTTTACAGTAGGAGAGATACCATGGCTGAGAACTGTTCAAGCATACCACCATCTAACGTGGAAGCCCTTCTTCCTAAAATAAAATAATCTGTGTAGCCGGGCTGGGGTGAAAGAAATTCCCTTTGACCTTGTCCAGGATCACTGTCATCTTTCCTGCTTCATGTTTCATAATTAATCCTCAGGATAATGAAAACATATCTTTAGGTAAACAGTCTCCAATGGCTCCTTGGTTGTGTGTGTTGTGGTCTGACTACACAGTTTCTCTTATTTGGTTTCCAGGTGCTCCAGGTCCACCAGGTGAGCCCTTCATCTCCAGGTATGGCTCAGCCATCACCATCCATTGGTCAAGCGGTGACCCAGGCAAAGGGCCGATCACCAGATACGTTATCGAGGCACGTCCTTCAGGTACTTGAGCCTTGCCATCTGGGTTCCATCCATCCATGTCCACAATTCTGATTCTGCCATTGGCAATCCTGAACATGACATAATGCCTGGTAGGGTTGTTTAAGTCCAGTTGGCCTCCCAGATCACAACTGCAGGAGTTTAATTTCTGAAACAAGAAGCACGGAAATACAGGCTGGGCCTTCTGGTATGGAAGCCTGAGAGGTATCTCATGGTGTTTATTTGGCAATTATATGAGCTACTCTGCAAATGTGTTTCTCAGCCTTAATCCTCCAGGAGTTCTTGGACTTCAATTACTAGAAGCTCAAGTCAGCACATCTGCTGATCAGGTCTTCTGGGAATTGAGGTCCAAGAGCATCTGGGAGCCCAAGGTTGAGAAACCCTGGTGTAACTGCATTCTCTTTAGCATTCTCTCCAACCTATCTAGGCTTATGTAGCCACAGTTGAAGCCAATTTAGTGTTTTGCCTTTGTTGTAGCTAGTGGCGCCAGAGCCATCTACCTGCCAAATTGCTCAAGATTGACAAGAGACTCATCTACTTTAACCAAAGCTGCGAGTGATAAACAATAAATATTACTTGCTGGTGCTAGTAGGTTGCAGGCCAACCTAAAACAGCTTAGCGTGAGAATAGGGAAATATCTAGAACAGTGATGGCCAACCTTGGCAGTCCAGGTGTTCTTTGACTTCAATTCCCAGAAGCCTAAGTCAACACACCTGCTGATCAAGGCTTCTGAGAATTGAAGTTCAAGAACACCTGGAGTGCCAAGGTTGGCCATCACTGATCTAGCATGATTCAGTGGGGCAGCACCCAGAAGAGACCAGCGGCAGATGAGGAGGAGTGCTGACAAAGCAGCTGACCAGCTAATAGAAATAAACAGCCCTTGCCCCAGCATCAAAAGCAGAGGTACCAGAGACCTATTGTTAGCCTCTATGGCAATGACCCAAGTGGAAGTAAAAGCTCCTCCCTTCAGTTATTTATCATGGCACATTAAGTGTTCTTTGACAGCACAGCAGTCTACTGCACCTCTGTAATGGAATTCAAATTAGGAATTACAGAGTCTTAATTTTATTATTGTGAGTTGGACATAACCTAAACAAACTGATTATCTAGATTCCAAGAGCTCCCACCCAACATGTGAGCTAGGTGTCTCCTATGTATCTCATTTCTTTTCTCTCCTGCACATGTACTTTATCATGACAGTTAAAAGCCAAGTTATTCAAATACATGATGCTGCTTGCTTCTACTGCATATGAAAAACTCGTTCGAGTTACTTGAGGAAGAATCTCTGTCACCAAGAGGATGTTCTGGCACATGAAAACACACACACACATTTTCCCCCACTAGTGTAAGGTGGTAACTCTGGAGATCGCAGAAGAGATGGCTAGAGGAGATGATTGATGAAGCCAGGGGCCAAGAGGAGGGTAGATGCAAGGAGATCAATCACTCAAGTGCTTTGAAATGGACTCCAGCTTGCTTTTTAATGAGGCAGCTGTGAGTAACAGCCTCTCTGAGGCTACAAGACAGAGCAGATGGTGTGGCATGGAATCTGTTAATGGCCATTAAGGCTTCTGCACTTTAACACAAAGCAATGAGTGCAGAAGACTCATGCCACAATCCTGATAGGAGTTTTTACACATAACACTAATAGCACCTTCGAGTCTTATTTGTGGTGTTTATGGGCATGTTTAGTGTCTTCTGTGAAATGAGCCACAGTAGGAAAAAATATAAGCTATTTTTTTCCTGAGCTTTCTTCTCCAGCCCTATATCCTGATCATTATTCTTCTGAGCCTATAGTAGCCTAGTGCATTTGAAAAGAATTTAGTTAGCATGCCACAATGTCTTGTATATACCGGTATGTGTTTATGCAGTATACTGGTAGGTGCACTGACATACACACACACTTATTTTCTTTTCCAGATGAAGGGCTGTGGGACATTCTCATAAAGGACATTCCCAAGGAAGTGACCTCATACACGTTCAGCATGGACATTTTGAAGCAGGGTGTCAGCTATGACTTCCGGGTCATTGCTGTCAATGACTATGGCTATGGAACTCCCAGTGCCCCTTCCCCATCAGTCTCAGGTAACATGGTTGGATGTTATTTTAGTAGGCCATTTCCTACTAACTCTTGAAGTGAGACCATAGAAAACCAGGTGGGGGGTAAAAGAGTCTTGCTTGACTACCTGGGCTGCCTCTTGTTTTGCAGCTCAAAAAGCTAATCCCTTCTATGAAGAGTGGTGGTTCTTGGTTGTCATTGCTTTGGTGGGACTGATCTTCATCCTCCTCCTAGTCTTTGTCCTTATCATCCGTGGGCAGAGCAAAAAATATGCCAAGAAGTCAGACTCAGGTAGGTACCAAGAACTTCTTGAGCTCTCATTCCTCCTACTGGGGTTTAAGGACAATGCATACCAGTGCCAAAAGTCTGCAGAAGCTTTTGATAGAGAGACTCATAACAAAATGAGAGTAGAGAGATTTACAACAAAGCTTTAAATCTGTCTCTTTAGGAGCACAATATCGCCCTGTAAGCCAGAGTAACATAGTCAAGTGGTAATTCATCTTTAGAATTGCCTCTTGCTGCTATTTTAGGCCTAAAAAAGGAATTTTCTCTCTCACTCTAGTTCTACAGGAGTTCCTGACTACAAACCTCTCCCCAAACCAATAGTTTACCTATAAGATAACATATCTTAGATGCTATGACATTATCACTTCCTTCCATGCCCTGGGCACCACTTTGAACATCACCTATAGACAACCCACAGCCCTCCAGATACCTTTGACTACATATTTTATAATCTCTAAGCACTGCCCTGTTACTTGGGACTCCTATATGTTATAGTCCTAAGCATCTAGAACAGTGTTTCCCAAACTTTGGTTTTTGGAATCCTAGAGTCAATTCCCCAAAGCACTGATCATCCATGTTAGGAACTACTGATCTAAAACGGGTTCACAACCTATGGCCCGTGAGTCGAATCTAGCCCATGGTGGCAAATCATCCAGCCTGTGGTGACAACCCCTGAAGCAGACGCATTTACAACATCAGTAAACGTACTTATGCCCACCATGATTTACGGCAGTGTTTATGGCAGGGGAAACCACATGTCCAGTCCACTCAGCTGTCTGAGGGGGCATGATCTGGTTGAGAACCCCTGATCTAGAAGGTACCAGGTTGCTTATCCCTGTCCTTCTCTTTGCATTGTAGAGAATATCAAGAATTCTTAGATAGCTGTTACCCAACCTAGCCATCAATACTCTCAGGGGGGGGGTAGGGACAGTGAGACAGATGTTTTCTTTAATGAGGATGAATTCCACATGCAAAACATAATTTCATCTGTTCTATGCACTCTGTCATTTGTCCCAGGAAATCTCCTTCCATCTACTTGTTTGTGAGATATTAGGAAATCAATGGCTTGTTGATGCCACTCCAAGCTGGCAATTAAAACAAACGGCCTCACACCTCACTCACTGCCAGAGGGAGGTCACTAGGGCAAAGGAATGTGGTGGTGTTTGCTTTGCTCTAATTGTGAGGAAAATCTGGATCTTCCTCTTAGACAAACACAATGGATAGAGAAAACTGGATGTGTGTGGAATGGCATTTGGCAATGCATAAGTACTATTTTCCCCTCTAAGGTCTGCATCATGCTATAGGACTTTTTTATTACAATAAAAACTCAAAAAAGTAGCATGAGTACACCCAGATGTAGGATAAGAAGATCATGTATCACCCTAGGTGTAGCAGTTTTGAAGCAGGTCTACATGAAGGAAATATATGATGCTGTGGCCAAATAAACATTTTCCTAGCTGTTGGAAATGTTATTTTGTGAGTTACAATTCTGAACCCGCCGTTGCCGCTGCCCTCAGCCTGCATGTTCATCAAGGGACTTCTGGGATGTGTATATAAATTTGGCAATCTCTGCTTTTTCCCCACATGCTTGAGCAACCAGGTAAAGGAAATCTCATATTTGAATTCAGCACATTTTTGCAGCATTGTAAATTTAGAAAATAATCACAGACATTAGTCTAGAGCAGGGGTCAGCAAACTTGGTAATCTAGGTGTTCTTGGACTGCAATTCCCAGAAGCCCAAGTCAGTACACATGCTGATGAGGACTTCTGGGAATTGAAGTCCAAGAACATCTGGAGAGTTTGTTGGCCCCTGGTCTAAGAGAGTATCAGCTACATTGGTTGGCATTAGGCATCCAAGGTCTCAAACTGAAGTCTCTCAGCCTTGTTGCCTAAGATTCTTTGAGAAAGGCCAAAATATTGACAACTTCTGCTCCTCTGCCTTTTTGCCCCCAGGGAGCAACTCTAAGTCAAATGCACTGGGTCATGGTGAGATGGTGAGTCTGGATGAGAGCAGTTTCCCTGCTCTGGAGCTGAACAACCGGCGCCTGTCAGTGAAAAATTCCTTCTGCAGGAAGAATGGAATATATACAAGGTAGCAGGGTTTCCCAAACAAAATGAGAAAGGATGGTGGGTGGGACAGGGCACTGAGTTTGGGATGAGCTTTCTGCTGTCCCACACTAAAAATTTTCCATTTCTGAACAAAAACCTTAGAGCTTCCATGTCTCTCCCGAGGTCTCCACCACGACCCAGCCCTGGTTCTCTGCATTACTCAGATGAAGATGTTACCAAGTACAACGACCTAATCCCAGCTGAGAGTAGCAGCCTCACCGAGAAGCCTTCAGAAGTCTCTGATTCACAGGTGAGATCACATTAGGGAAGCTTGGTGCGGAGATCCTTTCAGCAGAAATATTGCAAGAAGTACTAGAATTCAGATCACATTGTCTACAGCCGTGATGGTGAACCTTGGCACTTGAGATGTTCTTGGACTTCAATTACCAAAAGCCAAATCACCCTGTGAATCCACACAAATGGGTTTACTGCGATTCATCCAGCCTGCACTACCCTCGTACAGGCACATTTTACTTCCGATTCCAGGAGCAACAAGGGCAGCGCTGGCCGGATGAATCACAGTAAACCCATTTGTGTGGATTCACAGGGTGATTGGGCTTCTGGGGATTGAAGTCCAAGAACATCTGGAGTGCCAAGGTTCGCCATCACAGGTCTACAGGGAAGTTTACTCACATGCATAACCAGGTGTCTCCCACCCAATTCACGATATGACTACATTGCTCTTTGAATCACAACTTCAATTATGTTTGAAAATATAACGTATGTTCTCATTAGGCTTGCAATTTGATTTGGAAGTTCAGTGTCCACATGCAATTGGCATCCAGCCAATTTCAACCCACAGCCTTTCTTTCTTTCATCCGTTTTGTCCTATGTTGCTGCCTGCTCACCTTCCTCACCTTCCTTTGGCTGTTCTAAATCAAGCAGAGACAGCCCCTTCATTCCTCATTACAGACACACATGATCTGGTTTGGGCTAACTGTACGTTAGCAAGAGACAGACATGCTCTTGCTCAGGCTAGTACTGATATACTGTATTCATGTATCAGAATAGTTGTAGCCAGTTCTGCATTAAGGGGTGGAGGACAAGGTAAGGTTAGGTCAGTGGCAAACCTATGGCACACGTGCCAGAGATGGCACTCGAAGCCCTCTCTGTGAGCACCTGTGCAGTCACTCCAGCACAATTTGCCCCACCCCTCTGCCCAGCAACCCAATGGGAATGCTTCCTCCCTCCCCCAGCACAGAGATCACCCCGCCCCTCTGCCTAGCAGCCCAATGGGAGTGCTTCCTCTCTCCCCCAGCACAGAGTTTGCCCTGTCCCTCTGCCTAGCAGCCCAGTGGGAGTGTTTCTTTCCTCCCCTGTTGCTGTGTTGGCACTTTGAGATAGATAAGTGGATTTTGGGTTGCAGTTTGGGCACTCGGTCTCTAAAAGGTTTGCCATCACTGGGTTAGGTTAACAAGTGAGGGGAAATGCTCTTCCATCCCTTCTTTTCCTTTTGCTTCGGCTCTTTTTTCTTAATGTAGAACTGGTTAGCACTATTCTGATGTATGTCTACACTGTATCAGTCCTAGCCTTGTTTATTTTTAAAAAATTAAAATTCAGGGACATTCAGGAGAAGATTACAGGGGTCCCCCTGGAGGACTGAAACATCACACTCAACTACCCATGTCACCCCCACCCACAGACGTGCACACAGTGGTAGGCATCAGCAAGTTCGTACCAGTTCACCAGAACCGGTAGCAGAAATTCTGGCTGGCCCCGCCCATCTAAGTTTTTAAAATAAAGTAGTTCTAATTAGAGCTTCCCCCCTGGCCACACACACCATACCACGGCCACAGTGTGGTAGTAAAAAAATTTGGAGCCCACCACTGCATGCACACACATCCTTTTATATAATGAAACAACTGCTTGCGTTACAAAGAGTCTGATTAAATCCTTCTGGTTTGAAAAATGTGGAAGCCCCCAGCCACACAGGAAAAAAGCTGCTTTGGGAGAGAAACGGCTGTGAATAGATTGATTCAGCCTTTGCCTCATGAGGGCAGTAAATATATCCTTTGAATTCATCTGTTTTATAAGAGGAGCAAATCGTGACATAGTTGACCATGCAGTCAAGCATTCGGTGAGCCACACAAACCCATCAGAACCTCTGGGGTTCTCTTAAGTCTACAGCTGGAAAAACTGGTCATCCAGAAAATATTACTGAATGGCTAGGTAACTGATGTTCGGAGGCTATCCATCTAATAAACTGAGACCTACAGAAGCCTTTTCAGAGTGAGACCATGTCTCCTTTATGTTCCTATGAGGTATACACACAGCCAGGATTGCCAGTCAACAAGAGATAGGGGCAAAAGGGAATGGCATTTTTCATTTTTTTGGTATGGGGCTAGTTGGCAGAGAAGCAAGTAGCAGAGTTGGGATCTCCCTCCACTCGGTTCTGCTAGTCTTATGTTGTATATTTGTCAGCTCAGTAGTATTTGGGCTGAGCTGTATCACAAACTTGCCCCAAACCACCTCCAGCTTCCTAAACCACTCCAAATGTAAGAATATATTTAAAGCAATCACACTTATATACCACCCCATAGTGCTTGGTGCACTCTCTGGGCAGTTCACAAGTTAATTAGCATTTTGCCCCCAACATGCTAGGTACTCGTTTTATTGACCTCGGAAGGATTGAAGGCTGAGTCAACCTTGATCTCTGGTCAGGATCAAACTCACAACCTCTTGGTTGCAGTACAACAGTTTAACCCAGGAGTTTCCAAACTAAGGCCATGGGCCGGATCTGGTGCCATGTGGTCCCTCACCCCTCCAAGGGCATTTGAGAATCAAAACGGCTGCCTCTTTGAAACTGTTGGGACAAAATGCCACCCCCATCGTGCAGGCAGGGCAAAATGGCCATCTGGCCTTCGAAGCGGACTGAGAGAGCATGACACAGCCCCTGGCTTGAAAAGGTTGGGAACCCCTAGTTTAACCACTGTGCCACCAAGGCTCATTTAAACAGATGACAACCCCAATGCACATGTAACTCTGTAGTGGTAGTAAGTTCAAATAATAATATTTGGTCAGTCCTTATAACATAGACACAAGAGGATTTTCATTTCTTGAGATCAATTGTGGAGTGGAAGGAGATTTGTAGGTCAGAAAGAACTATTTAAAGGCTTGCAAAGTAAATAAGAAACAGACTCCCAACTGACTTGGAGATGGAGTTCTTAACATACCTGTCAACCTTCCTGGTTTGGCCAGGATTTCACGATTTTCAGCGCCGATTTGCGCCATTTCCTGCCCGCAGCTGCCAAAACCCTGGAATTGGCAGCGCGGGGGGGGGGGAGAGAGGTACTGCGCATCCCTTCTGCGCAGATCGCCTTCTACGCATGCATAGAAGGCTTTTACGCTTGCGTTGAACCCTTCTACACATGTGTAGAAAGTGATCTGCGCAGAAGGGGATCGTAGAAGCCTTCTATGCGTGCGTAGAAGGGTTCTACGCATGCGTAGAAGGGTTCTACGCAAGCGTAAAAGCCTTCTACGCATGTGTAGAAGGCGATCTGCACAGAACCGTTCTGCGCAGATCGCGTAGAAGGTGACCTGCGCAGAACCGTTCTCCGCAGGTCCTGTATTTTCCGGAGCCACGGTTGACAGGTATGGTTCTTAATCCTGTCAGCAGAGTTTGGAAAGTTACAGTACTTTTAAGGTAAATAACTGTAACAACTGGCTGGAACTACCCAGGTTCTAGACATCAACATATTTACTCAACTTTCTGTCATCTTTTGGGATGGGACATTAAGATCTTATTAAATAAGCTGGTTTTTAAAAAAAGCCTTGCCCCTACATTTGCCACACAGCTGATCTCCCTCTCTTTTGTCGAGATCATGCTTGGAGAGATTGAAGCAGGTACAAATCACGAGGCAAACCCCTCTTCCCAAATTGCAGCCGGATTCTCCAAGCATGATGCTAATCAAGGGGGAAAGAGTTTACCCATGTCTTCAGTCCTGGCTGCTCTGGGTTATTAGACATGACAACCTGCCTGATGCAGATCTGACTCTGTACTGTATTAGCTTCACAAATCTTCCTGGGGAATAGGGTGGTGATCTGAGAGGCCAGATGGGTACCAGCGAGAAAGAAGTAGGCAGACATCTGCCTTAGAAAGTCAGGACAAGGAGACATGGAGTCTTACAGCCAGGCCTTTCCTCCCCTGGTCGGGTTGCCAGTGGCAACGGGCACTAGACGTTCTTGTGGCTAGCAGGGGCTGGTAAAGCTGCCTGGCAGCAGCAAAATGGCTCCTTTGTCTTTTTCTTCTTCTTAAGAATAAAGCTCTTTCAAAATGACCTGGAACTCAGCTGGCACCCGCTCCGCATTTAGGCAGGCAGAAGAGTTGCTGCCATGGCAAAGTATCTTTGCCACAAGCCTCTCTAGTGTAAACCTATCCAGAATTAATCATGGCCCCTGTCAAAAGAGAGGATAAAGACTGAACGTTGAGACCTGGTTTCACATTCAGCCAGCAAAAGGCCACAGGGTGGGCTATAGCTGTGTCACTGGCTACTGTAAACACAGGCTCCATAGGATGCTCAAGCTAGCCCGTGGCATTTCCCTACACAGTCTGCAAACACTTGCTGCAGCCAGTGCTGTCTACACCTACAGACTTTTTCATGGTCATGTGGTAAGGCATGGCTAGACGCCAGAGCACACCAACACTGTTGTTACCATTCCCACTGGGGCTGTACTTATTTATCTACTTGCAATTTCTTGCTTTCAAACTGCTAGGTTGGCAGGAGCGAGGGGAAGGCAACAGGTGCCCACTCCATCGCGCAGTACTCAGGTCTCAAACGGCTGACCTTCCAACCATGTTGTCAAGCTCAGCATCTTAACCACTAAGTCACAATGCATCCTATTAATACCTGAGATTGATCAGATCCAGCAACGGCTCTTCTACTAATTGTGGATGATATGGAGAGGTGGACATGGAGCAACTACTAAAAATGATTTTTTCCCTTCTCAAACTAGAGTCGTTGTTTTATTCAAGGCAACATAGTAATATAAAGTTCTGGGTAGTTTTTTCTGACTCTGCCAGTAAAAGTTAAGTGCACGCTTATAAGCATTAGTCTAACAAAAGGTTTATTTTCTTGTGTAAGTACAAAATAATAAAAGTTTCATCATATAAGCAGAAAAACAATTAACCTGGAAGAAATTAAGACTATGAAATACCTATGTGTGAAATAAAGTACTGTTGGACTCTGTGGGATGAGCATTAGATAAGCATAGGTCAAGCTGCAAGTGACTTTCTCAAGGTGGCAGAGGAGAGGCTGAAGCTGACACTCCTTAAAGGTCACCCTTGCTCAAAAGCCAGTCATATCCAACTCTAGGGTTCAGTGCTCATCTGTTTATAGCCAAAGAGCCAGCGCTGTCTGAGTCTGCAGATGTTTCCATGGACATGTGGCAAGCATGACTAGACACCTGAGTGCTGTTTACCTTCCCACCGAAGTGGTCCCTACTTATCTACAGTACTTGCAATTTCTTGCTTTCAAACTGCTAGGCTGGCAGGAGCTAGGACAGACAACCGAGCACTTACTCCATTGTGCAGCACTCGGGTCTCAAACTGCTGACCTGCCAACCTTCCAGTCATCAAGTTTAGCATCTTAACCACTAAGTTTAACGCACGAGTTTAATGCTGTATTTAAAAAAGCACTGGGTGTGTGTGTGTGTGGCTAACTCATTTGGCAAAGATTTGGAGGTGCTGAGTCTATGTACCTGATCCTTGCCATCTAAACAGCATACATAAACAGCTTGTGCTGATTCTCACCAATTTCATGGTGGGACAGAGGAACTGTGGAGTCAGGCATATGTTCTGCACCTCACATGGAGTTAATATCCAATGGCCAGTGAGTCCCCAGGAGCTATGTGTCTCCAAGAGGACTCCTCTATTTAGGAAGACATGCATTGCACTTTATAGAAGACAGCCTTCTATTTGAAAGGCTTGAAGAAGACAGTCCTCTCCTCTACTTGAATTGCTGCCAAATTAATGATTTTTTTAAAACTGTCAGGAGACTTGATGTTGTCCATCAACAGGACAACACCCGGACAAAAGACTGACCCCTCACCCAGGTCACTTGCTCTCACTATTCAGAAATAATTTCTCGATTTCTATCCATAGATTAAGAATCTACAGTCACAAGTTTTCTAGAAGTCTCTCTCTTTTTCCTTTCTTTATGAGGGATGCATCCACGGCTCCCCTCCTTACAGAACAGGATGGCTGGAAATTGCACAGCCAATTGTATGAAAGGGTGTCCCTCACTTCTTGGTGAAAGGGAAAATATGTATGCAGGGCCACCATCAGGGCAGTAGTATCAGTACTGCCGTATAGAGCCCTGAGCTGACAGGGGCCCTGCCGCCGGTGGCCATAACTGTGACATTACTGTGAGACATTACTGTGTGTGGGGCCAATAGGATTGCTCAGTATGGGTCCCAGAAATTTCTGATGGCGGCCCTGCATGTATGTACTAAACTATTGGAAGTGGGTCATAAGGTTTGGGGCCAGATGTGCTTGAAAACCCAGTTTCTATTCTAACAAGTGTTTTGTTCTGTTCCATCTGTAGTTTTGTTGCCTTGCAGTTCTGTAAAAGAGAGACAACACATCTCCCTCCCTAAGGTCCCCATTTTGGGAGTGTGTAGCATTCAGCTTTCAGTATTTCAGTGGCTCAAGTGGTTAAGATGCTGAACGTGACTGGAAGGTCAGCAGTTCGAGACCCAAGTACTGCACAATAGAGTGAGTTCCCGTCTCTGTCCAAGCTCCTGCCAACCTAGCAGTTCGAAAGCAAGAAATTGCAAGTAGATAAATTGGGACCTCTTTGGTGGGAAGGTAAACAGCGTTCTGTGCACTCTAGTCTAGTCGTGCTTGCCGCATGCCCACGGAAATGTCTGCAAATGCAGACAGCACTGGCTCTTTGGCTATAAACAGAGAAGAGCACTGTACCCTAGGGTCAGATATGATTGGCTTTCAAACAAGGGTGACCTTTACCTTTACCTCGGCCCCTCACTTTTTCTCCAAGTAAGGTAGAAGATGAGGGCCCTTTTAATCTGCTATTATCCCCACATCCTCTCTCTCCAGTGCAGCAAATATGTTTAAGAACCAGTTGAGAAGTGAATGAGTCCAAAGCTGCCACTTGATCGCTTCCCTGGCTGAGCCGAATATCCTCATGAATGGTCTCTATTGTGTGCCTGCAAATGGAGACGCTGAATTCAATTAGGGAGAGCATAGGGAGAGTTGGAAGGAGGGAAAGGAGCCAAGCCCACCGTGCCCTGGCTGGCTCCTTTCTTCTTCTTTCCTCCATACTTTAAAGAAAAATACAGATGTTCCGAGAGATGAAATAATTAGGTTGCTGGCTGAGGATGTCTTTTCAGTGTAGAGAAAGATAGAGTTACTGCTTGTTACATGAAGCATTTAACAAGCAATCAGGATGGAGTCTCAGGTTTTCTGGGATTTTGTGTAGCCAGATCCATTAATTAAATGCTAAATAACTGTATAAGTTGTCATTGTTCTTATCACTGTTCGCTTATGATGATGACATTCCATCATTTCCATTTGCATGAAATGGAATCAGCCATCCAAAATGTGGAGGGTGGGGAAATGTGAAATGAGAAATTATGTATTATTACATTTCAAAGATGGCTAGAATGATAAGCAATGGGGGGAAATCTTCATTTCAACTTCTAGAACTGATGATTGTGGCAAGATATTAAGAATAATGCTGTCATGATCTTCTCCTAATTTGTTTTGTGCTACTGTTTTAACAGAAATAAAACAGGGCCATCCTTTGCACAGATCTTCCCTGCCATTCCTGTACTTCCCTCCTCATTTCTCCCTTCCCAGTGTCTATTTCAGCAATTGTCTTTGCTGTCTGCAGATTGTTTTTATTACATATAATGCTGTACCATGCAAAAAGAATTATATTTTTCAAGTTTCTGGCCGGACATCCCACTACAGTAATAGAGTAGATAGTACAGCCAATGCCGAGTGTTGGGCAGCGGTAAATAACCTAACTCCCTAAAGGGGCCAATGGCTACAGGCGGATATGCCCCTTTAGGTGGGGTGATGGCCCCCTCAGTGAGGAAATGCGACTGGAAGCCATCATATTAGGCCCATCAGCAAAATGAGCAGAGGAGGAACTCTGATTCCCAATGGTCATGGAGGTGGAAGAGGCCATGCCAGATGGACTGGCAGTGAAGGCGCACCTTGTCAAGATCCTCAAGGTTGCAGCAGTCCATTGCAGTCCCGGCGTTAAATCCTGCATGTCTCATTTCATACGTGCCGCAGGAGATGGCCCCGTCATCACAGGAGATGTCTCCATGGGTCACTTCATGGCAAGCTGGGATCCACCTTAAACAAATTCACACCAATGGAATTTTCCCTGTTTGTCATTCTTATACTATGAAAATGATTTTCAGGGGGAAAATGTATACTCGGACAACCGTAACAGCCGCTGATGATAATGACAGAAGAGAATAGGCAGAAAGTGAAATCAGTAGTTCCTTATTTTTTATGTCAACCACAAGATAAAATTTCACTTGTGTTAGAATTGCCAGCTGATTATAAATTGTTAATAAACAATTAGGTTCCTAATTAATTAATCAATCAATCAATCAATTAATCAATTAATTAGGCTAGTTTCTATTTCATTCCCGATTGAATTAATGTATCATGGTGAAAACTCCCCATTTTTAAAAAAATGCCCTTCGCACAGTCCAAGTCAATTTACTGATGCCAGTTAAATCTTCTCTGCTTTAATTAGTTAATTAACCTACAGAGTAAAAGGCTTACAGTGCAGCTCTGTACATATCTACTTACATGGAAGCCCTACTGGGATCAATGAGGCTTAGGATGCAGTACTAGTTGAAGTTGTTCTTTTGCAGTTTCCCTAGTTTATTCATTATTATTTTTAAGGAGTGATGTTCAATAACATTGGCGTCCATTTGTAATGCCTTGCCTCTCTCCTGACCACAGTAAAAACGCTAAAGGCTGATTTAAGGTAAAGGTAAAAGTTTCCCTTGCTCGAAAGCCAGTCGTATCCGACTCTAGGGTTCAGTGCTCATCTCTGTTTCAAAGCTGAAGAGCCAGCACTGTCTGCTTCTGCAGGCGTTTCTGTGGTCATGTGGCAGGCATGGCTGTTACCTTCCCACCAAAGTGGTCCCTATTTATCTACTTGCAATTTCCTGCTTTCAAACTGTTAGGTTGGCAGGAGCTGGGACAAAGATGGGAGCTCATTCCATCCTGTAGTACTCGGGAATCGAACTGCTGACCTTCCGCCTCCCAGTCAGTGTCTTAGCCACTTGAGCCACTGCATATCATTATTTGCGCAACACAAACATTGCATCCCACACCTCTAATATATATTTTGCAGATACTAAAAACCTCAAGGAATGAATTAATTTCATATCTTGAGTTTTTACTGCATTTAAAAGTCGCATAAGACTATGTTAAAGGAGGGTAAGAGCTATACAGTACTTAAAGTAAATACAGTGGAACCTCAGTTAATGTATGTCTGTGTACATCTCATCTCGTGGTGATCCCAGTGATGCTGTCAAAGTCCTGTCTGAGTGCCTGGCGGCTGTTGGGGTCTGGATGGGGGACAACGGATTACAACTGAACCCTGGCAAGACTGAGTGGCTATGGATTAGGGGCCCGATGTTATCTCGGGAGCTATCATCGTTGGTTTTGGATGGGGCTAGTCTGCCCCAGACAGATCCGGTATGCAGCATGGGGGTCCTCCTGTACTCGCGACTGCTACTTGAAGATCAGGTGGCGGCTGTGGCCAGGAGGGCTTTTGCCCAACTTTGGGTGATTCACCAGTTGTGCCCACTCCTAGACCGGGACTCCTTACTCATGGTCACTCATGCTCTGGTCACCTCTAGACTAGATTATTGCAATGCGATCTACATGGGGCTGCTCTTGATGACCATCCGGAGGCTGCAGTTGGTCCAGAATGTGGCTGCTCGGGTGTTGATGGGCTGTGGGCGTTATGCTCGCGCCTCACCACTGCTTCAGGAGCTGCACTGGCTTCCAATTTGCCTCCGGGTGCAATTCAAGGTGCTGGTCATTACCTTTAAAGCCCTACATGGTAGTGGGCCAGGATACCTAAGAGACCGCATCGCCCCAAGAACGTCTGTCCGTCCAACCAGAGCGGACTGGAGGGGCTCTCTGCTTGTACCATCTGCTAGAAGGGCCCGTCTCTCTAGCACACGAAGGAGGGCCTTCTCTGTGTCTGCTCTGGCCCTATGGAACCTCCTGCCAGTGGAACTAAGGCTGCAGATGGAATTGCTGCCCTTCAAGAAAGATCTGAAAACATGGCTGTCGGGGCAGGTGTGGGGTCCTGAAAATGTTGTGACCCCCACCTGCTGGTTAGTTTAATATCAAAGTAATCTTCCATTTTTTAATGTGTGGGGGTTTTAGCGGGGTAATTTGTTTTAATGGGGTTGTTCTTGTCTTAAGGGTTTTAAGATTGTATATAATATAATTAAAGCATTCTCTGGGACGTTTCTTACAGTGAAAATTACTTTAACCAAATTTCCCATAAGAAAACATTGAATGCAATTTCCCATAGGAATGCATTGAAAACCAAAATACTTTAACCAAAATGCGGTTTCCCATACAAATGCATTGAAAACCAATTAATCCGTTCCAAAAAAATATCCGTAAACCGAGCCACTATTTTCTATGGATTTCCTTTTGTTATGCTATTTTATATTAACTGAGCTGTTAGTTAACTGAGGTTCCACTATATGCTTTTTTTAATGCCCTGGACCTGGCAACACAACTATAGCAAGCTGTATACCTAGCAGGAGTGGGAGAGAGTGGAAGTCCTGGAAAATATTTTTCTCTTCCATCACCCCCTTCCCTCCCTCCCTCCCTCCCCTGAACGCTTCCCTCCCACACACCTTGTTTCAAAAAAATGGAGGCCCTCCAGAAGAGAGTCAGAGTGTCACACGAGATAAGAGGCCTAGTAGAAAACAATGTCTGATTTCCCCTCAATCCACATTAATCAAATAAGCTTGCTTTTGTCTGGGGTGATAGCCAAGCTTACACTGTAGATTGAATGTCTGATGTCTTAGATGCTAAAGACTGAAATATTTGCACTGCTGGGAGGAATATGTCCTTTGGCTATGATCAGACTTGCAGGTGTTGATCTTGGTGTAATGATAAAAAAATGAGCCTGTATTAGCCATTTTATTTAATGGGGCATGAGCTCAACAAAGGCCCTATAAAGTTTGAGTCTCTGACACTGGAGAGACCGGAAGAGGCCCTGTGGGCTTGTCTGCTAGCCGATCATTGTTTTATTATCTTGTTTTACAGGGCAGTGACAGCGAGTATGAAGTGGACCAAAACCAAGAGAAAGCTCATTCATTTGTCAACCATTATATCAGCGACCCAACTTACTACAACTCATGGAGGCGCCAACAGAAGGGCATTTCTCGGGCTCAAGCCTACAGCTATACAGAGAGTGACTCCGGTGACCCTGACAATTGCCCAATGTCCAACAGCACCAGCACCCAACAGGGCAGCCTCTTCCGGCCCAAATCCAGTAGGACTCCAACCCCACAAACTCCAGTCAACCCACCCAGCCAACAGAGCACCCTTTACCGACCCCCCAGTAGCCTTGCCCCTGGATCCAGAGCTCCTATTGCTGGGTTTTCTTCTTTTGTTTGACATTTTCTCAAGGAAAGAAGAAAAAGAGAAAAGAATTGGTTGAGAAGATAAAACGATGGATTTAATAACGATTATGATGATGTTAATGAAGAACATTTTGGTCCAGAATTATAATTTTTTCAGAGGCAATGAGAAGATCATGTGGGAGGCAATCAGTCATAACTCAGTTTGGAATCACTGACAGCTGCTGCTTCTAGTATTGACAGTGCTCTTCAAAATTTACCTGTCTGTAGATATACACCTGGAGCAAAGCAGGAAATGAGGTCTTCAGGCTTAGCGCTGAAGGCAGGCAAGCAACAGGGTAGAAAAAAATTTGGGAGCCCCAGCACTAAGAGATCACTGGGTGTTGCAGACCACCCTCTACCTTCCGAGCCAGAGGAAAACGTGATGATGTGACATAGCTCAGAACTGTCTTTTGGGGATTTTGTTAATTTTCTTTCCTCCAACCAAAGCTTTCCTCAGAGGGGAACGGGTTAAAATTGTGCAAGCTGTAAATGTGAGCCAGCCGGCTTTCTCAGCCAGGATTCAATGCAGTACCTGCCAGTGTGATGTGCAAAAAAACATAACCCCTGTGCAACATGCTCCAGGTGGCTAACAACTTGCCAGTGAGAGGAGAAGACAGGATGCCCAGAATTGCCCACTGCAGTGTTACAGTGGAGCTGGGCTGGAAAGCTGGAACAACCGTGAAAGGAGTCTCAATCTCTGAGACTGCCTTGAAGGGGCTACTGAGGTTTGGGCAGGGTGAACAGTGCCTAGGCTCAGACTGTTTTGGCCTTCATTTTGTTCTTCTACTCACAGCCAGGATATTTTCAGAAGTTAACCAAACCGAATGGTGCTGACTAAAGACAATGTGGTTTCTTTTCTGTGTGTGTGTGTGTATTTTAAGGCAAGAAGGGTAGGAGATTACACTGGAGAATGCTTGGTTTATTGAAATCAATCAATAAATTGACCTTCCATAAATACTAACCAGTATCACCTCAGGGGAAAGCACCCTCCTCCAGCTTTATGGGAGATCTAAGCATCTGCAGCCCAACCAACCCACAAGGCAGAATCTACCCCACATGGTTGGAACGTCTCTCAGTGCCCTGTGTGTTTCTCACTTCCTTTTCCCCACATTCACTTCATCGGACAGGGAG
This sequence comes from Bradypodion pumilum, assembly GCA_035047305.1. NCBI lineage: Eukaryota > Metazoa > Chordata > Lepidosauria > Squamata > Chamaeleonidae > Bradypodion > Bradypodion pumilum. Next base: position 276,488,882 of record JAWDJD010000002.1, on the reverse strand, counting down.
ACAGGAAGGGAAAGGGGTTTGCCCCAGTCTAACTTAAGTGCAATTTGAGGGGCCGTTCAGGGACAAGATATAAACTTGACAACATAAATGCTGCAAAACCTCTTGAAGGTGCTGGCTTTAGAATGGATCACCTCAACCTCAGTGGGAAGGGACCTCGGCCTCAATGCAGTGTTTTCTCTCCTCCTCCTGGTAGCAAAACTAATCATTCTCTTCATTTCCATAGAAAAGGAGAGTTTGTTCCATATTCCTCTTTGATATAGTTGTCACTGGGGTTTTTTTCCAGTTATTCACAGCCCATAAATGCTAGGAAGAAGGTAGCAGGAAATGGGGGCCGGTGGTGAGATAAATGGAAGCTAGTAGCCTCTATCTTTTGTTGTGTTTTTAAAAGTCTATTTTAGCACAAGGATGTGGGGGAAGTTAGCTTTTCTTTCATTTTGGCCTACAAGAACACACATGCGCAAGAGCGCATGCACACATGCACGCGCACACACACACACTTTTTGAGTGCCTACTGAGCCCCAGGATCTGTGGTGGCCATTTAAAGAGGAGGGGTAAAAAACAAGGAGCAAAACAGCAGCCCCAAGAACAGAGGGGGGAAAGAGGGGAAAAAGAAAATATACTCTAGCCAGGTTGCCATCTTTCTTGGAAGTGATAGGGATATAGCTTTGTCCATTATAACCCCCTCACCTCACCCCATGCCTTTATTTGCACATTGTTTCCAAAGCCTGGTGTACAAAGAGTTGAGCCAGGTACATAGGGTCCTTTTAATAAAGAATCAAAATGCAATCAGAACAGCTTCTTTCATCATTATTAATTTTGTTTCTTGCTGCAATGATTCAACGGTGACTATGCACTATAATTTATAACAGGAGTTCTCAACCTTTTAAAGCCAGGGGCTGAGTCACGCTCTCTCAGACAGTGTCGGGGGTCAGAGGGCCATTTTGCCCTTCCTCCACCACATGGCTCTTCCTGGTGTGGTGGAGGCGGTGGGGAGGCCACATGAAATGGTGCTACAGGCCGTATCCGGTCCCCAGGCTGCAGGTTGAGAATCCCTGATTTATAACATAGTTTCTTAACAGGATGAACCACAACTCACTGTGGAGTAGCTATTTACTCACAGATCCAAATGACAACATTGTTAATGGTGATTGGTAAAACATTATCAGAGGAGTATTTGATACTATGAGAGCTGGCAGCCAAACTTCACTCAAAAACAAGCTCATGGATAGGATCTTTGTACCATTTGATACCATTCATATCAAAGCCAGCTGTTCTTCAATTCATGTTGGTCAGTCCCTAAACCTCTAATGTCTTTTCAGTGCTTGGATGGAATAGGGCAGGGGTGCCAAAACTATGGCCCATAGTTTCATCCAGCCCACGACACCCTCGTCGCTCGCGGAGGTGGAAGTAAAACGAGGGCTTCATGAGCCAGCTGAATTGGCATCGGGGTCCACATCCAGCTCCTGGGCCATAGTGACCAGCCCCTTGAACCATGTGACTGGCCCGCATCCCAAAAAGTTTGGGCACCCCTGGAATAGGGGATACCATACCTCACCATCTCCCTGCTTGTCATCTGTCAGGGTTTTTGATCTAGACTGACTGCTGCTTTGACCTAATTGTCTATTTCCACATCCTTTCCCAAGAATTCTCTCCTTTAAGAGTGTGGGAATGATGACTAGAATATGAATATCTAGGAAGAACTTTCTGAGAACATCACACTAATTGGTAGGAGTTGAAACCAACCTGCTGCAGATGCAAAATGTCAATTGAGGACAGATCTATAGATCTATTATAGATCTATATTGTTTATTTCCCAAGGCAACAAGGAGAAAATGATACACATTCAATGCTACTAAATATATGCTTTGCTTCATAAGCGTTAGAGGTGCTTCAACATATACATTCCCAACTTGTCCACAATTAAAAGCTAAGAAATTTGGTAGATGTATTCAAACCTCTCAAAACCAAATCAGCTACAAGCAGCCCATAGAACAGTGGTGGCAAACCTATGGCACATGTGCCAGAGGTGGCACTCGAAGCCCTCTCTGTGGGCACCTGTACAGTCACCCCAGCACAGTTTGCCCCACCCCTGCTCTGCAGCCCAATGGGAGCACTTCCTCCCTCCTCCCAGCACAGAGTTCACCCCACCCCTCTGCCCAGCAGCCCAATGGGAGCGTTTTGTTCCTCCCCTGTTGCTGTGTTGGCACTTTGCAATAAATACGTGGGTTTTGAGTTGCAGTTTGAGCATTCGTCTCTAAAAGGTTCGTCATCACTGCCATGGAATTTGATGCCACATAGTCTTATTGTAGATACAGCACTCTTCATAAATATCTTTATTATTTTATAATGGGTTAAATTCCATTGACCTTTTCGATTTGTTTTGGTTCTACACTATTTATGCAGTAGTTTTACCCTGGAATACTTCTACCTTGAAGGGCCTTTCCAAACAATTAGCAAGCACAGGAAAGATGTGGGGGTGGCAGAGAAAGAAAGAGGTTACCCCATCGTTCTTGGAGTCCTGATTCCACTACACTGCTTCCAATCCAGGAAGCATATGCAAGCCAAAGTATACTTATCTTGGCACAATATACAGTATAAGCTAAATGGGAGTTTTCCGTTTCTGCAGGATGAAAGAGAATACAGTAGATACAATTAGGTCTTTCTCTAATTCAACATGTGCTTGTTCATCAGTTGGTACTCTATAGGAGAATGAAATGTACTTTGTGTATGAATGAGATATCAAAGTTCTATCAAGTAAAATGTTCACATTTCCTCAAATGCAGTGTCTAGTATCCTGTTGCCTAAAGGTGAAATGCAAGGGAATTTGTACGAGTCCTTCCTCCTCCCAGACTTTCTGCTGGAGCAAGAGGATACTTACACAGTTCCTCTTTTGCTCCAGATTTAGGCAATAGGATCCTAAATTATTCATTTCCATATACTCTAGTTGTCAGAGATGGCATGCATGTGTGAGCCATCTCATAAAGAGACATTAGCTTTTATATAACCGGAGTTATCTTTATGTCTTTTCTACATGATCATCGGGGTGACCAATTTCTGGTCCTCCAGAGTTTTGCAAAAGATCATGGCAAAGAATTATGTGAGTTATAGTCCAAATTGTCTGAAAGGCAAAATAGTCCCTGTCCTTCTCTTAGATGATGATTTGTCATTTATCTTTTGAGAAACACAAACCCTCCATGTTTGACATTAATTCAGAGGGGGGAATAGGGTGGTAAGTGAATGTGAATGAAACAGTAAGTAAGACAAACCTGTGAGAGAAAGAAACTAAAAAGGTTTGTTCAAAGAGGGAAGAGAACTTATGTCCATTAGACTACCACTTTGTGTAGCTCTTCTGCCACTTTCTAATTCTTGTTGGTATAAAGAAGGGCAGTCTTAATAAAACCGATGCCCTGAGTTCTGGGCGTACTTTCATTCTGACACCAACCTTATTACCCACCAGAGTTAGAAAGAGGTTACTGTGAGAGGAAAGTGTACAGCTGGCATCCTGCAGCCTGGGATTTAATTAACCATTGATAGGAGAGTCAGGGTTTGGCTTGGATAATGTGGCTGCTCACTTGTAAGAGATTAACTCAAAGCTAGGAAATAGGCAATAGAAGTTTTCTCTTTTGAGCAGCTGTCTTAGTGACTGGTAATTTAATTGGTGGGTCTAAACCCCATTATAGAGGACTATCAAAGCAAGGCGCTAAAGGATCACTCTGTCCTTCCAAAAAGAAAAAAGGAGGAGGCAAAGCCTTTCCTATGGGGTGGGGAGAAAACATGGTCTAGGAATGGGCTTTCCCAGTTTTATACAATTTAAGAATGATGGCGGGTAGGGTAAAGAAGCAGCTGTTAAGTATGTTGGCAGCAATGTTACATTTTTTAAAAGGCTTTGCAGATAACTCTATATTTGGTCTAATAGCTCTAACCACCTCTTCCAACTCTACCTGCTTGGCTTCATTTATTTTAATTTATTGTTCAGAGAACTGATATAAAAATTAATCAAGTTATAATTAAAATATTAGATAAAACATAAATAAGATATCAGTAAAAAAAGATAAAGTACTTAAATCAGCTTAGATAGCAAAAAATGAGCCCAAATAAAATATCTTTTGTCTTGGCAGATTTATTTTCTCATTACCTCAGTGGCCTTATCTGTATACACCATCTATGTGGCACAAGTAAAACACAAGTGCTCAGTGAAGAGATGTGACGAAGAAAGAACTATGGCAGAACCTCTATCTATGTCTCTGCCATTAGAAACATATGGGTGCTGACAACCTCGAAAATGTTGTTCTCTCCAGCAATATGTCATGTGGGGAGGAAATACCATATTAAATCCTTGTGTTTATGTTTCCTGTCCTTCTGGAAGTGGCAGCCAGGAAAAGGAGCAGAGAATGTCTCACAATGGTATCATGTTCTGGAATTTTTAAACAATTAGCTGGAGAGGCACTAGTTGGTTGGTAACATCCTTATGGTACCCTACAAAGTTGGGGCTCACTTACATGGAAGAAAGCAAGTCATAAACACAAAGGGGATGTTCTCAAGCTCAGGCACTTTGCTGGTTATGGAGACAAAGAAACCAATGGGATGGAATTTCAACCTTGGCCCACCGGTGTGAGGGGAAGCATTATCTGTCTTACGATTTTGGGACTCACAGTCAACAAACACAAACTAGGCCAAAGGACTGTCGCTTTCCCCACATTAGTTCACTGTCTCTTCAGTTAGGGACACTTGGATTTCTTTTGTAGGTAGTTAAGCACTGCTAGGTTCAGCATGGGATAGGCTTCCTCTGCCTTTAACAATTATTTAGAAGATATGTTCATTTTTTTTAATTTGAGAGCATGATACAATATTCATATTGTGCATGCCTATATTTATCATCCACATCGTTTTGAGGGTACCTTTTAAAATCTTTATTAATGAATGCTGCTTAGTTAACCTGGCACTCACTACAAGCAAAGTCCAGAAGAGACAGACATGTGCAAAAGGCAAAATTGTTCTACCTGCCTTGGAGTCTCTCAAGGAAAATCCAGCAGTAACTGTCTTTTTCTAAGGACCATACCACAAATTCTATTTTCAGGCATACATACAATTGTAAAGGGTAAGAGGGACAAGCACATTTAAACATCTACAGAAAGTGGCTCCACTAGGAAGCAGTTTAAGGTTTTCCTATTCCACCCTTGTTATATTCTCACAAACTACCCATTTTATTATTTATTTTATTTATTTAGATTTTCATGCTGCCCAATCAGGTATACCTGAGTCAGGGCACCGTACAACAGCTAAAACATATAAAAACAGATTTAAAAACCCACATAACCCACCCTACTACCCCTCCCCCTATTTAAAAGAATAAAAGGTAATAAAGGGAGTCAGAGGGAAACAACCGCATAGAAGGAGGGACACTAACTGAATAAACTATTGATGTTTCCTATTCTGCTCTTCTAATGTGTCTAATTGACATTGATCAATGTTAATTAAGCACCTTAATTCTATGTTTGATTATTTCTGTGCCTCCATACCAAATTTGTGTAACATCACTTTCAGTATGTATAAATAACTCAGACATTTATTTTCTTTTTATATAGAGTGGAAAAATATATATGTTATATGTACTGAAATAGTTATTGGCTGTAATCCATCCCTATAACACAGCTATCAGCATCACATGCCACCAAAAATAGTAGCTTGGATTTAAAAGGTGTGACACTTGAGCATAGATTTTTAACGCTAGATGAACACCCACATCCATCTCAATGGATGTTTCCCATGTCTGACAGGCTATGACATCTCTGCCCCCATTTCTTTTTTTGGACTACTGTAAGCAGGCGCATGCTGGTATATCGGGCTTTGTCCCACCCCGTCCTCACCTCTGGCACCCTGAGGTGCCAATAGCAATGTATGGGATTCCCCACCCCACCCCAACCAGGCGCCCCCATCATTCCCTGTCCAGTGCCTTCCCATGGTGCCCTGCACACCCCTGACTGTAAGGGGAAATTACTCTAAATGGCTTCCTGTAGCAGAAGAATTTTCTGTAAGAATGGAGTCAAGGGTGTTTCTCGAAGAGGTAGTGGTGTTAGTCTGTTTCAACATGTGTAAACTGCCATACAAAACAAAACAAAAGTATTTGTGACACCATTAAGACTGACCTATTTCTTCCTGTGACCCAAACGAAATAATCCATGAAAGCTCATGTTGGCATTGTTTCGTTAAGTCTTAAAAGTGCCTAAGTATTTCAGTATATGTTTTAGTGCTGCTTGTGTCATACAAGATGCTGTGTGACAGCAATGGTACTACAGAACTTCTCCAAATTAAAATGTGCAGCTCTCCTTTTGTTGTAAACCAGAAGTACGCATCAAATAGAGCGACAGATACATGAAGATTCTTTTCTATTGTTGTATTTATGAGGCTGAGCAGATTGTGGGGTATTTCCCTTCTGATCCTGCTCTGAAGGAACAGCAACATTTCCCTTCAATAAGGATGGCCGATTTTGATGCCTGCTGCTGTTATGGCTGCAATATGAGGATTAATGCTTATATGAAGGGCTTGGGATAAGGGGAGGGAAAGGGAAAGTCATTTCTGAGCCCAGCAGGAGGCCATGGAGAGTCTTCCCCTCCCCCCATAGCCTTGCAGCAGCTGTATCAAGCATCTTCCATCTCCATGGCAACATATCTGTGGCTAGCTGCCCATTAGAGGTTGCTCTGCTGTGAGCTTGTTGTGCAAGATCCCCCTCCTCACAAGCCCTCCTCCTTTTTGCAGGGAGATTTATCCTCTTTCCCAGCTTTGAGGAACTGGGTTTGGTGCCCCCCCTCCCACGGTTTAAAATGAAGAGCCACATTCACATTTGTTGTCCTGCCTGTTTCTTTGCACATGCTATAAACATATGGAAAGAACAGGTTTTCCCCAGAGCCACAGCTTTATACTCAAGATGAGAAAGCAAACTAGGAAGAGCAGCTATTCAGAGAAATGAGAATACAGTAGAACCTCGGATAAAGTCCAAACTCCGTTCCACAAGTTTTGACTTTATCCGATTTTGGACTTTATCTGAATCAAATGGGCGATGCATCGGATAACGTCCAAAAAATGGACTTTATCCAAAGTTCCTATACCAAATACCTTGGATAACATTCATTTTTAAGCGGTTTTGGACATTATGTGATGCATCACATGTGCATGAAAACCGCGACTTTATCCGAATTGGACTTTATCCGAATCAAACTTTATCCAAGGTATCACTGTACTCTGCTATCCCCTAATCTCAGCTGGATGTATGCCATCTAAAATGGCAAGCATAAGAATGTGAAAAAGAGCTAAAGGTTTGCTAAACGCCTGGTATAGGGGGTCAGCCTGATGTCAGTCATGAAAAGATGTTTAGGACGAGGAGGAAGAAATGAAGTGGGCACCAACCTAGTAGGGTGGAAACAAGTAGTTATGGCCCACAATGCCTCCTTCTGTTATTGGAAGCTAGCCTGAGTGACACAGTGTGAAATAAAGCCCTTTTTTGCTCTTCTCTTCCTGTGGCCTATTTCATTGCTACTGATGATGATGATGATGATAATGATGATAAGAATAAGAATAAGAATAATATTTTCATGTCAGAAATGTGTCAGAAAAGGCTATTTGCCATTAACACCGAATTCTAGTTTCTCTGTTCTGATTAATTTTTTTTTTCTGAGCTAAGACTTGTTGAGTGTTATCACACTGCCGGCAGCTTTAGAACTACAGTATTTAAAAATACTTTAGTTTTAAACTGCCAGTAATTTCGTACTCCATCCAGAGACATTGCCATTCCATTCATCAAAAAAAAAGTTTGCTGAGGCACATGAACATTTAGGAAAATCTTACAAGATGCTACATGACTATTTCTGGTACAAATTGTTGCAACAGTCTAATACAGCTACCTGCTATGTTACTTTACAGCTTCCTTAGTTGGCTTTTTGATCACCGATTTCTCTTCCTAATCCTGTTTCCTGGGCTAAACTTCCTGACCAGTATACTGTATCCTACTTAAACTTTTGAACTCAACCTTTTGGCTGAAAATGACAGGCAAAACAAAAATGGGGGGGGGGGAGGAGGTTGGGGGAAATTTAACATTTACTTAAAGCCAAGAAAATGCCAAACAGTTCTAATCCTTCCCACTTGACTAGGCATACTGTTAACAAATGCTATATAAAACATGATTTTAAAGGTTCACAACAATCAATTATTAAGAGACAACAGCAAGGAAATAGATTTAGTAGCTACTTCATACTACTGTAAAATAATACCGTCCAAATAATATCTTAATATCCTGCATGGCATCAGATAAGCTTTAGACTCTGAGCTGTTCCATAGGATTAAGCAACAATGGTTCACCAAAATATGACACCTACAGAGTATATACATTGTTACCTACCTGAAAGGACTGATCCTACAGAGCTATTGAGAAATATGAAACACAAGGTTAGACTGTGAATAAGTAAACTTTCATCTACATATAAACTGATCTTTTCTTGTGATATACTGAACTATCATGGCAAACAGGGAAACATATGTTTTATTATTCCAACATGATCTGTTTCCATAAATATTTATATTGGAATATATATTCAGTCAACCCTTACATAACAACGTGTTCGAATAGCATCATTTTCGCTTAACAACACGTCGTTATGCACCACGTGTTCCCTGCATAACAACGTTTTTAGTGTCATCTGGACAACAATGCTAAAATAACCGTCATTATCCGGACAAAACGTCGTTATGCGGGAAACTCCATAGAAACCCGCATAACAACAAAAATCACTTAGCAACGCTACTTGGGGAACCAAGTAACGCCATTATGCGAGGGTCTACTGTTTAGAGAATGGAAGGCTGGACTAGCACCCAAGAGACCTAGAATTCAAATTTCCTCTAGAAGAGTAAAGTCACTGGGGTTGACAATAGTGAACCACACCTTGAACATTTACATACCTTAAAAACTTTTTTTACAGTAAGCAAAATACATTTCAATTTGACCAACACATGGTAACAAATGCATTTCATAGTCCTACGGAGATCATGCAAAAAAAAATTTCAACCACTATTAACAACATTCACAGGTGACTTTTCAGAATGGAAGTCTTTCCTACAGACTATATAGGTATGTAATCAATGGATTTTCAGACTAGGTTACTCTTTTGCCATAAGCCTTACTCATTCACCAACATAGAAGACTCTTCCACTCATCATCTCTCCCATGTTTTCCCTTGTTGCTTTAATTCTTCTCACTATAGAAAACTTGTTTATAAAATGTAAAAGCTGCCGTGTCTACTCTTCTGCAATATTAGGTACCCTCAGTATGAAAGCACCCCTTTTATATTTTCTAAAAAGTTCAATGAAGCTTTCTTGCAAATGGGTGTACATACAGTAGGACTGCAGTGTTAAAGTCCCTGCTGGAAAACATCTGGTGCTACACAGGGACTTTTTAATCACATGTAAATGAATATATGTCAAGATGCCATCATCAGTGAGAACATTGCTCCACCTAGCCCATTTGTGTATAGTCTGACAGTGGCTCTCCAAATTTGTGACATATTTTCTAGACCATAATTTCAGAATGACAAACCCTTCAGTATTACCAAGGTGAACATTAAAGAATTTTTAGGGAGAGGTGACTTAATATGGGGGGAGGGAGAGGGCAGATGTTCTGCACACTGCTAAGTTGTCTGTGGTTTTACAGGCACTCAGCTGCAAGTGCTTGCAAGGGAGTACAATAAATAAAGGAACATAGATGTGCTAGATGTCTTTGAGGATCAGACTAAAAGAGTCAATTAGCCTTGACAGTGCTGCTGAGTTGGGCATTGTTGTGACTTGAATATCACCCAAGGGCAAAAGACAGTCACTTATCAGTGTACCACTCTGTCATGCATGGAAGGAGACAGCAAATTGCTCCCAAGCAGGAGAGGTAGCACCATTTTCAAAGCTGGGATGAAAACTGACTTCCCTACTCCCTCCCACCTTTGCCCATCACTGTTTGTTCTCATAAATATATTTAGTTGCTTGTCAAAAATTGGAATGTAGTCAGTCAAGCCTTACAGGATTAGGGCCCTTACTTCTGCTCAAAATGCCAAGGTTAGGGGTGAGTCTCAGGCTGGATGGAAGGACTAACTCCAAAAATATCTGGGAGGGTTTCTGTCACAAGCAACCTATGACTAGGATTGTTGACTGCAATTCATATCCAAGAATGCATCCCCCCCTGAAGCAGGAAAAATGTCACTGGCATGAATTTGTTTAAGGTGGATCCCAGCTTGCCATGAAGTGACCCACGCACTATGATCTCGGAGCCATGACTAGGATACCTATAGAACAACTGTGTAGTCTATCTCTCAGGTGGTTAGAGTGCTATTGCTGGTTCATAGTTTGACACATGTCCAGGACTATTATCAGTAATTCAGTAATCCTTACAAATTCTGCTTTAAGGAATAATGCGGATCACAGTACATCCTGTTGCTTAGGTCTTAAGAGTATACATAGCATTAATCAGATTTCTTAAATGTGAAGTAATTTCTCATTTTACTTACAAAGGACGGAGTAGGCAGGTGTGGGTTTTGAAAGAGACAAAAGAGGACACTGTTTTGGAATAGACCAGTTTTCATTGTCTGGATATTTTATCCCTGAAATATATATTTTATTTATTTAAAACATAGGGAGCACTTCTGTCATCACAGTCCCTCTACAGCAGCAGATGTAGTAGAACCAGGTCAAACGACCAGGGTTTGTCTATTGACAACAGATTATTATTTCATCTGGCCGCCATCTCAAGCTTTCTTGTCACCATTGAGCATACCTGACATCTACACAGCAGCAGATGGGAAATAGTTGTTCCCAACAACAGTACATTGTTGTGAACTATCAATTACGGTAACATGAAGTACAGCAAGATGGCTTAGTGCCTGACTACACCATCAAAAACCACAGGATTTGCTCCACTTCTAAAACAGGTGAATATTATTTATTTTTACTGATCACATGACACAAAGGACAAATAGAATCCATCTGGTGCATTTTGCTCCAAACCCACCTTTTTTCTCTACTTTTTAATATTGGAAAGATTCAATCTGGGTTTTTTGCATACAGTCAGTTATGATCTTTGTTGTAAAGATTTGGGCATGTGTTGTGCTGTTTAAAGATTTGGGCATGTGTTGTGCTGTTTCAATGATGTAAGCAGCTGAGGCATAATGTTCAGGAGTGGAAAAACATGACCCATTTTTTTCTCTGAGTCTCCTCCTGGCAGGGGGTTAAAAACTGAGATTAGCACTAGAACAACCTTTCACCTTCTTGCTGGGTTAGTAAAATGGAAAGGTACAAGAAACAGGGAAGCGTTTTTCCAAGGGCCTCTCTCTTTATTGAAAGATGCCACAAATGAAAAAAAGGGGGGAGGGAACCAAGACAAAAAACCGATAAGATAGGGGTGTGTGTGTGTGTCTGTGTGTCTCTGTGTCTGTGTGTCTCTGTGTGTGAGTAGGGATGTAAAATTTCCAAAAATTTTGAAGCTCAGGGGAAAAAACCATTTTTCCCCAGGGGGAAACGGAAATTTTTGGAAAAATTGGAAAAAAATGTTATATTACCACTTCTTTTTTTCTTTTCCAGATTGAAAGTCATTGTGTTGTTCTTGCATTGGAGAGTTCGGTTTGTAACCGAGGACTTGCTCCTTATAGAAATTAGAATAATCTGATACTATACATATTTTTTTAGAAATGATTTATAAAATATTTGAACCCGGCCTTATCTTAAAATATTTTATTCATCATGTTAATAAAACATTCCATAATATATATTTAATTTTTTCCAATTTTTCAGAAAAAAACAAATAAAAAAGGCTTCAGGAAAAAAGGGGGGAACGGGGTTTTTTTCTTCGAATTTTTCTGGTTTTTCCTTGGGCCTTCGTGTGTGTGTGTGTGTGTGTGTGTGTGTGTGTGTGTGTGTGTGTGTGTGTGTGTGTGTGTGTGTGTGTGTGTGTGTGTGTTTCCTTACTGGAACATTTTCTAACATTCTAGGGCTGGTATTAATAAGATCATTGAGGAGGTCCTCTTGTGGTTTTAATTGTTTTCTCTAACTCCACAAACAAAAATGGCAAGACAGAAAGCCATAAAAGGATTGGCAAAGGCAGGGCCAGCAAAAGAAAGAACAAATAGGAGAAGGACCAGAAGACGCAAAGAAAGAAGAGGCTGTGGGCTGGAATGTAAACTGCATCCCATCGAGTGGGAGCACTGACTGCTAATTCAATAAATCCAGCATGAACTCTGATTACAATTTCAAACATAATAAAGGCTGCAATTCCAATGTAGTCACATTTTCTCTTGAATGGTCAACAAAGACCCGTTAGTTTTTCAGCGGCTCCTAGATGAGACAAGTGTTGCTAAAACATAGCTGCCTGCATTTTTAAACTGCCTAGAACAGGGGTGCCCAAAATATGGCTGGTGGGCTGGGTGCAGCCCATGTGACATCACTATCCAGCTCGTGGGCTGGATTGCCGGAAGTGCCTTGTCGCTGCCAGAAGTGCTGAAATCGCGGTGAAATTGCACCCAAAAATTTCAAAAGCCAATGCAAAAATGGTCAGACCTCGCTCCCTCCTCCATTGGAAGCAGCGGAGGTAGGAAACATGCCCAGAAACACTGCAAAAATTCACACGCCACCAGTGCCACCGCCACCAGTGCCAGGAGGAACCATGTGACCAGCTCAGCTGTTTGAGGGGCTATGGTCAAGCCCCTGGCAGGAAAAGTCTGGGCACCCCTGGCCTAGGAGACATGGCATGTGTGCTAGAACTTCAAAATTTACCACTATAGTAAACTAAAGCATGTGGGATGTGGCGAGGGTATGACCTGTGACACACACTCATTATCTTCCTATAATACAGGATCAATTAGTGACCATTTTGCACTAATTCTGTTCATTCCTGAACTACTTGCTTTGGTTAATGAGAATCAGCACAATTAGTGTAATTCTGAACTCCTAGCCCTAGTACTCTAGTACTCAGTATACCTTACACACATAACAACTCTTCACCTGGAGGGATCATGCAAATAATATTTTAATATTTCACATTTGCATATCACATATTGAAATCCACAAGAATCAACAGAATAATAATTCTTAGTGGTTCTTTTCTACCTTTCTGAACTACAATAACATTCCAAACTGACTGAAAGGATCCCCGGCTCCGCGGGGGAAGAGGCAGGTGGGAGTCATTTGCCGACGACGACGCAGCTGCCCTTGCTCTCCGGGATGGCCCGTTGGAGAGCAGAAAAGGAGCTGTCACCTGCCGCCTCGAGGAGCTCCTTGTCTCCTCCCGGGAGCCCACACCACCGGCTCCGCAGGGGAAGAGGCAGGTGGTAGCCATTTGCCGTCAACATAGCTGCCCTCATGGACATTCAAACTATGGGCGTCTGACTGCTGGGTGGCTGAGGTTGTAATGTGTGATATTCTTTAATGTGATTTTTCAAATTCTATTTTTTTTGTATGATATTGTACTTATTTCTGATTTGATATTCTGTATCGTATAACTGCTTTTTGAATTGCACTTTATTATATTGTTTAAGATGTTGTTGCTGCCTTGACTCAGCCTCGGTCAGAGAAAGGCGGGGGGAAAATTAAATTTCAATTGAATTTGAATTGAATACTCCTTTAATACAGTCATCATTTGGGGGGAGCTGTCTGCCCACATATATGTGCAGCAGGCTGTAGGTACACTAAATATGGTAGCCATTATTCTATTGTCTAATCATGGAACAAAAGGGCAATCAGGCCAACATTCAATTCTCTTCTTTACATCTTCTGCAGTGGAAACAGTCTGATGCCTTGAGGACTGCTAGGCCTCAACTGTGAAATAGATAAAAGCAAGCAAGATGAACTGATTCTTGACAAAACAGAGGTCCTGTTTGTTGAAGGGGACACTGTCTAAATGGGTGACCTGGCTCCCTTGCTGGTGGAAGTGATCTTGCCATGAAGGAACCAGGTCCGTAGTCTGATCGTTATCATAAACTCAGCCCTTAGTCTGGAATTCCCGATCGAGGCCATATCTAAACGTATATTTTTCAAAATTTATCAGATTGCCCAGCTGAATCCATTTTTGGATAGAAAATTCCTGGAAACGCTGCTCCATGCATTGGTAGTCTCAAAGTTTGACTAGTGTAGTGCTCTTTATGTGGGCCTGCTGCCCTTGTGCTTAGTATGGAAATTGCAACGGATCCAGACTGCTGAAGCTAGGTTAATTTCCAGGACGATGGAATATGATCATTTCTCCCCAGTCCTAGCCCAACTATACTGGTGTCCCATACCCTTCCATGTTTGACATAACTCACATAAGGGATTAACAATAACATTCAAAGCCCTAACCTAAACAGTCTTCTTTTCCTTCCTTTGTAACTTACTCTATTTCCTTCACTTTCTTTTGAGTCTTTTTCATTTCTTTTCCTTCTTGCTTTATCTGTAATGCAGTATATATATATATACACACTAGCAAAGGTTGCCCGGCATTGCCGGGCTGTTTTAAATGGTGTTGGAAAGTTTTTGTTGTTATTGTTGCTAATGTTTGTAAAGAAGAGGTTAGTCTATAATTGAAATTTTTAAAATTTTTATTTATACAATTTTTTTTGATGGCCTGTTATAAACTGTGATGAGTTTTGTTTGGTGTTTTGGTTTTGTGGATGAAAAAAAGAATAAAGGATGATATACGTTTTCGAAAAACTCTTGGGGCCTTTTGTGTGCGGCTATTGTGTCTTTTTGAATTTTTTTATTATTGTGGGCAGCAAGTGCTGCTGGTAGGGGTTATCTTGTATTTTGACTGTTTTTTCTCTTGTGGCCTCTGGGTGGAGCTTCTTCCAGTAAGTAGTCTCTTTCTTTATTCATTTCTTTTCCAGTCGTTGTGGTATGAGGTCGTATGGTGGTGAGTTGGCTGTTTTTCTTTATTTGGGGTGGTGGTGGTGTTTGGATTTTGTGATGTTTGGCTGGGTGCTGGGTGTGTTTGGAAATGTTTGTTGTTAACTTTTTTGGTGTTATTTTTGTTTGTTTTTGTGTATTTTTGAATGTTTTTGATTGTTTGTTTTTGTGTTTTTTGGTGTCCTACGGGGGGGATCCCCTCTCTGCCGTCTCCCCTGGCTCTGGAAGGCTTTGGGGGACAGACCCCTTTTGTCTCCCCAAACCTTCCAGACTCATGGGACCCAGGAGAGGGGATCGAATCCAGGCTACCCTCTGATATTAAAAGGGAAATCTCAATTGGGGATTCCCCTTTAATATCAGTGGGGGGGGTTGTGATCCCCCTCTCCGCTGGCTTCCTTGGGTTTGGGAGGGTTGGGTTGAGAAAATGGGTCTGTCTCCCCCACCCTTCCAGACCCAGGAGAGCCATCGAGAGGGGGATTCCCCCCCCAACCTCCGTTTTTAAAGAGAAGTAACCGCTTGGTTTCTTCTCTTTAAAATGGGGCGTGTGTGTGTGGGGGAGGGGAATCCCCTCTCTGCCGGGTCCCCTGGGGTCAGGAGGGTTGGGGAGACAGGCTCCTTTGGTCCCCCCAACCCTCTCAAATGAAAAAGGAGAGCCAGTAGAGAGGGGGAGCACAACACCCCTGCCCCCACCAAGTGATATTAAAGGGGAAACTCCGATTAGGAGCTTCAGGCGCCGATGGGGAGGGGGGCTTTGGTTCCCGCGGCTTGTCGGATTTGCTCTCCCGGTGTTTTTGTTTTATTTTTTGGGCGCCAGCTTCCCCAGCGTTCTGCGCGCTCATGGCGTGCAGGACACTGGGGCTTGTAGTTATGGGTTTGTGCTTTGTATTTGTGCTGCGTTTTTTAAAACGGTTTTCTTTTGATTGACTGCGGCACGTTTCCAAACGTTCCTTGCGCCGCGCCGTGCAAGAGCCCCTCAGCCTGATTGGCTCTGGCGCAGCACGGCACAAGGAATGTTGGGAAAGGAAGTTGTTTCCCTTTTTTCGCGTTTGTGGGGCTGTTGCCCCACTGCCTGTTTTCTCAATCCTTTGTTGAGAATATATATATATATATATATATATATATATATATATATATATATATATATATATATATATATATATATATATATATATATATATATATATATATATATATATATATATATATATATATATATATATATATATATATATATATATATATATATATATATATATATATATATATATTCTTGCCTAACTTCAAACTGAGCACACCAGAAAGCTGTGTACTCAGCCTGACAGGAAGGGGAGTGGCCTAGGTGAAAGGAAAGGGGTTCAGTGTGTCCCGTATGACAACTAAAATTTATTTATTTAATTAATTTTTTATTTTTTAGGATTTGTATTGCTGCCCAATTCCAAAGACACTGGGCGGCGTACAGATATTAAAACCATCACAATTTTAAAATCACAATTAAAACCCTGCAGTAATCTAACAATGGATGGCTGTTTCTTTAAGACTTCTGAAGCACAATCTAACGCATCACATCACATCTCCTCAGAGAGAATCTGATTTGACCAATTGGAGAGAGCTCCCTTCACCTGCACCAGAGACCTTCTCATCAAGTTGCCATTTCACCCTTTATACCCTGATGGAACACTCCATCCTAAATGTAAAATATAATATAATGAGCTTCTGGGACTGCTGCAAATGCTGGAGGTGGTTGTTGGATTTTTGTGGCAACAGCAAGTTCTAAAAAAAGAACTATATGTGTGTGTGGGTGTGTGTGTGGGTGTGTGTTAAAAGTTTACCTGTATTTGATAATTCAAATGCCTAAACTATAAAAATGAAATCTTAAATAGTTGTCCAAATACCTAATTTCAGATTACCTGTCCCGAAAAGCAATTAGATTTGTTTCAGATTCTGGACAAGTGAGTCTTGCTTGCACCCTGCAAATCACTATAATCAGTGTAGGAATCGGGGCCACTGGGGTGGCCTTAAGGTCCCGGAGGAGACTGATCAAGTGACGACACGAGGCAAATGGAGCAAGATCAGATCAGTACTTTATTGGAAAAAGGCAACATCATTTATAGGGGGGAAAGCGCAACGGTGGCGAAACCGTCATCGGACAGGAAAATTACCTAACTCACATACCCGGGTTAATGGGGAACCTCTCAAAGGGAAGTTGATTAACTTGGACAAACACGGGGCAAGGAAGACCATTGTTTAGGGCTTAGGCAAGGGTAAATATGGCCGATATTTACACCGGGGATTACCTTGGCCAGGGGATGAGTGATTACTCTAATGGATAACTGAGGTCTGCGAGATGCTTGCTCGGCAGAATCGTCGGTCAGGCTACAAGCGGCCGAATTAATCCCTATCATTAATTCACCCCCCTTACGCCCTGACAAGGGCCAGAGGCCAGGAGTTTGCTCACTGGTTTAACCTCTGCCAGAGGCCACCGATGCCCAACCGGGCACGGGGAATCTTCAATCAGAGATTAATCAGTGAGCTAACTGCTCTATAGACAGGGGAGTCTCACCTGTCCACTTAAGCTTGTTTGCTGAAACTATTTCTTGGCCTGCATACTTATTAAAATTCTTTCCAGATCATAATCACAGAGATGGAAGAATTAAAATGCTTAATTTACTTGGTCTAAAAGAACAGCAAATCTAACAAATGATATTGACGTTACAAGATGTGTGGTTAGAAGTTAATGTATTTTACAGCTGGTGCATGAAAGATACTGCCCAATAAAAGTACCTCCCAAGATGTTAAGGTCCTCAGAATGATGTGAGAAGAAAAAGTTTAGAACCTGCTCTCATTCTACTCAATCATTTATTTAGACACCAATTTTTCTTACAAAACATTGTGCCCATAGTGGCTCCAGTTTCCAGCAAAACAGTACAGCAATTTAGTAAGTATGTAAATAACTGAAATAATTATACACCTATAGTACTTTTTATCAAATGAAGTAAACTGACCTGATTTATACTATGAGCAAAGCAAAATTGATCTTTGCAGGAAAGGAAAGGTATGGTTCTTCTCATCCTATGCACCATTTGACAACTACTGTACCTGTACCTTACTCAGCCTTCAAACAAAAAACACAGGAGCATACCAACTTTTTATGTTTCTGTCTCTAATTGAAAACACAAGTTTTCTGAATTTAACACGTCTCTTCATATCCATATATATGTATAGATATGAATATGCTTATATTTGCCAAAATGATTGTAAATCTCTAAAGCATTTTGATAAATTACATTAAATTATTATGACATGCCATCAACATGAACATTTCCTAGTATAATGGTTTACAGGGTGTCCTCTTGTTCTATATGTTCAAAATACAATATTCTCAGTTTAGCTACTCGAGCTTCTAGTGAGGATTCAAACCTGATTTGATTCAGAAGCATCCAGTTTTCCCTTTTGGAGGACTACAGTACCCAAAGAAATTTACATTATATGGAAAAACAAGTTTCCAATTGGTAAAGATGTTAGACAAGGATGTATTTTATTTCCCAGTTAACTTATATGCAAAACATCTCATTTTAAAAAAATGAATTAAATTGAGATGAAGAAGGAATGAAAATTAGTAGAAGAAATACAGGTTATAAAATTTTACTGTTAAAAAGTAGCAATGACTTTAAATGTCTACCAGGGAATGTTAAATGGCAAAAACAGGATTACATGAGGGGGGCACAGTTGATTATTAAAAATTAAAATGGCCAATGAATGGTTACATAATGTTAAGATGACAATTTTTCTTCTTCCGTGTCTAGGTCAGATGTGAAACTGCCAAAATAAACACACATAGAAGAATTGAAATGATTTAATATTTTCTAGGCTTCAAATGGAAACCTTACACAAGAAATCAGAAGGCCATGAATTGAAAGAACAACCATGAAGGAACTAAAATCAATCCTCATATGTAGGAATGTGTCACTGGAGACCAAAGGCAAGATAACATGTACTATATTTCCAGCTAATACATATGGATGTGAAAGCTGGACAGTGAAGAAAGCTGAATTGGGGGGGGGGGGGGATTAAAATGTGATGGCGGAAATCATTATGAATAACATGGGCTGCTAGAAAAACAATTTGAAAGTTAGTAATACACTCTTTAGAGCAGTAATAAAGCAAAGAACATGACTTCCCTCTATCTTTAAAAGATTTCTAGGGTTAAGGAAATTTATCTTTATTAGACAATGTCATTCCAATAAATTCCCAGGATTACCAATAAATCTAATGAGATAGGGCTATTTGTGCAATTGATTTCATTAAGCCCAGATACTATTCAGAGGAATCCAGAGGTCTAGCTTCTTTTTAGAAATACAGTAGCATTGTTTCAATGTTTTCTTCCCCAGTTATTTTCCATCTTCTTTTAGAAGCAAGTTAAACAATGACACCTGATCAAAGGGGATCTTGATGGATTTAGAGATCTCCTTCTTCTACGTTTTAATTGAAAAGTTGGCTCCAGCAGACATGCATGACTGTACTATATTACATGGAAAGGAATCTTAAAATGCTTCCATGTCATGCCTCAGATCCATATACAAACTTACTGCCAAAAACTATTAGCTCAGTATCAAGCCTGGCTGCTACCCAACAGCTAATTTTTCAATCTCACCATTTTAGCTTAGTACTGAGCATTTCATCACTAGCACTACTCAGGAGATAAATCTGAATCTATTTATTTATTTCTGCCTTGTCTCTCATAGCTCTGCAGTTCTCCAGTAGTGCTTGACCACACGGCACCTCTTCAATCTGTGCACAACTTTTCAAATTATTTGTAGTTCAAAATCCCTGAGTCGGCCTTGGCTGATTGGGCAGGGTAGAAATTGAACAAACAAACAAATAAATAATAATTTTGTATCCAGACTGTTTAAGTGGTTAAAAGAAGCAACTGGTAGGCTACTCCTGACTACTTTATAGTTCAAAAAGTATGAAGGTTTCCTTACATTAAGATGACAAAGGAGCTATAAATATGACTCCTTTCCTTGCCATTTATTCTAGATTTGAAAAAAATGCTTTGAAGTGAGTTTCAAGAGAACTGTTTTTCTGCATATTAGTGTATGATTGCAGTCTGGCCATATCCTTCATGCAACATAGAATTAACTTGTCCTTCAACTTAATAATGAGTGCCAGCAAGTCAATTCTGACTAATGATTAATCTTTTCAGTGTGTTCTAGGTAGAGAACACTCAGAAGTGATTTACCATTCCCTACTTCTGGGAGCATCTAGGACTGCGCAATTTGCCCAAAGCCACACAAGCTGACTTTTCTCCCTGGAGGAACATTGGGGAATCAAACTCCTAACCTCTGGCTCCGCAGCTAAATACCTAAACCATTGAGCTATTCAGCCAGCTTGACCACCAATTTAGAGAGTTTTAAAAGGAATTAGACAATGGGGGCCGTGATAACCAAGTGACATCTCAGGGTATATTTCTGAATCAATATTTACTGGAAATAATCAACCATGAAACTCCAACAACTGCATGAGCAACCTATGAACCCTCATTTAGATTCCGGCTGGCTCCTTTTGAAAAAGGGAAATGCTGAACTAGATGAACCTTTACCCTATTAAAGTAATTCCTATTGTTTTATGATCTCTGTTCCTCTATGGCTGACTGTGACATGCACCCCAAGCTAATTTTTATGAGCCATCAGAATTCTAATTGACATATCATTTACATGACACATTCCTGTACAATCAATCTTGGTGTTAAACTTCATTTCTCTCTGTCAGACAACTTCATTTCTCTCTACAGGAGGCAGAGATGGCAGCAATAAAAGCTTTCTCCATCAGATGCCACATCAGATTGGGAAGGTATTGGAGAAGGCGTGTCAGTTGCAAGAGGTCCTGGATGAAGCGGATTATCTGGACCCGTTCCAGTCAGGTCTCAGGCCCTTCTGGGACGGCTCAAAGGATTGGGGATCCAGGGCACTGTGTTGTCTTAGTTCTCCTCATTCCTGAAGGGCCGGACCCAGTCGGTGTGGCTGGAGAGTGAGAGGCCCAGCCCTAGGCCCCTTCAATACGGGGTGCCTCAGGGCTTGGTACTTTCTCCTCTCCTGTTTAACATCTACATGAAACCGTTGGGTGAGATCATCCGTTCCCATGGAGTGCGGTACCATCAGTATGTGGATGACACTCAGTTGTACATCTCAGCCTGTGGTGATCCAAGCGATGCTGTCAAGGAGCTGTCTGAGTGTCTGGAGGCTGTGGGGGTCTGGATGGGGGACAACGGGCTACAACTGAATCCCGGCAAGACTGAGTGGCTATGGATTGGGGGTCCTATTTTATCCTGGGAGCTACCATCGTTGGTCTTGGATGGGGCTATCTTGCCCCAGACAGACCCAGTGAGCAACTTGGGGGGCCTCCTGGGCTTGCGGCTGCTGCTTGAAGAACAGGTGGTGGTCGTGGCCAGGAGGGCCTTTGCACAGCTTCGTGTTATTCACCAGTTGCGCCACCTCCTGGATCGGGACTCCTTACTCATGGTCACACAGGCTCTGGTCACCTCTAGACTAGATTATTGTAATGCGCTCTACATGGGGCTGCCCTTGACGACCATTCGGAGGCTACAGCTGGTCCAGAATGCGGCTGTCTGGGTGGTAATGGGATGTGGGCGTTACGCCCGTGCTTCCCTACTGATCCGGGAGCTGATCTGGTTACCAGTTTGCCTCCGGGTGCAATTCAAGGTGCTGGTTATGACCTTTAAAGCCCTACATGGTAGTGGGCCAGGCTGCCTAAGAAACCGCATCACCCCAAGAATGTCTGCCCGCCCAACTAGAACAGACCAGAGGGGCTCTCTAGTGGTACCAACAGCTAGGGAGGCTCACCTCTCTAGTACGAGGGCTTTCTCCGTGTCCGCTCTGGCCCTATGGAACCTCCTGGCGGTAGAACTGCGGTTACAGACAGAGCTGATGCCCTTTAGAAAATAACTTAAAACGTGGCTGGCAGGGCCTGTGTGGGGCATGGATGAAGAGGTGGCCCCTGCCCAGTGGTTTGTGAGATAATTGTCCCTCTCTTCAATTGGGGTGGGTGGGTGAGCTTTTATTTGTTGATAAGGGTTTTAATGATTTTTAGTGTTTTAATTGGATTTTAGTGCATGTAATGCCGCCCAGAGTTGGCTTGGCAAGGGGGGCGGCTATATTAATTTTGAACAAATAAACAAATAATAAATAAATTCCCTTTTAACCATCATCAGTGGACGGTTATTCAAGTGGAGATGGAAAAAATGTAGAGCATTTCTGGCATAAAGCTACAAAGCACATCTCAAGACCCTTTGCAATCCCATGAACCACAGGCCAAGCTCCTCTGTCATCCTGTTGGTGTTTAGGGAGATGTTTCAAGATCATAGGCCAACAGCCAATTACTTAATTAGCCATTAAAACCTTCAATTTAGCTTAGTTATGTAATTCCTACTTCATCAGCAATATCCACTTAAGAAAATGTAATATGTTACTGTAAAGGGGATGGTTATGCTATATATTGTATTTTAAATTTAATTTCTCTATTTGTTTGTTATTGGAAACCTCCCAGGGTGGAAACACCTTCTAAGGGTAAAGGTCACCCTTGCTCAAAAGACAGTCGTATCCAACTCTAGGATTCAGTGCTCATCTCTGTTTATAGCTGAAGAGCCAGCGCTGTCTGTGTCTGCAAACGTTTCCATAGACATGTGGCAGGCATGCCTTGACACTGGAGTGCATGGAATGCTGTTTACATTCCCACCGAAGTGGTCCCTATTTATCTACTTGCAATTTTTTGCTTTCAAACTGCTAGGTTGGCAGGAGCTGGGACGGAAACAGGAGCTCATTCTGTTGTGCAGTACTCGAGTTTTGAACTCCTGACCTGCCACCTTCCAGTCAGTGTCTTAACCATTTGAGCCACTGCAGCCCCTTTAGATACACCTCCTAGATAGTCAGTACAGAAATGCAATAAATCAATCAGTTTAGGGTTCCAATGTAAAAGTCTTGGATTTTCTCAAAAAGCAGCAGAACCTCTTATACTATAAAATAATGTGCAGCTTCCTATTGCTTTTTTTTAAAAAAGTGGTAGCCATGTTAGTCTGTGCAAGCATATTAAGAGGGCTTTTGCACAACTTCGTGTCATTTGCCAATTACGCCCACTCCTGGACCGGGACTCCTTGCTTATGGTCACACACACTCAGGTCACCTCCAGACTGGATTATTGTAATGCGCTCTACATGGGGCTGCCCTTGATGACCATTCGGAGGCTGCAGCTGGTTCAGAATGCAGCTGCCCGTGTAGTGATGGTGTGCCTTCGGGTGCAATTCAAGGTGCTGGTAATTACCTTTAAAGCCCTGCATGGTAGTGGGCCAGAATATTTAAGAAACCGCATCACCCCAAGGATATCTGCCCATCCCACTAGAGCGGACCGGAGGGCCTCTTTAAAAATACCAACTGCTAGAGAGGCTTGCCTCTCTAGCACTAGAAGACCCTTTTCGGTATCCGCTCCGCTCCAGCCCTATGGAACCTCCTGCCAGGCAGTTGAACTGCATCTCCAGACAGAGCTGCTGCCCTTCAGAGCAGCTGAAAACCTGGCTGGCAGGGCAGGTGTGGCATACCTGTCAAGTATTGGCAATTTCCCGCTGCCATCCAGTAATTTGACCAGCAGGGAGAAATTGTTACTGTGCATGGGTTCTGCACAGAAGGGTTCTGGGCATGCGCAGGAGTTGTTACTGTGCATGCACGGCCGGGCCGGAGCACTAGTTCCTGGATTTTCCGGAGACGTGCTTGACAGGTATGAGGTGTGGGAAGGTGGAGAGGGAGCAACCCCCACCCCCCCCACCCCCGGCTCGTTTAGAGGAGGATCACTCATGCTTTTAAAAGTTTTTAACTAGATTTTTAATTTGTGCGGGTGGGAGGTATTTTTTCAGTGATTTTAGGAATTTTAAGGGTTTCTAGGGTTTAAACGTTGGGGAATTTTATGTACGCCGCCCAGAGTCGCATGTCGATCGGCACGCGGGCATACCACAGGTGGCTATACAAATTGCATAAATAAATAAATAAAGAGATAATCAAGACAAAAAACGTGGCACCTTTAGTCTTTAAGGTGCCAGTTTTTTTGTTTTTTGGTTTACTTTTCAATATTCCTAGGGCTTGCTGTTCATGAGGTGAAACGGAGGAAGTATTATTACACGCGTATGTAAAATAACCCAAGAACCCAAACGTGTTGACCCGCACAAAAAAAAAAAACCCGCTGAGAAATACAGTACTAAGAAACTTCCACCTTAATTTTACTTATAATGAAGTTTCCCTGAAGCATTTTAGATACGGCGTCTCTCCACCCCGCACCCCTTTGGTCTCATTGTGTGGCTCATTATCACAGCCAGAGCTGCCTGCCTGGCGACCTCTGTCACCTTCACCTACGGTATGACTAAAACCACCCTCCCCCGCCTTTCTGAATCAGTGCCCGGCGATTATGACGCGCCGAGAGGGCTCGGCTCAAAGCGGACTCGACTCGGGCTTCGATAACTAACCGAGGAGCCCGCGCGCGAGCTGAACAATTCAGAACAAATACGTTTATAACGGCTTTCTACAGACGCGCGCGCGCCGCCGCGCGCCTCACTCACGCCCTCCCAAAGTTCTAATCCAACCCAACCCGGCCGAGAAGAGAAGAAGGCGGCGCGCCGCCGCGCGCACTGAGAATTTTAAATAGAGGCGACAGGGGCGGGCCTGCGAGGCTTCTCCCCCCGCCTATTGGCTTTGCGGTCCCGTGACGTCACGGCCCGAGAAGCGGCTGCAGGGGAGCGGCGACGGGGTGGTGGTGTCTCTGTGGTTTCTGTGTGGAACGGCTTGGTGCCGCGGCAGGAGGCAGACGAGGAAGGAGGCGGCGGTGGCACCACGGCGGCAAAGTCTCCGGGCATGGCTCGGTGGTGGTGGTGGCCGCGCGGGAGGACGGCGGAGGCGACGGGAACAGGGAAGCGGGACGCCCAAGGGATTTGGGAGAGGCAGGTACGAATGCCTACCTGTCCTATGGGGAGAGGAGGGCACGAAGAGGCGGTTCTGGGAGAGGGAGGCGAGGAACCAGGTGTTTCTCGAAGGCTGGTGGTGGGGCAGAAGAAGCCCGGGCGTCCGTGGAGGGAAAAGGCCGGAGTCTGCCCGGTTGGGGTTCCGTGCCACTCCCTTCGCTGCTGCTTCTGCAGGGAGATTTAAGGGAGTGCCTTGAGTGGTGACTCCTGTATCTTGCTCAGCCTTTGCTTAGCCATTTATATTTATTATTATAGAACAGTGTAGACTTTTAGAGCATATGAAGGCAATAGGGAAGGTTTCCTAAGAGCGAATCCTGGTGCAATCGAATATATAAATTGTTGTCTGTTTGTAAATTAACTTTTAGTTTTTATGCTGTGTGTGTGTGTCAGTGTCAGTCACTTTTTTGTTATATGGTGACTCGATGTGTACAAGAAGTGCCATGCGCTCAATAAATAAGCGAGCTTTTGCTTAGCTCAGAGACCCACCTCTGGAAATCGAGAGCCTTTCAGGCCCCCTTTCCTTCTGTTTAAAGATGAATCTGCCCCCCTCCTAGGAATGTTTTTTTTAAAAAAAAATGGAGGAAAGGAGGGGTCCTTTCATAAATAAAGGAGTGGGATCTTATTTATTTATTTATTTATTCTTTTGGCTCTTGGAACAATGCTTAGCAAGGCTGTAGTTAGGTCCTAAGCCACCTTCTTAAGTCTAAAGCTAGGCTTTTTGGTAGCCTGAAGAAAGAAAAAACAGCCCCCTTTTTCTCAGGGCGAAGGCAGCTGCAACCCGATGGGGTTGTGCTCCCCTCCTTCTTCCTTCTCCTCCCCTTAATGTGAATGGGGGTTTTCCCAGGGAAGAGAGAAAGGTCTGGATCGCGACTGGCTTTTAATATTCTAATGGGGAAATGGTAAAGGGGTGTGTGTGTGTGTGTATCGCCCTCTTTGTAGAGTGGGGTTAGTACAAATGGGGCGAGAGGGTCACCTGGTCTCCTTTTTCCCGGGAAGAGGCTTTCTCCCATTGTCTCGGGGAAAAGCGAGAGTGTCTCTTTAAAACCTAGTGAATGGACGTAGTAGCTAAGGCTTGGAAGCTGAGTAACTGCGGCGTGCCTTGTGCGGAGACGAGGCACTGCGATCCGGAGGGAAAGTTAGGGGAAGTCGCGCGGGAAGAGGAAGAAGAGGGAAATCTCTGCACATGGGCTTAGGTGTAAATGAACTCGGAGGAAGAGGTGGTTTTTCCCCCCAGCTCCTGGCAACTCTTGGAACAATGGGAGAACCTCCAACAACCGATTTCTTTCCCACCCCCTGCCACGCTGGGTAGATCAACGTGGGAAACGTCTTCCCAGCGGGAGATCAGGAGGAGGTTGTGTCAGGAGCGGATGGTCTTGCAGTTTTGAAATGCCCCTTCTAGATAGGCTGGTTCCGAAGGAGGAGGTAACTGTAGTAGCTCATACCCGTGAGGGCTATCCTGCAAAAGCAGGTGGGAACAGACAAAACATTTTGGCCCCCTAAAGACTGGTGCTGTTGTTATATGTGCCCTCAAGTCACTGACATATGTTGACCATACCTGTCAACCGCGGCTCCGGACAATACGGGACCTGCGCAGAATGGTTCTGCGCAAGTCACCTTCTACGCATACGTAGAAGGGTTCTAGCAAGCGTAGAAGGGTTCTGGGCAAGTGTAAAAGGGTTCTACGCAAGCGGAAAAGCCTTCTACGCATGAGTAGAAGGCGACTTGCACAGAAGGGATGTGCAGTACCTCTTTCCCCTGCTGCCAAATTCCAGGGTTTTGGCAGCTCCGGGCAGGAAATGGCGCAAATCAGCGCCGAAAATGGGAAATCCAGGAAGGTTGACAGGTATGATGTTGACTGTGACTCTGTGAATGTGAGATCTCCAAAATTATCTTTCCTCAGCTCTTCAAAAAAAATTTTTAAGCCTGTGGGTTCTTTCATGGAATCAGTCCATCTCAATGTTTGGTCTTCCTGCTACCTTCCACTTTCCCCAGCATTATTGTCTTTTCCAGAGGCTCTTGCTTTTTCGTGATGTGCCTAAAGTAGGATGGTTGTAGTTTTATCATTTTTGCTTTCAGAGATAGTTCAGCCTTGATTTGCTCTAGAACCCACCCGTTCATCTTTCTGGCAATCCAGGGTATTCGCAGATCTCTCCTCCAGTATTGTATTTGAAGTGAATCAATTTTCCCCCCTGTAATCTTTCTTTACTATCCATACACCGTGATTGAAAACAATACAGTAATGCCTCGCATAATGAACACTTTGTATAACGAAAAAATTGCATAATGAAGCATTTGTTATGTAAGGGTGATACCCCCGCATAACAAAAAAATTGTTTGTTATGTGGGGGTTTGGTAACCGGGGTATACCCGCTTAATGGGAACCCTGGTTAATGATTTTTTTTCCGTTATGCGGGGTGTCGCCAATAGCACTTCGCATAATGAAAAAAACGCATAGCGAAGAGCTTTTTTTGTTATGTGGGGTTCTATTGTAGTGTGAATGGTCTTGGTCTCCAGTGAAACATCCTTACACTCAATTGTTTTTTCTAATTCGTTCATTAATACACCTTAAAGACTGTATTTTAATGTGAGCTTTTGTGGACCAAGTCAGCTTCCTCAGACTTGGTGTTGGTCCATGAAAGCTGATATTAAAATATAGCTGCAAAGCCTTTAAGGTGCCACTTTTTGTCTTTGTTTATTTTTGTTTTATTTCATGATTGATATGCTTGCAACGACTAAGGTGGCTATCACATCAAAAACTGACAAGAAATCTAGGAAGAGGCAGGTAGCCTTCTAAGAGGTTACCGTGGAAGAAAAGTTTGAAATGTGTGTTTCCTTTTCCTGCTCCAATGACAAGAGGCCTTAAAGATTAGACTTCTACACTGACTTGGAAAGTTGAAGGATCATTACAGAAATGGAAGCAGAGGCACTATGTTTATCAAGTCGGGGTGGATGGGGAGCCTATTTTAGTAAGCAGTTGCTTATTTGAGCAATAGCCAATTTTGTTTTCTTGACTACTTAACTGTTCAGCTTTATGGGATTCTCGCTCTTTCTCTGTAGCATTTCTTTTTCTGGCGGGGATTGTCATCAGATTTTCAGAAGGATCCAGGAAAGAAAAAAAGAGTTGTTGCCTGCCTTTCAAACTGAATTACTGAAATTCAGATCAACCAAGGAGCAGTTGGACAAAAAGAGACTGCTCGAGTTATACTCCTATTTTCTCTGCCTTAACTTAAATTTCAATCTGTTTTGCCAAGTCCCGTGTGGGCAAGTGAATCTGTTTCGAAGCCTTTTAGATTCACTCTTGCAAAAAACATGGATAAACCTGGCTTACAATGTGTAGTTCCAACTTTTTTTTCAGGCTGACTCTACCATGGTTATCTTTACTCTTCCAAATAAGCCTTTGTGCCAGACTTGTGAGCTGAATTGTACGATCTGTGTTGAAGCAGAGATGCTCCTTTCAGTGCTGGTGGCAGGATGTTGGCAAATATTTCAGCTTCAGCCCATCCCACCAGATGTTATAAATTATTTAACTTTTTTTAAAAACACATACAGACATGTACACACATACACACAGTCTTTTGTCCTTGTGGGTAAAGGCTTAATGAATGGTTTAAATGTTGTTGGTTCTTTTTGCTCCCACTTCCCAATCAAGAGTTGCAGTTTTGCCTTTAGTTCTCCTGAACTTTAATTTTGACCTAAATAACTGAGGGAGTTGGAAATGGGAATGAGAATAGTTCAGAGTTCTGCAGTTTATGGCATACTACAGGCCATAAACTTAAAAGACCAACTTAGGTTTTGCAAAGCCATTGCGATATCCAGTCTTTGTGCATGTTTACTAAGAAGTAAATGCTTCCATATTAAGGAGAACTACTCCCTAGAAAGTGTGCATAGGAATTTTATTTTAGTGGGAGTTTAGGTTTGCAGGATCATAAACTCTGTCTTTCATCTACTATCTTTAGGATCGGAAGAAAACTTCTAATATGATGTCAGGTATAAAATATCTGCAGATGCAGACAGCGCTGGCTCTTTGGCTGTAAACAGAGATGAGCGCTGAATGCTAGAGTTGGATATGACTGGCTTTTGACTAAGGGTAACCTTTACCTATAAAACCAAGTATGTTTATATCTAGTTTCAAATTAACATCAATCAGTGGCTTCTCCTTTTTATTTATTCACACACACACACACACGCACACACACACGCACACACACACACACACACACACACACACACACACACACACACACACACACACACACACACAGAGCCTTCCTCGCCCTGGGGCGACTTTTGCTTGAAATGCATCATTCCAGTAACTGTCTCAAGTAGTTGGGAATGGACACTTCTCCAAATGTTGTTGTTGTTGTTGTTGTTCAATCGCACAGTTGCTTCCGACCCTTTGCGACCCCATGGACCATTGCCCTCCAGGCACCTCTGTCCTCCACCATCCTCCTCAGCCCACCCAGCACTGTGCCCATTGCGTCTACAATAACATCTAGCCATCTCATCTTTGGCCGCCCTTTTCTTCTTTTGCCCTCCACCTTTACTAGCATCAAGGCTTTCTCAAGTGAATCCTCTCTTCTCATTTGAAGTCCAAAGTACTTCAGCTTCATCTTTGACCTAAAGAGCAGTAGATTTCTTCGAAGATCGACCTATTTGTTCTCCTCGCTGTCCAGGGGACTCTCAAAACTCTCCTCCAACACCACATTTCAAAGGCATCTATTCTTCTGCGCTAAGCTTTCCTTATGGTCCAGTTCTCACAACCGTACATTACCACCGGGAATACCATTGCCTTGACAATGCACATTTTTGTTTGTAAGGTGATGGTCTCTACTTTTGACTATGTTCCCCAGGTTTCTCATAGCTTGTCTTCTAAGCATCAGTCGCCTTTTTATTTCATGGCTGCAATCTCCATCTGCAGTGATCTTGGATCCTAAGAATGTAAAGTCTGTCACTGCTTCTACTTCTTCCCCATCTATTTTCCAGGGACTGACTGGGCCTGTTGCCATTATCTTGGTTTTCTTGATATTGAGTCTCAGGCCAGCTTTTGCACTCTCATCTTTCAACCTAAGCAAGTGCTTCTTTAGGTCTTCTTCACGTTTCTGCCATTAGGGTAGTGTCATCTGCATATCTCAAATTGTTGATGTTTCTCCCAGCGATTTTAATTCCAACTTTTGATTCATCCAGCCCTGCATTGCGCATTATGTGCTCTGTGTATAGGTTAAATAAGCAGGGTGACAAAATGCAGCCTTGTCTTACTCCTTTTCCTATTCCAAACCACTCTGTCATTCCGTATCCTGTCCTAACTGTTGCTTCTTGAGTCATGTATAGATTTCTCATGAGACATATAAGATGTTCTGGTATTCCCATCTCTTTAAGGAGAAACAGATCTGTCAACTTTATAATGAATGCTTATGAAGTACAGTGGAACCTCGTACAACAATCACCCCGTATAGCAACGAAATCGCATAACAATTAGGTTGGGGGGGGTGGCATCCTGCATAACAATTTTCCCTATGGAAAAAAATCGTACAATGATTTTTTAGTGGGGAAAACCACTTAGCGAAAAAAATTGTTGTACAATGCATCCCATAGGGAAAATCGCTATACGCTGCATGCATTGTATAGCAAATTTTTTGTAGAATAACGAGCCCCGTGGAACGGATTAGAATCATTGTATGAGGCACCACTGTAGCTGTTTATTAGCATTGTTTAGTCAGAGACTAAATGCATGGAGGCAAGTTCCAAGCCAGAGAACATGGCCTATGGTACTGTATCTCTATATTAATTAGTAAACACTCTTTGAACTCTTAATCTTGTTTGTTGGTTGACAAGTATCTTGGCAGATTGCCAGCTCTATTAAGGAAATATGGGATTCTTAGAAGAGTATTTGAGTTCAGATATGCTACATGAAAATGTAGAGATCCAGCTGGCTAGTTCTGACTGGCTGTCATGCTCCAGCAGAGATCCTAAATGGAAGTCTATAAAATAAAGCCTCTTTGATTTATCAGTTCAAGCACTTTATGCAGCCTTGCTGTATTGCAACTTTCTTTCTTGATGGTCCTTGCAATGTTAGTTGCTGATAACAGCCATACAAGTATTAAATACAGTGATAACTCATACAACGTCCAAACTTGGTTCCACAAGTTTGGACTTTATACGGATTTGGACTTTGTATGAGGCATGCAAAATCCTAGCCGTGATGCCTCATACAACGTCCAAATCCTTGCCGCGATGCCTCGTACAACATCGTTTCCATCGAGATACATTGTACTGTAACAGCACAGACTTCAGGGCAAAGTCAAGGAAACAGACAGGAAACTGACAGAACTTTAAGAAATCATTGCCTAAAGGCTAAATACATTACAAAAACATGTCAAACAACATGTCAAAAAATTCAAAAAACCCCAAATCACGCTCAAAACCACTCTTAAACACTCTTCGCCTCATGCAAAACCCACAAGAGCAATGCACGCATGCATCCTGCCTTTTATACTGCCCAGGCACAATGCAACCTGGAGAAAACCCCAATGCCTCATACAAAGTAACAGCGACTTTGTATGAAGCAACTTTTTTCAAGGAATTAGGCGATGTTGTATGAATTCGATGTTGTATGAAGCGGACTTTGTATGAGATATCACTGTATAAGAACAAAAAGCTCCAACAGACATATTGGGACTTTGTTTGAGAGGGGATTTTCTTTCAAGTACTTTAGTGGTTGTGGTTTTGACACACACACATGCCCAGTTTTTTGTTTTTGTTTTGTTTTTTTGCTAAAAGAGAGAATATATTATTTTAAGCAGAAACAGTTAATAAATTTGCTTGTCCCGTCCATGTTCTTCATTCAGCAAGCCACCTCAGGTGCAGTTTGCTTTTTAAACAATCCAAACATGCATAAAAGTATGGGAAGGCCACACTTTTACTGGTGGTAATGATGTATCCAAACCATGTGACTGGAAAATGCCTGGCATTAGTAACTGAAAAGCTGGGAATTGCATTCAGTCTGGCATAGCATCAAAGTGGAAGTTGTGTGAAGATGCTTTTTGCTAATGACCATTAAGTGACCACTATGGTGGTCCAGTATTTTGTTTTACATTTCTTACACTCTGTGGCTATGCTAGCATGGTTTGCAGTAAGATTGATGGATGCTTTTCAAGCTCCTCTGTAATTTATTTATTATATCCCGCCCATCTGGGATATTTTCCCATTGGTGTCTGTCCAGTTGAATTTCTTCTTTGCGGTGAAAATATCTTCTGGAAGAGACCAGTATAACACCACTTGCCTCTGTGCAGCTTATGACATGAAGAGTGAGTCTTACAGAGTCCCTAGCCTGGCTAGAAGTGGCTTCTGAGAACTGCAGCACCACCTAGGACTTTGTACCTAAGCCTCATCCTAATATTATATACTGTAATCAGATTTGGAAATCTTGAGCCTTTATTTGAAATAAGGTAATAATTTGCCTAAATGGTCTGATCACTGTCTGCTAACTGAGCAGGCTTCATTTGCACCCGTGATGACCTGGGAGGGCTTCACCAATTATTAGTCAGTGGTCAGTTCTTTATAGTTATACAGTCTTTATAGTTATGCATGTTTGAAACCAGAGTCCCCCACATATGAGCAAGTAGTGCCCAGATTTATATTTCTTGGGGATGTAGGTTGCCATAGGACAGGTTATTCAGCATTCAGAGGGCTGTTGATTTTCCCCTGACAGTTTTGATCACAGGTTATTGTGCCCAGAGGCATGGTCACTTAAAATGGCTTGGGTTCTGCTGACACATTAGGACTTCTGCTGAACAGTGCATTCCGGGTCTCATTGTCTGGCATGATTGTTCAGAGCCCAAATAGTGGTAAACAGTCCCCTGAGCTCTTATCTGGCAGCAGATTGTTTTTTACCTGACTTTGAAAAGCTAGACTTTAACTCCTTATTGACCTAAGGTCTTTTATTGTGTGTGGCTGGTGTCTTCTAGTACAGTATCTATAAAATAAATTTTCTACAAAAGAATGTTCCCAGCCTCTCTATTTCTATGTGCCCATAGAAATAATAGGTTGAGGAATAGGATGCAAAAGTTGCCTAAATTGTTTGCCATATACATACATGCTTTTTCCTACATTTTTAGAAGTACAACAAGGGTGGGCAAGCAAGAGTTTGGAAAATTGCCTTTCAAAAGTAATTCATTGTATCATTTATGGTGTGCCTCTACAAACAACTAATTGCTGAGATTTCAGAAACAATTTGCCAGTTAGTTATATTGCTTTTGTTTTCCTTTATTTAAGAGAAACCAGAAATTATGTAGCACCTATGAGACTACTAGTAAAGCTTATGAAAGAGTAAAACAAAGTGCTACCTGACTTCTCATTTTTCTTTTGCTATGTCAGACTCATGTGGCTTCCAGCTAGATTATCTTTATTTAAGCTAAACATTGTGTTATTATATATATTTTTGAATGCATGCACACCTCATGCACTTTGTGGAGTACCAAGGACATCCCTTCATTCAATTAATGGGATGTTCTTGGCATTATTAAAAGTGGATAATAATTATAACACCAGTACCAATTATGCTAAAAAAAGTTAACACTTCAGAAGGGCATTCCACTGATGTCAGAAAGTAACATCATTATCTTTGTCATTCAGCAAGTAAGGACTACACACAATAGCAGTGAGTGATAGTGACTTTTGGCATGTGAGGAACAAGCAGGTTTGTCCTCCATATGTTCTGGAATACAGCTGGGATCTCTAGGGTCACAATAGTTAAGCCACTGTCATAAAAGCATATTGTACTAAGTAGGCTCCAAATGCATGTCTGAAATACATCTGAGGTCTTGAGAAGGTGAAATACTGCTCTAACTGGTGAGAACAATCTAAATTTTGGGTTGGCTGGCTTTTTGGCTACCAGCTATTTTTTTGGAGAAGGAAGCTGTCTGGGACATGATTAAAATATTTTAAATAAATGTATGGCTGTAGCAAGACTGTCAAACACTAATCTATCCAGTACAGGCTTCTAATATTCCACTACAGATCTTATATACAGGAGTACTATAAAACATCTTTTAATATAGTGTTGATAATATATCAAGCCTTTTACTTGAGTTTCCACAGTAGCTATCACCTTGTTAGAAGAAAAAACTGCAGACAGCAGAAATGACTTTCTGGAAATCTCCCAGAAATAATGGGTCTTGAGCTTATGTTTTGCTGAAGATGTTTTCCCTTTTGTTACCTTAATCAACTGGAGAAAAAAGTAAATGTTAATGGCAGCTCTTTCTTACACTTCTAAGTTTAAATTGAAGTTAATTTATCTTCTTGCAAATGGAAATTAATTATCTTCCTTCAAGGAAGCACTAGGGTTTATCCTGTATTAGCAGATTGAATTATTTTCTTTGATTTTAAAAATCACAGTGGTAAATAAAATGTCAGAGGAAAGGGTCCTACTTCTCTGCTTAGTTGATTATGTCACCAAGTGGTATAACAATATCCTTGAAAAGGGGTAATTTTCCACTTATCAGCTCCTCTAATGCAATGGGACAATCTCTTCTTATCAGTTGACTACAGTGTCTGCTTGCATTGTTTGTCTCTTTGATATTCTAGCCAACAGCAGCTTTCTGTAGATTTCGCTACCTTGCCATCATGGTAACTTTCATCACACCTTTTCTATCTCTTCTTGATAAAAGAGCAAATGATACTGGCCTTGAACTGCAAAGTGAACATGAAAGTTTGGGAATTATAGAAGTGTAGCAGTCTGCTTTTTTTTTTAAGTCATTTGTTCAGAGCCAAAAAGCCAGGTAGCCCTGATAATGCTGTGATCAGATAAAAGGTGGCCTATATTTAAATTGAAATATCTCCTGGAATGCCAGTGAAGGTTATTCTGGAGGCAGGAGCGTTAAAACCAACTTAATAAAGGGGATTTTGTTTGCTTACCCTTTCCTTCCAAATTTTTTTTTACAATGAAACTCTTGGCTTCTTTTGAGGGCTTTGGGTAGCGAAGGTTCAATTTGTGCTCTAGTAAATCTGATCAAAGCCTAACGTCTACAGTCTTTTCTTACCAAGTGTTAACTTGGGATGCCAAATGCACCACAGGCCTGCCAAGATCTAGTTCCAACCCTGGCCATGTATTCAGTTGCTGACCAGTGGAGGTAGAATACCTTGCAGTGGGACAGGTCTTGTTCACAATGAGTGATGTCCAGTGTGAAAGAGAGTTAGCTTCTCCCTAGGATTCTGGGCTTGAGTGCCAAGGAAAAGATTATTGTGAACAGAGTAACATAGAAGTGCTTATTGTTGGAAATGCTTTGCTACAAGCCACTTTGTCTGTGGTAGTGACATTTCCAGGTCTGTGGAATTTAGCAGGACTATCATTTTCTCACCCAAAATGGGAGAAACCACAAGACTGAGAGAAATAACTCATGTTCCATGTAGTAGGGGCACATGCCCTCTTGCTTAAAGTAGACAATTATAAGATCTCTGTAGAAGAAATCTTCTCTTGACCCGGCTGGATTTAGGAAACTAGGCCAGATTGAGATATTCTGTTTGTGTCTTCAAATGTATTTGGATGATTATCTTGAGGTTTCAATTCAGCTATAGGACTGAGATGATTCTAGTTGCCTTAGGAAATGAACTTGGAAACTTAATGAGAAGTATGATGTATTGTTAACTATAAGGGCTGTTAGTATCATTAACTATGCTTTCCTTCTGGATCTATTTGCTTCAGCGTTGCTGGTGTTGTACTGTTATGGTTCTCTTCTTGCCAAATTGTGTCAAGAAGATGCCGTTTTGCACCAGAACTACTGGTCACACAGGGTTCTGTCCAGTTTGCTGTGTTTCGTTTTTTAACATCTATAACAGGAGTTCTCAACCTTTTTAAGCTGGGGGCTGGGTCACACTCCCTCAGACAGCTTCAGTGGCTGGATGGCCATTTTGCCCTTCCACCACCACATGGCACTTCCTGGTGTGTATGTGTGGGGGGGGACATGAAATGGTGCCGTGGACCACATCCGGTCCATGGACCGCAGGTTGAGAATGAATCCCTGATATAGGTTCTGGTATTAAACAATATGCGCATCCTCCCAGAATTTTTAAAAAAGGCTTATTAAATGAATAAATCCTCCTCATGAGCTCGGTTGGCCATTTTAAAACAAATACAATAGGCGGTATGTGTTCTGTGACTCCAAAATACAGTATGGCAAAATTGCCTCCTATTCCTTTGTGTTCATGAGGACTTCCTAAC
Organism: Bradypodion pumilum; assembly: GCA_035047305.1. Lineage (NCBI taxonomy): Eukaryota > Metazoa > Chordata > Lepidosauria > Squamata > Chamaeleonidae > Bradypodion > Bradypodion pumilum. The sequence goes on along the minus strand of JAWDJD010000002.1, from coordinate 276,452,757 downwards.
CAATTTATTTAAAATGTTTTTTTTAAAGGAAGGTCCTGTTGTTGTGGGGAGCATCTGTTCAACTTGGAGGGGGCTATTTCCTACTTTGTACAAAGTTGCACTTGATTTTAGGAACCAGATCCACAGTTTGGGGGCTATTTTAAATCTGGCCCTTAATTTAGAGCCGTGGGCTGGTCATGTGGTTCAGCGGTTCAGTCATGTGGTTCCTCTCACTGGAAGCAGAAGTAAAACATGGCAGCGTTTTGTGCAGTCGCATTTTACTTCCACTTTCGGGGGTGGCAAGGGCCAGATTATTTCGTGCCGCAAGCCCTAGTTTGGGCACCCCTGATTTAGAACAACAGATAGCAGAGGGATCTAAAGCTAGATCTTTCTTCTTTGCCAAATTGCCTAGCTGTGCCCCTACTTGGACCGGCAATCCCTGACAACTGGTCCACGCAGGATTGACTACTGTAATGCTCTTTATGTGCAGCTGCCCTTGACCTTTATATGGAGATTACACCAAATCCATAATGCTGCGGGTTTAATTCCAGGGTGAAGAAATTTAATCATATCACCACAGTCCTTTCCATATCAGGCAAAAGGGGTAATAAAGCACTACAGTATATACTTTAGGACCTTGTTATCTGCCTGGATGTCTCTCACGAAGAACATCTACCTGCATCACCTAATTCTCACAAACTGCACAGTTCCTGGTCACAACACCAAAAATGGCAAAGAAGGCTTCAACCAGGAAATAAGACTTTTCAGTGATGACACCCATACTATGGAATACCCTTCCTGTAACCTGTACCAGGCCACATCCCTGGACCTATTTAAAATTACTTTAAGGAGGCTTTTAAAGGTCTTCTCCCTACAGCTAATTAGTTTAGGTTTGTTTTAGTTAAATTACAGGATATGCTTTTGGGGTGTGTATATTTAATTGTATTTTAGTGGGAGGTTTTAACATGCCACTGCCAGGTTGGTTATTATTAATGTTAATATTATTAATGTTAATGATGTTTGGGGATTTTATCCATGTAAACCAGGGGTGCCCAAAATTTTGTGCCAGGGGTCTGACCATGCCCCTGGAACAGTTGGATGGGCCTGACTATGCCCCTATGTTTCCGCATGGGCATCTGAAAACACTTCCGGGAGTGGCGCAGGGGCGTGGTTCCAGATGTGCTCGTCCATGTGCAAAATGCCTCCAGCCCACTCCCGGGGATGGTTCCGGATGTGCATGCACATTGGTGGGCACATCCCCTGTCCACTTCTGGGAGCAGCGAGGTCACTGTGAGCCGTAGTTTGGGCACCCCTGATGTAAACCTTCCAGAGTAGGAATATCTTCCACATGGATGGTATAGAAATACATAAAATAATAAAATAAATATTTAGGTAACATTTGCCCCCTTCACTCTATTTAAACTTAACAGTTAAGTAAAAAAAGAAAGATAACTTTTCATCTAAACCTCTCCTTTTTCTGGCTGCAAATGTATTCCTACCTATAAGCAGACATAATCAGCTGCTGCTGCTGCTTTCATGTCCAGATCAATGTTTGGACTGTCCCAAAATGAAGACACTTTCCTGACTTGTTGACCAAAATTAAATCTTCATCGGTACATGTTTCTGGTAGTAATCAGCAGACCAGTAAATGAGCCAGATTCTGTATCACCCCACATTCAAACAGTGTGTTGTGTGCCAGCAACCCCCACTTGTGCATGTTGGTCTTGTATTTAGGGAGTCCAATCCTCAGCCTATTTAGGGTCCTCCAAGGTTGAGTTCCTCAGCTATATCCTCCTTAATCAGCTAAAAGTAAGATAATCAGTGTGTCTTTACTACCTTGGAATAGTCTGCTTTTAGCAATTTTTGGCAGTCCTTTAGGGGAGCTTTTGATTGCTGGGGCAGGGTTGATGTCATAAGAGGACAGACCTAAAAAGCCTCCCCAGGTGAATACATGTTCTTACAAGTATATACTATGTGTGCAGAAGTTATAGTTCTGTGCCAAACATCTGCAGACAAGGCTGTGAAAGTCTTCTGCCTGAAATTCTCTATACAGTATTCAGAGAGTTACTGCCGGAGATACTGATAATATTTGTGCTTCCCAAACTTTTGGACTTCAGTTCCCAGAAGCCTAAGTCAATTCCTCAAAGCACTGATCAGCCAATGTGCTGACTTAGGCTTCTGGGAATTGAAGTACAGTAAACCCCCTACTTACGAAAAAAGTCCATTCCGTAGGCTTTTGCTTAAATCGGTTTTTATGTAACTCAAAGCAAACCCATAGGAAAAATGAAATTTGTATGTAAATCAAAGCAAACCCATAGGGAAATGAATTTTTACGTAACTCGAAAGAAACCCATAGGAAATTGTTTAAATCAGGACATGGTTTTAGTACAAAATCATTATGTAAGTCGAATTTTATGTAACTCAGGGCATTTGTAAGTCGGGGTTTTACTCCAGTGTTCCGTGGAACATAGTTTTGGAAACACTGAGTTAGACAAACCAATTCGGTATCAAGCAGCTTCTTGTATTCCTGTCACACAAATGTTATGGGAGCTATCTGACCTTGAAACTGACCATCATCTGCCTATTGAATTTTTTTCAAGCATCTTGACATTCAGTGGAGCATTTTTTGGCAAATTATTCAGAGGCACTTTATTCAAGCTTCAGTCTCCCTTGAGCTTTATCCAAGTGACAGGGTGATTGTCACAGGATCTTGTCTCAGTTCTTGCTGAGCTGCGGATGAAAACAAGAAGCTCCATTCTTCCCTCTACTCACAGCTCCCTCCCACCTAGAATATAAAGGGGAAAAGTGTTCCCTCCTTTTATTTTATTTTAATCATTAGACCAGACAGTGAGGACAGTAGGCATTGTAGTTATTTCTAGGTACTTCTTATTTATTGAGTAGGCTAGCTGCTGGTAAACAGAATACAAAGTATAATATCTGGAATTTTTTTAGCTTTCAAACTAAGGGCAAATATGGGAAGATATAATACAAATCTATACAATGATGCATGGAGTGCAGAAACTGGACAGAAATATCTTTAGTGTTTCCACTTATATACCGCCCACAACACTTAGCATTATCTTGGCGGTAAACAGGGTAAGTACCATTTTGCCCCCAACATGCTGGGTACTCCAAGGAAAATGAACAGTGAGAGATTTGCAGCTGTGAAGATGAAGTACAGTGATACCTCATACAACGTCCAAACTTGGTTCCACAAGTTTGGACTTTATACGGATTTGGACTTTGTATGAGGCATGCAAAATCCTAGCCGCAATGCCTCATACAACATCCAAATCCTTGCCTCAATGCCTCATACAACGTCATTTCCATAGAGATACATTGTACTGTAACAGCACAGACGTCAGGGCAAAGTCAAGGAAACAGACAGGAAACTGACAGAACTTTAAGAAATCATTGTCTAAAGGCTAAATACATTACAAAAACATGTCAAACAACCCTGTTTGTCCAAGAACTTGAAGAATGCTGCAAAAATCCCAGGAATACTTCTAAAAATTCTGATGTAAAAATTCAAAAAAATCCAAAACCGTGCTCAAAACCACTCCTAAACACTCTTCGCCTCATGCAAAACCCACAAGAGCAATGCATGCATGTGTCCTGCCTTTTATACTGCCCAGGCACAATGCAACCTGGGAAAACTCCAATGCCTCATACAAAGTCGCATGACTTTGTATGAGGCAACTTTTTTCAAGGAATTAGGCGATGTATGAATCCGATGTTGTATGAAGCGGACTTTGTATGAGGTATTACTGTACTTTTTTGCATAAAAATCATAGTTGGACTATAGAATTCAGTGTTGCAAATGTGGTGAAGGCCAGTAGTGTAGAAGAATTAGAGACATTCATGGAGAATAATGCTCTCAGTCACAATAGCTACATATCATCTCCAGAACTGGAGCCAGTATAGCTTTTCATCGTTTAAAAATAAAACTGAACCTCAGTTCAACCTTTTCCGATAGACCTTTAAGTTGCTGAGGAGTGACAGCAACTCAGGGTGATGAGGTTTCCCCATAGTAATCTTGTCTGCTGTGGGAAACTGAATGCAAGAACAAATAAACTAAAGGCCTATCTGACAAAGTTCAATTTGGGTTCAGCTTTATTTTTAAGCAGTGAGTCACTTTTGCAGAATTGTGCTCTTTTCTGATGTGATCTACTTCTGCTTTTGAAGAAAATTCTGCCTTTGCAGTGGAAGTATCTGGGAAATAAGCTTGTCTGCATCAGACAATGTTCTGGACTGTAATTGTATTGCTAGATTTGCAGGTAGTTATGAAGAACATGGCAAGCTACAGATCTCTCTTTGCTGATTTGTTTACTTCCTATAAACATTGGCATCCTATGAGTCAACATCCCAGCAGAGCCATTCAGAAGATATCATTTCACCATACAGTATGTTCTTTTTTGTCTAGCCTAACTGGTTCTTCTCCATCCTGCTATCTATTATGTATGCAGTGTTGGATGTTTTCTTTTTTCTTTGTTTGCTTATCCCTCTAGAATACAAATGAATGTTATGGCTTTCTTTTCCCTACGAGAGATTGCAACACTAATTGCTCTAGTTAGTATCAGTTTTACTTTGAGTAATTTGTTCTGTCATCTGTGGCTGCTGCTAATGTCACTAAAAGAGACTTCCCCAAGGCATGTCTTCATGGCTGCTACATGTGATGTCTTTTGCCCATTGGACAGTATAGTGCATACATGGAAGCAAAGGAATTGTCCCTTGAAAACATGGATTCTCCCTCTCCCCCAAGGACAGCCGAGCAGTTACCAAGGTCAAAAAGAAGTGGCCAAGCAGACTAAAAAGCTAGCTTAGTTAATGCTGTTTCTCCTGTCAGCCAAGATGATCTGCAGTTTTTGCTACATGCCACCAAATGTTTCCAATTTCTTGTAATCATGAACTAGTATTTATTTATTTATTATTTATTTATTAAATTTATATCCTGCCTCACTCGACACCGCGTGCACCTCGAGGCGGCGTACAACATAGGTATATAATACAATACAATTCATAATACATTAAGAATAGGAAAAAAGTTAACAGAAAATTAAAAAAATGTACGGTTTTCAACTTACACAATTTACAGAACAAGTACAAATTATACAATAAGCACCATTTAAATACTGAAATAAACAAAAATTAATTGAACAATACCCTCAGCTACCCAACATCCACGATGGAGCCCCATGGCTCAGACATCCATGACGGAAGCCTGGGATTTACCCCTTTTTTATCCTGCAACTCCGCACCTCGATCGAACTCCCCAGCTTATTAGTTGCTGGAGTTGAGAAGAGGGGGAGTTTTGGGGTGTGGGAGAGAAAAGGGAAGCCCCTAAGAACACCTCCCCTTCCCCACCGACCCTCAACAGTAAAGATCGATCAATTAAGGTGTGTGTGGGGGGGGGGGGAAGGGACACAGAAGGGACAAAGCGATCTCCCTACCTTTTCCATGCAGCTGCTGCTTCCTAAGCAGTCTGTCCGGCCACCAGGGGAGCCCAGTCTCTGCCACTACCAGCAGCGGGAGAGTGTGGTGACCATATCCGCTTGGTTCCTGTCTTTGTCTGAGCTCCCTGTGCGGGGCTACAGCTGGGAACGTGCACCTCTAGAGCTTCCTGGTTACACGCTGGGTGCCCAGGCGTGTGTTCCTCGCTGTAGCACCGCGTAGGGAGCTTGGACGAAGACGAGCTGAGCAGATGTGGTCCCCACAGTCTTGTGCTGCTGGTAGAAGCAACAGACACTGCAGTAACCAGCAAAAATGCCACTGTTGCCGCCGCAGTGGCAGTAAGTGATGAATTGCAACTTCCAGAGTTGGGGCGGGCGCCGTTTTAGAGTCTAAAATGACACAGGGCTGCCATTTTAGAGTCTAAAATGGCGCTGGTGGTCTAATTCCCATTCGTAAACAAAAAAAACCACCATAAACCGGGGTGCTGTTTCCTATGGATTTGCTGTCGTAAACCACAGTAAACGTTGACCGATGTGTTCGTAAACCAAGGTTTTACTGTAGTTTGTTTAAAGAAATAGGTTCTTGTATTTTGACATACTTTTGGTTGGTTGATTTTTGATAGTCATGAGAAGGTTAACAACCCAGCACTCCCCCAGGAATATTGTTTGGTTACCATTCTAGTTCCCAAGACTTCACTGAGAGACATTACTATTTGCCGTAAATGTCTGTGTAAGTATCTGAACTGAAGCTTGTTTCTTTTAAAAGAAAGCTGAGATTCCTGGGAAGCTGTATCTAGTGACCTGTGTGATATTCCTCAGTCTTACTGGGGTTCCTCAGGATTGAAGAATAGTGGTCTTGGTTATGAGAAGAAACTTTGAGTGCAGTTCCAGATAAAGACTTCAAGTGTCTCTTATTCAAGGGGTTTAGCAGAGCTTGGGGAAAGTTCAAGTGGTGCCTTCTTACATTGGTAACTTATGTTTTCCCTATCTGTTTCTCTTACCACAGTACATTTATTAATTGCATGGTTAGATAAGCAGGGTATAAATGTAAATAACAGATTAATTAATTAAGGAAGGCAATGTACACTGTGTGTTTCCATTAGGTACTTATTCTTGATCTGCTTGACATACTTGTGTTTCTCACTCCTCTCAACTCAAACAAAGTGCAGTTAATGAGTAACCTATTCTTATCCCCTTCAAAGTGACCTGTTACCAAAAAGAGGGAAACCAGCCGAGTAAAGGGCTTCCAGGTCAATTTTGTTCTCTTCTACTGAGCCTTGGCAAGAAAATAGAAATTCAACTTGAGAGTCTTATTTCCCATCATTCCCCGCACGCCTCTGCCATATAATGTGTAAACCTATGAGATTTCACCTCTTAATGGGGTAGTGAATAAAGCCTGTTTCTAGATTTTACCAATAGACATCACAATACTCGGAATCACTTCATACAAACGCTGCCTCAGCAGAAGACATCTTGGCTTCATCCAATGGTGGGCATCAGCAGGTTCACACCAGTATGCGTGTAGCGGTAGTAAAAATGGCTGGCCCCGCCCAGCACCTCCACCTAGAAGAGGCTTCGGAGAGGGTGGCTCCATTTCCCCCTTCATCAAAGGCTTTTCCTTGGCTCCGTTTCACCCCAAAGCACATCCCCAGCCACTCTGGAGTAACTGGGGAGGCACTTTGGGGTGAAACAGAGCCCTGGAAAAGCTTTGGAAAGGGGGGAAATGGCTTCAGAGGTTCGCTATAGAGTGATGAAAATAGAGGCTTCTATTTTCATAGCTCTAGTGGCTCAAGTGGCTGACTGGGAGGCGGAAGGTCAGCAGTTCGATTCTCGAGTACTGCAGGATGGAATGAGCTCCCGTCTTTGTCCCAGCTCCTGCCAACCTAGCAGTTTGAAAGCAAGAAATTGCAAGTAGATAAATAGGAACCACTTCGGTGGGAAGGTAACAGCGTTCCGTGCACTCCTGCTTCTAGTCATGCCTGCCAGATGACTACGGAAACGTCTGCAGAAGCAGACAGCACTGGCTCTTCGGATTTGAAACAGATGAGCACTGAACCCTAGAGTTGGATATGATTGGCTTTTGAGTAAGGGAAACCTTTATCTTTATAGTGAAGAGTAGTCACATGGCCAGCAGGCCACTGCCACCCAGTCACATGGCCACACCCACAGTGTGGCAGGAAATTTTGGGGTGCCCACCACTGGCTTCATCTCTCACTCTTCTTTATTCCTTGCAATCACTAGCCATGTCTTTCTCATTTGAAGTTCAGTTGCCTTTGGTTGGTATGAATGTCATGCATGCATCCACACAAAAGGTAGGCTACAAGTTCTATTCATTCTGTTCATTTATATGGAACAGAACTCGCTATAGTATAGTTAGACTTTAGTTTTCAACCAAACCTTGGAAATGTTACTTTTCTAGATGGGGGATTTTTGAAAATGTGGCCCCTGGTAGTAATTTTCCCTAGCTGTATTCTGTACTCTGGGTTCATCAGGCCTCTCCCATAGCCACAGTGGAAGGATCAAGAGTCCAAGTCAGGCCCTTCAGTTTTCAGCATGATGGTTCTTCATATACACCTGTCCTTCTGAGAAAATTGTCATTTCAACCATGGTTGCACCATCAGCATCATGAAGAGGGGGAAAGGAGTGTGAATGCAAATCCAAGGTTGGTTTATTAGGTCACTTATTTAGTGAGTGCATAATATGATAGTGTAGGTCAAGTTCCCGCATTCATCAATAAGTTACTAATCCTCATGATTATGAAGAAATGTTTGTAAGCATGTGGCCAATATCCCCATTACATGTTCAGTTGCAGATGTTTGTATCAAAACACCGGTGTTATTTTTATTCTATAACTGCTGTGAGACGTTTGTAACAATAGACAGCTTATATTTTCATTTTATCACTGCAAGCCAAAATATGTGCACAAAGATGGCAGAAACAGAAAAACCAGTTTGTCTCTTCTAAGTTACTTGAAAGAAATTTATGTTTTTGTAGATGCTGCTCAACTTTTAAGGGTGGTGCCAGGATCCTTTACTTTCTTTCCTATCCTGGCGCTGTACTTAGTTGTATGAGGAACCTGTAATGCTTAGGCAAAAACAAATGTTGAGGCCTTGTGTCTAAGAGCAACAGGGTGTGGCTTCAGGAAGCTCATTTGTTTCTGGTTCTTTTTTTGCACCAGTCCAGAATCTTAGTGGAGATCAAAAGAGATATATCCAGCAAGAAATATACTTTTCAAATCTCTTAAGGTAGGGCATACACACATACATGCATGCATGCATGCATGCATGCATACATACATACATACATACATACATACATACATACATACATACATACATACATACATACATACATACATACATACATACATATCTTTATTCGACCATCAGTCAGCACAACCTAAGGTAGGCATGGAAACCTGTTGTCCAATATGATAGTCATCGATTAAAGAACAAATTGTTCTCCCCCGCTTCCCCCTCAGCACTTTGTAATACAGCCAAGCATACCTAGCAGGTAGGTGGCACCTGTTTAATAGGAGTTGCAGCAAAGACTCAGGAGGGAGCATAAGTGTGGTTAAATAATATTCATTCTGTTTTAAATGAGAGAGTGTGTTTAGTATTGGGTAAAGGGATTTGCATACCAGTAAGCATGTTTGTAACCATAGGAGCTATTTCTCAAGATATTAACAGTGGATTCTATCTGTCATGGATATGCAACAGAGTCTTAATAAACGGGTATGTATCTTCTAGGTCAGGGTTCCTCATACTGGGCTCTCCAGGTGTTCTTGGACTTCAATTCCCAGAAACCCAAGTCTATAACCTGCTGATCAGGGTTTCTGGGAATTGAAGTCCAAGAACATCTGGAGAGCCCAGTATGAGGAACCATGCTCTAGGGTAGTGATGGCCAACCTTGGCACTTCAGATGCTCTTGAACTTCAGTTCCCAGAAACCCTGATCGGCAGGTGTGTTGACTTGGGCTTCTGGGAATTGAAGTCCAAGAACACCTGGAGTGCCATGGTTGGCCATTGGTGTTCTAGGGGAACGAGGATGCAATCTGAACCAGAATGGTAAATTCTATGGGCTGTACATAAGAAGAATTACCATTTTGCCGGCATATAGGACACATCGAAATATAAGACACACCCTGTTATTACCAAAATAACACATTATAGGCCACTATGTACAGTATAAGATGCACTTCATTTTTCCAGTGTATTTTAAGAGGGTGAAAAAGTGGGTCTTATATGCCAGTAGATAGGGTATTTGGATGTTCAGTGATGTTCTGCTTACTTTTTCCACTTGCTAAAGGGGGAGGGAGCAACAAGAATCTGTAAAGAAAGAAGTCTGATTTTTTTAAACTTGATAATTGGGAATTTTATTCTTTTCCCTTCTCTGAACTTATTTTAAAGTTTTGTAAGGCATTGCCCACATACATGCAATTCTGTACTTGTAACAATAGGAATTTCCTTTTTAAAAAAAAGAAAAATGAGAACTGAGTTTCCCAAAAAGCTGTGGTATGTCTTGTGTCGTGTGTGTCCCCCCCCCCCCCCATTTGTTCAGAACATCATAATTCTGGTTATGGCCCTGCCATTTCATGTAGTTTATGCTACAGATATGCTGTGATCATCTAGATCAGTAATGGCTAACCTTTTAGAGACCAAGTGCCTAAACTCAACAGGCTGCCATCTGTGCTGCAGATGCAAACTCTGTGCTGGGGGGAGGGAGGAAGCACTTGCATTGGGCTGCTGAGCAGAGGTGCAGGGCGAACCCTGTGCTGGGGCAATGTTGTGTGTGCCCACAGAGAGGGCTCTGAGTGCCCTGTCTGGCCTTAGGTTCGCCACCACTGATCTAGATTATGTCAGTGAGGCTTCTTGGTTTTCAGGAAAGGGAATGGAAGGTAAAACCAAAGTCGACCCTTCTGAAGGTGCTGCAATATTCATGTTCATGCTGTTTTTCTTTGAAGAAAGCTTCCTGCCAAAATTCCCAATGTTTATTGGCTTTTGCAACTTAAGTTGAAATAAAAGCATGCTGTTATTTTCGTCACTTGAGCTTGCAGACCACAAACTGCATAGCCTCAAATTATGAAAGTAAAAGTTTTGTGTATTTTGACACATTTTTCACCGTTTGTTTTTTTTTTTTTTTAATCTTGTGGTCCCAGACAATCAGGGATCATCTAATAAATATGGTCACTTTATCATGGCACTGCACAGACAGATCTTACCAAGTGACATCACGTATGGGGATGCTTGCTCTTTTACAATGAATTTCAGCCAGCCTTTTGTTTTTAGAAATAGAGACCTAAGTGCTTCTTCTCTGCCCAGTAGATTTTGCTAGGGGTAATTGGATACTCACAAGCCTATTGGTGGCCCAGTCAATGTCAAATCTCTTATCTACAGACTGAATTCAGCAGCAGACTTCATGGTCACAGCGACATCAGGTCATTATTTTTTTAATTTCCCTGCCTCCATTTTTATACCATCTACCCTGCTGAAGAGTTCTGAAAAATATGAAAGCTTGCACACTTCTGTGCCATTTTGATTGATTTTTATAAAGGTATTGCCTTCTTGCAAATTTTGATTTGGTTTTCTTTGGCTAATATTTAGATAGTTTGTGGCTGGGGATCATATTGGGGATCTCTTTAAAAAGTGCACTTTGGAATTTTTTGCCGCATTTCCACCCCTTTATAAAGAGATTTGAACAGATAAAAGACTTTTTTCTGACCTCTGGAAGGGATTACAGTACAGTAACTGGATTTCAATGCATTTTAGCACTTCTGACAGTGGCCTGTAGTGGCCAGCTCTGGTAATGTCCCCAACAATCAGCTGTTTGTTTCCCCCGCCAACCGGAAGTGCCAAAAACTCCGCGTTTTAGCTGCCAAAACGCAGCAGAAATGCAACGGAAAATTCCAGAAATGGAGCGAACATGCTCCAAAAAACCTCCCGCCACCGTGGAAAGTGGTGGAGGCTGCCAAAGCAGCCAAAATAATGGTGCAATTGCGCCCACTGTGCCAAAAAAACTGTTCGCATGGCAAGGGGAAAGTAAGCCAAGGCGTCATTTTCTCAGGATTTCCTTCCATATTGCGAGTTTTCCATTGCACGAGGCATCCATAACCTGGGATTTCACTGTATAGTTTTCTTAAATACACTATATGCCTTTGCTTGTGTTGTGATAAATTCAATTATATAATACCAATTTTGACAATTAATACAGTCTTCTAACTGCTGAAAAGGGGGATTTACATGAAACTTCTCCTTTTGTTTAGCTTGTAGTTTAAACATGTACCTGCAGTGCCATCGCTAGAATTGACAAAAGCCTGAGGGTGCTCCCATCTTATGGGGTGTGTGAGTGGGCTCTCTGTACTTCTGTATCAGCTAAATGACCATGTATTATTCTGACATTTTTGGTTCAGCCCTTGTCTTGCTTTAGCTTTTTTCTTCTCACGGTCTGTACTCATGGCCGTTTTCAATTCTTCCAGCTTCTGTGACATGCAGCTTTCTGTTCGCTTCAACTTCCCAAGTGTCTTTATTCCTCTTCCCTTTTATAAAGCTTTGAGGATGCTTTAGCCAGCTTATTGAACACTCCCTTTAGCAGAAATATGTGAGTAATAATGGAAGACTGTTTTTTTTCCAGTGCTGTTGTATTCTTCTTGGAGGGCTTTCTTCTTAATTGTATAGTCTTTTGTAGAATTGTGGGTTCAAAATGTCAGGCTGTATCTTTGTTCTATTCTCAGAATTGCATCTCTCCTGTACATACACACTGACATGCTTCCAAAGCACTCAGCTCGGTACAGTTGGGGCATGAAACATCTTGTTGGCCCTCGCCAGCCCTTCTCTAGGTTCTCAGTTGAGTGCATCTGCCATTCTTGTATTTTCTCTGCTTCCAGCTCTCATGACTTCAAGCTAACTATGAAAACTCATGCAGTAGAAGGAGAACTAGTTCACAGGTTTCGTTTTAATTTAGGGTATTTGGGATCCCACTGCAGCAAAATAAGAATATGTAATAGAATATATAGGTTTGGAAGTGTTGTTTAAAACTTATCAAAGATCAATTTTTAAGTGTCATACAGAAATTAAAGGGTAAAATAATCTGCTTGCAGGTAGAAATAATGGCTATAGGCAAGATGAGAATAGAGAGGCAGGAGGCTGGATAGGTGCAGCTTCTTAGAATAAACTAAAAGGGGTGAGAGAAATAGTTAAGCCATTTTTAGAGACAATTGTAGGAAGCCTATAGAGAGAGAGAGAAAATTTCTACAGGCAAAGAGGCTTTTGTTTAGGCAGCAATCCTAATCTTTCATGTCCAGATTCCTTTGGTTTGATCTGGTGTGAGAAAGATTAGCTGACAAAACAAGATTTTTATGCCATTAAATTGATTCCAACTAATGGCAACCCTTTTCAGGGTCTTTGAGGTATAAGTGTTCAGAGACAGTTAGTTCACCTAACTTCTGTCCGATAGCACTCTGGGACTGTGCAACTTGCCCAGGGCCACTCAGCCTGGCTCTTCTCTCAGGAGGGCACAAACTCCTGATTCTATGAAATGATATTTATGAATAAGGGTCGCTCAAATTAAAATGAAAAGAAATTACTTCTGAGGATTGAAGCAAAAGCAAAGCAATCACACTTCTCTGCCGCCCCATATCGCTTAGTACACTCTCTGGGCTTGTGAATGCATGGCCAGTCCTTGGCAAAACAGCCTGATGGGTATTCTTCTACAACGAGTTTTTTAGCTCATATAAAAATATGCCATCTTATGTGTATTTACTCAGGGGAAGTGGGATACAACTTAGTGATTGGAAATCTAGGCCTTGTATTTCTATTTCAGCATTAATTCACTCTGTTTTCAGTACTGTCTAAATAAGCAAGTGGAGACTAGTTCTGTGGCATAATCTCTTCTTCCCAAATCCAATGGGTCGTTCATTAACCTTCTTCATGTGACTTGCATACTTATTTTCTGAAATGGCTCCGTTGTCTGTAGGGTTTTAAATACCTTGATATAACCAGTACAGCATCTTCAAACTGAATTTTTCTTCTGTCTAATGTCACCACCTTTAGAAAACACCAGGAGCAAAGGTTGTTAATGTATATTAGGGTTGTAGTGTTATCTAAAGTTGTTAATAGATTACTTCTATGGAAGAGCTGGAATAATCTGCTGAAAGTAGAAATTTATTTTTCTTTCTTTTGCATATGCTTTCATGTGCATTGTCCCTCACCATTGAAGAAAGTGAGGGAATTTGTAGTCCCACAATATCCAGTGGGCCACAAATTCTCTATCCTTTCTGTAAGCAAGGAATAAATTAACAGTAGTATGCCATAAATACCAGCCCAGTAGCATTAGGTTGCTGTGAGTACACATGCTGGGGGCAGGTATCCCTACAGGAGGGAAATCCTGTTTTATGTTCAGCTGCTTTGCCAATGGGAGATTAGTCATATCATCAGGAGCTTCTAGTCTAGTTCAAGCCAAAGGAAAACCATTCCTCCTCCTTAAGTAAACATGGAAGCTGCCAGAACACCTGCAGCATGTGAACAAGTCAAAATGCAAGGACCCCTCTCTTCAAGTACTGTATTTTGGAAAATGGTAACGGTTGAACTGTATAGGAACGCATTTTACCTTTCTATTAATTCATCACACTTGGTTATTATTATCTTTTTAGTTACTACTAGCAGATTTTGCCCGGCGGTGCCGGGCTCTTTAAAATGGTTTTGGAAGGTTTTTGTTTTATGTTTATGCAAATGAGGTTAGTTTTTAATTGTGGTTTTTTTAAAAAAAATTTTTTTACGCATGGGCCGTTATAAATTGCGATTTTTTATTTTTTTTATTTGGTTTTTGGTTTTTAAAAAGAGGAAAGGATGATATAATTTTTTATAATTATTGTATTTAACCAAATAATGTGTTACTATGTGAATTTTTTAAAATAGTTGTACCTTGGATAATAATTTTTAAAATGTGTAAGGATATGTTTTTTTAAAATCAATGTTTCTTTACTGTGTTTAGATGTTGTTGTTTTTGAGTGAAAACTTATTTCTTTTTTTAATTATTTGTGATTAGTGTGAATATTTTTGAATGTTTTGATAACTTATTTCAGTAATTTGGGAATTATTTGTAATTATTTTGAATATTTTTGAATGTTTTTTCTCTTGTGGCCTCTGGGTGGGCCTGGTGAGCTTTTCTTGTATTCTACTATTTTTCTCTGGGTGTCGCTTCTTCTTCCGGTAAGTAGTCTCTTTCTTTCCTCAGTTTAGTTCCGGTCATCATGGAGTGAGGACATCTCCTGGTAAGGTCTCTGGTTTTATTTTTTTGGGGGGGGGGTTGTTTTGGGTTTTTGGGGGAGTTGTGTGTTTTTTATTGTTTGTTTTTGGATGTTTTTGTGTTTTCTTTTTCTGTCTTTTATTTTTGGTTTTGATTATTTTTTACTGTTTTTGGATTGTGTTTTTGGATGTTTTGTGTTTATTTTTTCTGGTTTTATTTTGGTTTTGATTATTTTTGACTGTTTTTGGATGGTGTTTTGTGTTGGGGGTGGGGATATTTCCATGGTCCGGTCTCGGGGGCTGGACCGCAGAAATACCCTCGCTGCTTGATGTGGCGTGTGGGGGGGAAGTATTTCTGTGGGCCGGCCTGGGTGGCCGGACCATGGAAATTGCATCACCGCTTCATGCGGCGTTGGGGTGGGGTTTTTTCCATGGTCCGGCCTTGGTGGCCAGACCATGGGAATCCCATCGCTGCTTGATGCGGCATGGGGGGGAGGTATTTCCGTGGGCCGGCCTGGGTGGCCAGACCACAGAAATTGCAATGCGCTTACATGCGGTGTTGGGGTGGGGGTATTTCCGTGGGCCAGCCTGGGTGGCCGAACCACGGGAATTCCCATCGCTGCTTGATGTGGCGTTGGGGTGGGGGTATTTCCGTGGGCCAGCCCGGGTGGCCGGACCACGGGAATCCCATCGCCGCTGTATGCGGCGATGGGGGTGGGGGTTTCGCAGCCTGCCTTTTTTATTTTTATTTTTTGCGCGCCGGCTGCCTCAGCGTTCTGCGCTCTCATGGCGCGCAGGACGCTGGGGCTTGTAGTTTGGCGTGTGTGATTTTAGTTTGTGCAGCAGTTTTTTTCCTGCAGCTTCTTTTTGATTGGCCGTGGCACGTTTTTGAACGTTCCTTTTGCTCACGCCGCTGAGCCTGATTGGCTCTGGTGCGGCGCGGGGCAAGGAATGTTGGGAATTGAAGTTCCCTTTTTTTGTTTGCGTCTGGGGGGCTCCTGCCCCACTGGCGCAAATTTCAACCTGACAGTTACCTGCGAACCGGGTTTGGGCGAGTGAACGGAGGCCCATTACGGGCTAGTAGGGCCTGGCTAAACATCCTTTGTCACATTCCAACGGTTAACGCACCATTTTATAGGTATAGATTATGAGTCTATATTATGTTAACTGCCCAGAGTGGCTTCAGCCAGTGGGATGGTATCAGTCAGTCAATCTAGCATGTATTTCTGTACCAAACTATAGAAGTTTGAAACTTCTTCAGCTGCTTTGGGCATGTTCTTTTGAATAACTTGTTGTGTGTTGCACAGGGTGTCCCTGGCATCCAGCAGATGCCCACAGCAGTCAACAGATATGCAACTACAGTGAAAACTGTTTCAGGTTTTTCTCAGATATTGCTTGAAATAATGTAATCTGCAAAAGCAAATCAACTACAGAGCATGGCAGGTCCAAACAAGGGGCAGAAAACATTGTGCACTATGGCCAGCAATAATTCTGCCAGCCTGAAGTCCTGGAGAGGTTAGCCAGAAAATTCAAAAGGATGACTGCTAATAGCACTAGTGAAGTCCTGGCTGGCTACCAAGAGTTTAGCCAAATCTCATTATTTGAAGAATGCTGTTTTTTTTATTAAAAAAATTTGTTCAGGGGTTACTGACCTCCATGTCTTATTTATATATCTGAGTTGTAGCACTATATATAATAGGGGAAAGGAAATTTCTGGAGTAGAACAAACAGGACAAAATGGGAGCAGCAAGAGAAAGGGTAGGATGGGGAGGGGTGAACATGTCCCAGATATCCTCCATTTAAGCGGGAGCATGCTTCTCGATCACATTATCTAAAAGAAAGCAGTCGCTCCATTTGTGTCCTAATCCTTCCTCTGACTGTGATGATTGCTCCACTGAGCATGTAAACCTGCCTCCAAACAGTAAAGTTGGATATGAAGGGAAATTCTGCAAGGGAAGGGAGATGGCTCTGTTTTGAAACGCGCTGTCCCCTGCCCCACCTCTGCATAGCTTCCGTCAAATGTCTGTCTCTTCTAGAGCTTTTTAGCACATTTGTCTTGCTTGCATGCTATTCCAGTCTTCATCACCACTGAGGTTTAAAGTTCAAGTGCTCATGTCATCTGCCCGTGTTACATATTGTAAAGTCAAAGTACAAGGAAGAAAATAAACAGGAGTTAGGCTGTAGAAGAAATCCCATGCCAGATTCAGAGTACCTCAACACTATATATTCCCAGTTGAAGAGAGCAGGGCCACCATCAGAAATTTCTGGACCCCATACAGCGTTCCGTGCACTCTGGTGTCTAGTCATGCCTGCCACATGACCACGGAAACGTCTGCAGAAGCAGACAGCGCTGGGCTCTTTGGCTTGGAAACAGATGAGCACTGCACCCTAGAGTCAGATACAACTGGCTTTCGAGCAAAGGAAACCTTTACTATACTGAGCAATCCTATTGGGCCCACACACACACATACCACATGGCCGACGGCAGCAGGGCTCCTGTCAGCTCTGGACCCTATACAGCAGTACTGGTAGTACTGCCCTGATGGCAGCCCTGGAAGAGAGAATGGCTCCCTTCATGGTCATGAGTAGGGCCATGTGCCCTACTTTACAGGGGAAGTCAGTGTTTTCTCTGAAAGTAACACATTTTAGAGATGGGAGACTTGTAGCCCCCAAATTTGCTGAATTGCAACTCCCACCATCCCTCACCAAATTCTATACAGGCTAGGTCTGATGGGAGTGGCAGTACTACAGTATCTGGACACTCACAAGTTACCTAACATTTTAAAGGTGTTAAATCCAAATTGTCTAACACTAGGAATCCATCCATCCATCCAATTTAAGGATTAAAAAAAATCATTGGAAAGTAAAGCAGGGATCTTGAAGTTGCCTTTCAGTAGTTAGCATGTGGATATCAGATAGCAGTAAATAGAAAGGCCATCTGGTAATGGACTTCCCCACCAAAAGTAAGATATATTAGATTTGTAATCCAATAATAGTTATTATGGGAATTCCTTGCAAATGTATGCAGCCTTTTCAGCTGGTGCAAAATGCCTACCGTAAAAACCATTTAGTGCCTTTAATTTTACCTTTAAAATTCCATCCAAAGGAATGGGAATGGCAGTGCTTCTGTTATCTTGGCAAAATTTAAAACACTTTCATTTCTTCTGTCCATTTTAGGTTTGAACTGCTTGAACGCCAACAGGAGGTTTGAGATCTTTCTAGGAGCTCCAGCCCTAATTCCTCTGAAACAAAAAAAAGGAACTTCACTTCCCACACAGATTTTTTTTTTACATAGAAGTTCACTTTTTACTTTACTGCAAAAATGCCTATTTTGAAGCAGTTGGTGACGAATTCTACTAACTCCAAACGCCGCTCTCGTGCCGACCTGACAGCTGAGATGATCAGCGCTCCCCTCGGCGATTTCCGTCACACCATGCACGTCGGCCGGGGTGGCGATGCTTTTGGAGACACCTCCTTCCTCAACAGCAAAACTGGAGAGGGCGAGCAGGAGGCCACGGAGGAGACAAGTTCCTCCTCCAAGCCAAGCCTGCTCTCGCGGAAATTCCGCAGCAGCAAGCGTTCTCAGTCTGTGACACGCGGTGACCGGCGGGACATGTTGGGCTCTCTGAGAGATTCAGCCATTTTTGTGAAGAACGCCGTCTCCCTCCCTCAGCTCACTGAGAAAGAAACAGACAAAAGCAGTGGGAAGAAGCTGCCCAAGAGTCTCTCCTCCAGCCCTGTCAAGAAAGCACAAGAAGAAAGGATGCCTGAAGAGAGGCAGATGAATGGTGCTGCCGCATCCCTTAGTTCTGGACTTCAGAGTCCTGCCTTGGAAGAACGGGACTTTGGGGTTATAACCGACTTGCCCTTGGTCCCTAGAAACAGCTGTGGCCTGAAGCATGCCGAGTCCATTCTGTCTTTCCATATTGATTTGGGGCCTTCTATGCTTGGAGATGTCTTGAGCATCATGGATAAGGATGCATGGGAACAAGAGGATTCTGGTTATCATGGTGCAGAAGATCCACAAAAGGAGGCAGGCCCTGTGGAGGCTTCACCAGCCCATTCTTTCAGTCAGGATTACAGACTTCCACAAGATTCTTTGATTTACCAGAATGACAACCGAGCAGCAACTTACAGTCCTGGCTCAGCCCGTAGCATTACAAGTCGCCTGACTATGGACAGCAGTTCCATCTCCAGTTGTGCTTCTGTGGGAGAGGAACAACGTTGCTTAGCCTCCAAAGGACAGAACTATGTCATTCCAGAAGAAGCCCAGCATGACCCTGGAAAAGAGCTGGACAAGGAATTCTGCTTCATGGACGAAGAAGATGATGAAATAAGGGTGTAAGAAAGGTGACTGGAGCCAAAAGTTTCATTTGTCTCAAGTAGAAGAATGACTTGCAGCTGATTCTCAAATAAAAGGTGTTGTTGAAAAAGTTGTTAAATGATTCTGCCAGTTTTCTTAATCTTCAGTTTTCATCACCATTGTTCCTTTCTGCAGGCTGCTAGAGAAAGAGGATTTTGGTTTTGTTTTCTTGTTGCAGGGTGGTTTGGAGATGCGGGACAAGGTTCGAGCTTGAAAATGATGTTTAAATGGATTCTTTATATTTAAATTACTTTATTTCAATGATGCTGGAATGACCTGTAGGAAATTGCACAAGGATATTTGGAAAAAAGCATTATTTCAAGGAAGGAGCTCCATTATAATGGAACGTTAAAAACAGAACAGATTTTGGTTATGTTCAAAGCAATATAAACCAGAACATTAGTTCAAAAAGCACTAGTTTCTCTATTAATATATTTTTTCCTTTTACATTTGTACTACTAGACATACCTTCCCCTATTTCCCAGGAGAATACTATTCTGGACCTGATACACCATTGAAGGACATTATAACTATTTGCTGAGAGCCAACCACATAGGAGTTTGGATAACCAGACCCTATAATTCTACACGTTTGGATGCTGACAGTTCTTAACCTGTGGGAAGCTCTACAAACCTTAATATCTAGGCTAGACATTTCATATTCTTTTTTCAAAATCAAACGGACATGGGCAGGGGAGGGACATACAACTGTTACCTTTGCACTGAGACCTCTTCAGTTCTATTGGGAGAGGTGCAAAATGAAAATAGTAAAAATGTTAGATTCCTTGAAGCAGATAGTTTGTACTTTTCACGCCCCTAAAGTGTGTTGCCTGTGATGATGAAAATGTGGATGTTTCTTTGTAGTGGAGTATTTCTGAAGATGTTTTGCCTATGTAAGACTGTTCAGACTTTTCTGGTGAGAGAGGATCTCCAGGAATTGTTGGGATCAACCTAGTGCCCTATATCCCTACAAGGAAGTCAGAATTTCTCCATGCCTATGCTCTCTTGAGCTCTTCCTTTGGAGAATAAGCAGCAGCATGTCCTGAGAGACATCTGTGTCGCAAGGGGAAGAACCATTGCATTAATGCTGGAGGAGTGTGGCTTATTTGCACGTCTACAGATGTACATGGCAAGTCCCAGAAGCAGCCTAACCTAATCAAGCTTTGTCCTTTCTTAGTTGAGACTCTAGTGTCAGGAAGGCTGACCGAAGCACAAAGGGCTTGTCGCTCCCCATTTAATGGAGAGGCTGCATTGCTCAATTCCTCCTTTCATATTGTTTCCATAGGGCCCTCTGTATACTTGAGGGGGTTCCTGCCCTGCCTATTCTGTCTTTCCCCGACTTTTTTTGGCCTGACTTTACCTTTTCTTGGGCATTAAACACTACCTTTTCCTTTGTCCCACTCCCTGTCAGTTTAACTTTTTTAAATGTTGTGTATTAAATCTACCCCCCTCTGGGAAACTGCCATCCTTTGGGTTGTGACTTTGTTGCATGTGTACAGGTGATTGTTTAATGCATCTGATGGAGGACTTTTAAAAATGGAAGTGCATTTGTTTTTAAGATTTAAATAAATTAAAACATGGTAGAAAGAATTACTTTAACCTGTGTGGCAGTTTGTTTTTATTTGTTGTGTTTGTTTTTCGGAGGGAGGAGCTGGAGGCAAAACATTTAATTATATAAGTAAGTTATTATTAGGTCATTTAGAATTGCAAACTCCTTAACAGTATGGACTCTTTACCTTCTTATGTCCCAGTTTAACTGCAGTGTGCATTTTATCTTTGACTTCTGCATGTGTATTGGGCCAGGGCATACCTGTCAAGTTTTGAATTTGAAAATAAGGGAAATTTCCCGGCCAAAACTGGAAACTTGACAGCTATGCTTATCCAGTGGTGGCATTAGGGCATTGCAATCTAACTAATACGGGAGGACGGCAGGAAAGAGGGTAAAATACGGGAGTTTCCCAGCCAAAACGGGAGACCTGACAGATATGATCCAGGGCAGCAACAACACCTATATAACCTTTTTCCTTCCTTGAATTACCATACAGGCCTGTGATGCTGATTTTACCTTTTGCAGTGTAAATTACATACATAATTGCCTCTTCTTTCATCATCATCGTCTTCTGTTCTCATTGTGCCTGTCTATCACTTTGGTCTGAACAATTATTTCTGCAGCCAAACATGCAGCACGGGAGAAAAAAGAACATTCAGATTGATTGTACAATGCCTTTGAAATTGGAAGCTGTAACCAGACACAGCATTCAGTCTCACAGCAGTATGGGCTTAAGTTTCTCTATTGCAGAGGAACAACAGCAATTTCTTGTGGCCCCAACCAATGATTGGGAATAATGAGAATTGCTATCAAAAGCATGTAGAGGACCAGAACTATGGAAGGCTGCTCTTAGCAGTTTCATGCAAAGCTAAGAGTATTACCCTGCCCATAAGTGCAGAGGATACTCCATAGCCCTACACATAGAGATGTGCACATATGACCTACCAAAGCAAGCCCAGTTTGGAGGCCTCTCAAGAGTTAACTTCCAGTGTTTACAATTAAAAACCGTTTTTCTGTTCCTGCTAAGTATACCGTATATACTCAAGTATAAGCTGATTTTTTTGCACCAAAATGTTGAAAAAAGCAGACTTGGCTTATATTCAAGTCTTCTGCTCTATTTTCCTGGCTGCGTGGAAGATCTGCGACAAACTTTTGTGTAGAAGTGATCCGGGCAGCTGAAGAGCCGACCTTGATCATTTCTACAGTGGCCAAAATGCCCTCCTAGCACCTGCGGCACTTATCAGGCTCTCCTGTGCCTCTCCTGTTAGAAATGGATAATCTTGGACCAAAATGAAAATGCCAGTCATACAAGGCTAGTTTATTTTGATTATTGAAATTCACAAGTACAGGGGTAGCCAAACTTTTTGGGCCACAGGCCAGTCACATAGTTCCTCCCACAAGAAGCGGAAGTAAAATGCACATGCACAAAACGCTGCCATAAATGCAACCGTGGCTGTCATAAACACGTTTACAACAGTCACGGGTGCATTTATGACAGTGTTTTGTGCATGCGCTGGCACATTCTACTTCCTCTTCCAGGAGTGGTGAGGCTGGGCTTGGCCGGATGATTTGACGTTGCAGGCTGTAGTTTGGCCACTCCTGCACTATAGCTGCTGCATTTCCCACCCTAGGCTTATACTCGAATCAGTCAGTCCTGGTTTCTCAGGTAAAGTTAGTTATCTCGGCTTATTCGGATCAGCTTATACTCTGGAGTATTATACAGTGTAACAGGTCTCAAATAATGCATTGAGTAAGGAAGCAATGCCACTGTCCAAGAAAATGTAGCATAGCTACTTTCTTTTCAGAAACTATAGAACAGGGTTTCTCAACCTTGGACCCCCAGATGTTCTTGGACTTCAGTTCCCAGAAGCCCTGGTCAGCAGATGTGCTGACTTGGGCTTCTTGGAACTGAAGTCCAGGAACACCTGGGGACCCAAGGTTTAGAAACCCTGTTTTCTTCTGCCCAGGAGATGGGTTTACCTTGTACTGTACCTCTTTTAACCAAAGAGTTGCTCAAAAAAAGCTTTACACCCCCATGCTCTTGAAGTACCTATATCAATATGTGGACTTCACATCCTCTTGCAGCAAAATCTGTGACCACCTATCTAGATGCAAGTGGCATATCTAAACCTGCATCTTAGTCTCGTGACCTGCCTCTGTTCTATTGCTGACCTTATCTGCCTTGCTCACAAAGTTCCAGTTATTCCACAGTCTGCCTTGCTCCATAAAGAGGCTTTCAGCAATGCATGCCGCAGGCAGTACACAACACAAAGAAGAGAAGGTTGGTCTTTGTTGCTGACTGTTGTGTAACATTCTGTCCTCTTACGAAATACTTATCTGATTTCTGTGTCCCTCTCGGTGTTTCCCACTTGCCATATCTGTCTATCAGGTATGCCATGGATACTGGGAGGCTTTTTTCCCCAGTGGCAGACTCTAGTGGGGAAGTGGCTTTCCCTAGTGCTGCATGTCCACCTAAAGCAGGCAGTGCTGAGGTCTTATCCACATCTTAGCCATATACAAGAAAATGTTTCTATGTAAACAATACAATAGTGATAATATTTGGGTGCACATGAAGATAAATTGGGCTAACTCCTACAGAGCAATGCCAAAGAGAATCTAAGCCCTGCTTCCCCTCTTCCAGCATGCAAAACCCCCAGTTCCTTTTGTGCAAGCAAACACATAAGCAGACAATGCAAGATCTGTGAGCCACTACTCAATACAATAGAAATGCTAGCCTGGGACAGTGATCCATTGTTCAGCAAAAGAAACAACAACCCATGGCAGCTGGCTGAGGGAGGCCCTTCTCAGCTGAATGGCAAGTTCAGCCCTCTGTTCCTTAAACAGCCAGTGTTGTGGGTTGTCCTGATGTGGCCAGATACGCGATTATTTGAATGTTAAAAAGTTTCCAGAAGCAAAAAAAAAGCTATGGATTGCAGGCAGGGTGGCAGTTGTAAATGTTGAGGTCATGTACAAACACCCACATGGAAAGTGATGACCATGCAAAAGGCCTGTAAACAGTGTCCCGGTTTGGAATAAATGGATGCAACTTAAACTCTGGTTTTGAATTCCTACAACCAATCCACTGGGAGTCAACAGGGACACTCTCTAATTTGCAGACTTCATTAACTGCTCCCAGCTGTCAAAATGTGTGCTTGACACAGTCTTCAATACCTATATTTATGGAGATGGCTGTAGAATGTACTGCAAGAACAGGCTGGGCTGTTGTCAAGAAGTGCAAGAGGCAAGGCTATTCACAATTCATCCCACCCACCATCATTTCACTATGGGTGGGGGGTCTTTCATGGACATCACTAGGGGCCAAGAACAAGCTGTGGCTGTGAATCTCATGCTTTGCCTATGTGAATGCCATGATCCACCCACCCACCCCAGGTTATTGTCACTATTGGAATAACCTTTCTTTTTAAAGGAAAACCTGAGGGAGGTTACGGCAACCTGGACTTCTGCCTCCAGTGGTGGTGAAACAGGTCTGTGTACACATGACAAGAGTACGTTCGAACAAGACACTTTGAGGCTGTTTCCACCAACCACATGTAGGAGGAGTTTGAAAATAAACAGTTTATGGACTGGGATATTTGTTACCGACAAAGAGGCTTGTGCTGTACCTTGAAGCAGGGATGTGCAAAGTGCAGCCCACAGGAGCCTGCCCACACCTACCAAAGAAAAATAGTTTGAAAGAAAAGCTTTAAAAGTTTACTTGTGCTCTATAAGGGCTTGGCTAGCAGTTGTACCATATTTTAAGCCTCTCATTTAAATTTTTGAAAAAGAGGCTAGGAAAGGTCATAAAAGGTTTCTCTCAGTTAAAAAGTCCAAGCAAAAAGAATTTTGGGGTGGTGCTGTGGTGAGTGCGGGTCAGCGTCCATGCGCTTGTGCACGTACACATGGCATCTGAAACTGTCCAGTTCTGCTTTAAAGACTAGCAAGTTTTTGTTTGGCATTGGCCGTCATCGTCCGATGCATCATGAGATGTAAAACTTCCTAGTCTTTAAGGTGCCACAAAACACTTTGTCTTTGGAGCAATGAACAGATTCCGTTTGCTACTCTCCATGTTTGTTCATTCCTGAGGAATCTACCCAAGGTGGCTGTTTTTCTTGGATATGTTCATAGCCCTCTCAGACCTGGAAAGGGGGGGACTTGGATGATGGTCGATAGTGAGGGGAATGCCTGAGGAAGGATTCCTCCACGGGAGAAGAACTGTAATTGCGATCTTCTTAGGCACCTGTCCTCTTCAGTTGCTGATTTGGCAGCATCAGTGTACTGCAGGTTGACAGAGCAGAAAGCTTGCTATGGGCTTGCTGAGCAGGCAATTTGTGAGAGCCATGGATTCTGCTCTGAATAGTAAAAAGAAGGGGGAACCGTTGCTGTTTCAGACCCCATCAAGGGCATCGGGAATCATTAGTGCTGAATACTCAGCGCGCAAAGCACAATGAATTGTTTCTTGAAAAATTGGGAAGAGTCGGGTTAATTTTTCAGGAACACTGACTTTCCTCAATCTGTGATGTTTGGTGTGTGGATAATGTGGATCAAGAAAACCTTCCAAATTTCAGGTACATTCAAGGCCATATGAAACACTGTAAGTCCCACTTCTGTGGGAAGGTAACAGCGTTCCGTGCACTCTGGTCTCTAGTCATGCCTGCCACATGAGCACGGAAATGTCTACAGATGCAGACAGCGCTGGCTCTTCAGCTTTGAAACAGAGAAGAGCACTGAACCTTAGAGTCAGATACGACTGGCTTTTGAGCAAGGGAAACCTTTACGTTTAAGTCTCACTGATTTTAAAGGAGACACACATGTACACCATTAATCCAGTGAGCTCAGTGGGACATTGAAATGGCCTTCATTTGATCAATGTTTTGCTCTTTGATGTGAACAGAACTACTGTATGTAACACACCTATTTTCCTACCAACCTAGCAGTTCGAAAGCAATAAATTGCAAGTAGATAAATAGGGACCACTTTGGTGGGAAGATAACGGCGTTCCGTGTGCTTTGGTGTCTAGTCATGCCTGCCACATGACCACGGAAACGTCTGCAGAAGCAGACAACGCTGGCTCTTCAGCTTTGAAACACAGATGAGCACTGAACCCTAGAGTCAGATATGACTGGCTTTCAAGCAAGGGAAACCTTTACCTTTTACTAACACATCTATCTGAATGCCTAACTATGTAGGTGAAGAAACAGGTTTCAATGATGAGCTGCTAAAGGGTGCAGAAATGAGAAGGTAGCTTTGAGACTGTGTTTCTGTTCTTTTTATTTTCTTATTTAGTCCAGTTATAAAATTTGGGCTGATTTAAGAAACGTAGGGAGTTGGGACAGTATGCAAACATTTATTGGGGGGAGGGGTACAGGATTCCTCTTTTCTGGTCCTGAAAGCCTCTCAGAGACCTACCTCATTTCTGCAGTCTTTAACAGATCAAGCCCTCCCCACATCCTTGGAAACTATCTTCCTATGCATAAAAGTTAGGCATTTTCCTATTGCTCACAATAAAACCCTGAAGTATTAAACCCAAGATGACTCTGGAATGCTGTACTTTGAGCTGAGATATCTTGAAATCTATAGTCAACTAAATATTTTTAGTAAATCTCTGAGAGCTAGACAGATATTACTGGAGCCAAAACTGTGGGCACTTAAGATATTTTCCACCCTTTGATAGATTTTGACTTGCGGATAACTGGGTTGCATCAAGATGAAGGTGCACTAAAGTCCCATTGATTTGCAGGTGAAAGTCACACTGAATCAAACCACTTGTCAATGGGTGATTGATTATATTCAAGAGAAGCTTGGTTTAAGCATCACAGCATGTTGGGCATAGACAATGGGCGCTAGAATCTGTATGCAGCTGAGAGGATCACCTTTACATCAACTCTTGTTTGTAACCTTTTTATGTTGTGTGTTTATTTTTCAGGCATAACCTCTACTTTTGCTCCCAGTTGGCCTATATTTTATAGCCATTGTTCAAGGGAAAATTGGGGAAAGAGTGCCACCTGCAGTTCATAGTGGTGAACTGTATTTTGAGTTCCTTTCAGAGATCTTTCCCAGGGGATCATTCTTTCCAAGTACAGTGATAACTCATACAACGTCCAAACTTGGTTCCACAAGTTTGGACTTTATACGGATTTGGACTTTGTATGAGGCATGCAAAATCCTAGCCACGATGCCTCATACAACGTCCAAATCCTTGCCGCGATGCCTCGTACAATGTCGTTTCCATAGAGATACATTGTACTGTAATAGCACAGACTTCAGGGCAAAGTCAAGAAAACAGTCAGGAAACTGACAGAACTTTAAGAAATCATTGTCTAAAGGCTAAAAACATTATAAAAACATGTTAAACAACCCTGATTGTCCAAGAACCTGAAGAATGCTACAAAAATCTCAGGAATGCTTCTAAAAATTCTGAAAAAAATTCAAAAAAATCCAAAATCACGCTCAAAACCACTCCTAAACACTCTTCGCCCCATGCAAAACCCACAAGAGCAATTCACGCATGGGTCCTGCCTTCTATACTCCCCAGGCACAATGCAACCTGGGAAAAAACCCCAATGGCTCATACAAAGTCGCAGCGACTTTGTATGAGGCAACTTTTTTCAAGGAATTAGGCGATGTTGTATGAATTCGATGTTGTACAAAGCGGACTTTGTATGAGGTATTACTGTAGTCATTCCTGCTGAAGACCAGCAGACAAGTCCTGCAGCATTATAAAAATCCCTCCAACAAAATAATTTGCTTGATGCTTCCTGTGCCAGACAAGCCAAACCCATTGAAGCGGCAACACCAGTCAGTTGATTGGCAGCATTTCAAAAGAGAGAGAAAGAACTTAAGTTTTAATAAGGTGCCATTTTCCCTATCAAATTGTGCATCAATAATCTGTAAACAATAATCTGTTGTATAAAATGCCTTTCAGGAGTCAGGGGGGAAACCAAGGGAGAGATTATGCAGATAATTGAATCTCTCTGTCGTTTCTCTGCAAATAATTATGCAAACAACCTAAAAAAATGATGCTACTTTTAATTCCAAATCAGAGGAAAATCTGGCTTTCAGATCTTTTGGACCCGAGCTCCCATAATCTCTTATCATGGGTCATAACGAGTTAGGTTGATGGCTGTAACAAGCCAAAGCATCTGGATGAATGGACAAGCAACCCAAGGGGTGCTTCTGACCAATAGGCTAGTTTTTGAGCTAGCTTTTCTTCATTCAGCATGAAAAGTAGTTCAGAGACTGAGGATGCAGTCCTTGAGACATCTACTAGGAGCCTCATCTTCAAGCAGGATTTCAACACAGATCTGCATAAAGTAGCTCTGCCAATGTAATTAAGAGTCCCTTCTTCCATCTAGAATCCTGTTTCTTTTTAAATACTTCAGTTAGTAGTACACAACAGAGATACTTATGGGGCTCATTCCCAAGACTGGGATGGAAACTCATTCTCCAGAAGTAGAATATATATGCAGACTCCCTTGCTATCATACGTCTTTGGGGTTCTCAACCTTTTCAAGCCAGGGACCGGGACACGCTCTCTCAGTCAGCTTTGAGGGCCGGATGGCCATTTTGACCTGCCTGCATAATGGGAGTGGCCATTTTGTTCCAAAAGCTTCAAAGGGATGGCCATTTTGTTTTTTGAATGCCCTTTGAGAGGGGGGCACATGAAATGGCACTGTGGCACTAAATTGCATGATTTTATTGAATTTTTTTTTATCCTTAGGGGGAGCATATGTACTAAAGCCTAATTCTTGGTGTGTTTGCACACTTGGCCAATAAAGGATTCTATTCTATTCTATCCAGCCTGCGGGCCTTAGGTTGGGAACCCCTGTTCTAGTATTTACAAATCAAAACCCCACTGTTCTTTGTGCATTAGATGTATTATTTCAGCCTTCAGATGTTTGGTCATTATCCAATAATTTGTGTTAGAAACAAAACCAATTGACTTAAGAACATAAGAACAGCCTTGCTGGAAGAGGCCACAGGAGCCCATCCAGTCCAGCATTCTGTCTCACACAGTGGCTCACCATTTCCTTCAGGGGATTATTCCCAAGCAGATGCCTTCACCTGCTTAGGATTCCCTGGAAATGGCATTGAGCACACCTGTCAAGTTTTGGGAAATTTCTGTCAAATGAGGGAAATTTCCCAGCCAAAACGGGAAACTGGACAGCTATGCTTATCCTATGCTGGCCTCCAGCGTAACTCCAGTCTAATTGCAGTCTAATACAGGATGATGGTGAGAAAGAGTGTAAAATACGGGGGTTTGACAGAAATTTCCCGAAACTTGACAGGTATGGCATTGAGAGATATCCTACCTATCTCTCCAACCCTGAGGTTGTCCTTAGGTATCCATAATTATAGCCATTGATACCCTTGTCCTCCATGAACTTGTCTAATCCTTTCTTAAAGCTGTCAAGACTGACAGCTGTCACCACTTCTTCTGGCAGGGAGTTCCATAGACCAGTAATCCTCTGGGTGAAAAAGTACTTTCTCTTATTTGTTTGAGAACTAGTACCCAAAAGTTTCATGGAGTGTCCCCTAGTTCTAGTGTAATGCGATAGGGAAAAGTTTTTCCTTATCTACTTTGTCCACACTGTGCATGATTTTATAAACTTCAATCAGGTCACCTCTTAGACGCCGTCGTTCAAGAGTGAAGAGGCCCAACCGTTGCAGCCTCAGATGGTAAGGAAGGTGTTCCAGTCCCTTAATCATTCTGGTTGCCCTCCTCTGCACTTTTTCCAGCTCCATAATATCCTTCTGGAGGTATGGCGACCAGAACTGTACACAGTATTCCAGATGGGGCCTCACCATAGATTTATAAAGAGGCAAAATGACACTTGCTGACTTATTTTCTATACCCTTCCTAATGATCCCTAGCATTGAGTTTGCTTTTTTCACTGCTGAGGCACACTGGGTTGACACCTTCATTGAGTTGTCCACCAGGACACCAAGGTCCCTTTCCTGGTTTGTCGCAGAGAGTTCAGATCCCATCAGTTTATAAATGTAATTGGGGTTCTTTGCCCCAACATGCATCACTCTGCACTTACTAATGTTGAAACTCATTTGCCACTGTTTTGCCCACTCCCCCAGTGTCAAGAGATCCCTCTGGAGCTCCTCACAATCTCTCACAGTTTTCACTACCCTGTATAATTTAGTGTCGTCAGCAAATTTGGCTACCTTGCTTTTTACTCCTACCTCTAGATCATGTATGAAGAGGTTGAAAAGCAGGGGTCCCAGTACTGAACCTTGGGGGACCCCACTCTTTACTTCCCTCCACTTGGAGAAGTGTCCATTTAGTGCTACCCTCTGTTTCCTGTCCCTTAGCCAGTTGCTGATCCAGGACAAGACCTGTCCCTTTATTCCATGACTGGTAAGTTTATTCAAGAGCCTTTGCTGTGGGACCTTGTCAAAAGCCTTCTGAAAGTCTAGATAAACAATGTCAACTGGATCCCCCTTATCCACATGCTTGTTGACACTCTCAAAAAATTCCAACAGATTAGTGAGGCATGATTTGCTCTTGCAGGAGAGGTAGCCTTCTCTTCTATGTGCCTATTAATTCTATCTTTTAGGATGGTTTCCATCACTTTACCTGGGACACATGTCAAACTGACAGGTCGGTAATTTCCTGGATCACTCCTGGATCCTTTTTTGAAAATTGGTATTACATTCGCGACCTTCCAGTCATCAGGCACAAAGCCTGATTTGAGGGAAAGATTATATATTTTGGCTAGGAGATCAGCAATTTCATCTTGAAGTTCCCTGAGAACTCGTGGATGGATGCCATCTGGTCCTGGTGATTTGTTAGTGTTTAGTTTAACAAGACATGCAAGGACCTCCTCCCTGGTTATTTCTATCTGGCTTAATTCTTCGGTTTCCCTCCCTACGAAGATAGGCTCTGTTTTGGGCATGTGGTCTCTGTCTTCTTCAGTGAATACTGAAGCAAAGAATTCATTGAGTCTCTCTGCAATCTCTGTTTCCTCTTTAATAACCCCTTGCCTTCCATTGTCATCTAATGGTCCAATGGCCTTCCTAGTTGGGTTCTTACTTCTAATGTACTTAAAGAAGTCTTTGTTATTTCTCTGAGTATTTTTAGCTATACGCTCCTCAAAGTCTTGCTTTGCTTTCCTGATTGTTGCCTTGCATTTGTTCTGCCAGAATTTATGTTTCTGCCTGCTGTCTTCATTCGGACAAGCCTTCCATCTTCTAAATGAGCTTTTCTTGCTTTTGATCACTTCCCGGACAGCTCCTGTAAGCCACATCGGAGTCCTCTTGGACCTGGCAGTGGCCTTTTTCCTTTTGGGTATGCATTCCAATTGGGCCTCTGTTATTGTTTTTGTAAACAGCCTCCATGCCTCTTGGAGTGTTTGGACTCTCTCAATTTTCCCTTTCAGCTTCTTTTTCACTACTTTCCTCATCTTTGGGAAATTTCCTTTTTGAAAATTTAAGGTCTCTGTGTTAGACTTATTGGTAATGAGCTGATATCTGGAGGTATATTGCTTAATGAGGAGGACAAGATGGCAGACCACATCAAGTTACATAGAGTGGGAAAATCCCACTAGACTTTGGAGCTCTCACAAGAGATCTTTTCATATTGGTAAGTGGGCAGTAGAATGACAGATAAGAGGACTAAAGATATCTCTTGTACCTCTCCAAGGCCATGACAGCAATGATGTGGAGTGGGCACAGAGGGAGCATCAGACCAGATACTTTTTTTAATTAGTTTGGTGTATACTGTATACCACCCATCAAGTGTGTATCCACTACTATTGAGAGGTTTATACAATAAAACAGAATCCTCCTGCCAAGCCCAGTCCACCAACAATAAATAGGCTGACCAGAAAATAAAAATTTTATTAATAAAAATTGACAAGAAATCCTCATAGCAATGATTAGTTGAACAAAACTAAAGCTTGCCAAAAACAATAGCAGGGCAAGATGCTACCAAAAGCATCTCTACAGAGTACTGTATAGTTTTGACCAATTTCCAAAACAAATGGATGGAGAAAGCCTAGCACTCATGTAATACGAATGGGCTCCATAAGGATGGGGCTACCACCAAGAAGTCTATTTTCTCATTAACATTTTATGAGCCTCCCTTGGAGTGGGCAACCATAAGACCAAGACCTGGGAGGATCGAGTGGTATGGTTGGCATTCCTCTGAAAGAGACATTCCAATAGGGAATGAGGCCCCAAACTGCTTAGGGCAGGGGTCACCAACCTTTTTAAGTCAGGGGCCGGGTCATGCTCCCTCAGACAGTTGAGGGGACTGGACTGGCGGTTCCCTCCCCCCTGCCATTTACGGCTACCATAAAATGTTCTCTGGCTGTCGTAAATGCATTTACAGCTGCCGTAAATGCGTTTACAACAGCTGTAAAAGGAGTACGCTGCCAATTCTGGTGGCAGCACCTGGAGCGAGGGTGTGAGCCAGATGATTTGGCACCACAGGCCGGATCCAGCCCATGGGCTACAGGTTCACGACCTCTGGTTTAGGGTTTTATATGTCATAACCAGCAACGTGATATGACAAGTATGGTAAGAGTATGTGTTTGCTTGGCTATACAGTATTTGAGCCTGAGGGAGACAATTCTGTTCGCTAGAGGACTATTGAAACAAGCGAGCAGGCAAAAGCTTTGGAAGATGAGATCTGCATAAGCTCCTGGTCCGATGAATAAAATCAACAAAGATTGTGGGGTTTTCCTCTGCAAAAGCAGAGCTTGTTGTCTGGAGATGATGGGAGTTTTAGGTCACAAAAGCAAGCTTTCAATGCACTGCTGGAGAATGCAACATTTAACCTTTTTTTCTCTCTGATTATCTTCGCCTAAAACGTTTGGGAACTGAGTTTGCCACACATTTTTGGTAACCAGCCACATGGGCATGTTGCTGCAGTGTCGCTTATTTGACCAAACCTTCGTAAATCAAGAATGGTTTTCCTCCCTACTCCATCCATGATAGGCTGCCAGTCAAGCAAAGTCAACCATACATGCTTACTAAGGCGGGAGATCATTTTCCAACTCTTCCGTCCCACATCCAGATTCAACTCCCCATCTCTTTTGCCAGGACCAGGTCACTGCAACTAACTGTAGGCAAGGTTTTCTCATTCTAGTACAGTAAATGACCAGGCTTTGAAAGGGAATTATTTTTGCTGTTTAGATTATTCCTACATCTCTGGAACAACTGCAGAAATTTTGATCACATTTTAACTAAGATGTTATCATGAGACATCAAGTTATATGTAAGTTGCAGAAACTCTTAATACGTATTTCAAGATACAGTATCTGATATATTTAAGGAGTGGTTTACCAAGTGGTTAATACACTGAACTCAACAACTGGAAGGTCGGATGTCTATTCCCAATTACTGCACGATGGAGTGAACTCCTGGCTCTGTCCCAGCTCCTGCCAACCTAGCAGCTTGGAAGCCAGAAATTGCAAGTAGATAAATAGGGACCACTTCAGTCGGAAGGTAAACAGTGTTCCATGCCCTCTGGTGTTCAGGCATGTCTGCCACGGGTCCATGGAAACGTCTGAGATGCTATAAACAGAGATGAGCACTGAACCCTAGAGTCGGATATGACTGGCTTTCGAGCAAGGGCGATCTTACTAGCATCACCCTCCTCTCCAGTGAGTTTCTATAGCCAAGCAGGACTATAAACAGAGTTCTTTCTTCTGGGAGCACCCTGAGACTATGCACCTTGCCCATTGGCTACATAGGCTGGTTCTTCTGCCTGGAAACCCAGAGAAAAGCCAGCCTGTATGGCCTTGAGTAAGCTGCACAATTGCAAGGCATCCCTATAGGAAGGGATTGGTAAACCACTTTTGCATATTCTCTACCTGGACAACCCTGAAGTCACCATAAGTCAAAACTGACTTGATAACACACTGTTCTTCCTTCATCCTAGTGTGCCACTCTTATCAACTACACCACAATATATCTCATGATCAAGGTAGTCAAGATTTAAGTAGAATCTTTTTTTTTACCTTCCCTCACAATTTTGTAAATTCTTTGGCATCATTGGAAGCAAGTCCTTGATCTCTGGAGGGACACACAGCATCAGGACAGAAGCATCAAGATAGAGGGCAAAATGGCTTGCTTGGGCTAAAACCTTTCCAGAGCATATACTTGAGATGTCAGTGTCCTATAACTCAGATCCAGGAGGGGAAGGAATTAATTTGAAGTCGTTTGGACACTGTGTTGTAACACAGCTGGGTGAATCGGGTCCATAGAGAGGAGACACTATATGGTGGAAGAATGAAAGGAAGGCAGTAGAAAGGCTAGAAGTAACAACAGTACTGTATATTAATGTTGCTCCTGAATTTAGGGTGTCTTTTTCTAAAACGTAGTTCCCTATTTTTAAACTGGAAATAATTAACTTTGCTGGGCATGAGAAAATACAAATTAATACTGTTGTAGAAATGTTAGGCAGAGTTATTACTGTTTTGGAGAACTTTGTGAAAGATCACAACTGATTAGATTCAGAACAATCCAAGAAGGTGGATGGAATGAGTAAAAGCACTCTCTCCTACCCATGCACAATAGTATGATGTCGTATTCTTCCCCCACCTCTCCCATTTTGCCTCTAGGGTGGCGACTGAAGCTAGCTGTCCTCCTTCAGGTGGGATGACTCCCCCAGGGGCTTAGTGGTTAAGGCGCTGAGCTGGAGACTGGAAGGTCATGTTTCAATACCTGAGAGCTGCACTTGGGCATCCCCTAAAAACCCTTTCAACCCAGAGTAATCTCTGACACGGAATAATTATTAGGTGGGACGGTTATGTACATAAAAACTAATTTCAGAGGCATTTGTAAAAGATGTTATGTTTTACTAATAGAACACTGTCAGTAAACTTCTCAAACAAAGGCAATCTAATTCACTATGGGTCTGAGGTTTTTGCAACTACTGAGTTCTAATTTGAAAAATAAATTACTTGTGTCCAAAAGAGACGGGCCTGATTTAAATCAGGGATTCTCCTTTGTCTGCAGAAGCAAGGCTCTACACAATGGGCATCTGAGCTACTTTAATGGTATGGATTTCTTCCCCCAGAAGTGGAATAGCATGTTATTGACGTTACTTTTTCTTCGTTCTAGTACTTTAAAGACCATTACAGTAGTACTATTGATTGTTTGGGGATATCTGTTCAACACACATTAGCTGAATGCATTCCATCTTCAAACATGTTGCACAAGCTCTATGAAGACAAGAGCAGGGCAATGGTCCTCTGAAAACTTATGTATATCCTACAGTGCTTAAACTTTTAAAGCAACATAACTATACAGTATACAGTACGCTGCTCTTGTTAGCCTAATGGCTCGTAAGCAAACAGGAAGTGCTTCAGAGGTAGCCTTAATGTCAAGGTACAACAGGGTAGTAACTACCGCAAGTTACAGCTACAGTGGGTGGGTGGGAACACGTCCCTAGCTGTTCCCTCCAAGACCCTTCCCACAACCATTCTTGCCCTCTGGAGTCAATGATCTGATAGTGATGACACTACATGCTTGTTGGTCTGGGACAAGTGGCTATCCTGCAGTCGCTTTCTCCCAATGTATCACAAGTTTTTGGACTTCAATTCCCAGAAGCCTAAGTCAGTTCCCTAAAGCACTGATCAGCCAAAGTACTGACTTAGGCTTCTGGGAGTTGAAGTCCACCAGTGTTCTACAGAACATAGTTTGAGAAATGCTGGATTAGGCAAAGGCTAGTTTGAGGAGCTGGTGGTTTAGTGGCTAAGATGCTGAACTTGTTGACTGGAAGGTCAGCAGTTCGGAAGTTTGAGACCCGAGTGCTGCATGATAGAGTGAGCTCCTGTCATCTGTCACAGCTCCTGCCAACCTATTAGCAAAAAAGCAAGAAATTGCAAATAGATAAATAGGTAGTGCTTTGGGAAAGGTCTTTGAATGAGTAAGCAGGCAAAAAGATCACCGGCCTGGTTTATGCACTCTTGTGGGCTCTGCAGGGGAGCAGGCACTGCTGTGCTCACAACATGCATGCATGTGAGCAGCATGTAGGAAACCAGAGACATGGCAAGCAACTGGCAATGGAAGGCAGAACCCTGTGGCAGTGGTTAAGTTGCAGCAAAGGACACCCTTGCTCAAAAGCTAGTCGTGTCTGACTCTAGTGGGGTGGTGCTCATCCCCATTTACAGCCAAAGAGCCAGCACTGTCTGCGTCTGCAGATGTTTCTGTGGTCATATGGCAGGCATGACTAGATAATGGAACACACAGAACGCAGTTTCTTTCCTGCCGAAGCACTACCTATTTATCTATTTGCAATTTCTTGCTTTTTTGCTGCTAAGTTGGCAGCAGCTGACAGATGACAGGAGCTCACTCCATCATGCAGCACTCTGGTCTCAAACCTCCGACCCACTGACCTCCAGTCAACAAGTTCAGCATCTTAGCCACTAAACCATCAGCTCCTCAAACTAGCCTTTGCCTAATCCAGCATTTCTCAAACTATGTTCTGCAGAACACTGGTGAACTTCAACTCCCAGAAGCCTAAATCAGTACTTTGGCTGATCAGTACTTTAGGGAACTGACTTGGGCTTCTGGGAATTAAAGTCCAATGCTGGAATAGAAATGCTGGAATAGAAATGAAGTCTCAGGTTACACGCTGAACAGGCACTTGGATGAATTATATTCACTATAATTTGCACATTTCTACATATTTATTGGGTGTGAAAGGGCATCAGCCATAAAATAAAATTAATTAATTAAACGTAATCAGGTCAATTCTGACTTCCGGTAACTCTTAGGTTTTTCTAGGTATGAGGTACTTAGAGGTGCTCCTTCCGGTGACCCTCTGGAATGGCACAACCTACTCAGGGCTGTACAAGTGGGAGGGCCAGACATGCTCCACGTGGTCTGAACTAGTCCCACTCTTCGAGTGAGGATTCAAACTCCCACTCCCAGCCAAGCATTCCATCATGACACATTTTGTTTTGCTCTTTTAAATAGCAGTCAGTCACTATTTAAATTCACTTGGCGATACATAGATGCTGTTTATATTAAGTCAGAAAGTTAAGTCTCCGATTGCAACTCTGAATGTTGAAATAACTCATACTGTACTTTGTCACAATGGATCACTTTGCTCAAATACAAGAGAAACGTCAAGTAGGATGCCTGCAGCAGTCTTCACTAGGCCCCATTTTCTCTGAGGACAGGCCAATGACAAGAATGGCATTCAGCCTTCAGATGATCCGCCTTCCATAGAATTTTCCTGTCCTCTTCAGTGGTATTTCCGCCAACGACTGTGTTCTTTTGTAAGAGAGAGAGGAAAGAAACAGAGTCCTAACTACTATACCTGTTGAATGTATGAATGCAACACAACCCTCTAGCTTAATAATTAAGGTGACTATTTAATACAGGAGTTCTCAACCTTTAAAAACCGGGGGCTGGGTCACACTCCCTCAGACAGCTTCAGGGACCGGATGGCCATTTTGCCCTTCTTCAACCACATGGCACTTCCAGGTGTGGTGGAGGTGGTTGGGGGGGCACATGAAATGGTGCTGTGGGCCGCATCTGCCCCATGGACCGCAGGTTGAGAATCCCTGATTTAATACCTCAGGCACTTCCATTCTTATGATGGATTTACCTGGGACTAAGTCCCATCAAAAGCAAGCACATTTTAAATCCCGAACAAACATTCATAAGACTGATTGCACTGTTTATTGTTATGTCCCAACAAGTCAGAATCAATTTACAGCAACCTTTCAAAGTAAATATATATTTAAGGAGTTTTGCCAGCTCCACTCCCTCAATGAACTTTCATGGCTAAGCATGGATTCGCACCCAGGCCACCTGAAATCTAGTCTATC
The DNA here is from genome assembly GCA_035047305.1 of Bradypodion pumilum. Lineage (NCBI taxonomy): Eukaryota > Metazoa > Chordata > Lepidosauria > Squamata > Chamaeleonidae > Bradypodion > Bradypodion pumilum. Next base: position 276,415,380 of record JAWDJD010000002.1, on the reverse strand, counting down.
ACTCTGCACCATAGGAATTATATTAATAGTCACATGTTCTACTCATCTACAAAAGTATTTCCAGAACTAGCTCTATTGCCCCTATATCTTTTGTGATTTGACACACAAAAAGAGTTTGGTTGCTACAGATCAGAAATGGAGACAGTCTTGAACTGCAACTCCTATCATCGTTCTGTGTTGGCTGTACTGGCTAGGGATGAAGGGAACCAAATCCAGAAGACCATACATTTTCCACCCTAGCTCTAAGTTAATTAATTCAAGGCCCTAATTAATTCAGCTCACTAAGACCTTTATCATCTTATCCTGTTATCAAACCACAGAAGAAGAAAAATACCCACTTCACCACCCTTCACTTCCTCCTTATAGCAGCCTTCATATAAAAGTGCTTCCTCAGGATGCCCAAAGGGATTTGTGCCTAATCCTAACTCTCTGTATCTGGGAAATGCAGGGAGTTAGAATCTCTAATTTGGATTACACTGTAGAAGGGTAAGCACTTACTGTTTTACAAGCGTATACATTTAAATCAATTTCTTTTATCTTGAGAGGTGATATATTTTCAACTGTTGATCATTTTCATCAAATTGAATAGGCAAAAATAATCTAAGCTTTAAAGACACAGCATGTAGGTTTCTCAAGGAACACACATATATACACACACCCAAATACCATGAGGAACACATTGACTGGCATTCTGTTGTGCAATAATGCATAAAATAATTTTTAAAATGTTAACTTAGATTTCTTAACTTCCAACAATTTGCCCCTAAAAGGTACACACTCTAGGTAACTGCACAACTGAATTTTGGACATTATGTTTGGCAGCACATTCAGTAAAAGCCGGTACTACTGAAACATTCCCCCCAAAAAAATAAAAAATAAAAAATAATAATAATAGATAAAAGTCAAAGAAGCCTTACTGATGTGTTCATAGCTCCAGGCATAGTGGACGATATAGTAGCCTAAGAACAACATAGGAATTCCAGCCATCCTGCTCTTTTTCACATGGAGGTACTTGTTGTAGTAACTGTTGCAGGCTGTTTAAAAAGAAAGGAGTGGGGGGAGCACACAGGAGCAGTTTGATTATTCAGGTCATCTGCTCTGAGGGTCCTGATCCAGCCTTATTTTGACATAATAAAAAGGGTTGTTCAGCCAACCTCAACTCATGTGCCACCCTAGGGCTGCTATAACAATCCTTCTCCATCCCCATATCTCAAAGTTGGATAGAATGGAACACCTACGGATTTGCTCTCACCTTTGTATGTTGCTCCAAACATCCTTTTTGGAGACAAGTTGCGTGTGACTAGCCAGTCAGGCAAATCTTGAAGTCTTACATCCATTAGACATCTTTCTGCGAAGGGGGCTAGGAAACAGAATAGCTACATGTTTGTTTTGAGCTAGCTCACACATGCCGTGCCCTTCTTTGGGGACTGAAGGACAGTTTATTCATCCTCTCTGAAGGTAAAGACACTTCCCTGTGACGTTTTCAATGGCAGCTGAGTGGCTATTGCAGGACACACTGGACCTGCTTCTCCTGAAGAGATTGAATCAATCTGCTGTCAATTCCTCCAAGCTGGGTCTCCTCCAGATGTGCTGGCCTACAAATCACATCAAGCCCACCCAGTATAGTCACCGCTATACTGTGACTATATGTTGTAGTCCAACATATATAGACAGCGCCAGATTGAGAGATGCTGGTCTAAGCATTATTCCATTATTATACAATGGTGCTGGTCTTTTACCTTAGGCAAATGAGAGAGAAACTTAGGGCTAATGTTACATTGTTCACAAAACCACCTCCTCCAGACTGCCATCATCATCTATGTGACCTTCTCTGAACATCTTAAAAACCATTCCAAAGACCTTTTTGATCATGAATGCGTATAACACACACACATTCTCTCTCTCTCTCTCTCACACACACACACACACACACACATGCATCCCAACAATTTTGACAGGCAGAGCAATGACAATTAAACAGATATAAAACAGGTAAGATTCTGAGGTACAAAGCCAGAAGATATATTATCTTGCTGGAGGTGAAAGTGTGTATGTGTAGCAATGTAAGAACATGGAAAATAATTATACAGTATAAGAATGTTAATAAGTTTCGTGGGTGGAGGGACCACGTAGATATTGTTATGTATATGTTATTTATTTTTATTTTTGTTTGCAATTTGATTATATAAATTTTAAAAAAACAGGTAACGTCTGTAGCATATATTATACTGCTTAAAAGAGTATGTGGATAGTTAAAGGAAGAGTAATGCACATTAGTGTTGTTTAAACCAAATATCCATAACAAATCCAACAGAGATATTTGCCCTTTCAGATACAATTAAATGCATCTGAAAGCAGAAAAAAATATGTGTGAAGATGGCAGATTTTGATTGGATGGAACTGAGGATTACAAAAGCATTTCTGGGGAGAAGGAAGCAATTTGATTTCATAGGCTTGGCAATACTAGAGTTTTGGTATGTGGCTCTGAAGCTCAGAAGCTAAGGCCTGCTCTGGCAGATTATAACCAAACACAATAACCCAAAAATACTTTCTATAACCAAACACACTGGATAAGTGGGTACAGTATCTCGTTACAGCGTAAACCAGGCATAGTCAAGTATCACCATTTCAGGCTTTCAAAGTGACGAGATCAGGCGTGTTCAGGGTGGTATGGCAGTAGGTGCTTTCAAAGTGAAGTATGTAAGGAGTGGTTTTAGTAGTGCTGCATGCTCCCCACACATATACAAAATGTGTTTTCATGACCTGGTGGAAATTAAACCCAAGTGTCCTGTTTCCTAATTGATCACTCTTGTCCATTACACCATACTGGATACTACCCTATGGGTAGCACACCATAAGAACAGCCTTGCTGGAACAGGCCACAGCCCATCCAGTCCAACATTCTGTCTCACACAGTGGCTCATCATTTGCTTCAGGGTATTCCCAAGTAGATGCCTTCACCTGCTTAGGATTCCCTGGAAATGGCATTGGAAATGGCCTATCTCTCCAACCCGGAGGTTGTCCTTAGGTATCCATAATTATAGCTGTTGATACCCTTGTCCTCCATGAACTTGTCTAATCCTTTCTTAAAGCTGTCAAGACTGACAGCTGTCACCACTTCTTCTGGCAGGGAGTTCCATAGACCAGTGATCCTCTGGGTGAAAAAGTACTTTCTCTTATTTGTTTGAGAACTAGCACCCAAAAGTTTCATCGCGTGTCCCCTAGTTCTAGTATTATGCGATTGGGAAAACAGTTTTTCTTTATCTACTTTGTCCACACCGTGCATGATTTTATAAACTTTAATCAGGTCACCTCTTAGACTATAATCTTCTCACTTAGAGAACATTACCTTGCTGATCTTTACAAGGAAGAACTTGATCTTGTGGTATTGGTGTATCCCATGGAGGTTGTTTCCTTGAAAATAAACACTGATAATTCAGATACAACTCTGGAAACCACTCCAGTCCCAAAGAACTTTGCTGTGGGCCTCTATCAAGAGGTGAAAGTCGATGGCCAGCCGTTATTTCCAGTGTGTGGATTGAGGGTTGTCTCAAAGCCATTCCTGAGTTTTTATAGTCTAATGCCACAGTAGTCCAAGGGTGTAAAGAAATGTCCTTTTCCAACTTAGTCAAATAGCTATTCAATAGTTGTTTGTCTCCTTTTAATCTGAGACCTTCTGCAATGGAGGAGCAGATCTTTGACTTGGGAGTGCTACAAATAGGTGATTCTTTACAATACCCTTCTTCTTTGAAAAATAAAGCCTTTTCTTTGGTTCTGCTTTCTGCAACTACAGGCAGCATAACAGGAAGACTGGAGACGTTTGTACAGGTGTCCAAGACTGGTTCACCCAGTCTGCGTGCCTCAGTTGTGGTTCCTGTTCCTTCACCCAAAATGTTTCTGGCAAGCTCACGACCTAAAATGTTCTCCCCATCCATCTTCTCTGTAACTATAGTAACTTGTTGCCCATTTGCTAAGACAGTATCTTCAGTTCCTGGTGATAATTTCACACAGCCTATTTTATGGTCAGCGACAGCAACTTCATGTTGGACAGAGAAGTCCCTCTTCTTCCTCAAACAATGGTTTTCAACTGTAAGTTTTATTCTGTCGATTTCCTGAGGAACAGGTAGAAGATCCTGCACAGAAGAATCAAGTGCATTCTGCTTTGCTGCTGTGTCTTCACTTAGGCTCTGTTCAGAAAACCATTTCACTGACAGGCCAGGTAATTCTGAAGTGGATTTCCCATGCTGAATATTTGGTTCTAAAACAATGTAAGGTGCAATTGCTTCTCCATCAGAAGTAGGGGTTTTTCTGCTTTTACGTATTCTGGGCAACTTCACTGCACTGTTTGACTCAAAACCTATCTCCTCAGTTGGCTGTGGTTGAACATCTGAGGCCTTTGGGCTGCTGCTTGTTGTTCTGCGAGTCTTTACGGTGGCACACTTGATTTCTGTACCTTCAGTTCTGGGCCCCTTCCTGTATTTTTCTGTCCCATCTTTTGCCAATTCCTTTGAAGACATTGTTTTTTCTTCCATTTTGTCCCTTCCCACTTCAGGTTTGCTCTTTTTGTTCTCTTTTTTAGGAGCAGTTGCCTTGCTTTTGACCTGCCCTTTCTTTTTCTCAGTATTCAGCAATTTAGGCACAGCAGAACTGCTGCTCTTCTTGGTTGGAGTCAACCCTTCACTCAAGGACGCCATCTTACAGTAAGGCAGATGAGACTTCAGCCGTTTAAATGGTTTTTTGCAGTAGGGGCAGATTTCTACTCCTGGCTGGTTGGTGGACATTCTTTTCTCTGGAAAAGAAGATGACACCATAACCTGACAAAAATGTCCTTTCAAGAGTTCTCAGAAAGAATACTGTACAAGCAAACATCTGAATAGTTATGAAAAGGCCTCTGAACCTGAGCACAATCGTCACAATAGTTATGAATACTTTTAAGTTTTTACAAAAAAATCTACAACTGAATAAAATAAAACAATAAGATCAACTAAGAACTCATTAAAAGCCAAGATTATTCAACACCATAACAGATAGGATAATAATCAGGAGTCCCTGATTATATAGATAGATAGATATAGATAGAGAGAGAGAGAATTTTGGAGGGGGAAAATCACATTTCTCTGATGGGGGAAGCTTACAGATGGTGCCAATTCCCCAGGTGCCAAAACTTCTAGTTACAGCTGTAGCCTATCCAAATGTATAACATAAATAGATGCACAAATGTACATTTTTTTGGAATAGTAGCTGTGTTAGTCTGTGGTTCAGGCATATCAGAAAACAAAACAAAAAAACACACTGCAACACTTTAAAGACTAACTGCTATATTTTTTACTGTGAGCTTTCATGGATCAAGGCCACTTCTTCAGACCGAAGTGCTGCACTGTTTTTATTTTATTTTGTTTTCTGATATGCCCAAATGTACATTGTTTGGGAAACACTAAATGTATTTTTCCAAAAGTCATGTCATATTTTAAAATATGTTTTCTTTCCTTCTCTCTCTCTCTTTTTAATGTATGAAGGCCCTGTTTTAATTCCATACCTTTTTTTTAGTGTATGGCAATTCTGTACGACAGTGCGGAATTTACCTAATTAAGTGTTTTCCAGGACAAATGTGCACTGACAGAGCAATAGAACTTGCTCTGTTTTTTAAAGTTAGGCTGCTGTTACAAGACAGAAACACCAATTTCTATAAATCAGGCTGCCAACCTAGCAGTTCGAAAGCAAGAAATTGCAAGTAGATAAATAGGGACCACTTCGGTGGGAAGGTAACAGCGTTCCGTGCGCTCCGGTGTCTAGTCATGCCTGCCACATGACCACGGAAACGTCTGCAGAAGCAGACAGCGCTGGCTCTTCGGTTTAGAAACAGAGATGAGCACTGCACCCTAGAGTCGGATACGATTGGCTTTCGAGCAAGGGAAACCTTTACCTTTACCTAGGCAGAAATCTGCTCTGGTGACGCAGTGATTAAACTGCTGTACTACAGCCAAAACATTGGCAGTTTGATCCTGATGGGTACCAAAGTTGACTCATCCTTCCGAAATGGGTAAAATGAGTACAGTAAAACCCCTACTTATGTAAAAAGTCCATTCCTCAGGCTTTTGCTTAAATCGTTTTTTTATGTAACTCGAAGCAAACCCATAGGAAAAATGAATTTTTTATGTAAATCGAAGCAACCCATAGGGAAATGAATTTTTACATAACTCAAAGTAAAACTTTTATGTAACTTGAAGCAAATCCATAGGAAATTGTGTAAATCAGGACATGGTTTTAGCACAAAATCATGTAAGTCGAATTTTATGTAACTCAAGGCATATGTAAGTTGGGATTTTACTGTACTCAGCATGTTGTGGGTAAATGCTAATTACGCCCAGAGAGTGCATCAAGCTTTATGGGACGTTATATAAGCGTGATTGTTATGTTGTTGTTGTTGTTGTTGTTGTTGTTGTTGTTGTTGTTGTTGTTGTTGTTGTTGTTGTTGTTGTTGTTGTTGTTGTTGTTGTTGTTGTTGTTGTTGTTGTTGTTGTTGTTGTTGTTGTTGTTGTTGTTATTATTATTATTATTATTATTATTATTATTATTATTATTATTATTATTATTATTATTAGATATCTCCAAAAAAAAGAGGCTAACTTTTTTTTGGCAGCAAAATTAGTCTTGGGACAACTGAGGCATAAACTTTCCGGAACTACAGTTCCGGAACTAAATATATATATTTAGTAAAGGTTTCCTTTGCTCGAAAGCCAGTCGCATCCGACTCTAGGGTGCAGTGCTCATCTCTGTTTCAAAGCCGGAGAGCCAGCGCTGCCTGCTTCTGCAGACGTTTCCGTGGTCATGTGGCAGGCCTGACTAGACACCGGAGCGCACGGGAAGCTGTCACCTTCCCACCGAAGTGGTCCCTATTTATCTACTTGCAATTTCTTGCTTTCATGTTCAGGTTGCTGCTTCGCCACCGAAGTATGATGGAGGAAAATGGCTTCACTTTCTTTTTTTTCTGGCCACGCGGGTTCCTTACCTTTGGAAATTCAGTCCACACGGATACTAACCGGCGGGGCACGTCCCAATTCGCCCTCCCCTGCCCTGGCTCCCTGTTGATCTCCACTTAAGCCCTCCGCCTCCAGACTCCAGTTTTAGGAACCACTGACACACACATCGCCACCGACACCGGAATAAAGCTCCTGGTTGAAAGCGCACTGGGGCCCTTGTCACGTGATCCGGCCGGCCTGGGCGAGAGCGAAAGACAGAAGCAGAGATTGAAATCATGGCCTCTGAGTTATAAAACTTAACATTGCCTTGTAAATTGCTTGTGCGCTAGAAAGAAAATAAACGGTCCGGGGTTAGGATCTGCCTTGCAAAGGACAGTAAAGGTGCAAGTCTCCCTTGCTCGAAAGCCAGTCGTGTCCAACTCGGATTGCGATGCTTATTTCCGTTTACAGCCAAAGAGCCAGCGCTGTCTGCATTTGCAGACCTTTTCGTGGTCATGTGGCAGGCATAATTAGACAACAGAGTGCACTGAACGCTGTTGCTCTCTCACCTGTTTATCTACTTGAGAGTTCTTGCTTTCAAACGACTAAATTAGCAGGAGCTGGGACAGAGACGGGAACTCACTCTGTCGTGTCATGCAGCACTCGGGGTCTCGAACTGCCGAGTGCCGACCTTGCAATTGTCAAGCCCAGCATCTTAACCACTAAGCCACCATGGCCCTCCTGTGAATTTCATAAGGCGCCTGGTGACAGCTGTCAGTCTTGACAGCTTTAAGAAAGGATTAAGACAAGTTCATGGAGGACAAGGGTATCAATGGCTATAATTATGGATACTTAAGGACAACCTCCAGGTTGGAGAGATAGGCGGGATATCTCTCAATGCCCTTTCCAGGGAATCCTAAGCAGGTGAAGGCATCTCCTTGGGAATAATACCCTGAAGCAAATGGTGAGCCACTGTGTGAGACAGAAGGCTGGACTGGATGGGCTCCTGTGGCCTCTTCCAGCAAGGCTGTTCTTATGTTCTTAACAGATATGCTCAGAAGCGTATCCAAGACTGTTTACAACTACCCTGCCATGCAGTCCAGTGTAGTTATCTCTGTATTGTTGAGCTGGGGGAGACTGAGGTGAAATGACATGCAGCAACCTTGTCATGTTATGTTGGATTATTATATGCTGTCAAGTCAGAACCAATTTACTGCAATCCTAATAGGCCTCCCAAGGTAACAGGTAAAGAATAGTTTTACCAGTCTCACTTCCCCAGTGATTTTCCATACATAACGGAATAGGAATCCAAACCTGGATCTCCCGAGTCCTAGTCTATCCACTGCAGAAAATTGGGTATCATTATACAGTGGTACCTCGATTCAAGAGCATAATGCGTTCCACAGGATTTTTCTTTAAGCGAGTTTGCTCTTTAAGCGAAACACCATTGTAAGTGACCGATTGTGATTTCTGGCGGGGGTTGGGGATTGTGAACCCCGATTTAGTTGTTAAGCGAGTTTTTGGTTGGTTTTAGTGGTTAAGCGAGGCGACCATTCAGAGAAAATTCTGCTCTTTAAGTGAGTTAGTCTTTAAGTGACGCACTATTTATGCGAGGTTTTGCTGTATAATATAATCCATTGTAAATACAGTACAGTATCCTGAAATGGAGGAAAGTAAAACGTGATTCATGGAAGCAAAACAGGTTGTTCTGATTTTATACGATTTTAACAAGGGATTCCCCCTGAACCACTGTTAAATCATATATCCCACCTGTGCCCAGACAACACATAAAAATCATGGGGTGTTCGCTGCATGGCATTATGATAAAAACATGAATCTGAAGTGTGGATCCTCATGATTTCATATGATTTTAAATCAGATCTTCTCCTAACCACCATCAGATCATAGTTCCTATTTGTGCCTACAGACTAAATCGAGGTTAGGCAACCTATGGCCCATGGGCAGGATCCGGCCTGTGGGCCGGATCTGGCCCGTGGCACCAAATCAACTGGCCAGTGCACTCGCTCCAGCCAAGGCCACCGCTGCCGGAATTGGCTGCAGACTCATTTATGGCTGTTGTAAATGTATTTACAACAGCCACTGATTCATTTACAGCTGTTGTAAACGCGTTGTAAATGTGTTTACAACAATCGTAAATGAGTCTACGGGGCCGATTCCAGCAGTCCGGTCTGCCAATTGTCTGAGGGAAGCATGACCTAGCCCCTAGCTTCAAAAGGTTGGCAACTCCTGGACTAAATCATAAACATCATCAACCCTTCACTCTATGACTTTGAAGGCATAAAAATGGATGCAGATCCTAATGATTTTACATTACTTGTATGTGCAGCCTAAGTTCTGTTTTGATTTGTGCATTATTGATAGGATACACTTTTCTCACCTTTCTTGCTAAAAAAGAAAATGCTTCCCTGGATATCAGCTTACAGTTGCTAGTATTAGGCTTACAATTGTATTTAAGTTGTCATGGACCTATGTTTGTGCCCTTAGATATATGTGTATGTGTGTGAGAAAAGGAATAAGGGAGTGCTGTAATGGGTTAACACTATCACGTTTATTTATAAGAATGTAATATTTGTATGTTTCTATTTGTGTCTGTGAGCTTTTATTTGTCACACTGTTCTTTTGTTTTTGTTATTTTAACAAAATAAATATTGTTCATAATCTATTGGTGTCAACTGGGTTGTGTTTTTGAGAGTCAGCAGAATATTTTAAATATCCCACCAAGCAAAAGTTTTTTAAAAAACCAACAACCAAGAGACAAAAACATGGCAGGGTCTTAAACACCAACCACTGCTTCTGGCTTGTTTCTCCATCGTCCACCATGTTTGCTAGTGCCCCTGGGAAACAAGGGCACTGCAGTGGAGATCTGCTACAAGTGAGCAGCAGAAACTACAACTGGTGGCAGCAGGCAGGGGGGAAGCAGGATCCACTGCTAGGAAATGTACCAAGCCAACTGGGCCAAGCTGCTGCTTTGAGACATTTCTGGTGTTATTTTCCAGAAGGCTGGTGTGAAGATTTTGGCCAGCGCATTCACATTCTGTCCAGTCTACCTGTTCCAGTCCCACTTGACACCTGTTTTATTGATGTGATGGCCTGTCATGAGAAGCTGCTGAAGGGTGGTGGTGGTGGATCTGGACCTATTGCCTTTTTGACTCCATTGAAATCATTCCCCCTCTCCAGTCCTTTAAGAATCCTCCATCTAGAGCAAATGAATCAGTTGACCAGAAACACCATTATTTCTTGCCACCATCCAAACCTTCACTGTTGATACCTTGTGCAGGCTCTATTCACAATCCCTCTGTATTTTTACTAGTCATGCCTGCCACATGACCATGGAAACATCTGCAGAAGCAGACAGCGCTGACTCTTCGGCTATGAAACAGAGATGAGCACTGAACCCTAGAGTCGGATACGACTGGCTTTCGAGCAAGGGTGACCTTTACCTTACAGGTATCCTAGCTACATCAAATTGAGTCCCCCTTCCAACAAAAAGCCAGTTCCCTTTCACTGCCACTGCATTGAACTGTTTACTGAAGTGGGAGTCTTCACATTTGTGTTTGTTGTGTTTTTTATACCCGTTGGTCACTCCCACTTATGCCTTTGATATCTCTTTTATGTGGTCACAACGGGATTCCAGAAGTACCCTGGGTTCTTAGAATCCCACCCCCACAAAGAGACCTGGCGCACTTTGCCAGGCTCAATCATTTTGTAGTGCAAGGAAAAACTAGAGACCTATCTGGATTAACCTCTCATCCTTTCCATTTCAGGTAAAGGTTGCCCTTGCTCGAAAGCCAGTCGTATCTGACTCTAGGGTTCAGTGCTCATCTCTGTTTATAGCCAAAAAGCCAATGCTGTCTGTGTTTGCAGACGTTTTCATAGACATGTGGTACAGAACACTGTTTACCTTCCCACCGAAGTGGTACCTATTTATCGACTTGCAATTTCTTGCTTTCAAACTGCTAAGTTGGCATGTTCTCCTTTGCACACCACTGCCTCAAGCATCTCACTTCCTTAACACCCCTCGGGTGCCTGACTTCTTCGGATCATAGGGTGAGAATGTTGTTCTCACACTGAAGGGGGGAAAAACACCACTGTCAGGCTGCTTTGCATAGCAGTTGTCTAACAGCATGATAGCTGTTTCTCCCCCAAGTTTTTCTGCCATCTTGAGCCTAACACCCAGTTGAAGCAAGCAGGAGCCCTTTACTCTTTTCCGCTGGAAGTTCTTACCTTAGTCCTGTTTCTCCCTTATCCACCCTCTCAACAAATGTGGAAAATAACTTGACTACAAGATGGTGGTGAATATGGACAGTACTGGTGACCACTGCTTCACCCAGAATCTTGCTGCTACAGATGATCCACCCAAACAGGAACAATGCTATGGGGTGTATTACATGAACCATAGAACATGGAACAGGTCTACAATGAAATCAGCCTACCTGCTGATAAAGGTGAGTGGAACTGACTGCAGGTACTTTAATGTCACTGTAATTGGAGAAGTACCTACATACAGCACTTTACTTGTCTACGACAAGTGTATAACTAGGAGTTACTTGTTCACCAATTTTAAAATTATCAAGGGCACTGCTCTGGGGCATAAATGTCTATAATAGCACTAAGGAATGTTGAAATGTTTAAGTTAGGTTTGGAGAATCTTTGGATGGCTTGAGCTATTACTTTGCACAAGCCACTTCAAGATCTAATAATTAGTAGGAAATTGAAAGCTTCCTTCAATTCCCACACAGAGGAAGAAACAAAAGGTGAAAAAGATTTTAAAAACCATAAACACTTGAATCTATTGCTGAATTGATTGCTCAGTAAAGTCAACTGAGTGCTTTGCAACTTTAAAATAATTTTTAAAAACCACTTCTTCTCATTGCCCCACAAAGGAGAAGATAGGAGAGGACAAGGAGAGGGAACCATTTGTTGTTATTTTTTTCTTCTCTTATTCTTTCCCTTTAAAGGGTGGAATGGACTAAATAGGATTGCATGAGGTGCAGTGTGGTTTCCTGCGCCAAGACCACACAACTCTTGCACGTGGATGCAAGGGTAGTCCTAAATGGCACTCTACATCTTTATTGTGACTTTAAGTGACCAAATATGGCAGGATCCAATCTATAAGTTTAATTGCATATTAACCACAATTCATTAGGAAGTTCCTGTCTATCACCAGGTTTGAATTAAGGATTCAGGACAATAGCTTCTTATCATACCATGTGTGCTAATTAGCTTACCTAGAACCGGAATATTTTGTGCTATCTGCAATGATTTTATGAATGGCCAATCTAATGATGGAATTGTCACTGTAGCCTTTAGCATTTAATTTCCCTCTGATCTCAATTTACCATACCATCCACAATCAGTTATACACTGTATAAGTACTCACATGACAGGACAGATAACTTCAGTGTTAAGATGGTTTCTTCTGGTGACAATGGGGTGCTTCTAAAATCTCTATTTCTGCAACATGGCAACACCATGTTCTGATCTCTATGGCTGAGCGTTTGTGCAGTGACAGGATATATTGTTTCATAATGGGCTTATGGGGTTCCTTGTGAAAAGCCACAGACATGTGTCTCAGATCTCTGTTATGCTGTGGTGATGCACTACAGCAGGGGTTCTCAACATTTTCAAGCTGAGGGCTGGGTCACACTCCCTCAGACAGCTTTGGGGTCTGGAAGACCATTTTGTTCTGCCTGCCACATATGGTACTTCCTGGTGCGGTTGAGGTGGTGGTCCACATGAACATAAGAACAGCCTTGCTGGAACAGGCCACAGCCCATCCAGTCCAGCATTCTGTCTCACACAGTGGCTCACCATTTGCTTCAGGGTATTCCAGCCCACAGGTTGAGAATTCCTGGTCTAAAGGATATGGACAAGATACATGAACAGTGAGTGAGTGAGTAAGTGAGAGAGAGAGAGAGAAAGATTCAAACCCAGTTCTCCTGGCAGCAATAGATAAACCATGCCAAAATGGGTCTAAATACATCCATTCTATGGGTGCTTCCAGTGCTGGTGCTAACTTCTAAGGCAGGGATTCTCATGGGCTGTATGCACCATTTCAAGTGGCCCCTATCACCTCCATCAGACCAGGAAGTGCCATGTGGTGGAGGAAGGGCAAAATGGCTGTCTGGCCCCCGAAGCAGTCTGAGGGAGAGTGAACTGGCCCCCAGCTTTAAAAGGTTGAGAACTTCTGTTCAAAGACCTTAGGTAAAGGTCAAGGTCGTCTTTGCTCGAAAGCCAGTCGTATCTGACTATAGGGTGTGGTGCTCATCTGTTTACAGCCAAAGAGCCCGCGCTGTCTGTGTCTGCAGACTGTTCTGTGGTCATGTGGCAGGCATGACTAGTCGTGGGCGTGCACAGAACGCTGTTACCTTCCCACTGAAGTGGTCCCTATTTGTCTACTTGCAACTTCTTGCTTTCAAGAAGCTGGGACAGAGACGACGTCTCTCAAACTGCTGACCTTCCAGTCATCAAGCTCAGCGTCTTAGCCACTAAGCTACTGTGGCCCTACTACAACCTTAGTTTGTGGCTTAAAGCTTGACTAGGTTTCCCCGCAAAAAAAAAAACCAGGGCCGTCTTATGCGCACCTAATCAGAGTTGAGGCCAAAGGTCAGCGAGGCTGATTCCCATGCACGCCCAAGTGGCTTCCTTCCTTCCGCTACAGCTTGGGGCAGGTGCCTCTTGTCAGACTCCCAGGTGCAACAGAAGAGCGAAGGCCAACCCTGAGTACAGAACAGGCCTTGTTTATTAAGAAGCGACGTCCATAACCTTTCCACAGGCCAGGAAGATAAGCCACAGCTTCCAAACCTGTGGCCCCCCTTTTTAAAAAATCGTGCCAAAGGTGCTTTCTGGTTCGAAAAGATTTTTGCTGGAGGAACTTCGCTCAGGGGACGCCTGGATGAGGCTCCTTTCACGTCCCCAAGATCTTTCCCCCACCGAGGTTTCCCTTGCTCGAAAGCCAGTCGTATCCGACTCTAGGGTTCAGTACTCATCTCTGTTTCAAAGCCGAAGAGCCAGCGCTGTCTGCGTCTGCACTGCAGACATTTCCCTGGTCATGTGGCAGGCATGACTAGACACCGGAGCGCACGGAACGCTGTTCCCTTCTCACCGAAGTGGTCCCTATTTATCTACTTGCAATGTCTTGCTTTCCAACTGCTAGGCTGGCAGGAGCTGGGACAGAGGCGGGGGCTCTCTCCGTCATGCAGTGCTCGGGTCTCGAACTGCCGACTTGTCGACCTTTCAAGCTAACAAGGCGAGCTTCTCAACCACCGAGCCACCGCAGTCCCTACCTGCGGCCACTCCAACACCCTTTTGACTTTCCACCGAGACCCACCGAGCCCGCCGCGTAAGACAAAAGGCTCAGAGTCAGGCGGCCACTAGGGCGCATGCGCCGCGCGCGCGCGCGCTCCCGCGGCTGTGTGTCGTCACCTTGCCAGGCAGCCCCACCCACCCCCTCGGAGGGAGGAGCGTCAGGAGCGTCTCCGGTCAAGCCGTGGCGGAGGGGGAAGAGTGGGCGTGGTCTCGGGAAGGGGCGTGTGTTGATTAATGCGCTTGCGCAAGAGGCGTGCGCACCGGAAGCGGGTCCTGAGCGGAGGTGGAGTGAGGCGGTGGAAGGAAGAAGGTTTCTGTCATTGCAGGGCCTGCCTGCGCTCGACCCTTTTGGCCTGAGAGCCTTGGCCTGAGCCGGCCATGAGCTGCCGGGGAGCCCTTGCCAGCGAGCGGGGAGCAAGACAGAGGTAGAGAAAGGGACGGGGGGAGGGGAAGGAGGGTGACCTGAGGGTGGGGGCAGGAGGAGGAGGAGGAGGAGGAAGGGCCTTTAGAGGGAGAATGGGGTGAACGGAGGAAGGGGCTTGGCTGGCTTTGTTGACGCTGTCTGGGGCGAGGGAAGGAAGGAAGGACTAAGTCCTGGACCAGGGGTTTGGGGACAAGAAGAGACACTCCAGGACCGAGGGTTGGGACGGACGGAGGCACACGCACGCACACACACACACACACACACACACACACACACACACACACACACACACACACACACACACACACACACACACACACACACACACACACACACACACGATGACTAGGATCCTGGGTGCGTTAAAAGGTAGGCCGTGGTGCCACACACACACACACACACACACACACACACACACACACACACACACACACACACAATGACAAGGATCCTGGGTGTGTTTAAAAAGGTAGGCCGTGGTCACACACACACAAACACACACACACACATGATGACAAGGGTCCTGGGTGCATTAAAAAGGTAGGCCGTGGTCACACACACACACACACAATGACAAAGGTCCTGGGTGTGTTTAAAAAGGTAGGCTGTGGTCTCTCTCTTACACACACACATACATACGATGGCAAAGTTCCTGGGTGCATTAAAAAGGTAGGCCGTGGTGCCTTAGTAGTTAAGACACTGGTTGCAGTGAGCTGGTTGTGAGTGGACACCATATAATTAACAAATATATTACATGGCAAGGTTGCTGCCTGTCATTCATCCTCAGCCTCCCCTGCCACCCCCCGCCCCCACAATTCAGAGTTAATAATAATTTCATGTCAGAGATTACTCTGGGTTGAAAGGATTTTTAGAGGGGATGCCTGAATGAGGCTCCTTTCATGTCCCCAAGTGCAGCTCTCGGGTATCGAAACCTGACCTTCCCGTCTCCAGGTCAGTGCCTTAACAGCTAAGCCACGGGAGGAGCTGCAATTCAGAGTTCACCACACCTGGCTGGACAGCAGGGTAGTCCTGGCCAGTCTCAGATATGCTCCTTTCTAATGGGCTCCTTATGAAATTACCAGAAGCGCCGTGGTGGCTTAGTAGTTAAGATGCTGAGCTTGATGACTGGAAGGTCGGCAGGTCAGCAGTTTAAGAACCAAGTGCACGGAGTGAGCTCCTGTCATCTGTCTCAGCTCCTGCCAGCCTAGCAATTCGATAGCAAGAAATTGCAAGTGGATAAATAGGTACTGCTTTGGCAGTAAAGATAACAGTGTTCTGTGCGCTCTGGTGTCTAATCATGCCTATCACATGTCCATGGAAACATCTGCAGACTAGACAGCACTGACTCTTTGGCTGTAAATGGAGGTGAGCACCGACCCCTAGAGTCCAATAGGACTGGCTTTCAAGCAAGGGAGACCTTGACCTTTCATACCATGTCTCCTTTCAGATACTTGTATTGCAGCTCCCATCATCTAGCCAGTGTAATGGGCAGGGATAATGGAGTTTGGAGTCAAGAGCAAGTGAAGGGTGTCCAGTTGCCTGACTTGATTTGGCAAAGTAAGCTAAATCGGCAGCCCGTATTTCCCGTTGTGTCCTTTGTCTTTTTGTTCACTATTTTGGGGGAAACTGGACTCTTTTTTCCCCCCACAGAAGGTCCTACTTTATGCCTTGGAATGTTTGGCGTTCCTGTTTATTTGTTACATCTATAATAAATTCTTTCTCAATGTAGGTCAGGGTAGTTGCATGTATTTCTTTTTTTACTCTTCCTCACTTTTTATTTTTCACACAATTCTGTGATGTTCAGCTGGCCCAAGTTGCCCTCAAGGACTTTGGAGCAGAATGGGAGTCTGAACCTGTGCTTCCCCCTGTGCTCTACCTGCTACCTCAAGGGTCCCTTCGGTTTTCTGTTAGCCCCATTTTACAAACACTTGGCTGTGTTTTAAAGGATGCTTTTTTTGTTAAATGATCTACTTTATAGGTGAGGTGATGTTTGAGTTGGGAAGAACTTTTATTTGGGCTGTGTAGTTTTGTGCCAAGGCTGGTTATAGTTGTTAAATAGAATTGAATACGTGTACAGTGGATTGATGCAGGTCTTTTATGCAGTCCGCTCTTCCCCTACAAGAACTCATTTTTGTGCCTCACTGACCCACAGGAAATGCCAATGAGTGATCTGGTAATAACATTAGATAGATAGATAGATAGATAGATAGATAGATAGATAGATAGATAGATAGATAGATCTTTATTGTCATTGTCCTACACAGAACAACAAGATTTTTTTTTTGGGGGGAGACACTTATCAACCCAACAAAACCTAAACAAAATACAACTACAAAATTATCAACATACTCCCACCCCACATATACACATTTAACCCCTAAAATGCTCTGAAACTCTAAAAACTCTAAAACTCTAAAAACTCTAAAACTCTAAACTCTAAAACTCTAAAAACTATATACAGAAGCTCCCTCATAGACTGCATTGCACTGCATTCAAAGCCATTAACTTCGGATAATAACATTAACATCTGATAATAACATGGTAAGAAGTCTATTATATGTCCTTGTTGGCATTAGTATATACTTGCATGAAGCCAAAGCAGTTGCAATTCCACCTTAGCAGCTGATGCTGTCCAGACTTTGGAAGGTTGCTTGGAGTCACTTATGGAGCGGATGGAGGAGAATAGACTGAAAATGAATCGATTGGATTTTTAATTTGCATCCCGCCCTTCTCAGCTTGCGCCAAATCAAGGCGGCTAAACAACATGTCAATAGTACAATACAATCAGTACAGCAAGAATCAAAAAACAATACCATCATATCAAAGTATCAATAAACACAGTACAATTTTTTAAAAATGCAGCAATACAATATCAGAACAGGCAGTAATAACAACACACTAGTCAGCCCATGGCCCTTTATCCTCCCCCCAGAACAGTCCGAGACATTTCCTATCACTCCAGTAGTTGCTGAGCTATCAACTAGCATACAGACCACAACGATTCTTGCTATCCCCCACCATAGCACCAGCCACTACAGTGCTCTCACCTCCCATGGTTGGCCAGGCCACATAAGAAGCCAAGAAGGTGCCAGCTGGCAGAGCGATGGGAGCGGTTGGCGCTCCACATGTAGCGGCAAGGGGAGTCCAACAGAAACCAACGCCTTGGCTCCTGCCCTTTGAAGCCCTCGCCCCGCCGCTGGTGGAAGTCTTTGGCGGCGGGGACGAGGAGGCAGCATTTCTCCCCTCCAGGCGGGCAGGCGTGGGAGAAGTCCGGACAGGGCTCTCGCCCAGATAAGATGGATCCAGATAAGATGGAGGCCATGTTGATAGGGTGTAATCTGCCTCAGGAGAGGGGAATTTCCCTCAAGTTGAGGGACATCTCCCTCCCACTGAAGGAAGGCGTGTGTGATTTGGAGGTGCAACTTGACGTGAGACTTTCTGATGAGCAGCAGGTGGCTTTGGTGGTCAAGTCTGGGTTTTATCAACTACACTGCATTGCCAAACTTTGCCCATTCCTGGACAGGAGCTCACTGTTAACATTGACCCTATGTGCTGGTAATGTCCAATCCAAAGCAGACTGTTGCCATCCTCTCTATGTGGGGATACCCTTGTAGAGAAGTTTCATTGGGTGCAAAATATGGCAGCCAGCCTGATTTTGGGTATTGGTTGCTTTGATCACGTCACCCCAATCTTGGCTAGCTTGCATTGGCTTCCCATGGTGCTGCGAGGATTAAGGTTCTGGTATTGATCTATAAAGCCCTTTATGGTTTAGGACTATACTGTCTACTTATGAGTTCTACCAAAAGCACACAGTCGATGAAATTACAGGTGCCTACACCTAGGGAAGTAAAAAGAAATCTTCCACTAGAAGCAGCGCTTTTTGGGTAGCGGCTCCCATATTACAGAATTCTTTGCAATCTTAAATTAGGACTGACCCTACTTTATAGGTTTTCTGGAAAACGTTGGAAATTACTGAAGCATTTTCAGATTAAATTTAGTAATACTGTACAGTAATAATATTGACGGGTGAGCTACAAAATTATTGGTACTGATGCTATTGAGGCTGGTGTTTGTGTATGTGGTTATGTGGCTTTTGATATTATTTTATTTGATTGTTTTTTGGTTGTATTTTCTTGTGTCTGTTGTGAGCTGCCAGTGTAGTGTCAGATGCTAATTATGGTGGGATAGCAAATAAATACTATTATGTAATACTTTCAAGCTGGTAGTAGGGATTTTTATATATTTAAAAAAGGCTTTCTCGTAGGACTTAATTAGTCAATTAGTTTGTTATATTTGTCCACCTAATCTGTTGTCTAAAGAAAGTTTCTAAGGTGGCTTTGGAACAAATGCTTAAACCTCTTTCTCAAAGGGCTTAAAGCATTATTCTGTCTATGTCTCGCTGCATAGATTCCTGCACACTTTTAAAATAATATAATACATTAAACAAATTTGATAACAAAAGGATGATGTGTATTCATTCAGAAATAAAACTTGATGACCCTAAAGAATATTTCTGCTCGCCTTGATCTCCAAATAATATTTTCTGCAATCATGGCCGGCCTGTTACTGGTGATGCACTTGGACATTTGAAATAAATTGTGAAGTGTAGTTGGCAGCTGTCAGCCTGGAAAATGTTTTGTTTTTTTAACACTGCCAGACGTCATTCAGTATGTCTTATTTTTAGAAAAGGGAACTGCTTAGACAGTTTTTGAGTGTGTTACATTTAGATCCTCAAAACAGTTTTGGAGAAGTTCATATACTAGACTAGAGAGAGTGCCTGATTGTAAGAAGTGATTAATTATTAAAAGAACTTCCTTATATAAGGTAATAGAAGTTGAATGGTGTAAAAAGAGTTCTGTTCTTATGTAAGTTAAGCTCTATGTTTTGATACTGATCGTCGCTGGATTTAATGGCCTTGTTAACGGGCCTCTGAAGAAAGGTTGAAGCACTGCAAAGCAGTTAAAATGTGTTGGTTATATTTCATTAACAGGAATGTGTGAGTGATAGCTATAACCTTTTTAAAATAAATAATGTTATGGTATCTAAGACAACCAGCCCCAGAGGTGCAGTGATTAAGCCAAACTCTGCTCTCCATCTGAATTTGAGCCTAACTAGAGATGCCAACCTAGCAGTTCGAAAGCAAGAAATTGCAAGTAGATAAATAGGGACCACTTTGGTGGGAAGGTAACAGCGTTCCGTGTGCTTTGGTGTCTAGTCATGCCTGCCACATGACCACGGAAATGTCTGCAGAAGCAGACAACGCTGGCTCTTCGGCTTTGAAACAGAGATGAGCACTGCACCCTAGAGTCGGATACGACTGGCTTTCGAGCAAGAGAAACCTTTAGAGATGTGAAAGCCTAGAAGAAACCCAGGGGAAAATCTTTTTTTCCCCTGCAGCCTTTTTTGTTGTTGTTTTTCTGAAAAATTGAATAAAAAATGAAAAAGGGAAGAAAATTGATAATGGAATAATAAAATATTTAAGATAATGTATTCATATATTCTCCAAATCATTTCAAAAAACGATGTACAGTATAGCTCAGAAAACGAGTCTGATTAAGTTTCATGCCTATTCATTGAATCTTAGTTCCTTCCCCACACCTCCCCTCCAAGTTCTTTTTATGAGAATGGATGCTTTATATCTATTTGATATTGGGGAGAGGAAATATAAATAGTTTTCTTTGTTACTGATGTTTTTAGTTTCTTCTGGGTCTTTTTAAATTGCCTGCTCCACATAAACTAGCAAAACCAAAGATGTTCCATCCATATAGTCCAGGAGATTGTTGCCCCGCTGTTTAAATACCCATTTTGATAATTTCATGCCAAATCAAATTGTATATAGTCATATTTTATGTTCCTAAAGTAACAGGAGTGACTTTCAATCTGTAAAAGAAAATCTAATGTTGCCTTTTTTTCTCTGAAAAATTTCATCCCCCTCCCCAGGGGGGAGAACGGGAGATGAAAAAAAAAACTGTGCCCACCCCCCAACAGTGGTTTCGAAATTTCTGGAAATTTTACATCTCTAATCCCAACAAGCTCAAGGTTGATTACTGCAATGCTCTCTCCATAGGGCTTCCCTTAAAGATGGTTCAGAACCTGCAGCAGGTACAAAACGCAGCAGCCAGATTGGAGGTGGGTGGTCAAACGTTTGAACGCATCCCACTCCTGGTCCATCTGCACTGGTTGCTCCTGATTTAAAGGTTGGGAGCTCAGTATCTGGTGGCGTGTCTTCTCTGAATAAATCCAGACCAATCCACTTAGTCATCCCAGGCGTTAGGACTTTGGGTGTCCACTCCAAGGGAAGCCCAAAAATTTGCATCGTAGTATCTAGGCCTTCTCGGTTGTTGCCCCAATGTTCTGGCATGTCCTTTCAGGGGTCCCAGAAAGCGCTGAAGGCTAAACTTTTAAAAGAAGCATTTCATGACACTTTGCATGCACGCTCACAAACACACAGAGCTCAAACTGTTTGTTGATGATCCACTTATTTTCTATTGGCATTTTAACTTTTGTATTTTAAGTGTTCTCTCTCTGTGTGTGCATGCATGTATGCGTATGAGTGCATACGTGCACGTAAAAAAGGTTTCTAATGTATGTTCATATTCTTGAGTGAACCTTTGGCCAAAAGGGCAGTATATAAATTTAATAAATAATAAGGTTGACTCAGCCTTCCATCCTTGTTGAGGCTAATTGCCTTGTGAACCAACTAGAGAGTGCTGAGTCCTATAGTGTGATATGTAAGTACATACAGTGGTACCTTGGATAAAGTCTGATTTAGATAAAGTCCGTTCAGATAAAGTCTTGGTTTTCATGCACACATGATGCATTGCATGAAGTCCCAAACCACTAAAAAAAGGACGTTATCCGAGGTATTTGATATAGGAACCTCGGATAACATCCATTTTTTGGACATTATCCGATGCATCCCCCATTTGATTCGGATAAAGTCCAAACTTGATTTTGGACGTTATCTGAGGTTCTACTGTATAATTGCTAACTCCTTTCTGCTCCTCTGTTGCTTCAGGAAGAGGAGAAGAAATGGTACAGAGGAGGATGGGCCCATCCCACAAACAAAACGCAGTAGCCAAAATGCTATTTTTCAGGATTCCTGGGATACAGAGGTAAGATGACTCAAATTCACCACTGTCCTGTTTTTGTATTATGTGTTTGTGTGCAATGAAGGGAGTTGAAGTCAAAGAACATCTGGAGGAACACAAGTTTCCTTCCTATTATAGTTCAGGCACAAAAGGCAGACTATTTCATGTTATCCTGGATCATTTTTATTATATGGCTCACCTGCTTGTAATGGCCTTTGGCTAATGGTAACTGATAAGATTCATAACCCAAAGTTCTGAAAACTATTTCTAAGGGTTTTTCAATACAATTGCATGCTTCTTCTTCTGCCGTATCTATCTCATGGCATCAATTTATACACATCAGGAAGAGGCACACAATGGCTGGCCAGCCTAACACGGCAGTTAATGACTAGTTGATGATTCCATAATCTTATTTAAGAAAGTCAGACATAACAGTCATGTAGGATACCTATGATAACCTGTAGCAGGAAAACTAAAGAACCATTTGTATAGTCTACTTACTTGGTTACTAGGTTGATCCGTACTTTACACGTCTAGTATGACGTGGCGGATCAAAGTATTGTCTCCCACAAGATTTTAGCAGGCTCTCGGCACCGTAGCAGGGTCCGATGGCACACATGGGGCTGAGGCCCGTGTTTTCAATGCTCCTTTAGCAGTTTAAAATACGACAACACAGCTGGCTGGGCTCATGTCAAAGTTGGCCATAGAATACAGTAAACCATAATGATTTAATTCTTTAGATGCATGAAGCAGGCTGGGAAACTGATAGGGATGAGCTTGTAAATATGCAATCCAAGCCATGTGTAGTTAAAATCCTGTGGTAAAAGAAAGGTTTTCTCTTAAATGAGTATGACACCCATTATTTGACATGAGCTCTATAAATGATAGTGGAATTTTGCATGTAACATGGCATAAACATCTTAAAATACTTTACAACCTTGAAGCCATGTTCTAGGATTTCTTTCCTTTTTACAGTGATACCCACATTTTCACCTAGCAGCTGTAGTTGTGCTGCTTTAGGTCCCTTAATTGGAAGCAAACCAGCGTAAAAGTGGTGGTGGGAATCAGGCTTTTTGATTGTTTTAAGAATGTTACTGAAAATTACAAGGTGTGTACAAGCGAGCTCAAAACAAATGTTATGTCTCAGTAACATTGTCTTAGTTTCTGGGTGACATTGGGGCTCAACAATCCTGGCATAGCTTTTCTGGATGTGTGATAAACATGCCAGCAAAATGCCATTTCTTGTTTCCTGTGCTTGGAGCTCTTGATACTACCGAAAAGGCAATTCCCCTAGTAATGTTAACAATAAGATGATCAGGTTTGGGGGGCCAGAAGGGGGAAAGGAGTCCAGAAAAAAGGCCTGCTTGTGATGTACAGATGGTGTTGGATGAATGCTCAAAAGACCTACCGTACTTTTTTCCTCTCTCTTGTTCTGTCTCTAGTCCTCCAGCAGTGAGAGTGGCAGTACCAGTAGTTGCTGCAGCAGCAGCAGCAGCATAAGCAGCCCTGACAGAGGCTGTGGGCCAGAGGCCAGCTTACACCAGCTAATACCCGGATCAAGTCCTGTGACGCCTTCTCCGTCTTTCCATGAGCAGTCTGCACTATGCCAAGGTCCTTACTTCCACATCAACCAGATCCTGAAGGAGGCACACTTCCATAGTTTACAGAGCAGGGGCCGCCCTCCAACATGATGAGAGCCCGGCCGTTCCCTGCCTTCTGTGAAGGGGGACAGCACTGTGTGATGAGATATTTCAACTTAAAAATTTGTTAAAATTGCACAAAATGCCTGTTGCCTTTTCAGTCTGTCTTTGGAATAACAGGTTAACAGGCAATTGTTTACTTGTGGTTTGCTGCACTACTGCAATGCAAAAGGGGCTTTGGAGCAATTTTTATAGGGTTCTTTTTGGAGGCGGAGGGTGGATATCTTTGACATGTCATAATGGGTTTAAGAATCCATCTCTGTATTATAGGAGTGCATAATGAGTACAGTTTGACTTCTTAATCTGTTCATTAGTAACTGATGCTTTATGTAAAATCCCTTCAAACATTTGTGTTCAGTTTTATAAATCTTTTTTTTTAAATTTCAATAAATAGTGAATATGTTTTTATGGTAAATTAACCTTTCTGGAGGCTGAATGTCTATGTGAATTAAAGCTATTTGAAAATATTGCTAGCAAGAATCTATAGAATCTGAGAGGGTTTTATTGAAGTTAGGAGGAGTGTACTCTTTCCGAATACAATTTGTTTACAGTGGGTTTTTTGTTAAATTCGTATTTCCTAAATGAGACCTGTATCTTGAAATAACCATCATTTGTTACTGCTGAAAACTGGACATGGTAGTTAACGAAACATGAGACATACATACACACAAATATACACACGGAAACCTGGTTCTGACATGCCACAAGTATACTTGTTCACTTTTTATTAGATCATTTGGTCATGCTTGAGAGCCAGCCAAGTTTAAACAAAGATGGTGCTGCTGTATCCTCCTCCTCTGCTGCAAGTTGTCTGAACAGAGATCCGGGGCGGAATGCATCATCTTCTCTCATACAGGTTGTAGCTGGAGCCTGTTAAATTTTTTAAAAAAGAAAATCAGAACATAGGTTTCTCCTTTGGTAGATTCTCTTTAACGAATCCTCTTCTGAGAGGTTAAGCAGTAGCTACTTCAAAGCCAGATTACATTTACAAATGCACTGCCAATAAAGACAAGCCAGAGTTTCCTATACTGGATGTCCCTGAGTTTTCAGTTATATAGAGAACATTTTTTGGGGGGGGGGGGGGAGAAGGTGCCAGTTTATGCTGGCCAGGAAACTTTGATGCATGATAGCAATAAGTTTCATGCACTACCTGCTTCGAGAGTTGTCTCTAAAGCTCAGAATAAGTAAACCTCTCAGATATGGAGAAACTACAGTAAATGAAATTTTCTTAAAAGTAATGCAGAGTTAAATCAATTTAATTTAAAGTAGTGCCCTTATCAGCACTTTCTGAACTGCTGGATAATTCGGTGTTTAGGTATCTGATTGTGGAGCCAGAGGTTGGAAGTGCAATTCACCACTGTGCCTCCTTGTAAGAAGCCTCATTTACTTTGAATTGTTTATTGGGTTCTATTCCTCTATTACTGGGAAGCAGTGCCTTTTTGGTAACTAACGTAGCATAATGAACTTTGATATTATAAGCACACTACACCACAGCCATAGAACAGAGGACTGCTGTTATTCTTTTTAATTTAAACTAGTGGGTGGATGAAAAACAGCATTTAGTGGAACAGAAAAATTGTATTTTTAAAGGCAGAATACAATAAGCATACATAAAATGCAAAGGCCATGAGCACTTTAATAATACAGTAAAACTCCGACTTACAAATGCCTCGAGTTACATAAAATTTGACTTGCATAATTATTTTATGCTAAAACCATGTGCCGATTTACACAATTTCCTATGGGTTTGCTTCGAGTCACATAAAGATTCTTTTTCCTAGTCATTCGCTTCAAGTTATGTAAAAATTCATTTCCCTATGAGTTTGCTTTGATTTACATAAAAAATTTCCTTTTTCCTATGGGTTTGCATCAAGTTACGTAAAAATAATTTTTCCTATGGATTTGTTTCGAGTTACAAAAAAAATTGATTTAAGCAAAAGCCTACGGAACTGACTTTTTTTTTTTTGTAAGTAGGGGTTTTACTGTATTCTAAAAGACAGGATAATTTCATATACATCAAAGAATGGCTTCTTTTTGTCCTGTCCTTCAATACCTAGTAGGGAGTATTGATTCCAAAGCATCACAAAGAAAAAGTAGAATCAATGTTACTAGCAGTTGCTTCTCCAAAAATTTGGTAGTCTGCAAAAAGCTATCGGGTTCTGTGGATTACAGGGAACACTGGTATCAGAGCAACAGTTTCTACAAATGCAAGACTAAGAGAAGCCTACAAAAGGAGGGGAAGCCACTCAGTTCACTCATGCTTTATACCCCAGCCAGGTTTCTGGCTTCTTCACAGGCTACTGGTCACCATCATGCTAGAACGAAGGGTACAAGACAAAGTTAGTTTATCTTTAAATCTACTAAGAATGCTTCTCTAAGTAAAGGTTTCCCTTGCTCGAAAGCCAGTCGTATCCGACTCTAGGGTGCAGTGCTCATCTCTGTTTCAAAGCCAAAGAGCCAGCACTGTCTGCTGCTGCAGATGTTTCCGTGGTCATGTGGCAGGCATGACTAGACACCGGAGTGCACAGAACGCTGTTACCTTCCCACCAAAGTGGTCCCTATTTATCTACTTGCAATTTCTTGCTTTCAAACTACTAGGTTGGCAGGAGCTGGGACAAAGACGGGAGCTCATTCCGTCCTGCAGTACTCAGGAATCGAACTGCTGGCCTTCCGCCTCCCAGTCAGCTTGTTAGCCACTTGAGCCACTGCAGTCCTTTCTCTAGTTAGATGCAAGCCAATGTCTGCACTAAAGTACATGTTTCTAGTCATTGGTACAACCTACCTACTTAATGCTCGTTAGTTTATTCTTCATTAATACAAATGGTAACTTCAAAATAGTATCTAGTTATTATTTTCCCTCCTCGGCTCACCAGGATTGTGCAATCCTTAAGATAAATTGTTACAGTAAATATTAGATCACAGTTTAGGAAAAGATGAGCTACAGTGAAAAGACTAACCTGAGTTGTA
Organism: Bradypodion pumilum; assembly: GCA_035047305.1. NCBI lineage: Eukaryota > Metazoa > Chordata > Lepidosauria > Squamata > Chamaeleonidae > Bradypodion > Bradypodion pumilum. The sequence goes on along the minus strand of JAWDJD010000002.1, from coordinate 276,388,910 downwards.
TGTTCAGTGCTTCTCAGAGATGATTTAGTCTTGCGAGAGCTTGACATACTGAGTGGCAACAATCCAAATCTTAAAAGAAAAAAACATAAGTGATAATATACTTTCTGACACAAATGCTTTGTTTCCACATTGATTTCTGTTGTTGTCTCTAGTTCAAATTATTTACCTGGTCTGACTGGATGTCAGAGGTAGGATGTTATGTTGTTCCTGTGTGGTCAGAGCACTGCTTCGGCTGCTGTACTGATTCTCTGCCCCTGTTAATAAGCCAAACAGGACCTACAATAAAGAAAAGGGTAGTTGCCTTGCCTTGTCTACATAAAGTTCAACTTTGAAGTACAGTATTAGGTAAAGGTAAAGGTTTCCCTTGCGCGAAAGCAAGTTGTATCCTACTCTAGGGATCAGTGCTCATCTCTGTTTCAAAGCCGAACTAAATTAAAAAACACTATGGAAAGTGAACACAAAGATTAACATTTCAGGTCGCGGCTTCATGTGTTCACATAAACTTCCGATCGATTCCATGTCGTCTTATAGGGTTACTCCTGGCTATGGCCGTTGATTTTAATAATATTGCAACCAACTGAAAAATAGTGCCCTGTTTAACCAAAGTGTGGTACACTTTTGTACCTAGTATTAGTTAGCCCTTCATTTTTAAATATGCATCAATATATGGAACAAAGAGCACAACACAGTTTATATGCTGTTTGTTCCATTGGCCACTGCCATTTAGCTTGATAACATCAAAAACTGCACCTTCTATACTCTAAAATTGGTTTAGGAGGCTTAAAGCACCCAAGCATACTTTGTTACATATTCTAGGTTAGGGATTCTCAACCTGTGGGCCGGATGCGGCCCACAGCACCATTTCATGTAGCCCCCCACCGCCTCCACCACATCAGATCAGGAAGTGCCATGTAGTGGAGGAAGGGCAAATTGGCTGTCCGCCCCCTGAAGCTGTCTGAGGGAGTGTGACCCGGCCTCCGGCTTATAAAGGGTGAGAACTGTTCTAGGTCAACAGGATCTTTCTTAACTTACAGAAGTACGTTGCACCAGACGATTGAGGTTGCTATTTAAATGTGGCATAAAGACATCCAAGTCGAAGGGATCTATATAACTTTCCAAAAAGTCCGTCTGTCTCTCAATCCTGGGGGAAAAAAATAAGAAACTATGCTGTTAACTAGGGAAATAATCTGGCAACCTTAACGAAACTTGTTTTTCTACAAGAAGTGGAAAATAGTATCCAAAACAATCTAAAGCAAAAAAACTAATTGCTGTGTAATGGAGTGATGCACAAGAGAACTCTGAACTGAGCTAAGGAACTAATGTCCCTAATTCAGTTAGAAGTTTATTTATAGTCTCCAGGATGGAGTGAGCTCCCGTCTTTGTCCCAGCTCCTGCCAACCTAGCAGTTCGAAAGCAAGAAATTGCAAGTAGATGAATAGGGACTACTTCGGTGGGAAGGTAACAGCATTCCGTGCACTCTGGTGTCTAGTCATGCCTGCCACATGACCATGTAAATGTCTGCAGAAGCAGACAGCGCTGGCTCTTTGGCTTTGAAACAGAGATGAGCAGTGAACCCTAGAGTCAGATACAACTGGCATTCGAGCAAGGGAAACCTTAGTTACCATAAAACTAGTGAACTGCCAAAGGTCTAGCTCTTAAAGTCAGATGTTTTCTGCCTTTAATGAGTAGCTGTCTTCATGTAACTTTCTGGAAATTACTGACACCTCCCATGTTTCAAGAGCTGACATCCACGTGCAATCTCCCAATGTATATGGTCAAACATAAGCTAATCGGTTATACTGCATGTGTATGTGGTTACTGTCAGGATAATAGATATTTGTGTGAAATGGCTCTCTTGTTAAAGAACTGCTGGTAGTCTGTTTTGCACAAGCTATACACACACAACCCTGGACTACCTGAAAGACAAACAAGTGGGTCCTGTTGCAAATCAAGCCTGAACTGTGATTAATCTGAGTCTGTCCTACTTTAAGCACATGAGAAGAGACAATTCCTTGGAAAAGACATTAATGCTGGGAAAGACTGAAGGCAGCAGGAAAGAAGACCAAATGTGAGATGGATTGATTGTAAGACAGGCCACAGGTTTGAGTTTACAAGAGCTGAGCAGGGCCGTTGAGAATGGCATTTTGGAGATTTCTCATTCATGGGGTAACCATAAGTTGAAAACAACGGCATGCAACAATACATGTAACAAGACATTTTGCTATTCATGATTATCGTTATAAAGCAAGTTCTCTCAAATGATTAACAACCCTTTTTGCCAACAATGATATGGACTACTGTACTTCCTAGGCAAGCTGACCTGCTTATGCAAACTAACCAATGTGACAGGCTGATTTGTATCAAAAGAATGTGCATTATCTATCCACTTTGGTAGGATTCAACATGATTAACACTTGGATTACACCGAGTTTTACTGTGCCTCTGTAACTGCGAGGGCTGACAAAATGGGTTAAAGTAGTCAATAGCCTGGTGTGCAAAGCACTGTGAACACAATTCACAGCCCAGATGCTTGGAACTGTTTTTGTAACCTTGCCTGAAATCTTACATATGTGCTGCAGGATGACATAATACTGTACAAGTAGAGCACAAAAAGTGACGCAGCAGTTTTAGAACTGGAACAGCATCTCATCCGGTTGAACACAATCAGCCTTTTGTCAGCCTTGTACTGCACCTGGAATCTTGCTTGCTTCTGCTGTTGCTCCTCATATCTTCGCTCTTGGTTGTTAAGATTATATTCAGATACCGAAGATCATACAGAAGTTGCAGAGCTCTGTTTTGAGTCATCGGGAGCTTTCCTTTCTGCAAAGAGGCAGAAGAAGAAAAATGTCTACAAATAGATTTACTCATACGTAAGTGGTCTGCCAATTTTTGCCACACATATTTAAGGGGAGGAAGTTTGTTCAGTCACTTAGATCTTTTAGGTCAGAGTGGGTAACTTGTGTCTCTCTAAACCGGACTGCCAATTCCCATTAATGCTAACCAATTTTGAAGGAAAAGGGGGTCTGCAGTCCATCTAGACAGCGATGTTGTGACCATTTTTCACCTAGATCTTGTGGTTTGGCTAAAAACATTTCATGGAAGGATCCCATATCTCAGGGGTTCACAACCTAAGGCCCGCAGGCCAGAGCTGACTGGCAGTACCATTTCATGTCCCCCCCCCTCCAAGGGCATTTGAGAAACAAAATGGCCACCCATTTGAAGCTGTTGGAACAAAATCCTCCCCCCGCCCCCCAAATTGTGCAAGCAGGGCAAAATAGCTGGCCGGCCCTCGAAGCTGACTGAGAGAGCATGACCTGGTCCCCAGCTTGAAAAGGTTGGGTACCTCTGCCATATCTAATGTGCAATTTTATAGTGAACTGATTTGTATGAGTAAATACTAAATGCATCCGCTGAAATCCTTCTCAAAAAAATTTGAGCAAAACTGGAGATTCCTCTATGGTTTTTTTCCCTCAAGGCATAAAGCCCTGTTCCTTAAGTGCATACTGGCCCTGACCCATACATGCAAGGAAGTCTGAAGGGGCCGTTTATTTGTCGTCACTGCTAAAACAGGATCCCCCTTGTTCTGTAACCTTCTATCTGCATTCAAATGAAAGTAAGAATACTCTTTTTGGCCTCTGTTCAGGACAGCGATTGGTGAGGGAATGAGCCCTGGAATCTAGGGGTGCACATGCAGGGATATACCGTAAGAGTAAGACCAATGTTCAAGAGTCCACCCCTCTACCCACTTGAAAGCTCTCGAGCATCCAGGCAAATGCCTGAATAGGGGGTACATTTCTTCCATGTCTAGGCCAGACGTGAAACTGTTAAAATGAAGCCACCTTTTGGTGAATTCATTTTCGCAGTTTCTTTCGCCTAACCTAGTGTGAGGAAGATTAGCTGGCACAAGAAGGTTGCCATTGCCCGGGGTACGCCCAATTGTGGTTCAAGAATACCACAATCTTCGAGGAGGCTCTTTTTGTGTACCCTAAAACTTCACCGTAAGACTGCCTTAAACTGTCCCGGACTCGCTAAAAAATGGTGAGATACAAATTAAGGCAGTGGCTGGTGCCACAGTAAACCCATGCAAAATAGTTCATTCTGTGTATCTGTATATACATATATAATTTTAAAGGAACTGCAGACAACAGGCAATGGATCCTTCTATCCATGCTGTTCCTTACCCTGTGTTTTCTTATTACATTTTGCAAAAAAACAAAAAAAACAAATGCAATTTTAGGTTTCTCTAACCATGTCAAATTATTTTCTCATTTTCATGCACCCAACATCTTTCTCCAACGGAGAACGAAGATTTCATAGATTACACACATCCTGTAGTCCTAAAATAGTTTGGTCCGACACTGTGGTCAGTTCACAAAACCTCCGTCACACACCTTTTCCCGTTTCTCCTCTGAGAGTTTTTCATAGCCCGCGAGTACTTCAGTCATACAAGTCTTCAGCAGTTCTTGCAAGGTGACCCTGGGAAGGGTGTGGCCTCCAACTCGATTGACTTCTTGGCACAAACTGAAGAGGAGGAACTGGACACACCAGGATGGCTGCGAAGAATACCACAAGGCAACGGTAAAAACATGTTTTGTATTAAGGATGAGATTATTATTACTGTATTTCTTACCCAGTCAGCCCCACACATCTCTTGAGAGCAACTACTGCCCCATCAACTGTACAAAAAGGCACTAATAAAATTAATAAGGTTGTGTGTTAAGCCTGGTGACACAGTGGTTAAACTGCTGTAATGCAACCAAAAGGTTGTGAGTTCGTTCCTGACCAGGGCGCAAGATTGACTCAGCCTTCCATCCTTCCGAGATTGGTAAAGTCAGTACCCAGCACGTTGGGGGCAAAATGCTAATTACCTTGTGAACCGCCCAGAGAGTGCACTATGCCCTATGGGGCAGTATATAAGTGTGATTGCTTTGCTAAAATCTAAAAACAAATTTCCTATATTCCCCAGCCAAACTCTTTATGTTCCTAGACTCCCACAATCCACCTAAGCAATATATATACTAGGAACTTCCTAATTTGTACAAATCTCACTCTAAGATCTATTGTAACGGGGACAAGAGGAAGGTCCCTTGGAGGAAAGTAAGGAAAATGACATACAAATTGCAACATTTATGTTTACAGCCCACTTGGGGCTGTAGGGAGGCACTGGATCTAACTCTGCTTTTTCCTTCCTCACTAAACGGTAGCTCAGGGAAAAGCCCAGATAGCTCTCAGACCACATTGCATTTTATGAAATTCTGCATTCTCAAGCGTAATATTGGAAAAATCTGGGCTCAAGGCTCACCAATGCAGATTAACTACTGGTCTGCTTTGGATGTCAGCTTCCTCTTTCCTATATGCAGACTGACAGTATTACCCAGAGTAATCCTCGCTCATAATAGTAAGCTCTCATTCGTGCCATCCACATTATAGCCTCTCCCCTTCTGTTTTCACCTGGATAGGTAGCCGTATCTTGGACTTCATACTGCTTCCAGCCTCAGTTTCTTCTTCAATTTCAATCTCTTCCCAATTAGTGGCTGTTGCCAGAATGGACACAGCTTCATCCCTCAGTAATGACTGAGTGAAATTATGAACCAGGACCTAGAGCAGGACAATGTCACAATCATTCTTGTGATTCAAGCTTAAGAAGTTGTCTGGACACAGCAATCACAGTAAACATCACAGTATTAGGTTAGGTACCATAGGTAGGTAGATAAAAGCCTAAAATCAACTAAAAAAAACATTAAGCAATCTGTTTGGCCTTTAGCTTATTGGGAATCAAATATAGATACAGAGGAAAGGATGGGTGAATTAGCTACAATCAACTCCAACTTTTTACCCTTGTTCGTATTCCAGCAGGACACCCTGGAAAGAGCAAGTAGAAAAGCCAACTGGTCCTGAAATCCTTTACAAACCTGAGCTGCAGAAAAGGTAATACTTTCTAGGCATTTTTTCTTGTCTAATTACAAAGTGTAGTAGGTTTTAAGTGTATAGTCACACGTTGGAAACAAAAGAAGTTTTGTGTTCCCAGGACTGATGGGGAGGCAGCTTAAGTTCGGTATAGCAAACAGTTGGGGCAAACCATGATCAGGGAAGGACCATCTCTTTTCCATGTTTGTATTTTTGTATTTTTATTATGTTTTTTAATATGCGAGTTCATCTTGTTAGCCGCCCAGAGTAGGAATACCTCCTAGATGGGAGGGGTATAAATGGAATTCTTAACAACAACAACAACATTCCAAAATAAATAGACTTTGTGTGGCAAAAGGGTTTAGGACCAGAAAGTGACTTGCAGAGCTGGATCAGTGGTACGAGGGTCATGCTGCGATGCGGAAGGCAGATGAAAGGCCACTGCATTATATTGGCAGGACAGTCTTCATGGCTGATCGTTATGAGGATCACCAATATTCAGTTTCGGATATGGCAAAAGAAGACTAAATAAATGACACTCACCTTAGCAACAGCTGCACTCCAAATCCGATAGGCAGCCAGGCTCTCCTGCAGCAGTCGTTCTTTCAATTCCTGCCATTTAACCTTGACAGGGTTCGTCTCTAGAGTTTTCCCTTTCCCCACTTTTTTCAAAGACCAAGTGTCTCTTGCCACATCTTCTGGGTAACCCGATTTTCCCAGAATGCACTGCTTCAAGTGTGGGCACAACTCCCCCAGCGAGCGGCAGAGCCGTGCCATGAAGAGAACAGTGTTGATTTGGGGATTGTGCAAAGCATCTGTACATCCTTGGAGCATAGCCTGAGCACACTGCAATTCCACCGTCACACAGCCCAGGATAGTGTCCACACCACGGATGCAATGGCTTCGTAAAAGCTCCTCTATGGTGCCGGCGTCGGCAAATCTGTCAAAGGCAGAGTTCCTGAACTGGGCATGCGTGGTACCCTTAGATGAAGAGGGGTCGGAGGGCAAATAGGAGAGAAGGTCATCCAACTTAACCTTTAGCTTTGAGTCCAGAGTAGTGCAGAAGCTCTGGACCCCCGGGCTGTGGGCCTGAGCCTTCATGGACAACCCACTCTTGGTGAACTGACTGCGGTTGGCCACACTGAACCAGGCAGCATCAGGCGGCAAGTCATTCGGACTCTCTGACCACAAGAAAGAAGCCATGTTATGTTCAAACAAAAGGTTCTTGCTATGGGTAGAGGGTTCAGATTTAGCTTCAAGCTCCTGTATGCCTAGAACAAGTAGCTCTTTGGAGCTGCTGGAGATGTCATCAAATCCTTCCTTCGTCAAAGTCTGGAAAACACATGGAAAAAAGAAATGAAAAAATCAATATACAGAGAAGAAAGCCATTACTGTACCAAACAGAAACATGTAGATGATTTTAAGCTGTAGTAAGATTTAGACCAGGAGCTCTCAACCTTTTTAAGCTGGGGGCCAGGTCACACTCCCTCAGACAGCTTTGGGGGCTGGATGGCCATTTTGCCCTTCCTTCACCACATGGCACTTCCTGGTGTGGTGGAAGTGGTGGTGGGCCACATGCAATGGCACCATGGGCCACAGGTTGAGAATCCCTAATTTTGACAGTTACGCAAGACTTACAACTTGCAAATTGTGAAAAAACCAAAGAATGATTAAGATAGATAAACATTTCTTGCCACCAAATTAACAAATAACATTCCCAAATCTGGGGAATAGGCAATAAGACAAACTTGAATATAAAATGACCTTGGAATCGTTATTCAGTGAGGAGTCCATGCATTGGTAGACATCTCCACAACGATATTCTGCACATGCAAATGGACCTGAGAAATCAAGTCCATCTGCATGCAGTTTTTTCGCCATTTGGATATCACGTTACCCACTGGCTCTCACTTAGCGGGGATAAAGTGTGATAGAGGATTAAACAACCCTGCACCCAGAATGATGTGAGCATTATAAAGAAACAATGATGAAGCTAAGAAACCAACAGCTGGTTTTGCTGTGAATGTTCTCACTTTTGGCTTCTAATAATTAGTTACAGGATCGACCTTTTTTTCATCAAAGCTCCTTTTGAAACAGTGATTATTTGTACATGAAAATAGTTAAGAATTTTTTTCCAATATATCCCCAACAACCTTGTCATCATTTGGAAAGAGTTACTGTATAAGCCCGTTTCTCTGACACTGAATAATCACTGGGACAATCAATTAGCCTTCCAGTGACAGGCAAATGCTGACCACACATTACCTGTAATCTGTCCAAGAACAGCTGTTGCAACAGATCCTCCCAGAAAGAGAAGGGCTTGTCAAGAAGGCGGTCGCATATCACCTCCCAATCTTTGCTTATAGACTCACTGGTGAGCAATTCCCAGACAGCGTCACGGATCCCAGCCAGACCTTTCAGGCTCTTCACATACACCAGCAGGTTTGTGATACCCGATCTGATATCCTCCTTGCACCTGAAAGAAACGCTGACCGGTGACCAGGTGGGCAGGTGCACAACTCCCTAAGCAATTATAAGCTTGAATTAATGGCTTTGCTGAAGGGGCGAACAATCTGCAGCCCATTGGGTGCTGGATTCCTTTGTGGGGAGACATCTGCAGAAGGAAACTGTTTTTCCAACTGTAGTTGGAACACAATGGCTTGGAACAATTGGCTTCAAAATGATCATACTATGAGCCTTCATTTTTGTAGCACTTGGAGTATAAGAGGCAGTGTGCACTCTTAAAGCCAGTAGTATCCTTTTTCAGTATGGCTTCAGGCCAAGTCTCAAGATCGAATTAGCAGTGATTGCCCTGGTAGTTGATTTTTACTGTCACAGTAAGACCGGAGCAATCCTGCTTCTTTAATTTTACTGTAATTCTCTGTGGCTGCTGATGCCAGTGGCCATGGCCATTTCTTTGACTAGCTCTGTGTGTTGGAAATGAGATTCCCATCATAGTTTTACAGCAGTTCCAACTTAGTTACAGGATCATTTCAAGAGAATATTAGAAGCTGTAACTTGGCTCTACAGTGTTTGTGCTGCAAACATCTATACTATCTCTAATACTATTTAACATCTACAATGCTCGTTAAACTATCTGGACAATAGTGTCATCACTGTGACTAACTGCCTGTCAGGTACCAGACCAACTTATGGTTTCAAACTATCAAGCACTAATAATTTAGGATGAGGATAGAAGCTGTCTTGCTACATCATTCTTAGTTGGTTAAAGGGCTCCTCAATGTTATGCTTTCTCTGTGGTGGCATGCTCTTTGTGGAACAACCTTCTTCACAAACGCTAACAGGAACCAATAAGATAAATTTCTGGCATCTCTTAAACATTCATGTGTGTGCCCAGATCTCTGCTGCAGTTCAGTTCCATTAGTTGGGATCTAAATCCAGTCTCTGTGCCACCTCCTGCCAACCTAGCAGTTTTAAAGCAAGAAACTGCAAGTAGATAAATAGGGACCACTTCGGTGGGAAGGTAAACAGCGTTCCGTGCACTCCGGTGTCTAGGCACGCCAGCCACATGTCCATGGAAACATCTGCAGATGCAAACAGTGCTGGCTTTTTGGCTATAAACAGAGGTGAACACTGAACCCTAGAGTCAGATATGACTGGCTTTCAAGCAAGGGTGACCTTTACCTAATTTTAACATGTTTAGAATCACGAATAATTTGTTTCATTTTTAAAATGTTGCATATAGGATGTTTTTCTTCTTGTATGCTGCCTTAAAAATCAGCTTAATTCTTTTCTGTCACCAAAGAAAATAGGACATAATTGCCTGAATCCAACTGATCGTTAGATTCATAATAGATTCAACAAGAATAGATTCAAAACCAATGGGATTTACATTATGTCTGACATATAATTAACTGATTCAGTCATCCTACTCTAGTTTCAACTAACATGTGTATTTAGGCCACATGTAGATCTGTTCACTAGGTATATATAAAATATATATGAAACAATACAGTATATGAAAACTCCAAGAGAGCAAGATTTATGATATGGTTAACACAAGATTAGACTCAAAATAGTTAAACTGTCAGAAAATATGCATGTGCTTTTCTGCATCTCTTCCTTATCTTTCAATCTGTAGAATTCAAAAGGTTATTAATGACAACCATAAAATGAGATACAAAACTATGAGTGACCACACAAGTATGCTTATCACAGGGTCACAATGGCAAATATCTCCAGCAAAGTATGCTCCTTAAAGAGACTCACATGTTGATCCATTTCTGAAGTGTATCTCTCAGGTAATCCTGGCTAATGGGATGTGCCAATGTTCTGAGCGTTGGTTGGAAGTCGGTGACTGAAGCTGGCAGGTATTTGAATGAACTGCCCAATTTTGTTTCTTCATTCAAAATGGTGATTCCTTTACCTTAGAAAATGGCGTAACAAGGAGAGAGAGATCAGACCACAGAAGACCAGATTAGGCACTAAATAGAGAACAAATTCTTCTTCTTTCATGTCCCGATCAAACCCTGGATGCCAAAATGAAGCCACTTTCTACGCTTTGTCATTGCCCAAACCTAAGTCCTAATTGGTGCATGCCTCTGGCAGTAATCAGCAGAGCAGTAAATGAGCTGGATTCTGTATCTCTCTACATTCACACCATGTGTTGTTGTCCACCAACAGCCCCCACTTGAGCATGATAGTGTTGTATTTAGGGACTCCAATCCTCAGCCTATTCAGAGAACAAATATTCATGGGCAAAGCCATGTCTAGCCTTGTTTTTTTACCTGCTGGATGCTGACTTGTGATAGTCTCCAGCGTTGAGAATAGCAATCCACATGGAAATGATGGGTCAGAAGGTGTTCCCTCCGGCAGAGTATAGAAGAGAGCATGAGCTTGATATAAAGTTGTGGCAAGAAGATCCACCAAGGAGCAAATTTGTGCCTTAATGCCAGCATCTGTTGGGGTTTTTAAAAAAACAAACAGTTAGCCAACAAAAATAGCCATATGCACATTTTACGTCGTAAAGTGAAATCTACCTTCAAGGGCCTAATGGTGCATTCACAAGGCAAATAATAATAATTTTGTGTCAGAAATTATTCAGAGTTGAAAGGATTTTTGCGGAAGAAACTCTGCTCAGGTAACGCCCAAATGAGGCTCCTTTCATGTCCCCAAGAGCTGAGGCAGAGATGGGTGCTCAATCCGTCATGAAGTACCTGGGTCTCGAACTGCCAACTTGCCAGCCTTCCAGCTAACAAGGCGAGCTTCTTAACCACTGAGCCAATGCAGCCCAAGACAAAGGAGAGCAATACATAATTAACATACTTCTGCTTACTCAAAATTGAAGGTTTGACAGGACAGGGAAGGCAAGGTAAGACACTACAAGAAAATGTGCTCTACAAATCATCTCCATAACACATAAACTGACCTGTTGCATAAAAATCTTCTACCTGCCTTTGTTTTAGTAAAAGAATGCTAGCATCTCTGATACTTTTTTTCCTTTCGTGTCAAGACCAGGCTTGAAACTGCCAAAATGAAGGGAACTTTTGGTGAGTCCATTCTGCAGTTCCAATCCTTTGGCCCATGGGTGCCCAAACTACAGCCCTGTTGGAGTTTTTAATTAAGGGGCTAAGGGTTTTAATAATTTTGCTTGCAGAAGGGTCTACTCTATTACCATAGCAAGATAACCTGGCCAGACAGACATCTCTGATACTAATACACCTGTGTTTTATTCAGTGTGGGAGGGAGCGTGCAAAGTGGACCAAACCAATATTAGTTTAGTTTCTGTGGATAACAGAAGAAAGCAAGTTTTGGAGAAGAAAGATTAGGCACTGTCTATATCATACCAGTACTGACCATGATGAGGCTGATTCAGAAGCTGCTGAACTGCAGATTTCCTGGCCAAGAGGAAGTCTGCAAGAGCCTGGCGAGGAGAACTGCCCTCAAGAAGCATGGCTGAGCACAAGGCCTCTGCTACGGCTTGATCCAAAACTGTCTTGCATTTGAGGAGTGATTTGCTCTCCTGTAGAATAGTTGACCTAGTCGGGAAAAGACACAGTGTCATACAATACTCAGCAAAGAACTTTAAAATTCAAAACAAAATGTGTTTTCCCCAGAACTTTTTTATTAAGCTGGATGCTGTGCAAAGAAACTGGAAGAGGATCTAGCTTGATGTTGAAGCAGTAAGGCAGCCTTCGCTAACCTGGTGCTGTCTCGATGGGTTGTACCAGACTGAAAAAGGTGAGAGATCTAGTCCAGCACAACTGGAAGGCAGCCATAAGTTCTTTACCTTTCCCCCCAATTTCAATATTTTTTAAATTGTTTGAAATAATTTTTATACATTAGTTTTAATCTGTAAAAGCCAGCATTTTACTGGTGTTCACTTAAGATTTTAGTGTCTAATCTAACTTTAGCATAAAGTTGATCTATGTTCACTTCCAATACATCTTTTTAATATGTTGTTAAATGCTTTTATAATGTTTAATTTGGTTTTTTTTTAAAAAAAAATCAGTGCAGTGTAGTGGATAGAGCGGTGGACTAGGACTCAGAAGGCATGGATCTGAATCTGTGCTTCACCATGGAAACTCGTATAAAAAGTGAAACTGTTAGAACCTCTCCTTAAATATCACATTTACCTTGAGTACTGTTCCATGCACTCCGGCGTCTAGTCATGCCTGCCACATGACCACAAAAACGTCTGCAGAATCAGACAACGCTGGCTCTTCGGCTTTGAAACAGAGATGAGCACTGCACCCTAGAGTCAGATACGACTGGCTTTCGAGCAAGGGAAACCTATACCTATACCTATACTGTTCTATGGTTGCCATAAATGTATTCCAACTTGACAGCATGTAACAACAAGTTGTTTTTATGCGATGATTAGAATATTTCCTTGTTTAATTATTTTTAATTGTGTTGATAACATGCAGACAGCAATGATCAACACATCTCTCTCATTCTTGGTCTGGAAAGCGAAAAATGTGACTAAACAAGTCATAACCATTTTTAGTCACCATATTAGAAAATGGTTTTACTTCTGCTTAACTTCTTGACCTCTGCTTCGTTACATGTAAAGTAGCAACGGATCCAGTTTGGTTGCCAGATTAACAAGTGAAAACTGCATAAATGAATGGGCAAACATGGGAACTACGTCAAAGACCATAAAACCCTGCTCCTGCCTTAACCACACAAACATATTGCTGCTGGTTCCTCAATATTTTTTATTTATTTTGTTTGTCAGAAATTTTGCCCAGTACTGAACATGCATTTTTTAAAAAAGAGTACCCAGGATGTTGGGGACAAAATGCTAATTACCTTGTGAACTGCCCAGAAATTGCACTAAGCGCTAAGAGGCGGTATATAAGTGTAATTGCTATTGCTACTGAACTTCTTCTGTAGTCTGTACAGTGTGGGATGAAATCTTCCATTTATACATGTTCTCCCACTCAACAATTAACCATAGCCATGCCCATTAAGCAGCCAACACCTAGTCAGCAACATCTGTATAAGAGGTCATATTCTTAAAGGAGAGAAACAAAATCCAGATCTTCAATCAAAATTATTTGGTTTGTTTGTTTGGGCTGTTTTGATTTGTTGTGAATTTTGTTGGGTTATTTGATATTTGAATGTATACTGCCCAGAGTGGGAAATTTCCCAAATGGACTGTTTAGAAATGTAATAAATAAATAGAAATTAAGTTATCATTGTTTTCTGAAAGTTAGTAGGATCAAAGACAGATACAGTGATACCTGATACAACAATTTTAATCTGTTTCACAGGGCTCACTGTTGTACGAAACAATTGCTATATGATGCATGCATTGCATAGCAATTTTCCCTATGGGATGCATCATACAATGATTTTGTTTAATAAGTGGTTTTTTTCAATTGAAAAATTGTTGTACGGATTTTCTCCATAGGGAAAATTGTTATGCAGGACGCCATTTCCCCCCAAAACCTAATTGTTATGTGTTTTCATTGCTATACGGGACGATTGTTGTATGAGGTTCCACTGTACTCTGAACTTTGCTTAAGTGTTCCAACTGCAGTTCTATCTTTGTCTACACCCATAATTAAAATTTATATTTTACAATTTTGATGCCATTTCCAAATTCAAGTTCTCAGGTCAGAAGGAAGGCCTAATTAGTGAGCAACAACAATAAGCAGAGCAAGAGAGAACTGATGGGTTGCTTACCGAAAATGGGTGGCTGCTGCTACTTGCCGTGCAAGGATAGGAAAACGTGCCAGAATCGGGCTGTAGCGAGTACCAGAAGTATCCAACTGCAGAAGGCCATGGAGGTGGCAGCACAGCAGGTACAACTGAGCGGCGTACAAATACTGAGAGGATTCCATCGCACTCCATATTTTCTCAGGAATCTGTAGCAACAGCTGAATCTGCGCTGCCAAGCAGTAGAACTTCTCTTGCGGCTGGAGAAACAGTGACATCTCATGAAAACTTTGATGACTGTGCAAATGCACCTGGATGAAGCTTTAAAGCATTTCGTACCAATAATGGTATGCAGCATACATCTATGATTTTGCCAGCATTCCTGAAAATATGCTACACTAACCAATACCACAAAACAGACCTGTCTCATTCCGCCACTACGTATCTGATAAATAAATAAAAAGGAAAAGGATGGAACCGCACTAAGCCCTGTACTGTTTAACTTAGAACAGCTACTTTAAAAACTGACAAGGAAATCAAGATCACCTAGCAGAAGTTAGCTCTCTTCTGCTTCTGGGGATCTCACATGTAATACCGAGGGGGCTCCTGTCAAAGTACTGACTCACTTTTTTAGCTGCAACAATGCAAGAGCCATCATGACCTCTCAGATCATAACATTTCAGCACATTAACGTTATGGTGGGAGGCTTCTTCTGCTTCCTCAATACACTCTGTTGGGCAGGAAACCTCATATAAATTATATCAATGAGGCAGGGAGCAGATACTCTGGAACAAAAGCAAATATTCCAAAATATATGCAGAAACTAGCAGAAACTAGCAAACCCGAGGAACATATTCCTCACAAGTAGCTAAATAAGCCGGCTAACTCAAAAACCAAGGAGTGCTGTCTATTCCCAGTTAGCGTCTCCTGGTGGTTTTTATTTTCGACCTCGTTCATTTGAATTTGTTTTGCATGTTAACCTATATTTTATATAGGTTCACTATTTCCAATGGTGAAGCACTGAGATGGTAGGTAGGATGGTTGGTAGGTAGGTAGGTAGGTAGGTAGGTAGATGTGCCTTCACCTTGATAATATCATCAAGGCTGCAGCAATATGTGCAACCTATTACAGTATAGAACAGTGATGGTGAACCTTTTAGAGACTGAGTCCCCAAACTGCAACCCAAAACCCACTTATTTACCGCAAAGTGCCAACACTGCAACAGGGGAGGAAGTAAACATTCCCATTAGGCTGCTGGGCAGAGGGGTGGGGTGAACTATGTGCTGAGGGGAGGGAGGAAGCGCTCCCAATGGGCTGCTGGGCAGGGCAAACTCTGTGCTAGGGTGACTGCATGGGTGCCCACAGAGATGGCTCCAAGTGCCACCTCTGACACATGTGCCATAGGTTCGCCATCACAGGTATAGAACAATGTAGCCTTAGAGTATATGAGGGCAATAGTGAAGAGTGTTTAGATGTTTGTTTATAAATTAATGTTTCATTTTGGGGTGATGGTCCCCCTCAGTGGAAGAAATGACATGCCACTGGAAACCATCATATTGGACCCAACAGCAAACTGAACGGAGGAGCAACCACTTGACTATTCTGATTCCCAACCGTCATGGAGGCAGAAGAGGCCATGCCCGATGGACTGGCTATGAAAGCGCACCTGGATAATATCCTCAAGTTGCAGCTCCAGTGTTAAATCCTGCATGTCTCATTTCATACGTGCCACAGGAGATGGCTCCATGATCATAGTGTGGGTCACTTCATGGCAAGCTGGGATCCACCTAAAACAAATTCACGCCAATGGCATTTTTCCTGCTTCAGGAAATAATGTATTCTCAGTTACGAGTTGCAGCTGATGACAACGATGACGAGACAGACAGACAGACAGATAGATAGTAAAGGTCACCCTTGCTCAAAAGCCAGTCGTATCTGACTCTAAGGTGCAGTGCTCATATCTGTTTCAAAGCTGAAGAGCCAGCGTTGTCTCCTCCTGCAGACATTTCCGTGGTCATGTAGCAGGCATGACTAGACACAGGAGCGCATGGAATGCTGTTACCTTCCCATCGAAGTGGTCCCTATTTATCTACTTGCAATTTCTTGTTTTAAAACTGCTAGCTTAGCAGGAGCTGGGACAAAGACGGGAGCTCATTCTGTCCTGCAGTACTTGGGAATCGAACTGCTGACCTTCCGCCTCCCAGTCAGTATCTTAGCCACTTGAGACACTGTAGATAGATAGATAGATGGAAGGATGGATAAATAGATAGATATATAGATGGAAGGATGGGTAGATAGATAGAAGGATGGATTAATAGATAGATAGATAGATAGATGGATGGATGGATAGATAGATAGATGGAAGGATGGATAGATAGATAGAAGGATGGATTAATTGATAGATAGATAGATGGATGGATGGATAAATAGATAGATAGATAGATAGAAGGATGGATAGATGGATAGAGATAGATGGAAGGATAGATAGATAGAAGGATGGATGAATAGATAGATAGAAGGATGGATTAATAGATAGAAAATGTAGATAGATAGATAGATGGATGGATGGATAGATATAGATAGATGGAAGGAAGGATAGATAGATAGAAGGATGGATTAATAGATAGATAGGTAGATAGATAGATAGATAGATGGATGGATAAATAGATAGATAGATAGATAGATAGATAGATAGATAGATAGATAGATAGATAGATAGATAGATGGAAGGATGGATAAATAGATAGATGGAAGGATGGATAGATAGATAGATGGAAGGATGGATAGATAGATAGGATGGATTAATAGATAGATAGGTAGATAGATAGATGGATGGATAAATAGATAGATAGATGGAAGGATGGATAGATAGATAGAAGGATGGATTAACAGATAGATGGATAGATGGATAGATAGAAGGATGGATAGATAGATAAAAGGATAGATAGATAGAAGGATGGATAGATAGATAGATAGTTAGATAGATGGAAGGATGGATAGATAGATAGGATGGATTAATAGATAGATAGGTAGATAGATAGATGGATGGATAAATAGATAGATAGATGGAAGGATGGATAGATAGATAGAAGGATGGATTAACAGATAGATGGATAGATAGATAGAAGGATGGATAGATAGATAAAAGGATAGATAGATAGAAGGATGGATAGATAGATAGATAGATAGATAGATAGATAGATAGATGGAAGGATGGATAGATAGATAGATAGGATGGATTAATAGATAGATAGGTAGATAGATAGATAGATGGATGGATAAATAGATAGATAGATGGAAGGATGGATAGATAGATAGAAGGATGGATTAACAGATAGATGGATAGATAGATAGAAGGATGGATAGATAGATAAAAGGATAGATAGAAGGATGGATAGATAGATAGATAGATAGATGGAAGGATGGATAGATAGATAGGATGGATTAATAGATAGGTAGGTAGATAGATAGATAGATGGATGGATAAATAGATAGATAGATGGAAGGATGGATAGATAGATAGAAGGATGGATTAACAGATAGATGGATAGATAGAAGGATGGATAGATAGAAGGATGGATAGATAGATAGATAGATAGATAGATAGATAGATAGATAGATAGATAGATAGATAGATAGATAGATAGATAGATGGAAGGATGGATAGATAGATAGATAGGATGGATTAATAGATAGATAGGTAGATAGATAGATGGATGGATGGATAGATAGATAGATGGAAGGATGGATAGATAGATAGAAGGATGGATTAACAGATAGATAGATAGATAGATAGATAGATAGATAGATAGATAGATAGATAGATAGATAGATAGATAGATAGATAGATGGAAGGATGGAAGGATGGAAGGATGGATAGATAGAAGGATGGATAGATAGAAGGATGGATAGATAGAAGGATGGATAGATAGAAGGATGGATTAAGAGGTAGGTAGGTAGGTAGGTAGGTAGAGGAAGTGAGGAATAGAGAAATAGAAAGAACAAAAAAGGAAGGTAACGAAGAACTAAAGAAAAAAGGGAAGGAAGGAAAAGAACCGCCTGGAGTTGGCTTTGGCTGAGTGGGCGGTATAGAAATTTAACAATAAATAAATATAAGAAGAAAGAAAAAGAAGGAAAAGAGAAAAAGAAGGGAAGGGAAGGGAAGGTCCTTCTCTGGAAGTGAGGCCAGCCAGGAGACAGAGGCAAAAGCACTTTCCCTGCAGCCAGAAGGGAAAGTGGAAAAGGGAACTATGACACAGGGTCCTAACAAGGGGGCGGGAAAGAGAGCATGAGCCGGGGTGGGGTGGGGTACCCATACCCAGCCCCATAGCCCGGCCTCCTCCTCCTCCTCCCCCGCTGAGTCCCCTCTGATCCCATCCCACCCAAGGCCAGCCACCCACCTCAGGCCTCCCGGCGCCGGCGCTGGCGGTCCCTCGCTGGGCCTGGGCCGGCGAGTGAGGGCTCCGCCGTGCCGCCCGGCGTTGCTGGAGCCCCCGCACTGCCTCCAGGAGGTGTTGGGCGCGGAGGCGCATCTCGGCGATGGTGTCGGCCGCCTCGATGAGGTCCCGGTAGCGCTCGCCCACCATCTGCCGCAGCTCCTCGCGCTTCCCCTCGATGCCGGCCCGGAGCTGCCGCTCCACCGCCCTCAGCTCCGCCGTCGTGTAGGTCTCGAAGAGCGCCTCGGCAGCGCCCGGGCCGCCTCGCTTCAGGGCCTCCAGCGCCGCCGCCGCCATGCCTGCCTGCCTGCCTGCCTGGCCGGCCTTTCTTTTGCCTCCCACTCTGTTTCGCCCACCCGGAACTAGCCCGCCTCGACTCGACGTGTCACAGTCCCCGCCATCTTGGAGAAGGGCAGCTCCTGAGTCCCGCCCGACTAGCAGGGGCGGCGCTCATGGCTCTCTTGGCGCCATGTTTGTGGCGGGCAAAGCGAGAGACCGTGCTTGGAGCAATAGCAATTAGCAATAGCATTTTGCAGTGGCTCAAGTGGCTAAGACTGGGAGGCGGAAGGTCAGCAGTTCGATTCCCGAGTACTGCAGGACGAGATGAGCTCCCGTCTTTGTCCCAGCTCTTGCCAACCTAGCAGTTCGAAAGCAAGAAATTGCAAGTAGATAAATAGGGACCACTTCGGTGGGAAAGGTAACAGCGTTCCGTGCGCTCCCGTGTCTAGTCATGCCTGCCACATGACCACACGCCCGGAAACGCAAGGGAAACCTTTACCTTTTACCGCCTCACAGCGCTTAGTGTGGGCAGTTCATAAGGTTATTCCCATTAGCACTTTGCCCCCAACATACTGGGTATTCACTTTACCAACCTCGGAAGGGTGGATCAACCTTGTTTCCCATCAGAATCGAACTCGCAACGTTTTGGTTGCAGTAGAGCAGCTTAACCACTGCGCTCTCCCCACCCCGCTTCTTGGGTACTCACTCAGCTTCTCCAAGGAGTACAGTTCCCGCATTCCTCCCTGACCAGCTTGGCTCCTGATCAGTGAAATTGAACATTACTGAAAATGTGAATTTCTGAACTCAATTGAAATCTGAAAAACAACATTTTAGGCAACAAAATATGATTGGAGAGCCCCAGGGGGGGGGGGGGAAAGGGGGGGCTTCCAAAGTTATTTTCATACGTTGTATGTAGCATATCATATTGGTGTCCCCTTACGTTCCCCAAAATCTTTCATGTCTAGGGTAGACTTTAAAATCCCAAAGTGAAGCCACTTTTTGGTGAATTCATGCCGTGGTTCCCTTCATCAGACCTAGTGTGAGAAAGATTAGCTGACACAAGGTTGACGTTGCCTGGGGTACGCTCGATTGTGGTTCAAAAATACCACACTCTTCAAGGAATCTTTCTGTGTACCCCTTCCCCAAAGCGATCTTTACATATGTCACACAGCTTTAAAAAAAGAGATTGTATCATCTCAAATCTACTTTCCAAATTTGCTGACATTCAGAAATGTATTTTTATTTATATACAGTACACAGATTTCTCTTCTTTACTTCCTCTTTTATCCCTTCAGCTGTGGAGGAATATACACAGATGACAAGAGTGATCATTGTTCCTGGTAATTTCATCTGATGAAATGGGTTCTATTCCATGAAAGCATATATCCTCATAATAGGTAAACGTAAAAGTTTTCCCTTGCTATATGACTCTAGGGCTCAGTGCTTATCTCTGTTTACAGCCAAAGAACCAGTGCTGTTTGTGTCTGCAGACATTTTTCTGTGGACATGTGGCAGGCATGCCTAGGTACCAAAGTGGTACCTATTTATCTACTTGCAATTCCCCACCTTCAAACTGCTAGGTTGGCATGTTAAGTTCAGCATCTTAACCACTTGAGCCACTGCAATCATGTCCTAATAATACTTAGTTGTCAAAGTGCCGTACAGTTCCATTGTCTTTCCTGCAAGCCAGCTATCCTCTTTGGTAAGTTGTTTGAAGACACTTTGTGTATGAAGGGTTACAGGAATGTGTAGACAAAAACATGCAGATCTGTGCTGCCAAGAGGGATACCATCTTTCCAAAGGTATTATTGTCTGAGCTATGACCCACAGTCCCATTCTGATGAGAAATCACAGTTTGTACCTGCAGGTCTTGCACTTTGTCTTCTGGGAGGTTCTGAGGATGCTACCACAATGACTGGCTGATGAAGAGGGAAGTACAGTATAAGAATGATTAAGAACAAACGTAAGTTTCAGTCTTCTATTAGGCTGATTAAATTTGCACTCTGTATGAGCTCAGAAGCCTGTCCACATCCGTCTCTTCTTAGTTCCCCCAAGCAAGTAAAATAGTCTCGCTAGTTTTTTTTTATTTGGTATGTTTGGTGTTGGGCTAACCTGGAGAAGAACTGCCAGGAATAGATTGTTGTGGACTGAGATTGTGTGGAATATTGTCATGGAGATGACGTCTACTCATGGAGTGACTCCTCGCTGAATAACGACTCCAAGGTATCAAAGATATGTGTGGTTTACTTGTATTTATTGTAATTGGTGTTTTTCCTATTTAATATACTTGATTTGTTATTCTAAAAAGACTTTCTTTGATCATTTGGTAATTGTAATTTACAAACAAAATTCTCCACATTACTGTGCTTTTCCAGAGTGTGGTAGGGAACAGCGTGGTCCTCTACCAGGTACACCCAGATTTCGCACCAACTTAAAGTATATTTTGGTCTTCATTGGTGTTAGCTCTGGAAGGAAGTTGCTGAGTTTGCTGATCCTAGGGGGAAAATAGCAACAGCAATTACAGTCTCATGGCCAGTTCATAAGGTAATTGACATTTTGCCCCCAACACTCTGGGTACTCATTTTCCTGACATCAGAAGGTTAGAAAGCTGAGTCCACCTTGTTCCCCATCAGAACTGAACTCACATCAGTTGTTTTGGCTGCAGTATAGCAGTTTAACCACTGTGCCAGTAAACTCAGGCTTCTACCGGTAGTTCTTTGCTAAGGTTGGAAGAATTTCCATGAGGCTTGAAGAAACCCAGAGTTAGTTCATGCAGTGAGGAACCTCCATCATACCTGCCTAGGGCTTTCTGTGTATGAAATATTCTGAAATGATTTACCAGTCCCTCCTTGTAATGGTGGCTGGAGTGGTTAAGACACTGACTGAGAGGCGGAAGGTCAGCAGTTCAAAACCAGAGTACTGCATGGCGGAATGAGCGCCTGTCTCTGTCCCAGCTCCTGCCAACCTAGCAGTTCGAAAGCAAGACATTGCAAGCAGATAAACAGGGACCACTTCAGTGGGAAGGTAAACAGCACTCTGTACACACCAGTGTCTAGTCATGCCTGCCACATGACCACAGAAATGTCTGCAAACACAGACAGCACTGGCTCTTTGGCTATAAACAGAAATGAGCACTGAACCTTAGAGTCAGATATGACTGACTTTCAAGCAAGGGTGAACTTTACCTTGTAATGGTGCTCTGGGACAATGCAGTTTCCCCAAGTCCTCACAGCGGCAAGGCATGTTACCCTTTCAGTCGCGCATCAGTACCAGAATTTTCAATGTGTAACCGAAACACCACCTGGTTTTGATCAACCTCGCAAGATATGACCTAGCCTTAATAGAATACGTACAGGGTACAGTAGATGTGCGGACTTTTTGCATAAATGGGGGGAACTACCATCACCAGTATGACAGACTGTGCAACGTATTATAGAACAATGTAGCCTTAGAGTAGGGGTTCCCAACCTTTTTATGCCGCGGGCCTGACCATGTCCCCTGAACAGCTGAGCAGATCTGACCATGCCCCCAGAAGCGAAAGTATGCATGTTTACAACAGCCCTAAATGCACCCAGTTCCGCATTTATGACAGCCAGGGGTGTGTTTACAAATGCACAGGCGCATTTTACAGCTGATGTAAACATGTCCACTTCTACTTCTGAGTGTGGCGGCGGTGGCAGCGGGTCAAATGAAATGGTGCTGTGGGCCATAGGTTGGGAATCCCTGCCTTAGAACATAGGAGGGCAAGAGTTAAGATTTTCTAAGGGCGATTCCTGGTGCGATCGAATATAAATTGTTTATAAATTAATGTTTTGTTTTATACAGTTTTTATATATTTTCTTTTTGTTATATGTTGACTCAGTGTGTACAAGTGGCATACGCTAAATAAAATAAGTCACACATGATCCAGGTGAACATGGATGGTCCTTCCCCCGGGAGGCATAATTGGAATTTTAATTCTTAGCCTCTACTCAGGTGCTCCAACTCACTGAGCTACACTGAAGCCTTCATCTTCTGTCATTTTACAATCCATAAGGCAGATGGTATGATGGCAAACATACAGGCTCTATTTAATTGTAAATGAATATATTTTATTTGTTAGAACAAACAATCAGAATGCATGGTCCTTTGTAAAATATATTTCAAAAAAAAAAAGACTAGAAATTTTATTTAATTGGCTGTTTTTCTTGGTGGTTGCAAAATGACAAATTGCCAATAGTGTTCAGATTAATCTCCTCTTTCCCATTCACCCCCAAAATTATATTTATTTATTTATTTATTTATTTATTTATTTATTTATTTATTTATTTATTTATTTATTTATTACATTTCTATACCACCCATTTGGGTGGTATCCCACTCTGGGTGGTGTACAAACAGCTATCAAATAACATTACAGAACACACAACAAATCAAAACAGACAACCGACAAATATTCTGTTTAAATTTTGCAAAATTTTTAAATTGTATGTGTATTTTAATAGAGTACAAAATTATACAATTGAATTAACATTATTGTACAATTATATACACAAACAGGAGCAAGCATAGCAGGATGAAAGCTCAGAGTATTTTTATGCTGGAGATAAACACGATCATTGTCAAGGGGCAAGTTCAGACGCTCAGGTATGGAAACTCACTGTGGGAGTGGAATCCTTAAATACCTCACTTAGCTTGAAAGCCCTATTCTTAGTCTGCCGTATCCAAATCCGAATATTAGCAATCCTCATGGCAATCAGCCATGAAGACTGTCCTGAGAATATAATGCAGTGGCCTTTCATCTGTCTTCTGCATCGCAGCGTGACACACGTACCACTGATCCACTGACACGAGTCACTTTCTGGTCCTGAGCCCTTTTGACACGCAAAGTCCTCATCAGCCCCAGGCTATTCTTGATGAAGCTGCTTCTTGATGAAGCTGGTGCCCTCGTCAAGAGGGAGTCAAGTGGGATTTAATCCACTTGGGGGTCATCACCCTTCCCTGTGGACTTTGGCACCCAAGGCCGATAGTCCTCAGGGTTGTCAGGTTAGTTAACCACCGCCTGACATTCGGCATTTAGTCCACCTGTCAACCACCCCGATTTGGCCGGGAAAACCTCGTAATTTGACGTCTATTGACATCATAACCCGCCCCCCGCTGCCAAAACCCCGTAATTTGACAGCGGGGGGAAACGCTTTCTGCGCATGCGTGGAAGCGCTACGCTGCTTGCGCAGCCCCTACGCAAGCGTAGTGCTTTTCGCACATGCGTGGAAGGGTTTTACCCCTTCCACGCATGCGCAGAAAGCGCTACGCCGCTTGCATAGGGGCTGCACAAGCGGCGTAGCACTTCCACGCATGCGGTAAAACCCTTCCATGCATGCGTGGAAACAGACCTGCGCACAAGCGATGTGCGCAGGTCCCGTTTTTGCGGAGCCGCAAGTTGACCGGTATGATTGAGTCGCTGGCTGTAAGATCTGCTCTATTGCCATAGCCTTATTAGGATCGCTATAAGTTGGTTCTGACTTTATGGCACATAACTGAAGAACAAGATGGCATCCTTTTCTGTTCTGTGTACAAAAAAGCCAAGACAGCTGGAAGCTGAATGTTGCTAGTGGAACAGCTTTCTGTGCTTCAGCTGAAGGCAGCGGCTAACTTAGGGAAACATCACTCCACCTGTCCTTACTGCTATCAGTCTGTTGCCTAAGATAAATACCTTAGTTGGCATAATAGGATCGGCTGTTCATGACAATGTCTACTTCCTGAGAACCATCGACAGTCCTGTTGGATCAAATCAAAGCCAGATCAGACAATGGCCAGCTAGATGCCTAGACTGCAATCCCTACAGAAAGCTCAGAAGTACAGGTAGGACTGCAAGGGAAGTACAGGTAGGACTGCAAGCCGCCGCCGCCGGGCAACCACCCCCAGCCGGGGGGGGGGGTGAGGAGGAGGAGGAGAGCCGGCGGAGCGGTGGAAAGGCCAGGAGAAGACCAATTGACAGAAGGGAAGAGGGCAGAGGAGGAAAAGCAGGGGGCGAGACTCAGAGTCCCAGGCAAAGGATAAGTAGCTGATATGCAAATGTAGACTTAATATAGCAACTGACATAGAGACTTTATACTGACTAAATATAGAAACTGACATAGAGACTGTGTTTTAAAGTGTGATAATATGCATGATAATATGTTGTCTAAAATGTTTTAAACTTTTAAAAACTGTGATAAAATGTATGAGAAGAGAAAAATGGCGTAGACACTGGCAAACCATGCCACAAAGCTTGCCAAGAGAATCCTACTGACCAAAACAAAAGGCAAAACAAAGGAGCAGGCTAGGTGATACAGGATGCTTAGCACCACAGAGGGGAGGAAGGGGAGGGACAGGAAAGGGGGAGGGGAAATGCAATGTTGTAAGGAGCAATACTGCATAGGGACATGGAATGTGAGATCAATGAACCAAGGTAAACTGGAAGTGGTAAAAATGAGATGGAAAGAATAAGCATTGACATCTTAGGCATCAGTGAGCTCAAATGGACAGGGATGGGGGAATTCAGCTCTGGAAACCATCATATCTACTACTGTTGGCAAGAAAACCTTAGAAGAAATGGAGTAGCCATAATTGTCAATAAAAGAGTGAGAAAAGCAGTAATGGGATACAATCTCAAAAATGACAGAATGATGTCAGTCAGATTTCAAGGCAAACCTTTCAATGTCACTGTGATCCAAATATACGCACCAACCACTGGTGCAGATGAAGCCACAATGGACCAGTTCTATGAGGACTTACAACACCTCATAGAACAGACACCAAGAAATGATGTCCAAATTATATTAGGAGACTGGAATGCCAAAGTAGGAAATCAAAAAGTGGAGGGAATAACAGGCAAATTTGGTCTTGGAACACAGAATGAAGCAGGGCAAAGATTGATAGAGTTCTGCCAAGAGAACGCACTGGTCATAGCAAACACCCTCTTCCAGCAACACAAGAGGCGACTTTACACATGGATATCACCAGATGGCCAACACTGAAACCAGATTGACTACATACTCTGCAGCCAAAGATGGAGAACCTCCCTCCATACAGTCAGCAAAAACAAGACCTGGAGCAGACTGTGGCTCAGATCACAACCTACTGATCGCAAAATTCAGGCTTAGACTAAAGAAAATAGGGAAAACACGGAGACCAGAAAGATATCACCTAGACAGCATCCCTAAAGAATACACGGTGGAGGTGATGAACAGATTTAATGGCTTAGACTCGGTAGACAGAGTACCAGAAGAATTATGGACGGAGATGAGGGACATCATGCAGGAAGCAGCAAAGAAAACCATACCAAAAGAAAAGAAGAGTAAGAAAGCAAAGTGGTTGTCTGATGAGGCTCTTAAAATAGCAAAGAAGGAACGCAAAAGTCAAAGGAGAAAGGAAAAACTACAATCATTTGAACACAGAATTTCAAAGAAAAGCAAGGAGAGATAAGGAAAACTACCTAAAAGAACAGTGCAGAGAAATGGAGGAAAACAACAAAAGAGGCAGAACCAGAGATCTTTTCAAAAAAATCGGGGAAATCAAGGGAACATTTAAAGCAAAAATGACCATGATAAGGGACAAAGACGGAAAGGAGCTAGCTGATGCAGAAGAAATTAAGAAAAGATGGAAAGAGTACACAGGGGAACTTTACAAAAAGGACCTCAACACTCCTGATAATCACAATGATGAAGAAATTGAACTTGAGCCAGACATCCTGGAGAGCGAAGTCATAAAGGCCCTAAAGAGCACTGCAAACAACAAAGCTAGTGGAGATGATGGTATCCCAGTTGAATTTTTCAAAGCGCTAAAAGATGATGGCGTCAAATTACTGCATTCAATATGCCAGCAGATTTGGAAAACAAAACAGTGGCCACAGGATTGGAAAAGATCAGTATACGTCCCAATCCCAAAAAAGGGCAATGCCAAAGAATGTTCAAATTATCGAACAATCGCGCTCATCCCACATGCCAGCAAGGTGATGCTCAAGATAATACAGGATAGACTTCAGCAGCATGTGGAGAGAGAATTACCAGAGGTGCAGGCTGGTTTCAGAAGAGGCAGGGGGACCAGAGACCACATTGCCAACATACGTTGGATCATGGAGAAAACAAAGGAATACCAGAAACAAGTTTACTTTTGTTTTATTGACTACACTAAGGCATTTGACTGTGTGGACCTCAACAAGCTGTGGCAAGTAATTAAAGAGATGGGAATACCAGAGCACCTCATATTCCTCCTGAGAAATCTGTACATGAACCAAGAAGCAACAGTTAGGACAGAACACGGAATGACAGAGTGATTTGGAATAGGAAAAGGAGTAAGACAAGGCTGCATTTTGTCACCATGCTTATTCAACCTATGCACAGAGCACATAATGCGCAGTGCAGGGATGGAGGAATCACAATATGGGATTAAAATTGCTGGGAGAAACATCAACAATCTGAGATATGCAGACGATACCACCCTAATGGCAGAAAGTGAGGAAGACCTAAAGAATCTCTTGATTGGGCTGAAGGAGGAGAGTGCAAAAGCTGGCTTGAGACTCAATATCAAGAAAACCAAGATAATGGCAACAGGCCCCATCAGTTCCTGGAAAATAGACGGGGAAGAAGTAGAAGCAGTGACAGATTTTACTTTCTTAGGATCAAAGATCACTGCAGATGGGGATTGTAGCCATGAAATAAAAATGTGACTGATTCTTGGGAGACAAGCAATGAGAAACCTGGGGAACATAATGAAAAGCAGAGACATCACATTGCAAACAAAAATTAGAATAGTCAAAGCAATGGTTTTCCCAGTAGTAATGTATGGATGTGAGAGCTGGACAATTAGGAAGGCTGAACGCAGAAGAATAGATGCCTTTGAAATGTGGTGTTGGAGGAGGGTTTTGAGAGTCCCCTGGACAGCGAGGAGAACAAATAGGTCAATCTTAGAAGAAATTAACCCTGACTGCTCATTGGAAGGTCAAATAGTAAAGATGAAGCTAAAGTACTTTGGACATCAAATGAGAAGGGAGGATTCACTTGAGAAGGCATTGATGTTGGGAAAGGTAGAGGGCAAAAGAAGAAGGGGGAGGCCAAGGATGAGATGGCTAGATGATATTGTAGACACAATGGGCACAGAGCTGGGAGGGCTGAGGGGGATGGTGGAGGACAGAGGTGCCTGGAGGAAAATGGTCCATGGGGTCACAAAGGGTCGGAGTTGACTGTGCGACTGAACAACAACAAAATCTGCACCCCACCCCAATTACTGGAATGTAGTGGTTTATTCCCCCTAAAGGAATTTCTATTTAGCCATGAATCTCTCTAATCCCTCTTTTATGTTTGTTATTTATGTGCCATCAAGTCAGAACTAAATTACGTATATCGACCCTAACAGAGCTATCAAGGTAAATGGGATATTTAAGGAGTGGTTTTACCAGTCCCACTCCTCTTGTGAGTTTCCTGGTCTCCATCACTTTATCTACTACACCACATTGGTACCCTGACACCCATTATTAAATCCTGCAAGAAAATACATTTCCCCAAAACGTGGTTACCAGTTATGGAAGAAGCTGCATTGTCCTGTTAATTCATTTTGCTTGGCTCATCCATTAGGTGGCGATATCATCACAAGTCACAACTCTTTTATCATCCTGGAAATGCTCAAGAGCAGTCAACAATCTTTCTAAAATTATTGTTGTTGTTGTTGTTCGACTTGTATGCCACCCCACTCGCAAAGTGACTCTGGGCGGCTAACAGAGATACAAAATACTGTATCACAATTACCATTACAAGGTACCACATTATCATAATACAAAAACATTTCAAAAGATCCCAATTACAATTACAAAATATCAAATTATCATGATACAAAAACACTTCAAAAATACATGAAAAACATCGTAAAATTACTCAAGAAATTGGGATAAAAGCATTTTCCTCCCATCTCTATTCTCCAGCTTGGTACATAATTTAATAGCCTTGCTTCCCTGAAGCAGTTTAATTTGTTGAATCAACGTGGTTGAAGGTGTTTTAAGTTTCAGTACAAGCTATGAAGTCCTTGACTCCTGGTCAGGTTTAGAGAATATATAAGCATTTGACAAACTGGGGAAGAAGGGGAAAGGTCCCGAAATCTCACTGGATGTGCTAGCCATTGTACTTGAAAACAGATTTCTAACAGATGAAGATGTAATTTATAGATCTGCTGCACAAATTGAGGTTAGTAAAGGTCATACTTGCTTGAAAGCCAATCCAGGGCTCCAGGGCTCATTTCTGTTTATAGCCAAAGAGCCAGCACTGTCTGTGTCTACAGATGTTTCAGTGGACATGTGGTAGGCATGACTAGACACCAGAGTGCACGGAACGCTGTTTACTTTCCCACTAAAGTGGTACCTATTTATCTACTTGCAGTTCCCCACTTTCGAACTGCTAGGTTGGCAGGAACTGGCACAGAGATGGGAGCTCACTCTGTCATGTAGCACTAGGGTCTCGAACTGCTGACCTTCCATTTGTCAAGTTCAGCGACTTTACCACTAAGCCACTGCAGGCCCTAGATCTGGGTTAAAGGGTAATGTTGCAACCTGTCCATTTCCTGCAGGAGAAAGGCGGCAGAATATGGAGCCAAACCTCTCTCTGATACACACAGGCCCTTTCTAAGAGGTATGAGTGGTTCAGTTCAGTTGTCCTATTAAGTTAAGTTAATTGAAGGCCAAATTAATAATCATCCCTAATGAAATGGAGCCTTCACTCAAGTGCAGAGCAGTAGAAAAGTGGCTTCTTCTTGAACCTGCCCTGTTTGCCTTATCATTGTACAGTGTATTTCCCATAGCAACATAATCTTTCTGTCTCATCTATCCTTCTCACTGTGCAACTGTGTGAACCATATATAGATACAAAACGTATAGGTTGGATGAGTGGTGGGCTCAAAAGAAATTTACTACCACACTGTGGGTGTGGTATGGTGGGCGTAGCCAGGGGGAAGCCTTGCGTTGCACCTGAATTAGAACTAGTATTTTCTGGCGTATAAGACTACTTTTTAACCCTGAAAAATATGTGCCAAAGTCGGTCGTCTTATAGGACAGGTACTTAACTGCAGCTTGTTTCCCCTTGCTTCATACGTCCGGCGCATATGGTGGGGGGTGCCACGGCCGAGTCCCTGCTCTGTGCGGGGAGTATGAAGCAAGGGGAAGCAAGCTGCACACATCTTCCTGTACCTCGAGGAGGAGAACGTGAGCGTGGATTGGCTCTCCACCAGAACCTGCCCATTCGACTCGGAGGGCTGCGCGTCTTCGGGTTGAGTGTGGGTTAATTTTTATTTGGTGTGCATTGGAAAAGAGGTAGTCTTATATGGCAAGTATATTCCAAACTCTATATTTTAACTGGAAAAGTTGGGGGTCGTCTTATACGCCCAGTCGTCTTATACGCCCAGTCGTCTTATACGCCGGAAAATACGGTACTTTATTTCAAAACTTGGATGGGTGGGGCCAGCCAGAATTTCTGCTACTGGTTCTGGTGAACTGGTGCGAACCTGCTGATGCCCACCACTGGTGCTGATGCCCACCACTTCTGAATCAAGGAAAAATACTTTAAAAAAAGTAAACTCCTTATCCAACATGAAAGTTATAAAAACTGAGGGTCTACAGAAGAAGGAGAATCCAATGTTACTTTCAGCTGAAGGGCATGCATAAGGATAACACAATAAGGAATATGCTCAAATAAACTGGATCAAAGCCAGTCCAGAGTTTAAGATGTGAAGACATCCTTCTTTGTACACTTTTGTATGAACAAAGGTCAGATTTCACCAGTCTTCAGAAGAGGGCTTCCCACAGGACTCTATTGTGAATGCAACGGCTTTACTCTCATCTCCTACTGTTAGGTTATTACCAAACACATTGTGGAAGCCAAAAACATTTCTCTGTCTAGTCCCTTTATTTCTAAAGGGTAAACATCCATTATCCTTAATGAACCTCACCATCACCACCAAGTAATGATATATATTAATAGATTGAAAGCCTTCCCGGTTTTCTTTAAAGACACATCATTGTTAACTATCATTTATCAGTGCGCTTCTCATAACAGTTCTTCCACTGGAAAGGCTTAAAATGTATTGATTCAAGGAAAGAAGTGCCTGCCTTTGTCAAGTTTAATTCACACCATGAGGTTTCTTGGAAGAAACCTCTTGAATTAGGACATAGATGTTCTCGTTAGGCCTTTGTGTTAATGTAGTAGTTGGTCCCAGCAGAGGGGGGAAATGAATTTCTGTGGCATTTGCTTCATAATCTCCTGTTTCTGATTATATGTAGCCGGACAGAAACTGACAGCTTTTCTGAGCTACCACCAAAATACATTAAATTCTTTTATCAGTCGTAGAAGGGGGGAAGAAACAGCTGGAGATTAATTCCTTTAGTGTAGCTGCTTTAAAAATGAGCACTTCGGCCTTATTTCCAAACCATTAAGTGCAGAACAGATTCATTAATCTTTGTGGTATGAGCCCAGAGAAAGTGTCAAGCTGTCAGGTGTGAGGTCTTCTTTCATAGTACAATGTAAGCTGCATGTGTGTTTGGAAGTAAATCCAATGTTGAATAGGGCCTACTTTGCAAAGGACTGCAGCCTTAACAGCAGTACTAAGCTATATTTATTTGGAAGAAAGCCTGAACTCACGATGCAACCATGTGTAACTTCTGTAGGTCCAGGGCCTATTTCCAATACCATGAGATCCACTTGTGGACTTCACTGAGTACTATGGCTCCACACACTTCCTCTGTCATACATTACCAAAAATGGAAAAGTGATATTCTGGTTAGTGCTGCACTGAATTCAAAGTCAAAGATGGTGGTAGCGTGGGAGTTCAGAAATAAGGAAGCTGTGTGTGTATGTGCGTGCATGCGTGTGATATATTTCCGAGAATAAAGGAAGCTAAATGAGTGAAGCCCAGGGCCGCCATCAGGGGGGACCATCAGGACTCCAGTCCCAGGCCCGGAGATGACGGGGGCCCGGTAGCACCGGGAAACCACTGATCTGCGCATGTGCAAACAAACCACACATGCGCAGAAAACCACAGGGGTGTGGCCAAAATGTGGGTGGGGGGCGTACCAGGCTCAGAAATTTCTGATGCCGGCCCTGGTGAAGCCACACAAATTTTGCAACCCCACTTAGCAAAAATCCCCCCTCTACACTACTGTTGAAAAGTATCATATTTGAAACTCTCACCAGAAAGGGGAAATGCATGGGGCCCTTGAAGGGAAAATATGATCATGTTCCTGTGTGCTGTCAAAAAACTAGTTCTTTAAAAAACCAGGGGGTTAGAGCAAGTAACCAAGTCCCCCTGTGGACTACCAGGACAAGAGGTACAGAAGACTCAAGTGAATGTACTTCATTTTCTCACCTTAATAAAAACACATTTCAGCAGCAATGCTAGTGATAGAGCCTACGGTTGAGGAGACCCGCTCTTCCATCATCTGAATCTCACCCACTTTTCTGTATTTGTTCCACATAAAGTTTGAACAGATGGGGGGGGGGGCGTATAATACAGCCTTGTCTGATGCCTTTCCCAAAGTAAAGCCATTTTATTTCTCCATGTTCCTGTCCCGTGCATATGTCAAGGGAGAATCAAATATTGTGGCACACCCACTTCTTTTAGAACAACCAGTAGCTTTTCATTATCTATATACAGTCACAGGCTTCTATGTAATCTAGAGAGCACAGAACTGATTTTCTTCTGAAATACTCTGGTATGTTCCAGTAGCCAACATGTACAGTCTTTGTAATGTTATCTCTAGTGCCTCTTTTCTGAAGTCAGCTTGAACATTTCACATTTCATGTTTTGTATAGGTTAAAAGTCTTTGCTACAAAATATTGAGCATGATTTTCCTTGTAGAGAAAATTAATGCTGTGGTCCTATAGTTATTGTATTTGAGTTGCTCCTTGAATCAATGGACTTCCCAAATTCCCATTGATTCAGCTGGATTAGGAATGTGCAAATAGATGTAGAGCAGCATGCATTTCCTCTTTGAACAATTTTTGTGCACATCAATCCTTCCTTATACTTATTGTTTACAGGGAAAAGACTTAATTTATATTTCATGACTACAATTGTCCCCTACCCACCAAAGAAGGCAAGAGCCGGATAAGGACGCACTGGCCCAGAAGCCAAAATAAAATGGGAGAGAGTGAGGAGGAAGGGAGAACTGTGATTTTTCAAAAATTGATTAGCATGTTGGAATGTGTGAATTTACAAATGTTATCAGATGGATGACACATATAATAAATCAGACGGTGGAAATCTTGCTCTGATTATCCATTGTTTTGTAATGTAGCACAAACCTTCCTGGCACAATAGACTTAGCATGGTTAATAGTACTGCAGTTAGATGCTGACTCCTAAATGATTAGACTTTATTAAAGGGGAGGAATGCATTTTTCAGGATCCATACAAAGCCGAAAGGGTTGCTCTAGCCTTAAGAGATGCTCTGTTGATATAACTAGATTGAATTTCCAATGCCTAGCAATGTATCAATTTTTGAGAGTAAAAATTCAGGTTGTTAATCCAGGATTTCTTATGATAGAGAAGAGTCACTTTGATTCACACCACTTTATTGGAAAAACAGAATTGTAGAGAACGCATCATCTTTCTCCCCAGCCTGCTTTGAGCTTCCACTTTCTACACAGAGGCTGCAATGCAGAATCTCTCCTTGCAGAAAGATGTTTCACACCACAACACGTTATAAATGTACGTCTCTAAAGAACAAATTAAAATCAAGCCTATACAGTAAAGTCATTTGTAACACTGCCACAGTTTTAGATATTACAGCATGTAATACAGCAAGCACACATACAATACACATAAGGAACTATCTTTTGCTTATCATGTGCGTTGTTTGGGTGCAACTTCAATACAGAGGGCCTGTCCAGATAGGATAATTTTGTGTGGTCTTATTGATGCTTAAAAAGTTTTTATTTTTAGTGCAATCTGTTTTATCTCTCACTTGAGCTATCCTCCCCCCCCTTTTCATGTGAAGGGTCCAGACACGCCTTTGGATTGCTCCAACCCCTTCCCTGCCTCCCCCCCCCAATAGTCGTCATTCAGTGGGCTAAAGCCACTGTCCCATTTTTTGTTAAAATAAGTGACATGTCTAGCCAGGTTATCCTGCTATGGTAATAGAGTAGACCCTACTGCCAGGGACTAGGGTGGCTCAGTGGTTAAGAAGCTCGCCTTGTTAGCTGGAAGGCTGACAAGTCAGCAGTTCATGCCCCAGGTACTGCATGACAGATTGAGTGCCCGTCTCTGGCCCTGCTCTTGGGGACATGAAAGGAGCCTCATTTGGGCATTCCCTGAGCTTCCACAACAATTCTTTCAACCCAGAATAATTTCTGACATGAAATTATTATACTGCCTGTGACTCAACACCGAGTGTCAGGTGGCGGTTAACTAACCTGACAAACCTGAGGACTAACAACCTTGAGTGCCAAAGTCCACAGGGAAAGGTGATGGTCCCCAAGTGGATTAAATCCCACTTGAATCTATCTTGATGTAGGGCGGTGGCTTCATCAATACTGGCCTGGGGCTGATGAGGACTTTGTGTGCCAAAAGGGCTCAGGATCAGAAAGTGAC
Source organism: Bradypodion pumilum (assembly GCA_035047305.1). Classification (NCBI taxonomy): domain Eukaryota; kingdom Metazoa; phylum Chordata; class Lepidosauria; order Squamata; family Chamaeleonidae; genus Bradypodion; species Bradypodion pumilum. Next base: position 276,354,574 of record JAWDJD010000002.1, on the reverse strand, counting down.
TCATGGAACTGGATCAGTGGTACAGGGGTCATGTGATGTGGAAGGCAGATGAAAGGACACTGAATTATTCTAAGGACAGTCTTCATGGCCATGAGGATCGCCAATATTTGGATTCGGCTATGGTAGAAGAAGAAGCGACATGACAAAATGGCAATACATATTGTTAATATACAATATATCATATATATCTAGAATAGCACTGCATCTGAAAGAATTTTTTTAAAGTAAAATGGTAGAGTAGATGAAAATAGAGGCAGAGAGATGCTCCATAATCCCTTTCATTGCCATAACCCACCAAATATGTCACAGGGTTGTTACAGGCCACAGCTCTATTTTGATGTGAACTGACCATCCACATGGGCTACAAATGCCCCCACAAAAAAGAAACCAGCTTTAGCCCTTGCGCTGTGCCAAAAAATAGTGAGGCGACTCTAAAAATAGACAAAATGTATAGCTGCTGCAATTTGATTCGAACCAAACAGCCCCAACAGTGATCCAAATAGAGAGCTATATGTCTGTCTGGATGTGCCCTCAGTAAATTGGACTGCAGAATGCAGCAGAAGTTGTTCCCTTAAGACTAAATAGACGGTATAATTGGAGTTAGTTTGGGCAGCCTGCTGCCTGGCGAAACTAGTAAAGATAAAGATCACCCTTGCTCAAAAGCCAGTTGTATCCGACTCTAGGGTTTAGTGCTCATCTCTGTTTCATAGCTGAAGAGCCAGCACTGTCTGCTTCTGCAGACGTTTCTGTGGTCATGTGGCAGGCATGACTAGACAATGGAGGGCACAGAACACTGTTTAACTTCCCGCCAAAGTGGAACCTATTTATCTACTTGCAATTACTTGCTTTCGAACTGCTGGGTTGGCAGGAGCTGGGGCAAAGTTGGGAGCTACTACTCTCCTTCTAATTGATGGTACACCCAAGCCAGCCAAGTTATTTTGGCACATGAGACAGAAAAATCCTCCAAAGTGTGTCTCCCCATACTTGCCAGTACAAATACAATCATGACAAATTAAATAAGTAATAGTTTGCTTCCATCTCATCATCCCAAATCTGTTGCTTGTGACAATCTCCTTAACCCAGTCTAATGGTTGGACAGGGCCTATATTCCATCAATTTCAACGGTGATACTGCACTTCAATAAATCAGTCCTTTTCTTAGTTTGCGAATGCCCAAAGCTGCTTTGTGATACATAAATAGGAGGACAAAATAAAGCCACAGTTTATCTTCCCTTGATAAAGTTAATTACCAGCTCCCCCCCCCCCCCCCCCGCAATTTAATACAGTAGATTTACATTACAAAAGGCAGAATCAATATAAGAGCCTGTCCACACATCCTACTGCTCTTGGTAAAGAATGATTCCATTGTCTATTGGTCTGGATTAATTTAACAGATCCACATGATGCTTTATAATGTACTCATTATTTGGTGGTCGTACCATTACATATAATCATGCAACCCAACATCCTGATAACAGGTGCAAAGCTGTGATTATTTCATCAAATGGCAATATATTCTCATGCACTTTTGATAAGACTGGAGGTTCATTATATGGTTCTTTGGTACATCATCTAAACACTCAAATTGCAAAAGCTGAATATTTTCTATCAGTCATGTCAGTGATGGTGGCCTTCAAAACAACAGTGCATCTCCATAAAATGATAACAATAAGAAGTCCACTTTACTATAGATTTCTTTAACTCTTCTTCCTGGAAACTGAACAATCATGACCACAAATGTAACTTGTGCACAAATGCGCAACAAGCGGCTAAGATGCTGACTGGAAGGCAGGAAGTCAGCAGTTCAATTCCCGTGTACTGCAGGACGAAATGAGCTCCTGTCTTCATCCCAGTTCCTGCTACCTAGCAGTTTCAAAGCAAGAAATTGCAAGTATTTAAATAGGGACCACTTCAGTGGGAAGATAAACAGCGCTCCGTGCGCTCCGGTATCTGGTCATGCCTGCCACATGACCACGGAAACATCTGCAGAAGCAGACACCGCTGGCTCTTCGGCTTTGAAACAGAGATGAGCACTGAACCCTAGAGTCGGATACGACTGGCTTTCGAACAAGGGAAACCTTTACCTTCACCTTTATCATCATCTTTCTAAAGAGAGAAAGATGGCTGGAGTGGCACTGGAAATGCAACAGTCTCCAGTTACTGGAGGGTATCCTTTATGTCTACATATGAACAATATTTATACGATAACAGATCATAGTTCCATGCAAACACTTCATCATATGCAGTGGATGAAAATTAATGAGAGCAAAAGCAAGTGGGTGAGACCTGAAACATTAATGTGTCTAGATGCTGTTAATTGAAAGATTTAAGATTATATTCCAGCCAATTTATTTCATGAGCAGTCCATATTGTACTACAGATAAGAAACATCTGGCCCACAGACCAGATGCAATCTATATGGGTTCTCCATCTGGCCCATAAGCTTCTTCTGTTGTTCTTCACCTTATTTTCAGTCACAAAAGTTAGAAAGTATGGGGACCTCTTGCACGACTGTGCTACCCAGAATCTCATTACAAAATGTGGTATGGTAGAAACTTTGCTTTCTATTCAAGTTGTACAATTACAGGGTATTCAGTCCAGGATTTTACCCACTTATAACCCACTCTACTGCAGAACAAATTTTCTACTGCATTAAAATCAGCCCACCTGTACCAATTTTTAAGTGAAAATGCTGCCAAAGTTCTTACTTAAATATTGAACACTTTTAATTATCTTCTTGAATTACATTCTTTATGTGAAAGATAAATTTTATTCTTCTAGTAATCTTCCTATGAATTTGTATAAAATAATCTAACTAGCTAACTAACTAAACCGCATTGAGTCTCCCATTGGGCAGAGAACTGCGGTATATAAATTTAATAAATAATAATAATAATAATAATAATAACTAGTAAGGTTTCAAAAATAAAGAAATATTAACTATCTGTCTGTTTCCCCCAGTCCTTCCACCATAGCAAGTCATTCTTAGCAAGAGATGGAAGACTGAATCTTTATTAGGTGTCTCTGAATTCTTCCATCTAGAGTTGCTCTTTTGCTATAAAGAATTATCTTGGCTTAGGTGCCTAGCAGATGCGTTTGCCATCACCCTGGAACACTTGTGCTGGATTTTTCTGGAGGCTGTATCATTTAGCCATGACTGCCAGCCAGTTACTTGGCGTTACATCATTTTATTTTTCTCTCTCCAAGATAAAGAAATGGGAAAGAAAACCATAATACTGTACATTGAATTTTTGGAATAGAAGCCATGTTAGTCTATGTTTCAGGCATATCAGAAAACAAAAACAAAAATGCTGCAGCACTTTAAAGACTAACTGCTATATTTTTAATGTGAGCTTTAGTGGATCTGTCATGCTGATTAATCACTCTATACCTCTGTATCTGGTGTTCATGCCTTGAAGTTGTACTCCTATGTCCGATGAAGTGGACTCAATCCATGAAAGCTCAGATTAAAAATATAGCAGTTAGTCTTTAAAGTGCTGCAGCGTTTTGTTTTGTTTTCTGATATGCCATAATACAAAGGGGAGTGTTTTCATTTGCTATAACACATAACATGCAAAGCATCTTAAGGTCCTGGGCACAAAATAGTAAGCAAAGAGAAACGATATAAGACCCAACTTAGTGAATGAACACAGATGGCATCAAAGTCTCTAATTGTTATGTATGTTAACTGTGTTTTCTGACAGGAGCAGAATGTATCTTTTCTCATGTATCTATTCTTATGCAAATAAATGGATTGAAAATGTGCACACTCTGTTAGCCAATGGGCTTGTTGTATTATTGTTGCTGTTACTGTTTATAGTGTATATAAGTCCGAGTTTTGCCCCATCCAAACTGTGTTCAAACCCCACTAATTTGAATTTCACTACTTCACTCGTCTGCTTCTTCGTTCCCTGAACACTAAACTAATACACTTTCTTTTCTAGCTATCTGAAAGGTAAAAATGTGATAAATGTTGCTACAAATCCCCAATCTTCCATTAGTCCCAAATCTTATCAGATTTTTGAGGTAGCGTTGGGCTATTTTGGGTTACACAGTGCTGCATTTGCAAATGTTATAGCCCATGTCCCTATTTATACTAGCTTGTAAATCCTGATTAGAGGGCAACACCTAGCCCTCATACTCTGTTATTGTGCTCAACCCAGCTTCAGCACTGATTTTGAAGGACAAATGTTCCTGCTTCTGTGTAACCTCTGTACCTATGTTAGTGACCATTGTGGGATCTGTAACCCAAAATGGAAACTTTAAAAAAAAAAAAGCCCTCACATTTTCAGTACAAAATGGTAAGGAGGTTGTGATTTGAAGTCATAATATTACCTTACATTTTATTCTTTCTTTGTGGCTGTTTATTTTCCATATCATTTTGACTGATAATTGCCAAGAAGACTCAACTACGCAAGTCTTGCTCTCGTTTTGCCTGATTGTTTCAGAGGGTGCTGATGTCACCCTCCCCAATTGTCAAAGACATCCTCCAACATTATGGTGTTCATCCAACTGATTTGCATGAATGGAAATGCAATATTTCAAATGAGATAAACTGGGACTCGTGCCCCCTTTACTCATTTTACAAAATCAAATCAGACATTGGGAACATTTAGTAAGAAAGGCTCTTTTGCTAGGCATTCCACTGCTGTTTGCTGCAGTTTTCACCACTGTCTGAACATACCTAGGAGTTTTAGGAAATAGAGGCAAATAAGCCCTGAAAACTAAGGACATCTTTCTGTGAGAGTAGCCTCCCTGGTTTCCATTAGTTGTTTGGGACTACAACACTCATTAACTATAACCAGCACAGCCAGTGGTCAAAAGTTGGAGGATTTATGGCCCAAAGTATATGGAGGCCACTGGTCAGCTAGCCCTGCTCTATTGCAGTGGCAGTGTTTTTACTTTACTCCCTTTTCTAAATCTTAAACATAAATGAGAGCATAACTCACACACACCCGTTCATCGGTATTTGGTGCTGTAGGGAGGAGAACTATAGCTACTCCATTTCTATTTCATCCTTTGCCATGTACTACTGCTAATGGGTCTGTGTATGTGTGTGTGTACACACACACACACACACACACTCATACTCGTATAACACCATATACTATTGGGAAATTTTGGTTATTCCTCTTAGTTAGCAGAATATGAGGTAGAAAAAAGCCAAGAGAAACAACACAGGAATAGGTGGGAAGATCAGCCCAGTCTCATCATCCCCACACTCTCTGCTTGGTTTCCCCCAAACAAACAAACTAGCACTTTGTAAGATAAAATCACCCATGAAGCATTTTAAAGTAAAAAGGGATAACTTTACTTACAGTTACCATTTGTAATTACAGTCAGAAGGAAAACAGGGGGAAATAAGGACTCCAGCACATTATCCTCCTGTGCTTGTTGTTTTGATGGAGGTCAGAAGAAGAAAGAGGACGGACTATCAACAAAAAATTGGAAGCAAGAAAACAAATAGGAAGAGGGAACAAAAGGCTTGCCTCAAATACCAATCAGGTTAGTGGCTAAGAACAATCATATAAAGCTTTAAAGCACTCTCCCACAGAGACTCAGTGATAATGCATGCAAGATTGCTATTATCCCAATATATATCACAACACATATCCCTACCAGATTTATAAACAAACCAGCATTTTTTGCCCGGCCAGCCGGGCATGTTTCTTATGTGTGTTGGTGGTTAGGGGTGGTTTTTGTGTGTGTTTACACACACACACACACACACACACAGGGCAGGTTTGAAATGTGCAGCCCAGTAGGTGTGTGTGTCAGAGAGAGAGAGAGAGAGAGAGATAGACCGGGTGATTACCTCCGGGAAAGTTTTTCACTTTCTTTGGTGGGAGGGTGGCGAAGGCACTGGTGCCTTCGCCACCCGCCGCCACCCGTTGAAAGCGAAACACTTCCTTGGGAAGTAAAGGCAGCGAACGGAGCCCCATTCGCTGCCTTTGCTTCCCGGGGAAGCTGTTTACTTCCCTTGGTGGGCGGGGGCCGAAGGCACCAGTGCCTTCGCCCCCCACGGAAAGCAATGGCTTCACTCTGGGAGGTGAAGGCCGAGAACAGAGCACCATTCTCAACCTTCGTCTCCCTGAGTGAAGCAGAAGGCATGTGGGGAGAAGATGGGCTCTCCCCCTCTCTTCCCCGCTATGTTAGCCGGCGCCTTGGTGTTTTTTTACCGTGTGCGCTGGCTGCCCCGCCTCCTCCGTGCCTGCGTCCTACAGCCTCATTGGCTGAGGGGTGGCACGGCGCGTTGGACGCTGGGCCTTGTAGGGTTTTTTTGCCGCGTTCATGGGCCGGTTGTCCCACTGACGGCTGGCGGACCCTTGCGGCGATGCTCGGTCAGTCTAAAGGTAAGTGTAGGTGGCTCGGTTCGGGATGGTTGGGCCGGGTGCAGGCGTGCATGCCAGACACCAACGGTTAACACACCATTTTATAGGTAAAGATCACAGATGTCTGCTAGAGATGCTTACAGCCTAGGCCAGTGATGGGCAGTCTTGGCCCTCCAGCTGTTCTTGAACTTCAATTCTCAGAAACCCTGACCAGTTGGTGTGTTGACTTGGGCTTCTAGAAATTGAAGTTCAAAAACAGCTGGAGGGCCAAGACTGCCCATCACTGGCCTAGGCCTATATAAAATTCTTAGTCACATCTAGTGCTGATCCACTGAATCACTTGCTGATGAAATCAACACATATGTAAATCCAATTCATTCAATAGACCTACTCTGCTGGGAACCACCAATTGAACCAAGGCCTATATACTACCTTTAAGGAAAACAGCTGGAGAAGCCTGCAGCTGAAGATAAAAATATTGGATGGCCCAGAAACAGACAACAGAAGAGAAGAGGTAGTACAAAGTATGGACTGTCAGGACACAGTGTTTGAAAACATAGCAAAGAAGATACCGATCACTGGCCAGAAAGAGATCAGTTGATGCCTTTTTCCTTGTCTTGTTGCCCTGCAACACACCTAGAGCCAGATGAAAAACGTAAAGGAGCTGGTTCCTTTGCTGTTCAATGTGTATGCATACACCCTTGGGTAATGACATAGTGTTGTCATGGATACACATTTTGTTTCACTGCCTGTGATCAGGCCATATAGCCACACATGTCCTTATAGGATGCCCATGGCAACAAACAATGTAAAACCAAGGTGCTGGTAAAATTTCTCAGGCAGCCACTCTAGCAGATCTGTATGATGCTGTCCTTCTGAATCCCAGCCCAGCCAGTGGGGGATTCCTGGGCTTATTTTCAGAGCATTTGAAAGCAGAGTCTTCTCATTCCAGACTGAGTCCCAAAACAAAGTCACACGCCCTGTGGCTCCTCACCACCCAGTCTATTCTGTTCAGCCATAAAAACAAATCAGCTACCACTGACCCAAGGCTAGAAAAGGTCAAAGAATCCAAATAAGAATAATTAGGAAGCTTTTAGAGGTCATCAGTTGCCAAAGATTTATCAGAAGTATTAATAGCATTATCAGGGACAGTTATAAGATGATGTTGTTTGGAGCCCACTATTAGTAGGATAATTGAACCATAAACTGTTTCGAAGAACTCATAAGCAGTGCTATTTCAAAATTCAGTTTTCCCTTCTCCCTGTAATTGGTGTGCTATTTACCTCTATTAAAAAAAAGGCAAATGTATCTTTATCACTTTGTTTTACCTCGTTTGACTACTGCATTGCAAATATTACCAAGAGTTTGTTCTTATGTGCTATCAGATTGGAACAGACTTATGGCGACCCTAATAGCCTGACTTAGGGCTTTCAAGGTGAGAAATTTAAGTTTTGGTATATCCAGTTCCATTCCTCCTGGGTAGGATTCCAAGGCTGAAGGAGATTCAAACCCTGGTCTCCAGAGTCCTAATCCATCACTCTGTCCACTAGACCACACTAGGTGGTATACTGTAATTCCCAACAAGAATATCCTCTTCAACCAACTTTTCTCTAGTAAACGTTGAAAGAACTACAGAACTAGAGTTTTTGCTTTATTGATAGACCAGCAGAGATTATCCCGTTGTCTCTAATCCTCTAAAACTGTTACATCTGTTTTAGCCACAAGAGCTGGAAAGAAGAGGAACTGCTAGCAGCAAAGGGAAATGATGCAGCCACAGTTAATCACTTTTAAGTGCTAATGGTTTTAATAGGGGAGATTTAAAACACTTAGCATTTACTATTGAAAACAACATGTTGTGAAGTGCTTTTCTGTAGCTGGAGAATTGGCAGCTGGCATGGGGGCAAGTAGTGCACTATTAATTAAGAGGTCACTCTATAGTTCTTGCTGCTTTTCTCTAAAAATGTAGAAAACTAAAAACAAACCCAGAATAATAAATTCCACTTTTACCTTTTTTTTGTGGAATTCCCTTGATGCTTTATATTGTAAGTTTATTTTGTCACTTGGAAGAACTCGGGATTATGTTGCTTTTAAATTTAATGTTGTAAGCTGCCCAGTGTGGGGACATTTTTTCTTCAAAAGCAAATACCAATGGGCAGGTCGACATCTTTCCAGACCAGATGTTAAAAAATCTTTTGACATCCATGTTCAAAGTCCTGGCTAGTTCACCATTGTAATTGTTGTAGTTAAAGGCAACAGGGTAACTTTGAGGGCATAGGACAGGTCGCTTAGAATACAGGTTGTTCCTCCACACCTTACTCCGGCCTCCTAGCATCTGCTTAATGGTAGAGCTGGCCCTGCCTTTCCAAATAATTGGCCAAAGGTGTGAACTCATGGATCTTGCTCTTAGTTACAACCAAACAAGCAGCTGCAAGATGTAAAATTAAAGATGCATGTTTCTCTCTATCACAAAACTTGAACATATGAAATATCTGAAACCAATGAGTATTATTAGTAGTTGGTAATTCTGTCCTTCCTAGAAAGGAGAAATTTATTTCAAGGAATTTTGGATTTAGGTAATGGCAGAGGCTGTTGATAATAGCAATAAAGGAATAACCACTGAAGGATCCTTTATAATAGCAAACATCTGAACATACTGTCTTCAGCCTGAGCAATTAAAATTATTGCTGGCATCAGAGAGATTTGGTGGCATTTTAAATCTGTTTGGATCTCAAGAAATGCTCCATTTATATGCAGTAAAAGTTACTGCATATAAATGGGGCATTTCACGAGATGGATTCTCTACTGAGTAAATACAGACTGCTTCACTTTTAGTGCCAGCATTTGATTATTCCAAAATGGAAATCAAAAAATGTATTGAGACTGAACTGTCACAGTGCAGTGACTTGGAAGAATAAGATCGGCGATACTATAATTTTAGTTGTCAGGTTTCATAATAACTTCTATTAACTCCTCCAAGACTCCAAAGCGTTCAATGGAAGCCTACAAAATCCAGAATCATAGGTTGTGGAAACAATAACATATCACACAATCTCTAGAGGAATTCCTCAAAGCCAGACCTCAGTACTGTAATACAAAAGGACCACGCCAATAGCATTCATGTCACAAACTAAAGAATGAAAGATTAATTTATCAAACAGATCATGATCCAGCCACAGAGACACACTTTTTAGAAGATCTCCAGTTTCTTTGAGGGTTGCAGACAAGAACAAGATTTGGTAGCTGTGTGAACCTAATTAAAAAATCGGTAAGTTCTCTAGGCAAAAAAAAAAGTAACTGGGATGTCCATCCTTTTCTGACCCGTAAAGTTAGGGTGGCCGCATGAAGTAAAGCACCAGGGACATCTACCTCCAACACTTGTGCGAAAGAGATGGTTCTGTAGTTGTAACTTATATTTCACTAACATTTTTTGCCCTGCCCGGCCAGGCAGGTATAACTTGTGTGTTGGTGGTAGGAGCGGTTTTGGGGGGTATACACATACACAAGACAACCATACACGCAAAACACAACCACACACACACAAAAACCCACACACAATACACACACAGCACAACCACACACACACACAACACACACACATACACAACACAACCACACACACAACACAACCACACACACAACAAACACACAACATGACCACACACACAACCACACACACACAATACACACAACACAACCACACACACACAGCACAACCACGCACACAACACAACAACACACACAACACAATACACACACAACACAACCACACACACACACAATACATGCACACACACAATACACGCGCACACACAATATACACAAACACACACATGCCGAAGCTGTGCGGGGTGAGGAGCTCCCCTTCCCCCCCCTCGAAGCCTCGGCGAGGCCACACACACACACACGCCGAAGCTGCGCAGAGAGAGAAGGGGCTCCCCCTCCCCCCCGAAGCCTCGGCAAGGCCACACACACACACACAGCTCAGAAAGCTGTGCCAAGTGCAAAAGGCCAAGCCGGCAACAGATAAGTGGGACGGGGGACAAGGACTGGGGGGGACAGGTGGGTGGGTGGGTTTGTGTTCCCCGGGCCCGTCCCCCCCATCAGTCCATGTCCCTTGTCCCACTTACCTGTTGCCGGCTCGGCCGTTTGCTCTCTGTGCCTCCCCTTCTGAGCTGGGACGCTCACCTTCCGTGCCTCCATGGCGCAGTCTGTTCTCTGTCCCCGCCGGCATTGAGGCCTTCGCTGGTCAGGTGCGGGGCACTAAAAGCAGGCGACCCAGCCAACAACAGATGTGCCTGCCTGCCCGCCCGCCGTGGTGAGCTGGGGATGGCTTCCCTCCAGGAGACAAAGTGTCTCTCGGAGGAAAGTGGTTTGCGCGTTGGCCAGCCGTTGTTTTTTTTTACACGCGCGTCACTTTCCCGGCCTCCCCTGTGCTTGCACCCCTCTGCCTGATTGGCTGATGGGTTGCGCTGCACGGTGGACGCTGAGAAACATAGGGGGTTTTTTGTTCGTGTTTGTGGGGCGGGTGCCCCACTCTCGGCATCCTTTCCCTTGCGACGATGCTCGCAGGGTCTTAAGGTAAGTGTGGCCGGCTCGGTATAGGATAGTTGGGCCGGGTGTGGCCATGTATGCTGAACACGTACCACACAACCCCCTTCTTATAGGTATAGATAGCACCTGCTGAAGTTTCTAGTCCACCAAAAGGTGCAGGAGTCCTGTGCTTTGCTGCATGCAGTCACCTTAGTAGTAGGCCCTTCACTCCCACCCATCCTGGTCTGCCAAGGCCTCTTTCCCGTTGCTATGGAGATACAAGCCAGCTGCCTTTCTCTGGGTCTATTCTTTCCTCCATGTCTGCCAGTGAAGTCAGCTCATACACACATCACGTAGGCTGTTGTTATTCACTCATGTTCTCCTGAAGTGGCCAAGCAAAATAAAAGACAGGGCTTTGGTACCTTGAAACAGGGATGCCGGAGAGCTAGTTGTCAGGCAAACCCCACCTGCTGAACTTTCCTCATCTACTAAAATGTTAAAGATACAGAAACTCTGCCTTCCATGTTAAGTGGCCTCCCCAAAAAATATGCAGCCCCGCTGGAACAAACGCCCACTTCTTTCCATTGCGGCCGGTCTATTTTGTCTTTCATTTGCCTCCTCCAAGCGCATGAGGTTTTCCACATTTCCCCTTGCTCTTGGTTGCAGTATTGATGCAACTGTTACAGATAATAGATCATATATGCAGAGTTCCAGGTAAGAGGGCAAAGCCGGGTAAGCTGTACTTTGGTAAATAGACAGATGTTGAAGTAAACCATTCTCTCTCTCTCCCAGTCTGCAAATACAAACTCCCCTGTCACTCACTTCATGCCAAGTTACTAAAGCTCTTATGATGCAACACACGGCCATCAAGCTAAGCCGTAGCCTTAAAAAGATAGAATAGAAAAAAGAAGAGAAAAGCAAAGCAGAGTAAATCATGGGCTTTATTAAAACCTAGCAACCATAAGCTGATTTTTCATTTAACTGTAGCATGCTGCTCTTCTGGCTAATTCTCAGTGGCAAGTCCCATACCGTCCCTTACTGAGCCTGAGTTAATATTTACTTTCTCTGATAAAGAAGACATCAGGATTTGTGTCCTTTACAAATCCAGAATAGATCCTCAAATATTCCTGCCACTGGAGGCATTACACAGAGACTGAGCCATGAGTGGAGGAAAGCTCTTATCCTAAGTCTTCCGCATTTTACAAGACGCAGCAATTATAGTATTGCAGTCATCAGGAGTAACAGCCACAGTACTAAAAATGGATACACCAAAACAGATCTACATCCTTGAAAAGTAAAACCTGTCTTCTGGATGTTAACTTAAAGACCAGGGATGTGCGTATGGCAGCTTTGCCCTCAACCTGCTGGTCACCAAATGAGTGGGACAGCTAGGCTTTTTAAGGTTGTAATCCAAATATATCTGGAAAGCACAAAGTTAGGAGGCATTTGGGTAACAAGACTTGCTGAGGTTTGACATAAGTCAGAAAAGCTGTTGGACTACTACTCCCCAAAGCCATTACATTAGTTTATGGATTCTGAAGGCTATAGTCCAAAAAGTAAGTTTCCTAGGCTGTGACCAATGGTGGAGAAACAGGGTCTTGACTGCCTAGAAATCTATTTGTTGCCAAAGAACCTTGACAGAATACAAAGTAGAAGTCTTCATCAGACTCTAAAATCTTATTAAAACCCAGAATAGAAATAGATAGTGTTGAGAGGTTTTTTCTCTCCACACAAGAGGCTTAAAATCACAGGCAAGACAGTCTCGGGCTATTTATACCCATCTGATTGATATTGGTACAGAAGGAAATTGAGAGAAAAAAGACAACATTTGTAACATAAATGAATACCCTACACCAGGGGTTCACAACTTACAGCCCATGGGCCAGATCTGGCCCACAGCACCAAATAATCCAGCCCCCAACCTCGCTCCAACTGCCACCGCCGAAATCAGCCACGGTCTCATTTACAGCTGTAGTAAACACGTTTATGACAGCCGCGGACACTTTTTATGGCAGCATTTATGGCAGGGGGAACCACCAGTCCGGCCCGCTCAGCTGTCTGAGTGGCATCTGAAAAGGCATCTGTAGTTCTCTCCACTTTTATTGGGGAAAGCAATTTCTGTTATTTGAGCTTCCCATGTTCAAAGTCACACAAAAGAATCTGATTGATATTACAATATTTCTTTTGCTACTTTCAAGAGACAGTGTGCACCCCTGTGGGGTCAGGTTTTTGCCATACATTTTGTGGGTCTGCAATTGAAATGCAAAATGCAAAAAAACTAAGTGTTCTGGAATGTGTGTTTGATTTAAAACACTTTTTACCCCTCTTGTCTATCCATCTCTTTCATTTAAGTACTATTCAGCACTGGGCACAACTAGCACAGGAAACTCAAAAGCATTTAAATATAAAGGGAAAGAACAGTAACTGCTCCATAGCCATTTTTAAAGGATTCACAAAGCATGGTCTTAGTCATCTTTATACTAAAATAATTTGCTTTGTGTTCACTGGTGCCAGTTACATACATAGGTCTGCAGCCTAAGAGCTGGACACTAGATAAATAAAGTATCACAAAATCATTTATTAGGTAGGATTGATAGCTCTTAGAATCTATAGTACATTTCTTATGTAAGCACATAGGCCTGAGTCTAATGGTTAGCCTCAACTAGAGCGGATCCATTCAGCATTTGATTTACTAGGTCTACTCTAGTTTAGCTCCCAGGGAAATTCTGGGAGTTGTAGTTCAAAATACAAAACCTCTAGCTGAGATTAGCTATCAGGTTTAGGCTGTAAAGTTATGAATTTTTAAAAGAATTATTCAGATATTTGGGACAAGTGAAATCATTGTATATAGAACTCTCTTTCCAACTCTTGATAAGATTGTGTTGTTTTACCCTCAGCTCCATATACCTATGAGGCGCAAAGAAAATAACAGTGCTCAACAGGGGTCCTGGCGGTCAGTTGTCTGGAACCAAATAATAACACACTTCCCTCCTAAAGCAAAGGCATTCCAAAATATCAAGTTTAAAGAAGATTGCTATTTTGGCCACAGTTGCAAAAATCTGGTAGCTATAATCCAAAATAATAATAATAATTATATAACTGATCCTTCCAAGCTTGTCGAAGATCATAAAATGTAGTACTGTAGTCTACTTTTAAGCACTGAAATATTTTACTGACAAAGATACAAATAGGTTTAGATTCAAACTAGTCTCGTTAGGATGTGAAATGTTTGATGAATTAATTAACAATATTTTCCATTAGAAATCATATCAATGTTTGTAGCGGTAGGCTGTCCATTGCCGGCTTGCTGGGCCTGTTGCAACTTCACCAGAGCCCCTTTAGCCAAGTCCTTTCAAGGTGATCTAGGATGGCCTTTGTGGCTACCACAGCGGTCCTGTGGCACAAGGCCATGCCACACTTTGCCCAGTCCTAGCAACCCTGTACTTGGTCCTGTTACCACCTCTCATGACATGAATGTGGGATGGAAAGAGGAGAATGACAAAGACCATGAGGCAGACCCAGAGGAAGGTGGAGAGACAACACCAAAGGAACATTACAAGAAGGCCAAATAATGTAGTGGAGGCCACAAGAAGTGCCAGAGCAAGAACTTTGTATCTCCCTTGATACCCGAAGGGGTAAAAGAGGAAGCAAAGAAAAATTACGTCATCAAACATTTCACATCCAAGAGATTATTTGACAGAACTTGTATTATAGTTTATCATAAGGAGGGTAAGGGCCTCCTTATGATAAACTATAATACAAGTTTATCATAAGGAGGCCAAGATACAATGGCCAAGAACCCCTGTTCATTAAACAAGCTAGAAAACCCAAAGACCAAGTTTAAATCAAAAGAGTTTTATGACTGATTCATAAACTTTGCTCTGAACATCAACGTTTTAGAAAGTCACTGAGAAGTGTGGAACTTCTGGACAGGTATTTAGCCAGAAAAAGGAATAGTAACTATAACACTTTGTGGAAATAGAGAGCAATGGGAAGTAGGGAGCTCCCTGGAATGAGGACACTCTGTTCCCGGACTGGTGGCTGGAAGCCTTACCTTCTTCTGAGAAGTTTTGTTAGGTACGACCTTCAAGTTTTCAAGTGGGATTAAACTCCTGGGGTTTTTTTTTTCTTTCCAGGCAGTGAATGTCAGTATCTTGGAGGTTCTGCACAAACAGGGTGCCAGACTCAAGAATGGAAGGTAGATTCTAGAATTTTTCTCGTCCCATCTAGTTCCTAGGTAAATTCTGGCTACTTTAAGTCAGGTATCAGAAATAGGGGTAGGCTTTTAGTCTCTTCCTACAAGGGTATGCATTGCAAACTGGTTATTTTTATTTTTAAAAGCAGCAACAGCCACGTGTCTTAGAGATGTCTGTTTTTCATTAAAAGGTGGTAAAGCTAGATGCAAAATTGAACTTGGCTCTTTCATTTGATCTGTAATAGCTACTTCACACATGCAAAACCATCACCCTGCAGTCAAGTAGTGAATCTGTATGGATAAACTCACCTTTCTCTGATTTTAACAGAAAGATAATGAAATAGTACCATGGTTCTTTTAATCCTGCTTCTGTATCATGACCAGGACATGTTGATGAAAGAAAAGTATTCTTTGAGCCCCATCCAAGATTTACCACACTTGCGCTTTTGAGAAAAGTTATGTGTCCCTGTGATTGACTGATTGATTGATTGATACACTACCTTTCTCCCCATGTTGGTTTATTAGAAAACATTCTAGAGCAGTGTTTCCCAACCTTTAGGTTTTGGACTTCAATTCCCAGAAGCTATTCCCCAAAGCACTGATTTAGGCTTCTGGGAATTAAAATCCCCCTGTGAGGTGTGCCCCACCCCCCACCCCTGTTGGGAACCACTTCTCTATTGTTACACAATACCTTTATTAGGACACAAAGCAGAGTGCAAGAAGCTTTCTGAATATGGCTTCTTGATAGCTCCAAAGCTTGGTTGTGACTGATATATTTTCTTTGGTCTTAATAAAGGTACTGAATGACTGTAGACTCAGATTGCAGAGACTGATGATCAACACTCACACTTTGGCAACATAAACAAAGAGCAATTCATTGGACAAAGCATTACATAGTAGGAAGCAATTTGTTATCCATTATCCATGTAACATGATACTAAGGAAATCTCATAACATACTTCTGTCTAATCAATCTTATCCACATGCTATATAAATATATACCAATATACAGTATATTGTTTTTGACACAAACTTGGAAGATTCCTGGTCCTCCATCAGAAGATCCCAATCCATTAGCTAGTCCATAAAGAAGAAAAGATGAGCTAATTACTCTCCCACCCTACCTCCATCACATTAGATATACTTCCTTGACTTTTTGGATTCTTCTTTTGTTACAAAACACATTAATTTTATATTTTGCCTTTTCAAAAAGCACATGAATCAGCATCTAAAACTTGGTAAAAGGAGGAAATGTTCAAATGATCCCAACTTCATCAAAACTTTTCAGAACTAGAACAACCATTCAAAAAAAAAATCTGGTTCTTTTGTTTTAAGGTATCAACCAAGTTTGTTTGTAGTTTTTTTCTTTAAACTGTCCAATATTAGACGTGAAAGATTTGAAAGTTTAAACTGTCTACAGTAGAAAATAAGTTTTGTGAAGTTTTTTTGTTAAGTTTTAAGATCAGATTAACTAAAATATATCTGTGATATTCTCCCAGTACCTGAACACACCATATATGTATCAGTGAGCACACACCTACTGTACATACCTGTCAAGTATCCCGTATTGGCCGGGATTTCCCGTATCCAGTGCCGCTTTTCCTACTTTCCCGCCCGGAGCCGCCACCATCCCGTAATTTGACGGCAGTGGGAAAGTAGTTACTGCGCATCCCCTTCTGCGCAGAACCCTTCTACACATGCGCAGAACCCTACTGCACATGTGCAGAACCCTTTTGCACATGCGTAGAAGGGTTCTGCGCATGCGCAGAAGGATCCCGTATTGTCCAGAGCCGTGCTTGACAGGTATGCTACTGTATATGTTTCCCTTGTCTATTACTCCCACAATGTACTTCTCCATTTGATTAATATCTTTAAAACCAGCCTGTCTTTGGCTGAGTCAGTTTCCTGAACCAAACTATTTCATCCATTTGCTATGTCCTTAATAAAAGGGCCAAGAACTCTTGACCTGACATAATGAGTTGTTGCTGTCTCTGAAGAACGAGCAAGGGCAAAAGCAAAATGCTATCAGATGCTTGTCTGCAGGTCTCCATTAAGCAAGGTCCGCTGGGTTTCTGTAGCCTCATTTAGCCTGGACTTGTCCTGTTTGCTGTCACTCCGGTCAGCCTCATCCATGCCACTGACCTTGACCAGGCAGAGGACATTCTGGAAGCTTTTCTTGAAGTTGTCGGACAAGAAGGCATAAAGGATGGGGTTAGCACAGCTATTGGCATAGGTAAGGACCACTACAAAATCAAACATGCCTTTGAGGACAGGGGTTGGTTCAATAAAAACAGAGACAGATGAGACATTAAAAATGTAGAAGGGCAGCCAGCAAAAGATGAAGACAGCAACTACAATGGAGACCATCCTGGTAACCTTCTTCTCTGACTTCTTCCTCTTGGAGGAGCCTACCCTAATGCCAGAGGACTTCACCTTGATGATAATGAACAGGTAACAAAGGCAGATGATGGTGAGGGGAACCAAAAACCCCAAAATAAAGGCATAGACGATGAAGGCGGCATACCAAGCACCAGAATCATCTGGCCAGATCATGGTGCAGCTACTGTTTCCATGGTTATTGCTTACTCCAGCATATATCATGATGGGCAATATGACCAGAAGGGAGATGCCCCAGACAGCTACATTAACCATCTTTGCTGTTCTTGGCCGCCTCCACTTCGCAGATTTAATAGGATGTACTACAGCGAGGTACCTGTCCACACTCATAACTGTGAGGCAGAAGATGCTGGTGAACTGATTGATCCCATCCACTGTCATGACAATTCGGCAGATGACTTTCCCAAAGGGCCAGTGAACCAGAGCCACCTGCATAGCTAAGAATGGCAATCCTAACATGAAAAGTTCATCTGCTATGGCCAAGTTGAGTATGTATATGTTGGTGATGGTCTTCATCTTGGCATAGCGGAGAATGACGTAGATGACCAGAGTGTTGCCGCATAAGCCAATGATACACACCACAAAATAGATGAAGGTCAGGATAGCATTACTAGTCAAGTCATAGTGGTGGCTTGTGATGTTGGCAGAAGTGTTAGTGGCAGGAGCCTCTGGAGAGAAGCTCTCAAACTGAGAAGAGGCAGGGCTCCAGAAGTCTGTGGTGTTGGGCAGTCCATTCTCCAGGTCCATGGTGCACCTGCTATCACTCTTTGCCTGGCAAATGCTACTCTTCAGGCCAAGAAAAATGGCATGCTGGTTGACTTAGAATAATCCAAGTAAATTGAGAGAACCTAGAATTTGAGTACAGAATAAAAATAAAATTAATAAAGAAGGCACTGAAAGACTATATTCGCCCATGTAATAGACCTCCTTCTCTTGGTCCTGCCAACTTTTGAAGCATGATTGCTGATGTGCTGCAATAAGGCCTTTTTGATGACTGCTCCTAGACTGTGGGATTTCTTACTGAGGAAGGCTAGGTTGGCCATTCCCCCAACATCTTTCACCAACACATAAAAATTGCTTTGGCAGGCCTTCAGCAGCTAATGGATTTCTAAAGATTAGGGCTTTTAAAGATGTGCCATACTTTTCTATTGTTCATTGTAATTGAGAAGGGTTGTTTTTTTTTTATTTAACAGCTTCCATCTGCTTACTGTTTTAAAGTGAAAACTGGCTAAGTTTCTTCTAGAAATCAGGGAACAAGACAAGAGATCCAGGAGCCAAGCAACTACAAGTCTACTGACCTTCATTGCTGAGGCAATGTCTGGGAGGAAGGGCCGGTTCTTATATAGGTAAGCCTGACGAAGTGGACTTGATCCACAAAAACTCACATTTAAATACAGAAGTTAGTCTTTAAGGTGCCACACTTTTTTGTCTTTTTTTTGTTTTGTTGTTTACTCTCTGATAAGATGGATCGAAAATCCTCACTAAAGGAAGTGTTGGAGGGGCCATCTCATCAAATGCCTCTTCTCTGTGATGCTATCTCATGGCCTCTTGTGATGCTTCAGGGGTCTACTATATCTCCTGAGTAGTCTTCCAGCAGGTATGCTGGAATGAGGAACGGCAAAGCTGCCTTCCAACCTCTCCACCTTCTTCCATTCACAAGCAGAACTTCTCCTGGGATCCAAACCAGTGTTTTTTCTAGATGTTGAAAACACAACATACACTGCACTCTTAACCTTTCATACAATGCTGCAGTGTAGACTCCACATTCTTATTAACCACATTTACATCTAGGTCTTTCTCCAGGGATGGTATGTGTTAGGTTATCCCATTTATATGTCATCAAGTCACTTCCAACTTGAGCTGCATAGTGTAGAAATTATGTTGAGTCTAAGAAGACATCTGCACATAGAAGTGTGGATTTCCTGAGAGATGGTGATTCAGTCATACCAATCTGCTACACTACTTTTGTTTTTAATTGTACTTTTGAAAATGGGAACTTTAATTATACCATATACTGCAATTGAAGCCAATTGTTGCCATTTAAAGCTGAACTCTATAGGACTGTGGTACACATGTCAGCTTCCCTCACTTCCCGTTACATTTCCTGTTGTACTTTTATAAACTCACATGTATGAATTAGAAAATAATTCTTTTTCCATTTACATTTTCAGAATAATTCAATGTGCAGCAGCCCACGCTGCACTATATGTGTGTAGTAGAGCAAAGCCCATAATAAATGGTGAGTTTTTGAGAACATTGACTAAAGTCGAAATCCAATTGTTAGTCCCAGTTAGTGTACATGCACTGAAAGAAATGGGCTTATCATAGTGACATTAACGTAAACCCCATTGATTTACAAGGTTTACTATAATTAGGACCAGCAATTAAATGTAGTCCCGAGGCTGCAATCTTTAGCCCATTTGCCTGGGAACATGTCCCACAGATAAATTACAGTTTCTTCCTTTGGGGAAGTTAATATACAAATCCCTTGCTTCCTGCCTTTGGATTATAAAAAGATGTAGCCTGCTGACTATTTTCCCATTTAACTTCTAAGAATAAAACCTGGCTTGCACACTTATACACCATGCCATGCAGAAGCCTGAGGAAGTAACCATGAGTTATGAAAGCTTGTGGAGTTTTGAATTTTTGAACTGACCTATAAAAAGGTATTGTCTCCCTCCTGCATTTGTTTGAGTTTCTTCCTTTGTTTTCTTTTATCACTTTGCTTTTGCAGCTCCTCCAGTGGCTTAGTGGTTAAGACACTGAGCTTGGAGACTGGAAGGTTGCGTTTCAATACCCGAGGGCTGCATTTGGGGACATGAAAGGAACCTTATTTGGGCCTCCCCTGAGTGGAGTAAAATCCTTTCAACCCAGAGTAATCTCTGACACAAAATTATTATTATTCAGTGGAACCTCGGGTAACGTAATTAATGCGTTCTCCAGGATGTTTCTTACAATAAAAATTAACCAAATTTCCCCATAGGAATGCATTAAAACCCAAAATACATTAACCAAAATACAGTTTCCCATAGGAATGCATTGAAAACCAATTAATCCATTCCGAAAAAAATTATGTAACCTGAGTCACTATTTTCTATTGATTTCCTTTTGTTATGCAATTTTTATGTTAACCGAGCCATTTGTTAACTGAGGTTCCACTGTCCAGTACTTTGAAAACGACCCATTCCCATTGTGACACATGAAAGACAAACCGGCATGGAAGGCAGCATATTTAAGCCCAATGAAGTAAATGAGGCTTAAATGTATTTCAGTCTGTTTTGTAGTATTAACTTGAAGGTCTTAGGCCTTAGCTGTACTCCTTCTGAATCCAGCTTTTCCCTTAACACAATGACCCTTGGCCAGCATACCAGTGTGGTCTGCCACTGAGAGCAGAAAATGTCCTGTAGAGGAATGGATTCCAAGCGAAACCGCATTAAGCAGAGGACAGAGGCAACAAATCAGAGAATCACAAGCTAGATACAGACACAGATAAATTGCATACATATTATGCAAATATCCATACCCACATCTCTCCCTCCCTCCCCATATTTACTTGAATTTACATGCCTGCCTAATAGCACTCCCTCCACCTTAAGTAATTTATCTGAATTGCCAAGTCTCCTGCCAGCCTTCTGATCCTATTCAATGCAAGCATTATTTCCCATACAGTTTTTGCCTGCATACCTTACATCGTAGATAAACGTCTGTTGCTAGCTGGTGGTTGATGCAGAACAGAACTAGTTGTTCCATCTCTGACAAACATGCCCTTTGGATGTGATCTAGCAGCCCTTATTCCACACCTACCCACCCGTTCTGATGGATCATACCAACACATATTTTAAATGAGAGAAAAAGAAAGAAACCTATGGTGCATTAGAGCTGGGGTGCTCAAACTACGGCCCGTGGGCCAGATCTGTCCCCTGATGCCAATTCATCCAGGCCACGCCATACTTGTTGCTCCTAGAAGCAGAAGTAAAAAGCGCCCATGGCGCGTTTTACTTCTGTTTCCGGGAGCGACGAAGGCGGCATGGGCTGGATGAATTGGCATCAGGGGACAGATCCGACCCATGGGCCATAGTTTGGGCACCCTAGGCTTAAGCAGAGAAAATGGCAGCATAAAAATCTATCTCATCCTGTGGTAAAACAGATTGCAAGGGGCGTTTTACTTCTGCTTCCAGTGGGTGGATCCATGTGACCAGCCCGTCCATGGCCCAAAAAGTTTGGGCACCCCTGCATTAGAGGCTTGGTGTGGGGGTGACATGGTTCTTCACTTCTCTCTACTCATAATCCTGCCTGCAGTCAAAGACATGATTCCTTCTGTTCTTGCAGAACAGAGTCTGTCTGTAATATTGGAGCCAGACAGACAGAAAGAATATCCTACCTTGGATGATAGCAATTGACATGTAGATTTTATTCATTTTATTATAGCATTTGTACCCCACCTTCCTCTGAAGAAGCCGGAGAAAGTGCATCTGTTTCTCTCCTACTTCATTTTTATGCTCACAACAGCCCTCTTAGGGAGGCACAGCTGAGAAAGAGCAGCCGGTCCCAGATTAGCCAGGAAGCTTCATAATGAAGACATTACCTGTGTCTTGGTATCACCAGCTCTAGTCCAGAGCACAGGCTTTGACAAGAATTTAAGGAGTGAGATGCTGGGAAAGGGAAAAAGCAGCAGGAATAGGGGAAGACTGGACATGAGATGGATGGACTGCCTAAAAAGGAAGCCATGGCCTTGAGTTTACAAGGGCTCAGGACAGGACATTTTGGAAATCTCTTATTCATAGAGCGGAGGCAACTTGACAGCACATCACAGCAATAACAAGAGGGAGTGGAGCCCTCCCCTTCCCTCCCCCTTACATAGCGAATGTGTGTGATGCAGGGGAGGTCATCGTGGGCACCGGAGAGACCAACTCTGCATGCTTTGTTTGCTGTGGGTGTCCTGTTGCCTATGCAGCCCTCCCCAGTGCAAACAGAGAGTGGGGAAGGGAATCTTCCTGCTACAATAAAAAATACATGCAGGAAAGCGGTATTCAGGGAGCTGCTGGTTCTGTCTACCAAATACTATATTTTGAAATCATAAATAAATAGCACCACAATTATATAACACTGTCACTGCAGGCTTCTCTGCCCAGCAGCTATGTCGGGCTACCATTCCCATTCTCCCCAGCCCGAGTCGGTGGCTCGGAATGACAGTCGTGGCTGCCCCACCTTTGCCCCATGGTCCAGGGAGGCGTCCCGGACCTCCCTGGGTGCTCAAACCCTGCTTTCCCATCCCCACCTGTGATCTCAGTACAGCAGCCCCTGATCAGTGGTGTGCTGGCCCACAGGGATATCTGGACTCATCCCGATGCACCCCAGCGACTGGCGCCTCTCAGAGGCAGGCAGAGGTAATGGGAATGTATGGGATTTCTCACCTAAAGCCCCCAACAGGTGACTCCATCACTTCCTGTCCCCCGCCCTCTCAAGGTGCCCAGTACCCCATTGCCCCTGATTTATGAAAAGAAAAAAGCAGATGGCGAGGGGAGGAGGAGGGGTGGCTGCTGTTCTTCTGCTCGCCACCCTGGGTACCTCTCGCCACCCCCACAAGTCCAGGGCAGAGCCAGGAACCCTCCAAGTTAAGTTACAGGGAAGGTGGACGTGGTGTGGGAAGCCAGACTTTCAAAGGAGGGAGCCTTTCCTTCCAGTACCCCCCCCCACGCGCCAAGTGTCAGCAATGCCCATCTTCCCCGCAGGGGCTTTTGCTGCTCCAACTGCCAGCCTTGCCCCAGTACACGAGACTGCCGCCACAGAAAGAACACGCGTGCGAACCTATACACACGTGCGCGGCCACCCGTCCCGCGGAGAACCCCACAGGATGCCTTTCGACCGCGATCCTAACCCCTAGTCTGCATTTTGACGCGTCGTCCTGCAACTTGTGAGGGGGAGAGCCTCTCGACGTCCAAGGCAGCGATGGCGAACCTTGGCACTCCAGGTGTTCTTGGGCTGCCATTCCCAGAAGCCTAAATCAGCACTCCTGAGGATCAGGGCTTCTGGGAATTGAAGTCCCATAAACACCTGGAGTGCCAATGTTCGCCATCCCTGACCTAAGGTAAACGGAGCAGGGCTAGGGCAGGAGTGTATTCATTCATTCATTCTTTCTTTCTTTCAAATTTCTAATAGACCTCGCTCGACAGTGGCCCGTCCGCCCTTTCTTTCTCCCTTCTAAGCAAGTTTCCTCGACTGTTGCTTTCCCCAGCCATGACCCCCCCCTGGCCCCTCCCCAACACGGAACGGGGCTAGAGCACCCCCACCCCCACCCCCGATGAAGCGCCCCACAAGATCACTTACAAGGCGAGCGACGGCTTTGGGAAAGTCTTGGCTCCGCACTCTTTGCGCGCTCTGGTTTCGATGCGCCTCCGTGGAGAGCAGCAGGTCGCCCCCTCCCCCCCCCCCAGGCCCACATACACAGGGGGTCCTTTTTCAAAGTGCAGGGCAGAGAGAGAGTTGGCGCTCCGGGCAGCGATGACGAGCCCCCCTAGCAGCCAGGGAAGCGAGAAGTGGAGCCCTGGCACTCCAGCCCCGACGGAGAGCAGGAGGAGCGCCAGAAGCCCCCGCGCCGTGCAGCAGCTCCAGCGCCCACGCACCCCCCCTCCCACCCTCCCCAACCGCAGCAGCCACGCCCCCCACGCCCCCCCCCCGCGTCCATTAATTCTGCCCGCCCGCCGTCAAACACACGTGTCACGCCAGGTCTGCCGGGCGATCGGAGAAACGCTAAAGTCCAGGCGACGTCGAAGAAAAAGAAAGAGGGAGGGGGGGAGAGGGGGGGGCTGGTTGGTTTACAAAAAGACCCAGCAGAAAAAAAAGCAAACACACTTCTATACCACCCCATATAGCACTTAGGTACTATCTAAATCAGGGGTGCCCAAACTTGCTCGAAAAAAAGCCAGTATTCAGTGTTCAGGGAATGAAGAAGCAGACCAGTGAAGTAGTGAAATTCAGCTCTTTATTAGTGGGGTTTGAACACTATTTGGATGGGGCAAAACTCGGACTTATATACACTATAAACAGTAACAGTAACAATAATACAACAAGCCCTTTGGCTAACAGAGTGTGCACATTTTTCGATCCACTTATTTGCATAAGAATAGATACATGAGAAAAGATACATTCTGCTCCTGTCAGAAAACACAGTTAACATACATAACATTCTTCCCCCACTAGGTAAAAACAAAATCCTTTAACCAGGATGGCGGTCTAGTTTCCCTTCTGGGTCCAACGCTTGGCTGAGCTGGCTCAGGGGCTCGTAGGATGGACGACCGACTGGAGTAAGGGATTGACTGGAGGGGGAGGATTTTCAACCTGAATTAAAGCCCCATTTGTCAGATGGAGGAGCAGGGGATCGCTCAAAACCAAAATCTAATTCTGTGGATGATGAAGACAACTCAGGGTCCATCATGTATGTAATAAGAGTGGAGGGCGACTCTGAACAAAATTGGTCATCACCAATAAAGGAATCCAGAGTGCTAGGCTGGGACAGTGTAGGGGTACACATGGCCGGAATAGGGGAGTATTCCACAAATTCCCCTTGAAATCGGTTCCTAGAAGACACTTCTGGGTCAATGTTGGCTGGCTGCTGACTATTACCTCTGACCCCAGGGTTTAAACAGGTGGGGGCCAACCCTAGCATTGAGTGTCTGTATTCGTCTTGTGGGTCCAGTACTCTGGGTCTCAATTGATCCGCGTGCCTCCTCCAGATCAGACCAGTGGTTGTTTCGATTCTGTAAGAAACAGGACCAGTTTGATCAATCACAAACCCAGGCACCCACATAGGGCCACCAGCTGCATAATTGTGGCAATGTACAGGGTCCAGACAAGAAACCCTTCTGGTGTTGGATTGCTATATTTGTGCCTTTGTCCTCTACCCTAGAGGGATCCAATCTATCCAGCAAGGATGATAGTTTCCTTCGCTGGAGCAATTCAGCAGGGGACAGCCCTGAGACAAGGGGGTGAGCCTATATGTGAAAAGAAACTGGCATAACTGGAGCTCCAAATCCCCTTCACCCATACGCCGAAGCGTGTCTTTAGTTGTGCGCACCTGCCACTCCACCTGGCCATTGGTGGCTGGGTGGAATGGGGCAGCAGTGATGTGCCTAATTGCATTCCTTTCCATGAAGGATTTGAATTCTGCAGATGTGAACATGAATGCATTGTCAGGCACCAGCACATCTGGAAGTCCAAATGCTGCAAACAGCCTTCTTAGGTGCATTATCGTGGTGGCTGAAGTGGTATTAGGCACCCTAATCACTTCCAGCCACTTAGAGAAGGAATCCACAACCAACAAAAATAGGGCACCCCTAAACGGACCTGCAAAATCTATGTGCAACCTGGATCACGGGCCCCGAGCAGAATCCCATTCCCGAGATGGAAGGTGGGATTGCTCCAGGTGAGAGGATTGACAGCTGGCACAAGTGCCGACCATTTGTCTTGGTCCAGTTGAGGCCACCAAATGTAGCTACGGGCAAGGGCTTTGAAACAGACAATTCCCGGGTGACTTGTGTGAAGTAGATGTAAAACCTTTTTCCTGAGAGTGACAGGAATGACCACCCGCTGGCCCCATAGAAGGCAACCTCATTCCACTGACAGTTCCAAACACCTGCGGTGGAATGTTCTGAATTCCTCGGATAGAGGAGAGACAGGCCAGCCTTTTTGTACCCAAGACATTAGTCAATGTTACATCCTTGGCCGTAGCCTTAGCTATATCTGAGGGGACGAGTGGGGGCGAGTCAAAAGCCTCAATCATCAGGACCTGGTGGTCACTTTCGATCTTGCAATCGGCTTCCCCGACCTCTGGCAGTGGAGAACGTGACAGGGCATCAGCGTGGCTGATGTTCTTGCTGGGCCTGTGCACCAAAGTAAAATCGTATGCATTTAGGAAAATTGCCCAATGCAACATCCTTGGGGACAGAATTTGAAGCGTGGGCTTCCCATTCACGAAGATTCCAAGGAGGGGCTTGTGGTCAGTTACGATAGTAAAAGGTCTTCCGTAAAGGTAATCGTGGAATTTCTTAGTGCCAGCCACGATTGCCAACGCCTCTCCTGACTGTCTGAGCATACTTTTTCTCAGGCTTTGAGAGTGAATGGGAATAGAATGCAACGGGGGCTTCCCTCCCGTCACTTAGTACATGGCATAACACAGCTCCCACCCCCACAGGGGATGCATCACACACAAGTACAACTCCCTTGTTAGGATCAAAATGAGTTAATACAGCATCCGAAAATAGCAGCCTATTGAGCCCTAGGAACGCTTTCTCCTGGCAATGGCCCCAGTGCCAAACAGTATCTTTCTTAAGAAGCCGATGTAATGGCTCGGCAACTGAGGCTTTGTGATGGAGAAAAGCATGATAGAAGTTTAACAATCCTAGAAATGATTGCAATTCGGCTTTACATTTTGACCTGGGTGCATTTCGCATAGCCGCCACCTTGGAGTCAGAGGGCATGATACCTTGGGGAGTAATTCGGTACCCCAGGAACTCCACTTCCTGTGCCAAAAACACACATTTGTCTCTTCTGAGACGTAGACCGGCCCTCTCGAAACGTGAGAGGACTCTATCGAGCCTGGCCGCTAGTTCGACAGTGTCTTTAGCGGAGATCAGGACATCGTCAAAATATGGCAGGACACTGGGCAAACCTTTTAAAATACGTTCTACAAGAGATCGAAATATTCCGGGGGCTGCATTCACCCCGAATTGGTCTGGGCTATGGCAGCAGCAGGAGATGCAATCAATTGTTGGTAAGCCAGGGCAAGGCCTAGTTTTGCGAAGCAATTTCCTCCATGCAAGGAGGCAAGAAGGTGGCTTACCACGGGCACAGGATATGCATTCGGGCGAATAGCTTTATTGATGGTACACTTGTAGTCAGCACATATCCTGACCTCCCCGTTACTTTTCAAAGCAGTCACTATTGGTGTCTCCCACTCTGCGGAGTCCACTGGCACTAGGATGCCCTCCCCACCAGTTTGTCCAGCTCGGCTTCTATCTTCTCCTTTAAAGCAAAGGGTACCCAGCGTGGCTTCATCTGGATGGGCCGAATGGTTGGGTCAAGCTCAAAGTCCACAGGGGGTCCTTTGTATAACCCTAAACCCTTTTTGAACACCTCAGGATGTGCAACACAAACGTCCCGGATTGGGTCAGCGTCTATTGTGTGAATGCCAGAAAGCCGGATTCCCAGGGGCCTAAACCATTGGGTCCCAATAAGACAGTTAGTGCCCTGCTTAACTATAACCAATGGCAAGGAGGTGCGAATGTTTTTGAATTTGACCAAGAAATTTCCCACCCCCAGGACTGGAATCTGGCAACCTTGCACATCCCGGAGGGAAGTTTTAAAAGATTTGAACTTGGGCCGAAAGGCAGGGGAATTCTCAAAAACTCCCGCTGTGGGATTATGGAAAAGGTAGTACCTGAATCCACCTCCATCTTGAAGGGGACGTCCTGCAGGCTCAGGTCTGCGAAGAAATGCTCGTTGACAATGCCCACTTGGCATGGCTCAGGCTCTGGTGACTCTTTGGCGATGGACGCTTTGTGGTGACGAGTCTTCTTGGACTCAGGTGCTGGAGTTCTTTGCTTTCGCTGTCGGCATACTTTAGCAATGTGCCCTCATCGCCCGCAGTTGTGGCATTCTGCGGTGCAGAAGGGGCACTTCCTGCGGTCATGCCAGGCTCCACAGCCATCACACTTGCAAAGGAATTTATTCTCCTGATCGTCACGGTGCTCTCGGTGCTTTCGTCGGACCACTCGGACTTCTCCCTCTGTGTCACTGGACTCCGATGAAGAGGTGGAACCAGGCAATGCTGAGGAGGATGAAGATGAATTTTGCTGAGTTTGCACAGCTGAGTCGGGGGCACTGGTGGTGGAGTGGCGATGCCGGAAAAGCTTGATGCCAGACCGTGCGGCCTCAGACACTACCACCTTTTCTAGGACAGCCTTGAAAGTTAGTGTCTTCCTGATCATGAGGCAACATTGAGCATCTTCGTCCCTCATGCCGGCCAGCAGACGATCCCGGAGTGCTTCGTCGATGTTGTCCCACTTGCACGGGGCAGCAGCAATGTGCAGAGCGGCGGCATAGACTGCAATGGACTCCCCAGGTCACTGCTCCCTTCTGTGGAAGGCTACCCTGGCTGGAAAGATCGAGACCTCTGGCTGCAGGTGTTTCCTCAGTGCGGACATGATTTCTGCGAGTGGCACCACATCCACGTTCCTTGGGAGAAGAAGGTGGGTTGCCAGCTCAAGCGTCTCAGAACCGCACTGTGCGAGGAAACAGGAGCGCTTCTGGTCTTCGTCGGTAATCTTCTGTGAGGCTATTGAATGGCGGAATCAGTGTTTGTATGTTGCCCATTTCTCTGGATGCGCTGGATCAAAAGGGCTGATGTTGCTGCCGTGTGGGGAAGCCATCCCACCTTCGTCACCAGTTTTGTGAAGAAGCAGAAAAGTGAAGTAGTGAAATTCAGCTCTTTATCAGTGGGGTTTGAACACAGTTTGGATGGGGCAAAACTCAGACTTATATACACTATAAACAGTAACAGTAACAATAATACAACAAGCCCATTGGCTAACAGAGTGTGCACATTTTCGATCCAATTATTTGCATAAGAATAGATACATTAGAAAAGATACATTCTGCTCCTGTCAGAAAACACAGTTAACATACATAACAGTATCAGACTCTAGGGTTCAGTGCTCATCTCTGCTTCTTTTTTTTTTATAAATTTTTTATTGAAAAATTTGAATACATACATAAAAAAGAAAAGAAAAAACTTACAAAATTAAAAATCAAAAGACAATACAATACCAAAATATAATAAAAATTATATAAGAAAAACAATATACTGAGAGTTATCAAAAATTTCCAAAATCCAAACATCAAAATACTAATATTTAACAAAAAAATTGCTTATGTATTAATTATTTTGTTTCCCCCAAAAAACATCTCATTCTCACGAACAATAATACCAATCAAAGCAACATAGTTCACCCTGTGAAATAGTACAAAGCCAAGAGAGAGTTGCGATCTGTGAATCGAACAATCTTTATACCCAAATCCGAAGAGCTAGCATTCGGTTTCAAAGCAGAAGAGCCAGCGCTGTCTGTTTCTGCAGACGCTTCTGTGGTCATGTGGCAGGCATGACTAGACACCGGAGGTCATGGAACGCTGTTACCTTCCACCCGAAGTGGTCCCTATATATCTACTTGCAATTTCTTGCTTTCAAACTGCTAGGTTGACAGGAGCTGGGACAAAGACGGGAGCTCATTCCATCCTGCAGTACTCGGGAATCAAACTGCTGACCTTCCACCTCCCAGTCAGCGTTTAGCAACTTGAGCCACTGCAGTCCCTAGAGTCACCATAGTAAACCTAATTACAGAAATGTATCAAATTCTCCAGCAAGAGCATAGAAAGAAAACATCAATCATTAGGACAAATTTGCAGCTAAACTGGCTAACAGTGTGCATTTGAGATGCAAGGAATTATATTATAAACAAAATTTAGGATGAATATAGTGGAGAAGTAGAAGGGTTAAGTTAAGAGTTGTCTGTTCTTGCAATTCATGCCAGGGCTAAGAGAGAATTCCAAAATGATCTAGTCTTCCATTATACACTGAGTTTCATCTGCATATATTCTAGGCTTACAGCACATTTGTCTGTAATGTAGAAAAATACAGTTGACCAATTTTTCTTGGCTTCACCTCTGTGTCAATAGCCTAACAGACAGATGATTAGGTGACTTGAGCCACTGCAGTCCCTCAGCCCTGATCCAAGTGGTGCACAAATTAATTAACATTTTGCCCCCAACATGTTGGGTTACTCATTTTTACCCACCTCGGAAGGATGAGTCGACCTTGTGTCCAGGTCAGGATCGAGCTCACAACCTTTGAGTTGCAGTACAGCAGCTTTACCACTGCACCACCAGAGAGTGAAGTGGGAGGCGGATGGCGGCGAAACGTATGGGTGGAAAGCTGGATCTAGTTTCCAAGGGTGTGTGTGTGTTGGTTGTCTAGGGATCGTGGCCAGAGTCCGGAGGAACATGCGCCCCACATGCTGCGAATGGTTGTTGGGAGTGACCCCACCAGCCCCACCTGCTTCAGGGAACCGAATGCTTATTCCAGAATAGGGTTTTCAAAGAACACACATGTTGTGCCACCCACGTGAATCTCGAAGTCAGCCTTCTTAGCCAAGAAAGATGGAGAAGAAGCATTGCATGGAAGAATCGCAGTTGGGAAACGTTACTTTTTTGGGCACTACAACTCCCAGAATCCCCAGCCAGCTGTCCATAAATATACCACCAGCTACAGATCAGTTTTTGAGGAGGAGGGGGACGGACAGTTGTATCCAAAGGAGTAGCCTCTAAAATTATATCTGTTTTGCATGCATACCAAGCAGAATCCCAACCTAAATGATTTTTTAAAACTAGAACATGCAACTTGTTTGTACCTCAAACCTTACACTTGGACAGGGGTAGGCAACCTATGGCCCATGGCACCAAATCAACCGCCCCACGCCCTTGCTCCAGCCACAGCCAGAACTGACCGCGGACTCATTTATGGCTGTTGTAAGCACATTTAAAACAGATGTAAATGAGTCTGAGGACAATTACGGCAGTGGTGGCAGCTGGACCACCAGTCCGGCCCACCAGCTGTCTGAGGGAGCATGACTTGGCCCCCGACTTTAAAAGGTTGGCAACCTCTGCACTAGGAGCTCAAAGAGTCAACCATGCCCTCAGATCCTACCCCCATACTTATATCTTCCTTATTGATTATCTTTGGGAAAGAAGTCAACTATGAAATTAATTATCAGCCAGATGAGCAACAAAATCCAGCAGATGAGGGCTGGAGTTGCTCTTTCCTTACACATCTCCCCTCCAAAGTGTAAAGGTCTCCCTTGTCCAAAAGCCAGTCGTATCCAACTCTAGGGTTCAGTGCTCATCTCCGTTTACAGCCAGAGAGTCTATGTCTGCAGATGTTTACATGGTCATGTAGCAGGCATGATGACACAGGAGCACATGGAATGCTGTTTGCACACTTTTTTTCTTTTTTCCCTACCCAAGAATTACTCCAGTGTATATATGGTGTTATGTGCCCTCAAGTTGTTTCTTGTTTATAGTAAATCAATGAATTAATCAATTTTTCTCCTTATGTTCTTTCTCTGAAGGAACATAGAAGCCTAAGCAGGCAGTGGTTCAACATGTCACAGTACCTGATACTCAAAAGTCCTAGGGCTTTAACCCTACAAGCCTTGGCTCCACTGAACCACTGACTGTGAGCCTTGCTTGCTAGGGGAGTCAACCTTATGGTCTGGTCTCATAAGTGTAGCAAGGTGAGATGATGATTTAGTTCAGGGGTTCCCAACCTAAGCCCCATGGGCTGGATCCAGCCCCCAGCCCCATTTAATATGCCCCTCACCCCTCCAAGGGCATTCGAGATACAAAATGGTTGTTCCTTTGAAGCTGTTGGGACAAAATCTTGCAGGTAGGGCAAAATGGCCATCCTGCCATTGAAACTGACTGAGAGAGCAGGACCTGGCCCCCAGCTTGAAAAGGTTGGAAACCCCTGATTTAGTTGGTACAATTCTGGCTGAATTGAATTTCCCAAATTGGTGTCCCCAAGATGTGTTGAGTTACATTTCTCATCATCCTTAAGTGCTTGATGGTGGGAATTGCCATCAAACATGTAGAGGGCACTGATTTGAGGAAGGCTACTCTAGAATGTACTTTCTAGGAAGGACCCCATGACAACACAGTGACTATTTCTTTGCACTCCCAGTTTTGATTCAGATCTCTTTTGGATCTATCCTACTAGAGACCAAGATACATATCTGCCTCTAACATATACTGTATCAGGATCTGCCTCTAACATATATCAGGATCTATGACAGTAGGCCACCCTCTCTCTGAATATCGTGTTCAACATTGTCATCTTCTTTTCTTTTTTTCTCCAGATCAAACTTTGGATTGCCAAAATGAAGCCACTTTCTTGGTTTTGTCATTGATGCATGGTTCTGGTAGTACTCGGCAGACCAGTAAATGAGCAGGGTTCTATATCAGGGATTCTCAACATGCAACCTGTGGGCCGGATGTGACCTGCGGCACCATTTCAGGTCCCGTCCCCCCCACTGCTTCCACCACACCAGGAAGTGCCATGTGGTAGAGGAAGGGCAAAATGGCCATCTGGCCCCTGAAGCTCTCTGAGGGAGCGTCCTGTTCTATATCATTCCACACTAACAGAGCATATTTTTATTCACCAGTTATTTGTTTGTAAAAAGGTTTTGACCTTGATTTGGTCTAGGATCCACCTATATGTCATTCTAGCAGTTATTTGTATACATAGTAATTGCTTAAAGTCTTGCAGGTCCTGCTTGATTGTTTTCAATCTGGCTCATCTTTCAAACAAGCTTCAAAACAGACAGTCCTGTGTATTAACACCAGCATATTCCTTTTCTGAGTGGAGATTCTTAGGCAGCCAAGATTGAAGTTTCTCCATTCACAAAAGGGATGTATTGGTACATTTGGGGGAATCCAAGGTTTAGAGAAGTACATCCAACTCTTTGGGAGGTGGAATGTAAATGGAGAGAGCCCCAAGATGGTCTAATGAGGACCCAACAGAAAGAATGCCCATTTACAGCTGGGAGAGGAAAGAAATTGGAATGGCATATTTTGGAAAAGGACATAACTGATCCGCTGGAACACATAAGAGAAAGCACGCGAATTGCAGAATTTTAGTAATAGCCTCATTTTATAAAATGTCCTTAAGAAGCAGAAGGTTTTCAGTGTGGAAGAAAGGAGTTTAGCCTCTCCTAATTTTTATGACAGAAACATTTCCTGATCATCAGAGCACTCTAAGTAATTTGCAACATCATCTTATCTCTGCTTTCATGAAGAAATGAAGCAGGATGAGCATCTAGCAATAGCAATTAGACTTACTGTACTGTATATACCGATAGCACTTAATGCACTCTTTGGATGGTTCACAAGGTAATTAGCATCCCCCCCCCCCATCCCAATATGCTGAAGGATGGAAGGCTGAGTCAACCTTGATCTCCATCAGGTTCAAACTCACAATGTTTTGGCTGCAGTACAGCAATTTAACCACTGCGCCACCAGATGTTTTTCACCACACTTTCCATCAGTCCTAGCCAGCATCACCCAGCGGTGAAGAATTAAGGAAGCTTCAGGCCAGACAGTAGTAATTTGCCCACCCCAAGCTATTAAAATATCAAGCAGGAAAGGAGTGGTTTTATAATGTGACGGGTGACATTACAATGTTAATCAGGATGAAGGAGAAGTAAAAAATGGTAGGAGAAACATCAGTAATTTTAAGATATGTAGATGACACCATATTACTGGCAGGAAACAGCAGCGACTCAAAATGAATATTGGAATTTAACCAAGAAAGTGAAAAGCAGTGTAATAGCTGAATCTTAAGAAGATCAAAATAATGACTACATAAGAGCTACATAACTTTAATGTTAACAATGAAAAATCTGGAATGTAAAAAAATTATCAATATCTTGGGTTTTTTCAGCAATCAAAATGGAAACTGCAGCCAAGAAGTTAAAATACTGAAACTTGGCAACGCACCTGTGAAGGAACTGGAAATAGTTCTCAAGTGATAGGATGTGTCTCTGGAGACCAGGGCCAAGTCTTCCATAAAACAGTTTCTTTGATGATAAAACTGAACAGTGCAGATAGATGCTAAAGCTGGGAATTGAAGATAGTTGAGAAGAAAATAATTGATTTATTCAAAATGTGGAAGAGGAGAAAAAGAAGATTGTATATGGCCAGGAGAAGAAATAAGTGGGTCCAAGATCAAATAGAACCTGAACCTAGAAAGAAAAGTGACTAAACAGAAGCTGTTCTATTTTGGACATTTATTTGTTTTACAAAATTTCTACCCCGCCTTCCTCATCCATGGATGACTCAAGGCGACTTACATCACAGTTAAAAACAAAAATTTAAAACAACAGCATCCACCCATACCCCCCTAACCCCTTAAGAATAAAAAGTACACAACAAGATTTTAAAATTGTTTTAAAAGAATTAAACAATACGAAGAATAAGGTTAAAAAGCTAAACAAGTTTAAAAAGTTAAAAAGCAGGGCGGGGAGGGACAGGGGAGGAGTAAAAAAACAGACAGGTGTGTTATTCAACAGGCCATCATACCAGGCAGTGGGACTGGGCCAACAGAGCTGTTGGGCCCCATACCTGCTGGCACAGCCAAGTCTTAAGTGCCTTCCTAAAGGGGAGCAGTTCTGTCTGGAGGTGCAGTTCTGATGGTAAGAGGTTCCACAGGGCTGGGGCAAACACCAAAAAGGCTCTTCTTCTGGTCCCCACCATATGAGCCTCTTTAGTGGGTGGGACCACCACTGAGCCTCTCCAGTCTGCCCTTGTAGGACGGGCGGAATACCTCGGGGTGATGCAGCCCCTTAAGTATCCTGGTCCACTGCCATGTAGGGCTTTAAAGGTCAAAACCAGCACCTTGAACTGAACTCGGAGGCACACCGGTAACCAGTGCAGCTCCCGAAGCAGTGGTGAGGAATGAGCATAACGTCCACATCCCATCACCGCCCGGGCAGCCGCGTTCTGGACCAGCTGCAGCCTCTGAATGGTCGGCAAGGGCAGCCCCATGTAGAGCACGTTACAGTAATCCAATCTGGAGGTGACCAGAGTGTGAGTGACCATGAGCAAGGAGTCCAGGTCCAGGAGCGGCCGTAATTGGTAAATGACATGAGAAAGACAAGACTCTCTGGAAAACACAATAACACTTGCATCAGTAAAAGCCCTAACATGAGATGAAATGACTCAACGAAGAAAGCCACAGCCTTTAGTTTGCAAAATCTGAGCAGGCCTTTAAATGACAAGTTCTCCTGAAGGTCATGAATTCACCAAAACATGATTTGACAGAAAGTAACAGTAAAATGCTACGTTCTCTAATTCATGTTGGTTCTTTAATGTCCCCATTATTAATACATCAGGACACAATACCCATTAACCCAGTTTAGATATTGACCTCGGGAGCCTCCTTGGCAACGTTGGAAGGTTTGCAATTCTGGTCTCTTTGTGACTTCCATCTATTTCTTAGGGGATCCTCCTACCCATGACACCATTTTATGTATTATCTGAACAAACTATAATAATGTCTTATTCTTTTGCCTCCTTCCTATGAACTGCCCAGAGAGTGCTTTAAGGGCTACGGGGAAGTACAGTAATACCTCATACAAAGTCCTCTTCGTACAACATCGAATTCATACAACATCGCCTAATTCCTTGAAAAAAGTTGCCTCATACAAAGTCACAGCGACTTTGTATGAGGCATTGGGGTTTTCCCCAGGTTGCATTGTGCCTGGACAGTATAAAAGGCAGGACGCATGCGTGCATTGCTCTTGTGGGTTTTACACGAGGCGAAGAGTGTTTAGGAGTGGTTTTGAGCACGATTTTGGATTTTTTTAAATTTTTTCATCAGAATTTTTAGAAGCATTCCTGGGATTTTTGCAGCAATCTTTAGGTTCTTGGACAATCAGGGTTGTTTGACATGTTTTTGTAATGTATTTATCCTTTAGACAATGATTTCCTAAAATTCTGTCAGTTTCCTGTCTGTTTCGTTGACTTTGCCCTAAAGTCTGTGCTGTTACAGTACAATGTGTCTCTATGGAAATGACGTTGTACGAGGCATCACAGCAAGGATTTAGACGTTGTATGAGGCATCACAGCTAGGATTTTGCATGCCTCATACAAAGTCCAAATCCGTATAAAGTCCAAACTTGTGGAACCAAGTTTGGACATTGTATGAGGTATCACTGTATATAAGTACTAATGCTGTTATGAGAATGGAGAAAGTTTCAGCCAAGTGAAGATATATAGATATGTATTACTGGGAAACTTAAGTAACATCTGGGTGAACAAAGGTATTACCTTTACCAGTACTTTGATTCAATGAATGGCTCACACATATCTATTTTTTTTTCTTTTTGCATCAAGCAATCATGAAATTCTCTAATACAGGAATTCTCAAACTTTTTAAGCCAAGGGCCGGGTCATGCTCCCTCAGACAGCTTCAGGAGCCAGATGGCCATTTCATCCTTCCTTCACCACATGGCACTTCCTGGTGTGGTGGAGGCAGTGGGGGGCCACATGAAATGGTGCTGTGGGCCACATCCAGCCTGTGGGCAGCAGGTTGAGAATTCTTGCTTTAATACTTGCAGTTTCAAACATCCATCTTTAAATGTGTTTTTAGGAATTGTACTATATGTTTTGCCTGTACCAATAAAGATATATGAATAAATCAAGTCTATGAGACGACTTGTCCAAGTTATGCATATAAAAGAGTGTGTCATATCCTTTCAACTGTATCTATTATCTTTCCCTTTTATGACAATGTAATGAGTTGCAGCCAAGTGCAAAAACTGTACTGAATGTATTGTGTTCAGGAGAACAATGTGTTTCCAATCCATTAGTTACTGTGTGCCTCCTTTTCTGCATGTATATTTCAATACAACTGGGGCCACTTTTGCATCTTCCTCTAATCTACAAGGATGTCAATTTGGAGAAAAAAGGAGGAAAGGAATAGCAAAAGGAAAGGGGAAAAACCAGGCCATGCTCCTTGTCCCCATGACATTTGCAAAAATGTACTGTTGCAATTTCTGGATAAGTCTTTTTAAAAAATAATCATACATACCCTTTTACTATCACTCCTACCTGCAGGGATCCCTAAGGTTCATTGGCTGTATCTACTTACTGGGTAGGAAATCTTGTGAAGTCAGCACCAAGCAGACTTAAGAAGGGATGTATTTTCAATAGCCAGAGCTTTGTCTTAATGAAAAGCTATACAGTACTGTGTCTGTATTAGTATTCTGCATTGTTCTTTAGCTCTGTTTCCCTCTCCTTGAATGAGCACATTACACACACACACACACACACACACACACACACACACACACACACACACACACACACACACACACACACACACACACACACACACACACACACACACACACACACACACACACACACCAATTAAGCTATGCAGGATGCTTAGACCCAATTGCATCATTTTAATATGGCAAAGAAAACCTACCCACAATTCTACCTGTCTTGTACTGTAATGATGCAGTGGTCACATAGGAAATAACCAACAATTCGTAACATTGAGCACCAGTTCACTGAGAGACCTGCCCACTCTAGCAAATGGCAGGGCTGGACCTCTAGTTGATTCAAGTGAATGAAGGGTTGCTTTGCAGATACAGGTTGTTGCCATACTGTCAAAAGCTTCCATCTGTTTTATGTAGATCAATAAAAACAACATATTTATTTCTATTCATTAGCTGACTGAGAAATTATTTTACCAAGTTCTAGTGTAATCCTAAAGTAGCCACATGGCTTAGGATGGTGAAAGCAACAGCCCATACCGCGTTGGGGAAGGCTGGCCTACCACTTTGCTCAGTAGAGCTGTAAGAGTTCCACTCTTGTGAAAGTGCTGCTTTCTGCGGTTTCAGGTTGTCAGCACACCAAGTTTGCCCTGACACAGCAAGGAATGTGGTGAAATGTCTCTGATGACGGGCCATTATTGAGTTATCAGCCAAGCTGGAAAGGATTCTTCATTGGGGACCAGTTGCAGGACATCTTGAAAAATACTCTAACTTAGCCCAGTCAGTTTGGGATATCTCTCGAGACAAACAGTTGTTTCAACCACGTTCTTAGAAAAACCGCCCTTGCCACTTGTGTTGACGCCTACGAAGCAGGAACAAAACACTGTGTTTTCAAAGCTTCCAGTTACTGTGTCAAGAGGTACTACATCAGTCCAAGAGATACTACATCAGTCTACAGTTCTTAGTTACCAAGTAACCATTGCTTCAGACAGGCAAACCAAGGAGACCTTGTTTGGTTTAGGAAAGTAATCTTTCTGTTGGAGTTTTCTGAAATTTCAGAAGTCCATAATAATGAATTTTATCTCCCCTTCTTTCTATACATTCATAACATATCAGAGTGACAACAGAAGATGGGAAATTAGGAGTGAATTAGCACAAGCAGGAGGGACTGCGGTGGCTTAGTGGTTAAGGTCAGCAGGTCAAGACCTGAGTGCTGCAAGACAGAGTGAGCTCCTGTCTCTGCCCCAGCTCCTGCCAACCTAGCAGTTCGAAAGCAAGAAATTGCAAGTAGATAAACAGGTTCCACTTTGGTGGGAAGGTAAACAGTGTTCCGTGCACTCTGGTGTCTAGTCATGCCTGCCACATGTCCATGGAAACGTCTGCAAAATGCAGACAGTGTTGGCTCTTTGGCTGTAAGCAGAGATGAGCACTGAACCCTAGAGTCGGATGTGACTGGCTTTTGAGCAAGGGCGACCAAGCACAAACAGATTGAAAAGTAAGTGAGATGTTATTAAACGCCTAGCCCCCCCCATAATAATAATAATAATAATAATAATAATAATAATAATAATAATAATAATAATAATAATAATAATAATAATAATAATAATAATAATAATAATAATAATAATAATAATAATAATAATAATAATAATAATAATAATAATAATTGCAAGGTTAAATTTGTGGTTACAAATTCACACGATCACAAGATGGCAGCATTTCAGGAGCTCAAGGGAATAATCACTAGCACAGTTAATAAATCAGAAGGCAGGAAAATGACCTTTCCCCCAAGAAACAGAGGAGAAACAAATATCCCAAGAAAGCATTTTTTTTTTAAAGAGCCTCTCGTATCAGCATCACAGGAGAGCAGATGGCATTGCCATGAGTGCCCTAGTGAAAGCGGTATGTGTACCTCACTGGCTTTACAGAGGCAGCTGGCACAGCCTTTTAAATACGGCGCTTGACACAAAAGGTGTCTGTTGAAATCCCAAGGCCAAGCGGTGACATTTTCTCCAGTTTAAAAACAGAGAAAGGCTTACGTTTGCATCAATGTTTCCAACTCCTGGGCTTTATTCTAAATGGATTTTAGCCCTCACAACATAAAGAGCAGAGACATTCAATTCGTGTCAATGAGCAGGGGTGCCATTGTGCCAAGTATACAGAAGGTTTATGTGAGTTGTTTGCAGTTAATAATCCAAGCTTATATTTACCTTCACAATTAGCTTTTCCCAAGCTTTAAAGTAGATACAACACAAAATTTAAATAAAAACACATAAACAGTGTGGGAATCTATCTGGTTTCTGTCTGCCTGCTTTCTCCGACAAAACAGATAGATAGATAGATAGATAGTCAGATAGAGAGAGAGAGATCAAAACAATAATAAAACAATCATCTAAGAGTGTGGATATTTTAAAAGTTATTGACTCTTATCATTTTGGACTGTCCCCACTATTTATGAATATGAAGACTAGAAATTACATTCAAGATTAAAATGAAGCCTTCTTAGATTTTCCCACTTTCTGTCCTTCTAAGGTTAGAAACAGGCAACAATAGAGAACTACTAAATTACAAACCAAACGTTTTCATCAGTTACTGCCCTCTCCTATCCACGTTGTCTGGAAGTGGCAGAAGCTCTTCTTTAAAATAGAGTGCAGCAAGAGAACTTCTGAAAAATGTAAAATGTTAATGCTTCATAACGTGTGACAAAACAAGAGCTGACTGGGCAGCTGCTTTCCCTTTGACTTTATATCCACAGCAAGAAAAGCTTCACCTAATCATCTGTCTGTTAGGCTATTGACACAGAGGTGAGGCCAAGAAAAATCGGCCAACTGTATTTTTCTAAATTACAGACAAGTGTGCTGTAAGCCTAGAATATATGCAGATGAAACTCAGTGTATAATGGAAGACTAGATCATTTTGGAATTCTCTCTTAGCCCTGGCATGAATTGCAAGAACAGACAACTCTTAACTTAACCCTTCTACTTCTCCACTATATTCATCCTAAATTTTGTTTATAATATAATTCCTTGCATCTCAAATGCACACTGTTAGCCAGTTTAGCTGCAAATTTGTCCTAATGATTGATGTTCTTTTTCCATGCTCTTGCTGGAGAATTTGATACATTTCTGTAATTAGGTTTTCTATGGTGACTTTAGGGACTGCAGTGGCTCAAGTGGCTAAGACGCTGACTGGGAGGTGGAAGGTCAGCAGTTTGATTCCCAAGTACTGCAGGACGGAATGAGCTCCTGTCTTTGTCCCAGTTCCTGTCAACCTAGCAGTTTGAAAGCAAGAAATTGCAAGTAGATAAATAAGGACCACTTCGGTGGGAAGGTAACAGCGTTCCATGAGCTCTGGTGTCTAGTCATGCCTGCCACATGACCACGGAAGCATCTGCATACAAATGCCAGAAGCCTCCGGAACAAAATAGGGGAGCTGGAATACTTAGCAATAGATAAGAATATTGATATTATTGGTATCACTGAAACCTGGTGGACGGATGATAACCAATGGGATACAGTTATCCCAGGCTACAAACTGTACAGGAAGGATAGGAAGGGGCAAATGGGAGGTGGTGTGGCCTTGTATGTCAAAGAAGTGATAAAATCGTATGAATTAGAATATCTAGGTGATTTGGAGTCACCATTAGAAGCTCTGTGGGTAAGAGTACCAGGCCACAAGGATGGTCCAACAGTAGGCATATACTATCGGCCTCCGACCGAAACTCTTGAGGGAGACTGGCAGTTGGTGAATGTTGTAAAGGAGGCATCCAAGAAGGGAAGCCTGGTTATAATGGGGGACTTCAATTACCCTCACATAGACTGGGTGAACTGTTGTTCAGCACATGATAAAGAGATAAAGTTCCTAGATATGCTAAATGATTGTTCCCTGGGACAGATGGTTGAAGACCCAACTAGAGGTACAAGAATCCTTGACTTGATCCTGAGTAATACTCAGGATCTGGTGCAAGATGTTAATGTGACTGATCCAATAGGGAACAGTGACCACAACTCAATTATGTTTAACTTGATCATAGACCGCAAGTCACTGATAAAATCTAACACAGAGACCTTAAATTTTCAAAAAGGAAAATTCCCAAAGTTGAGGAAACTAGTAAAAAAGAAGCTGAAAGGGAAAATTGAGAGAGTCCAAACACTCCAAGAGGCATGGAGACTGTTTACAAAAACAATAACAGAGGCCCAATTGGAATGCATACCCAAAAGAAAAAAGGGCACTGCCAGGTCCAAGAGGACTCCGATGTGGCTTACAGGAGCTGTTCGGGAAGTGATCAAGAGCAAGAAAAGCTCATTTAGAAGATGGAAGGCTTGTCCGAATGAGGACAGCAGGCAGAAACATAAATTCTGGCAGAACAAATGCAAGGCAACAATCAGGAAAGCAAAGCAAGACTTTGAGGAGCGTATAGCTAAAAATACTCAGAGAAATAACAAAGACTTCTTTAAGTACATTAGAAGTAAGAACCCAACTAGGAAGGCCATTGGACCATTAGATGACAATGGAAGGCAAGGGGTTATTAAAGAGGAAACAGAGATTGCAGAGAGACTCAATGAATTCTTTGCTTCAGTATTCACTGAAGAAGACAGAGGCCACATACCCAAAACAGAGCCTATCTTCGTAGGGAGGGAAACCGAAGAATTAAGCCAGATAGAAATAACCAGGGAGGAGGTCCTTGCATGTCTTGTTAAACTAAACACTAACAAATCACCAGGACCAGATGGCATCCATCCACGAGTTCTCAGGGAACTTAAAGATGAAATTGCTGATCTCCTAGCCAAAATATATAATCTTTCCCTCAAATCAGGCTTTGTGCCTGTTGACTGGAAGGTAGCGAATGTAACACCAATTTTCAAAAAAGGATCCAGGGGTGATCCAGGAAATTACCGACCTGTCAGTTTGACATGTGTCCCAGGTAAAGTGATGGAAACCATCCTAAAAGATAGAATTAATAGGCACATAGAAGAGAAGGCGCTGCTAAAAGGAGAGCCAACATGGCTTTTGCAAGGGCAAATCATGCCTCACTAATCTGTTGGAATTTTTTGAGAGTGTCAACAAGCATGTGGATAAGGGGGATCCAGTTGACATTGTTTATCTGGACTTTCAGAAGGCTTTTGACAAGGTCCCACACCAAAGGCTCTTGAATAAACTTACCAGTCATGGAATAAAGGGACAGGTCTTGTCCTGGATCAGCAACTGGCTAACGGACAGGAAACAGAGGGTAGCACTAAATGGACACTTCTCCAAGTGGAGGGAAGTAAAGAGTGGGGTCCCCCAAGGTTCAGTACTGGGACCCCTGCTTTTCAACCTCTTCATAAATGATCTAGAGGTAGGAGTAAATAGCAAGGTAGCCAAATTTGCTGATGACACTAAATTATACAGGGTAGTGAAAACTGTGAGAGATTGTGAGGAGCTCCAGAGGGATCTCTTGACACTGGGGGAGTGGGCAAAACAGTGGCAAATGAGTTTCAACATTAGTAAGTGCAGAGTGATGCATGTTGGGGCAAAGAACCCCAATTACATTTATAAACTGATGGGGTCTGAACTCTCTGCGACAAACCAGGAAAGGGACCTTGGTGTCCTGGTGGACAGCTCAATGAAGGTGTCAACCCAGTGTGCCTCAGCAGTGAAAAAAGCAAACTCAATGCTAGGGATCATTAGGAAGGGTATAGAAAATAAGTCAGCAAGTGTCATTTTGCCTCTTTATAAATCTATGGTGAGGCCCCATCTGGAATACTGTGTACAGTTCTGGTCGCCATACCTCCAGAAGGCTATTATGGAGCTGGAAAAAGTGCAGAGGAGGGCAACCAGAATGATTAGGGGACTGGAACACCTTCCTTACCATCTGAGGCTGCAACGGTTGGGCCTCTTCACTCTTGAACGACGACGTCTAAGAGGTGACCTGATTGAAGTTTATAAAATCATGCACGGTGTGGACAAAGTAGATAAGGAAAAACTGTTTTCCCTATCGCATAACACTAGAACTAGGGGACACTCCATGAAACTTTTGGGTACTAGTTCTCAAACAAATAAGAGAAAGTACTTTTTCACCCAGAGGATTACTGGCCTATGGAACTCCCTGCCAGAAGAAGTGGTGACAGCTGTCAGTCTTGACAGCTTTAAGAAAGGATTAGACAAGTTCATGGAGGACAAGAGTATCAATGGCTATAATAATGGATACTTAAGGACAACCTCCGGGTTGGAGAGATAGGCAGGATATCTCTCAATATCATTTCCAGGGAATCCTAAGCAGGTGAAGGCATCTGCTTGGGAATACCCTGAAGGAAATGGTGAGCCACTGTGTGAGACAGAATGCTGGACTGGATGGGCTGTGGCCTGTTCCAGCAAGGCTGTTCTTATGTTCTTATGTTCTTATGTTCTTATGCAGAAGCAGACAGCGCTGGCTCTTCAGCTTTGAAACAGAGATGAGCACTGAACCCTAGAGTCAGATACAACTGGTTTTCGAGCAAAGGAAACCTTTACCTTTACCTATGATGACTCTAGCAGCTCCACAGAATATACTGTTATAATTATTATATCCACAAATAAGACACAATGAGCTAAACCAAATCAGCTGATAGATTATCTGCTGGTTTATATGGTGGTCATTTGGTTCCAATTCATGCCTACAGAACCAATCATTTAAGTAGACCTTGGTTATCCTGCTATGGTAA
This sequence comes from Bradypodion pumilum, assembly GCA_035047305.1. NCBI lineage: Eukaryota > Metazoa > Chordata > Lepidosauria > Squamata > Chamaeleonidae > Bradypodion > Bradypodion pumilum. The sequence continues at coordinate 276,310,546 of JAWDJD010000002.1, read as the reverse complement.
TAGAGTAGACCATACTCTATTACCATAGCAGGATAACCAAATAAATACTGCCAGTGACTCACCACTGATTGTCAGGTGGTGGTTAACTAACCTGACAAGCCTGAGGATGAACAATCTTGGGTGCCTAAGTCCACAGGGAAAGATGATGGCCCCTAAATGGATTAAATCCCACTTCAAGCAGCAGCTTCATCAATTCTGGCCTGAGGCTGACGAGGACTTAGTGTGACAAAAGGGCACAGAACCAGAAAGTGAGTGACAGAACTGGTTTAGTAGTACAGGTGTCACACTGCGAAGAAGAAGATGATGACAACGTTGAACACAATATTCAAACACACAGAGAGGGTGGCCTACTGTCATAGATATATGTTAGAGGCAGATGTATATCTGGTCTCTATTAGGATAGATCCAAAAGAGAGCTGGATCAAAACTAGAAGTATAAAGAAATAGTCACTGTGTTGTCATGGGGTCCTTCCTAGAAAGTACATTCTAGAGTAGCATACCCCAAACCAGTGCCATCCATGTGTGCTAGATGGCAATTCCAACCATCAAGCAGTTGGGGATGATGAGAAATGTAACTCAACACATTTTGGGGACACCAATTTGGGAAATTCAGCCAGAATTGTACCAACTAAATAATTATCTCGCCTTGCTACACTTGTGAGGGCAGGGTTAAAGCCATGGGACTTTTGAGTATCAGAGACGGCGACATCATGTTGAATCACCCTGCTTAGGTTTCTTTGTTCCTTTCTGAACTTATAGTACTTGGCAGTACATTTTTGCAAGCTATCTCTGTTGATATGTAAAATATTTAAGGGTAGTTTGATCTTGAATAGTTCAGTTTAAGAGACACTGAATTTAAGAAACAACTACAGTACTCCTCATTCGTTGCTACCTGCATTTTGGACTTTCCTGGGGCTAAATGGGCTGGCAATTTGCTCTATCATGATGAGCTGTTGTATTTCCAAATTTATCATTATAGGCCCTGCTTGGAGAAGCATGTGCACTCAACTGGTGTGAAAGTTTTGACTGTGAGCAATAAAGAAGCAACGTGTCTCATGGGAAGAGAAAGAGGAGCAGAGTGGCAATGATTCCAGAAGGTTCATGAAAGAGACTCATTAATTATTTTCCTTTTAGATGAAAGGTGTCTAACATTTGAAGGGAAAGATGGCATTTGATGGGGCTTTGCATGCCCAGCTGAAACCAACAGTGGTTTGTCAGCTGCCTAGTTAAAAAGCACATGAAGTGCCTATTGTGTGAATATTATTAGCAAATCAGACAGGCTGGTGAATGGAGCAATAAAGCAAAACTTGGAGTGAGGAACAGGTAAGCAAAGTTAGAAGGAGAGAAGGAAGAGACAGCTAGTGAAGAGGAAGCAAGATCTGGGACTGGGTAATGAAGCATTGAGAATGGTTTGGGCTAATTGAGATACCAACAGAAGCCTTTTTCAGAACAAATCACATTGCCTATTCACTAATGCCCTTTTTCAGTTGAAGCCAGACTTTTAAAAGAAAAGGACATGTGACTGCTTCAGCCAGAAGTAGAGCATGTTCAGTGGTGATGCACCTTTGTAGACATCAGATTTAGATCCATTGATGTTTATTTAGTAAATCAATACTGAGGAACCTGTGGTCCTCCAGATGGCATTGGGTTACAAATCCCATTATTCTATCCTGCTGGGGTTAGTGAACATGCCTGGAGGGCTGCAGTTTCTCTCCTCCTGCAGTCAAGGATATCTAAAGAAAAGGTGATGGGTTTATATCATAGAATCAGAGATTCTCTACAAAGTTCTAGTCTTTGGCCACTGTCTGTTTAAGTGATAAAATAAAATAATGATATAGTTCAAGGGGCAGGCAGAAGCTGTATGTTGTTCTGCCAAGCAGACAGAAGAAATATGCTTCTCTGCTTTCCCTGCTTGACATCAGCAGTAAAATAGATCTCAATTGATATTCAATAGCATTAATGGAATTATGCAAGAATGAGGTACACATTTTAAGAAAGGAAAAAACTATTACATTTGTTTGTTTGTTTTGTGTCAGAGATTACTCTGGGTTGAAAGTATTTTTACAGGTGATGCTTGAAGAGGCTCCTTTCATGTCCTCCATCGTGCAGCTCTCGGGAATTGAACCCATCTGTCCAGTCTCCAAGCCTGACCTGCAATTACAAGAGGTGCTCAAAGTGGTTACCATCAGTGATGAGACACTTCTGATTACGGTGAACTACTGCTTGAACAATGTTAATTAAAATTTCTGTTTGTATTTCTGTGCATGCCATTTCAATTCAATTCCAAAGTACCACCAACATAGCTGGGTTTCTATGGTATACCACATCCATTAAGGTTTCCAATAGATAGAAGTCAAGGGGTGTTAAGTTAGGAGAACATGGGGGAAACCCAACCACACCTCTTCAAGATGGCCTTGTGCTCCTCAAATGACAACTGTGTTTCTGGCAATTTATTTGACTGTCCTGCCTGTTGCATGGTGATGCTAGCATTAATTCTTTTGAGTGAATGTCACGCTACACATTGCTACCATAATTCAATTCAACTTTGGAAAGTAAGACATAGATAACATCTCTTAAAGTGTGTTTACATATTGGCTCCCTCTGCATATTTTTGGTGTATGCAAACCAAGACACAGGACACAGCCTCGGGCTGGGTTAACTCAGGTTTATTGCATCGTGGACAGAGGGAACATGAGGTAATGGCGGATCGATAGCTCTTTATATACAGTAGTAATACATTCGAACGTGGTGCCATGGTAGCCCATTGGCTACTGTCTGCGTGACGTCATTGCGGGTCACGCCCTTCTTGTCCAGGTGTAGGTGGTGGCGGGAAAACTTCCCGCGCTGTTGCCTTTGTTGAGTTCGGACCAAGAGAGCTTGGACGCTCGCTGCTGCCAGCTGGTGGTCATTAGCTCGCGTCCTATTACAGGGTTTATATGATACAGCTGAAGGTTACATTGTTGCTATAGGCAAGGTTACATTGGCTCAGATACATTGTAATCCATGTGGAAGGTAAAACCATCAGAACACAACACCCCTCCCCCCTAGGACGAGACAAAGTCTCGAGCCCACACTTAAACACACTCCCCCCCCCCCTAGGAGACAAAGTCTCTCAGCCAAGATGGCTTATTTCGAACACGCTGGGGTCTCGATGCGGGCTGCCTCTCCCCGGGTTTGCTACCTTCTCTTTGTCCCCTGGTTTCCTGTCCTGTAATTGGAGAGGGAGACTCGTTAGTGACTTGCCGCGGCTCCGCGGCGTTGTTGGGAGGTGTGCTCTTTCTTAGGGAGGAACCGGGGGCACTGGGGGCTAACGAAAAACCCCTCTTCTCGCTTGGATGGGTGGGGGAACACTCCTGAAAACCCCCCCGGCTCGCAAAATCAAAATCAAAATTACAATCGGGGGCAGCGGTCGCGAACTCCTCTCCCCCTTCCCCGGCCCCTGATAGGACTGGCGTATCAAAAGGATATGAGTCGGGGCCGCTGCTTCTGCCTTCCCCCCTTGCTTGGGACTGGTGTCCACTGCTGTCTCCCCCTTGGGTTAAGCGGGTGGGGGAGAACCCTAACGCTGAATCCTGTTGCTGAGCTCCACTGACTGGCCCACTCACTCGGTGCCTCAGTTGGTCTGCGTGCCTCCTCCAGAGGAGGCCGGTGGTAGTCTCGACCCGGTACGACACTGGCCCCGTCTGTTCTACAACCGTCCCTGGTACCCAGGCTGGCCCCGCGCTGGAATAGTTCCTGCAGTGAACAGGGTCACCGGCGGCGAAACCTTTCGAGACTGCCAACCCTATGTTTTTCCCTTTATCCTCGACTCTCGTCGGGTCTAGCCTGGACAGGATCGTGGTCAGTTTTCGCCGCATCAAGAGCTCCGCTGGCGAGTAGCCTGACGCTAAGGGGGTTACCCTATACGCTAAGAGGAACTGGCATACTTGGTGATTCAGGTCCCCCGGGCCCATGCGCCGCAGCGCCTCCTTTGTTGTACGCACCAGCCGTTCCACTTGGCCATTTGTGGCCGGGTGAAACGGTGCGGACGTGACATGCCGAATGGCGTTTGCCTCCATGAACGCTCCGAACTCAGCGGAGGTGAAACAACTAGCGTTATCGCTGACTAAAGTGTCGGCTAAACCGAATGTGGAAAAGACTCTCCTTAGCTGGCTAATTGTCGTGGCGGAGGACGTGCTCTTTACTGGGATAACCTCCAGCCACTTGGAGAACGCATCCACCACCAGGAGAAACATGGTTCCTCGGAACGGGCCAGCGAAATCCACGTGCACTCTGGACCACGGCCCCCTTGCTGTGTCCCACTCCCTATGCGGGAGACGGGCCGCCTCAGGTCGGGATCCCTGGCATGCCTCGCAAGTGCCGACCATGTGCTCAATGTCCGCGTCCAGCTGTGGCCACCAGAAGTAACTCCGGGCCAGCGCCTTTGAACGAACTATGCCCGGGTGGCTGACGTGCAGCAGTTCGAGCACCCTCGTCCGCAGGGGCGTAGGGACCACCACCCGTTGGCCCCACAAAAGGCACCCCCTCTCTAGGGACAACTCTAGCTTTTTCCTAAAGAATGGGTCGAACTCTGTACTCGGGGACGATGCCGGCCACCCCTTCTGTACCCATGAACTAACTTTCTCCAGCGTTCTGTCCTTGCCTGTCGCCCTAGCAATGTCGGTTGGTACTATTGGGGGTGCGTCTAAAACCTCAATTAGCAACACCTGGCGGTCTCTTTCTGCTCTCGCCTTTTGGTCGTCCGACAAGGGCAAAGGGGATCTCGAAAGTGCATCAGCATGGCTGATCTCCTTTCCGGGCCGGTACTCCAACTCATGTTGGTACGCGTTGAGGAAAATAGCCCATCGCAGCATTCTCGGGGACAGGATCTGCGGCGTGGGCTTGCTTGCCGTGAAAATCCCTAACAGTGGCTTGTGATCGGTCACGATTTTGAACGGGCGGCCATACAAAAAATCGTGAAATTTTTTGGTCCCCGCTACTATTGCTAACGCCTCCCTGTCGGTTTGTGCGTAATTTCACTCCGCTTGGGACAGGGACCTTGAGTAAAACGCTACCGGGGCCTCCCTTCCGTCCTCCAACACGTGGCAAAGCACCGCCCCCACCCCCACCGGGGATGCATCACAAACTAGGACCACTGGCCGCTTGGGGTCGAAGTGCGTCAGGATTGCCTCAGATGTTAGGAGTTGCTTTAGCTCTTTGAACGCCCTCTCGTGCTCGTCACCCCACATCCATGTCTCCTCCTTTTTAAGTAACCGATGGAGCGGTTCGGCCACGGACGCCTTCCGCGGGAGGAATGTATGGTAAAAATTGAGGAGCCCCAGAAAGGACTGTAGCTCGGTTTTGGATGTGGGGCGAGGGGCCTTTTTAATGGCTGCTACTTTGGATTTAGACGGTTTAATCCCCTCGGGTGTGATCCGGAACCCTAAAAACTCGACCTCGGTTTCGAAAAAGACACATTTGTCCTTCCTCAATCTCAGCCCCGCTTTCTCGAACACGGTCAGTACTTTGTCCAACCTCTTTGCCAGTTCAGCCTCACTCCCCCCTGTTATCAATACGTCATCAAAATAAGGCAACACCCCCTCCAGTCCCTTCAGGAGGCGTTCCACAAGCGACTGAAAAAGGCCGGGTGCCGAGTTCACGCCAAACTGTAACCGCGACACCTGGAACGCTCCTTTATGTGTAACTATCGTTTGTGCCGCGGCCGTGGCGGGGGTCACAGGAAGTTGCTGATAGGCTTGTGCCAAATCGAGTTTGGCGAAACACTTTCCCCCATTCAGCCTGGCCAAAAGGTGGCTGATCACTGGCACCGGGTATGCATTAGGGCGGATCGCCTTATTAATTGTACACTTATAATCAGCGCAAATTCGCACCTCCCCGTTAGCCTTTAGAGCCGTTACAATTGGAGTTTCCCACTCCGCGGAATCAACAGGAATAAGAATCCCCTGGCCCACCAGTTTGTCCAGTTCCGCCTCTATCTTGTCCTTGAGTGCGAACGGCACCCTGCGCGGTTTGAGTCTTATCGGGCGGACCTCCGGGTCTATGTCGAAAGCTACAGGGGGTCCCTTGAACTTTCCGAGTCCTTTCTTAAAAACGGCGGGATGCGCATCGCAAACCGCTTGTATTGGGTCCCCCCCCACGGTATGCACTCCCCCTATGAACAAACCTAAGGGCTGAAACCACTGTGTCCCTAGGAGGCTACAGCTTCCCCCCTTGAGGACAACTAGGGGCAGTTCCGCAGAATGTCTCTTAAAATTGACCCGAAATTTCCCGACCCCCAACACCGGAATGCTGTTTCCCTGTACGTCTCGTAGCGTAGACCTCAACGCTTTAAGTTTGGGCCGCACGTGGGGGTCGATTTTCAAAAACTCTTTCTGGGGAATTATAGAATAGGAGGACCCCGAGTCAATTTCCATCTTAATAGGGGCCCCTTGTACTAATACCTCAACGAAGTAATGGGACTGTCCCGCGGACACGCTGAACACTGGGGCGTCGTCCTCGCTGTCGTCCGAGACGCGGCCCACGCCATCCTGCTTCCTCGTGGCCTGGGCGCCATCTTTGGGCCTCGCTGGACGGTCCGGTCTGGCCGCACGGTCTTGTGACTGCCTCCGGCCCTCCTTCCGTTTTCTGCATGCCTTGGCGATGTGCCCCCGACGGCCGCAGGTGTAACACTCGGCCTTCCTGAACGGGCATCTCGCGCGCTCATGGGCCGCTCCGCAACCCTCGCAGCGTCGACCACCCTTTCGGACCTTCTGGACCTCCTCGCCGTCGCTGCCTTCCGTAGACGACTTTGAGGCCCGTCGAGTTGCGTGCACCGACTGTCCGGACTTCCCGTGCACCGAATTTTCCGCCTTGCCGGCTCTAGGACGCCACTCACGCCACTGGTGCATCTCGTCCACTCCAGCATTCGTGGACTCTGCGGCTTCCGCGGCCTCTACGACCTCTGCCAGCGTGGGTGGCGGTTCCTTATTCATCAAGCTGCGCTGTACCTCCTTGTCTTTCAGGCCACACAACACGCCGTCCCTGAGGGCCATCTCCAGGATGTCGCCCCATTTACAGGGGGCGGCGGCTATCCTCATGGCGGCCACGAATGCCTCAACCGACTCATCCGGCGCTTGGACTCGCCTCCAAAACGTGCTCCGAGCGGGAAACATTGCCCTCGAGGGGCAGAACCGCTCTCGCAGCAGCTTCATGATGTCGCCTGCCTTAAATTCGCTCACCTTCTTCGGAGCGATTATGCCCACCAGCGTCCGCTTGGTTTCCATCCCGAGCATTCTGGTGAGGATGGCCCTCTTCCTCTCCTCGTCGTCTCCTTTGACTCTGAGTTCCACCAGTGCCGCCTGGAAGTCCATCTCAAGCAGCTCCCAGTCTTGCGGTTTGGTGATGTTGAACCCGCTCTGTGCCCTGGCTGTTCCGTGGGGATCCATGATCCCACCTTCGTCGCCAATTTGGTGTATGCAAACCAAGACACAGGACACAGCCTCGGGCTGGGTTAACTCAGGTTTATTGCATCGTGGACAGAGGGAACATGAGGTAATGGCGGATCGATAGCTCTTTATATACAGTAGTAATACATTCGAACGTGGTGCCATGGTAGCCCATTGGCTACTGTCTGCGTGACGTCATTGCGGGTCACGCCCTTCTTGTCCAGGTGTAGGTGGTGGCGGGAAAACTTCCCGCGCTGTTGCCTTTGTTGAGTTCGGACCAAGAGAGCTTGGACGCTCGCTGCTGCCAGCTGGTGGTCATTAGCTCGCGTCCTATTACAGGGTTTATATGATACAGCTGAAGGTTACATTGTTGCTATAGGCAAGGTTACATTGGCTCAGATACATTGTAATCCATGTGGAAGGTAAAACCATCAGAACACAACACCATTGTTATATTGAATTATATTTATTAAGCTACTGTATTTTGAAACTAGGCACAGAATCATCAGATACCCAAAGCTACAGGCAAGTTTCCCTACTATGCCACCTCTAAATGCATGTAGTGAGTAAATATTTCTTTTTCTTTTTCACCTTAAACCTTTCTCTGAGCACTTTTCTGTTTGGCTATTTGGCTGGGAGGAATTGGGGTGGGGGGACTTCTAAAGCTTCAATTCTAAATCTAATCTCCGGCCACCCCTTTTTGTTTTAAAACTACTAAAACCCCAACAAAATTGAACCTCTCCTAATTCCAGAACAGGCAGGCATTAAACCTGGTAAGACGTGTAGAGCTGAAATCTTAAATCTAATCAACCGTATAGAAAGTAATTTTGAAACACATAAAATAATTGGAGCAGCATTTGTCAACTTTACAGTGGCATATGACATTGTCCACTATCAACTGCAACTCAAAATCTCTAGTCATTGTTCTACTTTAAAATTGAAGATTTTTTGGTGAATTCCAAAGGATGCACAGTCACTGGAGAAATCAAAGGAATGGTCTCCCACAGGGTAATGTCCTAGCACCATTACTTTTTAACATTTACACAAGCAATCAACCGACGATCCCATATGCCAGGAGTTTCATATATGGTGATGATCTTGCTTTTGAGCATCAGCTAACCTCTGCTTTAGAAGATCTTTCCTTATATTATACAAGCAACAGCTGAAACCAAACCCTTTAAAAACACAGATCTGTGCCTCCCTCTTAAAGAACAGAGAAACAAAGAGGAGGCTCGGAATTGGCATTACCCTATCCCAAAGAATTTGGGCACCACTCTGGATCAAACCCTGACCTACAAAAAAATATATTCCTAAATACCAAACAGAAAGCTGCTACTATAAATAATGTACTAAGCTGTGCCAAACTGGAATGCATGCCCCCCAACACCACCTTTGTTTCTATGATACTCCACAACAGAATCAACACTTGCCAAAAAAATGGATGCAGCTCTTAATGAACCTTGCAGGATTATTACTGGCTGCCTGAAACCTACCCCCAATTAAAAAGTCTGTTGTTTGGCTGGCATTGCCCTTTCAGAAGTATGCTGTGAGATGCTAGCAAATAATGAATGAAATAAGGTAATAAAGCATCAAACCCACTCATTTTATGAACTCTAATCCCCAGGTGTTCTTGGACTTCAATTACCAGAAGCCCAAGTCAGTACACCTGCTGATCAGGGCTTCTGGGAATTGAAGTCCAAGAACATCTGCAGAGCCAAGTTTGCTGACCCCTGGTCTAGAAATTGCTAAAATTGAGGCAAAGTTTTTTTTTACACATCTTTCAAGCTCTAAATATTAAACCTGAAGAGTTAGGCTAAACCTATGGAGAGCAAAAACAATATACCTTGAGGAATGGATAAATGCCAAAGAGTATCTTCTACCAGGACAAGACTCTGGCTGGACCAACTGAAAATCACTGAGCAGACTTCAGAACAAAGTAGGAAGATCGAATAATAATTGTGTAAAATCGGACTACAGTACTTGGATACAAGACAAATTTTCTGTTAATGTGAAGAAATTCAATCAGTGCAGCTTCTATGTGCATGCAATTTATGCCTCCACCATTGATACAAAAGAAGTGATGAGAAAACATTCTCGTGTGCCTGCTACAGAAGGCACAAATCAGTCCACACTCCCTTTTCCTATAGGTGAAAGCACCTATATCTTCTTTCCTTTGCTGCTCAACCATAGCCTCATACATGTATTTGGATACAATACCCAAAGGCCTTTGATAACACAGCTAGCAATCAATTATACTGTACTTCCAGGAATTTTAGTATAAGATCATCAAAAGTCTCAATATTGGTCACAATTGTTCTATAGACAACTAGCTGACCAGCTCTTAATAGTTGGTGAAACCTCTGCAGAGGGCACACGCCACTCCATTTTCTCAAAAGGAAAACAACGATATTTCCCTTTTACAACTACAGTACATGCAAATCAATTAAACCTAGCTTATCTATGTAAATGTATTTTGATTGCATTTCAAATTCACCATAGCAACTGCAAATACAATGCAATGTAATGATTGTACTCTGCATTAATGAAGAATTATCTGTGTCAGTGAAATCACAACTCTTCCAGTTAGTGCAGGTAAAATTAGTGACAATGAACTATATACATTTACTAAAGATCATATGGTATCTCCATGTTAGGGTTTACATTCACAGATCCCAACAATAAAATCCTGATGCCATCTGTGGAAATGAATGGCTCCAATTTTATAGGGCCAATAAGTTTTACTCTGAACTTTAAAGAAATTATCCAAGGCAAGGAATCTAGCTTGCAGGGATAAGGCTCAGCACCTTGGATAACTTATGCAAAATTTGAATTAAACCCACAGAGCAAATTTGCTGCTGCCATAAAACTAGAGCAGGGATGCCCAAATTACGGCCCCTGTCCTGGATACAGCCCATTATGCCAATTAATCAGACCTGCAGCAACCTTGCTGCTCTTAGAAGTAGATGGAAGATGCGTCTGCCAATACGCATTCACATCCGGAACCACTCCCGGAAGTGGTTCCGGATGCCCCTACACATTTGCAAGTGTGTCCACACCATTCCCGAGAGTGGCGCTGATACCTTTGTGCATGCATTTGTACATGTGCATTCGCAAATGCACCCACTTCTGGGGGCATGGTCAGGCCCACTAAGCTGTTCTGAGGCATGGGCAGGCCCCCAGTGCAAAAGGTTTGAGCACCCGTGAACTAGAGCCATTGATATCCCCTACATTCATCCATAAGCAGGCACATTGTTTCTAAGAGATAATACAGAGACATTGAAGTACAGTACAGCCAAACATCCATATATATATGCTCACAATTGGACTGTTGAATTATTCTTCCTACTATGCTATATGTGAATATACTTTGAGATGTGCAGATTGCATGCATATATCTTTCTTGCCCTCCCAATTTTCTAACATCCCAGTTAACTGCAGTTCTGTCCTATGCCTTACCCAACTGCCATCTAAATTCTGTTTTAATAAGATATCAACTTTGTCAGTACAATGGTGCATTATATCATTTTCCATAACTGCAAGTGCTGAGTGAGGTAGGCTTCCCCGATGCCTAAGTCAAAAAGCAAACATTACTTTCTGAGCAAACCAAAACGCAATTGACTTACAGACTCTCGCTATATATACTTTTATCAACACTATTAGTGTCTTTGGAAACACTGGTTGCAGGTGCTGAACCATGTGCTTCTCTCATTCTACATCACAGACACACCCACAGATGAGCAAACCATTTATCTGCGTTCTTTTTCTGACAGAGGCCATATTGTATAAAGGTAAAGGTAAAAGTCACCCTTGCTCAAAAGCCAGTTGTATCCAACTCTAGGTTTCAGTGCTCATCTCTGTTTCATAGCCAAAGACCCAGCACTGTCTGCATCTGCAGAGGTTTCCGTCGACATATGGCAGGCATGCCTCAACACCGGAGTGCACAGAATGCTGTTTACCTTCCCACCGAAGTGGTGTGTAATAAAGTGCTAAAGGCATGATGAACAAATAGAAGCTAAGCTTGAAAAGACACTGGGTTAGTTTCCCCATGTTTGCCCTTGACCTAGGCTTGCTTTCCCTGTTCCTGAAACCATGTTATACTTAGAGCAGACTCAAGAAGTGGTGGGATTAAAACAATTTTTACTACCTACTCTGTGGGCATGGCTTGGTGGGCGTGGCCAGGGGGAAAGCCCTGTATTGCACCCGAATTAGGACTACTTTATTTCAAAACTTGGATGGGCGGGGCCAGCCAGAATTTCTGCTACCGGTTCTGGCGAACTGGTGTGAACCTGCTAAAGCCCACCACTGTCAAGTCTCCATTGGCATGCTATGGGGAAGAGCCAACACTCAGCAACATGGCCAAGAGGTGGGTGGAACTGGGAAATAATGGCTGAAATCCAGTAGTTAGTTGCAACAAGAGTAGGAATTTGAATCAGCAGGAATTTAGCAAGTCATCTCCTCCATAAATTCAATTGATTTAATAGGTTTAGTCTAATTGTTGAGGCATGCCTGCCATATGTCCACGGAATATGGCCAGTGTGTTGAAAGTACTGTATTGATGTAACATGTGTTGAAGGGAGCAATATCAGCATAGCAGCCGGATTAAAAAGCGAGAATAACATAACAGCTGATAATATGGTTAGTTTTGTTTGTAATTAAAAGACTATCTCACACCATCACAAGGCAAGTCCTACACCATTCCATGTTTCTGGATATAGCTCCATTTCACTAATCTGACCACCAGAACTGTTCTCTTTGCTGGCTTTTGATTGATTATCCCCCTTCCCTAAGTGCTACAGTATTTCCCCTTGCCTTCACAAAGCTCCTAGCTACATTATGAAAAGCGGTAGAATAACTAGCAGGACACAGTTAAGTAACCTTTACTTCAAAAACATGTGTTTTCTTAGATGTGTCCTTTCAGGTCACCATTGCTCTTGCAATGGGCAAACTTTTTTAAAAAGTGGCCGTTATAGAAGACGGATAACTTACCTGTGAGAGATCTTTGTTCTTGGATGATGAGAATCTATCTGTCTTCAAATTCCCATGGTCTCTTGATACCCAGGTATTTCTTTCTCTTGTGCAGCCTGCCCAATCCATCTTGTCAACTCACTCCCTTTGAGATTTGTTAATTATTTACAGCACAAAAGCTGATGGTGCTCCAAAGTGTGTTGATTGTGAACTGCTGCAATTTTCAGGCTTGGTGTAGTTTTAATAGCAGAAAGTGTCATGCTGCGTTAGTTCCTGGCCCAGATAAAGACCCATTCATGCATCACTGGTATATCTGTATCATGGAGATGGTTCCTAAAGAGAAGACGGATTTTTAAATATGTCACATATTGCGCCGAACAACTTCTGTTTCTGATCAAGTGGTCAGGTGGTGAGGCAGTTACGGTAGCTAAGCTTCACTTGAAAAGACAAGGGGAAAAAGGTGGTGGTGGTGGTGGGGAAGCACCATCCAGCTATACTGAAACATTAGATTTTAAAGGAACTGAACATTGATTTCTAAGTCTGTATAGAAGAAATCTGTAAAGTAGCAATGTTATTCAGATTTATTTCTGTTGTAGACTTTCAGGATTTTGCTAAATACTGTATATTGATTGCCATTCTGAGAAAGTTTACAATAAAACTGGGGGGAGAATCCAAATTCATGTGATCTGATTTGTTATCCTTTATGTGGGATTCTCAATGTATTATCTTTCTTTCTTTCTTTTTTAACAAATTAGTTTACATCTTAGAATGCCATAGGCTAAGTTTAAGAGTGAGCTATGTGCAAAACACATTGAAATCCTCTGGACAATAACCCAGATGGTTCAAACAAAAGAATAAAAACCTTTGTTACGAAAGATTAGACAAGGAGAATTTTAATTAGAAAATTACTGATTTAACTAGCTGGATCATTCTTTTCCACACACCCCACGAGGCTACTAGAGGTGGCTCTTCCCTTGAAGGTTCCCCAGATATTTGAATGCTTGCAGGTTTTAAATGGAACTGCAAACCATTTTGACATTTTAATGAAAATGTACTTGCAGTAGTGTTCAAATAATACAGGGAGGACCATCTGAGAAGAGCTTCTCAGACGTTCATATCTAATGTTTCACAATCACTTTAAACAGTGTCTTTCCCCACCATGACTTGAATATTTCTTCTGAGAAGAACATTTATATGTCTATATTTTATTGCTCTATTTACACTTAATTAGTAATTTAAGAACACAATTTAAGAACACACAATTGCTGTAGTTTCGGGTAGAATGACAAACAAATAAAAAGCAATTTAATTAGTAGTTGCAAATTAATTATAATAATTTTGAATTTAAATTTTACTGCTATAGTAATTATGAAACACTAGCTTGCCAGAAAATTACAGATGGATGATCTGTATTAAGGGAGGTTGGGAGAGATGATACATCATACTTAAAAGAAAATAAGAGAACGGAGGTGGGGAAAGCTCAGGAATTCCCAATTGATATTCTAAAACATGCTCAGTCGTCAACAATTCATACTAATACAAGACAGGAAAGGAATACTAACAGAGAAACAAGAAAAAGTCCATACATTAATCATTCACAAATCAGTGAAGGAATTATGTTTGAGTGATCTTTCAGTCCTTTTCTAGTTCAGACTCTGTCCACTGTTTAAAAAAATATTATTTATTGTTCAATATGATGGCAATCTGTCCTTTAGATGTGTTGGACTACAAAGCCATCCACCCTCCCCCAGATATATTTATAGGGTAAATGTTGGGTAACATCTCACTCAGCATCAGTGAGATCCTGAGTAGTTTAAGTCGACACTGGGGTGTTTTTGGGCAAGGGGGAAGCCCAGCTCTTGTGCTTTTAGTGACAGACCATCACACAACCTATTCCATGCCAGACAGTGATGCACTGCAGCAGGTTCTGTTAGGTTCTGCAGAACCGGTAGCGGAAATTTCCCCAGGCCCTGCCCACTTGGTTGGCCATGCCCACCTCCATAGCCCATAATGCAGGATATTTGGCCACACCCACAGATTTGGCCCCGCCCACAGATTTGGCCAGCCCACAGAGTAGGTAGTAAATTTTTTGCAGTGCATCACTGGTGCCAGATAGATAGAACCCTAGTGGTGTAGTAGTTAAACTGCTGTACTGCAGCTAAAACTCTGCCTATGATCAGAGTTCAGTCCTGAAAGGGATCTAAGTTGACTCAGCCGTCCATCCGACTGAAGTCAGTAAAATGAGTACCCAGCATGTTTGGGGCAAAATGTTAATTACCTTGTGAACCACCCAGAGAGTTTACTAAGCACTATGGGGTGGTATATAAGTGTAATTGCTATTGCTATGCCACAAAAAAATTCAGCCACAACATTTAAAGGAATAACTATCCAATCCTATGTAAGTTGTCTTGAAGGACATTTAAATGCCACTGTGTTAAACAGGTGATTTGGTATAGGCTTGATTGCCAACCGAGATCACTAACTCAAAGAAGAAAGAGATGCATTTTCCACAGCAATTTTTTGCATTGTGGCTTGGCAGAATTAACATCTTCCAAAAGCGAGTTCTTCCTCAAGGAAATCAGAGCTGACCCTCTCATTAGGTAGAACGCCTCAGGCAACAAATCTGGGTGTCACAAAATGGCCACACATTATTTGTTATTTAATTTCTTATTATTGCCAGGAATTCAGAAGAGAGGTTCTTAATGGTAGTTTCTGCCTCAGTGCCAAAATGCTATGGTAGACTTCAAGTACTACGCATCTTGAATTAGATGAGAGTAAGGACACCATCTGTTGCTCCTCCTCGAACAGAAAAATATCACAGGCCAGTCCCAAGTACAATAAATAATTCATGACTGTTCCACTATCAATCATCTAGATAGGCGTGTAATGCACAGTACCTTTTATGTCATTTCCACGCCATACTTAAAATAAAATTTCAAGTAAAAAGTAGCAATAATATTTAATTATGTGATCGTAAGGAGAAGGAAACTTTACAATTACTAATTTTCTTAGTGAGGCAAGGCTCTGAATCGACACCAGATCCCTCCCCCATATATAAACAGAGTTAATCTCTTTTCTAGATCTTATACCTGTAAAACGAAGAATTATGTGAGCATTTAATTGCTGCTCAGAACTTATTTCCTATTAGAGCCCAGTAACACCCATTACCATGGCTTACAGGCACTAATGCATAGAGTTCACCTAGGCTACAAGCTATTTACTTAGCATTACTCTAGCCCAAAAAAGGTCAGAACTCATTACTCAATGGCACTATTTGGTAAGAAAATTCCAGTTGAAAGAAATGCCAATGTTCCAGCAGTGCCATGGAATGCAAAGAGCCTGGGGCAATAACCCTCTAATTGCTTCTCATTACCTGGTGTTGCTAACTAAACAGGCCTGTCTGAGTGCCTTTAACATGTTGGGATAAGAGCAACCTTGCATGTGCTAACACTGGGTATCAGTGGGAAGGGGCTTTACAACCTAATGGGATTGTCCCTTGCCACTAACCTTGTTGGTCACACACACACACACACACACACACACACACACACACACACACACACACACAGAGAGAGAGAGAGAGAGAGAGAGAGAGAGAGAGAGAGAGAGAGAGAGAGAGAGAGAGAGAGAGAGAGAGAGAGAGAGAGCCATTAGAAGCAAGCCCTTTTCACTTTTTCCTGATTGTTTTTTGCCTTCCATTCCTCGTTCTTCCTTTGAGCTCCAACCAATTAAAAACATGGAAGTTCTCTTCACATGCTGGAACTTCCATATACAGTATTCTACTTCTTCTTCTGGCTGTAAATAGAGATGATAATTGTAACTAAAGATACTTTTTTCCCCTACTTAAAATGCTTCAAAGGAAGTACTGTACAGTATATAAAAACTGATCCTATGAGAGTGACAAAGGAAAAACCAGGAAAGGTTGTAAATGCAGAGCTTCTGAATAAAAGTCAAGTTCATGGATTTGAGATATATCAACCATTCCACACATATGTGGGACGCTCCCGTCTGCCTGCCTTCGGGCCCCGTCATCGCCCGGAGGAGGAGGACTGGATCAGCTGTGGCCGCTTGGGCGATGGAGGACACTCCCGTCCACCTAACTCCGGGCTCCACTTGCCCAGAGGAGGATAAATTCTGTCACAGCCCAGTTGGGAACTTTTCTTATGTAGTTGTGATAATATGTTGCTTTTTGTAGATTGAATTTCTGTATATTGCATATTGTATTATTGTGTATTTATTTGTATTGTTGGTTATGTTGTGATTGCTTTAGCTGTAGACGGCTTTGAATTGGATGGAGGGCACCCACCCCATCCTGAACCACAAGCTGCCTCAGCTATAGCTTGACATGGTAACATATATTCTGTTACCACATTTTGACATTTGTAGAGGCTAAACCTATGTCCTTCTTTGCACATATTTTTGTTCTTACACAGATGTAGTATTCTGCGAGTTAATACTATATTTGTCTAAGGAGAATGAAGCTCTTAGCGCAGGGGTGCCCAAACTTTTTGGGCTGCGGGCTGGTCATGTGTTTGAGGGAGCTGGTCACTATGGCCGGGGGCCAAATCTGGCCCCCCGACACCAATTCATCCAGCTCACAAAGCTCTCATTGCTCCTGGAAGCGGAAGTAAAATGCGCCCGTACGGCTGCATTTTACTTCCATTTTGAGGAGTGACAAAGGCTTTGCGGGCTGGATGAATTGGCATCAGGAGCTGGATCTTCCCCATGGGCCGTAGTTTGGGCACCCCTATCTTAGAGCCTAGCAAGTGTGCATTAAAACTGAGACTATAGATTTTTGATCCTTGTCCCCCTCAGAGGCCCCTATATAAGTATAATTTCTGTTCCATACCAGCTGCTGTGGTAATAAGTCCTTGAAACAGTGGTGGGATTCAGCAGGTTTGCACTAGTTCACCAGAACCGGAAGCAGAAATTCTGGCTGGCCCTGCCCATCCAAGTTTTGAAATAAAGTAGTCCTAATTTGGGTGAAACGCAGGGCTTTCCCCTGGCCATGACCACCATACCACACCCACAGAGTAGGTAGTAAAAAAATTGAATCCCACCACTGCCTTGAACCTTCCTAATTTTGTATTGTCACATAAAGTTTGTATGTACAGTATTGCAATCCATGGCAGGGCTTACTTGGTATCTAGCCGTCATTTACATTTGAAGGTAAAGGTAAAAGTCAGCCTTGCTCAAAAGCCAGTCGTATCTGACTTTATGGTTCAGTGCTCATCTCTGTTTCATAGCCGAAGAACCAGCTCTGTCTACTTCTGCAGATGTTTCCGTGGTCATGTGGCAGGCATGACTAGACACGGAATGCTGTTTACCTTCCTACCGAAGTGGCTCCAATTTATCTACGTGCAATTTCTTGCTTTTGAACTGCTAGGTTGGCAGGAGCTGGGACAAAGATGGGAGCTCGTTCCGTCCTGCAGTATTCGGGTATCGAACTGCTGACCTGCCACCTTCCAGTCAGCATCTTAGCCACTTGAGACTTACCATTAAAATTGCTGACCTTGTTGACACTGCAATGGGTCTTCCTGAGCCAAAATCAGCATTCTTGAAGTTTGTTTGAATTGGGATTTGTCTTCCCAGCATTTTGCTCGTTGGCCAACTGCTTTTTAACTTTGCTTATTTATTTGTTTATAGGCTCATGAGGGAATTATCATGGAGAAATGTGAAATGGTATGAAAAAAAAAACTTAGCAAAACACAAGACTCCCTTTAGAACAGGGGTGCCGCAGTTTGGGCACCCCTGCTTTAGAGTCAACTTTTAAAAAAGAACAAGTGAAAGAAGAATAGTAGAGGGGCTCAGCCAACACTTGGCGAACAGTGCCCTGCTGTAAGCAGAACATGAACTGCGGTGGTGTTGTGTATTGAGGCACATTTGCAAGTAGCGCAGGCAGCGCTCTTGCAAGAGGAAAATGGTGGTTTTGCACAATCCTAATTAGAAGCCTGAAGTGGCACGGAACCACTACAAGAGGGCACACTTGTTATACTAAACCAAGCCCTGTGATTGGTTACAGTTTTGGATCCTGTTCTCCATTGATTAACTACATATATTCCCTGTTATGATTGGTTAGTCACGTTTGTCCGGCAGGTCGCTACTTTGTATCAAGGAGCCACCACCAAGGAGACCCTATATAAGCCCCACGGGTAAACAAGGGTGGGGCTGGACTAGACCTATACTTCCTACTCCGTACAGGTAGCCTGATAGCACTGGGTCTCCTCCATTACGCTACACTTCTATGGTAGCTAGTTATTGCCTACTGCCAGGCAAGAGTCCGGAGGGACTGACTCCACTGGGATTGTATAGCCATCTCTGTATCCGGAACACCTTGTACGCTCATCTCTAATAGACTGTTAAATAAAGACTGTTGCTGTTTGTTCATCGTTGTCTGGACTGGTGCTTATAAGGGCTGGATTCAACAAACACTGAACTTCACAACTGGATGGTCAGCAGGTCAGCAATTCAAGACCCAAGTGCTGCATGATGGAGTAAGCTCCTGTCTCTGTCCCAGCTCCTGCCAACCTAACAGTTTGAAAGCAAGAAATTACAAGTAGATAAATAGGTACCACTTCAGTGGGAAAGTAAACAGTGTTCTGTGTACTCTGGCGGTTCTAGTCATGCTTGCCACATGCCCATGGAAATGTCTGCAGATACAGACAGCATTGACTCTTTGGTTATAAACAGGGATGAGCACTGAACCCTAGAGTCAGATACAACTAGCTTTCGAGCAATGGCGACACTAAGCAGAACATGAGAACAATAGGCCAAAGTCTTCCAACTATTAATTAGAATGCAATGCCCTATTGCCACCATTGGAGGGCAGCATAAGCATAGCTGTCAAGTATCCCGTATTTACCGGGAAATCTCCCTTATTTCCAGATCCAAAACTTGACAGGTATGCTTCCAACAGTTGGAAGGTATTAGAAGTAGACATTTTGCTGGCCTCCCATGGTTTTGTCCCACAGCTTCCATGAGCCATGATCACAGACCGCACTAGCTAGAAGTTTTGGGATTTGAGCCACCAGATTCCCAAACTCTAAATGTGTTCTTGCCTCTCCTCTCTGTTCCAAAACACAGCATAACCCTTGCTTGAAGTTCCATGAGTAACACCTCTTGACTACTGGCCATGTTTCCTCTCCAATGTGTTGTGTTCACTAATGGACTCCATGGCTTCTTTAGGTTTTCACTAACCATATAGCATCATGCTCTTTTAGCAAATTAAAAGGTCCTGGGTAACTTTTAATTTGGGGACACAAATAAGGAAAGAGCAAGGCTTACTGGCACACCTAACACACAAGTACTCCAAAGGGAAGTCCCTTTGCTTAGGTAAAGGTTGCCCTTGCTCGAAAGTCAGCCGTATATGACTCTTGGGTATAGTGCTCATCTTTGTTTATAGCCAAAGAGCCAGCACTGTCTGTGTTTGCAGATGTTTCCGTGGACATGTGGCAGGCATGCCTCAACACCTGAGTGCATGGAATGCTGTTTACCTTCCCACCAAAGTGGTACCTATTTATTGACTTGCAATTTATTGCTTTCAAACTTTAGTCTATAGTTATGTTGTGGCCTCCTAGGCCCAATCTGCTTTACCTCCCAGAGAAAGATTAAGTCTGAACTCTCTGCGACAAACCAGGAAAGGGACCTTGGTGTCCTGGTGGACAACTCAATGAAGGTGTCAACCCGGTGTGCCTCAGCAGTGAAAAAAGCAAACTCAGTGCTAGGGATCATTAGGAAGGGTATAGAAAATAAGTAAGCAAGTGTCATTTTGCCTCTTTATAAATCTATGGTGAGGCCCCATCTGGAATACTGTGTACAGTTCTGGTCACCATTCCTCCAGAAGGATATTACGGAGTTGGAAAAAGTGCAGAGGAGGGCAACCAGAATGATTAGGGGACTGGAACACCTTCCTTACCATCTGAGGCTGCAACAGTTGGGCCTCTTCACTCTTGAACGACGGCGTCTAAGAGGTGACCTGATTGAAGTTTATAAAATCATGCACGGTGTGGACAAAGTAGATAAGGAAAAACTGTTTTCCCTATCGCATAACACTAGAACTAGGGGACACTCCATGAAACCTTTGGGTACTAGTTCTCAAACAAATAAGAGAAAGTACTTTTTCACCCAGAGGATTACTGGTCTATGGAACTCCCTGCCAGAAGAAGTGGTGACAGCTGTCAGTCTTGACAGCTTTAAGAAAGGATTAGACAAGTTCATGGAGGACAAGAGTATCAATGGCTATAATTATGGATACCTAAGGACAACCTCGGGGTTGGAGAGATAGGCAGGATATCTCTCAATGCCATTTCCAGGGAATCCTAAGCAGGTGAAGGCATCTGCTTGGAAATACCCTGAAGGAAATGGTGAGCCACTGTGTGAGACAGAATACTGGACTGGATGGGCTCCTGTGGCTGTTCCAGCAAGGCTGTTCTTATGTTCTTATGTTCTCGTAGTGACTCTTGTTCTGTCTCATTGCTTCTTTACCTATAAGGAAGGGATGTGGACGTAAGTGTCGCCACAGCGTGTCCACACCCATGGAGACCATCCTGTGCCACTTCGCACACACCATCATTCCCTAACAGCGATGGTTTGTGCGAAGATCCGGAGGTCGAAGGTGGGTCCTATGCCCCACAAAACCTGCTCACAGAAGTGCGCCTGCTACAATCATGGGAGGAGGATGTTCACGCGCGGATCAGCTGTTTGCGTGAGGCAGTGTGTGTGTAGGGGAAGAATGTCTGCACGCTGAACCGTTGCTCAGAATCAGAAAGAGAGAGAGAGAGACCGCCCATAACTAAAACAGATGACGCAGCTGCTTGCGGTGACTGATCTGTGCATGCCCAAACGCCAAGAAACGTGTCTCGGCACGAAAAACAAAATGCTGGTATGTCAAAGGTGGGTCCTACGCCCCACAAAACCTGCTCATAGAAGTGTTCCCGCTACAATCATGGGGGGGGGGGAAGGATGTCCGGGCGCAGATCAGCTGTGCGTGCGTCATAAAGACATTGGGCGAGGCAGTGAGGGGACAATGTCTGTGCGCTGAACCGTTGCTCAGAATCAGAAAGCAAGGGAGAGAGAGAGAAACCGCCCAGAACAGATGACGCAGCTGCTTGCGGTGACTGGACTGTGCATGCCAAAATGCCAAGAAACACATCCCGGCACAAAAAATAAAACACTGCTACAAACAAAGCTCGCCTCGCACAACATAGCTGATTAGCCACCAAGGAACCACACAGCTGTCGAGACGGAGCCTCAGAACAGGATAAAGACAGACACGCAGGCAACAAATAATACAGGGGGGGGGGGGGAGAACATTCCACACAAAACCCACATACACCCCAAACAAAAATACCTCAGCATATGACAGGACAGGGTAAAGTCAGACACGCTGAGGAGCCAGGGCCTCAGAAAAGGATAATAACAGACACCTCATACACTCCTCACAAAAACAACTTGACACAGCCAAAAGATCCTGAGAGTAAAAAAACAAGTCATAGCCCACAGTGCAAAATGGTGTGTGTGTGTGTGTGTGTGTGTGTGTGTGTGTGTGTGTGTGTGTGTGTGTGTGTGTGTGTGTGAAAGAACTACAAATATACCAGTGACAGGCATTACCTCATCAGGATAATCCAAAACATGAGTACTGCTACCCCCACCCCACTAGTTGAGCTCCCCCCCCAAAAAACAACAACAACCCAAAACACTTTGAAGACGGGCACCTATGTTAGTTGCTTATATTCAATGGATCAGAAGGGCTCAGGTGAGGAGGCAGCAACAAAACACCAATGGAAGGCAGGGCCCAGCTGTTTTAGGGATTGGCAGTGAGTCACTGCAGCGGCTCAAGTGGCTAAGACGCTGACTGGAAGGCGGGAGGTCAGAAGTTCGATTCCTCAGTACTGCAGAATGGAATGAGCTCCCATCTTTGTCCCAGCTCCTGCCAAGCTAGCAGTTTGAAAGCAAGAAATTGCAACGAGATAAATAGGGACCACTTCAGTGGAAAGGTAAACAGCATTCCGTGCACTCCTGTGTCTAGTCATGCCTGCCACATGACTGCGGAAACGTCTGCAGGAGCAGACAGCACTGGCTCTGCAGCTTTGAAACAGAGATGAGCACTGAACCCTAGAGTCGGATACGACTGGTTTTCGAGCTAGGGAAACCTTTACCTTTAGTGAGCCTAGTGATGCTAGCCACTGGGCATACACCACAGTGTTAACTAAAAAGCTTTGCTGCTTAGAGCAGGGGTGACCAAACCTTTCAGGCTGTGGGCCAGTCATGTGGTTCAGAGAGCCTGTCACTATAGCCCGGGGCCCAGATCCAGCCCCCAACACCAATTCATCCAGCCCACGAAGCCCTCATCGCTCTTGGAAGTGGAAGTAAAATGTGCCCGTACAGTTTCCAGGAGCGACAAGGGCTTCGTGGGCCAGATGAATTGGTGTTGGGGCCACATGTGGCCCACGGGCCATAGATTGGGCACCCCTGGCTTAGAGAACCTCATATGGGGGACAAAAAACCACCAAACAGTGCAGGTTAGTCAATTTCACCGTGCCCATCTCAGTATTGAGTATGGAAAAACAGCTTTCATAATTTACATTTTAGTGAGAACTTAATTTGTTTTACTGACAAGAAGGTTCCCCACCCCCCTTCTTATAGATTTAAGAGCAATAAAATTGGAAATAAGACTGCAGAATTCAATTTATCATCCCACATTCATCAAGGGGAGAATTTAATTTAGATTTGGATTATGCTATTTCTCAACCAGCTCTGAATTAGTTTAAAGTGACAATCCTAACATTTGGGATAAGAGAGTGGCACTAAGAAGAGAAGAATTGTTTGTTAAGCAGCAAAAGGGAAACAGAAGAGGAAGACTCCAGATCCTCTTTTTCCTCACAGTCACAACTACACAGACCATTCTCCAAGCTTTTGGGCCAAAACTCGTCCCACGTTTTCTTCTCAGATGAAAAGGAAAGTCAATGGAGGAGACTCAGTGGAACATGCGCGTTGCCTTTTTCGCCTATAGTATTTGCATCTTTTGTTGCTAAATATGACCTCACCCTTGCCTTTTTGACATGACAGAGAAATCTATAAATGTACTTTCCCTTCACCATCTGCCACTACTTGGACTCTGGAGTTCACAGCAAAACTGTTAATTGTTTGGGTAGCAATTTCCTATTCTAATAGATTGCCATCCTATCGACACTGTTGGACGTCTTCTTCTTCCCATCTGACTGTACTTCTGTACAGTACCTACTTTATTGCAATCAAAATTATGTATCACACCATTCCAAGAGCTGCATGCTTGTTACATAGATCTTACCAAACTACACATTGCAACCAATGTGTGGTTGCCATTAATGTATTTTGTCCTGCTGATAAGTGACATGCCATATTAAAATAAATGGGTCTTAGACCTCTGTAAATGTTCATACTGTAACTAGTAGGAAAGGGTTGTGGTTGCTTAGCAGTTAAGACGCTGTGCTTGTTGACTGGAAGGTAGGCAGGACAGCAGTTTTAGTGAGCTCCCATCACCATTCCCAGCTCTGGCCAACCTAGCAATTCGAAAGCAAGAAATTGCAAGTAGATAAATAGATACCACTTCGGTGGGAAAGGTAACAGTGTTCCATGTGCTCTGGTGTCTAGTCACACCTGCCACATGACCATAGATATGTATGCAAACAGATAGTGCTGGCTCTTTGGCTGTAAACAGAGATGAGCACCGCATCCTAGAGTAGGACATGACTGGCTTTCAAGCAAGGGAGACATTTACTAATTAGTAGGAAAGAGTGATTGGCAGAGTTGCTTCCTAAGATTGTAACTCCCAGGATCATCCACCCATGGTGTTGAAGGATTGTTCTGACAGAGGAATTCTGTGTTGCTTAGTCAAAACTTTTAAGCTCTGCAGGGAATTTCATTTCCATAATAGTTTCATGTCAGAAATTATTCTGGGTTGAAAGGATTTTTTTTGTGGGAGAAATTCCACTCAGGGAATGCCCAAATGAGGCTCTTTTCATGTCCCCAAGAGCTGGGACAGAGTTGAGCACTCTCATGGATCTGTAGAGAGTTTTGCTGTCAATGAAGACTAATGGCAAAAATAAATGCTATTAGTAAGAATATTGGCAGATGCTCAATGCACATTGGCAAGCTGTCCTCATTTTTTTTAAACACGCCCCAGGTTTATACATGGCTGCTTTGCCTAGTTCCCCCTAAAATCAACACTATGACGTAAATTTGGCTGGGATATACTGACAGGTTTATGGATACCTTATAAGCCTAGCAATTAAGGAAGTGTCTGAATTTGCATCCCTCTGTTTCGGGACCAATACTGTACCAGAAAAGTGGCTAAACTGGCTCTTTCAGATAATGCAATACAAAACATGCCAAGACTAGAAAAATAATTTGGTAAAAAAATAATTATTCAAATTAGACTCTGATCTGCATAATATGTAAAATTAGGTTGCCCAGATTTGGAGAACTGGGATATGGCAACCTAAGCAGGGCTAGCTCACAATATGTTCTTCACAGGAAAAATCCATTCTCCCTCACTATACAGAGGCTTTTTAGAAAAGACAGTTAAGCTCAGAGTTGAGACTTAGGGGTGGCCATAACAGTTGGCGTCACTGTCCCTGCTAAACATAACCAGTCTAGCCAGGTTATCCTGCTATGATAATACTGTACAGTAAACCATACTACCAGCGCCTCAACGCTTAGTGTCAGGCAGCAGTTAACTAACCTGACAACCCTGAGGACTAACGGCCTTGGGTACTGAAGTCCACAGGGAAGGGGGATGGTCCCCAAGTGGATTAAATCTCACTTGAATCCATCTTGATGGAGGGCAGCAGCTTCATCAATACTGGCCTGAGGCTGAGGAGGACTCAGGACCAGAAAGTGACTCACGGAACTGGATCAGGGGCCTGGGGGTCATGCTGCAATGCAGAAGGCAGATGAAACGCCACTGCATTATATTCTCAGGACAGTCTTCATGGCTGATCGTCATGAGGATCGCCTATATTTGGATACAGCAGAAGAAGAAGAAACACAAATAGAACTCATTCTCCATCAGTCCTAACTCCCGACCCCATCAGCCTGTCAGAAAGAAATGTAGACTTTTTGCAGGAGCGAGTGCTTTTGAGTTTTCACTTAGATTAATCCTTACCTTGTTCTTGCTTATTATGTCATGAATTTCTTATCTCAAGCTCTTGGCCCTTATCTCTTTGATGTTGTGTTCTGATGGTTTTACTGTACACATGGATTGAAATGTATCTGAGTCAATGTAACCTTGCCCATAGCAACAATGTAACCTTCAGCTGTATCATATAAGCCCTGTAATAGGACGCGAGCTAATGACCACCAGCTGGCAGCAGCGAGCGTCCAAGCTCTCTTGGTCCGAACTCATCAAAGGCAACAGCGCGGGAAGTTTTCCCGCCACTACCTACACCTGGACAAGAAGGGCGTGACCTGCAATGACGTCACGCAGACAGTAGCCAATGGGCTACCATGGCACCACGTTCAAATGTATTACTGCTGTATATAAAGAGCTATTGATCCGCCATTACCTCATGTTCCCTCTGTCCACGATGCAATAAACCTGAGTTAACCCAGCCCGAGGCTGTGTCCCGTGTCTTGGTTTGCATACACCAAATTGGCGACGAAGGTGGGATATGGATCCCCACGGAACAGCCAGGGCACAGAGCGGGTTCAACATCACCAAACCGCAGGACTGGGAGCTGCTTGAGATGGACTTCCAGGCGGCACTGGTGGAACTCAGAGTCAAACAAGACGACGAGGAGAGGAAGAGGGCCATCCTCACCAGAATGCTCGGGATGGAAACCAAGCGGACGCTGGTGGGCATAATCGCTCCGAAGAAGGTGAGCGACTTTAAGGCGAGCGACATCATGAAGCTGCTGCGAGAGCGGTTCTGCCCCTCGAGGGCAATGTTTCCCGCTCGGAGCGCGTTTTGGAGGCGAGTCCAAGCGCCAGACGAGTCGGTTGAGGCATTCGTGGCCGCCATGAGGATAGCCGCCGCCCCCTGTAAATGGGGCGACATCCTGGAGATGATCCTCAGGGACGGCGTGTTATGTGGCCTGAAAGACAAGGAGGTGCAGCGCAGCTTGATGAATAAGGAGCCGCCACCCACGCTGGCCGAAGTCATAGAGGCCGCGGAAGCCGCAGAGTCCACGAATGCCGGAGTGGACGAGATGCATCAGTGGCGTGAGTGGCGTCCTAAAGCCGGCAAGGCGGAAAATTCGGTGCACGGGAAGGCCGGACAGTCGGTGCACGCGACTCGGCGGGCCTCAAAGTCGTCTACGGAAGGCAGCGACGGCGAGGAGGTCCAGAAGGTCCGGAAGGGCGGTCGACGCTGCGAGGGTTGCGGAGCGGCCCACGAGCGCGCGAGATGCCCGTTCAGGAAGGCCGAGTGTTACACCTGCGGCCGTCGGGGGCACATCGCCAAGGCGTGCAGAAAGCGGAAAGAGGGCCGGAGGCAATCACAAGACCGCGCGGCCAGGCCGGACCGTCCAGCAAGGCCCAAAGATGGCGCCCAGACCACGAGGAAGCAGGACGGCGTGGGCCGCGTCTCGGACAGCAGCGAGGACGACGCCTCAGTGTTCAGCGTGTCCGCGGGACAGTCCCATTACTTCGTTGAGGTATTAGTACAAGGGGCCCCTATTAAGATGGAAATTGACTCGGGGTCCTCCTTTTCCATAATTCCCCAGAAAGAGTTCCTGAAAATCGACCCCCACGTGCGGCCAAAGCTTAAAGCGTTGAGGTCCACACTACGGGACGTACAGGGAAACAACATTCCGGTATTGGGGGTTGGGAAGTTTCGGGTCAATTTTAAGAGACATTCTGCGGAACTGCCCCTAGTTGTCCTGAAAGGGGGAAGCTGTAGCCTCCTGGGAACACAGTGGTTTCAGCCCTTAGGGTTGTTCATAGGGGGGGTGCATACCGTGGGGGGAGACCCAATACAAGCGGTTTGCGATGCGCATCCCGCCGTTTTTGAGAAAGGACTCGGAAAGTTCAAGGGACCCCCTGTAGCTTTCGACATAGACCCGGAGGTCCGCCCGATAAGACTCAAACCACGCAGGGTGCCGTTTGCACTCAAGGACAAGATAGAGGCGGAATTGGACAAACTGGTGGGCCAGGGGATTCTTATTCCTGTTGATTCCGCGGAGTGGGAAACTCCAATTGTAACGGCTCTAAAGGCTAACGGGGAGGTGCGCATTTGCGCAGATTATAAGTGTACAATTAACAAGGCGATCCGCCCTAATGCATACCCGGTGCCAGTGATAAGCCACCTTTTGGCCAGGCTAAATGGGGGAAAGTGTTTCGCTAAGCTCGATTTGGCACAAGCCTATCAGCAACTTCCTGTGACCCCCGCCACGGCCGCGGCACAAACGATAGTTACACATAAGGGAGCGTTCCAGGTGTCGCGGTTACAGTTCGGCGTGAACTCGGCACCCGGTCTTTTTCAATCGCTCGTGGAACGCCTCCTAAAGGGCCTGGAGGGGGTGTTGCCTTATTTTGATGACGTGTTGATAACAGGGGGGAGTGAGGCTGAACTAGCGAAAAGGTTGGACAAGGTACTGACCGTGTTCGAGAAAGCGGGGCTGAGATTGAGGAAGGATAAATGTGTTTTTTTCGAAACAGAGGTCGAGTTTTTAGGGTTCCGAATCACACCCGAGGGGATTAAGCCGTCTAAATCCAAGGTAGCAGCCATTAAAAAGGCCCCTCGCCCCACATCCAAGACCGAGCTGCAATCTTTCCTGGGGCTCCTAAATTTTTACCATACATTCCTCCCGCGGAAGGCGTCCGTGGCCGAACCGCTCCATCGGTTGCTGAAAAAGGAGGAGCCGTGGATGTGGGGTGACGAGCACGAGAGGGCGTTCAAGGAGCTAAAGCAACTCCTAACATCTGAGGCAATCCTGACGCATTTCGACCCCAAACGGCCTGTGGTCCTAGTTTGTGATGCATCCCCGGTGGGGGTGGGGGCGGTGCTTTGCCACGTGTTGGAGGACGGAAGGGAGGCCCCGGTAGCGTTTTACTCAAGGTCCCTGTCCCAAGCGGAGCGAAATTACGCACAAACCGACAGGGAAGCATTAGCAATCGTATCGGGGACCAAAAAATTTCACGATTTTTTGTATGGCCGCCCGTTCAAAATCGTGACCGATCACAAACCGCTGTTAGGGATTTTCACGGCACACAAGCCAACGCCGCAGATCCTGTCCCCGAGAATGCTGCGATGGGCTATTTTCCTCAACGCGTACCAACATGAGTTGGAGTACAGGCCCGGAAAGGAGATCAGCCATGCTGATGCGCTTTCGAGATCCCCTTTGCCATTGTCGGACGCCCAAAAGGCGAGAGCAGAAAAGGACCGCCAGGTGTTGCTAATTGAGGTTTTAGACGCTCCCCCAATAGTGCCAGCCGACATTGCTAGGGCGACAGGCAAGGACAGGACACTGGCGAAGGTTTGCTCATGGGTGCAAAAGGGGTGGCCGGGTTCGTCCCCGAGTACGGAGTTCGACCCGTTCTTTAGGAAAAAGCTAGAGTTGTCCCTAGAGAGGGGGTGCCTTCTGTGGGGCCAACGGGTGGTGGTCCCTGCGCCCCTGCGGACGAGGGTGCTCGAACTGCTGCACGTCAGCCACCCGGGCATAGTTCGTTCAAAGGCGCTGGCCCGGAGTTACTTCTGGTGGCCGCAGCTGGACACGGATATTGAGCACATGGTTGGCACTTGCGAGGCTTGCCAGGGGTCCCGCCCTGAGGCGGCCCGTCTTCCACATAGGGAATGGGACACAGCACGGGGACCATGGTCCAGGGTGCACGTAGATTTCGCTGGCCCATTCCGAGGAACCATGTTTCTCCTAGTCGTGGATGCGTTCTCCAAGTGGCTGGAGGTTATCCCGGTAAAAAGCACGTCCTCCGCCACGACAATTAGCCGGCTACGGAGAGTCTTTTCCACGTTCGGTTTACCCGACACTTTAGTCAGCGATAACGCTAGTTGTTTCACCTCCGCTGAGTTCGGGGCATTCATGGAGACAAACGCCATTCGGCATATCACGTCCGCACCGTTTCACCCGGCCACGAATGGCCAAGTGGAACGGTTGGTGCGTACAACAAAGGAGGCGCTGCGGCGCATGGGCCCGGGGGACCTGAATCACCAAGTGTGCCAATTCCTCTTAGCGTATAGGGTGACCCCTTTGGCATCCGGCTACTCGCCGGCGGAGCTCTTGATGCGGCGAAAACTGACCACGCTCCTGTCCAGGCTAGACCCAACGAGAGTCGAGGATAAAGGAAAAAACGTGGGGTTGGCAGTCTCGAAAGGTTTCGCTGCCGGTGACCCTGTTCACTGCAGGAACTATTCCAGCGCAGGGCCAGCCTGGGTGCCAGGGACGGTTGTAGAACAGACGGGGCCAGTGTCGTACCGGGTCGAGACGAACACCGGCCTCCTCTGGAGGAGGCACGCAGATCAACTGAGGCACAGAGTGATTGGGCCGGTCAGTGGAGCTCAGCAACAGGATTCAGCGTTAGGGTTCTCCCCCACCCGCTTAACCCAAGGGGGAGACAGCAGTGGACAACAGTCCCAAGCATGGGGGGAAGGAAGCAGAAGCAGCGGCCCCGACTCGTATCCCTTTGATACGCCAGCTCTAGCAGGGGCCGGGGAAGGGGGAGAGGAGTTCGCGACCGCTGCCCCCGATAGTGATTTTGATTTTGATTTGGCGAGCCGGGGGGGTTTTCAGGAGTGTTCCCCCACCCATCCAAGCGAGAAGAGGGGTTTTTCGTTAGCCCCCAGTGCCCCCGGTTCCTCCCTAAGAAAGAGCACACCTCCCAACAGCGCCGCGGAGCCGCGGAAAGTCACTAACGAGTCTCCCTCTCATATTGCAGGACAGGAGACCAGGGGACAAAGAGAAGGTAGCAATCCCAGGGAGAGGCAGCCCGCACCGAGACCCCAGCGTGTTCGAAATAAGCCATCTTGGCTGAGAGACTTTGTCTCATAAGGGGGGGGGGAGTGTGTTAAGGTGGGCTCGAGACTTTGTCTCGTCCTAGGGGGGAGGGATGTTGTGTTCTGATGGTTTTACTGTACACATGGATTGAAATGTATCTGAGTCAATGTAACCTTGCCCATAGCAACAATGTAACCTTCAGCTGTATCATATAAGCCCTGTAATAGGACGCGAGCTAATGACCACCAGCTGGCAGCAGCGAGCGTCCAAGCTCTCTTGGTCCGAACTCATCAAAGGCAACAGCGCGGGAAGTTTTCCCGCCACTACCTACACCTGGACAAGAAGGGCGTGACCTGCAATGACGTCACGCAGACAGTAGCCAATGGGCTACCATGGCACCACGTTCAAATGTATTACTGCTGTATATAAAGAGCTATTGATCCGCCATTACCTCATGTTCCCTCTGTCCACGATGCAATAAACCTGAGTTAACCCAGCCCGAGGCTGTGTCCCGTGTCTTGGTTTGCATACACCAAATTCTTGCAATTGATTTCATCAAGTCACTAAGAAGAATAGGGGCTCTGGTGGCTCAGAGGTTAAGAAGGTTGCCTTGTTAGCTGGAACGCTGGCAAGTTGGCAGTTCGAGACCCGGGGTACTGCATGATGGATTGAACACTTGTCTCTGTCTGAAAGGAGCCTCATTTGGGCACTCCCTGAACGGAGTTTCTCCTGCAAAAATCCTTTCAACCCAGAATAATCTCTGACATGAAATTATTATTATACTAAGAAGAATGCCTCTTATTAAAAAAAGAGGGAGGGGAAGTCTTCCACCTTGGTAATGAAACATACTTTCTAAGAGGATTATTACAGCTTAATTCTGTGCATAGAGTTCTGTGCTTCCAAGTGTGGTGTATACCCAGCGTGGTGTAGGGAATAGACTGCTGGACTAGGAATCAAGAAGCCTGCTCAGCCATGGAAACTCAAACTACTCCTTAAATATCTCACTTACCTTGAATGCCCTGTTATTAGGGTCACCTTAAGTCAGGTCTGACTTGATGGCAAATAACAGCAACTTCTAAGTGAGTAGGTAAACAACCATAGTGTTAAATTGAGCTGGGACCTCTTTTAGGTGCCCCAGATTATCTCTGAGCTCAGAGAGATTGAGTTGCTCTCTCTGCTATCCAACTGCAACACTTTCTCTCATCACTCCCAACCTGAGATAAGGCTTCTACAGAAACAGCTATGGCTTAGGACAAAGAGAACTATTTGTTCTGCCATCAGCACTGCCATTATTAGTGATTAAATATATCACCTGTATTGTTAAGATTACATAATAATAGAGGGGTTGTGTATACAGAGTGGTAATAATTAGCAATTTTGGCAAATAGGGCAAGCACCAAAGTTTCCTCCTTGCTCTGCCCTGAAGCACAGTAGTGAGCTTGTGAAGAAAAAAAGGAGGAAGAAAATGTGATGTGTCTCCCCAAAAGGAAGGGAACATTTATGATTTCAAAGCAAGTTAAGGGTTATAATGTTTTTTGCCATGGCCACCCTGTCTTGCCAGTCAAGCAGGAGGACCAGCATGGCTATGGCATGTCAAACTTGTGATCCATGTACGAGGAGAAGATTGCAGAAGCAGCATCTGGGGGTGGGAGTGGTTGGAGTTGTTATGTTTTTTTATTCAGCAGCAGTAAAGCGGGACAGTTTTTCCAAGCAGCTTCAGTTTGAATTCACTTCCTGTTTTAGCGCAGCAATTAAGCACACTCCACACGATGCTTAGAAAGAGAACAAAAGCTAGTTCTTTACTTACATTTAACTAATATAGGTAAGCATGTGCTCTGCTTTGTTAAAGTCTTTTCAAAAAGGTTGCCACATGGCTGAACAAAATGCCTTCTAAATGCCTTACATGCTTCTGCTTGTAAGGCAAAAATAGCAAGGAGGAGAAGGAAGGGAGAGACCTGAACAGCAAGGTCTTAATACATGAAAAACATGTCAGGTGACCTTAGAGGCAGGAAGACAGAAGATGTTCTTATTGGTTACTCAGGGATAAATTAACATTAGCAACCCATTGCATGATGGGGTTGCTGTAAAATACTCAACAAGAGCTGCCTGCCTCCAAGAAAGAGGAGAAAGACCTCTCAACCACAACCACCTGCAGTTCCATCTTCAAAATGTCTGATCTTGAGAGTCATTAAAGACAGGATCCTGGAGAAAGTGATCAGGGAAATTGGCGCTACATGCTTCCCACTCATAATACTAGAGCTTGGAATTACCCAGCAACATTGAGTGGCAAAAAGGCAGTATTTCTAGGAGGGCAGAGGAGATGTCCTAAGCACTAGAATCAGAAAGGGCTTTCCTACACTTACGTTATTTAGACCATCCTTTCTCTGCTTGAGTTCTCCAGCTATCTGAAGCCTCTACAGCTTTGCCTTCCTCACATCTTCCACCTCTTGCCTCTCCATTTCCTAAATCTCACATCAACGTAAGTTCAGCAGAACTCCTGCACCCCGAGACCTCCCCTAACTGTCTCTCCTTCCTACTCTTCTCAACCATTATACCCATTTCAGTATCAGGCTTCCCCTCCTCGTTTATACTGGACTCCCTATAGAGGGAGGATTGTTTCCTCCTTCCTTATTGTATCCAGGGCATTTTGACATACAACTCTTCCTTCCCTTTTCTTTGTTTCCTTCCCTTGGCTGGTCAACTGCCTGTTCTTCTCCTCCCCACCCACTCCAGCAGGTACACCTCCAACCCCCTGTGCCCAAGAATGCCCAGAAGTCAGGGTAGCTTTCCATAGGAATCACCTTACCAGTGGTTGGCCGGTTCTCTTCTTCTTTTGTTGGAATGGAGAACCTGCTGCTGCTGCTTCTCCTTTTTCTATTGCAGTCTTCTTCCCCCCTCCCACTTCTTTTTTTTGGGATGTGAGGTGCAAGGAAGGCACAAAATATCCATGCCAGTCTTTATTATTGTCCAGTAGGGAGAAGATGGCCACAATGCCATTGTGTTCTATGTCCTTATTGAAAGCATATACCAGTGGTGGCGAACCTACGGCATGTGTGCCAGAGGTGGCACTCAGAGCGCTCTCTGTGGGCACGTGTGCCATTGCCCCAGCACAGAGTTTGCCCCGCCCCTCTGCCCAGCAGACCAATGAGAGCGCTTCCTCCCTCTTCCAGCACAGAGTTTGCCCCACCCCTATGCAGCGCAGATGGCAGCCTGTTGAGTTTGGGCACTCGGTCTCTAAAAGGTTTGCCACCACTGGCATATACTTCGGGGGATGCTGCCAAATGGCACAATGTAGACCTGGGATATGCAGTCAATGAAGTGCCTGAGGAGGTGAAAAAACTAAAGCAAGAGGCGGAGCTTTCCCAGCTGTAGCACCCACACTTTGGCATCCAAAAGCAATCCAAATAGTGAGCTATACTCCTGTGTGCACAGTCTCTCTCTTAAAGGGTGTAGAGCTGGTTGAGGGGCACCTCTAACCCCCCCCCCTCCCCATCTCCCCGCCACTCCTCACTCTGAAATGCTTCAACTGAGGCAGCTGCTTCATTCTGTCTAATAATGGAAGGCCAGTGCAAAATTTAGTCTAGCTAAATGGTAAAATTTGCTATTGTTTTTAATCAAAAGGCCAGAGAGCTGTTGTTAAGTATCTGGGAATCTGCGTTATACAGGGAAGCAGTGTCTGGGTTACAAATTGTGATGACTCCTAATATTTGTTTATTAAAATGTTTATCTCTTAGCAGTTGCAATTTCCAATTTGCCTTAAAAAGGTCAAGGCAAATTGAAATATCTCTGACTCATGATTTAATCTATATCCGCTCGAAATGCCTCCTCTCTTTCATTAGTTCCTCTAACATGCCATAAGCGGAAAAGAATGAAAGGCTAACAGAAGATTGGATTGCACAAGTTAAGTCCCGCCAAATCCAGTTGGATTTCCCAGGTAAGCACATACAGGATTGCAGCCTTAAAAGTCCCTGTTACCTGGCTTCTGGTTACAGACTAATCTGTTAAGTGGAAACAGCTCCTTGTGAACAGGACGGCAGATGTGAAATGAACGTAAGATTCCAGTATTACAGTTGCTTCTGTCTCCTCTGTCATTTCTGTAGGTGAACCGAGGGGAAAACAGTAAAACTGAACTATTGTGTATTGGTAATATGTATTGGTAGTCATATGGTAGGCATAACTAGATGCCAAAGCACACAGAATGGTATTACCTTTCCTGTTGAAGCGGTACTTATTTATATACTTGCGAGTTCTTGCTAGGTCGGCAGGAGCTGGGCAGACAATGTCTTGCAAGACATTGCAAGTAGATAAATAGGGACCACTTTGGTGGAAAGGTAACAGTGCTCCGTGCGCTCCGGTGTCTAGTCATGCCTGCCACATGACCACGGAAACGTCAGCAGAAGCAGACAGCGCTGGCTCTTTGGCTTTGAAACAGAGATGTGCACTGTACCCTAGAGTGGGATATGACTGGCTTTTGAACAAGGGAAACCTTTATCTTTAATATGGGAACATATCATTTGTTTAGAGCTGACAGGCAAAAGAGATGTTATTGCAGTAAACATCCAATTATCAAGCTGTGCTATTGACTCTCTAGGCCAGCCAGCTCACCAGAATAAGCTATTCTGTTTTTCCGTTAATTGTGAGCAAATAGCCAATTGATAAGTGTGAGCTTCCACTAAATGACAGCTTATTAATGGTGCCTGCTAGCTAGCAGAATAGGCAGTGCTGTGAATCAGGCCCATGCATGTACACGGAGACTTGGAGAATTATGGGTGAGGGGAGGTGATCTCTCTGTGCTGCTGAATCTTGTGCTGGGACATAGATCCGCCAGTAATAACACCATCACAGGAATACCATAAACACACACCAACATTGTAAATTTATATAACAGCACAATTAATCAAGATGATTTGGTTCCTCCCCAGGCTTCTTTCTATTTAAGCCTATACCTGTGGTGTCTCCAAGGCCTTTTTGCGTCGCTTTCAACTCCGGGAATACTTCAACAACCTGCAAAATCATCAGCATTTTGTCATACAGCTAATGTCTCAGTCACCAGAGCATGATGCAGGACATTACACTGACACACAACAACCCACCCACCCTCTCTTTGGTACAGACAAACTCTAGATCCGTGATGGTGAACCTTGACACTCCAGCTGTTTTTGGACTTCAGTTCCCAGAAGCCCAAGTCAGCACTCCTGCTGATCAGGGCTTCTGGGAATTAAAGTTCAAGAACAGATGAAGTGCCAAGATTCGCCATCACTGCTCTAGATGGACTTCTCTTGAAAATTGGAACAAAGATCAGGATTTATGCATTGACAATTTCCACTACAAATAATCCACTACAAATAATCAATCTGATGGAGGCCTGTTGAGACTGCTCATTTTATTATATTGTATGCTGTTTTGGCAGTCTATATGTATTATAGTGTTTTATAACATGATTAATATGTCTCTCCTACTGTACTGTATTGTGTGGGGATTGAACATTGTATTTCTGGGACTTTTTGTTACTTTTATTGTCATATTGATTGTATTGATTATTTTGTAACTATTGTATTGCTATTGCTGCTTGTTAGATTTTGTATTTTGTATCACATATATTATTGCTGTGAACTGCCTTGAGTTGCCCGCTGAGTAAGAAAGTCGGTATAGAAATTAAATTTCAATCAATCAATCAATCATTTAGTTGTGTCTAAATCAGAGATTGGTCTGCATGGATCTTATTATTTTCTCCAGTATTCAGATAATGCTTGGCTATACCTATTACAGTCAATCTGTTTCACCTGGCTCTCTGGTTCTTGTTGTTCAGTCTAGTATAATATAATGAGGAGCTGTCCAGAGAGGTCAGTGAGTCAGGTAGCTGGGAGTTCAATTCCTCACTGTGCTTCCTTGAAGAATTTTCAGCATTTGTGGTCATGGCCAAGTCACACAGTGACCCCCCCAAAAAGAGAACAGCAAATCACTTCTGAGTACCTTATATCATGAAAACTTAGGAAATGATCAAAATAAGACAGAATGAACTTGACACCACATCATTGTCATTGTGTTTCATGTCATTTTGAGTGGTGTGGTCTTCAGCACTGAGAGATATGGGAATGTCTAACTTCTTAACATTCTGGCCTCACTCATTGCAATGATTTTAGCACTAGACAGCATAGAAAGTGCCTTAGGATTAAACTCTTTGCACTTTCTTGGTAATCAAATGATCTACTTTCCCCCTGTTTTTGGACCATAATACATCAATTTCAAAATTATTTTCCTGAAACAACAGACTTCATAAGATTAACTATATGAGATGCAGGTTTTTCTGTGCTTCAGGAACGCTAAATTTAGTGCTAGGCTGGCAAGAACTAAGTAGATTACTGCTAGAGTCATTGTGGAAATTAAATCAAATTGAAAAATGAACGAGAATAAAAAGTGCAATGGCAACAAAGCCTAAACAATTAATGCATTGTTTGATCTCAAGACAAAAATATTCACTGCTTATCTTAGGGAGGAGTTTTGAAGTAATTTTGGACCTGGAAGCAAGAAGGAGGGACAGCATTTATTTATTTATTTATTTTTCACGCTTATATACCGCCCACTCAGGTACAACCCAACTCAGGGCGGTTTACATAGCGGACAGTAAATACATAAAAGACACATGATATAACAAAGTTAAAAGTTAAAAGATAAAAAACCCACCCCTAAAAGGTGCGCAAGAACCGAAGGGACCTTGGGGGAAGGCACACTTCTCTATACCAACCACCCAACGGTACCCCCATCCCCACCCGCACCCCAAACTTGGCCCGCCAGCCAGGTCTTTAGTTCCTTCCTAAAGGGCAACAACTCCGTCTGGAGACGCAGTTCCACAGGCAGGAGGTCCAAAGGGCCGGTGTGGACACGGAGAAGGCCCTCCTCCTTGTGCCAGAGAGGCGAGCCCCCCTGGCTGATAGCACAATTAGAGAGCCCCTCCGGTCCGCTCTGGTTGGACGGACAGACGTCCTTAGGGCGATGCGGTCTCTAAGATACCCTGGCCCACTACCATGTAGGGCTTTAAAGGTCAAAACCAGCACCTTGAATTGCACCCAGAAACAAACTGGTAACCAGTGCAGCCCCCGAAGCAGTGGTGAGGCATGGGCATAACATCCACACCCCATCACCACCCGGGCCACAGCATTCTGGACCAGCTGCAGCCTCCGAATGGTCATCAAGGGCAGCCCCATGTAGAGCGCATTACAGTAGTCTAGTCTGGAGGTCACCAGAGCGTGAGTGAACATGAGCAAAGAGTCCCGGTCCAGGAGCGGGCGCAACTGGCGAATCACCCGAAGTTGGGCGAAGGCCCTCCTGACCACAGCCGCCACCTGTTCTTCTAGCAGCAGCCGCGAATCCAGGAGGACCCCCAAGTTGCGCACCGGGTTGGTCTGGGGCAAAACAGCCCCATCCAAAACCAAAGATGGTAGCTCCCGGGATAACACAGGACCCCCTATCCATAGCCACTCAGTCTTGCTAGGATTCAGCCGTAGCCCATTTGCCCCCATCCAGACCCCAACAGCCTCCAGACAACTGGAAAGAACTTTGACTGCATCACTGGGGTCCCCACAGGCCGAGATGTACAACTGTGTATCATCCGCGTACTGGTGGTACCGCACCCCATGGGAATGGATGATCTCACCCAGCGGCTTCATGTAGATGTTAAATAGAAGAGGAGAGAGTACCGAGCCCTGAGGCACCCCATATTTTAGGGGCCTAAGACTCGACCTCTAACTCTCCAACCACACCGACTGGGTCTGGCCCCTCAGAAATGAGGAAAACCAGGACCACACCGTGCTCTGGATCCCCAATCCTCAGAGCTGTTCCAGAAGGATACCGTGGTCAACGGTATCGAAAGCCGCTGAGAGGTCAAGAAGAGCAAGGATAGATGGATGACCGCCATCCCGCTCTCGCCAGAGATCATCCATCAGTGCGACCAATGCAGTCTCAGTACCATATCCAGGTCTGAATCCTGACTGGAATGGGTCCAGATATTCCGCTTCATCCAGTACCCCCTGCAGCTGACATGCCACTGCCTTCTCCAGAACCTTCCCCAAAAAAGGAAGGTTGGAGACAGGTCTGTAGTTGGTTAGGATTGCTGGATCGAGGGAAGGCTTCTTCAGGAGGGGGCGCACAAGAGCATGTTTCAGCAGTGCAGGAAACATCCCCTCTCGAAAAGACGCGTTAATTATAGCCCCAACCAAGCCACCTGTCACTGTCTTAGAGGCTTTTACCAGCCAGGCGGGACAGGGATCCAATGGACAATTAGTGGCACGGACCACCGCAAGGAGCCTGTCCACTTCATCCGGGGCAACTGGATCAAACCGATCCCAGGTAACACCGTAAGACTGCGCACTGGCTCCCCCCGGACCCTCCCCGTCCACGCCAAGTTTGAACCCCGAGCGAATCCGATCGATTTTCTCCACCAGATGGTCAGCAAAGTCCTCAGCCAATCCCTGCCAACCAGGCACAGGCCCCGCCCTACCCAGGAGGGACCTGGTCACCCGAAACAGGGTGGCTGGGCAATTATCAGCGGAGGCAATAAGGGAGGTGAAGTACCGCCTCCTCACCACCCCCATCGCCACTAGGTAGGCCCTAATAGCGGCTCTAAGTAGCGTCTAATCGGAATCGCTCTGGGTCTTTACCCAGCGGCGCTCAAGGCATCTCTTTGCCCGTTTGAGCTCCCTTAGTTCTTCAGTGAACCACGGGGATGACCTAGCTCCACGGGCTCTGAGAGGCCGTAGTGGAGTGATTACATCCAAGGCAGATGTCGTCGACCCGTACCACAGGTCAACAAGTGCCTCAGGTGAATCGTGTCGCCGATCCAGAGGAAATTCCCCCAGTTCCCTCTGGAATCCATCCGGATCCATCAGTTGCCGGGGGCGGGCCACTTTAATCGACCCTGCCTCCTTACGATGAAGTGTCGCCCCCAGTAGACATAGAAGTACAATGGTAAAGGCAGAGAATAGTGCAGAGAATTAGGTGAGGGTAAAAATGTGCATAGGACCATGGTGGCTTAATGGTTAAGATGCTGAGTTTTACAACCAGAAGGTCGGCAAGTCAGCAGTTCAACACCCAAGTGCTGCATGACAGAGTGAATAGCCATTGTCTGCCCCAGCTCCTGCCGAACTAGCAAGAACTCGCAAGTATATAAATAAGTACCGCTTCAACAGGAAAGGTAATACCATTCTGTGCGCTTTGGCATCTAGTTATGTCTACCATATGACTACGGAAATGTCTGCAGGTGCAGACAGTACTGGATCTTTGGCTGTAAACAAAGATGAGCACTGCACCCTAGAGTTGGATATGACGGGCTTTGGAGCAAGGAAGAGCTTTGCCTTTACAAATGAGTATAGAGGACATGAGGTATCATGAGGAAATACTGAAATTTGCGGCTTGCATGTGAACAAGAACATTAAAATATCTTAGGATAAATGACACTTTTGCATGGATTTGGGGAATGACAGGTTCCACAAAGTACAATTAGCAACATATAAAATGTACTGCACTTCAGCTCACCATGAGTGGAAAGGTCCTCAAAGGGGGAGGGGGGGTAAAAGAATGCCAGTTTTCAGCACTTCAAAGACAAAAGGCTAAACTTTGTGTTTGAGTCTTAGGGAGGTTGCATTGACTAATTACTAGAGATATTGAAACTCTCAGAGGTGTACAGGAGACGGGTTAGTTGTAAGTTTCCAGATGTCGCCCAAACTGGTCTCTAGCTCTGTTGTGTATTCAGGCACATTTGCAAGTAGCGCGGTTTAGTGTTCAAGAATCAAGACAATAGAAACAGCCAAAGTCTGGCTTAACTCATCTTTATTGCATGATAGTCAGGGGAACCATGTGGTAATGGCGGACGAACAGCTCATTATATACAGTGGCTATACATTTGAATGTGGCTCCTCGGTAGCTCATTGGCTACTGTCTGCGTGATGTCACCCTTGGCCACGCCCTTCTTGTCCAGGTGAGGCAGTGGCGGGAATCTTCCCGCGGCTGTAGGCATTTGGAGAATTTGTACCATGTGAGTTGGACGCTCGCTACTGCCCCCAGTGGTCACTAGCTCGCGTCCTCATACAGAAGGTTACAGTGTTACTTTTAGAGATTGTTACATTCACTCATTCGTGTGGTTACATTTACTTAAAGGCACATTACAATCCATACACAACACGCAGGCAGCACTTTGCAAGGGGAAAATGGCGGTTTCCCGCCATCCAATTTAGGAGCCTAAAGTGGCGCGAAAATCCCCTGCACAGGGCGCGCTCATTATGCTAATCCAAGCCCTGTGATTGGTTACAGTTTTGGATCCTGTTCCCCATTAGTTAATTACATGTATACCCAGTTATGATTGGTTAGTTACAGTTATACGGTGGGTTGCTACTTGGTATCAAGGAGCCACTGTCAAGGAGACACTAAGGCCCATGAGTAAACAAAGGTGGGACCGGACCGGATCTACACTTCCCACTTTGTACAGGTAGCCAGCAAGTGCTAAGCCTGGGTCTCCTCCATTATGCTACGTTTCTATGGTAGCTAGCCTTTGCCTCGTCCTACGGCAAGATTCCGGAGGGACTGATTCCAGGATTTCTTCTGCTCACAAACAGACCCCCGAACATAGATTGGTACGAGAAGGAGCACCTGGGTGCGGGCTCGCTTCCCCGGTAGGAAAAGGAGGGGTTGCGGGAGCACTCTCAGTCCCCAGGGTTGGAAGGACAAGGGCAGGGAATGCAAGACCTCCGTACGCCAAGGCAAAGGGAGCTTTCCTCGGGTGGTATGGGAGAACATGCAGTAAGTCCCTTTTTGCAGGCGGCTCTGGAAGTAAATTTAGGAGTTCTCTCTATAGATACCTCGGCTGGGGTGGAAGATCAGCTCAGGTCCAAAGCAGAGAGTCCAGGGTTGCTCTGAGAAAATTGGGCCAGGGACTTGGAGTGAGAGGGTTCATTGCACGCACTACACAGAGTCATCACAAGTTAATCCAGTTACGCCACTCAGAGGATTGGTTTGCCTTGGGTTAAACACACGCAAAATCCCCACAGATGCAAAGTCCCTTGTTAGCGCCGCAGAGCGCCAGAAAAATTCATAGGTCACAGAACACAAGCTGTGAGGGAACAGAGCAGCTTCGTGACTAAGAGTTAGTTAGTTCATCAGTTGAATATGCTATATCTTAGTTTAACTTGGGAGTCCCTACTGAAAACTTAGGACGGAGGAATATGTTGTGTATTCAGGCACATATGCAAGTAGTGCGGGCAGCGCTTTGCAAGGGGAAAATGGCGGTTTCTCGCCATCCAATTTAGGAGGCTAAAGTGGCGCGAAAATCCCCTGCACAGGGTGCGCTCATTATGCTAATCCAAGCCCTGTGATTGGTTACAGTTTTGGTTAATTATATATATACCCCATTATGATTGGTTAGTTATGTTTGTCCAGCAGGTCACTACTTTGTAATAAGGAGCCACCACCGGGGAGACACTATATAAGCCCCACGAGTAAACAAGGGGGCGGGGGGGGCGGGCCGGATGAACACTTCCCACTCCGTACAGGTAGCCAGCAAGTGCTAAGCCTGGGTCTCCCCCATTATGCTACGCTTCTATAGTAGCTAGCCTTTGTCTCGTCCTACGGCAAGATTCCGGAGGGACTGATTCCATTGGGATTGTATAGCCATCTCTGTGTCTGGAGCACCTTGTGAGCTCATCTCTAAAAGACTGTTGAATAAAGACTTGTTCCTGTTTTGTTCATTGTTGTCTGGACTAGTGCTTTCAAGGGCCGGACATAACAAGCTCCGAAAAGCTTATGCCAAAACAAATCTGCCATGCAATACAATTCCCTGCTTTTCTATAGAAAAATATAGCAGCACCATGCCTCTAGCCCAGTGATTCCCACGTGGAGGAAGCCTAAAAGGTCATTAACTTGATCTAGCTCATTCTCGAATTGCCTCCCTGTAGGAATTGGGGCCGTAAAGCGGCCCTTGAGGTCCCGGAGGAGACTGGTCAAAGGAATGACTCGAGGCAAGATGGAGCGAAGACCAGTAGTTTATTGAGAAAAGGCTGCAACATATATAGAAGGAAAAGCACAACGCTGGCAAGACTGTCAGCTGACAGGAATGACATCACCTGAGCACTCAAGTTAATTGGGAACCTCTTTGGGGAAGTTAATTAACTG
Source organism: Bradypodion pumilum (assembly GCA_035047305.1). NCBI lineage: Eukaryota > Metazoa > Chordata > Lepidosauria > Squamata > Chamaeleonidae > Bradypodion > Bradypodion pumilum. The sequence continues at coordinate 276,268,071 of JAWDJD010000002.1, read as the reverse complement.
GGGTAAACATGGACTTAGGAGCCTCATTGTCTTGGGGATTAGGCAGGGACAAACATGGCTTCTATTTGCACCAGAGATTACACTGAGACCTGGAGGTGAGTGATTTACTCTAATGGGTAACCGGGTTAGATATTCGCTCTTTCAGCAGATCCGTTGGTCAGGTCAAAGGAATTGGGTGAATCAAACCCTATAATTTATCCACCCCCCTTAATTTAGCTGCCTGCAGAGCCCACGGCTCAAGGAGCGTCCTCCCGAAGCGACCTCTGCAAGGGCCGTTTCCATGCCAGATGGGCATGGGGAAACCATAATTCCCCTTTCTGTTTTATTTAAGGACCTGACCAACGACTCTGCATAGGAGGGGCGTCAGCTGATGAGCGGGAATGACACTTCGGGGTTCCTTCCATGGGGGACATCTCGATAGCAGTGAGGGAATACATTGCATGAAACAACACACTGTTGTGCCCAGTATTACCACCCCCACAATCACTTTGAGTGTCGTCTGAATCCATCCCCATGGGAACCACGACCATAGGGAGTCCTGCCACCCCCATGAATAATCCTCCTTGATGTCCCTAACTGGGGTGTGGAGGTCCGTGAGCTGGCTCTGTATCTTGTGGGTATTGCCTGCGAGGTTAAAGAAACACATGCCATGGACAGACTTGCAGCCCAAAGGATGTGACCACAGGGGATAATCTATAGCTGCTTGATTATCCAGTATGGCATGGCGAAGCTCTGTCTGCTCCTGGCTGAGCAGCGCTATTGCTGAGGAGGTATAATTCTCCGAGCGTTGCCTATGGCTAAGCCTGACACGCTGAATATACTGACTACAGCCTGGTTTTTCAGCGCTGTGGGTCTGAATTCAGACTGCTTTCTGTAGCAAGGCAAGATAACGAGATGTGTCATTGATCTCGTACTGTGACCTGGGGAGATTCTAAGCTATCTCCGCAGCTTCTGGCATTGTGCAAATGTCTTTCTAGCACCTATGGGGAGGTGTGAAACTAACTGGGAAGTACCAGCTACCGGGTACTCAATCTTTCCAAGCAATGGGCCGATGCAAAACATGGGCCGGTCTGGCTTCCTTTGGTGGAAGCTGGCCGTTATTAACAATATACAGAAATTCAAGTGGCCCTTGCAAATCCCAACTGGAGCATTGTACAAGGCATGAATAAATAATAGCAACTACAGATAACAATAGCAAGAAAAGACATTCAGCAGCTTTTCCGGAGGTGAAGCTTCCCTTCTTGGTGGGGCTTCATGTGCAACTTGAGTTTGGAAAAGTCTTGTTTTGGGGAAAAGCATGGTCCTCAGAAGTAGCACTGAGTATGCAAAAATGTTCATAGAAATGTCTTTGGAGATGTAAGTCATAAAGGAAGACGGACAGCTGATGACATCCCAGGACAGTGACTGGTGCTGCTCTTGGCAATCATCCGGGTCTGATTCTGGCCTCTGGGACCTGCATGGGGAAGAGACTTGTTTGGGAGATAAAAATTCTGAAAGAGTTAGTTAGTTTTTGCACTTATAGGATAGCAATTGCTGTGCAACTATGGGACGTGGTTTCCCCCCCCCTTTCTGTTTGTTTGTCAATGCAGGACTCAAGGTCCGACAGGCCCGTTCCTCTACAATCGCTTGCTCCTGCGGATTGTAAGGAACGCCAAAAGTGAGCTTAATATCCCAGGTGGCCCTGAAGGTGGCCAGCTGCCTGGAGCTATAAGCTGGGGCGTCAACGGACGTCGTGTGCCGACGTTCGCCCTTGGCCGTGGGAAAGGAGATGCTGCTCCACATGGGGAGCCGTTACTCCCTTCTGTGCTGTTACCCAAACAAACTGTGGGAAGGTTTTAATGCAAACGTCCATGTGCGGCCATCTGCCAAAATGTGGGGATGTGTGACGTCCATTTGCCACACCTGAATGGCCTCTGTCCCTTGTGGGTTGACCCCCCACGGGGGCCCCCCCGGTGCCCCTGCACGACGCTGGCAAGAGCGAACTATGCCTTGGGCTTGAGAAAGTGGCAGATTGAACTGTCTGGCGAGCGCCTTGGCATTCTGAAGAGGGAATGCATGACTCTGAATTGGAGTTGTGAGGAACAAACTTAGCAGATTTTTGTCTATCACGGGAGTGATGTGTGCTCCCAGTAGACTGTGAAGCAAATTCCTGGGAAACTGGCTGTCAGCAATTATGTTGGAGCGTTCTTTGGCAAAGGTGCGCAAAGCGAGGTTCACGGCTGCCAGCTCTGCCCGCTTGCGGAAGAGTCAGGAGCGTGCGCCAAGCTTGGTCCTCTTGCCAAGTAAGAACCTAATACGTGCGACCCCCATAAGTGAAAGCTGTCCTAGCCCCCTGAAGAGGAACCAGTGACATGAATTCACACAAGGTGACTGTCTGCTAGAAGTGAGACGAGTCTGGGGTCTTATGGCAAACCTTGGCGCATGAAGCGCTAGGCTTCCCGTGGGTAAATTTCTCATGAAGGCCCCCCTGAGCACCTCCATTCATGGTGTGCGTGCACACTTTTAGAAGAGTGCCAGATGGTGGCTTAGCCTTTTGCATGTGCTTAGACTAGCAGCAAAAAGGGAAGGGGTGGCCTAAAAATGCCTGTATCCGATTGGGGGTGTGACCTGACTGCACTCTTAAAATGGTCCTAGGCTGTCCTGACTGATGAGTGGCACTCTGCACATTCTCAGGAGCTCAGGGACTAATCCTTCCTCTGTGCTCTGGAGTTTGCAAAATGTCTCTGCACACTAGAGAGGGTGCTGTGGGCCAGGTGCCATACTTAAAATGACCTACTAAGACTTATTAAAGACAAACCAACTATGACGTGCCAGCTGTAAGGAAATAATACACAAAAAGAGAAAAGACACACAGGTTAAGCATTTCCAGCAGGGAGTTCCACTGGCGAAAGGAGAAAAGGAGGAAAGACAAGTCAGAAGTTAGCACAATGAGAATGCAACAACTCTTATCATAACGAAATCAGATAAGGCCAGGTAACCAAGGCAACTGGCTGGGATCCTCCTGTTAATTAATCCTGGAGCCTGTGAAAGGAAGCAAGTTAAGGCTGTAGGAAGAAATGAATTGGTTACAATTAAGGCCTGGAGAGGAATTTTGTTCCTGTAAAAAGGTAAGCATTTTCAGAAGATACAGAGCGCAAGAATGTTTGCGTGCTTTTTCCTGTGAAAGGGGTACAATGAGTGAGTTACTGATTACAGTCAAAATACCAGAGAATGAAGGAGAGTTAGAACGGTTCTCAACCTGCGGCCAGATGTGGGCGAGTGGGCCAGATGTGGCCCATGTTGCTCTGCCACTCCCCCCGCCAAGCCAAGAAGGGCTGTGTGGTGAAGGAAGGGCAGGATGACTGTCCGGACCCCCAGAGCTGCCGGAGGCCCCGGAATTTGGCCCCTGACTTAAAAGGTTGAGAACCGAGGTTACAAGATGATAACACGGTACACACATAAAGACAATGCAATTCTCTCACTCCTAGTGAGATTCCAAGACGCTAAGAGACATTCAAAAAAAACTTAAAACGCAGAGATGGGGTTTGAGGAACGCAGACGTAGGGAGGGGCCCCATAGCTTAAGATACAGTGAGGAAAACTCATAGAAGTGATTTTTTGTTTTCAGATCGCGCTTCTGAAAAGAAAAATCTGTTTTCCTGATTGCAAAACCGGTTTCCAAGAGAGGCTTAATCCTTTGACAAAGAAAAAGTCTCAAGGGAAGAAGGCCTATTGTAGGTTAGGATTCCCCCCCCCCCTCTCCTGCCCAAACTGCTAAGCAGGCAAGGCAAAGGGTTTCGCTCATCATGCTTCCTCAAGCTTTAAATAGCTCCTGCCCATGAACAGAGTGCAAACTGTTTTAACACATATTTCACAGTGACATTACCACGCAGTTACACACAAGGAACACTTTTTCAGTCATACTGTGGTCATAGAGACAAGGCTTTTGCAATCATACACAGTTCTTGCAGTCATACATTCAGTGGTGCACCACGCATACACACATCTATTTACGCATTCGCACATTCCTCCCCTGATCTGCAGTGTTCAATACTACACATGAGGAAATGATTTATGCACAGATGGCTGTTTACAGCCACCTGGGTGCTTCTACTTAGGGGCAAGTTTTTCTGGGCCACTCCCAAGGTGAGACAAGTAGGTTCTGCCTGTGCCCTGGGGGAACTCGGGGTACTATTGCTGGGATGGTTCTTCTGGCATAGCCAGGGCGATGGCTGCCTCCTTTCTAGCCTGGGCCAAACGCGTGCCAGGGTGGCCATTTGGCATGAGGACAATCTTTTGAAGATCTGCCTGGTCTAGATTGGCTTTCTCTTCTAAGGTGTCTCATTTTTCCACACTGGAAGCAGGCGCCTTGGGGTTTTGGCACTGCTCTGCGCCTGAGTGTGGAAATGGGTCTGCTCTGGAGCCCTGTGTGGCCAGGGGCCGTGCAGGTTTCCGTGAGCAGTGGGCGCTGAGCATCCCTGCCTGAACGTGTGCCTGCCTTCAGATGGGCTGAGCACAGCAGCTGGGCGCTAGCTAATGGTGCCACTGGCAATTTCCCCGTGAATGAATCTTCCTCACCCATGCGCTGGATGGAGTTCTTTCTTTGCAGGGAACCTTTAACTGTCCGAGAAGCGCCAGGGCCTCTCATGCCATGAATTCCTTCAGTGACGTCTGCAGCTGCCACTGAGGGAATGCTCCCTACACTGCCCTGCTGAAGCTGAAATAACGAATAGAGACTTCTTGGGGCTGATGGTTCTGACTGCGCTGGGGTTTTCTGGGTCTCTATCCGGACTGGGTCATCCTCTACTGAGCGCTTCCTACATTTGCTCCATGTGCGAATTATGCCCTCTGGAGCTTTCGGGGGTTGCTGAATGCAGTCTCCTATCTGATCCCAGAGCTTCAGGGTTAACGTACCTACTTCTGGGTAAAGTAGGCAGTGTTCCCTGAGGTACGCCAGAAGTCTCGCTAGCTCCCTGCTGTGAAATCGTAACTGAAAAACCCTGGCCAGGATTATGAACTCTTGCTCCCGAGTTCTTTGGCTAGCGGACGGACTTGGTCGAGGAGAACAAGTCCCCATATTACCTGCGATGGTCCTCCGAAGTCTCCTTCTCGGGACGAAGTTCGACGCGTCTTTGCAGGCAACAGGTTCGGGCGACGAGTGTCTGGGGTAGCCCTCGGAGCGTGGACCTTCTGCCACGGGCCCTTCTAACGGCCTCTGCGATGTCAGGGGCTCACAGCTTGCCCTGAGCGGAACGCGTTTCCCTCTATGGCAAACCTCCTCGAAAGCTGGGAGCAAGCTGTAGGAATGTCTCTCTGGAATGCCTCGCCACAGGCCACTCCTCCGATCGGCTGGCTGCCGGCCGGAGTGCTGTGCTGTCCTCCAGGATGATGGGACAAGGTTCTGGCGCAGAACCTGGCTGTGCTGATCGCTTACTCACGAGTAGACCGCTCGGGGGTCACTTACTCTCGAGTAGATCACGTCTCGGGGTCACCAGATGTAGGAATTGGGGCCGTAAAGCGGCCCTTGAGGTCCCGGAGGAGACTGGTCAAAGGAATGACTCGAGGCAAGATGGAGCGAAGACCAGTAGTTTATTGAGAAAAGGCTGCAACATATATAGAAGGAAAAGCACAACGCTGGCAAGACTGTCAGCTGACAGGAATGACATCACCTGAGCACTCAAGTTAATTGGGAACCTCTTTGGGGAAGTTAATTAACTGGGGTAAACATGGACTTAGGAGCCTCATTGTCTTGGGGATTAGGCAGGGACAAACATGGCTTCTATTTGCACCAGAGATTACACTGAGACCTGGAGGTGAGTGATTTACTCTAATGGGTAACCGGGTTAGATATTCGCTCTTTCAGCAGATCCGTTGGTCAGGTCAAAGGAATTGGGTGAATCAAACCCTATAATTTATCCACCCCCCTTAATTTAGCTGCCTGCAGAGCCCACGGCTCAAGGAGCGTCCTCCCGAAGCGACCTCTGCAAGGGCCGTTTCCATGCCAGATGGGCATGGGGAAACCATACCTCCCTTAAAAATCAAATTGTCCCCCTGTGAGGCATGTGCCCCATGTTGGGAACCATGGCTCTAGAATCAGATGTCTTTCTCCCTCCAAAACATTCTAGGGCAATCATGCTCAAACTATGGCCTATGGGCCGGATACGGCCCTGAAGCCATTCCATCAGGCCTATGATGCACCCAGCAAACCAGGAAGTAAATACGGCCACTTCCTTGCATGCGCAAAAAGCAGCCATTTTACTTCCTGGTTTGGTGTAGTAAGTAAAATGGCCACTTTCGCACATGTGCAGAAGCGACTGCACCAAACCAGGAAGTAAAATGGCCATTTTCACGCATGCACAGAAGCGGATATGCCAAACCAGGAAGTAAAATAGCCACTTTCCATGCATGCGCAGAAGCGGCCACGCCATGCATGTGCAAACACGCCCTGTTCCGTGGGCATGGTCAGGCCCCTGGCCCAAAAAGTTTGGGCACCCTGTTCTACGGCATGTTTTCTACAGAGTTCTATATGTATATTTATTGAGAACTGTCCCACTGAACTCAATTGAACTTATTTCCTGATAACCATGCTTAAGAATGCTGTTTTAAAAAGTGGTTGCTGACTTGGGGACTCTGCCTCTCTTGAAAACAAACAGTCTTGATCCCATGTTGCTTTTAAGATTGTAGCAAAGCTTGTAAATGAGCAGGCAAAGTTCAGAGAGTTCAGAAAATAAACTGTGTGCGCGCGCGCACGTGTATGTGTGCATGCACCTCCCCACCCTGCCCCGCCCACCTCCCAACAGCGCCCGCAACACTTTCCATGCGCCTCTCCCGGGTCAAAGGCGCACGGTAACTGCAGAGGGGAAACTGCACCTGGATGGTGAAGGCCGACCCACCAGCAGTGCCTGGTTGCAGAAGACCAGCTGACCTGCAAGCAGCTCCCACAGCACTTCCCATGTGCCTTGCCTGGGCTGAAGTGTCTCACCCGGATGGTGAGAGTCTGACCCGCCAGCAGCTCCCAGAGGCAGAAGACCATCTGAGCAGCTGCAGCTGTCTTGTCCTTTTGGCCATGCTGCTCTAGGATTCCTCCTTGTCTCCAAGACAATGAGGCTCTTCCTGTGCCCAGTGAGGTCCTTTCAGCCATGCTGCTCTGGGACGTCAGGATCAGGAAGAGCCTCGTTGTCCTGGAGGCGAGGAGGAGTAGGAGTCCCAGAGCAGCATGGCTGAAAGGATGAGGTAGGTGTGGCTGTTCGGATGGTCTTTTGCCTCTGGGAGCTGCTGGCGTGTCGGGCTCTCACCATCTAGGTGAGGTGCTTCAGCCCAGGCGAGGCACACGGAAAGTGCTGTGGGAGTTGCTTGCAGGTCAGCTGGTCTTCTGCAGCCAGGTGCTGCTGGCAGGTCGGGCCCTCACCGTCCGGGTGCGCTTTCCCCTCTGCGCTTCCTGTGCGCCTTCGGCCTGGGCGAAATGAGCTACAGCTCCGGCTCCCTTGTCATTGTGGGGCAGTGTGGCAGCCCTGGCATGGCGTGTGTGTTTCACGGCCCACACCGCCAGCTTTTCAATAAGTCTCCGTGGGCCATGGGCCATGTGTTTGTGTGTGTGTGTGTAGGGGTTTTGTCTTTTTGTTTTGTTTACTCTCTGATATGCTTAAAACACAGACTAACACGGCTATAATTTCAAAAGTCTTATTCTGTGCAAGCATATCAGAGAGTAAACAAAACAAAAAGACAAAAACGTTGTGGCACCTTAAAGACTAACTGCTGTATTTTAATGTGAGTTTTTGTGGATCAAATCCACTGGCTCTTTGGTTATAAACAGAGATGAGCACTGAAACCTAGAGTTGGATATGACTGGCTTTCGAGCAAGGGCAACCGTAACCTTTACCTAATAACAGAAGATTCCTGATTGGTATTCAAATTTACTGTGAAGTTTGGCACTGTTTAGTTGTAAGCGGTTAGTAAAGGGCTCCCTTGCTCAAATGCCAGTCATATCTGACTCTAGGGTGCAGTGCTCATCTTCATTTACAGCCAAAGAGCCATCTGTTTGCAGACGTTTTCATGACCATGTGGGCAGGCATGACTCGATTGTCCACCCAGTCACATGGCCACCCCAGCAAGTCACATGTCCACTAATTTGGCCATGCCCACCAATTTGGCCACACCCACTGAGTTAGCCCCGCCCAGTGTAGTAGTAAAAAAATTTGATGTCCACCACTGAGGAAGATTGTGGAGGACAGAGGTGCCTGGCGGGCAATGGTCCATGGGGTCCCAAAGGGTCAGAATTGACTGTGCGACTGAACAACAAAAGCCATTGATATTACAATAGATAAGGAGACTGGATCTCTCTCCCCATTGTGCAAGTGGGCTAAAGGGCAAGAATGAGGAATCTGCTTAAGTCTTTACAATCTTACCTCTTTATTTATTTGCACTATTTCATATATAGATTTCCTGTGAAAGAGAGAAAGCTATTTTAAAACCCTCAAAACAACGCCATAAGAACAGCAGCTTCAGAAAACAAAATATTGCTTAGAGAGAATTCTAAAAGTTAATAAGATACAGTATGTGATGTTCTAAAAATTACTCATAAGACTGTCCTGTAGGATTGGGGCCGTGAGGCGGCCCTTGGGGTCCCGGAGGAGACTGGTCAAAGGAACGACACGAGGCAAGATGGAGCGAAGACCAGTGATTTATTGAGGGAAAATCATCAGTATATATTATGCAGAAGGCTGCGCATGGTAGGATGGTTATCTGACAGAAAATCACATCACCCATTTACCCGGGTTAATTGAGAACCTCTCTTGGGGAAGTTAATTAACTAAGACAAACACTGACCATTGTCTGAGGCTTAGGCTAGGGTAAATATGGCTTCTATTTGCACCAGAGATTAAGCTTAACTCAGAGTGAGTAATTGCCTAATACGTAACAGAGGTTAGAGATTTGCTCTCTCAGCAGAGCCGCTGGTCAGGTCAAGGAATTGGGTGAATCAAACCCTATCATTAATCCACCCCCCTTAATTTCTCTGCCCTCAGAGCCCATGGCTCAGGGAGCGTTCTCCCGAAGTGGCCTCTGCACGGGCCGTTCCATGCCATTGGGGCATGGGGAGACCACATTTCCCCTTTCTGTTTTATTTAAGGACCTGACCGACGACTCTGCGCAAGAGGGGTACCAGCTGATGAGCGGGAATGACGCTTCGGGGTTCCCTCCATGGGGGACATCTCGATAGCAGTGAGGGAATACATTGCACGAAACAACACACTGTTGTGCCCAGTATTACCACCCCCACAATCACTTTGAGTGTCGTCTGAAGCCGTCCCCATGGGAACCACGACCACAAGGAGTCCAAACACCCCCATGAAGAATCCTCCTTGATGTCCCTAACTAGGGTGTGGAGGTCCGTGAGCTGGCTCTGTATCTTGTGGGTATTGTCTGTGAGATTTAAGCAACACATGCTGTGGACAGACTTGCAGCCCATATGATGTAACAATAGGGGATAATCGATAGCTGCTTGATTATCCAGTATGGCATGGCGAAGCTCTGCCTGCTCCTGGTTGCGCAGCGCTATTGCTGAGGAGGTGTGGTTGATGGCTTTTGCTAATCCGCAAGCCAATTGACCAATTCTCCGAGCGTTGCCTATGGCTAAGCCTGACACGCTGAATATACTGACTACAGCCTGGTTTTTCAGAGCTGTGGGACTGAATTCAGACTGCTTTCTGTAGCAAGGCAAGATAATGAGATGTGTCATTGATACTGTGACCTGGGTTGATTCTAAGCTATCTCTGCAGCTTCTGGCATTGTGCAAATGTCTTTTCTAACACCTATGGGGAGGTGTGAAGATAAACTGGGGATTACCGGCTACCGGGTGCTCAATCTTTCCAAGCAATGGGCCGGTGCAAACATGGGCCGGTCTGGCTTCCTTTGGTGGAAGCTGGCCGTTATTAACAATATACAGAAATTCAAGTGTCCCTTGCAAATCCCAACTGGAGCATTGTACAAGGCATGAATAAATAAAGAGCAACTACAGGTAATAATAGCAATAAAAAACATTCAGCTGCTTCTTGAGGCTTCCCTTCTTGGTGGGGCTTCATGTGCAACTTGAGTTTGGAAAGGTCCTTAGAAGTGGCACTGAGTGTGCAAAATGTTCATAGAAATGTCTTTGGAGATGTAAGTCATAAAGGAAGACGGACAGCTGATGACATCCAGGACAGTGACTGGTGCTGCTCTTTGCAATCGTCCGGGTCTGATTCTGGCCTTTGGGACCTGCATGGGGAAGAGACTTGTTTGGGAGATAAAAATTCTGAAAGAGTTAGTTAGTTTTTGCACTTATAGGATAGCAATTGCTGTGCAACTATGGGAAGTTGTTCCCCCCCCCCTTTTTGTTTGTTTGTCAATGTAGGACCTAAGCGTCCGATAGACCCGTTCCACAATCGCTTGCCCCTGCGGATTGTAAGGAACGCCAAAAGTGAGCTTAATATCCCAGGTGGCCCTGAAGGTGGCCAGCTGCCTGGAGCTATAAGCTGGGGCGTCATCGGACTTCGTGTGCCAAGGTTCGCCCTTGGCCATGGGAAAGGAGATGCTGCTCCACATGGGGAGCCGTTTCTCCCTTCTGTGCTGTTACCCAAACAAACTGTGGGAAGGTATTAATGCAAACGTGCATGTACTGCCATTTGCCAAAATGTGGGGATGTGTGACGTCCCTTTGTCACATCTGAATGGCCTCTGTCCCTCGTGGGTGACCCTTCCACGAGGGCCCCCCCCGGTGCCCCTGCACGATGCAGGCAGGAACGGACTATGCCTTGGGCTTTGGAAAGTGGCAGGTTGAACTGCCTTGCGAGCGCTTGGCATTCTGGTGAAAGAATGCATGACTCTGAATTGGAGTAGTGAGAAACAAACTTAGCAAATTTTTGTCTATCGCGGGAGTGATGTGTGCTCCCGGTAGACTGTGAAGCAAATTCCTAGGAAACTGGCTGTCAGCAATTCTGTTTAAGCGTTCTTTGGCAAAGGTGCGCAAAGCGAGGTTCACGGCTGCCAACTCTGCCCGCTTGCGGAAGAGTCAGGAGCGTGCGCCAAGCTTGGTCCTCTTGCCAGGTAAGAACCTAATATGTGCGACCCCCATAAGTGAAAACTGTCCTAGCCCCCTGAAGAGGAACCAGTGACATAAATTCACACAAGGTGACTGTCTGCGTTTGAAGCGAGACGAGTCTGGGGTCTTATGGCAAACCTTGGCGCATGAAGCGCCAGGCTTCCCTTGGGTAAATTTCTCAAGAAGGCCCCCCTGCACACATCCGCCCATGGCGTGCGTGCACACGTTTAGAAGAGTGCCAGATGGTGGCTTAGCCTTTTGCCTGTGCTTAGACTAGCAGCAAAAAAGGGAAGGGGTGGCCTAGAAATGCCTGTATCTGATTGAAAGGTGTGACCTGACTGCGCTCTTAAAATGGTCCTAGGCAGTCCTGGCTAATGGGTGGCACTCTGCACATGCTCAGGAGCTTAGGGACTAATCCTTCCTCTGTGCTCTGGAGTTTGCAAAATGTGTCTGCACACTAGAGATGGTGCTGCGGGCCAGGTGCCATACTTAAAATGACCTAAGACTTATTAAAAACAAGCCAACTATGATGTGCCAGCTGTAAGGAAATAACACACAAAAATGAAAAGACACACAAGTTAAACATTTCCAGCAGGGAGTTCCACTGGCGAAAGGAGGAAAGACAAGTCAGAAGTTAACACAATGGGAATGCAACAACTCTTATCATAACGAAATCAGATTAGGTCAGGTAACTCTGGAGCCTGTGAAAGGAAGCAATTTAAGGCTGTAGAAAGAAAGAAATTGGTTAAGGCCTGGAGAGGAAGTATTTTCTGAATATACAGAGCGCAAGAATGTTTGCGTGCTTTTTCCTGTGAAAGGGGTGCAATGAGTGAGTTACTTTGCACAGATTAAAGTCAAAATACCAGAGCAATATCTTTCCTAAGAGAATGAAGGAGAGTTAGAACGATTCTCAACCTGCGGCCAGATGTGGGCGAGTGGGCCAGAGCCCACGTTGCCCTGCCACTACCCCCACCAAGCCAAGAAGGACTGTGTGGCGCAGGAAGGGCAGGATGACTGTCCGGACCCCCAGAGCTGCCTGAGGCCCCGGAGCTTGGCCCCTGACTTTAAAAGGTTGAGAACCGAGGTTACAAAATGATAACACAATACACACATGAAGACAATGCAATTCTCTCACTCCTAGTGGGATATGTGGCTCCAAGACGCTAAGAGACATTCAAAAAACCTTAAAACACAGAGATGGGGGTTTGAGGAACACAGACGTAGGGAGGGGCCCCATAGCTTATGATACAGTGAGGAAAACTCATAGAAGTGATTTTTGTTTTCAGATCGCGCTTCTGAAAAGAAAAATCTGTAAGGGTTGCAAAACCGGTTTCCAAGGGTGGCTTAATCCTTTGACAAAGAAAAGTCTCAAGGGAGGAAGGGGGAGCCACCCCGCGCTATTGTAGGTTAGGATCCCCCCCTCCTCTCCTGCTTAAGCTGCTAAACAGGCAAGGCAAGGGGCTTTGTTCATCATGCTTCCTCAAACTTTAAATAGTTCCTGCCCATGAGCAGAGTGCAAATTGTTTAACACATATTTCACAGTGACATTACCACGCAGTTACACACAAGGAACACTTTTCCAGTCATACTGTGGTCATAGAGCCAAGGCTTTTGCAATCATACACAGTTCTTGCAGTCATACATTCAGTGGTGCACCACGCATACACACATTTATTTACGCATTCGCACATTCCTCCCCTGATCTGCAGCGTTCTATACTACGCATGAGGAGATGGCTAATACACAGCTGGCTATTTTACAACCGCCTGGGTGCTTCTACTTAGGGGCAAGTTTCTCTGGGCTACTCCCAAGGTGAGACCAGCAGCTTCTGCCTGTGCCCTGGGGGAACTCGGGGTACTGTTGCTGGGATGGTTCCTCTGGTATAGCCAGGGCGATGGCTGCCTCCTTTCTAGCCTGGGCCAAATGCATGCCAGAGTGGCCATTTGGCGTTAAGACAACCTTTTGAAGATCTGCCTGGTCTAGATTGGCATTCTCTTCTAAGGTGTCTCATTTTACCACACTGGAAGCAGGCGCCTTGGGGTTTTGGCACTGCTCTGCGCCTGAGTGTGGCAATGGGTCTGCTCTGGAGCCCTGCATGGCCAGGGGCCGTGCAGATTTCCGTGAGCAGTGGGCGCTGAGCATCCCTGCCTGAACGTGTGTCTGCCTTCAGATGGGCTGAGCACAGCAGTTGGGCGCTAGCTAATTGTGCCACTGGCAATTTCCCCGTGAATGGATCTTCCTCACCCATGCGCTGAATGGAGTTCTTAATTGGCAGGGGACTTTTAACTGTCAGAGAAGCGCCAGGGCCTCTCATGCCATGAATTTCCTCAGTGACGTCTGCAGCTGTCACTGAGGGAATGCTCCCTACACTGCCCTGCTTAAGCTGAAATGACGGATAGAGACTTCTTGGGGCTGATGGTTCTGACTGTGCTGGGGTTTTCTGGGTCTCTATCCGGACTGGGTCTACCTCTGCTGAGAGTTTCCTACATTTGCTCCATGTGCGAATTATGCCCTCTGGAGGTTTCGGGGGTTGTTGAATGCAGTCTCCTATCTGATCCCAGAGCTCAAGGGTTAACGTACCTACTTCTGGGTAAAGCAGGCAGTGTTCCCCTAGGTACACCAAAAGTCTCGCTAGCTCCCTGCTGTGAAAACGCAACTTAAATACCCTGGCCAGGATTCTGAACTCTCCCTCACGAGTTCTTTGGCTAGCAGATGGACGCTGACGCTGAGGACAGGTCCCCATATTACCTGTGATTGGGTCCTCGGAAGATTCATCCTCGGGACGAGTCGACGTGTCTGTGGCAGGCAATAGGTTCTGGCGACGACGCTTCTGGGTAGAGCTCGGAGCGTGGACTGCGGCCACGGGCCCTCTGTGGCCACTGCGCTGTCAGGGGCTCACAGCTGCCCTGAGCGGAACGCGTTTTTCCCTTTGGTGCAAGCCGCCGCGAAAGTCGGGAGCAAGCTGTAGGAAGCCTCTTCTGTAATGCCTCGCCGCTTGGGCCGTCTTCCCGATCGGCTGGCTTACCGACCGGGCTGCCGCGCTGTCCTCCGGGATGATGGGACAAGGTTCTGGCGCAGAACCTGGCTGTGCTGATCGCTTACTCACGAATAGACCGCTCGGGGGTCGCTTACTCTCGAGTAGATCACGTCTCGGGGTCACCAGATGTAGGATTGGGGCCGTGAGGCGGCCCTTGGGGTCCCGGAGGAGACTGGTCAAAGGAACGACACGAGGCAAGATGGAGCGAAGACCAGTGATTTATTGAGGGAAAATCATCAGTATATATTATGCAGAAGGCTGCGCATGGTAGGATGGTTATCTGACAGAAAATCACATCACCCATTTACCCGGGTTAATTGAGAACCTCTCTTGGGGAAGTTAATTAACTAAGACAAACACTGACCATTGTCTGAGGCTTAGGCTAGGGTAAATATGGCTTCTATTTGCACCAGAGATTAACCTTAACTCAGAGTGAGTAATTGCTTAATACGTAACAGAGGTTAGAGATTTGCTCTCTCAGCAGAGCCGCTGGTCAGGTCAAGGAATTGGGTGAATCAAACCCTATCATTAATCCACCCCCCTTAATTTCTCTGCCCGCAGAGCCCACGGCTCAGGGAGCGTTCTCCCGAAGTGGCCTCTGCGCGGGCCGTTCCATGCCATTGGGGCATGGGGAGACCACACTGTCCAATTATCCCAGATTTCTCAAAGACATGTTTTAAGTCTTTTGATCCTCCTAATGGCTGAGCATTTTTATTTCAAAGGTAGAGTTGGGATAGGAAATGGAGTTATTTCATTGTAAATCTTTTCACACAGCTGGTGGGCACCACGGTGGCACAGATTTTCTGGTATGGTAGTGGAAGTAAACAATGTGTTGAATTTGTGTCTGTGGAGGAGCTATTAAAAACACACAAGCCATGCCAGGCTGTGAATATTTAATACCATGGTAGGGTTTAATGCATATCTCAAAGCAGGTTATCTAATATAATATTATATTCTAAGAAACAGGAGTGTAATGCCACTGGGCAAGTTTTATAAAAACATTTAATACCACTTTTTAAGTGTTTTGTTTTATTTTCAGATAAAGGCATTCTTATGTTGGAAATTGTTGATCATTTGTAGCAGGTGCAAAGTTCTGGTATACAGAAACAAACAAAAAACCCACCAAAGAACCCTGCAAGACCTGCTGACAGAAACTTTCATGAATTACAAATTGAATTCCTCATGTGTAAGAAATGCTATTCTCAACTGAGAGTGTAATGCATATTCTCATACCCAGCTATGCAGAAGAGTGCACTGCAAATAATGAGATCAGATATATTTATTACTTTTATATGCAGCCCACTAGCAAGCAACTCTGAGCAACGTACAGGCATAATTTAAATAAAGAACTACATTAAAAATACAATACCCAAAGACAGCAGTAAGTTAGACATAAGAAAAATAATACGGTCAAGTTCCAAGTAGAGAAACCAAAACTATGCATGGCTCAGAGGGAGTCAAGCCAACAGAACTCCAAAGGATTCCCTATATTAGAGTGCTGTTTTCAGTTGTAGTTTTTTAAAGCTTTGTAGGATTGGGGTCATCCTCAACTCAGCCAGGACAGAGTGTGTTGCAAAGATAGGGGAACACAGAGAAAACCCTCTTCTGTGTCCTGGCTTCCATAGCTTCTGTGGGGAGCGCGTGGGGACCCTCAACCTACAGGTTAAAGAAAAAGGAGATTATGGCTATGACAATATTCCCAATCTTGTTCTGTGCAGGACAATGACAATAAAGATTTATCTATCTATCTATCTAAACTAATATAGTAAAGGTAAAGGTTTCCCTTGCTTGAAAGCCACTCTAGGGTTCAGTGCTCATCTGTCTCAAAGCTGAAGAGCCTGTCTGCTTCTGCAGATGTTTCCATGGTCATGTGGCAGGCATGACTAGACACCGGAGCGCACAGAACGCTCTTACCTTCCCACCCAAATGGTCCCTATTTATCTACTTGCAATTTCTTGCTTTCGAACTGCTAGGTTGGCAAGAGCTGGGACAAAGACGGGAGCTCATTCCGTCCTGCAGTACTCGGGAATTGAACTGCTGACCTTCCGCATCCCAGTCAGTGTCTTAGCCACTTGAGCCAGCACAGACCCTAAAAAACAAATGTAGTCTGTGCCAAATTCTGTGGGACCCTTGAGATGCTCATTCACTGCAAGGACTGATGACTTCAAGACCACCATAGTACTGGTGGCCCTCTCCTGAGATACCATTCAAACCCAAGTAAAATAAGCAAAACTTTCTGAATAAGGTCTTGTATTGTTTCACACCGATAGGAAACTAGCAAGTACTGTTATCTGTTGCTTTTGTTGGGCCTGATAAGCAACGAGAGACGTAATGGGACCTGCCTGTCCCTTTCACAATAACACACCCCAAGTCATCTGGAAAAACCCATTCCAATCCTGGCAAATACAGCGAGTGAAACCACCCGCTTCACTTTCATGGAAATAAAAATCCGCGCACCGCAAAAACCACGCCTGCGGCAGGCTGGTTTTCAAATGGCTGGGGAGAAGCAGCAGGCGGAGCCACACGTCTGTTTGAGAGACACGTGTACAGAGGGACCCGGAAGTGGCTGCCGGAATTCGGAGTACTTGCGGTAACTTGCTTCGGTGGTGGAGGTGGCCCTAACGTTGGTGCATGTAGTGAGTTCATTGGCGGTGGTTAATTTTTGATAAATGGAGTGGGCTGTTAATTAAAATGGGGAGTTAACGAGAGATATGTATTAAAAAGAAGCACTCAGTTAATCCGGATCTTCTCCTGCCTGTTGCAGTTTTTAAAGTTTAAAAATAAACACACCTGAACTGGTGTCAGAGCTCGTGAGAATTGCTTTAGATCCGAAAAAATCTTAGGCATTACCATTTGATTGTGTAAAACATCTAACGCGGAAACTTAACTCCTCCTCCTTGAATGAGTTTGCACAGTTATTGCAATTTGTGGCAAGCAGGCTCATTCATTCATATTCACTGGGGTGTAATTTGCTTGCGCCACTTAACTTGGCAGATGTACAAACTGGACCCTGTACAGGATATCACAAATTGATGGTGAATAATATATAAATGTAATCAGAGGTTATGATCCCTTGGATTCAGAACCCTTATGCGTGTGTGCGCGTGTAGTTGCTAGCTTGCGCTTTCTTAACTTTGTGAAATTCGGTTAACCTGTTGGATTAGCCAAAGAGCCACTTCCTCATTGCTTTCAGATGACATTTTATACTGAAATTTAACTGTCTAATGGACTTTTGTGGCACAGCTGGATTTGTAGAGGAGCCCTTTGCCGTTGTGTTTTTCAACACAATTATATCATAATTCAGTAGTTTCACGTTGCAGCCACTTTTTGAAGTTCCTTGACTGACGAATGACAATCTAAAAGTGGCTGCAGAAAATCTTGGGTAGTGTTTCTTTTTTTCTTTCCCCCCAAATATTCCAATGTGTTGTGGCAAAAGTAAGCTCATATCTTGTTTTCTTTAGGGGCCATTCAACAATTATGTGATCCTCGAAGGGGGGGAGGGGGGTCTTCTGCCCTCTGAATTATGGAAAATTACGTGGTGTCAGGGGGGTGTCTCAGGTCAAAGATTACATAATCCATTTGGAGCCATTGTGGTTTCGAAATATGGCACTTTTTTATGTTTAAAAATGATCTTTGGGAATTTTGATCCGATTTGAGATTATTGAATCCTCACCGATACATTCTGCATTTGGCACCAATAGTGAAAAGTCCTAAAAATTAGAGTTTCAATACAAAAGTTTTGGATTATGTCATTCTAAAGGGAGGGGAGTTGAAGCGAAAATTACGGTCGGATTACATGGGGGGGGGAGAAGAGGGGGGCAATTTCCCCCCAAAAACGGATCACATAATTGTTGAATGACCCCTTAGAGGCTGTTCTGTTTGTTATGGAAAGCTGGGGTTCTCAACCTTGGGCCCCCAGATGTTCTTGGACTTCAATTCCCAGAATCCCTGATCAGCAGGAGTGCTGGCTTGGGCTTCTGGTAACTGAAGTCCAAGAAGGAGGGGCGGGGCTGCAATATTGGGAAACATTAACCCACACTGGTGCAATTATGCAACAAAGTTATATCATGTGCATTTTTATTACAGTTTATCTTTATAATTAATAGCAATAACACTTATATACTGCCCCATAGCACTTAGTGCACTCTCTGGGCGGTTCACAAGTTAATTAGCATTTTGCCCCCAACATGCTGGGTACTCATTTTCCTGAACTTGGAAGGATGGAAGCCCGAGTCAACCTTGAATCCCATCAGGATTGAATTTACAAAGCTATGGCTGTAGTAAAGCAGTTTAATCTCTGCACCACCAGGGCTCATTAACAAGTATCATTGTTAGTCACCATGCATTTTATTTATTTCACAATGTGTTTCCCCTCATTATGTGAAAAAACATTCCAAGGAGGCCAACGGAGTAATACAAATGAAGCGATAATTATGCTAATTGCCTAAGTGCAGCAAACAAAAGAAATAGAGAGGACAAATCTGTGTTTAAAATAATTTAATCAGAGAACAGAATTAGAAAGTTTGAAATGTCTGTGGGACTGATGCATGGCCCTTTAAGATTGTCATAAAAAGTGCCAAATGTTTTAGAGAGAACCATTCTTTATGGAGTCCATCTTCTGAAAAGGCTCTCTAACCAAAGGTGGTATATTTCTGAGTGTGGATGTCTGTGTTGGTGCAAATACATTTCTGTTTAGACAGTTACAAGAAACAAGCAAACCAAACTCTGAAATGAATTCATAGGTAGCAGATCTTAGCTTTCAATTTCATAGTTATTCCACAATCGTTGCAATGCTCAGTTTTGCTTCAGAGGGACTGCAGTTTATCTCCATGTTCCCAAAGAAACAGTGCCAAGACCCAAACCAGTTTTGAATCTTGCAGGTTCAGTTTTTGAGCCTGAGGCTTCATTTGCTATTGTTACGTAATTTGGGGGCACACTTGTTTGATGAGCTCAGTTATCACACAAGCAAAAACGTATTTTATATATATATTCAGTAGCTATGAAGCTCTCTATTTGAACAATACAAATCAAATGCATACTAAAATATTGTGATAATTATTCTTTGCATCCTTTCTACCACCCACCCACCCGGGTACCTGATGGTATAACACAAGTACGGAGAACTAAATCTATGTTAGTCTCCATTAGAATGGAGCCATTGAAATGAATGGCAATACTTAATTAGTAACTCAAGTCTCTGCGATTCAGTGGGTTTACTGCAGGTGTGATATTGGATTTAGCCCTATGACTTTGTATTGAGCATAATTCAACAGCATCAATATGACAAGGTCATAGAGCTAAATCCAATATTTCAGTTATTATATTTATAGAGGCAATAAGTATACTTGTGATTATAGATGTAATAATTTTGTAACCCATTGATTTAAGTGACAGTGAAACATTGATGCTGAAGAGAACTTAATTTGCAGGCAATTTGATTATGTCCATATATATATATTTAGACAGAGCAGTCCTATATCCAGTTTTGTCAGGGAAGGGATAAGATGCTGTTACACTGGTGAGGCCTACCTGTTCATAGTGTAAGAAATTTAAATGAGAAGGGAAGGGAGGAAACATGGCAGACCTTACCAATAGAGACAATTTTGGGTAATTAAAGGCTTCCTCCTTTTGTACTATGCCTCTCACAGTTTTCACACTACAGAATATGGGAGCTGTGGGACAGAAATAGGAGATACTTAGTTTCCAGAAATCACCCCCTTTTGATGACATCATTAGCTTTCCAGAGGTGTAATTATGGATTGTGGCTCTACAGGGGTTCTCAGCCTGCGACCCGTGGGCCAACTAATGTGGCCCCCCACTGCCTACGCCACACTGGGAAGTGCCATGTATAGTTCCTTTTTAATGTACAGGCCACCCCCATTGTGCAGGCAGGGCAAAATGCCCATCTGGCCCCCGAAGCTGTCTGAGGGAGCTTGGCCCAAGTCTCAGCTTGAAAAGGTTGAGAACCACTGTTCTAGAATCTAGACTATACATAAACAGTGTAGTTAGTCTTTCATGTAAATTGTTTAAAATTGGGGTGGATGGATGCATGCGATTCCATTTGTTCACTTATGAGACAAACTGTCTATAAATTGGTGGAGGATGTATTGGTGTAGATATGCTATGTATTCTGAATAAAATAAAATTATACTGGCTTAAATTGAATTGCTAATGCCAACCAAAGCAAACTTTGCTGAATCAACATTTAGGTTAAATCTCATTAATTAATTAGGTCTAACCTCATTGGGACTGTCAATTGGATTCAGGTCAGTGTGTTTCATCGTTTTCATTTAACCACATAACAGGAAAACACACTGTGGTTCTTTGTACATTTATTCAGAATTACAGTATGTCACACTAAGGCTCTCATTGAAGACTTGCTCTCTAGTGGCTTCGTACACATATATTTTCATTTTACAAAGGAGAAATTGAGTAAAGGTGATTTGTTTTAGCATCCTCTCAGAATAGCTCTGCGGTTGAAGTGGGAATTGTGCTCACAACTCTGTTATCCAAACTCTCTTCCTCTTCAAGTGGAAGCACCTTTGTATGAGATGCAAATCAAATTTAGATAATTACGTGACTCAGTAAATTGACCTTTTTCTCTGGCAATTATAGCAGCAGGTAGAGCCCTTGAAAATGTGTTTGGGAAGTAATGCTTCTGTGACAGAAAAAATATAATTGTGAATGACTTGGGTTGTAATGTTGATTATTTTGCATTTAATGGCCTCTTGTTTCCCCCTAGATTATCAAATCCAGAACTGCTCAGTATGTTATTAGGATACACTCCAGTGACACAAGCCCTGTTAGGAACCTTCTTGACATGGGGATTGACGGCTGCTGGGGCAGCCCTTGTGTTTGTCTTCTCCAGTGGGAAGGTGAGTCTTGTACTCCAGGTCATATTTCACAATGCCATGGGGAAACGGAGAATGTGGAATTAAAGGTCACCCTTGCTCGAAAGCCAGTTGTATCCAACTCTAGGGTTCAGTGCTTATCTCTGTTTACAGCCAAATAGGCACTGCTGTCTGTGTCTGCAGATGTATCCGTAGACATGTGGCAGGCATGGCTATACACCGGAGTGCACAGAATGCTGTTTACCTTCTCACCCAAGTAGTACCTATTTATCTACTTGCATTTTTCCCCTTTCAAACTGCTAGGTTGGCAGGAGCTGGGACAGAGACGGGAGCTTATTTCATCATGCAGTACTCAGGTCTCGAACTGCTGACCTGCTGACCTTTCAGTCATCAAGTTCAGCATCTTAACCACTTGAGCCACCACAGTCCATTGAGTAACTAGATCCCTTTTTATTTTACAGGTGAAACTCGGAAAATTGGAATATCGTGCAAATGTCCATTCATTTCACTTAAAAGGTGAAACAAATATATGAGATAGACTCACTACATGCAAAGCGAGAAATGTCATGCCTTAATTCGTTATAATTGTGATGATCATGGCATA
This sequence comes from Bradypodion pumilum, assembly GCA_035047305.1. NCBI lineage: Eukaryota > Metazoa > Chordata > Lepidosauria > Squamata > Chamaeleonidae > Bradypodion > Bradypodion pumilum. Next base: position 276,246,528 of record JAWDJD010000002.1, on the reverse strand, counting down.
CAGCGTACGTGAGATTATGTGATGATTATGGGGTACATGAGATTGAGGGTTTGGCGTTTTCATAAACTGTCAGCCATAAGCATCAATATTATAGCAAAGTAAGGCTTGAACTATCTCGCTTTGCATGCAATGAGTCTATCTCATATACATATTTGTTTTACCTTTTAAGTTGCATTACTGAATTGAATGAACATTTGCATGATATTCTAATTTCTCGAGTTTCACCTGTATGTTTTTAGTTTCTGGCTGCGGGGCTGGAGGTTGGGAAGTCAGTTCCCCATTATTCATCCCAGAAGAACGAGTCAGGGTGGCCTCCAAGAAGCTGCACCTTCACAAATTACTCCCCGCCCCCAACAAAAAATGGGGATGTTCTGAGTAGTCTTTAACTAGAAAACATGAAAAGGGCTGCCTTAACTCAGAATTGACTTGATGGCACATAATTATTAATATTACTAATGCAAATGTGAGTGCATAGTGAAATCATGACAAAGTCCCAGAGAAGAGAATAGATCCTATATTAAAATACTGCAATCTTTTAAATCGTGGTCAAGAATTGTCTAGCTTTCCAGATGACTTTTTGGCTATAACTTCCATCAAGCATCACAGATAGGGAAAATCTACTTTTTTTGGGAATAGCTCCCAGAATCCCTGACCAGCTTGGCTATTGGAGATGTCGATTGTAGTAGGATTCTGGGAGTTACAGGAAAAAAGTAACTTTACCCATCTGTGATCCCTCAGTATTTGCCATGCTGCCTACAGTCAATGGGAGTTACATTCTAACTAATTAACCGATAGCTAACATGATATGCTACTGCAAGAATGGGCTGGTTGCCTCCAGAAAGACTGATAAATGTTACTGTGGTTTAGCAGGTGAGATCCTTCATTGAATGAAGATCTTATTTTTATAAAGTTTCCATTTTTGTTCATAGTTTTATTCAAAAGCAATTGAACTGCTACTAGAGCAGATTTCTTTTGGTGCCTAAACAGCTTGCTTCTACTTTGGAATTGGGATAAAATATATTGCCATTTCCCTCTGGGCAGTGACAAATATGTTCCCATAGAGGCAAATCCTTGAGAATCTTTCACAAAAGCAGGCAAGATACTCCAAAAGTTGAAAACCAGTGTCACTATGTTTCTAATATTTTTAATTGTAAATTTGATTAGTACAACATATTTGCAATATGATTTTAAAAGAGGTCCCTTTTCTTTTTGCCTTCTTGTCAATAGGTGTTCTCATGTTCAGGTTGCTATGTGAATTGGGTAGAAATAATCCTTAAATAATGAATGCATGGGCAGGTCACATTATTAGTCTGTTCTTACTTGGAAGAAAATAAAGCTTAATTCAAGAGATTCTCACTGAAGCCATTTGGATTAATAAAAGCATTAGTGTTTTTAATTAAACTAGTTCTGATTAAATAAAGAATTGATACATTTACTTATTTACATACATATTGATATCCTGCAAGCTACCACAAAGATGTTTATAGCATGTTCATGAATACTAATAATATTTAAAGCAATAACAGTGATTAAACAGCAATTTCATAAAGGCATTCTAACTGTTATTACAAAAATGAAGAAGCAGCACCAGTTAAAAATAGAATCCAGTATAGCACATATATTTTAATGTAATCTCTAAGGCTGGTAACTCAGATATGTCCACTGCACTTTGTAGGATTTATACATTAGTAGGCATGGTTGGATTTATATTGCTGAGCAAATTATTGGATGTATAGTTGATTCTAATGAATCTCTCTCTCAAAAGACCACTAGATGACTATGAGCCACACCAACCCTGGTGGGATTGGCAAGTCCTTCTGTTTCCATTCCTTGTTCTATTAAAGACCAACAAGTCAGATTGTACCATAACAGGATTTATTGAAACAGGAATAGAAACAACAGTTAAACAACTACTTAAAGCAGAGGTGGGCAACCTATGGCCCACGGTGACAAATTATCTGGCTGCCACCGCCGCCGGAAGCGGATGCAGATGCATTTATGACAGTTGCGGACGCATTTTATGGCACTGTTTACAGCAAGGGGGACCACCAGTCCGGCTGGCTCAACTGTCTGTGGGAGCATGACCCAGCCCGCGGCTTTAAAAGGTTGAGAACCCCTGACTTAAAGGATCTGGGCTAGTTCTCTTCGTTGCCCTGTTGCCTCCTTGAGAGTCTACTGTCCAGACTTTCTCCTTCTCAGTTATCTTCACCAAGAAAGAGTTGAATTTCTTCTTCTTTAACTAGTGTGTTCCGCAGCCCTGAATCAGGGAGCCTGTAGCAAGGATGGGTGATACGCTGTCCACATTAAAGACAATGGAGGCTAGGATGATGATGTTCCTCCTGCCTGGCTTGTTTCTGGTGTTCCCTTGCTGTTTGTTGTGACCTCTTGCCAGCAACTCTGCTGGGTTACTGCTTTTTCTTAAGGGTTGCCTCCCCACAACTTTCACCTCCTCTGCTTACATTCTCTTCTCACCCCAATAAAAAAAGGTGAAGACGCAGACAAGGGTTGAGATGCTGATATCCTGCTTGTCCTCAAGGAACTCAAAATTGCACCAAGACCCACGTCTGGGATTCTTGTAAATACACTCTTGGTTCACCAGAAGCTCTGGTTCCTTTGGAAATTCTTCTTAAGCTTGATAACCCTCTATGAGTGTTTCCAGGGCATCCTCCCAAGACTCCTCATCTTTGTTGTCCTCCTTATAGAATTGTCTATCACCACATCAGGCTGGTCTTCCACCACTTGGGTACCATCATCTGACTCCTCTCTCCCTTTGCCTGATTCTCCTCTTCTTTACTAGGGTCTTACTTATAATCTCCTGTATCTATGGTCCCTCTTTCCTCTCAAGGGTTCAGTCTCTTGAGGATGAGGTGTCCTGTTTCTCTTGCTAGAGTTTCTGTTTTGAGTCTCTTCCTGCCTTTTAAGTGCTATCAATGGGAGCTCTTTAGGTGCACCCTCAGACTGTTCTCCCCAGCCCAAATCTATCAGGGAGCTCCCGGTCTGTTTTTATGCAGGCCCTGGAGGGAGGCAAGAGAGCCTACCAACAGGAGCACCCACATCACACTCCTCACAAACTAGCTTTAGCTTATTCATTTGATGATATACTATTTATTAAGAGACCAGGAAATATTAAAGTCTTTGGTAGGTAAAGGTAAAGGTCACCCTTGCTCGAAAGCCAGTCGTATCCAACTCTAGGGTTCGTGCTCATTTCTGTTTAAAGCCAAAGAACCGGTGCTGTCTGTGTTTGCAGACGTTTCCATGGACATGTGGCAGGCATGACTAGACTGTAGTGCACGGAACACTGTTAATCTTCCCACCGAAGTGGTACCTGTTTATCTACTTGCAAATTCTTGCTTTCGAACTGCTAGGTTGGCAGGAGCTGGGACAGAAACGGGAGCTCACTGTCATGCAGTACTCGGGTCTTGAACTGCTGACCTTCCAATCATCAAGTTCAGTGTCTTAACCACTAAGCAGCTTGTAATTTGTGTATGGTTGCTGGCACACCAACATTTGTAACCATACACTTCTGTCCCTTTCATATAAACCTTTCTGCAATATCCAGTGTTGGTTTGCATGTGTGGCTAAACCAGTAATGATCTGACACCCTGAATTAAGCTACCTTGTGTCCCTTCAGGTTTAGAGATTTTCAAGTAGAATTGGTTATTACTTTCTCTTGTCAGTAATGTGCAACAAAACCAAGGGATACATCTACACATGGGAAGATGGTAAGAGACCAGATCACATATGGATCAAGTAAGCTGCTAACCTGTATAGGGTTAATTAATATTAAGTATTAATATACTTAGGAGTAATAAATATATGGTTAATATTAATTCAAATAAAGTGAGGTGCTGGCATGCATTGACACCAAAGAAAACTTGAATATATCCCCAGTTATTTAGAAGTAGAGTTTGAAACAGTCATAAAAAATACAGACTGACAATAAAATCCAATTATTGGAATTGCAATTTTGCATTTATTCTTTAAAAAGGCCTTTAGTTATCCTTATCAGATTTAAATGTTTTGCTTCAAGCACTGATACCCGAACCAGGGTTTGTATGCTTAATTCTACCCTTTTGCACCTTGAAAAATTGAGGAGAGGTAACTCCTTAATCTTTTGTCATTTGGATATGCGTATGAATTAGGAACTGTAGTTCTCTGGATGAATGTTGAAAGCCCTGGTCACTCACGGACTTGCATGTCACAATAAATATATGTTTCCCATCTCTAAAATGAGAATACGGCAAGTAACCCCGAAAAAATGTTACACATCAGAACAAAACAGGCTAAAGTACATTAGAACAGCAAGTAAGGTGGGTGAGTATGCTTCTGTATTTAGAAATACAGTAGATGCAAGATAAGAACAACTCAATGGTACAGTAGAATCTAACTATTTGAATTGTGTCTAGACTTCTAACTATTAAATTAATGCTCTAGTTAACATGGTAAACAGTCATATCTTGCCTAATTACAATTTAATCTTTAATTTACAGAGGCAGATCCTGGATGGCAGCCTGGGCTTTGCTGCAGGGGTAAGGATAGCACACCTTATTTCTCTTAATTTGATCTGTATGTTGTCCTGATCTTTTCTCTTCAGTTGCTACTGGTGCTTTGTCTAATTACCTTGTTGTGTAGATATTTTTGCATTAGTACATGAGATTTCAGTATACCTGTGTGAGATATCAGAAGTACTTGGGCAACTTTTGCCATGTCCTGTCTTGCTCTAGTTTCTTTTGGGAAGGGGAGAGATGAGTGTCAGGACAATTTGAAACCAATGCAGTTTTCTCTAGTTCCAGGGGAAATACTACTAATATCCTGGCTTTGGTTTACAAAGCCGATGCTGTTTTGTCATCTCCCCCACCCACTCACCCACTCATGCTAGATGGCTCTGGTATATGTTTTTCTTCTGAAACAAATAAAGAGGAGAATATGGATGCTTCACCTGTAAAGAATAATACAGATGTTAATAAAGGAAGGGAAAAAAGAAACATTTTGGAGGGGGAAAACGAAAATATAAGCAATATTTGCATTTCAAACCTAAATGTACTCAACTTATTTAACAATCTAGATCAGTGCCCTGTTGAGCTTCTTTTGCATAGAAAGTGTTGCCAATGCAGAAAAGGCAGGATCACTCTTTTGCAGGGTGGAAGCTGGGTTTCGTCTGCACAGCAGAAGTGCTTATGCACGTGATATCGTTCTACACCATACTACTTAAACCAAAAATACTTAAAATGTTCCTCTTCAAGGATGTCTTTAAGAATGTCATACCTGTGGCTATATGCTAGTTGGTCAGTTTTAAGCATTCTTGCCCTCAGACACTGTCAGATATTTATTTTGTCATTTATTTAGGAATAAATAAATAAATAAATATTTATATTTCTGCTGTTGTTTATTTGTATATAACACTGCCCAGAGTGGGAAATATCCCAGATGGGTGGTATAAAAATGTAATAAACAAACAAATACTGCTATTGGTGCTTTCTATCCAGTGGAAGCTCATTTAGATACTGCCATGCAGTCTGCTTTGTGTCAACAGTAGCATACAACCTTTTGGGACTGCCAGGAGATCAACCATATGTATACCTAAGCCCCCATTCCAGTGTTTCTGTTCAGAATGGCTGAGGTTGAGGATGGAGGAGGCTACTTTAATGACTTTATTTCCATTTTTGTTTGTAGAAGCAAGCAACATTCCCTTTCACCTTGGCTACCATGGATGTCTCACCTTATATGTTCTTGACCTACAGCTTTCATCAGCTCTAGCAAGCTTAGCCTGTGTTGGTGGAGAGTGTGGGAGTTGTAGTCATAAATAATCTGGGAGAGCCTCATTTGCCAACCTCTACTGCAGAGCTTGGTCACCAATTAATAGGTCGGCAAAATCCACTTCTATGCTACCATATATACTTGAGTATAAACCGAGTTTTTAGCCCCAAAAATGAGCCCCCCAAAGGGGACATGGCTTATACTCGGGTCAACGACCACGAGGGTCCCAAGACTGAGGCAGTTTGAGATGTACCAACAATTTAATTAATTTTACCATATTTTCATGTATTTTGATTATTGAAACTCACTAGCGGCTACTGCATTTCCCACCCTCGACTTATACTTGGGTCAATCTATTTTCCTGGGTTTTCAGGTCAAAATTGGGTACCTTGGCTTAAATTTGGGTCAGCTTATACTCGAGTATATACGGTACTTATTGGGGAATATTACTTTTTGTGTTTATTTATTTCTGTTCCTACCTTCCTGTGATTTATATTCTTAAAATAGGATGGTCAGCCTTTTCTTTTTCTTGCCAAGGGATGCATTTTCTTGGTGCACATTGTTGGGGTCTCAAGCAAACAGTGGGCAGAGCTACAGCTAGAAATGGGTGTTGAAGCCCTTCTTAGTCCCTGTGTCTTTCTTTTTTTGCTCTCTCTACCACTCCTTTTTTCTCTTTTTCTGGTACCTCCTTTTCTCCCTCCCTTCTTCCATATCACTTATTAACCTCACTATTCTATCCACAATGAAAATGGGATGACACCCCAGGAAACCTTCCAGAAAAGAGAAACAGTTAGAAGTGTGTTATAGGTGGTCTCAACTGAACATGTTTCTTGGCGCAGTCACAGTTGGTTTCTGGACCGCATCTTTTCTTCTTTATCTTTCTTCTTGAAACCGATGCTGCCCTGGGACAGCTTTTCAAGTTCTCATTCAAGCCTTGGCAGGCTGCAGTTGTAGAAATGAGCCATCATAGCAGAAAATACACATGTATATCAATTATATCGGACAAGTGCCTATTGCTCCTTGGCCTGCAGTTTGTTATATATTGGCCAAATCACACCCAGTTAATTTTGAAATCTGGGTTACTTTGTGGGAACTTATAGATGAAGCTAGACTTGAATTTTTGAATACCAAAACACAGCACTTTGTCACAGGAAAAACAGCCTTGTAACTAGCAAATTTATTGCACTGTAAGCTGTTGAAGCTCCCATTCATCAGACTGTGACACACCATTAAGCACAGTGGGATGCTGTCTCAGGTGGCAGATTCAAGGTCTCCTGAAAGGGAAGCTGCTTGTTAGGTATTTAGTTCATTGTTGTATTTTTATTGCTAAGGAGGAGGAGATCCGTTTTTGCAAATGAACTAAAATACTTTGTATTAGCTGCTGTGTGACCTCACTTGAAGTAGGAGTGAACCGCTGTCGGGATGTCCTCAGGTGGGAAAATGACTTGAGATAGCTTTGTAGATTCCTCAGACTTTTTACAGGACAGCATAAGTTTGCTTTAAGAGAAGTGTTAATGAAAGGCAAGAAGATTTGAGGTTGATTCAAAACTATCTGTCAATGGGAGTGTCGTGCTGCTGCAAGGAAGAATATCTCTGTTGTAGTAATCACTTGATAACAGGGCAAGCAACCAGTAAGGGTAAAGGCAAGGGTTGCCCTTGCTCGAAAGCCAGTCGTATCCAACTCTAGAGTTTGGTGCTCTTCTCTGTTTATAGCCAAAGAGTGACGCTGTTTGCATCTGCAGATATATCCGTAGACATGTGGCAGGGATGATTAGACATGGAGTGTATGGAACGCTGTTTACCTTCCCACCGATGTGGTAACTATTTATCTACTTGCAATTTCTGTTATGTAATTTTGTCTATGTATGGTGACTTTTTGAACATGCTATATTTTATAGATAACCTACCACAAGAGAGAATTTTTTCAGTGTTGATTGTGTTTCACGGTTATGGCAGGAACTTGTCTTAACCCACTTGCTTTGTAAACTCGGTTTTTTGGGGTGTGTATGTAATGTAGCTCAATGATATCTGGATGGCCATGAGTTTCCCAGCCTTACCTTGTGGTGCAAAGAATAACACAACTTCTTCCTGTGCTGCGTTTTGGGGTCGCCCGACTAAGAAGGAAGAAATCAGACGCATTCAAAGATTGAGCGCAACGCCTGATTTGGTTTATTTTTCAGTCCCATTAAATAGACAAAAAAGCCCTGTTGCCAAGCAGAAATGGCTAACTTGTTTTTCACCCTACTAACAGAGTTGTATTCTTGACTCAACAGATTAACATTCCATTTTCTACCAGGAAGAAATCTCTAACCAGAAAGAGTTAAGTATTAGAATACACAAGAAAATAATTAGGTATTAGGTTGACCTGAGCCACGGGTGACTTTTCGGTCAATTTAGGAGGTAAAAGGTTACTTAGATTAATCAGTTTAAGGATTCTGCCCTCTTGCTTGGTTGAGTCTGAGGGTGTGTCTTCAAAACTCGCTCCAGCTTGGAACCCTTAATATTAAATAATGTGTTTAATATATGAATCTACTCAGGTCAATCTAATGCATTCCTACACTTCCTGCACTACGGTTGCACTTTAGGGACAGGAGAGGCAATATTTTTGTGGCAGAAAGATTGATTTTCTTCTCTTCATCCTATTCTGTGGGGTAGACTATATATATAGCTGTGACACTCTGTTTTGCCCGACATTCCAGCACAGCAATGTGGGATGTGCTGGGCTTAACACCATGGCCCTCCAGATGCTGCTGGTTCTGCCATCCTTTATGTTTGGTCATGCTGTCTAAGCCAGACAGGGGTTGTAATCCAAAACATCTGGACAGTCACATATTCTCCAGCATGGATTACAGTGAGGAGGACAGCTTGGCCTTTTCCATACCAGTGCTGCCCTTTACGGACAGGGAAGGTAATATTTGTGTGGGAATTCAGGTTCTCTTTTCCCTGAGAAGTTCTTTTACGTCCAGCAGTGATGTGGGACTGCACATATCTCAAACCACAGCGGCAGACTTTGAATTAGGCTTTACATTTGGATCCTATCATGGAATGTACACATTAGGAGGCTATTTGTCCCCCCCCCCCAATTTTGTTTGAATCCATTTTAATAAAGCTGTTATCCAGTGGTGAGTACTTTGTTTAAAAATATAAACATAAAGTAGCCACACTGAGTATATTTGTTTTTTTAGGCCAGTTGAAGAGCAATCTTAAGGTAGTGTCAACTTCACAGAGTACAGGTGTATTGAAACCACTTACCTTCTTTGAATTGTTTCAGTGAATTACCATTCCTTAACTTTACCATTTTTGTAAAGTTAAGATATTCAATTCCAATAAATCCAAAATTTCCAAATATCAGGCAGGGAATCCTTTAGGTATTGCTCCAAGGGCTCGGATTGATTCCTTTGGACTTTTAAACCTAGTAATATAAGCTGCTGCATACATTAGATGATTTGTTGGAGCTGATGTTTCTGTTGGAATAAATTGGACAGCTGCATTCAATTTCTTCAATATTTTAACCAAATTTTCCTTACTAACTTGGTTCAGTTTTGGCAGTTGAATTCTTTCTACCATTTTCATTTGAACCTTAATCTCAGTTGATTTATCACTAACCATTGGTTCTTCTAATTTTTTCTAGTTTTTGCTTCTTGTTTTTAGTAGCCCTATTGGTCTCCTTTTTTTCTTCCACTACTTGATGCTCCGTTTGTGTATTTGCTGCCTCATAAATTATGCTTATGCTTTGATCTTGTACCGTTCTGCTTACAATCTCTTATAATTCGAGATCAGTGAAGAATTTATGTTTCAGAATAATGCATTTCTGGTCTATGAATCTTTGCTCACTAATTTTGAAGCCTGTTTGTTTCCTTTCCAAATTTGGTACATACGCTTTTGAAATCCACGTTTTGATGGCTCAGACTGGTAATAGGCTTCTATAATCGAATAGCTTTCTTTCCTTGTCCAGATTTTTTTTTTATTTTCTTCTAGTTGCTCATCAGCTTCATGTCCTGGTTGCCTAGCAAAAGGAACTGAGCCTTTTAGCACATTTTCGATGGGTGCCCAGGGGCCATAACATTGTTAATCTGGGTGATGATCGAGCTGGCATGGAATTATAGTTATGTGTTCTCACCATATTAAGTGGTTTGTGGAACAGATTTAGTCTGATTCTTCAGCTAAGACCTGTCTGATATTGTTGCACCTCTTCAGCATAGCTTTTAGCATCATTAGAACACGCAAGCCCTTCACCCTGTTCCTTTTGGAGGGGTTGTTGTTAATATATCATGCCACAGGACCATGATGTTTCAGACTCAATAGGTTGATATGTCACCTCTTGCTCTGTCTCCCTAACCATCCCAGCGAAACATTTTTGCATTTGGATAACTGTTAGATGTTAGAGAGAGAGATAGATAGATATGGAGTGTGGTAGAGGAAGTAGCACAGAGTTGTAGATCTCTTGCTGCTATGCTTCTAAGTATTATTCCACTGTCATGCTGAAAAGATGGTTAGAACTGACAAGAAGTGATGTAATTCCATGCTGTGTGTTTGGGAGGAACGTAAAATGATTGAAGAAAATAATAAAAGTGCTAATTTGCTTTTATGGACAGTCATTCTTTCTGAAGGAATACTGCAAACTCCAGCAGTTAAGCATTCGTGTGTGAAATGAATTTTTATAGTCTGTTTTGCTGATTATTCTGCTGAGTTTTGACTAGGATTAAGAGTGTGGGTACATGATACTTCTTATGTGCAGACCTGTATGACAGGGATTGGTTTTCAAATTCAGGAATCAAGAAACAGTAATTTTACTCATTTCAACAAACACCTAAAGTAGTGTGGCTTGTAAGTATGTTAAATAATAATAACAATCTTTTTGACACTTCTATTTTCTTTATTTGCTGATCGCCATGATGATCACCAATATTTGGAATTGGATACCGTGCAAGAAGCAGCAGCAATGATGTTGATTCCATTGCAGAGAAACGCCTGGTAATTAATTGTTCAGCCAAAACCATGTTCAAATATTAATTATTAGATTATTAGTTCTTGAACTGACATTTCAGTAAACTTGGAATCTGCATTTTAGCATTTTTAGATAAATGTTTGAATTTAAATTAACAAGTTTGAAACATTGTGACATTTGAAGTATTTTTTACTTAGTGCGATGGCATGTGTATGTGTTTGTGTGTGTTTGTGTTCAACGTATTGTTGAGCCCAGTGCACAAGGATGGGACATGAGCAGTCTTAGGGAAACACTCACTTCTTTTTGTTGTTGTTCAGTCGCACAGTCGATTCCGACCCTTTGCGACCCCCATGGACCATTTTACTCCAGGCACCTGTGTCCTCCACCATTCTCCTCAGCCCACCAAGCTCTGTGCCCATTGTGTCCACAATACCACCTATCCATCTCATCCTTGGTCGCCCCCTTCTTCTCTTGCCCTCCACCTTTCCCAGCATTAAGGCCTTCTGAAGTGAGTCCTCCCTTCTCATTTGATGTCCAAAGAATGATTTTTTGTTTTCAAGGTGATGTCTCTGTTTTTCACTATATTCCCCAGGTTTCTCATAGCTTGTCTCCCCATAATCAGTCGTCTTTTTATTTCATGGCTACAGTCGCTATCTGCAGTGATCTTAGATCCCAGGAAAGTAAAATCTGTCACTGCTTTACTTCTTCCCCATCTATTTTCCAGGGACTGATGGGACCTGTTGCCATTATCTTGGTTTTCTTGATATTAAGTCTCAAGCCAGCTTTTGCACTCTCCTCCTTCAATCCAATCAAGAGGTTCTTTAGGTCTTCCTCACTTTCTGCCATTAGGGTGGTATCATCTGCATATCTCAAATTGTTGATGTTTCTCCCATCAATTTTGATCCCATATTGTGATTCCTCCATCCCTGCATTGCGCATTATGTGCTCTGTGTATAAGTTGAATAAGCAGGGTGATAAAATGCAGCCTTGTCTTACTCCTTTTCCTATTCCAAACCACTCTGTCATTCCATGTTCTGTCCTAACTGTTGCTTCTTGGTTCGTGTACAGATTTCTCATGAGACATATGAGGTGTTTTGGTATTCCCATCTCTTTAATTACTTGCCACATCTTGTTGTGGTCCACACAGTCAAAAGCCTTGGTGTAGTCAATAAAACAAAAGTAGACTTGTTTCTGGTATTCTTTTGTTTTCTCCATGATCCAACGTATGTTGGCAATGTGGTCTCTAGTCCCCCTGCCTCTTCTGAACCTGGCCTGCACCTCTGGTAGTTCTCTCTCCACATGTTGTTGAAGTCTATCCTGTATTATCTTGAGCATCACCTTGTTGGCATGTGGGATGAGCGTAATTGTTCGGTAATTTGAGTATTATTTGGCATTGCCTTTTTTTGGGATTGGAATGTACACTGATCTTTTCCAATCCTGTGGCCACTGTTTTGTTTTCCAAATTTGCTGGCATATGAATGCAGTAGTTTGATTCAATCATCTTTTAGGGCTTTGAAAGATTCAACTGGGATACCATCATTTCCACTAGCTTTATTGTTCGCAGTGCTTTTCAGGGCCTTTCTGACTTCACTTTCCAGAATGTCTGGTTCAAGTTCAAATTTCTCATTATTGTTGTTATCAGGAGTGTTGAGGTCCTTTTTGTAGAGTTCCTCTGTGTACTCTTGCCATCTTTTTTTGATCTCTTCTGCTTCAGCTAACTCCTTTCCATCTTTGTCCCTTATCATGGTCATTTTTGCTTTAAATGTTCCCTTGATTTCCCCATATTTTTTTTTGAAAAGATCTCTAGTCCTGCCTCCTTTGTTGTTTTCCTCCATTTCTTTGCACTGTTCGTTCAGGTAGTTTTCCTTATCTTTCCTTGCTTTTCTTTGAAATTCTGTATTCAGGTGGTTGTATTTTTTCCTTTCTCCTTGGACTTTTGCATTCCTTCTTTCCGCTGCTATTTTAAGAGCCTCATCAGACAACCACTTTGCTTTCTTACGCTTCTTTTCTTTTGGTATGGTTTCTCTTGCTGCCTCCTGCATGATGTCCCGCGTCTCTGTCCATAATTCTTCTGGTACTCCGTCTATCAGGTACAAGACATTAAATTTGTTCATGACCTCCACCGTGTATTCTTTAGGGATGTTGTGTAGGGCATATCTGTCTGGTCTAATTGTTTTCCCCATTTTCTTTAGTCTAAGCCTGAATTTTGCGATCAGTAGGTTGTGATCTGAGCCACAGTCTGCTCCAGGTCTTGTTTTTGCTGACTGAATGGAGGTTCTCCATCTTTGACTGCAGAGTATGTAATCAATCGGATTTCGATGCTGGCCATCTGGTGATGTCCATGTGTAAAGCCGCCTCTTGTGTTGCTGGAAGAGTGTGTTTGCTATGACTAGTGCATTCTCTTGGCAGAACTCTATCAATCTTTGCCCTGCTTCATTCTGTGTTCCAAGACCGAACTTGCCTGTTATTCCATTTACCTTTTGATTTCCTACTTTGGCATTCTACTAAGAATCTACTCCTAAGATAATGTGAACATCATTTCTTGGTGTCTGTTCTATGAGGTGTTACAGGTCCTCATAGAACTGGTCAACTGTGGCTTCATCTGCACTAGTGGTTGGTGCATAGACTTGGATTACAGTGATATTGAAAGGTTTGCCTGACATTATTCTATCATTTTTGATGTTGTATCCCATTACTGCTTTCCTCACTCTTTTGTTGACAATTATGGCTACTCCGTTTTTTCTGAGGTTTTCTTGCCCACAGTAGTAGATCTGGTTTCCAGAGCTGAATTCATCCATCCCTGTCCATTTTAACTCACTGCTGCGCAGGATGTCAATGCTTATTCTTTCCATCTCATTTTTAACCACTTCCAATTTTCCTTGATTCACTCACTTCTACAAAAGATCAAAATTTCTTGAAGGAAGCAACCTCTAAAAGGAAGAGGACATTGCGGTGTTCTCATGTTCTTGACAACTTTCAAAGCGTATTTTGTCTGAGATACAGTACATCTATGGCCTATCTTTCTTAGCACCTAGTGATCATTTTAGCTTATTGCCAACACATTCCTTTGAGAAAATTGTAATATGCAATAATGACCTGTAAAGAAAGCTGTGCATATCATGCCCATATTCATAGGCTCACCTTGCCATTCTTCTGAGTAAGACAGAGTGTCGCCTTCTAAGAATTTAACGCTTTAGTGCATGGGTCCCCAAACTTTTTAAGCCGGGCCTCGCAGCAGCAGCGAGGTCTCTTCTGCCGCCTAGCCTCCCTTGCCTCAGGCCGGCCGTTTGGAGATGGCCGGGGTGTTTTTGCGGCGGTGGCAGCAGAGGTGGTCCCGGGCGATGGCGGTGGCCACGTGGCTTCTCCCCCCACGTCAGGTGCTTGGAGAGTAGCCGGAGGTGGTCCTGGGTGGTGGCTGAACGGCTTCTCCCCTCCCCTCCAGTGCTTAGAGAGCAGCCAGAGGTGGTCCCAGGCTTCTGCTAGGCCTTTTTTCCTTGGATGCCTTCCCCTTCTGGGGTGGGGCCTTTGAGGTGGGGCTCTTACCCTGGATGGTTTCTTCCAGGCCTCCCCCCCATGCCTCCTCCCTTTTCCAGGCCTTTTTTTCCTTGGATGCCTCCTCCCTCTAGGGTGGGGGTGGGGCCTTTGAGGTGGGTCAAGAAGCAGCAGTTAGGACAAGATTTGGAACAACTAATAATAAGTTCATTTCATAGATTACTCTGGTTTGAAAGGATTTTTAGCAGATGTCCGAATCAGGCTCCTTTCATGTCCCCAAGTGCAGCACTTGGGTATCAAAACCCGACATTCCAGTCTCCAGCTCAGTGCCTTAACCACTAAGCCACAGGGGGAGCACACTCTGATTGATTTAGAATAGGAAAAAGGAATATGCCAAGGCTGTAGATTGTCACCCTGCTTATTTAACTTATATGCAGAGTACATCATGCATAATGCAGGGCTGGATGAAACACAAGCCAGAATTAAGATCGGTGGGAGAAATATCAACAACCTAACAGCAGAAATTGAAGAAGATCTAAAGAGCCTCTTGATGAGAGTAAAAGAGGAGAGTGAAAAGTTGGCCTGTAACCTAACATAAAAAAACCCCAAGATCATGGCATCCGGCCCCATCACTCCCTGGCTAATAGAATAGCCAGGCATAGCTGCCTAGCAAGACCATCAAGAACAGCATGGAGTTTTTAACATCACAACAGCAACACAATTTGAAGAAACTTTAATCACTAGGCAATATTTTTAATGAACTTTGATTTGGCTACAATTGGCACACCTATCATATAAACCAAACTACACCCCTAACTCCCTGATGGAAGTCCCCTGGAATTTTGCTGCATTCGGCCTACAGGCTGTAGGTTGCTGACCCCTGGCCTATGGCTAATAGACGTTTCGAGGGAAGAAATGGAAGCAGTGACAGACTTTACTTTCTTGGGATTTAAGATCGCTGCAGACTGTTACTGTAGATATGAAATAAAAAGACGCTTACCCCTTGGGAGGCAAGCTATGGCAAACCTAGGCAGCATAATAAAAAGTAGAGACATCACCCTGTCACCAAAAGTCTGCATACTGTGAGAACTGGACCATAAGGAAGGCTGAGCACAGAAGAATAAATGCCTTTGAACTGTAGTACTAGAGAAGACTCTTGAGAGTCCCCTGGACTGCAAGGAGATCAAATCAGTCAATCCTAAAGGAAGTCAGCCCTGACTGCTCCTTGGGAGGACAAATATTGCAGTTGAAATTCAAGTACATTGGCCACCAAATGAGAAGAGAGGACTCACTGGAGAAGATCCTGATGCTGGGAAAGATAAAAGGCAAAAGGAGAAGGAGGCGGCAGAGGATAAGATGGCTTGATGGCTTCGTTAACACTGTGGGCGTAGATCTGTGTGGGCTATGGATGATGGCGGATGACGGAAGAGCCCGGCGTGTTGTGGTCCCTGGGATCACAAAGGGTCCGACTCGACTGAGCGACTGAATAACAAAGACATTCAGAAATGAATGAATGCACAGTTGTAATTATATTACAATGGAAGGGGATATTTTGTCATGTGCCACTACTGTCTGATGCTAATCTCTTTATGATTCTGACATACTTTGAGCTGCCTTGAGGCCCACTGCTGGGAGAAAGGAGCATAGAAGGGCAATAGATAAATAAGGTAAAGGTAAAGGTTTCCCTTGCCTGAAAGCCAGTCCTATCCGACTCTAGGGTTCAGTGCTCATCTCTGTTTCAAAGCTGAAGAGCCAGCGTTGTCTGCTACTGCAGACGTTTATGTGGTCATGTGGCAGGCATGACTAGACACCGGGGCGCATGGAATGCTGTTACCTTCCCACCAAAGTGGTTCCTATTTATCTACTTGCAATTTCTTGCTTTCGAACTGCTTGGTTAGCAGGAGCTAGGACAAAGACGGGAGCTCATTCCGTCCTGCAGTACTCGGGAATCGAACTGGTGCCCTTCTGCCTCCCAGTCAGCGTCGTAGCCACTTGAGCCACTGCAGTTCCTTAGATAAATAATGACATATATTGACAATGAAAATCGTGGAATTTTAGAAACACAAAAACAGGCTAGTTCTTTGCTGTGGTTTGTACCGGTATAGAATTTATATAGCACTCTGCTTCCCCTGCTATCTCTTTTTCTTTCACATTTTAATTACTTTCCCCTTCATTTCTGTCCTGGCATTAGTCCTTGAGAGCTGATGACTTAATATCTTGGAAGTTTTAGATAGTTACAGCCCCCAGAGAAGCACATTAGTACAATGAAGTGTGTTGGAAATCTGTGCTTAACTCTCCTTCTGATGTACATTATCGCTCATTAATTCTGTGAAATCCTCTGTGTGTTCTTTCCTGTCTGTGAGAGTGATAAATGTTTGTCTTTCTAAATCTGTGGAAAATAAAGATCCACTTGGTTCCTCCCCCCTCCAAGTCTTTTCAAAGCCAGGATGAAATATTTTGCATGTATACGTACACTAGCCTGCATTTTAGGGAAACACAGAATTCTATGAAGTCAGAACTCTTAAATAATCTTCAAAGCAGTGTTATGTTTAGTGTGTTGTGTTTTTCCCATGTCTCCAATGCATACTGCAAATTGTCCTCTTTGTTAGCAACACTGATTACATCTACATCTCAACAGAGCTTGCTTCCCTTTCCTTGTGTATAGGAACCTGTTCTTATTACCAGCTAAATGGCTAATTAAATGATTGGCCCACAGAAAATAGTGAATTATCTTCAGACTTGTGCTTCTCAACCCCCAAATGTTTTGGACCTGGAGTCCAAGAAGCCCTTATTGTTGGCTATGTTTCATGGAGTTGGCTATAACAGGGATGGCCAACCTTGGCACTCCAGATGTTCTTGAACTTCAATTCCCAGAAGCCCTGATCAGCAGGCGTACGTACCTGGGCTTCTGGGAATTGAAGTCCAAGAAAACCTGGAGTGTTAAGGTTGGCCATCACTGGCCTATAACTTGGTTTATTTAGCCTGTTCTCTTGGACACCCTCTTTTTAAAGAGAAGAGTGATGTTGGGAGCACTAGGAGATTGTACACAGGGGCAGGAGAGTGGCAGGCCATGTATGTCTTTCATCCCATCTGTATTGGATGTTTTCTTAAAATCATCCCCAGCTGATCTCCACCTTTGATCTCTTCGAGCGAGTTGAGTTGCAATTGCGAAAACACTAGTTTTGGTAAACAAAAGGCACCAGTGCAAAAAGGTTAAGGATTCCTTTCCCATCCAGTTTACTTTTCTGCTCCTCCAACAGCAGTACTACTTGTTTCTTCCAAAAAAAAGGTGGGGGGCAGAATATGATGAGCCTTTGATCTGCAGCCCTGGTGACAGCAGAAGTCCTGTTTGGTTTAAGATCTTGTCATAAACCTTGCTCTTGTCTAGAAGATAAAAAAAAATGTTCTTGATACAGAGGAGATGTGATTGCAGTTATAAAGCATACAGAGATCTTGACATTTTTTCTTTTGTTCTTCCAGTAAATTTTAGAGTAGGTTAAGATGACAAATGACATCTTTCCCAAGGTTTCTAAAATGCATTGTGGCTGATAAACGCAATGTGTATGACGGACAAGGAACCACTTATTAATGTTCTCTCTCTCCAATATATCTCAAGAACATTGTGTTTTTTGCCTCATCTATACCTATAAAATGGTGCATTAACCGTTGGAATGTGACAAAGGATGTTGCACCAGGCCCCACTAGCCCGTAATGGGCCTCTGTTCACTCGCCTGAACCCGGTTCGCAGGTAACTGTCGGGTTGAAATTTTCGACCCGGGGGCAGGAGCCCCCCAGTTGAAAACAAAAAAAGGGAACTTCAATTTCCAACGTTCCTTGCGCAAAAGGAACGTTCGGAAACATGCCGTGGCCAATCAAAAAAAAGCCGCAGGGGAAAAACCGCTGCAAACACGCGCAGCCAAAACTACAAGCCCCAGCATCCGGTGTGCCATTAGCGCGCAGAACGCTGAGGCAGCCGGCACGCGAAAAATAAAAGTAAACAAAAAAGGCCCGCCACCGCTGCCCTTCTTCCCCACGGGCCAGCCAGCATGGCCCATGGGGAAAAAAAGAACCCCCCCACCGCCGCTGCCCTTCCGTTCGATGGGCCAGCCGGCGCACGAAAAATAAAAGTAAAAAAAAGCCACCGCTGCCCTTCTTCCCCACAGGCCAGCCGGCATGGCCCATGGGGAAAAAAAGAAACCCCTCCGCCGCCGCTGCCCTTCCGTTTGATGGGCCAGCCGGCGTGCGAAAAAAAAAGTAAAAAAAAAACAACAGCCACCACTGCCCTTCCTCCCCACGGGCCAGCCTGCATGGCCCACAGGGAAAAAAATGAAACCCCCCGCTGCCGCTGCCCTTCCTTCCCATAGGCCAGCCAGCATGGCCCGTGGAAAATAAAGCACCCCCCGGCCATTGCCCTTCCTTCCCACGGGCCAGCCAGCATGGCCTGCGGGAAAGAAAGCCATCCCCCCCACCATTGCCCTTCCTTCCCACGGGCCAGCCAGCATGGCCCGCGGGAAAGAAAGCCAACCCCCCTGAAAAAATAAACACAAAAACACAAACCAAAAACAATCAAAAACACTCAAAAATCCAAAAATGAAACACAAAAACAGCCAAAAACAAACAAGAAAAAACACACAGACCCCCCCCAATCCCAACCACCACTACCCCCCAAAAAAACCCAGAGAGCTTACCAAAAGACGTCTTCTATCCATGAGAACTGGAACTCAAATGAGAAAAGAAAGAAAAAACTTACCGGAAGCGACACCCAGAGGACAGAAGAGAAAAATTGTAGAGAGGCAGAAAAGCTCACCACCCCCACCCAGAGGCCAAAATAGAAAAAACATTAAAAAATATTAAAACTAATAAGATTAATTCCAAAATTAATCAAATAAGTTATAAAAACATTCAAAAATAATCACACTAATCTCAAAAAATACCAGAAAAAAAACAAATCACTTTTCACTCAAAAAACAAAAAAAACAAAAATAAAAATGCGTAAAAATAAACATTTAAAAAACCAAAATTAAATGTTAAACTAAATAATATTAAATTAAATTAAATTAAATAAATAAAAATAAAATAAAATTTGCATAAACATAAAACAAAAAACTTCAAAAACCAATTTAAAGAGCCCGGCACTGAGGAAGCCGGCACGCAACCCCCCCCCAAAAAAAACCCACTGGGAGCGCAAGTCCGCTGCAGACGGACGCAGCGCCTCGAAGCCACAAAATCACAAAACCTTACAACACCATTTAAAACAGCCCAGCACCATTGGTTCAAGAAAAAGAACCGAAACCCTTTACTATCCAACACAATTTTAAAAAGCCCGGCACCGGCGGGCAAAATATGCTAGTGTATTATAATGCTGATGTGCCGCATATTGCATTCAGTCTGATCCTTGGATTGGAGGGAAATGTGGAGTGTAACAATGTCACTAAATCCAGCTGTCGCGATCAGTCCTGTTGAAGAATGCATCAAGCACTGGGCCTAGGACAGTGTTCCTACTTGGCCATCAGGGCTGTTCCAGAGAGGGGAATGTTCCTGCTGTACTGTCCTCCCCTATTCATTTCTGTATGTCACAGATGGGCATGAGGCTTTCTGGGATTCATGTCTAACTGTCTTAGGCTATTACATGCATTCACATATTTACTTCCTAAGCAAGTGAAAGAGAGGAATATTCTAGCTCACCTTGGAGTGTGAGCGAGCAAGCAAGCAAGCACCCAGGGGCTCAGGTTTAACTCCATATTCTCCAGGTTGCAGTGGTAGTAGCAGTAGTCAGGCAGTAGTTACTGCAGTAGTCAGGCAGTGCCACTGGCAGGAACTTGCCAGAGATGAAGTAAGTCAGCTTCAGTACTTGCATTTTGAATGTAAGAGAGGGAGCAAAGGAGGTTGCAAAGGGTGATTGGAAGGGAACATTTCCTTCAAAAAAATGTTAAAAATTCCCAGGCCTTCCCATAACATTAAACTATGCTCCTGAATCAAACAAATGAAAATGGGGATGAAAAAACTTCCAGAGACATAGATTTTGTGATGGATGAAGTATAAGGCTGAAACTGCTCAGCCGTAAATTACTGAGTCCCCCCACATCACGCTCTCTCTCTCCCCCTCCTCCAGCAGCCTATATCCAACATGTAAAGCCCACATCCCCTTAGAGTGGCTTCTGGCACTCTTTGCCTGGCTTTGGGCTAGCGTGACTGATAGGTATCACCCACTGGCTGTTTGGTCATGCAAACCAGCCAGATCAGGTAGGACAGGCAGTACAAAGTAAAAATGTGTCATTAGCTTATGGTTGCTTATGCCAAGGCACCAGATTTCCTCCAACACAGCTTAGCTCTCAACACACCAGGGACAACAGTTTTGGGTTCAAATCATTGTTTATTAGTGCACAGTTTTTAAGTTTAAAAAGTTTAAAGCAGAGGAACATAATTTGCAAACCACCTATGCCACACACATGAAAATAAAACGCCTTTCTAGCTTTCAGGCTTTGGCCTAGCTTTATCTACTGACAAACTACATTTTGCTTATTTCTCTACTCACAAGTTCTATCAGATGCAAAGCTGTCCTAAGCATTCCACAGCATCCGCAAATATGCAAATTCTCCCTTCTCCCTTTTCAGAACACATTTCCCACCCTTGGCCCTCCTTCTGAAGTGTTTCGGCCAATTACAACATAGAATAAAATGTCTATCAAACTAAGTTACGTCCTCACAGAATACAGTATATTTTGTCTACACATTATTATCTTTCCCCAGTTACCATTTGAAAGCCACATTTTTCCTTCTCTGCTCCCTGGGAAAAAGAAATCAGAATTCTACTGTTTTAAAAAGGAAACACCCCTTCTATTCCTTTACATCAAGTACTGTACATTTTAGAGACCAGATGCCACATCTGGAGGAGTCCTTGGTAGAGATGTGAAATTTCTGGAAATTTTGAAGCTTGGAAAAAACCCCGTTTTTTTTCTGGAGGAAATGGAAATTTTAGGAAAAATTGAAAATAATCTGATACCATACATATATTTTTTAGAAATCTTAACCTATAAAACCAAGGGTTAACCATTGGAACTGGCTATAGGTTGCTATGCCTCGCCCTACTTGCCTGCACTCACCCTTCGTGAGAAAACAGGCAGTGGGGCAACAGCCCCACAAACGCGAAAAAAGGGAAACAACTTCCTTTCCCAACATTCCTTGCACCGCGCCGCGCCAGAGCCAATCAGGCTGAGAGGCTCTCGCACGGCGTGGCGCAAGGAACGCTCGGAAATGCTCCGCAGCCAATCAAAAGAAAACTGTTTTTAAAAAATGCAGCACAAACACAAAGCACAAACCCATAACTACAAGCCCCAGCGTCCTGCGCGCCATGAGCGCGCAGAACGCTGAGGAAGCCGGCACCCAAAAAATAAAACAAAAATTCTGGGGGAGCAAGTCCGACAAGCCGCGGGAACCAAAGCCCCCCTCCCCATCGGCGCCTGATGCTCCTAATCGGAGTTTCCCCTTTAATATCACTGGGTGGGGCCGGGGGTGTTGTGCTCCCCCTCTCTACTGGCTCCCCTGGGGTTGGGAGGGTTGGGGGGACCAAAAGAGCCTGTCTCCCCAACCCTCCTGACCTCAGGGGACCTGGCAGAGAGGGGATTCCCCTTCCACACACACACGCCCCATTTTAAAGAGAAGAAACCAAGCAGTTACTTCTCTTTAAAAACAGTTGGGGGGGGGGGGAAATCCCCCTCTCCGATGGTTCTCCTGGGTCCGGAAGGGTGGGGGAGACAGACACCTTTTGTCCACCCAGCCCTCCCAAACCCAAGGAAGCCAGCGGAGAGGGGGATCACACCCCCCCACTGATATTAAAGGGGAATCCCCAATTGAGATTTCCCTTTTAATATCAGAGGGTAGCCTGGATTCGATCCCCTCTCCTGGGTCCCATGAGTCTGTAAGGTTTGGGGAGACAAAAGGGGTCTGTCCCCCAAAGCCTTCTAGAGCCAGGGGAGACGGCAGAGAGGGGATCCCCCCGTAGGACACCAAAAACACAAAAACAAACAATCAAAAACATTCAAAAATACACAAAAACAAACAAAAATAACACCAAAAAAGTTAACAACAACAAACATTTCCAAACACACCCAGCACCCAGCCAAACACCACAAAATCCAAACACCACCACCACCCCAAATGAAGAAAAACAGCCAACTCACCACCAGACGACCTCACACAACAACTACTGGAAAAGAAATGAATAAAGAAAGAAAGAGACTACACCCAGAGGCCACGAGAGAAAAAACAGTCAAAATACAAGATAACCCCTACCAGCAGCACTTGTTGCCCACAATAATAAAAAAAATTCAAAAAGACACAATAGCCCCACACTCATCACAGTTTATAACAGGCCATCAAAAATTTGTATAAATAAAAATTTTAAAAATTTCAATTATAGACTAACCTCTTCTTTACAAACATTAACAACAACAACAACAAAAACTTTCCAACATCATTTAAAACAGCCCGGCAACGCCGGGCAACCTTTGCTAGTGATTTATAAAATATTTGAACCTGGCCTTATCTTAAAATATTTTATATTCATCATGTTAAAATAAAACATTCCATAATTATATTTTTTATTTTTTCAATTTTTCCAATTTTTCAGAAAACAAAAAAGGCCAGAAAAAAACAAAAAACAAACAAATTGTTTTTTTTTCTGTTTTTTCCCGGGCCTTCACATCTCTAGTCCTTGGTTTACTGCAAAGAAGAGGCTGTGTGAGCTCTTTGTTATAGAATACAGTACTGTATTCCCCTTTAAGGCTACCTTTGTACTTGACAGCAGGCTAGTTTTTTGAAATGGAGCTTTAACTCCTAGCATGAGAAAAAAAATTCCCTGTCTTTTTCTTTTCTTTCAATTTCTCTCTCTCCATTTTACTATATGATTTAAGAATATGGCTGCTCCACATACTGGATTAAGAAAATTCTCCACTGATTTTCTTTTAATTAATGGATGAAATAACTGGCAGGTAGCTTGGAGACAATAAAAGAGAAAGATCTGCTGCTGATGTGTTCCATGTGACATAATTTGAATGGTTGAAAAGCCTGGGGAAGTTTGGAGCTTGCTCTTTCTTCCGGTCCATTTTCATAGACAGCTGTCCTTATAAATCTGTGTTGTTTTATTCTTTTTAATTCAGATTCAAAGAGGTGATGTGCCATTACCTAGCCCAAATGTAGCACCAATTTTAAGAACTGATTTTATTCTATTTTATTTCAACTCAAGTAGATATGTTTGTGTTAGTACATTTTAATTGTATCTCGTGTACTTAAACTCTTTTTACTATGCTGTTCAATGGCCGTAATAAAATTATTTATTATTTATTGTCTTTCTAGCAGTTTGCTAGGAGGGTATCTAGCTTTGAGATTTATGCTTCTGAATACTAGGTACAGTAATACCCTGACTTACATATGCCTCGAGTTACATAAAATTCGACTTACATAATGATTTTTGCACTAAAACCATGTCCCGATTTACATAAATGTCCCGAATTACATAACACAATTTCCAATGGGATTGCTTTGAGTTATGTAAAAAATTCATTTTTCCTATGGGGTTGCTTTGAATTAAGTAAAAATTCATTTTTCCTGTGGGTTTGCTTTGAGTTAAGTAAAAACCGGTTTACATAAAAGCCTACGGAACAGACTTTTTACGTAAGTAGGGGTTTGGTAAACATGCCTTTTCTATAGGCTTCCTGGAGGTGTTGGGGAATGGGCTGTTTACATTCTGAAGCAGGATGTATAGGTTCAGATAGCTCTGGTTCCCATGCATTTTATATAAAGCTAAGATGAAATTGGCCAGGACTTCAGCAATACCTCCAAAATTTAGAGGTTCATGGAAACAGGCTGTAAAATCAACCAGATTAGCCAAACTGTTAATGAAATCTAACTTTTCTATGCCTTCCTTGTTTTATACATGAATTCTGGTTGTATACAGTGTTTCGATAAATAAGGAGGGAGGTGTGTTCTAGGAAATATGCAGCAAGCAAAGTTTTCTCCTCTCGCCTGAAGCCTTGCTAGGAATGTGATGAACACAAAATGAAGATGAAAGCAGGAAAGAATGGGTTCAATCCAGAGAGGCATAGGTAGTTTTGCTTTCATGCAGAAGTCCACTCCCACTCCCACCCCCTGTGACTCTTTTTTTGGCAGCAAGAGAAGTGGTCTGAAGACCTTCCACAGATGCACTCCATGTGATATACAAAACTGAA
Source organism: Bradypodion pumilum (assembly GCA_035047305.1). Taxonomy (NCBI): domain Eukaryota; kingdom Metazoa; phylum Chordata; class Lepidosauria; order Squamata; family Chamaeleonidae; genus Bradypodion; species Bradypodion pumilum. Next base: position 276,222,107 of record JAWDJD010000002.1, on the reverse strand, counting down.
TGAAAGGCAAAAACAGGCCTTCCCCTCGTGTATCCAAATGCAATTTGTGCATGCAAAAGACCTTCTGTAGATCCAAGCCACTAAGCACAATTTGGAGACAAAATCAGGCATGCCTTATTTCTGTGGAAATCCGGGCCTTATGGATACTTCTTCCTGTGAACCAGAACTGATATTGGGTATCTTTGAGCTGTAGATCATGAATACCTTGTGGCAGTTTCTCATGTGAAATACAGCGCAAGATTTTTAAAGCACCATAGGCATCCTTCTCCTGTGGAAGTGAAATACTGAATGTGATGATAAAAGTTAAAAGTGGAGTCGTGTAATTTGGGTCTGGAATCAATTAAGATCATCTCTCTCTCTCTCTCTAAGACAGTTCAGAAACAAAGTACTGTATAGTCTAGTAAAACAGGGATTCTCAACCTGCAGCCCGTGGGCTCGATGTGGCCTGGATTCAAAACAGCCATTTTGTCCCCAGGATAGAGGTTGTTTTAAGCCTGTTAAGAAAAAGGGCATTGTATGATTGTGTTTAACTATTACAAAAATTATTTGAAATTGAAATAGTAATGTCCCAAAGCCAATGCTTACAATAAGAATCAAACTGAATCAAACTGATGCCTTACAAAGCATTTGAAAACTGTATGATTTTATAAATATATGTATCCAAAGTGCAGTGTATATAATATAATGGTGATAAATATTCCTCTGCCTTTTAATTGTGGTTATAACCCACCTTATGATAAATGTCTGGAATTTAAAAGTTTTCTCCCTCCCGTGGCATAGACAAATATAAGAATATTTGTTTCCATCACATCTGATACAAGGAGCTTGAGGGATAATCTGGCATCCCTGCTTTTGAAGAACAGTTTGGATGATAACATTAACAAATGTCACAATTTCTAGCAGTAGTTGGAGAACTCTGTGTCCTATCTGTGGGGGAAAGATGAAAGAACATTGCTTGTTTATCAATATGCTGTTCAAATGTTCCATGTGTTTCTCGTGAGAAACAGTCTGATAAGAAAGATATATTTTTGCATCCCTGCCAGATGGATTAAAAACCCTCAAGCAAATAGCAGCATCTCCGTTCATATGAAGGAAATTAAGTGTGTGTTTTTGGCTAGTCTGTTCTTTTTAAATTATTATTATCAAGATGATGGACTCCTGATATTTAGGCTCCAGAGTCAATGTAAAGAGAAACCTCTAAGACCAAAAATGTGTTTTATGCTTAATGTGTACTGTATCTCCAAGAAGGGCTAAAATCCTGTTGGTGCTCATGGAAGGTTTCCATAATTTTCTGGAGCTAATTGAGCAGAAATTGTAAAGTGCTAAGATGTATCTCAGTTGACCATAGGGGTGTATGAACAGGCATGCTACTAAGACCCAAACCAACATCTCATAAATTTGCTGTGGCAATTTATACAACTCTTGATTGAATATCAGTAGGATTTTGGCTACTAGAACTTAGCTTTTAAACTACTGTATTATGGTTTTAAATATAAAAAGGAGTGCTGAAGATGTAGGGAAGAGATAGAGACATACAGTATCTTTATTTATGGTGGGATTGTAAGGCAGTAAAAGGACTTGGGGAAAAGTTTGTAAAGAAATTAATCAAATATCTATACCTATAAGAAGGTGATTGAGTCGGTGCGTGTCCGGCATACACGGCCACACTCAGCCCAACCATCCCGCACCGAGCCACCCTCACTTACGTTAACACCCTGCGAGCATCGCTGCAAGGGTCCGCCAGCCGCAAGTAGGGCAACCACCCCATGAACGCGAACACAAAAAACCAACTACAAGTCCCAGTGTCCTCCGTGCTGTGACCCCCTCAGCCAATCAGGCTAAGGGACGCAAGCACGGAGGAGGCCGGGAAAGCCGGCACGTGTGCTTAAAAAAACCCCACCAACACACCGACAACTCCCCTCCTCTGGGAGAATCTTCGTCTCCCGGAGAGAAGCCATCCTCACCTCACCACCGCGGGCGGGCAGGCGCATTGGTTGGTGGTTGGGCTGTCAGATTTTGGTGGCCCCCACCCCACCGACGAAGGCCTCAGCCTCACTGGCAGGGACGGAGGAAAGGCCGTGCCACGGAGGCACAGAAGGTGAGCAGCCCAGCGCAGAAGGCCGTGCCGGGGAGGCGCAGAGTACGAAAGGCCCATCCGGCAATAGGTAAGTGGGGCAGGGGAGAGGAACTGAAGGGGGGAATGGGTCCGGGGACCACGCCACCCACCCAGGTATGGGTGGAGAAAAAAGGGGAACACGAACCTGGCCCCCCCTGTCCCCTCAGTTCCACTCCCCCGCCCCACTTACCTATTGCTGGATGGGCTTTCATACTGCGCACCTCCCCGGTGTGTCCTTCTGCGCTGGGCTGCTCACCTTTTGTGCCTTCGTGGTACGGCCTTTCCTCCATCCCCGCCGGTGTTGAGGTCTTCATTGGAGGGGCGGGGCCCACCAAAATCTGGCGACCCAACCAATGTGCCCGCCTGCCCGGCGAAGGCCTCCTGGGTGTCCTCGCCAAGGCTTGGGGAGGAGGAAGAGCCCCTCTCCCCACAGAGCTATGGCGTGTGTGTGTATTGTATGTGTGTGTGGTTGTGTTGTGTGTGTGTATTGAGTGAGTGTGTGTGTGTGTTGTGTGTGTGTGTCCTCACCGAAGCTTCGGGGGGAGGAGGAAGAGCCCCTCCTCTCCCCCCACAAAGCTTCAGTGTGTGTGTGTGTGTCCTCACCGAGGCTTTGGGGGGAGGAGGAAGAGCCCCTCCTCTCCCCACAGAGCTATGGTGTGTGTGTGTGTGTATTGTATGTGTGTGTGGTTGTGTTGTGTGTGTGTACACACCGAGGCTTCGGGGGGAGGAGGAAGAGCCCCTCCTCTCCCCCCCGCAAAGCTTCGGCATGTGTGTATTTGTGTGTGTGTGTCCTCACTGAGGCTTTGGGGGAGGAGGAAGAGCCCCTCCTCTCACCACGGAGCTATGGCGTGTGTGTATGTATTGTGTGTGTGTGTGGTGTGTGTGGTTGTGGTGTGTGTGTGTATTGAATGTGTGTGGTTATGTTGTGTGTGTTGTGTGTGTATTGAGTGAGTGTGTGGTTGCGTTGTGAGTGCTGTGCGTGTGCTGTGTGTGTATTGTGTGTGTGTGTGGTTGTGTTGTATGTGTGCAATGAGTGAGTGTGTGGTTGTGTTGTGTTGTGTGTGCTGTTTGTGTGTATTGTGTGTGTGTGTGTGTGTGTGGTTGTGTGTGTGGATGTGTTGTGTGTGCATGTTGTGTGTGCGTGTGTGGTTGTGTTGTGTATGTGTGTACCCCCTAAAACCACCCCAACCACCAGCACAAATGTTATACCTGCCCGTCAGGGCCGGGCAAAAAAATGCTAGTTGTCTATAAAATTAGAGATGTATCCTAGAATAGCATTATGTAAACCGCCCTGAGTCGAGTACGCCTGAGTGGGCGGTATAAAAGCGTGAAAATTTAATTTAAATTAAATTATAAATGGATTTTGGTAATACAAAGCTAGATAAAAATAAGAAAGTTATTGTAATGGTAACAACTACCAGGTTGTTAATGGCTAGAAATTGGAAAGTATATACTGTACTGAATTTGTATTGGAGGATAGATATAAAGAATTATGGAATATAATTATAAATGATAAATTGGCTTGTCAATTAAAGTTAAAGAAGGATTGATAAAAATGATTTTAAAGCTATTTGGGGAGAGTTTGTTAACCATGTATTAATTAAAACTAAAGGGAAAAAAACAGGACAAAAATATATAACTTTTTTTGAAATAGAGGACAAGGACATGAAAGTGATTGTTGTGCTCAGATAATAGGTTGAAGGCATATAATATCCCATTTGTGGGTGGATTGCACATATTTGTTGATGTAATTATATTTTTGTTATTATTCTCTTTTAAACACTTGTATCTAAGGGGTAGCCCACCAAACTTTAATGATTACTGGATGAACACAACATGGAGAAGGAGACAAAACAAGATTCTACCCCCAACCTAGATCCCAGTTGTGTCCCCATATCTGTGTTGAAAGCACATCAGGTATCCTAATAATGTGAGGCACAACTTTGGAAAATTAATAACTTGTTCATCCCGTAATGTGACGCATGCTATCTTTTGCTAGCTGCATCCTTCTGCATTTTACATGGGATAAAGGGGACAGTCTCAGTTCAAAAGATCTGTCACCAAGGATGGCAACACACAAAAAAGCTTTAGGATGTTCAGTTTCTCAGGATATTCTGTTATGGATGTCAAAGTGGCTGTTGTATGAAAAAGGAATTATAAAGGGAGTTTGGAGAGAGTGACAACAAAAGCATGCCACAATAATGAATTCTAGTGTATCTGTATGGGTTTAAATAAGAATCAAAGCTTCTTAGTGCACTACATGTTTTAATAAGTCAGTTTTTCGGTAACATCTCACATGCATAAAATAGTATCTCTGGACATACTCTGCCCATTGTTTCTATGACAGACCTGCCTTGCAAATAACTAATTACCTGATGGTAAGGCCTGTAATTTTAAATCCTTAATATTCTGCTAATCCAGTCCTCTGTTAATTATGCATTAGCATTTTGTCTGTACTCTGACCTGGTTATGACCCCCACCACAGAAATATGATTAGGTGCAATAGACCATACCTGTCAGTCTTCCCGGATTGGCTGGGATTTCCCGGTTTTCGGTGCCGATTTGCGCCATTTCCCGCCCCGTGCTGCTGAAACCCCGGAATTTGGCAGCGGGGGAAAGGAGGTACTGTGCAACTCTTCTGTGCAGGTCGCCTTCTACGCATGCGTAGAAGGGATTTACGCTTGCATAGAACCCTTCTACGCTTGCGTAGAACTCTTCTACTCATGCATAGAAGGCTACGCATGTGTAGAAGGGGGCTACGCAAGCGTAAAACCCTTCTACGCATGCGTAGAAGGCGACCTGCGCAGAACCGTTCTGCGCAGGTCCCAGATTGGCCGGAGCTGCGGTTGACAGGTATGGCAATAGAACGCTATGAGCGTTCCATTTGTCTGAGGAAGTAGCTTTGATTCATGAAAGTTCACACTGAAATAAATCTGTTAACTTAAAGTGCCATAATCTTTTGCCTTTTTTACCCTTTACCCTTCAGTTTTGTCAATAAGCCATGGTTCAGATCTGATCCCTTGATTTCTGTTGGCTTACATGTTGGCTTGATTACACTATGGCTTCTAATGGCACGTGTGCCTTCTTAACCATGGTTTAGCTTCCTGGCTGCCAACCCTAAAACAGAAGCTGAGAAAATGTTTGGGATGAACGAAGACGAACCAAAAAAGGGGAAGACAAATGTTTGTTTGTCCACTGATCTGTCACTCAACTCATGGGCTAAGTAGCAAACTGTTGTTAACACAAACTATAATGTATTGCAGTATTCAAAGGTACCCAAGATATCTTCAGTGAAGCGAAGGCCCAGGCAAAGACTGAAATTGAAGTTTAATCCAGGCAAGGTACAGGTGTTCCTGTTTATCCAAAAGGCATGCCAGAGAATAGAAATTTAGCCTGTGCTGGATGGGTTACACTGTCCCTGCAAACATAGATGCACAAGCTGGTTGTTCTTTAGTATTCATCCCTGAGTTTGGCCGTCCATGTCTTGACATTTGTAAAGATGTCTGACCTAACCATGGTGACATGCCTTAGTTACATTACATTTGGATTACTGTAACACACACTGTGTGTGGCTATTCTTAGGATGTTTGGAAACTTCAGCAGGTCCCAAAGCCTGCTGCCAACTTGTTAATTGAAGCTCCTTACAGGGATCACATAACTCTTTGTTAGAACAGTTCCACTGGCTCTGGGTTCATTTCTGGGCACAGGTCAAAGGAGTGATTTTGACTTATGGAGCCCTTAATAACTTAGGTACGATCTACTTGAAATACCATGTCTTCATTTATGAGCCTGCCTGGGTTTTAAAACCACAAGAGGAGGCTTTTCTCAGCATCCTGCCACCCTCACAGATGCATTTGGTCGGGACACAGGAGAGGGCCTTCTCTCCTCCCAAGCTGTGGAACTCCCACAGGAGGATGGCTTGGCCCTATCTTTGCAGTCCTTCTGCAAGCAGGCAAAGGCCTTTCTCTTCAGTAGCTGGTTGCCGGTGAGATGGCTGCTGATCCCAGCCCTCCTTTGTTGTGTTTTGGGATCAAGGAGACAGCGGAGGCTTGATTCATGAAGAGGCCTAGGGCAAGATAGCCCGGACGGAGTTTATTAGGAATAAGAGGACAAAGAAATTCCAGAGAACAGTATGCAATATATCCTTATTGGTTACCTGCGATAGCATAAGGTTACATAATTGGCTAAATATCAGCATGCCTGCCTCGTGCACACCTTGCTGATTGGTCAGACAGCTGCGTGTTGGCTAACTGACTGCGTGCCATCCCTGGGTATAGTAGGGAGGGCCAGAAGGCCTTGAGTAATGGTCAGAGGCCCAAACTGGGGGCCTCTAAGTTACGGCATAAACAGATGAGGCAGGAGAATGATCACCCACGATTTATGACCATGGTTTGCCATGAGCCACAGCGATCGTGCTGTGAACACCCTCACATCTTCCCCCTTCTGTTTTTAAGAAGCTTATAAGCATAATAAATTTGGTCCTTGCGTGCACGAGGCATCAAGCGAAATCCTTGCAGGCAGGTGGCTAGCAACGAAGGTATGCATTGAATAAGGCAACAGGCAGTTATCAGAATGGCAAGAATAATTAAACCATACTGCAGAATGGTCCATACCCAAGCTCCGTTGGGAAGCCAGGACCAAAGAGTGCTCCACCATGAAGGCAGAGGATTTTGCTTAATATCAGATCGGATAAGTTAAAGCAACAATCATACGACTAAGGCAACAAGTGGTTTTAGAGAGGTTAGCAGGAATATAGTTCCAAGTTCGTGACCCACAGGTCCGGAACCACCCAGAAGGCAACAGAATGTGCTGAAAGTTAAAATGAAGGTCCTCTGTTTCTCTCCCGGTGCAATTAAGACCGCGACCGGGCTGGAAACAGCGAGGCTTTGACTTATGTTGAGTACAGTTCACAACCCTGGCACATTTACTAGCATTACTAACAGCTACAATAGGAGTATAGAGAGACAGGGCATCAAGGGGCAGCCTTCTGGTTGCCTTTCCCCAAAGGGGGCTAAGAGCATATTTGTTTTTGACCTTGTCATTAAAGTCGGCCATATCGTAACCCAACACTGACCTACTGACGTTTTGGGGAGTGTAGCAAATGGGAATGAGACAGGTGCTTAACAGGTGATAGGAGTCAACGCTTTGCTTAAGGCAAAACTCAGTTTGATTAGAAATGCGGGCAAGCTTATACCACAGGTTATACTCAAAGCGTTGGGACAGCTCATCTTGGATGGCAAGCGCCCCTGGAAAGAGAAGCATGTAGCAACAAAGAATCATTATAGAATTAGCATTTAGACAAGCTATGATAGCAACAACAAAGTTCTCAGGAGTCTTTTCCTCCCGGATTTCGTCCAGCACGGACTGGGCTTCATCCGACAATGCTTTCACCTGGCCCCAGGTTATTGGCGGGTTCTGCCCCCTTCGCCTCCCCCCTCCGTTCCGTCTCCTCTCTGGGAGCTCGTGCAGGTGAAGGTCGAAGTTTGGAATGGGGTTGCTGAGACCCTGATGCCATGCCATGTTTCCACGGTCGAACAAACCGGGCAGGGACCCAAAGAGGACCTTCTGGCGTAGACACGGCGGCGTAGCCCCTTCCCCAGGTTATGAGGGGAACAGGCCCTTTCCACTCTGGGTCAGGCAGGCGTCTGTACTGGACCTGGGGGGCAGGCAGAACCTCAAGCTGGGGGTAGTGACGCTGAGCCCTGGATAAAAATTGAGAATTAAATTGAGACAAGTTAAGGTGGTTTAGAGTAAACAGTACACTAGCAAGCCACTCCTCCTTTTCCGGAAGTGAGAGGGGGACAGTTCCCCCTTTCCTTTTTTGGCGATCTAGCGCATCTTTCAGTGTTTTATTGGCCCGTTCGACTACGGCCTGTCCCTGAAAATTATAAGGGATGCCGAATGTGTGGACAATCTGCCAGCGGGTACAAAACTCTGCTAGGGCAGTAGAACAATAGGCGGGGCCGTTATCGGACTTCAAACGGTCAGTTTTTCATCCATGTGATGATATATGATCAAATTAGGGTAAGCCTTCCTGTACGGCATGAGAGCTGCATTTACATAAAACTGACACATGGTGGAGCTATTGAGCATTCCCATTGGCAATACCTTCCAATGGTACCGGACTGTGGGCTGGGAGTTATTCAACACTGGGACTGTGAAAGCAAAATACTTCCGGTCCTTTTCCTGAAGGGGAATGGTATAAAAACAATCCTTGAGGTCAATGACAGCCATCTCATAATCATGGGGTATCAAATTTAGGTTCGGGGTTCCACACTGGAGCTAGCCCATCGGCTCGATTATCTTATTAATCTCCCGCAGGTCATGGAGCAACCGCCACTTCCCGGACTTCTTTTTGATGACAAATACCGGGGTATTGAACGGACTACTAGTCGGTTCAATGTGACCCGCGTCCAGTTGTTCCTGAACGAGCTGCTTAAGCGCAGTCAACTTCTCTTGCGGAAGTGGCCATTGTTCCACCCACACGGCTTGATCGGTCTTCCACGAGAGTGGAAGAGCACAATGTTGATGGCTATTCATGAGTTATGAGGGTGGTGCCAACTTGCGCCAGCAAATCCTTCCCCCACAAGTTGAGATCAATTTGTAAAATACAGGGCTTGATGCGAGCGATCTCAGGCCCGCTAGGTTGGAGACTGACAGATAACCACTGAGCACTTTTCCGGGATGCCCCAAACTGAGGGAGCGGTTTCGGTTGGCCACAAGGGATCCCAGTGCCCAGCGGCTATCACAGAAATATCCGCCCCCGTATCCAACAATCCTCCCAACAACTTACCGTTTACCCAATACTTACGGGTCGGCTTCTGTTGTCCTATCTGCTCTTGAAGGGCGGCAACCTGTGGATGATAGGTGTCTCCACCGGCCCCGGCACGGGTGGAACCAAACCCCCCTCTGCGAAGGGCGGGCTCCGCTCCCCCTGGGGTCTCATAAGAAACAATGATCAATTGTGCCCAGGAGTCCCCCTTGCGCAGTTGCAATGGGAGGTGACTCCAAAATTGTACATAAATGATGCCTGTGTAGTCTGCGTCTATCACGCCAGGAACTATCATGATGCCATGTTTGGCCGCTGATGAACATGGCAGTACCAGACCAACGGTCCCTTTTGGCAAGGGGCCAGTAAGGTCGGCAGGCATCAGGATAAGCTCCCCAGGCAACGCAGTTGTCATGTCCTGTGTGTTAACGAGATCGAGACCAGCGCTGCCAGCAGTCGCAGCCTTGCGCTGATCGACCCGTGTCCCCTTTATTTTTCCGGGGCCCGGGGAGGGCCCGGTATCTAGTTTCCCTGTGGTGAGGGGTTGACTCTGCACTGGCTAGCCCAATGGTAGCCTTTGCCACACCGGGGGCACTTCTTGCTGGGGCGCCTGACATCCTTTCCACCCCCCTTATGCGCTCCCCCTCCGGGGGCGTGACAATCTTTCTTGAAGTGGCCCGGTTTCTGACAGTTGAAACAATTGCCAGTGGGCTTGTTTCCGGCACGAAGCACTCCAGCCAGAAGGGCCATTGCATGTGTTTGAGTGCCCACTTCCATACAGGCTTGAATCATGTCAGCTAAACTATACTCAGGGCGGTGAATGACATTTTGCAAAATCTTCTTGCAATCGGCATTGGCCTGCTCAAAAGCCAGCCGTTTCAGGAGTTCTCCTTGGGCATCAGGGTTGTCTATCTGTCTTTGTATGGCTTCCTTCAATCTATCAATGAACTGTGAGTAGGGTTCAGTGGGCTGCTGCCGTGTGGAAGTAAAGGAGCGTGTGGGTTTCCCAGAGACGGGGACCCTTTTAAAGGCTCTCATGACGCACATAAAGGTGCGGTGGAAAGACTCCCGAGGGAGTTGCATCTGCTGTTGGAGGGTAGCAAATGCACCTGCTCCATAAATCTGCTCAGGGGTGTTTTGTGGCGTACCAGCCGCCACCGCAGCCGCTCGGAATTCACTATCCCAAACAACATACTGTGAAGCAGTCAAAATCATTCGAAACAAATCCTTCCAGTCTTGGGGTAACATCGTGTACCCGTTCCCAATTCCCTTAAGCAACCCTGGCACAAAATTTGATCGGACACCAGCCTCTCTAACAGCTTTATTAAGTTCCCTAATTACTGTATATGACAGAGCTTGCCAATGGATACGTTCCTCTGGATTCCCATCCGCCCCCACCCCCATCTCAACCATAATGGGAAAAGCAGAAGGACTCTCTCCTTGCCACTCTTCCGCCTCCTCCAGGGACAAAACCCCATCGCTCTTGGCTCGATGTATAGCAGAGCGAACATTTCCCATCACACCGCCAGGGTAGGCAGGCGGCGCCTGGAGAACCAGGCTCGGGATGGGCGGCACCAATGGTGCCGTAGGTAGTAAAATAGCGGGCAGCACTTTTGGATAAGGAGGTGTTGGGTCCTCGGGTGGATGAGTCAGAGGATTGGTCAGGGATGCCTCTGCTGGTACTAATTTCCTGACTGCCTCATTAATTCTTTGCCAAATCAATAAATGATGAACCGCTGCCCTGGGTTCTTCCAATAAAATTGTTCCAATTCTTTGCCAATCATCCCGTTTGAGTGATCCAATTTCTGGGTACCAAGGACATTGGCATTCGACTTCCTTAATGAAGTCTTCTAGACTATTAAGCGTGATGTCTGGACATCCGCTCTCCTTGATGATTTTCTGCAATTCTTTTGCATGGGTCTTTTGCCCTAAAGAAAGTCCCCCCCCCCATACTCACAATCGGGAGCTCGAAAGCTGAGAGAGGTGCACCAGGGGGCTATTCCAGCCGGTGAGTCGGGGAGTTGGGATCCAGCAATCGCGTCGCGGGTCGCCAGATGTTGTGTTTTGGGATCAAGGAGACAGCGGAGGCTTGATTCATGAAGAGGCCTAGGGCAAGATAGCCCGGACGGAGTTTATTAGGAATAACAGGACAAAGAAATTCCAGAGAACAGTATGCAATATATCCCTATTGGTTACCTGCGATAGCATAAGGTTACATAATTGGCTAAATATCAGCATGCCTGCCTCGTGCACACCTTGCTGATTGGTCAGACAGCTGCGTGTTGGCTAACTGACTGCGTGCCATCCCTGGGTATAGTAGGGAGGGCCAGAAGGCCTTGAGTAATGGTCAGAGGCCCAAACTGGGGGCCTCTAAGTTACGGCATAAACAGATGAGGCAGGAGAACGATCACCCACGATTTATGACCATGGTTTGCCATGAGCCACAGCGATCGTGCTGTGAACACCCTCACACTCCTTTTCTGGTTTTTACGTTGGTTAACACTGGAAGTCACCTTGGATCCTCTTGAGGAGAACGATGGAGTAAAAATATTTTAAATAAATAAATTAAAAGAATAAAGACTATCTGTAGCAAGAAATGTCCACCTTAGGAGCAAGAGAGCCTCTGCAGTGGTGACCTTGGATCCTTTTCTCCAAAGGAACCCTTTTGGTTATGTCACCCTAGATCAGTGATGGCGAACTCTGGCACTCCAGGTGCTCTTGGACTTCAATTCCCAGAAGTCCAAGTCTCTGTGAATCAATAAGAATGGGTTTACTTCCCGTATGCACAGTAAACCCATTCATGTGGATTCACAGAGACTTGGACTTCTGGGAACTGAAATCTAAGAACACCTAGAGTGCCAAGGTTCGCATCACGGCCCTAGATGGCTAACGGAAATAAGAAGTTCATAGAAATTGGGACAGTATTAGGTCTTTAAGAAGGTGTACTTTTCAAGAGGTAAGACTAGCCCACTAAACGAAATCACCATGCAATGAAGACAAAAGAGGGTCCACCTGTGCTTAATTACAGTTACACTGTCTTCCTCTTAGGGAAAGAAATTGGGGATATATTTCTACTTTGAGAGTGTACCGACAGTACAAGTTGTTCAAATTTATGGAACACCATCTGTTACAGTATAATAGTACGTTTTTCTGCTGCAGCTGTGTGGCTCCCTGGGAATTGTGCAAGTAGTTTTACTAATAAGGATTGGTAGACTTCAAGGTTCTGAAATTTAAGAGTACAGAGGAAGACTTGGCAGTAATTATGTGGCCAGCTTCTTAAGCCATTTTTAGAGGTGAGCCTCCCTTCCCCATTTTGTAATGTATTGATTTTTATAAGGTACAGTACAAACTTTCTGAGTGTTACAGTCAGCAACTCATGAAATTATTTGATCTCTCTTGTGGTACAATTCAAAGTCTTTTAATCATGAATCAAATATTTTTATTATTTGACTGTATAAAGCCTATAAAAATGCCCCTTAACAGTTGGGTTCATTCAAAGGCTCCCGCACCAGGCTCAACCATCCTCGACCTAGCCCTCCGCATTCACCGTAACCCCTGCCTTCCCAATGCCGCCCCACGAATGCAACCAAAAAAAACCCCTACGATTCCTAGAGTCCTCTGCGCTGCGCAACCCCTCAGCTAATCAGGCTGAGGGACGCAAGCGCAGAGGAGGCTGGGAAAGCGCGGCACAGCAGTTTTAATATACAAACCACGCCAGCCCAAGAGAAAAACTTTCAAACACCCAGCCGGAGCCAGGAAAAGATAAGTGCGGTCGATGAGGGTAAGGAGGGGAGACACGGCTCCAGTAACCATGCCCCCCTGCCCCACCATCCAGCCTCCCCTCCCTAACCTCCGCCTTGAAGGCCTGCCCAAGCTGGCCAGTAGCTTGGGCGGGAGAGGATACCCCCCTCTTCCCCCCCAAACCCAGGCTATGGCAAGGCACAGGCCAGCCCCCCTGTAAAAAAACATAAATAAATAAAATAATCCCCCCCCAACGGAAGGATTTATCACTCCCTGGCCAGCAAGGCAAGGCCACGTTAAACACTCCCACCCCCCCCCCCCAACACACACACACACACACACACTCACACACACCCCAAAACAACAAAAACTCGCCTACAGGGAACAACCAAAAAAGACGTCCTCCCTGCACCAACGCCTCCTCCGCACTGAACGTTAGTGTAGTCCACCAGAGGGTGCTATTTTTAGTTTAAAAATATTAACTAAAATAGCACCCTCTGGTGGACTACATTCACACGCACGCACGCACGCACGCATGCACACACACACACACACACACACACACACAAACACACAAACACGCACAAACAACACTCCTGCCATAATAATTTTTTTAAATGTGTGAGTTGGTGGTTGGAGTGGTTTTTTCCCCTAGGAGTGGTGGTTGTGCAAAACCAAAACCACCCCAAACCACCAACACACACATTAAAAATGTCCAGCAAGGCCGGGCAAACTATGCTAGTATCTTAACCTATAAATCCAAGGGTTCACCATTGGAACTGGCTATAGGTTGCTATGCGTTGCCCTACTGATCCGCACCCACCCTTCGTGCGCACGGCCGAATTGCCTACGCAGGTCAACGAAGGATTTAAAAATCCGGCACGGGGGCCTCAGCCCCACAAACGGCAAGAAAGGGAAAGAACTTCACTTCCCAACATTCCTTGCGCTGCGCCGCGCCAGAGCCAATCACGCTGAGAGGCTCTCGCACGGCGCAGTGTTCCGACACGCGCCGCAGCCAATCGAAAGTAACGCATTTTTAAAAAACCCAGCAAAAACACAAAGCATCAACCCATAACTACAAGCCCCAGCGTCCTGCGCGCCCACGCAGAACGCTGAGGAAAACGGCGCCCGGAAAGTTAAAAAGAAAAACAGCTCACAGGCAAGCAAACAGCAGCCGGCTTTCTTTTACTCTCCCGCGGCGCCTGAAGCTCCCGAATGGAGTTTCCCCTTTAACATCAGTGGGAGGGGGTGGCGATCCCCCTCTCCGCTGCCTACCCTACTGTTGGGAGGTTTGTGGGGATAAAAGGACTATATTGCCCCAACCCATCTGGAAACAAAAGATGAGGCAGAGAGGATCGATCCCCCACCACCCCTCCTTAAAAAAACTCCATCTTTTCTTCTCTTTAAAACCGGAGTTGTTTTAAGGAGGGGGGGTGGGGGATCGATCCTCTCTGCCTGTTCCTCTGTGTCCAGAAGTGTAGGGCCAATATACATCTTTTATCCCGAAAAACCACCCAACACTAGGGAAGCCAGCGGGGAGGGGGATCGCAGCCCCCACCCACTGATATTAAAGGTGAAAAACGATCTACTTTCACGATTCCTCAAAAACAAAGCACGACTCCACAAAAACAAAGCACCATAACACACTACAGCTCCCCTCCCCACCACCTAGCCCACCCTTCCTAACCCCCAATGACCATGCCCCCATCCCCACCACGGGCCGGCGGAGTAAATAATACAACGAGTCCGGCAAGCGAAAAAACCCCCAGCCTAACAACACATGGTATTTCAATGGCCCACCCAGCCACCGAGGCCGGCCCACAGAAATACCCACTCCAAAAACACAAACAACAACATTAAAAAAAAAGCAAAAACAATACTAAACATAAAAATTACAAGGAAAATCTTCCACAAACAATAAAAAAAACAAGGACAAACACAACCCCCCCCCACAAATCACAACAAAGCCACCCCTAACAAAACAGATCACAACTTACCAAGACATGCAGCCTCTCCGAGAATCAGAATTGAAATGAGAAAAGAACAGGAAGAATACACAGGCCAGGACAAAATCAACATTAAAACATTACGCAACGGCACCACCAAGTGGTCACAGGAAATATTACACTCAATGAATTCAAATTGATCTACAACCATCTACCAAAAACATACACTTACACATTTTAAAAAAAATCTTATCCAAAGTACACCTATCACCAAAAACCACATAGGAACACATTATTTTTAAAAATGCAATTATTGGGAAAAAAATTTATCAACCTTATCTCTTTTTAAAATCCAAATTTTTTAATAACAGTTTAAAACACTACCTACGTATAAAAAAACAACACATTTAAAAAAACATAACTAATTTAAACACACATACAACAAAAAACATCCAATACCATTTCTCATATTTTTTAAAAAACAAAACCCTCAAAAAAGCCCGGCAACGCCGGGCAACCCTTGCTAGTATATATATAAAACAGAGGTCAGGTCTTGTTTGTTCTCTATACAAATCCACACCCCTGCACTTATCACGCTGTACCTTGGCACGCGCCTACCTTGCGCGTGCAAGTCCATCAAGGCAGGAGTCCGGCAGCCCATTTCGGGGTGTATGCACTTGAAAATGGGTTGCTAAGGGGGCACCCCCACTGGTAGTACAAAACACACCACAGTGCACAGTGCACACGTGGAAACTAGAAGGCTCCACTCATACTGATGCTTGAATAATCTTGTGCAGACACTGTCTTGGCAGGGGAGAGTTAAGGATCCTGAAACTCCTCTGAGAACTTGGATTCTTTTAAAGGTCTCTGTGATTCACACCAGTAGGTTCTTTTGTGCCTGTGTGGACCTCTTTGGACTTGCCATGTTACTGCATATTATATGTTATCTCTAGTTTTATTCTATTGTGGGGAACAGGTGCGATTGAGAAGAGTATGTTAACCTTGCCACTATCTCATTGTTTTCATCACAAAAAGTGACTATCTGAACAGGAAGAGACTACTCTGTCCATGTAGGTTTTTCATGTGAACCAGGAAACACATGTACACATGTAATTGTTTTGCTTCATATGGAGTCTGGCCAGGTTATCCTGCTATGGTAATAGAGTAGACCATACTGCCAGTGACTCAACGCTGAGTGTCAGGTGGTAGTTAACTAACCTGACAACCTTGAGGACTAATGGCTTGGGTGACAGACGTCCATAGGGAAGGGTGATGGTCCCCAAGTGAATTAAATCTCACTTGGATCTATCTTGACGGAGGGCAGCAGCTTCATCAATACTGGCTTGAGGCTAATGAGGACTTTGTGCAGGGATTTTCAACCCGCAGCCCATGTGCTGGATGCTGCCAGTTGCACCATTTCATGTGGCCCCCCACTGCCTCCACCACACTAGGAAGTGCCATGCAAAATGGCTGTTTGGCCCCTAAAGCTGTCTGAGGGGGCGTGACCCGGTCCTCGGCTTAAAAAGGTTGAGAACTCCTGACTTAGTGTGTCAAAAGGGCTCAGCACCAGAAAGTGATTTGTGGAACTGGATCAGTGGTGATGCTGTGATGCAGAAGACTGATGAACGGCCACTGCATTATATACTCAGGACACTCTGCATGGCTGATCACCATGAGGATCACCAATATTCGGATTTGAATATGGCAGAAGAACAAGAACAACTACTACAGTAATGTGCAAAAATCTTAGCCACCACCAGCTGTTTTGGGGAAATTCCATGAGTGGTTTGGGGGAGCATAATTCAGTCCCTGAGCCACCTAGATATATCAAATCTGGAGAGAGTCTTCTGTTGACTCTCCTCAACCCTCACTGAGTTTGGTGAAGTTTGGAGTTAGAATCTCTGAGTTATGGCCCCTTAAATCACTAATTAAATCCCCCCCCAAAAAACCTGCTGGTGGCGGCCTGAGACTTTTGTACATTCCTGTTATGTGCAGAGGAGTCTCACCTTCATACAGTGGTTTTCTGTTATTACAGTGATAACATTCCCATAAAGTGGATGCTGTATTAAAAACAACAAAAAAGTGGGAGAAAATGGAATGTTTGAGACCAACCAGAAAACAAACAAACCCTTAATGTGGGGCTATGGGGGAATTTCAGAAATGATGGGCAATCAAGTGAAAACCTTTCTTTCCTGACTCATGGGATTATATGTGTGGGAACAGTGTCATGGTGTAAGATTTATTTTTACTACTTTAATAAGATGCAGCTGGGGATCCTGATGCACTCATGCCCTGCAGCTCAATGAGGTCCTATAAACCTTGCCCTTCTCATGGGCTTGTGGGTTTTCTGACCACCCTATTTGGTCTGAAAAATGCTGTTGTTCCAGACACAAACATATACAACTCAACTACATTTTAATACCACTTACTGCCAAAAGCAAATAAATATAAATCATTTCTGGAAGGAAAGTGGTATTGCGGTGCTATAAACTATATAAAATGTGCAGATAATAGGTCAGTGTGTCCCACTTGCAACTCATAATATATTTAAACTCTTTTGTATAGCTTTCTGGAGAGAACAATCCAGTCCTCTCATCTTTTATCCTGGCTATCAGTCTGCCCAACCTGATCACATGGTATGTTTGGACCACTGGTTGGTCTCTCTGTGCTGTATTTTCCTGTCGGTTCTCATAATTTCATCCGTTTCCTACCTGTATAATTGTCTATGTCCTTTATGTGTCAATCTTCCATTGATTTTTTTACACTTTTTTCAAGATTTTAATACTCAAATTGACATTTTTTTCCTGATACTGTACTGTATATTCCTTTTTGTTTTGTCTTCTACTATTTCTGACCATTCCTAAGCATGTAATACAGCCTTGATGTAACATGGACCAGCCTTGAGCTACTAGCTCTGTTCTATGTCCCCAAATAAATATTGCTTGAATTCTTGTTATTGAAGCCACATTTGAAATGAAAAAGCCTGCACACAAAGTTTCTGGAGCCCTCTATTCTCTCTTTGATCACACAAAACAGAAATATCCACTGCACCAGTAGCTTTTCCTGTTTCCTGCCCTTTAACTCTAAACTGCATCATGTGACCCACATCCCATAGCCTTTCCTTTCATGTTTTACCTTTCCATATCTTCTCTTTCATACTTTATCTTTTTCCTGCACTTTAAGTTTAAGCAGCTGAATAAAAAAGACAAAGGTCTACCAGTGCTGTAATATGACAGGATTTCAGGTCATTGGATGGTGTGGGCTGAGCAAAACGTCAAACGGAGAACATGGAAAAGCAGAAATGGATACAACGATTTTAATCAGTTCCATGGGGCTTGTTGTTGTATGAAATAATTGCTATACAATGCATGCATCGTATAGCAATTTTCCTATGGGATGCATTGTACAACGATTTTTTTTTGCAAGTGGTTTTTCCCATTGAAAAATTGTTATACATTTTTTTCCATAGGGGAAATTGGTATGTAGGACACCAATTTCCCCCCAAAACCTAATTGTTACGCGATTTCGTTGCTATATGGGGCGATTGTTGTATGAGGTTCCACTATATTCTTATTGGTCTCACAGTAGTAGTAATTTGAGCTGGAATTATATTTTGAAACTCTTTAAGGAAAAGTTGAAATAATTTTGCATTAGTGTGTGAAAAATGAGAGGGAAATACCTTAGGAAAAAAAATGGCTACTTGAAAAAAAGAATCTTATCTTTGAGAGAGAGAGAGAGCACAGCACCTATTTTGGTTGAATGTTACAAGTGTTGTAAGACCACAGCTTGCTACCCGTGGACTATTTGTGCAGTCCTTGCTGATCTTGTTGGACGTTTTGTTTTGACATTATTACTTCTTGGTGAAATACGCATTTCCTATTTTATGTGGTTTCCATTGCTTTGATGTGTATTCTGGTTACAGTCCCAGCTGTGATGTTAACTTTATCTTTTGGCAGTTTGTAAACTGTTCTGTGTAGAAGCCGCTCAGAGTCGCTTGTCGAGTGGGCTTGTCGAGTGGGCTTGTCGAGTGGGCGGCTATAAAAATTTGACCAATAAATAAATAAAAATATAAAGAATAGAGTATGTCCCCCAAAAGCTTGGGGGATCAACAAGTCCTGGATGGCCACAAATCCTGGATGGCACATGGCCATTGGTCCTATCAGAGAAAATAGCCTAAGAATTAAGATCATTCTGTGGAAGCCTGGTATCCATTTATTCATTATCTTTTTATCCATTTTATCTTTTCCATTAACCCCCCCCCCACCTGACTACCAAAGTATGTTAGGTTTTGGACAAGTCCATTTTGGTAATATTTCCAGTATACTGGAAATTAACAATAGATTTAGAAACAGAGCTTAAAATCTGGCAGAAATTGATAAATGAAATCTGTAACAACGGAAAAAAGCCAAGAATTAATAAAAGTTTATGGTATTTTAAAAACAAGTTGGGAGGGCTAAATATCCCGAATGTTAAACTCTATTACAGAGCTTTCAATTTAAAGAGAATTATTAAATTATTAAGTCAAAATTATGCGCAAAAGTATGAATTAGATTATATAGAGTTTAGAAATTGGAAGGGCGAATTATCTTTAGGTGAGATAAGAACTAATCCCCAATTTTGTAATTTTTCTTTAAAGAATATATTCAGAATATGGAAAGGATTAAAACCAATATTATCTCCAAATTCTTTGCCCATAATGGAAATTTTAGACCAACAAAATTGCCCTTTAGAGGTAACAATAAGTACAAGAGAAATTTTAACACGCAAAAAAGCTCTGTTAATCACGGATTGGATTGATAATTGTAATACCATCTTCCAAAGAAAAAGTATTTATGCGGAGTTAGGCTTAAACTGGTTGCAAGAACTACAGATGGAGGCGTGGAATAGAAAGATGAGGGAAAACAATACAATAAATCGGGCATCAACCCCCTTTGAAAATCTGACTCTTGAAGTAAGGAATGGTAAAAAGAATTTAAAAGGTTTAGTGGGTAAGATTTATCAGTTGCTAAATTCTAGTGAAGATACTCAGCACTGGCTTAAAAAAACTTGGGAGGAGGATTTGGGAATCGTAATAAAAGATGAGAACTGGAAAAAGAAATGGACTCATAGAAGTATGAAATCACTCTCAATAAAGGAAAAAGAACATAATTGTAAAGTACTTTGGAGGTGGTATCTCACTCCAGCCAAATTACATTTAATAAATAATAAAAACTCTGATTTATGCTGGAGATGTAATAAAGGAAAAGGGACTTACATTCATATGTGGTGGCTGTGTGATAAAATGAGGAATTTCTGGGATGTTATAGAAGAAGAATTGAATAAAATATTAAACATAACAATAGTGCTAAGTCCAAAGATAGTATTACTAGGTGAAGTGGATGATTTACATCTGGAAAATAATAAAAAAGAATTATTGTTATCTTTATTGATGGTTGCCAGACAGCTAATTGCCAAGGAATGGAAGAGTGGAAATAATATTAATAAAGTTAGATGGTACGCAGATGTTTGGCAATTGGTTCTCAATGAGAAATTAACTATCCAAGTTCACCAGAAAAAGGGGTTACCAATAAAGACACCATTTTGGGAGATTTGGGGTCCCTTTGTCAACTTCGCTTTATTAGGTGATAACAAGTTTAACCCAAGCCCTGACATGATCCAATTTTGGAAACAGAATTGAAGGTAAATGGTCAAGAAACCCCTGCCGACATTCCCCGACAGAGCACAGGTGGTCGGGTTATATTGTTTTATTGCTTTAGATATTTTTTATAATGTATAGATTTGTTACTGTATTATTTTTTGTATTATTTTCATTATTTGTTTTTGTATTATTTCAGTTCTTAATAAAAGCTAAAAAAAAGTCTTTTTGATAACGATTTGTGTGTTGTCACTTTATTTCAGTTTACTGGCTTATTTTTGGATTGTTTCAGTAAGTCTTAAGATAAAGTCCTATTGCTCTCATTTAAGGTTTCCTTTTCTTGTAGCAGCTAATCACAGCTGCTTGATAAGGTGTTAGGAGATTTCTTAGAAGCATATGAATATCAATGGCTATAATAATGGATACTTAAGGACAACCTCCGGGTTGGAGAGATAGGCAGGATATCTCTCAATATCATTTCCAGGGAATCCTAAGCAGGTGAAGGCATCTGCTTGGGAATACCCTGAAGGAAATGGTGAGCCACTGTGTGAGACAGAATGCTGGACTGGATGGGCTGTGGCCTGTTCCAGCAAGGCTGTTCTTATGTTCTTATGTTCTTATGATTATGTACTTGACTGAGCAATCAGGATGTGTCCCAGCACCTCATTAATTATCTGCAGTATATTACTTAAAACACCAGCAGGATTTTGCCCATTATGTTATTTGATTTGTAATGTTGAAACATTTAATAAGGCTAATCTTAACCTATAAAACCAAGGGTTAACCGTTGGAACTGCCTATAGGTTGCTATGCCTCGCCCTACTTGCCTGCACTCACCCTTAGTGCACATGGCCGATCTGGGTTCGCAGGTCAATGAAGGACTGAGAAAACCGGCAGTGGGGCAACAGCCCCACAAATGCGAAAAAAGGGACACAACTTCACTTCCCAACATTCCTTGCGCCGCGCCAGAGCCAATCAGGCTGAGAGGCTCTCGCACTGCGCGTTGTTTGGAAACACGCCACGGCCAATCAAAAGAAAACCATTTTAAAAAGACGCAGCACAAACACAAAGCACAAACCCATAACTACAAGCCCCAGCATCCTGCGCGCCATGAGCGCGCAGAACGCTGAGGAAGCCGGTGCCCAAAAAATAAAACAAAAACACCAGGAGAGCAAGTCCGCCAAGCCGTGGGAACCAAAGCCCCCCTCCCCAACGGCGCCTAAAGCTCCCGATCGGAGTTTCCCCTTTAATATCACTGGGGGGGGGTGTTGTGCTCCCCTGGCTCTCTACTGGCTCCCCTGGGGTTGGGAGGGTTGGGGGGACAAAAGGAGTCTGTCTCCCCAACCCTCCTAACCCCAGGGGACCTGGCAGAGAGGGGATTCCCCTCCACAAACACACACATGCCCCATATTAAAGAGAAGAAACCAAGCGGTTACTTCTCTTTAAAAACGGAGTTTGGGGGGGAATCCGCCTCTCCAATGGCTCTCCTGGGTCCAGAAGGGTTAGGGAGATAGACCCCTTTTCTCCACCCAACCCTCCAAAACCCAAGGAAGCCAGCGGAGAGGGGGATCACAACCCCCCTGATATTAAAGGGGAAACCACAATTGAGATTTCCCTTTTAATATCAGAGGGTGGCCTGGATTTGATCCCCTCTCCTGGGTCCCATGAGTCTGGAAGGTTTGGGGAGACAAAAGGGGTCTGTCCCCCCAAGCCTTCCAGAGCCAGGGGAGACGGCAGAGAGGGGATCCCCCCGTAGGACACCAAAAAACACAAAAACAATCAAAAACATCCAAAAATACACAAAACAAACAAAAATAACACCAACAAACAAGACAAAGTAAACAAAAACCAAAATCTCAAAACACACCCAGCACCCAGCCAAACACCACAAAATCCAACCACCACCACCCCAAATAAAGAAAAACAGCCAACTCACCACCACACGACCTCAGTCCACGACGACTGGGAAAGAAATGAATAAAGAAAGAGACTTCTTACTGGAAGAAGCTCCACCCAGAGGCCATGAGAGAAAAAACAGTCAAAATACAAGATAACGCCTACCAGCAGCACTTGCTGCCCACAATAATAATAAAAAAATTCAAAAAGACACAACAGCCCCACACAAAAGGCCCCAAGAGTAAAAACAAGTAAAAACAAATAACACAAAATCATAATTTTACACAAATCAAAAACAGATGTCAATAAAATAAAATAAAAACTATTTAAAAATCCTGTGCTGAATTTTTACTCAAATAAAAAACAAAAACATCAATACACAGTTTAAAAACATTTATTGTAAAAAACATGTATTTTCACATTTTTTAAATTATTACCTACGGTACAACTATTAAAAAAATACATACTAACAAATTATTGGGTTAAATAATTTTTTTGGAAAAAGTATATTATCCTTTGTTCTTTTTTTCATCCACAAAACCAAAACACCAAACAAAACTCATCACAGTTTATAACAGGCCGCCAAAAAAATGTGTATAACTAAAAATTTTAATTATAGACTAACCTCTTCTTTACAAACATTAACAACAACAAAAAATTTCCAACACTATTTAAAACAGCCCGGCAATGCCGGGCAACCTCTAGTAAGATATAAATTTCAAACTTTCTGTTCAGCACTATCTCACATTTATTTTATTGATCTTTGAGAATTGTGCCATTTTACATCTGTGTTTGGATGGTTATGCTGGCTTAACTTCATGCTTTTTTATGCTTAATTCAAACATAATAGGTACACCTGTGTAATTAACAGAGCAATACTTTAACACAGAGGTGAAATAGAGAAATTTGCCTCACAAACCAGTAATCTCTTACAAAACCATACAGCAAAAACTACAGTGTTGTTTTCCCACAGAAATTACCCAGCAAATGGAGTTTTGGCAATTGACTGAAAGATTTTATAACTACAGTAAAACCCCGACTTACATTTGTTGTTGTTCAGTTGCACAGTTGATTGTGACTCTTTGGACCATTGACCTCCAGGCACCCCTGTCCTCCACTATCCTTCGCAGCCTGCCCAGCTCTGTGCCCACTGCGTCTTCAATACTATCTAGCCATCTAGATATGCCTCGAGTTACATAATGATTTTGTGCTAAAACCATGTCCTGATTTACACAATTTCCTATGGGTTTGCTTCGAGTTACATAAAGATTCTTTTTCCTACGGGTTTGCTTTGAGTTACGTAAAAATTCATTTCCCTATGGGTTTGCTTCAATTTACATAAAACTTAATTTTTCCTATGGGTTTGCTTCAAGTTACATAAAAAATAATTTTTCCTATGGGTTTGCTTTGAGTTACATAAAAAACTGATTTAAGCAAAAGCCTACGGAATGGACTTTTTTTTCGTAAGTAGGGGTTTTACTGTATCTCGTTTTGGAAAATTTTCATACTTAACGTGAGCTATTCAGTGTTTAGTATTAGTATTCCTGCTTAAATAAAGGACATCCAAGAAAGGCCTCTGGCTGCGACCATGAATGCATTTTTGCCCTTCAGCCCTAAGTAAGACACTGAAAGCAAAAACAAAAAGCACAGCTATTTTCACTCAAGCACAAGAGAATGGGTTTTTTGGCATACCATAAATATTGAGTCCAATAATAAATAAGATAGTTTTGGGTCTTAACATTTTGAAAACATTTCCTGTGAATTAACCACAAATGATGTACCCAACCCAGTGGATGATGTTGAATCAGGTGGAGCTGTGGTCTTAGTACAAAGCACCTTAATATGTCCACCTTTAATATTTGTGATTCCTTTTGAAATTCCCATTAAAAAACTTAACATTGCCTTCGTAAAATAATATGACTCTGCCTTTCTTATTTCCTGATTTAACTTCTTTTTTTACACAATAATGGCATGAGGGGAATGTTTGCCACTTCGGATAGTGTTGGAATGCACCTCTCATCAGCCTTAGCTTTCACAGCGAGTGTTGAGACAACACAGAAGTTGCAGTCCAGCAAATATGGGAGGGCCACACATTCACCACCCCTGTATTAAATGAGCTATCATTGGTTCTACAGAGCTTGTTTTATGCATACATGTACGGTATATACAAAGCCCAGCAATGCCCTTCTTTTCAGGCTTTTTTTAATGGAAGAGAGCAAGGCTGCTATGGCAACTGAAGTGATATTAGTTCTTTTTTGTTTGTGTAGGTCATGCTGGCAGCTTCTTACTGGTCACTTCTTGCACCTGCTATTGAGCTAGCCGAGGACTCTGGGAAGTTTGGAGTATTCGCATTTTTCCCTGTAGCCGTTGGCTTCATCGTGGGAGCAGCGTTCGTACACTTTGCTGACCTTCTTCTCCCTTGGCTGGTGAGTAATCCTTGAACCATCTCCAGTTCCGGGAAGTCTGTTTTCAAATCTCAATTTTCAGAAACCACTCCTTTTTTGGTTTGGCGATGCAGCTGAAGGCTAAGATTATGTGCAGAGATTTAGCCCCATCTCTCCTCCAAAGGCAAGGTCTTGTGATTGGTCGACTGGGTGGTGCTTACTGCTCTTCTTTGTTGTCTCAGCATCTGTCCAAAATCTGGAATTTGCTTCTAGAATTTCTCAGCCAACCCTCAATAAATGATTGTGTTGTGATTACTATTAAGCCTGTAGTGCCTCCAAATACTGAAGGGGTTTATCAGAATAGCTTAGGCAATGATGGTGAACCTTGACACTCCAGGTGTTCTTAGACTTCAATTGCCAGATGCCCAAGTCAGCACTTCTGCTGATCAGGGCTTCTGGGAATTGAAGTTCAAAAACAGCTGGAATGCCAAAGTTTGCTATCACTTAGCGCAGGGGTGTCCAAACTACGGCCGGTGGGCTACATCTGGCCTGTGATGCCAATTAATCCGGCCTGTGCTGCCCATGCCGCTCTTGGAAGCAGACGTAAAATGTGCATGTGCAAAACGTGCCCATGCATACGCAGAACGCTGCTATAAATGACCCGCTGCTGTTGTAAATGTAAATGTAAATTAGGCTTACTTCACTTTTTGCTGAGCTATTAAGGAGGATGGAACTAAAGGCTTGACAAATGTTGGATGAGAAATAATTGGGCTGCCTGGTGCTGGTAGGGATGGGTGAGGAAGAGACACTACTGTCACCACCCACTCTCTTTCCATCTCCTTCTCCTCACTTTGGAAAGTTGTGTCATAAGGATGCACACACTGACACAAAACCCAATAAGTTCCTCATTTATTTCAACAGTGTAGTCACGTCCTTAAATATTGACCTGTGAATTGGAAAGACCCTAGTACAGTAGTTTTTAAAAAATCTTTCCTGTCAGATAGCTTTAGATAAGCCATTTTTCTCAGTCTCAGCCTTTCCTCAATGTGAGATAATTCTGATTTATGTTGCAGTGGGTTTGTAAATTTGCGCTACACAGACGTGACAGATCTGATCTGATTTTTGTTGGTTGGTTGATTGATTGATATACCACCCCATTAGTCCAAGCAGTTTACAGGATGAATCTGATAAAATTCCACATAACAAAATGCATTCAACAATATGGAAATCTTAACAGTATAGGTCTAAAATTCTTACAAAAAGAGGTAATGAATTAACATTAATAGCATCTGGGAGAATCAATTATTGAAACAGCTTTGAATAATTCTGTTTTCATCAATTTTATGAACATAAGGAGGGAAGCTGCCTAATATATATGAATTAGTAACTTGTTCCTAATACTGAAAAGGTCTGATTTCTTGTTTTCACCTTCTTGGCTTCCCTGAGTGTGGCCACTTATAGCAACATGGGCTGAGAGGAGGGTGTAAAATGGGTTGCTGATTTCTGACAGAGATATTCCGACAAATATCAAGGTCTTAAAACATTAAAGGTTGTAACCAGCAGCTTGAATTGATTTATGGGTCATAATCAAAACCATATTTCAACTGAGCAAAACCATATTTCAATAAGTTGTTTCTTATTTCTTTTTGACAGTCTTGATTAATCGTGCCAATATCTAATCTGGGGAAGTCTTGTTTTTTTAGCCAGTAGTTTCACCATCTGTATACAGGATAATAGCTTTTGAAGCAACAGCTTAGGTCCTTTTTCTTCATTAGACAACTTAGTAGATTGTTCATTTCAAGTAAATTTAAATAAAATTATAACGGATATTAAACCTTTTGTGCTTATCAAAAGCCCTCAGTATTCAATAAATATTTCAATCAGCAGCCAAATCTAAATACTGTAATGTATGGTTTTTTATTCAGTTACATGTCTGGAAATTCACAAACTGTACATGGGGAGCTCAACCATCCACATTTCATACATCAGCTTTGGTGCATCCCACACACGAAACAAGATGACATTGCTGTTAATGAAGTAATGCGTATAGTGATAGGATGCCTAAAACCTACACCAGTTGAGAACATATATCATAAGCATTTAAAATAAAAAATGTTTAAAATGGATGTAAAATCTTCATGTGATACTTCCTTAGCTTTGTTAGTTGTGCACATTCCCCTTGGAGCTGAGGTGGAGTTAAGGTTATGTTTCCTAGTACACTAGATCAGGTTTTAGAGGCCAGGCACACCTTTCAGTGTTTCCTCTGGGCTCACATATTTCACATAGATGGGATACATAAACATAATTTTGGCTGACCTTTACATTTAAATGTTGCTGGTTGTTCTAAAGTACAGTATGTTTAAATGATTTAATTGTTTTAAAGTACAGTATATGAATTGTCATATTTTGTTTTAATGTGATTTTATTGTATAGTGTGCTGAAATCTCAGTGTAAGACATTCCAGAACTATCTTTTCTTTTTATAGATGTTTCTTTATATTTTCTTTAAAATGATATGTGTCCATTTCGTCTATCAGAAGTGTCTCTCCAAGAGCATGAATCTTGAACCTTGATTTGGATGCTAAGCAGACCCTAGGGGCATGTGCCCCAGGGTGATTTATTTTTGGAAATGAATTAATTAAATCTGTCTATTTGTTTTTAACAACACTGTACTAGATTCCACAGAACAATAGCAGACTTTCATGACCAGAGCATAGCTTTGCATTCAGTGCAGTTTTGACAGTTTAGTTTGAGAGACAGAGACATAAAATGACCCCTTGCCTTTGCTGTGGGACAGCCCGTCTCATAGGCATGGAATAGACAACCTTCTTAGGGAGTTTCACTCAGCTGTATCGGAACAAAAACAAAAACGCTACAGCACTCAGCTGT
Source organism: Bradypodion pumilum (assembly GCA_035047305.1). NCBI lineage: Eukaryota > Metazoa > Chordata > Lepidosauria > Squamata > Chamaeleonidae > Bradypodion > Bradypodion pumilum. The sequence continues at coordinate 276,194,732 of JAWDJD010000002.1, read as the reverse complement.
GGCTTCACCATACCTGTCAAGTTTCGGGAAATTTCTGTGAAATAAGGGAAATTTCCCGGCCAAAACAGGAAACTGGACAGCTATGCTTATCTTGTGCTGGCCTCCAGTCTAACTCCAGTCTAACTAATACGGGATGATGGCGGGAAAGAGTGTAAAATACAGGGGTTTGACAGAAATTTCCCGAAACTTGACAGGTATGGGCTTCACTGAAAAGGAGCAGAGAAAATGTCTGGTTTTGACAGGCACATAGTTGTGTTTGAAGTTTTTAGTATATCAAACTAAGAGCTGGCTTTGATTTCTTGGCTTAGGAGTTCTTCCACTCCGAAGCTTTGATTCAGAATGAAGGTGGAAGAATCAATAGCTTTGGTTTTGTTACCTTTTCATTAGAGATCTTCGCTTTTCTGCTTTGATGGATGAAGTGAAGTAAAGAAGTTCTTTTTCTGTAATTCTACTTGAGCAGAACTGAAATGTCTTTCTTTAAAAGCTATCCTAATAATGCAATGAATGTATATTTTTAAATATAAACATTTAAAATATAATATAAACATCCCACAATGTTTTTGTCATCTTTGTTTTTTGTTCGTTTCTTCTCTGATATATTTTCAAAGTATCTCACTGGCAAGCTTCATGTTTATATTGATATAGTACAGTACTTGATTTGGGACTACGTGAGTGAGTGGGTTCAGTATGCACATTTATTCATTGTGTACAAAGATTCTGACACTCTTTTCTTTTAAATCCAATAAGAGGTTTTATTTGGCTTTGATGAGATTTATTATTCTGAGATACATGTATACATTCATTGCATTATTAGGATAGCTTTAAACTGCTCCTTGGAAGGACAAATATTAAAGATGAAGCTCAAGTACTTTGGCCCCAAATGAGAAGAGAGGACTCATTTGAGAAGGCCTTGGTGCTGGGAAAGATTTATATATTGGAGATTCTACGAATGGAGAGAACAGTAGATGTAGGTTGCAGGATAATTGACGGCCACAAGGAAGTGTATTGTCTCCAACATTGTATAATATATACATGAAAGATCAACCACTTCTTGACAATACAAAATTGTTCATCTGTGCAGTCAACACAGCAATGGCCATACAAGGATCAAGTTTGGATGAGATAGCTGGAAAATGTAATGGAGCACTCAAAAAAATTAGGACAATATTACACCATCAACTATATGAAGCCTAACCCGAGCAAGACTCAGGTGTATGCTTTCCACCTTCAAAACCAAGAGGCAGGGGTTGAGGTGGATGTTACATCGCAAGGGAATCAATTACAGCATTGTTCAGCACTGAAATACCTCGGTGTGTTCACTACGGAAATACCTTTAGGCAGCACAGCCTGAAACTCACAAACCACATGGGGATTGGGGAGCTCAACCATCCACACTTCATACATTGGCACCTTTGACACATCCCACACAGGAAACAAGATGACATCGCTGTTAATGAAGTAATGTGGATAGTGACAGGATGCCTCAAACTTACATCAGTTGAGAAAATATATCCCCTTGTTGGTGTCGCTCCATCTGAGATACGGAGAGAAGTAGTAATGGACACCAAGAGAACTAAACAATAGAATGACCCTCAACACCCTCTGAATGGATATGCATCTTGAGTCTGTCTGATTAGATGCAGGAAGAGCTTTATGGAAAAAACAAACTTTCTCGAGGGTACACACAAGTGCTAAATTAAATTAGAATATGAATAAAGAAGCTCACAGAACATTAAAGGAGGATATAGCTGAGGAAATGGACTTTCCCTATGTCACTTGGAGGACCTTGCATAGGCTGAAGGGCAGAGTGCCTAAATGTAAGACCAGCATGCTAAAGTGGGGACTGCTGGTGGACAACAACACACTGTATGAATGTGGAGAGATATGGAATCTGGCTCATTTACTGGTCTACTGATTCTTCTGTGCAGTCTGTGCTTCTGCTCTGCAAGCTCTGCAAAATAAGCTTTGCAATTGGAAGCAACGTCTATTTATATAGGAAGCAAAACACTTAAGGTTACAATGTATCTTATTAACTGTCAATCACAGCAGAGCTGAGCTAGGTGATTGCTTGCACCTGTTCCTTGTTAACTGACCTTAGCCTGACCTTATTACCTCTGCTCATTGCCTCACTATAATTCATATATTGACATGCTTTAGAGGCTCTCCTGTTTGGATCACAAGATTTCTTTTGAACAAGGAGCCCTGGTGGCGCAGTGTTTAAACTGCTGTCTTGCAACCAAAAAGTCGTGAATTTGATACTGACCAGGGATCAAGGTTGACCCAGCCTTCCATCCTTCTGAGGTCAGTAAAATGAGTATGTTGGGGGCAGAATGCTAATTAACCTGCGAACCGCTCAGAGAGTGCACTAAGCACTATGGGGTGGTATATAAGTGTGATTGCTTTGCTTTGCTAACAATATCACCTATCCTCTTCATAGCAATCCTTCCTAAAGTTCACCTGTTTCTAGTACAGTAATAACCCATTTAGCATTTGCACCGCACAACGCTAAAACCGGATAACAATAGGAAATCTGAGGAAAAAATTTCACCGCACAACGGTAAGTTAACGTTGTGTGATGCATTGCATTTCCCCCCAGATTTCCTCTGGAGATCTCTGCCCCAAAGCCTGCAAGGCTGGTCTCCGCCTGGTAAGGTGCTTCCCAGGCGGAGACCAGACCTGCCCGAGCTGGGAAGCACCCTTTCCAAAGAGGCAGGTGGATCGACCGCTCGCCTGCCAGTTTGGAAAGGGCAGCGAGAAGTCGGTCTGTCTGTTGGTGTGCATCTGTTGGCAAAATCCCTTTTGAGGCAGCAAGAGGAGGCTCCTCAAAAGGGATTTTGCCAAAGGACCCACACAAAATCCCTTTTGAGGCAGAGAAAGGAGGACCTTTTCTCTCGTCACCCCAAATATACTTTGCAATTGGCAGCTTAAGGATTCTCTCCTCATCCCCAGCTGATTTGACAGGCACTGTGTGCACCCGCGATACTATGTGTTTAAAGTAGTGGTGGTGGGGAGGAGAGGGATTCCTTTACTGTAGCTGCTTTGAGCACAGCCACCTGTGTTCCCCACCTCTGCTTTGGGTTTGATGCAGCTACAGCAGGCAAAGCAGAGATGGGCAGCATGGGCCGTGCTCAAAGCAACTACAGTAAAGGAACCCCCCCAGCTGCTTTCAACACAAAGCATCACGGGGCGCACAGCGCCTGTCAAATTAGCTGGGGTGCGGGGTGAGGAGAATCTTTAAGCTGCCGATTGCAAAGTGCATTTGGGCTTGCCCTCCACCGGGACTTGGGGCTACGAAGCTCGGGCAGAGCTCCTCTGAACGCAAGCCTGGGCTTCGTAGCCTCATTCCTAGTGGAAGTCGAGCCCACAGTGGCCGCATTGACTTTGAGGGCCGGGGGAGGGGGGGTAGAAGCTTCCCTGCCTGGCACTGGGTCCCCCTCCCCCCACCCTTCCAAAGTCAAAGCAGCTACCGTGGGCTAGCCCTCTGCTTTGACTTTGGAAGGGCAGGGGGAAACCCAGCGCCAGCCAGGGCAGCTTCTAGGTGCTCCCCCCCCTGCCCTCCCGAAGTCAAAGCAACCACCGTGGGCTCACCCTCCACCGGCTGCTTTGACTGTTTTATGGGCTGGGGAGAGCACCTAGAAGCTGCCCTGGCTGGCGCTGGCTCCCCCCCCCCCCAGCCATTCCGAACTCAAAGTGTCTGCCAGTGGGAAGTGGGAGCTGCTGCTGCTGCGGACCTGCCACCGCCACCAGACTCCCTCCCCGGACCTTCCGGCCGGTGGGAAGTACATATACAGTTGTGCAATACAGTACTGTACAGCACAACGTTAAAAACCGCATAACGTTAAAGCGTGTGAAACAAAGCTTTAACATTATGCGGGGTATTATTGTATTTTAGTTTAGTCTAGTCTATGATGTATCTGTTGGTGGTGGGTTTTGATTTGTTGTGGGCATTGTTGTTATTTGTTTTCTGTCTACATATATGGACTGGGCACAAACAAAGCCCAGACCTTCTGTGCTCTCTCAGATCAGAATCCTTGCCAGTAAATGTACCCGTTCTTCATTACATGCAGAGTCGTTGCTTTCCACAAGTGCCTGCTAATGGCCTTTTTGGAAAGCCTAACATTATGTCAGACAGAAGCCCCATAATTCTTTGTGGTGGGTAGGTCAGGAGAGGCATGTAAGTGAATAGATATTAATGGTAGACGCCAAAAAAGAAAGAAAATTAAAAGAAGAAATATGTTTGTCCTCCTCGTATTCCAAACAGGGTGGCTCAGTGTAGACAAAGATACGTGAAGTTGCTTGTCCTTCAAGTAAAAAGTCAGGTCTAAAACAATCTCCTTTGGATAGCTAATTGAGATGTGCCAACACGTACTGATGAAGATCTAATTTTGGCCAATGACAAAGCCAAGAAAGTGGCTTCATTATGACAGTTTAAAATTTGATCTGGACAGAAAAGAAGAAGAAAAGGCTAATTGAGACCCAGGCAGATTTCTGCGTTGAAGCAGCGAGATCAAATCAGCTGTCTTGTTGATATTTTTCTCTTTTGGTAAATCATTTGCAGAGAGTTAATTGCCCAGTCATTGAGTCTCACTGCCAATCTTACTATTAAAAGTCTGTAGTGTCTTACATGTCTTTTGCTTGCAATGTTTTATTAATTAGCAAATGAAAGTACAGTACTGTACAGTACCTTTAAATAAAATCAAGTGGGTTTTTAAAATGGAAAGCTAGAATAAAATGTAGAAATACTGTACGTATATGAACCGATGGACAAAAATACATAGATAACGCTATGGCTAGAGACATGTTGGTGTTCTCATGTAAGATTTGTGTAGCTTGGTGCCTTTGCTTATTGAAGTTAAATGACAAGGGATTACGGCTTGTCTTGGTTATTGTGCCGGGTCATATGCCTGATTTCATAACTGAGATGCACCCCAGCACCATATCAGCATGCTGTAATTAGCTATGGCATGTCACAAAAACCTTACACAAATACAATTAGGATTCCAGCTCAAGCCCATTTGAGTGTCCATCAGCAACATCTCACAAATTGTCTGATTCCGAGCATAGGTCATTCACCAAGCTAACCAACGTTGTTTCCATTGCATACAAAGACCTGAGGCCAGCTTGAAGGGAATCTGGGTGGATCATCATTATTCAGAACCACTTCTTTGAAAATAAATTCTGAAAAATGACAGAGTTTAGCATAGTAGTGGCAAACCTATGGCACGCATGCCAGAGATGGCACTCGGAGCCCTCTCTGTGTGCACCCGTGCAGTCATCCCAGCACAGAGTTTCCCTGCCCTTCTACCCAGCAGCTCAATTGGAGTGCTTCCTCCCCCCAGCATAGAGTTCACCTCACCCCTCTCCCCAGCAGCCCAATGGGAGCATTTCCTTCCTCCCCTGTTGCTGTGTTGGTACTTTGCGATAAATAAGTGGGTTTTGGGTTGCAGTTTGGGCACTCAGTCTCTAAAAGGTTCGCCATCATGGGTCTAGCATTATCTGGAAGGCCATATACCTGTATATAAATGCTCTCTATTCTAGCTTTTAAAAAACACTTAAAGTGTAGCAGTCAGAGCTCTGGTAGGATCAATGTGTCTTCAGCAAATGGCAAAAGATATCTAGAAAGAAAAAGTCATCAGAACTTAAGAAGGAAGAAGTTCTATGGTGTGGTTGCAGTCTTAGAGAAGACTCCATCGCTTTTCACCATCAGCTGTGTTCCTGCCCTGGGAAGCACACAGTAAAAAGCCTTTTTTCCCCACCCTAGTAAGTGGATGTTATGGCATGGCAGAGATAGGTATCCCAGCCAATTATGGCTCTAGTAATAATACAGCTGAAGGAGGAGCCATTTCCCCAAAGTGGTTGTGTAAAGGCTATAATGATAATTTACTAATTGTTCAGCGTACACTTAATATTTCAGTTTTAAGGGTTGAAATAATCTATAACCATGTATACCTCTTCCATTTTTCCTGATGAGCAAGCATTGTGGCATTTAAAAAGAGTGATAAAACTGGGTTCTTAAGGAACGTAGAGAGTGACAGGAACAGAGGAAGTGGCATTATCCTAAGTGAGAGCCTTGGCCCATTTAATTCAGTACATAATAATAATAATTTCGTGTCAGAAATTATTCTGGGTTGAAAGGATTTTTGCGGAAGGAACTCTGCTCAAGAAACACCCAAATGAGGTTCCTTTCACGTCCCCAAGAGCTGGGACAGAGACAGGCTCTCGATCCGTCTTGCAGTAACCAAGTCTCGAACTGCTGACTTGTCAGCTTTCCAGCTAACAAGGTGAACTTCTTAACCACTGAGCCACCACAGTCGCTACTCAGTACATCAGTCAATCAGTGATGCACTCTATTTTTTTACTACCCACTCTGTGGGCGTGGCTAACTCTGTGGGTGTGGCTAACAGTTTTTCACATATTCCTGATGGCTTCCTTTCCCCTGTATCCCTCAGCACTCAGCATCCTTTATAGCACTTGCAACGAAGCACATCCTTCCTTCCTTTGCCTCCCTGCCTCCTACCTTCTTTCTTTCTTTCTCCTTCCTTCCCTCTCTCAAGCACACATGGACAGGCATCGAATCCTTGTCCCCTGCACTCTGAAGCCCCCACCCTCAAGCTTCTTCCTCGCACTCAGCCCCTGCACACTCTCGCTCTCGTGGGGCGCATGCGTTTCCCCCAGTCAGCCCCAAGCTCGCCATCGTCCAATGGGCGAGGAGCAGCCAGAAGCAGGAGGCAAGCGAGGGCGCCTCGCATTTACTCCTGCATGGTCTTTCACGCGGGTAGCACCTGTCGAGCCAAGGTGCACTGTGAACAGCCCTCCATCCACCACCACCCCACCCCAGGCTGAGGTGGCAAAGGAGGCTTGTGGAGGGGAGAACAATAGGGCGCTGGTGGGAGTCGTTGGGCGCCCAGAGGAGCAGGCAGAACGGGGCGCTGGTGAAGGCAACAGCTGGGGTCGGAGTCTGACAAGGGGGCGGGCGGGAAAAGGGGAGCCCTGGAGGGAACGTGAGGCAGTGTCTGTGTCTTTGTGTGGGAAAATAAAGCAGGCAGATAGGTAGGGGTGAAGGGGCAGGCGGAGTAAGAGGACGCGGGGGGCAGGAAGAGGTTCTCCCCACAGACTTGGGGTGGGAGGCCAAGTGGCCGTGGCATGGGGGAATTTCTACTACCGGTTTGCACGAGCCATTGAGAACTGGCCTCAGTGCATCACTGGATAATAATAATCTCATTTATTATTTATTTATTTAAATTTATATGCCGCCCAATCAGGAGAACCCGACTCAGGGTGGCGTAAAACAGTTAAAATGTATAAAACATTTTAAAATCCCAAATCGCCCACTAACTTCCCCACCCTACTATCCCCCACCCAAGTTAAAAGAATAAAAAGAAATAAAAGGGAATGGGGGGATACAACAACACAAAGGGAGGGATATTAACTAAGTACTAACTGGGGATGAGCCAACACACTGGAGTCGCATTCCCTTTAAGGCCCCACACCTGCCCTGCCAGGTACTCAGTACTCATCCAAGTACTGACCAGGCCTGACCTTGTTTAGCTTCCAAAATCAGATGAGACTAAGTATGTTCAGGTTGAGTGTTCAGATAGAGGTGCTCCCAGTCTATGATACGACATCTTCTTCCATTGAAGCCTGTGTCTTCATCAGGCTGTTTGACAGTCAGTGCTGTGCCTGTTCCTCATGCTGAGAATATCACTGTCGTACAATATATCCCCGATGAGCCATAACATTAACTCTCCCCCATCCCCTCCTTAAGATGCAGAAGAAAATCTTTATCTTGTATGAATGGTTCTTTTACCATCATTGGTAAAGATAAAGGTCACCCTTGCTCGAAAGCCAGTTGTATCCGACTCTAGGGTTCAGTGCTCAACTCTGTTCATAGCCAAACAGCCAGCGCTGTCTTTATCCCTTAACACACTAGCAGTTATTAATACTGTGTTTTGATGTCTTTCCAAGTGAGAAACAGTTAAGGGTGAAAAATCCATTGTCCAAGATGCTGTTCTAGCCTCCCTACTGTCTGGAGTTGTTTAATCTCGTTAGGCAATTTGTTCTTGATGGCTTAATATAAAACCCAGCAGCTGAAACAGCCCCCAGAGTTTGAAGCATCCATTAAAAATGCGCTCATTCTCACCAAGGTGCTTGAAAAAGAAGGGACAGTATATACTCCCTGCTTCCAGACATAAAAAGCAAATAAACTGACAAAGATGGTATGCAGAACCATTCCTAAATTAGGAGATTGTTGCAAAGTTTTGTAGGTAACACAGTTTTAAAGTATGCGTCAAGCACATCAGAGTAAATTTAACTTATTGTAAGAACATCCTTTTGAAGAGGTCTTCTTCAGCATCTATCCTCATAACAGTGTCTCATGCTGTTACTTTGAATTGGCTTGTTAGCTGGGAACCCATTTGCACAGTTGCTGCAGGACAGTAAATCTTGATTCACGATTGCCCCCCCCATAAACGTATTCTATAGGGAGGATTTAATGTCTTTTGAAGACTATATTAAAATGTCCGGAACCTTAATTAAACAGCAGGAATGTGCAATAAAAAGGCAGTTTAGGTGAGTTGGATCAGAGAAAGGAAATACCATCTGTGACTCTGAGTAATATGCTGTACATAGTAACACAGTGGCTGAAATCTCATTGATTACATGATAAATTGCAACTAGAGTATGCCCACTAAATTGGAGATTTGGTGAGCCAACTCCTCTTTAAGTTCTGTTAATACAAATGGTCCTGCTCCAGTTACAACTTATTATACTAAGCAACAGGATTTTATCCAATATGGCGTACCAAAGATTGGAAGTTGCAATCTAGGATATCTGAAAGGTGTTATTCTGGGTACACAAGATAAGTCAGCTCTTACCTGTGCTATCTAATGCCTATCAATTCAAATAAGATTCTTCCACAAACCTTCCAGTAATTAATTAATATATATTAATTAATATATATAATCTCTTAACCTATAAAACCAAGTGTTAACCGTTGGAACTGGCTATAGGTTGCTATGCCTCGCCCTACTTGCCTGCACTCACCCATCGTGCAAACGGCCGATCTGTGTCCGCAGGTCAACAAAGGATTGAGAAAACAGGCAGGGGGGCAACAGCCCCACAAACACAAAAAAAGGGAAACAACTTACTTTCCCAACATTCCTTGCGCCATGCCGCGCCAGAGCCAACCAGGCTGAGAGGCTCTCACACGGCGTGGCGCAAGGAACGTTCGGAAATGCGCCACAGCCAATCAAAAGAAAACCATTTTAAAAAAAACGCAGCACAAACACAAAGCACAAACCCATAACTACAAGCCCCAGCGCCCTGCGCGCCATGAGCGCGCAGAATGCTGAGGAAGCCGGCACCCAAAAAATAAAACAAAAACACCGGGAGTGCAAGTCCGACAAGCCGCGGGAACCAAAGCCCCCATCCCGAACGGCGCCTGAAGCTCCTAATCAGAGTTTCCCCTTTAATATCACTGGGTGGGGGCGGGAGGTGTTGTGCTCATTTCATTTCATTTCATTTCATTTACTCGATTTATATCCCGCCCTACTTAGCCAGGGCCAACTCAGGGCGGCTTACAACAAGTAAATTAAATGCAATATAACGCGAAAAAACAATATAAACATACAAAACACAATAATATACAATTACAAATCAACAACTGCAGAATTAAATAGACAATCAATGCAAAAATACTAGTCTATAAACAACAGCATCCTAAAATATACCACAAAAATTCCAACTAACAAAGTAGCACAGCACAGAATCAATATGCATTAAAAAATTCAATATACAAATAATCAAAAAATTCAGCACAATTATCACAATCCCATAAAGGTTATGTCCTTACGGTTCCCACAGAGCCCAAAGTTCCACGCTCTCGACAGACTGGGAAAAATGCTCTGGTCTCTGTGCCCCAACGTCAGGTGTTAGTGACCACAAATCAGGTCCCCTCGTTGGTGTGAGGAGATGGTGCAGATGCTACCACTCCCTCCAGAATAAGGCAAGTGTCCGGTGGCCTCAGAGGCAGCAGAGGCAAAGTTCTTTTAAAGTTGCCTGCCTCCATTTCACAGGTGTTTCTGCCCTTCTCCAGCCAGGCTGACTGGGAAGGGACGAGGCAAGCGTCCGGTGGCCTCAGAGACAGCAGAGGCAAAGTTCTTTTAAAGTTGCCTGCCTCCATTTCACAGGTGTTTCCGCCCTTCTCCAGCCAGGCTGACTCTCTACTGGCTCCCCTGGGGTTGGGAGGGTTGGGGGGACCAAAGGAGCCTGTCTCCCCAACCCTCCTGACCCCAGGGGACCCAGCAGAGAGGGGATTCCCCTTCCACACACACACACACACACACACGCCCCATTTTAAAGAGAAGAAACCAAGCGGTTACTTCTCTTTAAAAACGGAGTTGGGGGGGAATCCCCCTCTCCGATGGCTCTCCTGGGTCCGGAAGGGTGGGGGAGACAGACCCCTTTTGTCCACTCAACCCTCCCAAACCCAAGGCAGCCAGCGGAGAGGGGGATCACAACCCCCCCCCCACTGATATTAAAGGGGAATCCCCAATTGAGATTTCCCTTTTAATATCAGAGGGTAGCCTGGATTCGATCCCCTCTCCTGGGTCCCATGAGTCTGGAAGGTTTGGGGGGGACCAAAGGAGCCTGTCTCCCCAACCCTCCTGACCCCAGGGGACCTGGCAGAGAGGGGGTTCCCTCCCCCCCCCCACACACACCCCATATTAAAGAGAAGAAACCAAGCGGTTACTTCTCTTTAAAAATGGAGGTGTGGGGGAATCCCCCTCTCTGATGGCTCTCCTGGGTCCGGAAGGGTGGGGGAGACAGACCCCTTTTCTCAACCCAACCCTCCCAAACCCAAGGAAGCCAGCGGAGTGGGGGATCACAACCCCCCCTGATATTAAAGGGGAATCCCCAATTGAGATTTCCCTTTTAATATCAGAGGGTAGCCTGGATTTGATCCCCTCTTCTGGGTCCCATGAGTCTGGAAGGTTTGGGGAGACAAAAGGGGTCTGTCCCCAAAGCCTTCCAGAGCCAAGGGAGACGGCAGAGAGGGGATCCCCCCTGTAGGACACCAAAAAACACAAAAACAAACAATCAAAAACATTCAAAAATACACAAAAACAAACAAAAATAACACCAAAAAAGTAAACAACAACAAACATTTCCAAACACACCCAGCACCCAGCCAAACACCACAAAATCCAAACACCACCACCACCCTAAATAAAGAAAAACAGCCAACTCACCACCAGACGACCTCACACAACAACTACTGGAAAAGAAATGAATAAAGAAAGAGACTACTTATTGGAAGAAGCTCCACCCAGAGGCCACGAGAGAAAAAACAGTCAAAATACAAGATAACCCCTACCAGCAGCACTTGCTGCCCACAATAATAAAAAAAATTCAAAAAGACACAATAGCCCCACACCAAAGGCCCCAAGAGTTTTTCGAAAAAGTATATCATCCTTTATTCTTTTTTTTCATCCACAAAATCAAAACACCAAACAAAACTCATCACAGTTTATAACAGGCCATCAAAAAAATTGTATAAATAACAATTTTCAAAATTTCAATTATAGACTAACCTCTTCTTTACAAACATTAACAACAACAGCAGAAACTTTCCAACACCATTTAACACAGCCCGGCAATGCCGGGCAACCTTTGCTAGTGTGTGTGTGTGTGTGTGTGTGTGTGTGTGTGTGTGTGTGTGTAAATATAAAATGCAGGACACTTTGAAAGCAGGTGCTAGAGATTCTGCTGAGGACACAGAAACTGCCTTTTGATGCAAAGCAGATGTCTGGGGTGATATGCTGATTTTATAGCTCTGCTAGTGTTCAGGGCAAGCACATTGCTTTCATCAGAGAGAGAAATGGATCCTTCTTTAGGTCGATATATGGCCTCAGGCAGTAATTCCAGCTTGATAATTGTACATAAACTGTGATAAGAGTGAATTAACAGGGTGCTTATTGCCACAGTGCACAGCTCAACAGAAATAAAGGCTGAATATTAATGTGGGTTTGATTCTGTCCTGGACAATGTCAATAGGACAAAAAAAGAAAGAGAGATAGTGGTGATGTATATTTAATTCTGGTATTCCTGAAAGAACTTGTGTTAATGCCACTGAGCAACCAAGGATGTTGATAATGAAAGTAAGTGGGGGGGGGGGTATATGTGGTTTTTTTTTGTTCTTACCCTTTGCTGTGCAGTGAATAATCAGATATGTGTCTAGCTGAGTTCGGTATTTGGCACCAGCCTAGGGACAAGGGGAGGGGCGGTGGTGTCACCATTGTAGCCAGAGAGTCATTGGGAGTCGCGAGAGCCACAGCTTCGCAGATACCGGGTTGTGAGACCCTGTTCCTTCGGTTGGGCCCTAAGGGTCAGTTGGGAGTCTTGCTCCTATACCTGCCCCCTTGCAGAGTAGCAGATTCCCTGCCTCAGCTCCTCGAGGTAATCACAATGTTTGTGTTGAAGTTCCCAGGTCTGATGGTACTGGGGGCTGGTTCTGAGGTGGCTTGGGAGCTCATGGTGACCATAGAAGCTGTGGCCTGACTCAGGCAATTCAGGACCCGACCAGGAGGAATGGTCTCACACCGGATTTAGTCTTCCTTGTGGGCGCAGTGGCAGGGTGATCTGAAATTATAACATTTACAAATAACACCTGTGCCATGGTCGGATCACTTTCTCATGACTCTGGACTTTCTTGGCGCTTCACCGTAGGTAGGCAGGGCCAGTTAAGTTTGCCCGCCCCCAGCAACTGATGGATCCGGATGGTTTCCAAAGGGAACTGAGGTTTTTTCTTCTGGACTGGCTACACAATTCGACCAAGGCTCTTGTTGACCTCTGGCATGAGGGAGTGACGGCGGCCATGGACATAATCGTACAACTATGGCCTCTCCATGTATGATGACTCTGCTCTTCCCCCTGGTTTACTGAGGAACTGAGGGAGGTCAAACGCGCAAAAAGATGCCGAGAGCGCCACTGGTTGATGACTTAAAGTGATTCCAACCGAACACTGGCTAGAGCCGCAATTTGAGCCTATCTTGTGATGATACAGGTGGTGAAATGGCAATATTTTCCCACCCTTATTTCCTCTGCAGATACCACCCAGCGGCCCTGTTCTGAGTGATAAGGTCCCTCCTTGGCAGAGGGGGGCCTGGCCCCAGTTGGCAAGGGTCAGCTGAGGATTTTGCTGATTATCTTGCGGAGAAAATCACTCAAATTAGCTCGAAGTTTGTCCCTAGCGCGGATGTGGTGGATCTTGAGTTGATTGGATCGCAGTCTGGCCATGTTATCTGGGATCGGTTTGATCCAGTTGTCCCCGAGGAAGTGGACAGGCTCCTTGGATCTTTTTGTGCCACTGCTTGTTTATAAGATTCTTGTCCTGTCTGGTTGGTCAAGGTGTCCAAGGTGGTGACAAGTAGTTGGGTTGGAGCAATAGTCAACGCATCCTTGCGGGAGGGAGTATTTCCTGCACCATCAAAACATGCTTTGGTGCATCCCCTCCTGAAAAAGCCAGGGCTCGACCCAACAATATTGGCCAACTATCGGCCTGTTTCCAACCTCCCCTTTTTAGGGAAGGTTTTGGAAAAGAAAGTAGTGCGGCAGTTACAGGGGGTTCTGGATGAAGCGGCTTATCTAGACCCCTTTCAGTCAGGATTCAGGCCCAGATATGGCACTGAGTCTGTGTTGGTCACGCTGTTGGATGATCTCTGGTGGGAGTGGTATAAAGGTCATCCCTCCGTCCTTGCTCTTGACCTCTCAGAAGCCTTCGATACCATCAACCATGGTATCCTTCTGGAACAGCTCCGAGGATTGGGGATGCAGGGCACTGTGTGGTCCTGGTTTGCCTCATTTCGGAAGGCCGGACCCAGTCGGTGTGTTTGGAGGATGAGATGTCCAGCCCTAATCCTCTCCATTATGGGGTTCCTCAGGGCTCAGTCCTCTCATCTCTTTTATTTAACATTTACATGAAGCTGCTGGGAGAGATCATCTGTTCCCACTGGGTGAGGCATCATCAGTACGCTGATGATACTCAATTGTACATCTCGTCCCGTGGTGATCTCAGTGATGCAGTCAGAGCCCTATCCAGGTGTCTTGAGGCTGTTGGGGTCTGGATGGGGGACAACGGACTACAACTGAACCCCGGCAAGACTGAGTGGCTGTGGGTCAAGGACTCTGCCTTATCTTGGGAGCTACCATCTTTGGTCCTGGATGGGGCTATTTTGCCCCAAACAGACCCGGTGCGTAATCTGTGGGTCCTTCTGGACTCACGTCTACTGCTCAAAGAGCAGGTGGCAGCCATGGGCCCAGGAGGGCTTTTGCACAACTTTATGTTATAAGCCAGTTACGCCCACTCCTAGATCGGGACTCCTTGCTCATGGTCATGCATGCTCTGGTCACCTCCAGACTTGACTATTGAAGTGCACTCTACACGGGGCTGCTCATGATGACCATTTGGAGGCTGCAATTGGTCCAGAATGCGGCTGCTAGGGTGGTGATGAGGTGCCGGCGCTTTGCCCGTGCCTCGTCACTGCTTCGGGAGCTGCACTGGTTGCCGGTGTGCCTCCGGATGCAATTCAAGGTGTTGGTTATTAGCTTTAAAGCCCTACATGGTAGTGGGCCAAGACACTTAAAAGACCACGTCACCCCAAGAACATCTGTCCGTCCCACCAGAGCAGACCAGAGAGGCTCTCTAATCATTCCATCTGCTAGAGAGGCGTGTGTCTCTAGCACCAGAAAGAGGGTCTTCTCAGTATCTGCTCCGGCCCTATGGAACCTCCTGCCAATTGAGTTGCATCTCCAGGTGGAGTTGCTGCCCTTCAGGAAGTGCCTGAAAACCTGGCTGTCACAGCAGGTGTGGCGTACCAATGATTTGGTGACCCCTGCCTGCTGGCTAATTTAGGAGGAACACTCTCTCTCTCTTTTAATCTGTAGGAGTTGGGGTAACTTTTGATAGTAGTTTTAAATGTTTTTTTTTTATAGGATTTATTCTCTGTGTGCCACTCAGAGTCTTCTGAGTTGAGCGGCAATATAAATAAATAAATAAATAAATAAATAAAAAATGTGATATCTGCATGGTTATCCTGTGCATATCATCTGTACAGCTGATATGAATGTTCACTCTAGTCTAATCCAGTGTTGCCCAAGCTTTGGTTTTTTGGACCTGAATTCCCAAAAGCCTAAGTCAATTCTCCAAAGCACTGATCAGTCAGTGTACTGATTTAGGATTCTAGGAATTGAAGTCCCCCTGTGGGGTGTGTCTAACCCTAAACCCAGTCCTAACTCAACATCAAATGTGCTACAAAAATTATATAATACAGAAATCACACAATATTGTCTGCACTAGTTTCTATAGTTGGTCCGGAATAACACAGAATCACCTAGGTCAGGGGTTCTCAACCTATGGCTCGGGGGCCAGTGTGGCCCATGACACCATTTCATGTGACCCCCTGCGCCTCCGCCACACCAGTAAGTGCCATGTGTGGCAGGCAGGGCAAAATGGCCGTCCGGCCCCTGAAGCTGTCTGAGGGAGCGTAACCTGACCCTTGGCTTGAAAAGATTGAGAACCCCTGACCTAGGTGGTACAGTTTACTGTTGGTTTAGGAGTACATTTAGGGTTAAGATTAGGGCTGGGGTTACTATCAGCTCAAGGGTTACCTGGAGCTACTCTAGAAACTAGTGCAGACAATATTGTGTGCATTTAATTTTTTGTGGTATGGTCTAGTGTTGGCTTAAGACCAAATTTAGGGTTAGGCCTCTACCTAGGGTTAGGGTTACCAATAGCTTAAAGGTTAAAGAAAGAACCTCTTCAAAGATTTGTGGTGTTTTTGAACAGCAATCAGGCATACCCTGGTAACAGCAACCTTGTGTTGCCAGCTAATCTTTGTCACACTATTTTTCTTTTGGTATTGTCAGCATGCCATTAGGAACTATAGGACAGCTTTTTTTGAATTCTACGATGTTTCACAGTTGCTTAATATTTAACAGGTAATTATAATTCTACAGCTCATTTGATTTTTCAAATCATGAAACAGATTAAGGAACAGCATCTGTTCTTTGTATTCAAGAATAAATCCTGTAAGGGATCTGGAGTTTTTTCATTTCTGGTCTCCCCCCCCCCCTTATTGTTTTGCTATCAAAATGAAGGGTTTTATTTCCTCCTTGATAAAGTAAGTACAGTTACCCAGTGTGGTACAGTAGATAGAGTGATGAATATGCCTGGGTTTGAATTCCCGCTCTGCCATGGAGAGTTAATGTTGGGAGGTGGGGGGTGGGGGGTGGAGCTGGTGAAACCACTAGATAAAGATCTCATTTATCTTGTAATAACATTTTGATATTACCAAAATGTAGGTTAACTATTTTCTTTCTTTGATAAACTCAAAATCTTGGTCTTGATCTTGAACTAAATACAGTGGTACCTCGCTTAAAGAGCATAATGCGTTCCACAGGATTGCTCTTTAAGCGAGTTTGCTCTTTAAGCGAAACACCATTGTAAGTGACCAATTGTGACTTCTGGCGGGGGGGGGAATTGTGAACCCCGATTTAGTTGTTAAAATCGCTGGCAGTCTTTTCACATTTGTTTAAATGTACTCTGTACTATGTCTTGAACTGTACCTACATATTTTCTTTTGCATCCCTTTGCATTCTCTAGAGCTTTCATAGAGTAACATCATTTGGCTCTATACTAGGCTTTGCATCTTTCTATTATAATCTGAGTCTTGGTGGCAGCGATTGTGGTAACAGAGATGTGTGTGCTGTGCACTTTGTTAATATGACTTTTGCCTTAAGAGAGAAAAGGAGAGAGAGTAATTTCTTGGCTCTTTATTTGATCCTGTCTTCAAAGCCAAATCGCATGCCTGAATTAATCAGTATGTCTTAATTATATAAGCCTGTAATTAAAATGACAGTGAAAGAAACAGGGATGGTTGGAAGCAGTTAGAGTATTGGGTGTGTCAAAAATGGGAGAATTGCTTTGAAGTGGAAGAATGAATTTACACATGTACACACGCCAGCAGTGATAGCTTGCTAAAAGAGGAAACTCAGAATCACATCAAAGAGGGAAGGAGGCTTATTTGACATGTTGCCTCATGCTGTATATTTCGAAGAGGAAGTATTAAAGCAAATGTCATGTTAGCAGCGCTTAGTAAGCAACATCTTGAGTTATATTTGAATCTTCTGTGGCAAAAGGGACTTTTGCAGTGTATTTACAAGAGAGCCATGGAAAGAAGCTGGTTTCTGAGACTTGCTCTCTTTGTGTAATACTGTACTGTGAGAAGATGGGGTTGTTGGAGGCCTGTTCAAAGTACAGTATTTTCTTAAAAGAATAGCTAAACTTCCTCGCTCCTTCCTTGGTAACTCCCAAACACTCAGTCGTTTGTATTAAGAATGAAGACCTTTATCCTCCAGTTCATTAGGAATTTTCTAGAGATTTCTCTTGTGCACAACTAGCTTTATGCAGGTGACTCCATTAATAGTAGAATGTTTTTTTGTGTAGTTGGTTGTGCAATCATTGCTCAATAGCACAAATATCTGCATGGTTTTAGTTGGTGCATGTGGAAATCACTGAAAGAATCCTGGCCGGTAGATTTCAGGCATGTATATATTATGCCTTTTTGTGCTAACTATACAAAATACCACATGTGTCGTCATGACAATGCCTGCAGACCAAGTCTATGCTTACAATCTAAACATAGGAGGAAAAGTCCAGGCCCTAATATTCAACCTAAGGAATGATATTTTGCCCCTCTGCTGTTGGCTCACTACCTCGCAACATGTAAAGGGGACTCGCACAAACAGAAAGGAAGTGAGGGGCAGAGTCAACAGTGAGATAAAATCCATTAAAGGTTCCTCATGTGTAGCGGCAGGAATGCAGGCCGGAATAGGACTCACTCTGTTCCCATGATGAGGAAGAAGCTGGGGATTTTGGGTCAGTTCATCATGGAGAACGAATTAACTCAGAATTCTTTGTTC
The DNA here is from genome assembly GCA_035047305.1 of Bradypodion pumilum. Lineage (NCBI taxonomy): Eukaryota > Metazoa > Chordata > Lepidosauria > Squamata > Chamaeleonidae > Bradypodion > Bradypodion pumilum. The sequence goes on along the minus strand of JAWDJD010000002.1, from coordinate 276,176,753 downwards.
TTTATCATGGGAACATCTTGTAGTGGATTTGAAAAACCCTCTGCCAAGTATGAGGCTAATAAAGGGATTGAAATGTTGAGGAGAAACAAACATATCTGACTTAGTAGTGGTAACCTTTCCATAGCAGGCTGGACATCTCAGTTGTTTACTCAACAGGCTCTGGATCCAGAGGTTGGGAGATCGATCCTCCACTGTGCCAACCTATGTAGTCATGGGCAAACTGCACAGTCCCAGGGTGCCCACAGAAGAAGGGGATGGATAACCACTTCAGAGTATTGTCTTCCCAGAAAAGTCAGAATTGATCATCAGAGTTATTATTAACCTTCCCATGGCTTTCCTGAGGTGAGGGTCTACTCCATACTAGAGCCAGAATATTGCTGGGCAGGCATAATGTGAGATAGCTCCCCCTTCCCATTTAGTATTTGTCTTTAATTTCCTTTTCTTATTTTTTCAAATACCTGCAACTCCTGTCAACTGTAGGCAACCTAGCTATCAGGGAGGAATTATGAGAGTTGCACTCGAGGACCTCTTAGCTCAACTTTGGATGCTTTTCATCTGAGAAGAGTACATCAGGTGTATTCTATGCTCGCCTTTCCTGAAGTTTCCATATTGAACATTAGAAGTTCCATTAGTTTTGGCAGGGGTTTATCAAATAACGATGATGTTATTATAACTGCATTCTACCAGTCATTTAGTAATTGCTGGTGTTGAAAAAGAAGTCTGTACAAATATGTGTGGTTAACTATAAGAATAGCAAAATCTCTTTTTTGTTGTTGTTGAGTGTATGACAAGAAAAACATCTTTCAAATGCAGTTTCTTTCAGAAAATATATTAGTCTATCTGTGGTTAGAGCTGGATAGATGAATTGCACGGCTAATATCTCTCTTACTACTGCCACATTTTCAACTAGCTGTTTACTCAAGGTATATGGCCTCTTAAGGAAATGAGATTGGCTTGCATCAAGGACATAAATATTGCCCAATAACCATTCTTTATCTTGAGTTTTCCACTTTAGCAATAATAAGTGTCTGTCATTACTTTATATACTTTCCACTATAAATTCCTCTGTATTAGAAATAAGAATAACAGTGCAATGAACTTAGTCCGTGCCTTTGGTTTTTAGCAGGTAATATTAGTTTGACCAGGCTTTGGATTGGTATTGATTTGTTCTCAGATGATGAGGGACAAATGTTAGGTTGATGATTAGTTTCTCCTCTACCAGATTTTGAGAAATACTCTGTTTTCAGAATTTAGTGGGGGCTTTGTTTTTTAGCGGACATCCCACTACAGTAATGGAGTAGACCATACAGCCAGTGACTCAACGCCGAGTGCTGGGTGGCCATAAATAACTTGACTCCCTAAAGGGGCCAATGGCTACTGGCAGATGAGCCCCTTTAGGTGGGGTGATGGTCCCCTCAGTGGAGGAAATGCCGCTGGAAACCATCATATTAGGTCCAACAGCAAAATGAGCGGAGGAGGAACTCTGATTACCAACGGTCATGGAGGCGGAAGAGGCCATGTCAGTTGGACTGGCTGTGAAGGTGCACCTTGTCCTTATCCTCAAGGCTGTGTCAGTCCATTGCAATCCTGGTGTTAAATCCTGCATGTCTCATTTCATACGTGACGCAGGAGATGGCTCCGAGATCATAGTGTGTGGGTCACTTCATGGCAAGCTGGGATCCACCTTAACCAAATTCACACCAGTGACATTTTTCCTGCTTACCTTCAGAGGGTGAAGGCGGCCCGGAAACAGCTGGCCTCCAAGACCAGGCCTCCTTGCACGCAGGGGCAGGAAAAAAACATATGCTCTGATCGAGTTGCAGCCAACAACTGTACATATAACTTTTATAATATTGTACACCACCTAGAATGGGAAAGTCTCTTAGGTTGACAGTATATAACTGTAACAATAAATAAATACATTTCCCACTCAAATGGCATTTCTCTACTTTTTATTCCTCTATCACTAGGGGAGGAATTTCAATCATGACTGTTTTATTTTTGGATGTGGCAGCTCTAAACTGTAGTGCTGCATTGTATCTAAGCAAGTCTCTCAGGTTCTTTAGATAATCTGTAATTTTTCTTCATGCAGCTTCTTTCCCATTTATTTTACTTCATGCCTAGCAATCTGTGATCAAAATCCTAGTGATGCATGCACAAGGTTTGGCTAACATATTGCAGTTAGCTGTGACCAATTGGCCAGTATGTAGCTCAGTTGTGCAGTCAGGCACATGTCAAAACATGCAGTCAAGACATGCTCTAACACTTCATCAGTTGGTCACAATTAGATGCAGCAAATTACATAAATCTTACATGAAAGCCAATAGAATTCCACCCTGTTTATTTCATTGCTTATTATGTGACTGAAGTAGTCTGCTTTTTGAATTTTATGTGTTTAATTGTTATGTGACCTTCATGTATTTGCTTTTTTATTTCATTTACCATCCTTTTGACCCAATAAATTCTTAGTATCCTGTGATAAATCCATTTAAAGTGCTTCTATTTTCTAAATGCTACAATATAAATAGTTATACCAAGAATATATAGCACTTGTAGAGTACATTATCAAAAATGATTTTTAGTTTTTGTTGCATATCACATTCCATTGCAAATCCAACCTCATAGGTGTCCGTCCGACACCTATGGTGACCATGGTGTATTCCCCTGGCAGGTTCAACCATGCCACAAAGGTGTCGGCTAGCAGTCTGGAACAGTTCTCTATTCTGGAATTGCAGGTCAGCTGAGGGGTTGGGGAGTACCTGGCCAGTGCATTGCTCTAATATGGCCAACTTTGACATGAGTCCAGCCAGTTGTGGTTGTCGTATTTAAAATGGTTAAAGGAGCATCGAAAACACAGGCCTCAGTTCCCTGTGCACTAGTGGGACCCTGCTATGGTAGCAGTAGGGCTTTCTGAAGGCAAAAATCATTTCAACCCAGAAAGCACCTTTGTGTGCTTCTGACACGATAAAAACAACAACTATGGAGAATTAAGTGATCATAGTACCGCAGTGGCCAAGATGCTGCAGTACATGAATCTTGTAAAAGTCTCATTGATATATTTTTTGCTTTATCCAATAGGAGTTGTTGACTTGGGGCCCTATTGTGCGTCGAAAGCCAGAACATCTGAAACTATCCCTTAAGAGACTAAGTTCTTCTAATGTAAATTTGCCAGAATTCAGTTTCTTTGCCGTTGCTTTTGTTCTGGCAGCACTTATGGGAGCACACAGGTCTTGTCTCAATTGAGTCACCACCACAGTAAATTTGAAAGCCAGTGTGGTGTCAGTCTAGGACTCAGGACATCTGGGTTCAAGTCCCAAGTTGGCCATGGAAACTTAATTGGGCGTGTCATTGGTAAAAAAAATCACATAATGATAGCATATAGTAAATTTACCATTAGGAGTGGAAGTAGCCCTTGAGGAGGCACAAAAATAGTCTTGGAGGAAGCATGCAACATGTAGATTGTTTATTACCCACCCCCATGCTAATTTGTGAAAATTAGAGAACCAGACTAATATCTAGCCTTCTGCTTGCTTGTAGGAGAGCCAATAGATGATTTGTTGTGGGTATTGTTGTCATTCATTTTCTGTTTGTTCACCACCCAGAGTGGGATAACACCCAGATGGGCGGTATAGAAATCCAACAAGTAAGTAAGTAAGTAAGTAAGTAAGTAAGTAAGTAAGTAAGTAAGTAAGTAAGTAAGTAAGTAAGTAAGTAAGTAAGTAAGTAAGTAAGTAAGTAAGTAAGTAAGTAAGTAAGTAAGTAAGTAAGTAAGTAAGTAAGTAAGTAAGTAAGTAAGTAAGTAAGTAAGTAAGTAAGTAAGTAAGTAAGTAAGTAAGTAAGTAAGTAAGTAAGTAAGTAAGTAAGTAAGGGCGAACCTTGGCACTCCAGGTGTTCTTGAACTTCCAATTCCCAGAAGCCCTGATCAGCAGGAGTGCTGACTTGGCTTCTAGTGATTGAAGTCCAAGAACACGTGGAGAGCCAAGGTTCGCCATCACTGCATGGGATGGTGGCACAGAAGACTAACAAGAGTAAAAAATAAGATAAAGTAAAAGAAGAATGCATTATAATCCCCTTGCAATGGCCTTCCCTTCTCTCTACATGTCTGTTTCAAAATTCAGTACGAGTGCCCGTTAGGAATCACCTTGATATGGAATGCCAACTGTCCCTTCATTGTAGTATCTCCCTTGGGCATTGTTACTTTAATTGTTTTTGTTTCTTCTTATACTTTAAACATCTGGAAGTCTGGAGAGGAATAAAAGAAAGCCAAAGATGTGTATTTGATGTTTAGCTTTGTTGCTTGAAGACCCAGCTGCTATCCTGCGCTCTGACACTTCTTATTGTGGCTGTGGAACCTAATGGGAGGTATTTAGTGATGGATGTTAAAAAGACCTAGCTGCTTACATAGCCTTACCATCTGTCAGATGAAAACAAAAACAATGGAAACGTTTTTACTAATGGAAATTCTGAGAAAGGAAATAATTTTTAGATAACTAGGTGTGCCTTTAGGTGGTCAAACAGTGGGTGGTTAATGATCCTTATTTATTGACTGTTTTGTGAGAGGATGGTTTATTTGCTGGGCTACAGTGGCTTGCTTTGCAGCCATCTAGTGAATGCATAACTGAGATAGTTTGGTGGATTATAGGTCTGTGATGGAAGGGTAGGTAATGTTGAAAATGAAGATTTAACTTCAGTTAACTTTTGATCAGAATTTACGAAAAATATCATTTTATCAGTAATAATAATTTTTAAAAGAAGGAACAAATATTTGTAAAGTTTCAATGATGGAAAAGCACAAATGACACATTTGTCCATTCCAAACTCGTGTGGGGTTCCCAGAGCATTGTAGTGGATAGAGTGAGAGACCAGGAGATAGGAGACCTGTGTTCAAATCCCTGCTCAGCCATGGAAACTTGTGTGTGCACTGCTAAAACTACTCCATAAATATCTCACATACAGTACCTTGAAAATCTGATTAGGGTGTCTATACATTAGATGTGACTTGATAGCACATAATATGTAATTGAAATAATTATTTCCCTTATTCCAATGGAGATTTCATTACTGCAATTAACTTCAGCATTTTCTTAGAGCAGGTTCTCCGGGTAAAAATAATTTAGCAGCCCGAGTAATGCATACTTATACAGTATATAAAAGCCTGAGTTATGCAAACTTATATATGGGAGCAAGACCACATGTTCTAAACATGATGCCACCTTAGTACTTACAGAAAGAGTAGTACTGTGAATTGTTCTGCAGTACATTATGCTATGCTATGCTGCACCACACTATACTATTTATGTGCACAATATGAAAACAATAAAAATGTTCTACATGTGTTTGTCTTATTAATGTGTAAAAGGTATTCTAAAAACACATGTTTTACAGTGTTATCCTTTCATAAAACATACAGAGCAGCTGAAAGCTTTTTGGTCATTTGATTTTCATGAGCAATTTTTATTCCACTAATTACCTCTACCATGTAGAGTGTTCATGCTTTGCTGACTTCTGAATTAGATTAACTAGGGTCTGAATCTGTAGACTGTTTGGAAATTACAGTTAGTCCAGAATGCAGCAGCCAGGTTCTTAATTGGGAGTGGCTCAGTTATAATTGAGAGAATGGCTGGCGGGCGGTAGGCTGGAATAACAGTAGGATTGCTGTCCCCCCTTTGTCCTCCTAGGGAGGATGAACAAAACAGGTACAACCCCACTCTTATTACCAAACAGAGATGGCTAGCTATGTGCAGAGGAATCCTCTCACTCTACCACTGGGACAGTAGTACAAGCATCCTCCAGACACTCCTTGGGCACCATTGGAACCATTTGTGAGCCAAATTAGGTTTTGCAGGGTGGATGTTCCCCTTTCCAGCCTTGTTGATAATAGAGCAGTGATGACAAAACCTTTAGAGACCGAGTGCCCAAACTCACCTTCTCTACAGACTCAACAGGTTGCTGTCCATGCTGCACCCTCATGCCACATGTTTGCTGCCCACCTTGCCCCAGAAAGGGGAGGGAGGAAGCACTCCCATTGGGCTGCTGGGCAGAGGAGTGGGGTGAACTCTGTGCTGGGGGAGGGAGGAATCGCTCCCATTGGGCTGCTGGGCAGAGGGGCGGGACAAACTCTGTGCTGGGACAAAGGTATGTGTGCCCACAGAGAGGGCTCTGCATGCCCCCTCTGGTACACATGCCATAGGTTTGCCACCTCTGTAATAGAGTCTCCTTCAAAACTCCCTGCCCTGTAGGTATGTTTGGCCAGTTCCCAATATCACTTCTCAAGAAAATTTTAAAAACTGCCATCTTTAGGAAATCTGATGAGCAGGAAAATGGGCTCTGCCCTTTTTGTTATTTTTGGGTGTCATAAGAAAGAGCACCAGAGGAGTTCAGATGCTGGATGCTTGCTGAGCCAGATATTATTCATTTACTATGGGCAGTATCTTTTCGTATTGCACAATAGCATAACAAGGAATTACGCTCCAGTAACTCTCCCACTGCTAAATGTAATGAGGAAAAGGTCTTCCCACGTATATGCCAGACCTGCTGTGGTGTTCGCTCTTGAGATTACCATTACAGAACATCCTACATTTAAGAAGAATAGTTATAGCATGTTATTTTCTTGCTATTAGAGCACTGTGTCTAGACTGAGGATGGATTCGTTCTGATAATTTATGGTTTGGTTGGCAGACGAAAGGGGTTATGAATGCTTGTATCTATACCTATAAAGAGGGACGTTAACTGTTGGACTCCTGCATATGCTCCCGCACCTGTCCATAGTATCCCATACCGAACTGTCTGCATTCTCCTTAACCTGGACCGCAGAGCGCCACAATGGTCCCACAGTCGGCAATGGGGCAATAGCCCCACGAACGCAAACAAAGGAAAACAACTTCAATTCCCAACGTCCACTGCACCGCACTGCACCTCAGCCAATCAGGCTTACAGGTCCGAGGAAAGAGAACGTTGGGAAATGCAGTGCGCCCAATTGAAACCAAGGCACAGAAAAAAAGCCGCCGCACGAACGAAACAAAATGAACTCAACTCCAAGCCCCAGCGTCCTTTGCGCTGTGACCACTTCAGCCAATCAGGCTGAAGGGTGCGAGTGTGCAGAACGCTAAAAAAGCCGGTGTGCGAAAAATAAAATTAAAAACGCCTTGTGCAAGGCCGCCACAGGCAGACACAATGCCTCATGGCCTCGCAAACAAAAAACCACAGACAATCGCGACGAGACAAATGCCGCCCTTCTTTCCCGGAGCAATGGGGAAAAGAGGGACTCCCTCTCCTACCTGCTATTCCACCGAAGACATGGTGAGACCACCGCCGGCCTCAAGGTAAGTTGAGCCGGGGTGGGAAAAAAAACAGCAGGCAGTAATTCATCAGGGGAAGCACCCTCCCCGGCGGATGACTGGATTCTGCCTTTCTACTACCCACACCGCTATTTTGAGAACTAGCACAAAACAGCAGTGGAGGTAATAGAGAAGCAGCAGCCAGCAATCCGCAAGGAAGAGCACCGCCCCTTACGGATTGTTGCCTGCCGATCCCCCCTGTTAGGTAAGGCAGGTAAAAAAAGGAGGCCCAGAGAAGAGAACTATCGTCAAGGAGATAGCTCTTCTCTGCCTCCTTTTCACCCGACCTACTTAATGAACATTACCAGTCGAAGAGCGAGCTGACTGCCGGCTCTTCCTTTTCCCCATCGCTGCATCGAAATCTAATTTCGAAGCAGCAATGGGGGAAACGAAGAAACGACAGACAGGCCTTTCTTCACACAACAAAACCCAACAACAACAAAACCCAACAGTAAACAAAACGCTAAGCACCAAAATTAATAAAACACAAATAAATAAACAAATAATTAAAATAAACCCATTAAACAACAAAACAATAACCAACAAAATCAACAAAAAAACACCCGAAATACCAAAGGCTAATGCAAAACCATAAAAGTAAACAAAAAACACCTATCTACAACACGAAAATACCTAACTCAACAAACAATAATCACACAAATTAAAGAAATAAATACGGAAAAATTAAAAAAATAACAACCATAAATACCGAAAACAAACAAACACATCTAAAATCCAAATTAAAAACCAACAAACGAGCCAAAACACTTGGGGGGGTTTAAGTAGAAACTCTCCACTTAAACCTCCCAACCCAACACCACAAAACAACAACAACAAAACAACAGCAGCAGCAACAACAACAACTAGAATAAACAATCAAGAGAACTTACCAGACACGTCCTCCCTCCATGGGGTCCGAAACTAAACTTAATAAAGAGAAAGGAAAGTCGCAAAAATCTTAATAACAGCCCCACCTAGAGGCCGGAAAAGTAAAAACAGTCAAAATAAATGAAAATAATCACAATTAAAATGACAAATATAAATTAAATAAATCAAATAAAGTCACAAACCACAAATGCAAACCACCCCTACCCAAACCACCCCTAACCAAAAAACCACAAATAAAAAGTGCCCGGCTGGCCGGGCACAAATATGCTAGTAGTTTCAAAAATATGTATAGTAGTACCCCACATAACGGAAAAGCTCTGTTCCACGGAGCTCTTCATTATGTGGATCAAATTGGCGATACCCCGCATAATGAAAAAAGTTCATTATATGGGAGTTAACGTTAAGCAGGGTATTGCGATTGCCTAACGAACGCTTCGTTGTACGGATTTTTCATTATACGAAGCATTCGTTATGCGGGATACCACTGTACTTTGTTTATTATCAAGTTTGGAAATCAGACCCAAGACCCTATCACAGGGATGGTGAACCTTGGCACTCCAGGTGTTCTTGGACTGCAATTATGGGAAGCCCAAGTCAGCACTCCTGCTGATCAGGGCTTCTGGGAATTGAAGTTCAAGAACAGCTGGAGTGCCAAGGTTCACCATCACTGCCCTATCAGTTCTCCCATTTGAAATATGTGTCAGAAATGGTCATGATTTCCAGCAGCAAGGCATATCAGTCATTTTCGGTGCTCGTTCCATGTTCCCTATGGCAATGGGGCAATGCCATCTCCATCAGTTGCTGCTGCAACAACAAATGGTTGATGAGAGATCTATATTAAAATTTATGTGGGCATAAAAACAAGGTTCCTCTCCCTTCCTCAGCAAATGGCTTAGATAAAATTCTTGCTGATAGCTAAAATGAAAGGCTCATAAAGGAGGAGAGTTGTTTCCAGTTTAGGGATTGTGAAGTAAATCTGGGCTTGCAGCTTCCAATAAAAAGGAAATGAAACAAAAGGAAGCGATAAATATTTTGGCTTTTATAGCTTGTCCTGTTGATCTTTCTTCCCCTAGCTGTCCTGAGCTTGGTGTGCTCCTGATTTTACACAACATAGACAACCTATGTAGCAATTCAATCTCTGTAATGGATGCTGCATGCCAGAGCCAGCATGTGCACCATTAAGTCCCGTCTCATTCCTTCCTGCTAGCACCGCGGCTAAACAATCCAAGAATGATGTTTCTCTTGTGTTGTCCAAACTAATACAGTACTCCTGTCCCGTGGCTCCCTTTATAAGCTAGGATTCTCAAAGAATAAACTCTGGCATGGGTATGAGTGAGGCAAAAGCTCCAATTCTTAGTTTGCACAACATGCCAAACAATTATTTTCTTGTCACTAGTCATGGGAACAAATATGAAGCTGTACACAATTTATTGTTAATAAGTCAGAATTGTCGGGAATTTTGTCTTATTATTATTGTGTCTGTTTAAGAAATCTATCTTTAGTCTCAGAATGTATGTGTCTGTTCTCGTAGCTTCTGAGACTGTTAATGCTCACATTATATTTTCATCAATCTTCAGGTTGGTATATGACTTAAGGATGTGTCCATGACTACAGAAACCAGTGGCAAGCTACTTTGAGTACAGAGTTATGGTTGAAAATTAATTTCATGTAATCTACTAGATAATGTACAATTATGGTTGACTGAGGATGAGAATTGTTTCCCAGGACCCTTCCTGAAACTAATTAATGGGGAAAGAGTAGATTTACTAAAGTTTCTGTTTTGCAATTTGCAAGAATTATGACATAAGAAAGTGGTTTGTAATTGGCAGTGAATGAAATGTTCCCAGGATATTATTTCATTAGTTTATAGATAAACTGGTAAAAAGCTTTTAAATATCCTCTTAGGTTTGTTTCCTTGTTTCTAATGATTAGATGAGAACTTTGTCGAGTTTGCCTGTGATTAGGGTAATATGTTTGGTAACAAGAACATTGGATGCTGCCATTGTGGTTTGATGTGCTTGCACATATATATATGCATTCTGACTATGCTTGTAAGACTGTAGCATAGTCAGTACATATAGATCTGTGCAGAGCAGGGGTGCCCAAACTACAGCTTGGGGGCTGGATCCGGCCCCCAACGCCATTTCATCTGGCCCATGAAGGTCTCATTGCTCCCGGAAGCAGAAGTAAAACGTGCCCGTACTTCCGCTTCCGGGAGCAACGACGAGGGCTTTGTGGGCCAGATGAATTGGTGTCGGGGGCTGGATGTGGCCCCTGGGCCATAGTGACCGGCCCCCTGAACCAGGTGACCGGCCCACAGCCTGAAAAGTTTGGGCACCCCTGGTGCAGAGGATAGGATGGTAGTTGCTTTTACTTGAAAGATAGTGTGGAATGAAGAATGGGATTTTTCTTATTATAGGAAATTGTTTCTCAATACACACTTATGTAAAGGAGTACCTGATAAAAGATTATGGCTCAGACACAAGGCATTGGGAGAAGGTACATCAAATACTTTTTGAGAGGCTTTTTTATTGCTGTTCCTGCGACTGTTACCTTCCTCGACAGAGTGGCTTGCATTGCAAGAGTTGAAGGAGCTTCAATGCAGCCTTCTCTGAATCCAGAAAAAACACAGGTATCTGACATAGTGCTTTTAAACCACTGGAGTATTCGGAATTATGAAGTACAACGTGGAGACATAGTTTCACTAGTCTTCCACACTAAGGCTGAGGGAATACAGATTTGGGACTGCAGTGGCTCAAGTGGCTAAGACGCTGACTGGGAGGCGGAAGGTCAGCAGTTTGATTCCCAAGTACTGCAGGACGGAATGAGCTCCCGCCTTTGTCCCAGCTCCTGCCAACCTAGCAGAAATTGCAATCCCATCATATCCTAAAACCTGGGTGCAAGGAAGAAAGAGGCAGAGAAAGACCAGGCCCAACTGCCCAGAAACCATCCAGAAGCCTTGGAGGGAGGTGAGTGAAGAATCGGCCCCTCCCTTCCACCCCATCCTAAAACCTGGGTGCAAGGAAGAAAGAGGCAGAGAAAGACCAGGCCCAACTGCCCAGAAACCATCCAGAAGCCTTGGAGGGAGGTGAGTGAAGAATCGGCCCCTCCCTTCCACCCCACCCCACCCCATCCTAAAACCTGGGTGCAAGGAAGAAAGAGGCAGAGAAAGATCAGGCCCAACTGCCCAGAAACCATCCAGAAGCCTTGGAGGGAGGTGAGTGAAGAATCGGCCCCTCCCTTCCACCCCATCCTAAAACCTGGGTGCAAGGAAGAAAGAGGCAGAGAAAGACCAGGCCCAACTGCCCAGAAACCATCCAGAAGCCTTGGAGGGAGGTGAGTGAAGAATCGGCCCCTCCCTTCCACCCCACCCCACCCCATCCTAAAACCTGGGTGCAAGGAAGAAAGAGGCAGAGAAAGATCAGGCCCAACTGCCCAGAAACCATCCAGAAGCCTTGGAGGGAGGTGAGTGAAGAATCGGCCCCTCCCTTCCACCCCATCCTAAAACCTGGGTGCAAGGAAGAAAGAGGCAGAGAAAGACCAGGCCCCAACTGCCCAGAAACCATCCAGAGGCCTGGGAGGGAGAAGGTCACCATCCACCACTGCAGCCAGAGGCAGAGGAAGAGGAACAGCTGAGACACAGGGAAAACATCCACTGCCCGCCACTGCGATGCCCCTGGAGCAAGGGACCCAGAGACAACAACCCCACCTGGGGAGTGAGGACACAAGGATAAGTAGCTGATGTGAAAAATGTAGCTGAATTAATATAGAGACTGACATAGAGACTTCATACTGACTTAATATAGCAAGTAACATAGAGACTGTGTTTTAGAGTGTGATAATTATGCATGACAATATGTAGTGTAAACTGTTCTAAACTTTTAAAACTGTGATATGATGTATGATGCGAGGAAAAAAATGGCGTAGAAACCGGCAAACCACGCCACAAAGCTTGCCAAGAGAACCCTATGGACCAAAACAAAAGGCAAAACAAAAGGGCAGGCTAGGTGATACAGGATGCTTAACACCTCAGAGGGGAGAAAGGGGATGGACAGGAAAGGGGGAGGGGAAATGCAATGTTGTAAGGAGCAATACTGTATAGGGACATGGAATGTGAGATCAATGAACCAAGGTAAACTGGAAGTGGTAAAAAATGAGATGGAAAGAATAAGCATTGACATCTTGGGAATCAGTGAGCTCAAATGGACAGGGATGGGCGAATTCAGCTCTGGAAACCATCACATCTACTACTGTGGACAAGAAAACCTTAGAAGACATGGAGTAGCCATAATTGTCAATAAAAGAGTGAGAAGAGCAGTAATGGGATACAACCTCAAAAATGACAGAATGATGTCAGTAAGAATTCAGGGCAAACCCTTCAATGTTACTGTGATCCAAATATACGCACCAACCACGGGTGCAGATGAAGCCACAGTGGACCAGTTCTATCAGGACTTACAACACCTCATAGAACAAACACCAAGAAATGATGTTCAAATTATTCTAGGAGACTGGAATGCCAAAGTAGGCAATCAAAAAGTGGAGGGAATAACAGGCAGGTTCGGTCTTGGAACACAGAATGAAGCAGGACAAAGGTTGATAGAGTTCTGCCAAGAGAACGCACTGGTCATAGCAAACACCCTCTTCCAGCAACACAAGAGGCGACTTTACACATGGACATCACCAGATGGCCAACACCGAAACCAGATTGACTACATACTCTGCAGCCAAAGATGGAGAACCTCCATACAGTCAGCAAAAACAAGACCTGGAGCAGATTGTGGCTCAGATCACAACCTACTGATTGCAAAATTCAGGCTTAGACTAAAGAAAATAGGGAAAACAAAGAGACCAGACAGATATCACCTAGACAGCATCCCTAAAGAATACACGGTGGAGGTGATGAACAGATTCAATGGCTTAGACTCAATAGATAGAGTGCCAGAAGAATTATGGACAGAGATGAGGGACATCATGCAGGAAGCAGCAAAGAAAACCATACCAAAAGAAAAGAAGAGTAAGAAAGCAAAGTGGTTGTCTGATGAGGCTCTTAAAATAGCAGAGGAAAGAAGGAACGCAAAAGTCAAAGGAGAAAGGAAAAAATACAATCATCTGAACACAGAATTTCAAAGAAAAGCAAGGAGAGATAAGGAAAACTATCTAAAAGAACAGTGCAAAGAAATGGAAGAAAACAACAAAAAAGGCAGAACCAGAGATCTTTTCAAAAAAATCCGGGAAATCAAGGGAACATTTAAAGCAAAAATGACCATGATAAGGGACAAAGACGGAAAGGAGCTAGCTGATGCAGAAGAGATTAAGAAAAGATGGAAAGAGTACACAGAGGAACTCTACAAAAAGGAACTCAACACTCCTGATAGTCACAATGATGAAGAAATTGAACCTGAGCCAGACATCCTGGAGAGTGAAGTCAGAAAGGCCCTAAAGAGCACTGCAAACAACAAAGCTAGTGGAGATGATGGTATCCCAGTTGAATTTTTCAAAGCTCTAAAAGATGATGGCATCAAATTACTGCATTCAATATGCCAGCAGATTTGGAAAACAAAACAGTGGCCACAGGACTGGAAAAGATCAGTATATGTTCCAATCCCAAAAAAGGGCAATGCCAAAGAATGTTCAAACTATCGAACAATTGCGCTCATCCCACACGCCAGCAAGGTGATGCTCAAGATAATACAGGATAGACTTCAGCAGCATGTGGAAAGAGAATTACCAGAGGTGCAGGCTGGTTTCAGAAGAGGCAGGGGGACTAGAGACCACATTGCCAACATACGTTGGATCATGGAGAAAACAAAGGAATACCAGAAACAAGTTTATTTTTGCTTTATTGACTACACTAAGGCATTTGATTGTGTGGATCACAACAAGATGTGGCAAGTGATTAAAGAGATGGGAATACCAGAACACCTCATATGCCTCCTGAGAAATCTGTACATGAACCAAGAAGCAACAGTTAGGACAGAACACGGAATGACCGAGTGGTTTGGAATAGGAAAAGGAGTAAGACAAGGCTGCATTTTGTCACCCTGCTTATTCAACTTATACACAGAGCACATAATGCGCAATGCAGGGATGGAGGAATCACAATATGGGATCAAAATTGCTGGGAGAAACATCAACAATCTGAGATATGCAGACGACACCACCCTAATGGCAGAAAGTGAGGAAGACCTAAAGAATCTCTTGATCGGTTTGAAGGAAGAGAGTGCAAAAGCTGGCTTGAGACTCAATATCAAGAAAACCAAGATAATGGCAACAGGCCCGATCAGTTCCTGGAAAATAGACGGGGAAGAAGTAGAAGCAGTGACAGATTTTACTTTCTTAGGATCTAAGATCACTGCAGATGGAGATTGCAGCCATGAAATAAAGAGGCGGCTGATTCTAGGGAGACAAGCCATGAGAAACCTGGGGAACATAGTGAAAAGCAGAGACATCACCTTGAAAACAAAAATTAGAATAGTCAAAGCAATGGTATTCCCAGTGGTAATGTACGGATGTGAGAGCTGGACAATTAGGAAAGCTGAACGCAGAAGAATAGATGCCTTTGAAATGTGGTGTTGGAGGAGAGTTTTGAGGGTACCTTGGACAGCGAGGAGAACAAATAGGTCAATCTTAGAAGAAATCAACACTGACTGCTCATTGGAAGGTCAAATAGTAAAGATGAGGCTAAAGTACTTTGGGCATCAAATGAGAAGGGAGGATTCACTTGAGAAGGCCGTGATGTTGGGAAAGGTGGAGGGCAAAAGAAGAAGGGGGAGGCCAAGGATGAGATGGATAGATGGTATTGTAGACACAATGGGCACAAAACTGGGAGGACTGAGGGGGATGGTGGAGGACAGAGGCGCCTGGAGAACGATGGTCCATAGGGTCGCAAAGGGTCGGAATCGACTGTGCGACTGAACAACAACAACAAACACACTTATAGGAGTGAGAGAACAGTTCAGGGATCTGTGGAAAACCCCAAGGTTTCATATCTTTAGTAACTAATGTAAGAAACTTGGAACTGGTTCAGTGTGAACCTGTGAATGCCTTCTGTTTGCTATGACTCCAGTTGACTCCTCGGGCTGGCAGAAAACGGATAGAGAGAGACATCTTTGAAGAACTATATTATCCTCTTTATTAATGAATTACTACTACTACTATTACTACGTTTAATTTCTATCCCGCTTTCCTGGCACAGGTGCCACTCAAAGCGGCTTACAACTCAACATGTAAATACAATATAACAGCATAATAAGAATATACAAGCAGGTTCAATACAAAAAAAATCAATCACTAATTACATTATAATAACCACAAAATACAATATAGCAATACAGAGCAACATCAAGATCATTTAACATTACAATACTCAAAAATCCCCCAGCATTCCCAATGAATGCTATGGGATATCTCTCGCTCAGTCTCCCCTCCTCTCTGGTTTCAGGTTTCCTACCCTAATAAAAGGGAAGGATGATGGTATCCAGAAATGGAGAGCTGGAAACCGTAGTACTTCTAGAAGATTTCCTCTGCCTATTGGGCACCACTTATGTATTTTGTGGTGGAGGTAAAAGAATAATGTAGTTCCAGATCATCTGGGGAAAGTAATCTGAGGAAACTAAGAGAGAGATGAAAGGGGAAAAAGTGACAGTGGGGTGTCAATTTTTTAAAAATAAAATGGAGCTTGCTTGGTATGTTTTTCTAATAATACTAGAAACTAGGGTCGTCTGCAGATACTGAATCGTTGGAGATTTAGGACAGAAAAGAAAACAAAGTCCATTTTTATTCATTGCATAATTCAACCAGGGGTGTGCTGGCTATGCTAAAAGGGTGCTGGGCAGGGAGGGAGGGGGCGGCGCCTATGGGGGATACTGCATGACGTCATGGATTGTAGCCGCCAGGTGACATACTTCTGCCCTCCTCTGGGGGGTGCAAGTCACTGGGGTGCACCGGGACTTGTCCCTATGTCCCAAATGCCCAGCATGGGACTGAATTAAACTGTGGAATCTATAATACAGTATGATATAAACCCAGTCTTTCTGTGGAACATTTCAGTTGCATTTAAATGATTTTCAAAAGCTCCTCACCTAATTTATAGGTAAGGTAAAGGTTTCCCTTGCTCGAAAGCCAGTCGTATCCGACTCTAGGGTTCAGTGCTCATCTCTGTTTCAAAGCCGAAGAGCCAGCACTGTCTGCTTCTGCAGACGTTTCCTTGGTCATGTGGTAGGCATGACTAGACACCAGAGCGCACAGAACGCTGTCACCTTCCCACTGAAGTGGTCGCTATTTATCTACTTGCAATGTCTTGCTTTTGGATTGCTAGGTTGGCAGGAGCTGGGACAAAGATGGGAGCTCATTCCGTCCTGCAGTCCTTGGGAATCGAACTGCTGACCTTCCGCCTCCCAGTTAGCATCTTAGCCACTTGAGCCACTGTAGCTGCAGTAAAAATTTATATAATTTATTAATGTTAAATGAAAAGCAATTTTTAAAAAATGATACGTGTGTTTGTGTGTACCCACACACACAAACAGTGAACTGGCTATTTCATAGATTGCACTTCCCAGTCTTAGCTATTGTGGTCTTTCTCGCTTTTAAAATTAGAAAATACAGTACAGTACATAGTAAAATATACAGTAGATAAATATTGCAACTGTTAACTATTATATGACATCATCACTTTCTATGTCTAATCTGTTAACTAATTACTGGCCAGTAAGACTTGAAGCAATAACTGTGCCCACCACCTTAGCTGAGTCTTACCTAGATTGCTTTATGTGGTCAGTTTGGTTTTGCAGCCCCCAAATCCTGCCTCTAGATTTATTAAATTTGTGTATTGAATTGCATCTGTATTGGAGCTGCTTCCATTTGACAAGAATATAGTCAGAACCTAAAGATATATGAGTGAGAATCTTACTCTGACTTTACATTAACTGTCACAGCTTCCATCAAAAAATCATGAGAGCTGTTATTTTGCTGAGAACTGTTCTGTAGTAAGTACTGTATTTTAATCTCATAGCTTCCTCCTGCTACGGGGCAAAATGCAGTCTTTAGTTGCTCTATAGTGCATTTACTTTTACCAAACCTGTTTGTTGGAATGAGACCCTGCAACTCAATCCTTGCAAAGCTTTTATGGTGGGTTTCATTGCTGTTTTCAGTATCTTTAATCAGGAGAAAGTATATTTTCCTTCTCTTTAGTGTTCAGTCAGTATTTGAAGCTTAATGTTTTCTTCACTCTTCTAGACCAGTGATGGCGAAATTTTTAGAGACCGAGTTCCCAAACTGCAACCCAAAACCCACTTATTTATTGCAAAGTGCCAACACAGCAACAGGGGAGGAAGGAAACGCTCCCATTGGGCTGCTGGGGAGAGGGGCAGAGCAAACTGTACTGGGGTGACTGCATGGATGCCCACAGAGAGGGCTCAGGGTGCCACCCATAAATGTCAAGTGTGGCTCCGGAGAATATGGGACCTGCGCAGTAGTCTTCTGCGTAGAAGCCTTCTACGCATGCGTAGAAAGCTATGCATGCGTAGAAGGGTTCTGTGCAGAAGGGAATGCGCAGTAACTACTTTCCCCTGCCATCAAATTACAGGATGGCGGCGGATGGTGATGGGAAAGTAGAGTTTGCGGTGCTGAATTACGGGAAATCCCGGCCAATCCGGGATACTTTACAGGTATGGTGCCACCTTTGCCAAGTGTGCAATAGGTTTGCCACCACTGTTCTAGACCCTTCTTTGTTGTTTTGAAGACTAATACTGGACTTGATCTTTTTCCCTGTTACATCCCTGCTTTCATGGGAAATAGAGCATAATGTTTGAGCTTTTGACTGTTGACTGGTTGAGAACAAATATAAAGGCAGATGAGAAAACAAGTAGATTCAAGGTGCCCTGTCTACCTGAGAAGGTTGATGTCAGCTTAGATCCAATACCTTCAAGCTACACTAGTGAGCAGGTGTGCAGAATGTCCTGATACTAATGGAAATTTAAATTTCTCATTCTATGAAAATGCTTGTTCAGACTTAGAGAGGGATAGGTACCAATAGTTTGTGTCGGGAACACCAGCATCCTGCAAAAGTAGTTGCTACAGTCAAGCCATTTTGAGAATGGACAACCCCCCCCCAAAAAAAAAAAAGAGAGAGAGGTTATCGTAGTCTTCTGGCTGGGAGAAACATTTTTCATATTGTAAATATAGTCAGCAAAGCTTGCTTGTCAACCTAACTGGCCATTGCCCTTCTGGCACATAGACCCTGCTTGTAGCCAAGAGAAGGTATTTTTAAATTTAAAGGTTTTGTTACTTCCAAACATGGGAATTGAAAAGTAATAGTAGCAGAGGAATTTGTTAAGCTTCACAAACACATCTCCTGCTCTGTAACATAGCTTAGTACTTTTGTCCCATTTTTCTTCTTCTTTCATGTCTAAGTCAGACATTAAGCTGTCAAAATGAAGCCTCCTTTTGAATTCATTCCGTAGCTCCTTTTGGCTGACCTAGTGTGAGAAAGATTAGCGGGCACACGTTTGCCGTTGCCTGTGGAATGCCTGATTGTGGTTCAAAAATAGCACAACGTTCAAGGAGGCTCTTTCTTTGGACCTCTTTTGTCCCATTAATGGACAAAATTCATGGACAGAAACGCCCAAGTGAGTCCTATGCTGTTACTAGTGTAATTTAGTAGCAAATCTTAAGAAAGCCATAATTTTGCAGCCTCACACCACCTTCTGCATTAATTTTGTCCCATTAATGCAGAAGGTGGTCTGAGGCTGAAAAATTATGGCTTTCTTAAGATTTGCTACTAAATTATACTAGTAACACTATAGGACTCACTCTGGAGGGTCATATGTGGATTTCGCTTACACAATATAAAGTAAACCCAATCTTTCTCTGGAATATTTCAATGGGAGTTAGATGATTTTTTTTAAAAAAATCTTCACCTAGTTTATAGTCTAAGTGCAATTTACAACTGTCAACTATTGCATGACTTCACCACTTCCTATGCTTGGTTATCTCTTGACTAAGCACTGGTCATTGAGTCTTGAAACAATACCTGGGCTTACCACCTTAACTGAATTTTAAGATTGTATGCCGCCCAGAGTCTTTGTGAGTTGGGCGGCTATATAAATATGAATTAAAATAAAAAATAAAAATAAAATCCTTACCTAGATTGCTTTATGTCAGAGGTTACCAACCTTTTGATGTCGCGGGCCTGACAATACTCCCCGGACAGCTGAGCGGGCTGGACCACGCCCCCAGAAGCGGAAGTAAATGCACCCGTTTCCATGTTTATGACAGCCACAGGTGCATTTATGGCCGACATAACCGCATTTACGCATGTGTGGTCCATTTTACGGCTGTCGTAAACGTGTCTGCTTCCACTTCGTGGTGCGAATGGTGGCAGGCTACATGAAATGGTCCTGCGTACCAGCTGCGGCCCATGGGCTGTAGGTTTGGAACCCCTACGTTGTGTGGTTAGTTTGGTTCTGCAGCCACCACATAAGCTGACATTTTCCCTTCAGATTTATTTAAATTTACATATGCAGTTGCATCAGTATTGGAGCAGCTTCTCCACTGTTTGGTCTCAGAGTGGTTCAGTGTATGGATGTAGGATCTGTGTGCATTAAGTGAAAAACATGTCTTCTTTCCAGATTGTGGTTCCTTCCTCGAGTCCTTCCCTCTCTGGAGATCAAATGGAAAGAAATCATATAATTTGCCCTGCCCACATGTATTGGTCAATCACCATTGGGCTCATGACATGACCTTTTACTCCCCATAGACTCTACTGTAGTAATGTGTGCATTTGGTTAGAAATATTCAAAGCCAAGCACTTTTTCTTGTACATCCTGTTGATCAAACCCTTGGTCTTAGATTTTTGTCTGTAATCATGGCCACTTGGTCATTAACTGATTTTTATTTTATGTAAAGGTTATTTTAAAATCGCAGGTAATGGTCCAAAGAAGCTGCTTGGAGGTCTCTCTCCCCAAGCTATGGTAATGATACAGCAACATGTCATATCTGTGTGTTTTTGATACTTTAAAAGATATTGCATTTTCTTCAGGTTTTTTCCTCACATGTGCTTTGCAGGCGCACCCCCCCAATAACGGACACAGACAACATTGAAAGTGGATAACAGCAAAGGGCCACATTTATTGATTCAATGCCCTAGTCCGAATTATAAATTTGTATTGGTAAAACGACCAATCATAATTCCTAAGGCAAGCAGGCCGAAGTAACACTGGTAAGGTACCACCCCAAAATTGCCAACGGCAATTGGTTACAATGTATCAAATTGTATCAATTTGTTTGTTAACAACAAACAAATTGTTGACCGTAGTCAATAACTAACTCATGACCCCACCCTCTGACGCGTATCCGTGAAATCACAGGGGTGATGCATGCTGGTTAGCAATCATCATCACCCCATCGCCTGATTCGTCGTTGACCGGACAACGTTTAACTACTTTATTCCTGTCTAGTGTTGTCCAGTCAATTGCGAACCTGCCGGATACTTGTGGGTCATACTGTTTACCTTACCAGTGCTACCCGCCCATGTGACCAAAGTCAACAGTAGGAACGAAGAAAGACCCCTATATCAAACCATAGCAACAGTGTGGGATGGGCAAAAAGGCCAGGACCCGAAGCCAATGTGGGTCCCAACCAAAAATTCCCACCCGGCCCCGAAGCGACCATGATCACACTGTTAACTAGGGAGGGGGTGGAGGGAAAAACTTCTCCGCTCCGTCGCTGAGGCAAAATGGCAGCGCGGCTGCCTCGTGGCCACCCCTTTTATAAGGGAGCTGGCCACGCCCCTAACTACCCGGATTCTCTGTCCTGTGGGGGGGGGCCCGCAAAGTGCGCGGCGGCCATTTTGGCGCCGCGCTTGCATTGCAGGCGCACCCCCCCAATAACGGACACAGACAACATTGAAAGTGGATAACAGCAAAGGGCCACATTTATTGATTCAATGCCCTAGTCCGAATTATAAATTTGTATTGGTAAAACGACCAATCATAATTCCTAAGGCAAGCAGGCCGAAGTAACACTGGTAAGGTACCACCCCAAAATTGCCAACGGCAATTGGTTACAATGTATCAAATTGTATCAATTTGTTTGTTAACAACAAACAAATTGTTGACCGTAGTCAATAACTAACTCATGACCCCACCCTCTGACGCGTATCCGTGAAATCACAGGGGTGATGCATGCTGGTTAGCAATCATCATCACCCCATCGCCTGATTCGTCGTTGACCGGACAACGTTTAACTACTTTATTCCTGTCTAGTGTTGTCCAGTCAATTGCGAACCTGCCGGATACTTGTGGGTCATACTGTTTACCTTACCAGTGCTACCCGCCACACGGAGGGGCTTCACAGAAGACCTGACGCCCCCCCCCAGACCGTCAGCTCGGTCAACAGGCCTGCTCGCCAGTCACCCAACAGGAGGTCCATACCTCCTCGCGACAGATGGACCCCATCCCCTGCATACAAGTCACAATTTTGCAGACTAATATCGGGGTGATGACTAACCCGTCCCCAAGCCCTGGTGGTGAGAAACCGCGCCACTGCCTTATTGACCGCGCGCCTAGCTCGGTCAAGGGCCAGGAGGTTAACGCCCCCTCTATAAGAGTGGCGCGGAACAATGTCCGACCAAACCAGGGCCGTGGCAGGCCAGACATAATGCAAGTAGGCGAGGTCCTCGCAAATCGCATGCTTGAGCGATAAGCCGGTGACCTGGCCCAAATCATTGCCCCCCAAGTGGATGATTAGAATGTCAGGCGGGTCAGCCCCCAGGCCAGAAAAAAGGAAAGGCCGCAGCTCCCGCCATAACATCCCCGGCTTACCGTGCCATGAGAGACTGGCGTGGTCACCCAGTCCCAGTCGGGGTCCCCACTCTGTCGCCGCAGCGTAACGCGCTGCCCTGAGCACATAGCTGTGGCCCACCAGCCATACTGTCACCGGTGTAATACGACACCCAGGGTCTGTAAGAAAATTGAGAAAAAAGGAAGGTAAGGCGAAGGGATTGGTACTCATGGCGGGAGTGGGCGCACATAAAACTGAAAACATTGTGAGCCCCACCTCCCCATGCTGCGTATGTCAGCCCCAGAGTACCCAAAAGCAGCTGCAGTAGAGGCTGCGCCAATACGGAACGAATGCGTGCCATAACGGGCACCTGGTAGTCCCACCCTGGTGAGGGCTCTAGCTGTCACCTTCCAAAACTGAAATTTAGTAAGGGGAGACCCATCTTGGTGACAGAAAAACGGGCCATGGTGCCAGCCACGCAGTGCCAGGTATTCCTGTAGGGCACCAACCGGACAGATGTCTGCCAAAGAACACCGTAGCAGTCTTACTCCACTGCCTACGCCATGCTGATCTGTTTTGGAGGAGCGAATCCTCAACTGGGCCCAGTCTTTGGCAACATATACATCTCCGAGTTCCAGTGCCCTACCACTTGCATCCGCCTTAGACAGCATCACGAGTTCGCTGATGCGGAGCGCTCCAAAAAAAATGCCACCGTTGTGGCTGCATGAAAAAGGGCTGCCTCATAATGATCAAAACAGAGGCCTGGCCAGCCCCGGGCCAACTGGGTAAGAACCCCTGGGGAAATAGGGTGCCGGTCGTCCGGGCAACGCCCGCGCTCGCGCACCCACCCCTCCAAAACGTGTCTCACACGGAAGTCAGAGGTGGTATCCACATGACCCCCTACTTTGGCCATAAAAGCCAACGCCGAGAGCTTGGATGCTATGGTGCGAGGTGCAAGGCCCTGTGCATGCAGGTGAACCATGAACCGCAGAACATGGTCCACCGGGATGGGCCAGGTCTCTGGCCATTGAAATCGAGTAGCAAAAGCCTTATACAAATTGAAAGCTTGTTGATACGCCTTACGCGTGCGTGGCGCTAGTGACAGGCCAATCGCCCGGTTCACCTCTCCTTGCCAATAGTCCACATCTCGTCCGGGAGTGGCGAGGGAAATTCCTCCGCATCCGGGGCCAAGGCGCGGAACCGGGAGATCTGCAGGCGGGACAAAGCGTCAGCAATATCGTTATTAACCCCTGGGACATGCCTGGCCCTGAACATGACGTTGAGGCGCAGGCAGCGCAGCACAAAATGGCGCACTAGTTCCATGACCCTGGGCGATTTAGAAGTCTGTGCATTGACAATGTGCACCACGGCAGCATTGTCGCACCAGAAATGCACCACCGAATTAGCCCACTGTTCGCCCCATAGCATCAAAGCACCCAGAATGGGAAAAAATTCCATGTATGTGAGATCCCGCAGGCGACCTGTGCCTGCCCATGCCGGTGGCCACCCACCATAGGCCCACTTCCCATTGAAGTACATCCCATAACCCAGGGATCCTGAGGCATCAGACTGGACCTGGAAATTGGGGGATGCCAGGAGGTCAGACCTCCAAAATGAGACCCCATTAAACTCCCTCAGGAATTGCAACCAGACAAACATGTCTGCCCTGATACCCCGGGTAAGCCTGACTCTGTGGTGGGGCCTGGATAACCCTGCCATGGCGTCGCATAAGCGCCGGGCAAAAGCCCTGCCCGGTGCGACCACCCTGCAGGCAAAATTGAGGTGCCCGTGTAGCACCTGCAGTTCCCTCAGGGATGCCTTACGCTTGGCCAGCAATTCCGAGATAAGGGTCACTATCCTAGACACCTTATCACCCGGTAACCTAGAAGCCTGTGCTAATGTATCAATCTCAACCCCCAGGAATACTAGTTTGGTCGACGGGCCCTCGGTCTTTTCGGGCGCTAAAGGGACACCCAGTTCCTGCATTAGCGTCTGAAATGTATTGAGGAGACGTGCACACGTGTCCCAGCCCCGTTCACCCCCGAATAAAAAGTCATCCAGGTAATGGGCTACAGACCGGGACCCTGACCTGCGGGCGAAAGCCCACTCTAGGAAGGTACTAAAACGCTCGAAAGCCGAGCATGATATGGAGCAGCCAAAAGGCATGGCCTTATCAAAATAATACTCCCCTTTAAATTTAAAACCCAGCAATTCAAAGTCGCCCGGGTGCACCGGCAAGAGGCGAAAAGCTGACTTAATGTCGCACTTGGCCAGCAAGGCACCCGGGCCACACGCGCGCACCATGCGCAGCGCGTGGTCGAACGATGTGTACCTGACCGAACAAAGGTCATCAGGTATCGCATCATTGACCGATCGGCCGGCTGGGTAGGACAAATGATGAATAAGGCGAAACTCGCCTAGGGACTTTTTAGGAACCAAACCCAATGGTGAAACCTTCAAGTTGGGAAAGGGGGGTACGGGAAAAGGTCCGGCGACCCTGCCCGCGTCTAACTCCTTTCTAATGCTGGCCTCGGCTACCTCCTCCCTTCCTCTAAGGGATAAAAGGTTGGGAGCATCCTGAGGAGATCTATCACCCATAAAAGGGATACGAAATCCCTGCTTAAAACCTTGGATAAGGTACTCCCTGTCCTCCCCCCTTGGGTACGATGCGAGCCAGCGCTCCAGCATGTCCACCTTAATTGGGGAGGGGGCCTTTCGGAGAACTAGCTCCGTCCGTGGCAGGCTTGCCAGCCCACTGTCCACCCCTCCCTCTGCCTCGCACCCCCCCAGGCTTGGGACAAGCAGAGGCTGCATGGGGGCCAGAACATGTGGGACACTCGTGCTTATATCTGCAGTTCTTCCGACTGCAGGAACCATTGGCCGAGAAAGTCCAGCACAGCAGGCGGGCTGGAACCCCCTGCCCCGCCATTTGGCGGGTAACCTGCGCTGGAGCTGCTCGCTGGACCGCATGTCCACAATGATACCTATCCCCCGGGGCAGGACGTGTGGGTGTCATATACAAGAGCCACAGTCTCTGACACGGCTCATCCCATCTCATCTCGGGGTGCAGGGGAATCCTCATACGGAATTCCTCATCATACGCTAGCCATGAGGGGCCCGGGAAATCTACCATTGCCCTGTATATGTTGTCCAAATATTGGACCATGGGAATAGCTAGGTCCGGCCGCGCCCTCAAATACACCGCCATGTATATCAAATAAGCGGGGAGCCAGTTAGCCCAGGTACGCGGCGGCTTACGGCGGCGTGCCTGCTCCTTGTCCTTCTCATCCTGACCCTCCCTCTCTTCCTTAGTGGGCTCTCTGTTCAGGAGTGAGAAGATATCCACGTACTCCCCTCGCCATATCTTTTCCCTGGTGGCCTGCGCCAAGTGATCACCCAATGGCAGGGAATACCCTGCCGTCGGCAAGGCCGAAAAGGGGATAGCTGGCCTACCCAAAGGGGCATGAGTTAACCCTGCCACCCCAAGTACGTTCCCAGCAGTGTAAGAACCAATGCCCACCCCAGCGGGCATGGTGGCAGTAGTTGTCGCCGGGTGGGTCGCCAGCGGCGTAGACCCTGTACCACCCGCGCGAGGCCAAGGCCACTGAAAGGTCCCCCCCCATATTGGGAATGTGTGTGGATGTACTCGTTTGCACCATATACTCACACGCTGCACCCCCGCGGGCCGCCCCCAACGGGGGTTCCGGCCCACTGGGGGCGTCGGAGCTCACGACCGATGTAGAGCTCATCACCGGGGCTTGACCCGCGCCAGGTTGCTGGCTGGGGAGCTGCGAGGCAGTGGCCGGAGGCGCGCCACCCGCCTGCAGCAGCTCAACCCTCCCCGCCGGCTGTTGTCCTGCTGCCGATAGCGCCTCGAAAGGTACCCCGAAAGGGGCACCTGCCTGACTGGCACGAGCCAAAGACTCCTCCAAGGCCGAAATACGGGCCAGCAAGGTGTCTACAGTAACCATGGGCAAAGAGCCGGCCGGCCCACTTGACCCTTGCATGGGTACAGGTCCCTGCACCCCATGGCCCAGATATGGCCATTGGCCAGGGCCGAAGCCCGGTAGGGCTGGTGAGGAGACCTGCCAAGGCGGGGCACCAGGCCACCCCCCGAGGCTAGAGGGCCCCGGGAGAGGCTGGGGTCCAGCAGTAGTCGGCCCAACAGGTTGGGCGGAAGGAGGAGCGGTGTCCACCGCTCGCGGGCCGCGGGCCGGAGCGCCCTCCGCGCCCGCACTCTGAACGGGCCAAGGAGCAATAGACCCCAAGCCACTAGCCCCGGCCGGGGATGGCAAAGGAGGCTGTTGAGGAGGCGGCACCACGGTCCTCCGACCTGGGTTGCGTCTCCTAACAGCCCGAGCTGAATTCGCAGCAGCCTTCTTTTTGGAAGGCATCTCGAGCAAAAAAGGGAAGCTAGCTAGGCAAAATCGACCCAAAAGGCTTCCCGGCAATACCAACGAGCGACGGAGGCGCAGGGAAAAAACTTCTCCGCTCCGTCGCTGAGGCAAAATGGCAGCGCGGCTGCCTCGTGGCCACCCCTTTTATAAGGGAGCTGGCCACGCCCCTAACTACCCGGATTCTCTGTCCTGTGGGGGGGGGGGCCCGCAAAGTGCGCGGCGGCCATTTTGGCGCCGCGCTTGCATTCTGTTGGTTGTTCTGCTACCTACACTGGCTGTTTTCCAAATACTTGCTGTGGTTGACACTGCCATGGAGGGTTGGCCCATCAAAGCTTATTTTTCTGCCAGAATGGCTTTCTTTTCACTTTCTCTCATCCACAAATGTGATATAATATATATAAGTTGTACATAGATGGAAACCAATTGTCGAGCTTTTGATTTTTTTTAGCTTTTCTCAACTTTTGTTAACATATGACTGAAAAATATTATGTCATTTTTCTTTAGCATTTGCACATGATAGACACTTTTAATTTTTGTTCCAAGGAAGATTGCTGCTACCACTTATTTAAAAACATAATTTTAAGGTGAGTTTCTGCTTGCTTGACTTGTTGCACCTGGAAATTGAGCCTGTTAAATGAGATATTGTTTCCTGAATTGCAGCAGTGAGAGACTGCTGTGACTCATGCCTCTCACTGTTCCTTGTCACATGAAAGAACCACAGTTTATTTTTATATATTTATATATATATATATATAAAATCATTGAAACAGTCTTCTGATTATGGGTCCAGTATATAAACCCTTACTAATTCATAGCTCCTCTGTTGCTCTGGTACCTGATGTAGGACACTCTTCCTCACAGCCAGTTTAGGTTTGATTGATTACATTTGTTACCTGTTTTAAAAAGTATTTAAAATACTTAAGTTAAAAGCAGATAGAAATAAATCAGAAAATAAAACTGTACAACCAACAAAGTAATTAATGCTATCACAACAACCAGTAATCAGAACAGTTTGAAGAGAGGTGTGTGTCTTCACACTCTTCCTAAAAGCAGCAAAGGAAGATATTGATTGCAACTCTGAGAGTAGTGCATTTTACAATCTTGGAGCAAACAGGAGTGACTGTCAATAAAGCTTCTGCAGAAAATTGCCTGCAAATAAGATCTTAATGTATTGATAGGCTTCTCATGAGGTAGATAATCCCTCAGATTGTCAAATTGCAAGATATTTCAGGTTTTGCAGATTAAAACCAATAGTAGAAAGAAATCGGCAACCAGTTAAGATCTTTCATAATTGGAATCATATGATTTATACATTAATCCTGCCTCCTCCTCAGGTAGTTGATGTCTGGTTTCTGATTTGTCATGGTTCTGTTCCCCAGTATAAACCCTAGCTTCTCCCTTCACTTGGAATTGGTCTTTTGGTTATAATTATATCTTAACATCTGAGTGCTAATTTTTATTAGTATTTTAAATCAGTACAAGTGAAAAAAAATTTAGGCACATGTACCCAAGAGACACATGAGGAATGCATGTTTCCAGCTAAGTGTTATTTACTAGTACAGAGCTGTCTGTTATGTACTGTTAAGTTGCTTTTGCCTTATGGTGAACCTAATAGGAGTTTGAAGTATAGGAAGATGTACAAGGGATAGTTTCCTATTATCAACATCACCACCCTGTGGAGATGTTTCTGTAGTCAAGAAAGAATTCAGCCCCAGGTTTTCCAAATCTTAGTTGTACCACGCTAGCTTTTTATACTTGAGCTAAGGAACAAATTGTCCATGGCTCTGTACCACCTTTTCTGGCAGCACAAAACCTTTTCTTTTGCTTTTGTATATTACTCTGTTTATAGTGGCAAAGTTAGGAGAGCCACAGTCATGTAAAGAATCCTTCCAACTTGACCCAGGCAAACAAAGGAGCCCATCCATAGCTCTTATGCTGGTTATTTTTCTCATTTGCTAGTCCTGTGTCCTGGGACTGTGGTGTCTTAGTGGTCAAGACGCTGAACTTAGTGACTGGAAGGTCGTAGGTCAGCAGTTCGAGACCTGAGTGCTGCATGACGGAATGAGCTCCCATCTCTGTCCCAGCTTCCGTCAACCTAGCAGTTTGAAAGCAAGAAATTACAAGTAGATAAATAGGTACCACTTCGCTGGGAAGGTAGATAGTGTTCCATCTAGTCATGCCTGCCACATGTCCAAACGCAGACAGCGCTGGCTATAAACGGAGATGAGCACTGAACCCTAGAGTCAGATATGACTGTCTTTCGAGCAAGTGCGACATTTCCCTTTACTTAGTACTGTATCTACTGTGTGTACATCTCTGTTTTGGTCCTCTTCTTACTTGACTTCTCTTGAATGATTGAGTTGCTTGCAAACTCTGTGGTTTGGACTTCGTCTCCCATCATCGTCAGTTACCATGGCAAGTATTCAGGAATGTTGAGACTTCCAGACCATCACAGTGGGGAAGGTTGCTATAAGGGCTCCTGTAGAGAAGCCTCGTTTTTTCAAAAAGGCCAACTCCATTGGGATTGAGGCATGGTTAAACAAATAAGTGTGCTGGTAAATATTTTGCAAAGCCCTTGAAAAAATTTAAGCTTGTGTTGACTGAACTTTAACTTGAGCAGATTTAACCTCCCGGAATTGAACAGAATCAAATCTAAACAAAAGCATAGGAACAGTGGGAGGGAAGCTGAACTGAAGGCTGCAATTTCTAATGACTCACTTATGCATTTGTCAGCTTTTATTGGTTTGTAAGGAAGCCCTGTTGTCAGAAACATAAATAATCTGTACTCCAAGAAAAGGGCAGTACGTGAAAAATTGGATTCTTCTATTGCTAGTCAGTAAAATACTGCTGGAAACATGGGAAATATATGTATAGAGTTTGATAAGTTTATAGGCAAATTTTGGAAAGCGATTTCACTTCTTGTTCAGCTGAACCCAAAAGGGAGAGCATATAGAACTAGTAGAACTCAACCATTAAAATCTGTTCATTCAAGTTGGTCTCAATGGTTTCCATTTTTGTTGTTGTTCAGTCACACAGTCAATTCCGACTCTTTGCAACCCCATGGACCATCACCCTTCAGGCACCCCTGTTCTCCACCATCCTCCTTAGTCCGCACAGACCCGTGCCCGTTGTGTCTACAATACCATCTAGCCATCTCATCTTTGGCCGTCCCCTTCTTCTCTTGCCCTCCACCTTCCCCAGCATCAAGGCCTTCTCAAGTGAATCCTCTCTTCTCATTTGATGTCCAAAATACTTCATCTTCATCTTTGTTATTTGTCCTTCTAAGGAGAACTCAGGGCTAATTTCTTCTAATATTGACCTATTTGTTCTCTTCGCTGTCCAGGGGACTCTCAAAACTCCTCCAGCACCACATCTCAAAGGCATCTATTTTTCTTCTCTCAGCCTTTCCATACAATTTATATAAAAGCTTGGGTTCACATAACTATCTTCTCTTCTTGTGCATGGTTTAATTTGTCCCCTGACTGCATCATTTCTAAAAACCATAGTTTGATCTTATGTATGCACTGACAAGCCATAATTAACAACCAGAATTAGAAACAAATTTAAAACAGCAGATCCCAAGTCTCATTTGAAGATTAAGTTACAAACCATAACTCAACAATATATGTGCAGTCTGCATTCAATACAGTATGCTTGAACAAGGAATGTCAGGAAGGGAATTAAAACATACTTAGCCACAAGTGTTTGTGTGAGTTCCTTTCATCTTGCACTTCTGGAATAGCCCTTTGACCATCAACCTTGCTGACATAGTAGTTAGCATTTCTGTTTTCACAAGCATCTTAGGTGTTTGGAAACTTGCCTCTCATATTATTGTAGGCACCTTTATTTATTTATTTATTTGCTAAATTGAAGGTAAGGCTCCAATGTGCAACAGGCTTGGGGAATTGAACCCTGGGCATGGTGGAAGGTCGTTTTGAGCACTTTGCTTAAGTGGTGGCCCTGTTGCATCTCTTCACACTAGTATGCTGTCATGCGTGCTATCATATTCAGAAATTGATACTCATATTAGCCGATTATAGTTTATTCGTTCCATGTGTCTTCTCAGTAATCTCTATGATGCTTCATTACTTAAACAAATTGCACCAAATGAGAAAAGACTAAGCATGTGCAGCAGAGAGCTACCCATATCACATTTAATTTGGATTGCCAGAATTTAGTTGAAGATGATGCATTATCAAATTGACATTCCTTAAGATTTTTTGCTCCAGAAACCATGATTTTGGCTAAATTGAATGCTTTGTGTGATTAGAGTGACATAGGTCACTATATCAATCAATAAAATTAATTTAAATTTAATAAAGAGATATAATAGATATAATGCCATCTTCGTAATAGATTAGCAAACAATAAGAACCTCATGTGTAGAACTAGTGTTGTTTGTTTGTCCCATCCATCCCATATCAAGACAGACCAAAGACTGGGAAGTTAATGAAAAACTGGTGAAAGTTGACAATTAATAAACTGAATACCATAATTCCATTGAATTACATTTAATTAAATGATCCCTCAATTTAAAAGAAGATGTGCTAATCAGGACTGCGGCGGCTTATTGGTTAAGATGCTGAACTTGACAACTGGAGGGTCGGCAGGTCAGCAGTTTGATACCCGTGTACTGCATGACGGAATGAGCTCTCGTCTCTGTCCTAGCTCCTGTCAGCCTAGCAGTTTGAAAGCAAGAAATTGCAGGTGGATAAATAGGTGCTTCTTCGGTTGGAAATGTAAACAGCGTTCTGAGCACTCCGGGGTCTAGTCGTGCCTGCCACATGTCCATGGAAACATATGCAGACACAGACAGTGCTGACTCTTTGGCTATAAACAGGGATGCGCACCAAACTCTAGAGTCGGATATGACTGGCTTTTGAGCAAGGGCGATCATGAAACCCCTCATCTGTGATTTCATTCTCCTTTCCACTTTGTCCCCGTTTTAAGCTTTAGAGAGAAGGAAATAACTGCAAGATTTTTAGAAATACAATTTCTTATCCAACTACCAAAAAGCCCCTTTGTTGCATTTCCTTTCAATCTCCCTTATAATCTCATCTGTTTATCTCTCCACCCCCACTTCACTTTAAGATACTTCATCAGGTTGAGCTTTGGAGGTCTTGGAATGGGAGGGGGAGAGGTTTTCTCCTCCCTTGATGCAGGTTGCTATGGATCCTGTCACACAGCAATAGTTTTCTGTCCTCCCATGCGCCCATGTTTGACTAATGTATCCCTGGAGAAACATGGATGCAAAACCCAAAGTTAAATGCTAATTATATTTCCCAATTATGTTCACTCTCCAAGATAATTGACTGTAATACATTAATGGCAGTCCTCAAACCATACATTTTGATTTTTCACTACTCTTCACTGTGCAGAAGAGTGGGCATTTTTTTGTCGATACACATACAAGAAAGGGAGTATATTCCTACTTTTCTTGCTCTGTAGGAGAGAAGTGCCCCATTTGAGTGCATTTCTATCTTGGGTGTCTTCATTGTGTGTTCTGCCTTAAGTCCAGCCTGTTTTTATTTGCCAAGTTTTATTAAATTCTTACATTCATATACAGGTATAAAAGAGACTGCAGTAGCTTAGTGGTTAAGATGCTGAACTTGATGACTGGAATGTCGGCAGGTCAGCAGTTCGAGACCAAAGTGCTACATGATGAAGTGAGCTTCTGTCTGTGTCCCAGCTCCTGCCAACCTAGCAGTTCGAAAGCAAGACATTGCTAGTAGATCAATAGGTACCACTTCAGTGGGAAGGTAAACAGCATTCCATGCACTCTGGTGTTTAGTCATGCCTGCCACATTTTCATGGAAACAGCTGCAGATGGAGACAGCGCTGGCTCTTTGGCTATAAACAGAGATGAGCACTGAACTCTAGAGTAGAATATGACTGGCATTTGAGCAAGAGTGACCTTTACCTTTATCTAACTATGAGGTGTTCACTTACAAAATATCCATTAAAAATAAATACAGCAGACATCACTCCGGAAAATTAGAAATTCTGGTACTCTCTCGAAACATTACACATTTACTGTATTGAGAATGAAACCTCATGTATTCTTAGGAATTTAGAGATGTAATGACATGTAGTCCTGCTTGGGGATATAATGTGGGAAACAATATAGCCATCCCAATGGGCAGAGAGAAGTCTCATTCCTCCTCTCTTTAATGGTTGAACTAGCAGTCCAAAAACAAGTCCTTTGAAATGAAGCGTAGAAGTCTTTTGTGTAAAAAGGTATTTCTCACACACACACACACACACACACACACACACACACACACACACACACACACACACACACACACACACACACACACACACACACACACACACACACACACACACACACACACACACAGGGTGGTAGTGATGGATTCTTCTTCTGTATCCGAATCTGAATTTTGGCGATCATCATGGCATTCTAGCCATGAAGACTGTCCTGAGAATAGAATGCAGGGGCCTTGTCAGTTTGCGGGGTTGGCCGCGGACTGTAAAGAGGTGCACAGCGGTCGCAACAGAAGTTTCGCACCGGTGCTGGTGCCTTTCCTCCTTGTGAGAGTAACACAAACAAACAGGTCTTGGTGAAGAACTCAGGTGGGTTTACTCAAAAGGTGGTGCAAGATATATACAGTGCGGCAACAGAACAAACAGTACAGTCCTCTGTATTTCCTAGTTCACTCCACTGGGAAACAATAACAGTGCAAGGGTATATACAAGTCTCTATGCAGTCTCTATACAGCTTAAAAAACTGTCCATAGATAAGCTGTGGCTAAGGGCAAAGTCAAAGCGTGCAGCTTACCCCCGAGGAACCTTTCACTGCAGCAGGCAGGCAGTCCAAGCAAAGCCTTCCCTTGGGGCAGGTTGAAGATTAAATTTTTGCAGTATGCTCTAGGGTTTGCAGAGCTCCTGTTCCAGGCTGTTGGTAGAAAGATTAAGCATTGAAGAAGAAGCTTGACATCAAAGCTTCCGGCACGATGGGCCGGGTAGCCTGGGTTGGGCATTGAAGCCAATGGTCAGAATTGAAGCTGAGGTGAGCACGAGAGCTAAGGTTTGTGGCTCTGCTTAGTCATAAATACAGTGGCCATGGATCTCTCCAGTAACACCACAACACCTGTGCTTTTTCCACAGCCAAGTCTTAAAGGGCCAGAGACATAATATGCCTTGCAACCTAGTTGGGGCACCAGGCAAAGACTTACATCCTCAACATCCCCAACAGGCCTTTCATCTGTCTTCCGCATCACAGCATGACTCTCGTACTAATGATCCAGTTCCACGAGTCACTTTCTGTTCCTGAGCCCCTTTGGCACATAAATTCCTCCTCAGTCCTCAGTCCTGATGAAGCTGCTGCCCTCATCAATGGATTCAAGTGGAATTTAATCCACTTGGGGGCCATCATCCTTCCCTGTGGACTTCGGCACCCAAGGATGTTAATCCTCAGGGTGGTCAGGTTAGTTAACCGCTGCCTGACACTTGCCGCTGAGTCGCTGGCAGTATGATCTGCTCAGCTTCGGCCGAGAAAGTGCGGGATATAAATTAAAATTTATTATTATTATTATTATTATTATTATTATCATCATCATCATCATCATCATCATCATCATCATCATCATCATCATCATCATAATATCAGGATAATCTGCTATGGAGGGCTCAAAAACACATCCAAGACACAAAAAATGATTAATGAATTTGTTAAAAAGAACTATTAATAGAATCTTTCAAAGATTTGTAGAAGGTAAGAATATAAACTAGATTAACTATGAGGTCAGAAGAGTGGCCTGGCCACTAATTAGGGATAAATCACAGTACTGAGCAAGGATCACAGGATCTAGGAAGTAGAAGGCGACTGGCAATGGATATGAGGATAAAAACCACATGCAGAAAGAAAAATGTCAAAAATGATGTGTTAACAGATCCTACAATTAAAAATATTATAACATGAGGCTAATCCTTCCTGAGCTTCCAGAATTCTGTGATTACCAGAAAGGCACTGTTTACGATGCAGGGGTCCTGGTACAAAGATGTAGAGCAGGCATTCATAACCCCCCGCCCACAAGCCTAATCCGGCCCACAGTGGCCTCCTGGGCACCTCTAGACCTACCCTCCATCCCCAGAAGTTTGAAAATGTCACATACCACAGAGGCTGCAATCGTGCCATCTTTCCGGCTTCTTCCACAGTGTCTGTCTCTCCCCACAGTGGCGGGAGGCTTTTCGGAGCATTTAAACTCCATTTTGGGCTTTTTTCGATGTGTGCCCATTGCGTTTCAGCTTCTAGAACATGCACTGAGTGACATGGTGCCAGACTGAGCTTGTGTCAATGGCTGGGTTCTCAGCGCGGAATTAGGAAATTGCTCAGCGGTGCATTCTAGCAGCCGAAACACAGCGGGTACATGGGAAAAAGCCCAAAACGGAGTTAATATGCTCTGAAAAGCCTCCCACTGCCATGGGGAGCAGCAGAGGCTGTGCAAGAAGCTGGAAAGATGGCATGATTGACACCGCCGTTGACAACAAAAATGTAAGTCCAAGGAGCAACCACGCCACCGGCCTCTGGCAGTGAGTGTCGGGGGCGTGTCCAGCCCCTTGCAGGAAAACATTCTGAATCCCTGATGTAGAGACATGAGATGTGATGTACATGCCTGCTTTATAGATTATGCAAAAGCCTTTGACAGATGCCAGCATAAGAAGATGTTCACAGCTCTGAAGAAAATAGGTGTAGATGATAAAGATATCAGAATCATCACCAACCTTTATTGGAATCAGACAACTCAAATCATAGTTGAAGAACAGCTGACAGAGCAGGGTCAAATTTGCAGAGGGGAGTATTTTTCCCCCAGAAGCATTATCAGATTTAAACATTGGCATTAAAATTAATGGGGAACACCTGAATAACATCCGATATGCTGAAGATACAGTATTGTTGGCCGCAAACCTCGCAGATCTTTAGTTGATGCTGGATTGAGTTAGAGCTTCAAGTACAGAATATGGTCTGGATCTCAACATAAGTCAAACACCAACTCAAGGCAAGTTAATGACAGGAACACAAGAAATCAAAAGAGTGGATAAAATTGTCTATTTGGGGAGTATGTTAAATACATTGGGATCCTGAGGTAGATATAATAAAAGTAGAAAAAGCAAAATCCACCTTCATAAAAATGTGACACTTGTTATGCAGTAGAGATCCAACTCTCACTACAAAGATCTGGATAGTGAGATGTTATGTATTCCCAGTGTTGCTATATGGAGTCAAAGCTTGGACATTGACTAAAGCATCTGAAAAGAGAATCAAAGCTTTTGAAATGTGGATCTACAGACAGCTGCTAAGGATAGCATGGGTTGATCATGTGACTAATGTAGAAGTATTGCCCCGGATGGATAAAGAAAAATAACTCTTTAAAACCATTAAGCAAAGAAAGCTCCAGTACCTTGGCCACATCATGAGGAACAACATAAAGCACAGAATCCTCCAACTCGCTCTGCAAGGAAAGATACCCGGGAAGAGAGGCTTCATGGCTGAAGGACCTGAGAAACTGGTGTGTCATGTCCTCAGAAGAACTGTTCTGAGGAGTTAAGAACAGAAAGACTATCGCCATGATGGTAACCAATATCCAGAATGGATACGGTACCTGAAGAAGAAGGGCAAGGGTTAAGAATCCTTTGTAAAGTTAGGCGAAACAGCTGTTCTAGAAAAAGTATTCAGGAAAAAAAAGATATGAACAGATGTGTAGAAGGATATAAGAACACAGATAAAAGTTCCTTAACTGTTTTGAAGAAACTGGATTGATGAACCCGAAATATTAAAAAACCTTTGCTATATATAGTTCCTGTTCTTCAAAACAGAAGGACAGAAAAACTAAGGCTCCCTTTGCAATTGTCTGCAAATAGTTTGTGGGCAATTCAGTGCTGCTAAGACTATTTCCAATTTATGAAAAGAGACTGCTGTGAAGTGAGATAAAAGGAACATTGTGTGGTGTGGACTTGAGAGAGAAAAATTATGAGAACATCATTGCAGAATAAATGGCAGTGCATGTTCTCTGTTTGAAAGAGCTCTATGTATCCTGAAATAAAATAGTGAACCTACCTAATTTGCACCTCTCTAGCCAATAAATGAATAACAAAATATTCTTCAATGCAGAAAAATACTCTTTAATACAGAATTTCTCACTTTCTTAAATAATTGAAATATAACTATACAGGAAAAGTGCACTGAAAATTATATACATTAAGGGAAACTATGCAGAAAGATATGTATTTACTGCACAAAGGTGCATGTTATAATGGTTAGGTAAAGGTAAAGGTAAAGGTTTCCCTTGCTCGAAAGCCAGTCGTATCCGACTCTAGGGTGCAGTGCTCATCTCTGTTTCTAAGCCGAAGAGCCAGCGCTGTCTGCTTCTGCAGACGTTTCCGTGGTCATGTGGCAGGCATGACTATACAGCGGAGCGCACGGAACGCTGTTACCTTCCCACCGAAGTGGTCCCTATTTATCTACTTGCAATTTCTTGCTTTTAGTTGCTGATAAAAAATGTGTGCCTTAGGAAGAATGCAAATATTGAGCCATTTATTAGAAGAAGTGGTGAAAAATACATCTCAGTTTTTGTATGGATGGATAAATATTGTGCCAAATCAGGAAAAAAGAAAACAAATTCAAGATCAGAAAACAAGAAGCAGAGTAGAGAGGATATTGGTAAATTCAGCAATTGAATTCTTCAGCTGCCATATCCATTCTGGATATTGGCTATAATCATGGCGATAGTCTTCCTGTTATTAACTCCTTGGAACAATTCTTCCGAGGACATGCCACACCAGTCTCTCAGGTTCTTCAGCCATGAAGAGAGGTCCTGGAATTGAAATCTACATGTTCTAATCTGGTACTTAGTTGGATGGGGATGATGACTTGGAAGGAAGAACATTTTAGAAAACTCATTATGGTTGCCCATTGAAAATTAAAATTGGTTAGCAAGCTGCCAAGCCTTTACTATTTCACAGAAGAAACAATACCTGTCAGGATCTGAGGGAGCTTCAGGGCTCCATTTCCTAGGAAAGCAACTGTGGTAGCTGCCTGCTGTAGCTGCTAGGGCTCTCATGATCTCCACTTGCGAGCCCTGGAGAAAGAGCTAAATAAGAACCGGCACTACCCCCCTAGTAGAAGCTGCCCCAGGAACAAAGGCTCCTGGGCTGCTTTTGCTTTAATCCTAAAGGCAGTGATGCACTGTAAAAAAAATTACTACCCACTCGGTGGGCGTGGCTGTCTGTGGGCATGGCTATCTGTGGGCATTGCTTCACCCCCCCCCCCTCCACACACACACGAGAGAAAGAAAATAAACCTACCTTGGCTTGCTCTCTTGGCTTTCACCCGTGGCGCTGCAGGGAGGTGAGCAGTGTGGGTTGGTGGGCTGGCGCCGGCCTCCTCCTCCCAGCACCGCCAAATGTGCCTTCAGCCCTGGGCAAGGCACATGGGAAGCATTGCTGGTGGTGCTGCTGGGAGGTGAGCGCCGGCCTCCCCCTCCCAGCGCCACCAAGCGCGCCTTAGGCCCTGGGCTAGGTGCATGGGAAGCGTTGCTGACGGCACTGCTGGGAGGTGAGTGAGTTGGGTTGGTGGGCTGGCCCCGGCCTCCCCCTCCCAGCGCTGCTGGAAACGCGTCCCATTTGCCTCGCCCAGGGCCGAAGGTGCGAGGGAAGTGTGGAGATGAAAGCGTGCCTGGGTGAGGGAATGGGACGTGGTTCCAGCAGCGCTGGGAGGTGAAACTGAGGGGTGGGCATGGCTGGCCAAGTGGGTGTGGCCTGGAATTTCCGCTACCTGTTCCTCTGCCTGCTTCCTGCTTTGACAGGGTTTTAGAGCATATTTTCACCTCTGAGAATTCCTTACACCCATCTTTGGATTCAAATTTTCTTGAACCTTTTCAGACTTAATTGTATTCTACTGTAAGAGATTATTGATATGCAAGCACACATTTTGACCATAGATGGAGTCATGCAGCTCATCAAATATATTAACAAAGAAAGTCTACTGCTTCCATGTCAGGTCTCTTGGTTGAGTACGCTGTGGTTGCTGCCAGTACCCTAAACTCAGTTGTTTGTGTTTCTGTTCTCAGTCTACCTGAAGCTGCTATGCATTCTTCAGATACAAATACCTTGCTGGTTATATTGGAATGTAACATAAAAATCACATAATTTACTTAAGGGCTTTTCCTCTTCAGAATATCCTGAAACACATCAAGAAGCTACAGTATTGGCTAATTTATGTACTATACTAGCTTACAGTTGG
This sequence comes from Bradypodion pumilum, assembly GCA_035047305.1. NCBI lineage: Eukaryota > Metazoa > Chordata > Lepidosauria > Squamata > Chamaeleonidae > Bradypodion > Bradypodion pumilum. The sequence continues at coordinate 276,138,084 of JAWDJD010000002.1, read as the reverse complement.
GCTATGAACACTTTTCCCCCTAGAGGAACTCAGGTGGTCCACACTGAAATCTTTGCTCATTAAATATGGTTGGGAAACATAATTTAATTTAGTTGTCTTTTTAAAAAAAAATTGTGCCCGTTATCTTTACAAATGACTTAAGCAGTGCATTTCCAAAAATTGTTCAACATTTCAAAGCATCGCACGTTTCTTGCATTCTCTCCTGGCCCTGCAACTCCGTTTTCTGGGATGAAAAGGGAAGCTAATCACAGTCCTTTTTCTTTTCATTTCAGAAATGTGTGGTTTATTATTGTCAGTTTATGTAGCAAAAGGCATCTCTTTCAAGTTGCCCCAATTTATCTTGGTTCCTTCCAGTTGCATGGTTTATATGACCGATTTTCCCCCAATACTTTGAAAAGTTTGCTCAAAAAATAGGCGGTATAATACAGCTCTTGTTCAGTACATAGCTTTTTTCCTTGATGTGTTTTCCTCAGGGGTTATTTTTGTGGGTCTAAAACTATCACTTTCTTGCTGCTTTTTAATAAAAATGAAATGGAAGAACCTATGGGACCAATCAAGTTATGATTTATTATTCCTTGTGTGAACCGCTTGAAATATTACGAATATTATAGAGTATTTTGGTATCTTTAAACTGGGAATTTACATTTAAAACCTCTGCTTTTTTCTATCAGTGTACTAATGTATTTTATATTATACATTATTACAGAACATTCAGCATATTTTCTTCTACTTTCTTTTAGAGAAAAAGGGTCTGAGAACATTATGTACTGAAGAAATATCAAAGACTCAGAGAAGAATGTTTGCTCCTCTTCCTTTATTCGTCTATTGATGTTCAGTGTCAGATTTACCTGTAGACGTCTCCTTTTTGCTTCCACAGATTTCTGTTTTGTGCTTTTCTAATCTATGCCAGCACTGTTGGTCTTTTGTGGTCTTCCTCTTCTCCTTTCTCTGATCCAAGGTCACCATTGATGTAAATCTTTATTCCATCACCTATCTACTTCTCTCATAATGCACCCTATCTCCATGTTATTGATTTTCCCCCTTTTATGTACAGTATTCCAGTTGAGGTCTGACAAAAGTAGAATACGGTGGTATTATTTCTGCCCTTGATTTGCATACTGTTAATGCAGTGGAGTGCTACATTTGGAGGGGGGGGGGTTTCCACCATATCACACTATTGATTAATGTTTAGCATGTGGTTTACTAAGCCATTCACATACTTTTCACGTGTATTATTTTTCTTCTAGCGGTAGTACTTCTCCCAGTGCCACATGGTTGCAGTAGAGCATATGGCTGTAACCATATAAAGAGCTATTAACACACAAATAAACATCAAAGCAGCTCAGACAATCTATCTGCCTCAAACCAACAGACACAACGTTGCCCTCTCTTGCCTCTTTTACCATCCCCATGCAAAATGCCATCTTTACTCTCCTAAGTCAACAGCTCTTGGTCATGAACTACCAGAGATGCTTGAGTAAAGCTATACAACTTTTAAAAAGTTACTATATAGGTTGCTTCCAATATCTGCAGAGGACACGTTCTGAGACCTATTGTGGATGCCTGAATCTGCAGATAACAACAAAATCTATATTTTACATTGCTGACAGTGGCCTCTAGTGGCCAGCTCTGGTAATGCACTGTTTTAATTGAATATTTTTAGACCCTTAGATAACTGAATCCTTGGATATTGAACTCGTAGATATGGTGTGTGTGTGTGTGTGTGTGCGTGCGTGCGTGCGTGTGTGTGTGCGTGTGCGTGCGCGTGCGTGCGTGTGTGCGTGCGCACGCCCTGTATTAGCAAAGGATGTTTAGTTGAAAGCTTACTGTATATGGGCCAGGGTTGACAACTCTCAGAGTACCATGGCCTGTGTGTGCATGCCCTTCAGTAGGCCTTAGAGTCCATATACATGCACCCCAACTCTTGTTTTTTAAACAAAAAACCTAGAAAGGCCTTTTTTGGGGTGGGCAATTTCTACATATTCTGCTCACCTAGAAATCTTTTTTTTAATATATATTTTTTATTTTTTAAACATACAAATATACAACAATGCAAATATAGAACAATACATATAAAAATACAAAAATAAACCTACATACAAAATAAGCACAGAAAACATCCAAAAAAGAAAGAAAAATACAGCCTATCCTAATACACTTTTTAAGTATCTTTAGATTTCACAAACATAACTGCTAACATTACTAAATCATATGCACTTTTATATAGTTCAATAGTCTTTGTACTGCAACTCCATAGGAATAAAAACAACATAATACTTAATTCACACCCAGTGCTTATTTACAATGCCCCTAGAAATCTTTTAGACCCTAGGGTCATTATTTAAAGCTGGAAGTGATCAGAAGTCATTTCTTTCCTCTAGGTGGAATTCTTGCCAGAGGAAGGCAAGAATGTGGTAGTGAAACTATTACCTGTGTAAGGAACTTTTTTAAAGTAAAAGTTTGGCTGAGGGCATGCTAATTACCTTGTTAACTACCCACAAAGTGCTCTAAGTGTATGGGGTGGTATATAATTGCTATTGCTGTCAGGTGTATAGGGGATCTTACCCTCCCGTCTTCCTTTCCTCCTAAATTTCCCCTACCTACCATCCCTCCCTCATCATTACGCCTGGGTGAGTCTGCCCAGGTTCCTTTACTGAGAGCCAGGGGGCATCACAGACGGTGATGAGGGGAGGAAAAAAGGAAAAAACACCCCTCCCCAAGCCACCCCCACCTCATGGGTTGAACCCCCCCCCCGAAAAACTGTCAAAGACGGGCACCTATGCTAGTGTGAATATATAAAGAAAGGGCTCTTTCATTATGTTTTCAATTACAGTTTTATTTATATTTAGCTTCTGTGCTACTCTCACTGTTATAAGGAATAGCCAAGCTATTGAACTTCAATTCCCAGAAGCCCTGATCAGCAGTTGTGCTGCCTTGGGCTTCTGGTAATTGAAGTCCAAGAACACCAGAAGTGCCAAGATTAGCCATCACTGTAGGGCTGGAGTTCTCAACCTATTAAAGCTGTGGGTCAGTACATGCTCCATCAGCCAGCTTTGGGGGCCAGATGGCCATTATGCCCTTCCTCCACCACATGGCACTTCCTAGTGTGGTACAAGCAGTGGGGGCCCCCACATGTGAAATGGTGCTGTGGGCCACATCCGGCCTGTGGGCCGCAGGTTGAGAATCCCTGCTGTAGGGTCATACCTTTTTGTATGTATTAGCTCAAGGAAAGAATTAGTCATGACTTCAAAGTTTAGAAAGTGCAGGAGGGATGAAGTTCACTGTTTTTTCCTCTCTGAAGTAAACCAATAGTTTAGAAGAAATATCCTTCTGATGCCTCCAGCTTAACCACCTTTCTGATTAAATGCTCTTTGTCACCTTTCTGTCTTTTTTCTAACTCCTACAAACTCATGGGGTGTATTTGCTTGTTTTAAGCTAAAATTAAAATGACCTTTTAAGCAGCATAACATTAATCAGGGCATTTTAATACACTCCTCCATCTTGTAGAAATCAGTTAGGGAAGCTGTAGAGCTGGCTGTGGGAGGATCAAAATTGCCAAGCTAATTAAAAATGAGTGAGAACAAGGCTCTGATAAATTAGTGTAAAGAGCATGCTGCCTCCCGTTGTTCTGCAGTTTCCCTCATTTCTTTGAACATCCTTTGTGAAGATCTGAATTTAAAATGTCTGTCTAAAGCAGTCAGTCTCAACTCAAAATATATTACCTGGGGAAAGACCTCTTCAGGCTGATAATGTCTGGGTACACAGAAAGAGCCTCCTTGCAGATTGTGGTATTTTTGAACTACCATCAGGCATACCCTGGTAATGGCAACCATGTGTTGCAAGCTAATCTTTCTCACACTAGGTCAGGCGAATTGAACTGCAGAATGAACTCACTCAAAGGTGCCTTCATTTTGGCAGTTTCACATCTGGCCTAGACACGGAAGAAGAAGAATGTCTGGGTTTGCTTTTCACCTAAACGAGACAAGACGAATTAGATGGAGCATATGATTGTTTCACATATTTTTCCTCACTAATATGTTGGAGCTCATGTGATGTGAAGCTGAAGTGCTGCAAGTAGGATCAGACATATCCTTTTCTCATCTTAAGGTTTTCAAGGTAAGAAGCATTCAGCAGTAGTTTACTGTTGCTACCTTCTGCACAGTACTAACAAAAGAAAGGAGATGCCAAAGAGTGCAGTAACTATGGGAGCACTGCTGTAATTTCGCATGAAAGCAAAGTGAAGCTCTGTTAAGATCGAATACCATACTGAGACATACTACAATCTCCACAATAATCACTTCCCTTGAAACTTCCCTTAACCTATTAACCCCTCCCCCAAGATATAATAGGTACTCACTTTTGACCATGACACAAGGCATCCTGACCTATGGCTTCCTTCCAGGGAAGATGCTGTAAGAGCAAATGTTATACACAGTAAATGCTATAATCTAGATTTGGGTGTCTGTAGTTATTTGGCTAGTCCACCTAAAAAAACTCTAACAAATGGTAGCAGTCGATGGTTGCCAAATAAACCACAAAATACATACACAAATACAATGCCCAGAGCAAAGAAAACAAACAAGCAAAAAAAAAAAAAAAACCTGGGGAGAAAGGGATTCAAGCGACCCCAGAAGGAGCAACCGGTGGGGTCGACCTAAAAGAAATGATCTGACAGAAATTGGCCGAGGTGGAAGAAAGCATCCAAGAGCTTTCTCTCCAAAGGCAGACGCAGACAGCTAGCCAATCCCCCCCAAGATGAGGGAGAAAGCGGGACCGATGATGACCAAACCGAAGCCGAATCCAGGGGGCTGGCACCGGGCCGAGCTGATGGAGATGTCGCAGTAAACTACCCCCACCTAAATCCCTACGAGGCGGAGTACCAAGCTCCGTCACTGAACCACTTTCAGCCAATAAAGATGGCGACAGAGGATTCAAACAGCATGGCGGGAAGGGGGAACAACAAAGACCCAAGCGTGGAAGGGGTGCATGCGCTCAAAGGCTTTTTATCAGATATGGAGTGCGAAATGTCTGAGGTTCAAGCTGAAGACCTCATGGTGCAGTGGTTAAACTAGTACTGCCGACAAAACTGCTGAAGTTGTGAGTTCAATCTTGACAGGTACAGGCTTACTCAGCCTTCCAAATAGCAGGAGGACGGCTGGGGTGTAGGCACAAAATAGTTTCACCCTGACTAAAAGCAATTCTGCATATCTTAAATTATTGTTTCTTCCATCAATTTGCACTTCTACTTCACCTGAATCTAATCCAGCTTTTCATATTACTGTATATGTTCTGCACACAGACTGAACAAATAAGGGGATAAAATTCACCTCTTGTCTGACATCTTTGCCTATAGGAAACCATTCTGTTTCTCCATAGTCTGTCCTACTATTAACTTCTTGTCCACAAAACAAGTTATGCATCAGAACAATAAAATGTTGAGGCACCCTCATTTCTTTCAGAATGATCCATACTTTCTTCTGATCCACACTGTCAAAGACTTTGCTATGATTTATAAAGCATAGACTGATCTTCTTCTGAATTTTTTTGGTGTGTTCCAGTAGCCAGCAGATATTTGCAATACAACCTCAAGTGCCTCTTCCTTTTCAATAGCAATTAGCAATGCCAATTGCACTTATACACTGGTCCAATAGCCCTTGTTTTGTGGACAAGAAGTTAATAGTAGGACAGACTATGGAGAAACAGAATGGTTTCCTATAGGCAAAGATGTCAGACAAGAGGTGAATTTTATCCCCTTATTTGTTCAGTCTGTGTGCAGAACATATACAGTAATATGAAAAGCTGGATTATATTCAGATGAAGTAGAAGTGCAAATTGATGGAAGAAACAATAATTTAAGATATGCAGAATTGCAGATGATGCCATTTTACTAGCACAAAGCAGCAATGACTTGAAATAACTTTTAGTCAGGTTGAAACTATACTGGAAAGCCAAATTATGTTGTTGCAATTTAATTCACAGACACCGTTATGTTTGAAATTGCAGTCAGTGGTCACATAGGAGCTACATTTTTATTCAGGATTTTGTTCCATATTCTGCCCTAACATTAACTTCTTGTCCACAAAACAAGTCAGGTATTTTGGCTTCATGGAGGCAATTCAGACTCTTTTTGGGAAGGGTGCCAGATCTCCAAATTTGTAAACTGGAGTACCTGAACTGCTTAGTCTTATCCACTAATCTAACCTCAGTTTCATTCTGGCAAGCTGTAATTTAAAATCCTGAACTAGCTGAAAGAGGCTTCTTGAAAACATCCTGAAATAGGCGATTTTAGTGCTGAAGCATCTAAAATAGATTGAATGGGTTAGACTGGAGGTTATTTAAAAATTATCCCTTTTTGTGTGCAAAATATGCAATTACTGATTCTTTCCCTATAGAATAATCATTCATAATCAGCCAGTAGCTCATTATGTTAATAGTAAGACCTTTTTAACCTTTTCACTAGATCTATTTCTACTTGAAGTGGCAACAAACGGAGGATAATTTATTTGAATATCTCCTCAAGGTTGATGGATTCTACCCTCCCCCAGGCCTACTTTCTATAACTTTGTTTAGATTAAACATGGTTAGAAAGAGCTCTTCTGAATCAGATTAGGGTTTTATTTAACCTAGTGTCCTGTAATCCAATGGTGATTTGGGAAGGTCTAGAAAGCAGAGCACCAAAGGAGCATGGCCTTCCCTTCCCTGTAATTTAGCCACCAGGGAGTTGTATTCAAAGATTACATACCTTTTGATAAATCGGTCCTGTTGTTTACATGGAGGAAATTGACTGTACACCCTGTTCTGTCCAGCTGGGAATTTTAAACCAATTTAACTTTTGGGAGGCGGGGCCAGGAGAAACAGTGTTTTACATTTTTTTGCATGAAGCCCAGACCAATCTCAACCAAAGGAGATGCACTGAATCAATTGCTAAGAGATAATCCAACACTTATTTAAATCCCATTGATTCTATCCTAACTGGGGCTAACATTTGGATTCAGGGCACTCACAAGTGGTTAGCTTTGTAACCATGCGGTTACTCCTTCACTATAGGAGAACATGCTTTAGTGGGAAATTTCTTTTTAAAACAAGATGTCCAAATGTTAAGAGGTTCAGGTCAGCAGAAAGAAGCGAAGACAACAAGCACACATGGTGATTAGTTAACTCATCTAATTTACCTATTTACCTGCAAGTCACTTGAGCAAAGTTTCACAGCATCATCAGAGTTCATATAAAGAGTGGTGTCGTTGTCTACTACTCCTGTCCGAGTACAGTAATACCTCAGATAACGCTAAAACTTGGTTCCACAAGTCTTAGCGCTATCTGATTTTTAACGTTATGTGATGCTGTATCACATAACGTTAAAATCCTATGGGATGCATCGGATAACATTAAAACTCCATAGAGATACATTGTAACCGGCACAAGCTTTAGTGAACGTTATCCGATGCATCCCATAGGATTTTAACGTTATGCAATTTTTTTCAGATTGCTTAACATTACCTATTTTACCTATGCGATTTTAGTGTTGTCCGATGCAAACGTTATCCGAGGTATTACTGTATACATTTTCCCCAAGGAAAAATGCCTTTGGCGTGAATTTGTTTAAGGTGGATCCTAGTTTGCCATGAAGTGACCTACACACTATGATCACAGAGCCATCTCCTGCAGTACGTATGAAATGAGACAAGCAGGATTTGACACTGGAACTAAAGTGGACTGCCACAGCCTTGAAGATATTGACAAGGTGCGCCTTCACTGCCAGTCTATCTGGCATGGCCTCTTCTGCCTCCATGACCATTGGCGATCAGAATAGTGAAGTGGTTCTTCGTTGGGCCCAATATGATAGTTTCCAGTGGCATTTCCTCCACTGAGGTGACAATCACACCACTTAAAGGGGCTCATCTGCCCATAGCCATTGACCCCTTTAGGGAGTCAGGTTATTTTCTGCCGTCCAACATTCGGCGTTGAGTCGTGGCTCCCTCATTTTAACTCTTGTTTCTTGAGATATTTTAGTACCCCCATTTTAACTTCCATTCCCTTTGCTGTTTTATGCTGGTCTTGGACCGTAATAAAGATTTTGAGTCGTTGGCTGTATGGTCTACTCCATTACCGTAGCAGGCTGTCCGGTCAGACATCAAAGAGTGGTTTATGGGAGAGTGTATCCTGGGCTCCATTGAGAGATTACAAAGAAGATGGGGAATAAGCAGGTTCTTTCTGCTATGGGTATCTGATGCTAGCTGATAGTTTTGTCCAATAATGCAGCTCCTTCTGTTTCTGATACTAATGGTCTAGCAGTGAATGAATTGAAAAATCACTCAGTGGCCAGACCTAAGCTTAGTGACCTACATAGTTAAGGCATCTGCATTTTCATCAGTATTCATTGGGGAAGAAAGAAGTGAGATAAACAGCTCTCTCTCTCTCTCTCTCTCTGTGTGTGTGTGTGAGAGAGAGAGAGAGAGAGAGAGAGAGAGAACATAAGAACAGTCTTGCTGGAACAGGCCACAGGAGCCCATCCAGTCCATCATTCTTTCTCACACAGTGGCTCACCATTTGCTTCAGGGTATTCACAAGGAGATGCTTTCAAAAGTGAAGGCATCTGCTTGGGAAAGAGACAGAGAGAACAAATAACAAAAAGAACAAATTACAAAAAAAACCTAACAACAATAATTATGTGAAATAGTTCTTAAACATTTTGTAATATTGAAAGCCTTTCAGATAAATTACTCTAGTCTTAAATAAATTATTCTGTTTTGTTGTCAGAGTCTATCTCTTCAGGGCACCATGAAAAAACCATTTGGATTCTGTGATGATTGAGAAAATGGGGCTATAACTACAGAATCTGGGAGATTTGTCCTCCAGAGATGCATCAGCGCAGATCGATGTTGGCATTTTATTATGCAGGAAGTCTGGAAAGTAAAAACTCTTTTGACTAGGGCACTATTTCAGCTGATGTTTCAGTCGTTAAGCAAGGAGGAGGGAAGTGTGCTCAAGTTTGACATGACTTTCTTTGAGTATTATAATTTGCTCCCTTATATCTTGATGATTTACACCAGTTGTATTCAATAAAAATCATCCCCTCTAGTCTTTTTAGGGCATTTTGTCTAGTTTTTCTAGAAAAAATACTTAATTTAGGGGATAATTTCAACCTGTCTAGTTTAATGGTACATCCTAACAGGCCAGTACAGTTCTCCGTTGTGGTCTGTGAGCATACATACTGGGGGTTAGTTTCGTGCATGTGCGAAGGGTCGGCTTCCTTCAAGCTTAGCTCCAAGGGAGCTCAGTCCCAGCCTGCCTAGCGCTGGCGTCCTCAGTTTCATTTTTTTCCGCCGCGTTGATCGGTTGCGTTTCTTCTGATCTCCCTGCGTATTGTATATTTTTGACTCTGTATATAGTTGTTTAAAGTTTTAATAAAAATTTAATGTATCTATAGAAGATTTAATTAATTAATTGATATAGTTGTATATAGTTAAAAAAAAGCACCTGCCATGAGTCTGCATGGCTCCCGCGGGCCCCCGCAATTGCGCGGACTCCACCGAGGGATAGTTTTTTAAAAAAAGAAGAAGAAGGCCTTATATATACTGTACCATAGATTGTTAGCGACTTTTTGTTTAAAATGGATTCACTTAAACTTTGTTCTGCTTGTGCTGGTGTAATTCCCATTTCGGATGATCACTTTCTCTGTTTATTCTGCCTGGGAGAGTCACATTTTGCTCTAAAAAATTGTTTCCTGCAAAAAGTTTGATCGAGCAATGTATAAAAGTAGGGTTGTTCAGCTCTCTGATTTTCTGTAGTGTAATTCTCTCTTGCTGCCAGAAAAAGGGTGCAAAAATTTAGACAGCCATTTTGGATTCTACAATCCCTACTAATAATAAAAAGCCTGAGGTGGCCAAACAGCCTAAGAAGGCTAATCCTCTGTTAAACCTCCTAAGGACAAGCCTTCTACTAAGGTTTCGGCTAATTCTGCAGCTTTGGTTCCTAATTCCATGTCCCAAAGTACTTCTATATCGCAACATTCTGTACATACTAATTTAGATTTGGAATTTGATGCACCTCTTCCGTGTAGTCAGCCATGTCCTGTTGAACTACCTACTTTGTGAACTCATTCTTCTGGAACTGATGTCTCTTTATAGATTGGGAATAGAGGTTCACCCTGCTCCTCTATTTCCCCTCCTCCATTGCAAATGGAGATTCAAGGCCTTAGGAGGTCCCGTTCCCAGTCACCCCATTCAGGGTCCAGTGTGTCGGGCTCCTTGGTCTCTCAGCAGCATGGTTTTGACCCTCTACCTCTGACACCTGTACCTCCCAAGTGTAGACGCCTTCACCCACCACCCCTGGACTGCAATTAGTGAGGGATGAGGTAGAGTCTATTGCCTCCTCTGCACATGTTTCAGAGGTGGAACCTCTACAGGCGCCGCTTTCCCAGGCAGTTGTTTCAACAGCTGAAACAATCTGGCCTCTCGATATCGTCCCTTAGGGTATACCTGTCAGCTATAGTGGCCTATCAACCCATGCACTCTTCAGCCAAACGCTTCTTCAGAGACACCAGAGTTAAAAAAATTTATCAAAGGCCTTGCCAATATGTACCCAGATGTACATCAGCCAACACCACAATGGTCTCTCCAAATTGTGTTAGACCAACTCACTAAGAAACCCTTTGAGCCTATGGCCACAGTATCTTACATCAACAGGCAGGGCGGGACACGTTCACACTACCTCTTGACCCTTGCGATGCATCTCTGGAACTGGTGCATACCAAGGTCGATCTTTCCTGTAGCAATCCATCTTTCAGGGGACTCCAACACTCTGGCAGACTCACTGAGTTGGACGCACTCACAGTCTCACGAGTGAGAGTTGAACCAAGACATTTTTCTCAGCCTAGCTCGATGCTGGGGAACCCCAGTCATCAACATCTTTGTGACACATCGAAATGTGAAACTTCCTACTTTCACCTCCACAACGGCTTTACACCTCCTATCCTACAAAACTGCCTTCTTGTTAGCCATAACATCAGGCCGACAGGTCAGTGAACTGTCAGCTCTATGTACTGACCAGCCTTATACCAAATTCTTCCCTGACAAAGTGGTACTTCATCAGGATCAGTTCCTACCTAAGGTTGTTTCGGCATTCCATCTACAACAACCTATAATCTTTTTTCCTTCTCCGTCTTCGGAGGTTGAAAGGACGCTACACACACTAGACGTTAAGAGGGCATTAGCTTTTTACTTGCATAGGACAAAGGACTTTAGGAAGTAACAGCGCCTTCTGGTCTGTCATACGGACCACAACAAAGGCTTACCACTGTCAACCCAATGACTCTCTAAATGGATCGCTCAGACCATCATGCTTGCATATCAGCTGGCACATGTGGATCCGCCGACAGCCCCACGTGCCCACTCTGCAAGGGCCATCTCTACATCCATCGCTTTTGCTAGAGGTGTTCCCTTGCATGCCATCTGCCTCGTGACCCCGTGGACTCAACCATCCACCTTCGTGTGGCATTACAGACTGGACATGAGGCAATCCCGTGAGGCAACCTTTGGTAGGAGGATAATGTCTGTGGCTCTCCACTGATATGCCCTCCGTCCTGGTAAATGTAGCTTGGGAATCACCCACAGTATGTATGCCCACGGACCATGACGGAGAAGGGTAGGTTACCTACCGTAGACATAGTTCTCTCAGTGGTCCTGTGAGCATTCATACGTCCCGCCCTACCTCCCCTCTTGTCATTGTAGAGCAGCACCTGCTCCACGGTGATGCAAATGAAACTGAGGAAAGGGGTGGGACACCGGCTCTAGGCAGGCTGGGACTGAGCTCCCTTGGAGCTAAGCTTGAAAGAAACCAACCGTTCGTGCATGCGCAAAACTAACCCACAGTATGAATGCTCACAGGACCACTCGGAGAGCTACGCTTACGGTAGGTGACCTACCCTTTGTTTTAGATCCCTGTTCAAAAAGAAAAGAGACATTGTGGCTTTCTTTTCCATTAATCAGTGACGTTGAGGGAATGGTGGAGTCCAACGATAAGGAGTCATCTTCTTCCCTGTATTTTCCTCTCTCTCTCTCTCCCTTCCTTGGATAAAAAAGATATACTCAAGTGCTAGAAGAGTGTATATGCTTGTTTATGGATGGAGGCATCATAGAGATAATGTCTTTACTTACAGTATTGTGGAGCAGAATTTGCAGGTCTCCTTGAAGGAGTGCATGAAGAGCTAATCTTGCAAGATGAGAAAGGAATGGAGGAGGGAAAAGAGGTCAGTTGCAGCCTTAAAGTACTGCTAGAGAGTAAGAAAATTGCCAGACAGAATGAAGAGTGTGCCATAGCCAGAGCTTTTTGCACTGATAACAAAGGCATTTCCTCCTGGGATTACATTCCCATTATCTTTGAATATTCAGCCTTATAACTATTCCGGAATATGCCCCATAAGCTTCTCCTACCATGACAGTTTAGCCATCCAGACGATTTGGAGCCAGTGGGATGGAAATGTTTAACTTAAGTAATAAAACTGATCTTCTCCAAAAAAATTAGGTCTACTGGGTTTTCATGATTTTATTTTATATACTGTGGTGCACATCATTAAAAATAATAATAATGGGACTTACATGCTGTCATCTGATAACATGTCAGCAAAGCAAGAGAAAATGTATATTGTGTGTGTGTGTGTGTGTGTGTGTGTGTGTGTGTGTGTGTGTGTGTGTGTGTGTGTGTGTGTGTGTGTGTGTGTGTGTGTGTAAGAAGCAAATCATAAATGAAAAAAGACATTGGATTCATGTGGAGAGGAATAAAGGTGGGGAAAGAATCCATTTTTTCATGCTTGCTGGCCCAAGGCAGTCGGCACTGGAAATAATTTGACAGAGATCTTTTTGCTTCTGTGCCTCTGATCTCAGCCACTTACGTAATGTGAAAAGCCACCAACAAGAGCTGGCTTTTGAAAATCAGACTGTGGACTGTTTTTTTCTTGTGAACAGAAAAAAAACCACACTGAAGCTTCACATAAAGGTAAATCAGGTAGCAATGAATCAGATAGGCAGCTGCTCTTTCTAGACCTCTGGTAGGCCATTTGAGAAGCTTGTAGCACCTGTAAGTGTGAGATCCTGTCTAGACAGGCACTAAGAACATTCTCTATGGCACTTTGGGGTGGTTTGATCCGCTTATTTTCCACGGCATACTGACAAATTGGATATTAGGGCATTCCCAGTCACCCCTATATTGGCTTTTTTGTAACCCCATTAATTATTTTAAAAATGCTTTTATGTTTAGTGCACGATCGATCATATAAAATAGTGTATGATCGATCACATTTATTTAAAAGTTGCACTTCTCCTGACTGTCCGGAGACATTCAGGGAGAGTGCTCAATCCCATTTGGACAGGAGAGGGCACCTATTGGCAAGTTGTTGAAAACATTCCTATGCCATTCAGTATTTTCCTCTTAGACATCCTATACCAGTGGTGGCGAACCTTAGCACTGTAGGTGTTCTTGAACTTCAATTCCCAGAACCTCTGATCACCAGGAGTGCTGACTTGGGCTTCGGTAATTGAAGTCCAAGAACACCTGGAGTGCCAAGGTTCACCACCACTGTCCTATACCAGTGTTACATCTATTGCTTTGAGCTGTCTAATTTGTTAATTTCTAGCACTATCTGCTATACTGTCATTAATAAGACCAATTGGAATCAGGTACCATTAGGTTTGTATAGTTTATTTTTTGAGGTTTTTTTTAACCTTGTTGGGTACTTGTTTGTACATTAGAGTATGTTTATTTATTATTTATTTGTTTATTTAGATTTATATGGCTGCACCTATCACCAAAGCGACTCTGGGTGGCTCACAATTCATAACCCACAATCACAATAAAATGGTCTGCTATCATTAAAAACCGTTACACTAAAGAAATAAGGACCCAATTAAAAACCCATTATCAAAACATCCGTAATGCTAAAATTTGAAAATCTAAAACCCAAAATCTAAGATGGCGGTCATTCTTGTGGTCATATAAGCCAGCGGGGCGGGGGGCTGCTCCTCCCTCAGACCCCCCCCCACCTCATGAGCCAGACATGTCTTCAGTCTTTTCCTATAAACCAACAAATCTGGCTGAAGATGGAGGTCATTCAGCAGGATGTTCCACAGGGCCAGAACGGATACTGAAAAGGCCCTCCTTCTTGTGTTAGAGAGTCGGACCTCTCCAGCCGTTGGTACCTTTAGGGACCTCCTTCAGTCCGCTCTCGTAGGACAGGCAGATATCTTCAGGGTGATGCAGTTTCTTAGGTAGTCTTGTTGAACAAGTCATTTAAATCAAACAGAGTAGGGTAGTAAACGTTAGGTTCAATTCCTGATATAATTTACCTACTATTCCCTGAATTGTTTTCAGTCCACTTCTGATCTCATACGTTATCTCTTCAAACAATGTTGGCGGTCTTTCTTCTAATTTATTTTCTCTAATTTTTTTATCCTACTTGTCCATTTGAATCGCTTGAAACCAATTTAACCCTAACTTATTGTAGATTTCATACCTTTCTTGTCGATTCCTACATTTTTCTAGCCAGTCTTTTACCAGTAGTATTTTATTCTGTAATAGAGTATGCCTTAATTCTTTTGAAAGGTTAAGTGGGCAATCTTTTAGATCTAGGAGTTCTAAAATTGGAGATCTGTTCGGAGCTGCTCTTTTCTTTAACACATTCCACAAGTTATATATTATCTTTAGTGAGAAACTATTAATTTTTTGCTTTGATGATCATTTCCCCAGAAATAACTCTCCTTTTAATTCTTTATACTCAAGCCAATCTGGCTCTTCACTTTCTAAATTCTTTTGGATTAGTTTTTTAATTACTCTCTTCAAGTGGAATGCTTTATAATAATTTCTTATGTTCGGGATACCTATTCCCCCTTCTTTCTGTTTCAAGTACCATAGAGATTTAGCAACTCTTGGACTTTTCCCGTTATTGCAGTGCTCATTCAATATTTTTTTGCCATTCTTTTAAGTCTGATTCTTTTATTTTTATGGGGAGGTTCTTGAATAAAAATAATTTCAGAATTATTTTCATTTTGCATAAATTTACTCTTCCGAACCAAGATAATTTCAACGTCTTTAGCTGTGTTATTGTATCTTTATATCCTTTTTGGTTTTATCAAAGTTTATCTTATAAAGATCTTTAACTTCTGTTATACAAATACCCAAATATTTAATCTTATTTTTGATTTTGAATTGATAGGTTTCCATTAATTCCTCTCTTTCTAATTCGGAACAATTACATGTAATGGCTTCTGTTTTATCCCAGTTGATTTCTAATCCTGTAGTTTCTTCAAATTTTCTCAGATGGTGTTGAATTTTTCTTATTTTGTTCTGTGGATCCTTTATTACCAACAAGGTATCCTCCGCAAACATACTGATTTTCTTTTTACAAATTCCTTTTATTTTGTCACCATTTCTAACTGCGGTGGCTAGAACTTCCATGGCCATTATGAAAAAGATAGGCGACAGAGAGCAACCCTGCCTTGTTTGACTTTGTTTATATAGTTGTTCAATTACATGTCTAAACAAAACAAATCTGATAAACAAACAAGTGATAAATATTGCTCCTCCCGCTGATGTTTTTCAGGGGAATCTAGCTTGCCCCTACATGGGCAGTCTGTACATGCCATGACTTTTATTTTGCATGAACCTTTAGAGATATAACCCCCTCTTCAAATTCAGAATGTATAATATTCTACCTAATGGTTCATATACACAGTGTTTCTGATTATAGGAATGGGACAGAATGAAATGAGTTACTGAAAACAACTATGTTATTAATACTGCTCATAAACTATTGAATTAGCATAAACATCCTGACAATACTAAAGTACATTACATTACAAATACCCATTCCCCTCTGAAGATTTATGTTTTTCAGAGAGTATCTGTCTCAGTTGTTCTATGTCCTGTGTTTTTGAAAGAGTAGCTGCCTTAATTGAAGCCAAGGCATTCTGTTTTTTAATTGTAGTCTTGTTGAACAAGCCATTTAAATCAAACAGAGTAGGGCAGTAAGGCTGAGTTGATAATTTGTTTAATGTATGAAAGAAAGGTGGATTTGAGTTAAATTGATTTTCTCTTCTCACTACTCAGGATTAACCTCAGTGATTTGACTTTTTTCCTCCAGGAAGGAACACTTTAATAACATAACTGTTCAGAAAACTAGGGCTACAGGACAATTTCTGAAAATCTCCATTAGTAAATCACCCCAGCAGCAAAGATTTTTTGGAAATGAAAGACTTTTCCCTCTCTCTTCCATGAACCTCAGTGCCTTCTCCTCAACAAAAAAAGGAGCCCTGGAAGCCTCAGGACGTTCAGAGAAAGGGACTGAAATGTTTTTTATTTCTGAAAAACCACTGCAACTGGTTATATCATCAGCATTGTGTGGTATAAGTTACAGAACAAGATTTCAGCTCTTGTTTCATAATGTAGAATTAGAATCTGTAATCCCTGTTTCATTAACTAGATCAGGGGTTCTCAACCTTTTAAAGCTGTGGGCCAAATCACGCCCTCTCAAGACAGCTGAGTGGGCTGGACTCCCATTGGGCTGCTGGGCAGAGGGGTAGGGCATACTCTGTGCTGGGGAGGGAGGAAATTCTCCCATTGGGCTGCTGGGCAGTGGGGCAGGGCATACTCTGTGCTGTGGTGACTGCATGGGTGCCCAGAAAGAGGGCTCTGAGTGCCATCTCTGGCACACGTGCCATAGGTTCGCCAACACTGCTATAAGCTTAGTGCTTCAAGTCTAACAATAAAATAAAAGTGTGCAATTTCAACTTCTTTTAATCATTTCTGAGATCCAGTTTCCATCCACAAGTCAGCCATGCCAGGTTTAAAAGTAATTGAAATGAGACAGAAGTCATCCTTGGAGGTACAAGACAGGAAGAAGCACTTTCTCCAGTCATACATCTGATTGCTTCTGATTTACATCCTGCCAACGGAGCACTGGAGGCTTTCTGCAGACCACAGAAACTGACACAGCATATGTTCAGATGAGTTACGAACCCCATTAGACAGACCAGACAGGGAAGGAAAGGAAAGAGAGGTCAGAACATTCTAAGCAGAGAGGAAGGGCTAGAAGAGCTTCACGTTCCTAAAGAGAAAACTGCATTCGTGAATTGGAGCAAAAAATAAATTAGTCTTCCAGCATCCATAAGACTAACATGTTTTATTGGGTGTCTGCTGCTACTGACACTGCCTTCAGATGCATTGAATGCAATGTTCAAGCCATGACTATATGTGCACACTGAGCAAATGGCATTTATATTATTAATATCAATCATAAACTTCCAAAGGGCTGGTTTGCATAAACCTAGCAATAGATAGGTTAGTTATGCAAGCCAGTTACCTGCTGCAGTACTGCACCAATGTCTTCATTCTCAGCCACTTTGCACATGGGAGCAAGAAATTGCAAGTAGATAAATAGGGACCACTTTGGTGGGAAGGTAAACGATGTTCCGTGCACTCCGAAGTTGAGGCATTCCTGCCACATGTCCACAGAAACGTCTGCAGACGCAGACGGCGCTGGCAATTTGGCTCTAAACAGAAATGAGCACTGAACCCTAGAATCAGATACGACTGGCTTTCGAGCAAGGGCGACCTTTACCTTTACACACCTGGAGACAAGTATTGTTCTAAGACTGCTATGAAAATGCTAGCACACAATGGAGCCATGTACCCATAGCTGCACCAATGCTCTGGAGATGTATGTTACCATGAATGCTGTAGTAAATGTGAATGAGCACAAAGCTGCAGAGTTTGTTAACTAGATTTGTACTAAAACCAACAACAGGGCTTGTAATAGAAATACACAGGAACCAGATCTTGCTGCAAACCCAAATAAGAAATTTATCTCCATATTCTATACTGGAAACACGATTAAGGGATGGAATAATGTCATTGAGGGTTTGTATACCTATTTATCTTCCAATATAATAAATTCCGCCTCATGCCAGCAAAGCCCACAGCATTTTACATAGGACAAATGGTTTAGGACCTATCAGAAAGAATAAATTACCTTAAAACAGCCATTAGAATAATAGAATTATCAAGTTGGAAGGTCTATGAAGCCATCGAGTCCAGCCCCCTCCTCAAAGAAGGAATCAAAATCAAAGCATATCTGACAGACAATTGTCCAATTTTCTTCGACAATGGAGTGCTCATCATCTCCCAAGGTAATTGGTTCCATTCTCATAATGCTCTAAAAGTTCAGAATTTCCCCCCTGATATTCAGCATTTTTAAACCCCTCTAGATAAGTATATGCTATTGAGCATGCCTAATGTAGCTTTCCTAGGTTAGTTATTAAAATTATTAGCTAGTAGTAGTATTAATGTGTTAGCTATCTAAAACTTCTCCACTTAGATTTTACATCCAGACATGACTTCACTGATAAAGGGCTTTAAGAGGTCAGCAACTTTAATGGTCACACATGCTGGTATATTTTTGTTCTTAATAAGGAGTCCTTTGAAAATTTCCCTTAATCTTCTTCCTGAAATTCTTTCAAGTAGTAGAGGAGAATTGTGAATAAATGCACATGTGATGAATGACATTGTTCATGTGTGTGTTTGGATATTTCTATTATATAAAAATACATCCCCTCCCCTTCCCATTTTCCAATACTGCAGATTTGCAGAACTCTCTATCGATATTATTGGTATGCTTTGCTGCAGCAATTATGTGAGTGATATCCTTTGGCATAGGTGCAGCCATTTTGTGAGGGCAGGAGGCATTGTAAATGTCACTGCGGAAACAGTTGAGAAGCAGGCTTGCAGGGGTCACTGTGAACCAAACGAAAAATCTACATCCAACTGTGGAGAAATGTTCTCTTCAGGACCATTGTTTGCCAAGCGTACACAAACATACCAATTCCCTGTGGCTATTTCCGTCAACTCTAATTAGCCATATAAACCAATTTAATGTGAGATAACTGTCCTCTCCTCTTTGTAAATGCCTGTTTCAACCAGCTGACACATTCTAATTAAAGGTTCTACATGGGGAGCATTATCTGAATGATTCAGATTGAGCACAGCTAGAATAAATGAAATGTCACACTGGAGGTCATCTGATATCTCACATTGGCCAAAGTTTTAAGAGCTCTTCTAAGTAAGATCAGAAAGTCTCCCAGTTCTTCTTAGTAAGTACTGTAAGTTGAAACAGGCTTGCATCTCTAGTGTGCCTTTGTTTCTGTTTTAAACAACCCCTTTAGACCAGGGGTGCCCAAACTACAGCCTGTGGGCTGAATGCAGCCCATGGCACCAGTTAATCCAGTCCACATCACCCTCGCCACTCCTGAAAGCGGAAATAAAACGTGTGTGCGTATGCATAACCCTGCCGTAAATTACCTGCGGCTGTTGTAAATGCATTTACGACAGCCACGGGTCATATACGGCAGTTTTTGCACATGCGCGGGTGCGTTAAATGCATACACATGCATGTTTTACTTCCCCTTCCGGTGGGAGGAACCACGTGGCCAGCACGCTCAACTTCGTGACTGGCATGCTCAACCACGTGACTGGCACGTGACCCGAAATGTTTGGGCACCCCTGATTTAGACATAGAGCTTGTTTAGGTGACTGTGAGGAAGGAAAGAAAGATCTCTTAGCGTAAGCACCACATTATTTTGAAGATAATGTTAATGTGCTCATGCATATTGTAAGCTTAACCTTTAGAAGTTGAATTGAAATGCAGTAACGATCTTGATAGAGAAAATTCCTCTGCTATGAGGCATGAGGGTGCTAAGAGAGATGCAGTGGCTTAGTGGGTAAGATGCTGAGCTTGATGACCAGAAGGTCAGCAGGTCAACAGTTTGTGACCCAAGTGCTGCATGGCGGAATGAGCTTTCATCTGTGTCCCAGCTCCTACCAAAGCAAGAAATTGCAAGTAGATAAATAGGTGTCACTTCAGTGGGAAGGTAAACAGCATTCCGTGAACTCCAGTGTTTAGTCATGCCTGCCACATGTCCATGGAAATGTCTGCAGATACTGTCAGCAGACAGTGCTGGCTCTTTGGTTGTAATCATAGATTAGCAACACACCCTAGAGTCAGACCCGATTAGCTTTTGAGCAAGGGGGGGGGGGCTTTGCATTTACCTGTGAGGCATGACCAAACAGTTTGTCAAGTCCTAGTTGTCATAAAGTGGTAAATATTGGTCTGAGCTCCCACTGGTCTTTTGCCACTGATGGTCACAAGTTGTCTGCAGGTATCTGGGCTACCTATGTGAGTTTATATTGGGGGTTCACATAAATGAATGCTCCTTCTCATGTGCGCACATTCATACATACAGATAGACTCACATAAGGTTTGTGTAGAACAGGGTGGTGTCTGTGTGGAAATGTGGATCTAAGGTGCCCCTCTGAGGCAGAGTTACATGCATTATGTATTTCCACATGACAGGGATTTTATTTTATTTCAGATAAATACACAGAGTTAAATATAAAGAACCGGCCCCATGCAGTGTGTACTATGCAGTGTGCAGGCAAGACTGGGCACTAAGAGCAAACTATGATGTCAAGCATAACTTGACACAGCAAGCTCCCGTCTCTATCCCAGCTCATGCCAACCTAGCAGTTCAAAAACAAGAAATTGCAAGTACTGTAGTTAAATAGGTACTCATTAGTGCTCATCTCTGTTTATAGCCAAAGACCCAGCGCTGTCAGCATCTGCAGAAGTTTCCTATCTGCAGATGGTGCCTATTTATCTACTTGCAATTTCTTGCTTTCAAACTGCTAGGTTGGCAGGAGCTGGGACAAAGACGGGAGCTCATTCCGTCCTGCAGTACTCGGGAATAGAACAATAAGTATGTGTGTTTATTTATTTAAAATAATTTTATCCCTTCTTTCTTCAAAAAATAACCACTGGCAGCGTACATCATTAAAAACATGGTTAAAAACAATAAATTGTTCAAATGAGAAAAATATTTTTAAAAAAACAATTAAATGCTAATTACCTTGTGAACTGCCCAGAGACTGCACTATGTGCTATGGGGTGGTACATAAGTGTTAATTAATATTGCTAAATCTTTCCAAACCGGGTGAGCCTGGCTGCTAGATGAAGAAAGGACTGAGTTGGAATCAAAAGGGGGACAGCGCTAAGTCAACATATAATCAAAAACTTACACCAATTATTTCACATTTCATTCCCCCTCCTTCCCATCCCCTCTTCCCTTCTTCTTTCTCTCTGACCCACTCATCCACCCCCTAATCTGGAGTTTTTTTTTTAAAAAACAACACCTTGCTATGAAACAGGGACAGGAGAAGAGAGACAACAGAGAAAGAAGTCATGGCCACTGTCCTGATGTGCGCCTTTCTGGGTGGGGATCCTGGGCATGGATCCTTTTCTAGTCAGGCACGACCCAACCCTCTCACACACCCCTAAGCCACCCTTATGAGGGTAGCCCCCCTTACTACGGCCCTGCATGGAGGGAGGCAGAGGGGCAGAATGGAGGTGGCCAGGCTGTGGATCCAGGAGAAAAAGGCTGAGAAGATCTCCCCCCCCCCACCCGAAGAGTAAGTAGGGGAAGGTCAGAGCAGCTGGACTGCTGGGGAGGGAGGTAGTGTGCATATGGGATGCGTGTGGAAGGGGGTGCTAGAGGGGTGTAGAGTGTGCCCTGCACTCACTCTCTCCCTCCACCCCTCAATTACCCCTTCCTGCATGCACCCCATATACAAATGTGCGCTCTCCCTCCCTCCCCTGTGCGCCTTTCTCTCTTTACCCCCCCCCTTCCAAAGGGAAGCTCTGCTTTGCACTGGTTTCCACTGCGGGGCATGGCGTGGCAAGCTGGGCTGATGGGCAGCTTCCAAGGGGCAGCGCTGGCGCGGGCCCCCCAGAGACACGGGGCCCATAGCATTTGCTACTCTTGCTATATTGCTAATCCGGCACTGCCGCCACCTCTGCGTCTGCACCAATGGCTGGAGGGAGAAGACACCGTGGCCTGGTGGGCTGTTGAGGGCTTCGCCGCCACCTCCGGGCCTCCACCAATGGCCGGATGGAGAAGACATCGTGGCCTGGTGGGCAGCTGAGGTCCTTGCCACCACCTCCGGGGCCCCATCAACGGCCAGAGGGGAGATAGTCTGTGTTTTGTTTTGGTTGTTTTGTGGGGTTATATTTTATGGTTGTTGCTGTACTGTTGTTGTTTTGATTGTAAGATGCCCTGAGTCGCTACGGCGAGTAGGTGGCAGTCTAAATCTGAACAAACAAACAAACAAATAGATTACAAAAGTGAGTGTTTTGAGTACATGCAGTTAGTATAATGTGTAAAGCCAGTTGGTGTAATAAGTGAAGTCTTGTGAACAGGCAGCTCTCCTTCATTTTGTTGAATTAACTCCATTGTTTTAGAAAATCTGTGCTGACCATAAAATTTAATGGCTATACCTCTGTCCCTTGTTTTCCCCCAGATACATTTTGACAGAATTCTAACCCATGAGTTGTCCTATTTAACTAATGTCTGCGATAGTGCTTCTACTTTTCAGTTGGGTCACTGGTCTCATTTTGTAGTTGAGTAGTAGCCAGTGCTTGTCAGTTTGGAAGCAAAACAGAGTTACTGTTGAGAAACGTCCAGGGTCAGAAGGCTGTATACTAATCATTTGGTGTGAGTGAACCCAGGAGGGTAAAATAGGCTGATGGGTGTGGGAAATTTCACTGGCTGGCAACCTCTCAACACTTAGGCTGAGGTGCAGGACTGGATGAGCTCCCGTCTTTGTCGCAGCTCCTGCTAACCTAGCAGTTGAAAAGCAAGAACTTGCAGGTAGATAAATAGAGACCACATTGGTGAGAAGGTAACAGCGTTCCGTGCGCTCCGGTGTCTAGTCATGCCTGCCACATGACCATGGAAACGTCTGCAGAAGCAGACAGCGCTGGCTCTTCGGCTTTGAAACAGAGATGAGCACTGAACCCTAGAGTCGGATACGACTGGCTTTTGAGCAAGGGAAACCTTTACCTTTACTTAAGTACTTTGACTTTCACAATGATTCTGTAAGATTACAGCCATCACACAAAATACACAGCCAGCTGGTAGGTGGTGGTCAAAGCAAGGCCTATTTTTAAGCATCCAAAACCACCTTTATGCAAAATCAAAACAAAAATAAAATTTCATATTTTTTTAAAGATGGCAAAAAATCAAGAAAAGAAAAAAGTTCAAAATAGTTCAAACAATTACAAAAATCATTTTAAAAGTATTTAGGAGCAAACAGTCAATGTGTGAGAGGCAGGAGCAATACTCATATAGAAAGCAAGTACAGTATACACAAACATAAGAAAGCTAGCTTGACAACGCAGTACTTGCTTCCTAGAATAACTTCACCATAGTCTCAGAGCATACAGAAAATGCAATGATTATGGCAGGGCGTGCAATGAGCATAGCGTTCCTTTTAAGAGATGGCCAAGCTTAAAGGAAGCAAGTTCAGTCCCCACTTTTATACCTAAACTCCCAGCTTCGAGACTGTTTCATAGGCTCTTCTAATCAGCTCTCAAGATCCTTCAAATCTTCCCAAAGACAAGAGCAGTTTCTGCCCCCTCCCTTCTCACACAAATGAACTCATTCTCCTAATTAACATGGTTCTCAGAGACAGGCTTGAGTTGGGCTTGGAGTTTGCTTTCCACAACTACCGATGGGCATTTCTCTCCTTCCCATACCTGTCAACCTTCCTGGATTGGCCGGGATTTCCCGATTTTCTGCGCCAATTTGCGCTATTTCCCGCCCGCAGCTCCCAAAACCCCAGAATTGGCAGCGGGGGAAAAGAGGTACTGCACATCCCTTCTGTGCAGATCGCCTTCTACGCATGCATAGAAGGCGATCGGTGCAGAACCGTTCTACGCAGGTCGCGTAGAAGGCGACCTGCACAGAACCGTTTGCGCAGGTCCCGTATTTTCCGGAGCTGCGGTTGACAGGTATGCTCCTTCCTTCCTTTTACCAAGCCAGTTGCAGGTACTGACTACAAGACATGCATTTTTAGGGAAACACCAAAGTCTGTAATCTCTTAATTTCCCAGTCTCTTGACAGTTACCAGAAGATAAGATTTGTTTGCTGCCGCCCTGGGTAACGTATTCATAGGTATTCAGAAGTATGCATCTTTGTAAATGTGAAAAACAAAGAAAAACCTCCAAAACCTGCCCAATAAGAGTCTGTGATCCTTCAGAATACTGATAGATTTTAACATTCACAGATGAAACCTTCTACTAAAATTGTAATAAGCTCCATTAAGCTATTGGGGAAAAAGCCTTTGACCTAAACATTGCAGATACCCAGGCAATTATAGGCTTGAAACTGAAACGCCCAAGCATGGCTTGAAGGGGGAAAATGTTGGAATTTTAATGAAGTTGAATGGCGATAAATGTGCACATTTTACCATTATCAGAAAAATGTTTTTGGACCTCCAACATAAGTGAATTGGAACCTATGAACTTCAAAGAGTTATGGAACATTGATGGATTTTGACCTTCAGAGATAAGGTAATGTAGAATAATAATCAGGAAACATATAGTGGAAGAAGGCTACATAGCATTAAAATGTGCCAGCCAGTGCTGCTGGATACAAGCACTTTCTGAAGGTGCTGGTGGGAAGAAAGTCAGCCTTTCTGCAATCCTGCAATTTTCCTTCCTCAGCTTAAGAGTGCTGAAGTTCAGCAAGACTTCTGTTCCTAACTTTCCCTTGCTCGAAAGCCAGTCGTATCCGACTTTAGGGTTCAGTGCTCATCTCTGTTTCAAATCTGAAGAGCCAGCGCTGTCTGCTTCTGCAGACGTTTCCGTGGTCATGTGGCAGGCATGACTGGAGCGCACGGAACGCTGTTTACCTTCCCACCGAAGTGGTCCCTATTTATCTACTTGCAATTTCTTGCTTTTGAACTGCTAGGTTGGCAGGAGCTGGGACAAAGACGGGAGCTCATTCCGTCCTGCAGTACTTGGGAATCGAACTGCTGACCTTCCACCTTTTTTTGTTTTTAGGGGCTAAGGGTGTACTACAATATTTTGCAATTAATAAATTGGGCTTGGCCCAAGCTCCTTAGTCTTTGTATAAATGTGAAAAAGGTATGTTTGAAACAGGTGTGTTTTTCTACTCCCCTTCATATGGCAGGAAAGCAAAATGATGTGGGTTTTGCTGCTGGTTTATTTTGAGTCAGGTCAGAAGATTGTTTGTGAGGCAGGTGAATAATGCACTGCTAGGGAGAAAATGTACATGAGTACTGTCTCTGTCTCAGCTCCTGCCAACCTAGCAGTTCAAAAGCAAGAAATTGCAAGTAGATAAGTAGGTACCACTTCGGTGGGAAGGTAAACAGCGTTCTAGTCATGCCTTCCACATGTCCACAGAAATGTCTGCAGATGCAGACAGCACTGGTTCTTTGGCTATAAGCAGAGATGAGCACTGAACCCTAGAGCCGGGATACAACTGGCTTTCGAGCAAGGGTGACCTTTACCTTTACCCACGCAGAAACTTTTGTTTAAAAATGAAAAGACTCAATTCAAAGATAAAGGACAGTTCTTGCAGTGTGGTTTTGTAATTGCTGGCATAGCAGAAAGTGGAGACAGCATCCTGATTAAACAACGTTTTTTAAAAAGCTAGCAAATATGCAATTAGTATGAACACCACAAATCAGAATACATTATGCAAATGAAGAAGATTGTTGTTCATTTCCAAGCTTTTGGGTTTATTTTAATGAAGTGAGTATAATGCATCAAGCATCTCGTTTGTCTTTCAACAACATAGTGTGTATTTGTTTTGTTCTTTGTTCGCCGTGCACACAACTGATGCCAAACTGGTGGGCATGTTATAAGCATGAGCTATCTTAAATCAATCTCTTGACATGAGTGTATGCTTTGGTAAGTTTTTAGGAATTGTTTTCTTGTGTAACAGATTGTGATGCTACTCCTAGTCATTGGCAGCGGATATACTATCTCACGTTTGTGTGCTTTGTCAGATTGCATTTAGAGAGCAATTCTTTGCTTCCACCGTATCTTGGAAGTCTGGTTTGATGCTACTTGTCCCAAATGGCTGCTGCAGATGATTTCACTGCTCTTTGAAAAGAAAAAGCAGTAAGTTGGTGAAAGATGCTAAAGCAGGGGTGCCTAAACTACAGCCCATGGGCTGGATCCAGCTCCCAGCACGAGTTCATCCGGCCCACACCACCTTCATCGCTCCCGGAAGCAGAAGTAAAACATACGGGCACATTTTACTTCTGCTTTAGGGAGCGACGAGGGTGGCACGGGTCGGATGAATTGGCGTCAGGGGCTGGATCTGCCCTGTGGGCTGTAGTTTGGGCACCCATGGCTTAAAGTGTTTCCAAATAAGAAACCTATGGATATTATTCAACAGTTCCATCATTCTCTCTTCAATGTTTTTTTTTTTTTGCACAGAAAGAGCCTTTTCTGGACTTCCTATAAAATCTCATGCATGAGGAGAGTTGGTTGCACAAGGGAAGCTCTCAAAGAGTTTTTCATAATATTCTGTGTTCTCTTATTTAGTTCTCTGAAGGTTTGTCCTGAGGGACCAGCAGAAGTTTGCTGGCAAAAACAAAAGTCGATTCTCTTGACACTAAAAAAGCAGTAAGACTTAAACACCACAGTGGTTTTATCTATTGTAGAAGTGATAAGATAGTTTAGTGGAAGAATATGGATCTTGATACATTCCACGTTAGATGGCAAGGGTCTATTCAATAAATTGAGCTATAGGCAGAACATCTATCTTCAGTTATATGTTCAGTGCTATACTTTCATGGTTTATTTTTCCTTTACTCAACATTTACCTGTATTACGTGAAACACTTCTTATTTTTACAGTGGTACCTAATATACCGATTTTAATCCGTTCCATGGGGCTCATTGTTGTACGAAACAATTGCTATACAATACATGCATCGTATAGCGATTTTCCCTATGGGATGCATCGTACAACGATTTTTTTTTTGCTAAGTGGTTTTCCATAGGGAAAATTGTTATGCGGGACACCATCACCCCCCAAACAACAACAACACCCTAATTGTTATGCGATTTCATTGCTATACGTGGCAATTGTTGTATGAGGTTCCATTGTACATGTAATGTTTATGACAGTTTTTTATACAATAGAGAGACCAAGACGTTGTGCAGAATACATTACATGTTGCAACTAAGTGTGCTTCTGATTTTTCCCAGACTTTATGTGATCACTTTTTCTCCCTGTTCCGATGCCGTTGAGCAGGGATTATCAGCCTGTGGCCTGTGGGCTGGATGCAGCCCACAATTCCATTTCATGTTGCCCTCCCCACCTCCACCACACCAGTAAGTTCTATGTGGTGGAGGAAGGGCAAAATGGCCATCTGGTCCTCGAAGCTGTCTGAGGCAGCATGACCCAGCCCCCGGCTTAAAAAGGTTGAAAACGCCTACCGTGGAGGAACAGGTCTGCTGGTTTTTCAGAACAGTGAGCAAGCCTTAAGTAAAAGGCTTTGTTTTGCTTATAAAAAAGCATAAATTATCATAATCAAGGAAAATCACATACACATGATAGACATATTTTGTCATTGTTTATTTCTTTTCTCAACTGTATATCAGGAATGAGCATACAGTAAAACTCCAGGTTACAACCGCCTCGGTTTAAGTTTGCTGCGGTTTACAACGGCAAATTCTATGGAAATGCCGTCCCGGTTTACAAATTTTTAATATTTTTTTGTTTACAGTGATCAATTTAGGACGATTTTTTATTTTTCAATGCATCCCTATGGATGTTTCGGTTTACAATTTTTTTGGGTTACAACGGAGGTTGTTGGAACGGACCTCCGTCGTAACCTGGGATTTTACTGTATCTGAATTTGCCATCCGGTAGTATAAAACTGCAGCAGTTTTTTTTAAAATATTAAGAACTTGGCCCTTCAAAACATATTTGGAATAAAGTCAGGCCCTGAGTTTGAATAGGTCTCATCTACTTTACAGAAGTGACAGTGTGGAGAAAGCCAACTGTCAGTTGGTACAAAGACTCTTGAACACTCACTGTGAGACAGAATCATGCATAGACCAGTGTTTAATTTTGTGGGCCTGACAGTCACCTGACACCTAGATGGTGGATATAATAAAGCCCAACAACAGATTATTTTCCCAACAATTTCCCTGTCCAATGTATCTATCAGCTTCCTATGTAAACTAGTTTTTTATACTGCTAACTGTGGAAACAGTTGATATAAGTCAAGACAACAAATAAATTGAAATAAAAGGAATAATAATGGTTACTCTGCCTGAACCATTTCAAATAATTTCCCAGGTAGGGTGTTCTTGACAAGCAGCATGAAATTAACCCATAATATGTATATTTATTTTAAAGAGAAATGCAAAATAAATTATTTGGTTTCCTTTCGCAGGGCATCAGTGAACCTCCCTATACAGCCCTGGCTTTGAGCTGTGATTCAAGAGGGGTGAAGGAGAAACATGAAAACCAACCGCTGCATCGTCAACAGTATGAAAATGAGCTGTCCATCCGGATAGGTAGAACAACACTGCATTCAGGCAAGCATCCTGCCATATACCATCCATAGATTCAGGGTAATTTAGCATAAACTGTGATATGTATTTAAAAAAAAAAGCATGCATACAAACAGCTCATGTATGCATATGGATACGGGAAGTTTAATTTTTATTCCCCACTTGCTAATCGGCAGAGACAGAGGTTTACTTTTTATTTTTCTGTGTTTCTCCAAACTGCTTCCATGGGTTCCAGTATTTATATATTGTATAACAGCAAATCAGAAGAGAGTGTGGTTTGAATCTAAATTGCTGTTGAATTGAGAGGGGAAAAAATCTTTATCTTTCCCTCAAATTGCTGTGCTTTTTACTTGTTTTGCTAAAATGACCGTTTTATTTCTAAACAAATACTGGGGAAGCAGTTTGGAGAAAATACATTTTCTCATTATGGATTGTCTTGTTTCCTCTTTGCCTGGAGAAAACTATTCCCCACACCCTCCCTCCCCTTATATATTACAAAGACTCATGCATGCAAACCAGTATCAGTGCTGTTTATTTCTTCTGTGGCTTTTCTGTTTCTTACTCTCTGTTCTATAAGGGTACCTGCCAAGGACTGCAAAGCATGACAGTGAACCTAATAATTTTCTGCATCTTCTAAACATTTCAAAACATTGCATCTATTAGCCTCTTTCTTAATACAGTGGGTAGGTTTTGTTACAATAAGGCATGGCCTTATTGCTTTTAGCTAATAAGGCATGGCCAGACTAAGCAGCTGGAGCACCTGGAAAAAGGTCGGTACCTGTTCAGAGGAGAAGTGATGTGCCTTTTAGCACACTCTTCCCATCAGAATGGAAGCCATCACTTTGATTAATAGAACCCTTCCCTTGTCTGTGAATGATCAGGGAAAGTGAAATAATATTGTTTTTTAGGGTTTGGAGATCATTGCAAAAGTGATGCATTGCTTAAGTGCATTTTCCCCCTTTGTGCGTATTAGCTAAAAGTGGCATAAGCAGTAAGGGCATAAGTAAGCCCTTGAGAAAAGGAGGCAGAAAGGGATGTGATAGTACTTTTCAGATGTTTGAAAGATAGCAATAAACAGGCTCTGTTCTTGGTCATCGTAGAGTTCAAGACACATAACAACAGGCTCAAGTTACAGGAAACCAGAGATAGGCTGAATATCAGGAAAATCTTCTTAACTGTTAGAGCAGTACGGCAATGGAACCGATTAGCTCAGGAGGTGGTGAGTGCTCCAACACTGGAGCTGTTCATGAGAAAATTGGACAATCATCTGTCAGATCTGCTTTGATTTGGATTCCTGCATTGGGCAGGGAGTTGGACTCGATGGCCTCATAGGCCCCTTTCAACCCAATTATTGTTTGATTCTATGGTTTTTATTTTTTGTTGTTCAGTCACAAAAAAAATAACAAAAAAAACACATTGAATTAGCAATGAACTTTGTTTAAGGTACATAGTGCTCCCTAAAGCATTTTAGGTGATATTTTAAAGTTCATTTTACAATGTATTTGGTTTGAAGAAATTGTATCCTTATAGAAAAGTGATAATAACAGCCCATACAGTGGTAGGACATGTGTATGAGGTCCTAGTTTCAATCCCTGGCGTGTCCAGTTAAAAGTATCTCCCATAACAAATCTGAGACTCAGATCATACATTAACAAAAAAGTGAACTGCCTTCACTTATAAGGGTATCACTTCAGAGTAATCTTTCGGTGTTGGGTGCTTCAGACATCAAATATTTCAAAAAAGCTGTTTTCTATCTTCAGTGAGCAACTACAAACTATAAGCCCTCAGATTTGGCAAATGTGGATTGAGGCAGGCATGTGTTATAATCAAAAATATTTTCTTATTGAAATATATTTCTAGGTATGGAATCGGCACCTCATTAAATTAGTCATCAGTTCATAAAAATAAGGACTTATTTTTTGCCTAATTCTAAGTAAGTCTTGTTTGAACCACTACACCATGTCTTGAGCTTATTTTTGTTTCGGCTAGTAGACTAAACCACTCCCTGATTTTGATATTTGTTTTGTCCCCAAACTCCCAAGGTGGAATCATTTCAGTGACCACATTACTTCACTGTCCTTTCTCTGACTTTTGGTTTGTTTAGGTCAGATTTTTGTGGGTTATTTCCCCCAGTGTGCTGTTGTTTCATACCCTTCCTTCTCATCATTTTCCTCTCATTTCTTATTGTGCCACAACTATTTCCTTTTTCATAGCTATTTGGCTTTTTTTTTTTGAAATGATGCTTTGAAAAGAATGTACGAGATTTCTGTACGAAAAAAGGTGTACTTAATGTAAACATTAAGCAAAGCGATCACATTTATATACCGCCCCACAGTGCTTAGTGCTCTCTCTCGGCAGTTCACAAGATAATTAGCATTTTGCCCCCAACATGCTGGGTTTTTAGCTGACATTTAAATACATCCATTGATGGGGCCTGGCGCAGCTCAACTGGCAAGGTGTTCCACAGTACTGGTGCCACAACTGAGAAGACTCTTTCTTGTTAAAGTGTTTATGGCCATCCTTGGTGTCAGCACTTGGAGATGATTTGTTAGCAAGGATTTTTCTCTCTCCTGCTATAATGCATGAGACCTCTTCCTCTCCCATCTTAAGCAAATAAACAGATACATGCACATTCATAGATTTCTACCTCCACTTACATGTATTCATTCATTCCTTCAAAAGCCCTCTGGTTTGGTTTATTTTATTTATTTACATTTACACCCCACCCTTTTGATGTAAGCACCACTCAAGGGCGGCTTACAATATATAAAACATAGAAAGCAATCATCCAAATATAACCAATAATAACCCAGAGACAGAACCAAATGGCATCAGAAAATCTTAAAACCTTAACAGTATTCATAGTAAACACTATCAGCAGCTGTAAAAGGAGGTATATAAATAAAAATCCAGGGCCAACAATACTCAGTTCTCCTGATTTTATAAAGGCTTGCTGACAGAAGTAAGTCTTTAGTGACTTATGGAATGTTAATAACGTAGGAGCAGTTCTAATCTCTACTGGTGGGGGCTATGGTGGATAAAACTCTCAATGTGGTTTATGAATATGGGATTATTGCTTCTGTAGCCATGGTTCAGATTCCAGGACATGTTCCAACATGGCCTTGCCAACATTTTTGTGCTCTTGTTCAGTCGCACAGTCTAGTCTGACTCTTTGCGAGCCCGTTGACTTCCACACACCAGGCTGATCTTTGCCCACATTGCCAACAGGACGGAGGTTGAACTTTACACAACAAAGGGCAGCCTAGATGTTGAAAATGCTGAGGCAAGATGCTCCCTTCTTCTGCTTGCTACCCTTCCCTATCAGATGCCAATCAAGTAAAAACCCTAGAGCAGTGATGGCGAACCTTGACACTTCAGCTGTTCTTGGACTTCAATTCCCAGAAGCCTTGATCTGGAGTGCCAAGGTTCACCATCACTCCCCTAGAGCCTGAATTGGTTTTCCAACAGCTAACCACATCTCACCCAAATACAAAACAGTTGTCAAGGCTGGTT
Organism: Bradypodion pumilum; assembly: GCA_035047305.1. Taxonomy (NCBI): domain Eukaryota; kingdom Metazoa; phylum Chordata; class Lepidosauria; order Squamata; family Chamaeleonidae; genus Bradypodion; species Bradypodion pumilum. The sequence goes on along the minus strand of JAWDJD010000002.1, from coordinate 276,106,131 downwards.
TCTTTTTTTAAGGAGTTCTCTAGGTATTAATGGGGATCAATTCAAAGTACTGTACCCAGATGCTGGCTTGCCCTTTCTAACTACCTGAGAAGGCAAGAAGGAAATGCAAATTGGTCTGGATGATGGGCACTTGCTTTGGTTTCCTGCAGCAAACAAAGTATCTCAAAGAATGCTCTCTCTCTCTTTCCTTCCCCTCCCCACCTTGCTTTCTCTCTCTCTTGCTTTTGTTTGTGGCTCCCCCCCCCTCTGTCTCTAGGGTCCTGTCTCTGTGACTCTTTTCTGCCTTTCACAACCCTGTTTGTTCAAATACACTTCTTGTGGTAATAGTGATGTCTCAATCTACCATTTTGCCAAGAAATAAGTCTTTTTCGCTTCAGTGAGACTCATTAGTTTCATCAAGTACTGGCAAAACGTTTCAGCAAAAATGAAAAGTGTGTATGTGTGATTACACTGCACAACAATGCTTTAGCTACTGGGAATAACACATATTATTTACACAGTATTAAGTGTGCTGATTCCAAATCTGAACTTAGAATTTGCCTATCACATACTGATTTTAAGTTATAGGCATGCTATGGCTGTTCAAATGTCCTGTAATTGGGTTAACTAACTTAAGATCCTGACATCCTAGGCAGAATTGAACTTCAGATTTGGATTCAGCGCACTTGATTTAGTACAGGACACATGGATTAGACCAAGTAGCAGACTATAGTTATTTTTTGTGATGCTGTGTTATGAATGAAGGTTTCCTGTATAAAACAAGCATTTTAAAAACCCATCCTGTTTTAAAGGACAGGAATAATTAAATTTAAAAAATAAAAAATAATATCAAGACTGCTTTTGAGTTGCGTTTTGATAGAAGAAATCCCAGGTATTCCCTAATGCTCATCCATTGCAGAAACTGATCTTAAGGAAATGTAACTGGGTTGAAGGCATATTCATATCCAATTTTGTGTGTGCCTCTTTGAAATACTGAATCCCCTGTTGCCTGTGTTGTACATCCAGTTATGAACTCCTTGGGGTGGGGAGTTTCTGTTTTGTCAGCTGTAAAACACTGCATGATGATGATGATGATGCTATGAATAAATATCACATAACTGTGAATCTAGCCTTTTCTATTCTCTCAGTTTATCTACATAGTTATATTGAATAAGTCCATAGTATTTGAATCTCTGAGTAGAGAAGTAGCACTCAAAATAGGCTTGTATTAATTTGACCAGAAAACTAGATTCATAACCTAGATCAGATCAGCAGAGGGATAAGTTCATATTCGTCAGCATTTAAATATTTTGTTTTCATTCTCACTGACTTTATCTGAGTCTTTGGTCCTGTTAAATTAGAGTTTCCAATTAATTAATCAATTAATCTTCTTCTTTGCTTCCTCTTTTGCCCCACTGGGTGTCGAAGGAATTAATTAATAATAATGCTAATAGCCAGGTTTTCCCTGGCAGAAAATCAGAAATAAGACACAATAGTTGCTGAACCAAAGACAATTTTTATTAAGAACTAAAAAGACAAAGAGCAGCAATGGTCCTCTTTATAAAGCGAAAGAAAGGACCCTGAGATACAATTACAGCATTAATCTATAGACAGTTTACACAAAGGAAAATATTCATTTTTACTTTATTGGTCAAAAGGCAATTAATTTAGCTGAGGCATCCTACAATAAGATTGGCTAATTACCTAAAAGTTCACAAAAGCAATCACACTTATATACTGCCCCATAGGGCTTAGTGCACTCTCTGGGTGGTTCACAATTTAATTAGCATTTTGCCCCCACCATGCTGGATACTTATTTTACTGACCTCATAAGGATGGAAGGCTGAGTCAACCTTTATCTATGGTCAGGATCGAACTCACAACCACTGCACCATTCACACTATTAGATATTTGGTATCATTAAAAGAATTCAGAATATTCAGAGCACCCAAAATTGACAGAAGTGTTACAGAAGGCAACTCAATCTCCACATTAAGAGGAATTTATTGTCATAAGAACACAAGAACAGCCTTGCTGGAACAGGCCACAGCCCATCCAGTCCAGCATTCTGTCTCACACAGTGGCTCACCATTTCCTTCAGGGTATTCCCAAGCAGATGCCTTCACCTGCTTAGGATTCCCTGGAAATGGCATTGAGAGATATCCTGCCTGTCTCTCCAACCCGGAGGTTGTCCTTAAGTATCCATAATTATAGCCATGGATACTCTTGTCCTCCATGAACTTGTCTAATCCTTTCTTAAAGCTGTCAAGACTGACAGCTGTCACCACTTCTTCTGGCAGGGAGTTCCATAGACCAGTGATCCTCTGGGTGAAAAAGTACTTTCTCTTATTTGTTTGAGAACTAGTACCCAAAAGTTTCATGGAGTGTCCCCTAGTTCTAGTGTTATGCGATAGGGAAAACAGTTTTTCTTTATCTACTTTGTCCACACCGTGCATGATTTTATAAACTTCAATCAGGTCACCTCTTAGACGTCGTCGTTCAAGAGTGAAGAGGCCCAACCGTTGCAGCCTCAGATGGTAAGGAAGGTGTTCCAGTCCCCTAATCATTCTGGTTGCCCTCCTCTGCACTTTTTCCAGCTCCATAATATCCTTCTGGAGGTATGGCGACCAGAACTGTACACAGTATTCCAGATGGGGCCTCACCATAGATTTATAAAGAGGCAAAATGACACTTGCTGACTTATTTTCTATACCCTTCCTAATGATCCCTAGCATTGAGTTTGCTTTTTTCACTGCTGAGGCACACTGGGTTGACACCTTCATTGAGTTGTCCACCAGGACACCAAGGTCCCTTTCCTGGTTTGTCGCAGAGAGTTCAGACCCCATCAGTTTATAAATGTAATTGGGGTTCTTTGCCCCAACATGCATCACTCTGCACTTACTAATGTTGAAACTCATTTGCCATTTTTTTGCCCACTCCCCCAGTGTCGAGAGATCCCTCTGGAGCTCCTCACAATCTCTTACAGTTTTCACTACCCTGTATAATTTAGTGTTGTCAGCAAATTTGGCTACCTTGCTTTTTACTCCTACCTCTAGATCATTTATGAAGAGGTTGAAAAGCAGGGGTCCCAGTACTGAACCTTGGGGGACCCCACTCTTTACTTCCCTCCACTTGGAGAAGTGTCCATTTAGTGCTATCCTCTGTTTCCTGTCCCTTAGCCAGTTGCTGATCCAGGACAAGACCTGTCCCTTTATTCCATGACTGGTAAGTTTATTCAAGAGCCTTTGGTGTGGGACCTTGTCAAAAGCCTTCTGAAAGTCCAGATAAACAATGTCAACTGGATCCCCCTTATCCACATGCTTGTTGACACTCTCAAAAAATTCCAACAGATTAGTGAGGCATGATTTGCCCTTGCAAAAGCCATGTTGGCTCTCCTTTAGCAGCGCCTTCTCTTCTATGTGCCTATTAATTCTATCTTTTAGGATGGTTTCCATCACTTTACCTGGGACACATGTCAAACTGACAGGTCGGTAATTTCCTGGATCACCCCTGGATCCTTTTTTGAAAATTGGTGTTACATTCGCTACCTTCCAGTCATCAGGCACAAAGCCTGATTTGAGGGAAAGATGATATATTTTGGCTAGGAGATCAGCAATTTCATCTTTAAGTTCCCTGAGAACTCGTGGATGGATGCCATCTGGTCCTGGTGATTTGTTAGTGTTTAGCTTAACAAGACATGCAAGGACTTCCTCCCTGGTTATTTCTATCTTGCTTAATTCTTCGGTTTCCCTCCCTACGAAGATAGGCTTTGTTTTGGGCATGTGGTCTCTGTCTTCTTCAGTGAATACTGAAGCAAAGAATTCATTGAGTCTCTCCGCAATCTCTGTTTCCTCTTTAATAACCTCTTGTCTTCCATTGTCATCTAATGGTCCAATGGCCTTCCTAGTTGGGTTCTTACTTCTAATGTACTTAAAGAAGTCTTTGTTATTTCTCTGAGTATTTTTAGCTATACGCTCCTCAAAGTCTTGCTTTGCTTTCCTGATTGTTGCCTTGCATTTGTTCTGCCAGAATTTATGTTTCTGCCTGCTGTCCTCATTCGGACAAGCCTTCCATCTTCTAAATGAGCTTTTCTTGCTCTTGATCACTTCCCGAACAGCTCCTGTAAGCCACATTGGAGTCCTCTTGGACCCGGCAGTGCCCTTTTTCCTTTTGGGTATGCATTCCAATTGAGCCTCTGTTATTGTTTTTGTAAACAGCCTCCATGCCTCTTGGAGTGTTTGGACTCTCTCAATTTTCCCTTTCAGCTTCTTTTTTACTAGTTTCCTCAACTTTGGGAAATTTCCTTTTTGAAAATTTAAGGTCTCTGTGTTAGATTTTATCAGTGACTTGCGGTCTATGATCAAGTTAAACATAATTGAGTTGTGGTCACTGTTCCCTATTACATTAACATCTTGCACCAGATCCTGAGTATTACTCAGGATCAAGTCAAGGATTCTTGTACCTCTAGTTGGGTCTTCAACTATCTGTCCCAGGGAACAATCATTTAGCATATCTAGGAACTTTATATCTTTATCATGTGCTGAACAACAGTTCACCCAGTCTATGTGAGGGTAATTGAAGTCCCCCATTATAACCAGGCTTCCCTTCCTGGATGCCTCCTTTACAACATTCTCCAACTGCCAGTCTCCCTCAAGAGTTTGGGTCAGAGGCCGATAGTATATGCCTACTGTTAGACCATCCTTGTGGCCTGGTACTCTTACCCACAGAGCTTCTAATGGTGACTCCAAATCACCTAGATATTCCAATTCATACGATTTTATCACTTCTTTGACGTACAAGGCTACACCACCTCCGGTTTGCCCCTTCCTATCCTTCCTGTACAATTTGTAGCCTGGGATAACTGTATCCCATTGGTTATCATCCGTCCACCAGGTTTCAGTGATACCAATAATATCAATATTCTTATCTATTGCTAAGTATTCCAGCTCCCCTATTTTGTTCCGGAGGCTTCTGGCATTTGTATACAAGCATTTATATATGCATTTCTGACACAGTCTTTTGTGTCCAGTTGCATTGTTAGACTGCCTCTTGCATCCTTCTGCTAGAATGCTAGTGACTAGCTCCTCGCTCTGCTCAGTAATTTTTGCATCCTCCTCACTACTCAAGTACACTTTGCATCCTCCTCACTACTCAAGTACACTGGCTACCAGTCTGTCCTGTCATTTATTGTATTGTCCCTATGGGGTATTTAACTCTTTTGTTTTCTCATGCTTGAGCTTGACACAAAAAATGCCCAGTGGGTGGGTGGGTTACTTAAGAAAACAGTTTGTATAGCCATTGAATTAAAGTAAATACTTTATGCAGAAGTCTGTGCATAGTAATTAATTGTGTATTGATGCTTGCATGAATGTTAGTAAGTTCAGTTTACAGTTCTTCCTGTGAGATTGCAGCTTTTTAATTGTTCATCAGCAAACCTGTCTAGCCAGGTTATCCTGCTATGGTAATAGAGTAGACCCTACTGCCAGCGACTCAGTACCAAACTTCAGGCAGTGGTTAACTAATCTGACAACCCTGAGGACTAGCGGCCTTGGTGAAGTCCACAGGGAAGGGTGATAGTCCTTAAATGGATTAATCCCACTTGAATCCATCTTGATGGAGGGCAGCAGCTTCATCAATACTGGCCTGGGGCTGAGGAGGACTTTTCGTGCCAAAAGGGCTCAGGACCAGAAAGTGACTCGGAGCTGGATCAGTGGTATGGGTGTCATGCTGTGATGCAGAATGCAGATGAAAGGCCATGGCATTATCTTTGCAGGACAGTCTTCATGCCTGATTGCCATGATGATCAACAATATTCAGAATCGAATACGGCACAAGAAGGAGGAGGAGGAAGAAGAAAAAGAAACCTAAAAGAAGGTTTAAATGAAAAGACTAATAATGGTAAAGGGCATGGCATGTTAAAAATGCCCTACAAAGAAATTCTCCAATAAATGGACTAGAGTAGAATAAAATACCATTTCAAAATATGCGCAGACATTTTAATAAACTCTTGTATTTTTAGTTTGCTATTCATTGCTACTGGTAAGTTTAAATGTAGTTGAAAGAAGAAATGATTAGGTAAAATGTCAGGGGTCAACTTTGTAGCATTAATTCATTAAGTAGTGGACACTACAGAGCTCTCAGGGTTGAAAATTTCAACAAATGAATGAGACCCATATTTTGATAAAGCGAGTCTAATTCTATGGGTCTTTTCATATAATAATCTTTTTACCCCATAGTGATAAGTGTGATAAAATCCTGCATAAGGATCCAGCAGCATGAATGTTTGATTTTACTGTTGTGCCATGTTTGTGTCATAAAAAGACTCAGAAAACCTATAGCAATTTATATTTTAACAGTAAATTAATCCATCTTTGAAACAGATGAGCACTGAACCCTAGAGTTGGATTCGACTGGCTTTCAAGCAAGGGAAACCTTTACCTAATCCATCTTGATGGCAGGCAGCAACTTCATCAATACTGGTCTGGGGCTGATGAGGACTTTGTGTGTCAAAAAGACTCAGAAAGTGATTCACAGAACTGGATCAGTGGTACAGATGTCAAACTGCGATGCGGAAGGCAAATGGAAGGCTACTGCATTATATTGTTCCTAGGACAATCTTCATGTTTGATCGCTGTGATGATAACCAATATTTGGAATTGTATATGGCAGGGATTCTCATCGTTTTCCTGTCGTGGGCCTGACCATACGCCCCAAACAGCTGAGCGGGCCAGACGCATGGTTCCCTCTGCCATAAATGCTGCCATAAAACCCATCTGTAGCTGTCATAAACACGTTTACGACAGCCGCAGGTGCATTAACAGCCCCTTTCTGGATGCCTTCACAGCCAGTCCATCTGGCATGACATTGATCATATAACCCACTAAAACAATTTTTAAAAGCACCCTTAAAAATGCAACCACCACCTTGGGGAAAGTCTGGTTTTGATTCAGAATGTGATTGTTAATTGCTGGTTTAAAACTGAATGATTTTATCTAAAGCCCAAAAGACGGATACGGGGGATCTAGTCCTTCAAGGCAGATCATTCCCTAGTGTAAGAGGAGCTACAGAGAAGTTGGTCTCTTGAATTCCCATCAAATGCACATTGAACTTGGCTCACAAACAGACTGGTAGCCAGTGAAGCTGTTAAGAGAGGAAAATTGTATGATCTCTGTAATTGACTTGGATCAGCTGTCTGATTATAGCATTTTGAATCAGCTGAACATTTCCAAACCCTTTCAAAAGGACCCACTAGATCAGGGGTTCCCAGCCTAGGGCCCGGGGGCCGGATCTGCCCCATGGTGCCATTTCATATGGCCCCATCTCTCCAAGAGCATTTGAGAAACAAAATGCCCACCCCTTTGAAGCTGTTGGGACAAAACGGCCACCTCCATCGTGCAGGCAGGGCAAAATGGACATCCGGCCAGCAAGGCTGACTGAGAGAGTGTGACCCAGCTCCTGGCTTGAAAAGGTTGTAAACCCCTGCACTAGACACACTGCATTGTAATCACGCATGATGTTAACTGAGGCATGTGCTATTGTAGCCAAAGCTTTGGTTTTGCTGCTGGCATGAATAGCTCTAGGCTTGCTTGGGGGTGGGGGGCATCACCTTTTATGCACTGCTGCCCCCAGGATCCTCCAGTCCATGTGGGAGTTTTAATTCAACTTTTCAAGGCTATGCATGAGGAAAAAAAGGAAAACATCGTAGCATAGATGGAAATTCAGAGAAGATTGGATCCATGCCCCTGAGGCACTTAAAACCTAATATCTGGCACCGGTGAGAGAATAAAAAGGAAGGAAAGGAATGAGTGAGGGAAGGACAGCAGGGGATGAATTTGAGCCAGCAGAATTACATTTAGACATTGTGGTGGGTCTTCTTGATTTATGTGGATTTTTCCAATATGGCCACAGGCCAGGCCTATAAAACGGTTTTGTTAGACATTAAGGCCAAGTTTCCAGCATCTGATAGATTCCTATGTTATACTGGAGAATTAGAGCTTCTGGCTAGTTTCCTTTCTTTGCTTTTATGGAAGGTTAGCAGGTGATCTCTTTTGGCACTTGAGCATAAAAAGCCATTGGGGAAATACATTTCCCAGCTTGAAAGCATTTTTCAATCCCCAACAATTTTCAGATGCGAAATAATCTGTTTAATTTTAAATTAGATTATACACAGTGCAAGGAGAGATCAAGCTTGGTTTGGTAAACCCCTCTAGCAATTTTTCTCAACTTTGCAGTAATAAAATTGTAATCTTTTTCAATGCATCTTTCACTCTGCCAAGCCTCCCCTCCCGCCCAGCCTATGTCAGCTTTGATATGGAGACAGATGTCAGTAACAATGCGCGGGGGCACACATTATCTTGCCAAAACTTGGTTTATTTTAAACTACCCATGAGGGATTCCTAAACTGCTGTATTTTTCTGTGTGCGTGCATGTGTCAGCGCATAGTGGATAACGTGCCTCTTGCCCTGTAAAGCCTGAAAGTGTTTTACTCCCCAATCTTTACTGCTATAGCGTTACGACAGTTTAACAGTCAACTGTCATGGCAAAGAACTGTTGTAACGCTATAACAGTAAAACGTTTTTCTGATGTTACCAATGGTTGGATTCATTTTTTTTACTACCTACTCTGTGGGTGTGGTATGGTGGACGTGGCCAAGGGGAAAACCCTGCATTATTTCAAAACTTTGATGGGTGGGGCCAGCCAGAATTTCTGCTACCAGTTCTGGCGAACTGGGGCGAACCTGCTGAATCCCACCACACCACTGGATGTTACTATGTGTCAGATGCAGAGCAGCGACAATGGGGGCTGCACCAGCAACTCCCCTCACCACTTTTTAATGAAAGTCTGTGGCACCAGGAATAAGATAAAAAAAAGAAAGAGATAAGACCCTGCAGGGACTGGAGAGGAAGGGAGAAAGTAGGAAGGTGGTTAGCTGTGGTGGCTGCAGGCTTTAAAAAGAACAACAGACATTTGGGCAGGGATATGGAAACTGGGACATGCACCGCATGACCCTGACCTGAGCTTAAAAAGCCCAATTGGGACACTGGTAGGTTTCTAGGGAGAGAGAGATATGCTTGGGAAATATTTTGGTCTCCTGTATCTAAATGTTTTGGCTAACCATGGGATGTTAACCAACTTGACTTGGGTAGTGGAGAAATGGGCTTTTCTGTTCTGTTTCATTTAGGAAAGTACTTAGACCAGACCTGTGTTCTGAATGCCACAACTGCCTGGTACAGTTGCCAAGTAGTTATGGCACATGCTTAGAACTAATACCAGTGATTCCGTGCTTACTTAAATGTTTTGCTGTCTCCTTTGCCCCGAGGTGCTGACTAATAAGAGTGAGCCTAATATCTGTAGTTTATTGCTAAGATGAGGATGAAACATGATACGTATACAATAACAATTACACATATATTACTGCCCCATAGTGCTTAGTTCACTATCTGGATGGTTTACAGGTAATTATCATTTTATCCTCAACATGCTGGGTACTCATTTTTATTGATTTCGGAAGGATGGAAGACTGAACAAACCTTGGTCCCATCAGGATTGAACTCACAATGTTTTGGCTGCAGTACAGCAGTTTAACCACTGCAGCTCCAGGACTCTTGTACTAGGAATTCTAACACGCCAGGGAAAGACTTACTGTTTCCGCGACTTGCTAAATTTTCAGGTGGAGGAATATTTCCTGAGGAATGATTTCAGATGATAATGGCCTCCTATGTGTTCTGTGGTCCTAGCTGATAGGGGATGCTAGCAAAATGCATGTGAACATGAAAATGTTCATGAAATATATTACAATGTTATATACAGGTGAAACTCGGAAAATTAGAATATCATGCAAATGTCCATTCATTTCACTTAAAAGGTGAAACAAACATATGAGATAGATTCACTACATGCAAAGCGAGAGATGTCATGCCTTAATTCGTTGTGATGATCATGGTGTACACATAATTGTGATGATCATGTGTTGTCCACAAGTACCCTGTGTCCCCAAATATAGGGCACCCCCTCCCCCCCGCCTTTGAAATATAAGGCCCCATCCAAAAATAAGACCTCCTGGCTGTAAGGCGGCCGGCGCGGCCCATAAGAAAGCCTGCCGCATCGGAGTCTCGATTGCCTCCCCGCTCACAACCAAGGGAAGTTTCCCCTGGTGAGAGCGGGATCGAGACTCCGACGCGGCAGGCCTTCTTATGGGCCACGCTGGCCGCCTCACAGCTGAGGCCAGTCTTGATCGCGCTTCCCCACTCGCAACCAAGGGATGCTTCCCTTGGTTGTGAGTGGGGAAGCGCGATCGAGACTGGTATTCTTCTTCATGGAAAAATAAGACATCCCCTGAAAATAAGACTTTGTTCTAATTTTGGAGTTTTTAAAAATATAAGTCAGTGTCTTATATTCGGGGAAACACGGTATTACATATGAATAAGTATGTGTTTTTAAAAGGTTGTGTCCAGAAACTGATTAGATGGTTCAATGAGTTATCTATGTATAGTAAGTTCAATTCTCTGCCGTGTCTCCTGTGAGAAAGAATCAGCCTGTGTAATCCCAGAGTTCCCCTGGAAGAAGGAAATGCTTTCAGTAAGTCTGAACTAACTTGATTACATATTAAGGTTGGTGTTGTTTCTACGACTAAGTGGTGGCTCAAATGGTTAAGAAGCTGAACTCGCTGATTGGAAGATCGGAGTTCGATTCCCGAGTACTGCAGGATGGAGTGAGCTCCCGTCTCTGTTCCAGCTCCTGCCAACCTAGCAGTTTGCAAGCAAGAAATTGCAAGTAGATAAATAGGGACCACTTTTGTGGGAAGGTAAAGAGCATTCCATGCACTCCGGTGTTGTGGCACGCCTGCCACATGTCCACAAAAATATCTGTAGACGCAGAGAGCACTGGCTCTTTGGCTATAAACAGAGATGAGTACTGAACCCTAGAGTCGGATACGACTGGCTTTCGAGCAAGTGCAACCTTTACTTTTACCTGTTTCTAGGACAGCACTATGCCTTCATCCCTAGGCACATCTATGAGATAATGTCATTTTCTTAATATTGAACTCTTCTTTTAAGTGGAAAAGTAGACTGTAAGCACTCAGTGACCACGTGTATACCTTTTTCAAGATCTGAAGCTCTTGGGCAATACGGATGAAGTACGGATGAAGTGGAATTTGGGGGGGGGGTAAGGTAAAGGTGAAGGTCTCCCTTCCTTGTAGCAACTCGTATCTGACTCTGCAAGGCAGCACTAATCTCTGTCTACATCCAAAGAGCCAGCACGATCTGCATCTACAAACATTTGCATGGTCATGTGGGAGGCATGACTAGACACCGAAGCACACAGAATGCTGTTACCTGTCCTGCTGAAGTGGCATCTATTTATCTACTTGCAATTTCTTGCTTTCAAACTGCAAGTTTGACAGGAGTTGGGGCAGACAATGGGCGCTCACTCCGTCAGGCAGCTCTGAGGTCTCGAACCTCTGACTTGCCAACCTTCTGGTCATCAAACTCAGCATCTTAACCACTAAGCTATGCTCTAAAAACACAGCCAGTATCCATGCAATATCTTCCTCTACAATTTATTTTCTGTGGTTGGAGCATTTCTTCATCATTTAAAGCAGGATGATAAGAATACGGCTGCCATAGGCTGGCAAGTTTATGGGGAGTAACCACTGCAGAAAAAATAGCGTGAATAAAATATTTCAGAACAGTTTTTTTATTACTGGGGTTATTTAATGATGTGCAGAGCTTAAGGGCTTCACAATGCCTCCTATTTCACATTAAGTTTCTGCAATTTTAAGAAATGGATGATAATTAATGCAATAAATGGCAAGCTTAAGCCAGCAGCTTTCATCCTAGCAGCTGAAGGGTTTTGCATAGAGAAGGAAGATAAAGGATTAAACTTGCTCCCTTGGAGTTGTTCAAGCACTCAGAGATTAGTTCTGAGGATTTATGACTTGTGCTTGAATTTTGATGGGATGAAGGATAGTCTTTTGGATGACAAACTGCGTGTGAGTTTATTACATCTCAGGTCTTGTCCATAGCAATTATGGACACTTACATTTCTTTCACGAAACCAAGTAATTACTAGGGATAATGCATGACAAAAACAAAAAGAAGAATTTCTTTCATTTTTGGGTTCTTTCAGGGGTTGCAGCTATCATTTTTGTATTTTTCATGTAGCAGTCATTTCATTTTACATGAAAAGGAAGGCTTCTTTTGGGTAATTCATTTTGTGTTTCCGCATTCATGCTTTCTACCATTCAAGACCTCTTAAACTAAGAAAAACAGAAGCCTCAACAAGGAACGCTCTTTACCTTCTCACTGAAGTGGTCCCTATTTATCTACTTGCAATGTCTTGCTTTCGAACTGCTAGGTTGACAGGAGCTGGGACAGAGACGTCATGTAGTACAGTACCTGTTCAGAAAGAAAGCTCCTAGCTAGCACTCAGGCAAAAACAAAATCCTTTAGTGGCATTAACTCTAGCTCAGCCTTAAAGACTTCCAGTTGACACCCTTCTCCAAGATGAGTGAGTTTAAAGTAAAGGTAAAGGTTTCCCTTGCTCGAAAGCCAGTTGTATCCGACTTGGGTGCAGTGCTCATCTCTGTTTCAAAGCCAAAGAGCCAGCACTGTCTGCTGCTGCAGACGTTTCCGTGGTCATGTGGCAGGCATGACTAGACACCGGAGGGCACGGAACGCTGTTACCTTCCCACCAAAGTGGTCCCTATTTATCTACTTACAATTTCTTGCTTTTGAAATGCTAGGTTGGCAGGAGCTGGGACAAAGACGGGAGCTCATTCCGTCCTGCAGTACTCAGGAATTGAACCGCTGACCTTCTGCCTCCCAGTCAGCGTCTTAGGCATTTGAGCCACTGCACATGTCTGTTTATCAGGTAGAATTTACAGAATGGAGAATTATGGAATTTGTAATCTAAGACATCAGAAAATCTCATTTATATTAATGACCAGCGATGACAGCAAAGGAAATGTACTACTGTATTCTTTCTTCTTCTTATATCCCCCAGACCCTCCAAAAAGAACCAGAAGAGGCAATGAAAATATTTAAGCACTACAATAAACACAAGGTTAGAAAGTGCTGCATAAACTACATAGCTCAGGGAACTATAGGAATGGTAGAAGGCTGATCCTTTTTGCCAAAGCATATGTACATACAGGCATTCAGGAAGACTGCCCAATGTTTTGAGCCTGGTATCATTCTCCTCCTCCTCCTTCAAGGAAGCTTTAATTTGGGTTAGGCTTTTCTTTAGCATGCTTATTCAGGGAAAAGTGAAACAGCTGCAGATTCAGCTGCTGTGGGCATGCAGACAACCTTTTCCCAATACCTGTAGGGTTCATGTTGATCTATAGAAGTGCAGAAACATTACTGCACTGATACAGTGCATATCCTGTGTTGTGCTTCAGGTTGGAAGGCATTGCTTTTGCCATGGATGCTAATGAAAACTGCATGCCCATTACAAGATCTTTGTCTGTCCATCCATCCGTCTCTCTGTCTCACTCACACATATACACGTGTATTCTCTCTCTCTCACATGCGCACTCACACACCCACGCATACACACTCTTACAAGCTCTTGTTAAGTAAAATGACATTGCCAGCATGATGGCTCCATTTCACATCATCAAGTCATGTAACATATTACATGACTAGGAGGAGGAAGAGGAGGAGGAGGAGATGTGTTCAAATGAGAGCAAGCAAACTGTGGGAGGGATGTCAGTCTCTACAGTGTCTAGTGGCAAGAGTAAATTGGTTGCCCATTTTCTAGGTCTGTCCTGGTCCTGGCTGTTGTGATCGTGATTTTCAGTGTAATTTCTGCAAGGCATACAAACATTGGCTGATTTTTCTTTGATCATGCCCACCACAGACCCCGTGCAGTTTTGATGCCAGATAAAAAAAATCTTGCCAACCCAGCTCTGTTGCCAGCCTCCAGCCCCCAATCAAATAGATTTTTGATGATTGGACCACTGTCTTGGCAGGATATCTTGCCAGTGTTACTGCTTGCTTTAAAGCAAAGGCGTTTTTCTCCCCATCCTCTGCTAAGCTTATTTCCACCTCTCTGCCTAATAAGTCAGATTGTGTTTCTTCTGCAAACTCAAAATTGTTTGGAAAGCAAGATGATGCATATTTTCCACATCTGTAATTAACTTCATTTTCCACTTGAAAAACAAAATAAAAATAAATTCTGTTTCTGTTTTAGATTCTCTGCATATTCAAAGTAAGTAGGAAGACCCTTCCCCTAAGGAGGTGTAGCTTTACAAAAACCCTTCTAGGAAACAAATAGTCCATTTTAAAACTGACACAGTCAGATTTCTTGCTGTAAGGTATAGCAAAAAAAAAAGGGGAATACTTCATTTTTCTTCAGCCAAGGTCATTTTGTAATTAATGCATTAGAATGTTGTAATTATGAAAAATAAAACAATGACACTTATTGGCTAAAATCCTTTTACTTTGTGTCATAAACTGCCACTGGCATTGGCCCATTAAATCATTGGATCTAGAGGACGACTCACCAAATCCATGCTGATTTAATGTGCCTACTTTAGTTCCATCTTATTATAATAAGCAAGAAGATTTCTTACAGACATTTCAAATCAGAGGTTTGCGTTGGTGGCATTTATAACAGTGAGATTCCTTTCTTTCTTTCTTTCTTTTCTTGCTTGCTTGCATGCATCTGTCCTTGTGTCCATCCATCTCTCTGTCCATCCGTTCGTCCGATGTTTGTTGCAAGGTACCTCTCTGGTACCTTCAACTCAAAACCCAGCTTCCTTTTCTTAGAGCTTCTAGGTTAGGCAGTAGCCCCAAAGGGCAACCACCCCCAAACCTATCCAGAGTATCTGAGGTTTCCCCATTTTTTGTGCTAATGCCATATTGCCCCAGCTGGGGAAATATTATTAATATTACTAGCTAATTACCCTGCCTTGCCCGGGTTATTTTTGTCCTTTAAAGCAAGGATGATGCGGCTTGACTGCAGTTTTACTTTTCCACCCGGCGGCATCCCTGGCCCGTAAATGTTAAGTTCTGTCAAGCCACGGCCTCCTTTGGTCAGCGAAAGGAGGGCGTGGCTTGACAGAACTGTACGTTGACGGGCAGGAGACCCCGCTGCTGAAGAAAGCTGTGGCCGCTAATCGTGGCCACAGCTTTCTTTGGCGGTAGCGTCTCCCGCTGGCTTGGCTGTGCTGCGCGTGCGCAGTACAATTGTTTCGTTGTTGCTTCTCCAGCCGGTGGAGGTGTCCCCTTGGAATCCTACTTTGGGGGGCATAAACCCCCAAATGGGTTTTGAGACCCCCACAGGGCTGATCTTGCAAGCCCAAGGTATGTATGTGCAATCTTTCAGTGAGATTGGTCCAGGGGTGTGGGTTCCTTTGGAGCACATACAAACCCACACCTCTGTTTTATAGATATAGATCTGACTACGAAGTGAATTTTTTTCTTTAATCAAGCAATCGCACTTACCTCTATATACTGACCAATAGCATTTATTGCACTCTCTGGATGATTCATAAGGTAATTAGCATTTTGCCCCTCAACAAGCTGGGCACATCCTTTTACCAACCTTGGAAGGATGGGAAGGCTGAGTC
The DNA here is from genome assembly GCA_035047305.1 of Bradypodion pumilum. NCBI lineage: Eukaryota > Metazoa > Chordata > Lepidosauria > Squamata > Chamaeleonidae > Bradypodion > Bradypodion pumilum. The sequence goes on along the minus strand of JAWDJD010000002.1, from coordinate 276,090,575 downwards.
ATCCTGAATCCTGGTCAGGATCAAACTCATAACATCAGCAGGAAATACAGGTACAAGAAATCAAGAAAGGGTTATCTGTCAGGTCGTCAGATACTGAAGTAGAAAAGCAATGATCGTATATATAATCTCTTATAATTATATAGCTTGTAAAAGCTGAGTCGTAAAGGCTGAGCTGTTTAAGAAGACATTCAAGAACATCTTGCTCCTCTAATGAGTTTTTCCCTCCCTCTGATGAAACTGTTTATACCCACTGCCGTTGCTGTATCAGTTTATGTGGCTTTTAAATGTTCTTACTTGTTTATAGATGCTTTAATGTGTAATTGCCTTTATGTTTTTTGTTTCTATATGGGGTAAGCTACATAGATGTATTACACTTTTTCCTTTTATCGACCGTCCAGAGTAACTTTACATGTTATATGGGTGAGATATATTGTTTTTAAAAATTAACAAACGTAAACTACTTGCCTGACCTAGACTTTAAAATTAACCATTTTTACAGACCTACACAATTTCCTTACCCCTTTTCTACTCACTAGCTGAAGACAGACTAACCAATTTTCTTAGACTTTTCCAAGAAACTGATCTCTAAACTGCCTCACTGCCACCTCCCATCTGCTTCTGAACACATCAAATGAACCGGATTCAGCTCTGTGGTCAATGTTTCTATCACTCCTCTGCCAGCCATTCCCACTCTCAGCCCATGTTTATTTACTGATCATGTATCCACAGCTATATCTCATAAAAACCTATCAGCACTGTATGCATATATATAGGCATAGCTGTTTATAATGGTGGAACTGCCACAGATGCAACTGTATGCTAAAGCCAGTCACAGTTGGAGGAAGCCCATTGGAATAATGGAATTAATGGACGATCTGGCTCATTAAAGACCCATTTTGTCAGTGGATCTCTTCTACTGCAATTTATTATGCTAAACAATAGGATGTTGGCCATTGTCATATATGTCTTACGTAGTCCTGTGAGATAAATTTTAGGTTTGACTATAGAGGGTCAGGGAAGTCCTTCATATATACATAGATATTTGCTATGATAGAAGTTTGGGAAGAAAACATTCACCTGCGTCTCTCTTTCTAAAAAAAAAAGCATCAATGGCCAAGAGTCCAGGGGTGCACAACTTTGTAAAATGTGGCAATCAATTTTCTGCTTCCAAAATTCACTGTAGCAGGACCAGCCATTAAAATCAAAGCCAGATATTGATGGAAGTCCATTTTCAATTAGTGCTTGGGTTTTGCAGGGCTTACGGTGGCCCCGTGCCTCAGTTGCTTACAAAACCGTCACCCATGGAGTATTCTATGAGTGGAAAATTACTTTTGGGGGTGGGCAGACTTATTTTAACAGATGAAAGTATCTGAATGTCATAAAATGGCATGGAAGCCAGTCTGTAGTCCTAAGCCACATTTTATTCATACTCACAATAGTGGGCAAATGAGTAATTTTGGAGAGGTGAGAGTGTAATACTAATGATTCGAAGATTCATCCCATGTACCCTAGTTCTTCATCCATCATGGATCTAAATATAGCTTGATTGCAGTTCAAACGCTACAGAAAATTTGATAACGTCTCCCTTTTTAAAATAGGAGAGTATTGTATATGAATATATTAGTACTTTTAATTTATGGTATCACTTCATGTGTCTGACAAATTGGGCTCTCATCCTTGAAAATTTATACCAGAATTAATTTATTACTCTTTGAAGTGGTAGAAGGGTCCTTCTTAATTTTCTTCTGCAACCTATTAACCTGGTTATCTCCTGGCAGGGAATGAAGAAGTCAGTAGAAATAAAATGAGGAAATGTTCCTTTGTTCTTCTGGCACAGCTTCTAATTTTTAATTTGTCAAATATTGTGGTTTATGAGTTGTTGATGGTTCTACCTGCAATCCTCATAGCCTTTTCAGCAATACATAATCCTGACTTTGGTACTGACTGTTGAGCTTCCTTGGCAGGGGTTGGGAAACTTTATTTTTCTGTTGAAGGCTGCATTAATTTGAGGTTAATTTATAGGAGAACAGTTAAGTAGGCATGAGGGGCCAAGGCTGAAAGTGGAATGCAGTCATCTCTTCCTCTCTTTGTGCTACTCTTCCTCTCTCATATTTGGGCTGCTATAGGGCTCAAGTGGCTAAGATGCTGACTGGAAGGTGGGAGGTCAGCAGTTCGATTCCTGAGTACTGCAGGACAGAATGAGCTCCCGTCTTTGTCCCAGCTCCTGCCAACCTAGCACTTTGAAAGCAAGAAATTGCAAGTAGATAAATAGGTGCCACTTCAGTGGGAAGGTAAACAGCATTCTGTGAACTCCGGTGTTTAGTAATGCCTGCCACATGTCCATGGAAATGTCTGCAGACGTAAACAGCACTGGCTCTTTGGCTATAAACAGAGATGAGCACTGAACCCTAGAGTTGGATAATACTGGCTTTTGAGCAAGGGTGACCTTTACCTATTTTTTTACCTGTACTTGACCCATATTTGTGGTAAATGTTATAGTGATATCTACCATCTGTTTATAAAGTCATATGAGACAGACAGACAGTGGAACCTCACTTAACAAACGGCTCAGTTAACACAAAATTCACATAACAAAAGGAAATCCAAAAAAAAAAATAGTTAACAATTTCCACCCCAGAACGGATCAATTGGTTTTCAATACATTCCTATGGGAAACTGCGCTTTGGTTAACAAATTTTGGTTTTCAATGCATTCCAATGGGAAATTACATTCAATGCTTTCCTATGGGAAATTTGCTTTAAAAAAATTTCGTAGTACAAAAAGTCCTGGAGAACGCATTGAATTTGTTAAGTGAGGTTCCTCTGTAGACAGGCAAGCAAGCAAGCCTGAACATTCATTGACCTGCTTCCTTTCAAAGCAGGTCAAGTAATTACACTAAGGGAAGGGCAGATTTTCTTCCTGTAGCTTTCTGCTATTTGGATGGTGTCAGGGGGGAACCCACATCCTCAAAGAGGGAATCCTGTAGCTTGTGGGCTGCATATAGCTTCCAGAAGATTTATTAAGGCAGCCATAGAGTTCCCCAAATCCTCCTCCTCCTCCACCTCTTCAGCTTCTTTTTCTCCTCCTCCTCCTCTGCTGCTGTGGTATCTAGGCCAGACATGAAACTGCCAAAATGACGCCACCTTTAGGGAATTCATCTTTCAGTTCCTTTTGTCTGACCTAGTGTGAGAAAGGTTAGTCGGCACAAGGCTAATCTTCACAAATACAACAATGTTCGAGGAGGCTCTTTCTGTGTACCTCCTCCCCCTGCCACCAAGTTCCCTAATAAGCATGTGCGCACACACAGCTAATTTCCATTCCTGGAAGTGATTTTTCTTTAAGGTATGGTGCAGGGCCCCCCAAACAATACATCTTGTTTCTTGCTTTCCTAAAGTCCCAAAGGGAGATTTATGAAACAAAAAGTGAACTTAATTTAATTAAATTAATTTGATTTTTCAAATTTCTACGCCGCCCACTCAGGTGAACCCAACTCAGGGCGGCTTACATCATCTCTAAAAACATATAAAACACATAAAACCCCACCCTCCCACCCCATCCTGTACATAAAAGAGAAAGAGAAAGGCTCCTGATTTCTATCTTAGCGTGAGCCAACAGGCGGGGGCCATATTCCCATTAGGACTCCACACCTGCCCTTCCAGCCAGGTTTTCAAGCCTTTTCTAAAGGGCAGCAGTTCTGTCTATAATCTTAGCTCTGTTGGTAGGAGGTTCCATAGGGCCGGTGCGGACACGGAGAAGGCCCTCCTCCATGTGCCAGAGAGGCGAGCGCCTCTAGCTGATGGCACAACTAGAGAGCCCCTCCGGTCCACTCTGGTTGGACGGGCAGACACTCTTGAGGCGATGCGGTCTCTTAGGTATCCTGGCCCACTACCATATAGGGCTTTAAAGGTGAAAACCAGCAATTCCAGACCCTTTCAGTTTGCCTTTTTAGGAGGTGCAATGTGGCCTTGATTACTCCTTCCTGGATCTCTCGCAAACCCACATACCCCAGATTTAAAGAAAATTTAAAGAACTATTTCCCTATTTTTAAGACAAAACTCAGATTAACACTCAGTAAGGAGATGTACTAAGCCAAGTGATGAAATGAATAAAATGAAGATAATCATATTTAATTAGGGGTCTGCTTTTCTGTTTCCTCTTTATTCCTCATCCATGGTACAGGACAGAAAAACAAAGCATTTCCTGCTGGCATTGGCAGGCCCCATCTGAATTCAAGGCTATGACTTTACTGCCTCTAAGAGATGGCAGCGGGGAGGGGAGAGCCAAGTGATTATCCTTTCAGAACCTGAATATTATGGGGACTTCTCTCCCCCTTGACAACAAAGGCAAAGGATGGAAAACATCTGCGGGATTGAGGTTCTTCATCTTTGTTTTTAACCAAAGTTTTCATCCTCTGACCCCCCCTTTTTTTTGTGTGTTGTTGCTCACATTCATTCTACCTCCTCCACTCATTTCTGGCAAGGGTCAGGCTGCTGTGACATGTAGAGTAGCAGGGAGCCTTGCAACTAAACAAGGGAATGAAATTGTGTTTTGTGCAACTTTGTGCTGAGAGGAGATGATTTCCCTTCTTGCTAAATGGATTTTAACATTCTGTTCAAGTAGTCAATCAAAGGAGCTACATTAAAACTTATGAGTGTGATGCTATGGGTGGCATTTCAGTCTTTCCCCATTACCGGTATGTGGCTGCACTCTTTCACTCTGTTAGGATACCTATGATAAAAGAAAGCTCTGTATGAGCTGTTTGTAGCTTTGTTGTCCCAAGATTTCCCATACATGGTATTCACATAAATGGCAGTCACACATCCCATTCTTGTTCTTTTTTATCTTTCCCCTCACCCCTCCAAATCCTGTAATTTTTATTCTGGAAGTGCAACCTGCCAGTTCCATATTCAAGTTGTGCTCACCTGGAGAAAGACTGGGCTGGAAGGCTTCATGTCCTATGACAGGCTGAGTTCCTTGCAAGCAGTGGGGCAACTTTCTGTTCTAACGGGCATTTAGGCCAAAGCTCAGCCCTTCCTACCATTCATGCAACACAGAAAAACCAGACACCTGCCTCTTCTCTAGTTCCACACTCCAGCTCCAACTTTGTTGAGGTCTCTCTACATTCTGTATCCCTTCCCCAATCACCCATGTCACCTTGGTGCCAACCCTAAGATTGGCCTACACTCAGCACATGGGGTTCCTTTCACTTCTTTCTTTTTCTCTCTCTTTGAGAAGGCTCAACAGCAAACCTGTTCCCGCATCGTGCTAAATGAAACATGTGATAGGCAGCTGCTTGCTATCTTAGCTCCCTGAGAATGTCTTGTGGAGCTCAGAGGCATTCAAGAAAAAGGAAATTAAGAGTGTGGGTGGGTGTACACAGTTGCTCAAGGTAATTTGAAAAGTAACTAGCAATAAGAAGCAAATAAACGTGAGAGGTAGGGGAGTTGGTAGATGCTAAAGATGGTGTCAATGGATGTGTTCGTATTTGCAGCCATTGCCTTGGAGAGCCTGCCGTGGGCAGTGCGGAGCACAAAATGCTCTGACTTGGTACAAGGCAGCTTCCAATACTCACATGAACAGGATATCATGTGTGAAAGGCGCAATTGGTCTGCATTTTTGGCCATCCATTCCCAGAATGGGGCTTCTCTTCTCATCCCCTCTTCTTTTCCTGCAGATTTGAAGCTGACCTCCTTTTCTTGTGGAGGCTCCTTGGGTGATTTAGAAACCCACCTACTCAAAGTTGAGTGGGACATCCCCAGCCCCCAGCCCCCCCAACACATACAAAGTATATGTGATGGTGTTGTAGAATGCCAAAGGCAATTAATAGGGGTAGTGAAGGCAGAAGATTGTCTCTCTTGCTCAAAAGCTAGTCGTATCTGATTCTATGGTATGGTGCTCATCTCCATTTACAACCAAAGAGCCAGCACTGTATGCATTTGCAAATATTTCCATGGTCATGTGGCAGGTAGGACTAGATACCAGAGTGCATGGAACACTGTTTACCGTCCCACCAACCAATTTATATGAGTATGGTATACTGATTGTATTTCTTGTGCTTCTAAAAGAAAACACAAAAATGCAATTGCTGGGTGACATTGCCCTTATTTGTTTAACATATTGTTTCCGGAGCATCAACTTCATTTAGTTAATAGGCAATCTTTGTGAAAAGCTGTGCCTCCATGCTGAAACAGACAAAACAACAGGAGGGAATAAACTGTGGGATGACTAGCAGAAATGGAAAGATGGTTTACAAAGAAGCGTTCATTCCAATGCACTGGATTGATTTCTTATTTATTTGTTAGACTATCCCGCCTCACTCAACACAACGTGTGATATTTCTTACCCAAATATCAGACTCCTTGTGAATGCAAGATTTAGTGGGAGATCCCTTTTAGTCTCTTTGTTTATCTGAAAACGATTTGCGGTGATTTTGGAAGGGAAGGAAGTCATTTCAGTTGCTTGCCATAATAATTTCCCATCTTATCTTCCTCTGCGCTTTTGTCTTTGGCAGAGGATAGATAAAAGCAAAGTAGAAATAGTCTTAAGCACTTCTGTTGCTGTAGATTAGCACACAATAATTGACTGGTATGGAGAATGACTGGGCTCCAGTTCAGAGCCATAAAAGCATACTTGATTCATAGTAATTGTTTTCAAGAAGCTAGCCTGCATATTTGAAATGTGATTAATCTGCAGTAGTGCTGGGTCTCATGTAGAATGCAACACTGTTTTGTTCTTAGTGTACCATTCTTGTAATGAGAAGGTTAGCATGGCCTTTTGAAACTCTCTAGGCAATATTTACATGGAGAGGGAGAGAAAGAGAAGACATCAATTTATGAGTTTTGTATTTTGTGTGTGTGCCATTTATCAAAATCAGTGTTGCTGTTTACCTTCAAAAACAGCTTGAGAAACATCCCTGATATCTTCCATCTGTGTGAGCATGTAGTTAATGTGTTGACACAGAAAAATAGCTTAATTCTGCAGATGCTTCTAGCCGGTTATTAGCTTTCCTTTGATGCCTAAATAAATCTGGAAGGAGTAAACAATAGTGAATATATATCACTGAAATCTGTACAGAATTCCTAGGCACTTACTTATCTACAAGAATTTTAATTTCTTTTCTGCTTCTAAATTCTAAACACAGTTTGAGGTCATATAATACAGAAAATTAGGAGAGAAATGAAATTTAAAAATAACTAGTGAAGATATAGTCCAGGGATTCTGAACCTGCAACCCATGGCGCCATTTCATGTGGGCCCCCACTGCCTCTCCACCACACCCGGACGTGCCATGTGGTGGAAGAAGGGCAAAATGGCTGTCTGCCCACCGAAGCTGTCTGAGGGAGCGTGACCAGGCCCCCGCTTAAAAAGGTTGAGAACTCCTGATATAGTCAATCAAAGCAAAATGATGGGAATAGGAAACAGAGATAAATATAACAATAGTAGCTGGGGTGGAAAAGTTTAAGGAAATAAGGAAATTTTATTTTATCAGTTATAACAGCATAAGGAGGTAGGTATGTCTTCTAAATGGTCCAGCTCTCACAACCATACATTACCACCGGGAATACCATTGCTGGACCGCCCTGAGTCGGCTTTGGCTGAGTGGGCAGTATATAAATTTGACAATTAAATTAAATTAAGAACTTGATCTGAGAAAGTGTGAGGTTATTATGCTGAAAGCCTGCGAGGTCCAGCCTAGACAATGTGTGGTTTTGTTCCTAATTATAGGAATATCTTGCTTTTTGTATGTTCTGGACTGGGCAGGTCTTCCTTGCAAGTTTACTGTAATGCGGGGGGAATGTGCACGATATATACTATTTATAATGCAGAGGAGCAGCATTTTCATATCAAGCCTTAGCGTGAGGTTTAGACTTCATTAGTTTGCCAATAAGAGAGGATTTGGCAAGGTATGTCTCCTTCATTTCAGATGTAAGGCCATGGAATTTATCAGTTTCTGCTTTAGACACTGTCACGTTAAAGCCGTCTGCCATTAATTTCAAGCTTGATTTAGAGAAGGCTTGCAAAGGCCAGTGTAAAACAAGTATGAATAACCAGGTGCTCTTTTTCTTTAGCAACTAAATTACTAAACTCATACTTCCTGGAGCTTGGGAAGCTATATCTTTGGTGATGGCTTTTCTCTTCTTCTTTGAGCGCCTACCTTTGTTCCTTTTCTTCTTCTAATGAATATTAACAATCTAAGATTTTCCATTTTTATCTACTTTGCTTGCTGTGGTGTGATACTGCAGCAGTAGGACCCTCCTTCCTTTTGCCGATTACTCCAACACTTTTGAATTTGTTTTTCTTCAGGAAGGCAGTTTTAGATTAGATATTTTCCTTCAGGTGGTATATGGCATCGGATGATGGCCTTTAGACTGAAATCAATGTCCTGTTGTTTCCCCTCTCTCTTTTTTTACTTTTTGAAAGAATTGGTATCAAATGCACATATTGACTATGCTGACTGAGAGCCCCTGTTCCCGCCATAATAGCTCTTTGAATCACTGAAGATGGTACTCACCTCTGACATTCATCTCATAAAAGCCCAAGGAAGCTGACTGAGGGAGTGCTGTGGAAAGTAAATCTTTACATGATTTAATTCTGCAAAATGACAGCTTCTTCTTGTGCCAGGCTTAGGGAAAAAGTTTAACTGACTCAGCGGCTTGTATAGCCGTATTCTTTGTAAATGGTTTATGACTATGTTTGCTGTTGGAGGTTTTCCTTTTTGGGACTTGTATGAAGTGTCTTGATCGCTGTATAGCTGAGCAAAGTATATGATATTCATGATTCTTTCCCTCTGATTACATTTTTCCTCCACAGTCATCAATATGGGGATTTATCCCAAACTGTTGTACAAATTGCTTTTTAAATTTTAAATGTGGACTTTTGATTACAGGTAAGCACCGCGGATTGTGGTTTCTTAGTGGTTAAGATGCTGAATTTGATGACCGGCAGGTCGACAGTTCGAGACCCAAGCACTGCATGACAGAGTGAGCTCCCATCTCTATCCCAGCTCCTACCAAACTAGCAGTTCGAAAGCAAGAAATTGCAAGTAGATAAATAGGTACTACTTTGGTGGGAAGGTAACAGCGTTCCATGCACTCTGGTGTCTAGTCATGCCTGCCACATGTCCATGGAAACATCTGCAGATGCAGACAGCACTGGCTCTTTGGCTATAAACAGAGATGAGCACTGAACCTTATAGTCAGATACGACTGGCTTTCGAGAAGGGGTGACCTTTACCTTTACCTAAGCAATAATGATTTTTTATTACAGGTAATCAATAATACTTATTGTGTGTTAGGGGAGAACATAGAAGGTGCCTCACCAAATAGTAGGAAGCTTAGTGAATACACTCAGGAATCCCCTGGGCAAGAGTGTGCACTCAGCTAAATCTTCTAGTCCAGAAGCGTTGCACTGTAAACTTCCTGATGAGCAAAATGACCCAACAGTCCTTTTTAGGACCACAAATGACAATAATTTCTATTAATCTAGAGGGCATCTCTCCATCCAAAGTAGAGTTCATTGCTTCATTTTTTTATAAATAGAATTGTGATGTTCTTTATGCCCTAGGAACTCACATAGCAATTGATTAAAAGATCATGGGATTTATTCTAGATGCTGAGAGGCCCCACAAACGATACTATTTGTATAAGTGGTACGATAGTTCTCTCAATGGACTATACTGAAAAGGATAACATAGAAATCTTGAAGATCAAGCTTCAATAAAATAAAATTGAAACATAAACTAAACATAAGCATACCCTCCCAATCAGTGGCGACATAATATCAGCATTTAAAACTTTTAGAACTATGCCCCCCCCCCCAAAAAAAAATTAATTATTGGGGTAAGATACAGTACATTCTTATATGCCTCCTTGCAATATTCAGTTTTTAAACATTTTTTTCAAGTGCCAGTGGAGGCAACCTGGCACACCTCCACAAATAAACCATTTCATAACTGGGAGGGGGGGCGTCGAGAAGACTCTCCTTCTGGTTGTTACTTTCTTTTCCATTCTTAGTGTTGAGAATTGTGCCTGAAGTTTCATGGCCTGATAGTACCAGTTGATTCAGGCAGTAGATCTTTGGGAGGGATGCTAGATAAGTAGTGAGTTCCCAACCATATAGAGCTGTGGTTCCCAATGTGGTGGTGGTGGTGGTGGAGGAGGACTTCAATTCCTTGTCAGTACATCAGTTGAATTAACTTAGGCTTCTAGAAATTGAAGTCCAAAAGCCAAAATATATTGCAAATTGGTCGCAGATGGATACATCATGTTGAAACCCACTTATCCGACCAGCACGAGTGAGACCTTGAACTATATAATATAGTTCTGCTTGTTGATTTGCAGGCTCACTAATTAGTTTTATATTCATTTTTTCTTTGCTTACTTGATCAGAGGACTTGTTGGTCATTGGCTTTACTATAGCTAGATTGCCTGCACTTGTTCTCTAGTCTCCTCATTAGCTTTGCATTTCTCAAAGTTCATCTGTGAACCATGGAGATGGATGAGCTCTCCAAAAGATAGGGCGTTTCAGAGCGATCATTATGGTATAGTACAGTGACCGTGCTTGGCTGGTTAATAATTTTGCAGTGAATTTGTTAATGGTTGTTCAGGCCTCAATTTTAAAAGCACTTTCATTTTCTAGTAGACGGCAAAGAGAACAAATAGGTCAATTTTAGAAGAAATCAACGCTGACTGCTCATTGGAAGGGCAAATAGTAAAGATGAAGCTTAAGTACTTTGGACATCAAATGAGAAGGGAGGAATCACTTGAGGAGGCCTTGATGCTGGGAAAGGTGGAGGGCAAAAGAAGAAGGGGGCGGCCACAGATGAGATGGCTAGATGATATTGTAGACACAATGGGCACAGAGCTGGGCAGGCTGAGGAGGATGGTAGAGGACAGGGGTGCCTGGAGGACAATGGTCCATGGGGTCGCAAAGGGTTGGAATCTACTGTGTGACTGAACAACAACAAACTTTTTCTACCTCTCCCTTATCTACTACTAGCAGATTTTGCCCGGCGGTGCCGGGCTGTTTTAAATTGTGTTGGAAGGTTTTTGTTTTATGTTTATGCAAATGAGGTTAGTTTTTAATTGTGGTTTTTTAAATTTTTATTTTTACGCATGGGCTGTTATAAACTGTGTTTTTTTTATTTTTGGTTTTTGGTTTTTTAAAAGAGGAAAGGATGATATAATTTTTTATAATTATTGTATTCAACCAAATAATGTGTTACTATGTGAATTTTTTAAAATAGTTGTACATTGGATAATAATTTTTAAAATGTGTAAGAATATGTTTTTTTTAAAAAAAATCAATGTTTCTGTAATGTGTTTAGATTTTTTTGTTTTTTGAGTGAAAACTTATTTCTTTTTTTGAATTATTTGTAATTAGTGTGAATATTTTTGAATGTTTTGATTAGTGTGAATATTTTTGAATGTTTTGATAACTTATTTCAGTAATTTGGGAATTATTTTTATTATTTTGAATATTTTTGAATGTTTTTTCTCTTGTGGCCTCTGGGTGGGGCTGGTGAGCTTTTCTTGTATTCTACTATTTTTCTCTACTGTCCTCTGGGTGTCACTTCTTCTTCCGGTAAGTAGTCTCTTTCTTTCCTCAGTTTAGTTCCGGTCGTCATGGAGTGAGGACGTCTCCTGGTAAGGTCTCTGGTTTTCTTTTTTTTTGGGGGGGGAGGGGTTTGGTTTTTTTGGGGTGTGTGTGTGTGTTTTTTTAATTGTTTGTTTTTGGATATTTTTGTGTTTTCTTTTTCTATCTTTTATTTTTGCGCTTGATTTTTTTTACTGTTTTTGGATTGTGTTTTTGAATGTTTTTGTGTTTACTTTTTCTGTTTTTATTTTGGTTTTGATTATTTTTGACTGTTTTTGGATGGTGTTGTTTTGTGTTGGGGTTGGGGTATTTCTGTGGTCCGGTCTCGGGGGCTGGACCGTGGAAATACCCTCACCGCTTGATGCGGCGTGGGGGGGAGGCATTTCCATGGGCCGGCCTGGGTGGCCGGACCATGGAAATTGCATCGCCGCTTCATGCAGTGTTGGGGTGGGGGGTTTTCCGTGGGCCGGCCCTGGTGGCCGGACCACGGGAATCCCATCGCAGCTTGATGCGGCATGGACGGGGGAGATTTCATTCCCACGGCCTGGCCTCCCTGGCTGGGCCGCGGGAAGGCCAGTGCCGGGGGGTTTCATTCCCGCAGCCTGGCCTCCCTGGCCGGGCAGTGGGATGGCCAGCGCTGGGGGGTGGGTTTCATTCCCGCGGCCTGGCCTCACTGGCCAGGCCGTGGGAAGGCCAGCACCGGGGTGTGTGTGTATTTTCCCTGTGGCCTGGCCTCGCTGGCCACGTCGCGGGAAGGGCAGCACCGGGTGGTATTTCCTTCCCGCGGCATGTCCTCGCTGGCTGGGCCGCGGGAAGGCCAGCGCCATGGGTTCTTTCCTTCCCATGGCCTGGCCTCGCTGGCCTGGCCGTGGGAAGGCCAGCACCGGGTGGTATTTCCTTCCCGCGGCATGTCCTCGCTGGCTGGGCCGCGGGAAGGCCAGCGCCATGGGTTCTTTCCTTCCCATGGCCTGGCCTCGCTGGCCTGGCCGTGGGAAGGCCAGCACCGCTTCGGGCGGCGTGGGGGGGTTTATTTCCTGTGGCCTGGCCTCGCTGGCTGGGCCATGGGAACTGCAGTGGCGGTTTTTATTTTTACTTTTCACGCGCCAGCTTCCTCAGCGTTCTGCGCAATTTTGGCTTGTGCAGTGGTTTTTTCCTGCGGCTTCTTTTTGATTGGCCATGGCGCATTTCCGAATGTTCCTTTTGCTCGCGCCGCTCAGCCTGATTGGCTCTGGTGCGGTGAGGCGCAAGGAACGTTGGGAATTGAAGTTCCCTTTTTTTGTTTGCGTCCGGGGGGCTCCTGCCCCACTGGCGCAAATTTCAACCCGACAGTTACCTGCGAACCCCGGTCGGGCGAGTGCACGGAGGCTCGGACGGGGCTAGTGGGGCCTGGCTAAACATCCTTTGTCACATTCCAACGGTTAATGCACCATTTTATAGGTACAGATAGTATGCACTCTATGCATACAAAATATCACATCTTTATATTTTCCAACTCCTTGATTCCTCCTGTCCCTCTTACCATATGCGTAACTTTTCCCTTCCAGTCCTGTGATGATGGATCCCAAACACAACAGGGGGGCCTGTTTGTGAGCATCGGTTTGTGTATAGTTTTCTAGGCATTGAGCTGCCTGTCCTTGCTTGTAGGTACATGATAGCAATCACACCCCTCAGCAATCAAATGCCATTCCCTTCACATAAACAATCACTTGAGAGGGTTTCCTGTTTTATAATATGTCATGCAAGGGAAAGGTCAGGGGTGTAAATGTTTAAGACTGTTAATATTTGTGGGACCTTGGAAAGAAAACACAAAAGAACCTGCAGGGAATAGACATTCATCATGTTGAGATGGAATCTGGAATGGCACCTCATTCATGGTCCTGCAGTTGCCAAGGCTACTTTGCTTTATTTTTAAAATATAGGTCTAAAGTAATCGAAACAGGAGGATTATCTTATTTTGAAATGTTTTAAATATTGACACCAAAGACAGTCCTATTTTAAAAAGTGTTTGGAAGTCCTACTGCAGTTTTTAAAAACCAAATGGCCATGAAACAGGTGCAATTTGCTGATAAGGACCATATCACTCAAAGCTACTCTGCCATGTTCTCCTTTCTGCTTTCATGAAGGGCATGTTTGACTTACTCAAGCTGAAATGTTCACTTCTAGTTGCGATTCTCCTAGACACATCTCATAAAAAGGGGCTTTCTAGTTCTCTTTATTATAAACAGATAAAATCGCATCTATTGGTGATGGATTTTTGATGTTCATTTTTCCAATTGTTTGGTCATTGTGTGCTTTTTCTAGTATTGCATGTAATCTTCATCGTATTCAGGTTGCGCTGTGATTGCTGCTCTCGTATGGCAGGCAAATGTTTGTGAGATACAGCATAATTAAGGGTTCAGGCTATCTCTAGTATAAGATACAGTATATACACACAATCCACTAATAAGAGTGGTTTTCAAGCAGGGATATTTAAGCAAAATGTAAAACACATGGGACTGCGGTGGATCAAGTGGTTAAAACACTGAACTCGATGACTGCAAGGTCAGAGTTTGATTTCTGAGTATTTGTCCCAGTCTTGCCAACCTAGCTGTTTGAAAGCAAGAAATTGCAAGTACCTAAATAGGTACCACTGAGGTGGGAAGGTAAACAGCGTTCTGTGCACTCCAGTTAAAGGCATGCCTGCCACGTGTCCATGGAAATGTCTGCAGATGCAGATAGAGCTGGCTCTTTGGCTGCAAACAGAGATGAGCACTGAACTCTAGAGTCGGATACAACTGGCTTTCGAGCAAGGGCGACCTTTACCTTTACTTAAAACAAATATACAAATATTTTTTCTCCTTGACAAACTGTGGGGATGTTTACAATAATAAGTTGGTCCAACATGATTATTTTCTGATCATGACAGTGGCTCTGAATTTGTTTTCTTCTCATGTTGCCTCTGGTTTTAGCACCAGCATACTGAAAGTAAACTCAGGGTGAAGAATTAATACAGCAATTTTATTCTTCCATTTCCTCTAAAGCGAATTTTGTCTGGTCAAAAAATCAATGAGAGCAAGAGTGATCTGTACTAGCTTAACTGCACCAAGTATTTTTGAAGTGGGATGTTGCTGTGGATGTTTTTTTTAAACACATGTCCAGTGGCTCAAGTGGCTAAGACGTTGGCTGGAAGGCGGCAGGTCAGCAGTTCGATACCCGAATTCTGCATGACGTAATGAGCTCCCATCTTTGTCCCAGCTCCTGCCAAACAAGCAGTTCAAAAGCAAGAATTGCAAGTAAATAAATTGGGACCACTTCGGTGGGAAGGTAAACAGCATTCTGTGTGCTCTGCCACGTGACCATGGAAACATCTGCAGAAGCAGACAGCGCTGGCTCTTTGGCTGTGAAACAGAGATGAGCACTGAACCCTAGAGTCGGATATGACTGGCTTTCGAGCAAGGGAGACCTTTACCTTGTAGAGTATGGCTGGTCCCTCTAAATAGGCAAGTTTAGTTTTATTTATTCTGTATTGTTTGGAAACTACATTGTCTTTTAATAGCTAACAAATTACACACAAGTGTGTGTCTCTAATTCTTCTGAACTTGTATTAGTGGTCTATTTAAGCTGCTCTCCAAATAATGAGTATTTTGGCCTGCCATTGCATCCACTCATGGTTCCCAATGCTGAGGAATATCTATAATTATCCATCCAAATATACATTTTGTAGAGGGTATGAAAATGGAGCCAATAAAGAACAGTCCCAAACTGTCTCCATGCTATTAAAGAATGCGAGTGCAAGCAACTTACTTACATTTATCTGGAAAACCTCACTTGTTATCGTACTTAGCCGTCTTCCAGGCCAAGGGCCTTGATGTCTACCTGAATACAACACAAAAGTGAAACCCATTTTCAGGGTTGTCATTGGGGGCCACCAACATTTAAAGCTAGGGCATGGGCCAGTCACGTGTTTGAGCGGCCTGGTCACATAGTTCCTCCCATCCGGAAGTGGAAGTAAAATGCGCCCCTGTATGCACAGAACGCTGTCGTAAATGACCTGCGGCTATCGTAAATGTTCTGTGCATGCGCGGGTGCATTTTACCTCTGTTTCTGGGGTGACAGTGGCAGCGACACGGGCCGGAAGAATTGGCATCGGGGGCCAGATCCGGCATGTGGGCCGTAGGTTGGGAACCCCTGATTTAGAGGATATTGAAATCTAGAGGTGAATCTACATTACTTTTTTATATTATTATAAATTTTCTTTTGGGAAGGCACTGCATTCTTTTCCTCCTTTTTTGCATGGGCTCTTGTCTGTGCCTCGCAAAGGAATAATTGGAGGACAGTGCCATTTGCCTCGGGTGCTGAAACAGCTAGTTATGGCTCTTCTCTTTAATTGGTTTTGAGGATGAGGATAAAGTCTACATAAGAAGCTCATCTCTTGTATGCCTGTCTGTCCACATAACTGCGCATAGTTCAGGAGCTGAGGTATAAGATTTGATAATAAAAGATTTGTACGGTAAGTTTCAAATTGTACATTTTTACAATAGTTTTTCTTCCACAACCTTTCTTTTCAAAGTTTCACGCTCTTCCTATCTTTGGTCTCTGCTTGTTTCTTGTAAGAAGCTACTCGTAGCTCCAGACAGAAGCTTCTTGCTTTGGAAAAACTGTGGCACTGACAACTCAAATAGCAGAAGGCATTTTTTCACGCTTCAGCTAAGGAAAATCATGGGGATTAGAAGAGATCTTGTTAGTTTGGCAACCTTGTTGAACAAGACATCATGACTCTGAATCCTGGGGTGAGGCTGCATGGAGCCGAGAAGAAAATTGTGTGTGGCAGGATGAGTTATGAGGAGCCACTGTCAGAGCTGGTTGGTAGGATATTAAATTTTAGAGTTAACAGATCAAACCTCCTGGTGGCATAGCCTGGTTGTGCTGTGGGGTGCTGCTATTCTACTGTCATGTCTTGAATGGATTTGTCTTTATGCTTATAGTTAGAGCTAGGAATTACATGCGGCGCTGCCTTAGATGCTTCCTTCTGGATGGCTGCATTTGAAATTCACCTTGCTATCATCATGCCAAAGCATCCTCTTCCAAGACTAGCTCAAGATCGTGACTGGGGAGGGAGCATGGGGGTGTGAAGAAAGAGGATGAAACAATCTGCTGTTTCAAGCCTGTGCTCCTTGTAGGCATTGACTTCAAGGAAAGGAAGGAAGAAGATATTATCAGTGAGGAATATAAATCTTGAGTTTTCTATGTCCTGTAGTTAATTCTCTCTTTAGATTTCTTTCAAAAAACTAATTTTCAGTATACGAGCCCCATGACTTCATTTTTAGACTTTTCTTTAGCAGATCTCCCATTGTGTTCTCCTTGTCACATCCACTGCCTGATTCCAGTTTTTATACTTGCATTGGGTAGGAACAGAGTGTTCTATGAACTAAAACAACGTACTGGCTATTAAAGATGTTATTATATTTTAGCTTAGTTTAATTAATTAATTAATTAATTTTGTTTTTTTATTTGTAGCTTATTTTACTGACATACCACCTTACTTTCAGTAGGGATTCAGGTTGGCTCACAATCAGTTAAAACAATGCAACAATCACATTAAAAAACCAACATACAATACATTTACTAAAAACTAATTAAACATGCAACATTATTAAAAGCCACTATTTAAAACACGATTACGTAAAGGTAAAGGCCACCCTTGCTCAAAAGCCAGTCGTATCCGACTAGGGTTCAGTGCTCATCTCTGTTTACCAGCAAAGAACCAGTGCTGTCTGCATTTGCAGATGTTTCCGTGGTCATGTGGCAGGCATGACTAGACACCTGAGCATGGAACGCTGTTTACCTTCCCACCGAAGTGGTCCCTATTTATCTATTTGCAATGTCTTGCTTTTGAACTGCTAGGTTGGCAGGAGCTGGGACAGAGATGGAAGCTCACAGGACAAGAGGGCACTTTGGCCTTTCTGGGGAGAGTATTTCACTGCCTAAAAGCAGCCACTGAAAATATTTTTTCTTGTCTCCTCACCAAATGAATCTATGAGGGTAGGTGGGATGGAGGGGAGGACCTCTTCAGAAGATCTTTATTGACATGATATCTTTTTACTAAGTTTCCACTACTCTGTTTTATTGGCTTTGAAATATGGTCTTTAATTAGGATTTGTCTGTCATTGTTGAAGGTTTTTAAATATATTCTGTATTTCTACTTTTATATGCACTGCCCAAAGTGATGACTAAGTCAGTTGGGTGGTGTAGAAACAAAATCAATCAATCAATCAATCTTAAAAGCTGGGGGCACTCATATGGGGTGATAGAGTCCATCAGACAGCCTGGACCCAAGCCACATAGGGCTGTATATGTCTTAATCATCACTTTAACTTGAGGCTAGAAATGCTGCCCCACATAGAGTGTACCACAATATTCCCAACGTGAAGTAATATGTGTCCCTGTAACCATGAGACGAGTCTAGGAATGGTGCTTCTGGTGGTTGTTGCTGAAACCTGGGTATCTGGGATCAAGGTTGAAACTAGGGCATCACCAAAGCTGTGGATTTGACTTTTCATGGGGACTATAACCCTATTCCCTCGTCTGCCTTTTGACCTACCAAGGGCATCTCTGTCTTGTCTGGATTAAGTTTCAGTTTTGGTTTGACTTTGTCTAGTTTGTTGCCGATATCAGACACTATGCTGTATCCAGAATAGCTTCTTGGAATCAGATGGGAAGGAGAGATTGAGTTGGGTATCATCATCATACTGGTGCCACCAAACCCAAAATTCTTGGTGATCCCTCTCAGTGGTTTCTGGTAGATGTTAAATAGCATGGGGGACAGAACTGAACCCTGAGGGATGCCATGAGTCAGTGGTCAGGATGCCAAACAGGATTCTTTCAGGATCACGTTCTGAGCAGGGAAGGAAGAATTGGACTACTGTGAACCGTTAGTTCTGAGTCTTGTCCTGGAAAGAAGCTCAGAAGGATGTCAGTGTTGATATTGAAGGTCACTGAGATGTTCAGCAGTAACAGATCTGTGGAAATCAGTAAACTCTGACTCTGGGGTAAAAGAGCTTTCTTCAGAAATATCCAGACTGCTTCAAACAGAGAGTTCTCTGGTTTGAATCAGCTAGTTCCAAAGCTTTGAATCCATCTTGAAGGGTGTTTTATAGGTTAACATAATCTGAAATGTGTTCCTGCCTCCCCGAGCACTGCATAAAAGGAAAATGTTGAGTCACCACAACCTGAAGTGAACTCCTCCAGCCATCCACCAAAACAGTGAAAACCATATTCATTCCATAACCTGGCATGAAGCCAGATTGAAATAATATAATTAATCTGCTTCCTCCAGGAATCCCTGGAGCTGAGAATCCCTCACATGCTCCAGAAATTGGATGGAGACTGGCTGATAATTACCTAGTAAAATGGGATCCATAGAAGGCTTTTTAAACAATGGTCTTACTGTTGCTTCCTTTACGTATGTTGGTACCCCGACTTTAGGCATGCTGGTACTCAGCCAATCCCCTCCCACTTCCAAGTGCTTTTATAGGCCAAGAAGGGAGAGGGTCTGGCATGCACGTGGTGGCTTCCAGCTTCCCAGTTATTCGGTCCCCATCTTCAGACAGCATAAACTGAAACAAATTCATTCTCAATGGACAGATGGGCCTAAATTGCATCAAGTGAAGCTTCTAAGTCAGGGGTTCCAAACCTAAGGCCTGCGGGCTGGATCTGGCCCACGGCACCATTTCCTGTGGCCCCCACCCCTCCAAAGCAATTTGAGAAACAAAATGGCCACGCCTTTGAAGCTGCTGGGACAAAATGGCCACCTCCATCGTGCAGGCAGGGCAAAATGGCCATCTGGCCCTTGAAACTTACTGAGAGAGCATGACTCGGCCCCAGACTTGAAAAGGTTGGGAACCCCTGTTTAAAGTGGATCTGAGCAACATTGTCTGCAAAGTATCATATTATGTGAAGTCTTTATTTATTTATTTATTTATATTTATTTATAAGTCACATTTGTATATGCCGCCCACTCAGGCAGAACCCGACTCAGGGCGGCATCTCTGTTTACTGTCCAGTGATCGACATCCCTTTCTTGTGGGCATTTGTGCAGCAGACGCTTGACTATCCAAAACAGTTCTGTTCATAATTGCTTCACAACCACCACTTCCATAACATTGGCTTTCCAATGAGTATGCTGTGCAACATCAATGGACCGGGGGTGGGGTGAGATTGGGATAGCCCTACTGTCACCACAGTAGACCTAAGGTCCTGAGCCACTCATGATAAAATGTCCTCTGTGTGGATGTCAAACTCCACAGAATATCAAGTCAAAGAAACTCCAGCATCTCTCCTGATAATAGTTCAGGAAAAGAGACTGTTGCATTGTGGATAGAAGGCATACCAACGAAATACCTTTTCTGTCCAGGGCGTCTACACTTAGGTATATACACTTAAACCCATCTGACTGTGGGATAGGACACCTCATGATAGTGATTGGATTTTGATAGAGAATTGCAAATCCCCTCTCCTATTCCTTACGTTCAGGTCTTACCTCCTGCTGCTGCATAGGGAACCCAGATGGGGAAAGCTGAGAAATACTAATTCCCTCATTTTCATTCAAGCAGATCTCTGTAATGCAAGCCATGCCAGAGTGTTCACCCAGGATTAAAGCCCAGATGTTACCTGTCTTATCCTTTGCTGACCTGACATTTAGCAACAAGACCTTCAACCACCAAGGCAATTCAAGCTATTTGAATTGAGGCATGCTTCTCCCACGGTGTTGTTGATGTCTCTACAGTTTTAATGGTTGCTCCCTCCACCCACTCCCCTTAGCATCTTCTTTCTTTGAAAACATATCCTTACTTGGCAGACAGAGACAGGCACACCACAGGTTTACTAAGCCCTTCTTGCTTAATCAACAGATCTGGTGCTCGCCTTTGTAAATCCACCTTCAGAAGCAACCTTGGCCCCGCACAAGCTCCAGCTTTATGTCATCTAGCCATAAAATGTGGCACGAATTAGGGGGATAAAAGATGAAAAGTAATTGGCAAAGATGCTGCCTCATGGTCCAGCAAGTGGGAAGGCTTGGTGCTCCGCTAAGATGGAGAGCTAATAGGATGATCTTCTGAAGAGCAAGTGACACATGTCCTTGCCCTGGCAGATGACACAAGAGATGTCATCTTTCATCTACACAGGAATGCTGATCACCCATGTTGGCATGTGCCCATAATGCTTAGATGATGTGGTCCTTCTACACACAAAGCATGGTGATTATACCAAGTGTTATAAGGTTTGCACAGGTAATCCTGCTATGGTAATAGAGTAGACCATACTGCCAGTGACTCAACAGCGAGTGTCAGGCAGTGGTTAACTAACCTGACAGCCCTGAGGACTAACAGTCTTGGATGCTGAAGTCCATAGAGAAGGGTGAAGGTACCCAAGTGGATTAAATCTCACTTGAATCCATCTTGATGGAGGGCAGCAGCTTCATCAGCCTGGGGTTGATGAGCACTTTGTGTGCCAAAAAGGCTCAGGACTAGAAAGTGACTCGTGGAACTGGATCAGTGGTACGGCGGTCATGTTGTGATGCAGAAGGCAGATGAAAGGCCACTGCATTGTATTCTCAGGACAGTCTTCATGGCTGATGTTATGGGAGGGGCTGGAAGGTCTGTTGCAAGTATTTTGGTAGCAAGGCTGAATAACAGTCTGTTATATTGCCACCTTCTCTCACACACAGAGAGACGGAGCTTTCTCTGGCCCTGGGAACTGCCCTCCAATTGATTTACCTTCAAAGGCAGAAATGTCTCAACAAGATACTTTCCCAGGCCGATGATTGAAGCAAGTAGTCCTCCCTTCTGGATGATCGTGGCAACCTTATCTCTCCCAAAGTAAAATGTCCCTTTGAGAAAGGTTGCACCCTTGAGAAAATATACCCTTTTATCTTAGGTCTGCTCCACTCTGCAAAACTCCCCTTCTTCTTCCA
The DNA here is from genome assembly GCA_035047305.1 of Bradypodion pumilum. NCBI lineage: Eukaryota > Metazoa > Chordata > Lepidosauria > Squamata > Chamaeleonidae > Bradypodion > Bradypodion pumilum. The sequence goes on along the minus strand of JAWDJD010000002.1, from coordinate 276,069,032 downwards.
GATGACAAACAAGGCATAGTTGTCTTTTCCAGGTTTTTAACTGAAGAATAACAATTATCCAAAAGTATGCAGGATACACATCGAAGTAATAAACTATTCTACTCTAACTTAACAAACCAAGAAAACAACTAACTCTCTAAGTTGGCATTTCTATCAGAAACTAAGTCCTTTGCCCTCAATGGTTTAGGCAAAGACTCAGAGACTGCTGCGCTGGGCTTTCGCCCCCATAGGATTTCTCCTAGGGTTCCATGTTGCTGGTTCAAAAGAACATAGGCTTGCGCCTACTCCAAAATAGGTGCCTCTAAACTCCTAAAATCTGAGGTTTAAATACTTTTTTCTGGGTCTTCACACCTACCTCCGGAATGTTAAGCATGTGAAATGACCTAATTGTTTTGACTAGATGTTGTTTACCCAAACAGGTGTTTGTGATGTAACCCAAATTCTCAGACACAAATTGATGTCACTTAATTCTTGGGTGTCTGTCCCAGGGGTAAAGTGCTTTTCCAGCCAAAGGCACCCCTGCGCTGTTAGTTAAAGGGATTCTCACAGGTCCCCCTGTTATTTGCGCAAGGGGACCAGCGGGAATCCCTTTTGCTAACAGCACAAGGGGGAATTTGGCCGGAGAAGCGCTTTACCCCTAGGAAAGTGCTTCTCCGGCCAAAGGCACCCCTGCACTGTTAGCAAAAGGGATCTCCGCTGGTCCCCCTGCTGTTTCCGCAAGGGGACCAGCGAGAATCCATTTTGCTATCAGCGCAGGGGTGCCTTTCGCCGAAGAAGCCCTTTCCCAGGGGTAAAGCACTTCTGCGCTGCTAGCGAAAGGGATTCCCGTTGGTCGCCTTGCATAAATAACGGGGACCTGTGACAATCTCTTTAGCTAACAGCACAGGAGTGCCTTTGGCTAGAGAAGTGCTTTACCTCGGGAAAGCACTTCTCAGGGCAAAAGCAACCCTACGCTGTTAGCGAAAGAGATGCATTTCCATGGCACAAATCGTATGAATCATCCCATAGGGAAAATCGCTACACGATACATGTATTGTTCAGCAATTTATTTGTACAACGATGGACCCATTGGAACCATTTAAAATCGTTATACGGAGTTTTACTGTACTTTGTACAATAAAATCATTCTATAAGCATTTAAAGTAAAGGTATCTTTACTTATATAGTAGATACCATTTGTTGTTACAGTCAGAAAAAAGGAAGATGTAATCACCAGCAGATGAACAGTTACAATAGAGTTGCAATAGTCTTTTCCACCTCAATCCCAGGAGAAACTTTGTCTCTCTGTGTTTGCAATAAATTGATGGTATTTGGTGGTAGTTCGCTCAAAGTTGATGATATTATTCTCTAAGCAATTTCTTAGTACAGTGGTACCTTGCTTAAAGAGCAAAATGTGTTCCATGGGATTGCTTTTTAAGCGAGTTGCTCTTTAAGTGAAACACATTTCCCCATAGGAATGCATTGGAAACCAAAATTCTGTTCTGGACCTCAGCAAAAAAAAAGCCCCAAAAAACATTTTTTGTTCAAAATTCTTTATAAAGTGCACTTAAATGTCATAAATAGTGTGCAGGGACATGTTAAACCAAACAATAACATTTCAAACATCAAACTTCAATTTTTAAAACATCACACAGCAAGAATAAAGTAAAAAAAAGAGTAAAAAATGCTCTCCTGGGTGGGGCAAAGAAGGAGAAAATACTACAAGTTGTGATTTCCATGTATGATTTGTTTCTCTCAGTATTGTTGACCTTTTGATTTATTTGATGTTTCTGACAGTGTGGACCCAGTTTACACAAAAAAAAAACCTCCTCCAGATGTTTTTAAAGCCTAAATGGTTTATATGATTCATTGTGCTTTAGTTTATCTTCACTAGACTTTAAGCTGCAAGCAAGGAGCAATTACTTCAATGAAATGGCACTCCAACAAATAATGTTCCTTGGAAAAAATAGGATCAATAAAAATTGTTCCATGCAGTTAGGTTCAAGTCAAAGAAATCATGCCAAGATGTGAGACTGAACTTTCTCACTTGCTCAGAGGAACGTTGAATTATTGAAAGATTTTGTATTGTGTATGCTTCAATTCTGCTTCTGATGATTTCTTGAAAGAGAATTCAAAGTTACATGCTATACAAAGTCTGGTGTTTCCATCGTTTTCTCAAGTTGAAATTGAATGCATATTTGATTTCATGAACAATATTCTCCCTACATTAGATGAATAGATATAATTGATGTAAACCTTGGACCTCCTGTGATTGGTTAGTTAGAACATGTCATGAAACATCAATGAAAATTAAGCTGCTTTGTTCTGTCTATCATAAGGAATAACAGTAAGTATTACTGTGTAATACTCTGATTAATCTTGAACAGCAGGGCCAATTAAAAAAAACTAATTAATGTATAACAGCAGAGTCATTTTGCAAAAATGTGAATATTGCAGTTCTTTTGACTTTCAAACAGATTATTTTCTGTCATAGCCTCTTTTCTGTCATCCATTTCAGAAGAGATTAAATCTTAATTTGTATTGTTTTATAGTTTCAATATATCATGGATAATTATATTACAGTAATTGTACGCCAGCAAGTCAATTTACACTTATGGTGACCCTTTTCAGGGTTTTTTAGGTAGAAAATGCACAGAACACCATTCCCTTCTTCTAAGGATTCTCTGAGACTCTGCAGCTTTTCCATTACTACACAGCCTGACTCTGCTCACAAGAGGCACAGTGGAGAATTGAACTCCCAACCTCTGGTTCTGCAGCCAAATACCTAAACCACTGAGCTATCCAGCCAGCCGATATATCTTTAATTTTTGTTGTTGTTCAGTCGCACAGTTGAGTCCAACCTTTTGCGACCCCAGGGGCCACTGTACGCCAGACTCCTCTGTCAATATCTTTAATAGGGGTTCCTAAATCTCTTATTCTAGAAGATTTTGGCTGCCTCAATATGGCAGATGTCTTGGTGGGAGATTTTAAAATCCAATGAGATCCCTTGCCTACAGCAGAGAACAAGACAAAAGAGCCGGTCCTCCTCCTTTCCAGGTCTCTATAATTTGCACAAAATGCCTCTTCCTCCCACACGCAAGCCCAGGATTGGATGGCTGTTATAGAACATTTAAGCAATCAATTCAGTGTTTTAAGACTTTAAAACACTGCTCACCAGAAACATAATACTGAGAAAGGTTGAATGCAGCAGGAGAAGAAGAAGACTAAATTTGAGATGGGATTGATTCCCTAAAGCAATGATGCCGAACCTTTTAGAGACCAAGTGCCCAAGGAGGAGGCAGCACGTGGGGAGGCACCACATGTGCGCTGCCACATGGGTGCATGCACATGTTCTCTCTCTGCTCAAAAGCCAGTCGTTTCCAACTCTAGGGTTCAGTGCTCATCTCTGTTTCAAAGCTGAAGAGCCAGCGCTGTCTGCTTCTGCAGATGTTTGCGTGGTCATGTGGCAGGCAGGCATGACTAGACACCGGAGTGCACAGAACGCTGTTTACCTTCCCACCGAAGTGGTCCCTATTTATCTACTTTCAATTTCTTGCTTTCGAACTGCTAGGTTGGCAGGAGCTGGAACAAAGACGGGAGCTCATTCCGTCCTTCAGTACTCGGGAATCAAACTGCTTGCTGACCTGCCGCCTTCCAGTCACTGTCTTAGCCACTTGAACCACTACAGTCCCATGAAGAGAATAAATAAAACACAGCAAAAACAAAAACGCTGTAGCACTTTAAAGTGTTATAATTTAATGTAAGCTTTCGTGGATCAAGTCCATTTTGTTGGACATGGGAGTGAGACTTCATGGCATCAGTTTATTTACATCAGGTACAGAGGCACAGAGTGATTGGTCAGCATGACAGATAAGTGTTCAAATCAACATGGTTTTTTACAACTGGCACTAGCAGGTGATCTCTGGCTGTTATTCGGATTAGCCTGCCCTTATATGGTTGCCTAAAGAGCAGGATTCTGGCTTTTGCCATAATTTCTTGGAGAAGCTTCAAAGTGGTGGTGTAGGAAACCTTCTATTTGTTCATTTCCTGTTCCATTCAGTGCCTCACTCTTTTATTCTTTTATTTGGTTGAGCCTTCAGCAAGGCTGATTTTTGAAAAGCAGGCCACCTCTTGTCATTCTCATTTTCATGAAACAACCCCATCACACATTAAAAGACCGTGTGAGGTCAACACTCTGTTCTGTTATACGTGTGTTATGGTGCACTAGTACTTTGCTTGATGCATCTGCAGCACATGCTGCTTTCCTGTTGCTGTCTCTGTATTGGAACTTGGTCCCCACATTTAATTTTTTCAGCCTCACACATGTTTTAAGCAGCTCTCTGAATTCCTCACCTATGTTAAACTTGAAGCCTTCTAGGACAGGGGTGCCCAAACTTTTCAGGCTGCAATCCGGTCATGTAGTTCAGGGAGCTGGTCACTATGGCCTGGGGGCTGGATCTGGCCCCTAATGCCAATTCATCCGGCCTGCAAAGCCCTCATTGCTCCTGGAAGGTGGAAGCGGAAGTAAAACAAGCTGCTTCCAGGAGTGACAAAGGATGAATTGGCAGAGGGGGCCAGATATGGCCCCCTGGCCATACTTTGGGCACCCCTGTTCTAGGATATCTTCAGATCTCTAGCTAAGGACTGGTTTGTTGTAAGATCTCTTGGTTCTTCCTCCTCACCAAAACTTTGACTTCTTCAAAGTATTTGTTTTATACTGAACCTCAGGCTCAGTGGTACATGCTAATCAGTCTATGTGACTGCATATAGCTTCGAGTGAATTTTTAGGATATTACTCACATGGAGGCAGTAAAGGGATGCTTGCAGGGGAGTACTATGAGCCATCTGACATATTGTTCAGAGCATGTTTGCAGCAGCCCATGAACTTTCTCTCTGCTTGTTTCTGAGGCTTGAAGCAATTTCCAAGGGCTGTTTCCAATGAGGATGTTTGGCATTCTTTAGCTAGGCTTTTGAACATGGACTGTCAGTCTCACTCCAGGAAGGCACTGGATTTGAGTGTGAGATAATGGTTTTAAAAAAGCAATGTGTCATTTGTGAGTGGGTGTGTTATACAACTCAGGGAAGAACTGGGAGGAATAAGTAGCGTCCCCCACTTTGAAATGACAGAACAGTGTAGCAATTTGTCATCATTCTGATTTAATGTTCAAGCCTGTTTTGAATGCACGATTTTAAGGGACTTCATTAGCTAGTTAAAAACTCATATTCATCGCCATCTGCCTCTTCTTCAAGAGGCATTGTTGTCATATCTGGAGACACCCCCCCCCTCCTATGGTCTCCATTGCTAAACAGTGAAGATGTTCTCTGTGGAAGGTGCTACTATGTGATAACACATGGCCGTCTAGGCACTGCAGGAAGCAGAATGAGGCTAAGCTTGCTCCTCAAAGACCAGAGAGTATTTGTGTAACATTACAAACCATGGACGGTCTTGAACAAAATAAGGCAACAGTGCCACATTCACAATAAATGGTGACTGATCTTTTCCAGTCTTTTCTTATCTCTCTAAGGCTCTGACTACACTGGAAAGTTGAATCAGAGAGATTTGACTTTGCTGTGAGTTAATGCATAGCATATGTTACATTTGAAATCACAGGCAATGCTCACACAGGAACTGAGGATTGATTTGGGATTTTAGTGTTCAATTCAGGATGCAGTGCAATTTGTATTCCATTTACAGGTCCTCTTCTTTCCTTCCTTCCTCTGGTCCCGCCTCTACCGATTCTTTTATGGTCTTCTTTCCTGTGGTCTTGCTTCTGCCAATCCATTTATTACCCGGGGAACTGACAGCTGTGGAAATATGAGAAATAACAACAATCTGGACACAATGATAAGGTGATAGGGCAGTGATGGCCAACCTTGGCATGCCAGGTGTTCTTGGACTTCAATTCCCAGAAGCCCAAGTCAGCACTCCTGCTGATCAGGGCTTCTGGGAATTGAAGTCCAAGCATACCTGGAATGCCAAGGTTGGCCATCACTTTTATAGGGTGATTTAATACTAATCTCATTTTTTAAAAATAAATAAATAAATCAAGGCACAATCTGGGGGCATGGAAAAAATGTGAGATGTGTTCTCCCAGTCCTGAAGATCACACTACATCTGCCTATGTCTTTGAAACAGCTCCCCACCCCTCCATATATAACAGAATGTATCACAACTACCTACATGGGAAAAAGTCTGTTCAAATTGTTCTGGTTTTAAAAAGTAAAAGCCTCCTCCCCTCAGAATAGAGGAGAATAATCTGCTTTGGGAGCAAGAAGATCTGGGCTGATTTGAATCAACTTTTGCATCATCTGGTCAGTAAAAAATACTATGAATTCACCCATTTTATAAGATGAGCAAATCCTGCAGAATTTGACCATGTAGCTGCAGCCTTAGTCTTGATAGTTCCCCAAGAATCTCTTTTTTTTCTTTTTCAAAATTTAATGCTGCTATTGACTAACGTGGCTGCCTCTTTGAATGATGCCTCTAGCAAAATGACATAATGTTCCTTAAATACATTACTTGAAAACAAGTTATGGGGAATAATTTATCTCCGTTCATAACATACAGAGAAGGAGAAGAGAAATTATGACTCTTCTAGTTCAGACAATTACAGGTTGTGGCATTTAGCCTCCTGTTATGTGGTGGCTTGGTGATTAAGACGCTGAACTTGATGACCGGAAAGTCAACAGGTCAGAAGTTTGCGACCCGAGTGCTGCATGATGGAGTGAGCTCACGTCTCTGCCCCAGCTCCTGCCAATCTAGCAGTTCAAAAGCAAGAAACTGCAAGTAGATAATAGGTACCATTTGGGTACCTATTAAACAGCATTCCGTGCACTCCAGTGTTTAGGCATGCCTGCCACATGTTCACAGAAACATCTGCAGACACAGACAGAATTGGCTCTTTGGCTATAAGCAGAGATGAGCACTGAACCATAGAGTTGGATATAACTAACTTTCGAGCAAGGGCAACATTTACCTTTGCCTATCTTCCTTGAAGGTGTGCAATGCTGACCTCAGCACGTCTCTTTGAACTACTGTGTTTCAAACCCTTTTAAAGCAAGCATTTTGGGAGCAGGGAGAGCAGTGAAAATTTTATTAGGAGGGATTGTTTCCCCACCCAGGGACACTTGTTCCGTTTTATTGGAAGGCAGTCTTGTGTGTGTCTGGTACAGGTTGCCTACGAGGAAATGCGTTTGCTGAATATGGATGAGCACACCATGACAAACCTTGGATCCATCACTCTAGAAACAAAGTGCCTTTCTAAAAAGTCTGTAAGGGAACAGCAGGGATAAGGTGACTTTTTTTAAAAAACAAGAAAGTATAACAGAATGACATTTTAATGGTTAACAGTGAAAACCAACTAGCAGTTAGGCAGTCGAGAATGACTTTGTCTTAGATAGTATACTAAATCTTTATTAGTTTACCTTTCAATCTAAAATATAGCCTTTTGAAAGATGCAAGATTGGATTTCTTTTAGCAGAAAAAACAACCCAAGAAGACAAGCAATTGGTACTTTAAAAGCCCACAGGCAGTAGTTTTAGATCACTCTTCTGTAAAATAAGGCTGTTAAGATGTTTCAGACTAGAACTCCTGTTTGCCTGGTCAAGATTGTCAGAAATAATACCTGTTGCAGTTAAAGACATTTGGATGATACCACATCTCCTAGAGCAGGAGTGCCTAAACGTTTTGGGCCATGGGCTGGTCACGTGGTTCAGCATGCTGCTCAGTGGTTCCTCCCACCGGAAGCGGAAGTAAAATGCGCCTTGCAATCTGTTTTGCAACAGGATGAGATAGATCTTAAGCTGCCATTTTCTCTGCTTAATCCAGGGGTGCCCAAACTACAGCCCATGGGCCAGATCCGGCACCCAATGCCAATTCATCCGACTCGCACTGCCCTCGTCACTCCCAGAAGCAGAAGTAAAACACGCCCACGGGCTGTAGTTTGGCCACCCCTGTCCTAGAGTGTGATGGAGAGCTGATATGCCCGAACATCAGAGCAAATGGACAATTATTGCAACAATTCTCTTATCTTAAAATAATTTCTTATTGCAAATATGATGTCTAAGATTCTGAATTGTAAAGTTGAACTGTACCCTGAGCTTTTTCTTTTAGGACTGGGTTTAGAAACATTACTAATTACTGAGCAAAGACTTACTTGGCATATGGTTACAGCAGCTTGTCGGATTTATGCACAATACAGTACTGGAAAAGGGATATTAAACCAGATGTGCATGACTGGCTTTTGAAACTGTGGGTCTTGGCTGAGATGGATAAAATAGATCAAGAAGATGCTTCCTTTTTTTCAGGTGTGGCAGAAGTTGGTGGGCTTTGTAAATAAGTACTACACAGAGGAGTATCAAAGAAATGTACTGCAGTACTTAAAATCGATTGGCTTTAGAGGATATGAAGGCAGCGGAATGACCAGTAAATGCCATAATGATTAAAATAAGTGCAGGAGAAGTAGCTGTTGGAAGTTATGTGGGGGGTGGGGGGGGAAGAGGAGATATGAAATGTTATTGTACTGGGTTAACATTTGATGTTATTATGTTTATATGTACTCTAGAGTTGGATACAACTGGCTTTTGAGCAAGGGAGACATTTACCTTACTGGTTATGGGCTAAAAGTTTAATTGGAACCAGCAGAAAGGCTACTTACAAGGCAGAAGTCTATTTAGCACATTGGAAGTGAATACACACTCACTTGGAAGAGGCTTAAGTTAGAGAGCTGCAAAATAGTGGGGTTAAAAAATGCAAATGATGGAAATTATCCAGATCCAGCATCACTCACATGATGCTCATCATTTGACTCATACCACAGCACTCGAAAAATAGCCAAAAGAGCAGGATAAGTGCTAGCGCAGAAGCCTCTTTGACTTGTAGTCTTAGAGCAGTGGTTCCCAACGTAGAACTCGCCCCACAGGGGGACTTCAGTTCCCAGAAGCCTAAGTCAGTGTGTGTGTGTGTGTGTGTGTGTGTGTGTGTGTGTGTGTGTGTGTGTGTGTGTGTGTGTGTGTGTGTGTGTGTGTGTGTGTGTGTGTGTGTGTGTGTGTGTGTGTGTGTGTTTTCGTGTCAGAGATTACTCAGGGTTGAAAGGATTTTTGTAGGGGATGCCTAAATGAGGCTCCTTTCATGTCCCCTATTGTGTAGCTCTCGGGGAATCAAACCCCATTCTTTCGGTCTCCAAGCACAGTGCTTTTACCCACTGATCCACCAGGAAGTTGCTGCCTAAGTCAGTACATTGACTGATCAATCCTTTGAGGTATTGACTTAGACTTCTGGGAATTGATGTCAAAAAAGTAAAGATTGGGAAACGCTGGGTTAGAGAGAAGCAAGATGTTTATTATGGCAGTGGAGTTGCTGGTGAGTGCCATGAGAGAAGATGAAAATATTGAGGGAGTAGAAAGTAACAAAATTAGTTTGTATGCAGATGATACACTGGTAATTATGAAAAATACTAAAAAGATATTGGAAATGGTACAAACACATTTGAATGAATTTGAGGAAATGGCAGGATTAAAAATAAACGGGAAAATTTGAAGTGATATTTTGTAATATTGCTAAAGAAGAACAGAAAAAAATAAAAAATAAATATAATATCCAGGTCAAGAATAGTTTGAAATATCTGGGGTTAAACATCTCAAACAAGTTAGATGAAGTTAAGAAATTAAATTATGAAAAACAAAGAAAAGAAATTAAAGATAAAATAAAGCAATATAAAAAGTTGAATCTATCTTGGTTTGGCAGAGTTGCATTGTGTAAAATGAAATTATTACCGAGGTTTAATTTTTTGTTTGATGCTCTGCCAATCCAATTTAAGGGAAAGGAAATTATGGAATTTCAGAATTTCAGAATTTGTTAAATAACTATTGTAATGAAGGGAAATGGTCAAGGATATCTAAAAATTTATGGTACTTATTTCAGAGAGAAGGTGGGCTTGGATTAAGAATATTTTGAAGATTCTAATGAGGGAGGAAGAAATTTGGGAAGAAATTGAGATGAAAGAATCCCAAGTAATTAAAGCAATTTTTTTACACAAAGACATGGGTAAAATTGGGGTTAAGAATAAAATGACAAAGATAATAATAATAATAATAATAATAATAATAATAATAATAATAATAATAATAATAATAATAATAATAATAATAATAATAATAATAATAATAATAATAATAATAATAATATTTATATCCCGCACTTTTTCAGCTGAAGCTGACTCAAGGTGGCTATTACAACATGTAGATATCATACAATACAATAATAAAGAAGCATGAAAAGTAAATTCAATACAATAATCAATAGTCAATAATAAACATAAATCTTAACCTATAAAACCAAGGGTTAACTGTTGGAACTTGCTATAGGTTCCTACGCCTGGCCCTACTTGCCTGCACTCACCCTTCGTGCACATGGGCGGACTGGGTCCGCAGGTCAACGAAGGATTGAGAAAAGCGGCAGTGGGGCAACAGCCCCACAAACTCGAAAAAAGGAAACAACTTCATTTCCCAACGTTCTTTGCGTCGCGCCAAGCCACAGCCAATCAGGCTGAGAGGCGCAACCACAAAGAAGGTTGGGAAAGGCGCCGCGGCCAATCAAAAATGAGCCGCAAAGAAAAAAAGCCAACGCAAAGGGAAAAATATACACAAAATACAAGCCCCAGAGTTCTGCGCGCCATGAGCGCACAGAACTCTGAGAAATCCGCCGCATGAAAACTAAAAATACAGGTGCCACTGGGGTTCCAACAACATGGCATGGCTGCCTAGCCTGCGGGAAGGGAAGACACACACACCCCAACGCTGCCTGAAAAGCAGCGCTTGCCTTCCCACGCACCGGACACCAAGGCAAGGCTGTGGGAAAGAAAGACTCCCCCCCACACGCCGCCTGAGGCGGCGCTGAGGTTACGGGAAGGGAAGACCCTACCCACCCAATGCCACCTACAGCGGCGCTGGGGTTCCCACGGCCCGGCCCACGAGCCCAGGCCACGAAAAGGGAACCCCGCCACACACACACAACAACACATCCCCCCACAGGCCACAAGAGAAAAACACCGCTGGCCTTCGAAAGGAACCCCCCCCCCCACAACACTTTCAAGAGGGGGCGAAGGCATCATTGCCTTCCCCCCTTGAAAGCATAACAATTCCCCCGCAAGGCAAAGGCCCCGGACAGCGCTGCGCTTTACGAGGAAGTGTTTTGCTTGCAAGGGAGGGAGAAGGCATCATTGCCTCCCCCCCATTGAAAGTGAAAAAATCCCAAGTAAGCAAAGGCACCGCATGCATCTCCACACGGTGCCTTCACTTACCCCAAAAATAAACAATAAAGTGAAAAGTTACACCAAAACCACAACCAAAAACATCCAAAAACAAACAAAAACTAACCCAAAAATAACACAAAGACCAAACACATAGAAACACCACCACCACCCCAAAAAAATTACAATACAAACCCCCAACAGAAATAAAACAAGCAAACTCACCCAAACGACCTTCCGGCACAAAATCTGGAAATGAAATGAGGAAAGAGACTACATACAAGCGACGCCCAGACCAGAAAGAAAGTCAAAGAAAAATAGCGCAACAGCACCACCCAGAGGACACAGGAGAAAAAAACAGTCAAAATATTAAGAGATAATCTAACATTCCTAAAACATTTATTAAATCATGTTTAGTTTTCACACACACAAAAAAAACCCACATCTAAACACAGTTTAAAAACATTGACTTTCACATAACATTTTTTACTGCATTTAGTTAAAAGGATATTTTTTCTGATAAATTAACTGAAAAACACTAAGATAAATTATAAAAATTACAATTTAAACTTACAAACAAGTTAATTACAAAACAAATTTCTGACAAAACAATTACAAAAAACATTGTAAAATTTTTTTTACCAAAAAAACCCATTGTAAAAAATAAACAACTTATTACACTTTACAGAGACTCATCATTTTTCCTTTCTAAAAAATAAACAATATTTAAAAAAGCCCGGCAACGCCGGGCAACCCCTGCTAGTTAATCAATACAATATAACAGTACAATTCAAAAAGCAGTGCAGTACAATTCGAAAGGTCAAATTTGAAAACAAAATATCACATCAAAAAAATAAACCCATTAACAATAAACACAAGAAATATCCAAGACTACCCACAAAATCCCCTCCTTTAGAGTCTTTAAATCTGAGCAGGGGGAGGGGGGAGGACAGAGCCCAAGAATGGCAGCCGGTGGGGTGGCCGGTGGAGTGGCCTCTTTGCCCCCACCGGAGCCAGGACACTCGGCGTCGGCGGCGGCTCGCCTGGCGCCCCCTCACCTTTTGAGTCCAAGGGCAAGGAAGGGAAAAATCCCAAAAACGCCGGCCAGGTGGGGTATGGAAGAAATTGAAGAAGAAATTGGCCTGGCCCCAGATGTATCCCAGATTATAGAAATGGAAGATATAAATAATTTTTCCTGTAAAGATCGATAGAAAGGTGAAAGTAGTTTTTTTTAAAAAAGAAATGATGTGTTCTTGTTGAAAGACTGGATACAGATATGTAAAAATAGAGGGGGGAAATCAGAGATATACTGTATAGACAAATGAAGTTGAACTGGTTCCAAATTGTGTTAATAAATAAGGGAAATAATAAATATATTAAAGAAACCAATTTAGAAAGGGGAAGGACAGAATTTGAGGAATTGGTATATAGAATAAGAAAGGGAGAAATGGGAAATAAGGGCTTAGTTAAGATTTTGAATCAAGAAAGTAGATCACAGGAAATATTGAGAACAATTTGGGAACAAGATTTGAACATTAAAATTACAGAAACAACTTGGAAAAATAAATGGAATAGAAGAATTATGAGAACTATGTCCATTAGACATAATTATAAATTGTTGTGGAGGTGGTACCTGACTCCAGTTAGGTTACATCAGATGGATAATACCAAAACTAAAATGTGCTGGAGATGTAAGAATACACTGGGTACTTATGAACATATGTGGTGGAGTTGTAATGTGCTTATGGATTTTTGGGCAAAAATTGAGAAAGAAACTTCCGGAATAATTGGTGTGATCCTTAAACTGGGGTCAGGTGCTGCCTTTTTAACAGACATTTATTTATTTATTTATTTATAGTCAAATTTGTATATGCCGCCCGCTCAGGCAGAACCCGACTCAGGGCGGCATCACAACAATTCACAAAAGACATAAAAACAATTATAAAAAATAATTATAAACCCCCCCCCAACCCACCCCCTTTAAAAACCCCTATGTCCCACCCACCCACTATACAAAGGAGGAGGAGAAAGTTCTTATACAAGCCAGCAGGCGGGCACCATAGTCCCATTCGGGCCCCACACCTGCCCTGCCAGCCAGGTCTTCACTCCTTTCCTGAAGGGCAGCAGTTCACTTTGGAGTCTTAGGTCTATTGGCAGGAGGTTCCAGAGAGTTGGTGCGGACACGGAGAAGGCCCTCCTTCGGGTGCTAGACAAATGTGCATCCCTAGCCGGTGGCACCACTAGAGAACCCCTCCTGTCCGCTCTGGTTGGACGGGCAGACACTCTTGGGACGATGCGGTCTCTAAGGTATCCCGGCCCCCTGCCATGTAGGGCTTTAAAGGTCAAAACCAGCACCTTAAATTGCACCTGGAGACAAACTGGTAACCAGTGCAGCTCCCGAAGTAGGGGAGAGGCATGGGCATATCGCCCACACCCCATCACCACCCGGGCCGCCGCATTCTGGACCAGCTGCAGCCTCCGAATGGTCGTCAAGGGCAGCCCCATGTAGAGCGCATTACAATAGTCTAGTCGGGAAGTAACCAGAGCATGGGTGACCATAAGCAAGGAGCCCCGGTCCAGGAGTGTGCGCAATTGGCGAATCACCCGAAGTTGGGCAAAAGCCCTCCTGGCTACAGCCGCCACTTGTTCTTCCAGCAGCAGCCGCGAGTCCAGAAGAACCCCCAAGTTGCGCACTGGGTCTGTCTGGGGCAGAACGGCCCCATCCAGTACCAAAGATGGTAACTCCCTGGATAACGCGGGGCCCCTTATCCACAGCCACTCTGTCTTGCTGGGATTCAGCCGAAGCCCATTGGCCCCCATCCAGACCCCAATGGCCTCTAGGCATCCGGATAGGATTTCAACAGCATCACTGGGGTCCCCACGGGCCGAGATGTACAACTGTGTATCATCCGCGTACTGATGGTACCGCACCCCGTGGTAACGAATGATCTCACCCAGCGGCTTCATGTAGATGTTAAATAAGAGAGGAGAGAGCACAGAGCCCTGAGGCACCCCATATTTGAGGGGCCTAGGGCTGGACCTCTTACTCTCTAACCATACCGACTGGGTACGGCCCTTCAGAAATGAGGAAAACCAGGACCACACCGTGCCCTGGATCCCCAGTCCTTCGAGCCGTTCCAGAAGGATACCGTGGATAGCCGTTCCAGAAGGATACCGTTCATAGATAATATGAACATAGATTAGAGTGAAAAAAAGTTGTTATCCATTATATGCTGGAGATGTAAAAATACACTGGGTACTTATGAACATATGTGGTGGAGTTGTAATGTGCTTATGGATTTTTGGGCAAAAATTGAGAAAGAAACTTCCGGAATAATGGGTGTGATCCTTAAACTGGGGTCAGGTGCTGCCTTATTAACAGACATAGATAATATGAACATAGATTAGAGTAAAAAAGAGTTGTTATCCATAATATTAACAACAGGAAGACAATGTATTGCAGGAAATTGGAAAAATGATTCGTTACTAAAAATAGAAGATTGGTATAAAGAAATGTGAGAAATTGCATTGAATGATAAGTTAACATGGGAATTGAATTTTAAAAAGGTGTAATTAATGAAAATGAATTTTGGAGTATATAGAAACCTTTTGTGGAATATATGTTGACTGAAGATAAAGATAGCAGGCTGGCACCAGATCAACTGAGTTTTTGGAAGTAATAAGAGATGGCTGTGATAAATCGCAATCCCTAGGGCACTGTAAATATCACAGGTGTTTATATTTTATGTTTTTTTTTCCTCTTTGGTTATATATTATTGTAATAGAGTAATAATGAGAGCGTTTTCTATACCTATAAATCTAAGCATTAACCGTTGTGATTTGACAAAGGATCCCGCACCCAGCCATAGTGTCCCATACCGAGCATTCGTGCACTCGCTTGAACTGGGTACGGAGGTAACTGGGGTGTGTGTGTGTGTGTGAGAGAGAGAAATGTGCCAGTGGTGCAGGAGACCCACGAACGCAAACAAATAAAAGGACTTCACTTCCCAACGTTTAGGCTGAGAGGCGCGAGCAAAGGGAACGTTTGGAAACGCGCCGCGGCCAATCAAAATGGAGCCGCAGGAAAAAAACGCCACACAAACGGAATGCACGAACCCATAACTACAAGACCCAGAGTCCTGCACGCCATGAGTGCGCAGAACACTGAGAAGGCCGCCACGCGAAAAATAAAAATAAAAAACAATGTGAGGGCAAGTCCGCCACAGGCAGACGCAGCGCCTCACAGCCATGCAAACACCCACCGGCCTTCTTTCACAAAGAAACAGGGAGGAGAGGGACTCCCTCTCCTCCACGCTACCCCACGGAAGACACAGTGAGACCACCACCGGCCTCAAGAAAAGTTGAGCCGGGGTGGAAAAAAACCACAAACACAGGGGGATTCAAGGGGGGGAAAGGTACTGATGCCTTTCCCCCCTTGAAAGCAAAACAATTCCTCTGCAAAGGAAAGGCAGCGAACGGCGCTCCGGCCTCTGCCTTTACTTTACGAGTAAGTGTTTCGCTTTCAAGGGAGGGCGAAGGCATCAGTGCCTCCCCCTTGAAAGCGAAACAATTCCTCCGCGAAGGAAAGGCAGCGAACGGCGCTCCGGCCACTGCCTTTACTTTACGAGTAAGTGTTTCGCTTTCAAGGGAGGGCGAAGGCATCAGTGCCTCCCCTCCTTGAAAGCGAAACAATTCCTCCGCAAAGGAAAGGCAGTGAACGGCGCTCTGGCCGCTGCCTTTACTTTATGAGTAAGTGTTTCGCTTTCAAGAGTGGGGCAAGGCACTGGTGCCTTGGCCCCCCCTTGAAAGTGAACCCATTCCCAGGGAAGCAAAGCCAGCGGACGGTGCTCCGCCTGCTGACTTTACTTACTGAAAAAGTGTTTCACTTTCAAGAGGGGGCCAAGGCACCAGTGCCTACCCCCTTGAAAGAGAAACAAAACTAAGAAACAGAAACAAACACCAAAATAATTAAAATAAATAAACTATTAATTAAAAAACACAAAAAAACAAAAACATCCAAAATTAACGAAATCCAAAAATAACAAACAGAAAAAAACACAGAAAAACACCCAAAAACAAAACAAACCTACAAAAAAAATTAAACCAGCCAACTTACCAGCATGTCCTACCTCCATGACAGCCAGAACTGAAATGAGGAAAGAAAGAGACTACTTACCGGAAGAAGCGCCACCCAGAGGCCAGTAGAGAAGAAACAGTCAAAGTAAAAGAAATACTCAACAGCCCCACCCAGAGGCCACCAGAGATAAAACAGTCAAAAACATAACATTACATCACACATTCACACAAATCACAAAATAATAAAATAAAAACATTTCTAAATTCCTGTAAAGAGTTTTCACTTAAAAAAAACATCTAAACACAGTTTAAAAACATTGAATGTAAAAAAAAACATGTACTTTCACATTTTTAAAATTATTATCCAAGGTACAACTATTTTAAAAAATTCACATACTAAAACATTATTTGGTTAAATAAAATAACTGTAAAAAATTATATCATCCTTTCCTCTTTTTTTTAATCCACAAAAACAAACCCAAAAAAGCTGATCACAGTTTATAACAGCCCGTGTGTATAAATAAACATTTTGAAAATCACAACTACAGACTAACCTCATTTGTACAAACATTAACAAAACAAAAACCTTCCAAAACAATTTAAAACAGCCCGGCACCACCGGGCAAAATCTGCTAGTATATTATAAAAATGATAGATATAAGTAGAACAGAATTGAATAGAAAAACACATACACATTTGTGTATGAAGACTACAGTATGATATATAATATATATACAAGGAGTATGAATAAGTTAAAAAGAGAGATTGATTTACCATATTGAATTCAGGTGAGGTTTTTGTTTTTATTGTAGTGTATTTATGTTTCTGTATTGAAATGTTATGTATGTGTATTGAAATGTTATGTATGTATTTTGTTTGTATTTCTTTTTCTTTTTATTGTTTATTTTAAAAATTAATTAAAAAAGAGAGAGAAGCAAGACAACAAATCTCTTTCATGTAGATAAGGTGAGTTCCAAAGTTGTACATTGTTGACGAATTCTTAACAAAAAAGTAATTAACATACCGTATTTTCCGGCATATAAGACGACTGGGCGTATAAGACGACCCCCAACCTTTCCAGTTAAAATATAGAGTTTGGAATATACTTGCCGTATAAGACTACCTCTCTTCCAATGCACACCAAATAAAAATTAACCCACACTCAACCCGAAGACACGCAACCCTCCGAGTCGAATGGGCAGGTTCTGGTGGAGAGCCAATCCACGCTCACATTTTCCTCCTCGAGGTACAGGAAGATGTGTGCAGCTTGCTTCCCCTTGCTTCATACTCCCCGCACAGAGCAGGGACTCGGCCGCGGCACCCCCCACCATATGCGCCGGACATATGAAGCAAGGGAAAACAAGCTGCAGTTAAGTATCTGTCCTATCAGACGACCCCCGACTTTGGCACAGATTTTTCGGGGTTAAAAAGTAGTCTTATACGCCAGAAAATACAGTAAATGATTAACCATTAACTGGGAAGCAAAACTATAAGTAGTGGTTTTTATTGGCTCATAAATTGGCTATCCAGCAGATCAGATAAATCTCACAACCTTGAACATTTAAAATTATGTTGGATCTTTTCTCAAAATAACCCTTTGATTTTAAGTTGACAGGATTTTAACTCAGTGCTCTTATTTTATTTATTTATTTATTTATTTATTTATTTATTTATTTATTTATTTTTCACGCTTATATACCGCCCACTCAGGTACAACCCAAATCAGGGTGGTTTACATAGCAGACAGTAAATACATAAAAGACACATGATAAAACAAAGTTAAAAGTTAAAAAACCCACCCCTAAAATGTGCGCAAGAACCAAAGGGACCTTGGGGGAAGGCATACTTCTCTATACCAACCACCCAACGGTACCCCCATCCCCACCCACACCCCAAACTTGGCCCGCCAGCCAGGTCTTTAGTTCCTTCCTAAAGGGCAACAACTCTGTCTGGAGACGCAGTTCTACAGGCAGGAGGTTCCAAAGGGCCAGTGCGGACACAGAGAAGGCCCTCCTCCTTGTGCCAGAGAGGCGAGCCCCCCTGGCTGATGGCACAATTAGAGAGCCCCTCCGGTCCGCTCTGGTTGGACGGACAGACATCCTTAGGGTGATGCGGTCTCTAAGATACCCTGGCCCACTACCATGTAGGGCTTTAAAGGTCAAAACCAGCACCTTGAATTGCACCCAGAGACAAACTGGTAACCAGTGCAGCCCCCGAAGCAGTGGTGAGGCATGGGCATAACGTCCACACCCCATCACCACCCGGGCCGTGGCATTCTGGACCAGCTGCAGCCTCCGAATGGTCATCAAGGGCAGCCCCATGTAGAGCGCATTACAGTAGTCTAGTCTGGAGGTCACCAGAGTGTGAGTGACCATGAGCAAAGAGTCCCGGTCCAGGAGCGGGTGCAACTGGTGAATCACCCGAAGTTGGGCGAAGGCCCTCCTGTCCACAGCCGCCACCTGTTCTTCTAGCAGCAGCCGCGAATCCAGGAGGACCCCCAAGTTGCGCACCGGGTTGGTCTGGGGCAAAACAGCCCCATCCAAAACCAAAGATGGTAGCTCCCGGGATAACGCAGGACCCCCTATCCATAGCCACTCAGTCTTGCTAGGATTCAGCTGTAGCCCATTTGCCCCCATCCAGACCCCAACAGCCTCCAGACAGCTGGAAAGGACTTTGACTGCATCACTGGGGTCCCCACGGGCCGAGATGTACAACTGTGTGTCATCCACATACTGGTGGTACCGCACCCCGTGGGAACGGATGATCTCACCCAGCGGCTTCATGTAGATGTTAAATAGGAGAGGAGAGAGTACCGAGCCCTGAGGCACCCCATATTTTAGGGGCCTAGGACTCGACCTCTCACTCTCCAACCACACCAACTGGGTCCGGCCCCTCAGAAATGAGGAAAACCAGGACCACACCGTGCCCTGGATCCCCAATCCTCGGAGCTGTTCCAGAAGGATGCCATGGTCAACGGTATCGAAGGCCGCTGAGAGGTCAAGAAGAGCAAGGACGGACGGATGACCGCCATCCCGCTCTCGCCAGAGATCATCCATCAGCGCGACCAATGCAGTCTCAGTACCATATCCAGGTCTGAATCCTGACTGGAATGGGTCCAGATATTCTGCTTCATCCAGTACCCTCTGCAGCTGACGTGCCACTGCCTTCTCCAGAACCTTCCCCAAAAAAGGAAGGTTGGAGACAGGTCTGTAGTTGGTTAGGATTGCTGGATCAAGGGATGGCTTCTTCAGGAGGGGGCGCACAAGAGCATGTTTCAGCAGTGCAGGAAACATCTCCTCTCAAAAAGACATGTTAATTATAGCCCCGACCCAGCCACCTGTCACCGTCTTAGAGGCTTTTACCAGCCAGGCGGGACAGGGGTCCAATGGACAATTAGTGGCACGGACCGCCGCAAGGAGCCTGACCACTTCATCCGGGGCAACTGGATCAAACCGATCCCAGGTAACATCGCAAGACTGCGCACTGGCTCCCCCCGGACCCTCCCCGTCCACGCCAAGTTTGAACCCCGAGAGAATCCGATCGATTTTCTCTTCCTTTGCTTATAGAAATTACCCAAAGTGCCTGTGCCTTTCTTTATGTACTTTACCTAGAATGGTTTATGAACTTCTTTTATGTCTTCTCCTATTGCAGACAATGCTATTTATTTACCATTGTTATTTTAAAAATTATGGCTAAGCAATCTCAGTTGAATTTCATTTGGCATTTCACAACAAGTAATCATTCCCTCAACCTCATTCTCCTCCCATGTTTTACAATACAGTTCCTGTTACCACCACCACCACCACCATGTCATTGGTTCAGGCTGATACAGATTGTAATCCAATGTGTCTGGATGACAAAAGCTTTTCTCAAAATCTAGAACTTGGTTTCAGTTCAAGGTTTTACTTTCACAAGTTCCCACAATGGAATTGCTTTTGTTTCAAATCTAAATGGATGATTGACCAATACTCTCCTTTTATTTAAAAAAATCCCTTCTCATTGTATGTATTGGGAAGCAGGGGAGGTTCATTCTTGACCAAAATGCACAATAAGAATGGTTTCTCAATGTCTTTCTAAAAGGTATTCCCATCCTACATCTCTCTGTTTTATTGATCTTATGTGTTCTAGCATTTTCATCCTTATCCCTTATCAAGGACATTGGTGGCCTACCCCCACCCTCAAGCATACCTGTCAAGTATCCCATTTTCCCCGGGAAAACACCTTATTTTACCCCTCTTCCCACCCCTCCCGTTTTATTAATTTCCCCGTAATATCCCTTATTTTTTTTAAAAAAATCCTGGCCGGAGCCCTCACAGGCGAAGCTGCATTATGTTTTTCCTGCCACCAGAGGTCGCTGTGGCTTTTTGCTTGTGGAAGGAGAGAGAGAAGTTAGTGGTGGGGGCCTTCTGTAGTTTCTCTTTCATTTCCCTGCCACATGGTCATGGAGGCTTCATTTTTGATGCTGCTGGTCGGAGCCACCATGGGACAGGAGTCAGTCTACTCTAGGTGAGTGATATTTCATATATGGAGATTAACTCCTCAGCTGTTTGGAGGCTTGGAAACTACAGAGGTTGCTTTTTACTTTACTTCCTTAAGCTGGATCCGACATTCTCAAGTGTTGGTGCTTCAACTGGTTGCAGTGAGGAACAAATAGATTGGTTAATTTGGGGGAATTAATCCCTTGCTCTTCCACCCTAATTGTGTGTGTGTGTGGGAGGCCATGTGCAGGGCTAGTTCACCCTAGGGGGCTATTCTGCTCTTTGCTTCCCAGAATTTTTTTTAAAATTAAAAATGAGTAAACAAGAAAGAAAAGAAAACAAAAGTCCCCCAAGAAGATGGGAAAAGGGTTCTTTGGCCCACACAGCTTTGTGCCCATTGCACCTACAATACCATCTAGCCATCTTATTTTTGGCCACCCCCTTCTTTTGTCCTCCATCTTTCCCAGCATCAAGGCCTTCTCAAGTGAATACTCTCTTCTCATTTGATGTCCAAAGTACTTTAGCGTTATCTTTACTATTTGACCTTTAATGAGCAGTAGTGGTTGATTTCTTCTAGGATCGACCTATTTCTAACACCACATTTCAAAGGCATCTATTTTTCTGCACTCAGCTTTCCTAATGGTCCAGCTCTCACACCTATAAATTACCACCGGAAATACCATTGCTTTGACTATGCAATTTTTTGTTTGCAAGGTGATGCCTCTACTTTTAACTATGCTCCCCAGGTTTCTCATAGCTTGTTTCCTAAGCATCAGTCGTCTTTTTATTTCATGGCTGCAATCACCATCTGCAGCAATCTTTGATCCTAAGAAAGTAAAATCTGCCAGTCGTATCCAACTCTAGGGTGCAGTGCTCATCTCCATTTACAGCCAAAGAGCCAGTGCTGTCTGTGTTTGCAGGCATTTTCAATGCCATGTGGCAGGCATGACTAGAGCCTAGCAAGTCACATGGCTATATTTGGCCATGCCCACAGATTTGGCCATGCCCACAGAGGGGTGTGGCCAAAATTTCCCTTATTTTCATATCCAAAACATGACAGGTATGCCCTCAAGAGTGGTGCTCGATGGCATGTTATTAGCAGAGGGATGCATGAGTTTCATAAATGGGAGGGTTCATACCACATGCCCACTTCAAAAGTCTTTGTTTCTCATTGGCCTCCCTCTTACCAGCTGAGAGGATTCTTTCAGCGGGTTTCCAGCTGGTATTTCATCTCACATAAGTCTTTCCATCTAGTTTTGCTAAAGGTATTTTAAGGATAATGACGTATGGAAATATATGGGAGAGGTGGGTAACATAAACATGATGAAAATAAATTATAAGTGGTGGGAGGGACATAATCGTTCTTTCTTTATTTGTGTCAGATGCACCACAAAGAATATACAGTACTGTAATATCATACAAAGCCGAAACCAACATATAGAAAACAAACAAGAACTATTGGTAGATGACATCTACCCAGTATCAGGCCACATCAACCGCATTTCCTCTTGTCACCATAAGATCCTGCTCAGTGCACATTGAGAGGCATTGTGTGCCTTGTATCATATGAGCGATAGTTTCTACTTCTCCACATTCACACAGGCTGTCGTCTACAGGGATACCCCACTTTCTCAGATTAGCCCTTAATCTTCCTACCCCAGCACACAGTCTGTTTAAAGCTTTCCACACAGGCCATGGTTGTCCTTAGCCAGGCTTGAGACTAACAACTCAATGTTATAGCAAAACAGCTGCTTTCTAAATATTTTCATTTTCTTAATTACTTGCCTAAGATGTTCCCCGTGGATTTAAACTTAAAGGATCCGGATGGTGTAACTTATTTATATTCCAGTCTTGTTCTTGGTGTCTTGCTCCATTGGTTATTTGTGTAAAGGTATTCCCCCCTGTTTAGGGTCCCCTTGGTTGTGTCTTAGGCATTGATGGGAATTTTACTGTGCCTCTCACAAACCTCTGGCTTTTCAGGTAGTCCACTCCCCCTGCCAAATTTCACCATGGTCCCAGTTTTTCATGTTAAGAATTATCATACATCTTTCGCATAATTGGAAAGTATTTTAGAAAAGAGACTGTGCCCTTTTAAAACATGGTAAGGATACAAGAAAGACAAATCCAGTTTTGTAGAAATATTGTTCTACTAATATTTAAGCCTCTTGCTCATGTCATGTTGTCCTCTGGTGTACAGTTCCCTATTAAAGTTTTAATACCTCTTCCTGCATATTCATTTTGTACAGATTTATTTCATTATTAAAATCAGAGTTTGACAAGAGTATAGCTCTAGGCTAATGCTGTTGATTTTACTGGCATTACCCAAAGAACATATAGGGGCTGTGTAGAATTAAAAATTTGGCATACAAATGTTTTTCTCCTGTGATTTGAAAAAATATATCTTTATTAAAAAAGACAGGTTTTTTCCTCTCTTGTAGCAGATAGTGATCCTAATAAATACTAATTAATTTGGAGTTTTACTGTCCTTTTATTTCTTTTCAAAAGGGAGAGGTGATGGATTCTTGCAGCACTTGTAAAAGTAATCTTCATAGTATTTCAAAGGAAACCAAGTAGTACAGTCTGGATTTCTCTTGTGCCTCTTAGCTGAAATCTTGTAGGACTGTGTGGGTGGGAGCACTAATGTCATTTTGCAGGCTGAGTCATCCTTCTCTGGCTGAGGGATAGAAAATAAATGTTAGATTTTAAAAATAGACCCCTAAGAACAAACACCGTCGTTATTCGGCTGATGTGCTCTTAAACAAAAACAAATGTTCATCCCATGATAATTTATTTCCCATTATCCATTTACTCTTACCTTGCCACTTGCAAAATTAAAAAAAGGTTTAAAAGATCTGTATCAATAATATGGCTCTTATGTATGCAAATATTTGATGAAGTTCACTCAAGGTGTTGATATTAAGAAAGAGAAGGTGCTTTAATTAAAGTGTACTCTTGGCTAACATTTCACTTCGCGTGCAGTTCTCTTTACCCCTCTCATGAATGGCATCTTAGTTTCTTTGAGGTTCCAACAGATGTTAATTGTTGGTTCCTTGTCTGATTTGAAAAGCTCCATGTTATGAAGTACCACTCGCTGAAGAAAAGTGTGCAAGGTGTACTAGCAAGCATGAATTTATTCTTGAGTAGCTACAGTTTTCAGAGAAATCTGCTGCGCCTACATTCCACTGCAAAAACATCTCATGAGGCTTCAGCTTCATGCATTTCATTGTGGCTGCTGTCTAGTGACAACTGTTACTGATTGGACTGTAAATGCTATCAATCTGTAATAAGTAAGCAATTAATAGCTAAGCTGACACGAACATATTTTGGATAGAACAGCTTGGTTGGTTTTCCATTAGTAAGATTCTGCCTTGACAGGAGTGTCAAATAATATTCCAGCATACGCTGTAATTTCTCTTTGTCTCGGTTGCTGTTCAGATGCAGTTGTATGTTTTGGCAGCTAGTACTCTCCGACGTGGTAAACAAGGTGAATGTGATTTTGCTGTGTATACTCCTGGTTAGATTAATGTGCCATTTAATCATCATATAGTTTTAGAGAGTGCTGCGAATGCCCACTGACATTCTTGAAGAAACTTCCTGAGGTGACAACTGGCAGCGCAACATGAATAATGTTGAAATTTTTGAAATGGTAGTCCATTTTAGCTTAGACTAGGATATGTGCCACAAACGTGTTTTAAATGTAAGCTTTGATTTTGCTGGCTATACAAGAGACATGGCTGTGGATGGGGTGTGTGTGTGTTGACTGATCACCCAACATTTGTGGAATGATTTTTAATTTATTAGGTTGCAATTATTAAAGTTTTAAAGTTGATTGTTTTTAAATTATTGACATTATTGTGGGGTTGTGTTTGGGTATCGGCAAGAGCGGTGGTGGGCCACATGAAATGGTGCTGTGGGCCAGGGCCGGCCCACAGGCCATAGGTTGGCCACCCCTGCCACAGGGGCTAAAAGTGGAAGTGAAGAAGAATACTATAGGGAAAGAAGAGAGTCAGGATTGAATACAGTACAGAGATATTTCAAGCACACATTGTTTGCCTTTGCATTCATTATTCCCTTGTGGATTCCTTTGCTTATTGGAAAGGGAGAATGTCAGGAAAGACATGATGAAAAATAATGAGTAAGAACTGTAGTACGTATTAGATAAACAGCAATTGGCTTGAGGGTTGAAGCTATTTGCCAGATCTTCAAGGTTGTGCCAGTCAGACAGAAGAGGCTGTTGATCTTTTTTTCATAACTAAAGGAATACTTGTTTTTGAGAGAATCATGAGGCAGTGTAATTTCACTCAGCTTTTCTTGATTCAGCTGACTATCATGTTTACCCACAGTATTCTTTTAAGCAGGAATGAGTTAGAGACATTTTGAACAGCATCCAGTACTGAACTTAATTGCCAGATTGACTCTGTGGACAGATTTGTTCTACCTCTTTTAAAGCATTGCATTCAGACTTCTAGTCCATCAACCAAGTGTTTCATGATAATGGTTACAGTATTAATGTTTGACCCTTTGAGTCTGCAGTCAGCCAGGGATTGTGCTGATCGGTGTTCACTGGCAAGGTTCTCTCTACTGACTTTGTTTCCATTGTGTTGTCCTTCCTTTAATTTATAGCTACAGTTTGAGGGAGAAATGTGAAGGAGACTAATAATTTGTAACCAAAGCCCTATGTAGCATTTGTTTCTCACATACAGAATTCTAATGAGAAGGTAGTGGTGCGGCAGTTGCAGGAGTCCTGGATGAAGCGGATTATCTGGACCCCTTTCAATCAGGTTTCAGGCCTGGATATGGTACAGAGATGGCATTGGTCGCACCGGTAGATGATCTTTTGTGGGAGCGGGACGGCGATCACCCGTCTGTCCTGGCTCTTCTGAACCTCTCAGCGGCTTTCGATACCATCGACCACGGTATCCTTCTGGAATGGCTCAAAGGTTTGGGGATCCAGGACACTGTGTTGTCCTGGTTTTCCTCATTTCTGGAGGGCCGTACCCAGTCGGTGTGGTTGGAGAGTGAGAGGTCCAGCGCTGGGCCCCTGCAGTATGGGGTGCCTCAGGGCTCGGTACTTTCTCCTTTCCTATTTAACATCTACATGAAGCCGTTGGGTGAGATTATTCGTTCCCATGGGGTGAGGTATCATCAGTATGCCGATGATACCCAGCTTAATATCTCGGCCCATGGGGACCCCAGTGATGCGGTCAATGTCCTATCCAGATGTCTGGAAGCTGTTGGGGTCTGGGTGGGGAACAACAGGCTACAATTGAATCCCTTCAAGACTGAGTGGCTATGGATAGGGGGTCCTGCGTTATCCAGGGAGTTGCCAACTTTGGTCTTGGATGGGGCTGCTTTGCCCCAGACAGACCCGGTGCGCAATTTAGGGGTCCTCCTGGATTCATGACTGCTGCTTGCAGATCAGGTGGCGGCCGTGGCCAGGAGGGCTTTTGCACAGCTTCGCGTCATCCATCAGTTGTGTTCGCTCCTAGACCGGAACTCCCTGCTCATGGTCACACATGCTCTGGTCACCTCCAGGCTAGATTATTGCAATGTGCTCTACATGGGGCTGCCCTTGATGACCATTCGGAGGCTGCAGCTGGTCCAGAATGCGGCAGCCCGGGTGGTGATGGGGCTCGGGCGTTATGCTCGTGCCTCACCATTGCTTCGGGAGCTGCACTGGTTACCAGTTTGCCTCCGGGTGCAATTCAAGGTTCTGGTTTTGACCTTTAAAGCCCTTCATGGTAGTGGGCCAGGATACCTAAGAGACCGCATCATCCCAAGAGTGTCTGTCCATCCAACCAGAGCAGACCGGAGGAGCTCTCTAATTGTTCCATCTGCCAAAGGGGCTCGTCTCTCTGGCACATGAAGGAGGGCCTTTTCCATTTCCGCACCGGCCTTGTGGAACCTCCTGCCAGTAGAGTTGTGGGTGCAGACGGAGCTGCTGCCTTTCAGGAAAGAGCTAAAAACCTGCTTGGCGGGGCAGGTGTGAGGTCTGGATGGAAGAGTGCCCCCCCCCCCGCCTGTTGGCTTATAAAATAAAGCCTCCCCACCTTTTAATGCGGGTAGTTTTAATGTAGGCAGTTTTTAATATGAACGGGGTAGGGGTAGGTGGGTGGTATTTTAGGGGTTTTAATTGTGTGTGCGTGTGTGTGTGCGTGCATGTGTATATCTATCTATCTATCTATCTATCTTATATATATATATATATATATATATATATATATATATATATATATATATATATATATATATATATATATATATATATACACACACACACACACACACACACACACACACACACACACACACACACACACACACACACACACACACACACACACACACACACACACCTGCTGTAAGCTGTCCTGAGTCGGGTTCGCCTGATTGAGCGGCATAGAAATCTGAATTATAAATAAAATAAAGTGTCATTACAGAGGGGGAAATGCACAAGAAGTCAGGTTTACCTGGGTTTTTGCTTCCACCATTCACACAGGAGTCAACATAGTGGAGGAAATTGTCACTCCCAATTGTTAAGGTAGCTCTGCTTAAGCCATTTTGCAACCAATTAAAACCTTAATATTTGCCTCATTTTCTGTTGTGCAGCCACGTACCCCAAGAGTCTTTATTAATTGCAATGCTGCTTTTATATTTTATTTCACTTTCATCAGTTGTTTCATGTCATTACCAGTTTTCATTCCTCTTTTCACCTGAATGTAATGTAGCTTTGTGCACAATATATTCTGCATATGGACTGGAGAGAGAGGGAGATAAAATTGACCAGGCTTTCTCAACATTTTCATGCCGAGGGTCAGATCACGCCTCCCTGGACAGCTGAGTGGGCCAGTCACGTGGTTCCTCCCACCCGGAAGTGGAAATAAAATGCATCCCGCATATGCACAGAACACATTTCTGTGTTGTGTGCATGCATGGAGCATGTTTTTCTTCCGCTTCTGGGAGCGGCGATGCTGTCAAGGGCCAGATAAAATGGCATCGGGGGCTGGGGCTGGCCCACGGGCTTGTAGGTTGAAAATACCTGAAATAGACATTTGTCTGGTTCCTTTGCATATAGTAAACTATTCTGGTTCTCCATGTCCTGCTCTAACAAAAGTTTATCTACAGCTTTTCAGGATCCATACAGTCATGGGCTTTGCTGTTATCTATGAAATAATTCATTGATACACTCCAGTAGCCAACATATATTAGCAATATGATCTCTAGTACCTCTTCCTTTTTGGAAATCAGCTTGAACATTGGGCTCTACTCACTCCATATATGATAAGAGTTTGTTGCAAAACCTTGAACATCACTTTGCTTACATGAGAAATTAATGCAGTGGAATTACTGCATCCTTTTGTATCAATTTTCTTGGAAATTAAAAAGTATATTGAACATTTACAGTTTGTGGGCCAGTGTTGTGCTTTCCACATTTGTTGACATATTGTTGTGAGGATTCTGATAGATTCAGGGTGCCATTAGACAGCCATATGGAATTGTTTTGGATTGTGCTGGAAAGGGTCACTTTACTAGATGTGCTCTCCTTTAAGGTAGCCCTTCTCTGCATATGTGATCTGGTTCCAGTTTCTCCAGCCCAGCTCCAAAAATAAAGTAGCCTTGTCACTAATACTGAAAAGGTCTGGTTTGGGCATGGAGCAGAGTCAGGCTGGTTCAGGAGTTCCAATATGTCATGTCCTCACTGGAAAATAGGCAGTGGTGGGCTCCAAAAATGTTTACTACCACACTGTGGGTGTGGTATGGTGGGCGTGGCCAGGGGAAAGCCCTGCGTTACACCCAAATTAGGACTACTTTATTTCAAAACTTAGATGGGCGGGGCCAGCCAAAATTTCTGCTACTGGTTCTGGTGAACTGGTGCGAACCTGCTGATGCCCACCACTGTAGGGATGTGCCATCAGTGGTCCAAGACAAAAATTCTATTGCCATTTGATCACACCCTCAGTCTCTGTACTTTAGAATAATGCCATTGGATACACCATCTAATCCTAGTGAATGATTTCTTCAAGTATTAACAGCAACTTTCACTTTATATTCGAAAATTGCAGGTTCTTCGTCATAGGATATTTCATCAAAAGAATCTGTCATTCTTGTGTCTCCTCTATGTAGTTCTTCACAATGTGGTTTCTATTGTTTTAAAATGCCATACTGATCAGGCAATATGTTACCCTGATAATCCTTCAGCATGCATATCAGACAAAAAAACAAAACAAAATACAGAAGACAAAAACACGGCACCTTAAAAACTGTTATATTTTAATATGAACTTTTGTGGATCAAGTCTGCCTCCTTAGATGTAAGAGTAGGATTATATGGCAATCATTTATGCATATGGATTTAAGATAAAGAAATAGTGATTGGTTGGACATGGGTTGCAAATTATGTGAGTCATAGGAGAATTTCCCACCTTGTGATGACACAAGACCAGTTTGATATTTCATCCTTTTCCAAGAGAGATCATGGGGCAATAATGGGGGTTGGGAAAACCTCTTCTTTAACCCTTCTTAGGTCATTATGAATGAGTTCTGACTTGACAGAACATTAGTGCGCGTACACAAGCAGACACATAGTCTAGTGTTAAATTTTCCTTTATTTTGATGAAAGGTGGTCAGGATATTAGCAGAAATCTCACCGAGGGGGGGGAGGAGCATCATGGCAGACTGAGCACATCGTTTCTCTCACCACTGCCTGGAAAGGGGAGCCACAAATGTGGATATATAATGCTAAACTGTTACGTTTTTGAAGAAAAATGTTTCTGGAAGGAATGTGAAGTTGATGGATTGTAATTGGAGGTATTTGGAGCCTGGAGGACAACGGAAAGGAGTAAAACTGTTGCAGCTGTTTCTCAAGTGCCGAGAGCTGAGTTAGTGGTGCTGTTGGAGAATGGAGTTTATGAGCAGAGGTGACAGCAAAGAGAAGCGCTTCCTTGGGAGCTGGCAATAGCTGTGTTCGAGAGAAGTGAATTTTGGCAAAGTCTGGGGTTCGGCAGTGCTTGGAGGAGATTCGAGTGGCGGAGTGGAGCAGAGGAGAAAGGAGGAGAGTCGAGCACGATCTCGCGTGCAGAGTTCCAGGGTGGAAGGAAGTGGCGATTTTGGTCTCGGCTGGAGTGGCGCTGCCGGAGGACAGAGGACGGAGTTTAGGAGGGAGGTCTCGGCAAGGAGAAGCGCTTTTGTGGGCGGCTGAAGTCTCGGCGCCACTTGGAGTTTGGGGACGCTGGAACGCAAAGTGGTCAGGAGAGTGCTCTGGTTGTGTCGGGCGGAGAAGGAGTCGTTACTCTGTGGGGATAGGGGTCTGAGGGGAGTCAATTGGGGGGTGCGGAAGTGAGTCCCAATTGATCCCAAAGGGCCCTAATCCGGAGCAGGAGTCTGGGCAGCCCGTGTTGACCAGTGCATTGGTTGGATGTGCGTCCCCTGAAATACTACTGAACGTTGGCTGAAAGTGTGGAAGTCTTTAAGGAGCTGTTATTTCTTCTACCCTTGGAACTTGGACTTGGATTGTGTTGAACTTGTTTTACAAGTGGTGTGCTGGAAGGGCAGAGGATATTCTGTTTGATTGATTGTCGGGCAGGGTCCTTCCATGAGCCCTGATCATTGGACCATTGTGGGGGTGTAAAATAGAGCTGGTGCTTAGGTGGTGGAGGGCAATTTGTGACTGTGATTTTGACTGCGGCAGAAAGAAGAGAGAAAGTGAAGGAAAAAAAAGAAAATTAGTTTTCACAGCTGCTGTGCCAAGGACAGTGATAAAATCAAGGCTAGCCCTGGAGTTGCTTTATCATCAAGTGCAGCTGTGTACTGCTCAACTGGTTGGACTATAGGAACAATTATTTTTTTCTTTCTTCAAGATCTGTGTTTTGTATATATGCCTTGTGTAGAGTAATGAGCTGGATTAACTTGAAAGTCCATAGTGGTTGAAGTTAATTATAAAAGGGATTGTAAGCTATGGTTGTTTATGTATTGGGGCATAAGGAGATAATTGTATAGGGTATTGGCTAAAAGCGTGGATAAAGTTGTATAGACCTGGTTAGACTATTTTAGAATAGAGTGAATTAGTCAAAAAGAAAAAAGAAAGCAGCTGAGAGAAGAGATAGAAATAGATCCAATTTGGCTAAGAACAGGTAGATTAGTAAGAGCAGGCGGTGAGGAACGAAGGAAGTCCTTAAAGGAAGAAATTTTGGAAGCTGAGCAGCTGGATAGGCTTAGAGCAGGCATGGCAGCAAAGAAGAAAGTACAAGAGAAACAGCAATTACAACGGTTAGATATAAATCAAGAAGATCAGCAAATTGAATTTAAAGAGGCCAATGCTCGGGGAGCTATAAAAAAGAAAGTAATAGAAGGAGATGTAGAGGAAAGTGTGGAAGGGGATAGCCCTGATGTGAATGAATGTAGAGGCTCTATCGAAATGAGATTAGATAGTCTTGAGAAGTATCTTCAGACCAAGTTTCAAAATTTAGAAGAGCAGCGAGCGAGGGATAATCAAGAATTTATTAAACTGCAGCAAGAGAGTTTTGAGGCTTTTCAGCAAAAAATGCTGTCAGTGGTGACAGGTTTGATGGAATCAGCTAAAGTTGAAATTGCCAAGATAATGGAAGAGGTGAATGATGTAAAAGAAGGAATGGGTTCAATTTCAAAGGAGGTTGAAAATGTAAAGAGACATGTCCAAGAGGTGCAGGAAAAAGCTAAAGGGAGAGAAGTAAAAGTGGATGATCATGAAGTGAGACTGGAGTTACTTGAAGACCAATCTAGAAAAAGAAATATTATAATTAGGCATGTTTCTGAGGCCCGCCCTGATCAGCTGAAGGCCAGAATAATGAGTTGGTTAAATGATTTAGGTATGGATAGGAAGTTCGAGGCTGAGGATGTATTAAGTGTGCATAGATTAGGGTCTAAGAAACATAATACAGCAGACAGAAATGTGCTATTGAGGTTTGCTAGTGAAGGTTTGAAGGTGATGTTAATGCGACATATCAGGAAATCTGGGTCAAGTATATTGAAAATGGAAGGGAGTAGTATAGAGATCTATAATGATATTTCTATTGGCGAGAGAACATGGAGAACACAAATCAAACCAGTAACCAGGAAGTTGAGGGAAAAAGGAATTGTTTATTTTTGGCTTGCCTTAAAAAAGCTAAAATTCATAGTATCTGGAAAATCATACGTGTTGAGGGATGGGTCATATGTCTTAGACATACTTGCAGAGGCAAAGATAATCGACCGAAACTCCAAGGAATGGGAAGATCTTAAAGAGGAGCTGATAATAGCAGGGGTTTATACAACATATGACAGGGAAGAGGAAGAACGGATGAAGGATATGAGGGTGGCGTTGTCTAGCCAGGATGAACTAGGTAGTGTGGAATGATATAACGGTGTAAAAATTGTAATTGAAGTAACTGTAAGGCACAATATAAAGCGATGATAGAATCCTCATGTGGAAATGGTGGCATGAAAAATTAAATAGTATTTAGAATGGGTAATTAGGCAGGAGAAGTGGTGGTTTGGTTTGTGAGTGTTGTCTCCCCTCCCCCCTCCCCCCTCCCCCTTGTTTGGCAGGGGTGTTTTTCTTTTTCGTTTCGAAATGGCGGGGAGGGTGATGATTTATTGTTTTATGTTTTGTGTTCAGCTGTTTGCTTATGTTTTGTGGGTTGGATTAGCACATGCTTGTAGGAGATGGAATTGTAGCAAGCGAAAAATAATAAAGAATTATGAAATCGATTAGGGTGTTATCATGGAATGTGAAAGGCACGGGCAGTATTATTAAGAGGAAACGTTTGGAAGCGGTAATTAGGAAAGATAGGCCAGATGTGATATGCTTACAAGAAACGCATCAAAAAAGTGAGGATGTAAATAAATTGTATATAAAGGGGATAGAATATTATGAGAAGGCATTGGGTACGTCTAAGGCAAGAGGGGTTGCCATATTAATATCAAAAAAGTTAGGATTTACAAAAGTAAAGACAGTTGTAGATCCAGAAGGGAGATTTCTTATAACAAGGGGATTTATTAATAATGAGGATATAACCTTTGTTAATGTATACGCGCCAAACGAAAAACAGGAGGAATTTTTAGATAAGGTGTATCAAAGTATAGAATCAGAAAGGGTGTCCAAGTTAATAATGGTTGGAGATTTTAATTTGATCAGATCAGGTTTGGATACTACAAATGTGGCTAAGCGTACATGTACTAATAGGTTGATGGATAGGTGGTTAAAAATAACGGGATTACAGGATGTTTGGAGGAAAATTAGAGGCTCAGAACGGGGATATACATTTTTTTCGCACGTGCACAATTCTTATTCACGAATTGACTATGTTTTGGCTTCAGAAAGTATGATAGATAAGGTTGAAAATATTGAAATTGGTATGATTAAGGAATCTGATCACGCTAAAATAATTACAGAATTTAAACTAAGTGATGACAAACAAAAAAGGGGTACATGGAGCTATGATACAAGGTTATATAGAGATCAAAAGAGTAAGGAAACGATAATAAAAAGATGGGAAGAGTGCTGGGAAATTAATGATACAAAGGATGTAAATGATGGAATATTATGGGATACCATGAAGGCAATATTCAGGGGAGAAAGCATTAGGCTCTCTTGTATTAATAATAGGCAAAATAAGGAAAAGGAAAAAGAGTTAGAGGACGAAATAAAGAAGTTGCAGGATATTCATGCAAGAACGGGAGATAGGGACATATTCGATAAAATGCAAAAATTAAAAAGAGAATTTATTGAAAAAGATATTGAAAAGGTAAAGAAGAATTTAATTTATTTGAAAAGAGATTACTTCGAGTACAGTAATAAAAATTCTAAGCTATTAGCTAGAGCCGCTGAAGAAAAGAAAGATAAAAGAGGAATTTCAGTTTTGATAGATAAGTATGGCAGAAGGTGTAATAAGTTAGTAGATAAAATTCAAATTGTCAAGGCTTTTTATCAGGAATTGTATTCGAGGAAGGACGTAAATACGGATGAATTAGAGCGATATTTAGATAAGTGGTCAAGAATAAATTTAAGCTTGGAGCATAGGAGTTACATGGATGAAAAGATAACACAAAAGGAAATAAAGGAGGTCATAAAAAGGTTAAGGATAGGCAAGGCTCCAGGCGAGGATGGTTTATCGGTGGAGTTTTATAAAGATTTTAAAGAGATGCTGTTACCAAAAATGGAAAGGATTTTTAATTATATTTTGGAGGGAGGGAGAGTTCCTAAATCGTGGTATAGTACAATTATAATTTTAATTCCAAAGGTAGGGAAAAATCTGGAAAAAATTGAATCCTATAGACCGATTTCCCTGATGAATCAGGACGCAAAAAATTTTACGGCCATTTTAGCTAATAGATTGAATAATTTTAGTGGTAAATACATTAATAAGGATCAAGTGGGATTTATGAGAGATCGGTATATGTCGGATTTGACGAGAAGGATGGTTGACTTGACAATTATTGCTCAGGAACAAGAGGAGCATGTGGGTTTCTTCTCCCTGGATATATTCAAAGCTTTTGACTCGATCCAATGGATAACTATAAAGGAAATTATAAAGAAATATGGATTCGGACAAAAATTTTGTGGGGTAATTGAGCAGTTGTATCAGCAAGGCTCGGCTAGGGTTAAATTAAATGAGGAATTAACAGGGGAGATTAAATTGGAAGCGGGCACAAGGCAAGGAGATCCATTGTCGGCATCTTTATTTATAATGGCCATGGAATTGTTAGCTAATGTAATAAGGGAAGATAAGGAATTAATTGGAATTGAAGGTATAAAAATTAGCCAATATGCTGATGACACCCTAATAACAATAAAAAATCCACAGAATACACTAGGGAAGATATATGGGCATTTAGAGGAATTTCAAAGGGTGACGGGACTTAAGGTAAACTGGGATAAGTCAGAAGCAATTCTTTTTAATGTGGATTTGGACATACAAGAAAGTTTAAAAGCTAAATTTAAAATACAAATTAGAGATAATATAAAATACCTGGGGATAAACATTTCAAATAAATATGATGATTTAAAAAGGTTAAATTATGATAAATTGGAAAAAGAATTAAAAGAAATGATTTTACGGTATAAGAAGCTGAATTTGTCGTGGTTTGGACGCGTTTCGCTATGTAAAATGAAGCTTTTACCCAAATTAAATTTCTTATTTGATACCCTGCAAATATATATGAAAGAGAAGGAATTAAAGGTTTTTCAAACTATATTAAATAATTTTTGTAACGGTGGAAAAAGGGCCAGGATACCAAAGTTTTTATGGTATTCATCACAAAAAAAGGGCGGGTTAGGAATTCCAAATATTAAAAATTATTATTGGGCATTTCAACTGAAGAATATTTGTAAAATTTTAGTGAAAGAAGAATTGATTTGGGGAAAAATTGAATTGCGAGAGAAACTGGGTGAAGAAATATTAATGTTTTTGGGCAAAGGGAAAGCAAAAATTAATGCTACAAATAAATTGTTAAAAGCTCTTTTAAAAACTTGGACATTACTGAAAAATAAATTGGCACCAGGGTTGTCCCCAATATTAGGCCTGAGTGATATGAAATCATTCCCACTGAGAATGGATAAGAGCGTAGTAGAAGTATTGAATAAGAATAATATAACTCTATTAAAGGATTGGATAACAGCATGTAGAGACAAGGAAAGAAAGTTAGATATAGGTAGACAACTTAAATTGAATTGGCTTCAATTGATGTCTATTGACAGTTGGAATAAAAGATATTTAGATGAAATGAGCTTGGATAGGGAGCGGACGAAATTTGAAGAGTTGGTACTTAGTCTAAAAAGTGGGCAGGTAAAAGTTAAGGGGTTAGTAAGCAAAATATATAAGGTTTTAGATGACTCAGATCAGCATCAGAAAGCTTTAAAAGAAACATGGGAGCTAGATTTGAATATCATAATTACAGACGAGCAGTGGAATGCTAAATGGAAAAGGAGAATAATGAGGTCTTTGTCTGTAAGAATAAAAGAGCACAATTATAAATTATTGTGGAAGTGGTACTTGACTCCGGTACGACTATACCAAATTGACAATACAAAGTCGAAATTTTGTTGGAGGTGTAAGGGGGAAATTGGAACATATGAGCATATGTGGTGGGGGTGTAAAGAGACGAAGTCATTCTGGTTGAAGGTGGAACATGAAATTGGGAGAATTCTAGATGTAAGAATGAAATTGGATGTAATTTTAATTTTGTTAACAGATGTGGAGGTGGTAGAGCAACAAAAAAGGGAATTGTTAGCAATTATGTTATCCAGTGCTAGACAGTGTATAGCGCGATATTGGAAATGTGATGTTACCCCAAAAATAGAGGATTGGTATAAGGAGTTGTGGAATACTGCGCTGAATGATAAGCTCACCTGGGAGTTAAATTTAAGAAAAGGGTTAATTAAAGAAAGCAAATTTCAGGAAATTTGGAAATGTTTGATAGATTATACCTTGATTAATGGTCATGGGCAACTGCCGGTGCCAGATTACATTGCATTTTTGAGATGATAATAGATAAAAGGGGAAATTCTGTCTCCGTAGCATTGTATATAGCACGTGGTGATATTTTGTTCTGTTTCTTTTTTTTTCTTGTTCTCTCTTTCTTTGCTTATTTATATTACTGTGTATTTTGTCTTTTATTTTCTTATATTGTTCTGTTTGTTATCTCTTGTTTTTTTAATTATTGGACGTGTATCGAGAAATAAATTTTTGAAAATTAAAAAAATAAATAAATAAAAAAAGAAATCTCACCGATCAAAGCTGATATGCTCTTCCTATCCTCAACTCCTACACACAGCCCCAGACAGAAGATGTTGAAAGCTGTAGACACCAGAATGACATGCTGACTAATATGTTCCTCACTAAAATGGCACCACAGCAATTAACCAGCCTGTTTGAAAAGCATTAGGTGAGAGAATGCTCTGAATAAAAAGCAAATTGCTGTAAAACATGCTTTGGTAATGGGATGTATTGTGCCTCTTTGTTGTTGTAATGGCTGGAAAGAGCACAACTAACATTATGAAAGCTAATCTCTTTGTTGGAGAGCCACCTCCTTTAAAAAAACATTTTGAAAGAAGAAGCCTAAAAATAATGACAGTTTCGAAAGCCATATGTGGCACATACTCTGCGCTGTAAGTTGACATTTTCTGCCTTTAAATTTTAATAATTCAGTAATTAAGATGCATCTTCTTTGTGCTGTAGTCTGGACTTGATAGCAAAGTGCATATGAATAAATGAGCTGTGACAATGATTGATGGACAGTACAAATTTAAACTTGTTATAGAACCTAGAATAGAACAAGATAATATTTACTGCCTATGCATTTTTGAGCAGTAAGCAAGGTAATTTAAACATATTAGAACACTTATAGAATATTCTAAAAATAAATAAATTTTTACTACAAATAACGTAGCACAGGGATTCTCTCCCCCCGAGGTGTGCTTCAGGAATGCAGAGTAGCTATGCCACGGTGGCCGCCCACCAACAGTAGTCGCTGGGGCGGCCATAATGGCTGTAATTGCTGCCGTCTGTACTGGCGGCTAGGTCGTGTGCCATCTGGAACGCCAGGCAGACTTTGGCGCATGCGTGGAATTTCACGCATGTGCCACAGCCTGGAACGCCAGGCAGGGTTAGGTGCATGCGTGGATTCTTGCGCATGCACAGTCACCTCCCTTGTTCATTTCTGCCAGCCAGGGGGGGGCATTGCAGCTCCTTTTCAGGGGCAAGGACCCCAAGGCAGGCTGCCAGTTACCCACTCCGGCCACCTCAGATGTTGAAGGTAGACGTGCATGCAGTTTCCAGCACAATCGGTGCAGGGGGTTTGCTTTGTATGAGGGAGCCCTGTGATGTCACGGAGCCCCAGATTTGGTCAGCTGGGAATTGGTTGAGCTGTGGTGATGACATCACAATCTCCCCCTGGTTGGCTTTTTCACCTTGCTTTTTCTCCTGTTGGTGGGGGCGTCCCCTTTGCGGATTGATTTAAGGGGTGTACCCCTCCCCATGGGGCTTGAAACCCCCACAGTGACCACCTCTTTGGCCCAAGGTATGTATGTGCCGAGTTTCAGTGCGATCGGAGCAGGGGTGTGGATTTGTATAAGGAACATACAGCACCGGACCTTGATTTTAGTTATATAGATTGTCCTTGTGTGTTCAGATGCCAAGATAGCCTTAAAAACAAGCCACTTCCTTCTACTGTTTCCCTTCTTTTTTGGGTTGCTGTTCCCACACTTAAATCCTTAGAGTCACTTCGTACCGATTGTCAACTAGAAGGGACTGTTGAGGCTCTTTGTCTTCTTCACTGGAAGGCTGTAGTAGTCAAATTGTGGTAGGGTATGTGTTTGTTTGATTGTTTGTTTTGATGCATTTTACTTTTTCGAGCAGCTGTTGTAGGAATAACAGAAGAAGGAGTATTTCTGCTTTGGCATTTTGGATTTGCGCTTAAATGGCAATCCAGAGTAAAATTGTGTATTTAATTTCTAGTTTTAATTTCTGGCTTTAATTTCACCCCTCCCCCATATCTGTGGGTTTGGTATCCTTGGTTTCAGTTATTAATGGGTCTAAAAATATTCAATAAAAAATCCTGAATTACATAATACTGTATATGTGTATTTCTATGGTGCAGTACCAGAGTTAGCTACTAGAGTTAGCCACTGTCTGCAATTTAAAATACAGGGTTCCCCATCATCCATGGTTTCAAGTATCCGTGGTAGGTCTTGGAACATTTCCGCTGTGGATATGTAGGCTGACTTGTATGTTTTTGTATCCTCTTGCTTTTACTGGAAAGTTGCTCAGGACCTTGATGACAGGAACAACTTTCTTTTCTTTTTTTCTCCTCAATCAGGATTGGTTTTGTTCTTCAAGGAAAGTCTGAAAATTTTGGATCTTGCATACCTGACACCCTTTGTTGTGGGACAAGGTCATGTTCGCCAGGCGTGTCATCAGACATCCTCAAACCAAATTTAACGTGCTAGTTTCTTACAGTTATGATCCTGAATGTGTTTTATTTCTTTCCAAGGAAGAAGTTGATTTGTTTTCTAAATTGCTTTTCTGGCAAGGAGATAACCATCTTTTTGGGCAAGATTATCTCATCCTTCACAATCTGGGGAATACATACTATACTAGCCTATTTGCTGTTTTTCAAATGGTATAGAATACATTTCTGAAAATATTTGACATACTAAGCTAATAAGAACTTGTTTGGGGATATTTCGTCAGGTTGCCTTTTGTTGAATAGGCTGAAGGCCTTGTTCATTTTGCCACCTGGGTGTCTATTCACTTATTATGAAAATTATCACTTCATACTCTGCGCCAAGCTGATTTCCCCTTTCTGTAAAAGTGAGTGTCTGTTGGCTTGATTGCATGGCTCATTGTCATCTGCACATGTTGTCTTGGTCTGACTATGACATCTCTTGATTTTTCTGGTGCAGCTCGGCCATTCTTCCAACCATTCAGCAATACAGATTTTTTTTGTAGCTCCAGCATCTCAGTACATAAGCAGGTGTAGAGACCCTAGATTTCTTCTTCTGTGAAATAAGGAATCACAACTCTCCACTTGGCCTTTGGGCCATGTATCTCCACTGGAACTATTTTGCTGACTGATGAATTTTCACCACTATGGAAGCAATGGTTCTATTACTAAGAGGCAGTGGTCTCATAATGACAGAACCCCAGATCATCCATTATAGCTGAATTGTAGGAGATCCAGATCAAATGAAAGCAAACACTTCTTCACACAAAATATAATTAAATTGTGGAGTTCATTGCCATAAAATGTATTGAAGGCTTCCATCCGCAAAGAGCAGTAAACTAAAGTAGATTCAGACCTGAAAATTGGAATGGTAAGCAGAACATACATTCCTCTTTGAAAAGAAATCGCATCTGCTCTTCTTATTCTAAGAATCCAAGAAAGCTAGTGTTTATTAGACAAATACATTGAGATAGCAAAGATAATGAACCCCTATTTTAGTTAATTGAACTGGAAAAACAAAGAACTTTGACAAGCATCTCACCTTTGAAAAGTCAAGGCAATATATATCCTCTGTTCTCTTCCAGAGATAGTCAAGAAGGAAATGTGAGACCGAAGGAAATGATATCAGCAACCCTAAGGATCATACTTGTCAACCGGTTCTGCGCAGGTCGCTTTTTATGCATGCGTAAAAGCGACTTGCGCAGAACTGTTCTGCGCAGCTCGCTTCTACACATGTGTAGAAGACTTCTACGATCCCCTCCTGCACAGAAGCCTTCTACGCATGGGTAGAAGGGTTCTACGCATGCGTAAAAGCCTTCTACGCATGCATAGAAGCGAGCTGCGCAGAAGGGATGCACAGTAATGCCTTCCCCCTGCTGCCAAATTCCGTGGTTTTGGCAGCTCCGGGCGGGAAATGGCGAAAATCGGCACCGAAAAATGGGAAATCCCGGCCAATCCAGGAAGGTTAACGGGTATGCTAAGGATATCAATCTACATTGAAGAAAGATCAGCATAGGTCAGAACAGTTTTCTCATGGTGTTAAACCCAAGTTATACACACAGATTTCTCCCATTTTATCCTACTTGTAGTGTCTAGGATCCCATACTATGCCAGATTTCCTTCTTCAAAATTTCATAATTTCTAATTGCTGCAGGCTCCCTTGGCTCCTTTGTTGAAGACCTTGTTAACTGAGGGGAATAATAAGGTTTTCCTTGTATCAAAAAATTTGGTGTGCCTAATCTTGCTACTGTCAAAAGCTTGTGGCTCTTGAAAAATAGACAATGGTGAATCCAGTATAGTGCCACAAAGCACTATGGGTTTCAAAAAAAGAAATGAACTCAAATTGTTTTCAAAAACAGAGTGCTCGCTTAATTTTGTCACTTCTCATTGTCTCATTCTTAAAAAAGATTAATGAGACATACCTTTGAGCTGGCCATTTGCCAACTCTTGGACTGAAGACTAAAACTTCTAGAAGCCTTCACCATTGGCTGGCTGTGTTGGCCAAGATTTCTGGGAGACATAAGAACATCTGGTGCCCCAAGGTTGGGAGCCATTGCTCTAGATCAGCGTTTCCCAGCCTTTGGTTTTTGGACTTCAGTTCCCAGAAGCCTAAGTCAATTCCCTAAAGCACTGATCAGCCAATGTACTGACTTAGGCTTCTGGGAATAGAAGTCCCCCTGTGGGGCATGGGGCCCACATTGTAAACCACTGCTCTAGATAAAGCCAAAGAAAATGTGTTAAAAATTATATGCATACTGCTGTCAACCTATAATTTTTATAGACATTTAACATTTCATTTTCAGAGACATTTTAACATGACTCAGACTTGGATTACTCAATATTTACTTAATTAATCTGGTAAAGTTATATAGTTTGTGCAGTTTTTCTCAAAGTATATTGCAGTTAAGGAAAAATGAAATATCAATAAAATATTAAATTAAAGGCATATTAGAATGGAAACTGGCTTAACTGGTTAAAAACAACGTCTGAAAGGCATGCAAAAGAAAAAGAGATGGCAAGGTCTTTTTTGTTTGTTTCAAAGGCCACTATTTTAGATCTATTACACCAATGAAACTAATAACTAGACTCTGTGAGGTAATACAAATGGTTGCCTGACCTTTTAAAAGTTTTTAAATGTCAGAAGTGTCTAATGCTAAATAAAATTCCCGATGTTTAGGCTTTAGTTATGTTTCCTGAGTTTTATATTTTGAGTATTTTGATACTAAAGTGCTCTGGGCTACTAAACAGATACTGGACACAGAGTATCTGGTGTCTAGTCATGCCTGCCACATGACCATGGAAACGTCTGCAGAAGCAGACAGCGCTGGCTCTTCGGCTATGAAACAGATGAGCACTGAACCCTAGAGTCGGATACAACTGGCTTTCTAGCAAGGATGACCTTTTACAGAGTGAGAACAAGATTCAGAGAAGGTTAACAATAGTAATGGGCAGTTGAGTTTTAGATGTAGAGGCCTAAATCTAATTATTTGTTGCAACTAGATTAAACTTGTTGATTTACACAAGCAAAGTATACATTCAGTGGATCTAGGCTAATTGGGACTAATAACTGGATTTAGGCCATAGGGAAATTGCATTTTCTGTTAGTAAACACAACTTTGGTAAGAAAACAGAATTGCTCTTATCTATGGCATATGTAGACAGCCAGGGGGCTGTTCTTTGACTTTTACATAAAAGTGGGCAGTGGATATAGCAGTAGTTTGATGAATTATTGTGTGCATAGTATGCAGCTTTTGAGATGAAGGTAATCACTCTATTTTGAATTGTGTTTGCTTTCCCTTCTCATCTGAGGGTATAATCCAGAACTCACCAAAGAAAATCTTGAATCAGCACTGATTTGCTGCTGCTGCTGCTAACATCATTACAAGACTTCAGCCCAATTATTAATTTATTTCATTTATATTTTACTTATTCCCCAAACTGGAGCCCAGGGTAGCTTATACATAATCAATTAAAATATATTAAAACATAACTTAATTATATTAAAACAATTTTAAGACATCTCCATTAAATAGTAATTGCAGTGAAACAAGAGATAAATGCAGCGTATCAGTCACTCAATTCCCTGTGCATATCTTATGTTTCAGCAAGGAAAGTCTTTGCTATCTTAAATTAACAAGGTTTGAAAGGGAGAAACTGTGTGCAAAATCCATGACCTGTTTGCTATTAATCACCCCCATACTTCTTCTTCCATGTCAAGGCCAGACGTGAAACTGCCAAAATGAAAGGCACCTTTTGGTGAGTTCATTCTGCAGTTCTTTTCACCTGACATAGTGTGAGCAAGATTAGCTGGCAACACAAGGTTGCCGTTACCAGAGTACTCCTGATTGTGGTTCAAAAATACCACCATCTTCGAGGAGGCTCTTTCTGGGTACCCCCAAGCTGACCCAAATGGGAGGGAAGAGAACAGAGTTTTATTTGTAGAAACTGCCCTTCACAGGAAATAATATCACAGCTTGGATTTTAAACTTTGGCTTTTCATGTCTTGACGTGTCTCAGAAAAATCTTTTAAGAACAGATTCCCCCCCCCCAAATAATAATAATAATAATAATAATAATAATAATAATAATAATAATAATAATAATAATAATAATGATGATGATGATGATGATGATGATGATGATGATGATGATGATGATGATGATGATGATGATGATGATGATGATGATGAGATATACTTTTATGTTTTTCTGGGTGCAACAATTACATCTATCTGAGTTTCAGGGGCAAAGAAGGCATGCAAGCATGCAGTAAGAGTTGAAGAACAAGGTGCCTTTGAGCACACTGAGCTCAGAAACTCACGAACCTTATTAAAATCAAATCCGTTCATGTAACAGTTTGTTTCATTTCCCCTCCAGTCATCTTTTTCAGCAGCCTATTTTCTGGATAGAAAGGGTTGTAAATTATCACAGCGGGTAGACATTTTGGAGTCAGAATATCTGTTGTATATTGAGATCTGTCAGTATATTCAGATATGGTGAGCCTTGTTTAAAAGACTATATGTGCATGCAGTATATATATATTTAAACATACCCATTTTAGATACATCCTTCTACTCTGTACTGAATAAACATGTGAATAAATTTGAGGCCAGTCTGGCTGGATATCCCGCTATGGTAATGAAGTAAACCGTGCAGCTAGTGACTCGATGCCAAGTGTTGGGTGGCGGTAAATAATCTGACTCCCTAAAGGGGCCAATAGTTACGGACGGTTGAGCCCCATTAGGTGGGGTGATGGTCCCCTCAGTGGAGGAAATGCCACTGTAAACCATAATATTGGGCCAAACGGCAAA
Organism: Bradypodion pumilum; assembly: GCA_035047305.1. Taxonomy (NCBI): domain Eukaryota; kingdom Metazoa; phylum Chordata; class Lepidosauria; order Squamata; family Chamaeleonidae; genus Bradypodion; species Bradypodion pumilum. The sequence goes on along the minus strand of JAWDJD010000002.1, from coordinate 276,025,482 downwards.
ATGAGCAGAGGAGGAACCACTTCTGATTCCCAATGGTCATGAAGACGGAAGAGGCCATGCCAGATGGACTGACTGTGAAGGCGCACTTTGTTAGTATCCTCAAGGCTGCAGCAGTCCATTGCAGTCCTGGTGTCAAATCCTGCATCAGGTTTCTTATGTGCCACAGGAGATGGCTCAATGATCACAGTGTTTGGGTCACTTTATGGCAAGCTGGGCTCCACCTTAAACAAATTCATGCCAATGGCATTTTCCCCTTCTTCAGGAAAAAAAAATGTATTCTCCGATACGAGTTGTAGCTGCCGCTGAAATTTGAGGCATCATTAAGAATCACTCACAATAAGCCATGTAGTTATGCATTGTCTTACTTAAAGCAAAAAACAAAACTTACTGACCAAAGGGACAACCTGTTTTATCATTAGTTGCATCTAGGAAGCTTGTTTTGGTGTCCACAGGGACCTTGGTGTCCTGGTGGACAACTCAATGAAGGTGTCAACCCAGTGTGCCTCAGCAGTGAAAAAAGCAAACTCAATGCTAGGGATCATTAGGAAGGGTATAGAAAATAAGTCAGCAAGTGTCATTTTGCCTCTTTATAAATCTATGGTGAGGCCCCATCTGGAATACTGTGTACAGTTCTGGTCGCCATACCTCCAGAAGGATATTATGGAGCTGGAAAAAGTGCAGAGGAGGGCAACCAGAATGATTAGGGGACTGGAACACCTTCCTTACCATCTGAGGCTGCAACGGTTGGGCCTCTTCACTCTTGAACGACGACGTCTAAGAGGTGACCTGATTGAAGTTTATAAAATCATGCACGGTGTGGACAAAGTAGATAAGGAAAAACTGTTTTCCCTATCGCACAACACTAGAACTAGGGGACACTCAATGAAACTTTTGGGTGCTAGTTCTCAAACAAATAAGAGAAAGTACTTTTTCACCCAGAGGATTACTGGTCTATGGAACTCCCTGCCAGAAGAAGTGGTGACAGCTGTCAGTCTTGACAGCTTTAAGAAAGGATTAGACAAGTTCATGGAGGACAAGGGTATCAATGGCTATAATTATGGATACCTAAGGACAACCTCGGGGTTGGAGAGATAGGCAGGATATCTCTCAATGCCATTTCCAGGGAATCCTAAGCAGGTGAAGGCATTTGCTTGGGAATAATACCCTGAAGGAAATGGTGAGCCACTGTGTGAGACAGAATGCTGGACTGGATGGGCTCCTGTGGCCTGTTCCAGCAAGGCTGTTCTTATGTTCTTATGTTTTACTGCTGACGTGTTTCATTGGAGTAAGATAAGGTTTAGATCACCAAAGGATTTCATTGCATAATAAACTCTGGCGATTTCACAATTGCCTTGCTTTAATCAATAACGAGAAGGCTATAAAGGAAAGCCAGGGTCTTGCTGGCTTGGACAGAGATTAATCAGTGTGAAGAGGTTTCGGTATCATTATTCATTTCTCTATCTGTATGCACAGCCCACGTCCAGACAGGCTTGTTTTTTCCCCATTTCAAATGTGATACAAGGAAAACTCATTAAGAATACCTGGCTTTCCTTCTCTAGTTCTCTGTCATCCCTGCTTAATTGCCTGATAGCTCCTGGACAAGGAGTTGTATTCCAGCAATGATATTTGTGGCAGGCATAATTTGTTAACGATAAGCATAAACCAAGTGATAGCAAGCTGTTTCTTCTCACATTTTTGCCTTTCACATTTCCTCTCACAAAGTATAATCGCTAGTTTGTTGAACAAATTTAAAAGCTGCAGTTGTCTAGCTATGTTTTCTGCTCATAGAAAGTGGCTCCCTCCAGGCTATTTAATGCCTATTTGCTGATTCTTCCTTTTTTGATCTGCGGAGAAAATTTTTGTTTGTCTGTAGGCTCTTCATGCAAACAAGAACTCCACTTTCCCAGGATCCTTGCTTGTGTGTAGAAATGGTGCCATGGGCCGCATCTGGCCCATGGGCCGCAGGTTGAGAATCCCTGATGTAGAGGGATACATCGCTCTGCACGGAGAAATTGACAACAGGATGCAGAGGGTTAGGCATTTATCTCAATGTGTGTTGCAGAGAACCGGGTATGTTGAGACTGTATATGGTGTGATGTTACTTCTATGTTCAGGTTTCCACATAATTGCGAGTGGGCAAATGAGAATGCATGCCTGAGAAGGAAGCCAGATTAGGCTATAATATTGTAGTAAGGCAGCAACACAGCTGTCCTAAAATAAAAGTAATCGTTGTCGGCGTCATCACCACCACCACCACCACCATCATCATCAGATGATAATGATGATGATGAACAACACAACATGAAAACTCTTGACTAGCCACTCAGCAGCCTCTCCTTCAGCTCTGCTGCAGAGTCTTTGCAGCCTAGCCTGTAAGTGCAGCTAGGCCTGGTTGCCATGTCAACCATTTCAGCACCAGTATATTCAGACAAGTATAGCAGAAAGTGGTTCCTAACAGGCGAGGCTAATGTTCTCTGCTGTAAATATTTTGCGTGCTATTCTGTACTTCCCCACCCCACTCTCAAACAGTTTAAGTGTTGGCATAGTTAAGGCCATCTGATTGTGAGGAGACACACTAACTGTTGGGTTTAGAAGATGACTAGGAATATTACTGTTTATACTCGAATATAAGCCGACCCAAATATAAGACGAGGTACCTAATTTTGACCTGGAAACCTAGGATAATTGACCCGAGTATAAGCTGAGAGTGGGAAATGCAGCAGCTGCTAGTAAATTTCAGTAATTAAAATACATGAAAATACAGTAAAATTAAGTATTTTAGTGACTTTTTAAAACTGTATTTGCACCACCCACCAGTGGTGGCGCTGTAGGTGAAGAGGGTGGGCAGGTCAATTGCACTGAGGCAGGAAGTATTGCTCTAGCATAGCCTCTTGCTCCCCCTGCAAGGAAGAAGCATGGCTTTTTCCTCCATCTTGGGCAGATCAAAGACAAAGGCAGAAGGTACCAGTAAATGAAATCCTTCTTTTTCCACACCAGTTTGGAAGGGAGACACAATTGTAATGTAGAGCTTCTTTCTTCATATGTGGTTTTCCATAGGAATTAATTGAAAACAAACTTCAGAATAGGAGAACTTGATTTTCAATGTATTCTAATGGAAAATTGTGATTTGTACCCTCTTGTGGTCAGTTGTGTAATTTTCGCCTCAAATTCTTTCATGGTAGAAGTCCCAAAACTTACTTTTAAAGTGCCGAATAACTAAAAAAATCATATTTTTAGACCCTCGTGGTTGTTGACTTTTGTATAAGCTGAGTCCCCCTTTTGGACCTCATTTTGGGGGCTTTTCTCAAAAATGCAATACTGCGTAATCAGAAGAGATTCAAGAGTGTTTTATTTGAAAGCATAATTAAATAGGATGGAAGCAGTTGAATTATACATTTCATTGTGCACCATGTGATTGCCTTTGATAGTCTGTGCCAGGGCTAGCTCCAGGTGTTCTTGGACCATTTCTCCAAAGACCTGATCAGCGGGAGTGCTTACTTGGGTTTCTAGTAATTGAAGTCCAAGAACACCTGGGACAACAAGGTTGGCCACCCCGGTCTATGCAGTCCTTTGGTTTAATTGTTGTACTGTACTTCATTCATTCCCAAAATAACTTGTGGTCATTCTGGCCTCTGCATGTTCTTCACCCAAGCTTCTTTATTTTCCTGATTTCTAACTCAGCTTACATGTAGACATAACTCTTGTTCTTATTTATGCATTTTCAAATAAAAATTCAGACAGAGTCTTAAAGCATGCTGGTTTTTCTCTTCCATTTATTTATGATGCATAATTGAGTTCCAGGAAGTGAGTTTTCAGGGATCTTCTGTGGTTGTTAAAATCAGTATAATGTGCTTATTTGAATAAGATTACTGAATTTATGTGAGAAGTGGGCAAAAGTTTCTATTGCTAATATGTCTGTGAGTTGTTTGTTTTGTGTTTGTGTCCTAATTTGTACCAGTGGTGCTAATACTGGCCTTTGCAAATGCAATTTGTAATAAAATGCCTGTCCACCATTCTCTTTACATGTATTGTGCAAAAAACTGGGGAGCAGCTGTTCTATTTTGGACTATGCTAGAGTACTGCAGTGACTCAAGTGCCTAAGACGCTGACTGGGAAGCGGAAGGTCAGCAGTTCGATTCCGAGTACTGCAGGACGGAAATGAGCTCCCGTCTTCATCCCAGCTCCTGCCAACCTAGCAGTTCGAAAGCAAGAAATTGCAAGTAGATAAATAGGGACCACTTTGGTGGGAAGGTAACAGCGTTCCGTGCGCTCCGGTGTCTAGTCATGCCTGCCACATGACCACGGAAACGTCTGCAGGAGCAGACAGCGCTGGCTCTTCGGCTTAGAAACAGAGATGAGCACTGCACCCTAGAGTCGGATACGACTGGCTTTCGAGCAAGGGAAACCTTTACCTTTAGAGCATTAAAAAGTATGGTAATTCATTGCTCATATTCCCTGTCTTCTTTTCCCCAATGCTAATACTACCTTTGATAGCTGCAAGAGAACTTGTTGGGGCAGCCATTTGACTTGGCAACCATTGGTATCATTTTTTCCTCCAGAATTCCTGGATGTAGTATAATTCTGGACTTTTGCAGTAGGGAATGCTGGCTAGAAGACACCAGTGGCTGAGAAGAGTCCTACTTGTGATTAATTATATTACTTTACACGTTCTTGTGTGCCCTCGGCTTTCCTTATCACATTAAACATGGTAAGATTTGCGGTCAAGTGAAAATACATATAATTTTGACAAATACATATGATTTTGGCTATCATATACTCAAGTATAAGATGACCAGAATATAAGCCGAGGTACCTAATTTTGACCTGAAAACCTCGGGAAATATATTGAGACGACTATAAGCCGAGGATGGGAAATGCAGCAGCTCCTAGTGAGTTTCAATAATCAAAGCACATGAAAATAAGGTAAAATTAATTAAATTGTCAGTGCATCTCAATCCAGCATGGTCTTTGGCCCCTTGTGGTCATTGACCCAAGTATGTCATGTCCCCTTTTTGGGCTCATTTTTGGGGCTAAGAAACTCGGCTTATACTCGCGTATATACGACACGTCCCATTGAATCCAGAAGGTCTTTTTCTAAATAACTATAGGTAAAGGTCACCCTTGTTCGAACGGCAGTCATTTCCGACTGTAAGCTTCATTGATCATCTCTGTAGCAGTAGTTTAAGTATAAAAGGCACATTCAGCACCTTTACATGTCCCAGTGTACTGAAAGCAATAAAGTATTTTGGACAAGCTTTAAGAGGGACTTCATGTGTATGTGACTACATATTTTTGCATTAAAATCTTTGTATTATAATAATGCAGAAATAAAAGTAGAAATTGACTTGGATCCATTTTTCTGGTGAGAAAGAACAAGGAAACTAATGAGCATAAAGATGGAGATTAACATGGAATGACCAGAATCTAGTGACATACATTTTATGGCAAGGGCAGTGAACACATGAATCTCCAGGTGCTACTGGACTGCAGCTGTTATCATCTCTTGCCATTAGCTGTGCTAGACAAGGCTGTTGGGAATCTCAGTGAAGCAATAGTTGGAAGGCAAATGATTCCTTTTATTTCAACAAGGTTTAAATAAATGTCAAGCAGCAGTAAATTCCGATTAAAGTTGTGATTATTTCCTTGGCATGAGAACTCATGCAAAATGCATGTCCTAGGGATTAATTGTGTTGCATCAAATAAATTATGGGAAAGAAATCAATGGTTGCTGTGGGCCTCTTACAGTCATATCCTAAAGCAATGATTTGATATAATGTGTTTTGTTTCCCACAAATTGATTGGAGTTTGTTTTAAAAATATGCACATGAGTGCGTATCTAAAAGATAGAAGGTTTTGGTTTTAAATTGCCACTTTCAAAGCTAAACAAAAAATGTTGCTTGTGAGGGTGATCGCTGTGGCTCATGGCAAACCATGGTCATAAATCGTGGGTGATCGTTCTCCTGCCTCATCTGTTTATGCCGTAACTTAGAGGCCCGGGCCCCCAGCTTGGGCCTCTGACCATTACTCAAGGCCTTCTGGCCCTCCCTACTATACCCAGGGATGGCACGCAGTCACTTAGCCAACATGCAGCCTTCTGACCAATCAGCAAGGTGAGCACGAGGCAGGCATGCTGATATTTAGCCAATTATGTAACCTTATGCTATCGCAGGTAACCAATAAGGATATATTGCATACTCTTCCCTGGAATGTCTTTGTCCTGTTATTCCTAATAAACTCCGTCCGGGCTATCTTGCCCGATGCCTCTTCATGAATCAAGCCTCCGCTGTCTCCTTGATCCCAAAACACAACATCTGGTGACCCGCGACGCGATTGCTGGATCCCAACTCCCCGACTCACCGGCTGGAATAGCCCCCTGGTGCACCTCTCTCAGCTTTCGAGCTCCCGATTGTGAGTATGGGGGGGGGGGACTTTCTTTAGGGCAAAAGACCCTTGCAAAGGAATTGCAGAAAATCATCAAGGAGAGCGGATGTCCAGACATCACGCTTAATAGTCTAGAAGACTTCATTAAGGAAGTCGAATGCCAATGTCCTTGGTACCCAGAAATTGGATCACTCAAACGGGATGATTGGCAAAGAATTGGAACAATTTTATTGGAAGAACCGAGGGCAGCGGTTCATCATTTATTGATTTGGCAAAGAATTAATGAGGCAGTCAGGAAATTAGTACCAGCAGAGGCATCCCTGACCAATCCTCTGACTCATCCACCCGAGGACCCACCACCTCCTTATCCAAAAGTGCTGCCCGCTATTTTACCACCTACGGCACCATTGGTGCCGCCCATCCCGAGCCTGGTTCTCCAGGCGCCGCCTGCCTACCCTGGCGGTGTGATGGGAAATGTTCGCTCTGCTATACATCGAGCCAAGAGCGATGGGGTTTGTCCCTGGAGGAGGTGGAAGAGTGGCAAGGAGAGAGTCCTTCTGCTTTTCCCATTACGGTTGAGATGGGGGTGGGGGCGGATGGGAATCCAGAGGAACGTATCCATTGGCAAGCTCTGTCATATACAGTAATTAGGGAACTTAATAAAGCTGTTAGAGAGGCTGGTGTCCGATCAAATTTTGTGCAAGGGTTGCTTGAGGGAATCGGGAATGGATACACGATGTTGCCCCAAGACTGGAAGGATTTGTTTCGAATGATTTTGACTGCTTCACCTTATGTTGTTTGGGATAGTGAATTCCGAGCGGCTGCGGTGGCGGCTGGTACACCACAAAACACCCCTGAGCAGATTTATGGAGCAGGTGCATTTGCTACCCTCCAACAGCAGATGCAACTCCCTCGGGAGTCTTTCCACCGCACCTTTATGTGCGTCATGAGAGCCTTTAAAAGGGTCCCCGTCTCTGGGAAACCCACACGCTCCTTTACTTCCACACGGCAGCAGCCCACTGAACCCTACTCACAGTTCATTGATAGATTGAAGGAAGCCATACAAAGACAGATAGACAACCCTGATGCCCAGGGAGAACTCCTGAAACGGCTGGCTTTTGAGCAGGCCAATGCCGATTGCAAGAAGATTTTGCAAAATGTCATTCACCGCCCTGAGTATAGTTTAGCTGACATGATTCAAGCCTGTATGGAGGTGGGCACTTAAACACATGCAATGGCCCTTCTGGCTGGAGCGCTTCGTGCCGGAAACAAGCCCACTGGTAATTGTTTCAACTGTCAGAAACCGGGCCACTTCAAGAAAGACTGTCACGCCCCCGGAGGGGGAGCGCATAAGGGGGGTGGAAAGGATGTCAGGCGCCCCAGCAAGAAGTGCCCCCGGTGTGGCAAAGGCTACCATTGGGCTAGCCAGTGCAGAGTCAACCCCTCACCACAGGGAAACTAGATACCGGGCCCTCCCCGGGCCCCAGAAAAATAAAGGGGACACGGGTCGATCAGCGCAAGGCTGCTACTGCTGGCAGCGCTGGTCTCGATCTCGTTAACACACAGGACATGACAACTGCGTTGCCTGGGGAGCTTATCCTGATGCCTGCCGACCTTACTGGCCCCTTGCCAAAAGGGACCATTGGTTTGGTACTGCCACGTTCATCAGCGGCCAAACATGGCATCATGATAGTTCCTGGCGTGATAGACGCAGACTACACAGGCATCATTTATGTACAATTTTGGAGTCACCTCCCATTGCAACTGCACAAGGGGGACTCCTGGGCACAATTGATCATTGTTTCTTATGAGACCCCAGGGGGAGCGGAGCCCGCCCTTCGCAGAGGGGGGTTTGGTTCCACCCGTGCCGGGGCCGATGGAGACACCTATCATCCACAGGTTGCCGCCCTTCGAGAGCAAATAGGACAACAGAAGCCGACCCGTAAGTATTGGGTAAACGGTAAGTTGTTGGAGGGATTGTTGGATACGGGGGCAGATATTTCTGTGATAGCCGCTGGGCACTGGGATCCCTTGTGGCCAACCGAAACCGCTCCCTCAGTTTGGGGCATCGGAGGTAGCCAGGCCTCCCGGAAAAGTGCTCAGTGGTTATCTGTCAGTCTCCAACCTGGCGGGCCTGAGATCGCTCGCATCAAGTCCTGTATTTTACAAATTGATCTCAACTTGTGGGGGAGGGATTTGCTGGCGCTAACTCATGAATAGCCATCAACATTGTGCTCTACCACTCTCGTGGAAGACCGATCAAGCCGTGTGGGTGGAACAATGGCCGCTTCCGCAAGAGAAGTTGACTGCGCTTAAGCAGCTCGTTCAGGAACAACTGGACACGGGTCACATTGAACCGACTAGTAGTCCGTTCAATACCCCGGTATTTGTCATCAAAAAGAAGTCCGGGAAGTGGCGGTTGCTCCATGACCTGCGGGAGATCAATAAGATAATTGAGCCGATGGGCTCGCTCCAGTGTGGAACCCCGAACCCAAATTTGATACCCCATGATTATGAGATGGCTGTCATTGACCTCAAGGATTGTTTTTATACCATTCCCCTTCAGGAAAAGGACCGGAAGTATTTTGCTTTCACAGTCCCAGTGTTGAATAACTCCCAGCCCACAGTCCGGTACCATTGGAAGGTATTGCCAATGGGAATGCTCAATAGCCCCACCATGTGTCAGTTTTATGTAAATGCAGCTCTCATGCCGTACAGAAAGGCTTACCCTAATTTGATCATATATCATCACATGGATGAAAAACTGACCGTTTGAAGACCAATAACGGCCCCGCCTATTGTTCTACTGCCCTAGCAGAGTTTTGTACCCGCTGGCAGATTGTCCACACATTCGGCATCCCTTATAATTCTCAGGGACAGGCCGTGGTTGAACGGGCCAATAAAACACTGAAAGAGGCACTGGATCGCCAAAAAGGGAAAGGGGGAACTGTCCCCCTCTCACTTCCGGAAAAGGAGGAGTGGCTTGCTAGTGTACTGTTTACTCTAAACCACCTTAACTTGTCTCAATTTAATTCTCAATTTTTATCCAGGGCTCAGCGTCACTACCGCCAGCTTGAGGTTCTGCCTGCCCCCCAGGTCCAGTACAGACGCCTGTCGGACCCAAAGTGGAAAGGGCCTGTTCCCCTCATAACCTGGGGAAGGGGCTACGCCGCCGTGTCTATGCCAGAAGGTCCTCTTTGGGTCCCTGCCCGGTTTGTTCGACCGTGGAAGCATGGCATTGCATCAGGGTCTCAGCAACCCCATTCCAAACTTCGACCTTCACCTGCACGAGCTCCCGGAGAGGAGACGGAACCGAGGGGGAAGGCGAAGGGGGCAGAACCCGCCAATAACCTTGGGCCAGGTGAAAGCATTGTCGGATGAAGCCCAGTCCGTGCTGGACGAAATCCGTGTGGAAAAGACTCCTGAGAACTTTGTTGTTGCTATCATAGCTTGTCTAAATGCTAATTCTATAATGATTCTTTGTTGTTACATGCTTCTCTTTCCAGGGGCGCTTGCCGTCCAAGATGAGCTGTCCCAACGCTTTGAGTATAACCTGTGGTATAAGCTTGCCTGCATTTCTAATCAAACTGAGTTTTGCCTTAAGCTAAGCGTTGACTCCTATCACCTGCTAAGCACCTGTCTCATTCCCATTTGCTACACTCCCCAAAACGTCAGTAGGTCAGTGTTGGGTAACGATATGGCCGACTTTAATGACAAGGTCAAAAACAAATATGCTCTTAGCCCCCTTTGGGGAAAGGCAACCAAAAGGCTGCCCCTTGATGCCCTGTCTCTCTATACTCCTATTGTAGCTGTTAGTAATGCTAGTAAATGTGCCAGGGTTGTGAACTGTACTCAACATAAGTCAAAGCCTCGCTGTTTCCAGCCCGGTTGCGTTCTTAATTGCACCGGGAGGGAAACAGAGGACCTTCATTTTAACTTTCAGCACATTCTGTTGGCTTCTGGGTGGTTCTGGACCTGTGGGTCACGAACTTGGAACTATATTCCTGCTAACCTCTCTAAAACCACTTGTTGCCTTAGTCGTATGATTGTTGCTTTGCCCAACCGCACTATGCTGGTCCGTCAGCGTCCCGCCCGCAAACGCATCACCCGGGGTACTGCCGCTGAGCAGTTACCCTCTGATTGCGATAGCACTGTTAAGGTGCTTTCCCAGGCCGAGTACACATCCTTGGCCATCAATCTTGTTGGCGTGCCTGGCCTGGCAGCCGGGAATGCAAGGCAGCTTGGAAAGCTTGCTTGTGCATTTGTAAAAGCCGTTAATCACACTTCCCAAGCTATTAGCCTCCTGAACAGGGAGCAGTTTCAGCTTCGCAACGCCATTTTAGATAACCGCGCCGCGATCGATTATTTGTTGATGTTGCATCATCAAGGTTGTGAGTCTGTGCGTAATATGTGTTGCTTTAACTTATCCGATAATTCTAATAAAGTACAAAACCAATTGGATTCTTTAACCAAAATTGTTTCTGATATTAAGCAAAATCCTCTGCCTTCGTGGTGGAGCACTCTTTGGTCCTGGCTTCCCAACGGAGCTTGGGTACGGACCATTCTGTAGTATGGTTTAATTATTCTTGCCATTCTGATAACTGCCTGTTGCTTTATTCAATGCATACCTTCGTTGCTAGCCACCTGCCTGCAAGGATTTCGCTTGATACCTCGTGCACGCAAGGACCAAATTTATTATGCTTATAAGCTTCTTAAAAACAGAAGGGGGGAGATGTGAGGGTGTTCACAGCACGATCGCTGTGGCTCATGGCAAACCATGGTCATAAATCGTGGGTGATCGTTCTCCTGCCTCATCTGTTTATGCCGTAACTTAGAGGCCCGGGCCCCCAGCTTGGGCCTCTGACCATTACTCAAGGCCTTCTAGCCCTCCCTACTATACCCAGGGATGGCACGCAGTCACTTAGCCAACACGCAGCCTTCTGACCAATCAGCAAGGTGAGCACGAGGCAGGCATGATGATATTTAGCCAATTATGTAACCTTATGCTATCGCAGGTAACCAATAAGGATATGTTGCATACTCTTCTCTGGAATGTCTTTGTCCTGTTATTCCTAATAAACTCCGTCCGGGCTATCTTGCCCGATGCCTCTTCATGAATCAAGCCTCCGCTGTCTCCTTGATCCCAAAACACAACAGTTGCTCACTAACGAAATCAGTTATGTGTGAATGTGAGAAGAGAGTACGAATAAGAGAGAGAGAGAAAGTGCATACGTGTTGACTTTGCTGTTCTAATGATATATGGTTGGATTGTTGTGGATGGGGATAAAGTACAAGTCGAGGTTTCCACTGGAGAAAGGAGAGAAACATTTTCTTGCTCTGTATTCCTTTCTCTTCCAGCCCCCAGTGCTGCCTATCTCAGAACTCACAGCTGGATCACCTTTTGGACCAGTTTTTAAGAAGACTGCAAGAGGAAGCAGGAATTGGCTAAAATCCTCTCTCCTCTCCCACCAGTGTCATTGTCCTTCATGTTGGGCTCCATTGAGACCCTCTCTGGATCCAAGCCAGTATTTTTAGTGACATACTATGCAACTTCAATTGCTTTAATCCCACTGACAAATTAATTCTCAAACCTATAAGAGCAGACTCTTACACAGGCTTAATAAGCAGTGGTTACTTTAAATTGGTTAGCAGGCAAATCATATTGTAATGTTATTCACCCAAAACTATCATATTTTAAAAACATAAGAAAAGGAACCATAGCTGACATTTACACAGCTATTGGCTCTCAAATTCTACCTTTATTGACATTTAAGAGTTCAGCCATTCATTGATATAATTATGTGTCCTTTCTTTTCTATTGAAATCTATACTGTTTGGAATGGACAAGATAGGTTTGCATTGCGACTAAGTTAAACAGGCTGCCTAGTATAAATTTGCAGCTGACCAAATATTTATTCTAACACTGGCTTGCCCACGGTCAACATTATTAAACAAATTATTTTCGAGATTCCCTTTAATATATTACTACTTATTCAAATGTACCTTAATAGTAAGTCCAAGTTACCATTTTAGCAGACAAGAACCTAATGAACATAAAGTGGGCTATTCTAGCTAGACACCTTTACTGCTTGGCTTTGTAAAATCAGTGTAGACTAAAAATGTACACAGGAGCCATATTGCGGTGCTAATTGTTATCATAATGAAAAATGAGGATTTTTATCTAAATTATGTGGGATATTGATAACCTGTTTGAGTAGCTCTTGTGCATGTCTCTTCAGTCAAAGTACGAGGAAATTGATTTCATTTTGCCTTAACAGCATTGCAGAGACAGGGGCCACTTAGCGACTTTGCACTTAAGAAGGGTTGTTGAATAGACATGAGAACATTGCAGATGTTTCAAAATAGCACCTAGTCTTGGACAAATGCCAGGTTCAAATCATGCAGATATTCTTTAGGGCATGGCTGCCTTCCCTTCCTAAACTAGCTCTGCCCTGCTCTGGTGGCAACACAGTATGTTTATTAACAGAGTGATTTGAATTAAACTACAGTAAAACCCCGAGTTACGAAAAGAATCGTTTCCATGGCTTCTTTCGTAACTCGATATTTTTTTTGTAACTCAATGCATCCCCATAGGGATGCATAGAAAAAAAATGAGCCCAGGACAAAGCTGAATCGGTCTTCGTCCTTGGCTCACTTCATCATCACCACCACCACCACCACCACCCGCACTTTCCCAGCCAGACCGGAGGGCTGGAAAGCCACGAGGGTGGTGGTGAAGTGGAGCCCAGTCCGAAGAGTGGAAAAGCTGAGTGCAGAAGAATAGATGTCTTTGAAATGTGGTGTTGGAGGAGAGTTTTGAGAGTCCCCTGGGCAGCGAGAAGAACAAATAGGTGGCTCAGTTGGCTAAGACGCTGACTGAGAGGCAGTTCGATTCCTGAGTACTGCAGGGCGGAATGATCTCCTGTCTTTGTCCCAGCTCCTGCCAACCTAGCAGTTTGAAAGCAAGAAATTGCAAGTAGATAAATAGGGACCACTTCGGTGTGAAGGTAACAGCGTTCTGTGTGCTCCGGTGTCTAGTCATGCCTGCCACATGACCAGGGAAATGTCTGCAGAAGTAGACAGCTCTGGCTCTTCGGCTTTGAAATAGAGATGAGCACTGAACCCTATGACTGGCTTTCGAGCAAGGGAAACCTAGAAGAAATCAACCCTGACTGCTCTTTAGAAGGTCAAATAGTAAAGATGAAGCTTAAGTACTTTGGACATCAAATGAGAAGAGAGGAATCACTTGAGAAAGCCTTGATGCTGGGAAAGGTGGAGGGTAAAAGAAGAAGGGGGCAGCCAAAAAATGAGATGGCTGGATGGGCAGGTTGAGGAGGATGGTGGAGGACAGAGGTGCCTGGAGGGTTGTGGTCCATGGGGTCAGAATCGACTGTGGCTGAACAACAACAAAAAGTGTACATGTAATTTTGGAGAAACAAAGCCAGTCTGAGAACTTCATATTTTTTTCTTGCTGCCTTCTTGATTGAGTACTTCAACCTAAAATTAAGGCTCTGATCAAAAATCTGATGGACCCAGTCTACAAAATATTTTTAAATTTTTTAAAAAAGAATGTTTTAATAAAAACAAACAATTTGATTTAAAATGTTAAAATCCTACTTAAATACAAGTCATTTTTACGTTGTCTCTTTAAATTATTGATGTCAATTTATTGATAGTAATGGATCCTTTGTTGGCTGTCCACTCTTATGAAGGTTTTGTAGGGAAGAAGTCCAAGTACAGGATAGGGTGTGGCTTAAGCTCCATAATGGTTGCATCCATATTTTGCTGGATTATGTCTGATAATAAGGATTCTTGTGAAACCTACAGGATGTAATTTTAAATACAGTTAAATTCTTCTCTGATATCAGAGAAATTGGACTGCTTAGTGAATTTATCTCAAAGCACATTAAACCTAATTGCAAAGAGTAAAGATAATGGTTTTGGGCAGAGTGATAAATTCTAAATGTTGGTCACATTTACTTTGAAGTAGGATATGATGCTGAGCTGTTTTTAAAATCATTATTAGACATTTTTGGACTTGATAATTGCTTTCATGATCTGTCTGCATGCACAAATTGAAAAAGACAAACACTATGGGAAACAGAAAATTTTCATATTCAGGTATATGTTTACGGCAGGAAAAATATGAGTAACCACCCAGTCAAGCAGTAAGGAAATATCCACTGTTGCAAGTTGGTTATTGAAGTTATTAAAAATATTAAATGACTAGCTTAGTGCCCGGCCTCGTCCGGGGATGGTTGAGGTGGTAGTGGCACGGCCGGGGTTGCGTCAGTGCGTCCTGTGGGTATGCCGGTATTGCCCCATGTTTTTTGGCACTCTGGTCCGTGTGTGGGTTATCGGGCCCGTGCTCACACCCTTGCAGCGTGGCATGCGCTGCTGCATTCTGGCGTGAGGGGGAAACCCCTTAGCCTATCTCCACACACCCACATTATCCCTCCCCACACACACTAGACACACCATCCCTCCCCACACAGACTATCCCTCTACACATGCACACACACCATTCCTCTCCACACACACTCCATCCATCCCTCTAAACACACACACACACACACACACCATCCCTCTCCACACACACTATCCCTTCACACACACACACACACACTGCAGGCCCATGCCAAGGGGACGGGGCTTGAGTCAGTGCATTACGGAGGCCAACAGCCACTCTGGCCATCCCCCCTTTCCCGATTGGATGCGTCGTTGTCCCATCTCTGTTGTGCTCATGCTGGCCTCCCTGATTGGCTGCGGCGTGCCGCAGTGGCTGCTGGGGGGTGTAATTTTTTATTTTGTTCATTTTGTGGGCGTAGGGCCCATCGTGGCAGTCCTGACCCCGACATTGACCTTCTCTGGAGCGCCAGGTAACTATGTGCGCAGTGTGGTTGCGGACACTACAGGGGTGTAGATTCATATACAGAACCCACAAGGGGACATCTCTCTTTTAGATATAGATAAGATTAACTGAATATCGACAAGTAAGAGCTGGAAAGTACTGGTAAATATAATTGAATTGAAAGCCATTTTTAGAATTTGGTTGTTCAAATAGAGTGCAGATATTGGTAATTTTTATAAGATGAATTAAAGCATGGTGAGGTTTCAAGGTTAGCTGTACAGTATGTTTAAAAAAGGAAACCATTTTATATACTAATAACTCTCGCAACCTCCCGGGGGTGGGGAAAGCACGGGGTTAGGAATGGATTCTTACTTCTCTCAGGACTCAGGACAATGGTAGACTCCCACGACTCCTTACAATCCAGCCCTGGAACGTTGTGCTTTATGCCTGAGAAAGTCCGCTTATTTCCCTTCCTGCGCGCTCTTCAAGGTTGAGCCGTGGGAGATTTGGTTGTAGCGTGGAAAAACCCACTTCTTAATTTGTTAGCAGGTGCAGGTGGTGCTAAAACCCCATATTACAGGACCACACCAAACTTGGACTCAATGCTTCCAATTGTCTTTATAGAAGAGACCTTGTGTGGCCTCCCCCCTTTTACTGGAATAAAGAATAAAGTAAAGTCGATAAAGCAATCCGTCATTTCATCAAACAAAACATAGCCAAACTTGAAAGAAAAACTTGGCAAAACAGAACTAAAATAAAGCTTCCCATTCCTGGGTAAAATCTAAGCTAAAAAGCATCCTAGTTTCTAGCAAACTAATTTCCTAGATACAAAGCCTAACACTTTGTCTAGTAAAATAAAAAAACACGGTTTGTTCTCTAAGTGTAGCTTCCCCTTGCTCAATATCATCAATGTTCAAAGATACCCAGAAGTTTTGCAAAGTATGAAAGCCAGAATATTTCTAAGTATTCCATCTTTGATTTCCAGTCTAAGTAAGACAAAGACTTAGCCTCCATTCTCTCTAATAAGATTGAAAGGGCCGGCTGGTCTTAGCTTCAGTGTCCATCTCTGGTCCTCCTGGAAAATGTTGTTTTGAAGATCAAAGGCTCTCGCTATATCCGAACAAGTCCCCCTCTTCCCTTTTCTAACTGCGCTCTAGCTGCTTTTTTATTCCCAAAAGGTGACTCACTCCCATTTTAGGAATATCAAGTGACCTTGAAGTTAGATCAAGAGATATCTCTGTTATCTCTCCCAAGGTCGCGTTACCAGGATCCGACCTTAATCCAGACAAGGTGCCAAAATTTTGCGCCCCCCCCCCCGGTGGGTGGTTCACCTCTGAAGTTCAAAGAGTGTGAACTTGCGCTGAGGTGTGTCTGGGTAGTTTCTCCCTTGATGCTTAAAGGAGCCTCTAGGGGCGCTCATCCCGGTGATGTAATGCTTCACTGGGAAATCTCAATGCAAAGCTGCATAAAGAAGTTTTGTTTCTCCGGAGGAAAAGCTGCTGTGATTAACTGAATCATGGTGACATGATTGGTGAGCTTATTTTCTTAATTAAAGCTTCCAGATTCATTACAATAACAAGTATGCAGCATTTTATAAAGTATTGATCCCATCAGTTAGCATTCGGGAGGACTAGTAGTTTACTATATTATTTGTACTTATTCAACTATTTACCATTCTTTTAAAATTAAAGCTTGGTGAAGTTTCAAGGTTAGCTGTACTGTGTGATTAAAAAATGACTCCATTTTACAGACTGATAACAAGTATACAGTATTTTTAAAGTATTGATTCAACATTTAGTATTCAAAAGGACTAGTTTACTATATTATTTGTATTTATTCAACTATTTACCATACTTTTAAAATGTTAATGGAGTGTAAAAGCTCATTAGGATGTATTTATGTTTTATAGTACGTAATAAAAATGGTAATAATTAAATTAGCATAAACCATATAATAAAAAGACTTTTTAGCTTGGCAACCAGGAATATTTACAGCAATCAATATTTTAATACAATTAATTTTCCTCTACTATTATTAAATAATTTTATATATCTTCTGGATCCTGTGCAGATCAGTTCTTTTTGTGTTTGGAACATCACTGTCTGTTATTGTACCATTGATTCAGTTGTTACTTGAGAGGCACAGAATTATGGGATGGGAAGTGCGAGAAGACTGAGAAGAAAAGATCCAAGCCCTTTGCTTGAATTCGATTTCTTCTTTTTTTGGTGATGGTTAACGTGGGCAGGTATCATTCCAGCTAGCTGACAGCTTTTGGCACTTTGCAGATGGCTACCATATTTAGAAGGACAGAATCTTTCAATTTTTTTTAGCCTATTGTGCAAATGTCTGTTGCCTTAACATGATTTGGATTAATTAGAATATCATATTTAAGCCTTACTTTACCAGTTAATTTTTATTCAGCTTGCTTTCTATACTATGAAAACCTCACTTAAAAGACCCTAAACAATAACCAAAGTTTAAGTGCTGATAGAGTTGGATGTGTAGAATGTTCTGAGAAGCTGGGAAATCTCCCAAGTTTTGCTTTCTTTTACTCACCTAAAGCTGGGGTTGCAGCACTAGAGATCTCAGTCAGGCAAGCCCTCTGGCCTTGTTTAGAAGAGAGCTGGTGAAGTAAAAATGGAAATTACTTGTTAGGATCAAAGGATCTTGTCAAAAGGAGCCAAGATTTGACTTGAGCCAATAAATAATGACATGGAACCAGGCCTAATTTTTAAGTGGGAATGGTTCCAACTTCCACCCTAAGTTGGCTAGTGGGGATACAACATGAAATGATTGGCAAGAATTTGAATTGCATTGCTTCTACTGGGGTAAGGTGGCTGGGTGTCTTTCTACATACACAGCTGTGAACTATACACAGCTTGGACTGTTATCCTGCCCTGGAATATATCACAGATGAAATTTTGATGGTGGGGCAAGAATAACATTCATGTTAGCAGTGATAGTTCTTTGAGCATTCCCAGTAAAATGAATAACCTAAGCTCCTCACAGTCCAATTGACTAGAATGCTATACTGCATGTGCTTCTAGAGCTTAACATTTTCACTATTATTCTATCTTTTGGTGGAAAGAAAAGATTTTGATCTTTGGTAGTTTACTGATAAGGGCCCAGAAGGCTCCTCTGTGATATATTTCAGAAAAAGACAGAATAACCCTATTGTAGCAATTACATTTAGAAATTCTTCTTTTGTGTCCTGATCAAACCCTGGACTGCCAAAATGAAGCCACGTTCTTGGCTTTGTTGTTGGTCAAACCTAATGTCCTCATCGGTGCATGTTTTTGGCAGTAATTGGCATACCAGTAAATGATTCTGTATCAATCTACATTCACACAGTGTGTTGTTTGCCAGCAGCTCCCACTTGAGCCTGTTGATCTTACATTTAGGCACTCCAACCCTCAGCCTATTCAGAAATTACACTTCTATACCTCCTCATAGCGCTTAGAAAAATTTAGTGTGTGTGTATAGAGAGCAGGTGGTGGTCTGATTGCCAGTTTGGGTGGAAGGAAATTATGATTAGTCAGGAAGTGAGCTATCGTATTTAAATAAAAATGTTGAACAGCAAGGAAGCTAAGATAAATTTCTCCGTGTCCGCACCAACTCTCTGGAACCTCCTGCCAATAGACCTAAGACTCCAAAGTGAACTGCTGCCCTTCAGGAAAGGAGTGAAGACCTGGCTGGCAGGGCAGGTGTGGGGCCCGAATGGGACTATGGTGCCCGCCTGCTGGCTTTTATAAGAACTCTCTCTTCTTCCTTTTGTATAGTAGGTGGGATGGGTGGGCGGGATATGGTTTTTTTTAAAAGGGGGTGGGTTGTGGGTTTTTATAATGTTTTTTATGTATTTCTAGAATTATTGTAATGCCGCCCTGAGTCGGGTTCCGCCTGAGTGGGCGGCATATACAAATATGACTATAAATAAATAAATAAATAAAATTTCATTTGCCTCTTAACTTGGACCTTCTAAAACAGATAGCCCTGTGAGTTGCATCCTTCTCTCAAGAAATTGTGCAATTAGATATTAACTAGCTATTGTGCTCAGCCTTGCCGGGCAGCCATTTTGTGTGTGTGTGTTGTGGTGGTTTTCGGTGGTGGCGGCAAAGGAAGAAGGGGACGGCCAAAGACATGGTAAGGGTGAGAGGTAGGGATCCGCCAGGGAAGGCACCTTCCCTGATGGATTCCTGCCTCTCGCCCTTGCCATTCTCCTTTCGCTGTTTCGAAGACAGAAAGGGGCTTTCAGTTTCTCACAAAAGGATATTTGATCAGGTAAGGGATAATAAAAATATAACTGATCCTAATCTTATTTCATATTCTCTTGGATTCAAGCAGGAGGCAGCTATCTCTGTAAGATGGCGCTGTTTTGAAAATTGCTGTTCGGTAGTTCTCACTAAAGCAGTGATCATGAATCCTTATACAGTACTAGCAGAGGTTACCCGGCGTTGCCGGGCTGTTTTAAATGGTGTTGGAAAGTTTTTGTTGTTGTTGTTAATGTTTGTAAAGAAGAGGTTAGTCTATAATTGAAATTTTTATAATTTTTATTTATACAAATTTTTTTTTGATGGCCTGTTATAAACTGTGATGAGTTTTGTTTGGTGTTTTGGTTTTGTGGATGAAAAAAAGAATAAAGAATGATATACTTTTCCCAAAAAAATTATTTAACCCAATATTTTTTAGTATGTATTTTTTTAAATTGTTGTACCATAGGTAATAATTTAAAAAATGTGAAAGTACATGTTTTTCACAATAAATGTTTTTAAACTATGTATTGATGTTTTTGTTTTTTTATTTGAGTAAAAATTCAGCACAGGATTTTTGAATAATTTTTATTTTATTTTATTGACATCTATTTTTGATTTGTTTAAATTGTGATTTTGTGTTATTTGTTTTTACTTGTTTTTTCTCTTGGGGCCTTTTGTGTGGGGCTGTTGTGTCTTTTTGAATTTTTTTTACTATTGTGGGCAGCAAGTGGTGCTGGTAGGGGTTATCTTGTATTTTGACTGTTTTTTCTCTTGTGGCCTCTGGGTGGAGCTTCTTCCAGTAAGTAGTCTCTTCCTTTATTCATTTCTTTTCCAGTCGTTGTGGTGTGAGGTCGTGTGATGGTGAGTTGGCTGTTTTTCTTTATTTGTGGTGGTGGTGGTGGTTGGATTTTGTGGTGTTTGGCTGGGTGCTGGGTGTGTTTGGAAATGTTTGTTGTTGTTTACTTTGTATTGTTTTTTGGTGTTATTTTTGTTTGTTTTTGTGTATTTTTGAATGTTTTTGATTGTTTGTTTTTGTGTTTTTTTGATGTCCTACGGGGGGATCCCCTCTCTGCCGTCTCCCCTGGCTCTGGAAGGCTTGTGGGGACAGATCCCTTTTGTCCCCCCAAACCTTCCAGACTCATGGGACCCAGTAGAGGGGATCGAATCCAGGCCACCTTCTGATATTAAAAGGGAAATCTCAATTGTGGTTTCCCCTTTAATAACAGGGGGGCGTTGTGATACTCCTCTCCGCTGGCTTCCTTGGGTTTGGGAGGGTTGGGTGGAGAAAAGGGGTCTGTCTCCCCAACCCTTCCGGACCCAGGAGAGCCATCGGAGAGGGGGATTCCCCGCCCAACTCCGTTTTTAAAGAGAAGTAACTGCTTGGTTTCTTCTCTTTAATATGGGGCATGTGTGTGTTTGTGGAGGGGAATCCCCTCTCTGCCAGGTCCCCTGGGGTCAGGAGGGTTGGGGAGACAGACTCCTTTTGTCCCCCCAAACCTTCCAGACTCATGGGACCCAGGAGAGGGGATCGAATCCAGGCTACCCTCTGATCTTAAAAGGGAAATCTCAATCGTGGTTTACCCTTTAATATCGGGGGGTGGGGTTGTGATCCCCCTCTCCGCTGGCTTCCTTGGGTTTGGGAGGGTTGGGTGGAAAAAAGAGGTCTGTCTCCCAAACCCTTCTGGACCCAGGAGAGCCATCAGAGAGGGGGATTCCCCCCCAACAAAACTCCGTTTTTAAAGAGAAGTAACCGCTTGGTTTCTTCTCTTTAATATGGGGCATGTGTGTGTGTGTGTGTGTGTAGGGGAATCCCCTCTCTGCCAGGTCCCCTGGGGTCAGGAGGGTTGGGGAGACAGACTCCTTTGGTCCCCCCAACCCTCTCAACTCCAGGGGAGCCAGTAGAGAGGGGCAGCACAGCCCCCCCAGTGATATTAAAGGGGAAACTCCGATTAGGAGCTTCAGGCGCTGTTGGGGAGGTTGGCTTTGGTTCCCGCAGCTTGGCGGACTTGCTCTCCTGGTGTTTTTTTTTTGTTTTAATTTTTGGGCGCCGGCTTCCTCAGCGTTCTGCGGACTCATGGCATGCAGGACGCTGGGGCTTGTAGTTATGGGTTTGTGCTTTGTGCTGCATTTTTTTAAAACGGTTTTCTTTTGATTGGCTGCGGTGCGTTTCCGAACGTTCCTTGCGCCACGCCGTGCGAGACCCTCTCAGCCTGATTGGCGCTGGCATGGCACGGCGCAAAGAATGTTGGGAAATGAAGTTGTTTCCCTTTTTCGCGTTTGTGGGGCTGTTGCCCCACTGCCTGTTTTCTCAATCCTTTGTTGACCTGCGGACCCAGATCGGCCGTGTGCACGAAGGATGAGTGCAGGCAAGTAGGGCAAGGCATAGCAACCTATAGCAAGTTCCAACGGTTAACCCTTGGTTTTATAGGTTACTAGCAGATTTTGCCTGCCGGTACCGGGCTGTTTTAAATGGTTTTGGAAGGTTTTTTCTTAATGTTGGTAAAGAGGCGGGCTGTTTTAAATTGTGTTGTAAGGGATAATTTTTGTTGGTAATTTATGTAAAAAAGAGGTGTGTTGGTGGTTAGGGGTGGTTTTGGGTGTGCACAACCACCACTACCCATACAATACCACTCCAACCACCAACACACACATTAAAAATTCCTGGCAAGGCAGGAGTGTTGTGTGTGTGTGTGTGTGTGTGTGTGTGTGTGTGTGTGTGTGAGAGAGAGAGAGAGAGAGAAGCAGTGTGTGTGTGTGTGTGTGTATTGTCCCCCCAACCCTTCCAGAGCCAGGGGACCCTGCAGAGAGGGGATCCCCCCCCCACAGGACACCCCGTTACTAAAGAGAAAAAACCAAGCTCTTCTCTTTTAAAAGAGTGTTTGGGAGGGGGTGTATTCGATCTTCCTGGTCCTCTGGGTTTGGTAGGGTTGGGGGGAACAAAAGGGGTCTGTCCCCCCAACCCTTCCAGAGCCAGGGGACCCAGCAGAGAAGGGATCATCTCCCCCCCAAAAAAAAACCACTCCGTTTTTAAAGAGAAGAAACCAAGTGTTTTCTTCTCTTTTAAAATGGAGTGTGTGTGTGGGGGGGTGTATTCGATCTCCTCTCCCTGGTCCCCTGGGTTTGGTAGGGTTGGGGGGACAAAAGGGGTCTGTCCCCCCAACCCTTCCAGAGCAGGGGACCCAGCAGAGAGGGGATCATCCCCCCCCAAAAAACACTCCATTTTTAAAGAGAAGAAACCAAATGGTTTCTTCTCTTTTAAAATGGAGTGTGTGTGTGGGTGGGGGGAGGTGTATTCGATCTCCTCTCCCTGGTCCCCTGGGTTTGGTAGGGTTGTGGGGACAAAAGGGGTCTGTCCCCCCAACCCTTCTGGACCCAGCACCTTTCATTGCCTCCCTCACCCACCCCCTCACCCTTAACTAACACTTATCTTTTCCTGGCTCCCTCCAGCTGGGTCTTTCAAAGTTTTTCCCTCCGGCTCCCACCATTTTTTTTAAAGTCAGCGTGCGTTCCCAGCCTCCTCTGTGCTCGTATCCCTCAGCCTGATTGGCTGAGGGGTTGCACAGTGCAAAGGATGCTTGGAATTGAAGTCCTTTTTCTTTGTTCACGTTCGGGGGGCTCCTGCCCCACTGCCACATTTCTCAACCCAACAGTTACCTGCGAACCCGGTTCGGGTGAGTGCAGGGAGGCTTGGTCGGGGCTAGTGGGGCCTGGTGCAACATCCTTTGTCACATTCCAACGGTTAACGCACAGATTTATAGGTATAGAAGATGTGTGTATGTGTGCTGTCATGAACACTTAATCCTTTTTGCTGTTAAGTACATGGTTATCCTTGAAGATGCCAGATGTGCATTCTAGTAGTTGAATTTAATTTGCTCAGGAAGAAATCGGTGCTCTGACTTGTATGATGAGGTATTGAGAAGCCCTGTTTTCCTTCTTGAAGAGAACGAGAGGTCCTTTCACACGACAAGCTTTTGCTGATTGGGTGGGTGATATTTTCCTCCTTGAAAAGTGGACGGTTGGTTAGTTGCCAAGTAAACCATTCTCCAAGATCTTTGCTTCGCACTATTTCTCCCTCAGATTTTCATGTTGATTGGTGAAGTGGGAATCAGCATCTGATGCCATTGAAGGAAGTACATGCTGTCAAAAGCCAGGCTGAATATTTGCTGAATATGTCTTCTCTCTTTAGTGTAGCTTTTGTTTTCCTCTGTTAGATGTAGCATGGGAGATCTCTCTCCTTATGACTAATGACACAATAGTGTCACACAAAAAAAAACATCAACGAGGACTTCTGTTAGCCAAGTTGAGAGCTCTCTCTTCTTTCGCCTCATGCGTTAATGTGCATATGTTTTCTAAAGGTAGTCCAATACCAAGCAATTGCCGTAAACCAGAATTTTGGTGGCAAAACAATAACTGGGAGAACAGCTTCAGAGGAAATATTTTACTACCTTTCAGTGGTTTTAGAATATTCTATTTTGCTTTAAAACATCTAAGCACAAATATTAATAATAATTAATATACCTAAGCATAAAATAGGAATTCAGTGATGAAAGGCAAAGGACCTTGAGTAAAACAATTAATCTATCAGCTTGATTAGCAGCAGAACTTGCAGACTTTGTTTCTTCAGAGTATGGAAACAAACCTTGTCACTGGAAATGAGACAGATTTATCCTTATCTGAGAGTAGCACCCTAAATCTTCCAGGGAATTGTTCCAGAATGGACCTCAGTAGTCTTGGATGAGGGACAGTAAAGTAGTATTGGATGAGGGCCAGATCCTCTGGTGATTTGTTACCATAGGAACAAACAGATTCTTTCACTGTACAGAATCCCTTTCTGTTGGCCTTCTAAAAATAGCTATTGGTGCCATATCTATGTCTTCGTGAAAGCCTTCTATAATCAAAAATCATAACATCAGGGAATTAAGATGGGAAGGTCAAAAGATGGAGGTGCAGTTCTTCAGAAGCCTAGCAAACCTAACATCCATTTGAACACGGAGATCTAATAGTTTTTTTTTAATGAGAGTTTTGCTACAGAGAAACCAAGGTGCCTTACATACTCTTCTGAAAATTTAAGTTTAACAATAAGACTCAATGTGAACGTTTTCAGTTAACCACCTTTTGTCTCATTGTATGTTAACATTGGTACTGCGGTTGCTTAGTGGTTAAGATTTTGAACTTGATGACTGGAAGGTCAGCAGTTCGGGACGTGAGTGCTACATGATGGTGTGAGCTTCTGTCTCTGTCCCAGCTCCTGCCAACCTAACAGTTGGAAAGCAAGAAATTGCAAGTAGATAAATAGGGACCACTTTGGTGGAGAGGTAAACATGACTAGACTTTGGTGTCTAGTCATGCCTGCCACATGTCCACAGAAACATCTGCAGACGTAGACAGCACTGGCTTTTTGGCTATAAACAGAGATGAGCACAGAACCCTAGAGTCAGATACGACTGGCTTTCGAGCAAGGGCAACCTTTACCTATGTTAACATTGGAAAGACTGGGGATGGGGACACAAGGTAGAATTTCAACCGATGATTATTGACTGTTTTTATAGATTAAGGTCACAATTGGTATTAATGCAAATTTCAATTTAACCAGAGCTATAGGAATTGTGTGTGTGTGTGTGTGTGTGTGTGTGTGTGTGTGTGTGTGTGTGTGTGTGTGTGTGTGTGTGTGTGTGTGTGTGTGTGTGTGTGTGTGTGTGTGTGTGTGTGTGTGTGTACGTGCTGCCAACAGTAATTGGGCAAATTTGGTTTGGATTACTTCCAATGGCTGTAAATTTTCAAGTCTTCATGTCATTTAGAATCTGAGGGAGGAATTTCAGTATGAAATGCCCAAGAACCTGACTAGAAAAACATCAGCCAAGATACATGAAGAGAGATCTTTTTCTTCTTTTCTTCCTTTTTAACCCCATCAGGTGTTGAGGGGATGCAAGGTACTTCTGGTACTTCTAGCAGCCTCCACTAGTGTTACTTGATGTTTTTGTAATGTTCCTTTGATGCTCTCCCTCCACCTTCCTCTGGGTCTGCCTCATGGTTTTTGCCTTGTAAGGTATGGAATTCCAAGACATTCTCTCCAAATGGGCAAACCACTTTATTTGTTGTTCCTGTACTAGAAGAGAGATACCTGTATAAGCTTTAGACCATCTCCAGGCCTTGCCTTCCAGGGTCTCTCCAGCCCCACGACTCCGACCTGTAGGTCTCAAAGCCTGTCCAGCCAAAGGCTGCAATTACCTGCGTTCCTGCCTCAGGATGTCCCAGCAAAATTAAATGGAGAGGTTAAAGAAAAAGGTAGCGTGCAAATAGGCTGAACTCTTGTCTTCCCCCCAGTTCCAAAGCTCAGGCAGGTAGTTGAAGCAACGTTGTTTTATTGTTCAGTTTCATGAAGTTTTCATACACAGTTTCAGGATACAAAACGTCAGGATACAAACTAATCAAAATAACATCAGAATCTCCACACAAACAGGCATCCCCCCCAAAAGTAAACATAATCTATTTCTAAGTCATCATAATGAACAGCAGCACCAAGCTAGGTGCTAATCCTCCATCTTTTTGGATCAGACTGACCATGAGGTCCAGTAAAACAAAGGAGGCATAACCTTACCTCCCCCTTTGGCACAAGGCCAATCAGGGTCGAAAATTAACTAAACAACACCTGGCTTTCAAATTAATTGGCTATCTGTGTCAGGTGATGAAAGATGAGCATCTCCAGCCAGAGTTGTAAACAACTTAGGAGCCTTCTTTACCACCATAGGGCTATCAACATCACAAAGGATTGCAAGAGGAAGTCAAGGGGCCCTCTTTCAACACAGGGACAAAACAATTTAATGACTAGTGACCATATTATCACAACCTGCTCTTAATATCCTCTCATCCATGATCCATTTGTGGGATTGGGTTCTTCCATTAAAGACCGTGAACTTGGTTTTCTCATAATTTATGCAGAGCAGATTTGTTTTATAGTAGATTAGCATATTTTGCCCGGCGGTGCCGGGCTCTTTGAAATGGTTTTGGTTGGCCGGACCACGGAAATTGTATCGCCGCTTACATGTGGCGTTTGGGAGGGGGTATTTACGTTGGGTGGCCGGACCACGGGAATCCCATCGCCGCTGTATGCGGCGGTGGGGGTGTGGGGGTTTTGCGGCCTGCCTTTTTTATTTTTCATGTGCCGGCTGCCTCAGTGTTCTGCGCGCTCATGGCGTGCAGGACGCTGGTGCTTGTAGTTTGGCGTTTGCGTTTTTGGCTTGTGTGTCGTTTTTTCTGCAGGTTTGATTTTGATTGGCTGCAGCGCGTTTCCAAACGTTCCTTTTGCTCGCGCAAGGAACGTTGGGAATTGAAGTTCCCTTTTTTTTTTGTTGCGTCCAGGCGGCTCCTGCCCCACTGGCACATTTTTCAACCCCCCAGTAACCTCTGTACCCAGTTTGGGCTAGTGCACGAATGCTTGGTCGGGGCTAGTGGGGCCTGGCTAAACATCCTTTGTCAAATCACAACGGTTAATGCACAAATTTATAGGTATAGATGACGAATTGTTTCAGCAATCTTCTGAAACCTATTTGAGTGTGAGATAGTAGCATTGTATCATCTGCAAATAGCAGTATTGAGATGGCCTTTTCCCGTATTCTCGTGGAAAGAATTACAGTCCAGTTAAATAATCCATGTTATAATTTATATATAGGCTAAAGAGCAATGTGTCCAAGATACAACCTTTGTATTCTCTTTCAGATGTTTTAACTGTGTCAGACAATTAGTCTGAAACGCTACCTCTGATCTTTAAAGAAATACAGTAGCAGTATGCAGAGCTTTAATAATGTGAGCTCTGCATTAAGGTTTATCACTTTTCCCCATAAACAAGTTCTCAGGATAGAATCAAATACCTCTTTAAAAATCAATAAAAACGACATATAGCTTGTCAGGCAATTATTTAATATATTTATATTGCTAAGCTCTTGGATTGATTCTGCTTTTATAGCCTAAGCCAGTGATGGCGAACCTTGGCACTCCAGGTGTTCTTGGACTTCAATTACAGAAGCCCAAGTCAGCACTCCTGCTGATCAGGGCCTTTGGGAACTGAAGTCCAATAACACCTGGAGTGCCAAGGTTGGCCACCACTGTCATAGACAATAGTTGCAAACTAAGCAATTCACATTCTTGCTGCAACTGTACAATCACCGCAACTTAAACACTTCTCGATTGTCCGGAGAAATTGGTCTATGACCGCAGCAAACAAAACACTTTCTATGCTTGCTTGGGATGGCCAGGGGATGTGTAATTTTTTTCTTAATGATTGCTATATGATTGCTGTTCTGCTACAGGTCTGAAATTATGTTGCTGCTGCAGCTGAACAATCACAGCAAATTAAACACTTCCCAGTTGTCTGGGAACAGCCAGGAGGGAAGTATATTTTTTTCTTGTTCCCTAGATGAATGTGGTACTGTTGCAGTGATCGTCTTGCAGAATTTAAGGGAAAAAATTAATTTGCTGGCATCAAACATTACTCTTCAGGAGCAATGGCTGCACCAGCAGAAGAGAATGGATAGTTCGAGTGGTGGTGGGGCAGATAAATTTTTCAACAGCAGCAGTGATATTGAACTTTTGTTAGTATTGTGCAGAAGCAGGCAATGGTAAACCTTGTTATCTTGAAAATCCTATGATGAGACAGTCCAAAATAGAACAAGAGATAGTGCTAGAAGATGAGACTTCCAAGCTGTGGGCTCCAAAAAAATTTACTACTACACTGTAGGCGTGGTATGGTGGGCATGGCCAGGGGGGAAGCCTTGCTTTGCCCCTGAATTAGGATTACTTTATTTCAAAACTTGGATGGGCGGGGCCAGCGAGAATTTCTGCTACCAGTTCTGGCGAACTGGTGCGAACCTGCTGATGCCCACCACTGACTGCTTCCAAGTCGGAAAGCACTCAGTCACTTACTAGGGAACAGGAAAGAACAAATATGGATAGAGCAGACACTAAAGATGCAACTAAGTTAAAGTGAAATGGACATCTAGTGGGTGACATGCACAGAGTTGAAAAAAGTCTGATATTGTACTTCAAAACAGTAGGATTGGAACATTGAACGTGAGAAATATGAAACAAATTAAACTGGGAAATGTAAAGAAATAAATGGAACATTTAAACATTGCAGTACTTGTTATCAGTGAACTAAAGTGAACTGGAATAGCTGTAGTTTTTTTTAAAAAAAATGAGTCAAACTGTCACATATTTTGTTTACAAACTTCAACTTTCCCAAGCATTGTTTTATCTAAAAAAATATTGCCTTCTCATGATATAGCTAAAGTATGATAGCCCCAATTTTATAAGAAACTGTGAGTCACAGCGATCATGAAGAAAACCAGATTATTCTCCAGAGGACAGAGATGTGTTTCCCACCCTGTCAAATGTATTGGCTTCCAAAATAAGCCACATTTTTCATCCTTGCTCTAGGACAGTGATGTCTAACCTTGGCACTCCAGGTGCTCTTGAACTTCAATTCCCAGAAGTCCTGGTCAGCAGGAGTGCTGACCTGGGCTTCTGGTAATTGAAGTACAAGAACACTTGGAGTGCCAAGGTTAGCCATCACTGCTCTAGAAAGTGGTGGTGGGAAGATGTTTTGGCAGGTATTATTTTCAGTGCTCGTTACCACTAAGTGTCAAAACTCAAACAAGATTGTAAATTGCATCTACATGTCTCGCTGCTGCCTCTCCCTGGCCCCTGTCATCAGCCTGGGGATGCGAGGCACCTGGGGCTGCCCTCCTCGGAGCCCCACATTGGCGGGATAAAAGGAGGACGCGCCCAACGCTGCAGGACCTCGCTGCTGCCTCTCCCTGGCCCCTGTCATCGGCCTGGGGATGCGAGGCACCTGGGGCTGCCCTCCTTGGAGCCCCGCCTTGGCGGGATAAAAGGAGGACGCGTCCAACGCCGCGGGACCTCGCTGCTGCCTCTCCCTGTCCCCTGTCATCGGCCTGGGGATGCGAGGCACCTGGGGCTGCCCTCCTCGGAGCCCCGCCTTGGCGGGATAAAAGGAGGACGCGCCCAACGCCGCGGGACCTCGCTGCTGCCTCTCCCTGGTCCCTGTCATCGGCTGACAGATTGGCTGCATTTGCAAGGTAGCCCGGAGTGGCCATAAGAAGACCTGCCATGCTGGGGAGCCGCCAACGTTGCTGGACACTTCCCCTTGGTGAGAACAGGGGTGGCGGGAGCGAGAGATTGGCTGCTGTTGCGAGGCAGCTGCGAATTGTACTGTTAATTGCTATTTTATAATTGTAAATCGAACAATTAATTGTATTATTGTTCTGTGTTTTGTATTAATTGTACTGTTGATTGTGATTTGATATTTTTGTAAAGTTTATTGTGATTCTCATTATGATTGTATTTTCCACTGTACATGTGGGGCTTCTGAAAAGAGGTTTTCCCCTTTGTCTTGATGCTTTGTTATTGGAGGGTTGATACTGTATTGTTGTGATTATTGTTTCCCTGTAATTGTACTGATCAATTATTGTGTATTTGTATCTTTATATTGTAACATTATGTATCTTAATATGTTGTTAGCCACTCTGAGTCGGCCGTGAGTTGAGTGGAGCGGGATATAAATTTAAATAAATAAATAAATAAATAAATAAATAAATAAATAAATAAATAAATAAATACATGATGTTTCTTGGGTCCATGCTTCTCGCTTTACAGATACAATGTACAAATTATGACAATCAAAAAGCCATCTAGGTTTATACGGCTTTTCAGAAAAGAATACAGCTGCACTGTATTCTGCATATCTTACATTTTTACCCCTTCTATTTATGCAGATGTAATTTTAAGGAAACTAAATTGTATCTACATGTTTTGAGTTTTCATAGTATAGGCCATAAGAAACCAATAGTTTACGGATCCATGAAAAATAAAAGGTTATAAGAACATAAAAATAAAATAAATGGTTTTAGTAACATAAGGTTCCAACAGCAGAATTACAAAATACAATAAATAATCAGTTGTATAAGTAACAGTCACATTTGTGAATACCAAAAAGTGTTGGTAATGTGTACATAGAAAAATATGATTATCCATTTTTTGAATTCCATGCTTGTTATTATATTTTTACTGAAACATTTGCTTTTCTGTAGATGGATTCTAATATTTTCATCCCTTAAGTACTGGGAAAATATGGTGGTTGTGCATATTTCGTCAGATAGACCAGCTAATGACAGGGGTTATTTTCTCCTATCAGCCTGTAAACAAATTAAAAAGGATGCTTCTCTGACTCACATATAAGGTATTTAATGGGCAAATTCCTTTTTAAAAGAGAAATGTATGGACATTGTCTAGACATATGTTTATTTTTTCATCTGAAACAAAAGATTTGTATTATATTCCAGCAATCCATTATTGAATTTGACACCATAAAGAAACTCTTGCATGTAAACTTCACTAGAGCCCTATTCAGGAATGAAAACCTAAATTTTCCAGACCATATGGAGAGGCTGCCTGTGTTTATTTGAAAGCAAAAATAGAAAGGGTGGAGCTAGGGTACTGTCTCCATCACATGTGAGATCTGCACACTGACAGAGTGGCTGAAAAGGGCTTATTTCTTCTTAAACTCAATTTTGCCATTGGCTCCATAAAATGACACCATCTAAGATTCACAAAAAGGAGGAAAGAAGAAACAATTACTATATTTTTAGACCATAAGATGCACTCCCCCCCCAAAAAAGGGGAGGATGAGGGTGTGCCTTACAGTCCGAATGCTGTCCAGCAAGACTGTTGTAAAAGGATATTTTACAACAGCCGCGGCTCGCTAAAGACCTCCACCGCCACCTCCACAGCTGTTCCGGGGCCGGGGAAAGAAAAACATATGTTTGGTGGCCCATTACCACAGGTGTCCACAAGAGGGCGCAAATCACAATTTCACCTTTAAATGCATTGGGAATCAATTTTTTGTACAGTATTCTAAAGCTTTTCTGTTTGTATGTCCCCAATGCATTTCAGTGGGAAACCAAACCTGTGCATAAAACAAAAGGGTTTCATTTACCTTTCTTGCCGTTGTTCTGCTCCATGTGGTCAAAATGGAGGGGGAATCCATGTTTCCTCGTTGCAGGGATAGCAAGAGGCTAGGCTAGAGAATCGCTTTCTGCCTCAGTGTAATTGGCTTGCCCGCCCATTTCCCCTGCAGCGCCACCACTGGTTGGTGGTGCAAATATAGTACTATTTGGTTCAGAATATTTCCTTCTTGTTTTCCTGCTTTAAAAACTGGGTGAGTCATATGGTCAGGTGCGTCTTATGGTCCAAAAATACGGTATGCCCTTTTAATGCCTAACCCTATACAGTAAACTCTCGACATACGAATTTAATTGGTTCCTCGTGGATGTTCGTATGTCAAAAAAAATGTATATCGAACCACGATTTCCCATAAGAATGCATTGAAATCAAAAACAAAAACCATTCCGGAGGTGAAAAAAAGTAAAAATACCCCATCTTTTTTCTTCTTCCCGGACCACCTCCCTACCACCTGAGTCACAGCTGAGGAGATCGGGGTGAGGGAAGAAGGAAGGATTAGCTGGGGCGATTGGGTGGTGGGGAAAAGGAGGGAGGATTCTTTTAATCCCCTTTCCCACCACCTGGCCACCAGATGGATCCAACTCTTCCTCCCGATTCCCCTTTGTTCCCTCCTTGGTTGTAGCAGGAGGGGGGGCACTCCTTCCCTCCCTCCCTGGCCAGCCACTCTGCCCAAGTGCCTCTAGCATGGGTCTCTTTTAGGGCTGCTGTGGCAGCTTTGGAGGCTGAGGAGGTGGCGGGAGTAGCGACTCTGCCTTAAGTCCCATGGTGCCCATTGTGTGCTTTTGGTTCCCAGGCTGTGCTGGAAAGGCTTCGGTTAGTGTCCCCTCTGCAGGGCAGACACTGGTTGGAGTCTCTGTTAGCCAGCGCCGAAAGGAAGGGGAAGCCGGCTTGGGAGGAAGAGTTGGATGCAACTGGTAGTTGGGTGGTGAGAAAAGGGGATTCGAAGAATCCTCCCTTCTTCTCCCCACCACCCAATGGCCCCAGTTGCCAAAACCCTGGGTAAACATTTTTGTATGTCGGGAAAAACCCATAAGAAAAATGTAAGCAGAGGGCATCATTTTCTCCGGATTTCTGTTCATAACTCGATTTTTTTCATAAGTAGAACTGTTCGTATGTCAAGGTTCCACAGGATAATCATCCTCATGCTTTTCTGTGTAGAGTTTTTAAAGTTTTGTATTATTAGCAGAACAAGTTGAAGAACTATCAGGTTATTATATGCATTGCTTCCTTCTCTGATGAGTTATATAGAAGAAACAAAGTCTTGTGACATGTTGAGTGCGAACAGGATTTATTTGGCATAAGTTTTCATGGACTTCAGCCCACTTCATCAGCTGTGAGTAGGCTGCAGTTCATAAAAGCTTATGCCAAATAAAACATATTGGCTTTTAAATGTGCCACAGAAGTCTTTGCTGGTTTTGCTGCAACTGATTAACATGGTTACTCTGGAGATTTCTGGGTTATTTCTGTACTGTATCTCATTAGAGTGAAATTCAATATGATCATATGCTAAGAAACTGATTTTTAAAAAGTTAACTACTACCAGGTAAAGAAATTCGGCAACGAATGGGAAATTTAATACAGTAAGTGTGAGCTCAAGACTGAAATACATTAAGCAACAAAGTATGATGTTTCCTATTATATCCATGGTAAATTGCATTCAAATTCTACATCTATAAATCAGCAATTGTTGATGTTGTATTCCAAGCTGTGCAATTGCAATCTCTTTCCACTACACAATGAACTAGGTGTTTTTCTTTGTGATTGGTACCATGTTCACATTGCCTGCATTGCTCCATCTCTTTCAAAACAGAATTAATCATTTAACTCTGGCTTTATTGCAATCTATAATAAAGTCTTTTAAAAAATAAATCTCTTCCTTTATCAAGTTTTATGTAGCAGTTCTCACAACATTGAGAAGAGATCCTTTCTTGTATCCCATTATATCCCATTTCCCTTGATAAATGTAGAGGGCAAGATATTGATGGCTATGCTGGCATATAGGCATCACTTATAGTCCCCTGTGTTGTTCATATGGTTGAAGTGGGATTTATAAGACACTGTTAAGGATTTGGTAACATTAGACTGCTTATTGAGCCAGTAGCCTAATCTCAAAAATAAGCAATCTGCACCTGCTATTTTACATATGGAGAAAACCTTTCAAATGATGCCTCGGATATTGTCTCTCTTGGTCAATGATTGTCTCTTTTTTCTTTCCAGTTTTTTAGTGTTGTTTGCTTATGCTGTTAGAATTTCTGGGGGGAAAAATAAAGTTGTTACAACAGGTATTACAAAACAGAAAGCATAATCTGTTTTGTATGCAGGTGATGTTGTACGCTTTGAGGCAATGAGCAGATCTACAGGAGTCCCAGCCAAGCTTTCTGCTGGTGACGAGACAGAAAAACTATAAATCAGGGGTTCCCAACCTTTTCAAGCCTGGGGCCGGGTCACGTTTTCAGTCAGCTTCGAGGGCCAGACGGCCATTTTGCCCTGCCTGCACGATGGGAGTGGCCATTTTGTCCCAACAGCTTCAACGGGGTGGCCATTTTGTTTCTCTAATGCCCTTGGAGGGGTAGGGGGCCACATGAAATGGTGCAACGGGCTGTACCTGGCCCACAGGCCTTAGGTTGGGAACCCCTGCTGTAAATAGATACTTTGACACCTTTGTCCTATTACTGAGCACGTAAATTTAATCTTCTTTTACAAGCAATCTGTCCTCAAGAACAATGGGCATCACATTTGGCCATATTTCATCCTCTGTTTGCCTGTTTTCTTAGCCTTAGATTTTATACTGTCTGCCTGAAAAAACGTTCTGGGGAATTTGAAAGCAATCCTTGTTTGTAATTTCTCGGTAATCCAGTCAAGATATAACTTAACACGGTGATTGTTTCTGTGATTTAAGAAGTTTTGTCTGGTAAGTAATGCATTAAATCTAAACAATGCGTACCTGAGACATGGACCTCTGATATAGTTGTGTCTGCCTTTTACAAAACTGTTGCCAAATTTTGTCTTGAGAAATGATCAACCTAGCACTCAGGCAATATAGGTGGCCAATACTTGACCTGTTTGCTGGTGGTTTATTTTCAGTGTGAAGTGTTTCATCTTATCTTTCAGAAAACTGTGTCTCAGCCTTTTCTCTCCCCCCTTTTCTTTCTTTCTTTCTTTATTTTTTGGGCTGTCCTTACAAATGCATCATTTTGTAAAAAAGATACAGTACTATCATCATCTCTTAAAATAACCTGGTTTAAAAGTTATATCCCAACATATTATAACATCTCATAGTCTTCTATAATTGAATTCATGGTCCTGTATCAGATACTTAGACTTTAAAACCTGATACTCATTGTAAAAATGCATAAAAACCAAAATAGACCTTTGGGGGTAAGTTATAACTTTGATGACCAAAATCTGTTCCTTAGAATAGTAAATTTCAGTTAGAATAGGCCCATAATTTACAGAGGATTTGACTCACTGATTTTCCATTGATTCATTGGGTTTACTCTAATGCGATTTATTACACCAATATGCTGGCAAAGTTTACAAAACATCTCCCGAGGATCCTGCCACCATGACAGTAAGCACCACTATTTCTACTAGCACTTACGGAGGCTAAAGATTTTAATGAGTTGAAACTATGGGGGTCTAGTATAATAAAGAAGAGCAAGCCACAGAGTCTTCTATGCCTTGGGCCTGCCATGTTAACACATGGCAACAGTTATTTGTTTGTTTGTACCCCGCCCTCCTGGAGCAAGCGCCACTCAGGGCGGCTAACAACAAAGGAAAATACAAACGCAATAACAATTGAAAAATTAGCAGCTAAAAACATTACCAAAAATCAACAGCTACAATCAAAGATAAAACACATAAAACTGATGATATATCAATAAAACTACTCTCACCCTCCCTCCACCCACATTAAAACAGGATTCCCAGGACAAGCAGGATCCCTCACACAGGCTAAACAAGCCAGTGGGATTGAGTAGTGGAGTCAAATGTGCCCCACACCCGCTGATATAGCCAAGTCTTAAGCATTCTTCTACAAGGGAGTAGTTCCGACTGGAGACGTAGTTCTGGTGGTAGAAGGTCCCACATACTACACATTTCAAAGCACTTTCAATTCTCTCCTTTATTTGAACTTTTCTTAATAAATACATTCAACTGCCAGCCATTTTTGGTACTGTGATCTTTCAGACTTGGCTGAAGCTAGCTAATTGTTTTACAGTGCTTTTTTTTTAAAAAAAACTGCTGTTCAAATCTCATTTTTAAATACAATGCACAATTAGACTGAGGTTTTTCCCCTGCATCCCCTTTAATTACTTTTGTTGTTGTTCAGTCGCACAGTCGGTTCCGACCCTTTGCGACCCTATGGACCATTGTTCTCCAGGCGCCTCTGTCCTCCACCATCCCCCTCAGCCCTCCCAGCTCTGTGCCCATTGTGTCTGTAATACCATCTAGCCATCTCATCCTTGGCCTCCCCCTTCTTCTTTTGCCTTCCACCTTTCCCAACATCAATGCCTTCTCAAGTGAATCCTCCCTTCTCATTTGATGTCCAAAGTATTTTAGCTTCATCTTTACTATTTGACCTTCCAGTGAGCAATCAGGGTTAATTTCTTCTAAGATTGACCTATTTGTTCTCCTCGCTGTCCAGGGTACCCTCAAAACCCTCCTCCAACACCACATTTCAAAGGCATCTATTCTTCTGCGTTCAGCCTTCCTAATTGTCCAGCTCTCACATCCATACATTACTACTGGGAAAACCATTGCTTTGACTATTCTAATTTTTGTTTTCAGTGTGATGTCTCTGCTTTTCACTATGTTCCCCAGGTTTCTCATTGCTTGTCTCCCAAGAATCAGTCGCCTTTTTATTTCATGGCTACAATCCCCATCTGCAGTGATCTTTGATCCCAAGAAAGTGAAATCTGTCACTGCTTCTACTTCTTCCCCATCTATTTTCCAGGAACTGATTGGGCCTGTTTACTTTACTGTTTACTGTTTACTTTACTGTTTACTGTTTACTTTAGCAAACAAAATTTTACATCTTGAATTATGTTGCTCTAGTTCTACCACAGATTTATTGCATCAAGAGCACCCTTAGAGTCTCTTTTTAAAAATCTTCTATTTCAACATATCCTTAAGATATTCTATAGTGTTTCTATAGTGTTAACTGATGTGTGTATCAGTTCATAACCTTGATACCTCTACCTTTCCTTTGTGCAGGATAGATATTTGAGATATAAAAGATCAGCGTGATCACAGGGATAAACAGAATGAATCATACATAAGGAAATACCTAGATGATTTGAAGGCTGTCATAGTGACATCTCTCTTAGGTTGCACAAAACCTCTCTTATGGAAGTGTGTAAATACCTTGCTGTGTATCTAGTACACAGACAAATATTGCCACAGAGGGTACTCTTTCTCTGCTGCTATAAGTAGATGAAAATGGGTCTGATTTACATATGGTGTTGATAGTGGAGGAAGGAGCTAAACATAAATCTTGCAATTTTTGGAGATGCCATGATGGGTGTTTGGTGGTTCAATGTGGATTTTCTTTGCTTAGGTCTCATGCCTCTTGGTCACATTAATAATATCATAGTTCTATAAAGGGAGTAGTAGTGAGGTAGCTTGATCCTCTCACTGAACATAGCTGTTACACCATAGAGCAGGGGTGGCCAAACCTTTCGGGCCACGGATCGGTCACATGGTTCCTCCAGCCATAAAATGTGTCTGCAGCTGTCGTAATCCAAGGGCACTGAGGGGCGCACGGATGATTTGGCGTTGAGAGCTGTAGTTTGGCCACCTCTGCCATAGAGGATGTAAGGAGACCCATGGTGGGTTTTTCTGCCTCTTGAAACTATATAGAAAGCAGATCTGTCCTTTGGTAGAATTGGGACAGTAAAGATGGTTAACTCTACATTAGCATATTGACATAAAGATTTGGGTTGTGAAGTTGGCATTAAAGCTGATACATCTCACCCTATCTCCACACTCATTAAAACATGTCTCTGAGTAGATTAGAATGAGATATCTTTCTTCAGTGGAGATGAAGATAGATCTCATTCTCATTCATGTATGCTATAATTGTATTCCAATAAACATACATCAAACACAGTATATTTGTTTAGTCTACAAGAGCTGAGTAGAATGTGAAATATGTTCCTCATACAAGAAATGTATGCTTCAAAAAACAAACAAAACCAGTGCTCTTCAGGGATTGTAACCCACAATAGTTTTCACTCTTCATGACAGAGAAGATATAATGACAATAGATAACATCTTTTTTTCTTTTAGAAAAGTAGATAACATTTTTTCCTTTTCCTAATTGTGGTGACATCATTATGAGTTAGATCACTTTGTCATTCTCATGATATAATTGTTAGTAGAAGTTTGTTGAAAGCCAAAATAGTTCATGAAGTTCTTCACTGAGTCTGAATTGTGCTGAGGAAAGAATTGAAAATCGCAGACAAGTGTGCTGAATTACTTTGGTGTGTGTGTGTGTGTGTGTGTGTGTGTGTGTGTGTGTGTGTGTGTGTGTGTGTGTGTGTGTGTGTGTAATTTGGTGTCTGTTTTCAGGAATTTAAGCTTTAATACCTGAATTATCTGCTTCTCTCTCTATTGATCATTTTCAGCTTTGTAATAAGTTTCTGGAAATCTCCCAAATTTGAGGGAAATAGTTGTTTCTTGTTCAGACCTGAGCTAAGGTTTCAAAGAGTATAGTTTATGTTATGAATACTTTCCAAAAATGGGTTAGTTGTAAGTCTCCTTTTGTTTTCTTTGAGATGTACATCCCTAAAAATGTGTATCTGAAGTTAAGACATGAATTTAATATTACTGTTTCTTGAGTAACTGAGCACTGAATTGAAATATTAGTCCCAACCAACTTCAGCTGGATGGTACCCTATCTCCTTAAGTTTGAATGTTATTATGTCATCACAGAAGCAGGAACGTGGGCTAGAGTCTTCTGTTTCAGATAGGACAAAGCCATTTCAACTTAGTAAGTCAAAGCAACCTGAACACTATACCATTAACATTTTTCAGAATGTGAAACTGTCCAGTGCCTGAAGGGGGCTGCATATAGTAATATGTGTAATTATCATTTTATAGCTCTTCCTGATAATTTAAAGTATTTTTGAACAACTTGCACTGAAAGCTTTGTCAGAACAGATTATTTTTTTTACTGCACTGTGGAATGCTTTTAAGCTGTCCTCGCTTCTTTCTTTCTGGAAGCTATTAATTCCGCACAATGAAATGTAAGTTAGAAAGAACCTCCTCCCTTTCCCTATCAGCTCCATGTACATTTTCTGAATCAATTTTAATATGCTGCCTCCTTAATGGTCACCCAGTTAAGTGCAACGTGACAATTTAACGTTAGCTTGCTTGGAAATGGCATGGGAAGCAATTGACATTAATTCAGAACCACCTTCAAATGACTCCTGGCACTTGCTCGTTGGCTAGGGAAATTAAACTGGGTGGGGGGGAAAAGAGCTTAAAATGCATCTAAAATGTCAGATCTTCTTTGCATTCCAAGCAAAGTTCAGGAACACCTATTTCTTTAACTTTATCAGCTTTCTTTAGCTTTAACAGAGTGAATGAGGTTGAGGATGTTGAATGTTTTGCCCTTTTTCGTTGTCCTGATTTTCATTTGGTTTTGCTGTTGCTACATTTTAAATCAACAAGACCTTTTCAACATGTCTGGGAGAAGAGATCATCCCATCCTCTCTTGTCATGACCGCTTGCGCCTTTTCCACTCCTTGTCAGTCTTACTTCTCTAATCCTTTTCTCCTATTTTCCCTTTGCACTGCCAAACGTCAGACTGTGCACTTCTTTAGTAGCGGCTGTCTCTCATGCACATGATGCGAAATATCAGCGTGATGGCGTTAATTAACATAAACAAATAAACAGCATTTCTTTATTATTTTTTACTTATTCAGCATTATTTGGAGCAAACAGAGTAGTGATCCAGGAATTAAACCTTTTAATCCATTGTGTCATAGCAGTCTGACAGGTCTTGACCATATTATTCAAGCTTCCCCTTAAAGAAGTGCTATGAGTGTTAAACAAATACTCACTCTGCTTCCATGGACACACATTTGTTATGCTTTGGAAGAGGAGGTCTGCTTGGATGGCAATTTAGAGGCTGTTATTTTTCCACCCTCATCTGTTGGTTGCATAATATCTCACTTCATGAGAGCATGTCAGCTATGAGACTTACATGGGCCCAAAAGAACTGCCACTAATTGAACAGTTACATCAGGGATTCTCAACCTGCAGCTCATGGGCTGGATGCGGCCTGCAGCACCATTAAATGTGCCCCCCTGCCCCCACCACACCCAGAAGTTCCATGTGGTGGAGGAAGGGCAAAATGGCCATCCAACCTCCGAAGTTGTCTGAGGGAGTGTGACCCGGCCCCAGCTTAAAAAGGCTGAGAACTCCTGACTTATGTAGTCAAGAGAGATTCAGGAAGAATAGCCTGCCTCATTGCAATATGGTAGCAGTCCAGCTGACCAAACTGTTTGCCCTCTGGCTTGGTTTTGCAGAGATCCATGTTGCTGCCTGAAGAAAGAAGCCAGAAAAGGGTGCATTGCAAAACCCCTGCCATGCAGTGATGGAAGTCATTACACTTGCCAGACCTTTCCCTGCTACTTTCTGTTTTAAGCATACAGTTATCTTTTTGTACCAGAAATTGGCTGCTCAGAGGCAGAAGGGTCTTTCTGGTTATAATGGCTGCCTTATGCATGTGTAGAAGAATTTGATTCAGTTACTTGCTGTGCCACAAGTTCCCCAGTGACTAAGCAAATCTTGATTCCCTAGCCTCTACAGCAGGGGTGGCCAACCTTGGTGCTCCAGGTGTTCTTGAACTTCAATTCCCAGAAGCCCTGATCAGCTGATGTGCTGACTTGGGATTCTGGGAATTGAAGTCCAAGAACAACTGGAGCGCCAAGGTTGACCACCCATACTCTACAGTGATGTGATGATTCTGCCTTGCTGCTTTGTAGCGTACCAAATGAAACTTTATTTTATTTTCATTTTGCTAAATCGCACAGGTTGTGACTGTGTGCCATGTCTTTTGCTTGCAGTCCAAATTGGTAGTGCTCACAGAACCATTCTGTTGATGGCCACCATCTGTTGTTTCCTTCCTGTTTAAACTTCTCTGAGAACAACCACACATCTCTCTTTTTCCCCTCCAGATAAAGGTGAAAATGGTGAGCCATATCAGAGGAGGAAAGGTGTTGGAGGTAGCCAACTAGACAGCCCTGCACTATCCCAGACCCTCAGAGACAGTACTCTGGTGCCAGCAAGCAACAGCTGGAGGCGGATCATGCTGCTCATCTTAGCAATAACAATACACAATATTCCTGGTAAGCATCTATCTGTCTTTTAGTGCCATTATACGACTCCTGAAGATTCTGCTTTTATAAAGCTTGAACTTGTAACTGCAGTCAACACAGGTTTTAGATCAGGGGTTCCCAACCTAAGGTCCATGGGCCGGATCCAACCTATGGTGCCATTTCATGTGCCCCCCACTCCTCCAAGGGCATTCAAGAAACAAAATGGCCACCCCCTTTAAAGCTGTTGGGACAAAATGGCCACCCCCATCGTGCAGGCAAGGCAAAATGGTCATCTGGCCCTCGAAGTCGTGACCTAGCCCCAATCTTGAAAAGGTTGGGAACCCTGTTTTAGATTGACTTGGGTTCTTTTTATTGCTATTTCACTGATAACACACTGTCGTTGTAAGAACTGGGCAACTTGAGGAAATTCCTTTCAATGCTATGAAACCTTCTTTTTCTGATAGTGCCTTTTCAGTGCATTCAGCTGAACTCATGATCCTTTGAAATCTAC
Organism: Bradypodion pumilum; assembly: GCA_035047305.1. Taxonomy (NCBI): domain Eukaryota; kingdom Metazoa; phylum Chordata; class Lepidosauria; order Squamata; family Chamaeleonidae; genus Bradypodion; species Bradypodion pumilum. Next base: position 275,984,127 of record JAWDJD010000002.1, on the reverse strand, counting down.
ATGTTCGGATTCCACCCCCATCACCCCCAGTGGCTTCATTGTTACCAAATTCATGCACTAAGCATATTTTCAGATTTGCCCAATAGAGTTAGCAACGTGCATGCTATGTCCCTACAAGTAAGCAAACAAATGTACTAAGTCCAGCACAGAGCATCTGGTTTTTGAAACTCATTGTATTTCAGTGTTTATATCACCCTGAATATTTTTTTTACCTTTCCTCCTGAAACAGTCAAAATCAAAATACAAAATATGAAATTTACTTGAATGTAAAGTGAGCCGATATTTTTTTTAAGGAAACAATTATCTTGAGTATTGGAGTTTCTAATTAAAAAATGAATACCATGTATCTGAGGGAATCATAATTACATAGGTTTAATTATTTTACTAGGATTAGAAGAAGCAGAGAAAATCCGAATAATCCTGCGTCTGTATTCTGCATACAAGAAAACTGCTAGACAAAATAGTCTCACTAGGCAATAAACATTATTTGAACATCTGGCAGGGTATTCTACCTCCCCTGTTCAAACTGCACCTTCATGAAGAACCTGTGTCACTTTACCTTTACATCACATTTGAATAGAAATGTGGGTACAGTATTTTATATGTTAAATGTTTCCATTCCCAAATTGCTTGTATGGATGTAACAAAAAGTGATATCCAGTAATACTTGTCAGGTTGGGTTATTTGATTGGTAACATCTAAAGCAAATGCAGCCATTGCTTCTGGGGAAATAAGTAATAGCAATTAAGCTTGCATACTACCCCATAGCAATTGTACACCCTCTGGGCAATTAGCATTTCACCCCCAACATACTAAATACAGTGAAACCTCGTATAACGAATGCATCATACAATGAAAAAATCGTACAATGAAGAGATTTTTTAAAAAAAATATTGCATTGTACTGTACAATGAAAATCTCTATGGGGAAAATCGTACAACGAATATTTTTCTTTGTATGATTTTCCCCATAGATATTTTTGTTGTACGATTTTTCCCATAGAGATAATAAAAAAATAGTATAACGAAGTGCCTTGGTGAACCAATTATTTTCGTTATATGAGGTTCCACTGTACCCATTTTACCAACCTCAAAAGGATGGAAGACTAAGCCAACCTTGAACCTCCTCAGGATTGAACTCAGATCATGGTCAGAGTTTTAATATCTTAAGCTATTGTGTAAGAAGCAGATTCTGGTGGGATGCTTTATGATTATAACTAAACAGTAAATAGGATTGAGCGCCTGGAACTTCTCAGAAGGATCCATAGCTTCTGTTGGTTGGTCTCTTCTGCTGGAGCTTTCACTTGTGCACTTATCCTTTTAAAATTAGATTTTAAGTGAGGCTTGAGGACTTGGCAGGGGTTGGAGATGAGTATATTTCTCTGTCTGGATCCCTTATTATGCAAGCACATGCATCATATTGTATGAGATGTAGCTGTTTGTAATGTCTATCTGCTTAACCTGGGTAATTTTTTTCCAATTCTTTCACATGACTCCCTATCTCTTCAGTGCAGAATATAAACATGTCTAAACATGGAACTATTAAGTTAAGAATAAGGTTAAGAATCTAGCTGCAGAGTTATAGCTGGAAGGGTAAACTCCTGCTGTCCATCAACAGGAGATTCTTTATCCCCATCTCCATATCTGAAAGTACTTTTATCGACAAAGATCTTCTAGCTAAGTCTTCCATGGGTCCTTATCACCATGGGATGAAATTTTATTCCTGTTTCATGTAACATTGTACAAAGGAAAGCTCATGGAGATAGATGCCTCTAATAGGCAGGACTATGTTGCTCCACAGTATGTGTGCTGGATTTAATTTTATGTGCTCTCTCTTGAAAACTATAACAGACACTCCAATAAGGGCATTACATGAGGCAGACTGAGCCAGAAAACAGCAAGCTAGCAGGTTAGGGCATTAATATTTGTAGGGAAGGTGCAATAAAATGAAAAGCATCTGACAGTTTCTTTCATCTGCCACTTTCTCATGTCACAGAAAGCTTACATTTCAGAGTGCTGCTTCTGAGAAATAGCAGTAAGCAAAGGAAGAAGATTTAAAAAGAGAGAGAACTGTGACCGCATAATCCTTTGGAAGAACCTTCTTATTTGCTTGAGTTTGCTATTCCACAATTTATCTCTCTTTTCCAGGATGTACTTTGTGACTCCTAATGGAGAGAATTCCATCCAAGAATAGGGTTGAGTGTTTTCTGTACTGTGTCAGTGGGTTTGTAATCCAGTAGCTCCTCTGACCAAATAGGAACTCAATTAGTGAGTCAAACACAAACATTCAAAAGTGTCATACTTCATTTTCAAGGTTTGAACAGAACATGAACACCCCTGGGATGGTTTGATTGTCAATCCAGTTGTATCTCCTCTAGCCGTTCTCTGAATTATCTCAACTGTTCCTTTTACTTTTATACTACACAGTTCAGCCTCCCTTTTCTCCTTCGAGCCCTAGATAAGAAGCAGCCACCTCTCTCCTTTGTCTGACGGTTATTCCATTCTTTAGTTCCCTCCCACAACATTCTGATGCTGAGCCCCAGCTGGATATCCTATCCATCACAGAGCCTTTTCCCAGTACTTCTGCCCTACAAGTCATTAGTTTCCCCTACTGCTTTGCTGCTATTGGTTAGAAGTTAGGGCTCCAAGTCTCTACCACTAAACATTTTAATGAGCTAGCTATATTTATTTATTTATTTATTTATTTATTTATTTGTCATTAAGTTAAACTCTCCACATACTTATCAAGGAATGATCTTGAAAGTCAGTTAAAACAAGAAATAAGAAACGACAGAAATAGCAAATAGTCAGCTGCAAGTAAAGACAGTATAAAAATGATGGTATCACCTAATAATTAAAATCACTGAGGTTGATTGCTCTGATACCATCACTGTGTAGTAGGTAGAATGTTCACTCTCTCTATAAAGATGCATATCTGCTTTCACACATTATGACTAATGACCTCGTAAGCTTCTGAGTAGAGAGTTTTATCAGTATGGTAACATAGGATTGTGTTGTTTGTGCAAGTACTGCTATTGCACAGAGAGCAGCTTCTTATTACAATACCATTGCTTTCACAGTAGCAGTGTACATAGTGTAGTGTAGTGTGAAGACTGTGTTACTGCACAGATGTTCTGCAGAACCTCTGTTAGCCTGTGTGTTTAACAAGCAGATTTTCCATGTAGTCAACAGGGAAGTATAATCAAAACAGTACCTTTTCTAAGCTCTTCCAGTTTTACTTACTTCTGCAGGGGGAAGACATACTGCCCAAGGGTAACAAATAGGCATCATCAAGGCAGAAGAAGCATCACCTGCTAGATGGGGAAGTCTGTCTGAATTGCTTGGCAGATTTCCAAGCCTACTACTTTTTCAAGAGTATTATTTCCAAAGCTACAGTAAGTCTGCAAGTCAAGACAACAGAAAATGCCTGAAGTAAATACAGAAAGTCAAGACAAGCAGAACAGTGTGATGACAGCTAAACATCAGGAGAAAATCAGTAGATCTGAATGAGTGAACTCATAGATTCCAGAAAACCCACTGATATTGTTAAGGTATTCTTTGAGTCAGTTAAGCAGAAGGTTGCAGTTCAATTAATGTAACCTTTGTACCTTCTACTTCATCAGCTGCCATATCCATTCCGGATATTGGCTATCATCATGGCGATAGTCTTCCTGTTCTTAACTCCTCGGAACAGTTCTTCCGAGGACATGCCACACCAGTCGCTCAGGTTCTTCAGCCATGAAGTCTGTCTACTTCCAGGGATTCTCTTCCCACGGATTTGTACCTAGTGATGTGAAATAGAGATGAGTGGTGAATTTCTGCCTGTGATCCAGCTATTAAAGGCAAACAAGTGTTCATCCCAGATCTTAGAGAAGTCACTTGTAATAAACATTATATTCACCATAACAGCATTATTATTGTGGTTTGACGAGATAACGTTTGTCATGTAACTGCAACTTTTATATTACTATTATAGTAATGAGGACTGAATAGTAGAGGAGGTGTACTATATTGAATGATAGAGGAGGAATATCTCATGGCTCATGCTCTGCTTTAGAGATTATGGAGAAAATGAAGTAGATGGGAAGAGATAATGTGTGTGTGTGTGTGTGTGTGTGTGAGTGTGTGTGTGTGTGTGTGTATAGATAGATAGATAGATAGATAGATAGATAGATAGATAGATAGATAGATAGATAGATAGATAGATAACAATTATAACAGTAGCTAACCACTTGTAGGCTTGGAAGTATAACAAAAATGAATTATTTTTATAAGCACTTTCCCAAAGTTTGATTAGGGTCCAGAATTGAGGAAAGGAGTTGTTTATTATCTGTTTTGGAAGTATCACCTGCAGGCTGAAACTGGGGAACAGCATTGGCTCAAAAATCAAAGAATAGCCAGTTTGAAATGTGTTGGTGCTAGAAACTGTAATTGGACTTCATCCCTCCTGTGAAACTATCAGGAAGCATGACTTCAAAGACCGGTTGGAGGAGGAGGGGTACTTTTGTGACTTGTTGTCTTGCTGTTCTGTTTACTGGATATCAATGAACTATTATAATTTTGGTCACTCAACTGGAGAAGTAAAAGCTTTCGCGGGGAAGAGAAAAAAGTACTCCTTCCATCCTTCTCTCCTCTGTGATAAATTTAATGACAATACTCCTCTTGCTGGGACAGCAGTCTTGAAAGAACCTGGCTCATTTTTTAAATATTCCCATGGAGCACAGAGTTGTCTTCAAACTCAGAAACCCTAGTAAGTGTATTCTGTGCCTCAATTGTGATGGTATTAATGTGTTCCTTCTTTTCCATAATGTAGCTGCTAGTGGTGTAAGAAAGCAACAGCTTCTGAATTTGTTATTCTAGATCAGTGAGTAGGCAACAGATTACAGAGAGGTAAGGTGTTTTGGAAAACCAAAACAATACAACAAAAATAATAACAACAGCAACAACGTGTGGCACCTTTGAGACTAACAAATCCCTTCAATTTGAACTTTGGTGAAGATTGTCTATCTCAGTGATGGCGAACTTTGGCACTCCAGGTGTTCTGGAACTTCAATTCCCAGAAGCCCTGATCAGCAGGATTGCTGACTTGAGCTTCTGGTAATTGCAATCCGAGAACGCCTGGAGTGTCAAGGTTCGCTATCACTGGTCTAGCTGAAGAAATAGACTGCATCCATGAAAACTCAAAATATATATTAAAAAAATGCAGGAAGAAGGCGATAATTTTATTGGCTCATTCAAAAATTAAAACGTTGCATGAGCTTTCAAGATCAAAAAATCTCTTCATCAGGCATGGCACGTTGTTTTGCCAGGTACACATCTTAGAAATGCATGTTGAACAACAGCAAAAAAGCTTCTGGCATTATCACATCACTCCCAAAAGGAAGCTAGGCGCTTGCTCCTCTCCATATGGCCCCCTCCGAAGCATCAGCTTTCTTTTGTGGTCAGACAAAGGGAATACAAAACTCCATGTACTTTCAATTGGGGAGCAGTGGTTTCAATTTGGTTTACACACTAGGCATGCCAATTGTCAAAGTCAATTAAAGTCAGTTAAAATGTTACCTAGTGATCTGGTGTTTCTTGAATTTGTGGTGTTGTTCCGATGTTAAAAAGTCCATACCAGGCAGCTATTCACGGTATCAAGCTGTTCCATAGGCAAACAAAGAAAATTAGCCATGTGATCCATATTCAAAATATACCATACTAGTGTTGCCAGGCTGTTTTAAATTGTGTTGGACGGGGGTTTTTTTTGGGGGGGGGGCTAATGTTTGTAAAAAAGAGGTTAGTTTGTAATTTTTCTTTTTAATTTTTTTATTTATGCAAACCTTTTTTATGTTGTCATTTGTTAATTAGATTGTATTGTTTTGATACTGTAAAATAATAACAACTTGTATTTTGTACTTTTTCTAATGTATTTTTGAAAATTTGTTTGAACATACATGTTAATTTTTGTTACGATGCCAGGCTGTTATAAACTGTGATTAGTTTTTTGGGGTTTTTTTATTTTGTGGATTAAAAAAAGAACAAAGGATGATATAGTTTTTTCATTTTGTTTATTTAACCAAATAATGTTTTAGTATGTGATCTTTTTTTAATAGTTGTACCATAGGTAATAATTTTAAAAATGTGAAAGTACATGTTTTTTACATTCAATGTTTTTAAACTGTGTTTAGATGTTTTTGGTTTTTATGTGAGTTAAAACTCAACACAGGATTTTAGAAATGTTTTTATTTTATTTTTGTGACATATGTTTGTGATCTGTGTAAACTTGTGATTTATTGTTATGTTTTTGACTTGTTTTTACTCTTGTGGCCTCTGGGTGGAGCTGTTGAGTCTTTTTGAGTTGTTGAGTCTTTTTGAGTTGTTTTTACTATCGTGCCCTGCAGGTGGGGCTGCTAGTGGTTCTCTTTTACTTTAACTGTTTCTTCTGGCCTCTGGGTGGGGCTTCTTCTGGTAAGTAGTCTTTGTTTCTTCATTTGTGTTCCGATTGTCATGGAGTTAGGACATGCTGGTGAGTTGTCTGGTTTTCTTTCTTCTGGAGTTTTTCTTTGTTTTTGTGGTGGTGGCCTGGGAGGTGTGTCTGTTTGTTCTTTTTTGTTTTGGTTTAGTTTTAGGTTTGTTTAGTTTTTTGGTGTGTACTTTGTGGTTTTCGTTTGTTTAGTTTTAGGTGTGTACTTTGTGGTATTTTCGTGTTGTAGTTAGGTGTTTTGTATGTGGTTTTTGTTATTGTGCATGTTTTTGTTTGTGTATTTTGTGGTTTATTTATTTTTGTTTTATTATCTTTTATTAGTTTTGGTGTTTGTTTTTGTTGGTTACTTTTCCTTGTTTATTGTGTATCTTGGTGGTTAGGGGTAGTTTTGGTGTGCCCAGTAGGTGTGTGTGTCTATGTGTGTGAGTGAGTGAGTAAGAGAGGAGGCTGTAGTTCAGACCTCCGGGAGGCAAAGGCAGCGACTGGAGGCCTGTTCGCTGCCTTTGCTTTCCGGGCAATTAGTTCGCTTTCAAAGGGGGGGGGCGCAAGGCACCAGTACCTTCTCCCCCCCTTGAACCCCCCCTTGTTTATGGGGTATTTTTGTGGCTTGTTTGTTTTGCATGGCTGTGAGGCGTTGTGTTTTGTATTTTTGTTTTTGTGCGCTGGCTTTCTCAGCGTTCTGCGTGCTCATGGCGCGCAGGACTCTGGGGCTTGTAGTTTTGGGTTTGTGGTTTCCGTTTGTGCAGCATTTTTTTTCCTGCGTCTCGATTGTGATTGGCTGCGGCGCGTTTCCCAACGTTCTTTTGGCTTGCACCTCTCAGCCTGATTGGCTGTGGTGCGGCACAAGGAACGTTGGGAAGTGAAGTCTTTTCTTTTTCTTTGCATTCGTGGGTCTCCTGCCCCACTGGCACATTTCTCAACCCGACAGTTACCTCCGTACCCAGTTCGGGCAAGTGCACGAATGCTCGGTACGGGATAGTATGGCTGGGTGCGGGATCCTTTGTCAACTTACAACGGTTAACACTTGTATTTATAGGTATAAATGTGTTAATGCTAAAGATGGAAGCATACTTTTATTCTTGTTTTTGTTGATGCCTTTATCGTACAGTTCCGAGCTACCTAATTCCCAGGTTTCCTCCTTTCCTTCCCTTTTAGCCAAAGAAACAGAGGTTTCTGTACTCTTTAAGATACACTGAAGCTTTTAGCAGTAACCTTCCACTTACTGAGTGTCAGGAACACAGATCTTACCTGCTATAAAAACGGCTGCAAAATCTCTAGATAAGATAAGCTGAACCACAAAATTTAAACCCTTAAGCAATTACCAAGCAGAAAAATGACTTAGGTGAATGGAATTTTTTAACAGTATGTCTCTTGCTGGAGGGCATGTGTGCTGCAGAGTTAAATTCAAGAAATATAAAGGATACTTGAAATAATGGTTTAGGGGTATATCACAATATTGACAAGCTCTCTGATGCACTACACTTATGAAGAGTAAAAAATGGAGGGAATAACTAAAGAAACAGTGTGAACATTTTAGTAGAAAGCAATATTATATTTGCACCATGTCACCTTTGGGCTGTTTTCGTTGGAAACTTATGCTGGTGACTTACAGGCATGTAACACGCTCTTACAGTCTTTGAGGTGCAACTTTCGATGCCTTGTCTTTCAACTTTATCCCTCTGCAGCGGAGCAGTTAATTTCCTTGCACATATAGGCAGCCCTTCTGGAAAGCTGCAATTTCTTATTAGCACCAGGTCTGAAGAACCTGTAAGAAATTAGAAATGACATGAAGAGCTCACCTGGTGCCCAGGTGAGCTGTGGAGTCTGGAGATAGGCAGCCAGATGGTGGGATTTGAACTGATTTCCCTTTTGCGGTGCTTCTATTCTCTATGTATTTGGGATCTTTTAGCAACTGCATGCCCACTGTTTCTGTAGCAAATTGAATGTCAGATGTAATTCTTCCAGTACAGTACTTTCAGAGAATACTGTGCAGCATTTGTTCCAGGTAGCTTAACCCTGCAGTGGACTGCTTTTGCTCTCTTCATGGAGAACAAGAAAAAGTAAAGAGAAAATCCACCCACCTTCTTTAACATTCAAACGTTTTGAAACTCAAGTTCTTTCTGTCCTAAGGAAAAAGTCTGCAGGTTTGAGCAAATTCATAGAAAATGAATGAAACAAAATTCTCTCTCATTTTTTTCAGCAGCCAGTTTTCAGTGAGTACAGTTTTTCTTAGCATGTAAAGGAGAACATTAACCTTGCCTGCCTAGATGTTAAAAATAAGAAGGCTCTCAAAATAAGAGAAATGGCAATATTAATTTAGCACTAACATGGTTCTGGATACACATTGTTAGAATAAACAGTGTCTGAAATTCTGTTGCTTAGCTTAGTAGGATCAACTTACACATGGACATTTTGCTTAGCACTTTAGAACAAAAGTTGAAGCCATCCGACCTGACCTTGACTCCCCATTTAATACAGTAGAGGAGATCATTGTCCAATGAGCCATCTTGTCAACTCTTGCAGTTTCAACTTGTGAAATCTAAGGAGGCAGATAAGGTGTTTGCATGCTGAAAAGCCACTACCTCTTGATTTGATCCTGGCATCTTGGCTCTTAAAATCTGTGAGTTGTGAGTGACTGAGACATAATATTAATTCATCTTTGCATAAGAGAACTGTGCCCTCCTGCTTGAAAGAGATGCCTACTCTTAAAGAAGCAAAATGCAGCTACAGGTAACCTGACAATTACAGGCCTGTAGCCAACATCCTCTTTTTGGGCAAGGTCATTGAGGGAGTTGTGGCTGACCAGCTGCGAATGTTCTTAGATGAAACCAACTATCAGGATCCATTCCAGTCAGGATTTAGACTTCATCATGGCACCAAAACTGCATTGACCTCTTCTGGGAAGCAGGCGGGTGTGTGTGTGTCCCTCTTGGTGCTTCTGGATCTCTCGCTGGCTTTCATTACCATCAACCACAGTATCCTTCTGGAGATACTGTTGAAGTCAGGAATCAGAGGTACTGTATTACAGTGGCTCCAATCCTTCCTTGAGGGCTAGCTCCAGAGAATTCAACTCAGGAAGTTTGTTTCAGCTCCATGGACACTTCAGTGAATGACACCCAGCTCTATATATTATATTATATTATATTATATTATATTATATTATATTATATTATATTATATTATATTATATTATAGAATTTTAATATAAACAGTTTACAAAAGATAAATTGTGTAAAGTAAAAAGCGTATAGGAAAAAATATTTTAAGAATACAGTATGCAACTTCAATTACAGCAATTTTTCATATAAATCATTTCTTATACACCATACATAGTCCAGAACATTTTACCATCTTTTACATCTCTTTAAATACTTTATCCCCTGAATTATACTACTGTATATGTATATTCAGCATTCCCTTTTTCTCAATAATAAAAATATCTAAAAAGGAAAACAAATGAACAAAATAATAATAATAATAACTCACCTACATTGTCCAAGGAATTCACCAAATGCTTATTACTTATTTTTCTTCACTTGTTCCAAAAACTCATTAAATCAGCTGCTGGTTTTTTGCCCTTATTGTCCTTTAAGGTATATTCCAAAAATGGCTTCCAAATGTCCCAAAACTTATTCTCCTTCAATATGCCCTTTTTTACATTTAATTCCCATGTCAATTTATCATTCAGAGCCATTTCCCACAAATCCTTATACTAGTTATCCAATTTTAATTTCATATTATTTTCCCATTTTTTTGCAATTTTGTTTTATGGGGCTATATTGTATCCTATTGTTATTCAATGTTTACTGTTTATGACTGAGTATATGTGTATTGGACTGTGGAACTTTGTACTGTATATGGTATTTTTGCTCTGTCATTCATATCTTATGTAAACCTCCTTGAATTGACCATCGGCCTGAGAAAGGCAGTATATAAGTATTTAATAATAATAATAATAATAATAATAATAATAATAATAATAATAATAATAATAATAATAATAATAATAATAATAATAATAATAATAATAATAATAATAAGTCTTTCTTTTTCAGATCCCATTTTAAATGCTCTAAGTCAGTTAATAATATCACTTGTGCGTCAAATTTTAAATTATCACCCATTATTTTCTCAATTTCTATTTTTCCCCAATACTCTGCAATAATTTCACACTCTCACCACATATGTTTATATGTTCCTAATTCCTGTTGACATTTCTAACATTTTATTTATTTATTTCTGTTGAATTGATTCAACCAAACTGGCGTCAAATACCAGCTCCACGATATTTTAAAATTGTTTTCTTTAACCTTTATAGATAAATTTCTCATAATTCTACTTGTCCATTAAACCCCCCCCCCCAATTTTCTTCTGTAATCTTTATTTTCAAATCAGACTCCCATATTTTTCTTAAAGTGTTCTGTGACTAACTTTCTCACCCAGCTCTATCTCTCCTTCACACCTTCTGTAGTAGATGCAATCCGATGTCTTGATGACTGTCTGGCCTTGATAATGGAATGGACAAAAAGAAACAAGTTGAGGCTCAATATCAACAAGACAGAGGTCTTGTTGTTGGGGTGACTATCTGCCCGACTGGGTGGTCTGGTCCCCACTTTAGATGGGATAGCACTCACTCCTAAGAACTAGGTTTGCAGCTTGGGGGTCATTTTAGATCTGACCCTGAATCTTGATTTGCTAATTGCAGAAGTCTGTAAAGCTGCCTTTTAAAAACTTTATCAACTCTGGTCCATTCATTGGTAATCTCATAACATGACTACTGTAATGGGACTGCCCTTGTTCCTGAGATGGGGACTACAATAGGTCAAGAACGCAGTAGTCAGGTTGATCACGGGAGCAAAGTAATTTAAACATATTTCCCCAGTCCTGGCCAATCTGCACTGGCTTCCCATTCCTTTTTAATATCAGGCACACAAAATGCTAACATTAACAAAGAAAGCCCTTTATGGTTTAGGACTGTGGTGGAAGCCTTGGCACTCCAGTTGCTCGGGAACTTCAATTCTCAGAAGCCCTGATCAGCAGGTATACTAACTTAAGCTTCTGGTAATTGAAGTCCAAGAACAGCTGGAGTGCCAAGGTTCGCCACCACTAGTTTAGGATTTTGCTATCTGCTGGAGCGTCTCTCCCATAGAACCGCTGCCCACATTACCCGCTCATCTCAAACAGTACAGCTTCAGGTCCTGAGACTGAACGGTGAGGAAGACCATGCTAAGGAGGAGAGCCTTTTTGACAATGGTACCCATATTGTGGAATTCCTTAACAACGGAACTGTGCCAGGCCCCATCCCTGGGCATGTTTTTAAAATGTTAAAGACCTTGCTCTTTAAAGAGGTTTTTCGGAACATCTTCCTTAATGCGTTAGCAATTTTTTTTAAAATTTAAGTTTAGTTAATGTAATGTAGAGTGGGAAGATTACCCAGGTGGGGTCGGGGTGTGGGGAGCGAGAGCACAAATTGGTCTAGATCCCTCGTTTATTAAAAACAACATATGAGAAGACTTAGACAGGATACCTTAGTAAACTGCATGTGTTACAGGTGTAGAAGCGAAACGAAAACCATACAGCAATAACAGTACGTTATTTCTCTAATGGACCATTCGTAGTTCTTCCCTTTGCTGTTTATTACTTGAGACATTAATACTTCCTGCTTTTATGAAGCATTAATTCTTGTGATGGGGAAGGTGATTGTAACTCTTGAGAAAAAATGCTTACAGCTAGATAAAATGGGAGAAACACAGCCATTCACCTTATATGCCTGCTTCATGTTTACTGTCTTCTGCGGTCAAAGCAGAAGCTTGTCAATTTGCTTGGAGGCATCAGCAACAAATGAAGAGAATAAATAGATATAAATGAATGATGCTGAATGATGGAGTAGAACTTCCTAATTAATATTCTTAGTTGTCATTTTTAGTAGAACATTAATTACCTATGCATTTACGGTAATCAGAATCTGTTTGCTCAGGATTCTGGTTAATCCTTGTATTTTGGGTGGTTGTTATAGCAAAAAGTTGAAATAAATTAAACTGTTGCAAGTCTCTATCACAAAAAGTAATTAGCAGGGTATAAATGCAAAGTCTAAATCCAGTTCCTAGTTTCAAAACAATCTGATAAAACATCCAAGTGAAGCATTACTTCCGTTTGTGAATAATATCTCAAAGATCTAGCTTCTCTTAACATTATTTTGCATTTGCCTTGTAGCATCAGTAAAAAGACTAACTTCTCTTTACATGATATCTAAAATAAGTAGGCAAAGTCAAAGCATGCAAAGAACTGCTGTAGGAAAGATGGAGAGAAGAACTGAGTGGCAAAACAGATGATTCCTATCACTATTAATCCTCCGAGCAGCATCTAGAACAGGGGCTCCCAACCTTTTCAAGCCGGGGGTCGGGTCACGCTCTCTCAGTCAGTCATTTTGCCCTTCCTGCATGATGCGGGTGGCCATTTTGTCCTAACAGCTTCAAAGGGAGTAACCATTTTGTTTCTTGAATGCCCTCGGAGGGGTGGGGGGCCACATGAAATGGCACTGTGGCCCGATCCGGCCCACGGGCCTTAGGTTGGGAACCCCTGATCTAGAAGAATAAATGCATCTAGTGGGATGGACATATTTATGCATCTGCCTATTGGAATCATAATGTTGTTGGAGTTGTACTGTAGACTGGTATACCCGTGAAATATTTACAGAGCCAGATAGGTATCATATGTCATTTTTAAAAAGTGCTTTAACTTTCTGCCAGCATGGAATCTTACTGAACCTTTGTCTAGGATGTTGGCAAGTTAGAGTTAATGGGGAGAGCCCTGAAGATTATCTGTGCTGGTAGAAGCACACGTTTGAATTATCTCTATACCCACACCCACACCTCCCATTCAAACTGCATTGAAGGAAGTAAGGCAATCACCTTGTTTTCCTTGCCCTTATATATGCATTTTGCAAGACATTAAACAATGCCTTGTTTAAAGAACATTTGCAGTTGTGTGAATCTTTTGGTTTTGTGTGGGTCCTCTTATTGAGTGCTGGCAGTTATAGGCTTCTTCTTTACGTCCTCTTTTACCCTAATAGTTGTTGAACCATTAGAAGCTGGAATGCTTATGACTGAAACACATGGTACAGAAAAGTGTAAAAGGTGTTTCTTGAGGCCTACCTGAAGTTTTCCATGTTCATCAATTTATCTCAAGTGGGCCCTAAGTTTGCGGGACGGTCACGTGGTTCAGCGGGCTGGTCATGTGGCTCCTCCCACGAGAAACTAAAGTAAAACATGCCCACGCATGCGCAAAATGCTGCCATAAATGCACCTGTGGCTCCTGTGAATGCGTTTACGACAGCCATGGATTACATTTACAAACTGATTTATAAACTGATGGGGTCTGAACTCTCTGCGACAAACCAGGAAAGGGACCTTGGTGTCCTGGTGGACAGCTCAATGAAGGTGTCAACCCAGTGTGCCTCAGCAGTGAAAAAAGCAAACTCAATGCTAGGGATCATTAGGAAGGGTATAGAAAATAAGTCAGCAAGTGTCATTTTGCCTCTTTATAAATCTATGGTGAGGCCCCATCTGGAATACTGTGTACAGTTCTGGTCGCCATACCTCCAGAAGGATATTATGGAGTTGGAGAAAGTACAGAGGAGGGCAACCAGAATGATTAGGGGACTGGAACACCTTCCTTACCATCTGAGGCTGCAACGGTTGGGCCTTTTCACTCTTGAACGACAGCGTCTAAGAGGTGACCTGATTGAAGTTTATAAAATCATGCACGGTGTGGACAAAGTGGATAAGGAAAAACTGTTTTCCCTATCGCACAACACTAGAACTAGGGGACACTCCATGAAACTTTTGGGTACTAGTTCTCAAACAAATAAGAGAAAGTAGTTTTTCACCCAGAGGATTACTGGTCTATGGAACTCCCTGCCAGAAGAAGTGGTGACAGCTGTCAGTCTTGACAGCTTTAAGAAAGGATTAGACAAGTTCATGGAGGACAAGGCTATCAATGGCTATAATTATGGCTACCTAAGGACAACCTCCGGGTTGGAGAGATAGGCAGGATATCTCTCAATGCCATTTCCAGGGAATCCTAAGCAGGTGAAGGCATCTCCTTGGGAATACACTGAAGGAAATGGTGAGCCACTGTGTGAGACAGAATGCTGGACTGGATGGGCTGTGGCCTGTTCCAGCAAGGCTGTTCTTATGTTCTTATGTATGTTCTTATGGATGCATATACAGCAGAGTTTTGCACATACATGGGTGTGTTTTACTTCCACTTCTGGGGGGCAGGGCGTGGTAGATGATTTGGCACCATGGGCTGAATCCGATCCACAGGCCCTAGTTTGGACACCCCTGATTTATCTCATCAAAACACAAGAGATATAAAAGTATAAGAAGAACATATAGGAAAGATGGACAGCTGATAGCCCAGAGGATGATTCATTCTGGTCCTGTTCATATCCCCAGATCATAAAAGACTGTCCTATGCAAGATGGAATAATGGAGCCTTGACTCCTTTTCTTCTAGTGAATAATAGAAGCTTTGGCAGAGATCTCCCACCGGTGTCTATACTTGGATCATATTACATATAACAAAATTTTAATTACATCCTATCTTTCCCTTAAGGTCAAAGTATCTGTAGTTCCCACATCATTAAAAAAAATCCAAAACCAAACACAACAAAGTGTTGTAGCACCTTGAAGAATAATACATTTTTTCGGTATGAACTTCATGAATTACAATCCACTTCTGGAATGCAGTCCCTGAAAGCTCACTCTGAAATCTCTCTCTGATCACCTGTTTGTCCATCTATCCATCTGTCTCATTTATACGCTGCTTTTCTCCCGATGGAGAGACTCACAGAGACTGATAAGACTTATTAGTCTCTAAAGATGCCACAATACATTTATTTTTGATTTGTTCTCGCAAGTTCTCTCTCTGAAAATGTTTCCTATGTATATTATTCTCTATACCGAGTACCATTATGTAGCTTTCTTTATTACTAGGCAAGCTGTCAGGGGTGATTACTTTCTTAGCTCTGACCAGTGGATCAGCTCTTCAGCAAAATGAAAAGATTTTTTGTATGTGCAGAAACTGTACACCTTAGGAGAATTCTCGCCTATGCATAAAATACCCCAAAACAAATGTTGAGAAAGGCTCCATGGACAGAAAATACTATTACTTGCATCTTGTGAGTATTATTATTTTCCACTCCTGTGAGCTTTTGGGCAGAAAAGGTGGAGGACAGCAATGTACTGTGTTAAAATGCAATAGCCATCTGGGTCTTGGCCTCTAAAGCTGGGGTGCTCAAATTTTTCAGGCCGTGGGCCGGTCACATGTTTTAGTGAGCCGGTCCCTATGGCCTGGGGGCCAGTTCTGGTTCCTGACGACAATTCATTCGGCCCACAAAGCGCTCGTCGCTCCTGGAAGCGGAAGTAAAACACATCTGTATGGGCGCGTTTTACTTCTGCTTCCAGTAGTGACGAGGGCTTTGCGGGCCGGATGAATTGGCATTGGGGGCCAGATCCAGCCCCCGGGCCATAGTTTGGGCACCCCTGCTCTAAAGTATTCCAGGAGAAAGTGTGTAGACAGCTGTTTAAGCTTCTACATACCGTATTACTTGGTATGAGACCTTAAGCACTGACATGCTTTCATCTATAGGAGAGCAGTCTCTTGACAGGAGTTACTCTTCTAGGCAATTTTGGACTATTTATACCAGGGGTGCCCAACCTTTTTAAGCCGTGGGCCGGTCACGTGGTTCAGGGGGCTGGTCACTATGGCCTGGGGGCCGGATCCAGTCCCCGACACCAGTTCATCCAGCCCACAAAGCCTTCGTCGCTCCTAGAAGTGGAAGTAAAGCACGCGTTTTACTTCCGCTTCCGGAAGCGATGAGGGCTCCGCAGGCCGGATGAATTGGCATCAGGGGCCGGATCAAGCCCCCATGACATAGTTTGGGCACCTCTGATTTATACACTCTTTTCTGATAGGATATGGTATTTCCTGTTCTTTCCTTTATTGATACTGTTTGTACTTTATTAAATTGGGGAAACTGCATTGCTTTGTTATGTTATGTGCATTCTGAAGTGGCACAGAAGGAAAATTTGCAAAACAACTAGAAAGTTTTTCATAAGTCCAATTTACTTTGATTAATTGGTTGGCGTTACACACACACACGCACACACACACACACACACACACACACACACACACACACACACCGTATTTGCCAGTTATTACCCCATTATTACTAAAATAGACACTATAGGCCACTATATACACAAGACACACTCCATTTTTCCAGTGCATTTAAGGAGGGGAAAGTGGGTCTTATACACCAGCAATTACACTTGTATATCGTCCCATAGCACTTAGAGCACTCTTTTGGCACTTCACAATGTAATTAGCATTTTTGTCCGCAACATGCTAAGTACTCATTTTATCTGGGCACTCCTAGATAATGAACCCATTCGTAGCCCACAGGAACTCTGCAGGATAAAGACAGAAGGCCACGAAGAGGCTACAAGACACACCATTCATCTGCAGGTCTTCTCTTAGAAGAAAGGCTATTCCTCCACAAGAAACATCAGATGAAATCCTGCAGCTGAGGTCTTCTACCAGCTGCCTGAATGTCTGTCTGTCAAGAGGTGGGCTAAGGTAGCCCAGATACACACACTTCAGTTTGAGTTTGTTTTCTTGGGACACAACATCTGTTTTGGTTCATAATCTTGCTTGCCTTTCACCCTAACTTTTGCTGCAGACTCCTTTCTGTGTATGATTTTTAGACTGCCTGTCTACACATTTGGATTCTCCCTATTCAGTTGCAGGACTCTGGCTTGACACAGACTAGTCTGGACTCTGGATTTCCTGCACCTAGTCTTACGCTTAGGTTTGCTTGCTGTAGCATTAGGTAAAGGTAAAGATTGCCCTTGTTCGAAATCCAGTTATATCTGACTCTAGGGTTCAGTGCTCATCTCTCTTTATACCCAAAGGCACGATCTGTGTCAGCAGACATTTCCATGGTCTGTGGCGGGCATGACTAGACACCAGAGTGCACAGAACACTGTTTCCCTTCCCACCGAAGTGGTACCTATTTATCTACTTGGGATTTCTTGCTTTCAAACTGCTAGGTTGACAGGAGCTGGGACAGAGACTGAAACTCACTCCGTCATGCAGCACTTGGGTCTCGAACTGCTGGACCAACAAGTTCAGTGCCTTAACCACTAAGCCACCACAGTCCTATGCTGTAGCATTAACTTCAGAGGCAAGAGACAAGCCTGCGTGGTGCTAGAGACATGCAGGAAGGGGTTTCCCTTAGTCTGGTTTGGAGAGGACATGAGAAAGGGGGGGTCCTACCAGTGACCTTTCAAAGCTCTGAAACCCCCTGTTGCGGGAAGCTTGCCTGACCACTTTCCTTATGTCTTTTTAATCAGCATGCAAAGGATTTTCTCTTTAGACAGGTCTTCAGTAGCTGACACCTGTTAGGAAAAGGAGCTTTAAAGAACATGCTGCACGTTTAGCATTCTTTTCTGACATGAGAACTGATTCACACCTATCCCAGATTTGAAATGATAACTTTTTGAGTATTCATACATCAATACATGGTTAGGAAGAGAGAGAAAATATAAATGGAAATAACATTTTGGATGCTTAACTGTCTGTTGTCAGCCTAGACAAAGTATAGAAGTAACATCTTTCATGTGGTGGGGAGCAAAGCTATTTAAAAGTTTATGTGTGTAAAATGTGGCCGACTTTCAAATGTATTCTTCACTTTTATTTTATTTTTAAAAACAAAGGTTAGAACCAGGTGCAACGCCCCAGGTTTGTGTGTCTCTCATTCTTTGCATTTACTTCTTGGTGGATTCAGTCTGTCAGTGATTTGGGAAAATGCCCTGTTGCTTAGAAACAGGAGGTGCTTTAAAAAAAATAGTGTTGCCAAGGGAACCAATCTCAGCTCAACCCCCCCCCCCCATTTTTTTAAAAAAGTATTTACTGTATGTTTCTTAGGAGTTTGAATGCTTGGAGAAGTATCTTTTTTTCGGACAGCTGTGCGAACAGAATGGCTTTGTCAACTTGCTCAAAAATACTAAGGGATGGGGAAGGGTGGGGGATGCTCCATCCAGGTGTAAGTTGCAAAGTAGTGTAGGTGAGATGTTTGTCTGGTGATTGGAAAGAGTTTGTAAGCTTACAGAAACATTTTGATGCTTTGGCAACGATTCGTAATCTGTCAACAATGCTGATTTTTTCTCACTGTAACAAACTTACTTACTTACTTACTTACTTACTTACTTACTTACTTACTTACTTACTTACTTACTTACTTACTTACTTACTTACTTACTTACTTACTTACTTACTTACTTACTTACTTACTTACTTTCTCTCTCTCTCTCTCTCTCTCTTTTGACCTGGCACTACTTCTGCTACTTTATTACTTTGTAGAACTGTTTATTATTTCTTGCCTTTCACCTCTGTAAGTATATTGTCTCTGAGTATAAAATTAAGAAGAGAGCATGTGACCTATCCTTCTGGTTGTGAAAGTTCACCAAGGAGAATGAAAAGTGCTGGATGTGTTGGAGTGTATCAGCCTACTAGAGATCCTGTATATAACTGAGTTATGTGCTTTGTAATGTTCTGACTGAACTGGCACGAGATTAACATTAACTAAAGGAGTGGGCTGAGCTGAATTTTTAAAGAGGGAGAAGATCTGAAGGGAAGAAGAAGGGTAAGGAGAAGCCAAGCATGTAACTGGAAACTATGAAGTGGAAAAGAATGATAGCTAACTAGGGAATATATGTAGTTGACTATGTCGTTCAGGGGATTATCAACCTGCAGCCCATGGGCTGGATGCGGCCCTCGGCACCATTTCCTGTGGCACCATCTCCACCACACCAGGAAGTGCCATGTGGTGGAGGAAGGGCAAAATGGCTGTCCGGCCCCTGAAGCTGTCTGAGCGAGCATGGTCCGGCCCCCAGGCTTTAAAAGGTTGAGAACTCCTGATGTAGTTAATGGCACCAGAGGTTGAGAGTTTGATTCCCATGAATAGAACCAGTTAGTACAACAGTAAGTTGTATAGCCCAAAGTTCCCAAGAAGGAGGAAATAGTGAATAACGCCTGAGTATTTTGTACCCAGGAAAACATAGATTGGATTACCATAAGTGAGCATTGATTTGTCAGCATGTAATGATTATTATAATAATACTGGCTACAAACTAATGACTTACAGAACTAGTTTTAAAATTACATTCAAACAAACCACAGATCCAGTTAACCATATTGGTCTATTCGGAGGAAACAGGGGAAAAAAGTAAATGCCCAATAGTATAGCATGTCAGTATTCTGTGGCATGTGATAGTGGGCTCAAACAGTATTATTACCCAGCTACTCATAGGAACATAATCTGGTGAGACAAAAGTAGAATGTCTCTAGTAACCTGAGTGCAGGTTAGTAGGTGACCTGGTGTGTACTGTAGATCAAAGTATGTGACTTGTATCAATTCTTATTTTCACTCTTTTAAGAATGCTTCTGGCCCACATGGTTCCTAAGAGCATTTTGGAGAAAGAAAATAAAGATAGTGGTTGGCTGGAAGCCAGATGTTTCCTTTGGCATTCACCCAAACTTTTTTAAAAATGTAATATTTAGGAAGAATAGTGATAGACACCATAGGAACCATAGGTGTTATTTGGGAGGACCCTTGGGCTAAGACTTTGAACTTGTTCTTTCAATAGCAACTTGTCAAACTGCAGGACACACTGTTTTCTAAACTAAGTTTTAAGAACAGTTTGGCGGGCTTTGGTTCAGACTAGACTACCATGACTATATACAAACTCCAGCTGCAAATGCAGTGGTATTTTTTCTTTCAGTTAAGCAAATAAGGTGATGGAGTTTAAATGCAATTTATCGTTACATTTGTGCTGCTTGGACAATTGATGCTATTTTTTTGAAGTGGAGAATCTTTTGTTCTGTCTCTTCTCATTTTGAAGCCATATAAAGATATCTGTAGAACATTATCATCTGTATTAAAATATTATGGCCCCTAGAAATAATAATTAACCAGTAGCATGCGTTGAGGATAGTTGTTTGGTGTCATTTTAAAGGACAAAGATAATGCTCTCTCTCACTTGAAAGCCTGTCATATCTGACTCTAGCGGGCAGTGCTTATCTCCGTTTACAGCCAAAGAACCAGTGTTGTTTGTGTCCGCAGATGTTTCTATGGTTATTTGGCAGGCATGACTAGATGCCTGGGTGCACAAAACGCTGTTACCTTTCCTGCGAAAGCAGTACCTATTTATCTACTTACAGTTTCTTGCTTTCAAACTGCTAGTTAGGCAGAAGCTGGGACAGACGACGGGCACTCATTCTGCCGTGCAGCACACAGGTCTCGAACTGCTGACCTGCCAACCTTCCGGTTGTCAAGCTCAGCTTCTTCTTAAATACTAAGCCATCCCAGCCTATTTTTAAAGGATATGAAGAGATAAACCTTGAGTTACTGTGACTTATATATGACAATTGGGAGGCTAACTCAAAGATGATAATAGGATAAATCATTAGAATGTGCTAAGATATCCTGCATATTAACTTTATATTGTCCCTTAGTCTAATCTGCATAATATGTGTGTCTCTTTTCTTAAAATCATATACTATAGTGATCTGGATCACAAATATACACAGATTAGAAGACTCAGAACACCATTTTATATTCATTCATGTCTTGTTTATGCTAATTTTTGTACATGTATATATCTGTCTGTCTGTGACTCCTTTCTAAACACATTGATCAAAATTCCAGTTATCAGTACCAAAAAGGGACACTTACAAAAAACATAAAATTAATGTTAGTCACCATAGAAATGAGATGTCTGAGAAAAGCTGCTGGAGTGACTAAATGGGATAAAATCAGGAATGAGATTATATGGGAAAGAACTGGAATAGAACCAATCTTGAACTACATATAAAGACAACAAATAAAGTGGTTTGCCTATTTAGAGAGAATGTCTTGGAATTCCATACCTTACAAGGCATGTGTGGAAAGAGGAGAAGGACAAAGACCACGAGGCAGACCCAGTTGAAGTTGGAGAGGCAACATCAAAGATACATTACAAGAACATCAAATTATGCTGGTGGAGGTCATTAGAAGTGCCAGAGCAAGTATCTCTCTTGACACACGAAGAGGTAGAGTTTATATTTATTTATTTCTATACTGCCCATTTGGGAAATTTACCACTCTGGGTGGTGTACATACAAATATTGGATAACACAACAAAACACACAGCAAATCAAAAACAGACCAACCAACAAACACATCCCAAAATAAAAAAAACCTGGTGTCTGTTGGCCTAGGCCCTGATTCTCTTGGTGGGAGTTTGGTAGATTAGTGTCTGATGGCCTGGGCAGGGATTCTCAACCAGCAGCCCACGGCGCCATTTTATGTGGCTCCCCACTGCCTCCACAGCAGGAGGTGCCATGTGGTGGAGGACGGACAAAATGGCTGTCCGGCCCTGAAGCTGAGGGAGTGTGACCCAACCCCTGGTTTAAAAAGGTTGAGAACTCCTGGCATAGGGGATCAACTGACTGGCTAATTTATAGCTAAAAGGACAACACCCTGAAAGGCTTCCTTGAACAAGAGGGTTTTTAATTGCTTTTTGAAGATAGCCAGTGATGGGGCTTGGCGCAGCTCGATCAGTCGAGTGTTCCACAGTGTTGGTGCTGCCACCGAGAAGACTCTAGTTATAGACTTTCTAGCCACCCTTGGGGTTAGCACCTGGAGCTGCGCAGACTGTGAAGAATGGGTGATGCAGGGAGTTGTTCTGAGGGAGAGACGCTCCGACAAATAACAACAAGAAGAAGGTGGTGGCATCTTTTTCACAGTTCGGACAAGTTTGGTAGATTATTTAGTGCTTCCATAACAGTTAATTTCCCCCGCCTTTCCTGGGGTGATACAAATATAGTTGCTTACATGCAAAAAATGATAAGGGGGGCCCTCAGCAAAGATCATTTAGAAAAAGCACCAATTCTGAAGATCATATATTTTTGATGAAAATGCAGCAGGGGGTCTGGTTATTTCCTCTGGCACTGAAAGATCCAGGCATGGCTTTATTCTTTATTACACGGCTATTGCTTCTTGCAAGGTCTAGTCACACACTGGTTGGTCTAGCATTACATAAAGCAGACTTGATACGTTGTTTCTCTCTAATAGGTGCATCTTTAAAACATTATAACCGGAGATGTAAGGCTCTAAGAATACATATGAAATGGAATGTGAAGGGTATGGAGGAGTGGGGAGTATGGAAAATAATTTCACAGTATTTGTTTCTGAGATAAACACACACAGGCACAGACGCATTGTATCCAGAGTGTTAGATTTGTATGAGGTATTTCTTCACCATTTCGTTTCCCCCATCATATTTAATATGTGCTTTAGGGTGTCTGTTGCCTTTTGCTTATGATAATGAAAACATGAGCCATTAAGCTTCAGTGGCTGCAGCATCCTGTGTAAACTTCACCTTACATTTCTGTCCTGATACCTGCTCCTTTTCCAGGCTTTGAAGTTGATGCTTGGTCTCTTTCTATACCATTTTGGGATTTTTTTTTTCTTATTATGAATGTAAGGAAAGCCAGTTTAAAGGGATTTTTGTGGAGTGGCAAGAAGGAGGCGCAAGCAAAATCAAGACAGCAGTCAGTCCAACTGAGTTATACGGGCGCTTGCTATTTACTTTGCTAGCTGTTCCTTTGTTCATCGCATGTTCAGAGCTGGCAGGGAAGAGAAGCTCTGTTCCTCATATTCAGCCTAACAATCACAGTTACTCTATTGAATTTTTCCTAGGCTGTGTTCTTCATGAGTGGAGAGAGGCAGACTGAAACATTGGTCTTGGAAAATGCTTTCTTTCTTTTTAAATTTTCATTAGGCACAGAGATGCGGCATTGCTGGAACATTAGTGTTTGCTTGACAAATATAACAAGTATTAAGGGTTTCTTGCCCTTTTATAATGCAATTACAGATCACTGTTTTGATAACTGTTTTCTTTTCTCCGCCATTATTTTTTTCTTGTCTTAAAAACATTTTTTAAAATGTACAAGATTAGTAGACATTGGCGCTAAGTGCTTCAACACTGGAGGTATTCAAGAGAAAATTGGAAAACCATCTGTCAGATCTGCTTTGATTTGAATTCCTTCATTGATCAGTGGGTTGGACTCAGTGGCTTCATTGGCACCTTCCAACTCAATTATTCTATAAAATGGAAGTACAGTAGTAGAAATATTTCCCTTACCAACACTCCCCCTCTAAAAAGATAAATCAAAAACTCCCTCTTTACCTTGCTTTTCATGGAACTACATTTGGGATAGTTAAGGTCGTGTACTACTCTCGTGCTTTGTAAATGCTCATTTGAGCCAAGTTTGAAACTGGATGGAAATGTTCTTTGAGTGAAGAGAGACATTTGTGACAGACTGAAACTGAAAAAGAAATCCATCAATATCTTGCTCTGAGAAGAATATTGGTCTCTCTTGTAAACTCTTTGAATGCTAAATTGTTGCTATGAAGAAAGATAGAAGTGAGGAGATTGCAGAGGCACCATTTTAGTCTGGACTAGCGTTGGCTACCCAGCTTCGCCGGTCAGGTTCCTGGACCCCTCTTCTTACCTTTGTCGCTGTCAGGCAGGGGGATAGTCTGGGGTGGGCTGTTCCAGCTGTGGGTGAGCAGACCTTCCCCGGGGCTGTGCAGATGGGGCGAGAGCGTTTGGGCCCGGGCTGGGGGCTGTCACGCCACGTTTCCTGGGAGGGAACACGAAAAGGAAGGAGAGAAGGATGGAAGAAGGTAGGGAAGGAAGAAAGGGAGGAGGAAAGGGGGATGGGAGGGAGAAGAGAGAGAAAGAATGGAAGGAGGGAAGGGAGGTAGGGAAGGGGTTAAGGTAGGAAGGAGTGAGAGAAAGAAAGGAAGGAGGAAAGGGGAAATGGAGGGAAGGAAGGAGGGATGGGGAGAAGGGAGGGATAGAAGGCCGGAATGAAGGGGGGACAGAGGAAGGGAGGGAACAAAAGAGGGGGGAAGGAAGGAGGCAAAGGGGGGAAGGAAGGAGGAAGGGAAGGAAGAAGGGAGAGAGGGAAAGAAGGGAAGTGAAAGAAAGAGGGTCACTTGCGCCATCACTGCCTCCGCCCAGGATGTTGTCCCGTCCTCCAGAGTGGTGTTGTTGTTTCAGCGTCTGTGTGTTTTCCAAACCTGTCCCGGGCGTGCTGGCTCGGCAGTGGTGCCGGTTTGTGTGGTGCGCGAACGGTGGGGCGCATGTGCATTGAGGCTTGTGCGCTGGGCATGCACAGGGCGGTTGGCATTGGTTTGTGCCTATGCGCACCGGCTGTCCCGCCTCCTCCGTGCTCAGGTCCTCCTGCCTGATTGGCTGAGGTGTGCTGCGGAGGATGCTGGGACTCATAGTCCATGTGTTGTTTCACGTTCGTGGGGCGTAGGCTTCACTCTGGGGCCCCGGACCCTCACGGTGCTGATCTCAGGGACGAAAGGTAGGTGTGTGCGGAGCATTATGGGATATGCTCCAGGGGTGTGGGTATGCATTCCGCACACGTACGGCCACATCCCTTCCTTATAGGTATAGATGAGGGGGTACACAGAGGGAACCTCCTTGAAGATTGTGGTATTTTTGAACTTCAATCGGGGCATACTCTGGTAATGGCAACCTTATGTTGCCAGCTAATCTCTCTCACACTAGGTCAGGTGAAAGGAATTGCAGAATGAACTCACCAAAAGATGCCTTCATTTTGGCAGTTTCACATCTGGCCTAGACATTTTCTTTTATCTTGTGCAAACAATGGGCCTAGTGGGTTTTCCAGTTCTGTTATTTACCACCAGCTGTTACAGTAATTAACAGTGTGTTGATATACTCTGTGTAGCCATTTGAGAAATCAATGTGTGCTGGTAATTATTGGCTACTGTATTTAACTTTGGTTAAATCAAACTGCTTATCATTTTGTTTCACAGTAAGGGAGGTGGGGACACAATTGCTAGAGGGTGTTCTCCAAACTAGCAACTTAAGAAAATACCAATGGTTTGTCACCTTTCTTTTATCCTTAAAATAAAAGCGGCAATCTTTTGATAATCAGCGAACCAACTTACTTCTTTTTGCATTCATTTTACTTTTGTGGGATCTCTTCATATTCTGTTCAAGCGATTTAAAGCCTCTGCAGATTGTTTTAGTTTATGGTTGTTAATCTGTCCTGAATGATTAAAATGCCCAGCCAAGTTGTATTGTGAGTTGGATAGTTTGTTGCTAGGAAGATTTGCTCTGAGTCCTCCTGTTCTTCTAGTGCTGTGATGGCAAACCTTGGCACTTCAAGTGTTCTTGGACTTCAATTTCCAGAAGCCCAGGTCAGCACTCCTGCTGATCAGGGCTTCTGGGAATTGAAGTTCAAGAGCACCTGGAGTGCCAAGGTTTGCCATCACTGGAGTGTGTCTAGTGCAGTGTTTCCCAGCCTTTGGTTTTGGACTTCAATTCCCAGAAGCCTATGTCAATTCCCCAAAGCACTGATCAGCCAATTGACTTAGGCTTCTTGGAATTGAAGTACCCCTGTGGGGAATGTGCCTCACATTGGGAACCACTGCTCTAGTGTAAAAACAAATGACCCGCAAATAGTTATGGTTTAGTAGATGGGTGCATATAGAAAGTCCCAGGCTCAGGCCTCAAGAATTGCAACTAAATACAGTGATACCTCATACAACGTCCAAACTTGGTTCCACAAGTTTGGACTTTATACGGATTTGGACTTTGTATGAGGCATGAAAAATCCTAGCCGCGATACAACGTCCAAATCCTTGCCTCGATGCCTCGTACAACATCATTTCCATAGAGATACATTGAACTGTAACAGCACAGACTTCAGGGCAAAGTCAAGGAAACAAACAGGAAACTGACAGAACTTTAAGAAATCATTGTCTAAAGGCTAAAAACATTACAAAAACATGTCAAACAACCCAGATTGTCCAAGAACCTGAAAAATGCTGCAAAAAATCCCAGGAATGCTTTTAAAAATTCTGACGAAGAAATTCAAAAAAATCCAAAATCGTGCTCAAAACCACTCCTAAACACTCGCCTCGTGCAAAACCCACAAGAGCAATGCACACATGTGTCCTGCCTTTTATACTGCCCAGGCACAATGCAACCTGGGAAAAACCCAATGCCTCATACAAAGTCGCACAACTTTGTATGAGGCAACTTTTTTCAAGGAATTAGGCGATGTTGTATAAATCGGTGTTGTATGGAGCGGACTTTGTATGAGGTATTACTTTGCAGTGGTAACTTGCTTAAAGAGCATAATGCGTTCCACGGGATTGCTCTTTAAGCGAAACACCATTGTAAGTGACCAATTGTGACTTCTGGTGGGGGGGGGACTGCGAACCCCGATTTAGTTGTTAAGACAGTTTTTGATTTGTTTTTGTTGTTAAGCGAAGCGACCATTCAGAGAAAATCCTGCTCTTTAAGCTAGTTAGTATCTAAGTGAGGTGTTCTTTATGCGAGGTTTTACTGTACTTCCAAATATATATTAGTCCGAATTTGATAGTTCTGAATATCTGTAATAATAATTCCTAATAGTCAGAGTACTATTTACTCCTATAGATTAAAAAGTAGAAGGTTCAATTTCTGCTTGCTAGAGGCATCCTTGAGTGATTTTTAAGAAGTTAAATTTAAATTCATCGAGTTTTGAAGGTGCTAGCCATGTGACGCTGTGTAAGCATATCAGTTATGCTGTGTAAGCATATCAGTTACTACTCCATAGTGCTTGGAGCACTCTCTGAG
The DNA here is from genome assembly GCA_035047305.1 of Bradypodion pumilum. Lineage (NCBI taxonomy): Eukaryota > Metazoa > Chordata > Lepidosauria > Squamata > Chamaeleonidae > Bradypodion > Bradypodion pumilum. Next base: position 275,956,880 of record JAWDJD010000002.1, on the reverse strand, counting down.
CAGTTGATAGGTAATTAGCACTTCCCCCACATGATAGGAAAGATAAAAGGCTGTTGTTGTTCAGTCGCACAGTCGATTCCGACCCTTTGTGACCCTATCGACCATCGTTCTCCAGGCACCTCTGTCCTCCACCATCCTCCTCAGCCCACCCAGCTCTGTGCCCACTGCGTCCATGATGCAATTTAGCCATCTCATCTTTAGTCACAAAGGGCAGGCTTTAGACTACTGAAAGGAGGGAGGAAAAGAAAAGTTTGATTCTCTGTTGTCAAGATAATAAAATTGCACTGTAAACTCAATACTGTGCCTATTCTAATGAGAAGCTCATAGTCTTAATATTAACAGGTTGTGGGGATATTTTTAAATGCTTGATTAGGTACAGAAAATCAATCGAAGCCAAATGTAAATGTCTCAATGGAAACAAAAGGCAAAACATTTCTACATTTTTGGACATAATGCAGATAAGCTTTTTATTTTTGAATTGCCTTCAAAAGATGATACTGTACTAAAATTAAAACACTGACAGTGCAAAAGTTGCTGCTGCAAGAATTTCTTCAAATATTTTCCTTTCAGAAACTCAGATTTGTCTGCTACTGCCCTTAAACTTTGTGCCCTCTGCGGATTCATTAAAAGCCTTGCTTTCTCGAAATCATTTAAATGACTTTTATCAAGCATTAAATAAAGTTTAAATGAAGTGGTTTTTGCCCTTTAAAAAATCCAGCTATCCATAGTCAGCTCCATTTCATGGCCTGGTGCTTTCCCATTTCCCTTTCTGCTCTATCAGAGATCATAAAGTTCCATCTGGATTTCTGCAGCTATGGTGATGATGTGAACCTCTAGTCCAGGGATTCTTAACCCCTGGCCTGTGGGCCAGATCCAGCCCAAGGCACCATTCCATCTGGCCCGCCCCACCCCTCACTCCCACTGCCACTGCCACTGCCACTGCTGCCCTTTCCCCCTCTGCCTGGCTTGGCGTGCCCCTAACACTGCTCCATTACAGGGTGGATGTTGTAAGAAGGCTTACAACATCCACCCGGCTATGGAGCAGTGTTAGGGACACACCAAGCAAGGCAGAGGGGGAAAGGATGGCAGCGGAAGCAGAAGACACACACAGCCGGCTGAGTCTTTCCTGGGTGCCGTTCTGGCCGAGCGTGGGCAAGGACAGGCACCCACTGCAGGCCTGTAAGCAGGGAGACGGTGGTGGTGGTGGTGTGTGTGTTGGGTGTTGGTGGGTCAGACTGGTGGCATGGGGGAAGTGTTGGCGGTGGCGTGTGTGGAGAGTGTTGGTGGCAGTGGCGGCTGTGGGGTGAGTGTTTAAGGGCTGGACTGGTGGTGTTGGGAGAGTGTTGCTGGCGGCCGCTGCTGGACACTAGTCCAGCACACCAACAGTCTGATGGGGCGTGATCCGGGCCCTGGCTTAAAAAAGTTGAGAACCCCTGCTTTAGTGCAATAACCCCCCGCTATCTTTTACATCTGTGCTCATGGATGGCGCTGTAGTTTTTGTTTTACTTGTGAGTTGTGTTTCCTACTGCTCTGTTTAATACATTGGGTGATTCACAAATAAATTAGTATTTTGGCCCCCAACATGCTGGTACCCATTTTACACACACACACACACACACACACACACACACACTAGCATATTTTGCCCGTCGGTGCCGGGCTTTTTAAAATTGTGTTGGATAGTAAAGGGTTTCGTTTTTTTCCCTTGAACCAATGGTGCTGGGCTGTTTTAAAAGGTGTTGTAAGGTTTTGTGATTTTGTGGCTTCAAGGCGCTGCGTCCGCCTGTGGCGGACTTGCGCTCCCAGTGTTTGTTTGTTTGTTTGTTTGTTTTTGCGTGCCGGCTTCCTCAGTGCCGGGCTCTTTAAATTGTTTTTTGAAGGTTTTTGTTTTATGTTTATGCAAATTTTAATTTAATTTAATTTAATTTATTTAATTTTATTTTATTTAGTTTAAAATTTAATTTTGGTTTTTTAAATCTTAATTTTTAAACATTTTTTATTTTTTGTTTTGGTTTTTTTGAGTGAAAAGTGATTTCTGTTTTGTTTTGTTTTTTGGTATTTTTTGAGATTAATGTGAATATTTTTGAATGTTTTTATAATTTATTTGATTAATTTTGGAATTAATCTTATTAGTTTTAATATTTTTGAATGTTTTTCTCTTTTGGCCTCTGGGTGGGGGTGGTGAGCTTTTCTTCCTCTCTACAATTTTTCTCTTCTGTCCTCTGGGTGTCGCTTCCGGTAAGTTTTTTCTTTATTTTCTCATTTGAGTTCCGGTCCTCATGGATAGAAGACGTCTTTTGGTAAGCTCTCTGGGTTGTTGTTTTTTTTTGGGGGGGGGGGATCTGTGTTTTTTTTCTTGTTTCTTATTGGCTGTTTTTGTGTTTCCTTTTTGGATTTTTGAGTGTTTTTGATTATTTTTGGTTTGTGTTTTTGTGTTTACTTTTTCAGGGGGGGGGGTGGCTGGCTGGCCCGTGGGAAGGAAGGGCAATGGCAGGGGGAAGGGCTTTCTTTCCCATGGGCCATGCTGGCTGGCCTGTGGGGAAGAAGGGCAGTGGCGGCGGGTTTTTTTTTTACTTTTATTTTTTGCGTGCCGGCTGGCCCATTGAAAAGAAGGGCAGCGTCGGCGTGGGGTTTTCTTTTTTTCCCCATGGGCCATGCTGGCTGGCCTGTGGGGAAGAAGGGCAGCGGCGGCGGTTGTTTTTTTTAACTTTTATTTTTCGCGCGCCGGCTGCCTCAGCGTTCTGCATGCTAATGGCGCCCAGGACGCTGGGGCTTTTAGTTTTGGCTGCATGTGTTTGCTTACTGCAGCGGTTTTTTTCCTGTGGCTTTTTTTTGATTGGCTGCGGCGCGTTTCTGAAAGTTCTTTTTGCCACGCCGCTCAGCCTGATTGACTCTGGCGCGGCGCAAGGAACGTTGGGAATTGAAGTTCCCTTTTTTGTTTTCGGCTCCTGCCCCCCCCCCCCGGCCGAAAATTTCAACCTGACAGTTACCTGCGAACCGGGTTCGGGCGAGTGAACGGAGGCCCATTACAGGCTAGTGGGGCCTGGTGCAACATCCTTTGTCACATTCCAACAGTTAACACACCATTTTATAGGTATAGATAAAAGCCAAAGTTGGCTTAGTGGTTTAGATGCTGAACTTGACGACTAGAAGGTCAGCAGTTCGAGGCCTGAGTGCAGCATGACAGAGTGAGCTCCCATCTCTGTCCCAGCTCCTGCCAACCTATCAGTTCGAAAGCAAAGAAATTGCAAGTAGATAAATAGGTAGAGCTTCGGCGGGAAGATAACAGTGTTCCATGCACTGTGGCATCTAGTGCCTGCCACATGTCCATAGAAACTTCTGCAGACCCAGATAGCACTGCCTCTTTGGCTATAAATGGAGATGAGCACTGAACCCTAGAGTCAGATACGACTGACTTTTGAGCAAGGGAGACCTTAAAACTACCATCCACCTATTCTTCCATTTCCTTTTGAGACACATCCTTACACTTGATGATCTTTTCTAATTCCTTCATTGCTGTCCTCCTCAGTCTTTTGATTTCTTGGGTGCAGAGTATGCAAATTATTTCACTATTTCAATTACTGTATTTTCTGGCATATAAGACTACTTTTTAACCCCGAAAAATCTGTGCCAAAGTCGGGGGTCGTCTTATAGGACAGGTACTTAACTGCAGCTGACAAGTATATTCCAAACTCTATATTTTAACTGGAAAAGTTGGGGGTCGTCTTTTACGCCCAGTCGTCTTATATGCCGGAAAATACGGTAATTCATTGTAATCATTAAAGTTGTGCAGTCCTGCTGTATTAATGAATTTTGTCTTGTTGATGTTCAACTGCAGTCCTACTTTGTCATTTTCTTCTTTCACTTTGAGTGAAAGATGTTTCAAGTCATTGCTGCTTTCTGACAGCAAGATGGTGTCATTTGCAGATCTTCAATTACTGATACTTCATATGATATGTTCTGCTTACAGACCGAATAGATAAGGAAATAAAATGCATCCTTGTCAGACGCCTTTGCCTGTATGAAACCAGTCTTTTTTCCATATTCTGTCCTAACGGTAGCTTCTTGTCCACAGTACAGGTTATACATCAGGACAATAGGTGGCCTATCTATTTCATCCATAGTTTCTCATGATCTACAGTCAAAGGCTTTGCTGAAGACTATAGAACATGCTGAATATGGTGTTAGCACCTTCTCACGACTTTGACTAGAGCAGCTAAAGCTTCAGAGTAATTCTTGTGGTCAGCCCTACATAAAGCATGTTGCAGTTATCAAGTGAAGAACAGAATAGCAAATTCTGACCTGTTTTCCCTCTCAAGGAAGGTAGGTAGATAGGCAGACAGGAAAAAGCTCATGGTGGGAAAGATTTGTCAAAGGTAATATGAGCAGCAATTCCATCCTGCTTTTTTAAAAAGCAGACTTCTAGGAATACCCTTGGATTTTTACTCTCTGATTAGAGAGAAGAAGAAGAGAGAGAGAGTCTGGCTAGGTTATCCTGCTATGGTAATAGAGTAGACCATACTGCCAACGACTCAATACCAAGTGTTTGGTGGTAGTTAACTAATCTGACAACCCTGAGGCCTAACAGGCTTGGGTGCTGAAGTCCACAGGGAAAGGTGATGGATCCCCAAGTGGATTAAATCCCACTTGAATCCATCTTGATGGAGAGCATCATCATTAATACTGGCCTGGGGCTGATGAGGACTTTGCGGGCCAAAAGGGCTGAGGACCAGAAAGTGACTTGCAGAACTGGATCAGTGGTACAGGGGTCATGCTGTAATGCTGAAGACAGATGAAATGCCACTATGTTATATTTTCAGGACAGTCTTCATGGCTGATTGCCAATATTTGGATTTAGATACAGGAGCAGCAGCAGAAGAAGAAGAAGATTAGAGAGAGTACGACAAATGCTATATAGATCATAAACAGGCCAATCCCCTTCCAGCCACTTCCTACCAGGATTGCCAGCATCCTCTTCAAGTTCATTTTCAATTCTATTTAATCTTTATACATGAACCTTTTACCATTCATGAAAATTTAAACATACAGTGCTGGACTGCATGGAACTGGTGGGCTGCTTCCATGTTCCATCATATAGGATCAATGCTTGAGAATCATTGTGACAGTAATCTTTTGATGCGGCTGCGTAGTTCAATTTTCAGAATGTAAGCCAGCACATTTTTCTAACTGCAACTTTTTGTTCCTCTTCAGTTAGTTCTATCTGAAACTGGACGTATTACCTTCTAAAGCACTAAAATTCTAGGCGGTGTTCAATGAACAGCTTGAGGCCTTGAAACAACATTACTGAGCAAGAGTAATAGTGCGTGCACCTCACTTTAAATGAATGTTCGTGTAGTACATCGACATGCTTGGTCAGTTTTCATATCTATCCTGGAAAGCTCTCGTAACCTGCGGGTGGAACTCTGCCCAGGAGATGGCTATTCTTTAGTGTAACCATGTATCATTCAGCAGGCTGAAAATGGGAATACGAAGGGAACAGGAAGACTTGGCCAATTCCCTTTAATGATCTGTTGACAGCAACTCATATTTCAGGAATGCATTCATCAGTAGAAACTAGAATATAATAATCTAGCCATGTAATTGTCTCTCCATCGTTTGTAGCATTCATAAGGAGCGAGGTTTTCATTTGTAAACAGCACACCCATTAAAACAACAATAAATGCCAATTAAGAAGTAACATTTCCTTCACCCAAATGAAAGTCAATTGAAAGATAGCTCTGAGGATCCCATTGCGCTCTCCTTTGCTCCCTTGATTGAATTAAACATCTGTGTATAATGGACTGGAGGTAATTTTGTTGCTAACAAACGAAACGTTAAATATTGCTGATAGTTCTGGCTTGTGGAATGGAGAAAACCCCTTGTGTGTTCTCATGCTACACCAGTGGAACAAGCTGGGGAAATGAGAGACGTGCCCAGCATGCTTCTAGCATGCCAAATGATTCTGCAAGTATCTGTTCATATTGCAAGGCACTGCTTTGTATCATTTGTGGTACCACTTTCCAAGTAATGATTCTTCTGCGATATCACCACTTGTCCAGCCTGGTTTCTTTTTCTTCTACTACCTCTTTTTAAACTTTAATGGTTTTATAAATGGGAGAATTATTCTTCATATTTATATTTTACACCTAGGAAACTCTGGAGAGGGTTCCATAAGTCAGAATCAACTTGGCAACATGTAATAATTATGTCAGTGGGAGAGCTGATTACAGTGGTTTGCAATGACTATGTCAGGCATGGTGACAAGTTGTGTGTAACTCAGTTGTGCATAGTACTGCTATGCTGTTTAAGATTGCAAGGATGAACCTATTGCATTAGAATAGGGGTTCCCAATCTAAGACCTGTGGGCTGGATCCAGCCCACGGCACCATTTCATGTGGCCCCCCATCCCTCCAAGGGCATCCAAGAAACAAAATGGCCAACCCTTTGAAGCTGTTGGGACAAAATGGCTGTCACTATCATGCAGGTAGGGCAAAATCACCATCCAGCCATTGAAGCTGACTGAGAGAGCTCGACCCGGGCCCCAGCTTGAAAAGGTTGGGAACCCCTACATTAGAACAAGGCTCAGTCTAATCTAGCACTGTTTCAGCATGGACACGTCAGATGCATTTGAAACCTCTCAGGACATGTGAGGTGCTCACCACACTGTATTATTTTTCCCTAGCAGTAGGCATTTACAAAAATGTCTCTCCATAGTACCGTATATACTCGAGTATAAGCCGACCAGAATATAAGGCGAGGTACCTAATTTTGACCTGAAAACCCAGAAAAATAGATTTACCTGAGTATAAGCTGAGATGGAAATGCAGCAGCTGTTAGTGAGTTTCAATAATCAAAATACATGAAAATATGATACAATTAATTAGATTGTTAGCACATCTCAATCTGGTGTAGTCTTGGGACCCTCGTGGTCATTGACCCGAGTATAAGCCAAGTCTCCCTTTCGGGGCTCATTTTTGGGCTAAAAAACTCAGCTTATACTCAAGTATATATGGTACTCCATTATTATGTCAGTGACCCATTACTATGCAAGTTTGGTCAGTTCCCATCTAGAAGATGCCAGGTTCCAAAATATAAGAGCCATGCATGATTCATCTTCAGATACCCGACAGCCATGTGCAACTCAAATGACATAATTCCATTCAAGGCTCTCAATACCCGCCGCCATTTCTTCTCCTTCCCTGAATGCTATTCTATTTCTAACTTTTCCCCCCTGTTCCAGCCCAACACTGAGGCTTTGCAACCACACTCTTTCTTATGTGCTCTTTAGCATTGGGTGAATTCATTGTTGTAGGAATGTGGCACTGCCATGATTACTATTTTTAATAACCTTGATACATCACCACCTCTTATACCACATTAGCACTGTTTCTATGCAACGATAAGTTTCTCATTCTTGGATAGATACTTTAAAAAAAACACCACAAACACAAACCAAAAGTGTAAGATTGTGCTTCAACTGGATTTACAGTCTCCACATTATCCATATTTATTCAGATCTAAGTCCATTAAGTGGGACTGTGGTGTCTTAGTGGTTAAGACACTGAATTGATTACTTGAGACCTGAGTACTGCATGACTGAGTGAGCTCCCGTCCCAGCTCCTGCCAACCTAGTAGTTTGAAATGAAGAAATTGCAAGTAGATAAATAAGTACTACTTCAGTGGAAAGATAACAGTGTTCCGTGCACTGTGGCGTCTAGTCATGCCTGCCACATGATGATGGAAATGTCTGCAGATGCAGACAACACTGTCTCTTTGGCTGTAAATGGAGTTGAGCACTGCCCCCTATATTCAGACATGACTGGCTTTGGAGCAAGGGAAACCTTTACCTTTACCAAGTCCATTAGAGTGGTGACTAATGCTCAAATGTGGGTGATGGAGCAGAAAGCTGGGGTCCTTCTTCCTTGTTCTTCCTTCCAGCCACTTCTAATTTTGAGTCTGTGAGTTGAAGGCAGTGCAGATCCTGATCATTTTTGGTCTCATTTTTGGTTCTGGTAAGGAGATAGGTGCAGTGGATTAGCTAGGCATAGATTGTGGCTGAGGTAGGGTTGGGCCCCATTACAATAGCAGACCTGCTACCACTATCACATTAGAATCCTATTCTGGTGTTGATTTTTGAATACCAGTCAAAGAATCCTGTGGTGTGGGCTCCTGTCCTCCCCTGTGTTGATGGGGACGGTGTGCAGAGTGGTGCAATTCAGTATATAGTAGTTGAAAATCCTCGCACAACCTGGAATCCTGTGTTCCTAGGCTTTCCAATAACATGTAAAGTAGTGGTGATCACCTTCAGCTGAAGATGTTTCGAGCTGGTTTGTAGCCCTTCCAGATTAACATAGGGAAGTGAAGAGCATCTGCCTCTCCCAGTTCACTCTGCATGCTTGCAAAACTGGTTCCTCAATATGTCTTAAATGTGTCTTATAATTGAACTTTTAGTAGGGAGATGGAAATAAAAGACTTTATTAGTTTCAGTAGTTCCTGTTAAAAGCACAGCATAATACGCATCCACTCACGTCATTTCTACTGTACTGAACATTGTTTGTGCCACTGGTAAATGTGGATTGTACATTTAACTGAAATTATTCAGGGATTGTACCTTTAATTGAAATTATTGGATTTAATGAGGTCCTTCATTTCTTACTGAAAGTCTAGTTAAAACAGAATGCCAAAGTATCTGTGTTAGATTAAGAATCTTTAATTGCTAACCAGAGTGCTACTAAAAGTTTATTGTCTAGAACATTCCATCTTTATTGGCATTTGGTTATTCAGTGCGAAATAACCCTAAGGGTGTTTCAAAGAGAATGGCAGTCTTATATTACAAAAAAAAAAAAAAGCCAGTCATAAAAATGGCCACAGGATCCGACTTCATGAAAACTAGTCAATACAAAATTAGTTTTGCAGATGGCGTTTGCATGCATTAAAATACAATCTATACAAATAATTAAAACAAATGTTGTAGATGTATTCACAGCAAAGCAAATTTCCCTCTGTATTTGGCAGGACTACAAAATAAATAAATAAATAAATAAATGGGGGAGGTTGCTTAATTAAGACCATGGAGTATGTGTTACATTGGGGTAGAAACTAATTAAAGAAAGGTAATGAGTGTGGATGGACATAACTGAGGTGAGAAACTATTATAGAGACATGTGTTGGTGTATTTGTTATCAATAAGGGGGGCTGTTTAATTTTTGTTTTTTTTACAAATGAATGTTTTTGCTTTATGTGAACATAATATGTTTTAATTAAACAGCTAGCAACTTTATGTGTGGGCTCTACCAATATAAATTTTCAAACTCATAAATCACACTTTTATTATTCCAAATATTAATCATTGCCAAGCTAAACGGGCTCACAAATGTGACATTTCTCTTAAATAAACTATAAATACTATTCTTAACTCAAAGAAAAGACAAAAACTTATGACAAACTTAAATAACCTATAGTATATCATATATGTTCCTTGTGTGGTTTGATGAGGCTATGGGATATACCAGTGATGGCCAACCTTCGCACTCCATGTGTCCTTGGACTTCAATTTCAGAATCAGCAAGAGTGCTGACTTCTTGTAACTGAAGTCCAAAAACACCTGAAGTGCCAAGGTTGGCCATCACTGGGCTATACCATGTACGACTATCCAAGACAGACAGGACACAGTGGAGAACTCAGACTAAACATGATCTATTGGGAAAAGAAATGGCAACCCACTCCAGTATCCTTACAAAAAACAACAACAACCAAGGACAGCATCAAAAAACTAAAAGATGTGTTACTGAAAGATGAACCTCTCAGGTCAGAAGATGTCCAAAATGATACTGTAGAAAAAATGGAGGGCAAGTACAAGTAGCCCCAGAAAGACAGAATGCTTGAAGAACTGTGGATGGAGATTTGTAATATCATACAGGAGGCAGCAATTAGAACCATCTGAAAGAAAAAGAAGAGGCTTTCCAAATAGCTGAGGAAAGAAGGAAAGTGAAAAGCAAGCTTAAAGAGAAAGATTCAATCAACTGAACGGAAATTTCCAGAGAACAGCAAGGAGAAATAAGAAGGACTTCTTAAATGAACAATGCAAAGTACTGTATTAGAGGGAAACAACAGAAGGGGAAGGACTAGAGATATTTTTAAGAAAATTGGAGCTTTCAAGGGAACCTTTTGAGCAAAGATGGCCATCATAAAAGATAAAAACAATCAGAAGCAGAAGAAATTAGGATAAGGTGGCAATAACACAGAACTGTACAAGAAGGACCTTAATGTTCTTGACAACCATGATGGTGTGACCGCTGACCTCAAGCCAGATATCCTGGAGTGTGAAGTCAAAAGGGCCCTAGATGATATTACTTAACAACAAAGCTAGTGGAGATGGTGATATTCCAGTCGAGCTATTTAAAGCCGTAGAAGATGATACCATTGAAGTGTTGCACCCAATATGATAGTAAATTTGGAATATGCAACAATAGCCACAGAATTGGAAAAAGTCAGTTTATGCTCCAATTTCAAAGAAGGACAATGCCAAAGAATGTTCAAGCTATTGTACTATTGCACTAATTTCATATTCTAGCAAATTAACGTTCAAGATCCTACAAGCTAGGTTTCAGCAGTATGTAGAGCAGCAACTACCAGAAGTACAAGCTGGGTTCTGAAGAGGCAAGAGAGCTTGATACCAAATTGCTAACGTTCACTGGATTATTGAGAAAGCAAGGGAATACCAGAAAATGTCTCATTCATTGACTACACCAAAGCCTTTGATTGTGTGTATCACAATAAACTGTGGCAAGTCCTTAAAGATATGGGAGTACCAGACCATCTCTCCTGTCTTCTGAAAAACCTATATGTGGGCCAAGAAGCAACAGTTAGGATGGGTTATGGGAAAGTTGTTTGGTTTCAAAAAGGAAAAGAATTATGGCAATTTGCATATTGCCACCCTACTTATTTAGCTGTAGGGCTGGATGAAGCACAAGCTGGAATTAAGTTTGCTGGGGAAAATTTCAGACATGCAAAAGAAACTAGATCTAAAGAGTCTCTTGATGAGAGTGAAAGAGAAGAATGCAAAAGTTGGCTTGAAACCTAACATTTAAAAATACACCCAAGGTCATGGCATCTGGCTCCCTCAATCCCTGATAAATAGAAGGGGGGAATGGAAGGTGTGATGGTCTTTACTTTCTTGGGAGCCAAGATCACTGCAGATGGTGACTGCAGCCATGAAATAAAAAGAGACTTACTCCTTGGGAGAAAAGCTATGGTAAACCTAGACAACATAACAAAAAGTATCCCTGATAGATACTTCTTTAGAGTTACCATAAGTCAAATGTGACTTGAAGTCACATAATACACATATGTAGGTTATACTCTATTTTATATATGATATATATGTTTTATATCTACTCATTTCCATTCCTCTAAAAAAATTTATATGTGATGTCAGGTTTCTTCTGGAAACCTAGACAGATCCTAGCTTTAAACCATTCTTTCTTTGGTTTTCTGGTGCCATCAAATATAAATTATTGGTTCCTATTGGTTTCTTGTCTTCATGATTTTTGCAACAACTGTCTTGATTTTTTGAACATCAGAAAGGTATAAAAATAATTTAGCTTCTACACACATACATATAATGAAGTGAAGAGGTCATATTTGACTGCAGCATATGTTAAGCAGCAGTGCTATTTTTTGTTGTGTTGAACAGACCTCTGAATCAAGTGCTGGAATTAGAACAACAAATTCACAAAATGCTGTGGATAAATACAAGATAAAGATTGCTCCACTGGGGGCAGCCACTAGTAAAGGAAACTTCGTGTAAGTGTGTTGATCTGTGTGAAGTCCTTGAGACTAAATTCTGGCCACAAAATTCTGTGCTACATTACCTGTCACATCTTAATATAACATAATTCATGTCTCTCTAAACCTTAAAGATTTCTGCACATTCACTCAATTTTACATTGCAAATTGTCACCAGTCACTTAATCCCTTTGATTTACACAAAGTATCAGAGTTTGTGCATAATTATATTCTTATGTCTCTTGAAATTAAATTCTGCTAACGTTTGTCAGGAATTCTCCCTTTATATTCACATTGTTAATGGAATTGTATGTACAGTATGTCCATTACTTTTCATTGCTGAATTTTTAGAGCTGAGCTATTCAAAACACTTTGACTGACAGATCTTATTATCATAGTACAGTAGTCTAACTAAACTTGATTTCAGTGAACAGGCCTTGGAGCAATAATTGCTTATCTGAGAAATTAATGGCTTTGTAGATATTTTATGTGCAGATCTCTTTAATCATAAAGCACATTGCAAAATACAAGGCTCTGTCATGTCCTCATAGAAGACCTTTGGTGAAAACTTCCATTCCCCAGGATTTGAATGCCTGCCAGAGTGATAACTTATAGTATTATACTTAGAGAAATAATTTTAATTTTTTTTATTGAAATGGTTGGATTTTGGTTGTGATAGTACAATGGAGTTGTAAAAGTTAGATTGAATCCATTATGTTTTTGTGATCCTAGTAATCGTCTGCTACTTGTAGCCGAGTATACATTTTCTTTTGGAAATCAAACAGGAAAAATGCCATTGGTGTGAATTTGTTTAAGGTGGATCCCAGCTTGCCATGAAGTGACCCACACACTATGATCATGGAGCCATCTCCTTCGGCACGTACAAAATAAGGTACGCAGGATTTAACACCTGGGTACAATTGACTGCTGCAGCTTTGAGGATATTAACAAGGCACGCCTTCATAGCTAGTCCATCAGGCATGGCCTCTTCCACCTTCATGACCTTTGGGAATCAGAATAGTGAAGTGGTTCCTCCTTCATTCATTTTGCTGTTGGGCCCAATATGATGGTTTCTAGTGGCATTTCCTCCACTGAGGGAGACCATCACCCCACCTAAAGGGGCCAATGGCTAGAGGTGGATGAGCCCCTTTAGGTGGGGTGATGGTCTCCCTCAGTGGAGGAAATGCCACTAGAAACCATCATATTGGGCCCAACAGCAAAATGAATGAAGGAGGAACCACTTCACTATTCTGATTCCCATTATTTTATCACTAGCTTGGTAACCATAGGTCACCAGGGATTGCATGCAGATTAATGAGCAGGCCAGCTCTGTTTCACTCCCACTGCAACCCAGCAAGAAAGCAAGAAGGTTGTTGGAGGAACCATGCCTCTTCCCTTTTGCCCTCTAAAGAAATGCAGCAATCCATCATCTTCTCTGTGGGGCCCTATAAACCAAGTAAAATTTCACCTTGCAGTCAAGTAAGGGAATGAGTATGTTTTATTTAATCGTTTTAATATGTTACACATCTATCTCACCATTCCTTCAGTGAGCTCAAGGTAATGTATATGATTTTCCTCACCCCTGCTTTAACCTCCCAAAATTGCTAGGAGGTAGGTCAGGCTTATCAGAGAGTAACTGGATGAACAGCCCCTCAGTCAGTTTAATGGCTCTACAGGGATTAGAACCTGGATCATCCAGGTTCCAGTCCAACAGTCTTAATTTCTGTATCGTCCCATTGGCTGTTATACTCCGATAAGCATTGACATCTTGCCCAAAGTCATTGTCCTTCTGACTTCCTTCTGGAAATTGCTTGTCTCTCCTTTTTCTCTCCCATGTGCCAACACAATTGGTGCTAATTTGTTTCTGGCTCATTGAGGCTTTATGTTATGCATGGCACCAGGAGCCAAGCCAACTTTATTTGAAACATGCTATTTCCAGCCAGAGAAAGTTTACAGCCTGGCTGCTCTTCTGATAGCTGAGAACTTCCTCTTATGTGGTACTCCTGTGAGCTTTTAAAGTATTATTCTCTACTTCTGACCTATTTAATTGCATTGCGTGCCTGGAAAAAATAGCTTTATTTAAATACAATGGAATGGTCTTCCACTGAGAACTTTTCAGCTACTTTTCATAAATAGGTTTTTAAAACATAGATTATTGGTTTTCATAGTTTTTGAATTTGACATCCCAAGACAAAGAGAGGGGAAAATATTACAGATTCTTTATAGCTGTCAGGATTTGCAGTTGTTCCTTTAAGTCCTGCAGGACTGGAGCCCCCAGGCTAGGAACAGCTGCTCTAAGTCCTGCAGGATTGGACCCTCCTGCAGCTGCAGCTGCTAAGCCCCCACTTGTGAGTCCTGGGGAAGCTTCTGGACATTCATAGGCTCCACCTGGAAACACTGAGTGGCTTAATTATATAAAATTAATTATATAAAAACTGGCACTTACTTCTAGACTGGGGTGCCCAAACTACAGCCCAGGGGCCAGAACCAGCCCCTGACGCCAATTCATCCGGCCCATATGGATGCGTTTTACTTCCACTTCCAGGAGCGACAAGGGCTTTACAGCCCAGATGAATTGGCATTTGGGGCCACATCTGGCCCCCGGGCCATAGTGACCGGCTCCCTGAACCATGTGACCAGCCCATGGCCCAAAAAGTTTGGGCACCCCTGTTCTAGACGTTTTCTGGTTTGTAGAAGATTCCCTGCCTTGTTTCTGATTCCTACTTCTGAAGACCTATGCCAGTTCCTGTGGACTGTTGTTGTGCCTTCTTTGGATCCTTACTCTTTGAACTCTGTTCTCGCCTTGCTCCAACCCTTGAAGATGCTCTGCCTGGGCAACAAAGGTCAGGAGACTTGCAGTTGCTTGGCTCTTGGGTTTCTTGACTTGTTCCTGGTGTTAAAGATCTATGCTTCCTCCTGACTCTTGTACCAGAAGACCTGCTGCTGAAGACTTCCTTGCCTTGTTCCGGTGATCTGTAGACATGTACCGTATTTATTCGTGTATAACGCGCAAAATTTTATACCAAAAAAAGAAATCAAAGTTGGGGTGCGCGTTATACACGAGGACTGGGTGCGCGTTATAAATGAGCCTCTTTTACTTCCTTTTTAGAATTGGGTCGGCTGTCTATTGCTGCGGCGGGTGAAGGGGAGGCGGGGGGTGGCTTTGAAGAAATTGACGGGATCTGATTGGGTGGCGCGGGAGACGAGGCGTGGCCCGGAGGTAGCTCGCAGTTCGAGCGAGGCTCCTGGAGGTCGGAAGTGCGCATTTCGGATTGCATTTTCTGCAACAGGTGGGTCTGATTATCCCCCCCTCCCTCAATATTTTAAGGCGTGCTCTTTTTCACCGATATAACTGGTTCCCCTTTAGATGGCATCTCAGGGTATCAAGCATAAACGTTGTGCATATGACGCTTCGTTCAAGCTCAAAGTTGTTGATCATGCTGAAATGCATGGAAACCGAGCAGCTAGCCGAGAAAATTTTATACCGAGATTTCATGGAAAATTAGGGGTGCGCGTTATACACGAGTGCGCATTATACTCGAATAAATACGGTAGTTGCTTGCCTCCTGGATCTGTTGCCTTGTTCCTGGTTTCTGCTGTTGAAGATCTCTATCTTGCTCTTGTTTCTGAAGACTTCTGCCCATTTCTTGGTTCATGTGGACTGTTGTTGTGCCTTCCCTGGATCTTTGCTCCTGGAATTCCATCCTTGCTTTGCTCCCGCCCCTGAAAGTACTCTGCCTTGTCTCCTCTCTCAGTCATCTGACTTCTGGCTCATTTGGACTACACTTTTGTCATTGGACTAATCCTGCATCTCTGCCTTGAGTTGGACTTGGCCTCTAGACTGAGATATGGGTACTATTTGACCTAATTATCTGATAGTACTGGGTCTTACCATTTGTGATACCTGCCATACCCCCATGCCTTGGACCATGACACTAACTCTCTTTCAAGAATATGGTCTTCAATGTTTTGTTTGTTTGTTTGTATTTTTCAGGACAATGATTTCACATATGAGTCTTGCAGCTATCACTCTTGCACACATTGGAACTAGGTCATGAATTAGAAGGCAGGCACCAATTTGCTAATTTTGGGTATATGTAACTGCACTTTATACGATCCCTTCCCCATTATTGTTATGAACTTGGCAGATGCCAAGTTTTAATTAGTGGATTTGTTCCACTATTTGGAACTTGCTAAGCAATCGTGTGTGGAAAAACTTGCCAGCCTTTCAAAAATTTAAATGACTGGTTATAATTTGCTGTAGAATATGGAAATAATCTGTTAGCACTGGTAATTTGTGCTTTTAAAGCCCAGCCCACATTCTGGTGTTCATGGAACATTCACTGCAGCTAGCTGCTGATTTAATTTTCTAGTATAAAAATTACAGTTTAAAGTGTCATGAATTTGGCCAGGCTCCATCTTCATGTTGACCTTGAAGCCAGATCAATGGAGAATGTTGCACATAGTGGAACAAATGGATGGTGCTGAGTGGCCTTTTTAACTTCAGTTAAAGAGCACTTGAAAAGTTTAAACAGTAAGATATTGATTATCTTTTCTTAATTGTTTAGAGTTTGTCTGTGGCAAGAGTGTAAACAGTGGCTAAAATCATATTGTTTACCATAGTAAGTCATATTAGAGTAGGCTTGTTGTATTGATTCAAATTGGCCTACCTACATGTGACTTGCTACATTAAAGTTGCAATTTAAGTAGGCCCATTTTAATCCATGAAGTTTATGGAGGAGTTGACTTACTAAATCACCACTAATTCATTGGGTCTACTTTAGAGTAATTTTTATGACAAACAATAGGATTTCAGCCAATGCCTGTTAATTCATTTTGCACAAAATTTGCCAGGAATATAAGATTGCAACATCACAGAATTCTAGGCTAATAAATAGTATAGCAAATGCACAACCAATTAGATCAGGGATTCTCAACCTGCGGCCTGTGGGTCGGATGCGGCCCATGGCACCATTTCATGTGGCCCCACCACCACACCAGGAAGTGCCTTGTGGTGGAGGAAGGGCAAAATGGCCATCTGGCCCCTGAAGCTATCTGAGGGAGCGTGACCCGGCCCTCGGCTTAAAAAGGTTGAGAACTCCTGCATTAGATGATCACTCTCCATATGCTTACTATTGTCCTCTCCATGGTTTCTGTGAAACTATGCATGAATTTGCACTTACATTGGAGCCCCAGTATTAGGGTGTGGTAAATCTCATATTTCTTTCACTTCAGTTTATTTGAGGTGGTGCCTCTTTTCTGTATTTTTGCATACTGTTCCTTTTGTTTTAAATGAAAGGGAATTGACTCTTGAGTAAATATTTTGTGTTTATCTGTTTATGTTTTCTTGCAATCCAAAAGCCCTAATGAACCATTAATCTACTTCCAAATAGCAGAAGCAAGGCAACAGAATCATCCTATTCCAATAGCGGGCAACAGTATATGAAAAAGAAAACCCATCATCAATACTGTGCAGGCATTACTTAGTTCTGTGGCTTTTAAAACAACATTATGAGTTCAGTGCCCAACAGCCAGCGTAACAGGCCATGTGGGTTTGGGCACTGCGTAGAAAAAAGGTAAGGAAGCAGTCAGGTTTCCTCATCCACAGAGACATCCACTCCCCAAAGCAGTCAGCACCAAGAACAATAAGAAATAATGACCCAAGCCATGCCCAGCTAACAAGAACCACATACAGCCTAGTAGTAGACTGGCACAATCATAAAGCCAACCTCTTGATGCACATGCACACACCAGGGGGAAAAATAATCCCCAAAAATCCTTACCAAGATATACAATTTAAATAGAATAAATTAATCAAATACAAAAATTGAAAAAACAAAGAATGTGCCTACCAACATTCAATGAAAAAGTAGCCGTAAAACAAAATAACAGCCAAAAAAAAATAAAACACCTTCAAAAAGACATATCCACACTCAAAAACGAACTACAGAATCTAGAAAGTTTCTCTCCCTGCTGAAATTTATCATTTCTGAGTCAAATGGACAACAGCAGGCAGACAAGGTTGAGGCAGAAGCAAAAGTAATTGCTGTCTGGGAGTAGCAAGAGTAATCCAAAGAGATCCCTGGACATTCCAATTGGTTGCTGACACAAGCCCTCATCATGCTACTGGATGAAAAATTTATCAGGTGATTTGAAAGATAGAGGGTGAAAGAAAGGTTATATGAAAGAGGGGCACATGAAAGAAACTAGAAATGTCTGTATACCCTTCTTCATAAACATGAATAATTTGTGTTTAAGAGGTTTTCTTGTGGCAGTCAATAAAAAGCCAAGAAGTACACAAAAGATAATCTCTTTAGTCTTTGTTTTTCTGTACATGAGTCAAGAAGCAACAGTTAGGATAGAATATAAAATGAAGAAGTGGTTTGGAATAGGAAAAGGAGTAAGACAAGGCTGCATTTTATCACCCTGCTTATTCAACTTATACACAGATCACATAATGTACAATGCAGGGATGGAGGAATCACAATATGGGGTCAAAATTGCTGGGAGAAACATCAACAATTTGAGATACGCGGATGACACTATCCTAATGACAGAAACTGAGAAAGACCTAAAGAAGCTCTTGATTAGGTTGAAAGAAGAGAGTTCAGAAGCTGGCTTGAGACTCAACATCAAGAAAACCATGATAATGGCAACAGGCCCTATCAGTCCCTGGAAAATAGATGAGGAAGAAGTAGAAGCAGTGATAGATTTTACTTTCTTAGGATCAAAGATCACTGCAGATGGTGATTGCAGCCATGAAATAAAAAGGGAGGCAAGCTATGAGAAACCTGAGGATCATAGTTAAAAGTAGAGACATCACCTTGCAAACTAAAATTCGCATAGTCAAAGCAATGGTTAGGAGAGCTGGACCATTTGGAAAGTTGAGCGGAGAAGAATTCTCTTATTGGTATGCATGATAACGTCACAACATCAAAACCATTAGGAAAGCTGAGATGTGGTGTTGGAGGAGAGTTTTGAGAGTCCCCTGGACAGTGAGAATAACAAATAGGTCAATCTTAGAAGAAATCAAATAGTAACGATGAAGCTAAAGTACTTTGGACATCAAATGAGAAGAGTGGATTCACTTGAGAAGGCCTTGATGCTGGGAAAGGTGAAGGGCAAAAGAAGAAGGGGGCAGCAGAGGATGAGATGGCTAGATGGTATTGTGGACACAATGAGCACAGAGCTGGACAGATTGAGGAGGCTGGTGAAGGACAGAGGTGCCTGGAGGACAATGATCCATAGGGTCGCAAAGGGTCGGAATCGACTGTGTGATTGAACAACAACAACATTTTTTCCCCTGCTGTTGGCTCTGTTGTTAAAACTCAAAAGTCCCATTTTTACCAGTTTGTGGAACCTTCTAGATGGAGATGGTTGAAGTGATAGCCATACCCCTCCTATCTACATCTATAGTGGTCTCTTTTTTCTTTTTTGTCCTACTTAGCAGCCACATAAAGTAGAATGTGAGGGTATGTTTCTAAATAGCAGGGTTTGGTGTGGGGTTTTTTTGGGGGGGGGATTCTTTTTCTTTATTATTTTGTCAGCTTTCGTACTACAATTACAGTACTTTTTGTCATTATAGTTTCCTTTTCATACTTTTTGTCATGAACTTTATTCTGTCAGGACCTATTTTGGATTTTTTTCTGTAAAGGGAAGATTTCTCTTATTGGTATGCATGATAATGTCACAACATCAAAATCTGTAAAATCTGCTAGCTCTTCTGCCAAGTTTACTACAGCCACAATGCTTGGATCAAAGTCCTTTCCTTTAAAGAAAGAGATCTTGACAAGATAATCTCTGATGAAAATGTACTACATTTGTAAGTTGCAAGGAGATTTCATGGAATCTATGGCATCCATGGGCCTATCTCCACAAGGAGCTGATTGTGCTTATCACCATACAATATCATCATTGGTAACAATATCAGTACAGTAAAACCTCAGTTAACTTAATTAATGCGTTCCTAGGGACGTTTCTTAAAGCGAAAATTACTTAAATCGAATTTCCCATAAGAATGCATTGCAGGCAATTTCCCATAGGAATGCATTGAAAAGCAAAATATGTTAACTAAAACCCGGTTTCCCATAGGAATGCATTGAAAACCAATTAATCCATTCCCAAAAAATCATGTAAATCAAGCCACTATTTTCTATAGATTTTTTAGATTGTGTTAACTGAACTGTTTGTTAAGCAAGGTTCCACTGTACTCACATTTTCTCCATCATAGCTGATACTGACACCATTGCTATTAACAATGACCAGTTGGCTTGTTATGTGTCAATTACTGTATTACAATACTAAATCTAAAGCGACATAATGGGGGTGGGGGTGGAGGCATTAACAGTCAGATTCTCCTAATAAGTAATTGAACCATTCCACATGGACTGAAGAGGTGTAAGTGCTGTTTGACCATATACCATGAGACATCCTGCAGGCTATCAACAGCACCGAGCTGCACTGTTCTCCCTCCTGATTACTGGCTATCTAAGGCAGGGGTCAGCAAACTTGACTCTCCAGGCGTTCTTAGACTTCAAGTACTAGAAGGCTAAATCAGTACACCTGCCAATCAGGGTTTCTGGGAATTAAAGTCCAAGAACACCTGGAGAGCCAAGTTTGAGGATCTATGATTTAGGGCCATGATGGTGAACCTTAGAGACCGCATCGTCCCAAGAGTATCCACCCATCCAAACAGAGCGGACCAGAGGGGCTCCCTAATTGTTCCATCTGCCAGAGGGGCTCGTCTCTCTGGTACACGAAGGAGGGCCTTTTCCGTGTCCGCACCAGCCTTGTGGAACCTACCAGTAGAGCTGCGGGAGCAGACGGAGCTGCTACCTTTCAGAAAAGACCTAAAAACCTGGTTGGCGGGCCAGGTATGGGGCCCAAATGGAAGGATTGTCCCCGCCTGTTGGCTTATTAAATAAGTCCCCATTTCTTTTAATTCCAATGCAGGCAGTTTTTAACGTGGGTAGTCTTTTAATGATAAATGGGATAGGTGGGTGGGTATGTAGGGTTTTAATGGCTCAACTGTTTTTTATGTATGTTTTAACTTGTTGTGAGCCGCCCAGAGTCGGGTTTACCTGATTGGGCGGCATAAAAATCTGAATTTAAATAAATAAAATAAATAAAAATAAACCTTGGCACTCCAGGTGTTCTTGAACTTCAGTTCCAATAAACCCTGATCAGCAGGAGTTCTGTCTTGGGCTTCTGGTAATTGAAGTACAAGAACACTTGGAATGCCAAGGTTTGCTATCACTGGTCTAGGACAGCTCACTCAAGCTGGGCCACTTCAGTTGGGGCATTCTTCACAAATCATACCCTCCTGATCAGGGTTTTCCAACCTTGGGCTCCCAGGTGTACTTGGACTTCAATTACCAAAAGCCCAAGTCAGCGCACCTGCTGGGAATTGAAGTCCAAGAACATCTAGGGGCCCAAGGTTGGGAAACTCTGATCTAGGACTACATCAGGAGGGTATGATTTGTGAAGACTACCCCAACTGAAGTGGCCCCTCCGTTTGTGTTTGAGTGAGCTGGGTTTGACTCAGCTATGCCACTCTCCAGACATATAGACATTGAAGATAGTCATGTCTAGATAGCAGACAGCTTCATCTTACCATTTGTCTAGAGCTTCTGAGGACCATGACTGCTGCTATGGCAGCTTTTCGTCCTGATTATGTTTCCCATGCTATTCCTATTAAGAACACACATAATTAACCCAGTGATACCATCATTGGGCTCTATACTATAGAACCATTGGCTATTGCATCTTCAGATCAGCTAATATCCATGGTGTCCTTCATCATGGTCACTACTGTAGCATGCTATTCCAGATAAATGTATTGCAAGTCAACCAACCACGCTTGCATTGATATTGCAAGCGCGGCGCCAAAATGGCCGCCGCGCACTTTGCGGGCCCCCCCCCCACAGGACAGAGAATCCGGGTAGTTAGGGGCGTGGCCAGCTCCCTTATAAAAGGGGTGGCCACGAGGCAGCCGCGCTGCCATTTTGCCTCAGCGACGGAGCGGAGAAGTTTTTCCCTGCGCCTCCGTCGCTCGTTGGTATTGGCGGGAAGCCTTTTGGGTCGATTTTGCCCAGCTAGCTTCCCTTTTCGCTCGAGATGCCTTCCAAAAAGAAGGCTGCTGCGAATTCAGCTCGGGCTGTTAGGAGACGCAACCCAGGTCGGAGGACCGCGGTGCCGCCTCCTCAACAGCCTCCTGTGCCATCCCCGGCCGGGGCTAGTGGCTTGGGGTCTATGGCTCCTTGGCCCGCTCAGAGTGCGGGCGCGGAGGGCGCTCCGGCCCGCGGCCCGCGAGCGGTGGACACCGCTCCTCCTTCCGCCCAACATGTTGGGCCGACTACTGCCGGACCCCAGCCTCTCCCGGGGCCCTCTAGCCTCGGGGGGTGGCCTGGTGCCCCGCCTTGGCAGGTCTCCGCACCAGCCCTACCGGGCTTCGGCCCTGGCCAATGGCCATATCTGGGCCATGGGGTGCAGGGACCTGTACCCATGCAAGGGTCAAGTGGGCCGGCCGGCTCTTTGCCCATGGTTACTGTAGACACCTTGCTGGCCCGTATTTCGGCCTTGGAGGAGTCTTTGGCTCGTGCCAGTCAGGCAGGTGCCCCTTTCGGGGTACCTTTCGAGGCGCTATCGGCAGCAGGACAACGGCCGGCGGGGAGGGTCGAGCTGCTGCAGGCGGGTGGCGCACCTCCGGCCACGGCCTCGCAGCTCCCCAGCCAGCAACCTGGCGCGGGTCAGGCCCCGGTGATGAGCTCTACATCGGTCGTGAGCTCCGACGCCCCCAGTGGGCCGGAACCCCCGTTGGGGGCGGCCCGCGGGGGTGCAGCGTGTGAGTATATGGTGCAAACGAGTACATCCACACACATTCCCAATATGGGGGGGACCTTTCAGTGGCCTTGGCCTCGCGCGGGTGGGACTGGGGCTACGCCGCTGGCGACCCACCCGGCGACAACTACTGCCACCATGCCCGCTGGGGTGGGCATTGGTTCTTACACTGCTGGGAACGTACTTGGGGTGGCAGGGTTAACTCATGCCCCTTTGGGTAGGCCAGCTATCCCCTTTTCGGCCTTGCCGACGGCAGGGTACTCCCTGCCATTGGGTGATCACTTGGCGCAGGCTACTAGGGAAAAGATATGGCGAGGGGAGTACGTGGATATCTTCTCACTCCTGAACAGAGAGCCCACTAAGGAAGAAAGGGAGGGTCAGGATGAGAAGGACAAGGAGCAGGCACGCCGCCGTAAGCCGCCGCGTACCTGGGCTAACTGGCTCCCCGCTTATTTGATATACATGGCGGTGTATTTGAGGGCGCGGCCGGACCTAGCTATTCCCATGGTCCAATATTTGGACAACATATACAGGGCAATGGTAGATTTCCCGGGCCCCTCATGGCTAGCGTATGATGAGGAATTCCGTATGAGGATTCCCCTGCACCCCGAGATGAGATGGGATGAGCCGTGTCAGAGACTGTGGCTCTTGTATATGACACCCACACGTCCTGCCCCGGGGGATAGGTATCATTGTGGACATGCGGTCCAGCGAGCAGCTCCAGCGCAGGTTACCCGCCAAATGGCGGGGCAGGGGGTTCCAGCCCGCCTGCTGTGCTGGACTTTCTCGTCCAATGGTTCTTGCAGTCGGAAGAACTGCAGATATAAGCACGAGTGTCCCACATGTTCTGGTCCCCATGCAGCCTCTGCTTGTCCCAAGCCTGGGGGGGTGCGAGGCAGAGGGAGGGGTGGACAGTGGGCTGGCAAGCCTGCCACGGATGGAGCTAGTTCTCCGAAAGGCCCCCTCCCCAATTAAGGTGGACATGCTGGAGCGCTGGCTCGCATCGTACCCAAGGGGGGAGGACAGGGAGTACCTTATCCAAGGTTTTAAGCAGGGATTTCGTATCCCTTTTATGGGTGATAGATCTCCTCAGGATGCTCCCAACCTTTTATCCCTTAGAGGAAGGGAGGAGGTAGCTGAGGCCAGCATTAGAAAGGAGTTAGACGCGGGCAGGGTCGCCGGACCTTTTCCCGTACCCCCCTTTCCCAACTTGAAGGTTTCACCATTGGGTTTGGTTCCTAAAAAGTCCCTAGGCGAGTTTCGCCTTATTCATCATTTGTCCTACCCAGCCGGCCGATCGGTCAATGATGCGATACCTGATGACCTTTGTTCGGTCAGGTACACATCATTCGACCATGCGCTGCGCATGGTGCGCGCGTGTGGCCCGGGTGCCTTGCTGGCCAAGTGCGACATTAAGTCAGCTTTTCGCCTCTTGCCGGTGCACCCGGGCGACTTTGAATTGCTGGGTTTCAAATTTAAAGGGGAGTATTATTTTGATAAGGCCATGCCTTTTGGCTGCTCCATATCATGCTCGGCTTTCGAGCGTTTTAGTACCTTCCTAGAGTGGGCTTTCGTCCGCAGGTCAGGGTCCCGGTCTGTAGCCCATTACCTGGATGACTTTTTATTCGGGGGTGAACGGGGCTGGGACACGTGTGCACGTCTCCTCAATACATTTCAGACGCTAATGCAGGAACTGGGTGTCCCTTTAGCGCCCGAAAAGACCGAGGGCCCGTCGACCAAACTAGTATTCCTGGGGGTTGAAATTGATACAGTAGCACAGGCTTCTAGGTTACCGGGTGATAAGGTGTCTAGGATAGTGACCCTTATCTCGGAATTGCTGGCCAAGCGTAAGGCATCCCTGAGGGAACTGCAGGTGCTACACGGGCACCTCAATTTTGCCTGCAGGGTGGTCGCACCGGGCAGGGCTTTTGCACGGCGCTTATGCGACGCCATGGCAGGGTTATCCAGGCCCCACCACAGAGTCAGGCTTACCCGGGGTATCAGGGCAGACATGTTTGTCTGGTTGCAATTCCTGAGGGAGTTTAATGGGGTCTCATTTTGGAGGTCTGACCTCCTGGCATCCCCCAATTTCCAGATCCAGTCTGATGCCTCAGGATCCCTGGGTTATGGGATGTACTTCAATGGGAAGTGGGCCTATGGTGGGTGGCCACCGGCATGGGCAGGCACGGGTCGCCTGCGGGATCTCACATACCTGGAATTTTTTCCCATTCTGGGGGCTTTGATGCTATGGGGCGAACAGTGGGCTAATTCGGTGGTGCATTTCTGGTGCGACAATGCTGCCGTGGTGCACATTGTCAATACACAGACTTCTAAATCGCCCAGGGTCATGGACCTAGTGCGCCATTTTGTGCTGCGCTGCCTGCGCCTCAACGTCTTGTTCAGGGCCAGGCATGTCCCAGGGGTTAATAACGATATTGCTGACGCTTTGTCCCGCCTGCAGATCTCCCGGTTCCGCGCCTTGGCCCCGGATGCGGAGGAATTTCCCTCGCCACTCCCGGACGAGATGTGGACTATTGGCAAGGAGAGGTGAACCGGGCGATTGGCCTGTCACTAGCGCCACGCACGCGTAAGGCGTATCAACAAGCTTTCAATTTGTATAGGGCTTTTGCTACTCGATTTCAATGGCCAGAGACCTGGCCCATCCCGGTGGACCATGTTCTGCGGTTCATGGTTCACCTGCATGCACAGGGCCTTGCACCTCGCACCATAGCATCCAAGCTCTCGGCGTTGGCTTTTATGGCCAAAGTAGGGGGTCATGTGGATACCACCTCTGACTTCCGTGTGAGACACGTTTTGGAGGGGTGGGTGCGCGAGCGCGGGCATTGCCCGGACGACCGGCACCCTATTTCCCCAGGGGTTCTTACCCAGTTGGCCCGGGGCTGGCCAGGCCTCTGTTTTGATCATTATGAGGCAGCCCTTTTTCATGCAGCCACAACGGTGGCATTTTTTGGAGCGCTCCGCATCAGCGAACTCGTGATGCTGTCTAAGGCGGATGCAAGTGGTAGGGCACTGGAACTCGGAGATGTATATGTTGCCAAAGACTGGGCCCAGTTGAGGATTCGCTCCTCCAAAACAGATCAGCATGGCGTAGGCAGTGGAGTAAGACTGCTACGGTGTTCTTTGGCAGACATCTGTCCGGTTGGTGCCCTACAGGAATACCTGGCACTGCGTGGCTGGCACCATGGCCCGTTTTTCTGTCACCAAGATGGGTCTCCCCTTACTAAATTTCAGTTTTGGAAGGTGACAGCTAGAGCCCTCACCAGGGTGGGACTACCAGGTGCCCGTTATGGCACACATTCGTTCCGTATTGGCGCAGCCTCTACAGCAGCTGCTTTTGGGTACTCTGGGGCTGACATACGCAGCATGGGGAGGTGGGGCTCACAATGTTTTCAGTTTTATGTGCGCCCACTCCCACCATGAGTACCAATTCCTTCACCTTACCTTCATTTTCTCAATTTTCTTACAGACCCTGGGTGTCGTATTACACCGGTGACAGTATGGCTGGTGGGCCACAGCTATGTGCTCAGGGCAGCGCGTTACGCTGCGGCGACAGAGTGGGGACCCCGACTGGGACTGGGTGACCACGCCAGTCTCTCATGGCACGGTAAGCCGGGGATGTTATGGCGGGAGCTGCGGCCTTTCCTTTTTTCTGGCCTGGGGGCTGACCCGCCTGACATTCTAATCATACACTTGGGGGGCAATGATTTGGGCCAGGTCACCGGCTTATCGCTCAAGCATGCGATTTGCGAGGACCTCGCCTACTTGCATTATGTCTGGCCTGCCACAGCCCTGGTTTGGTCGGACATTGTCCCGCGCCACTCTTATAGAGGGGGCGTTAACCTCCTGGCCCTTGACCGAGCTAGGCGCGTGGTCAATAAGGCAGTGGCGCGGTTTCTCACCACCAGGGCTTGGGGACGGGTTAGTCATCACCCCGATATTAGTCTGCAAAATTGTGACTTGTATGCAGGGGATGGGGTCCATCTGTCGCGAGGAGGTATGGACCTCCTGTTGGGTGACTGGCGAGCAGGCCTGTTGACCGAGCTGACGGTCTGGGGGGGGGCGTCAGGTCTTCTGTGAAGCCCCTCCGTGTGGCGGGTAGCACTGGTAAGGTAAACAGTATGACCCACAAGTATCCGGCAGGTTCGCAATTGACTGGACAACACTAGACAGGAATAAAGTAGTTAAACGTTGTCCGGTCAACGACGAATCAGGCGATGGGGTGATGATGATTGCTAACCAGCATGCATCACCCCTGTGATTTCACGGATACGCGTCAGAGGGTGGGGTCATGAGTTAGTTATTGACTACGGTCAACAATTTGTTTGTTGTTAACAAACAAATTGATACAATTTGATACATTGTAACCAATTGCTGTTGGCAATTTTGGGGTGGTACCTTACCAGTGTTACTTCGGCCTGCTTGCCTTAGGAATTATGATTGGTCGTTTTACCAATACAAATTTATAATTCGGACTAGGGCATTGAATCAATAAATGTGGCCCTTTGCTGTTATCCACTTTCAATGTTGTCTGTGTCCGTTATTGGGGGGGTGCGCCTGCAATGCAAGCGCGGCGCCAAAATGGCCGCCGCGCACTTTGTGGGCCCCCCCCACAGGACAGAGAATCCGGGTAGTTAGGGGCGTGGCCAGCTCCCTTATAAAAGGGGTGGCCACGAGGCAGCCGCGCTGCCATTTTGCCTCAGCGACGGAGCGGAGAAGTTTTTCCCTCCACCCCCTCCCTAGTTAACAGTGTGATCATGGTCGCTTCGGGGCCGGGTGGGAATTTTTGGTTGGGACCCACATTGGCTTCGGGTCCTGGCTTTTTTGCCCATCCCACACTGTTGCTATGGTTTGATATAGGGGTCTTTCTTCGTTCCTACTGTTGACTTTGGTCACATGGGCGGGTAGCACTGGTAAGGTAAACAGTATGACCCACAAGTATCCGGCAGGTTCGCAATTGACTGGACAACACTAGACAGGAATAAAGTAGTTAAACGTTGTCCGGTCAACGACGAATCAGGCGATGGGGTGATGATGATTGCTAACCAGCATGCATCACCCCTGTGATTTCACGGATACGCGTCAGAGGGTGGGGTCATGAGTTAGTTATTGACTACGGTCAACAATTTGTTTGTTGTTAACAAACAAATTGATACAATTTGATACATTGTAACCAATTGCTGTTGGCAATTTTGGGGTGGTACCTTACCAGTGTTACTTCGGCCTGCTTGCCTTAGGAATTATGATTGGTCGTTTTACCAATACAAATTTATAATTCGGACTAGGGCATTGAATCAATAAATGTGGCCCTTTGCTGTTATCCACTTTCAATGTTGTCTGTGTCCGTTATTGGGGGGGTGCGCCTGCAATTAATATCCTGCTGAAGGTCATTCCAACCATCACAACACATTGTTTTCCAAGTCTTCTTTTTCTTACTTACAATGCCACTGGAGAAATCTCGGCACACTGTAAATGTCTAAAGAGTTCTATATTATACCCAAATAATGACTTCTTTCTGTAAATCCTTTGTTCTGTAGATTCTTCTTTGCACCTTCTGGTCCTAAGAAGGGACTTCCAATTTCCCTCAATACTTCACAGAATAAATTGTAAAGGTTACCATTCTAGAGTACCAACTAGCTTCATTGCTTACTAGCATCATTGCTTATTGCTTCAAGGAACCATTTCTTCAGGGGAGCCACTGCTTTCCTGCCAGGAGGCTTGCTATTTGGAATTTCCGTGTAGTGGCTTGCCCAGAACAATAGACCTTTGTCTATCACTATTGACTCGACTACAGATTTTAGAGGCATATTTCCTTTGAGAGAGCTGTTAATTCAGCTGTGCTCTATTGAGTACAGGTGTCTTCTTCCTTGCTTTTGGGAGGTTTGCAGACTTCAGTCATATGTGCAGATGTATAGAATCTGTGATGAGGTTGCTTGCCTGTGATATTTGCCTGTTCTATTAACTATCTGTGAATCCCCCCCCCCCCTTTGGCAGCTGTGGTCCGCTGTTGCTCTGTCTTTGTGTCATTTGAATTTTGAAATGAGAGGCAGCCTACCAAATAATGGGATATAGCCAGGAAAGTGAGACTATCTCATAAACCTATTTCATTTATAAGGTTCCGAACAGTTAAGCCACTACAGATATGACCCGTATATGTTAAGTCGACAGATGGTCATTGAAACAAATATTAAAGATAAGCAATATAATTTTCATATTGCACCTGGCCATTGTGACTATTCACATTGAGTGCGACCCTTTGAAACCCCATGGACCACTGCACACCAGGCACCCCTATCCTCCACCATCCTCATCCCGCCTGCTCAGCTCTATGCCCACTGCGTCAACAATTCCATCTAGCCATCTCATCCTCTGCTGTCCCCTTCTCCTTTTGCTTGTGATCTTTCCTAGCATCAAGGCCTTCTTGAGTGAGTCCTCTCTTCTCATTTGGTGTCCAAAGTATTTTAGCTTCATCTTCAATATTTGCCTTTCCAAGGAGCAGTCAGGGTTGATTTCCTTCAGGATCGACTTATTTGTTCTCCTTGCTGTCTAGGGTGCTCTCTAAATTCTCCTCCATCACCACATCTCAAAGGCGTCTATTCTTCTGCACTCAGCCTTCCTTATGGTCCAACTCTCACAACCATACATTACTAAAGAGAAAGTATTTTTTCACCCAGAGGATCACTGGCCTATGGAACTCCCTGTCAGAAGAAGTGGTGACAGCTGTCAGTCTTGACAGCTTTAAGAAAGGATTAGACGTTCATGGAGGACAAGGGTATCAATTGCTATAATTATGGATACTTAAGGATAACCTCCGGGTTGGAGAGATAGGCAGGATATCTCTCAATGCCATTTCCAGGGAATCCTAAGCAGGTGAAGGCATCTCCTTGGGAATAATACCCTGAAGCAAATGGTGAGCCACTGTGTGAGACAGAATGCTGGACTGGATGTGCTCCTGTGGCCTGTTCCAGCAAGGCTGATCTTATGTTCTTATGTACTGGAAATACCATTGCTTTGACTGTGCTGACTTATGTTGGCAGGTTAATGTCTCTACTCCTTATTATGTTCCCTAGGTTTCTCTGAGCTTGCCTCCCAAGAATTAATCTTTTTATTTCATGGCTACATTCACCATCTGCAGTGATATTGGTTCTTAAGAAGGTAAAGCCAGTCACTGCTTCCATTTCTTCCCCTTCTATTTGCCAAGGTGTGATAGGGCTGGTTGCCATTATCCTGATTTTTTTTTATGTTGAGTCTCAGGCCAGCTTTTGTGCTCTCTTCTTTCACCCTAATCAAGAGGTTCTTTAGGTCTTCTTCACTTTCTGCCATTAGGGTAGTATCATCTGCATATCTCAGGTTGTTGATGTTTCTCCCAGCAATTTTAATTCCAACTTGTGATTCATCCAGCCTTGCATTGAGCATTATGTACTTGCATATAAGTTAAATAAGCAGGATGACGATATGTAACCTTGTCGTACTCCTTTTCCTATTCTAAACCAATCAGTTGTTCCGTATCCTATCCTAACTGTTGCTTCTTGACTCACGTACAGATTTCTCATAAGACAGATGAGGTGGTCTGGTACTCCCATCTCTTTAAGGACTTGCCACAGTTTATTGTGGTCCACACAATCAAAGGCCTTGGTGTAGTCAATGAAACAGAAGTAGATTTCTTTCTGTTACTCCTTTGTTTTCTTCATGATCCAGCAAACGTTGGCAATTTAGTCTCTAGTTCCCCTTCTAGATAAAAGTATCATGATAAAAGTATTCATGATAAAAGGTCTCATATCAGGCATACACTCTTTAATTTATGATGAAAAGTAATGGGGGTTATAGGTTGAAAAACTTGAAAAATCAGGGTCTCCAAGCAGATGGATATGCTAGACATGTGCGGTCAGTTTTCCTTTTCAGAATTAACTCTCTATAAGCAAGATAATGGATGAAAGAGTAGAGCTAGCTTGCATTGCTCTGCTTGTGGGTTCAAATTAACCCTTCTACTGAATAAGGCTTATAAGCCAGACATGTTTTTTATTAAAAAACACACCACAATGACCCTATCACAGGCTATTATTTATTTTTCTTAGCATGGAGTAGAGAGACCATGTATTAATACATGCTGCAAATTTCACTTCCACCTAGAAAGCACTTCTGCTATACAATAACATTATTATTATTATTATTAAATGGCCATTCATTCCTCCAAATTGGAAATTTCATGATTCAAAATGTGCTGATTTTTTTTTTGAAATCTAATTACCAAGACTGGATTATGTAGGCAAAATAAGCTGTGTGACATTGTCTCTTTAAAACAAGAAAAGAAATAACTTTGTCTAAAATGGTTATAGCTCTCTGCTCTCTGTGTGGATCTTAAAACTTTGAGTTAATACAATGATGGTGTTAACATTATTTATGGGAAGAACTAAAGCTGGGAGAAGATGGATGTGCTACATGATTTGAGCTATCCCGATCTTTGCCTGCATAGATCAATGATGTCTCTTCCAGCGAAGGCTAGATACTGGCCATGAAATAATACAAGTCTGTGTACTTTCCTACTAAGCAGAGTGATATTTATAGGCAGATGCTCCTTGAATAATGGCCTCTGCCATGAGCCACAGCAGATGAAATGAGCTATGTGAAATATGACTAAAGTCACCTGCAAAATCTTTATTTTCTGCTTGCTGAAGGGAGGTCTGAATTTTTGCTGTTTAGGACTGGGTTGAAAATGAAATAATGGTGATAGAATTTGAAGGAGCCTGAATCATCTCAATCCAGGATGAATTCCAATTATTTGATTCTTTTGGCTATTGTCATTGAAGAGAGAGCAGAAAATTTGAGAGTGTCTAGAATACTTACCGTAGCTATAGCAGTTTAATACCACTCCTTTGGAACTCTAGTATATATACTGTAGTTTGATGATTAATTTACCAATTTCTGTAGTAGTTCAAGAAAGTACACTGCAATTTTCTACAGAAAGTATTAACCACCTCTCCAAATTATAAATCCCAGGAATCCTTTCGGTGGTACCATAAGAATTAAAGTGCTATCTGACAGCTATAAACTACTCTAGATACTCCTACCTTAAAAAATGAGAAAGTAACCTTTTGGAGGATTCTAAACCAAAGAGAAGTTAGGGGCTTATGTTAATTACTATAAATGGAAAGAGCTCACATATATTTGTCTCTCTCACTGTGGTTTGTAACATTTGTCACAACTTGCCCTGTTGAATTAATAAATAGCAAAACTGACAATGAATTTACAGTGGTACCTTGCATAAAAAATGCATCGCATAGCAAAAAATTCGCATAATGAAGCATTCGTTATGCAAGGACGATACCCCGCATAACAAAAACAATTGTTCGTTATGCTGGGTTTTTGGTAACGGGGGTATACCCGCTCAATGGGAACTCCAGTTAACGAACATTTTCCCTCCCCCATTATGCGGGGTATCTCCCATAGGGAACTGCATAACAAAAAAAACCCGCATAGCGAAGAGCTCTGTGGAATGTAGTTTTTTCGTTTTTTCTACTGTACTGGTATCTATCCTCAACCATTTCAGAGTGCAGGTTGTGTAATAAAAGGCTCAAATTACAGGAAACCTGGTTTTCTTGAGTATCAAGAAAAACTTTCTAACTGTTAAGACTGTTAAGACTAGTAGGGCAATGGAACAAATTACCTTGGAAAATGAGAAGCACTCTAGTAGTGGAGGCATTCAAGAAAAAAATTAGACAACTGTCAGATATACAGTAAAACCCATACTTACGAGAAAAAAAGTCCATTCTGTAGGCTTTTGCTTAAATCGGTTTTTTATGTAAATCGAAGCAAACTCATAGGGAAATGATTTTTTACGTAACTCGAAACAAACCCATAGGAAAAAGAATCTTTATGTAACTCGAAGCAAACCCATAGGAAATCATGTAAATCAGGACATGATTTTAGCACAAAATCATTATGTAAGTCGAATTTTATGTAGCTCGAGGCATTTGTAAGTCTTGGTTTTACTGTACTTTGATTTGGAATCCTGGGTTAAGCAGGAGGATGGGTGAACATAGATGTGTTCATCTCAGAGATCAATTTCAAGTGCCCCAACATCTGCTCCAGAGTGTGAGTTGATACAGCCTATTTAGGCAATGTGTTTCTCCTTTGGTGGAACAGTCATCTCCTCTACATGTTCCATCCGATAGCAATCCTTCATCTGATAATAGTCAAGCTTCACCAGGACAGGGCAAATGCCACTACCATAGCCTCATGGTGGTTGAGACAACCCTTGTTTTCCATTCTTAAGGCTCACATGTTGTATCTTGAATCTTTCAGACATTTACAATAAAATGGGAGCACTCAACACTCAGACATCAAGACATTAGCTCTTACCACATGGCATGTTTACCAACACAGAGCTGTTATCGGGGAATCCAGAAACTATAGACATGTAAGCTCTATCTTTATAAATGGAACAAATTTGTCACATTTGCCACATCAAAGGGTAAGCAGTTTCACTGCCCTAATGGGGTACACAGGAAGAGCTTGTTTGAAGATTGTGGCATTTTTTAACCACAATCGGGCGTACCCCAGTAACGGAAACTTTGTGTTTGCTGGCTAGTCTTTCTTACACTAGGTCAGGCAGAAAGAATTGCAGAATGAATTCACCAAAAAGGTGCCTTCATTTGACAGTTTCACGTCTGGCCTAGACACAGAAGAAGAAGAACTGCCCTAATATGGATACTGTGGTGTATTTTCTAATTTATATCGAAGAACAAGGCATGTCTTTCTCTTCCATCAAAATATATCTTTCAGCAGTTGTGCCTCATCAGCCACAAGAGGCTATGGCTCTTTTTTGCTATCCAAAGGTCAAGAGATTCCTTAAAGGACTATGACATGTGTACTCAGATACTCGACCACTCATTTCCTAGTGGTCACTTAAACTTGCTCTATCCAGGCTTACCAAGTCTCTCCTTTGAGCCATGGCTCAGGCCATCCTAAAACTTGCTTCTTACAAAACACTTTTCCTACTTACTATCATATTTATCTGCAGAGCATCCCTCTGTCCTCTCCACTGTCTTCCCTCCTTTGGATGGTAATGAATGGGAGGAGGAACTGAGGGACAGCCATTAGGCGCACACATATATGCAGTGGGAAGTGGGACCCCAGTGGCCTAACATGTCCATGTGCTTCTCAGTTCTAGAAAGGCTTCCATTGTGAATTTAGTAAGCCCATTGCTGTGAATTCATGGAAGACCACTCAGAGAACCAACTACAGCAAGTAACCTGTCCTTTGCAGATATCAATAAATTCAGCAACACTTAAACTTGTGCCTTATGCTCTATTTGCATGATTTCAAATGTGAGGTAACCAATATTGATAGTAGGACCCATTTCTAATTAACAGGAAAGTGCTTAAAACTGTATATTCAGGAACAATGATTTTAAACAATTTGACGACGCAGCGTGGGTGGCCAATGACCCTTGTTTTATCTTCTTCAAAATGCTGCTGTTTCTAAGAATGTTGTCCTTTCCTTCCCTTCTTTCAAAATTTGGGATGAGAAGCTTGAAAAATTCAACGATTCACAAAACATAAATATTCACTAACTAGTCTGATTTTGGAGCTGGATATTGAAATACGTCAAGCAACTAATGCACAGCATAATTTCCTTGATAGGCTGGCATAATTATAAATGTGTCCAGGTCATGTAGATTGCCTAATTGTCTAACTTTAGAAAAGAGAAGGAGGTGCAACATAATCTCAAAACACTGAGGAAGTACATATTTAGTGCCCTTCCACATTAATCTTGCATTTGTTGGCTTACAGCATTTACTGTTCTATGCCCATTATTCAACTTTAAAATATTTTAAGTTTCCTAACCTTTGCTGCTTTGTAATCACAAAATGTAAGTAACAAGTGCAGCGGTGAGCCAAAAACCATATATTGTGAATTTATACTGAAACGACATTTCCATTTAGAGAGTATATGAATGATGGAGTAACAAGTTAGTGAAAGGTTAGGTTCTGTAGTAATTGCCAGAAAGATATGTGTTCACTTACTCACTCAGGGCTAAACAACTTCAGACACACTCCTGGGAAGAGTGATTAATGTAATTTGCAGCTCTTTAAATATTGCTGCCTGCTTCTGAATACTGAAAAGATAGGCCAAGATTTGTCCTCTTATATTGAAGTTTAATTCCTAAGGTGCATGTGCTGTCCTCCCTACACTCTATCTCATGAAGGAGTCTTCTGGCACCTTAAAAACTACCATGTTCTATTTTGCACACTCTTCTGTGAAATGTAGCCCACCATCAGATGCAGAAGTGGGCTACAGTTCACAGAAGTGAATACTAAATACTGTAAAGCTTGTTGATTGTTAAGGTGATACAAGACTCTCTGGTGTTTTTGCTATATCTTACAGTACTAGCATATTTACCCACTTGCAAGAGTCTGTTTAATGATTTCTCAGTGCAAGAGGAACCATGGGTTACATCCTTATTTAGTAAACTTATTGAGATCAATAAGATGTAAGTCAGCCATGTCTAATTTAGTGTCATTGATTTCTGTTTGGTTGGCTTAAAGTGTGGCTAGGCTTAGATCCTACTATTTGTCTGATACAGTTTTCTTGGGTTAATTAAAAATATGGTTCCTGAATGCCTGGCCAGACAAAGTATTTATTTGCTGCAAGGGATCTACAGTAGGTGTGCTTAACCAGATAGTAAATTGCTTTGTTTTAGCAGCAGCACATTTTTCTTGTACTATTGTTTTTTTCAAACTTGAAAAATATGGTTAGTCATGAATCTATCTGTGAATCACATACAGTACAGTATATGGTTTTCACGCCTGCCCATGAGCTTCCATCAGAATCTTGTAGATCTCAAGCTTAAAAAATTATTAGGAATGCCCTGTACTGTATTGTGCATATCACCATACTTCTCCTTTCTCATCCTGGCTTGGGACAGGCAATGGTGGAGTTCCTTAGATGTCTTTAGGAAAGGTTTTAAAACAGCTATTTAGAGAGGCTTTTAACATCCCCTCTATGGCTCATTGGGTGGATCTGACAATTGGAATCAGATCCACCTGCAGATAATCCCCAGTAAAAGGATCAGAGACCTAGATCTGTAGACACAGCAAGTTCATAGGTCCAGTGAAACAATTTTAGAGCTGCACTGTGTTCTTCAAGCAGTCTGGAAACCTAGTTCGAAACATGCCTCTTCAGTTTTGAAGAAGTGAAAACATCTCAAACATTTCGACAATGCTTTAACAAAGAAGCTTTGATCAAAACTTAAGCTAAAGTCAATAAAAGAAAAAAAGAAAGAAAAGAAAATATTTTTAAAATATTTAATTCTCCCTAATTTATATGATATGTGTTGTGTGTTATATGCCATCATGTTGCTCCTGACTTATAGTGATCGTAATTGGCTTTGAAACAGAGATGAGCACTGAACCCTAGAGTCGGATATGACTGGCTTTCAAGCAAAGGAAACCTTTACCTTTTACTATATTTAAGGAATTATTTTGCCACAGTCTCATTGCTCAGTGAATCTCTATGACTGAATAGGGAATTTGAATGCTGGTCCCCTGAATCCTAGTACAACATTAGGGCCTACTGTGTTACACTGACATTGTGTGTTCCGTGATAAAATCTATATTATAAAGTGGGGAAATGTGGAAAGCCTCCTTTGGAGTTCTGTAAGAATGGAGCAACTACTGTTTGCTTTATTTTATTTTTTCAGAAATCATTTACCAATTGAGCATCCAGTAATTTTCAACACAGAATTCTTAGAGGTGATTTCCATATTTTCCTCGACTATCAGTTTTCAGTCAGTTTATTTAATTCCTTGTTTGCAGAACTTCCCCTTTGATGAACAGAGTCAAATTATATTTTATACTTTTATAAGCCTATCTTACATTCCAGGCTGGAGGTAGTGACTTTCCCCTTCACACAGCAGGAGACATGAAATTAATTAGTGACTAGCAAAGGAGGCTTAGC
This sequence comes from Bradypodion pumilum, assembly GCA_035047305.1. Lineage (NCBI taxonomy): Eukaryota > Metazoa > Chordata > Lepidosauria > Squamata > Chamaeleonidae > Bradypodion > Bradypodion pumilum. The sequence goes on along the minus strand of JAWDJD010000002.1, from coordinate 275,920,278 downwards.
TTTGAGGAATAACAAGAACAACAATTTGTGACAACTAAGTGGCAGAAGCTGATAAGCAGCCAGAGGCAGTAAGGGTAGAAAGCTCTGGTGGATCAGTTCTGCCTAGTCCAGTGATGGCGAACCTTGGCACTCCAGATGTTCTTGAACTTCAATTCCCAGAAGCCCTGATCAGTAGGTGTACTGACTTGGGCTTCTGGTAATTGAAGTCCAAGAACACCTGGAGTGCCGAGGTTTGCCATCACTGGCCAAGTCTAACATTTTGTTCATACAGTAGCCAATTAAATGCTGATGGTAAACCTGCCAGTAGGGCTTAAGTATAACTACACCCTCTGTCTCTGCAAATGGGGTAGCATGTATGTATCCTGATTAGTAGCTGCTAAACACCCTAATATCCAGGAATTTATCCAGTCCCTTTATAAACAGCTGTCCAGGTTGGCAATCATCCTGTGGCATTCTACATTTTCACTGTGCAGACTATAAAGTAATACAGTAAAAAGTCTGTTCTGTTGGCTTTTACTTAAACCGTTTTTTTTAGTTAACTCGAAGCAAACCCATAGGAAAAATGAATTTTTACATAACTTGAAACAAACCCATAGGAAATTGCATTATATAAATCGTGACATTTACGTAAATTGGGGCATGGGTTTAGTGCAAAAATCATTACGTAAGTTGAATTTTACCTAACTCGGGTCATACCTAAGTCGGGTTTTTACTGTATTTCCTTTTTACTTATCCTATACCTAAGCAAACACTTCTTATGAACCCTCACATGTTGAAAGTTGTGTTGACTAGCAGTGGCCATTCTCTAATCCACTTGTTGCATTCCCTCCTGGCAGTGTATTCAGCAGTGGAAAAAGAGGACCCCACAAGCCCTATTCTGGTTGATGCAGGAAGGTGGACGTCTTGGGAATAAGAAGTGAAATCAAATCTTTATTACAGTCCAAGACCATCATAGAACTGCAAAGGGAACAGAAGTTAAAATGGGGGTACAGTACTTGAAATATATCAAGAGACAAGAGTGCTTAAAAAGGAGCATTTCTGCTCAGAGCTGAGTAATAAAATTGGTCAGTAGTGTTACAGTTATTACTAAGCCTATGTTGAGGTGCTAGTAGTTCATTTGGCTGAAGGTCCTGCCAGGATTGTTCTTCTGATCTTACATGGTGCGGCACAGAACCTGGCAGTGTTGTGGATGAAGGTGGGTCTTTCATCAGATAGCAACCAGTGGGTGTATGTGCTGTTTGTCCGGCCAGGATACTTGCAGAGCAGTGGAGATATGAGCTTTTTCCAGATGTCTATAAAAAGCTCAACTGCACGGAACGTGTTCTGTGGTTTCAATTTCTCCAGTGTCACAGGGGATTGTGTCCCTGTCATTGGTGTCCTTCCTTTGGAACTATCCCTTAAAAACTGCAGAAGGGAGGGCCTGGCAGCGGGTTAGCACAAATGCCCTTTGGTGACTTGGTGTCTCAAGTCGGAGCAGGTACGGGGCCGGGGCAACAATGTGTCTCCAAGACCCTAGAGCCAGGAAGGTAGGGTCCCTGACTAGGTCTTCTTGCCTTTCCATGTCTAGTGTTTTCTGTTTAATGACCTGTTTTGCCTGGTTATGATTCATGGCCCATATGAGAGGTTGGGAGAGGCCAAGATATTACAGTCTGGATTGGATTGTTCTTTTCCATGCTGATTGGAAGCTGTCCTGGAAAGTTAGAGGCATCAGGCCATTGGGATTAAACAGCACATGGTGATATGAAAAGGTTGAGAGTAGCTAGGGAATAAGAACTAGCTAAAAAGCTTGGAGTTGTTTGGAGTTTCTTGGTTGTTGGTTTTTTTGAGGGGTGGGGGTATGTCCTCAAGAGACTCAAGGAAGGCAATTCTTATCCATGGCATGCCCCGTTTCTCTGGTGAATACAAGCAGCCTTGTTCAAGAGAGATAGACTTGGCAGCATACCTGTCAACCTTCCTGGATTGGCCGGGATTTCCCGTTTTTCGGCACCGATTTTCGCCATTTCCCGCCCGGAGCTGCCGAAACCCTGGAATTTGGCAGCGGGGGGAAGGCGTTACTCTACATCCCTTCTGCGCAGCTCGCTTCTACGCATGCGTAGAACCCTTCTACGTATGCGTAGAAGGCTTCTGTGCAGAAGGGGATCGTAGAACCCTTCTACGCATGCGTAAAAGCCTATGCATGCGTAGAAGCGAGCTGCGTAGAATGGTTCTGCGCAAATCGCTTTTACGCATGCATAGAAGACTTTTACGCATGCGTAAAAAGCGACCTGCGCAGAACCGTTCTGCGCAGGTCCCGAATTTTCCGGAGCCACGGTTGACAGGTATGCTTGTCAGATACGCTGCTTATTGTCTTGCACTTTAAGGAACATTGTGTCATAGTCAGCAATAAAAAGGGATTCATGTATCCTGCTGGACAGTTGGCTTACATGAGACTCATTTGGGAGTTGGTCTGTTGCATGCAAATATTCACAAGCTCCTGATCACCACCAGATTGGGAGTCTTTCTTTTTTTTAGCCAGAGTTGAATTTTAAGACTGGTAGTATGGGAATGGTTTTTTTGTTTGTTTGTTTATGAACAACAACAACAAAAGTATCGGAATGGATATATTTTTTAAAAATCTAGTGTACTGATTTGTTTCCCTGTTAGTGATTAACAAACTTGCCTGATTTTGAACTGCAACTGATTTACTAATTACAAATAACAATCACAATCTTGAATACCTGTGGAAAAGAGAGAACAAATGTAACTTTTAAAAAGCAGTTCTCTTAGGCTTTTTTGCCCACTTGTTTTCACGTAGTGTACTACCAACTGAGAACTGTAAGCTTCAGGTTGACATCCTGTTGTGCTGATACATAAAAGGTATAACCTTTGAAGGTGAAATTGCCTCAGGAAAAGAAATGTCTGTGGACCTTATGTCTTGTACCTTCAACTGTACCACTCAGTATGCAACAGATTAATGTCTGTGGATATTTCTTACTTGAGACAATTCACTGCTAACAGTTGCACCTTTTGTCTAGTAACACAACAGGATTTCAACCTCTGTGTACAATACTGGCCTGGGACCAATTACGACTTTGAGTGCCAAAAGGGCTCAGGACCAGAAAGTGACTCGTGTCACTAGATCAGTGGTACAGGTGTCACACTGCAATGTGGAAGGCAGTTGAAAGGCCACTGCATTATATTCTCAAGCTGTTCACCACGAGGATCACCAATATTTGGATTCGGATATGGCAGAACAAAAGTGTATAAATGAACTTATCAGTTCTTTGAAACATAAAGATTCAACATATGTTAATGATAATTCAGATTTTGTTTGTCATCTATTCTTAACCTCTTTTGCTAGAGGCTATTCATTCCCTATTGTGTGCTTTCTTATGTAAAAGTAAAGGTTGCCCTTGCTGAAAAGCCAGTCATATCTGACTCTAGGGTTCAATGCTCATCTCTGTTTATAGCCAAAGAGCCAGCACTATCTGCGTCTGCAGACGTTTCTTCGTGCTTTTTTTTGACAAGAACATAAATTGTTACCTAAAAGCCAGATTTTTAATAGGCCACTGTATTCTTTTTAATCACAATATGAATTTTAAGTGACCAGACTTCTGTGCCCCCTTGTAAGGTCCCCTTGTTCTGTATATCTTGTTTATTTAAATGTTGGAATGGAATTAAGTGGATTACTTGGTGAATATTTAAATAAATTGATCATTTGTTGTTCAGAATGTGATATTTTTTCCCAAGCAACTGGAGTCATGTGGTTTACTTTTGTAAAGATCACATATGCATGATGCATGCTCTGCCCTTAGGGTGTTAGAAGCCATAGTATTCTATGAATTTGTAAATCTGTTTTCACAAAGTTCAGGTTGGTTTTCACAAAGAAAGAACATGTGGAACCAACCATTAACACAGCATCTTTTTTTCTTTACTTTTGAACCCTTGTTCTGAGGATCATTCAGGTGCCTAGTACAGACATAAATTGGTAGGAGGTTTGATTTAAACTATAAACATAAGATCATACCCAAAGACCAGTGATCTCACCTTATATCTTGCAGGTCTATTGTAAACTAGATTAATGTCAGACAAGAGACAAACAAAGTAAAAACAACACAAAGACAAAAACATTGTGCTACCTTGAAAATTAAGTCCTATACTGTATTTTAATTTGAGCTTTTTTTGGATCAAATCCACTTCCTGAGACAACTTGAAAGCTCACATTAAAATGTATTAGTTCCACTTTAAGGTGCCACAACTTTATGTCTTCTTCATTTTTTTGGTTATTTTATTTTATTTTTTGCCTGATATGCTTGCAACAAATAACATGTTTACCACTTCAAAATCTAGATCTGTATTCCAGATGAGATATTACATTATTATCCAGCAGCAGTTCATACAATTCTCCTTATTGTACCTGATATGACTTTTCCTGAATCAACCTGACATAATAGCAGCCATTTGTGCTTTGTTGGTTACAGTGTGCTCTATTTGCAGCTGCCTTTGAAGGGGGTCTAGGGCAGGGGTGGCCAAACTATGGCCCATGGGCTGGACCCAGCCCACGGCACCATTTCATGTGACCCACAGCTGGCTTCGCTACTACTGGAAGCGCAAGTGGGCATGTTTCCATCAGCCATAAAACACACCTGTGCATGCATAAATGGTGCCATAAATGCACCTGCAGCTGTCGTAAATACATTTACAACAGTCACAGATGTGTTTTATGGCAGTATTTATGGCAGGAAGAACCATGTGATTGGCCCACTCAACCATGTGACAAGTCCACGGCATGAAAAGTTTGGCCACCCTTGGTCGAGGGATCTAGTAGAGTATATGGCAGCTAGCCAGTGCCATGTATGATGATCATATGACTGATACTTAAATATTATACTTTACTGGCATATTTTGCCCGGCGGTGCCAGGCTTTTTAAAATTGTGTTGGATAGTAAAGGTTTTTTCTTTCTTCTTGAACCAACGGTGCTGGGCTGTTTTATATGGTGTTGTAAGTTTTTGTGATTTTGTGGCTTCGAGGCGCTGCGTCCGCCTGTGGCGGACTTGCGCTCCCAGTGGTTTTCTTTTTTGCATGCTGTGCTCTTTATATTGGTTTTTGAAGGTTTTTGTTTTATGTTTATGCAAATTTTATTTTAATTTTATTAATTTAATTTTATTTAGTTTATAATTTAATTTTGTTTTTTTTAATCTTTATTTTAACGCATTTTTTATTTTTTGTTTTTGTTTTTTTGAGTGAAAAGTGATTCCTGTTTTTTTTGGGGGGTTGAGATTAGTGTGATTAATTTTGAATGTTTTTATAACTTATTTGATTATTTTTGGAATTAATCTTATTAGTTTCAGTATTTTTGATTTTTTTTTCTCTTTTGGCCTCTGGGTGGGGGTGGTGAGCTTTTCTTCCTCTCTGTAATTGTTCTCTTCTGTCCTCTGGGTGTCGCTTCCGGCAGTTTTTTTCTTTATTTTCTCATTTGAGTTCCGGTCCTCATGGATAGAAGACGTCTTTTGGTAAGCTCTCTGGTTTTTTTGGGGGGGTAGTGGTGGTGGTGGATTTGGGGGGGGTATGTGGGTTTTTTCTTGTTTGTTTTTGGCTGTTTTTGTTTTTCTTTTTTGGATTTTTGAGTGTTTTTGATTGTTTTTGGCTTGTTTTTTGTGTTTACCTTTTCAGGGGGGTGGCTTTCTTTCCCGTGGGCCATGCTGCCTGGCCCGTGGGAAGGAAGGGCATTGGCTGGGGGGGGGTCTTTCCCATAGGCCATGCTGGCTGGCCCGTGGAAAGGAAGGGCAATGGCAGGTGTGTGCTTTCTTTGCTTTCTTCTCCACGGGCCATGCTGGCTGGCCTGTGGGGAAGAAGGACAGCAGCGACGGGGGGTTCCTTTTTTTTCCCTGCGGGCCATGCTGGCTGGCCCGTGGGGAAGAAGGGCAGTGGTGGCGGGCTTTTTTAAAACTTTTTTTTGTGCACCGGCCGCCTCAGCGTTCTGCGCGCTAATGGCGCGCAGGACGCTGGGGCTTGTAGTTTTGCCTGCGCATGTTTGCTTACTGTAGTGGTTTTTTTCCTGCGGCATTTTTTTGATTGGCCGCGGTGCGTTTCCGAATGTTCCTTTTGCCACGCCGCTCAGCCTGACTGGCTCTGGCATGGCGCGGCGCAAGGAACGTTGGGAATTGAAGTTCCCTTTTTTTGTTTGCAACTGGGGGGCTTCTGCCCCGGGTCGAAAATTTCAACTCGATGGTTACCTGCGAACCTGGTTCGGGCGAGTGAACGGAGGCCCATTACAGGCTAGTGGGGCCTGGTGCAACATCCTTTGTCACATTCCAACGGTTAATGCACCATTTTATAGGTATAGATTTGTTACCTATAATGTTGTTGGTCTTCGCCTGTAAGCGTTTGCAACCTTGCTCTCTAAGGGACTGCTTGTCTTGTTGTGAATCTATCTGGCTATCAAGAACTTCAAAACAGCAGTTACAAAGACTCACCAAAAGGCTTGTATGAGTTGATTTTCTTCTGTCTGGCTCCCAGGTTGTGGAATATACTACCTTCAGTGAATTTTCACTCTCTCACCACTTGTAGGAAAGATGTAAAACAAAAACATACTCATCTTTTGAAACTAGCATATAATATTTAATCTCCTGTGCTGTTTTAAATTGTATGCGTAATTGATCTTAATGGCTTTTATGGTAATATTGGTTTTATTTGACAGTGCTTTTGTAGTTAAATTTCTTTTGCTTGTTTTTGTTCTTTCACGAAGATTGTAAGCTGTTCTGCATGTTTCTTCATCATGGAAAAGAAGGCTATAAATGTAATAAACAACCCTAATTATAATTAGGGTGATTTCTAAAAGTACTATAATTCAAAGGGTTCTTAATGTATAGCGCCCATGGAAGAAGAGAATTAAAAAACCAAAGGCACACATTTAATAAGTATTGCACTGGCAGAATGGATGGACATTTTAAATTTGATTTCCTATGGCAGCTTGTTTTTTGACCTGTTGCTCCTCTTTGTTGAATAATTGAACAATGTGAGCCTCTAATGAGAATATTATTGATTAAAGTGCTGCCCTGCCAACAAATAACCGTTGGGCACTTGTTAGCTAACAGCTTTCTCCACAATTGCCAGCTTTTAGGAGGGACGTGCTCCAGATTCAAGCCAATCCCAAATTTCACAATGAATTGGGCTGGTTCAGATGATGTCCAGAGCAGAATGGGAATCTTTGATTGTGGAACAAATCTGAATGCTTGTGAAGATCCATTAGTAATTCAGATTTAGAATATAGATAGTAGTTTTTTCAGAAGCTGATAAATTTATTCCCAAGCTTTCCATACACGTAAAACACCAAATAGAAAGAGATGAAGGATTGTATTTTTGTGACTAGCAGTTCTAGTTTCTAATGTCAATTTTTACAAATTTTTACAGCTTTGAGCCGAGGATGCTGAAGTAAAATATTTTAGTTGTTTTATTACTTTTCTGGTACTTTTTACCAAAAAGAAAACTATTAAGTCTGCTTTGGAGGAGTTTGACGGACATCAGAAAAATACAGCATTGGCTATTGCTTGGAAAATACTGGATGTTCGACTTTTATGATTGCCTCTCCCCCTTTTGTGTGTTGTTCTTCTGTAAATCTTTTGTATCCAAGCTACTAAAAACATCTGCATTAATGCATAGAGTGCTGGAGTGGTTGAAATGTTCAGCTAGGACACAAGAGATTTCAAATACCTACTCAGCTGTGACCTTGACTGTAGGACCTTTTGCTGGTAACTGTTAAGAGTCTGGGTGGTAGGCAGCCAGATAGCAACATAGGCACCAGGATCGGGGGCAACCAAGTTAAAGATCAAATGGCAAACCTTATTCAAGTTCAAGGAGCTGTCGGGGCAGCAGCCCAGGATTCTGACAACCAAAGCAGGGTAACTTAGGGTTGGCGCAAGAGTAGGAGGTTCACACAAAGCAGCACAACAAACCCAGAAGTATTGGTTACTGGCAAGAACTGGTTCTTATATAGCTCTTCCCACAGCACTCTCAGGTCGATCTCGTCAAGGCCTCAGCAGCTGCTGTAGAGAAGATTGTGATATTTTTGACCTATAATCGGGCATACCCTGGTAATGGCAACCTTGTGTTGCTGGCTAATCTTTCTCACACTGGGTCACACAGTTTCACATCTAGCCTAGACATGAAGGAAGAACCTAGCAGCTGGAGCCCTGAGGTTGCTTCACCAGATGAAAGGTGGGATATAAATGTAACATACCAGTGTCTTTATGTGTGTTATGTTTAATATCTGGCCCTTCCATAAAATGTTGAGTTCCATATCATAGACCCTGATGGCTGTAACATGACTACACATGTAAATGTGCATTGGATTCTGCAAGAACCTAGTAGGGGGCTGTCAACATTTCAATGGTTGTTGTTTTGTAATGGTTGAATTTCTTTTCTTTTCAGTGGTAGAGACATCATTTTAGGGTGGTATAAGTTATCTTTTAATGAACCGATGTGAAAAGGTAATGGGGATAGTTGGCTGTGTATTGGCTTCATCTTTCCTCTGCTTCCCCTCTCTTTATGAATTTCCCTCCTATACTAAATTCACAGTTCACTCTCTCAGGGCAGATGTTTACGAACGTGTCTTGCAGGGTAGAGATTTAAATGGGAGATGCAAGAAGAGTGGATGGAGTGGTAGGACCAGTCTGATTCCTGGTAAAGAAAAAAAGAGTAATTATTTGAGCATGAAAAGGCTAATAAGTGAATGGACTGTTGTGCAGCATTGAAAGGGGAAAGTAATGTTATAATTGCCTAAATGGCAATTACATTTTCCATGCTTTTAAGCTTTGAGTGAGTGCTTCATCTGCAGTTATTCTCTATACTTCAGATAGCAAGGAGTCAAATTCTGTAATGAAAATAGTCATGCTTAGTTCTTCTGGGTTACTAATGTATTTTTCCGCTGGGTGCAAAGGAAAGGAAATCTACAACCAGTTTAGCGTTTTGAATATAGTCTGGAACGAAGGAAAGATGCTGCACGATAAACTATTATTCCTATTTTTTTCCTGTTATTTGGCTAGGTTGCTATGACACGATGTTTTTAAAAACCCAAAGTATTTATTTTTACTTGTCTCTGGTCTTGTCTTTGTATTTGATTTATGTAACTGCAACCTCTTCGCCTCAGCAGTTTTTGCTGTTTACAAGTAGCAGCATGCCTCTAAATTTGTAGAGAAAGGTTCGGGTAAATGGAGTCTAATCATTATTTTCCCGTTCTTACAGTTACATGAATTGTGGCTACAGCCAGATTTACAGTAACACATGAAGTTACAAGTATGGGGTTATGTGAGAAAAGATAGGTAAAGGTAAAGATCACCCTTGCTCTAAAGCCAGTCATATCCAACTCTAGGGTTCAGTGCTCATCTCTGTTTATAGCCAAAGGACAAACGCTGTCTGTGTCTGCAGACATTTCTGTGGACATGTGGCAGGCATGAGTAGACACTGGAGTTCACGGAACTCTGTTTACCTTCCCATCAAAGTGGTACTGTACCTATTTAAACCGCTTTGAGTCTCCCATTCGGATGAGAAAAGCAGTATAGAAACAAAACTCTATCACTGCAGAATTTTGTCCTTACCATCAACCTCCCTGTTAAGCAGTGGTGGGCTGGCAGGCCACGAGGTGAGAAAATGAAGAATCAGTTAATCCACGTTAGTGCCCTTGCTGCCAAAGGAATCTTCTGAAGGTGAATCTAAACTGCTCCACCTCTTCTGGACTAGAAGTAACCAATTACTTCATAATCATACCTGTCAACCTTCCCGGTATGGCCGGGATTTCCCATTTTTCGGTGCCGATTTCTGCCATTTCCAGCCCGGATCTGCCGAAACCCTGGAATTTGGCAGCAGGGGGAAAGGCATTACTGTCCATCCCTTCTGTGCAGCTCGCTTCTCCGCATGCGTAGAACCCTGTGCAGAAGGGGATCATAGAAGCCTTCTACGCATGCATAGAAGTGAGCTGCGCAGAACGGTTCTGCGCAAGTCGCTTTTACGCATGCATAGAAGGCTTTTGCGCGTGCGTAAAAAGCGACCTGCACAGAGCCGTTCTGCGCAGGTCCCAGGTTGTCTGGAGCCGCGGTTGACAGGTATGTTCAGAGTACCTTCTCGGGAGAGAAGGGCAAATGACGTCAACTCAAAAGCTGGGCAGCTTTTCCTCCTAATCATAGAATAAGGCAGGACATTTTCTGGTTTGAGAGAGCTGTGACACTTAAAATCAAGAGCTAAGTTAGTGGCTACTCTGTGGAATTCCATCTACCTGAAAAGGGATGGTTAGAAATTCAATACATTTCCCCACATTTTTTGTAGCAAAATTCAGACTTTGATTAAATAAATGGGGCTTGAATTTATCTGGTTTCCTGTATGGCATTCTGAAATGTGAGACTAAAATATTGTATGTTGAAACTCGAAGTCCAAAACGTTTCTACTCAGTAAGATAAAATACAGTGAGACATGAGCTCATGTTTACATTTTTCTTTTAACTGAGGCCATAACTCGGTAAAGAATTATTCCACAGCATCTTCACTAGCCCATGATCTATTTCCAGGCAGAATTCAAATGCTGTTTTTATCTTGACTTGTATCCAGGCTATCTGAGGGACTTGGACTCGCCTTATGAATCTCCTTGGGTTTTAAGAACTGCTCCTACCATCCTCATTGGCATGCCTGGTATGGACATTGGAGAGGGTTTTTGTAAGGGCTGCTCTCAGTCTGTGGCTCCCCCTTTCACAGCCTCCATTGTCCTTCTGCAGACCAATGAAGGTGTTACCTTGTGGCAAGGTTTTAATAAGTACCGGTAAATGGTTGCTGCTGCTGTTGTTATTATGTGCCATCAAGTAGGAACCAACTTATAGCAACCATAATAGTTTTTTTTAGGTAAGTGATATATTAAACAAATGCAGGAAGAAGGCAACACCTTTATTGGATCACTAAAAAAATATCAATCGTTGTGTGAGCTTTCGTGATTTAAGACCACTTCTTTAGGCATGCATGCATTGGTTTCTTGTGGAAAGGGTAGGGAAAATATCGATGCAAATGCTATTCATGGAATGATGGTACAGTATATATTAGCTAGCCTTTGAGACCAAGGGGGCTCTAAAAGGAGGGCCTTCTCTGTGTCTGCATCAGCCCTATGGAACCTCCTGCCAACAGAGTTACGGCTGCAGATGGAATTTCTGCCCTTTAGGAAAGAACTGAAAACCTTGCTGGCAGGGCAGGTGTGGGGCACCGATGGAGGGGTGACCCCCCGCCTGCTGGCTCGTATAAAGATTTCTCTCTCTCTTTTAATGGATGGGGTGAGTGGGTAAATTATTTAGAATTTTTTAATGGGGTTTTAAAGGGTTTTTATTTAGTTTTGATGTTGCTTTTAATTGTTGTTAGCCGCCCAGAGTAGTTGCCGAGTTGGGCGGCAATAGAAATTTGAAGAATAAAATAAATGAATTAAATTATGCCGTGATATTATTAAGGCTTGCTTTTTATCAGTTCTACACACCCAGCGAGTTTTATGGCCAAGCAGGGATTAAAACCCAGACCTTCTTAGTCCTAGTCTGTCACTCTGCCACTACACCATACTGGGTAACTATATTAGAAACAAAATAAAATATCATTTTATTATCACATGTGCTAGCTGCTGCATGTCTAGTCGTAGGACTGAGATTTTAAAGGAAGGAGGATTTTTTTTAAAAAAAAGGCAGAGTTATTTATTTATTGAATGTTCTCATTTTCCCAGCATTATATTGTAGTAGCATGGAAATAAAGCTTCTTTGCTTAGTTGATTGTTCTCCATCTCCTTCTCTGAACCAAAGTCATGACAAAAATCAAGATACAGTACTGTTATTGTAAGCTATGATAAAAAGGGAATGACCTTTCCTATCTCTGAAGGTCTTTAAAACCTTTTAAAAAATCCCATTGTATTCTTACATTATATAATGCCACCACCATGTTCAGAGGTAACACTTCAACTGCTTTTGTAAAACTGCTTTCTACCACCACTTGTTTTCATTGATTTTCTCTCTTTAAAAAATAAATATCTCACTAGTTAATCTTCTCTCTCTATCTCTTAAATCATTTGTATCCAAGCTACTAAATATCTGACATATAGAGTAAGGGAAATGTTTATATCTGTGATGATTTTGGTTTTTTGAAAAGCTGAATGCAGATGAGATGTTTTTAGGTGTTGGAGAACTGGACTGAATCCATTTTAATTGCTTATCAGTGCTGCTGCTTTGTTTTCAGAGTAAGAAATATGTGCATTCAAATAATTTTTACTCCCATTTTAAATGGAATATCAGTCTTGGCTGCTCATGAGGCCAATACGTTCTGGTTGTGATAAATGAGGACTCATCTAGATGTCGATATGATCTTGTACTTAAGTCAGGTTCCCCTTGTTTTCAATTGATTTCAAGTTGAGAACTACATGAGGTACAGCTAAACCCGGCAGGGTTGTTTGTTTTGAATCAGTTCCAGGCATGGGTACATTTTTTTATTGTTTTTCGTGTGCATGTGTCAAACTAAATTGTGTCTTTGTGGTCTGGTAAATTTCCGTTACCAAGGTAATGGATTCTGGACTGCTGATACCTGCCATCTAAACTCCCATTTTTACAATCTCATTTAGGATGCTGCTATTGTCCTATGCTGGGAAGGAAGGAAGATGTGAAATATCAGAGACTATATGCTTTTCCACATGAGAAGGGACACAAAGAGAGTGCCATTGCATTTAAAACAGGGGTTCGCAACCTACGGCCCAGGGGCCAGATGTGGCCTATGACACCATTTCATATGCCCCCTCACCGCCTTCGCCACACCTGTAAGTGACATGTGTGACAGGCAAGGCAAAATGGCCATCCGGCACCCAAAGCTGTCTGAGGGAGCGTGATCTGGCCCTCGGCTTGAAAAGGTTGGGAACAAAGAAGCAAAGGTCTAAAGGGGAAGAAAATACAAATTAAGTGTTGGGGTAAGGCAAGGGCAGTGAAATCTGCAAAGTGCCTGAAGGAAGAGAAGTTGAGGGATGAGGGACTGGCTTGAGGAACAGAAAATTGCATCTCAGCAAGAGCAGTGTGAAAGAAAGATTCTTGAGGAATCATTGAGGCAAGCACTTACACCAACCAAGAAGCTGCAGGCTGAAGAAGCAACACTGTTGAGGTGCCCAAGCGTTAAACACCAACCTGACTGACCCAAAGGTTTCCCACACACCAGGACCCAGGACAATCAGATACCAGGCCAAACAGTAACTATAATTCACTCCAGAGTCAAAATCAAGCCAGAGATACAGAATTAGTCCCGATGATGAAAGCGTAGTCCAAATGAGCCAGACATCAGGTGAGCCAGAGAGCAGACATGGCAGAGAACCTTCAGAGATTGCAGTAAGTACAAAATGTAACCACCTGATTGATTATGGGAGTACAGAGATTGAATCATATTTCCCCAGTTCTGGCAGGATCTCCATTGGCTGCCTGTTGTATTCTGTGCCAGGTTCAAGATGTTAGTAATGATGTACAAAGTGCTATATGGCTTGGGACCTTACTATCTGCTGGAGCAATCTCCTCCAAAGAAATACCTCCTGTGTGCTGAGATTTTCACAGACCATGTTGTTGAGGGTTGTTACCCTGAAAGAGGCCAGAAGGTCAAATACTCCAAGGAGAGTCTTTTTGGTGTTATGGAATGAAGTGGAGATCAGTTAAAAAAAAAGAAAACATATTTTGTTTAAGGAGGCTTTTGTGCATTGTCTCAATTGATGGTGGAGAAGTTTAAGGGTGAATTTTGGTTATTAACCCCAATTTTTATTACATTTTGTTTGAGTCAGGATCCTGGATTGGCTTTTTGCCACCATGAATATACATTTATATATGCTGTAAATAGGATTTTATTTATTAATTTTCTTTTTATATGAATATTGTATTTGCTTGTTTGTATTTTATTTTTTCATTTCTTTTGTAAACTGCTTTGAGTAGAATGAAAACAAACAAGAGATTAAACCAAGATATATTTTTACCAATACTTCACCTGCTTGTTCTTCACTCTCATTTTTAATGACCAATCTTCTATTCTAATTGCTTCCTTTTCTACTAATTCTCTTTTTAACTTTATTGGAATTTTTATGCAGTGCAATTACTGAACTTAATGGAAATTTAACTGGAATAAATATTTTTAAGTAAATCTCAGTTCTTTTTATTATATTCTTGTTATGTTTTAAAAAGAAAATATGTTCAAATTCACTTCTTGTAATTCAGTTCTGGATATTTATTTATTTATTATATTTATACCCTGCCCCTCTAGGAGATTTTCCTACTCCACAGTCATCTGAGAATACTGTTTCTGTAACCATTGGGTGTTTAGATTTTAGCTCTACTAGTATGCATAGCTAGAGTTCTCACTATTATGGTATTAGGTTTACATTGCCAGAAGCTTTGTTACATCTTTCTGAAGGAATACAATCACATCCTCTCCCCACCCCCAGAGAGAAGAGTGCAAAAATGAGTTTGTTACCGCTTCACAACTGGCTGTACTTGCCTTGGGTTAGAGGTACTGAGAGAGTAACCGAGTTGCATCGATTTTATTGTTACTTATCATCCTTTGGGCACAGATTTCCTAGAACAGATAAAGAAGGATGCAGAAAGTTAGCAGCCATCAGATGTCTTCATTTTGTTGATGCAGTGACAGTAATTGCTAGGTAGAGCACATGCTTTCAGACAAGCTGTTTCTTTCCTTCAAAATACAGCACCTGCTCAGAATAAAGAAAAGGGATGTTGAGATTACATCCAAAGGTTCATTCCAATACTGGTGGGCAGGTAATGAGTGTGTTGCTCTTTTCCATTTCATTAATTGCAGAACACAGGTATGCTTAGTGGCTCTAAAACATACTTGCTGGGAAGGTACTAAAACTAAACTTACACCTTCTCCCCAGAACCAACACAGAACAAGGAGGTGTGGGCCTGACATTTTCTGTCAGCATGCCACCTCCCTCCGTGTGTCAGTGTCACATTAGGTTGGCTCGTGTTTTGAATATGATAAAGATGCTAAATCCTACTCAAGCATACAGCCTGCTTATGTGAAGCCTAGAAGAGGGCAGAGATGACAATAAAATGTACATATAATGAGCCACCTACTACATTCTCTGACTTGGATCCATACTGTCTTTCCTGAGAAATGTTCTGTGCTGGACCATGTGCAGCATTTCTGCACAAGGATGTTAATGACCAGCAAGTGTGGGACAAGACAGTGGCAAAAACAGTTTTGCAAAAAGATTCACATGTCAGTTGATCTTGGTGAGACACACTTGGTTGACCTCCTTCAGTGTGCATGCAACCAACTATCCTATAAAGCAGGAAGGGGGCAGGTCACACTCCCTTAGACAGCTTCGGGGACCGGATGGCCATTTTGCCTTTCCTAAACCACATGGCACTTCCTGGTGTGGTGGAGGCAGTGGGGAGCCATATGAAATGATGCTGTGGGCTGCAGGTTGAGAATCCCTGCTATAAAGCGTTGCTTGTTGTTAGATGCCTCCTGTATCCTTTGAGCATTATAGATCTTCCTCACTCTCTTCACTTGCCACAAATATTTGGAGGCTGCTTGTTTTACCAAGGGAGCTTATCAACACCTGCTCTCTAGCCTTCTGCGGTGTTGCTCAAAGTTCTTCCATGAACCACAGGGACTGGCTCTGCAGCAAAGAGGGTGTTAAGCATATGTTTGTGAGTGTAAAGGTATCTTCATAACTAAAGGATTGAAGGCAGGAGTAGTTAGTGTGGGGTTGAGAGTTGTAATACAGTAGAACCCCGGATTACACTAAAACTTGGTTCTACGAGTCTTAGCGTTATCCGATTTGTAATGTTATGCGATACATGCATCGCATAACATTAAAATCCTATGGGATTAATCTCATAACGTTAAAACTCCATAGAGATAAATTGTAACTGGCACAGGCTTCAGCGAACATTATATGATACATCCCATAGAATTTCAACATTATGTGATGCAATTTCCCTCCAGAATGCTTAATGTTATGTGGTTTTAGCGTTATCTGGTGCAAACGTTATCCAAGGTATTTACTGTACTTGTGTATTTCAGTATTTTATAGCTCCCCCACAAGCACATTTCTGTGTTGCCCATAAAGAAGATGGAAATTCTTTACACTGAAATTTCTAGGTTACTTGTGAATAGCTACAGGTTATTATAGTTTTACACATAAATGTGGGAGTTTTACGTGTGTTGAATAGTCTCTACTTAGTGAACATTTACAGTCAATTGTTCTTTGTGTTCTCAATTAAGGGAATTAAACAGCAGGATGTAGTACAGCTGATGAGAAGCAGCCTTATATTCAAAGCAGAGAAGCAGAGTAAGATCCCTGGGTGGTATTTTTTTTGTCACCAAATTATTTTAATTCAGTTTCATGCTTCTGTTAATTAAGCAAGATGGTGTGGGTGGGGTAGATAGCTCTCTTAATTAAGGGCTTAATCTCAATCTCTGGTGTATTTTCAACCTCATATACTTATACATTTGCTTGAACTGTTTTTACCACTTTATTGTTTTATAATAACTGCTTCTGTATGATTGTCATCACTATGTTACAATATTATCTTCATTTTACTTTTGTATAACAAGAGGCCTTTCCAGAGTAAAACTACAATGGGAATGCAAGGGCTGCTATTCTCTCCTCTCTCCCAAGCTGCTTTTCTCCCTGCATGGGTTTATCAATGATGGCAAACCTTTTAGAGACTGAGTGCCCAAACAGAGGGGCGGGGTAAACCCTGTGCTGGGGGAAGGGGGGAAGAGCTTCCTGGATTCACGACTGCTGCTAGAAGAGCAGGCGGCGGCCGTGGCCAGGAAGGCTTTTACTCAACTTCGAGTAATCCACCAGTTGCGCCCGCTCTTGGACCGGGACTCCTTACTCATGGTCACTCATGCTCTGGTCACCTCCAGACTAGATTACTGTAATGCGCTCTACATGGTGCTGCCCTTGATGACCATTCAGAGGTTACAAGTAGAAACCATTGCCACCATTGGTCTATATACTTTTAGTTGGCTGGATAGATAATTGTTTTATCTTGCTGCAGAGCCAAAGATTGGGAGTTCGATCCCTCACTGTGCCTACATGAAATAGAGCCAGTCTGTGTAGCCAAGGGCAAGCTGCACAGTTCCCCATGGAGTCCCCAGAAGAAAGGAATGATAAACCACTTCTGTGTATTCTCTACCAAGAAATCCCCTGAAAAGGTCCCTATAGGTCAGAATTTAATTGACGGCACACAGTTATTATTACATCTTTTTAGTTGCAACAGAAGAGGAAAGCAGTTGCTTAGGGAGAGGATCTGAAAGGAAAAGTACTCTTATCCCGACCAAATTGCCTTCCCCCCCTCCCCATTTCCCATTCCTCTTTTCTTGTTTGTAGCATTAACTTGCTATGCTTCAGTAATTAAAGAACAATTAAAGAGGAAGAGAGACTCCAAATTTGGCCTTAAGTTACTATATGCCAATTTCAGTGCTTTTCTGGCAAAAACTATGGTGTGGGTACCAGGTTTAAAAATTTTGCTTATGGATAATTGATGAGGTTCCAGAAGGACTAGAGAGAATACACCAAGTTTATATTTTTCTCACATCATACTATTTAAAAAAAAGTATTCATTAATTCTGATGAAGTAATGATCTTCTCATTTATTTAAATTTCATGAATGAAAGCTATAAGAGAACTATATATTATATGTGTGTTTCTCAATATGCATATACAGTGGAACCTCATACAACAGTCACCCTGTATAGCAATGAAATTGTATAACAATTATGTTTTGGGGGGAAATGGCGTCCCACATAACAATTTTCCCTATGAAAAAAACCATACAACAATTTTTCAGTGTGAAAAACCACTTAACGAAAAAAATCGTTGCACCATGCATCCCATAGGGAAAATTGCTATACAATGCATGTATCATATAGCAATTGTTTCGTACAACAACGAACCCCGTGGAATTGATTAGAATCAATGTATGAGGCACCACTGTATATTCATCACCACCACCAAATCCTTTCCAAATTAAAATTTGAAAGAGAAAAAAATAGCTCTCTTTTCTATTTATTAATCATCATTACTCCTTTTCCTCCATATATGACAAGTCATGATGCTCTCTAATCCAGACCTCATACCTTTGGCTCTTCAAGGGTATTTATGCCACATCTGTTTGAGAGATGCAGTTGGCAGCACAGTCTAGGATTTGTCAGCACCAGTACCTTTCACATACATGGAAGCCAAATTCAACACCAGGCAAAGCCAAATAATTCTGGCTTAGCCCCTTCATTCTCCTTTGTATTGGCAATGCAACTACTTTACATATAGCTAAACTGATCTCTCATTTTAACTTCTATTACCACGTCCTCCAATTAAGTCACTATTGCAGGCAGAGAAACAGCTGTCTTATGAACAGTTTCTCATTCAGACTATGCACCTGTGTGCTGTGCTCATAGATACAGAGTGGGGAAATGCTAGAGTTATCTTATGTGACTGAAACTCTAATTTCCTGAGTTTCACCTGTAGGAGAAACACTTTCTAGATTCCATGAATCACAAGAAAGATAAATAAGTGGGTTCTAGATTAAATCAAGTCTGTACTTTCCTTAGATGCAAAAATAATTAAAGTGAAGCTATTGCAATTTAAGCACATCTGTGAAAAAATAAGATGTACTGGGAAGGTTGGACAAAAAAGGGAAACAGGAAATCCAAATACTGTATGAGATTTGTCTCAATAATTGAAGCCAAACTCTTAAGTTTGCAGGAGCTGAAATATGATGTTGATATGGAGACCTTTTCGAGGTTAATTTTTAGAAGCAATTTGATAGTATATAACAACAATAGGAGGATTTAGGACATCCTTTCCGGAGCTGTCTCTCAATTAGATCACAATATGCTCAGAACTTTCTAGAAAGGAGTAACTTTTTTTCAAAGTAACTACCTCCTTTTCTCTTCAGATGATACCAGTGTCTTTTTATTAGCAATGAGCAGGGCATTCATAGGTGACACTTTGGCTTTGAGGGTGCTTTTTTCCTCAGTTATAATTTCCAGCTGCAAGTCTTCTCCGTTCTATGCTTACAACATTGTTTTGCTTTTCCTCCTTCCCTCTCCCTGCCCATCCATCGCAGAGACCAGCAAACTGAATTCAATCTTTCTACAGGACCTTTGGAACTACAGTTCCTCCATTTTCCAATTACTTGACCTTGTGTGTCATCAGGAAGATAAGTGCTCTCCACAGCAAATTGGCTGACCCTATCTTTCAGAGCCTGGCTTTAGACCATTCTTAACTGAAAAAGAGGATTTATAGTCTTAATTGACTTCCCAGGTTACACAATTGCTACATGTCATAGCTTCCACCCTGCACCACCTGCTAAACCTAATTTTCTCTTATTTATGTGTCTTCTGTACCTGTTCTTTGCATTAACACTTGCTATGTATTTTGTCCCACTCAATTAATTGGTTGTTCTCCCTCTAAATTGCTACACTGGCCATTTCATATTACTTTTCACCATTATTTCAGCTCTTAGACAACTAAAGCTACGTTGAAGCAATTGGAGCAGATAACGATTTTTTTCTGTTGTGGAATGAGATTCATGTCCTGCCTTTGCTGTGCAAGGGCTCATATGCTAGATGTGTTCCAATTACACCTCCCAGAGGGTAGGTGAAAAATTGACCTTGGCAGCCAAATTTCTTTTGCTGTTGATCCTGCATTGGATTGGAATCGAGGCCAATCAGTCAGTGCTAGTCACAGATCCTTCGACACATATCAGAAAGAGCAGGTGGTCTCCATGAATGTTCTTATTGTGCTCATGCAGGAAATCTCAGAAACTTTGTAGAGTTAGCAGAAACAAGAAGCCTCCCCCCCCCCCGGTACATGTATGTGAGCCTAACAGTTTCTTCAGTTCCATTTTTGCTTCTGCTGAGGTAACATCTGAATTCTATCAGAGCTAATATTTCCCCCTTAAATTATCTGTATTGCCCTTGTTCTGGCCCTTTTATTCTTTGGTCTCCTTCCTGTGTGAATTCTTTCTGTGAGTTCTTTGCCTATAAAAAATAAAAATAAAAACTTTGTTTTTTCTTCATTCTTTGTTGTCTCCCCCCTTAGCTTTGCCCAACTCTTATTGTCTCAGTGGGTTCATTTAAGAAATATGGCGAGTGTGGGAACAAGATCCCTCCTCTACAGTGGCCAGTCTAAATTCCTATTCTACCTCAGAAGGGGCACCAAGTCCACTCGTATGTGTTTTGCAATAATTTCATCACACTTGCTCTCCAGAAATATTAACCCCCACCTGTAGTCACATCTCTGGGAGAAATTGCTCTTTGTAACCTACTCCCACCATGGTAGATACCGCCGCTGCTCCTTCTAAGCCTAAGAAAAGGCCTCAGTCTTGTGCTAGGCCAGCCTTCCTGAGATCATAGAACCAGGTAAGAGACACCATCTTGACACTCAAAGCCAAACACTCGGTTTCCCTTCCATCACAAGAAACTGAAAGCTCTGAATTGAGTAAATAGACTTCTCCAACTCAGGCCTGTACTTCTTTGAAGCAGCCTTACACCAACAAGAACAAAAGGAGAAAAGTCAAGAATAGCACATCTCATTAAAAATAGCAGCCCCAAATATTGGCAGAGACCCACATCCCCTCAGCCAGACATAGGAGATTCAAGAAGCCTGGGCTCTGTTTCAGAGGACAATTCATATTGATCACCACAGATGTCTCTGTAATTCTGCTGCCCACCCATGAACACCCTTCTCAAAGGAGATGTAGAAGAAGCAAAGAAGAAGACGAAGAAGAATCTTTAGGGTGCCTCAATATTTACATATTTATTTATTTCGTTCATTCGTTAGATTAACCTCTAGAAATTAACTGCTTTATTTTAATGTTAGCTTTTGTGGATAAAGTCCGCTTCATCGGCTATACAGTAAGAGTGAGACTTCACGGCAATCATTTATATATGGCCCTGTGATAAGTTGGGATGTTAGAAGGGCAGTGGTTGGTTAGTATAGTACAGTGATGATGAACCTTGGCATTCCAGCTGTTCTTGGACTTCAATTCTTGGGCTTCTAGGAATTGAAGTCCAAGAACAGCTGGAGTGCCAAGGTTGACCGCCCGGGTTACAGTAGACAAATTGAAAATCATGTGTTTCAGTATAGCATTTCCTACTTGGTAATGACTGAAGACTCCTGATTGATATTCAGATCTCTTCCTGTGAAGCTTTGTTCTGTCAAAATGGCAAATGATTAGCAGACAGACATGACATAATCATTGTGACACTGCACATTTAGTAATGAATTTGCTTTCAGACTTTGCAATTTACGTTCATAGAATTTGTCAAATGTAAGAAAGTGGCAAAGGTAGGTTGGTGAATTGACCTAGGCTAACCAGATTAGAATGGGGTAGGCCACAGACGCTTTCTGCACCAAAGTAATATATTCTGTGCAGAATGAAAACTTCTGGATATCCCGCTTGCTTCCTTTTATTAATTTAGTGTAATAGAGATCCACAAGTCTGGTGTTTATGAATTGGCATTTACATGAATCTGCAGAAGATTCTGCCAAGTAGAAATAAAGAATTTGTATATCTGCAGTACTGTACATAACCCATGGTCTCACCATACTGTGCGCAGATTAAGCTTCTCACTCATCAAGAGGTTGGAAGTAATTTTATAATTCTAATTCATTCTTTATCACTATACCCCTCCTTCCTTCTCTCTGCGCTCCCACCCCTTTGCCCTAGAGGCAAGTAAAAAAGGCACCAAAATATTTGAAGGGAAGGAATTGTTCTCTGAATATTCACTTTTTGGGAGAGGTGAAGCAACTCGGGTTGTTTAGGTGATTTAACGTTTGAGACAGAAACAGAGGTGTCCAGAAGTGAGATGAAAATGAGGCAAATTACCCAGAGGCAGCTTCAAGTCTCATCTCTAGGGACCATAGTACATCATGATGTCATATTTCCTGCACCTGTTTGAAGGCTAAATGATTTCCTCTTCCTATTAACAGTTTTAGCAATTGTAATTAAGGCAGTTCTGATTTATACCCCGTCGAGATGTAAATGCACCTGCTAGAGAAGCTACTATTAGAATATGCTGGGTTCTTATGCTATAATAACGTTAAAAATCTACATAGCTGGCACACTGCGGATGCTCATCTTGTATGTGCTTGCTTGGCTTCTACAAGAATAGTCCCATGCCAGATTTTAAAACTATGGACTCAGTTCCCTCTGTTAGTTCATCCCGCTCTCTTCTTCTCTTCCTTGTCTTGTTGTTTGCACACATTCCACTCCCTTCTGACTGGGCACCCTTCTTTATCCTCCAGGTGCCAGGCAGCGACAGGAGGCAGCAAGCAAATGAGTGGCGGCGGCTCCTTTTCTTTATGGAAGGCAAGAGGGAAGGGAAGAACTGGCCATATGGATAAGTAGACAGGCACTGGAGAAAGGGCTATAATTGCAGACAAGATGAGAATCATTAAGGGGGTCAGAAAGGCTGGCCAATGCAGGGAGAGTAAGGAGTTCACCAAAGCTACATCTCCAAAACCAGTCTCCGCAAATCAATCAATTGTGCATCTCACTCACAACAAAACATTATGCAGAACAGGTCTTGAAGCACAATAGAAGGTAGCACTTGAACTCTATAATAGCCCTCCTTGCTATTTTAGTTAAGCCTCACTCTTGGAGCTATGGAAGTAATTAAAAGCTACTGCCACTGAAAGGATTGCCCATGTCAAGTTACAATCATACTATAACTTAAGGTGGGACTAGAAGGTCCTGTTATGCTGGCTTGGTTCAGTCTACACCAAGCGAAACAGGGTTGCTTAGAAATGTAGTATGTCATTTGGGGTGATCCTTGCATCCACATGCCAAGATCAACAACACTGCACCTCAATGACTTGCTAACTATTTATTTGTTTATTTATTTATTTGTGAGAGGCAGCATCCTCACCCCTACACTGCTTTTTTGCAATTGGCACCCACAGCTATTTTGCAAAATGCAAAAGTGTTTGTGGGCTCAAGTGACTTGGAACCTCTGCTTTACAGTGTGAAATTCTGTTTATAGTCTCACTGAGGTAGATAAACAAAGATTTGTTTTAAGTGGCTGAGCAAACAAACGTTCATGAAATCCTGGCATACATCTGTAGTGCATGACAAAATATGGCATTTCACTCGTGTTTTCTCATGCATAATTTCGTCATTGTCAGCCGCAACTCAATTCGAGTATACATTTTTTTTCAACACCAGGAGGCCAACTGGTTCTGGGCTGCCTTCGCCCTCCGAGGCAATCAGGAAAAATGCCACTGCCGTGAATTTGTTTAAAGTGGATCCCAGCTTGCCATATTTACTTGAAGAAAAAAAGCCATATTTTATGTCTCCTTCTCCCCTACGGCTCAAGTGGTTAAGACTCTGACTGGAAGGCAACAGGTCAGCAGTTCGATTCCGGAGTACTGCAGGACAGAATGAGCTCCCGTCTTTGACCCAGCTCCTGCCAACCTAGCATACCCGTCAAGCGCAGCTCCAGAAAATATGGGACCTGCACAGAACCCTTCTGTGTACGCGCAGAAGGGTTCTGCGCATACGTGCATGCGCAGTAACTACTTTCCCTGCCGATCAAATTACGGGATGGCGGTGGGAAAGTGGAGGAAGCGGCACGGAAATATGGGAAATCCTGGCCAATCCTGGATACTTGACAGGTATGCAACCTAGCAGTTCGAAAACAAGAAATTGCAAGTAGATAAATAGGGACCACTTCGATGGGAAGGTAAACAGCGTTCCGTGCCCTCTGGTGTCTAGGCATGCCTGCCACATGACAACAGAAACATCTGCTGACACAGACAGCACTGGCTCTTCAGTGAACCCTAGAGTTGGATACAACTGGCTTTTGAGCAAGGGTGACCTTTACCTCCCCTAAAATTCCACATATGGAGTAATTGTCTTCACTGCTCTTAATAAGTACTACTTATGATAGCTTTACACCAGGGTAAAGAAACTGAGACCTTCCAGATGTTGTTGGATTCTAAATACCCATTAAGCTCCATCCCAATAGTCAGCAACCAGAGGCTATTAGAGTTGTGGTATTGTAACATATGGAGAACTCAACCAGTTGGCATGGCTATCTGTGGGCATGGCCTCAACCCCCCCCCAAGAAAAAAACTACCTTGCTCTCTTGCTTCGTGAAGATGATGAGGAGGAGCCCCAGAGCAGCCAGGTGTTGCTGGCGGGTCAGCCCCTCCCTCACTGTTCAGGCACGCTTTCACCAGCGGGGAGGTGAGCGGGGCGGGTTGGTGGGCTGGCGCTGGCCTCCCCCTCCCAGCACCACCGGAAACGCTTTCCATTTGCCTCGCCCAGGGCCAAAGGTGCGCGGGAAGTGCGGAGGTGAAAGCATGCCTTCGGCCCTGGGCTAGATGCATGGGAATTGTTGCCGGCGGCGCTGCTGGGAGGTGAGCGGGGTGAGTTGGTGGGCTCATGCCAGCTCCCCCTCCCAGCGCCGCCGGAAACGCATCCTTGCTGGCGGTGCTGCTGGGAGGTGAGCTGGGCGGGTTGGTGGTCTGGCGCGGCCTCCACACGTCCCATTTTCCTTGCCCAAGGCCGAAGGAGTAAGAGAAGTGTGGAGGTGAAAGCGTGCTTTCGCCCCTGGGTGAAGCGAATGGGACGTGTTTCCAGTGGCGCTGGGAGGGGGAGGCCAAGAGGTGCGCGTGGCCGGGCAAGTGGGCATGGACTGGAATTTCCACTACCGGTTCGCAAGAACCATTGAGAACCAGCCACAGTACATCACTGGACTCAACATATTTACACTGGGATGTCCTTAGTATCAGGTTCCTTATGAAGCAAGCAACCCACTCTATTGTCTTATTTCTCTACCATCATTAACCATTATATATGTACAGATGGTGGCACATGTGTAGTGTTTCATCTACGTTCCTTCTCCATCCACATCTCTGCTACAGTATGTCATGTTTTTCAGTCTACTGTATTGCTTTTACATCTCTGCCCAAAAGCAGTGGTGATGTAGTAAATGTTGAAGTGTGGTCTCAATTAATGATGGCTTCTAGCAGAGTTTAAAAATTTATCCACATGAACAAATCTTTTTCTGGCATTTTTTTTTCTATATTAGGTTGCACACCTTTTATATAGTTAAGGAATCTTTATAAAGACCAAGCCTTTCCAAAATTGTTTGCTTTACAGCAGGGACTGCTAGCAGCAGTCGTATCATTGCTAGCTAGGTAGATCATGTTCCCTTCAAACTGTGGTGACAATTTGCAGTGAAGTTTAGAGGGAACGGGATAGCTTGAGGCGAAAGGTGACAGTCGCAAAAATAATGCCATCATTATTAAAAACATTTCTTGGGCTTTCAACCACCAAGCTCTGGCTTCACTGTATCACCAATCCAGATAAAATGGATTGGGGATACAAAAAAGAAAAAAAGAAAATAAATTGTATAGTGTTTCTTGGAAATCTATGGGATTAATATAGATCATGGGTGCCCAAATTTTACATGCTGTGGGCTGGTCACGTGGTCCAGGGGCCAGATCTGGGCCCCAGGCCATAGTTTGGGCATCCCTGATATAGATGCTAATATTGATCTTTCATGAATTGTGTTTTGATTCTGATAATCACAAATTATGGTAACTTCAGGAGGAGGTGGCAGTCTTATGTGTGTTTATTGCAGCAAAAACATCAAAGGCTTGTGTGGTATTTTAAAGTTTTATTTAGCATAATGCTTCTGTGGCCTGCCTTTGATGAAATGGGATGAAGTCTTTGTAAGCTAATGCCAAATAAAATCGCTTGGTCTTTAAGATGCCATAAGATTGCTTGATAGCTTTTCCACAAATTCTGCCTATTCATCTGTGCTTATTTGTTGGTATGACAAATGACAAAATTTGATCATTACAATAAATATAGCAACTGGCTGCTCTCTTAATAGGTCAGGCCTGGCATGCGATTTAATTACTGGAGAGTAAATCATGTTAGTTTTTTGCAGCACAAACAACAAAGAGCATCTAAAACCTAACAAATCCTTGAGGTTTGACAAGCTTCCCCTCCCCTCCATTGTTTAAGGCAGGGATTCTCAACCTGTGGCCCGTGGGCCAGATGTGGCCCACAGCACCATTTCATGTGCCCACCACCACCTCCACCACACCAGGAATTGCCAAGTGGTGGAGGAAGGGCAAAATGGCCGTCCGGCCCCCAAAGCTTTCTGATGGAGCATGACCCGGCCCTCGGCTTAAAATAGTTGAGAACTCCAGTTTTAAGGCTTTATTCTGGTTGCCAATCTCATTGACATCAGTACAGCAGGTATAGTTGGCAACTAAATTTAAATCCCGTTTAAAACAATCCAATTTAAGCTTATCTAGCATTTCTAGATAATGGATTTGCAGTTTTGTTTATAGTACAGTGGTACCTTGAGTTACAAATTTAATGCGTTCCAAGGCATTTTTCATGTTATGAATTTTTTTTAACTCGCATTTCCCATAGGAATGCATTGAAAACAAATTCATAACTTGACATATGGTTTCCCATAGGAATGCATTGAAAACCAATTAATCTGTTCCGGAAAAATTTTAACTTGCTTATGTCAATTATTTTCAATTGATTTTCATTTGTATAGTGAATATTTTGTAACTCAGACCATTTGTAACTCGAGGTACCACTGTACTTAGAGCACTGAGGGAAAACATATATGGAAGAAGCCTTGTTCTCTTTGAAGGAACTCTTAGTTCACCAAATGAATTTTTTAAAATATCAATCAAGAACAATGCAATTAAATTACTACTGCAATCCAAGCAATGCAGTTAAGCAACCATTAATTGACATTTAGTAGAACGCTTGTATTTTAAACCACTAGGCATTTATTATGTTCTGCACAACTGGTATGCATTCATATAGGACAGTGGTGGCAAACCTGTGGCGTTCATGCTGGGGTGGTGGTGGTTACTCAGAGCCTTTTCTGCTGGCACATGTGCCGTCGCCCCAGCACAGAGTTTGCCCTGCTCCTCTGCCCAGCAGCCCAATAGGATCGCTTCCTTCCTCCCCCAGCACAGCGTTTGCCCTGCTCCTCTGCCCAGCAGCTTAATGGGAGCACTTCCTCCCTCAACCAGCACAGAGTTCACCCTGCCCCTGTGCCCAGCAGCCCAATGGGAGCACTTCCTCCCCGCAGCACAGTGTTCGCCCCGCCCCTCTGTTTGGACACTCAGTCTCTAAAAGGTTCACCATCACGGATATAGGAAATGTCTCCTACATAGATCGTGAGAAATAGCAAGCAGCTCCAGATGGATTCTGTGGTACTAAATTTGCTTTGCCTTCTGTCTGAAAAATCAGGCTATTCTTGTAAACATATACTTTGGGATTTGTCTTCTTTATCATCTTATATACCAGTCACACACAGCTCTTATGGTATACACATAGTTGCTACAGTAGTCTGTAGTTCTCGATGGCAGCGTGTATCCCCATTGCATGTCAACAGGTGCCAGATGGAGTGGAAGTAGCATTTTTCGATTGGGAACTAAAATGTTGCCGGTTTTAAGATCAAGAAAAGGGAAGGGCAGCTTTATGTATGTTCTTTGCTCTGAACATTTGACCAAATGAGTGGGTTCATAACTTTTGGGTTTTTTCTGTTTCTCTTTCAGAGGGTTTAGCTGTTGGTGTTGGATTTGGTGCTGTTGGGAAGTCAGCATCTGCGACCTTTGAAAGTGCAAGGTAAGCTCACTCTATGTTTTGAAAGACTCATACTTTAAGGCTTTCTTTCCTTACTTTCAGGCTTTCTTCCCTTGTAAAAAAGAGATGTTTAATACTGTGATGAGATTTCCTCATCATCATCAAAGTCGCCAGCATCTCCTAAAATCTTTAGGCTTGTGCAAATCTTTAGGCTTGAGGAGAGAGGGAACTTTCTCCTCTTCCGCTGTGAAAGGATAAATACCATCTATGGAAGCTCTTAATTGAATTCCAGCCAGCCATGTTCTCTTCCTTTCCTGGTTTGGAAAGCTAGACCTTCAAATTGCTTTAAAGGATAAATGTCAGAGGCTGTAATGCTGTCAGTTGGACTTCCAAGGGACCCTAGCCTCCCCATTTTTTCTGCAAGTGTCAACAAATGATGCTCTGGTCAGCCCACATCAAATGGGATATAAAGATGGGAACATGTGCCACTGAAGTAGCGATCACTATTTTTTTGCGGTATATCCTTTCCCTGCATCCAAGAGAGACAGAATCTCTGGACTAGAAGCTGGCTATCCCAGCTGTTTGCTAGACTGCTTCAATATCTGGCGTACCACAAGATTTATCTGAAATTCATTTATAAACACCCTAGTTAACAGTGGTGGCGAACCTTGACATTCCAGCTGTTCTTGGACTTCAATTACCAGAAGCCCAAGTCAGCACTCCTGCTGTTCAGGGCTTCTGGGAGTTGAAGTTCAAGAACAGCTGGAGTGCCAAGATTCACCATCAGTGTGTTTAGTATAACAGAGTTGCTTATTCTTCTGCCAGTTGCCCCCTCCATGTTCCCAAAGTGACAGGAGATGAATCCCTGCTTGCCTTAGGAAACAAAAATTGGCCTATCTGTGACTGCCAAGTACAAATGTGTCTTTTGGTAATTAATACTCTTCCCTGAAAGACATTTTTTTTTGCTATAATACCAATGGCCAGACAACATCAAGCTTGAAACAATAGATGGATAACTATGAAACATGATCATAGATGCCAGACTCTGTCTTCTGGGTAATAGAGCTTTAGCTGTAACTATGTCTAATAATGAAAAGTCCCAATCTGCAGCATTGGTCTTTTAGGATCAATTCTGTCTTTGGGGTTGTCACCTTACTTGCACTGATTCATGTCTCTGTATAAACAAAGCTTACATGAAGTACTAGGTAAATGGATGGGCAAGTGTATTTTTGTTATCTCAGAAGAACATTCCAGTTTGGAGAATGAAATTTTCACAGCACAAAAGAATTGGCTTCTTAAGCTGGTTCGGCTCACCTTAAAGCAATGTCTTATGTTCCATTACAGTTAGTCAGATGTAGTTTTGTAAGTGCATGCATTTTTCTTCTAAAAAAGTGAAGACCTCTCTTTTTTGTTTGTTTGGTTGATTTAAAGCATTCCATGGGATTAAGGGGAAAGTAAGAAGGGGCTGTAAACGTTTCAGACAGAATCGATGGTTTCTCGCCAACATTCTTTGTTGCTTCCCAGAAGAGTGGTTTGGCTGGTCCGATACATAACAGATAATTTTGTTTACACACAGTCATTGCAACCTTTAGATGGATATCTTATTTTGTCAAGGCTAACCTGTGTTTTTACTCCTGCACATTTTGTGTCAAGAAAAAGAACCATATGATGGAGAAAAAGTATATTGGAATTTGACACAGAAGGTTTTAGTTTTGCTGTGCCCATTATGATACTATTCAGTTGATTCCTAAGTCTGTCAGTAAAGTGGATTCTTTGATTGTAGTTGTCATAAGAACATAAGAACAGCCTTGCTGGAACAGGCCACAGCCCATCCAGCCCAGCATTCTGTCTCACACAGTGGCTCACCATTTCCTTCAGGGTATTATTCCCAAGCAGATGCCTTCACCTGCTTAGGATTCCCTGGAAATGGCATTGAGAGATATCTATCCTGCCTATCTCTCCAACCCAGAGGTTGTCCTTAAGTATCCATAATTATAGCCATTGATACCCTTGTCCTCCATGAACTTGTCTAATCCTTTCTTAAAACTGTCAAGACTGACAGCTGTCACCACTTCTTCTGGCAGGGAGTTCCATAGACCAGTAATCCTCTGGGTGAAAAAGTACTTTCTCTTATTTGTTTGAGAACTAGTACCCAAAAGTTTCATGGAGTGCCCCCCTAGTGTTGTGCAATAGGAAAAACAGTTTTTCCTTATCTACTTTGTCCACACCGTGCATGATTTTATAAACTTCAATCAGGTCACCTCTTAGACGCCGTCGTTCAAGAGTGAAGAGGCCCAACCGTTGCAGCCTCAGATGGTAAGGAAGGTGTTCCAGTCCCCTAATCATTCTGGTTGCCTCCTCTGCACTTTTTCCAGCTCCATAATATCCTTCTGGAGGTATGGCGACCAGAACTGTACACAGTATTCCAGATGGGACCTCACCATAGATATATAAAGAGGCAAAATGATACTTGCTGACTTATTTTCTATACCCTTCCTAATGATCCCTAGCATTGAGTTTGCTTTTTTCACTGCTGAGGCACACTGGGTTGACACCTTCATTGAGTTGTCCACCAGGACACCAAGGTCCCTTTCCTGGTTTGTCGCAGAGAGTTCAGACCCCATCAGCTTATAAATGTAATTTAGTCATGCTTTTGCATTCTGCAGATGAACTTTTCCCAACTGGGTGTTCTCCACATGCTTCTTGCTACAGTGCTCATCACAGCACCCCAGAATTATGGGAGTTGTTCAGAACTTCTGAAGGGCAGCAGGATTGAGAAGACAAAGGCACTGTAGATTATATTTATATACACATTTAAGTAAAGATGGCTTTTCAGCTATACTGGCTGTCAGAATAGGGACCTTTCTTATATCAGTGCCACTGGGTTTTTGCTTCCTTTATTTAACTCAAATAGCAGTTCAATTCAGTAAAGAAAGTACAGTAAAACCTCTACATACGATTGTTTCCCATTCCACAAGGTTATTTGTACTGTATGTCAAAAAAATGTATGTTGAAAACACATTGCATTACCAAAAGAGGCCACTAGATATCACCGCATATTTTTTGTATGTCAAAATTTTCCTATTAAAATTTTGTGTGTTTTTCACACACACACACACACACACACACACACACACACACACACACACCCCTACTCCCACCCCATCTCAAAGCTGCCTTGAGCAAGTTTTATCCTTAAAAGTTCCTAAAAGTTTTAGAAATCGATAAACGAATAAACATTTTATCAGAGAGACTAAGTCTTTGCCACTGCAAAGTTCTCCTTCAAGCAGGAGAAACGAAAGAGCTAGTGAACTCTTGAAAACAAGCAAGGGGAAACTGATTGCTGGAGTGTCAAATGGTCTCATTTCCCCAGCTCTTTAAAGGTAAAGGATTTTGAAATTGTTTTTTGTCTTTGTTAATGACAGTCCAAGGAGTTGAAGGGTTGTTTTTTTAAGGCAAAGAGCAACACTATTACCCACCAGATTTATCCACAACCAGGAGAAAGGCCCTGTCTGGTCCATCACAGAATATATTTCCTATGAATTTATATCCTTTCTCTAAATCCTAAAAGAGATGTACATCCTAAGCCCTGGTGGAGCAGCGGTTAAGACTGCTGTGCTGCAGCCAGAATGTTGTGAATAGGATCCTGATCAGGGCTCAAGGTTGACTCAGCCTTTTATCCTTCTGAGGTTGATAAAATGAGTACCCAGCATGTTGAAGGCAAGATACTGATTAAATTGTGAATCTCCCAGAGAGTGCACTAAGTGCTATTGGGGAGGTATACAGTATTAGTCTAATTGCTGTTACTATTGCTAATCGGAAAGGAGAGTTAGTTTCCATTTTGAGAAATCTGGCTCTGTTGTTTCAGCATCTTCAAACTGCTGCTTCATTTGTTTTTGTAGTTTTTTCGAATCAGGGGAAATGCCTTTCTGACTGGTTATTTTCCCCCAGGAGAACTCAAAACAGCAAAGAAGGATATCTTTCCAGCTCAAGTGATTACTTTAGACTTTAAAAGAGCTTTTACATCAAATGTGCTGTACTTTCTGTTATTGTTTTCTTATGTAGTTCGCTGGCCAGTAAAGGCATTATAAGGGGACTGCAGTGGCTTAATGGTTAAGTCATTGAACTTGACGCCTGGGAGCAGGTCGGCAGTTTGAGACCTGAGTGCTGCATGATGGAGCATACCTGTCAAGTATCCCGTTTTGGCCGGGATTTCCCGTATTCACCGCTCTGTCACGCTCCTTCCCGCCATCATCCCGTATCTGAATGGCCAGGAAAGGGGTTACTGCACATGGGCACAGCTGCCTCTGACGAGCACGCATGTGCAGTAACCCCTTTCCTGGCCGAAGGGTTTTCTGCACATGCGTGCAGAAGTTACTGCACATGTGCGTCACTGCCTCTGATGTCAGAGGCAGCGGCACACATGCGCCAACACCAGCACCCAGAAACCTTCCCGTAGTTGGACACCGACAACTTGACAGGTATGCGATGGAGTGAGTTCCCATCTCTGTCCCAGCTCCTGCCAACCTAGCGGTTCGAAAGCATGAAGCTGCAAGTAGATAAATAGGTACCACTTTGATGGGGAGGTAAACAGCATTCCATGCACTCCTGTGTCTAGTCATGTCTGCTACATGTCCACATAAATGGTTTGCAGATGCAGACAGATGCTGGCTCTTTGGTTATAAATGAAGATGAGCACTCAACCCTAGAGTTGGATATGACTGGCTTTTGAGCAAGTGCGGCCTTTAGCTTTACTTAAAGGCTTTATCATGGATCCTTAATCCTCATGGTGATATTTAGTGAGAAAAGTCAATGTGAATTTCCTACTTGTTTTTAACCACGGCACCTAGCCTGAGGCACATATGTTTTCTTTGCAGTTCCTATCTGCTGATTAGGCTCATTTGTAAATGAATGAGAAAGTGAAATATAGGGGTAGAATGTCTTCCCTTACTTTAATGGAGTAATTTATTTCAGATATTCATATATTGACAAGTACCTCTCCTATCATCTGAATTGTGTACTGTATTAAAGTCACAACAGTAAAATAGTGACATTCTAAATCACTTGTAGAAAAATAAATGTATTGTTTAAACCAGGGATCTTCAACCTATGGCCTGTGGGCCATATCTGGCCCATGGCACCAAATCATCCAACGTGGGCCCTCGCTTCTGCTGCCTCCGCCTCCATTCTTGTCTCTCCGCTTGGCATGTCTCTAACAGCGCTCCGTAGCAGGGTGGATGTTGTAAGGATTACAACATCCACCCTGCTACGGAACGCCGTTAGGGTCAGACCAAGCCAAATGGAGATGACAAGGCTTGAGGTGGCGGCAGTGGAAGCGGCGCAGAACAATAGTTAGATTGTAAGCAGCTAACTGGTCATGATCTGGACAGGACAAATCCTATTAATTAGTCACCATTTTCCATTTCACAATAGAAAATTTACTTGAGGACCATCAGTCAGGTAGTAGTTAGGGATATGTTCAGCTGAAGGGTTACATAGGTCTCCCTTGCTCAAAAGCCCATCATGTCTGGCTCTAGGGGGCAGTGCTGTTCTCCCTTTACAGCCAGGATGCAGACATTTATGTGGTCATGTGGCAGGCATGAATAGGCATCAGAGCACATAGAAAGCTGTTACCTTTCCCAACAAAGCAGTGACTATTTATTTATCTACAGTGGAACCCTGAGTTACAAACGACTCAATTTATGAATATCCCATGATATGAAAGCAAATCCCCCCAAAAAATAATGCTTCAAGATATGAATTTTTTGAGATATGAAAATGTTTCCCTACTGAATTACAGGGTATACAGTGGCCTCTAGTGGCCACTTTTGGTAATGCATAGTTTTTTTGCATTGTGTTTCAAGTTACAAATTTTTTGTAATACGAAACAACCCAAGGTACAAATTAATTTCATATCTCGTGATTCAACTGTACTTGCAATTTCTTGCTTCCAAACTGCTAGGTTGGCAGAAGCTGGGACAGACAGTAGCTCACTCCGTCGCATAATACTTGGGTCTTGAACTGCTCACTTGCTGACTTTCCAGTCATCAAGCTCAGTGTCTTGCCCATATGCCAGGTACCTTCACAGCATGGTACCTGGCATATAGTGGTACTGAAGAGTTACATACCCCTGGGCAACCCATATGTAGCAAAATTCCCCACTCTGCAGATGAAGTACCACAGAAATACTGTGCTTTTACTGGATTTAGGCAGCCAGGGCTATTGTTTACATTTCTGAGTCTGACCAGCTGAGTTCTTTCTTACTTTGATTTGCTTTATTTTGAAAATGCTATGAACACGAAAGTGCCCATCATTCTTGCTCTGCCATTGTCCTTGATGAAAAGGACTTTGACAATAATTGTATTGAAATCAATTAACTTCTCTTTGGGGAGGAAGTCATTAGCTAATATTACTTTGCCCTACAGACTTCTTGCCATTTCTCTTACAAGCCCTTCTGTCCTGCTTCAAAGTTTCCTAGTGTATTACCACCTGCATATGTGTTGTGCACTTTTGAAAAAAACCTGACATTTCAATGGTTGAGTTCTCCTGGGACGGAGACCATTGTTTTCTCAGCGCGAACCTATTTAGTTGACTCTCCTTGGATTTTTAAAGCCTCTGATCATTAAAAAAAATCTGACCCAAGTTTGAATAAGAAATTGCCAGTCTTATCTCTTGGGGCAAGAATTCAGAAGGCAAGAAATAGGTTCAGCATACTAAATCCACTGAGCCATCAGTTAACCAGGGATGATTAGTCCTGGTCCAATTACTGAGAAGACTGCTGATGAGAAGGGCTCTGGTTTCCCCTCACTGTTTTTGTGTCCACCCCCCACCACCCCCTTCACACTGTCGTTTGCTCGTGTAGTTCAGGGGCCAGAGAGCAGAGTAGGAAATTAAGCTTGAAATGAAGTTGAATCTGTATAAAAACAGAAATATTTCCCGAAGATAAGAGTTTCCTGTAATGAATGGGGTCATATTTTTCCTGAAAGAAGGGTTAGGTTTCCAATGTGGTTCCCAATGTGGGGCACACTGGTGGACTTCAATTCCCAGAAGTCTAAGTCAGTACATTGGCTGATCAGTGCTTTCGGGAATTGACTTAGGTTTCTGGGAATTGAAGTCCAAAAAACAAAGGTTGGGAAACACTGGTTTATAGGGTGTATGAGGTCCTGAATGTAATTTTGTTCCCCGAGGTTCAGGACGGAGCTCAGTTAAAAGTGCATTTTATTTGCTGCTTCTGATATAGCAGCTGTAATCCTTTCTCTTTGGTATAGCTTTCTTATTGTTGCCCATTTTTTTCTAACTTTCCCATGGGACAGCTGTGACAAGGGGAGCAGCCCTTAAAAGTAGGGGTGGGAAGGTACTGGAGGCATAAGGCCCAATTAGTGCTCTAGGAAAAGTCATGCCTTGTCATTCAGGAATCTGATCCAGGATGGCAACTTCCAAGCACTGGTAATTCTTCCCCCATCACCTGTTAGCAGCATGAAAAGCTGCATGCAAGAAGCTGGCCATGACTTTCCTGTACCATTTCTTATACTGTATTTGCTGGTGTATAAGACGCATCGGAATATAAGACGCACCCCGTTTGTATACACATTTTAAAGGGGAAATGTATATGCAACAGCCATAAATGCACCTGGTTCTGCGTTTACGACAGCCGTGCGTGCATTTATGGCTGACGTAAATGCGTCTGCTTCCGCTTCCGGGTATGGCAGCAGTGGCGGCGGGCCAAATGAAATGGTGCCGTGGGCTAGGCCTAGCTCACGGGCCATAGGTTGACAACTCCTGGCTTAAAGGATCTTTCTTTCCCCCCTCTATCCCACTCTTGCCAGTTGTTGATGGGATGAGGAGTGGGAACGGGCTCAAAGGATCTTTCTCTCCCCCCCCCCCCACCTCCATCCCACTCTGCCCGGTTGGTGGTGGGATGAGGGGTGGAAACGGGCCCACCTCCAGCCGAGGAGAGGTAAAAAGCATTTCATGCTCTCCAGTATCTAGTCATGCCTGCCACATGTCCATGGAAATATCTGCAAATGCAGACAGCGCTGGCTCTTTGGCTCTAAACAGAGATGAGCACTAAACCCTAGAGTTGGATATGACTGGCTTTCGAGCAAGGATGACCTCTACCTTTACCTGATGTATATAATTTGATGCGATGAAGTCTCACTCTTATATCTGATGAAGTGGAATTGATCCATGAAAGCTAACATTAAAATACAGCATTCAGTCTTTAAGGTGCCACAACATTTTTGTCTTTTTGTTTTGTTTACTCTCTGATATGCTTGCACCGACTAACACAACTACCATTCTACTGTGTGCAGTTGTGGAGGAGTGGGTAAATTTTAAGAAGATTCACCTAGACAGCCATTCAGTTTAAAGAGCAACAGAGACAGTAACTTCAGATGTAGATCAATATTGGGTCTGCAAAACACATATAGAATACCTTCAGATATCACAGATAAAAGCCTGTCATCTTAACGGTATTACCAGTTCCTCCCCTAGAGATCAGAGGAGTAGTCGAATAATAATAATAATAATAATAATAATAATAATAATAATAATAATAATAATAATAATAATAATAATAATAATAATAATAATAATAATTTCATGTCAGAAAATATTCTGGGTTGAAAGGATTTTTGCTGGAGAAACTCAGGGGATACCCGAATAAGGTTCTTTTCATGTCCCCAAGATCTTCACACTGCAGTAAGGATATTGTTTAAGTTTTGTTTTTTAGGTTAAAACTGACTGGTCTAAGCAAATCTATACCTATAAAATGGTGCGTTAACCATTGGAATGTGACAAAGGATGTTGCACCAGGCCCCACTAGCCCGTAATGGGCCTCCGTTCACTCGCCCGAACCCGGTTCGCAGGTAACTGTCGGGTTGAAATTTTCAGCCGGGGGACAGGAGCCCCCCGGATGAAAACAAAAAACGGGAACTTCAATTCCCAACGTTCCTTGCGCCGCGCCAGAGCCAATCAGGCTGAGCAGCGCGGCAAAAGGAACGTTCGGAAACGCGCCGCGGCCAATAAAAAAAGCCGCAGGAAAAAAAACGCTGCAGTAAGCAAACACGCGCAGCCAAAACTACAAGCCCCAGCGTCCTGCGCGTCATTAGCACGCAGAACGCTGAGGCAGCCGGCGCGCGAAAAATAAAAGTAAAAATAAGCACCCACCGCCACTGCCCTTCTTCCTCACGGGCCAGCCAGCATGGCCTGTGGGGGGAAAAAAGAACACCCCCCCCCGCCGCCGCTGCCCTTCCTTTCGATGGGCCCGCCAGTAGGCGAAAAATAAAAGTAAAAAAAACCCCGCTGGGGGAAAAAAAGAACCCCCCCGCCACCGCTGCCCTTCCTTCCCACGGGCCTGCCAGCATGGCCCGTGGAAAAGAAAGCACCCCCCCCCACACCATTGCCCTTCCCACGGGCCAGCCAGCATGGGCAGTGGAAAAGAAAGCACACACCCACCCCCCCCGCCATTGCCCTTCCTTCCCACAGGCCAGCCAGCATGGCCCACGGGAAAGAAAGCCACCCCCCTGAAAAAGTAAACACAAAAACAGCCAAAAACAAACAAGAAAAAACACACAGACACCGCCCCCCAAAAAAGAAAAAACCCAGAGAGCTTACCAAAAGACGTCTTCTATCCATGAGGACCGGAACTCAAGTGAGAAAATAAAGAAAAAACTTACCAGAAGCAACACCTAGAGGACAGAAGAGAAAAATTGTAGAGAGGAAGAAAAGCTCACCACCCCCACCCAGAGGCCAAAAGAGAAAAAACATTCAAAAATATTGAAACTAATAAGATTAATTCCAAAATCAATCAAATAAGTTATAAAAACATTCAAAAATAATCACACTAATCTCAAAAAATACCAAAACAAAAACAAAAACCAGAAACCAAAAAATAAAAAATGCGTAAAAATGAAGATTTAAAAAACAAAATTAAATTTTAAACTAAATAAAATAAAATAAAATAAAATTAATTAAATTAAAATAAAATTTGCATAAACATAAAACAAAAACCTTCAAAAACCAATTTAAAGAGCCTGTCACTGAGGAAGCCGGCACGCAAAAAAAAAACCACTGGGAGCGCAAGTCCGCCGCAGGCGGACGCAGCGCCTCGAAGCCACAAAATCACAAAACCTTACAACACCATTTAAAACAGCCCAGCACCATTGGTTCAAGAGGAAAAAAAAGAAACCCTTTACTATCCAACACAATTTTAAAAAGCCCGGCACCGCCGGGCAAAATATGCTAATAAATAAATAAAAACAAAAACCCTACTTACAGTGTGAGCTGGGCTGTTTTGTAGCAGCCTTACTACAGTATTGTCATTACTACCTGGGCAGCCCTTGTATAGTTTCATGAATTCAGACTCCAAAGCAGCTCCAGTTGATGACAAATATTCATGCCCAAGGTATGTTATCTGTAGGAACTGTCAATTAATAGCAGCTGCAGGTGAAGTATAATGCATTTAAATCCTCTTTTCTTTTCTTCAGTGGCATCTGCATTTGAATACCAGAAGAACACATTGTTTTCTTTCTAAGAGCCTCCCCCCCCCCATTTTTCAGTTCAATACTTTTATCTTAATTAAACACTGGTTGAGTCTGAAATGAGCTTTGGGGGGCGGGAGGTTAAGGAGAGAATGGTTTTAAAATACTGTATATACATTGGGAACCTGACTTTATTGCCACCGGAGGTGTTGTTTTTGGAAATGCTTTTATGGTATTGATCTAAGTATTAAGGGAAAAAGGTCTCTCTGGGACAGCATCATACTGAGACAGGATAATTTTATCTTGCATGTGTATATAATGCTGGCTGGAAGGAGAATGTTAATTAACTGCATAGTCCAAAACAAAATTTTCATTAAAGGAACAAAATATTACTTGCATATAAACCTGAAGCTGGAATTCTGTAGAGCTAGTGCCTATCATCTCCATAACAAAATAAAATACAGTGAACGTGTCTACCATAGCATTCCTTTTTCACATATAGTAAGGCCGTGATGGTGAACCTTGGCACTCCAAGTGTTCTTAGACTTCAATTCCCAGAAGCCCAAGTCTCTGTGAATCCACACACATGGGTTTACTACATTTATGCGCAGTAAACCCATGTGTGTGGATTCTCAGAGACTTGAGCTTCTAGGAATTGAAGTCCAAGAACACTTGGAGTGCCAAGGTTCACCATCACAGTAGTTTTTTTAAAGAAAAATAATTTTTATTGATTTAATAACAGACAAAACAGAAAAGAAAGAAAATTACAGTAATAAAACTTAGTAACATATAACTTCTAGATAATAATAAGAAAGGGAAAAAGAAAAGTAAGAAAATAATACACAGAACAATAATTCATCTTAATGTAACCTCGTATATAATGATATTCATATATCAAGACTACATTAAATATTTCACTTGTCATAAGTTTTATATTCCCCTTTTATATATAACCATATTAATGAATACTCAATATTAATTCTTACTCCTCTTATCATTCAAAAATTAAAAGAAAAATATTAAAAAGGAAAACAACAGCAACAAAGAAAGAAAAAACAGAAACACCCTGTGTTACTTACAGTGACCTGGATACAGTCATTTAACCTCCCACATGGTTACTTCCAAAAGCTCATTTGATCAGGTACTGGTTTGCCACCCTTACCCCTGATTAATGCATAGTCCAAAAAAGGCTTCCAGATATTCCGAAATTTATTTTCCTTAATTATCCCTTTTTAAAAATTAAATTCCATCACAGTAGTAAGGGAACTAGAGATAGTGCAGAAGACAGTTGCAATATTATTTAAATTATCACTAGGAAAATGGTAGCCAACCTCTTGAGAAGGCAGAACAATTATTGTTTATTCTTGTTTATATACATGCATGACAATAGTTTGACTCAAGTGTTTAAGGAGCTCACCTTGTTTTCTGGAAGGCTGGCAAGTCTGCATTTCAAGATCTGGGTACTACATGACAGATTGAGCGCCCATCTCTTTCCCAGCTCTTGGGGACATAAAAGGAGCCTCATTTGGGCACTCCCTGAGCGGAGTTTCTCCTGCAAAAATCCTTTCAACCGAGAATAATTTCTGACACATTATTATTATTATTATTATTATTATTATTATTATTATTATTATTATTATTATTATTATTATTATTATTATTATTATTATTATTATTATTATTATTAACAGTTTGACCTTTTCCTGTTCCAGTATGAAATTACTTCCATGATTTCCCTGAATACAGTTAGTATTCTTGTTGTGTTCCATTATTGTTTTTCCTTCTGTTTCTGATTTTTCACTTTTGTATATTTCACATACATGTGTAACGCCAACTCCAAGTAAAATAACTAGAACATTTTCTTAATAAAAACTGCACTCAGGTACCTCTCAGAACAATGTGATAGGGAAAAGTGAGGAAGGGTATTCAAAAAGGAATGTGAAATAGATGGGTGCCAGGATTAAGAAATAGCAAGATATAAAAATTAGTGGAAGAAATTAAGAAAGAATTGGTAGTGGGTAGATTCTGTGCTCCCACATAGACAGAGATAGATAGATGTGCCCTGAGAACAGGAGTGGCCAGGAAGCCAGACCACCTCTAGAAGCAGACCACTCACAGGACAACTCCCAGTAGTGTATTCAGTGACCGGTTATGGGAGCTGGTGTGGGTTGCCCCATGCCTTGCTGTACAATTCTGTGCAGCAAACAGCATAAATAACAGAATTCCTA
Organism: Bradypodion pumilum; assembly: GCA_035047305.1. Taxonomy (NCBI): domain Eukaryota; kingdom Metazoa; phylum Chordata; class Lepidosauria; order Squamata; family Chamaeleonidae; genus Bradypodion; species Bradypodion pumilum. The sequence goes on along the minus strand of JAWDJD010000002.1, from coordinate 275,879,946 downwards.
TTTATATTCTTTCTCTTGATGGAGGTGACAAGCAAAACTAAAGGAATACATATCCTGATCACTTGCAAGGAACAGGTAGACAATCTCCTCTGAAGTGTAGAGTGATTATGCTGCCCTCTAGTGGATCACCTCTCAGTAAAAGCTTGGCAAACTTGAGCTGAACTTGCAGCTCCTCCCGTGGCTTAGTGGTTAAGGTGCTAGGCTTTGAGACTGGAAAGACGGGTTCGATACATACCTGTCAAGTTGCGGCAATGAAAATAAGGGAAGGTTTCCAGGTGCCGGCGCACGCATGCACAGTAACCCGTTCGTGCATGCTCAGTAATCCCTTCGCGCATGCACAGTAACCCTTTTGCGCATGCGCACATGTGCAGAAACCCTTTGCGCATGCACAGAAACCCCTTCGTGCATGCACGCATGTGCAGTAACCCCTTTCCTGGCTGTTCCAATTACGGGATGGCAGTGGGAAAGAGGGGGAAAGATGAGTGAATTACGGGAAATCCCGGCCAAAACGGGTTACTTGACAGGTATGGTTTGATACCTGACAGCTGCAATATGGGGGACATGAAAGGAGCCTCATTCAGGCATCCCCTGCAAAAATCCTTTCAACCCAAAGTAATCTCTGACACGAAAACGAACGAACGAACTGAAATTGGTAAAGAGAGAAAGAAGAGCAGTGAACATAGGAACAGGAAAGATTGCTGGAATGGGGCTGTTGAACCAAGAGGGTGCATGATTCTCTCTGGATGCCAATCTAAGGCTGGATAACACAGTGAGCTAGGTACACTATCTGGTTGAAGAGCTAGAGGCTATGATTTCAATTCCCCACTCTTTCTCCAAGGAGAAGAGTCAAGTTGCATAGCCATAGGCAAGCTGCATAGTCTTAGGGTATCCCCTGAAGAAGGGAATGATAAACAGTAAAAAGGATCATCATATGTAAGAATTGGCTTTAAAACATGTTGTTGTTGTTGTTAAGGGAGTTAAGCATGAAATGTGTGGCAATATAGTGATCCATTGCCTGTTGGGTATTTACCCTCTTCTCTGCTTCCTTCAAGATCATCAGCAGGATTCTTCTTCTTTTCTGTCCCGATCAAACCCTGGTCTGCCAAAATGAAGCCACTTTCTTGGCTTTGTCATTGGCCAAACTTAAGTCCTCATCGGTGCATGTTTCTGGCAGCAATTGGCAGACCAGTAAATGAGCCAGATTCTGTATCCACATTCAGGATGATAAGGTAGAAATGTTTGAAAGCTTAGCAAATTCTTTGCTGCTCTTGAAAAGTTATGTACTGTAATTTATTCTGTTTGCTACTTCAGGCTTCAGTACTGAAACCTTTCATGTAGAGCAGTGGTTCCCAACATGGAGCACACACCCCACAGGGGGGCTTCAATTCCCAGAAGCCTTAGCCAGTACATTGGCTGATCAGTGCTTTGGGAAATTGACTTAGGCTTCTGGGAATTGAAGTCCAAATCCCAAAGGTTGGGAAACACTTCTGCAGAATTTTTTTTGCTGAAAGTAGATATATCATTATTTCCCTACTGAGAACTTCTCACTATCTAGAGCAGGGATCATCAACCTATGGCCTGTGAGCCGGATACAGCATGCGCCCTGGCTCCAGCCGCCGCTTCTGCCACTGCTGCAAGCGGCCGTGGGTGCGTTTCCAGCGACTGCGGACACGTTTCCTTCACCCATGCCACACAGCAGCTCTAGGCCAGTAAGCAGGAGAGTGCAGGGGAGTGGAGTGTGTGGTTGGGACTTTTTGGGTTGTGGTGAGCTCAGAGTGGTCACCGCTGCCACCTTTGGCAGTGGTAGGGGGACCACCAGTCTGGCCCCTCAACTGTCTGAGGGAGTGTGACCCGGCCCCTGGCTTAAAAGGTTTGAGGACCCCTGATCTAGAGTAATGGATCTATTTACTATTTTTAGTATGAGGTCTTTCCAGACAATCTGAGAGCACAGGAGACAAGGCTGTACTCAGGGCTGAAAAGGTTTGTAGTCTGCTGGCTATTTAACAACACATTCCAGCGTGCAAGGTGGATTGGAGGTCAAATGCAGCCCATAAAAATAGTGTTGCTCCTGAGAGACAACACTTTACAGGTGAAACTGCAAAACATATGAGCTCCACATGTTCCTGTTGTCTAGAAAATGGTATCTTTTTTCCAGCTCTAATATTTTCATTTCTTTCCTTCAACTTTTCTCATTAAAAAAAACCCCATAAGCATGATTTTGCTTGAGATTTTCAGCTTAGGACAGTCTTCTCTGTCAGGCACTCCTCCAAATTTATATTGCAATTTTTTCTGACCAGCAGTGGTAGATTTGTCCCTGTTTCATTGGAAATTTTTAAAGCCTAATTAATTTCCTAGATTATGTATAAAGTAACAGCATTGACCATTGATTTGCACCCATTTAACTAAAAACTTCATTTTAAAAAAATCCATCCTGGGTGCTGCCAATGTATATCTGGAGCTGTCCCTAACTTGGGGGTGGGTTTGTGTTCACTCATAAGTTTGATTTGGCACTATACCCTATGCCAGTGATGGTGAACCTTTTAGAGACTGAGTGCCCAAACAGAGGGGCGAGGTGAACGCTGTGCTGGGGAGAGGGAGGAAGCGCTCCCATTGGGCTGCTGGGCAGGGAGGTGGAGCAGACTCTATGCTGGGGGAGGGAGGACGTGATCCCATTGGGCTGCTGGGCAGAGGGGTGGAGCGAACTCTGTGCTACTGCCCTATGCTATTGAAATTGATTTTTCCATAACAAAACAAGATCCGTATGTTTCTCTTAACATTGAGTAAATCATGCATCATTAGTTTAACAAAGCCTCACAGAAACAACAGCACACAAGCCAGGTCCTTAATAAAACAGAGCTTGTTTGATAAAGCTCTGTCCAGTACACCCTGCCCCTCTAAAGTGTAAGAATTAAGTGTTTTTATATTAATGGATGTACTTCATGTTTAAATAAATTGACAATCTCTAAGTACAGAAGATCTTTATTGTTAGCAAGGGTGGTGCTATGCCCTCAATAGTGATGGAAGGGTGCTTGCAAGGTATACCTTATGACTAAAGATTATGTCCATGTAGTACTTGAGTGGTAAAATCTGTAGCACATGTACATCTGTATTGTAAATTTTACAAGAGGGCAAGGCATAGAAGATTGCACCTGATTCCCATAGTTTCCTGGTATATCTGAAATATGTCTAAATGGGAATATCCCTTTTGTTGTAATTATTAAAGAACTTTAAATATTATAATTAATATAGACTAAAGATGTTTAACAAGATTCAGTCTATTTAGTGTTTGGTTATATAATGACTCTTTTTGGGTTTGTTGTCTGAGTGTGTGTATATTCTTCATGATTGATTGGTCAATAAACATATGTATATATAATTAGCATCAAGCCCCCTGGAACCTGTTCCTGGCTAATGGAAGTTGTAGTTCAACAAATTTGGAGGGTACCAGACCTGGAAAAGTTGACTAAGATCTTGTAAGAGTGTGGTATTGATTTTTGTCCCCTTTGTCTTTATGTATAAAGACTTTGAAGTGAGACCCTTCTATACTCATCAGTTTATTTGATATTTATTTGCTGCCACCAAGTGTTTGGATTATTTCACTGCATCCAAATCCAGGATGAATTTCTTTGCCGTTCCTGAAATTAAGATTAATGATCACTCCTGTTCCTAAGAAAGAGGCAACATGAGGTATTGCTGTTACATGTGAAATAGTTATTTATACATATTTTAATTACAATTGCGAAGAGGATTTTAACTGATTATCTTATGTATTTGTTGTTGTTCAGTCACATAGTCGTGTCCAACCCTTTGTGACCCCATGCACCATCACACACCAGGCACCCCTATCGTTATAAACGGAGAGGGTAAAATAATAATAGTGATAAGGCAATGCTCAGGCTGAAAAAGTCTTCACCTTAACCCCCTCCCCCAAATAATACTGAGAAATGTATTGATTTTTAGACTTTAAATGTACAGCAGATAATTATTGCAAAGTTTAAATAGGCTGTGTATCTGGCCCTCAAACTCTTGCTGCATACCAATGAGATGATTGCCACCAGGGAATTTTAGGACATCATGGCCTGTAGGAACACATACCAGCTGTCATCTTATTCTTCCCCTCCTTGAAGCACAGGGCACATGTCTAGATAGCTCTAAGTCAAAGGTTCTCTTTCATTGGTTTCTTAGGTCTGTCCTGATTCATGAGATCTATGGGACATTTCTGTGCATCCCAATGAACATATTGACAAGTACTGTATCTATATTACAGATGGATACTTTCTTCTGTTTAAGTTAGGTTTAGAAATTGAAATGTTTAAGGTTAACTGATCAAGTACTGTGGTATGCAGGCCATTGATTCTTTTCCTCGTTTCATTTTCCTGGGAGTTGATACATCTCACCACCTCCATATCATTTTCCTCTGTTAACTGTGTTTTTAAATAGTTTGGTCTTTTATTAATTGTTTTGGATAACTTGGGTTCTGTAATTAGGAGAAAGGCAGCATAGAAATAAAGTCAATAAAATAAATAATAAAGTCATCCCCTACAAAAGATAGTTTCCCCCTAATGGTGAAGTAATTGCACCATGAAAGGAGTGGGCTTGATCTATCTGTATTTCATTCTTGATGGGTTCTGATTTTAGAATGAAGTACAAAATCCATTGAACAGGAAAAATGTCTCCTGGTTGTGACAAATAGATCTATACTTCATGCTTCCCTTTACTCTGAGGACAACAGAACTGCGTTTAAGACACACAAAAATAGGAGATTTCTGAGGTGATGATGGAGGCTCAGGTAATGCGGAAGCAGTAGAGTGATGCTTGGCTGTGCTCACTCTTTCTTGCCATTACTCCTTTCAACCAGTACGTCCACCTAGTCATTTGTCCCTGAAGCAAACAATGCCAATGTGAGCTTTAATCTGGAACAAGGATCAGGGACTGCATATGTGTGAGCACAAGTACACAGAGATGCACACTTATCATTTTCCAGTGCAGACATTTTCACCTGCACTCACGCCCAAGGAGTAGCAATGGGTTCAACCATTCAGATGCTATTTCTGGAATTATGGGGCCAATGAGAGCAACGGAGCACAAAGTTTATCAGATCAGTAGGTGCTGGTTGTCAGAGCAATTTACAGTGATCCTTCTGCGAGAAATGTTTTAAATTGAAATGGTTTGCAACTGTAACCTCTGCTGCTACTGCAGCGGTTTGATTAATTGTCAAGATTTGCCATTAGCTAGAATAGGCTTCTCTGGAGTGTGCCTAGCAACCATCTGAGCTGTGGCTCTCCAGTCCTCTGCCCCATCACCCATAGTAACTGTTGTCCGTGGAAGCACATGTCCAGGATGTTATCAGCAATCTCCTGCATGTTACTGTGTCCTAAGAGATTTTGCTTTAGACCAGTGTTTTCCAACCTTTGGTTTTTGGACTTCAATTCCCAGCATCCTAAGTCAATTCCCCAAAGCACTGATCAGCCAATATAGGCTGAAAGTTAGGAAAAACGTCTGAATAGTTAGAGCAGTATGACAGTGGAACAAACTGCCTCGAGAGATGGTGAGAGCTCCAACGCCACTTTCGCTTCTTCTGGCAGCAGCGGTGGGAGCAAGAGTGGCACATTTTCGGCTGTTTTCGCCACTTCTGGTGGCAGCAGCAGGAACGAGGGCAGCAGACCCAGGGGTAGGCTCCAAAAAATGTACTACCACACTGTGGTCGAGGTATGGTGGGCATGGCCAGGGGGAAAGCCCTGTGTTGCACCCGAATTAGGACTACTTTATTTCAAAACTTGGATGGGTGGGGCCAGCCAGAATTTCTGCTGCCGGTTCTGGCAAACTGGTGTGAACCTGCTGATGCCCAACACTGGGCAGACCTCATGAAATGGCACCACCGGCAGGGGGCAGCCCACAGGCCATAGGTTGCAAACCCCTGATATAGCTCAACCCATAAAAAACTATGAGATAGGCTTTTTCAGATAAGCTTTTGGCCAGGCCATTTATGTCTCCTCTGCTACTCTCATATTGACTGAGTGTTGATATCAGAAGAATAAATCCTTAAACAGAAATAGATAAGTCTTGCAAGCCACCCAAAAAGGGACAATATTAGTTTTGAAAGCCCAAAAGCCACCCTTCCTGCCTACTAATCCCAATATAAGAGTTGAGCACTTCATTGTCATCATTGTTACCATCCCTGCTAAATCCCTTAACACAAGGGTAGGCCACTGTACCTTCTAGATGTTTTTGAGCATCTGTCACCATTAGCTGTGCTGGTGGGACTAATGGGACGTGAAATTCAACAATATGTGGAGGGGCTGTTCTTAATGTTTTACAGTACACTATAGACTTGAATTGGACTGAAAAGTCATGCTTATGTTTCCATTGCCTGAGGGACTGTCACTAAGGACAAAAAAAACCCTGTTATATGGTACACAGTTATTCAAAATATCCAGTATTCCTTTCCCAGTTATACAAATGAAGAAATAAAAATGCACCCACGAAGGGGGTACACTTGTGCACAGCAACCAATGGAATGCAGGCAACGCTCTCTCCAGATGTGAACAGGTCATTGGCTGCCTTCCAAAAAGGAAGGTAAAGAGAAGGGCAAAGCACGTCTGTAAATGAGCTGATTTACCCCTCTCAAAATGCCTCTGCCTCGTGGGAATGATTAAAGAGAACCATATGATGGCGGAGCGCCATACATCAAACCCAGCTTGAATTTCTGAATTCTACCACAGCCCACGCTAAGGAAGTGGAATGCATGCTTTGATAGGGGACAGGGACACACACACACACCATCCTGCAGAGTGGCAGTAAAAACCTGAGATGTGCAATTGGTATGGGATCAGGCAAGAGAGTGCAATAGTGCTGGTAGGCTGTAAAACTTTGCAGGTGTGGCAGAAGCTGGCTTTGTGCTGTGTGCCTACACAGAGAGACTGCCTTTGTTAAGGAAAAAGAGAGCCTCACAGAAAATAAAGGTTCAAGGCATGCTCCTTTTCACTGTTTTCTCTGGTACTTTCCCCCTCACCTGAGAAATTACTGATTGATTTATTATGGACAGCTACCTTTAAATGAGTAAATGAGCTGGATTTGTATCTCTCCACATTCAAGATGATAAGGTAGACATGTTTGAAAGCATAATACAGTAAATTCTTTGTTGCTCCTGAAAAGTTATGTACTGTAATTTATTCTGCTTGCTACTTCAGCTTTCAGTACTGAAGCCTTTCATGCAGAGCCATCTGCTGGGGGGAGGGGGGAACTGAAAGTAGATATATCACCATTTCCCTACAGAGAACATCTCACTATCTAGAGCAGTGGTATCCAAACTTTTTTTTTGCAGGCCGGTCTTATGAGCCTTTTCTGTTTCAAAATCCGTGGCACTGGAAAGGTAAACCTGGCGCGCTGTGGTGATGTCATCCTGGACGCACCAGGGGCTCTCCTAGCGCCACGGATTTTGAAACAGGAGGCTCCGGAGATTTTCCTAACACGGTGATCGGCTTTGGCAAAGGCTGCAGAGGGGATGGAACCAAGCAAGAGGCTGCTCAGAGCAGCCAGGACAAAGCATGATCACTGCCACCATCACTGCTTGCTGCTGACATCAGACAGTGGGGGCAGGTGGAGAGGTGGTCCGTGGTGAGCCTGGGTACTCACCGTGGGCCGCATTACTGATGTGCAGGGGCCTAATTGGGCTTGCGGGCCGTAGTTTAGGCACCACTGATCTAGAGCGGGGATGACCAAACTTTTCAGGCTGGGGGCCTGACCATGCCCCGGAAGAGCTGAGCGGGCCAGACCATGTCCCCGGACACACGGCATGTATGACGCATGCATGGTGCGGACACTTCTGCACATACGTGAAAGCAGCATGTTTTGTGTCCTGGTTTGGTGCAGGAAACAAAATGACCGCTTTTGCGCATGCGCAGACGCGTCCACGCCAAATCAGGAAACAAAATAGCCAATTCTTAGCATGCGTGAAAGCACCCATTTTGTTTCCTGCACCAAACCAGGACACAAAATGGCCACTTTTACACATGTGCAGAAGCGTCCCTATTAACTTCCCGGTTTGGCAAGGGTGTTGGGGGCTGGATGATATAGCTTTGGGAGCCGGGGCCGGCCCAATGGCTGTAGTTTGGGCATGCCTGATCTAGAGTAATGGATCTATTTACTATTTTTAGTATGAAGTCTTTCTAGGGAGAAGATGTGGTAGCCTTGTCAGAAAATCAGTCATGATGAAGCCAGTTCTGGATGTGATTATGGTTCTGAGGTAAAATGCTTCTTGTCATACAAATGGATTGAGATAGTTGCTCTAAGACATCTGCCATTTTTGCTCTGTTTGCTTTTTTAAAAAACGAGGGTCTTTGTGGCAATCTTTAATTGGAAAATGGATAGGCTGTTATTGCAAAATGAATATTTAAAAAACCAATGTGTAGACAAGTGTCTCTCTTACTTCAAAGTGGAATTTCAGCCCAACTGCGATGAGACTGTATGTAGTGAATCATAGGCCAGGCATATTGCTTCAGCCCTTTCCAATCTCTTTAAATATCCATGTCCCCTTTTGCAATGCTGAGGAACAACTATACTTCTTCCTGTCAGTTATGTGCTTGTTTCATGCCTGCCAGTTAATACTGCAGTGCCTCTTCAAAATACATTTGCATGGGCTTGGGACCCAGAAGCTCAGACACCAGCAGATTATTGACATAGTCACTTTGAAGGAGGTTTGTCTGCCCCATCACTACGTGCCACCAGATCAACCTGTGCCTTTGAAGTTTAATGTGGCAGTGATGGCTTTGTATCTTTTAAACCAGGGGTGGCCAACCTTGGTGCCCTAGGTATTCTTGGACTTTAATTACCAGAAGCCCAAGTCAACACATCTGCTGATCAGGGCTTTTGGGAATTGAAGTCCAAGAACACCTTGGGCACCAAGGTTGGCCACCCCTGCTCTAAACCATGGAGTTGACACTATACAGTTTTTGGAAGGTTTAGTGATAGGAAAGGAGGAGAATGTAATATCAAGAACTAGCTGATTGCCTGGCTTCGTTCAGGTTATTTTGGGGGTGGGTGGGTGTTGGTTCTCCCACCCAGGGGCTCTCACTCTCTCTCACACATTTTTGTTAATATAAATCTAATAAATGAAATGAAAGCAATGTATTTGCAATTCACCTGAAGTAACTCAAACAAAATGAAGGACTGGCAGATGCCTTTTTTCTGCTGAAGATTGAATAATCAACGTAAGAAACTACTGTTTTTGTCATATGTCCGTGACTCTTCTCTTGCCCAAGACAGCAATATAGAGGCATTTTGGCACAATAACTACATTTTCTTACAACAACATCCACTGTGCTTAGTTGTTAAAACTGGAAGTTGTGAACAGTGCCTTTGTTTCTCTGATACAGGAACAAAAAGATAGGAATGTAGCCTCCTCTTTGCTTTCTTAAAAATGTCTATCCTGTTTGCTCAGAAAAGACTCTCCTTGTGCAATAAGTGTTCTATGTTATTTGGAGGAACTCATGGAAATAAAAGCAGCACTAATGGAAGTGATCTGGCATGTAGTGTTTTGGGCCATCCCAGTCAGGGTAGGCTTTCCAAAACGCTTTCAGCCAAATCACAGACTATAGTTAATTATGAATGTGGGTGGAAAGCGTTAAATAGCACATCCAGGTAGCTGAAACTGAGGCAGGAGCTTGAGGACTAGAGCTCTCTACTTAAGTGATTGGGACTGCGGTGGCTGAGTCGTTAAGATGCTGAACTTGACAACTGGAATGTCAACAGGTTAGCAGTTCAAGACCTGAGTGCTGCACGACAGAGTGAGCTCCCATCTCTGTCCCAGCTCCTGCCAACCTAGCAGTTCGAAAGCAAGAAACTGCAAATGATTAAATTGGTACCACTTCAGTGGATGGTAAGCAGCATTTTGTGCACTCTGGTGTCCTGTCATACCTGCCACATGTCCGTGGAAAAGTCTGCAGACGCAGACAGCGCTAACTCTTTGGCTATAAATGGAGATGAACACTGAAGCCTAGAGTCAGGTATGACTGGCTTTTGAGCAAGGGCGACTTTACGTAAGTAATAGTAGTTTCAAGTTGTCTATTGCCCATCTGTTTAGATTCATAATTTGGCACTCACAGCCAGCCTGTACAAATTCCTGCCTTACATTATGTACAGTTAGCTTCAGTATCATTACTAAATGGAACACTGATCAACTAATGCTGTGATCCTCAATATCTACACCTATAAAATGGTGTATTAACCGTTGGAATGTGACAAAGGATGTTGCACCAGGCCCCACTAGCCCCGTCCAAGCCTCCGTGCACTCACCCGAACGGGGTTTGCAGGTAACTGTCGGGTTGAAATTTTCGGGCGGGGGGCAGGAGCCCCCCGGACGCAAACAAAAAAATGGAACTTCAATTCCCAATGTTCCTTGCGCCGCGCTGCACCAGAGCCAATCAGGCTGAGCGGTGCGGCAAAAGGAACATTCGGAAATGCGCCGCAGCCAATCAAAAAAAAAGCCGCAGGAAAAAACTGCTGCAGTAACCAAACACGTGCACGCAAAACTACAAGCCCCAGCATCCTGCGCGCCATTAGCGTGCAGAACGCTTATGCAGCCAGTGCGCGAAAAATAAACGAACAAAAAAAACCCCCCGCCACTGCCCTTCCTTTCGACAGGCCAGCTGACGGCGAAAAAATTAAAGAAACCCCCCCACACACACACACACACACCGCTGCTGTCCTTCCTTTCGACGGGCCAGCCGGCGCATGAAAAAAAGAAACACACACCCCCGCTGCCGCCGCTGCCCTTCCTTTCGACGGGCCAGCCGGCGCGCGGGGAAAAAGCCCCCCGCCGCCGCTGTCCTTACTTTCGACGGGCCAGCCATCGAGCCAGGCCCGTGAAAAAAAAAGACACACACACACACCGCCGCCCTTTTCTTTCCACGGGCCAAGGATTGAGCTCACCATCCCCACCCAGAGGCCACAAGAGAAAAAACATTCAAAAATATTGAAACTAATAAGATTAATCCCAAAATTAATCAAATAAGTTATCAAAACATTCAAAAATATTCACACTAATCTCAAAAAATACCAAACAAATACAGAAATCACTTTTCACGCAAAAAAACAAAAAAAACAAAAACAAAAAATAAAAAATGCGTAAAAATAAAGATTTAAAAAAGCAAAATAAAATTTTAAATAAAAAAATTTAATTACATTAAATAAATTAAAATAAAATAAAATTTGCATAAACATAAAACAAAAACCTTCCAAAACCAATTTAAAGAGCCCGGCACTGAGGAAGCCAGCGCGCAAAAAATAAAAATAAAACACATACTGGGAGTGCAAGCCCGCCGCAGGCAGACGCAGCGCCTCGAAGCCACAAAATCACAAAATCTTTCAACACCATTTAAAACAGCCCAGTACCATTGGTTCAAGAAAAAACAACCGGAACCCTTTACTATCCAACACAATTTTACAAAGCCCGGCACCGCCGGGCAAAATATGCTAGTGATAAATATACATTTCCTGACCAACCTGACCCATTCAGCATTCTATGCAGGAAAGCCTAGCCCTAACCAACTACTATGCTGTCCCTACCTCGTCCCATCTCCTGAGGTTGTCCCAGCCAATGGGGAATTGGTGTACCAGAGTCATGGAGCTAATTTCTCCTTGGATACAGCCTGACCAAAGGTTAGCTCATCCCTGCACAGGTATCTACCTTCAGTCTGATCCTGACTGTAATTAACACAAAGGCACAAGGGAGAGAACGGAGGTTTCTTTCCAGCGCTTCCAGCTGGCTACAATTTTTGTACCTCAAGGCTGTCTGGCCACACTCTTATGTTCCTTCAACATTTGATTTAACCCCTTTGGGGCAAGTTGTTCACAGCCATTAATGGTTTTCATATGACAGATAATAGCTTGCTACAATGCTAAAATATCATTTAGGGTTTTTAAAATTGAACTATACTTCCATTATTTTAATTATTTATTGATTTACACCACTTTTATCCCGCTTTCCTCGCCCGGAGGCAACCCAGAGCGGCTCACAAACTTTAAAACCACAAGTAAATCATCAGATAAAATACAACTCTTATCTAAAAACAAATAATAGCACATTAAAAATTACAATGCTTCCAAGACCTTGCATTTTATGTTACACTTGTCAAGCACTGTCCATTGCCAGGATAAGATGGATTATTCCTGCATGTACTATACGTTATTGGGAAACTATTAGCTATTTAATAAAAAACAGAATACTTCATCTAATTTTCTTACAGCCATATGGCTAACATTGCTATTAAAATGCTATTCTTTTGTTTTCTATTTGACAGCAACGCTTTAAGTTATTGGTGTTATCTAATACTTTTTATTACTTATATCAGGCAGCAAACCTTTAATTTCCTACAAAAATAAAAAGGAGTATTTTTAACCACAATACTATCAGATCTGTTTGTTCCACACACATGTGCATATACTCTTGTGTCATAATAATATAGCTGTGTATTATTTTTTCTCATTAAGAACACTTTGTTCCTGTGCAGGAAAATAAACTGCTCTGTCTTTAACTGGTTCCTTTCAAACTGTCTAGGAAAAAAATACAGTGAATCTACTCCAACCCAAACTTCCATGGCCATTGTGGCTATTAAACTCTGTGAAGAAAGGACTCTTTGTCACAACACTAGGACTCGAATCTAGTCACAAGTGACTCTTTCTTTCTTTCTTTCTTTCTTTCTTTCTTTCTTTCTTTCTTTCTTTCTTTCTTTTTTCTTTCTTTCTTTCTTTCTTTCTTTCTTTCTTTCAGAAAGCACAACATTTTTATTTCCACTATTGCAGCATTCCTTGGGCTTGTGGTAAAAAGGCATGTCTTCTGGGGAATAAAATAAAATGTACGTATAATCCTAACCAAATGTGAAAGCCTTCACTGGGCCATGTAGATTGGAGTTCTCCTTCCCCTCCAGCTTTTCTATTTTCTTTGCACACTTTGATCTTTTTTAAAAAAAAAAAACAGTTCCTCCCAGTTGAAGAGAGATGGTTGACCAAGCCATGTACCTTAGTTCAGATTGTTTAGAGAAGGCAAAATAGGTTTGATGAACTTTGACACCTTGTATTTTCAGAAAAATTGAGAACAAGAGACATGTGACCCTGGGGGAACTTGTGCCTACTTCTTTGCATATACACATTACATAACATTCTTACTTGAGCCTTCCAGGTGTGTTTTTATTAGCAAGTATTGTGGGTTAAAGTACTTAATAAGACTCTGGAGAGGAAGACAACTTGGATCGTTTCACAATATTTTGGGGAGTTGTGCCTCCTAGGTGGGAAACTCTAGAGTGAAGTTCACCTCACAGGGCAAATGTACCTGTGGAATCAGGAGTGAGGAGATTTTTAATTTTTTAATTTTATTTTATATTCATATTTATATACCCGCCCAACTCACAAAGACTCTGGGCGGCATACAATCTTAAAATGAATATCATAATTATTATTCCTCCCTTCCACAACCCTTTGAAAATCTACCTAGAGAAGACCACCTAAAATAAGGGCGGAGGATGCAAAGGAAAGGACTTTGGGGAATTACCGTATCTCCCCTCCGTCACTGGGGTTTTGTGCTAGATCTTAGCCCCACTAATTACTGGAAGAAGACCATAAACAGAAGCCTAGCTGGAATCTATGCATTGTTTATGAGACATAAAAAACAGAAACATGAGCCCCGATTCTCTCCCTCAACTTTAGTCATTTTCTCCTTTTGCCTGTAAAGTAGTTCCTACTTACATGTAGGTGCTCCACCTCCTTGCATTTAGAAGACATGTCTAAGTAGGATGTTCTCCTGTGTTGACAGCTCATTCTCCACATTCAGAAAACAACAGTAAGGAGAAGGACTCAATTTTCTTTGCTTAAGAGTTTAAGCAAAGACTGAATAGGGTTTTATAGTATCATTACTAGTGCAAGGACCAAGGTGAGGAACAAGAAGAGGGATTATTCAATAGCCCCTTTGTGGCAGCTGAATTGGAAGAACCAATAAGCAGCATGAAATTGAAAAAAGTAGCAGGTATTGATGACATAAGAACAGACCAGATAAAGCAGCTTGGTCTTCCTGCTATGGAATGGCTTCTGCAATTAATGAACAACTACATAGATGAATTTAAGATTCCTAAATTGTGGAGTCAGGCTAGAGTCAACGCTTTATTGAAACCTGACAAAGAACAAGATGACCCCAAAAACTACCAACCAGTGTCACTCCTTTGCCATCTTTGTAAGGTATTGGAATGGATGATATACATTTGTATTTCCGAATCTATTTATGGAAAAATCATGAAGAAAGCAGGTTTCTGGCTGGACAGGTCATGTTTTGGTCAAATTCTTAACTTCACACAACACATTGAGGATGGCTTCAAAAGAAAGCTAATTAAGGGAGTGGCTTTCATTGACGTAACTTCAGCTGGTCCAGAATGCGGCTGCCCAGGCTGTGATGGGGTGCGGACGGTATGCCCGTGCCTCACCTCTGCTACGGGAGCTGCACTGGTTATCGGTATGCCTCCGGGTGCAATTCAAGGTGCTGGTTTTGACCTTTAAAGTCCTTCATGGCATTGGACCTGGGTACTTAAGAGACCGCATCACCCCAAGGTTATCAGCCCGTCCGACAAGGGTAGACAGGAGGGGCGCTTTGGCGGTTCCATCAGTAAAAGAAGCATCCCTGATGGGGACCAGAAGGAGAGCCTTCTCTATGTCTCCCCCAGCCCTCTAGAACCTCCTTCCATCAGAATTGCGCCTCCAGTCGCAGCTACTCCCCTTCAGGAAGATGTTGAAAACCTGGCTCTGCCAACGGGTGTGGGGCACATTAGGCTCCACATCTCAAGCCTGTTGGCTTATTTAGCCTGCCTGTTGTGGGATTGAGCCCCCCTCTCTCGTTTTTTGATAAGCCTGTTTTACTGTCGGTGGAGGGACGGTTAGGGTAGCTTTTAGTGATGATGATGTTAGTTTTTATGTGTTTTAATTTTGCTTTTAGCTGAGGTTATTATGTAATGTATATTCTGTTGTTGCCGCCCTGAGTGGTGCGTTGCACTAGGAGTGCGGGGTAGAAATAAATAAATAAATACTGTCTATCATGGGATTCTGCTCTGTAAAATATTCTTACCAGAGATAACACGCCTACTAGGGTCATTGGCAGCTTCCTTCAGAACCAGAGATTCTATGTGGTGATGAATGGAAAGAACTGTAGATAGAGATTGCAGAAAAATGGTCTGCCACAAGGAAGTGTATTGTCTCCAGCATTGTATAATATATACACGAATGATCAACCAGTTCCTGACAATACAAAATTGTTCATCTATGCAGACAACACAAGGATCAAGTTTTGATGAGATATCTGAAAAATTTACTGGAGCACTCAAAGAATTAGGATAGTATTACACTATCAACCATTTGAAGCCTAATCCATGCAAGACTCAAGTGTGTGCTTTCCACCTTTGAAATCAAAGGGCAGGGGTTGAGCTAGATGTTACATGGCAAGGGAATCGATTACAGCATTATCCAGCACCAAAATACCTCAGTGTGACACTTGACAGGACCTTCACCT
The DNA here is from genome assembly GCA_035047305.1 of Bradypodion pumilum. Taxonomy (NCBI): domain Eukaryota; kingdom Metazoa; phylum Chordata; class Lepidosauria; order Squamata; family Chamaeleonidae; genus Bradypodion; species Bradypodion pumilum. The sequence continues at coordinate 275,864,402 of JAWDJD010000002.1, read as the reverse complement.
TTAAGCAGCGCTGGCTGAATACCAAAGCATGTACCGATGAAGTCTTAAGTTTGGCCAGTGACAAAAACAACAAAGTTGCTTCATTTTGGCGGTCCAAACTTTGATCTGGACATGAAAGAAGAATTATTATTGGTGCATTGGGTGGAGTACTGGATTTGGAAGCAGAAAAGTCAATTTTGGGACCTTTCTTCAACCATCTGAGTCATTAGATAAGAATGCTATATCATGTGATTGATTGACTTTTGCCCAGATAAGACATACCATCCAATGCCCATTTAGTCTAACAGTTGGAAAAGATTATGAAATTTTATTTAAAACAAAACTCTCTCCCTTAAAGAAACAGAGATCAAGGCAAGTGTGCAGTCAATGGGCCAACTGTTTTGCAAAAAGAAGCAGGCCTTTCCATGTGATTAGCCAATACAGTAATACCTCGGAGAGCGCTGAAACTTGGTTCCACAAGTATTAGCATTATCTGATTTTTTAGCGTTATGTGATGCATGCATTGGATAACGTTAAAAAAGTTGGCTTCCTTTGGGGGAAGCCGGGGGCGAGTGCACCTGCCTGCTTTCCCCCAAACCAAGCCGGGAATCATAGCATCTGATCCCCGGCATGGTTTGGGGGAAAGCGGGCACTTGGCCGCTTCCCTTCCCGGAGGGCCGACGGGTGTCTCTGGACTCCACAGAACGGAGCGCCCATACTCCGGCACTCTGCACTCACCCTCTGGCCCTCTGGGAAGGGAAGCGTCCACGTGCTTAGCTGGTTCCATTCCTGGAGGGCCGGAGGGTGTCTCTGCACTCACCCACCAGCCCTCCGGGAAAGGAAGTGGCCAGGTGCTTGCCCGGTTCCCTTCCTAGAGGGCCAAACACGATGCGTTGTATAACGCTAAAATAACGTTATATAATGCAAAAAAAATAATTCAGAAATTTGCATCATTATCCGATTTTAGCATTATCCGATGCATTTGTTATCTGAGGTATTACTGTACATGAAGCCATACACAATTTAACAAGATTTAACAAGAACTCACAGCTATGTAAATCAAAGCTGCATGGGTAAATTATACTGTGGCCCACAAGCAAGGAATGCTGCCTGGATTATCCTAGCTGTGTTCCACCAAGGGAGGCTTTGAAACTCTGTATGTCTCTTAATGCTTTTCTTACTTTGTCAGGGAGGTTGCACTTGGGTCTATACAGTTCCCTCAACCTGTGAGTCTATGCTTCTTTGGTCTTTCTGAAACATCTGTTGGATTTTATCTTCCGTACGCTTCTGGCAGTAACTGCTGCCTTGAGTAAAATAAGAATTGGCAAAAACTGGAGGAGGAGGGTTGAAACAGAGGCTCCTGCTTCTTCTTGATGGTTTAAACTTAGGGTGTGACTTCTCTGTTAAAATAAATCAGGAGCTGGTTCATTTTTTAAAAAGTCAATCGAAGGGGATCTTTTATGCTGGTGTGTGCTTCCTCATGGGACAGCTTGTAATCAGATTGTCAACTGTGCAGTATATTGGCACGGGACTACACTGGATTTAAAATTGCTGTATGGCAGGAATATTTTCAATATTTTTGGAAATATAATTTTAAAGTGGCACAATGATTGATTGGTCCTAGTCTTCCCTCTATCTTTCTCCCCACACAAGAAAGGTGTTGGAGAGGAAGGTTTCCAGATTGTCCCTAGAGTTTGCTCCTCTTTCTCTCTCCCTCCCAACCTCTGATTTATTTATTTATTCAAATTTGTATGTTGTTGCCCAATTTAAACGAGCGACTCTGGGAGGCATTATAACAATATAAAAAAACATATCACAATCTTAAAACATTTAAAAAACCCTTAATAAACACTAAAATTACCTCCCCATCCTGTCAGTTATTTAGAAAGCCAAACCCAAAAAAAAACCTCCCACCCACCCCATCTGTAGAAAAGAGGGAGGGTCTTAATTATCTTAAATAAGCCAACAGGCTGGGGTCACTCAGACCTCCATCAGTGCCCCACACCTGTCTTGTCAGCCAGGTTTTAAGGTCCTTTCTAAAGGGCAGCAAATTTGTCTGCAGGTGTAGTTCTATTGGCAGGAGGTTCCAAAGGGCCGGGGCGGACACAGAGAAGGCCCTCCTCCTTGTGCTAGAGAAGCGAGCCCCTCTAGCTGATGGTACAATTAGAGAGCCCCTCTGGTCCGCTCTGGTTGGACGGACAGATCACTCTGATCACCAGATCTCACTGGGGATCTCTCCCTGGTGGGAAGAGAGGATCTACTTTTGGCCAGTTTTCTTCTCTCACACTTTAGATCTCATCTTAATAGTGAAGTTAGTATCTCCTTGAACCCACAGCAGCTCTGCCATGCTATCTTCCACTTCGGGTTGGGAGTGGTGTGTGTGTGTGTGTGGCTTTTCTTATTCTCCTCTCGCCTCCCATTCCTATTTAGCTCTTCTGATTACACAGATCACCCTATCCACATTTCTCAGCATTGTTCCCGTCTCCCCTCCATCTCTCTCACTTTTCAGTTTTTCCTTCACTTGGCCCTTTAAAGAAAACGCACCCTTTTCTCCCTTCCTTACCCTTCTCACGCTGCCCTTCCTTAGTGTGCAATATTTCAAAACAGAAGATTATTATTATTATTATTATTGAAAAATCTAAATACCGTATGCATTTTTGTTTGAATTGTCATAGCATAGCAGTGCTAGTTCATAGGCAAGATAAACCAGAGGCTTGTTTTCATCACTTAACAAATGCAGCGCTTAACTTGAAAGAGGTTTTTTTTTTTTTTAAGTTACAAGTTCAGACAGTGTATTTGCCAAGCACAATATACTATACAACATAAGTGATCACACATGTAAAAGCTATTTTTTAAAAAAACCATGACCGGCATTGATTCAAAATAAACAACCCTTGTTGTATTGCGATTTTTTTTTAAAAAAAACCCACTTATTTATTTATTTATTTATATACTGCCTTCCTCGCCCTGGGGTGACTCAAGGCGGTTTACATTTCATAATCTACACAGGGCCCCAACAGCTCCTCTTCTGCGCACCCAGGCCTTGGGTGGCTGAGAGTCCTGGAGGTGGGGGGGCGGCGCTGATGGAAAAGCCTCTTTCCCCCCAACTGCTCCTCTTCTGCCCACCCAGGCCTTGGGTGGGCGAGAGTCCCCGGGGGGGGCAGTGCTGTTGGAAAAGCCGCCTCTTTCCCCCCAACGGCTCCTCTTCTGCCCACCTAGGCCTTAAGTGGGCGAGAGTCGGGGGGGCGGCGCTGATGGAAAAGCCGCCTCTTTCCCCCCAACTGCTCCTCTTCTGCTAGCCACAATATTGTACACTTAGCTATATATCTTGTAGTTGTTGATCTTTAAATTGATGTTGAACCTGACAAACCCAACACAATACAGGAGTCAAAGAATATGTAGACAAGTCCTTAATGTTGTTGTAAATATTATATTTTTGATAGTATAATAATTTTGTGCATACCTGTCAACCTTCCCGGATTGGCCGGGAGTTCACGGTTTTCGGCGCCAATTTGCGCCATTTCCCGCCCTGCACTGCCGAAACCCCGGAATTTGGCAACGGGGGAAAGGAGGTACTGCCAGCCCTTCTGCGCAAGTCACCTTCTACGCCTGCGTAGAAGGCTTTTACGCTTGCGTAGAACCCTTTTACACTTGCGTAGAACCCTTCTACGCTTGTGTAGAAGGCTACGCAAGCATAAAAGGGTTCAACGCAAGCATAAAAGCCTTCTACGGCTGCGTAGAAGGCGACTTGCACAGAACCGTTGTGCACAGGTCCCGGATTGTCTGGAGCCACGGTTCACAGCTATGATTTTGTGTCAGATATGATTCTGGGTTGAAAGGATTTTTGTGGGAGAAACTCCACTCAGGGAACACCCAAATGAGGCTCCTTTCATGTCCCCAATAGCTGGGACAGAGACAGGCACTCAATCCATCATGCAGTACCCAGGTCTCGAACTGCCAACTTGCCGGCCTTCCAGCTAATAAGGTGAGCTTCTTAACCACTGAGCCACCGCAACCCCTTTTTGATAATGATAAATGTTTTTCTCAAAAAACGAATTCTACATTTAATTATCTTGAGATTTGCTTTTTTAAAAATTGCTTACTCAGATACATATCCCATCATATCAAATGGGTGGTATGTATCAGTAAATAATAATTGTGTGCTGTCTAGTTGATTCTGGCTTACGGCAAACCTTTCCAAACTTTTCGAGGTAGTGAATACACAGAAATGGATCACTGATAGTATTCAGTGGCTTAGGTGTCTGGCTACAGAGCCAGGGTTTGAGAGTTTGATTCCCCACTGTGCCTCCCCAAGAAGAGCCAGACAGTGGACAAGTTGAATAGTCCCTGAGTGCTCCCAGAAGAAGGGAATAGTAAACCACGTAATGCACATGTGAGAACATTTCCTTTCATTGTTAAAGTGTGAACTTCTATCACACATGCAGACCTGCCTTTTCCAGTTCTGTTTGTGTATTTATTCTGTTACATTTAATTACATTCCTCTTTTCTTCCAAGAAGCTGCTATATTTTAATAACGAAGTATGTACTTTTCTTTCCTCTTTATAGATTCCTTGTTCTGTTTTTTTTTAAAGCACGGCAGCCTGTTATAGCTCTGTATTTAATAAAGAGCCAGGCTCACTTTGAACAAAAGCTTTAGTCTTTTGCAGCCAGTATGGTCTGTCCTCTTCTTTGTCTCCTTCTCAATACTGAGGCTTTAAAAATAAACCTTCAGAAGAGGAGAGGGTCTTTGAATGAAGACATTGTTGCTTTACAAGATGCTATAGTAGGGTCTTTTATAGCTGTATCTGTTAGTAACTTGTCTAGGGATCCAGTTCTTTAGAGGTTGCATAACTTAGGCTCCCTAAGTCTGTCAGTGACAGACAATTGTGCACATTCTTGGAGTGGAAGAGGGGTTTTTCTTTCTTTCTTTCTTTGCTTCCTATCTCTTTTCCAATGTTAGCAGGGCTTTGGAGTTTGGTTGAAGTCTGCAGAGTCCACAGGTCATTTAGAAGAAAAGACAGGCATTAGACGTGTGTGTTTGTGTCAGAGATTACTCTGGGTTGAAAGGGTTGTTGCAGGGGACGCCCGACTGAGGCTCCTTTCATGTCCCCCATTGTGCAGCTCTCGAGGAATCGAACCCCATCCTTTCGGTCTCCAAAGCACAGTGCTTTTACCCACGGAGCCACAGGGGAGCTGCAGGTATTAGATGTACTGTAGCTGTATAATATGAGATTTCCCTATGTATGCTGGCAATGGAACTGATCCGTCTCTTGTACCTTTTTGGAGTATAAGATGCTAACTTGGCCATTGGTAAGGCAGTGATACAGAGCCATACCACATGGTTTCTTCTTAACTATTTTTTTCAAGTCATTTAGCTAGAGAGTTTGATTTTGTCAGAATACAGCTTTTAATTAGAATGATGCTATATGGACTGCTAAGTACTCCTAACATGGTTCAATGGACTGCTCTTAAATCTTCTCCTTTTGTGCCCCGATCAAACCCTGGACTACCAAAATGAAGCCACTTCATTTGTTTGTCATTGCCCAAACTTAAGTCCTCAGCGGTGCTCTTAAATAAATGCAGATTACTAGTGGTCCTCTCCAACATCCCTGGCCCCATTGGCTTTCACTGTCACAGGATGTCACTATAATTTGGAAATCAACCACACTTCTGTCTAAAGGCATCTTTGAAAGATTTATTTATTTATTATTTATTTATTAAATTTATATCCCGCTTCTCTCAATCCAATGGACAACTCTAAGCGGCTTACAAAAAATTCAAAAACACAATATCCAAGGCACAAAATTCAGAAAACACAGCATAACAATAATATGATCAAAAATACAATATTAAAGATACAATTAATAACAAAAATAACAAGAAATATCCAAGACCACCCACAAAATCCCCCGCCTTTAAAGTCCTCCAAGTCCGAGGGAGGGGGTGGGGCCCAAAGAATGGGGCCAGGTGGGAAGGCCAGTGGAATGGCCCTCTTCACCTCCACCAGGGCAGGATGTGCGGCGGCAAGCTCACCCGGGCGCCCCTCGCCTTTTAAGTCCAAGGGCAAGGGGGCGGGGGCCAAAGAACGGGGCCAGGTGGGGAGGCCGGTGGAATGGCCCTCTTCACCCCCACCGGGGCAGGACGCACGGCGGCAGCGGCAAGCTCACCCGGGCGCCTTTCGCCTTTTAAGTCCAAGGGCGAGGGGGAGCAGGGCCCAAAGATCCAAGGAGTAGGCTTTAGCAATATCACTGTGGTCAAATTAGTGATGTTTTTGTGACCACATTTCTATAGCAGATTTCCTAGGATTTTGCATTGCTCTACCACTTCTCATTGTGACTGTTCATTGTCTTTTCTTGTCTCTACATAAATTTCAACGTGCTTGGTTTCCTTTTAGCAAATTCTGGAACTGCAGCAAAGGAACATACTGTACATAGTTCCCAGACTCCTCCTTCCATCCCTATGTGTGCAAGATGCTTCCACACCCATACCTCTTCATTTCTCTCTGTTTATGCTCAGTTACCAGAGTGCCTCCTGGCAGATATTCCACCTTATAGCATTCAAAGGGCATAGCCTCTAAGGATGGCTGAAAATGCATCTCATAGGCAGTGGTATAGTGGAGCCTGGTATAGTGGACACAGTGGTATAGTGGACACTAAGATTTTTTCAGTGGCATGGACCATGAACCATCTCACATCACTACTAAAACTTCTCTATTACATCTGAGTTTAGTTGAAGTCCACAGATGGACTTGGTGAGAACTGGATTTTCTCTACAACAGTAGGTTGCTACAAGTCATCTGAAGTGCTGTGCAGAACGTTGCAAGGTGCTTTGATCTTGAATGAGAAATTAAGAGCCACTGACATTACAGAATACCTGCTCTCCAATTATTGATATGTTCTCAGCCAACAGCCTTCATGTTTGGCCTCATAAACAGCTGGAGAGATTCCTACATATACGACTTTGATTATTGAACTTTCGCAAATGGTTTTCTTTGTTCGCTGGCCTCATTTTAGGGCAGAATGGCTATTGAGAATGCTATGAAGAGAACCTACACTTCCAAATTTTCCACTATATCACTACTCCTAAGGGACATTACTATAGAACCAGCACACTAGTATTCTTTGAGGAAGAACAGGCATTCCATAGCTACTTTGGCTGCAGCATCAGCAGCAAAGCCACCATAATCTTCGTAGAAACTTTAACAATGATTGTGGCATTTTAGCCACACTCTAAATTACTGTCGGAATAGGAAAGGTATGATCTTGACAGTCATGGTGGCAAAAGAAACCTCAAAAGTAATGCCAGTGTAACTTTATAATAGCAATCTTGGCTGTAATCTTAGTGGCAACAACAACTTTGGAAGAAAAGATGGTTTGTTGGTGGTCTTGGCTGCCATATTGATACCAAAGTTGCAGTGATGCCCGTCCCCCTAAATCTGGTAATAAATTTGGCATTGCCAGAGGGCACTGGGTCCTCTAGATTATATTTATGGAAACCATATGTTGCCCTCAGGCTGGGAGTTCTTCATCTCTACTTTAGCAGCTCTACTTTAGCATAGCTTGAATATGGTCCAACCCTGCAAAGATCCATAGTTGCTTTCTCTCTTCTAAGAACCCTATGGTTGTGGAGGAGACCCAGGCATTATATACATTGCACATAAATGTTAGATCTGTGTTACAATAGCAGATTATAGAAAGTAGCTATCTCTTCCTTGTACATACTAGGCCAGTGATGGCGAACCTTCGCACTCCAGCTATTCTTGAACTTCAATTCCCAGAAGCCTTGGTCAGTACAAGTGCTGACTTGGGCTTCTGGTAATTGATGTTCAAGAACACCTGGAGTGCCAAGGTTCACCATCACTGTACTAGGCTGTGGCAGCTAAAGTCAAGTACATTCAGATAGAAAAATGCCACAACAGAGATTGTAGTCTATGTCCCTTTAACACTGATGTTGGCCAGCAGACAGCTCTAAAACAAATGACCTAGGCCAGTCCTGACATATATTCTTCCCAGTAAAGATGATTGATCACAGGAAATATCTGCTTACTAAAGAATTTGAACTTAGAAGAGGGAGTAGCAAGTTTCTGAATGCTGCTAAAGTTTCTAAAAGTTCTTCTCACAGGAGGCTTAAAACTGTGAGTGTGCATCGTGCCTCAAATAAAAACAATGCCTAGGTTTTTCTCACATCTGTATAGCTTAGCTAAAGCTTCCTTTTGGTACTGTTACTTTTGGCTTTTACTGATTTTGTAGAATTCAAGAAATAGAGATAACCCCTATGAACAAGGTTGGTTGAATCTCTTAAGTGGGAAGAAGCAGACCTTTGAGCCAGCAAATTCTGTTGCATAGCAGCTAGATGTTAGAGGACAGCTTGGCCTTGTAATCAGTAAGCTAGACTGCTGCCCTCATATGCACTAGAAGACTAGGTCCCATTACTCATGTGGAAGTCAGATTTAACAACCTTTTCTGTCATCTTCTGTATGTGGAATAAGGGTTGGGGATATCTTGTCCTCCTACATCACAACCGGGTACAGCCCCAACAGAATGGAATCTAGTGGAAGTCTAGTGAGTTAAATCCATTGAGTTATTTTTCATAGTCAAATACATCGATGACTGAGTAGAACCCCTGCACTCTGACATATCTAAGTTATAACCTAATCCACAATGAGCCTGGTGTTGGAGAGAAGGTGGTAAAATCAATTAAAAGCCTGTGTAAATAAAATAAAAAAACATGATGCATACATTTTAACATGATGCGTAATGAGACTGAGTTCCATAGATGAGGTGCAACCACAAAAAATGACATCCATGTAGAGCAGATAAACCAGTGCGTTTAGGGTCCTTCAAATGCCATAGTTCCTGCCTATCTATCTATCTATCTATCTATCTATCTATCTATCTATCTATCTATCTATCTATCTATCTATCTATCTATCTATCTATCTATCTATCTATCTATCTATCTATTTACTGGAACTTATATCCCGCCCTCTTGCCCTAGGGCAACTCAGGGTGGCGCACTATCACATAAAAATATTTTTAAAACCCCATAAAAACAGCAATAAAAGACTCTTTAAAAACCATCCCATATCTAAAAAGACCCTCACTTCCCCACACTCAGTAAGAGGGACATATAACTCTAACAGAGCCAACAAGTGGGAGTCAACACCCCGTCGGCCCCCCAGACTTGCCCTGCCAGCCAGGTTTTCAACCCTTTCCTAAAAGGCAGCAATTCTGACTGTAGCCTTAATTCTTCCAGCAGGAGGTTCCACAGGGTTGGTGTGGACATGGAGAAGGCCCTCCTCCTTGAGAGGCGAGCCCCTCTAGCCAATGGGACACTGAGGGAGCCCCTCCGGCCCGCCCTGGTAGGATGGGCAGACTCTCTTAGGGTGATGCGGTTTCTTAGGTAACCTGGCCCACTACCATGAAGGGCTTTAAACGTCATTACCAGCACCTTGAATTGCACCCGGAGACAAACTGGTAACCAGTACAGCTCCCGGAGCAGAGGCAAGGCATGGGCATATCTCTTAAGAGTCAAGAATCTGCACTTTGAGTTGTGCCCAGAAACATTTAACCAGCTGTCATCAGAGTTCCTTAAAGAAGAGCAAGATATGTCCATTTTCAAATATATCAGTTAACAATGGCTTTTCAGATATATTTTAGTTTAGTTTGCATTCTTCCAAGCCAGGAAGGAAAAAGTCACTATAAAAGGAAAAAACCACTCAAAAGCAAGGAAAGTTAACCATTGAAGTGTTTGTATACTCAAATGGATCTAAGGAGACCAGGCAGTCGTGTCAATATGATCTATTTATAGTCCATGCAAAAATAGAAAACTCCAAGTTAGCTCAATGTATCAGACACCAATAACAAGTAACAAAAAATTGTTTCTTCACCTCAAAATATTTTTTTCAAATGGTTCTTTACAAAGATACAGTCTCACAACAACACATGTAGTGTACAAAAAGTTCTCAGATAGTGCAATAACTGGTATACAAGTTGTTTCTTCACAAGGGTCCAATATTATAACATACAAATAATGCAAGGAGTTCCAAAATTACAGGACGGAATCAAAAAAAAATTTATATCCTTCCGGTATGGGATATTTCGATTCAACTCTTCATCAGAAGTGGATTTACAAATTCTGAAATTCATAAACAATAGAGTAAAGCCAGAAAGCCTGCGTCAGTAATCATATTGAGAAAGATAAAGTAGGATTAATGAATTACAATAGAAGTATCTTACCATACAATAATCAAAGTTATTCGCGTTCAACAGCCTCCAGGAGTGCATTCATAATGGGCAAAGATCATATTGACATGACTGCTTGGTCTCCTTAGATCCATTTGAGTATACAAACATTTCAATTGTTAACTTTCCTTGCTTTTGAGCATTTTTTCCCTTCTATAGTGACTTTTTCCCGCTCTGCCATTTTTTCCTTTGCTATATACAGTATTAGACAACTGTGACAATATCATGTTTTTCTTAGAGGAATATAAGACTGGTACTGTTGAGTAACACCAAAGGACCATCTACTCCTGGCATTTATTTTCAATGTCAGTCAAACAGAGACATGTCTAATGTGGTCTTCAGAAGATGATTAAAGTCACTTTTCTTCCCATGCTAAACCTCAAACTGTCATCTTGGGTCAGTGCAAAGACCCATGCAAGTCTTCACAGTTATTTTGTTCCTCACGTAAGGATGAAGTATCAGGCTGTGTCATTCCAATCAAATCTTACGTGTTATACATTGATTATTCCATTAATTGTGATTGTGTAACAATAACAAAGATGTCATTGGGTAACAGATGAGGCATACAATCATTGCAAATTGTCACCAAGAGAGGAAATGAAAGCAGTCACATAAAAAAGATGTGATAGACCCAAAGGGCAAAAAGCACAAGAGATTCCAATCACGCTATTAGCAAATGCATAAGTGCAGTTTCAAAAGCAATTATGTGGCCCAATCAGAATTGGGACCCTGATGGGAGGTAAGTTTGTTTGCTTGTTTTTTGCTTTAAAAAACAACAACAAATGTTACCCCTACAATGTCCTGGTGGGAATCTGATTTTTCACCCCACTATTTACTATTTTCAAGTGACAAAGACTCATGCACTGCTGTAAAGACTAACAAGATTTGTTGACTCAACTTTCATGGACTCCAGCCCACTTCTTCACAGGTGTTCACACATTTGCTAGTTGAATAAATAATGTCTCATGGTGTGAGTAATGGCTTCTCTAGTTTGGCCCTCAGAGACAAGCAGAATTCAGATTTGTAAGGTCAAAATTACACATCACCTTAAGTTCACAATTCTGTCCTTGAGTACAAAATGTTCCTTGATAGGAATTATATGCAAATATCTATAATCTTGTGTGTCTGGTTGCAATGCTGTCATTATTGTTAACCCATAAACAATACTTTTCTTATTTAAACCCACAACTATGGATTAGTATAGCCTACCTGTTGAGGACTGATGTTTTGAAGCAAGACTGTGGAGGTTGTGGCAATCCAAGTGTTATGGACTGCAGATTCTCCGAAACTTTGCCATTGGCTGTGGACCTACAGTTCAACATCTGTAGAATCATAAATTGCCTGTTGTTGATCGAGGAGATTGAGTGAGACATGGCTAAAAGTGGAAAGTAATTTGGAAGAGAGACCAGCTGTAAACACAATGAAAGCAAGTGGAGAAAGTACACAAAAGCAAATGTGCACACAATCTGACAACAAACTATTCTGTTTACATTTTCCTAGTGCCCAGTAAATGGCTTTGCTTTCCACTCAGTAATTGGAGGAGCATTATTTTCAAATGCTAACAGTAGGGATCTGAAAGTGAGTGTGGCAAAAAGGAACTCAAGACCAAGAAGTGCTGATCTAGTTCTGTTAGTTTAGCTGACTGTGTCAATGGACCCTTTGGTCTTGGGTTGTTGTTTTTTAGGCACTCAATCACATGACAAACTGCTTAGCAAAAATCAAAATGTTATTTCAGATGGTTAAAAGGAAATGGTGTTCTTTGGGGTTTGGTTTGGTAAATTCATCTATTTCGGACTATTTTCATCTAATAATTGGTGAGGGATTTGAACTTTCTGTTAATTAATACTTTCTTTTTAAAGTGATGTTAGGATATCGGAGGACTGCTTTCTGGCAGAGGCAGCGATGTGGTGTAATTCTAGATGACTTTGAAATAGAGGAAATGTGCTCCATTTGGTTAACTTTTATGCAAACAGATTTAAGAATACTATCAGATATATCTTTGACTGAAGGAATGTTATGTACTTGTAAGATTAGAGAGGGAATATTGGATTAATGCATTTTTTGAGTCTTATTTTGTATAGTATTCTAAGTTTATATAACTATCCTTATGTACCATTGTGTGCACTGTTTGCTTTTATGTCTGAAATCAATAAGAATGAATTGTTTGTAACACAGCAAAAACCTAAACCAATAAATATCTCTTTTTAGTACCATACAGTGGAACCTCGGTTAATGGAATTAATGCATTCTCTGGGACATTTCGTACCACGAAAATTACTTAAACTGGATTTCCCATAGGAATGCATTGAATGTAATTTCCCATTGGAATGCATTAAAAACCAAAATTCTTTAACCAAAATACCATTTCCCATAGGAATGCATTGAAAACCAATTAATCTGTTCCGGCAAAAGTTCCATAAACCGAGCTACTATTTTCAGCAGATTATCTTTCATTATGCGATTTTTACATTAACCAAGCCGTTCATTAACTTAGGTTCCACTGTATTGTGCTACAAAGTGTGGCATAGTTGAAGATACTATTTTGAATTTAAAAAACTATTTATTTTGTCTACTAAATGAATGCTATAAGACTGCTTCATGCAGAAGAATTCAAATGCTTTAACAAATAGCATGTTAGGACTTCAATCTGAGAAGTTACCAACTCAATCATGAATTTTGCCAATCCTGGTTCAGGAGTCAGCAAGAGATTCTCTGCAGAAATTTGTAAATGAGATTCCAAGACTTATATAGTGGATATGACTCCCTTATCCTCCTTTTGTTGTTGTTGTTCAGTCGCACAGTCGAGTCTGACCCTTTGCGACCCCATGGACCAGTTACCCCACAGGTTAGATGACACCAGGAGTGAAGGACCCATAAATTAATAAGAAAGCGGAGAGTGTACAAGCAACCATGCTTTTGCTTTGCCACTAGGACTCTCGACAGACTTATTAATGTAGTAAATAGTAACCTATCACTGGTGCAATGATAGCCATGATGAGCGTGTAAAATATCTTAAAATCCACAGCAAGCCTGGCTATTGATTCCTTTTCTTTCTTGATTCTTTTATCTTTTTTATCTATCCAATATACACCCGAACTATAGTCCTACTAAAGAGCCCATATTTATGATATTGCCCATACTTAGGTTTTCCCCGTTCATTTTAATGTGGTCTCTAGAAGAGTTTTCAACCTTTTAAAGCCGGGGGCCAGGTCACGCTCCCTCAGACAGATTTGGGGGCGGGATGGCCATTTTACCCTTCCTCCACCACATGCCACTTCCTGGTGTGGTGGAGGTGGTGGTGGGCCACTTGAAATGATGTCATGGGCCGCATCCGGCTCGTGGTCTGCATGTTGAGAATCCCTGCTCTAGAATGTCAATTCTGCCAGCAGGACGTTCATTGACAATTGAGAAATATCAATGTTCCTTCACAACAACAAAAAGTGGCCACACTATTCTACATTTGTTGTAACTTGTTGAAAAATCTTCCAGTATAGAATGAAATGTCAGCAGTTAAGTTTTGACTGATTTCTTAATTATTGTAATTTTTCTCTCTCTGAGACAGTTTATTTTCCTTATGTAGAATATTATTGCGATTCAGATGCATGCAGGTAATAGAAGACAAAAGATGAATTCACAGGCATTTCATAGACCCATTCAAGATAGGCCAAAGACATAACTCTGTCTTTTTAGACCACCCACTTTTAGTGCACAGGTTTCTCCCTCTAATGAAATAAAATATTTTAATAACCTTTATAAGGCTTCAAAATTCTCTCCAGCTCTAGACCTTCTCAAGATCAATCAAGCCACATCATTAAATTGTACTGTGTGTGTGGCCGTGCCCACATTAATGTAGAATTTGCATTTTATTTTTTTAAAAGTAAAATTTTGGGTGGGCACATCTGTGGAAACTGCTATTTTAATAAGAAGCTGGTGGGATTTCAAAGAAAGGTTTCTTATAAAACAGTTCTATAAATAGTACAATCGTAACATTTGCCCATATTTTGTCTGCATAGCCCGTGAATGTTAATGACATTTTAAAAAATCATAACATAAAAGTTGGAGGGCTTGTAACAAAAAGAACCAGATATGTTGAGTTTTGGTCAACGGAGGAAATAGCTCTAATAATGTATTTTCCAGTTCTCTAATGTAAAAATTGCACCTCTTTGTTGGCTACTGTGTGTACTACTGTTTCTACTTCAGTCCAGAACATGGGTGGCCAGCCTACAGCATGAGTGCCACAGTGGTGTAGACAATATGAGCTTATGGTCCTGTAGAATATGTGTGTCTGGCTTACGTGCTTAGTTGTTGCACCCATTGCTTAGAAACTGAAAAGCACAATTTATCTAGGCATGCTCTGTGTTTGTGTGTGTGGCTGTAGTTTGCAGCTGCCATAGCTTAGAGGCAGAGCACATTCTTTGCATGCAGGAGGTCCCTGGTTCAGTCCCTGACATCTGTCTAAAACCTTGTGGAACTGCTGCGAATCTGTGCAGAAAATGCACTGATGGCAGTGCTAGAGAAGCTGAGAGATGCAAGGTAGGCTATATATATATATCCCACTACATTGTCTTAATTGCTCTTCTTAACTTCCTCTGCATTTGCCACTTGAAGTGTCTACCTTACTTTGTCAAATAGAAGGGCTGGTCATGTCATTTCCACAGTCATAAGGTGACATTGGAGGCATTACTTGGCAAAGTTATATTTTAGAATACAGATCCTAGAATTTGCCATCCAGCATGGTCATTGGCTACAGTTGTGAGAGCTTGAAGTCTTTTCTTTTTCCCATTTTCTAGTACACTTGATACCATCCCTGTTCTCATACCATGAATCACTGACTCAGACCTTCATCCAGAACCAATTTATGTTGACCCTAATAGGACTTTCAAGGTTAATGTGGTTTAGAGAGAGTCTTTTACCAGTTCCCCCTCCCCCACAAATTTCCCATGACTGAGCAAAGATTGAAACCCAGGAGTCCCATTTGGTCACTATCTATTACACTACACTGGGATGTAAGAAGGATGTGTAATTATCTTACTGGAAGGTAATAGGTCTATAGAGGTTACTGAACTATAATTACCATTCTTTCCCCCCATGGATGATATTAATTAAGGATTAAATGGGGTTGTATTCCATCACCATCTGGAAGGTAATGTGTTCCTTTGCTCAACCTTACAGTTTATTATTAGTACAGTAGTTCAAATAATTCCTTGGCAGCATGTGACATTTTGGGTGTGCACTGCCGGGCTGTGGTCAAGCAAGCATATCTTGATATGCACTTGAGATAAAAGGGAGCTACCTCATTAGATACCTAGTTCAAATAGATTGAGAGAAAGACAATCAAGAGTAGTCCTGCTAAGTCATATTGTCAGATTTCCACAGGGGTTCAATTATAGGTGTAAAAATAGCTAGAAGGAAAATAAATGGGCACAGAGAACAGGAAATTGGGACAGTTGAAGTATATATTATATGTCTTCTAGGGGTTCTTCCCGAACTCCAAAAAAAGAAAGCTCAAGACACCTGCAAGAGAGTTGTAGGAAAGCATTACAAAGAATCTTAGGTTATCTTTCTTAGCTCAGTTGTTGCTCTGTTAATGTAATGAGTAGGGGCTGTGGTGGCTCAGTGGTTAAGAAGCTCACCTTGTTAGCTGGAAAGCTGGCAAGTTGGCAGTTCGAGACCCAGGTACTGCATGACGGATTGAGCGCCCGTCTCTGTCCCAGCTCTTGGGGACATGAAAGGAGCCTCATTTGGGTGTTCCTTGAGCAGTTTCTTCCGCAAAAATCCTTTCCACCCTGAATAATTTCTGACACGAAATTATTATTATAAATGTAATGGGAAATTCTGCCACCTTGAAAAGTGTTGGGAGATCAATCCCCTTCAGTAGCTTATGTAACTGATGCACTGCCAGCCTAGGTGCAAATATTTTGGTCTGGGTTGTTTTGTTTTGTAGAGATGAGGAAGGTCAGGCAGGTACAGACTCAGAGAATACCATGCCAAGAAATTCTATATCCCCATGCCACCCAATTAAAAATAAGCAAGCTGGAAGAAAAATCTCAAATAGAGAATAGAAGAAGATTAAGTTCTCCAAAACACCATTTTGTTTTTTACCACTGCAAATCCCACCTCAACGTGGCTCAGCGGTGACCCTGGACATCCAACTGCTATGGTGGCGGGGGTGTATTCTCCTGGCCACCATAGCTGTCGGCCAGCAGTCCAGAACTGTTCTCCATTCTGGAACTGCAGGTCAGGTAAGTAGGGCCGGGTACTGGGGCAATGCATCTAGCCAGTGCATTGCCTTAACATGACCAACTTCAACATGAACCCAGCTAGCTGTGTCGTCATATTTAAAATGGTTAAAGGAGCATCGAAAACACAGGCTTCAGTCTCCCACATGCCATTGCACCCTGCTACAGTAGCAGCAGGACCTCCTGATGGTGAGAACCTGCTAAAATCTCGTGGAAGATGATGCTTTGATCCTCCGTGTCAAACTAGATGTATGAAGTACGGATCAACCAAGTAACCAAGTAACTGTCTACGTATGACTCATAGATTATGCAGTTGTACAAATGAGATTGGACAAGTAAGAGTTTAAAAGGTTTTAAGCCATTGGAATAGAAAGCACAGGAGCATTCTATGATATGGGTAGAGTACCACACAAGTAATCCATAATGAATCCTTTATTCTAAATCAACCTTGAGCAATATGCTTATCATCTACTGTTCTTTAGAAAAAGAAGAAATAAATGATGAGAGGCCATATGAGCCTTTCTCTGAAGATGAGTGATTTTTCTTAGAATCATAAAATAGTGTAATTGGATGGGCCTATAAGGACATTGGGTCCAACCTCTTGCTCAATGAAGGAATCCAAATCAAAGTTTATCTGATAGTTGATTATCTAACTTTCTCTTGAATGTTTCAAGTATTGGAGTGTGCACCACCTCTTGAGATAACTGGTTCCATTGTTGTACTACTCTAACAGTTGTAAAGTTTTCCCTAATATTCAACCACAATTAGGGTACCTGTAACCTGAGCCCATTATTGTGTATCCTGAACTCTGGAATGACAGTAAAAAGATCCAATTCCCCCTCTGTAGGATAAACGTTCAACTATTTGAAGAGTGCTATCATCCCTCACTCTCCCTTTTCAAGGCTGAACATGCACAGTTTTCCCATTCTTTACTTATAGGGCTTGGCATCCAGTCCCCTGATCATCATCAATGCCCTTTTGTCTGCATCCTTCTTAAAAAGCAGTGTCCAGAAATGGACATAGTACTCAAGATGAACCCTATAGAGGAGGGAAATACTTCACATGATTTGGAGACTATGTTTCTGATAGTAAAGGTAAAGGCTTCTCTTGCTTGAAAGCCAGTCGTATCCGACTCTAGGGTTCAGTGCTCATCTCTGTTTCAAAGCCAGCACTGTCTGCTTCTGCAGACGTTTCCGTGGTCATGTAGCAGGTATGACTAGACACTGGAGCACACGGAATGCTGTTTACCTTCCCACCGAAGTGGTCCCAATTTATCTACTTGCAATTTCTTGCTTTTCAACTGCTAGGTTGGCAGGAGCTGGGATCAAAACAGGAGCTCATTCCATCCAACAGTACTTAGGAATCAAACTGCTGACCTCCGGCTTTCCAGTCAGCATCTTAGCCACTTGAGCCACTGCAGTCCTGATATCTCACTGTTTCTGATATCTCAGCCTAAAATAGCATTTGCCTTTTTTTTTGTAACCACTTTGCACTGTTGACTCATATTTAGCTTGTGATTTATAACAATTCCAATATCCTTCTTTGTTCACAGCATTACTGAGCCAAGTATCTCCCATATTGTAATTCTGCATTTGGTATCTCTTCCGTGTAGAACTTATCCCTGTAAAGTTTTATTCTGTTGTTTTGAGCCCTGTGCTCAAGCTTATCAAGCTATCTTTGAATTTTATTTCTGTCTTCCAGGGTGTTTGTTAATCTACCCAATTTTGTGTCATCTGCAGATTTCATAAGCCTTCCCTTCATCTCTCATCCAAGCCATTAATAAAAATGCAGTCTCTAACTACGATTCTGTAATCCAACTGTGTATCCACTAGAAAGTGGGGGTGGGCTCGTGTGAGATATGCCTGAAATAAATTTGTGGAACACCTATTATTCTAACTGGAGTGAGAGGTTGGTAAAGGTAAAGGTCACCCTTGCTCAAAAGTCAGTTGTATCCGACTCTAGGGTTCGGTGCTCATCTCCATTTATAGCCAAAGAGCCAGCACTCTCTGTGTTTGCAGATGTTTCTGTGGACATGTGGCAGGCATAACTAGACACCAGAGTGCACAGAATGCTGTTTACTTTCCCACCTAAGTGGTCCCTATTTATCTACTGCAATTTCTTGCTTTTGAACTGCTAGGTAGGCAAGAGCTGGGACAGAGATGGAAACTCACTCCGTCATGCAGAACTTGTGTCTCGAACTGCTGACCTGCCGACCTTCCAGTCATCAAGTTCAGCGTCTTAACTACTAAGCCACCACAGTCCCAAAGTTCTTCCTGATTCACAGATTGCTCTGTTATTCAACATCCCACACCAGCACCTTCTCTCATGCTCTTCTTGTCATATGTAGCCTCTTACAGTTTCAGAGAAAGCATGAGGGGGTGGGTGGGTGGCGTGCTAAGGCAGCTGTGTCTAACAGGTAGGGCAGGTATGGGGAAGTGCTGAAGGCTTACCGCAGGACTCCTTCCCACCTGCAAACTCAGATCAAACACCTTGACAGGCAACCAGACTGGGAAGCCGTGATGTAATTGAGGGAACCCAAAACAATTGGCTCTTTCATGGCAAGACGATAACAATCAAAACAGTATGTTAAGGGCCCTGCCATGCAAGAATACACATGCATATTATACACTGCAGGGAATTGAAAGCCAGAGTGAAAAGGGGCTTGTTAAGAATATGTAGCCTACTTTCATAATCGGTCTGTGAAAGAATAGGCCGTTCAAAGCAAGGCTTTAGGCTTATAGAAAGATTTCTGTGCCTTGACCTTGCAAATATGCCGAGATGCCAATTTTTTTTCTCCTTTTTAAAAGTTAATAAGAGACATTGAGTGTGAGACTATGCCAATTGGCAGACAACCTATGTAGGTTTACAGGGTCTCATTTAGATGTCTCTATTTAGGACAGGCTGATATTAATAAAATAGAAGGAACAGAAGCTTGTATCAAGTCTATATAGACCAGGGATTTTCAACCTGAGACCCATGGGCCAGACGTGGCCTGGGGCACCATTTCATGTGCCCCCCACCGCCTCCACCACACTAGGAAGTGTCATGTGATTTAGGAAAGGCAAAATGGCCATCCGGCCCCCAAAGCTGGCTGAGGGAGCGTGGCCCGGCCCCTGGCTTAAAAAGTTTGATAACTCCTGGTATAGACTAATGCCATTTCTGTAGGTACCTACCTGGTCAAAACAGATTATTTTGTGATGGAATGCAGGAATAGGATTAATAAATTTGTTATCTCCATGGAATAAGCTGGAAACTGTGAACAAAGTGATTTATCTATTTTTCTTCAGATGCCGTTTCTTTGGCATTAGTGATAATAGTGTTAGTATTTCTGTACAGTATAATATGACAAAGGCAGATTTTTAAACTTAGATGTGAATGACCACATATGATCACAGTGATAATCAAATCTGTAGCGTTGCCACAATTGAGGGTGTCAGTTGAAGTCACAAAGAGTTGTTGTGTTTATCTGCATCTACAGATGGAGAGACTCCATGGGGAAAGTGGTGCTGATGGAGGAGAAGTTTTGAGCTTCACATATGAACTGGATCTAAAGCTTACGCACAAACTTCTACCCATGCCCAACTGGTGCTCTAGTTCATTGATTTAGCACAAAGTTGCTTGTATGCATTTTGCTATCTCCCAATGCTGTTGCAATAGAAAGTCAGGAGCAGGGAAAAGAAACCAGGGTGGTAGTGGAAGTAGTTGGCTGGTGGGTTGTCTGGAGCCCATTGTCCATTTGGAGCAAGGCAAGAAATGGAGCTGCATTTGCTACAACTCACAAGCTTATTTGTTGCGTGAACATACCTGTGTGTGTGCGCACGCATGCATACAGAAACAGTTCTGTAGGTGTTGCACAAGGGGGCCAGCTGTGTAAAGTTTGTTCTCAGGTTGTAGTCTCAGATCTCAAGGAAGGAGAAGCTGATGACTTACTTGGCAACCATGGAGAAAAACACCATGTCCATTTCAAATTGCTTTCTGGTGAACTTTGGGACTTTTGGAAGCTTAATAGATACCTTAATGAGCTGGACAGCAGAAAGACGACTTGCTCATTTCTTGTCTTCTTCCTCTGTCAAGCAGAAACCCTTTATAGGCTGGTAGATGGATGCAGCTATATCAACTAATGTCATTTCTTCAGATACCTTCTTGAACAAAACAAATTATTTCATAAGGGAATGCAGGAATAGGATTGATATAGCTTGTCCATTCTTTGGTCAAAAGGTAGGTTCTTAAGATTACAATCTTACAGGCATAAATCTGGGGGAAATCCCACAAAGCTCACGATTAATCCTAGTTCAGCATATATGGGTGGGACTGCAGTGGCTCAAGTGGCTAAGACGCTGACTGGGAAGCAGAAGGTCAGCAGTTCAATTCCCGAGTACTGCAGGATGGAAATGAGCTCCCGTCTTCGTCCCAGCTCCTGCCAACCTAGCAGGTCGAAAGCAAGAAATTGCAAGTAGATAAATAGGGACCACTTCGGTGGGAAGGTAACAGCGTTCCGTGTGCTCCGGTGTCTAGTCATGCCTGCCACATGACCACAGAAACATCTGCAGAAGCAGACAGCGCTGGCTCTTAGGCTTAGAAACAGAGATGAGCACTGCACCCTAGAGTCGGATACGACTGGCTTTCGAGCAAGGGAAACCTTTACCTTTTAGCATATCTGGAGTTGCATTGTTGGAATACTTGCAGAATCTCAAGAATAATAACGCAACAATAATTTTGTGGCTGCAGTGGCTTAAGTGATTAAGACACTTGACTGGAAGACGGCCGGTCAGCAGTTCGAGACCCAAGTACTGCATGACGGAATGCGCTCCTATCTCTGTCCCAGCTCCTGCCAACCTAGCAGTTCGAAAGCAAGAAATTGCAAGTCCAGTAGATAAATAGGGACCACTTCGGTGGGAAGGTAAACAGCATTCTGTGCACTCCGGTGTCTAGACGTGCCTGCCACATGACCGTGGAAACATCTGCAAATGCAGACAGCACTGGCTCTTTGGCTATATACAGAGATAATAATTTTGTATGTTCAAATGTTAAGAAGCACAGGCTTTGTCAGATGCCATTTAAAAAGATCTTAGTATTTTTCCATGGGGAATTTCAACAACTTCTCCTGTTTGGGTTGCTTCACCACCACCTGATCCATGGTCAGCATCAGTGTTGCCTTGGGAGGGTGGGGGGGCAATGGCAGTCTTATGGTTTCTCTTTGCACAGACCCTTCTATTCACACTTGCCTCTCCCACCCATGAATTTGTTGTGGTTGGGGTTAGTAATAGCTGCTTTGTGCTAAGAAGAGGCAAGGGGTGGGGGAAGGAAAGTTTGCAGACAGCAGCTCCACTGTTTTCTAGAAGAGACGTTTCCCTCTACCCTCTTTTTCTCCCGCGTCTCCCTCTTTCTCCTCTTTTATTATACTAGTCTGTCCTGGGTAAGAAAATTCACAGCCATGCCTCCTTCCTTTCTCAACCTCCCTTTCTTGAGAGATTTCCCCCCCTCTGTTGCTAGTCCAACTCCAAGAGGAAAACAAGTGTTGAATGTATCCGAAAAGGACCTTTCTTGCTGAAGTTTCTCTTGAGGGAAGAATGAAGCTAGTCTTTGTGAAGGAGATTCGAGCCTCCTGTAAGGCAGAGGGCACAGAAGGAGGCCTTAGATCCGTGATGGCGAACCTTGGCGCTCCAGATGTTCTTGGACTTCAGTTCCCAGAAGCCCCCGCGAATCCACACGAATGGAGTCCACACGAATGGGTTTACTGCGATTCATCCGGCCCACGCCGCCCTCGTCGCTCCTGGAAGCGGAAGTAAAACGCGCCCGTATGGGCGCGTTTTACTTCCGCTTCCGGGAGCGACGAGGGCGGCATGGGCCGGAAGAATCGCAGTAAACCCATTCGTGTGGATTCACAGGGGCTTCTGGGAACTGCAGTCCAAGAACATCTGGAGTGCCAAGGTTCGCCATCACGGCCTTAGACCGTCTCTGTTTCATCGTATGAAGGCTGTTGGGGGTGGGGAGAGCCCCTCTACAGAAAAAATATGGCTGGGGTAACTTCACCTAATTTTCCCATTGCTGAAAATCTTCTCCCTTCAACCAGGTGTTGTATAGGTAAAGGTAAAGGTCGCCCGTGCTCAAAAGCCAGTCGCATCCGACTCTAGGGTTCAGTGCTCATCTCTGTTTATAGCCAAAGAGCCAGCACTATCTGCGCCTGCAGACGTTTTCATGGGCATGACTAGACACTGTAGTGCACGGAACGCTGTTTACCTTCCCACCGAATTGGACCCTCTTTATCTACTTGCAATTTCTTGCTTTTGAACTGCTAGGTTGGCAGGAGCTCGCTCTGTCATGCAGTACTCGGGTCTTAAACTGCTGACCTGCTGACTTTCCAGTCATCAAGCTCAGTGTCTTAACCACTAAGCCACCGCAGTCCTACCAGGTGTTGTCTAGGAAGGGTATAAAAGATCTTTAAAACTAATGCTTAGTGAATTTTGTTCTGTTTTAGTGGATTAATAATTATCATAATTTTAACTTTTTTATTTGTTCATTTTGTTTTTAACTTTGTATAGTATTATTTGTAAGCCTCTTGGAGTGCTGTTCCTTAGTGGACAGGTAGGGTAGAAATACACTGTGGTTGTAATTGTTGTTGTTGCTACTGCTGCTTTCTTGGGAATCTCTACCCACATGTCTTAAGCCCCATATATAACATAGGGTGACTTCTTTTACTTCAAGTGCCGTATCTGATTTCAAATATTGGTGATCATCATGCTGATCAGCCATGAAGATTGCCTGAGAACAATATACTGTAATGCAGTAACCTTCAATTTGCCTTCCTCATCACAGTGTGACACCCATACTACTAATCGAGTTCTGTGAGTCACTTTCTGGCCCTGAGCCCTTTTGGCACACAAAGTCCTCCTCAGCCCCAGTCCAGTAAAGTATTGATGGAGCTGCTGCCCTTCATCAAGATGGATTCAAGTGGGATTTAACCCACTTGGGGAAGGAACATCACCCTTCCCTGTGGACTTCGGCACCCAATACCATTAGTCCTCACAGTTGTCAGGTTAGTTAACTGCCACCTTACAATCAGCATTGAGTCGCTGTATGGTCTACTCTGTTACCATAGCAGGATAACCTGGCCAGACTGGTTAGGCGCAGTGATGGCGAACCTAGGCACTCCAGCTGTCCTTGAACTTCAATTCTCAGAAACCCTGACTTGGGCTCCTGGGAACTGAAATTCAAGAACAGCTGGAATGCCAAGGTTCGCCTTCACTGGTTAGGGTGACTAGATATATGTATCTTCAGTTCTATTATGCAATGGTACTTCCAGTAGTTAAATTGTAAAATAATATGCCCATGAACCAAATGGCAGTATCGTTGTTATTGTTCAGTCACGCAGTAGAGTCCGACCCTTTGTGACCCCATGGACCACCACAGGCCAGGTACCCCTATCCCACAGCCTGCTCAGCTTTATACCCATTGCATCAACCATGCCATCTCATCCTCTGCCACCCCCTTCTCCTTTTGCCTTCAATTTTTCCCAACATCAAGGCCTTCTCGAGTCAGTCCTCTCTTCTCCTTTGGTGGACAAAGGACTTTAGCTTCATCTTCAATATTTGTCCTTCCAAGGAGCAGTCAGGGTTGATTTCATTCAGGTTCAACTTACTTGATCTTCTTGCTGCCCAGGATACTCTCAAAATTCTCCTCCAGCACCACATTTCAAAGGTGTCTATTCTTCTGCACATAGCCTTCCTTATGGTCCAGCTCTCACAACCATGCATTACTACTGAGAATACCATGGCTTTGACTATGAGGACTTTCGTTGGCAATGTGATGTCTCTACTTTTTATTAGGTTCCCTATCATCATTAACTGCCTTCATTGATATAGCTTGTTCATTCTTTGGCCAAAAATTAATTCTAGAAGCACTTCTATTATTCTTTCCCAAGCCAAGTTAAGTCTATGCTAGGAGGTAGACAGTTGAACTTCCCCATCAGTGTATTATGGGTACATATGTAGCTGCACCTTTTGCTCTAGTAGTCATAGGTGGCCTCTTCTTTCAGCACATAATAATGTATGTTTAGGTATCTGACTGTGGAGCCAGAGTTTGGGGAGTTTGATTCCCCACTGAGACAGCCTAAGTAGCCATGAGCAAACTGATCTGTCCCATGGCAACCCCAGAAGAGGAGACTGGCAAACCACTTCTGTGTATTCTCTGCCCAAAACCCCCTGGAAATGATTCCCATGAGTAGGAATAAACAACATGCAATTATTATTAATACCTCTTATATCTCTTCCTTTCTTTTCTTATCAGGATCTTTGCTTTAGTTGAAAGCACAGTAGCAACTTGGTCACATGTCCATACCTGTCAAGTTTCGGGAAATTTCTGTCAACCCCCCCGTATTTTACACTTTCCCGCCGTCATCCCGTATGAGTTAGACTGCAATTAGACTGGAGGCCAACACAGGATAAACATAGCTGTCCAGTTTTCCATTTTGGATGGGAAATTTCCCTTATTTGACAGGAATTTCCCGAAACTTGACAGGTATGCACATGTCTCCTATTAATTAACTTCCTTAGGCTCCTCTCTGTGTTCAATATCCCAAGTCCATTAATACTTCTTTGACCTTTTTGTCAAAACTGAAAAAGAGACAGTTCTGGGAAAGTATGCCCCTCTCCCCTTACTGTTGAAATGCTCCCTTTAGCTACAGTTTTTGAGAAGGATCTGGGCAGGGGCATGTTTTGTCTATAGCTGTTGAGGGAATCAAGGGTGTGATTTATTAAGGATCACCATTTATGCACTCAAACAGTGTGATTGGGCGACATCAGATGGAGCAGTTTGTGTTGCCAGTCCAAACAGTCCATAGAGTCCCTGTGTTCATAATTTCGTCCATTCTCTTCAATGCACGGATGTGCATACTAGCTGTCCTTCCAGTCAAGTGATCTGGAGATTCAGGAGCTCCACCACACAAGAATTATCAGCAACCAGCTTTGATAGGGCAGTAGGTGGTCGGAATCACATGACACTTCTAGTGATGGGCATGAGCCGGATCGGACCAGTACTCTTGTACCAGTAGTAAAAATGGCTGGCCCTATCCACCTCCCTGCCCCGCCTACCTCCTCCTCCTCCTAGAAGAGGCTTCGGAGGGGGCTGATTTTCCAAGTCTGTACAAATGTATAGGAGATAATCTTGTATGTGCCACATGTCCCAGTCAATACAGCAGAAGTACCTATGGTATGAATTTTACAACGATAAGCCAGCTGTCTTTCTGACCATGAATGTTGAGATGGTACTCAAATACTCATTTGCAAACAGCAGCTCATCTCTAGTGAATTCATCCTTCTGTTCATAAGAACAATCAGGATGATTCACTGATTCCTTTTACTATTTAGCCAATTTTAATCCATTTATGGGGAAATAACACTTTTGTTTGTTGACTGGGCGTGATAGAAAAAGCCTTTCTTCCTAGAGAAATGTTCTTCCTATGTTCTTATTTTTAAGACCTGCATTGTTCCTAGTGACAGTGATGGATGTGTTAAATTCTTAGAATTCTTGAGAAATCCTGAAAAAAACATTAATCTTCTAGCTATGCCATGCTAGATTCTGAATGTTGTAGTTGAAGACTCATGGAAGGCACTGGATTGAGGTTGTATTAACCTTTATTTATTTATTTATTACATTTCTATACTGCCCATTTGGGTGGTATCCCACTCTGGGTAGTGTACAAGCAAATATCAAATAACATGACAGAACACACAACAAATCAAACAACCGACAAATACGCCTCAAAATAAAATAGTTACTCAGATGAATAGGCACCCACTCCTCCCAACATTTCTTATCTAGCATCCATTTATGCTGTTCATCACAGTAACCATTTTTCTTAGGATACCACACATTTACATAAGTATTCTGTGTTATATGGAAACAAGGCAGGTGAGATGGGAACACTAGAAGTGTGAGAAAAATATGGTGCAGTTCTAATGAAGAAAGGAATAGAAAGGGCAGCTACACTTCACAGTATTTAAAAATGCTTTTAAATCCATTGTTCATTTGTCCTTTCAATGTGAGTTGGATTAGACAGAGAAATCATTGTGATTTGCTCAAGCCCACCCAGTGAGTTGTGGTTGAATAAAGTATTGTATCTACTTAAGCACATTGTCCTCTTCCTGTCTTGCCAGGCAGATTTTACTTTTTGTTAAAACTGAAGGCAGCACTTCTATGACCTTTGTATTTATTTTAAGAACAATTAAAATGTAGCAGTGGCACTCCCTACGCAAGACTGTGTTCCTTCTCAATCCAGAACTAAATCCTGAACAGACAATTAGATGTTCTTGTTTAAGAGCTATTCAAGCAATGGTGGGCTTCAGCAGGTTCACACCAGTTCACCAGAACTGGTAGCAGAAATTCTGGCTGGCCCCACCCATCTAAGTTTTGAAATAAAGTAATCCTAATTCAAGTGCAATGCAGGGCTTCCCCCTGGCCACGCCCACCATACCACTCCCATGGAAAAGGTAGTAAAAAAATTGAATCCCACTACAGTACTGTATTCAAGTCTAATGAACTGTATTTTCATCTGTAGTTTTGTTGGTGCTGATTAATTTGTTCAGTGCTAAACAGTATGTTCACAGTGTTAAGCCAAAGATCACCTATCCTGGTAACTGCATTAATTTATCTTAACCTATAAAATTAAGCGTTAACCGTTGGAACTTCAGATACAATCCTGAACCAGGCCCTACTAGCCCGCACCGACCATTCGTGCACACGCCCGAACTGGGTCCACAGGTCAACGAAGGATTGAGAAATGCGCCAGTGGGGCAAGAGCCCCACAAACGCAAAAAAAGGGAAACAACTTCATTTCCCAACGTTCCTTGCACCACGCCACAGCCAATCAGGCTGAGAGGCATGAGCAAAAGGAACATTCGGAAACGCACAGTGGCCAATCAAAAGGAAACTGCAGGGGGGGAAATGACGCACAAGCCGAAAACGCAAACGCCAAACTACAAGCCCCAGCATCCTGCACGCCATGAGCGCAGAGAACTCTGAGGAAGCTGGCGAGTGAAAAATAAAAATAAAAAACACACCGGGAGCGCAAGTCCGCCACTGCTGGACACAGCGCCTCACAGGAAACAATAACAACACGGGGGGAGGGGTCAAGGGGGGAAAGTCACTCCCCCCTCCTTGAAATTGAACCCATTCCCAGGTAAGCAAAGCCATCAGACGGTGCTCCTTCCGCTGACTTTACTTACCGCAAAAGAGTTTCGTTTTCAGCGAGGCCAAGCCGCGGGAACCAAAGCCCCCCTCCCCAACAGCGCCTGAAGCTCCTGATCGGAGTTTCCCCTTTAATATCACTGGGGGGGGGGTTGCGCTCCCCCTCTCTACTGGCTCCCCTGGGGTTGGGAGGGTTGGGGGGACAAAAGGGGTGTGTCTCCCCAACCTTCCTGATTCCAGGGGACCAGGCAGAGAGGGGATTCCCCTCCAAACACACACACACACGCCCCATATTAAAGAGAAGAAACCAAGTGGTTACTTCTCTTTAAAAATGGAGGTTTTTTGGGGGGCATCCCCCTCTCCGATGGCTCTCATGGGTCTGGAAGGGTTGGGGAGACACACCCCTTTTGTCCCCCCAACCCTACCAAACCCAAGGAAGCCAGCGGAGAGGGTGATCACAACCCCCCCACTGATATTAAAGGGGAACCCCCAATTGAGATTTCTCTTTTAATATCAGGGTGGGCTGGATTCGATCCCCTCTCCTGGGTCCCATGAGTCTGGAAGGTTTGGGGGGACAAAAGGGGTCTGTCCCGCCAACCCTTCCAGAGCCAGGGGACATGGCAGAGAGGAGATCCCCCCGTAGGACACCAAAAAAACAAAAACATCAAAAACATCCAAAAATACACAAAAACAACTAAAAATAACACCAAAAAACAATACAAAGTAAACAAAAACAAAAATTCCCAAACACACACAGCACCCAGCCACACACCACAAAATCCAAACACACACACACAAAATAAAGAAAAACAGCCAACTCACCACCACACGACCTCACTCCACGACGGCCGGAAAAGAAATGAATAAAGAGACTACTTACCAGAAGAAGCTCCACCCAGAGGCCACGAGAGAAAAAACAGTCAAAATACAAGTTAACCCCTACCAGCCCCACCTACTGGCCACAATAGTAAAAACAATTCAAAAAGACACAACAGCCCCACACAAAAGGCCCAAGAGTAAAAACAAGTCAAAAACATAACACAAAATCACAATTTTACACAAATCAAAAACATATGTCAATAAAATAAAAACTATTCAAAAATCCTGTGCTGAATTTTAACTCAAATAAAAACCAAAAACATCTAAACACAGTTTAAAAACATTTATTGTAAAAAACATGTACTTTCACATTTTTAAAATGATTACCTGCGGTACAACTATTAAAAAAATACATACTAAAACATTATTTGGTTAAATAAAAAATTTTTTTAAAAGTATATCGTCCTTTGTTCTTTTTTTAATCCACAAAACAAAAACACCAAACAAAACTGATCACAGTTTATAACAGCCCGCCAAATAAAATGTGTATAATTAAAAATTTAAATTTTTTTAAAAACACCATTTAAAACAGCCTGGCAACGTCGGGCAACCTCTGCTAGTTCTCCTTCGTATAGTTTGTGAATCCACACTCATGGGTTATGCGCCTGCGCAGAACGGCCGATCGGAGGCTTGAAAAGCTATTGGTCAAAAGTTTTGGCGGTAAGACCGCCCACCGTACCGCCCACCCTGAGGCGCCCGCGCGCCATTTTACCTCAGTTCTCTTCTTTCCGCCGTAGCAGCAGGACGATCGTTGAGAGCTTCCTCAATTTTTTCACCCTTCTGAGGGAAAGTCTTTTGGCAAGTTTTAACAATTTTTCTTGGTGATCTTGTCCTCCGGGCAGGATCGCCACCCCGGCTCTGTCTCTTCTCTTGAGTGGATTCAGTAGCCAATTTTTCGCTTCGATCACCGTCTCCCCCCTCAAGGGGGTGGCGGCTGGTCGGCCCTTCGGGGTACTTGTCTCCAGAAACTTCCACTGGAAGAATTTTTTCCGCGGTTGATGGCTGCAGCGTTTAAACAGTGCACGGCTTGCCTTAAGAAGTTTCCGGCTTCCGACGGACACAGCCTGTGCCTTTTTTGTTTGGGAGAGTCGCATCAGAGCCAGTCTTGCCCGCATTGCAAAAAGTTTACGCGCCTCGCGGTGCAGAACCGAAGCAATCGCCTCAAGGCTCATCTGATGGAGCTCGCTCTGGCTCCCGCCGCGTCCGCCTCCACAGCCGCCGCTGCCGCTCAACCACCGCCGGCCTCTTCCTCCGTGCTTCCGATGAGGAAGAAGAAGAAGAAGGACAAGAACGGTGAGAAGAAGCGCAAGCGTGGGTCGGAGAAGAGACGGTCGCTTCCCCCCACTCCGCGCACACCCGCCTCTCCCGGGCCTTCGCCGCCGTTCTCGACTGCCCGATGTCCTTCTCCGGGATCCTCCATCTGGGGAGGACGGTCGTCTTCCGGGTCACCTGAGAAAGGACGCAGGGCTGGGGCTCCAGCTCGCCCACTTCAGGTGCTCTCCTCTCCTCCTCGGGGAAGAAATTCCTTGCCGAGGCAGGCCTCCGTCTCTCCACGGCCCAGGACGCCGACGGACGACGCGGTCGTCACCGTTCCGACGACCGTTTCGCCGACACCGACGCCGGCCACCGTTTCGGCGCCCACCGTTTCGTGGGCCACCATTCCGCCGGCTACCGGAGCTCCACCGCCGGCGGACTCGGACGCGTCTCAGATGGCCCTCGTCCGAGAGATGTTCCAGGTCATGGCGTCGTTTGCGACCAGGTTCCAGACCTCCACGCCTGCGGCCTCTGCGGCTCCGGTTCCGACCACCGCAAGCCCCGGGCATCCCGGCTCTGCCGCGGCCCGACCGACCTCCCGTGGGTCGAGTGCCCGCTCCACCGGCCCACCCAACCCGTCATGGTGTGGTCCGGACGTCGATGCGGTGGACGCCCATCCCGCCGGCCCGCCCAGGCCGTACTGGCGCGGCCCGGACGTGGACGAAAGACTGCCTCCCTCGTCCTCCGATGAGTCCAGCTCGTTGTCGGAGGAGGACGAGGGAGACGTCGACGCCGAGCGCACGCCGGAACAGGCCATCGGCTCAGTGGACCCACCGCGTGGTGAGGACCAGCGCTCACTGACCGCCATGCTCACGAGGCTCGGCACCGCCCTCAACCTGAAGGTCGACCAACCGCCGTTGGAGGGTGAGGATCAGATGACCGCGAAGCTCGACAGGCGTGCTGTGCGGCCGGTCCACATAACCATGCTCCCCTCCATGATGACCTCGGCGAGGGCGACATGGAAGAAACCTTTGGCGGCGCACTCCGTTTCGTCCAGGCTCGACAGCATGTACCGGGTCCTGGACGAGAACGTCGAGTTCCTGCAGGCCCACCCCCTGCCGAATTCCCTGGTGGTCAAGGCCTTCCAGCATAGGACGGCCACCAGCGGATTCCCGGTCCCGTTGACGCCGGAGGGAAAGAAACTGGACGCGGTGGGGCGTACGTTTTACGCTACCGGCTCCCTATTCTTTCGGGCCGCCAACTATTCGGCCGCCATGGGCCTGTACCAATCTCACCTCTGGGAGCAGGTGAAGGTTGAGACGGCTAAACTGCCCGCCGATGCCCAGAAGAGGATTGACGCGCTGGCCACCGAGGGGGACTTCGTCGCCGAGCAGCTGATGCGCACTGCCCGGCATATCAACGATTATGCGGCAAAAGACATGGCCTCCGCAATCTACCTCCGTCGCCATGCTTGGCTCAGGGACACCTCCCTCGATGACGCTATGAAAAAGCTCATCGAGGAGTTTCCCTTCGACGGGCAGGGCCTCTTCGGTCAGGACACCGATAAGGTCCTGAATGAGATGCGCCAGACCAATTCCATGGCGAAGTTCCTGGGGCTCACCACGCCGGCTACTTCCACCAGGCCGAGGTTCCAGCCCTTCACACGGCGGTTCCAGGGCAACCCACAGCAGCAGGGACCGACGGAGCAGCCTAGATCCAGCTCCTACAAACAGCGGCGACAACACAAACCCCGCTACCGGCCCTACGGACAGGACAAGCGTTCGAACGCGAGGCCCAAGCCCCGCGTTTGAAGCTGCGACAGCCGAGTCTCTCTCGCTCCACATCCCGTACCTCCCCCTCCGGAACTTCCTCCAGGCATGGTCGGGCATCACAGACGACCAGTGGGTCTTAAGGATCTTGTCCTCTGGCTACGCCATCGAGTTTGTGCGGGTGCCTCGAGTAGGAAAACATCGTCTCACCACCTCGTCCCCCCATTTGGAGGAAGAAATATCAACCCTTCTCTCCAAGGGAGCCATCGAGCGGGTAGCACCGTCCGACTGGGACAACGGCTTCTACTCGAGGTACTTCGTGGTCCAGAAGAAGGACGGAGGCCTTCGCCCTATCCTGGACCTACGCCGCCTGAACAAATGCATCCACACCAGGAAGTTCCGGATGGTGACCCTACAGACCGTCCTCCCCCTCATCAACAAAGGGGACTGGTTCACAGTCATAGACCTCAAGGATGCCTACTTCCACGTCTCCATCCTCGAGGAACACAGACGGTTTCTCCGCTTCCGCATCGACAATTCCGTGTACCAGTACCGATGCCTACCATTCGGTCTGGCCACGGCACCGCGAGTCTTCACCAAGTGCATGGCTCCGGTGGCTGCATTCCTCCGCCAACGGGGCATCAGGGTCTTCCCGTACATCGACGATTGGTTGATCGTCTCCCCCACCAAACCGTCGGCCGTTCGGGACACACAATACACGGTTCACCTCATGGAGAGCCTCGGCCTCAGGATCAACTTCACCAAGTCGAAGTTGACTCCCTCCCAGCGCGTCGAGTACATTGGAGCGGTACTCGACTCGCTCACTACGAGAGCCTACGCCCCCCAGAAACGCTTACGGGACATTGCGCAGGGGGTGAGCGAACTGCGCACGAAACCGTGCATCCGGGCGAAGAAGGCTCAGAGACTTCTAGGCCTGATGGCCTCAACGACGGCAGTGATCCCCCATGCCAAGTTGAAATTCAGGTCCCTGCAATCGTGGCTCCTTCACGAGTTCGACGCACTTCGGGAGAGCCAATCCAAACGATTGACCCCATCTCCAGAACTGAGGAACCAACTGCTGTGGTGGTCTACACCACTCAACGTGGCCACGGGGAAGAGTTTCTACCCCCCGCAACCCTCGTTGCAGATACTGACCGACGCGAGCAACCTCGGCTGGGGCGCTGCTTGCGGGACTCTCACGGTCAACGACACCTGGACACCGCACGAAACGGTGTACCACATAAATTACTTGGAACTGCTGGCCATTTGGAAGGCTCTACGTTCCTTCGAGACTCTGCTCACCGGCAAGGCGGTTCAGGTGGCCTCGGACAATACCACGGCAGTGGCGTACCTCAACAAGCAGGGAGGAACACGGTCCACCACCCTCCTGTACCTTGCAGTGCAGTTGTGGGAATGGTGTCTGGAGAGGCACATTTTCCCAATTGGAGTGCACATTCAGGGCACGCTGAATGTTTTGGCAGATCACCTGAGCTGTCTCACCTCCACGACCCACGAATGGGAGCTGGACGACGGAGTGTTCCAGTCGCTTTGCGAGGCCTGGGGGACACCGAGCATCGACCTCTTTGCATCGGAGTCCAACAGGAAACTCAGCAGGTACTGCTCCAGAGCAGGCATCGGACTGAACTCCGAGGGCGATGCCTTCATGAAACGGTGGGATCAGGACTATCTCTATGCCTTTCCTCCGTTTCCTCTGGTCCAGAAGGTACTCACCAGGATGCACCAACACAGAGCCAATGCAATTCTGGTGGCACCGGCGTGGCCGCGCAAACCCTGGTTTCCGCTACTGTTGCGCATGTCGTCGCAGTATCGCACACTGCCGGAGTCACCGACGCTCATCCAAATGGAGCAGGGCCAGCTGCACCATTCGGACCTGCCCAGCCTCCACCTCACCGCGTGGAGGATAACCCCAGACTGGCCAGGATCCTTGAACTAGCGCGCCGCCCTTCCACAAGGAAGTCCTACGCTCCCAAATACAGGCGTTTTTGTGCTTTCCTGGCCTCCCGGCAAACGCCCCCCACGCAGGTGGGACTGCAGGACATTTTAGCCTACCTCCTCCAGCTGGCGGAGTCTGGCCTCAGCATCACCTCCATCCGAGTGCATCTCGCAGCAGTGGTAGCGCACTCTCCTGCTGGCTCGCCCGCTTCCGGGGCTTTCCGCGACCAAACGGTAAAGCGATTCCTCAAGGGACTAAGGAACGCTTTTCCGCCGACCCGGACACTGACGGCTCAATGGTCACTGTCCACCGTTCTTAACGCGCTCACCAGGACCCCCTTCGAGCCCATGGCTACCGCCGATGTTCGTCTCCTCACATGGAAGACGGCATTCCTGGTGGCTATCACGTCTGCACGACGAGCTGGTGAACTGGTTGCCCTGCGAGCAGACGCACCTTTTCTCCAGTTCTTCAACGACCGCGTCGTCCTCCAAGCGGCCCATCGCCCTTGACAGTTCACCCTGCCTGACCGTCATCATCTTCATCATGGGATCATCTCATCCGACTGCCCACCGACCAAGTAAGTGTGAGCTTGCTAATCTCCCATGAGTGTGGATTCACAAACTATACGAAGGAGAAAGTTCGGTTTCACTTACCAGTGATAACTTTCGTTCTTCGAGTATATAGTTTGTGAATACACACTACCCACCCTGCCTCCCCTCTTGAGCTGCACGGATGAGATCAGTTGGTTTATCCTGTGCTTGGCTTAAGTATGGAACTGAGGTAAAATGGCGCGCGGGCGCCTCAGGGTGGGCGGTACGGTGGGCGGTCTTACCGCCAAAACTTTTGACCAATAGCTTTTCAAGCCTCCGATCGGCCGTTCTGCGCAGGCGCATAACCCATGAGTGTGTATTCACAAACTATATACTCGAAGAACGAAAGTTATCACTGGTAAGTGAAACCGAACTTTCTTCATACAAATTCAGTCTGGTAGTAAAATGGCTGCAGTTTTATTATGAGCTGTGTCCTGCAACCTTTGCATACTAGTCCTCATGATAGCATCATAAAGGCCAAAGCACACTACATTTTCAAGCTACTTTCAGTCTAGCATTGAGTTTTCTTCTGTCTAATTGCATATGGCGTGTTTTCCAGCATTAGCTCCGGTGCTCCTCATCTTAACCCCACCTAAAGAGTATCAGAGATAGGCTGAGAAGATAAAAGAAAAGTAGTCTTTCCACCCAAGACTGCACTTCTATCTCCAGACATTCAATTTTAGGTGAAATGTCCCAAACACCTGGGTCTTGATTACATGCTTTCTGGGAAATTATATTCTGGCAGCGATTTAGACAACATGTTGATGGAGAAGAAGGAAATAGGGTCCCACTTTCCAGGC
Organism: Bradypodion pumilum; assembly: GCA_035047305.1. Lineage (NCBI taxonomy): Eukaryota > Metazoa > Chordata > Lepidosauria > Squamata > Chamaeleonidae > Bradypodion > Bradypodion pumilum. The sequence continues at coordinate 275,829,510 of JAWDJD010000002.1, read as the reverse complement.
CCTGGTTGCAGTAGGTTACGTTCTCAACACATGTACACGAGGAGGGGATGTCAGGCACAGTATGTTGCTATGTAGCTAAGCCCTAAGAAGGGAATATCAAAAACAAGTGGAAGGATTAAAGTAGATGATATTCATTTTCGTCCCCCATAAAAGATCCTGGGTTAGTCATTTCAGTTTATCTCAGACCATCCTGGGGTCATCCTCACCTCGGCCCTGTTTCTCCACCAACATGACAGCCATTGGGTTTGGTTCAAGGTTGAAAAGACCAAATTTTGATGACTTTTAACAAAATAACCCAAATTCACAGCATCATAGAGTCCTATAATTGTAGATATGGTAGGTACCTCAAGGGCAAGTCTAACTAACCCTCAGATAGGGCAGTGAATCCTTTACAGATGGCCATTCAGCCTCTAATCTAAACCTTCCAATCAAGGAGAAGCAGTTAATTCCATTGTTGAACAACTCTTGCTATCAAAAACCTCGTTTTTTGACATTTGCATCTTTTGCCTTGGTCTCCTGTGCTCTGGAGCCTAAACCAAGCTTGCTCCATCTTCCACATGAAGACCTTTTATACAGTATATCCAAAATGCTTGTTGTGTTACCTTTTAGGTTTCTCTTTTCCAGGCAAAACATACCTAATTCCATCAACCATTCTTTCTAGGGCTTTGTATTTCCAATCTCTCTTTTTTTAACATTTTGGACATATTCCATTTTGGACACATTCTGGACATATTTCAACTTCTTAAACTGTGATAAAACTGAACAAGACACAGTATTCCAAGTGAGGTCTTGCCAAAGCAGAATAGAAGTGGTGTCATCATCACTTCCTTTGATCTGCAAGTCATGCTTTAGAGAATAGGCTGAGGTGCTTAAAAATTGCCAAAACAGTTTGATCAATAAGAAGGCAGTGATGTCTTGTGAAATCCAACAAAAAGCCCTTTGAAATAGCCTGATATGGTTAAAGGCTGAGAAATGCTTCCCCCCCCCTCTACTGTATATCTTGTTACTTTTAAGGCCATTGGTATTTTAGAGATGCATTCTCTACTTTATCAATGGTGTTGTTTTTTTCAGTCTATAGACTGATTCATTTATAGAATGTAAATTAATTAAGTCTCTTTTAGTCATGGGCAAGCTGCACAGTCCCAGGGCGCTCCCCACCCCCCACCCCCCAAGAGGAAGGGAACGATAAATCACTTCTGAGTACCATCTACCTAAAAAAAACTGGAAAAAGTCATCAGAATGGCAGTCAATTATTATTATTTATATTATTAACATCTGTACATATGCTAATTACTTTTATTTCCTCCAGTTTTCCTCAAGGCAGAGTAGCTGGCTCTTCTACCACATTTCATACTGATAACAGTCCTGTAAGTAGGCCAATTGGAAAGAAAATGACTGATCTGATTTCATCCATTGGATTTTTTAGAATAGTAGCTGTGTTAGTCAGTTAGTCAGGGGGAAAAAAAACTTTTAAAAAAGACAACAACCACTGCAACACTTTAAAGACTAGCTGCTATATTTTTAATGTGAGCTTTCGTGGATCAAGTCCACTTCATCAGACATGGGAGTAAAAGTTCAAGGCATGAGCTTATATACACCAGATACAGTGGAACCTCGCTTAACAAGCAGCTCACTTAACACAAAAATTGGATAACAAAGGGAAATCCATAGAAAATAGTGGCTCGGTTAAATATTTTTGGAACAGATTAATTGGCTTTCAGTGCATTCCTATGGGAAACTGCATTTCAGTTAACAAATTTTGGTTTAAAATGCATTCCTACGGGAAATTGCATTCAGTGCATTCTTATGGGAAATGTGCTTTACAATTTTTTTGTAGTACAAAAGGTCCCAGAGAATGCATTAAATTTGTTAAGCGAGGGTCCACTGTACAGAGGTAACAGAGTGATTGATCAATCACTCTGTACAGTACCACTGTATCTGGTGTACTGTATATAAGCTTATGCCTTGAAGTTTCACTCCTATGTCTGATGAAATGGACTTGCAGCCATGAAATAAAAAGGCGACTGATGCTTGGGAGACAAGCTATGAGAAACCTTGGGAACATTGTTAAAAGCAGAGACATCACCTTGCAAACAAAAGTCTGCATAGTCAAAGCAATAGTATTCCTGGTGGTAATGTATGGTTGTGAGAGCTGGACCATTAGGAAAGCTGAGCGCAGAAGAATAGATGCCTTTGAAATGTGATGTTGGAGGAGAGTCCTGAGAGTACCCTGGACAACGAGGAGAACAAATCGGTCAATCTTAGACGAAATCAACCCTGACTTCTCCTTGGAAGGTCAAATAATAAAGATGAAGCTAAAGTACTTTGGACATCAAATGAGAAGGGAGGATTCACTTGAGAAAGCCTTGATGCTGGGAAAGGTGGATGGCAAAAGAAAAAGCGGGTGGCTTAAAATGAGATGGCTAGATGGTATTATAGATGCAATGGGCACAAAGATGGACGTGCTGAGGAGGATGGTGGAAGACAGGGGTGCCTGGCGGCCAATGGTCCATAGATTCGCAAAGAGTCGAAATCGACTATGTGAATGAACAACAAAAAGACTGGGTGGTGATATCAGGCATACCGAGCACAGTGCCTTGTTTTGGAACACAAATTGGTTATTTTTCTCTCAGGGCATCATAAAGAACAAGAGCGTATGTTTAACAAGGTGGCAGAACTAACACTGAAGAATCTGGTATGAAGCCTAGACAAATAGAAGAGTTTAGCTGGAGGGATTGATTCCTGTATTATCTGATGGTAAGATAACACAAGGGTACTGCAGTGGCTCAAGTCGCTAAGACGCTGACTGGGAAGCGGAAGGTCAGCAGTTTGATTCCCGAGTACTGCAGGACGGAAATGAGCTCCCGTCTTCATCCCAGCTCCTGCCAACCTAGCAGTTCGAAAGCAAGAAATTGCAAGTAGATAAATAGGGACCACTTCGGTGGGAAGGAAACAGCGTTCCGTGCGCTCCGGTGTCTAGTCATGCCTGCCACATGACCATGGAAATGTCTGCAGAAGCAGACAGTGCTGGCTCTTCGGCTTAGAAACAGAGATGAGCACTGCACCCTAGAGTCGGATACGACTGGCTTTCGAGCAAGGGAAACCTTTACCTTTACCTTTAAGATAACACAGCTGCTCCCCTACTAACATTTGTCACAAACAAGATGGCTCCTAATGGACAGATCCTGAGTCTTGGTGATATCCTTATGAGATCAGTAGTTGCAGTGGATTGCATAGCCATATTTTGTGTGTGCTGCTGGAAATACCATAATCAGCCATCTGAGAGGTATTCTACTGCTGCGGGAAGAGGATTTTGAGTCCATGAGACTGAACCTCAGTGAAGATTCTAGCTTCTCCAACTCACTAGTATGAGTACCAGTTTGGTAATTGGCTTTTAAACATAACATACCAAAATATATTGTCATATCTATGGATGTAGCTTGCTGGATATCTCAGTGAGTTAAGTGTCTGGTTGCATAACCAGAGGTTGAGAGTTCAATTCCCCACTATGCATCCCAGAAGAGCCAGCCTATATAGCCTTGAGCAATCTGCACAGTCCCAGGATGCTGGCAGAAGAAGGAAATAGTCAACCACTTCTGTGTGCTCTCTACCTAGAAAGCCCTGGAAAGGGTCCACCATAACTCAGAAATAATTTGGCAGCACACAGTTATTATTTATGAATATAAAAGACTGAGGCCTTGCGTTGTGCTTTTATGCCCCACGTCTACAGAAGAAAATTATGTAGCCCAGCTAGGCTAGTTGGAAGATGGGCGGGAGAATGACCAGGCTTTTCCCTGAAGAGGTAAGCTATACTGCAGATTGATGAATTTGTCATATCTGCCTCTAAACTCCATTTTTCTTTGTTGACTGCTTTCATGAGCCATTGGCATTATATTTGGCTCAATTTTGAAATATTTCCCTTAACTGCAAGGTTTTTATCTTCTTTGCTTGATGAAGAATCCTTGAGAATTTGAAAACTTGTTTTATTTGTGACTTTTAGGGATCTCGTCTTAGAGTTTGTTTTTAAGAATGGATCACAATTTTTTGTATATGACTGTATTTCTTCATTCCTTCCAAAAGTAGTTACCTATCATACATTTGGATGTGGAACTCGTCCACTTTCAAGCAGTGAGATCTTGTTTTAGGGATGATTTGGGTTAGGAGGGAATGAAAAATTTCTTCACTAACAAGCAATTAGTGGGTGGGGAATGGGATGCAATGTCTCGGCTTCCATTAAGTTTTATAATTGAAGAAATTCATTGACTATGCTTACACTTGAAGCTTACAGCTTGTTGAAATCTAGCCTCTTGTGACACACACCCTGCCTTTGCTAATTAACTTATCTCAAATTACCATGGGAATCCGTTATTTCTTGTTTATTTATGAAGTCTCATAAAGAACATGAAGTCTCATGTTTTAAACCCCTGACTTATTGTGTTAAACCCATGGCTCACTCATATTATATTCATGGATCATTCATGGCTTGTTTTTCCTAGCTACCCGCTCAGAAGCAGAAGCTGAGAAATGGGGTTGGAGACAGACACGAGCAAAAAAGTGGCAACAAGTTGTGATTTGTTTCGTTTTCTGTTGTGCATTTCATGGCTTGAGCAACAAACACCAAGAATCATGGCTTACTGTGACGTGTGGATCCATGCCTTAGAGCCATGATGGCGATCCTTGGCACTCCAGATGTTCTTGGACTTCAATTCCCAGGAGCCCAAGACCCAATGAATCCACATGAAGCTAGTCTTTGTGAAGGAGATTCGGTCCTCCTGTAAGACAGAGGGCACAGAAGGAGGCCTTAGACCCATGATGGTGAACCTTGGCACTCCAGATGTTCTTGGACTTCAATTCCCAGAAGCCCCCGTGAATCCACACAAATGGGTTTACTGCAATTCATCTGGCCCACGCCGCCCTCATCGCTCCTGGAAGCGGAAGTAAAACACGCCCGTACATAGGAAGTGTTGACCCGGAAGAGTCTTAACCATATGGGCGTGTTTTACTTCCGCTTTCAGGAGCGACGAGGGCGGCGTGGATTGAATGAATCGCAATAAACCCATTCGTGTGGATTCACGGGGGCTTCTGGGAATTGAAGTCCAAGAACATGTGGAGTGCCAAGGTTCACCATCACGGCCTTAGAGTTTCTTCTTAAATTCAAGAGCAGATCTGCATGGATACATGCCCATTAGCCTCTGAGAGTAACACAAAATATAGTTTTCCATTCACATATTTTGCATTCCTGAGAAAGCACATTTGTTGGGCAGAGTTGGTTCACTGAAAGACTCAATCATAATGTTTTAGCACCTGTATAGAATATGTGTTCATCAAAACGAGAGATTCTGCCTTAACATGCTCCAAGATATGCAGACTTATTGTATGTAAACCAGAATTTAGTTCCATTGTTCTGATATGAAGAGACATCAACATGGCTGCTGCAAGAGAGAAACTAGTCTCACCCCCATTCCTTGTTGCTTTGTTCACACAAGCATGTCTCAAAAAGGAGAGCTTCACAAGCAGGGCTTCTCTTCGGTCACATTGAAGCTTGTTTAAACAAAGTAATGAGGGAGGGGGCAGTGATAAGTGTTTCCCTATAACCATATCGATGTTTCCGGGCGGGCAGTGGTGGGATTAAAAAAAATTCCTACCTACTCTGTGGACATGGTATGTTGGGCATGGCCAGGGGAAAAGCCCTGCTTTGCACCTGAATTAGGACGACTTTAGTTCAAAACTTGGATGGGTGGGGCCAGCCAAAATTTCTGCTACTGGTTCTGGCGAACTGGGGCAAACCTGCTGAATCCCACCACTGTTTCCGGGCAACAGAACAACTGATATAACTAACATCTCTCTGGAAATGTCAATGCCGAGTCTTGTTTAGAACTCCCACCTTGACCTTGGATATCTAGGAGTTTATATTCAGCAAGGAGTCCTTGAATGAGTCGACGTCTCTATGATGACATTTCACACAACATTAGTCCATAGCAGCCTGTCCCTGGCATAGAACTCCTGCACCTTTGATTTATACAAGATAGTTTCCACTTCTTTGCTTGCAACTCACTTTTCAGTTCAGGACTTTTAAAAGTTACCTGCATCTCCTTTTTAATTAAAAATGGTGGAACCAGTGGTGGGCTCCAAAAACTTTTACTACCACACTGTGGGTGTAGTATGGTGGGAGTGGCCAGGTGGAAAGCCCTGCGTTGCATCTGAATTAGGACTACTGTACTTTATTTCAAAACTTGGATGGGAGGGGCCAGCCAGAATTTCTGCTAACGGTTCCGGTGAAGTGGTGCGCACACACACACACACACACACACACACGCACGCACACACACACACACACCACTGCCATTTAGCTTGCTGTGGCTCATATGTGTTGCTGCTCTTTGGAATTTGGCATAGATCATTATTTAAAACTATCTGCCTCTTTTTGACAAGTCTTTTCTAACCCATGTCTGTTCTTCATTGCTTCCCAGGGGCATTGTTAAGTTGAGTAACTTTTGTAAAATACTTTGAAGATAAAAATCATGAGTTGTATGCCAAATATTAGTGCGATTACATTAGGCCCCAAAGGGCTGAAAAATACTGACATTCAAGAACCATATTTAATAACAAGAAATCCCACCCACCCCCAACTAAAGGTCTAACCCAGTCCAATGTCTCTTATAGCACCCATCACCACAGCACCATATATACATTCTGTGGCATAATATCTATTATTTGCTATATTTTATTTCCACAGAAATTTAGCAATTGGGATTGGAATTCAGAATTTTCCTGAAGGGTTAGCTGTCAGCCTTCCCTTGCGTGGAGCTGGATTTTCAACACTGAAAGCATTCTGGTAAGTGCGATCTGAAAGCTATGTTTGTCTTTTCTCTTTCTGCATATGGCTTTGGAAATGGAAGTGCATTAAAAATGGCACTGAATGAAACAGGGTTTTCAACATGGAGTGTTTTGGTTAAGTGTAATGCAAAAGCTATGGCTTGGTTTGGCTTGTGTTTCTGGTAATGAAGCACAGTGGAACTGAAAATGTGTTAAAGAAATGACTATGATTTCACCTCTCCCTAAAACAAGGTACTGGTGGTAAGATCAAGCAGCTTCCTGTTGGGGCGGATTTGAAAATGCCATTAAATCTTTTGCTGTTTGTCCAACATGCATCTCTACAAAGAGCACCTGGCACCATAATAACGTGTCATGAACTTTTATTAATAATTTTATGCATGCCTGATGAAGACAACTGTTCTCAAAAGCTTGCAACGTTTTTGTTTTGATTTTTCAGTGATCCAATAAAGGTATCGCCTCCATCATGCATTCTTTGCATTTTTTTATGATTTAATGGTTCACATGGCTAATTTCCTTTGATTATATCAGTAACACTTGCTTCTTTTAAAGCAAGGATTCTCAACCTGTGGCCCGCGGCACCATTTCATTCAGCCCACCACCGCCTCCACCACACCAAGGAAGTGCCATGTGGTGAAGGAATGGCAAAATGGCCATCCGGCCCCCGAAGCTGTCTGAGGGAGCATGACCCAGCCCCCATCTTAAAAAGGTTGAGAACTCCTGTTATAAAGAGTAGGCCAGCTCTGCTATTGCCAAGGACCCTCCTGTTTTATCCAAATGTTAATCAGAAATGCACACTGTTTAAATCCTTGTCTGGTATTTTAACCATATTTTTTGACAGACGATGATCATCCCAATCAAAAATGATCCCATTGAGTAGTCTCTGCCGTTCATTATTTTTTGACAATAAAAGCCAGTCAGGCTCTGGTAAAATTATATCACAAGTTTTGACTCTTGTTTCACAAGCTCCCTCCAGAGCCTCTTGACTTGGACCCCTTCCTGTAGCAACAGGGTCTCTGCTCACTTAACATGCCTAAGAGCTTCCTGGGAGCAGATAAGCCTCCTGCCATTTTAACTTACTGCAGTGCCCTTTAATGATACCTCATCACCTACTGCAAATGCAACTACTCAGCCATTCACAATTCTTACATCAGCTTTGTAAGCCCTGAGCATCTCTGCGGTAGAGTATGCTGTTCCAGTATGAAGTGCAAAAACAAGTTGACATTGCTGCTAATGAATCATGTGTATAGTGACAAGATGCCTCAAACCTACACCAGTTGAGAAAATATATCCCACATTCGTATCGCTTCACCTAAGATGAGAAAAGTAGCAGTGGACGCTGAGAGAACTAAACAAGAGAATAAGAAGAGAAGTAGCAGTGGACGCTGAGAGAACTAAACAAGAGAATGACCCTCAACATCCTCTGAATGGATATGTGTCTCAAGTCCTCCAGCTCAGATCCAGGAAGAGCTTTATGGCAAGAACAAACATTCTTGAAAAACACAAGAAAAAAATCAAATTAAAAGATAAAGGAAGGAGCTCAGTGGACAAGGATCAACATTAAAGGAGGATATAACAGAGGACTCCGAGCAGGCTGAGGGTTGGTATCCCTAAATCAGGGGTTCCCAACCTAAGGCCTGTAGGCCAGATCCGGCCCATGGTGCCATTTCATATGCCCCTACACACACCTCCAAGGACATTCGAGAAACAAAGTGGCTGCTCCTTTGAAACCTTTGGGACAAAATGGACTCCCCCATTGTGCAGGCAGTGCAAAATCAAGCCGGGGTCCGAGTCACACTCTCTGTCAGCTTCGAGGGCTGGATGGTCATTTTGCACTGCCTGCACAATGGGGGAGTCCATTTTGTCCCAAAGGTTTCAAAGGAAGCTATGGAAAGCTTCCACGCATGCGTGGAAAGCGTGGAAAGCTTCCACGCATGCATGGAAGGCTATGCCACTTGCGCAGCCCCCTACGCAAGCGGCGTAGGCTTCCACGCATGCGTGGAAGGGTTCTACACGAGTGTAAAACCCTTCTACGCATGCGTAGAAGGCAACTTGCGCAGAAGGGCTGCGCAGTACTTCCTTTCCCCTGCTGCCAAATTACAGGGTTTTGGCAGCACGGGTCGGGAAATGACGTCAATCGGCGCAGGATTACGGGGTAATCCCGGCCAAATCAGGAAGGTTGACAGGTATGTACAGAATCCAGCTCGTTTACTGGTCTGTCAATTTCTACCAAAAACATGTATCGATGAAGATTTAATTTTGGTCAATGACAAAACCAAGAAATTGGCTTCACTTTGGCAGTCCAAAGTTTGATCTGGACACGAAAGAAAAAGAATTACAATTACTGCAGATGGCCTTGGGAAGTTCTAAATGACGACTGGATTTCTTCCGCCTGCTACCAAATAAGCCTGTGGCCAGGGAGTGAAGGCTGAATAACCAACAGTAATTCTGCTGGATCCTGCCAAGGTGCTTGGACTCCCATGTCCCTTCAGAACACTTGGTGAAATAGCCAGTTAGCCCTGCATGTCAGCATACCTTGTATGCTATTAAGAATGCATAAAGAAGGTTCTGGGACAACTGCATTTGGACTGTTGCTGAAATGCACACTACTTTACGTATCCCAAAAGAGGCAATGCATGCATAGCAATTTCTCTTCTGAAGAAGAGAAGTGGAAACTTCCCTCCATCATCCATCAGACATGGGGGAGAGCAGGACACACCTGTGCAAGTATGACGAGATGTCTGAGATCAGGAGTGTATTACCATGAGGGATGAAGGATGACTCACAGAAGACATACCAAATGGAGCACTTGCTGGGGTTTGCATGACATTTTCTGTAACTGCCTGTATTGACCCTGCAAATGTGCTTGAAATAGCAGGGATCATCACAGATTGCTAGTGATATCAATATCACTCGGGGGCATTATTTACTTTCAAATATTTCTGTTCAGAGATGAACAATAGTTCGGGTTTCAAGAGAGAGGACTAAGAAAACCTCAGTTTTCATGATTTATGAGTGTCATGTTATGTCAAAAGTTTACGTTGCGAAGTCTTTTGGAACAAGACTATTGTGATTCTTTTTGTTTTTATTTGATTTCAGGGGGAAAACTTTAGAATGCTTCTGCATTACAATCCTATTTTTAACATCTTCAGTTTTTGTTTTTGTTTTTTGGGATGTGTGTGTGTGTGTGTAGAAGAAACAATAACTTCAATCATCAACCTTAAGAATAACCTGCCTTCTGATCTCTTCTATGTGCATCTCTGAGGCCTTCCGTGTTAACAGCATGCCACAAAAGGCAATAGGGCTGGCATGGAGGGTAGAGGGAGAAGATAAAGGCAGGAAGTGGGAACTGAATAGTTTAAAACAGGAGTTCTCAACCTTTTTAAGCTGGGGGCTGGATCATGCTCCCTCAGACAGTTTCGGGGGCCAGACATCCATTTTGCCCTTCCTTCACCAAATGGTGCTTCCTGGTGTGGTGGAGGCAGTGGGGGCCCCACATGTGGTGCCATGGGCCACATACAGCCTGCGGGCCACAGGTTGAGAATCCCTGATTTAAAACCTTTGCTCTAACAGCCAGGATGCACCATATGGGTATTGATTCAGGCAGTCAAACGTCTTGAGCCAGCACTGAAAAGGAAACTGAAAGATTACACTAGTCCCAGTGATCCCATTTCCCCCAACACCAAGTTTCTCTGTGTTTCTGGAAACATGCATGTCAAACTAAAAATGAAAGTCAGTTGTGCATGTGTTCTAATGCAGGGGTTCCCTACCTTTTCAAGCCCGGGGCCGGGTCACGCTCTGTCAGCTTCGAGGGTCGGATGGCCATCTTGCCCTGCCTGCATGATGGGGTGGCCATTTTGTCCCAACAGCTTCAAAGGGGTAACCATTTTGTTCCTCAAATGCCATTGGAGGGATGGGAGGCCACATGAAATGATGCCAGGGGCCAGATCTGGCCCATTGCCCTTAGGTTGGGAACCCCTGTTCTAATGGAATCTAGAAAATTGATGAAAAATCCTGATTGCTTGCTTTGGTTACCATTACATGTGATGTCTCACTGTACTTCATCTAGTGCTCTCTACTCTCTACACCTGATCTAGTGTGCATTTGGAGGCTAGAATTTATTTAAAGAGAATAAAAGCCTGGAAAGACTTGTGTTCCTAAATTGTCCACCTTTGTCTCCCTCTTTGCATATGTATTACTGATACCAACCTAGCAGTTCGAAAGCAAGAAATTGCAAGTAGATAAATAGGGACCACTTTGGTGGGAAGGTAAGCAGTGTTCCATGTGCTCCGGTGTCTGCCACAGGACCACGGAAACATCTGCAGAAGCAGATAGCGCTGGCTCTTCGGCTTTGAAACAGAGATGAGCACTGAACCCTAGAGTCGGATACGACTGGCTTTCGAGCAAGGGAAACCTTTACTGATAGATACTGTTTAATATATTTGTATGGCACTTTTAAGCCTTTCACTCCCAATGTGCCTATGGAAGATGTTTCTTGCATAGTTTCTCCCACGCTACGTGGCATATTGGGCAACAAGAGTTTTCCAACATTTTAGATCATGGCATCTTTCCAAGCAATATGTAATGCCTTCAGATCTTGCATCACTGTTCAACTCCATGTTATTCGGGGGTACCCCATTATCATTTGGTACTGGGGGAGGTGTCCATGGGCACTCTCTTGGAAGTATTGAACCCATATTTCATTTTGTTCTTCTTGAGTGACCAGAAGTTTCCCCATTCTTATCCCTGATTGGAACATTTGAGTTCTTTCTCATTCTTTTCAGTTTATTAACTACAGTACGTAGTAGAGCATTTGTTTCGGTTGGATGCCTCTTGTACTTCAACGTCTTTCTGTTCCAGCCATTCATTCTCATCTTTGCTGCAGCTTTTCTTCACAGTCTGTCGAGCTCTGTATATTGCTGGCTCATTTCTCCTACTTCATTCACATCTTTGGGCTTGATCCCATTTTAGTTTTATGACTTTCCTTTCGTCAATCAATTTCCATGATCTATCTTGGATCCATTGTTCTTTCCTTTGGCCCCAATGTCTCCCAATGGTATTTTGGGCTCTTACCGGGGAGGGATAAAGGGCCGTGGGCCGCCGGGGCCAGGCCGAAGACCGCCGCCCGGAGCGCTGCCGCAGCTGTGAAAGGCCCCTCCTCTCCCTCCCCTGCTCCTATCGGGAAGGGATAAAGGGCCGTGGGCTGCCAGGGCCATCAGTGAAACTGTTGAGCTGGTGGTTCCGTCACTTGTGGACCTTGTCGCTTGGAATTTTATAACTTTAATAATGTATTTTTTTCCTGATTACATTGTTGTTATTGTTGATATATTGTATTTTCTGTAATCTGTATTTCTAACATTGTAACTTTATATTTTTTGTAAGCCACTTCAAGTCGTCCATTGGATTGAGGGAAGTGGGATATTATTATTGTTGTTGTTGTTTATTCTATTATGATATTTCTGAGGTTGTTCCAGAGACTTTCCACATTTGCCTTGTCCTAAAAAGGCCAAAGCAATTGTGTTGTCCCAGGGCGAAGGAGTTGACAATTATAGGGTTCTTGAGCTTCTCCATTTTGAATGCTACTTTTTGCATGGGCTTCTTTAAGTTTTGACACTTGAATTAATTTCTGCCCTCATCAAATAATGTTCTGCTCCAATGTCCACCCCTCTGTAGGTCCTTACATCACACAGTCATAATCTCACTTTTGACTAATACAGATTAAATCAATCTCAGTAAAAGTGTGTCTGTTTGTTGATTGCCAGGTTGCCTTATGGATATGTCAATGTCAAAAGTACTGTATGTATTACTGACACACAGTCCGTTGTATTCACAGAAAAATTCTAGTTATTCATCATTTTCACTAAGTTGAGCTGAGGACATGTGAATTCCGACCACATTCTCTAATCCATGTTGATCGCCTCCCAATTGTGTATGTGTTTATAACAGGCTTTCTCATCGCTTTTGGGTTGCAGGGTTGACCATGCCTCTGGGCAGCTGATCGGGTCGGTCATGTGGTTCCGCCCACCCAGAAGCGGAAGTAAAATGTGTGCCGTGGACATTTAGCGGTGTTATGCGCATGCACAGCATGCATTTTTTCCCGCTACCAGGTTTGGCGACAGCATGCGTGCCTGATGAAATGGCTTTGGAGGCGGGGTTTGGCCCATGGGCCATAGGTTGAGAATACCTGGTTTATAATTTGAATACTATCAAAGGCGTCCTGGAGTTGCTTGTAAAATTCACCCTTTGCACATTGTCCATGCTATCTGTTGGCACATAGGCTTGTATAAATTGTTTTTTTAGCATGTCCATTCCTCCTGAGCCCTTAAATCAGTTCTCAACCTTTATAAGCCTAGGGGCCATGTCATGCTCCCCCAGACAGCTTCAGGGGCCGGACAGCCATTTTGCCCTTCCTCTACCACATGGCACTTCCTGAGACGGTGAAGGCCACATGAAATGGTGCCGTGGGCCACAGGTTGAGAATCCTTGCTCTAAATTATCCTTATCTGCTGTAGAACACAACTGTGTATATCACATAGCCTATCTTTCACTCCAGTGCTAACTTGCTGCCCTAAGGCGTGGTGAAAGAATAATGTCTCTTAGAGGCCCTAAAGTAATGTGTTGCAGTTTATAAGAGTCCCAGGTACTAGTTATATATCTGTTGTGTAACTGAAACACACAAAGAAAGATTGAGGAGGTGGTGGTTTGTGGAATTTTTTGGGATAAAATAGTTTGTCTTAAAATATGGGCTTTTGTGGACTACAGCCCATAAAATTTCATGCAATCAATGAAACCCATGTTGAAGTGAATCGTTAGGCATGACCACACTGGCCTTTTGATGTAGTCTAAATAAGTTGTGGCTTAGTGATTGACTCAGAACTTGACAACTGGAAGGTTGGCAGCTCAACCGTTCAAGACCTGAGTGCTGCACGATGGATTGAGCACCTGCCTTTGCCCCAGCTTCTGCCAACTTAGTACTGTAGTTCGAAAGCAAGAAATTGCAAGTAGATAAATAGATGCCACTTCAGTGAGAAGGTAACAGCATTATATGCACTCGGGTGTTTAGTCATGCCTGCCACATGACCATGGAGATGTTTCCAGACACAGACTCTTCAGCTATAAATGGAGATGAGCATTGAACCCTAGAGTCAGATACGACTGTCTTTCGAGCAAGGACAGCCTTTACCTTTGCTAAATAAGTTGTGATCTAAAAAAAATCACTCAAGTTCAGGGGAAGGAGCACTTTGCCATTTAGTGTGATGGTCACATCCAAATGGTATACCATCCTCAAGCTATTTCTAGTACTGTATCATGAAGTGGCTTCATACATGAGCTGCTTCAGGACATACCTGTCAACCACGGCTCCGGAAAATATGGGACCTGCGCAGAACGGTTCTGTGCAGGTCGCCTTCTACACTTGCGTAGAACCCTTCTACGCTTGCGTAGAACCCTTCTACGCATGCATAGAAGGCTTCTACGATCCCCTTTTGCGCAGATTGCCTTCTACGCATGCGTAGAAGGGTTCTACACAAGCGTAGAAGAGTTCTGCGCAAGCATAAAAGCCTTCTACGCATGCGTAGAAGGCAATCTGCGCAGAAGGGATGTGCAGTACCTCTCCCCCCCCCCCCCCGCTGCCAATTCCGGGGTTTTGGCAGCTGCGGGTGGGAAATGGCGCAAATCGCCGCCGAAAATCGGGAAATCCCGGCCAATCCGGGAAGGTTGACAGGTATGCTTCAGGATGGAAGCAAATTGAACACTTCCTCTCCTCTTCTGCACAGGGGCAGGAAAAGTTATATTGTTATTTTGCCACTGTCCATGCTAACTCATCACTGGTGGGCTAAATGACATACTGTAGATGAAATGTTTTTTTAAAAAATTCTTTCCCCTTGTGAGAAGTGCTGATAGAAACAGCAGCTTCAGCAGTTTCTCAATCAGCACTACAAACAAGGGAAATAGTTTTTCAAAAAATAATAATAATCTGTGTGGTTAAGCACATCACTGATGGTCTAGCATGGGCAATAATAATAATAATAATAATAATAATAATAATAATAATAATAATAATAATAATAATAATAATAATAATAATAATAATAATAATAATAATAATAATAATTTCACTTCCCCTACCACTCTGAGGGGATAAAAGCTACCGAGGGGCTGGGGGGGGGGAAAATAAAATACTAAACCAGGGGTGCCCAAACTTTTCAGGCTATGGGCCGGTCACATGGCTCAGCAAGCCAGTCACATGGTTTAGTGGGCCAGTCACATGGTTCCTCCCACCAGAAGTGGAAATAAAACGTGCCTTGCAATCTGTTTGGCAACAGGATGAGATTTTTTTGGCTGCCCTTTTCTCTGCTTAAACCAGGGGTGCCCAAACTACAGCCTGTGGGCTGTATTTTGGGCACCCCTGTACTAAACTGATGGCGTCTCATTGCAGTACTTTGTGCTAGCTTCGTTTAGTTGTCCTTATGAGATATCTTACAGACTTTGAGTAAAGGAATGACTCTCTTTCCTTCCATTCTGGGATGGATTTCAAAACCACTTCCCTCCTCTCTAGGGGTGAAAAAGCCATGGCTATGAACTCAGGAACTGTCAGGTTATATTACTGCTTACACTCAAGTAGGAGTGTTATGATGGATGAGAAAAACCAGTAGGAGTTTTTTTGGGAAAAGCAGTCTCAAAAGTGCAGTCATTAAGCCAAATGAAATCCAGCTAAAAAGTTGGTACACAAAACCCACTAAATGAATTCCAATTAACTTAAGAAGAGCTAAGTTAATTTTTTTATTGTTGGAAGTTATAATTAAAAAAAACCCCAACATTTCTATAATTTATTTGTCACACTTTAGGGCAGAGGTGGCCAACTTACGGCCCACGGCACCATTTCATGTGACCCTCGACGCCAGTGCACTGGAAGTGGACACGTCCACAACAGCACTAAAATGCGCCCATGGCTGTCGCACACGTGTTTACAACAGCCATAAAACACAGGTGCGGTTTACAACAGGGGGAACCACGTGACTGACCCACTCAGCTGTCCAGGGGCATGGTTAGGGACACGGCGTAAAGTGGTTGGGAACTCCTGCTTTAGGGTATGGGATGCTCAGGACAACAATTTTATTGCCTTCTTTGTTAATGGGGTTTTTCAAGACATTTAGATATCATAATAACTAATGTGTAAATCCCCCATGTTTCTCCACCACTTGTGTAATTTATTTTCTTTAAATCTGCTAAGCAGGAAAAGATGGAATTACTCCATAGCATTTTGTGACAGAAAGTGCTAAGAAACACCTGGTTGAAAATACTCCATAGATTATAGAAAAGCAAGGAAATCTGTCATCATATGTGTCTACAACACAAGTGTAGAATGCAACCTTACTAAGAATTACTTCGTAAGAATTATTTTATACCTATGTTTGCAACTTTTTATTATCTCGGACAGTTATCCCAATTTAGCCCACCCAATGGGGGGGCAGACAAGGTGGCATTAGTTGTTACTGGCATTCCTGGGCCATTTGACTTCCACATGCCTTGGTGTTTTGTAGCTTGGCTCTATCAGCATATGTACTGTCGGACGCAGACAAGCAGGCGAGCACCTTAGCCGTCCATGGTTGTAACACCACAACAATAGAATACAAATCAATCCATTTTCCAATGGCCTTCAAATTCTAGTTTACCTAAGCATCTTTTGGCCCAAAGGCAATTCCTTGAGATCAACCGCATATATATTTCATAGACAGGGCCAGCCCTACTATCAGACAGAGTATAGCAACTGCCTTGTGCAGCAGATGCTGAGGGGGTTAGAAATAGCTCCCTACCCATTTTTCCAAAGCCCCCAAATTAGCCTTACCTGTTGTAGAACACAACTGTGTGTGCCACATAGACTATCTTCCACTCCTGTGTTAACATGCTGCCCCAAGGCATGGTGAAAGACATTGTCCTGTCACCAGTGTACAAGTAAGTCAGCTGCCTGTCCAGCTTGTTTCTTTTTGTGGAATATGAAGCGAGCATACATTTTTCCCCTTTGCTTCAGGAAACTAATTATATTCATCTGGCTGGATAGCTGAGTGGTTTAGGCATCTAGCTGCAGAGCAAGAGGTTGAGAGTTCAGTTCCCCAGCGTGCTTCCAGGTAGAAGGGCCAGTCCATGTGTTTTCTATCTAGAAAATCCTGGAAAGAGTCACTGTAAGTCAGAATTGACTTGATGGCATGCAACACATATACAATTCTGTTAAGAACCAATCGTAACACTGTCATAATTTTTGTTGGTATGAAACTCTTAGAGCAGGGGTTCCCGACCTTTTTACGCTGCAGGCCTGACCATGCCCCCTGGACAGCTGAGTGAGTTGGACCATGCTCCCCGGAAGTGGAAGTAAATGCGCCCGCTTCCGTAATTACAACAGTCATGGGAACATTTACGGCTGGCGTAACCAGGTTTATGCATGCGCAGGTGCGTTTTACAGCTGTCATAAATGTGCCTGCTTCCACTTCTGGGTGCAGTGGCCATGGACCACATGAAATGGTACCGCAGGCCGGGTCCAGCCCATGGACAGTAGGTTGGGAACCCCTGTCTTAGAGTCTCCATGAGAGATATGACTCTTCAGTTGTTGTTTTTTAAAGTCTTTGTCATACAAGAAGAGCAGAGCCTGCTAGCTGTTATCCTCTCTGTTGTAACTTCTCTCATGCAGAAGCAGCTGCCACAAGAGGAGAGCCAGTGCATGCTTTGTACACAAGCTAAAATGCTGAGAACTCAGACTTGCATGTTAAAGCAAGGTCCAACCCTTCAGTCAGCTGCTTTTGCATGAGGAAAGCAATGACAGAGAGAGTGGGGCTAGTGGACTCCAGACATCGCTTGTGAAGTACACATGCTATTAAAGCATCTGAGCATGGCGTGCCTTCATTTAACACAGCTGTTAAAACCATTACATTTGTTTGAGGGGAGATTTAGAAAGGGCAATTTGTAAAAGCAAAGTGCACCAATTTTAATGACACCCCATGTCTTGGTTTTACCACAGTTGTGTGTGTTTCTCCATGTTTCATGGAGTCCAAATTCCTTTTAAATAACCAGTTAGTAGGAATTCTAATTTTTGGCAGTCTTGTCTCTCCATATTTTCCTACAGGAAGACTGCTGGAAAGGCAGGGTAGACAGAACAAAAGACCCTTTGCCTAGCGAGGAAGGAGTGGTGGTTGGCTGCCCTGCTGTAGGCAGCTGTTTCTCATCTTTTGTCTATATACCCTTTTGTCACCTTGCAGATTAAAAAAAGAGGAATTGTCCAAGTCTTCTGCTGTGTTTGCTCCCGAATGACTCAGCTTCTGTTTGTTTTGTAAGAGCTGATAAACATCCCTCTTGTCCAGGCTGCAGAAGGGGAGTCAGCAGGGAGAAAGGGAAGAGCTGATTTGTGTTGACTTAGTGCTCTCCAGGCTGTGTCAGCTTGACACAGGAAGCGGGAAAAGAAATCCTTGCAGCTAAAGAATACTTTCTTTTGTACCTGTTGACTTGATGGCACATAATAGCAGCAGAACCCCAGGGGGAAACTAAGGGGGTATGGTGGATGGAGTAATGGACTAGAAGCCAGGAAGTCCAAGGTTCGAATTTCCACTCAGCCATGAAAACTCAAGGGTGTTGGTAAAATCTCAGTTAGGGTCTCTATAGAAGGAGTTCTCAACCTTTTTAAGCTAGAGGCCGGGTCACGCTCCCTTAGACAAGCCGGGGGCTGGCCGGCCATTTTGCCCTTCCTCCACCACATGGCACTTCCTGGAGTGGTGGAGGCGGTGGGGGGCCACATGAAATGGCACCATGGGCCACATCTGGCCCACAGGCCGCAGGTTGAGAACCCTTGCTCTATAGGTTGTTTCCCACTTGGTGGCACATAACAACAAAGCGCCTGACAAGTTGACTTTTGTTCCTGTTGTTCTGCAGGTATGGGCAATTAAGCGGCATGGTGGAGCCATTGGCTGGCCTTTTTGGTGCCTTTGCTGTGGTATTAGCAGAACCGCTTCTCCCCTATGCCTTGGCTTTTGCTGCCGGGGCAATGGTGTACGTGGTGGTGGATGACATTATCCCAGAAGCACAGGTCAGGTGAGAGACTCCTATGCAATCTGCTTCCACTATGTTTCCTTCTTTGCACTGTTCAACACCAGACTCCTTCAGGTAAGGCAGGTGAGAAGAGAAACCAGCTGCTCTGACTCACCCAAGGAAGATTAATCTGACAGCATTTCCATTGGTTTTGGTTTAATCTGTTGCTGAAACAGGGACAGTTTTTGAAATCATTTTGTAAACAAAACTGGGATTAAGTAGTTCTTTTTCTTCAGCTTCCTTTTTGTTTTTTGCAAGAACCAATCTTGCCACTGCAGCAGCTCAAATCTGTGCCATCTTTACCTATAAAATGGTGCGTTAACCATTGGTGTCCAGCATGCACACCCGCACACGTCCCTACTATCCCATACCGAGCCGCCCGTACTTACCTTAACACCGACTGACCATCGCCGCAAGGGTCTGCCAGCCGCGAGTGGGGCAACCGCCCCATGAACAAAAACAACAAAAACTACAATGCTCAGCTTTCTCCGCGCCGCGCCACCCCTCAGCCAATGAGGCTGAAGGGCGCGGAGGAGGCGTGGCAGCGGGCGCAGCGGTTTAAAACCGCAAAAGGTAAATGGGGGGAGAGGGACTGAGGGGGCAGGGCCCAGAAACCATGCCGCCCACCCACCCCACCACCTTGCCCCCCCAGTCCCTGCCCCCCACCCCACTTACCTTTTGCTGCCCGGGAAGGAGGCCATGGCCGTGTCCTTCGGCCCTACGTCCTACCTGGGCAGCTGGGGGGGGAGAGGAAGAATTATTCCTCTCCCACCGCGGCTTCGGCGGGGAAACAAAATTGTCTCCCCGAAGGCGGCTCCGGCCTCCCCGTAGCTTGGGGGGAAGAGGAAAAGACCCTCCTCTTCCCCCCGGCTTCAGTATGGCAGCAGGGAAAAATTATTCTCCCTGTGGCCTTGGAGGCCAGTGCCAACCTCCCCATAGCTTGGGGGGAACAGAAGATCCTCCTCTCCCCCCGGCTTCAGCAAGACAGAACCGTTGCTTCCCTACAGGAGATGTTCCCTTCCCTACAAGAGACGGAGGCCGAGAACGGTGCTCCGTTGTCGGCCTCCATCTCCTGTAGGGAAGGGAACGCCTTCCGCGGAAGATGGAGGCAAAAAGCTTCTGCCCCCATCTCCCAAGGAAGATGAACCACTGCTTCGCTACAGGAGATGGAGGCCAAGAACGGAGCACCATTGTCAGCCTCCGTCTCCTGCAGGGAAGGGAACGCCTTCCGCGGAGGACAGGGGATGAAGGACGAAAGCTTTGGCCCCCTTCTCCCGAGGAAGACGAACCACTGCTTCCCTACAGGAGACAGAGGCCGAGAACGGTGCTCCATTGTTGGCCTCCTTCTCCTGTAGGGAAGGGAACACCTTCCGCGGAGGACAAAAGCTTTGGCCCCCGACTTCCGAGAAAGACGAACCGCCGCTTCCCTACAGGAGACAGAGGCCAAGAACAGTGCTCCGTTGTTGGCCTCCGTCTCTTGTAGGGAAGGGAAAGTCTTCTGCGGAAGATGGAGGCCGAAAGCTTTGGCTCTCGTCTCCCGAGGAAGACGAACCACTGCTTCCCTACAGGAGACAAAGGCCGAGAACGGTGCTCCGTTTTCGACCTCCTTCTCCTGTAGGGAAGGGAACGCCTTCTGCAGAGGACGAAAGCTTTGGCCCCCAACTTCCAAGAAAGACGAACCGCTGCTTCCCTACAGGGGAAGGAGGCCGACAACGGAGCACCGTTCTCGGCCTCCGTCTCCTGTAGGGAAGGGAACGCCCGGAGCTCCCCCCCCCCCTCTCTCTCTCTCTCACACACACACACACACACCGGGCTGCACATTTCAAACCAGCCCTCTGTGTGCGTGCGTGCGTGCGTGCGTGCGTGCGTACGTGTGCACGCACCAAAATCACCCCTAACCACCAACACACAAAATATGCTAGTCCACTATAAAATGGACCCCAGGAGTAATTTCAAAGAGCAACAAAGCTAAGTGGCCCCTGAGAGCTTGCCTCCCTGTAGTTTGTTCCACTCATTCCAGTCCTTTTCTCTCAACTAGGCTTGCCTTTGTAGTGACTATATCTTTCATGGTAACCAGGAGGTTCTTAGGGTCCTCCATGAAAACTCACTGGATGAACTTGTACTAGTCACACGCTGTCAGCCTAATCTGATAACAGCATTCTGTGCGCTCTGGTGTCTATATTCATGGCTGCCACATGACTACAGAAACGTCTGCAGACACAGAGAGTGCTGGCTCTTTGGCTGTAAATGGAGATAAGCACTGCACTGTAGAGTTGGATACGACTGGCTTTGAACTAACTTAACCAGTGGTTTCCAATGTGGGGGACTTCAATTCCCAGAAGCCTAAGTCAGTACATTGGCTGATCAGTGCTTTGGGGAATTGAAGTCCAAAAACCAAAGGTTGGAAAACACTGCCCTAAACATTGAGAGGTGGAGGGCTTATTATCTTCATAGGTACACCTCCTGCCCTTGTCTTATAATCATGTTCAAACTTAATAACCTAGCACAGTGATGGTGAACCTTGGCACTCCAAATGTTCTTAACCTTCAATTCCCAGAAGCCCTGATAAGCAGGAATGCTGACTTGGTCTTCCTGGAATTAAAGTCCATGAACACCTGGAGTACCAAGGTTCACCATCACTTACCTAGCATTTCTTCATGGTAGCAAAGCATTGCACCTGGCAGTAGTACATCCTGCTGTGTTGGTGACCCAGGATTGCATACTTTCCAAGAGCCTTGAGGAGTTTCTTTTTTGTACTGTAGCTCCCACTGTCCATATTAGCTTGTGAATTCTGGCAGCTGTAGTCCAAAAAGGTAAAATGATTGTGTATTTGAAGTTGGAGTAGAATCCAGGCATTCAAATCAGAGATCCAGCAGTGGTCACAAGTTTAATACAACATAGCAAAAGTGTTGATAGATGATTGCGAGAAAATTAATTTTATTAGTTTGAGGGGAAAGGATGATGACTATGGTTTCATATGCACATAGAATGACCTATGTATGAACCAGGTTCTCTGAATGGAGTGCCTTTAACAACAGCCTTGGGAATTAACCATCTATAATTTATTTCTTGTGGCATAAAGAGCTTAAAAGACTCTTCTGTTTCTTTCACAGTGTGGGGGAGAATGAAAGTGAAAACAGGATAATTTTTATAAAACTTTTTCCTTTTCCTTCTCCGTTGGGTAAAGAATAAACATGATTGTACCAGGTGAAAAAAAAAATCAGTCAGTCAGTCAATCAATCAATTAATCAACCAACCATATGGATTACAGACCTTTCCTTTTCTCTTTTATCCCCTCTTTGCAGTGGCAATGGGAAGCTGGCTTCCTGGACCTCCATTTTAGGATTTGTGGTCATGATGTCTCTGGATGTCGGGCTTGGATAACAGATGTACCATTCCCTCTGTTTTGGAACTTCAGAAAATATCGTTCTGAACTAAATGCCCAGGAATGCTAGAAGTGGAACATCACATTTTTTTTACATAATTATACTGATCCTGGTCAATGTTGATTTGCTTTTTAATCATATGGACTTCTGGTGGTTTGAAAAAGCACAGGGTGTCTTTTCCTGCCTGGCTTTCCTCTGGCCACCCATTTGGTCCTTTTGCATCAGGGATTTTGGTATGAAATATATCACTGAAGCTGTGAGACTTATTTTCTCTCCTCCTCAAATTGGGGCAGTTTAGTGTATGCAACAGAACACAACAGGCAGGTTTTGCTATCTGTAGCAGTCAGGTCTAATCTATGGTGACAGTCTTTCCTGCCCCCCCCCAATAAATCTTGTTTTGTGGCATAAGTAGGTGGGATTAGATGTTCCAGCTGCCACATGGGTAGGAACCATGAAGGGAAAGGTGTCTAAAGGGCTTTTTTCAGGGCTTCAGAAATGTTATGTTATACAAGTTTTTGACATGGGTAATGTTGATTTTATTTGCTTGTTTTCCTACTGTGTAACATGAGTGGGATCTTAAAGAGTTGTGTTTACAGGGAAGAGTATGAGTGTTCTTATCTGCCTACTGTAACAGGGATTTACTTGAGAGTGAGCGGGCATCTCTTTTTTCAGCCTCAGAAATGTTTGCAGTAAATGCTAAGTGGGGAGGAAAATGTGCTGCTTTCAAGTGTCCAGGATTCTAAAATGCGATCTCTTAGGTCCACAGATTTGCTAGTACAGTAGAACCCAGCATAACGAAAAAACTCTGTTCCACTGAGCTTTTTGCTATGCGGTTTTTTTCGTTATGCGAAGCTAATGGGAGATGCCCCGGATAACGAACAAAAAATGCTCGTTATCTGGGGTTCCCATTGACCAGGTATACCCCGGTTACCAAAAACCCCGCATAACGAACGATTTTTTTTCATTATGTGGGGTATCACCCTTGCATAACAACCCTTCGTTGTGTGCATTTTTTTTATGCGATGCATTCGTTATGCGAGGTACCACTATATGTCTAATCTGGCTAGAAAGATCACTTCCCCCTTTTTAAGCTATTGTGGAGGAGGCATCTTTGCATCATTAATTTGGCTCCAAGCACAGTTGATTTGCTAATGTGTCACTTCCAGCATCTCACACCAACAGCCTTCAGCACCAACTCCTTCAAGACAGATCTGAGGCTTACCACAATTTATGGGTTACCCCCTACTGTCAACACAAGCAGCCTATGGCAGTAGCACTTCATGTTATTCATTCCATCTCTGCTTGCTTAGTGGAGTCGCAGTTAGCATTAGCATTTCTTGGGCAACTGCTTTGCCCTCCTGAAGGGGAACGAGAGGGACCAATGGGGTGATTTCTTAACTGTTATCAATCTGACTAATTAATTCCCTGCTGATACTAATCTGACAAATCTACAATAGATGTCAAGGCCTGTGAATAAAAACACATGGCCACCATGCTCTGTGGTGGAAAGGGAACTGAACGCCTGGATATTTTGACAAGTCCAGGGAGACCTGCATACATCTAACACTAGGTGACAACATGTGTGACTCTCCAGATGTAGTCAGACATCAGATCCAAGCAACAGAGCCAGTGGGAGTTGTAATTCTGGAAAGAACCATAGGTATGGCATGCCTATTCAGACAGTTCAGAATATCTTGGTCTGTTTATACACAACTTATATGTACATGTTAGATCTCAAGGCTTGTGCTTATTTTCATTGGAATGTGTCCTTCCATACATTTTTGTTTCAGAAGGGGCTGGTGACTAGCTAGTGCCTACAACCAAACTGGAGTTGTACCAACATTTTTGTCTCAGGTCACAAAGCAGAGTCTACTTGGGTTCTCCTCACAACCCTTAGTACAGTTATTTTTGTTTTAGATACACATGCAAATGGAGACAAGCAGTGGTGGCAAATCTTGGCACTCTAGCTGTTCTTGGACTTCAATTCCCAGAAGCTCAGGTCAGTACACCTGCTGATCTGGGAATTGAAGTCCAAGAACAGTTGGAGTGCCAAGGTCTGCCACCATGGTAGCAGCTAGGATAATCCTTCCAAAATCTCATGTAGCTACTTTCAGGCAACTGCTTGCTCATGAATTTAAAAAAAGAATGCCATTAGATTGTTTCTTCAGCGGAGAAGGTAGTGTTTTTATGTACACAGGTCAGTACAGAACGATTAACTGATGCAACTTTTTAACCATGATCAGCCTGAATAAAAGTGGACATGTATGTTTATTTTTCCATTCGTTTACTGCTTTCTCCTTTAAAAAACAAAACATTTCTTTCTAATGTGCCAAACTCTCAAACATCCCATTTGTCAGCACTACAATTCAGCCTAAAAAAAATTGGGCTTGCTGCATTAAGCCTTCTTGATTCATTAGGTGTAGCATTTGGTAGTAATTAGTACCACCCCTTGCTTAAGTATAAAAACAATAGGCCAATGTCTAATAGGTCACTCAGTGCAAACAAGCTGAATCTAATAATAAATATTGGCTGAAATACTGTTTGTTAGTTATGCACTAATGTCATGCAGCTCCTCCAGGCCAGCAGAGGAAGGACCAGACAAGAATCCCCCAGCAGCAAGAACAGCCCAAAGTTCAAGCCCTGGCCAACCAGGCCACAACTGCTGGGACTTCCCTAACCACAGCAGCCTCCCCTTGCTTTTCCTCTACCTTCTGCCCCAGTCATTCTGCACTTCACCTCTGCCAGGGCCCAAGACCATAAGCCCAACATGAACCACCACCACCACCAGCCCCTGTTGCCACTGTGAAAGCCAAAAGAGCAGCAGTTGAGCAAGCAAAATGAGGTCCAATGTATTGCAACAAAGGCTTTTATCTTATATGGATTGAGAAATGCCTTAGGTTCAAACTAGATTCTCTCAAGAACAAATTAAAATATCTGCTGGCTAATGGAGCACACCAAAGAATTTGAGAAAATCAGTCTATACTTTAGACCAGGGGCCCCTAACCTTTCTTGCACCATGGACTGGCTTAATGCCAAATAACCTTTCCATGGATCGGCAAAAAAAAGGTGGGCGCACGACCAGATGGTGCAAGCACACAACAAAATATGACAAAGTGCACACTGTGCACAGGCGGGGGAAGGAACCCGTTGCAGCCCAAAAACAAGGAGGAAGGTTCCAGCCGCCCGCCACTCCACTCCACTTGATTTTGGAAACGAGGCATCACACTGCACACAGGCAGGGGGCAGAGCCCCATTGCAGATAAGCAACATGGAGGAGGGGCCCGGTCACCCACCCATCTGCTGTGTCTGGTTCATCAGCAATCCAAGAAATCAGAAGAACATGGAGACTCGGAAAGGCAGCAGTGAAGGAATTAGAAAAGATCGTTAAGTGTAAGGATGTGTCACTGGACACCAAGAAAAGATCACCTATGCCAGAGGTTCTCAACCTATGGCCTGCAGGGCCAAATAATCCAGCCCCCACCCTTGCTCCAGCCACTGCCGCCACCACTGGTGGCGGAATTGGCCATGAACTCATTTTACAGCCATCATTAACGCATTTACAACAGCCGTGGACTCATTTATGGCTGTTGCAGATGGTTGATTCCTCCGGCAGCGGTGGTGGCTGAACCACCAATCCAGCCCGCCAACTGTTTGAGGGAGTGTGACCCAGCCTCTGACTTGAAAAGGTTGAGAACCCCAGATCTATGCTCTTGTCTTTACGATTACCATGTGTGGATGTGAAGGATTTGCAGGCAAGAAATCAGAGGAACATAGAGACTTGGAAAGGTAGCAGTGGAAGAATTAGAAAAGATTAAGTGTAAGGCTGTGTCACTGGACACCAAGAAAAGATCATCTACGGTCTTGTCTTGTCTTCATGATTACCATGTATGGGTGTGAAAGATTCGCTTGAAAAGACAAGAATGCCATGAATAGGCTGAAGGCAGCAGGGAAGGAGGAAGAGCAAATATGAGATGGATTGACTCCCTAAAGGAAACAATAGGCCTGTGTTTGCAGGAGCTGAGCTGGGCTGTTGAGAACAGGACATTTTCAATATTGCTCATTCATAAGGTCATTTTAAATCATGCATAACCTGATGGCATATAACGAGTTTGGGAACGAATTGCCCAAAGTTAGGAAAGCTCTACAGAAAATTATCAGTTACATACTGAGTTATGCAACAGGAAATAGGTATCTTTTTTTTAGAACCATCTTTAATTTCAAATAACTTTGGAAGAGTGCTTATTTTTAATCAAGACAAAGTAACCTTTCAGGGGAAGGTTAAATTGAAAATACATTTTTAATTTACTGAGTCCATTATTTAATGTACTCAGACCATTATTTTAATGGACTGAGAAAGGTCAACATTGTTGACTACTCACTTGAATCTCTGCCGTTCTGTTCACAGGTGTAAAAGCATGTAAGAAAGATTACTCCAATATACTTGCTTTTGTCTAACATGAAAATAATAATAGGCATTTGCATTCAAATCCAATCTGTGACACGTGTGTGCATGCACGTACACGCGCACACAAAAGCTCTGTGACCTGAGCTGAAAGCTGGAGGCTCATATGTGATTCATCTGGTCCGCACTGCTCTTGTCGCTCCCGGAAACGGAAGTAAAACGCACCCATCTGGGTGCGTTTTACTTCCACTTCCAGGAGCGACAAGGGCAGCATGGGCCGGATGAATCGCAGTACTGTAAACCCATTTGTGTGGATTCACAGGGTGCTTGGGCTTCTGGGAATTGGAGTTTAAGAACATCTGGAGTGCCAAGGTTCGCCATCACAGAGCTAGAATGACCTGGTGTGTTGGTCAGCCTTGGTATAATTAACCATGATGGTGAACCATGACACTCCAGGTGTTCTTGGACTTCAATTCCCAGAAGCCCAAGTCAGCACTTCAGGGGTTCTGGGAATTGAAGTTCCAGAACACCTGGAGTGCCAAGGTTCATCATCACAGGATAATACAAGGATCCAGACCCAGGAAAGGACCACTGGTTGCCATCCACTGTCTTGTCACAACTCTCTGTTGCATCTCCAGAGCGATAAGTGTGGCCAGATTTGATATAGAATCGACACTGGGAATAGACACCAAGTCTTCCTCCTTCATCTGACGCTTCTTTGTGGTCTTGGTTAAAGGAAGTGTGGCAAAAGGGGAAAGAAAGCAAAAAAGAACTGTTTGGAGAGGGAAGCCACGGAGAGAGAGGCTGAAGGCCAACCAGGTGAGCTGCCATCCTCTCTCGACTTAGCCTGACAGAGCTCACGTCCTCATTTCCCTGTGCTCTTTGTTGCTGCTGCTGAGTCAGGGAGGACGAATGCCGGAACAGCCAGCGCTATCTCCCAACACCCGTGGGGTTCACCGAGGGCCAAGGTGGAGCTTTTCTCCTTGCAAGGATTTTTGTGTGGAGAGTGTTTACCTGAAAAGTGAAGGGGAAGGTGGGGTTTGCTATGGGGAAAGGTGCAGCCCTACACGGTTGCGGTTTCTAGGGAGGAGGTGGCAACAAGAATCCCTGAGCGAGAGCTTTGCACGCAAGTGAACAATAATCTTATTATTTTAACTGATGTCATAAAGCCCAGAACAGTACAGCACAAAAATGACTAGTGTGCTGTTGTTGCCGAAGCCGGGACTGGTGGTAACACCTGAGTCACTGCTCACAAAGGGCAGGTCGGTTTCATCTGTTAACCCTTGAGGGTGGAGGGGCAGTGTTGAACCTAGAAGCAAATTGCTTTCTATTTCTTTTCTGAAAATGCATTTGTGTGTGTGTGTGTGCTTGGCAACACAGGAGCAATTAAAACCGAGACACAAAGACGCTTCTGTCTCCTAAGTCAAAGGTACTTGACAGCTACTTGATTGCGGCATTCTGTGACTGTCTCCTTTGCATGTTAGTAAATAATGAGAACACTTTGAATTTTTCTGTGGCTCTTATCAATCTGGGTCCACGTATCCAGTAGCGCTAAAGCGAATAGCAGGATAAAGCCAGAAGCAATAAACTTTACTTGTGAGAATGGTTAAGACTCTCTTCCTATATTCATTGTCAACTTCCCAACCTCTGGCTAGCTGGTTATCTGAGTGGTTTAAGTCTTTGGCCATGGAGGCAGAAGGTGGGAGTTTGATGCCTCCTTTGTGCCTCCTGGAAGAAGAGTCAGCCTGTGTGGCCTTGAGCAAGCTGCACAATAATCTCAGGGCGTCTCCAGAAGAAAGGGAATAGTAAACCACCTCTATGTATTCTGTATCTAGAAAGTCCTGGAAAGGGTCGCCATAAGTCAAAACTGACTTGGTGGCATGTGGTTATTATTATTGCTTATCTGCAGAGTACAACTGTATGAGAAATAGCTTGTGATTTTTTTTACACCTCTTTATTTTGTGTTGTAGTTGACCTGGGTACCATATCAAAAGCAAACTACTTGGGGAGTGTGATTTAATTGGGAGTAGAGACAAGTTGGACAGATAGCAATGGGAATTTGTTCCTTACAAAGTGCTCGTCCAGATCTCCTTGGGTGTTTAGAAAAAAACTGTATGCTGTATTTGGATGGTGGCCACAATAGTCTCTGTCCATTAACAAGCACAAAAAAGTTCATACTGGATTGTCCTTTGGTTTAGATATCTGGCTGTGGAGCCAGAGTTTGAGAGTTTCATTCCCCACGGTGCTTCCTTGAAAGGGGCAGGATTTGATGATCCATAGTACCCCTACGTCACATCAGGGACACTGCTTAGCAATCTGTAGGTGTTGTATTATTGCAAAGAAACTCATTCATTTTTAAGTAGTCTTCTTTTTGAGACATCAAAGTAAACCTTGGCCAGAAAGTTCATTACTTGCAAAGCCTCCAATTATAGCCATAACTGGGTTTGTGTTAATTCCCTAGGGTTTTATTTGACTCAATACTGATCATGTTTTCTTGATATATGTCCAAATGCCCAAGGGCAAAGTCTTAAATGATCCTGAAACAAAAACTTTTGAAAATAAGCAACCTTTAATTCTTCTCGAAGCATTAGTTCATAGGCTTGAACACAGGTATGCTACTCCTACCCAGAGGAAATGCCAACAAATGTCTTTGCTAAAAAGAAGCAATACAGACAGATAATTCAGGGGTAAGCAAAGGATTACATCACAGTGGCTAAAGCTGGCATTTAAATTACTTGTGTTGGTACTGAAAATTGGTCTGAAATTTAGTCTGCTATGATGATGATGGGCTGATTCACTCCTTTTGCTAGTGGTCAGATGAGATAATGGCTAGAGCAAACCAGCCTGCCCCCAGAGCTTTTCTACCTACACCTCCCTGGGTCCCTATCAGGGACTATTCTTTTTTAGATGAGGATAAGGGGCTGCAGTGGCTTTGTGGTTAAGATGCTGAACTTGATGACTGGAAGGTCAGCAGTTCAAGACCCGAATGAACTCCCATCTCTGTTCCAGCTCCTGCTGACCTAGCAGTATAAAAGCGTCTGTGCTCTATATAGGACAATCTTTGTGCAAAAGAGTTAATGGACAAAAATCAGACATCCGGAATGGCAACACAGAGAAACCCAGTTCAAACCATTTCAGTCTACCAGGACACTCTATCCAAGACTTGGAAGTTGCAATTCTGAAGCAGAGAAATTACAAGACTAGGATCCAGAGAGAGATAGCAGCGATAAAATACATCCATCTGTTTAGATACCCATCACAAAGGTTTGAATATTAGCCAAGGGTTTCTGGGACATTATCAAATTTGATACACAGTTTTATATATGCTGTTATATATGTTGTATATTATATTTTGTTATATTATACCACTTTCACAAACTTTCCTGTAAAATTCCCTTTAACTACATAGGCTGTCTCACAGAACAAAGGATGTGCTCACACAGTAACACAGAGGTTAAACTCATTAGCACATGTTCAATGCCAGGTATTTGTTCCTACTATTTGCAGTTGAAAAATAGGGAGATGTACAGCTAATCTGAATAACAACCAGAGATCATCTGCCATTACCAATTCTATGAAGCCACATTGATTTGTATGCTTATCTGTTATGCTAACCAGTCACTCTGATGTGTATAAATTGATGCCATGAAGCCTCACTCCCATGTCTGATGATGTGGACTTGATCCACAAAAGCTCACATTGAAATGTAACAGTTACTCTTTAAAGTGCTGCAGCATTGTTTTTGTTTTATTTTGTTTATTCTCTGATATTCCTGAAACACAGACTAACATGGCTACTATTCCAAAAACCTCTAATAATTGTCTCCTTGCTCATGTCAGCTGAAGTGAAGTCCATTGCACAAATACTGTATTTGCCTTTACTCTCAATGGTCTCACATTACCCTGGCTTATCTTTTACTTTTTACTTTCCCTGACCTGTCAAAATGCAAATTACAAGTAAGCTTCTCTGAACAAAGACATTTGAGCCCCCCCAAAAAACAACAACAACAACAAACCAACAACAACAGATTTTCCAAACCTGCTCTTCCTTACCATGTGCTGGACCACACATCCCATCATCATCTGTAAATAAAGGGGAGGTATGGTCCAGCACACCTGGAAGGCAAAAATTTGGGGAAGCCTGGTATGAAGTGTTTGGCACATAGGTGGCCTATATAAACATTCAGCAAGTAAGAATTTTGGTGACTGGGTGAAATCCATGCCTTGACGACCACGTTCACCTTGCCCAATCCTTGAGGTTCTGGGCTTTGCATAGCGCTGTTAAAATATTTCGGCAAAGTGTGAAGGGGGAGTCAGGGCGTGTGTGTAATCTCCTTAGACAGTGTTGTTGAAGGGACCCCAGGGGCTCTTGGCTCATTAAGTGAATTAAATTGTTAGGGCTGACCTCATGACTGGATGTGAAGCTCCCAGGACAGTCTGCAACTCTTATTGGAAAAAACAAAACACAAGCTTTAGTGCATGGAGAGCCATTTCACTGTTTCCCCCACCCCTCCCTTCTGTGCACCACTTAGCTGTGCTTCATTAAAGCTCAAGCTTGCCAAGAAAGATGACTCCAAGCAGTTGTTTGACTCCTCACTCAGCTTGCTCTCTGCTGCCTTTCCAAGAAATAATGTTTCTATCTCTCCTTCCAGATGTAATGATATAATTAGGCCTGTGTAGTTTGGCTATCTCAAATTCTGTGTGCTAGCTTGGCCTCCCCCTTGGTTAGATTTGTGTTGCCTATGTCCATTTTGGAGTTTCCCCAAAATACACCTGCACATATGTACACACACACACACACACACACACACACACACACACACACACACACACACACACACACACACACAAAGAGTGGCTGAACTCCAGTAGTAAATGCAATGAAAGTAGGCCCATTGGATCAACAGGGATTTGGTGAGTCAACTCCTCCATAGGTTCCATTGATTCAATGGGTTTACTCTACTTGTGAGTTACTACTGGAGTTTAGACTATTGGGATGCATCTATAAGTACAGTATATTTACCTATAAAGAGGGACGTTAACCGTTGGAATACACGCCCGTACCCGTCCATACTATCCCATACCGAGCCCTGTACACTTGCCTTTTCACTGACCGACCATCGCCGCAAGGGTCCAGTGGGGCAGCCACCCCACGAATGCGGACAAAATTTCCAGCGTCCTCCGCGCCGTGACCACTTCAGCCAATCAGGCTGAAGGACGTGAGCGCGTAGAACATTGAAAGCCGGCGTGTGAAAAATGAAATAACGCCTCATGCAACAGGAACGCAAGGCCGCCAAAGACGGATGCAGCGCCTCACGCAATGGAAGCGCAAGGCCGCCGAAGGCAGACGCAGCACCTCACGGTCTCGCTAACCCAAACCCACAAAAAAACACAATGAAACAACCGCCAGCCTTTTCCAGAGCAACGGGGAGAAGAAGGACTCCCTCCTCCCCGCTACCCCGCCAAAGACATGGCGAGACCACCACCGGCCTTAAGGTAAGTTGAGCTGGGGGGAAACAGCAGCAGGCAGCACTTCGTCAGGGGAAGCACCCTCCCTGGCGAATGACTTGCTGCTGCCTTTGTACTACCCACACCACTGTTTCAAAAACTAGCACGAAACAGCGGTGGAGGTAATAGAAAAGCAGCAACCAGCAATCTGCAAGGAAGAGCACCACCCCTTACGGAACGTTGCCTGCCACTCTACAATTTTACAAAAAACCACCTTCACATCCACAAACACAGATCTCCCGTTAGGTAAGCCAGGGGAAAAGAAGGCCGAGAGGAGAGAACCATCATGAAGCAGATAGCTCTTCTCTGCCTCCTTCTCCCCCGACCGACCTAACCAACGTTACTGGACGAAGAGCGAGCAGAATGCCGGCTCTTCATTTTCCCCATCGCTGCATCGGAAGCTAATGTCGAAACGGCAATGGGGAAAAGAGGCAACGACAGACAGGCTGTTCCTCACCTCGGAAACCACAACCACAACAAAACAAATCAGTTTAAAAATACAACCAACCATCAAAAATACAAACAAATAAATCAAATAAACCCAATAAACAACAAAACAATAAACAACAAACTCAACAAAACACATCAGAAATACCAAAGGCTAACAAAAAAACCATGAAAATTCACTAAAAACACCAATCTACACCATAACAACACGAAAATACCTTAATCAGAAACCAATAATGGCACAAATTGCAAAAATAAATATGGAAAAATCAAAAAAAGAAATAACAACCAGAAATATCCAAATCAATAAAACACATATAAAATCCAGAAAAAAATACAAAAGAACAAGCAAAAACACTTAATTTAATAAAGAAACACTCTACTTAAACCCCCCAGCCCAGCACCCCAAAATCACAGCAAAATAAAAAATAAGGTAATAACTCAAGAGAACTTACGAAACACGTCCTCCCTCCATGCCTTTGCAGCAGAACTGAATAGACAAAGACAATCGCACTCTTAATCACAGTCCCACCTAGAGGCCAGAAGAATATCCAACAGTCAAAAAAATATTTTAAAAATCCAAATAAAAAATAAACAAAATAAAAAATTTCAAAAAACAAAAAATCCAAGTCACCACCACCCAAACCACCCCTAGCCAAAAAACATACAAAAAAAACAACTGGCTAGTATCTCTATATGCTTGTATCTCTGGACCAGTTCAGTTTGGGCCTGCATATGATCACTGAGTGGGAAAGCCCACCATTTTTTACAGCAGCCACAAATTTCCTGAGTGCTCTTGGGTAGCTGCTATCCCTTATCCTAAGTCAGTGATGGCCAATCTTAGCCCTCCAGGTGTTCTTGGATTTCAATTACCAGAAGGCCAAGTCAAGCACTCCTTCTGATCAGGGCTTCTGGGAATTGAAGTTTAAGAACAGCTAGAGTGTCAAGGTCCACCATCACTGTCCTAAGCCCTTCACTAGAAGTCTGTTATGCAGTTTACTGAGGTAATGCACATGGAGTGCTTTAAGCAGTATAAGAGGGTGCTTTCTAAAAGCAAAATATTACCATTTACAGTAGAATTCCCATATTTATGGTGGACTGGGAAGGTCTCAGATTTTGGGGGCCTATTTGGTTGCAACATGGCCATGGGCAGACACATGGCACCTTCCTTTGCATTCACTCTCAGTGGAGCCCTGTCAAGTGCCCCCCTCCAAGGGCATTTGAGAAACAAAATGGCTGCCTCTTTGAAACTGTTGGGACAAAATGGCCACCCCAATCATGCAGGCAGGGCAAAATGGTCATCTGGCCCTTGAAGCTGACTGAGAGAGTGTGACCCGGCCCCTGGCTTGAAAAGGTTGGGAACTCCTGGTATATACCATAGCCAGTGGTGAGGAAGAATAGAAGTTGTTGCTTGAGTAAAATAGATATGACTTTAGTCAGCGCAGAATAGAGCTAAATTATTCTGTCTCATAATCTATACAGTGTACTTTTCTTAATGCAGTCTGATACTGGATTTGCTTTTTTGATGAGAATCAGCTAACCCTCCTACCCGGTTTTTACATGTACTACTGTGGCAACTCTCCCATTTTATTATGCCTGTGATTTGTTATTGGCTTGTACCTAAATATATGAGTTTATAGCGACCTCTGATGAATCTCAATTTATTGCTTTTGACCCAGCTTTCCACATGTCAAGAACATAATTCTGACTTCTGTATTATTATGCCTCCCTATTCCGTGTCATATGTAAATTCAATATAAATAGATCCAAGTGATTTGTTAAATTTGAAAGCACCACAAAGCCTAGGCTGGACACTTGTGGAAATTTTCTCAAGGTTTCCTTCAGATTTTATGCTGAGTACATTCATTGGATATGATCGCTCTACCAGTTCTAAACCTGCCTAGGAATAGTAGAGTCCAGCCTGGACTATACAACTTTGCAAGAAAGGTATTATGGAAATTTGTGTTAAACGCTTTGCTGAAATTGAGGTGTGCCATGTTTGTATCATTAACATGATCTATCAGGTTGGTGATAAAAACCAAAACAATATTCTTCCAGCAACCAATACTTTGGCATTTCAATGAACAACTGGTCAACCATGATTTTTATTTTTATTTATTTATTTATTTATTAGATTTATATAACCGCCTTTTCCGCCTAAGCAATCCAAGGCGGCTCACAACATCAGTTAAAACCCATACCCAATACTAATTAAAAACAAATATTATGAAATTCTCTAAAAACATCCATAAAACCACCCCAATCCCCTTAAAAAGAAGGGCACCCGGGCAGGTGTAAATAAAAACCCCGGGCAGGGCTAAATAAGCCAACAGGGCTGGGTTGTGGTACCAGTTGTACCCCACACCTGCTGCATAGCCACATTTTTAAGACCTTCCTGAAGGGGAGCAACTCTACCTGAAGGTGCAGTTCAAGTGGCAGGAGGTTCCATAGGGCCAGAGCAGATACCGAGAAGGCTCTCCTCCTGGTCCCAGTGGGATGTGCCTCCCTGGCTGATGGGACCACTAGGGAGCCCCTACGGTCTGCTCTTGTAGGACGGGTTGAAAACCTTGGGGTGACGTGGTCTCTTAAGTATCCTGGCCCAGTACCATGAAGGGCTTTAAAGGTTAAAACCAGCACCTTGAATTGCACCCGGAAGCATACTGGCAACCAATGCAGCTCCTGTAGCAGCGGCGAGGCATGGGCATAACGCCCACACCCCGTCACCACACGGGCAGCCGCATTCTGAACCAGCTGTAGCTTCCGGATGGTCGTCAAGGGCAGCCTCACTAAGAGTTCAAAACATAGATGACCCCTTCATTTGTTCCACACAATTTCTGTTGCTTTAAAACCCAGATATACACACTGAAATGCCCCCATAGGCTTTACCAGATGTTTCTACAAGAACTGGGAAACCTTACCTATTTATAAACCTCCGGGCTGGATAATACCACTATTGGATTACTTAACAGTTATGAAAAAGATGAGATTTCAAGTTTTCCAGAGCCGATCGTCAGGAAAGAAGGTAAAAGATTTGATGTTAAGATTAAGGCCTTAGCAGCAAAATTTGTACCATCTTTGCCTGATGCATTCTAGAAAAACACCCACTGTTTTGTCTGTTTACTGTGATCTAACAGAAGTATTCCCTAACCCAGAATTTTGTTCTATGGATGGGTCGCATGATTATTTTTGATATTTACTATCACTTTGTATATTGCACTCCTGAAATGTTTGAACAAGACAATGGATATACTCATAAATTGGAGAAGATTGTTATCTTTTGTGTGGCTGTGAATATTTAATGCATCATTAAGTGCAATTAAACCAGACACTCCCTGTATACTTTTGCTTGAAGAGCTGATTCTTCTGTCAGAAAGCTCTATAGATCTTTCTGTGCACACAGCCTTTGACATAGTAACCTTGCTGAGTCGTAGGTTAGTCTTCCTGGTGAGAGCCATCTTCTTCAGTGCCAACCTGAATTGCAAATCAGCTTACAAGACTTCTGGCACATGACCGACTCTATGGCTTTGGGATGTTAGTCAGCATTGTAGATCAGAAGTGGGGCAATTACAGTAACATTGTTTAATTTTTTAAAAATCATTACACAATCCCATGTGAACGAGACAAGATTTAATGAATAAAGTCCAGTAAAAAAAGTTAAAGGGAAAAATGTTTAGTGCCTCAGCATACATGTTTGCTAGCACTCTAAGTTAAAGGTAAAGGTTTCCTTTGCTCGAAAGCCAGTCGTATCTGACTCTAGGGTTCAATGCTCATCTCTGTTTCAAAGCCAAAGAGCACTGTCTGCTTCTGCAGACGCTTCCGTGGTCATGTGGCAGGCATGACTAGACACCGGAGTGCACGGAGCGCTGTTTACCTTCCCACCAATATGGTCCCCTATTTATCTACTTGTAATTTCTTTCTTTCAAACTGCTAGGTTGGCAGGAGCTGGGACAAAGACGGGAGCTCATTCCGTGCTGCAGTACTCGGGAATCAAACTGGTGACCTTCCACCTCCCAGTCAGCGTCTTAGCCACTTGAGCCACTACTAGCACGCTAAGAAATGTGATTACAAATTTGCAGCCGTGTAGTACAGTAGGAACAGGATAATTTATACTGTGATCCTATTAATCTAAATAAAAGGAAAGAAACAAGTGATTTGTGGATTTAGAGCCCTTCATGTCCACTTGTGATATAAATAGAGACTGAAGAAAAAGAACTCAGACAACCAGTGATCCAATGGTGTTTTTTCTCTATTAAGGACACACAAACACCCTGAGGCTCCCCAAGTCTTCTTAGAGCTGAATAGAGCCCTAGGGAAACTTGTAAAGGGAGACAAGACGCTTTCAGTTAGTTTAAATTAAACATTCCTATTGTAGAATCCTGACATCATCTTTACTTGCATGACATAAAGTTACACCAAGAGGATTTCAGTCATGGACTCATTAACAATTAGGAGTTCAGGATCTAAAGGAGCCAAACGTTTTTGTGATGTTCTGGGTTCATCCTACTTGCATGGCATAAAGATATTTATTTATTTATTTATTGCATTTATATCCCACCCATTTGGGTTATTTTCCCACTCTGGGTGGTGTACAACCTATTAAAAAAGCATATTTGCAATAAAAAATTAAACAAATTGAATAAATTATAAATATCAGGAAAAACGTCCATGGGGTCGCAAAGGGTCGGAATCGACTGTGCGACTGAACAACAAATTAGGAAAAACAAAAATAATACTCTAGTACTAAATCACACTAGAGTAGGCTCATTGAATCAATGTGAATTTGGTGGGTCAACTCTTCCAAAGGTTCCATTGATTCAAACTCTAACTGTGAGTTACTAATTTATGAAGGAGTTGACTCATCAAATCCTCATTAATTCAATAGGCCTATTTTAGTGTGATTTACTGTGTTAAGCAACATAATTTTTGCCTGATATTTTTGCTGAGTATACATTTTCCCTGGAAGTAATTTTCTCAGTTGATGGATGTGTCTCTGGTGACTCAATAAACTGATCCTGGCATGAAACATGTGACCACACACATTACACTGAATAGATGGTGAAGGGCGTAGTTGAGTTTGACGAAGCTTCCGTGCTTGTCACTTAGCCTCTTTATGTTTGTGGCGCCAAGAAGATTTCATCCACTATCATTTTTTTAAAAAATTCACACTTTCAATTACTGTTGGTATTCTGCAGAGTACTTTCTAGAACTACAACTCCCAGAATGTGGGGTTTAGGGACAAGTAATGATAAAACTGCTTAGTGGTTAAGGTGATGAACTTAACAACTGGAAGGTCAGCAGTTCACTACCCGAGTGGTTTGGGTTTATTTATTTTTTTGCAACCAACCAGAACATATTTTAAAATTTATTTTTAAAATCCATATACTGGTCAGCTGGCGAAGTCCAAGGCCAATTTACAAATTCATTTAAAAATTGTCAGTTTATAAGATCTGAAATCACAAACCAAAAATTATAAATATTAAAATAAAAAAGCAGCCAAACTGGCCAGACGGAATCAAAATGTTAGAATATTTTTAAAAATATGATCTGAGCCACCA
Organism: Bradypodion pumilum; assembly: GCA_035047305.1. Lineage (NCBI taxonomy): Eukaryota > Metazoa > Chordata > Lepidosauria > Squamata > Chamaeleonidae > Bradypodion > Bradypodion pumilum. The sequence goes on along the minus strand of JAWDJD010000002.1, from coordinate 275,791,307 downwards.
AGGGAAAAAACCCCCTCAACAGTAGCTTTATCTATATTGAGAATGCCAGTTAGGTATCTTTTGGGAAGGCCTCTGGCAGGCAATGGGGCCCACTGCCTTGAAGACTTGGGTATAGATACCAAATTGCATATCATCTACAGCTGAAACTCAGAAAATTAAAATATCGTGCAAATGTCCATTCATTTCACTTAAAAGGTAAAACAAATATATGAGCTAGACTCACTACGTGCAAAGCGAGATATGCTATGCCTAATTCGTTATAATTGTGATGATCATGGCATACAGCATACATGAGATTATGTGATGATTATGGGGTACATGAGATTGGGGGTTGGGGTTTTCATAAACTGTAACCCATCAGCATCAATATTATAACAAAAGTAAGGCTTGAACTTTGCAGGTAATGAGTCTATCTCATATATTTGTTTCACCTTTTAAGGTGCATTACTTAACTGAATGAACATTTGCATGATATTCTAATTTTCTGAGTTTCACCTTGTATATTTTGGGCAAGCTGATCTAGAAAACAACAAGAAGAGAAAGAGACTTCTCCTGGTTCAAAAGTCTATTGCTGTGCCTATTTGCAAAAAGTGCTAAATGCAATATTTTTTTATTTTATTTTTTGCTTCGCTCTGAGCCATAGTAGCAAGGTAAATACTGTGCAGAAATTTGCAATGATGTGCTGGGGCTTTGCTTTTTTTAAAAAAATTAAAAATCCCTAAGTAGTGTTTTAAAACATGACTTCAAATACCTCTCTGAATATTTACCCTCTTTTCTTGATGGACTGTTAAGCCTGCCAATAATCTCCCCCTGTCATTTCTTGTTGTTCTGATAGACAACTTTGTGTGTCAAAGAGTGCCGATCAGAAAGGCCCAGAGGTCCCGTGGTTCACATTATGCCTGTGTGAATTAACTCAGGCTGTGTATATTATAGGCTCTGACAAATGCTGATGGATTGGGCTTCCCAGTCAATAGGAACTACTGTGAGAGCTGTCAGTACAATGGCAGTCATTGTTTCACAGGGCAAGCCTCTGCCTGCTCCCTAAAAGACTGAGACAGGTGTATCATACTGTGGTCACGCTAAGGAGAGGAGCTGCTGCCAAGATTTCACCTCTCTGTGTGTTATAAGTCTCTTCTCTCTAAGATTCTTAAGTTGTGTTGGTCGCAACGTCAGCCACAGTTGAGTTCTAGAAACTATCCCTTTCCCCCAGGTCCCCTCCTTACTAGACCCCTCATGGGCATTCTGTTCCCAGTGAATCAGAGGGGAAAACAAGGGAACAAAAAGCATTGCGTCCAAAACTGTGATTATATCAGAGATTAGAATGTATACTAGCATGTCCATTTTGATTCAGATGGCCACTTAAAACAATCAAACTTCTACAAATGGCCTCGGAAAAGTATACCAGTCACTTTGCCATGATTTCTCTGACACGTATCAGCATTGTGGGGTAAGCACCTCTTGTTGTCATTTGAAAGGTAGGGAATGAAAGGCCACTTTTTGTGCCGCCGCCGCCACCACCACCACTTTCTTAAAGCCTGTTTGGCATTTGCCCCATGAAGCTAAGAAACAGACCACTTCTCATGTAAGATTCCCCATACGTGGTTCCCGTTCAAGCTGGTGCCCCATATTGAAGACACAGTCAGAGTGAAGATCTGTGTGGTGTTAACATTGCTTCGTATTATGTTGTGAAAAATGTGTTTGAAGGTCCATCTGATGGCATCAGGTCTTAAGCCACAAAGCCCTGATTTGTAACAGTTGCTTCACAATAACAGCATAGAGCAGGGGTGGCCAAACTAAGGCCCGTGGGCTGGACTGACTTACATATGCCTCGAGTTACATAAAATTCGACTTACCTAATGATTTTGTGCTAAAACCATGTCCTGATTTACACGATTTCCTACGGGTTTGCTTTGAGTTACATAAAGATTTTTTTTCCTATAGGTTTGCTTCGAGTTATGTAAACATTTCATTTTTCCTATGGGTTTCTTCAAGTTACATAAAAAACCGAACAGAACGGACCTTTTTCATAAGTAGGGGTTTTACTGTATGTCATTTATGTACGCATACATTTTTAGATGATTAGTGGTTTTAAAAAATTACGTTGTTTTAAATTTCATTGCTTCAGACTTGGATAAATAAATAAAACAAAAATCACATGTTTTGCCTGCTAGGATCAGACCATGGCATGGTACCGCTTGCACAGTATGGTTGAACACTGGAGAACGGCTTCTTGCTAGCATAGTACAACTGGGTTAACAGGACCAGTGGTTGACTGAGGATGCTATCTTTTTTTTCCAAATGGAAAGCCTCAACGTTTTGTGTGCAAAACATGCCTTCTGCTACTGACCAACAGTTTCTCCTCAGTGGGTTTACCTTCCCATCATCACCTGCGCCACTTGATCTGGCCAGAAGCCAGAGAGAGCGGATGCTTCCAGTCAGGCTTGCTGAGGGGGGGGGGGGGAGAAGAGACTCAAATGGTCACCACACCCCCCTAAAAACAGAGGCATTAAAGACAGACAAAGCATTGTTCATTATGTCCTACTCACTTGCGCCCTCCCTCCCAAGATTGTATGCCTCAGTTGCAATTTTAAAAAGATTTTGAAAACCCACCCAGAACAAATGGCTTTTAATTGACATATTTTATGACTCATGCTGTTCCTTTATGGATGTTGTACTACAGTGATTTAAGAAATGTTTTAAACACATTTCCGCGAGGGCCTCAGGTGGACCAGATCCAAAAGGCACCTTGCAAATGTTTAAAGAGATAATTATCTTTGTGATGGTTCAGTGGTTAAGAAACTCACCTTGTTAGCTGGAAGGCTGGCAAGTTGGCAGTTCAAGGTTCCAGGTACTGCATGACAGTTTGAGCACCTGCCTCTGTCCCAGTTCCTGCCAACATAACAGTTCAAAAGCAAGAAATTGCAAGTAGATAAATAGGGACCACCTTGGTAGGAAAAATATCTTGGGGACATAAAAGGAGCCTCATTCGGGTGTCCCCTGAATGGAGTTTCTCCAGCAAAAATCCTTTCAACTCAGAATAATTTCTGACACAACATTATTATTATAACAATACACCGCAGTGATGGGGTGTAGTCGTTTCACCCACGCCTCACCACTGCTGTGGGAGCTGCACTGGCTGCCTATATGTCTCCGGGTACAATTCAAGGTGCTGGCTGTCACCTTTAAAGCGCTTTATTGTAGCGGACCAGGATACCTCAGAGACCGCATCGTCCCTAGGACATCGACCTGTCCCATGAGAGCAAACTGAGAGGGCACCCTTCAGGTACCATCTGTTGGGGAGGCTCGCCTCTCCAGCACAAGGAAAAGGGCTTTCTCGGTCGTAGCCCCCACACTATGGAATCTCCTCCCGGTAGAACTACGCCTCCAGGCCCAGTTGCTACCATTTAGGAAATAATTGAAGATGCGGTTGGCAGAATAGGTCTGGGGGCCAGGATTGTCAACAAGCTCCCTTTCTGACTCGTCTGAGGCTCCCCCCCTCCTGTAATTATTTTTTTAATGTTAAGGTTTTGTACTATATTTGTTTTTAGATAATAAATGGCACAGCGGGGGTTAATATTGCTATGTTTTTAAGGTTTTTAAATAATTGTTTTATATTAGTTTTAACTTGTGTTCACCGCCCAGAGTTTGTTGGATAGGGCGGTATATAAATCTATTAAATTAAATTAAATTAAATTATCAGCAAAATATTTCCTCCCGCCTGCGGCATGCTCAAATACATGGGGGGAAAGGTGCTGTGCTTCAAACCCTTCGATGTTCTTTCCTATTCTTTCAAAAGACTTCTCCGCCATCACCTCTGGAGTTCCACTCTTTAGTGTATGGGACCAAAGACAACCGGACAACCGAAAGGTTGGTTTAACACAGGTTTATTGCATTGCATGAGGTTCCAGTGAAGCATGGGGGTAATGGTGGTGGTACATCTCATTATATACTGAGGACTATACATTTGAATCTTGCAGCACGGTAGCTCATTGGCTACTGTCGGCGTGGCCTCGCCCAGGCACGCCTTACTCTCGCAGTTGTATCTTCTTCCTGCTGAATGCGAGTATCTTCATTCTGCTGAATGCGAGTATCTTCATTCTGCTGAATGCGGAGGCATTTCCCGCGGCTGTCCGTGATTGAGCAATGTGAACCATGTGAGGCTGAACGCTCGCAGCTGCCCCAAGGGGTTGCTTGCTCGCGTTCCTTTCAGCTGAGATACATTGTAATTGTGATGGGACATTTATATCTTGATAGCTTTACAGTACATTGATATGCATACATAACACCCCTCCCCCCTAGGATGGGACGAAGTCCCGCAACCATTGTGGCTTGCCGCACGTGCGCTTGGGGCGTGCTTGCGCCTGACCTAGTACCGGAGAGCCTGTGATCCCTGACTCCATGGGAGCTTGTCCTGCTACGGGAAACGGGGATTCGTTAGTGGCTCTGTGGGGCGTCCGTGCCTGCCTTGCGCCCGGGGATGGGAATGGAATGAATAGTTGGGAGGTGAACCCCTGCCTGTTGCTCTCGGACCCCGGGGACCCGCCTATTGTGAACCGCGGAACCGATGAGGTCGCCCTTGTGGTCCTGCTACCTTCTGATCCTTGCTCGGGGGACCTTGAGGCTGTGGTGGGCGGACTCGCTGTTGCCTCCCGTCTTGGGGGTGTCGGTCTCCGGGAAATTGGCGCTATATTGCATTCTAACTCACAGGGGCTACTGGGACTGGAAGTACCAGGGGCTGAACTGAAACCCCTCTTTTCGCTAGGACGGGTGGGGGACCACTCCGCTAACTCCCCCTGGTACTGTAAATCAACGTCTAAACTTCTATGGGCATCTGAATTTCGGGGAGACTTCCGCGGGGTATGAGTGTGATCGGGGCTCCTCCTCTCTGTCGGGGACTCCCGCAAAAGATCTCTGTGGATCGATTGCCTTCCCTCCCCCCTTGGTGGGGACCCATGCTCCCCTTTTCCTCCCCCTTGGGCTAAACGGGTGGGGGAGTACCCTAACGCTGATTCGCTGTTGTCCTCGTCCGCGTCCTGCTCTCCGGGGACCCTACGCCGGAGTTGGTCTACGTGTCGCCTCCACAGGAAACCTGTACTGGTCTCTACGCGGTATGAGACGGGGCCGGTTTGATCTACTACGGTGCCCGGCACCCAGGCTGGCCCCGCGCTGGCGTAGTTCCTGCAGTGCACCGGGGCGCCTATGCTGAAACTCTTTGTGGGTTCCACCCCTATGTTCCGCCCTTTGTCCTCTACTCTCGTGGGGTCTAGCTTGGAGATCCCCGTGGCCAGCTTCCTGCGCATCAACAGCTCCGCGGGGGAGTACCCTGACGCTAATGGGGTGACCCTGTATCTCAGCAGGAATTGGCACAATTTCAGGTCGAGGTCTCCGGGACCCATGCGCAGTAGCGCGTCTTTCGTGGTGCGCACGAGGCGCTCTACTTGGCCATTGGTGGCCGGGTGAAAGGGGGCGGAGGTGACGTGCCGAATGGCGTTGCGCTCCATGAATGCCCTGAACTCGGCGGACGTGAAACAGCTAGCGTTATCGCTGACGAGGGTGTCGGGTAAACCGAACGTGGAAAAGACCCTCCTTAACTGTTTAATTGTTGTGGCCGAGGAGGTGCTCGAGACTGGAATGACCTCCAACCACTTAGAGAACGCGTCCACCACGAGGAGGAAAAGCGTTCCCCTGAACGGGCCAGCAAAGTCTACGTGTATTCGGGACCAGGGCCCCCTTGCAGCGTCCCACTCCCTAGGTGGCGAGCGAGCCTCTTCTGGCCTTGAGCTTTGGCACGCCTCGCAAGTGCCGACCATGTGTTCGATGTCGGCGTCTAACTGGGGCCACCAAAAGTAACTGCGGGCTAGTGCCTTAGAGCGTACGATCCCCGGGTGGCTGACGTGCAGCAGTTTAAGCACCCTCGGCCGGAGAGACGTGGGGATCACTACCCGCTGTCCCCACAAGAGGCAACCCCTCTCTAGGGACAACTCTAATCTCTTTTTGAAAAATGTGTCGAACTCCGCTGCTGGGGAAGACACGGGCCACCCTTTCTGCACCCAGGAGCAAACTGTGGCCAGCGTTTTGTCCTTGCCTGTCGCCTTGGCGATGTCGGCCGGTACTACTGGAGGGGAGTCTAGGACCTCTATCATTAAGACCTGGTGGTCCCTCTCTACTCCGCCCACGTGGCAGCAATCCCGGGGAATGGGGGACCTCGACAGAGCGTCGGCATGGCTTATCTCCTTCCCGGGCCGGTATACCAACGCGTGTTGATACGCGTTGAGAAAAATGGCCCACCTGAGCATTCTCGGGGACAGGATCTGGGGTGTGGGCTTATCTGCGGTGAAAATGCCCAGCAAAGGCTTATGGTCAGTCACTATGGTGAAGGGGCGGCCGTACACAAAATCATGAAATTTCTTGGTCCCCGCAATTATTGCTAGCGCTTCCCTGTCTGTCTGAGCATAGTTCCTCTCCGCTTGGGACAGGGATCTAGAGTAGAACGCTATCGGGGCCTCTCTACCGTTCTCCAGCACGTGGCATAGCACCGCCCCCACCCCCACCGGGGATGCATCGCATATCAGGACCACCGGGCGTTTGGGATTGAAGTGGGTCAGTACAGCATCTGATGCCAGGAGTCGCTTCAGGTCATTGAAAGCCTTCTCCTGGTCGTCGCCCCACTTCCATGCCTCGTCCTTTTTTAACAATTTGTGAAGCGGTTCTGCCACTGCTGCCTTCCGCGGGAGGAAGGAGTGGTAGAAATTGAGCAGTCCGAGGAACGACTGCAACTCGGGCTTGGAGGTGGGGCGAGGGGCCTTCTTGATGGCGGCTACCTTGGATTGGGCTGGCCTAATTCCCTCGGGAGTGACACGGAACCCTAGGAACTCAACCTCTGTAGCGAAGAAGACGCATTTGTCCTTCCGCAACCTCAACCCCGCCTTTTCGAATATTGTCAGGACCTTTCCCAACCTTGTTGCTAATTCGGCCCGGCTCCCCCCTGTAATTAATACGTCATCAAAATAGGGCAACACCCCCTCTAACCCCTTCAGGAGGCGTTCCACCAGTGACTGGAAAATCCCGGGCGCCGAATTCATGCCGAATTGGAGGCGCGATACCTGGAATGCCCCTTTGTGGGTGACTATGGTCTGCGCAGCAGCTGCGGCGGGGGTCACCGGGAGTTGCTGGTAGGCTTGGGCCAGGTCGAGTTTGGCGAAACACCTCCCCCCGTGTAACCTGGCCAACAGGTGGCTGACTACCGGCACCGGATACGCATTAGGGCGGATCGCCTTATTGATGGTGCACTTGTAATCAGCGCATATGCGGACTTCCCCGTTGGCCTTGAGCGCTGTTACAATTGGAGTTTCCCACTCCGCAGAATCAACAGGAACAAGAATCCCCTGGCCCACCAATTTGTCCAACTCCGCCTCTATTTTGTCCTTTAGTGCGAAAGGCACTCTGCGCGGTTTAAGTCTGATTGGACGCACTCCAGGGTCCAGGTCGAAAGTCACTGGGGGGCCCTTGAATTTTCCGAGCCCCTTTTTAAAAACCTCGGGGTGCGCGTCGCACACGCTCTGTATTGGATCAGTCCCGGCGGCGTGTGCTCCCACGGCGTGCACCCCGCCAATGAACAAACCCAGGGGCTGGAACCATTGAGTCCCGAGGAGGCTGCATTTACCTCCCTTGAGGACGACTAGGGGAAGCGTTGCGGTGTACTTTTTGAACTGGACCTGGAACTTCCCAACCCCCAACACTGGGATACGGTTCCCTTGCACGTCCTTCAGTGTGGCCCTCAACGCTTTGAGCTTGGGCCGCACGCGGGGGGCGATTTTCATGAACTCCCCCTGGGAAATAATGGAGTATGAAGAACCCGAGTCCACCTCCATTCTAACAGGGGCCCCTTGTATTACTACCTCAACGAAGTAACGGGGGTGCTCCGTGGAAACGCTGCAAACCGGCGTGTCATCCTCGCTGTCGTCGGAGGTGCGCCCTACTCCGTCCCGCGTCCTCGTGGTCCGGGTGCCGTCCTTTGGCCTCGTGGTGCGGTCCTGTCTCGTGGTGCGGTCCTGCCTCGCCGAGCGGTCTGGAGAACTCTTGGTGGCCTCGCGCCGTTTCCGGCAGACCTTGGCGATGTGCCCGCGCCGGCCGCAGTTGTGGCACTCGGCCTTGCGGAATGGACACTTGGTGCGGGCGTGGGCGGCGCCGCAGCCGTCGCAGCGCCGGCCCTCTCTCTGGACCCTCCGGACGTCCTCGTCGTCGCTGCTCTCCGCAGACGAGTTCGAAACCCGCCGGGCCGCGCGCACCGAACTCTCTGCCTTGGCGGGCTTCGGGCGCCAGTCCTGGAGCTCGTGCACCCCGGCAGTAGTGGCCTCCGCGGCCTGTGCCGTGTCGAGGACTTGTTGCCACGAGGGAGGCGGCTCCCTCTTCATCAGCGCACGCTGAGTCTCTGTGTCCCTCAGACCGCAGAGCAGGCAGTCCCGGAGGGTGATGTCGGGGAGCTCCCACTTGCATGGGCCGGCGGCCAACCGCAGGGCCGCGGCGAGCTCCTCGACCGATTCCCCGGGTGCCTGGACTCGCCTCCAGAACGCGCTCCGAGCGGGGAACATCGCTATTGCTGGCCGGAGATGGGCGCGCAACGCCGCCAGGAGCTCTGTAGCTTTGAAGTCGCCCACCTTCCTCGGGGCGATCAGGTCCACCAAGGTCCTCTTGGTCTCGTGTCCGAGCATGCGGACGAAAATGGCCCTCTTTTTGGCCTCATCGGAGACTTCGAGCTCCACCAGCGCTGCGTTGAAGTCTATCTCAAACAGCTCCAAGTCTCCCGGCTTCTTGATCTCGTAGCCGGCGCATGTCTTGGTCCCGTGGGCAGCCATATCCCACCTTCGTCGCCAATTTAGTGTATGGGACCAAAGACAACCGGACAACCGAAAGGTTGGTTTAACACAGGTTTATTGCATTGCATGAGGTTCCAGTGAAGCATGGGGGTAATGGTGGTGGTACATCTCATTATATACTGAGGACTATACATTTGAATCTTGCAGCACGGTAGCTCATTGGCTACTGTCGGCGTGGCCTCGCCCAGGCACGCCTTACTCTCGCAGTTGTATCTTCTTCCTGCTGAATGCGAGTATCTTCATTCTGCTGAATGCGAGTATCTTCATTCTGCTGAATGCGGAGGCATTTCCCGCGGCTGTCCGTGATTGAGCAATGTGAACCATGTGAGGCTGAACGCTCGCAGCTGCCCCAAGGGGTTGCTTGCTCGCGTTCCTTTCAGCTGAGATACATTGTAATTGTGATGGGACATTTATATCTTGATAGCTTTACAGTACATTGATATGCATACATAACACACTCTTTCTATTTTTCTTTCTGCTCTTTGGGGAGGGTTGGGAGAAGGGGAGCCAACCTCCACAGCTTCTTTTCCATCACTTCCTAAAGTCATCTGTTGAGCTGTGGAAAATATTTGTGAACATTCTCCGAGGTCTGAGATTTGCTATGGCGAGAGTGTTGTGTTTCTCCTCTCCTACTTGCTCTCTCTTCTTTGAAAGGATGCCCCCCCCAGCAACCCTTCCACTTGAAGTGCTCAGTAACAAGTGCTGGTTTATTGTAGATAACTTCACCCCCGGCAGCATAAAGGCTGCTTTGTAATGCCGGGGATCCAGATGTTTAGCACTTCGAGCAAATCTAATCATAATGTACCTGTCTCATTGAAACGCCAGCTGGACAGGAGGCAGATCAGATTTTTTAAAAAATGTCCTTTTCGCCAAGGAAGGAAGAAAAAAAAAGTTGAAAGTGAGAGAAGAAAAAGAAAAAAGAAGAAAAAGGTCTTGTGCTGTTCTGTGCTCATGCAGCTGGCGCAAGCTTTGGGGGTGACCCCTCATTGCCCTCTTTGAATAAGGCTTGAGACATGAGTGAATGTTTATCCTGTTTTGGCTCATTGGGAAGCCCAGCCTAACTGTGAGTATGCATCACTGGGGCTTTCCACAAGTAGTCCATCCTACCTGGAAAGGTTAATCTGAGACTTTGTTTGCAAATGGTGGATATCATCTGAAAAATAGGTCTTGCTGAGGATGCAAAAGTGGCTGTTTGATGTGGCCAGTTTTAATTCATGGTGAAAATGTCATCCTCATAATATGGAAACAGTTACTTTTGTGGTCCAGAACAATTAGGAGATTCTGAGAAGGGCCTGTGCAATAGGCCCTTTAAGTCATATGCTTCTTGAAGAGCCCTGGTGGTGCAGTGGATAAATTGCTGTACTGCAGCTAGAATGTTGTGCGTTCGGTCCTGACCAGAGACCAAGGTTGACTTAGCCTTCCATTCTTCCGAGATCGGTAAAATGAGTACCTGGCACATTGGTGGCAAAATGCTAATTACCTTATGAACTGCCCAGAGAGTGCGCTAAGCACTATGGGGTGGTAGAGAAATGTAATTGGTATTGCTATTGCTTCTGATGTCTATAAAAGGGACACCAGATAGTTTCCAATAAAAGGACAAGCAATAGGTTGAAGAAACTAGGCACTCTCACCAGGGCCGGATTTAAGCATAGGCTACCTAGGCTGCAGACTATGGGCCCGCACCACAGGAGGGCCCGCACCACGAACCTCCCCAAAAATGGAGGCAGGCAGCAGGCAAGAGAGGCGCGCGGGCAAAGGGAGCAAAGGAGAGAGAGACGGGAGCGAGAGTGACAGCCACCCGTCGGACTCAGGGGATTGGCTGGCGTGGTGCCCTGGCAATGGAAGGGAGGAGGCAGGAGCCCTGCACGTCCCCACTCTGAGACTTGCACACCCAAAAGCCAAGTGGCGCGCAGTGGCAACAACTTCCTCTTGAGCTACAGAGAGCGGAGCAGCATTTGCTGGCTTCCTTTCTTCCTGCAACGACCCAGGCAACCGAGGCATGGGCAGCGGGGATGAGGGGGGAACCGGCGCATGCCTTTCCCCACTCCTGTTGCCTGGACATCATGCATGCACGCAAAACGCGGGCGTTCCTTTACAGGCGTGTTGATAGGTGTGAGTGAGTGAGTGAGTGAGTGAGTGAGTGAGTGAGTGAGTGAGTGAGTGTGGAGTGAGCTCCCATCTCTGTTTCAGTTTCTGCCAGGCTACCAGTTCGAAAGCAAGAAATTTCAAGTAGAGAAATAGGAACCACTTTGGTGGGAAGGTAAACAGTGTTCTGTGCACTCTAGTGCTTAGTCATGCCTGCCACATGACCACAGAAAACAGCACTGGCTCTTCGGCTTTGAAACAGAGATGAGCACTGAATCCTAGAGTTGGATATGACTGGCTTTCACGCAAGGGCAAGCTTTACCTTTACTAAGATGCTGACTGGGAGGCAGAAGGTCAGCAGTTCGATTCGCGAGTACTGCAGGATAGAATGAGCTCCCGTCTTTGTCCCAGCTCCTGCCAGGCTAGCAGTTTGAAAGCAAGAAATTGCAAGTAGATAAATAGGGACCACTTTGGTGGGATGGTAACGGTGTTCCGTATGTCTAGTCATGCCTGCCACATGACCATGGAAACGTCTGCAAAAGCAGACAGCGCTGGCTCTTTGGCTTTGATACAGAGATGAGCACTGAACCCTAGAGTCGGATACAAATGGCTTTCGAGCAAGGGAAACCTTTACCTTTACCTTTACTAACAACAGCAAATCCCTGATTGGTATTCAAATTTGCTGTGAAGTTTGGCCCTGTTTATGCAAGTTCTTTTCATTTTTATCATCTCATGAATTCATCAAATTCTAAATACTGTATAGGAATGTTGTACGTAAAATTTCTATAATAATAAACTTTAAACATTTATTTTTCAGTTTTTAATTGGATAATTGCTGAAAATGCGGTTTTGTAGGTTAATTTTAGAAAAATACTTTCCCCGGTAGGGCCCGCACCACGGGTTCAGCCTAGGGGCCAACAGATCCTAAATACGGCTCTGACTCTCACTTCCCGGGGGGATGGAGAGGCACTTCCTTCCTAAGGAACCAACCATTGCCATGATCCATGGAGGTCTAGGTATATAGGATACTACATATTTGACTTTTGATAAGAGAAGGGACAAGATGTTTGCTGAATTCTTTTATCTAAGAAACAAAATGGAGTGCACACTATTGTGAAATTGTAGCTGATCCAAACAACGACATCGCCACATAGTGTACTGTGAATTTTGTGTTGCGTTATGCAGCTGCTTCTAGTTTTACATGTTACATTGCAAACCTAAGCGTTTTTACCCAAACACATCCCTCCGAAATTCAACAAAACTTACAGTATTTTGTAGCAATAGTGTTGTGGATTAGCCCATTTACCTTGGCACAGCATCAGACTACAGCCTTTTTTAAACTAGAAAGATTTCGGCTCAGTTCATATCTGTTTGGTAATGATGTTAACAACAGACCTCCGCTGTTTTCCTTTAATGCTACTCTAGTGTTTAATGCTACTCTAGTCTTTAGTGCTACTCTAGTCACTGCAGTGACTCAAGTGGCTAAGACGCTGACTGGGAGGCGGAAGGTCAGCAGTTTAATTCCCGAGTACTGCAGGACGGAATGAACTCTCGTCTTTATCCCAGTTTCTGCCAACCTAGCAGTTCGGAAGCAAGAAATTGCAAGTAGATAAATAGGGACCACTTTGGTGGGAAGGTAACAGCATACTGTGCGCTCTTGTGTCTAGTCATGCCTGCCACATGACCACGGAAATGTCTGCAGAAGCAGACAGTGCAGGCTCTTCGGCTTTGAAACAGAGATGAGCACTGAACCCTAGAGTCGGATATGACTGGCTTTCGAGCAAGGGAAACCTTTACCTTTACCTAGTGTTTCATTTAAGACTGCCTGGCAGTAGAACCATCCTAGGATATTACTCGCAGAGATGTTCCACAGTGCAGATTAGAATATCTTTGCTGGCACCCCTTTTTAATTTGGGGAAGACATCTGCAGTAAGATATTAATTTCTTTTCAACAAATGAATCCTTTCAGAAAATCAGCACAGAGAAACCAACACTAACCTTGCCGCAGTGAATGCACTGCATGAATACTGGATGTTTTTTTTAAAAAACAACGACCACCCAACGTTCTTTGTCAATATATCAGAAGTACTGAACCACACACCCAGAAAACTGATTCAGCTGCTTTAATAACGAATCAAGTGGTTTATCTTGGCTTCAGCGGCCCTTTAATTCTGCGTCTTTGAGCCATGAATAAATGCAGGACCATAGGAAATGCCCATCGTACTCGTGGAAATCTCATACCATTAGGCAGAATGAGGTAGCTACCTCAAATGGTAGATGCCGGGGAAGGCGGGGAGTAGTAGTCTCCCTCATGCTGAACGTTTGAGCCTCCAGCTAATTCTCCTAGGCCAGTGATGGCGAACCTTTCAGAGACTGAGTGCCCAAACAGAGGGGCGGGGCAAACTCTGTCCTGGGAGGGAGGAAGGAGCTGCTTTTATTGGGGTGCTGGGCAGAGGAATGGGCTAGCTCTGTACTGGCATGATGGCGCATATGCCATCAGAGAGGGATGGGAGTGCCCAGTCTGGCACACGTGCTATAGGTTTCCCACCACTGCCCTAGACTATCTTGCATCACCATAACTAGTTTGCTGTTCTCTGGTGAGTGGATTAAATAAGATTTCAGCATATAGCACAAGATGCTGCTGTACATAGAACTGGGGTGAGGGGAAAGCCATCTTTTTCTTCGCCTTTTGACAATTCATGTGGACATGTACAGTTACAGGTTTATGAAGACTAGCAACATCCTTGGTAGGGGAAGAGAAGATGCTGGATTTTGCACCACGCATATAATCCTTTTTCTCTGACTCTTACAGTGCTTGTGTGAAATTGCAAATGAATAGGCAGCCCACACAGATCTGACTGAGCAAGTGACAAATTAATGTGGGAGAAGAATCAGCCTTCCTTGTTTCCTTAGGATTTTGTAGCCTGTGCAAACAGGACTCGATGTGCTCATTTATCATGGCCCCCAAAGGGGAGTGTTTGAGGATACTCTCCCAACCAGATGAATTGTCTGATCTGTGACATTACACAGATGCTGTCTGAGAACCACCATTATTACTTCAAATAAGGCAGAGAATGTACTTCATAACAGCAATCATAAATCAGACCTTAATGCCAGTGAAAACTAGGCTTCCAAAACATCCATGGACTCCCCACAGAATTAACTCTTTCCTCCCCTCCGTATTTTCTTACAGTGAAACTCAGTGCCTCTAGACTAGAGCCACCCTAGGCTATTCATCCCTTGGCTCTGATCTGTCTCCTTATACGCATCAAGTGCAGTTTGTTGCTAGACTTGAAAAAGACTAGCCATTGATCCACAGACTTTCAGAAGCTTGCTGGAAAATGGATTACCTTCAGCTGAGACATGGATGCTGTCTTAAGTACCCTGGAAAAAAGCAAGCTATAGATGTATCATGGAATGGTCAGCACTGTGGTCACGTAGTGGTTAAGGTGCTAAGCTTGAAGACTAGAAGGTTTGGATTCGATGCCCGAGTGCTGCACGACTGATCTTGGGGACATGAAAGGAGCCTCATTCGGGTGTCCCCTGAGCAGAGTTTCTCCAGCAAAAATCCTTTCAACCCAGAATAATTTCTGCATGGAATTTATTTATTTATTTATCAAGGATTATATTGGCAAAAGTAAAGGGGAAGAAGGTGGGGGTGGGTGAGAGGCAAAATATGGTAACCAAGGCACATGCCATAAGAAATCCATTCATTCTAAAGGTGCCACAATGTTCTTTAATACTTCTTAGGACCAGACTCACGAGGTGGTTCCTGTATGAAAACTGTTGCCCACTAACCCACCCACCCACTTGCCCAAAGAGACTGTCTAAGATGGAGGGAGGAAAGTGAAGGGAACAAAAGCCAAATTTCGGCTCAGAGGCAGCGGGGGCGCCTTTGCAAAGGAGAGCGAGTGAGCCACCCCACCTCGTTGCTCATAAAGCAGAGCAACAAGGCAAGACAAGTGGCCTTCTGTCCAGCCTTCCCTCCCTTCCCTTGCAATCATCGGGTGCCTTTGTCTCTCTCCCTTTCCATGCACATATTCTCAATGTTATCATTCCCGTCTCCTTCCTTAGCTCCAGAGTACCCTATGCAAGACCTGACACCCTTCCTTGCAGCCATTCAAAGAGAAAAGGTGAGCCAGAGGACCACCTGCTCATTACTTTTATTTCCCTGGGCACCTGATTATTTATTTATTGGGAACAGGGCAATTATTTAGGGCCTATTATGCTTTCTTTCTTTCTTTCTCTCTCTCTTTTTGGCTTCCTTTGCCTCCTCCTTTTTCTCTACCCCCCCCCCCCTTAGGAGACCCTGTTAATGAGTAACTATAGCGTGCTTGGAGGCAGCTGTTTCAGACAAACCAAAGAGAAGAATTTTTTTTTGAGCTGCATAAGGGAGCATTTGTTCAGTGGTTTCTCAATAGATCCTTGTGCAGGAGGGCAAAGGAGAGGAGGGAGGTTTTGAAAAAGACACTAAATCACTCCCTATTATTTATTTTTAATTCCCCTTTTATAATAGTCCCGGCCTTTCAAGTCCAAGCTCCTAATTTAGCTTTAGGAGCACTTATCTCAAATCCCAAGTCCCCACTTTCAAGACCACTTTAAATCACATGCGATGCAACTGTTAGAAACATATACTGTATGGGGAAAGGTCAATGGGAACACACGGTGCATAACCCAAGATGCCTCGATCTTGTGCAGGTTTACCTGGGTGTAAGATTTATTTATTTATTTATTTTCATATTTGTATCACCGCCCCCTCACCGAAGCAACTCCAGGCGGCAAACAGATAAGGTATAAAAGACATAAACAAGAAATGCCACAGTAAAATCATTTAAAAACCATAAGTATTTTTTTTAAAAAAAAACACCCATCCCATCCTTAAAAACAGAGGGAGGCTTTTGGTTATTTAAACGAACCAGCGGGCGGGGGTCACCTCCCCATCAGTGCACCACACCTGCCCTGCCAGCCAGGTTTTAAGTTATTTCCTAAAGGGCAGCAGTTCTGTCTGGAGCCGTAACTGTGTTGGCAGGAAGTTCCATAGGGATGGTACGGACACAGAGAAGGCCCTCCTTCATGTGCTAGAGAAGCGAGCCCCTCTTGCTGATGGTACAACTAGAGAGCCCCTCCGGTCCGCTCTGGTTGGATGGACAGATATTCTTGGGGAGATGCGGTCTCTTACATATCCTGGCCCACTACCATGTAGGGCTTTAAAGGTCATCACCAGCACATTGAATTGCACCCGGAGGCATATTGATAACGAGTGCAGCTCCCGGAGCAGACGCGAGGCGCGGGCATAACGCCCGCATCCCATCACCATCCAGGCTGCCACATTCATTGATCCATTGAAAATGCTACACTTTACTTCTGAGTAAACATGTGTATACTACAAATGTGCAGTGAATTTCTTTTTGTGCTGAGGGTGTTCCCAAGCCAATCCATGCTCAAATCCTTGACAATACTATCATTGATGTTCTTTATATTTCAGTAAATGAAGCTATGCCTTAAGAAAGGAGATTGTGTAAACATTTGTCACTTAATTCTTTCCCTTACAAGATTTTCCACTGCTCAGAGTGGGAAATGACCCAGATGGATGGTATGGAAATATAATAAAAAATGAAATAATAAATAAATAAATGCTATCGGTGGGTTCCTTTGACTGTGGGGCTGTAAAACATGTGGACTTCAGTAGATCCTGGAAAAGCTGCTTTTTGGATAGTGGTCAGATGATTGTGGTGGCTTAGTGGTTAAGACACTGAGCTTGAAGACTGGGAGGTTGGGCTTCGATACCTGAGTGCTGCACGACAGAGTGAGCTCCCATCCCTGTCCCAGCTTCTGCCAACCTAGCAGTTTGAAAGCAGGAAATTGCAAGTAGATAAATAGGGGCCACTTCGGTGGGAAGGTAAACAGCGTTCCATGTACTCCGGTGTCTAGTCATGCCTGCTGCATGACCACGGAAACGTCTGGAGAAACAGACAGCGCTGGCTCTTCGGCTTTGAAACAGAGATGAGCACTGAACCCTAGAGTCAGATACAACTGGCTTTCGAGCTGGGGTGACTTTTATCTTTACATTCTAGATGGGAGGGGGATTTTCACCTTAAAAAGTAATTTTTACAATATCTGTCTTTCAATTCCCATCTATTGCAACCTCCATCTCCTTTAGCCAGGAAAATCAGTTTAGCAACATCTGTGGGGATACAGTGCCTCATCGCTACTAACATGACTTCATTTCTTGTAACCCTAACCTGGACCCAGAGGAACTATATACCTTCAACACTTCATTGATTTATGGAAGTTGCCACCACGAGACTTAGTGAAGGCCAGCCCCTTAAATATATTTGAAAGGGGATATCATTTAAAAGCTAGCCACTGTGCTGCTGGAGAAAAACTCTTGGTTCGGAGGCAGATGCAACTGTGGGAACAGGCTATAGCTGTCATCTCTTGCTTGTGAAATTCCCAAAGTCCTCCCCTGTTGCTGGGGCCTAGGAAGCTGGAGAGATCCAGCCTATTTCAACCTGGCACCACTCAGTCATGCATAATGCCCACATGTCGTTGTATTCATTTGCCTGAAGCGTAGAAGAGTTTATGCCAAACAAAATGTTAGATTGCAAGGTGCCACAAAACTGCTTGCTGGTTTTATTGTTGACTGGTGTGGCACTCCTCTGTACTGATTAATGAACTCCTGTGTGCAGTGGTTAAGCTACTGCAGCCCAAACTGCTGCTGATGCTCTGAGTTTGATCCTGACGGGGATCAAGATTGACTCAGCCTTCCATACTTCTGAGGATAGTAAAATGGATGCCCAGCATGTTGGGGGCAAAATGCTAATTGCTTTATGGACTGCCCAGAGATTACACTAAGCAGTATATATGTGTAATTGCTATTGCTTTTTCTCCCCTGGTATTTACACCATAGGTCTAGTGCAGGTGCAGCCCTTCCCGCTTTCTCTGAGATGTTTTAAATGTATGAAGGAATTTGAATCACTCATCATTTTAAATTATAAAGGCAATTATAAAGGGAGCTGAGGTATTAATATAGCGATTGTTGCTGATTGTAAGCTGCCTTGAGTCGCCATGATGAGTGGGCGGTGATATAAATCCAAATAAATAAATAGGGAAAACAGCTTGTTAGCAGCAAATCTAGAAACATATGCTTTCATAATGTTACAGCAGGAAAAATACAGGATTTGACCTTTAAAAGTTTGGAAGGAGAATTGAAGAACTCCTCTAATGGGCATACAGCTAGTGAGTTGAGAGGACATATACTTTAATTATGTATAGCACTAAAGGTGTGTATTCTAATTCTTGGCCCATAACAGTAGAGCTGCTATCATGCTAAAACGTTCTTAACAAATGAAAGGGATGAGTTATCTCAGAGGACAATCTCTGTCCCCTGGACCCAGAGAAACCCTAAGCATTGAGGATGGGGGGCATATTTTGAAGTATTTTCAAGTTATCTTCTGAGAGCTGTCATTGCCTGAAAAAAAAGGACAATGGGGGGTGGGGGAGGAGATGAGAGACTAATAGAATAAGTTGTAAGGGGCCTTTTAGGCAATTGAGTCCAACCTTCTGCTTAATGCAGGAATCCAAATCAAAGCAGATATAATGGTTTGTCCAGTTTTCTCTTGAACGTGTTGGAGTGCTCACCACCTCTCTGTCACACTACACTAACTGTTAAGGAGCTTTTCATGATAGTCAGCCTACATTTGGCTTTCTTTAGTTTCAGCCCATTATTATGCCTCTTACACTCTGGGGTGACATAGAACAGACCCAGGCCCTCCTCTTTATGACCATCTTTCAGGTATTTGAAAAGTGCTATCATATCCCCTCTCAGGCTCCTTTTCTCAAGGCTAAACATGCCCAGTTCCCCTTCAGCCGCTCCTCATATTGCTTCGTTTCCAGCTCTCTGATCATCCTTGTTGCCCTTCTCTGTACCTGCTCTAGTTTGTTTGTTTGTATCTTTCTTTCTTAAAGTGTGGTGCCCATAATTGTACCCAGTATCGTCCAACTAGTGCTGAAGTGGCTAAGACGGTGTTTGGAAGGCGGCAGGTCAGCAGTTCAATACCCAAATACTGCCAGATGGAATGAGCTCCCGTCTTTGTCTCAGCTCCTGCCAATCTAGCAGTTCGAAAGCAAGACATTGCAAGTAGATAAATAGGGACCACTTTGGTGGGAAGGTAAACAGCGTTCCGTGCACTCCCGTGTCTAGTCATGCCTGCCACATGACCACGGAAATGTCTGCAGAAGCAGCTAGCGCTGGCTCTTAGATAAGATAAGGTAAGGTAAGGTAAGGTAAGGTAAGGTAAGGTAAGGTAAGGTAAGGTAAGGTAAGGTAAGGTAAGGTAAGGTAAGGTAAGATAAGATAAGATAAGATAAGATAAGATAAGATAAGATAAGATAAGATAAGATAAGATAAGATAAGATAAGATAAGATAAGATAAGATAAGATATGATAAGATAAGATAAGATAAGATAAGATAAGATAAGATAAGATAAGATAAGATAAGATAAGATGAGATGAGATGAGATGAGATGAGATGAGATAAGATGAGATCTTTATTGTCATTGTCCCCTTGCAGGAACAATGAAATTTCTGAAAACTTCAAAACTTCAAAATTCTAAAATCCTAAAAATTAAAAATCTAAAAAATTTAAAATTTTAAAATAAGATAAGATGACTTCAGAGTCCAGCGTTTCCATTTAAGGCCATAATTGTTCTGGAGAAGAAACTGTTCTTGAGACAGCTCATTTTTACCTTCATTGTTCTATATCTCTGTCCCGATGGCAGAAGCTCAAAGAAGCAGTGGCCAGGATGTGATGGGTCTTCTACTATATCTAATGCTTTTCTGTGGCACCTGATGGTGTAAATTTGTTCTAAAGTGGAGAGTGAACAGCCGATGATACTCTCCGCTGTTTTAATAATTCTGTGCAACATTATCCTATCCCGATGAGTAGTGCTCCCAAACCACACACATAAGCCATAAGTGAGCACGCTCTCAATAGTGCAGCGATAGAAGGCAAGCAGCAGCTTTTGCGGAAGATGGTTATGAAACAGAGATGAGCATTGAACCATAGAGTCTGATACAACTGGCTTTCAAGCAAGGGTGACCTTTACCTTTACCTGATAATGCAGCCTAAAACAGTGTTGGCCTTTTTTTTGCTGCCACATCACACTGTTGAGTCACACTTAGCCTGTGATCTACAAAAATTACAAGATCCTTCTTGCTTGTAGTATTACTGAGTCAATTTCCCTGTAACATGTAACTGTGCACCTGGTTGTTTTTCCATAGGTATAAAGCTTTACACCTAACCCTGTTACATTTCATTCTGTCGGCTTCAGCCCAGTGTTCAAGCCTATCAAGATCGCTTTGACTTCTGCTCCTGTCTTCCAAAGTTTTAGTTATTCCACCCAGTTTTGTGTCATCTACAAATTTGTTAATTGTTCAATGCAGCCCCTCATCCATGTCATTTACAAAAATGTTGAAGAGCCCAGGGCCCAGGACTGAGCCTTGTGGTACTCCACTTGTTACCCCTTCCCAGCTTGAGAAGGAGCCATTAATAAAAACTCTCTGGGTGCAATTCTGTAACCAACTATATATCCACCTGACACTTGTAGTATCCAGGCCACACCCGGTTAGTTTGCCAATCAGAATATCATGAGGCATTTTGTCAAAGTCTTTGCTGAAGTCAAGACGTATTACATCAACAGTACTGTATTCCCACTGTGCACCATGAAAGTTACCCTGTCCTCCACGATTTCAATAAAATGATAGAAGTGGTTCTGAGATCTCTTTTCACTTAGTTCCTTCAATATCCTTGGATGCAGTTCATCTAGTCCTGGGGATTTGAACTAATTCAAGATAATAAGGTATTCCTTGACTGTTTGTTTATCAGTCTCAAACTGAAATCTTGCTCCTGCTCCTTCCCCTTGTATTTCACACTTGTCTGGAGGGTTATATGCCAGTGATGGTGAACCTTGGCACTCCATATGCTCCGGCCCCACACTGCCCTCATCGCTCCTGGAAGCAGAAGTAAAATGCTTCCGGGAGAGATGAGGGTGGCATGGGGCTGGATGAATCGCAGCAAACCCATTCATGTGGATTCATGGGGGCTTGGGCTTCTGGGAATTGAAATCCAAGAACATCTGGAGTGCCAAGGTTCACCATCACGGTTATATGCTATCTTTTTGGGGTAACCAAGCTGAAATAGGGAACTTCTGCCTTTTCATTGTCATCTATTACTATTTCCCCATCCTTAGTGAGCAGCTGACCTGCTGTTTCTTTGTTTTGGCTCCAAGTATGTACCTGAAGAGTGCTTTTTTATTGCTTTTATCATCTCTTGCTGCCCTCAAATCACGCTCAACTTTTGTCTTCTTAACACTATACCTGCACTTCTTTGTTTCTTGACTGTACTCTTCTTTTGTAACCTGGCCTTCCTTCCACTCCCTCTGTGTGTCCTTTGTTGTTGTTTTTTAAAGCTCCTCTCTGAACATTTTGTGGAACCACATTGGTCTTTTTTTGTGTGATTTCCACCTTTCTTTCTTTTTGGAATTGTCTGGAGTCGTGCCTTTAGAATTTCCTTTTTTAAAAAAAGAGACTCCCACCTATCTTGGACTCCTTTTACTGAAACCAGTTTGACAGTGGGGTATTTCAATACCATTGGGAAGCTTTGGGGATGAAATGTTCATTTAAATATATATATATATATGTAAATGTAATCATGTGCAATGGTGCCAACTGCAATATTTGCATTCAAGCCATTGGAACTGTAGTCTGACATGTAGCTTTCCCCAAATCTATCTGAAATATACATCAGTGCCACTACAGATCTGTCAGTTTTAAAGATGCCATAAGACATACTGTTTTTACCCCAGCAGAAAACTAACAGAGCTACTAACAGAGCTCTAGAAGTCCATCTCATCTCTGCTGTTCCAATAAGATCATTGGCATGGAGCAGCATTCAAAAGGAACAGCTCTCTTTAAAGGTCTGCATTTTTAAAGTGGGATGGATGAATGGGCCCACTGTGCAGCTCGATGAATGCCTTCTAGTCTCAGCCTAGCTTTGTAGTGTGAAGAGACAGAGAACTCGCCTTCCATTAACCCCAATTTGAAAAGCTACCCACTTAATTTAAGTGAGGGTGATCAATAAGTGGAGAACAATCTTCATTCTGGGGTTGGGTCTGCAGCACAGAAGAGAGGGAAGTGGGCAAATGATAGGTGCATGTGTATGCAACGTGCACCTGAAATGTGAAACATGACTGAGCACAGCAACAATGAAAATGTTACTTTTCATATAAAAAGTATGCAACTACTCAGTACATAGATTTTGAAATGTAACTTAGTTACACCTCATTACCCCCCAAACAAGTAGTTACATTTAACTGTACTATCTGTAACCAGATATTTCCAAACTCTGGTTTTATGTTAACTTCAGTAACCAGTTATGTCAAAATGTGTGCCAAATGGAGAGAAAAAAACAGAACAGCGCCTTTATGTCAATACCATTTTCCACTTAAAGCCATAGTTGTCCATGGCTTATGGCAGATTAATACTGTGAAAAGTGATAGGCCTCTCCTCTGAGAGCTTGCATTTTGAACAAGGGAGACAGCAGAAAGGAAAGTGGACTCTATTGATTAAGGCATACATTATTATGAATTCTTTCAAACCAGGGAGGCAGTTTCAGGGTGAAACAGAAAGGCAGGAAGTGCTGCCCTCTTGCAGTGCAGTGACATGGTGAGCATATGGCCCATGAGATGGGAAGAGAAGCAATGATGCAGGAGTCAAAGCTGGTGCACTCTGGCATGACCAATTGCACAAACTATAATGTGAGACCACATTGCCAACATACATTGGATCATGGAGAAAACAAAGGAGTATCAAAACAAGTCTACTTCTGTTTCATTGACTACACCAAGGCCTTTGACTGTGTGGACCACAACAAAATGTGGCAAGTAATTAAAGAGATGGGAATACCAGAACACTTTATAGGTCTCATGAGAAATCTGTACACAAGTCAAGAAGCAACAGTTAGTACAGAATACGGAATGACAGAGTGGTTTGGAATAGGAAAAGGAGTAAGACAAGGCTGCATTTTGTCACCCTGCTTATTTATCTTATATACAGAGCACATCATGTGCAATGCAGGGATGGATGAATCACAAGTTGGAATCAAAATTGCTGGGAGAAACATCAACAATTTGAGATATGCAGATGATACTATCCTAATGGCAGAAAGTGAGAAAGACCTAAAGAAGCTCCTGATTAGGTTGAAAGAAGAGAGTGCAAAAGCTGGTTTGAGACACAACAACAAGAAAACCAAGATAATGGCAACAGGTCCGATCAGTTCATGGAAAATAGATGGAGAAGAAGTAGAAGCAGTGACAGATTTTACTTTTTATTGATCCAAGATCAATGCAGATGGTGATTGAAGCCATGAAATAAAAAGGTGACTGATTCTTGGGAGACAGGCTATGAGAAACCTGGGGAACATAGTGAAAAGTAGAGATATCACCTTGCAAATAAAAGTCCGCATAGTCAAAGCAATGGTATTCCCAGTGGTAATGTATGGTTGTGAGAGCTGGACCATTAGGAAAGATGAGCGCAGAAGAATAGACGCCTTTGAAATGTGGTATTTGAGGAGAGTTTTGAGAGTCCCCTGGACAGTGAGGAGAACAAATAGGCCAATCTTAGAAGAAATCAACCCTGACTGCTCCTTGGAAGGTCAAATAGTAAAGATGAGGCTAAAGTACTTTGGACATCAAATGAGAAGAGAGGAGAAACTTGAGAAAGCCTTGATGCTGGGAAAGGTAGAGGACAAAAGAAGAAGGGGCAGCAGAAAATGAGATAGCTAGATGGTATTGTAGACACAATGGGCACGAAGCTGGGTGGGTTGAGGAGGATGGTGGAGGACAGGGGGTCACAAAGGGTTGGAATTGACTGTGCGACGGAACAACAACAACAATAATGTGGGAAGAAAGAAAACTCATTGGATTTTCCTGGCTCATGTCTGGATAACTCCTGTCTGTTGACTCAAGTCATAGCCATATCCTGTCCTCCAGTTCTGTTTGGAGTGAGGACAGGAACTATTATCCTCACTCTCAATTGGCCTCATTTTATACAAACAAATAGTAATACCCAGATAGTTCTGTAAGGTCCTTTCTTAGAAAGAAGAAGGTTGAGATATGTAGTTTAGAACGAGATAGTTACATAATTATAACTCATTTTGACAAGACATTTTTCTTTTTAGCGACATTTTTTTTATTTTTGTGTATCCAATTATTATTTTCAAATTTAATATGGGTTTTTCTTTAATTTTCCTTGTTGTTGTTATATTTGTATTGTTTTTTCATTTTTATCTCTTTTTATATTGTATTTCTAGTTTTGTATCTTATATTGAAAAGTTAATTAAAAATAGAAAAAAAGAAAGAAGCCACTAATTCAACAATAAAGAGAGAGTCTCGATTTAGGGGACTTTAATTCAATTGTTTCTCCCTAGTAATAGTTTTGAGCTAAAATGTTTGAGTGGCGTAAGATTTAGTGCATATTTAAAAGAAAAACAAAACAGTGTGTGACAGCCAGTAGGAAGACCTAATGCTGATACTGTACAGTACCGTCAACCCTCACATAACAATGTGTTCGAATAACATCATTTTCGCTTAACAACGCATCATTATGCACCACATGTTCCCCCACATAACGTTTTTAGTGTCATTGTCTGGACAACAACACTAAAATAACCGGACAATAAGACTAAAAACATCGTTATGCAGGAAACTCCATAGAAACCCGCATAACAACAAAAATCGCTTAGCAACACTACTTGGGGAACCAAGTAACATTGTTAGGGTCTACTGTAGTTGTTGGGGTATCAGACTAGGATGGAGGAGACTTGGGTCAACTTCAAGTCAGCATTTATTTGTGAATCTTTCTGGGTGATCTTTGACTGGGCAGACAGAAGGTGAGTCAGAATAATGAAGGTCACTGGCAGCCACATTATAAAAAACAGGAATCCTATACGAGGCAGTCCTCAGTACCTAAGAGAGCCTCTAAGCATGGTGACCAGTGTCATCTGCATGTTCTCCTTCGTATAGTTTGTGAATCCACACTCATGGGGTTATGCGCCTGCGCAGAACGGCCGATCGGAGGCTTGAAAAGCTATTGGTCAAAAGTTTTGGCGGTAAGACCGCCCACCGTACCGCCCACCCTGAGGCGCCCGCGCGCCATTTTACCTCAGTTCTCTTCTTTCCACCGTAGCAGCAGGACGATCGTTGAGAGCTTCCTCAATTTTTTCGCCCTTCTGAGGGAAAGTCTTTTGGCAAACTTTACAATTTTTCTCGGTGATCTTGTCCTTCGGGCAGGATCGCCACCCCGGTGCTGTTTCTTCCTTCTGATGGACTCAGTTACCTACTCGCTTCGGTCACCGTTTCCCCCCTCAAGGGGGTGGCGGCTGGCCAGCCCTTCGGGGTAACCGCGTTCCAGAAACTTCCGTTGGAAGAATTTTTCTTTGATGGCCGCGGCCTTCAAACAGTGCTCGGCTTGCCTGAAAAAGTTTCCGGCTTCCGATGGGCATAGCCTCTGCCTTTTCTGCCTCGGAGAGTCTCATCAGAGCCAGTCTTGCCCCCACTGCAAGAAATTCACCCGTCTGGCCGTGCAAAACCGGAGCTACCGGCTCAAAGCGCACCTGATGGAACTCTCTCTGGCTCCCGTTGCGGCCGCTTCTACCTCGGCTAGCGTCTCTCAGCCTCCGCCGCCTTCGACCTCTTCTTCCGCTACCATCAAGAAGAAGAAGAAGAGGGACAAGAACGGAGACAAGAAAAAGAAGTGCGGGTCGGAGAAGAGGCGATCGCTCCCGCCTACTCCGCACACCCCTGTGTCTCCGGGACCCTCGCCTCCATACTCGGTCGCGAGATGTCCGTCTCCTGGGTCTTCCATCTGGGGAGGACGGTCCTCCTCGGGTTCGCCTGAAAAAGGACGCAGGGCTGGGGCTCCAGCTCGCCCACTTCAGGTACTCCCGTCACCGCCTCGTGGGAGGGCCCGCTCGCCTATGAGGCAGGCTTCCGTCTCCCCAAGGCCCAGGACTCCGACGCTCGACGGCGCGGCAATCACCATGCCGGCCACCATCTCGTCGCCGATCCTACCGGCCACCGTTTCGTCGCCGACTCTGCCAGCCACCGTTTCGTCGGCCACCATTTCGTCGCTCCCGACGGTGGGGGACCCATCCCAGATGGAGTTCCTGAAGGGGATGTTTGAGGTCATGGCTCAGACTTTTGCCAACCAGTTCAAGACCTCCATGCCTGCGGCCTCTGCGGCTTCGGTACCGACCACCGCAAGCCCCAGGGATGCTGGCCCTGCTGTGGCCCTTCCGACCTCCCGAGGGTCGAGTGTCCGCTCCGCTGGCCCACCCACATCGTCGCGGGTTGTTCCAGACGTTGAAGCGGTGGACTCCCATCCCGCCGGCCTGCCCAGGCCGTACTGGCGCGGTCCCGACGTGGATGCAAGAGTTCCTCTCTCGTCCTCCGATGACTCCAGCACCTCTTCGGAGGAGGACGAGGGAGATGTCGACGCCGAACGGACGCCGGACCAGGCAATCGGCGCGGTTGACCCACCGCGTGGTGAGGATCAACGCTCGCTCACGGCCATGCTGACGCGCCTGGGGACCGCGTTGAACCTGAAGGTGGACCAGCCGCCACTGGAAGGTGAGGACCAAATGACCGCAAAACTGGATAGGCGTGCGGTACGGCCGGTCCATATCACCATGCTTCCGTCCATGCTGACGTCGGCGAAGGCGACGTGGAGGAAGCCGGTGTCCGCGCACTCCGTTTCGTCCAGGCTCTACGGCATGTATAGAGTCCTGGACGAGAACGTCGAGTTCCTGCAGGCGCATCCCCTGCCGAATTCCCTGGTGGTCAAGGCCTTCCAACACAGGACGGCCACCAGCGGGTTCCCGGTGCCGTCGACCCCAGAGGGGAAGAAGCTGGACGCGGTGGGCCGCAAATTCTACGCCACCGGTTCCCTCTTCCTCTGCGCCGCCAACTACTCGGCTGCCATGGGCCTGTACCAGTCTCACCTCTGGGAGCGGGTGAAGGCCGAGACGGCGACGTTACCTGCCGACGCCCAGAAACGGATCGACGCGCTGGCGTCCGAGGGCGATTTCCTGGCGGAGC
This sequence comes from Bradypodion pumilum, assembly GCA_035047305.1. NCBI lineage: Eukaryota > Metazoa > Chordata > Lepidosauria > Squamata > Chamaeleonidae > Bradypodion > Bradypodion pumilum. The sequence continues at coordinate 275,764,191 of JAWDJD010000002.1, read as the reverse complement.
AACAGATGCGAACCGCCAGGCATATAAATGACTATGCGGCGAAGGACATGTCGTCTGCGATCCTGCTCCATCACCACGCCTGGCTTAGGGGCACCTCCCTCGATGACGCTATGAAGAAGCTCATCGAGGAGTTTCCTTTCGACGGGCAAGGCCTTTTTGGGCAGGACACGGACAAGGTTCTCAACGAAATGTGGCAGACCAACTCCACCGCCAAGTTTCTGGGGCTTACCACGCCGGCTCCTCCCGCCAGGCCGAGGTTCCAGCCCTTCACGCGGCGCTACCAGGGAAACCCGCAACAACAGGGTGGCCCCGTGGAGCAGCCCAGGTCTGGCTCTTAAAAGCAACGACGGCAGCACAAGCTGCGCTACCAGCCCTACGGGCACGGCAAGCGTTCGGACGCTAAGTCCAAGTCGCGCGTTTGAAGCTGCGATGGCCGAGTCTCTCGCGCTCCATCTCCCGTACCTCCCCCTCCGGAACTTCCTCCAGGTATGGTCGGGCATCACGGACGACCGGTGGGTCTTAAGGATCTTGTCCTCTGGCTACGCCATCGAGTTCGTGCGGGCGCCTCGGGTAGGAAGACATCGTTTCACCACCTCGTCCCCCCATTTGGAGGAAGAAATATCAACTCTTCTGTCCAAGGGAGCCATCGAGCGGGTGGCCCCGCCCGATTGGGACAACGGCTTCTACTCGAGGTACTTCGTGGTCCAGAAGAAGGACGGAGGACTTCGCCCGATCCTGGACCTGCGCCGCCTCAACAAATGCATCCACACCAGGAAGTTCCGGATGGTGACCCTGCAGACCGTCCTTCCCCTCATCAACAAAGGGGACTGGTTCACAGTCATAGACCTCAAGGACGCTTACTTCCATGTCTCCATCCTCGAGGAGCACCGAAGGTTCCTTCGATTCCGCATCGGCGATTCGGTTTACCAGTACCGATGTCTACCGTTCGGTCTGGCCACGGCACCGCGAGTCTTCACCAAATGCATGGCTCCGGTGGCCGCCTTCCTTCGCCAGCGGGGAATCAGGGTCTTCCCATACATCGGCAACTGGTTGATTGTATCCCCCACCAGCTCGTCGGCCATTCGGGACACGCAGTTCACGGTCCACCTCATGGAGAGTCTCGGCCTCAGGATCAACTTCACCAAATCGAAGTTGATCCCCTCTCAACGCGTCGAGTACATCGGAGCGGTACTCGACTCGCTTGCCACCAGAGCCTTTGCACCCCAGAAGCGCCTGCAGGACATCGTGCAGGGAGTGAACGACCTACGCACCAAACCGTGCATCCGTGCGAAAAAGGCTCTAAGACTGCTAGGCCTTATGGCCTCAACGACGGCTGTGGTCCCTCACGCCAAGTTAAAGTTCCGGTCCCTACAGTCGTGGCTTCTGCACGAATTCGATGCGCTCCGGGAGAGTCAGTCCAAACGGCTAACTCCTTCCCCGGAGCTGAGGGACCAGCTGGTGTGGTGGACGACACCACTCAACGTGACAACGGGGAAGAGTTTTTACCCCCCGCAACCCTCATTGCAAATATTGACCGACGCAAGCAACCTCGGCTGGGGGGCTGCCTGCGGGACTCTCATGGTCAACAACCCTTGGTCGCCTCAGGAGATGGTGCACCATATCAACTACTTGGAGCTACTGGCCATTTGGAAGGCCCTCCGTTCCTTCGAGAGCTTGCTCACGGGCAAGGCGGTCCAGGTGGCCTCGGACAACACCACGGCTGTGGCGTACCTGAACAAGCAGGGAGGAACACGATCCACCACCCTTCTTTACCTCGCTGTGCAACTCTGGGAGTGGTGCCTGGAGAGGCACATTTTCCCGATTGGAGTGCATATTCAGGGCAAGCTGAATGTCCTGGCCGACCATCTCAGCCGCCTCACCTCGACGACCCACGAATGGGAACTGAACGACGAGGTGTTCCAGTCGCTTTGCGAGGCCTGGGGGACTCCGAACAGCGACCTCTTCGCATCGGAGTCCAACACGAAATGCCACAGGTACTGTTCCAGGGCGGGCATCGGTGTCAACTCCGAGGGCGATGCCTTCATGAAACGGTGGGATCAGGACTATTTCTACACTTTTCCTCCGTTTCCCCTGGTCCAGAAGGTCCTCACCAGAATGCTTCAGCACAGGACCAGAGCCATCCTAGTGGCCCCAGCATGGCCTCGCCAACCATGGTTTCCGCTGCTGTTGCGCATGTCATCTCAGTATCGCACGCTACCGGAGTCACCGACGCTCCTCCAAATGGAGCAGGGCCAGCTCCACCACTCGGACCTGCCCAGTCTCCACCTCACCGCGTGGAGGATAACCCCAGACTGTCCAGGATCCTGGAACTAGCCAGGCGCCCTTCCACAAGGAAGTCCTACGCTTCCAAATACAGACGCTTTTGTGCTTTCCTGGCATCCCAGCAGACCCCCCTCTCGCAGGTGGAACTGCAGGACGTCTTGACCTACCTCCTCCATCTGGCGGAGTCTGGCCTCAGCATCGCCTCCATCCGAGTACACCTCGCAGCGGTGGTGGCTCACTCTCCAGCTGGCTCGCCCGCTTCTAGCGCCTTCCGCGACCAAACGGTGAAATGCTTCCTCAAGGGATTGCGGAACGCCTTCCCGCCGGTCAGGACTCCGACGGCCCAATGGTCACTCTCCACCGTCCTTAACGCGCTCACCAGGACTCCTTTCGAGCCCATGGCTACCGCGGATGCTTGTCTCCTCACATGGAAGACGGCTTTTCTGGTGGCCATCACGTCTGCTCGACGAGCTGGTGAACTGGTCGCCCTGCGGGCGGACGCACCCTTTCTCCAGTTCTTCAATGACCGTGTGGTGCTCCAACCGGACATCACCTTCCTCCCCAAGGTGGTCTCCCAGTTTCATATGGCACAGACTATCTCCTTGCCAACATTCTTCCAGAACCCCACTAACGCCCAAGAAAGGACTTGGCACACGCTGGATGTCAAACGGGCTTTATTATTTTACACCAGCAGGACAAGGGAGTTCAGGAAGTCACAACGCCTTTTCGTGGCGTATGGGGGCAAGTCCAAAGGTGAACCCATCTCTGCGCAGCGGTTCTCCAAATGGATCACCTCTACCATCTACCTGACCTACGAGTCGGCATCGCTGCCCCCTCCACCGCATGTCAGGGCGCACTCTACTAGAGCGGTTGCAACATCCACGGCCTTTCTGGAGGGCACACCGCTTGAGGACATCTGTAAGGCTGCCACCTGGTCCAGACCTTCTACATTTGTCCAGCACTACAGGGTGGACACCAGAGCCACTGCGGACGCCAGGCTTGGCCGTGTCGTACTCACTCAGGGGCTCCGGGCCCATCGCCCTTGACAGTTCACCCTGCCTGACCGTCATCATCTTCATCATGGGATTATCTCATCCGACTGCCCACCGACCAAGTAAGTGTGAGCTTGCTAATCTCCCATGAGTGTGGATTCACAAACTATATGAAGGAGAAAGTTCGGTTTCACTTACCAGTGATAACTTTCGTTCTTCGAGTATATAGTTTGTGAATACACACTACCCACCCTGCCTCCCCTCTTGAGCTGCACGGATGAGATCAATTGGTTTATCCTGTGCTTGGCTTAAGTATGGAACTGAGGTAAAATGGCGCGCGGGCGCCTCAGGGTGGGCGGTACGGTGGGCGGTCTTACCGCCAAAACTTTTGACCAATAGCTTTTCAAGCCTCGGATCGGCCGTTCTGCGCAGGCGCATAACCCCATGAGTGTGTATTCACAAATTATATACTCGAAGAACGAAAGTTATCACTGGTAAGTGAAACCGAACTTTGAGCTTGAAAGAACTTCGAAAAGTTGCTTTTCTAGTTCACAACTTCAGCCAAGGTAACCCCTTGTTGTGCTAGCCAAGAGGATTCTGAGAGCTGTAGGCCGTTTAAAAAAACCACCCCTGAAATGACCCATGATTGCAAGACAGTTTTTGCGTCAATGTTTCAGGCCCACAATGAGTTTGCTGGCAAGGACATTACAACCGTCAAAGGAAAGAGATCTAAGTAGAGGCCAGAGTTTTACATTTCAGAGAAAAGATTGTTGTTGTTTTTTTAGCATTGTATAAAAAAAGAATCACCATGTACAGTACTGAAATTCGAACTGTATTATAAATTCTGCATCTGTCATGCAATTTCCAAGAAGTAAATTGCTCTTCCTTGTGTATATGTACAGAATTGAAAAGCTTTCAGATGTTGATATAACAGAGAGAGAGAGAGAGTGCCTTGCGTGACTGTAGCCTGGGCTGGAAACATAAAGTCATTGTTTTAACCTGACGGTTCCCCTCCCCTTTCTCAACTTCCTTGTGAGAGGAGAGCATTCCTCTTTCACATTCCTTCACCACTGCTGAGATGGGGAGAGGGCATTCCGGTTGGGAAGGAAGCAAAGGCTGAAGGAAGCAAATGTTTTAATTATTAAAACGGGTCTGGGTGTTTGGAGGGTGGAGCTGGAAGGAAGCAAACAGAACTGCCAACAATCCCCAAGATGAAGTGTGTATGAAACAGGTAAATTAAGGATGATTACGGGATGGAAAAACTGCCTGCAGGCTTCAGAATATGTCAGCCAGATGTTTCCAAGATACAAAGAATTAGTAGTAGTTCGTCCATAGGCTCATGCGAGCCACTCAAAGTCTTCTTTATACTCTTTTACCTGGAGGTCTCGGTGGAAAAACAACAACAGTAATATGAAGCAATACAATCGAGTTCTTGTGTCCGTCACACCTGAGACAGAGGTGAGCCTGAGTCTCCTGGTGCAGGTTAAGCATGAAGGCAGTTGGATGGTTAAGTCAGGTAATAGCTAGAGGTAAAATGCCATGGGTTGTAATGGCTATTGGATCATAAGTTTAAACAACAATTTGCTTAATGTGTTCTTAAAATAATACATTAGTTACATTAGATACATTAACAAGATATGGCAGCATATATGCAATTTGGATCCAGAGCAAGGCTTGGAAACTGGGAAACACTCTATTGCATAAAGGTCCTTGGAGAAAGATGAGAGGACACACACATGGCTATGTAGACATGCTTTATTGACTAAGAGAAAGCCTTTAATTAAGTCCAACATAGCAGGATAACAGAGTTGTTGCAAGCAAAGCTATTGATTTAAGAGATATTTGTATAATTATCATCTGTCATTTCTAGAGTTGATGCCATTATTTTTCCCCTGCTAGCTGGTCATTGCTGAGGTTTCTTGCTTTTTTAATTATAGTCTGTGTATGTTTTCAATTGTTGCTTCTTCCACATTGGCAAGATAAAAACCACTGTAGTAAATATTGAAAACCAGATGACAGAAGACAGAGAGATAAGAATATAACAAGGGTGTATGGTGATATCATACATTTCTGAATTTGTACTAAATAACTTTTTTAAAGAAGCATTTTGCTAATCCACATGATGGATTTCTAGCTGTCAATTTAGATAATCTGCAGAGGTTACTCAATAAAATATGCTGTATAGCCTGTGCATACATGTGCAAACCTGGACCCCTCGACTTTGCCAAAGCTGTTTGCTTGTTTGCAGCTATATGAACAAGACATAGGAGAACTTAGGCACAGAAACTTACCAAAAGGATGATCTCTGACTTAATATGGAAACCTTATTAGGGTAGCCATAAATCAGATGGGACGTTCTGGTCGTCGCCTGCTACTCATCTCCGAGCATCCATTTTCCCTGGAAGTCATTTTCTCAGTTGATGGATGTGTCTCAATAAACCAATCCTGTCATGAAACATGCAACCATACATGGGTGTGTGGGCACTCGTGGTGCCTGCCCACGTGCCTCCTCCTCCTTGGGCATTTGGTCTCTAAAAGGTTCGCCATCACTGACCTATCTTGTCCAAGTGAGTTGGCAGTGGCAGCTGCTACTTGTCTCTGAATATACATTTTTCCTGGAAATCATTTTCACAGTTGATGGATGTGTCTCTGGTGACTCAATAAACTGATCATGGCATAAAACATGCGACTACACGCATTGCATTGAATAGATGGTGGAGGGTGTAGTTGAGTCTGGTGAAACTTCTGTGCTTGTCACTTAGCCTCTTCATCATCATGTCTGTGGCGCTCTCCTTTGAAGTGATCGGTAGCAGCAGAGATTGTGTGGCGCCAAAGTGGGCAATCTACAGCCACTGCTTCCAAAGTTTGTGGGTTTATGCCTGACACCTTCATGGCTTGTTTCAGCTGGTCCTTATAATGCTTCAAAGGAACTCCACGAGCTCTTGTCCCAGAGCTAAGTTCCCCATAAAGAGTATGGCGAGGAAACCTGGAACCATCCATACAGAAGACATGCCCTATCCATGTAAGACAATGGCCTATGATTGAAGCTTCAATGCTATTTACATGTACCTTCTTAAGAACTGCGATGTTGCTTACATAGTCATCCTACCTGATGTTCAAGATGGACCTTAGCTTCTATTGGTGAAAGCGCTCAAGCTTGCTGGTACATAACACACATACAGAATACATGGATCACATCATGAGTAACAGAAATGCTGAATGTTACACATGATCATTCTAGGTAAAATAAATGGGGGAAGTAGTGCAGGATGGAGACAAACCAGGTGAACTTTGAGGACTGCATTGGATGGGGCACAATGCCATTGGTTAGAGCTGCCCCATCCAGAGACAAAGCAGACATGGTTGTATTCATCATCTGGTAGGAAAAGAAAGAGAACAAGCAACAGCTGTTTACAATGAGTCAAAAAATCTGCTTCCATCTGCATCTTGGAAGTGTGGTATAGAAGCAGACTGGGAAAGGTTTAAAATGCTTAACAGATGAGTGGCAGGAATTGTCATCTAAGCTGTACCTAACACTTTCCTGAAGGACTATACATATCAAATTATCATCTGTCATTTCTAGAGTTGATGCCATTATTTCTCCCCTGCTAGCTAGTCACTGCTGAGGTTTTTTAAATTTATAGTCTGTGTATGTTTTCAATTGTTGCTTCTTCCACTACAGTGTTGCTGCCACATTTTGGAAACCAAACCATATTTGGTGTAAGAGTGATCATGGAAAGAAGAGTCACAAAATGCCACATTTTGTGATTGGACAGAAAGCAACAGAAAGCAAAAAAAAAAAAAAAACCACAACTTCACAGCTATATTGTAGGGGAGTTCATGGTTTTTTTAATTTGTAGTTTAAAATTGAAAGTATTATTTATAAAATTGCTGCCCCAATAAAATCAAACGCTGCTGATAAATATTAAAGGGATTCTTAACACGGGATACTATGCATCTTATTCCTTTACTGATGTGTTTACTGATGTGGTGGGCATCACCAGGTTCGCACCAGTTCGCCAGAACTGGTAGCAGAAATTCCGGCTGGCCCCGCCCATCCAAGTTTTGAAATAAAGTACTTGTAATTCGGATGCAACGCAGGGCTTTCCCCCTGGCCATGGCCACCATACCACACCCACAATGTGGTAGTAATTTTTTTTGGAGCCCACCACTGCTTTTAATTCATTTATGGAGAAGAACAAGTATTTTCAACCTATGCCAGTGTACTCTATGCCTTTTAACATGGAAGAGCCAATGTTAATTGCCCCAAATGCAATGATGTTCTCAGTTATTGGATGAAAACTATCTGACATATTCATTAATTGTACTGTGGTGTCCTGACACAAAAGAAGAATGCATTTTTGTTTCAAAGTGGTTATGGCATGACATCTCTTACTTATGGGGAAGGTATGATTGAGTTTCAGCATTTTTGCCTCCAGAGGCAATCAACTTTCTTTCTTGTCCAGCTTTCATATCCATACAAAGCAACATATGAATTAACTTGCTTTGGTCTCCAGTTTTTCTTTTTCTTCCATGTTTAGGCCAGACAAGAAACTGCCAAAATGAAGGCACCTTTTGGTGAGTTCATTCTGCAGTTCCTTTCAGCTGACCCCATGTGATAACTATTAGCTGGCAACACAAGTTTGCTGCTACCAAGGTATGCCCAAATGTGGTTCAAAAATACCATAATTGGTCTCCAGTGAAACATCATTACATTTGATGATATTTTCTAACTCCTCCATTGTCAGTCTATATATCAGGGGTTCTCAACCTTTTTGACTGTGGGCCTGACCATGCCCGCAGGACAGCTGAGCGGGCAGGACCACACACCCTGGAAGCGGAAGTAAATGTGCCCACTTCCGTGTTTACAACAGCCGTGGGTGCATTTATGGCTGACATAACCACATTTATGCATGTGTGGGTGCATTTTATGGCTGTTGTAAACATGCCCACTTCCACTTGTGGGTGTGGCAAGGGGGTGGCAGGCTGGATGAAATGGTGCCATGGGCCTGGCCCATGAGCTGTAGGTTGGGAATCCCTGCTATATATCATAGAATGTTAAGGATTTCATAATGGTGAATATAACTTAAGTATCCTTTGAATATGATTCAATTTAATTTTCCTTTAATTATATAACTTATTGTATCTTGTTTAAGTGTGTTGGGAATTGTCTCACATCCAACTTTAGGGTGAAAGGTGGGATGTAGAATGAATGAAACTAGAGAAATTAGGAATAAGAACTGACCAATTGCCCATTAATTTCATCCTATTTCTCTGCATGCTTGCTTCTGAGTAAACTCCTCTGGAATAAGCAGGGAGTGTTCTGAGTAAGTGTTGTGTCCTAAAGCCTGTGCCTTTAAACAATGTACCTACCCATGTGTATCCAATGTAACCCTTTCTATGTGCAACATTGTAACCTCCAGCTGCATCACTGTAACCTTAATAGGACGCGAGCTAGTGACCACTAGATGGCAATAGCGAGCGTCCAAGCTCATTGGTCCAAGACTCACCTGGAACAACAGTGCGGGAAGATTCCCGCCACTACCTTCACCTGGACAAGAAGGGCGTGACCTGCAATGACGTCACGCAGCCTGTAGCCAATAGGCTATCAAGGAGCCACATTCAAATGTATAGCCACTGTATATATTGAGCTGTTCGTCCGCCATTACCACATGTTCCCTCTGACCAGCATGTAATAAAGTTGCGTTAAGCCAGCTCTTCGGCTGTCCTGGTGTCTTTGGTCCCATACACTAAATTGGCGACGAAGGTGGGATAATGGCTGCCCACGGGACCAAGACATATGCTGGTTTCGACATCAAGAAACCGCAAGATTGGGAACTCTTCGAAATGGACTTCCAAGGTGCGCTGGTGGAGTTCGAGGTGACGGACGATGCAAAGAAGAGAGCCATCCTCACCAGAATGCTCGGGCACGACGGAAAGAGGGTACTGATTGACCTCATCGCACCCAAAAAGGCGGCTGAATTCAAGGCTAAAGAGCTCCTGACGGTGCTGAGAGACCATTTCCGGCCCTCGGTAGCGATGTTTCCCGCTCGGAGCGCGTTTTGGAGGCGAGTGCAAGCGCCTGATGAGTTGGTCGCCGCTTTCGTAGCGGCCCTGTGCCTGGCTGCCGGCCCGTGCAAATGGGAGAATTTGGAAGTCACCCTCAGGGACTGCGTGCTATGCGGCCTGAAGGACGCCGAGATTCAGCGCACGCTAATGAATCAGGAGCCGCCCCCCACGTTGCAGGAGGTCCTGAAAGCGGCACAGGCCGCGGAAGCCACGAAGGCAGGGGTGCAAGAGCTCCAGGACTGGCGGCCGAAGGCCGACAAAGCAGAGAGTTCGGTGCACGCAGCCCGGTGAATTTCGAAATCGTCCGCTGAAAGCAGCGACGACGAGGACGTCTGGAGGGTCCGAAAGGAGGGCCGGCGTTGCGACGGCTGCGGGGCGGCTCACGATCGTGCCAGGTGCCCGTTCAGAAAGGCCGAGTGCCACAACTGCGGGCGACGCGGGCACATAGCCAAAGTCTGCAGACAACGGCGCAAGGACCGGAGGAGCTCGCCCGACCGCCCAGCGAGGGACCGGAGGAGCTCGCCCGACCGCTCAACGAGGCCAGACCGCTTGACGAGACTAAAGGATGGCGCCCGGCCCACGAGGAAGCAGGACGGCGTGGGCCGCATCTCCGACGACAGCGGCGACGACGCCCCGGTGTTCAGCGTGTCCATGGGACACCCCCGTTACTTTGTTGAGGTACTGGTGCAAGGGGCCCCTGTTAGGATGGAGATTGACTCTGGCTCCTCTTACTCCATTATTTCCCAGAGGGAGTTTTTGAGAATTGCCCCCCGCGTACGGCCCAAGCTCAAAGCGTTGAGGTCCACGCTTCGGGACGTGCAAGGGAACAGTATCCCGGTGTTGGGGGTTGGGAATTTCCAGGTTCAGTACAAGCGGCACGCCGCGGAACTCCCCCTAGTCGTTCTTAAGGGAGGTAATTGCAGCCTCCTCGGGACTCAATGGTTTCAGCCCCTGGGTCTGTTCATTGGGGGGGTGCACGCCGTGGGGTCTGACCCGATACAGGAGGTGTGCGACGCGCACCCCGAAGTCTTCAAGAAGGGACTTGGGAAATTCAATGGACCTCCAGTAACGTTCGACCTGGACCCGGAGGTCCGCCCAATCAGACTTAAACCGCGCAGGGTGCCCTTTGCACTCAAGGACAAAATAGAGGCGGAACTGGACAAATTAGTGGGCCAGGGGATTCTTGTTCCTGTTGATTCCGCGGAGTGGGAAACTCCAATTGTCACATCATTGAAGGCCAATGGGGAGGTTCGCATTTGCGCCGATTATAAGTGCACCATTAATAAGGCAATCCGCCCTAATGCGTACCCGGTGCCGGTGGTCAGCCATTTGCTAGCCAGGTTACATGGGGGAAAGTGTTTCGCTAAGCTCGACCTGGCACAGGCCTATCAGCAACTCATGGTAACCCCTGCCGCAGCTGCTGCACAGACCATAATCACGCATAAGGGGGCGTTCCAGGTGACGCACCTCCAATTCGGCATGAACTCGGCGCCTGGAATTTTCCAGTCGCTCGTGGAACGCCTCCTCAAAGGGCTGGACGGCGTTTTACCATATTTTGATGACGTATTGATAACGGGGGGGAGTGAGGTTGAGTTGGCTAAAAGGCTAAACAAGGTCCTGGCGGCGTTCGAACGGGCGGGGTTGAGGTTGCGAAAAGACAAATGCGTCTTCTTCGCGAAGGAGGTTGAGTTCTTAGGGTTCCGAGTAACACCCGAGGGGATCAAACCGTCCAAATCCAAGGTGGCCGCCATCAAGAAAGCCCCTCGCCCCACATCCAAGCCCGAGTTGCAGTCGTTCCTAGGGCTCTTAAATTTCTACCACTCCTTCCTTCCACGGAAGGCTGCGGTGGCTGAGCCGCTTCACAAGTTGCTCAAGAAAGATGCGGCATGGATGTGGGGCGATGACCAGGAGAGGGCATTCACGGAACTGAAACAACTCCTGGCGTCTGACGCCATTCTGACCCATTTCGACCCCAAACGGCCGGTAGTACTGGTCTGCGATGCATCCCCGGTGGGGGTGGGGGCGGTGTTATGCCACGTGTTGGAAAACGGGAGGGAGGCCCCAATAGCGTTTTACTCCAGGTCCCTGTCCCAAGCGGAGAGAAACTACGCCCAGACAGACAGGGAGGCACTGGCGATAGTTGCGGGGACCAAAAAATTTCACGATTTTCTGTATGGCCGCCCATTCACCATCGTGACCGACCACAAGCCCCTACTAGGCATTTTTACCGCAGACAAGCCCACGCCACAGATCCTGTCCCCGAGAATGCTTAGGTGGGCCATTTTTCTCAACGCCTACCAGCACGCGTTGGTGTACCGGCCCGGGAAAGAGATCAGCCATGCGGACGCCCTGTCGAGGTCCCCCCTCCCCCTGACGCCCAGCCAGGTGAGCAAGGGGGAGCGGGACCATCAGGTTCTCATGATAGAGGTACTGGATTCGCCCCCCGTAGTGCCCGCCGACATTGCCACAGCGACAAGGAAGGACAAGACGTTGGCGGCGGTTTGCTCCTGGGTACAGAAGGGGTGGCCGGCGTCTTCCCCAGCAGAGGAATTCGCCCCATTTTTTAGGAAGAAGCTGGAACTGTCCCTAGAGAGGGGGTGCCTCTTGTGGGGGCAGCGGGTGGTGGTCCCCACCTCCCTTCGACCGCGGGTGCTTAAACTGCTGCACGTCAGCCACCCCGGAATTGTGCGCTCCAAAGCGCTGGCCCGAAGCTACTTCTGGTGGCCCCAGTTAGACGCCGACATCGAGCACATGGTCGGCACTTGCGAGAGCTGCCAATGCTCCAGACCGGAGGAGGCCCGCCTTCCCCACAGGGAATGGGACGCGGCTAAGGGGCCGTGGTCCTGGGTGCACATAGATTTCGCGGGCCCGTTCCGAGGAACCCTGTTTCTCCTTGTTGTGGACGCTTTCTCCAAGTGGTTGGAGGTCATCCCAGTCACAAGCACCTCCTCGGCCGCGACAATTAAGCATTTGCGGAGGATTTTTTCCACGTTCGGCATACCCGACACTCTAATTAGCGATAACGCTAGTTGCTTCACGTCCGCTGAGTTCAGGGCGTTCACAGAGATCAACGCCATCCGGCATATCACCTCCGCCCCTTTCCATCCGGCCACCAATGGCCAAGTGGAGCGCCTCGTACGCACCACGAAGGACGCGCTGCGGCGCATGGGCCCCGGGGACCTCAACCTGCAAGTGTGTCAGTTTCTGCTAGAGTACAGGGTGACCCCGTTAGCGTCAGGCTACTCCCCTGCGGAGCTTTTAATGCGCAGGAAGCTGACCACCATACTCACTAGACTAGATCCCACGAGAGTTGAGGACAAGGGGGGGAACATAGGGTTAGAAGCCACCAAGAGTTTCGGCGTGGGTGCCCCGGTACATTGCAGGAACTACGCCAGCGCGGGGCCAGCCTGGGTGCCGGGGGTGGTCGTGGAACAAACCGGTCCCGTTTCGTACCGCGTGGAGACCAACACAGGTCTACTTTGGCGGCGGCATGCGGATCAGCTCCGGAGCCGGGTCCCAGGAAATCAGGGCGCCGAAAAAACGGACACAAATTCAGCGTTAGGGTTCTCCCCCACCCGTTTAGCCCAAGGGGGAGGGGAGGGGGGTCCAGAGTCCCCACCAAGGGGGGAGGAGAAGGAATTTGTCCTTGTAGATATCCCGCGGGATCCCCCAACAGAGTTTGATTTTGATTTTCAGAACCGGGGGGGTTTTTCGGAGTGGTCCCCCACCCATCCAAGCGAGAAGAGGGGTTTTACGTTAGCCCCTGGTGCCCCCGGTTCAACCACAACGGAATCTACCCTTTCCCCTAAAGCTGCAAAACCGCAGCAAGCCTCTAACAAGTCTCCCTCTCCCATTACAGGACAAGGGTTCAGGGAACAAGGAAGCGGGAGCGGCCCCCGGGTGGGCCAACCCACATCGCGGCCCAAACGCGAGTGCAATAAACCATCTTGGCTAAGAGACTTCGTCTCATCCTAGGGGGGAGGGGTGTTGTGTCCTAAAGCCTGTGCCTTTAAACAATGTACCTACCCATGTGTATCCAATGTAACCCTTTCTATGTGCAACATTGTAACCTCCAGCTGAATCACTGTAACCTTAATAGGACGCGAGCTAGTGACCACTAGATGGCAATAGCGAGCGTCCAAGCTCATTGGTCCAAGACTCACCTGGAACAACAGCGCGGGAAGATTCCCGCCACTACCTTCACCTGGACAAGAAGGGCGTGACCTGCAATGACGTCACGCAGCCTGTAGCCAATAGGCTATCAAGGAGCCACATTCAAATGTATAGCCACTGTATATATTGAGCTGTTCGTCCGCCATTACCACATGTTCCCTCTGACCAGCATGTAATAAAGTTGCGTTAAGCCAGCTCTTCGGCTGTCCTGGTGTCTTTGGTCCCATACACTAAAGTAAGCAACCATAGGATTGGTCTATTCATGTAAATAAGTGTTCATGTCACACAAATCGTCTTAAATGTCTGAAAATTACTATCAGTGGTAGTAGCTATGTTGGGACCATGTAGCTGTGATTTTCAAACATTTAAGACTTCCCAACTTCTGTCCATATAGGGATCATAAGAGAGTCTAGTAATCCTTGTAGGGAGTGGAAGAGGAATCTTTTAATTATCAAAATATGGCTATGGCTAATTACATCATCAGACTTATGCTGCATAACTTTATGTTACTGGATTTCAGCCACTTCTTCTTCCATGTTTAGGTCAGACATGAAACTGTCAAAATTATTTACCCAATTTATTCACCCAACTCCAGTTTGACTTGCAAAAGAAAATGAAAACATGGCTAAGCTATTCAGGTGTCAACTTGAGTATCTTTTCACTGAATCTATAAACATTTGGAGGAGTTTTGCACTGGGAATCTGCAGTTCGCCACATCTGCATTTTATTAAGAACTGAGCTATGGCATTGGCTTTGTTTGCACAAGGTTTCGGATCCTATCCATGACTCCTCAGGTGGGCCAGGAAAGATCTTGAAATCAGGGGGAGATATTGCAGAAGATCCAGTGTGATGTAGTGGATAGATTGATGGATTACAATGCAGGAGACCTTGATTTGAGTCCCTGCTCAGCCATGGAAACTCTCAGGGTGGTAGAATCACTCCTTAAACACCTTACCTACCTTGAGATTCTAACTTGATAGCACATGGCATACATATTGCCCAGCAGAATGAGGGAACTATCTCAAACAGTACAGCTTCCCTCCTTTCAACACTTCCCAAATTAGTCTAAACCAGTAGTGGCAAACCTATGGCACACATGCCAGAGGGGGCACTCAGCACAGAGTTTACCCCGCCCCTCTGCCTAGCATCCCAATGGGAGCACTTCCTCCCTCCCCCAGCACAAAGTTTACCCCACCCCTCTGCCTAGAAACCCAATAGGAGCACTTCCTCCCTCCTCCAGCATGGAGTTTGCCCCACCCCTCTGCAGCACAGACGGCAGCCTGTAGAGTTTGGGCACTTGGTCTCTGAAAGGTTCTCCATCGCTGGTCTAAACTATACAGCACATACCTGTCAAGTGCAGCTCCGAAGAATATGGGACCTGCGCAGTAGCCTTCTGCACAGAACCCTTCTACACATGCGTAGAAGGCTTCTTTCTATACATGCGCAGAAGGCTACTGCGCAGAACCCTTCTACGCATGCGTAGAAGGCTTCTACACATGCGTAGAAGGAATCTGCGCAGAAGGAGATGCACAGTAACTACTTTCCCCCGCTGTCAAATTACAGGATGGCGGCAGGAAAGTAGAGTTTGTGGCACTGAATTACGGGAAATCCCAGCCATTCCAGGATAATTGACAGGTATGATACAGCATATCCTGTACCTCCACAAGTATCCTACTGCCTTCTTGTATGGTGGTGAATGTTGCCCAGCCCAGTTAACGTTGATGAGAATTCAGCTGCTGCCTTGGTGGGCTACTGTACCATCTTGTCATTTGCCTGATGCTCTGGGCCACTCCTGATCATCTTCAATGGGGCAGGACAGCATCCCTTGCTGAATCACTACTATAGGAGACTCATAACTGGTGTAGCTCTCACTGTCCACCCTGGGTACTGCCACATCTGGTCCAAAAGGTGCTTTAGGCCCCAGTTCTAGTTATGTACAAACATATGACAAGAGCTTTATAAGAACAAGCATTATTGTGGGTACGCAAGAGCAAAACCAAATTAGAAGATGGAGAAAGGAGTTCACTGGACAAAGCACCAAATTAAAGGATGATAAGGCTGAAGATCTCAGTCTCCCCTAAGTCACTTGGAGGACCCTGAATAGGGTGAGGGTTGGAGTCACTAAATGCAAGATCAACATGCTCAAGTTGGGGCTGCTAAGTGGACAACAACATGTAGTGTGAATATGGAGAGATACCAATTCCAGCTCACTTGCTGGTCTGCCAATTAGTGCCAGAAGCATGTACCAATGAAGATTTAATTTTGGGCAACAACAAAGCCAATAAAGTTTCATTTCAGCAGTCCAAAGTTTGATCTGAATGAAGAAGAAGAAAAGAAGAACACATGACAAAAATACAAATCCAGAAGATTAAGAACTGAATTTCTCCAAGTGCACTTTGAGACTAAAGAAGGGTCCAGACTGTGTGAAGCAGTTGAAGACTACTGGTGAATATAGTAATAAGATAACAGCTGGCTGGAGAACTCAGTAAGTTAGATACCTAGCGGTGGAACCAGAGTTCAGCAGTTCAATTCCCCACAGTGTAGTACAGGACGAAAGCCAACCTATATTGCTTTGGACAAGGTGCACCACCAGAAGGAGGGAATAGAGAAACCTAGAAATCCCTGGAAAGGGTTGTCATGATTTGAAGCAACTTAATGGCACATCATCATCATCATCATGGGTGGGTTAGGGGGCTGTTAGTTCAGGAGGGTTTTCACACACACACACACACACACACCCGGGCCCCCTGGTTACAGCCCTGACTATGATTTTTGGACCTCTGCTAAAGCCACTAGATAACCTGGGTTGTTGTTGGGTTTTTTTTTGCAATTTATTTTTTCTTTTTTTCTCTTGTGTTTTGCTTTGAAATGTGTATTGCTTTTAAAACATGTATTGTCCTTGAATTTTTTTATATTGTGCTGATGTGATACTTTGTGATTGTAATTTGTAATTCTGTACTCTTATTTCTTTGTCAGCCGCCCAGTCACATTGTGAGTGGGGCGGCATACTAGTCGAAATATAATAATAATAATAATGGACATGAAGGGCTCTAAATCCACAAATCACTTCAGTTTCTATCCTTTTATTTAGATTAATAGGATCACAGTACAAATTATCCTGTTCCTATTGTACTACACAGCTGCAAATTTGTAATCACATTTCTTACAGTTCTAGAAGTGGCTCAAGAGGCTAAGACGCTGACTGGGAGGTGGAAGGTCAGCAGTTCGATTCCCTAGTACTGCAGGACAGAATGAGCTCCTGTCTTTGTCCCAGCTCCTGCCAACCTAGCAGTTTGAAAGCAAGAAATTGCAAGTAGATAAATAGGGACCACTTCGGTGGAAAGGTAAACAGCGTTCCATGCGCTCCAGTGTCTAGTCATGCCAGCCACATGACCACAGAAACATCTGCAGAAGCAGACAGCGCTGGCTTTTCGGCTTTGAAACATAGATGAGCACTGAACCCTAGAGTCGGATACGACTGGCTTTCGAGCAAGAGAAACCTTTACTTTTACAACAACAACAACAAATCAGGGCCGTAGCCAGGGGGTGGTTTCCCATACGCGTGGTTTCCCATAGGGATGCATTGAAAAGAGACTTCGTTGCCCATCCTGAAAAAATATTCGCCCACCCACATCAGGAATCCTGGCTATGGCCCTGGATCGGAATAGAGTAATGGAATAAAGCTCAAGCCCAGGCTATTTAGCAAAACAGACACGGGATGCCCGACGACTGGGGAAAACCTACAACTCCCGTGAGCCTCTCTGCATGCTCTGCCCCATCCAAGGGCGTATATAAAGGGAGGAATGGCCTGCGCCTGCCGCCTGTGTGCTTGGTGCAGCAGTCTTGGTGCTTGGCTGGGTGACCGGAGGCGGGGAGGGAAGGCGGCTAAGAAGCAAGACCGGGGCGCGGTTGTCGGCAGCCTCCTCGTCCTCCTCGGAGCGGCAACTTGCGGAGTTTGGGGATTTCGGTGCCGCACGAACCGCTGCCGGAGCGGCTGCCTCGAGGTCTCTGCGTGCGAGGCTGAGCCGGGGATCGAGCCGGCCGGAGCCAGGGAGGGAGCGGCTGAGCTGAGCCGGCTGCCTTTTCCTCCGGGCCAGCCTGCTTGCCTGCCTGCCTGCCTCTCGCCCTTCCGGATGCCGAGCGAGGCCACCTTTCCTCCCGCCTCGGGGAGGAAGGAAGGAAGGAAGGAAAAGAAAGAAAGAAAGAAAGAAAGAAAACGAAGGGGTGGAGGGTTGCCCGAAGGGAGGCATCGCGGGCGCTTCCGTGGCTGGGGCGCTTCGCCTTCGGAAGTCTGCTGAAGCCGGGGGGGGGGGCTGGTAGGCTGGATCTGCCCCCCCGGCCCCCCCAGGACCTCAGACACCTTCTCTTCGGAAGCTGATCTCTCTTGGGAATTGCATGGCTCTTGCAGAGGGATGAGTGGGGCGACGTCGGTCTTGGAAGAAGAGACGCGCGGCTCTGGGGCTTCCTGGAGGGTTGCTGGAGTCTCTCCGAAGGATGCGCTCCTCACCTCCTGTGCCCAGCCGAAGCTTGGTGGCTTGGAGGGGGGGCGGAAGAGAGAATGGGTTGGTATTGAAGCCCTGAGTCCGGACCCTCCGCCTATTGGAATACTACAACCTCGGCTGCCGGGTGGCCGATTTTTTCCTCCCCTCGGGAGCGCGCCAGGTAAGCCACACCACTGAGCAGAACCGGCCCTGTCCACGCTGAGAGGGCTAAGCCACGACGGGATCCAAGTGGTGGCGAACCTTGGCACTCCGGGTGTTCTTGGACTTCAATTCCCAGAAGCCCCAGTCAGCACTCCCTGCTGATCAGGGCTTCTGGAGATTGAAGTTCCAGATCCCCTGGAGTGCCAAGGTTGTGAGGGACACATTACGGGGCGACTGGGCCAGAATGGGGAGAGAAAAGGGGATGCTTTAAGGACAGGGGTGCCCAAAACTTTTGGGGCTGCGGGCCGGTCACGTGGTTCCTCCCACCGGCGGCGGAAATGAAGCGTGCCTTTGCCTTACTATCTGTTTTGCAACAGGATGAGAGAGAGTTTAAGATGCCCTTCTCGCTGCTTAAACCAGGGGTGTCCAAAGCTACAGCCCACGGGCGCGTTTCTCTTCCGCTTCTGGGAGCGACGAGGGTGGCGCGGGCCGGATAAATTGGCGTCGGGGATCGGATCCAGCCCACGGGCCGTAACTTCGGCACCCCTGGCTTAATAGGATAGGAAAGGCGTCCAAGGGTGCCTTGGCTTGTCTTGGGTGCCAGAAACACCCCCCCCCCCCCCATTGATCCAGGCGCTATAATAATTTTGTGTCAAATTGTTCTGAGTTGAAAGGATATTTTTTGGGGGGAGAAACTCCGCCCAGGGAACACCCACATGGGGTTCCTTTCATGTTCCCGAGAACTGGGACAGAGACGGGCGGGCGCTCAATCCGTCACGGAATACCCGGGTCTCGAACTGCCGACTAGCCAGCTAATTTAGACGCAGAGCTCTGGATCGGGAGGGCGCGTGTGTGGAGTGAAGAACCTGCGCCGGCTCACGTGGGAAAAACATGGAGTGGGTGGGAGTCGCGTCCCACTGAAACCCATTGAGTCAACGGGGACTCGGGCATCGGGCGGCTTGGCCGACGTCCTCTCGGTGGGGCAGCGCTCGGGCTCGGAAGCTGTGCTGGGAGGCTTGGAAACCGGGGGACGGGTGTGTGTGGATTCAACTGCTGTGCTGCAGTCAAAAAATGGTGCGAGTTCGATCCCGACGGGGTTCAAGGTGGACTCAACCTTCCGAGGTCGGTATAAATGAGGACCCCAGCGTGTTGGGGGCAAAGTGCTGAACCCGCCCAGAGAGAGCACTAAGCGCTATGGGGCGGTAAAGGTCACCCTTGCTCGAAAGCCAGTCGTATCCGACTCTAGGCTTCAGTGCTCATCTCTGTGTATGGCCGAAGAGCCAGCGCTGTCTGCGTCTGCAGATGTTTCCATGGTCATCTGGTACGCATGTCTAGACACCGGAGGGCACGGAACGCTGTTTACCTTCCCATCAAAGTGGTCCCTATTTATCTACTTGCAATTTCTTGCTTTCGAACTGCTAGGCTGGCAAGAGCTGAGACAGAGACAGAAGCTCACTCCGTCCTGCAGTGTTCGGGTATCGAACTGCTGACCTGCTGCCTTCCACTCGTCAGCGTCTTAACCACTTGAGCCACTGCAGTCGTTATAGAAGTGTAATTGCTATTCCGGGGGAGAAAAGTTTCCGGGCACGTTTTCGGGAGGGTTGGGGGATGGGAATGAAGCACTGACTCCTTTCTTTCCTTGTCTCCCCCTTCCTGATGTGAGCTCTCAGCTGGTGGGCTCCTCCTGGTGGGATCGGGACCATCAGGTGGAGAGAATAAGATCCACCGACCTCGCAGGGGTTAATGGTGGAAGGGTTTCCTCTTCTGCCCACCACAAGATTCTTGTTTGTTTTTGTGTGTCCTTTGCCAGCTCAGGTCTCACAGTTGCCTTGCTGATTGCTTTTTTAATCCCTGGGGGGCACAGGTGCTGTTAACCCTGCGGAGTTAACTTAAAACCAGGGGCCTCCCCTGGGTTAATGGGGTCTAATGGTTGTTTTAGGGGCCATGCTCTTCACTGAATAATCATCCTTTGTTTCGATTGCTTGGCCATCCCAGACGTTGCTCCCATCCTCGCCCTCCAACTTAACCCCAGAAATTCCTTCCCACCAGGACAGCATTTTCCTGCATCCTTAGAGCAGTGGTTCCTAACCTTTTTTTGGCCATGTTCCTCCTAAGCATCTCTAAAATCCTGATGCCCCACCCTGACATATCATTCTTATTATACAAAAAGTGAGCTATTCACGTGGAGGAAGCCTAAAAGGCAATTTGTGATGCGTGCAGAATCTTGGGCTTCTGGGAATTGAAGTCCAAGAACACCTAGAGTGCCAAGGTTCGCCATCACAGTCCTAGATGGAATGGGTATAAATGTAATAAGTAAATAAAAATAATATTAACTTGCATGGGGTCGCAAAGGGTCGGAATTGACTGTGCGACTGAACAACAACAAAAGCAAACTTCCAAAAATTCACTCATTCTCAAATCCCCCCCCCCCTTAAAAAGCAAATTGCCCCTCTGTGGGGTATGTGCTCTACAATGGGAACCATGGTCTCTAGAGGATGCAAGGCTGAAATTCCCTGTGCTGCCTTTCTCCAATGGCTCACCTGTCCCAGAAGAGGCTGTGGTGGTAATTGATCTTTTGGCTAGATAGAACATTTGGGATTTCCCTGCTGCCCCCTTTCCCCAGTAATAGGATCCTCTTGTGACTTTTCTGCTTTTAAATAGCTCATGGGAATTGGTGTAAACTGGCCCCTAAGGATCCACCAGAACAAATACTTTGACTGCTATTCTTAGTTTGACAGTGACTGCATATTAAAAGTCATTCACTCCTTCCCTGCCTTCCAAGACACACACATAGAAAGTGAGGTTGTGACATTTCTTGCATTTATTTATTTTTCTAATGGGAAGAGGAAAAGATCTAGCAAAATATGACTAGCAATTTCTTTTAGAACAGGGATGGGTGTAATGCAGATCAGGACCTCCTGTTAGGGTATGTTACCATAAGTCTGTAGAAGTTTTTGCTGCTAAAAGAGGGAGATGCTCCCCTTTTGATGAGGGTGCTGGAAAAAAAGGATTAAGAAGAGAGAATGGATGAATTATGGTTTTTGGAGACTGTGATCTCAGGTCTGGTACTGAAAGCAGACCCTTAGGCTTAGTGCAGTGATGGTGAACCTTGGCACTCCAGGTGTTCTTGAACTTCAATTCCCAAAAGCCCTGATCAGCAGGAGTGTTAACTTGGGCTTCTGGTACTTGGAGTGCCAAAGTTCTCCATCACTGGTTTAGCATGTGCAGAGAGGCAGCTTTGTGTCATTAAACTTCTAAAACCTCTTGCTACCTTTTTACACCTTAAGAGTCTAGCAGAAAAGCAGCAGATATCCATCAATCTGCTCATTTCTAATACTGCAAAGGTAACACCCTCAGTTTGTTAGATTTCTGTGAACCTGTTTTTAGGATTGCTGTTGTATGACTGATTTACTCTGTGACCTCAAAATCAGTCGTGAGGAGGAGGAGGAAATGTTCTTTGACTTAAGTAATGGGGTGAAAACTTCAGGTGAGAGGCCAAGAACCTTTTTGGTGTAGGCTGCTTGTATTCATTTCATTTGGTCTTTACTCTGTATGTAGCATAAAATTTCAGCTGGGATATTCTTCCATTGGACCCAGTGAGGAACTGTGTATTCTACCAGTACAACATGCTAATACTGTATTAGAATGGAAATATCTGGTGCGGTGCTGTGTATGTGTGAGTTTTAAGGAATTCACTTCTTGAAGTTAATGTGAAATTCCATAATGAAAGCAGGTGAATCTTAAGTTCAGGTATAAGAATGTAAAGCCATCAAACTAATTGCAAGTGTAAACTGCAGAGTTGTCTTCAGGTGCTTCAAAAGGAAGAAGTCAGGTAGATCCCTTGATCTGACTGGGATCTTTATTTCAAGATGGGGCAGAAATTGGGAACCTGTAGACTTTCAGATGCTATACTGTACTTCAGTTGACATCCTCTTTGGCCATTAACCATGTAAATGGGAAAATCACAACTGCAGTCCAGCAACATCTGGAGAGACACAGATTCCCCATCCCTTACTCAGACAGAGAGCTAAGCAAACTGTCACTAATGGGTTTAAGTACAAGTGCATTGACAGCCGAGCTTGCCATGTTGGAGTATAATGGCCAGAGCTTTAACACTGAAAATACATTTCCTCTGGTAGAACAGAAGTGCATAGTTACATCAGCAGGAAGTGTATTTCTTGCACTTGAAGAATATGAAATAAAAATGTTGGTCTAATATTTAAATGCCTTGCTTCTGTGAGCCGTCACAGCTGCTTGAGAAGGGAGTTAGGTAAACCATTGCTGCACATGGACATGATTTTGGTTCATCGTGGAGAGTTATGAGTTACGATGTCCTTATGTGCATCAGAAGTCTTTGTTGTTTTAGAAACTAAAATGCTTGCTTCAGAACCTGGCTTAGACTCTGCTGTATTTATGAATTGAAAAAGTGGTTTCTTAAAAGTTAGGCAAATGAGTATCAGCATTCTGTCACAAGTAGTATGAATGTCTGTTCTTAAAAGACTCTATAGTATATGAAATAGATGTTATGAGCAAAGTGAACCTGAAGAAAGAGGGAGAGAGAGAGAGAAAATGAGGACACCCATAGAGTGATAACCTTTATTAGCTGTATCTGGACTCTTTTTGTGGAAGACCATCTGAGTTACACAAAGTTCTCGGTCTTAGAACTTTTCATTTGTCCTTTGCTACTTACTGAAGCTGCCTTTCTCATGCAGTGTTTTGTACAGCTTGGTAAAAATCGTGGCTTTCTGGCTTGACATCATGACATCATAAATCAGATTATGGTCAAGTAAAAGGAAGCAGAGAGAAAGTGTAAGTGAAAGTGTTCTCTATCTCTTTCTCTTTGAAGACACATGATTCTGTTTGTGGAAGTTTTACTCTCTGTTTTGCAATTCTCTATGTAGATAGGACCTCTGATTACTTCCTTCACAAAATCAAAGGCTGAAGGAAACTGTTCTACTACAAAAATATAAAATGGTATTGACGGAGAGGCTTGTCATCAGCATGTATCTGGAACCATGGTGAGTTGATAGGATAAATGACATGGGAAGAAATTGGCTTGTTTTGTATCCATTCTCCAATTTGCATATCATATAGGTGACATTCCTTATAGGTGGCTAAGCACCACATTGTTCTGCATTGATTTCTGGCCCTCTGAAGCTAAAGCCTGGAGCAGTAAAAGAAAGGTTAATTGGGGAGTTTCCCCCTTCTTCTTTCTGTAGATAGAAGCAGTTGTATCAGCTGGACAGCATCCCATCTTCAGGTGTAGCAAAGGGCCTGAATAAAGCCAAGTCGAATTTTGACTTTTAAAAAGCAACCCTCTGTTTCATTTCAAAGCTTCCACAGATAGATTGTTAGGTGACATAATGGATTGTTGATTCTAGAGGTGAACAATTCCATTTTGCTCACTTCCATAGTCTGGTGCATGTATGCACAGATCTTTGTCATTGGATTCTCATATAAGTTCCATTTAAGTCACTTGACTGTGTAGTGACTACAAAGCCTATGCAAAGGGTTTGTGAGAGTTGAATGGCAATCTAGCTATTGAGGAGAATGCACTCTGATGTTGAATTGTGCCATGGCCATCTCTTTGTATGAAGAATATATGTAAATACTGTACTTCCTTAGTCTATTTCCCTACCCCCCTGCTAACCACATGTGGGAGTTTGGAAGAAGGTTAAATTAGAAGTGTTCTATTGCCTTAGTAGTGGCAGTAGTTGTTTAAGTATCATTGGAGGATTCCTAAATCTGTTTAAAGGGGACTACTCTATGCAGAGGGACTACAGTGGCTTACTGCAGGAGTTCTCAACTTTTTTTAAGCTAGGGGCTGGGTCACACTCCCTCAGACAGCTTCAGGGACCGGATGGCCATTTTGCCCTTCCTCCACCACATGGCACTGGGGGCCCAAATGAAATGGTGCCGTGGGCCGCATCCAGCCCCTGGGCCGCAGGTTGAGAATCTCTATCTTAGTGATTAAGACACTGAACTTGATGACTGGAAAGTCAGCCGGTCAGCAGTTCGAGACCTGAGTGCTGCATGATGGAGTGAGCTTCAGTCTTTGCCCCATCTCCTGCCAACCTAGAAGTTCAAAAGCAAGAAATTGTAAGTAGGCAAATAAGTACCACTTCGGTTGGAAGGTAATTAGCATTCCATGCACTCTGGTGTTTAGTCATGCCTGCAACATGTCCATGGAAACATCTGCAGACACAGACAGTGCTGGCTCTTTAGGTATATAAACAGAGATGAGCACTGAACCCTAGAGTTGGATACGACTAGCTTTCGAGCAAGGGCGACATTTACCTTTACCTTACTCTATGCAGAAACTTAGTATGCATTAGATTTTGAAAAGGTGCATTCTTTTATTCCGGCAATTCAAATCCCTGAAGGTAGTGATTTCTCCTCTATTACATATGGCATTACATAAGGCTCCTAAACAACTCTGAACTCTAATTCCTAGGATGCATACAATGGACGTCTCTATTTCTGCCCAATAGCATACTGTATATGGTTCACATATGTGTGCTCATTATATGAGACTATTGCATCACTTGGTGGCTTGCATTTATGAATACACTAGCTGGGGTACCCGTTTCGCTGGGTAGTGGATCCTTACCAGCTCTCTGGGCCGCATTGGTGTGAGGGGCACTGCAGCCGCCTCCGGCGGCCTTGCATTCCTGGTCATGGCGAGGCTGAGAGGTGGGAGGGTCGGCAGAGTGGAGGCACACAACATGCAAATCAGCTCTCTCCAACAATCTATTTCCAGGCCTTGCTGTTAAGCCAATCACAGTCCAACATGCAAATCAGCTCTTTCCAACATTCTATTTCCAGGCCTTGTTGTAAGCTGCCATTTTTTCTCCCAAGGAACCTTGGGAGTTGTAGTTCCCCTTCCTTTTCCCATTTTGTGGGGCAGAGGCCCCACTTTCGGCCACAAGACCCTCGCGGGGCTGATCTCAGTGGCATTAGGTATGTGTGCATGAAGCATAACAGGATAGGCTTCAGGGGTGTGGGCATGCCTGCCGGACACGCACGGTCGTGCCTTTTCTTTATAGGTATAGATTATCATAGCTTGATTACTGTTGAAACAGCCCTCCAGTGTGCAGAGTGCCACAGAAGAAGCTGTTTAAACTTTTGGCCAATGGTAGTTAGGACTGATTCGCAGAAGCACATGCTGCACAGATAAATTCATACTGCATTTTATCTTTTGGCCATAGTTCAAGCCATAAAAGGAGCTGGAAATTGTAGCTCAGTATGCCTGTTCATGGGCCAAGTTTAGCCCCAGAACTAAAATAGGTAACCACCTTTAAAGAGTTGAAGCCTCATTGTTGCTATTATTACTATTTTGTTAGTTATGTATTCTTCCCTTCTTCTCAAAGTTATTAATCTGGAAACATGCAAGATCAGTTAAATTGTAATAATAATAGTGCTCTGTCAAGCTAATTCTGACTCGTAGCAGCCCTCTTCTGGGTTTTCTAGGTAGAGAGTACTCAGAAGTTGTTTACAATTCTTCTTCCACGGGCATCCGGGGGAGACTGTGCAGTTTGTCCAAAGCTGCACAGGCTGCCTTTTCTGGGAAGCGTAGTGGAAAATTGAACTCCCATCCTCTGCCTCCGCAGCCAGATACCTAATTCACTGAGCTATCCAGTCAGCTAAGGATCAGTTAAATTAAGTGTTAGTAATCAGATAGAGATAAGGTGCTGCAAAGAGTTATGGTGGACTATTCTCTTAAATCAGATTTCTCCTACAGTGAGTACCTTCTCATGGCTTATGTCCCTTGCCCTGAGTTTAAAAATGCTGGCCATGAATTGTGACTTGCATTCCTTGCTATTGCTTTGATGTTCTACCTGGGAGATTGTACAAACGTCTTTGATTTTTAAGTTCCCACGTGAGTTTTATTTTGATACAGCTCTGACATAGTTAATGATAACAGAAATTATATTTATTTGGTTCGTCTATTGGCTACATTATGAAGCTTAGAAAAGTGGCCATGCTGATGATGAAAAGTTCCTCTAGGAGTATTGACCCTAAGAGGTAGCACTCCCACCTTATGCTGCTGTGTTTAACCCCTACTTCTTTACTTCCAAATAGAAACAAATTGCAGACTTCTTTGTGTGGAACCCATCAAGATGTCTAGTTACAGAAACAAGCTTCCATTTATTTTATTTTTTTACAGGGCAGGAGTGTAGTAAAGGAAAAGGTAAAGGTTTCCCTTGCTTGAAAGCCAGTCGTATCCAACTCTAGGGTTCAGTGCTCATCTCTGTTTCAAAGCCGAAGAGCCAGCGTTGTCTGCTTCTGCAGACGTTTCCATGGTCATGTGGCAGGCATGACGACACCGGAGCGCACAGAATGCTGTTACCTTCCCACCAAAGTGGTCCCTATTTATCTACTTGCAATTTCTTGCTTTCGAACTGCTAAGTTGGCAGGAGCTGGGACAAAAACGGGAGCTCATTCCATCCTGCAGTACTCGGGAATCGAACTGCTGACCTTCCGCCTCCCAGTCAGCATCTTAGCTACTTGAGCCAATGCAGCACCTGGGCAGGAGTGTACCTTGCTTGAATTGTCTGGATGCATCTTTGATTTTCATTGGGGGTTGTGCATTTCTGTCTGGGATTGCTGGTAGTTGTGTATGTTCTCAAGCTGGTGGGATAGCTCAGTGAGTTACATTGGGAATTCAGTTCTCCTCTGTGCCTCCAGAGAGAAAAGCCAGCCTGCCCAGGGTGCCCCCCAAAGAAGGAAATGACAAATCACTCGTCAGTACTCCATAAGTCCAAATTGACTTGGTGGTACATGATGATGATGATGCATGACTTCAACTGGATCAGGGCCATAATAATTATAATTAATTCTGGTTCTTCTGAGCACTTATTATCAAGAAGGCAGTAATTCTTTTGGGAAATGAAACCTGCAAAGATCGCCTGGCTGATTAGTTTTTATTCTTGAAGATATGTGTTATAATTCTCTGTGTGAGATACAATGTATTGATGCGTTTTAAGTTTCTGAAAAATCAGATGATCTGTCAGTTTTTAAAATCAGATGACGAATTCAGCTTGTAAACTAATAAAGCCACTGTTACAACAGGAAAACAATACGTCATGCTGCAAAACACATGAAATAACAGGCAAATGCAAAACTGGAGTAACAGAAAGTAAAAATGTGCTGATTTTCTTGTGATCTTCTGCTGAAAGCATCCAAGACATACACCTGTAGATGTTTGCAGAGTCTAATGAAAAGCATTGCAATGATTCATGCAGCAGTCAGTGCCTTCTAGTAAGAAATAACTAATGAAGACTAATGCACACATTCCCAGGAAATTACTGGTAGTGATAGTAATTTTTTCCCAAATCACACAAGAGAATGAGTACAGTTGTCCAATTTTGGCAGATACCCCTATGCCTGTGCTCACATTTTAATGCAGTCATTACTGCAGTAACAGTTGTTACAAGTATTGGCAGCACCTATATTGCAAAGTTTCTAATTCAGCACCGGATATCTTTTCCTGAAGACAGTTGTCCACTGTGATTTCTTTGTGAAGTTTTATGTCAGACAAAACAAAAGCTACTTTGTGGGCCTTTATTCATTCTTTGTAGCTACACGGGCTTTATTATGAGCCTTGTTGCTCATTGGGGGTTAGAACACATAGGTCTTGTGACTATTGTAGCACATTATAAAATGGCATACTGTACTGTACTTTTGAAATGTTGCCTAAGATGTTTATTATGCCTCCAGTCCTTCTGCAGAAGGCCTGGAGGTTGTGCAAAATAAGGGTCCCATGATCACCAGAGCTCATAAAACTGCTCTGTTAAAATTCTAACCTCCAGCCATTATTGGGAGGGATTCTAGGACTTGTAGTAAAAAAATAACTTTCTAAAGATGTACTCCTTACACCAGGTAGCTTAGACTGAGTGACACAAACTCAACCAATGAGCTTGACCAGTCAAGTGGTGGTTGGGAAGAGGGTACAATTGAGCCCTTTGTGTGCCAGGCCCTGTTCCACTACTTCTAACCTATCTTTCCTCATTGTTGTGCCTCTCTAGATGTGCTATACAACAACTCCCATCACTGCAGGCAGTATGTTCATTTGGGCATAAATGCTGCAGCTGATGGGAGTTACGAAGCAACTTAAGCATTGCAGCAAAGGCTTTATTAAGACAAGTGACTTTGGGGAGAATTCATCACATGTAATTTGGGGGAATTTAAAGGGGTTAAACCTAGAGATGTGAGTACATGTTATTTTGGAGGTAGGGTTAAGAATGTGTGAAATTCCATTCTTTTAGTCATTCTTTTAACCATAATTTTTAAATAATTGATGGGGAGGGTGAGGGTAATTTTAAGGTCTATATTAAGGGTTTTTAAGGGTTTTTAATGTTTTATGATTGTAATGTTTTCACTGTTGTTATGCCGCCCAGAGTCGCTCGTTCGTTTTGGGCAGCAATATATAAATTTGAATAATAAATGTGTCTCACACAGTACATTTGTCTCCATGTCAAAACATCCATTAAGCCATATTAATTAGGGTAATGCTTGCTTGGCACATTTATAACTGTGTTGCAGCAGCAATTAACACATGCTGCAATCCAGGGGTGAGGCCCTTCTAAGTTTTTGAGCTTCCTTCTTGTGTTCTCTTTCCATTGACAGTGCTAAATAGGGCTGATGCGAGTTGTAGTTAAAAGTTGCAGAGGACCAGAAGTGTCCTGCCTGTCCTTTCTTAGTTAAATACCAGATCAAGGTATATAATCTTTTGTAATAGATGTTCCCCATCAACAAACACCAAAAATTTAGTTTTTTGTTCATCACTTAAGTTTGTTTATTATTTCTGTTTTTATAATAGTTGTGTGCCATCAAGTTAATTCTAACTTACGGTGATCCTGTTCAGACTTTTCTAGGTAGAGAATACACAGAAATGGTTTACTATTCCATTCTTCTGCAAGACACCCTGAGGCGCCCTAGAGGCACAGTGGGGAATCAAACTCCCAGCTTCTACCTGTAGCCAGAGACCTAAGCCAGTCAATAATAAGAGTATGCCATCAAGTCAATTCTGACTCTCTCTCTCTCTCTCTCTCTCTCTCTCTCTCTCTCTCTCTCTCTCTCTATATATATATATATATATATATATATATATATATATATATATATATACACACACACACACACACACACACACACACACACACACACACACACATTTGGCAACAAATATATATATATATATATATATATATATATATATATATATATATATATATATATATATATATATATATATATATATATATATATATATATATATATATATATATATATATATATCAACAGAGGACAACTCATTTTAGGGAAGAGCACTTCCTCCCTCCCCCCAGCAGAGAGTTCACCTTGCCCCTCTGCCTAGCAGCCCAATGGGAACATTTCCTTCCTCCCCTGTTGCTGTGTTGGCACTTTGCGATAAATAAGTGGGTTTTGGGTTGCAGTTTGGGCACTCTGTCTCTAAAAGGTTCACCATCACTGTCTTAGTGAAATTCTTGATCTTATTATACAGAAGAGATTGCACATTTGTCAAGAGTCCTTCGTATGTATAAAGTAATGGCTCATCCCAATTTTTCCCCCCAACAAAAATGTATGGCAGCAAATATGGTAAGCTGTAGGATGCTTTTCAAGTGCAGATATTTCCAGCAACATTTTGGTGGTGTACTGATAGGAAAATCCTAACTCTGAATATTGCACTTTTGAAGAAATTCTGTGCTACTCATTTGTCATCCATCCATATTTCTATGTAACACAGTACTTTTCTTCTACATCTGTGATTATGGAAGCTGAAAAAGCAATGCAAAATGCATGGACATATAATGAACTAGTCTTCCTGACTCTCTTGGGGGAGGTTGGAAGGAGACAGACACCAACCTGGCTTTGTATCTGTTTTTGAACAATGTATGTGATCTGCTGCCTCTTCTTGTCTTCTACCAATTAATATTGTACTGAAAATATAGAGTGTGCCTGCATTATAATTTTTGGGTTTGTTCTTTCCTGACCAAGGCACGCTAGGGTTATGATACCTCTTGTCCTATAGATAAGAGGTTGCTTCTTTATAAAGGGTAATTTGCTTTGTTGGTATTATGTAGTCTCTGTAGGATGTGAAATTGAAAGTTACCTTACAGTCAGAGAGGTTACAAGGTTTAGCAATAAAAGGTGTATACCTTGACCTGAGATTATTTGTTATTTTTAATCACCATAAACTGATCTGCAAAGTATCTTCTGGTGCAAATTGTGCTTACTAGAATACCAATCTTCACCTTGACCACTATTTCTAGTGGCGTTGGTGGCTCCAGTGAGAGACACTGGCAGGGACAGGATGGATTCAGTTAATAGACTTTTAAAATTTGCAATCAGTGCTGGCCTCAGGCATTTTGCTGTGTGAAGTGCAGCCCAAAGATTTTAAAATGTTATTGAGTGACATTTAGAAAAATAGTCTTCTTATGCCATTTTGTCAAGAATGTTTGCATTTAAGTGTCTTCCTATAAACACCACTTACTACTTTCTGGAGTATTAGTCCAATGCATGGTTATTTTAGATGAAGGTTGCAGACCTTTATAAGATTGTGTCATCTGTCCTGCTTTAACACACATGTTCCGTCTCTTCTCACTACACTACCCTCTTTACATCTTGCTACCTCCTTTGAAGTCGAGTAAAATTAAGTATCACTGGGACTGACTAAGACAATTTGATGTCGGAGGACAAGATGGTGACTCCCAAAAATCTAATTACCGTATTTATTCGAGTATAACGCGCACTCGTGTATAACGCGCACCCCTAATTTTCCATGAAATCTCGGTACAAAATTTTTTTCACACCACGCATTGAAATTGACATAAAAAACGTTGCTGAACACGTGCGACCATGAAAAAAACATTTATTAACAACGTAAACTGGTGTAAGCACAATGCCAAAAAGCATTAAAAATGCTTCAAACTCTTTTCCACTGACTATATCCTGAGTGCTGTTAGGATTGGCCGCAGCACATCACCTACGACCACTGAGAGAGAGCTCCACTCATTCCCCTTACTTTAAAATGCATCAAAGTCAGAATCATCATCAGATACACCAAAGAGTTGTTCCCATTCTTCTCGAGTTAATTTTTCATCAGTGTCCCAGTTGGCAGGAAAATCTGTTTCTCCAGTTTCTTCGCTTTCTTCTGAGTCTGAATCCCACAGTAAGTCGTCTTCTATGCCGTCCATTTTATTGCTGATGCCTGTCTTCAAAAAACTCTTGATGATCATTTCTTTTGGAATATCTTCCCATGATGTTTTAACCCAGGATGTCACGAGAGCTAGGTCAGGTTTCTTGAGGTTTCCTTTAGCAGTCAATTCTTTGTCGTCGGATTTCATCCAAGTAATCCACTTTTCCCTGACTCTGTCTTTGAAGGGTTTGTTTACAACGACATCTAGTGGCTGAAGAATAGAGGTTAGTCCACCTGGAATCACAGCTTGCAATGTTTTTAGACTTTTTAGTTTGTCTTTCACAGTGTCTGTCAGGTGTGAGCGGAACTGGTCCCATACAAGCATGGATTTCTTCAGTAGTGCGCCTGGTCTAGTATTCCAAACTCTATTTAACCATAAAATGATGCCCTTCTCATCCATCCATCCTTTAGGATGACAATGGACCACGACACCTGGTGGAAATTTAACTCCTTTTGGGATAGTCTTTCTTTTAAAAATCACCATTGGTTTAAGTTTAAATCCGTCTGCCATACAGGATAACACAACGGTGAAATGAGTTTTCTCATGGCCTGTGGTTCTAATCTGGATTGTGTGCTTCCCTTTGCTGTCAATTGTCCTGTTGCCTGGTATGTCAAAACACATGGGGGTCTCATCCATATTGCCTATCTGTGATAGTTCAAAATCAATCTTCTTGCGTTGGTTTATTATAAAGGTATGGAATGAAGCGATCTTATCTTCTAATTCTTTAGGCAGCTTCTGTGCTATCTTTGTTCTCTGGCGTATAGCAAGAGCATGCCTTTTCATAAATTTTTGTGCCCATCCATTAGAGGCTTTGAAGTTTGCATCTTTGCAAAACTTTTGGGCTTGAAGTCTTATGTGGAGTGATGTGACGATGTACCCACTACTTCTTTGGTCAATGATCCATTCATAAAGTTCCTTCTCCATGTCTGGGTACATGGCTTGTCTCCCTCGTTGTGCTTTTTTTGTTTTATTCATATTTTTCAGGATGACTTTCTGTTTTCTCCACTCTCTAACATTCGTCTCTGGTACAGTGAATTCTCGGCTAGCTGCTCGGTTTCCATGCATTTCAGCATGATCAACAACTTTGAGCTTGAACGCAGCGTCATATGCACAACGTTTACGCTTGATACCCTGAGATGCCATCTAAAGGGGAACCAGTTACCGGTATATCAGTGAAAATGAGCACGCCTTAAAATATTGAGGGAGGGGGGGATAATCAGGCCCACCTGTTGCAGAAAATGCAATCCGAAACGACCCCCAGGAGCCTCGCTCAAAATACGAGCTACCGTACCTCCGGGCCACGCCTCGTCTCCCGCGCCACCCAATCAGATCCCGCCAGCCGGAGGGAAGCGCGCCCCTGGGCCCGTGGGTGGGGCAGACGGCGCATCTCATCAGTGCCTACTGTACCCAGCGCCGGCTTCTTGAGTCGCGCGGCCCGGGTAGTGCATGGAGGTAAGCGGCGGCGGCAGCGGGACCTGGGCGCCTGGGAGGAGGGCCGCGGCGTGCTCCGTGCCTACCCGGCGCCGGCTTCTTGAGTCGCGTGGCCCGGGTAGCGCGGAGCACGCCGCGGCACTCCCCCGGAGGGTTCCCTTCTCGACCCGGCGGGTGCATGGAGGTGAGCGGCGGCGGCAGCGGGACCTGGGCGCCTGCCGCCGCCTGGGAGGAGGGCCGCGGCGTGCTCTTGAGGCCCGTTTAAATGAGGCTCGTGTATAACGCGCACCCAGTCCTCGTGTATAACGCGCACCCCAACTTTGATTTCTTTTTTTGGTATAAAATTTTGCGCGTTATACACGAATAAATACGGTAGCTGCTCAATAATTCTGGACATTACTGGCTCACACATTTGTTTCTTTCTTCACAAAAAGGACAGAACCCATATTTTGGCATACAGTACTTGTAAATTCACAAGAGCTTCCATAAGCTGCCTTAGGAAAAAAAACCAGTCCCTACTTCTAGGGTAATGGAAAATTAAACACCTTCTCCAGCTGAAGGGTCCACCTGACTGTTTTGAATTTCAAAGACAACAGTGGGTTTGCTCACAGCTGGAAATGGGATTATTTCTCTATTAATGTTTCCCACAGAACCTCTCATCTCAGTTCTTATATATTTCAAGTAGACTGTGTTTTTTAAAGAGGGTGATTCCTTCTGAGCACACAAGTGACGTTGACCACTATAGTTTGTAATCATGAATGTAACTTCTCCCCACACTCTTCTGCTCTCCCCCAGTCTTCTTCATGCTTCCTAAAATGTTTTTTTTGTGTGGGGGGAGCATTCTTTTATAAATTATTCAATTGTTTTGTTTGAAAAAGAAGAGGAAGAGAGAAGAAATCTTTCTAAATGGAGGGAAATGTCCTCCCCTCACCCTCGTTTTCTCCCCCCACTTTCAGTGCTTGGTGTCTTTAAGGCCTTTCTGTATTGTAAGTCCAGGACAGAGACCCTTCTGTGAAATCTGCTCCTGATCTCTTCACTGGATGCCCCCTCCCGCCTCATCTCAACAAGCCCCCCATTCTCTTCTGAAGAGGGTCCCTCTGTCTAATGCCAAGCAACTCTTAGGGGGGAGCATTTATCCTTGGGCACTTTGTTCACAAAGCTCCCTGGAGTGTCAAATAAACTCTCTCGTTCAGACCTGCAAAATAGAGGATGGAGGATTGGTGGAGGGAGGGGGGGTTGGAGAGGAGAAAAAATACTCAACACAAAACCCCCTTTCTTTTCACCCCTGTAGGGAAACAAACATACTTTGTGCTGCAGAGTAGGAGTCTTAACACAACAGAGTAGTGTGTGTTATAATAGCCTCATAATAAAATAGCTGGTTATGCTTCTCTGTATGATAACAGAGGCCAAATTTGTCAAGACTTCTGCCTTTGTTGAATCAACTGCAGGCTGTGTGAGGGTTGCCCCTACCTCAACTGCAGGGATGTGTGTTATGTTATCAGTTTCACAGAGGAGGACCTGGCTGCCATTATGTTTGCCTTTTATGGGGGTGGGCAGCGGGGAACTGGACTCTTTGCTGTCATTTCTGGAATTGTTCAATCCTTTGTTTTATATTGAATTGTTCCTTGTGGTGGTTTGCAAAAGTTCTTGACTGGATTCTCTCCTCATTTCTTGAAGTCTGACGAAGCTCACGTTGCTGAAGCTGGTTCTTACGGAACAAAGATTCAAGGTAGTCAGTAACAGGAACAAGGACCTAAAGCTTACCTCCTGGGATGAGCTTTGGCCAACCTTACACCATACATTTTATTTAAAAGACAGAAGGGAGCTGCCTTCTCCAGGCTAAGGGATAATTTTCTCTAGTCCACATCATCATTTCTGTTCAATTCTCATCACTATGCAGTATAATAATTTCATCTCAGAAATTATTCTGGGTTGAAAGGATTTTTGCGGGAGAAACTCTGCTCAGAGAACACAAATGAGTCTCCTTTTATGTCCCCAAGAGCTGGGACAGAGACAGGCACTCAATCCATCATGCATTACCCAGGTTTCGAGCTGCTGACTTGCCAGCCTTCCAGCTAAGAAGGCGAGCTTCTTAACCATTGAGCCACCACAGCCCCTCAGTACTGTGCACTGACCTGAGATAAGAGGTGTAAGAAACTGGGAGAATGAAGCCGAAAACAGATTTTGGCTACCCTAAACTGAACAATTGTACTGCCAGGCAAGGTGTTATACAAGTTACAGTGAACCCAGAGCATGAAACACTACACCCTTTTTTCGCAACTGCAGCAAGAAGTGAACTACAGAGATTTGATGCTATTTGATACAGCAATTCCAAAGTGTGGGATGTATCTCAGAAGGGTGAGGATCATCTGACATGCTTGGGAAAGAGATCATCTTATGGTGTATATTCCATGCCTACTGTGTGTGCCTTGTGATTTTCAGACTTTGTGCTGACATAGATAGCAGCATATTTGATTTTCTTTAGGTCAGAGCCTAGTATATTTGCCTAGCATCGCTTTGTGTGAGTTGCTGGGTCTAGGAGCATCTTTGCTACTCATGGGAGAGAAACCCTGCTATTTCTTAATTCTAGATGTTGACAGCCAAATGCTGCCACCATTGTTGCTGATGGAACCTCTTACGACAGTGGTGGCGAACCTATGGCACGCATGCCAGAGGTGGCACTCAGAGCCCTCTCTGTGGACACCCATGCAATCACCCCAGCACAGAGTTTGCCCCGACCCTCTGCCCAGCAACCCAATGGGAGCACTTCCTCCCTCCTCCAGCACAGAGTTCACCCCACCCCTCTGCCCAGCAGCCCAATGGGAGCATTTCCTTCCTCCCCTGTTGCTTTGTTGGCGCTTTGCGATAAGTAAGTAGGTTTTGGGTTGCAGTTTGGTTACTTGGTCTCTAAAAGGTTTGCCATCACTTTCTTATGAAATGGTTTGTGAATGGAAGGGGAATGTATGGCTCTTACCAACAAAATGTGGCCCCAATGTGTATGTAACCTCTCATTGCTTTGTATCTCTCCTAACCCCCATTTTTTCTAGCAAAAATGAAGGTTAAATTACAACTAGAGGAAGCCTGTAGGAGTGGCAGTTAATATTTTAAATTGGCTACAACATTCCTTACTAGTTAACATCTTGGAATACCCATTTTTCAAATCTGTAAACCATTTATGGCTTAATTGTTGTTTTTATTTTTCCTGCATATTTTGGTGGTCTGTTCCAGTGTTTTCGAATCTTTGGTTTTTGGACTTCAATTCCGAGAAGCCTAAGTCAATTTCCCAAAGCACTGATCAGCCAATGTAGTGACTCAAACTTCTGGGAATTGAAGTCTCCTTGTGGGGCATGTGCCCCACCTTGGGAACCACTGCAAACTCCAGGAGGTCTTGAGACCAGATGTTGCCCTCTGAACCAAAGTCTTTCACTTCTTCCTTAGAAGATAATGAAACTGCATTCTCTTCTGTTTTGTGCATGCTATTCACTTTTGTTTACTTGCAGGATGGACACTTCTCTCCCAGATTAATGGCTGGGGCATTGCAATTTCTTCTCCCCTTCACACCAACAGTAGGAGCTAATTCATGAATGAGTGGTGTGCGAGCAGTCTTAGGACCAAATGTTAGAATTGCAGAGCTGGAATGGACCCTGTGGATCATCAGCCCAACAACATTGTCAAGGAGGCATAGGTGGGAAACCAAACTTCCATCCTTTGCTTCCTCAGCCAGGCCACTGAGCTATCCAGCAGCTCTCACATGGTGCTTCTCAGCAGGACATCTAGATTAGTGAGAATGTGGAAGAGACTGGTGTGAATACTTCACCTTCAACAGGATACAGTAAACAAAGGATGCAGTTGTCTGTTTTCCCATTTAACATCTAAGAATAAAGCTTGGCTGGGACTACAAAGTCCATGCCATGATATAATAGCCTGAAGAAGTAACCATGAGTTACAAAAGCTTGAAGAGTTTGGAATTTTTAAAGTGACCTAGAAGAGGTAGCGTCTCTCTCCTGCATTTGTTTGAATTCAACAGGATAGTAACCGCAAACTAGTTGGAAAATAAGTACAGCTCTCTAAAAGCTAGCACAATACAATCTACTAGAAATTATCTGGTGTTCTTAGTAATCTGCTTCATGAACCAAAATATTAAGGTTTATATAAAAAAAAATTGGGTCTAGGAGAGATACTACACATTTTTTAATTACATTGTAAATATTTCAGGTGCTAATGTGCTTCTGCTTTTGGTCTGCATATTTAATATAAGTTTTTTAATTTGAATTTTCTTGATTTAATAACAATAATTGTGTGCTGCTCAGTTGATTTCTGACTTATGGTGACCCTTTCCAGGGTTTTCTAGGTAGATAATACTAAGAAGTGGTTTACCCTTTCCCTCTTCTGGGCGACTTCATGAGCCTGAGCAGCTTGCTCAAGGCTACACAGGCAGGCTATTCTTCTTGGAGGCACAATGGGGAATCAAAACCCCCAACTTCTGGCTCTGCAGCTAGAAAATACCTAAACTACTGAGCTATTCAGCACAAGGTTTGTTTTACTCCTATTCAAAAAATGATCACATACATGGTGTATTTTGAACATGTTTTTAAGTTTATAAACCACCCTGATGGAATTGCTGGTTGGACGGTATGAAACATTCATAAAATCTACTTGGACATTGGCACATTTTTGGCAGTTCTGTTCATTTCCCCCCTTGTTTTACAGATTGGTGGTATATAAAGCTAAGTTCAGCAATTGGCTTTTAGATCATATGTTTTTTGCTGTCACTTGAAGGTTATCCAAGAGAGGGTTTGTCCTGATTCCCCATTTTATTGTGGATGCATCAGCTGGAAAAATGTAGGTTCCCATTTGGGAAGAGGACCAGTGTGCCATTTTGCACACTCCAGTCCAAATTGGAACCAGCCCTATGAATCTTAATTGACCGGTCCCCTCATTTTTTAGTAAATGGTCTGGGGAAGTGAAGTAACTTTTTTACATCTCCTAGATCAGGGTTGCTCAAACTTGGCTCTCCAGGTGTTCTTGGACTTCAATTCCCAGAAGCCCAATTCAGCACACCTGCTGATCAGGGCTTCTGGGAACTGAAGTCCAAGAGTATCTGGAGAGCCAAGTTTGGGGAACCCTGTGCTATATCATATCGGAAGCAATTATTACTTCATTAATTTTTCTTCTTTGTTTGTGTGTTTTGCCAGTTGAGAAACTGTCTACAGCCATGGTTTCAATCATCATTGCACAGACACACAAATAATTACTTGGGGCTGTGGTGTCTCAGTGGTTAAGAAGCTCACCTTGTTAGCTAGAAGGCTGGCAAATCGGCAGTTTGAGACCTGGGTACTGCATGATGGATTGAGTGCCCGTCTCTGTCCCAGCTCTTGGTGACATGAAAGGAGCCTCCTTTGGGTATTCCCTGAGCAGAGTTTCTTCCGCAAAAAATCCTTTCAACCCAGAATAATTTCTGATACAAAATTATTATTATTACAAAGGATTTTAAAAAATGAATGAAGTGATGCATCATTTCAGCAATGATTTAGCAGACATTAAAAAATCAGTTTTCCTGACCATTTGTAGATGATCAGGATGTGTTCTGTTTCCAGTATCCTGTAGTGGCTAATTAACTGTTTCAGGATGCTGGACTTTCACTCCAGCCAATTGACAGCTGTAGGGCTCATTTTTAGCCCATTCTCAACATCAACACTTGCTTGGAATAGGCTAAAAGTGAGCATGCCAGAACAGTAGACATCCTTGACAGAGTTTCAAAAAGACATACTTTGTGGGAGAGTTGGATTGACCCCGCGTCCAACATGTAAGGATGCCATAAGGTAGAGTGAACCCAAACCACTCCAATGAGGAAGCTATGCGCCCTGTCTGAATGTGCTGATATTACCTTTCCATATCTGGCTCTGCAAAAGAGGAAGTCTTTTACTCTGCTTTTTGCCTAGGTCTTCTTCCAAGTTGCTCAAAGCAGTGCACGTGCTGCCTCCTTTGTAGCTATCACTCTCACAAAAATCCCAAGAGTTAGTGGGTTTTGTAGTGGTGGTGCTGTCAGCAGATTATGCAATGTTATATCCAAATAATCTACACATTATAAATAAAACAAGACAAAGTGCTAAAAACACATGACCATTTTCTTGTCTTGTGAATAGGTATACAGGGTAGTAATGGTCTTTGCAAATTCAGAGAGATATGACACTTGATCAGGGGAACCATCCAATTACAACCTGTTAGGGTGATGGTCCCCAAGTGGATGAAATCCCACTTGAATCCATCTTGATGGAGGGCAGCAGCTTCATCAATTCTGGCCTGGGGCTGATGAGGACTTTCTGTGCCAAAAGGGCTCAGGACCAGAAAGTGACTCACGGAACTGGATCAGTGGTTCAGGGGTCACACTGCGATGTGGAAGGCAAATGAAAGGCCACGGCATTATATTCTCAGGACAAGTCTTCATGGCTGATTGCCATGATGATCGCTATATTCGGATTGGGATATGGCAGAAGAAGTATCTTATTAAGATAATGGTGATGAAGCATCTGAGACAAGTCTCACAAAATGTATGGGTTACCTTAAGGAATGTTTGAGCAATGGATTTAAAAGTGGCAAGAAAGAGGCAGCCAGCCCAAGAAACAACAACTGGCCCTTTCAGAATTAGTGTAGTTTACTTTTCTGAAAGCCTAAAGCCCTGGTGGCGATCCTTGGCACTCCAGCTGTTCTTGGACTTCAATTCCCAGAAGCCCAAGTCAGCACTCCTGTTGATCAGGGCTTCTGGGAATTGAAGTTCAAGAACAGCTGGAGTGCCAAGGTTAGCCATAACTGGCCTAAAGCTTCAGCAGCAAGAGATGTCTGCTGTTGATGAGGGGTAACCCTCATCCTGGCCTGCAAAATTTATGACCCACCAACTGAATTGCTACAAACAAAGTAGCAACTTACTTAAAGTTTGGAAAAGTTGTTGCTTTGAACCAGATTTCTCCAGCCCCAGCATGGCCAACTCTACCCATCTCATGACTTGTGTTGGCTTTTGTGGTTTGCAAATTTTGCTGGCCTGTTCTAATACACAGGCTGCTTTTCAATTTTCTGGTTAGAAAGGGACCAGAAATTCCCAAGCAATAGTTTAATGTGTGCCATAATCCCCCCCCCCCCCTCCTCATACAATGGTTTGCTCACACCCGCTGACTAGAGCTATAAGAAACCCCTGAAGTAGGTCCTTGCTTGCATTTGTGATTCCATGGCGACCTCTGCTGGTCCATCTGTGTCTCTGACTTTAATTCTTTGTTGGGGGGAAAAAGCTGATGGGAAAACAGGTTAAAGAAGCAACAATACTCACAACCTGTTTCATTCATTTTTTCAGAGATTGAATTGCTCAAATAAAAGTCAGTGATACACCTCTCAATTCTTGGCTGCCTTGTTCAAATGTATTACCACCCCCTCCCACACTCCCCCAGGCTTATTTCTAGAGATATATGCCTTGGTTTGCAGCCGCAGGGGCATTCTAAGTGGAATAGCTAGCCAGCAAACCTAATATAACTGTAGCCTTGAATGTGTAGAGAGTAATTTTGCAAGCAAATGGTAGGCATAAACAAAAAAAATATGGCAGAAAAGTGTAGTGTGCTTAGGGATCACTGAGGAACATCGTGGGCTCCATCCTGTTATATTTTCCACTGCTTGTGAGGTCACCAGAATAGCTGTTGTGCCTAAAA
Organism: Bradypodion pumilum; assembly: GCA_035047305.1. Classification (NCBI taxonomy): domain Eukaryota; kingdom Metazoa; phylum Chordata; class Lepidosauria; order Squamata; family Chamaeleonidae; genus Bradypodion; species Bradypodion pumilum. The sequence goes on along the minus strand of JAWDJD010000002.1, from coordinate 275,723,683 downwards.
CTCAGCAAGCTTGCCTCCACAGGCTATTACTATATTACTACAGTAATATAGCGGCAGTGCTGTTCATCCACACTGTGCACATCAGTTTTGGCCCTCAGCTTCTCTGTAGCAGAGTAGGCTGGTCCAGTATGGAGTGCGTCCACGCACACAAAACAAGTTGACATTGTTGTTAATGAAGCCATGTGGATAGTGACAGGATGCCTTAAAGCTACACCAGTTGAGAAAATAGACCCTCTTGTTGGTATCGCTCTACCTAAGATCAGGAGAGAAGTAGCAGCGGATGCTGAGAGAACTAAGCAAGAGAATGACCCTCAACATCCTTTGAATGGATATGAGCCTCCAGTCTGCCGGCTCAGAAACAGGAAGAGCTTTATGGCAAGAACAAACATTCTTGAGGGCACACAAGAGCAAAACCAAATTAGAAGGTGGAGAAAGGAGATCGCTGGACAAGGAACATTATTAAAGGAAGATATAACTGAAGATCTCAATCTCCCCTACGTCACTTGTAGGACCCGGAATAGGCTGAGGATTGGAGTCCCTATATGCAAAGCCAACATACTCAAGTGGGGACTGCTGGTGGGCAACAACACACAGTGTTAATGTGCAGAGACACAGAGTCTGGTCCATTCACTGGTCTGCCGATTACTTCCAGAAACATGCACCAATGAAGACTTGAACTTGGGCAACAACAAAGCGAAGAAAGTGGCTTCATTTTGGCAGTCCAGGGTTTGATTGGAACTCGAAAGAAGAAGTGCTGTTCATGGCAATAATAGAGCTTGAATGTGAGAAACAATTCAGAGTAGTATCCATTGGCATCATCATGGTAAATGCTCTGTTATATTTTCAAAACCAATACTTTTGGTTTGTAGCTCACTGTCTGCTTATTGACATAGAGTACATACTCGAGTATAAGCTGAGTTTTTTAGCCCTAAAAATGAGCCCCAAAAAGGGGACACGGCATATAATCAAGTCAATGACCACGAGGGCCCAAAGACTGTGCCTGATTGAGATATGCCAACAATTTAATTAATTTTACCATATTTTCATGTATTATAAGTATTGAAACTCACTAGCAGCTGCTGCATTTCCCATCCTCAGTTTATACTCAGGTCAATCTATATTCCTGGGTTTTCAGCTAAAAATTAGGTACCTCGGTTTATATTCAGGTTGGCTTATACTCAAGTATATACGGTAGTTCCTCACTTGGATTCTTTTCTATTTCTCCTGATGCTTATTTCTCTATGAAGTAGTTGTTCCCCATGGTGGATGGCTAGGGACTCAGAGAGTGGGTTCAAATTATAGGAGACAGGCTACATAGCCTCATCTTTTTATAGTCCTTTTGTGTTCAAGCTGAACAGGGCTTTTATTTAGAGTTATTCTAACATCTATCAACAATCCAGGTTACTCTTCATTTTCACCCATGAGGGTGCTTTGAGAGAAGGTCAGTTTCCCACGACCTCTAGTATGAAGCAAATGTGCCAAGTCTCTTGAATGTTTAACCCCCACCCCCACCAATTTGCAACAACAGCTTTCTGTTTATTAAAGTAATAGATCAGGGGTTCCCAACCTATGGCCTGTGGGCCAGATCCAACCCGTGGCACCATTTCATGTGGCCCCCCCACTCCCTTTGTTGCATCTGGAAGTGCCATGTGTGGTAAATGGCCACCCCCATTGTGCAAGCAGGGCAAAATGGCTATCTGGCCCCTGAAACTGTCTGAGAGAGCATGATCCGGCCCCCAGCTGAAAAGTTTGGGAACCCCTGTAATATATGGTAATTTACCCTCACAATCTGCATCACTCCTGTTATGTTGTAGACACCAAAGCTGTTGTTAAAGATCAGTGGTGGGCTTTTGGCCACTTGGTGAACATATTCCTTGCTCAGCCAGGATTTGATCCCAGCACCGGCTGAAATTGGAGCAGGGCTATTTTCCTCACTCTCATCCCTTCTTTCAGAAAAACAAACAAACCAAGGAGCCTCTAAGGTAAAGGTCACCCTTGCTCGAAAGCCAGTCGTATCCAACTCTAGGGTTTGGTGCTCATCTCCATTTATAGCCAAATACATTTCCGTGGACATGTGGCAGGCATGACTAGACAACAGAGTGCACAGAATGCTGTATACCTTCCCACTGAAGTACCTATTTATCTATTTGTAATTTCTTGCTTTAGAACTGCTAGGTTGGCAGGACAAGGAGCCTCTGTTGTATGTCAAATCTGTATTTCTGAAAATTTCCTAGTATATGATTTCGGCAAAGCAGGACCTGAGAGATCTTGGCCTTTGAGACTTTTACAAGTTGTCCATTAGGTGGTTTTCCCAGAATTGATAATTGTGGGATTTGTAGTCCAACACCCCCCTCCCCATGGTACATCTTTAATGGCAACCACTATGGGAAAAGAAATGGAACCTGAGTCTCCAAATGGACTGTAACTGAAGGGAGCTTTTAAGCCAAGGCCTCTGAAGTTTTAAAAATCCTGTATTCCCCAGATCACTAAGAAGTCTACATGTTTGAATCTAAAAAAAAATGCAGAATTTTTTCCCCCAGCACGAGATGGTCTCTGCTGCCACCTAGTGTTGCTTGGTAAGACATCTGAAAAATCACACACTTATTTCAAAAGAGATTTTTGAAGTGGTAGTTGTGTTGGTCTGTGCAAGCATATCAGAGAGTGAACAAAACAGAACACTAAAAAAGAGAGGCAAAAACCCTGTGGAACCTTAAAGACTAACTCTTGTATTTTAATGTTAGCTTTCATGGATCAAGTCCACTTCATCAGACATGAGTGGATACTCTTGTGTCTAATGAAGTGGACTTGATCCATGAAAGCTAACATTAAAATACAGGAGTTAGTCTTTAAGGTGCCACAGAGTTTTTTTTGTTTTGTTTTGTTCACTCTCTGATATACTTATTTCAAAGGTGCTTTATTTTGGCAGTTTCATGTCTGGCCTAGATACCAAAGAAGAAGGATCTTTTGGTGTATATTTTCTTCTATGCAGCTTTTGACTTCATAGAAGTCGCACGTGGCAGTTTGGTCTCATCTCATTCTAATGTGTAGACTATTTAGCAGTGATTATGTCATGGTGCCTCTGTTCGCATGGGGATGGAAGTCCTCTTCCCAATGTGACTGTAGAAGAAGACCAAACCATGGACCACATTATATTTAGGTGTCCTTTAAATGCATTTGCAGGCACATTGGAGGACTTGCATAGTGCCACAGATGAAGCCCTTCAATGGCTTTCAAACCTGGATGTGGAACTCTAGCTAGGAACTTGAGATGGACAATTTGTGCTTACAGTATATATCAACATTTATGTAGACAATTGAAGTTCATCATACAATAAATAAATAAATAACCAAAGAACAAGAAGAATTTCAAAGGTAGCAAAAGAAGGGAAGGAGAAGAAATACCCCTTTGTGTTTTAGTAAAAAAAGAATGCCAGTTTCAAATGTCTTGCCATTGGTTTTGTTTTGTTTCATTCTTGTAGTGGAAGATGTAAGGAACACCTGACATCAATACCACGTGGAAAGGAAAATTCCAGTTTGGAAATGGAGAGGCATGTTGAAATATATGAGCCAGTTCAAAGCACACAATGAATCAATGGCAGGAATATGTGTGTTGAATCCTCTGTGTGAGAGATCTAGACCCTGCTAGTCATGTTCTGTTTAATTGGGATATATATTGTTTTGAGCTGGAAGACAGAACTCTACAAATTAGCCACCGTAAATGATTGATTTGTTAAAAAAAATGAGGGGGGGGGGGCTACAATTAAATCCTGAATGTGCCTATGTTATGTTTTGCCCTTGACTAAAAATCACATTGTGAACCCTGACGGGGAGAGTTTTCTCTGAGTGAGGGCTTGGGAATAGTTTTGGATCGCCACTGCAGAACTTCAGAGATGTTGCACAGGAAATGGTGAAGAAGAGTATGAAACAGGTTGTGCCTTCTGTATTTTGGGTGAAGTATTGAAAATAACCTGTCTGGCCAGGTTATCCTGCTATGGTGATAGAGTAGACCATACTGCTAGCGACTGAGGTGGCTGTTAACTAACCTGACAACCCTGAGGACTAGTGGCTTTGGGTGGCAAAGTCCACAGGAAAGGGTGATGGTCCCCAAGTGGATTAAATCCCACTTGGATTCATCTTGATGGAGGGCAGCAGCTTCATCAATACTGGCCTGGGGCTGAGGAGGACCTTGCATGCCAAAAGGGCTTAGGACCAGGAAGTGACTCACAGAGCTGGATCAATGATACAGGTATTATGCTGCGATGCAGAAGTTGAGATGAAAGGCCACTGCATTATATTCTCAGGACAGTCTTCATGGCTGATCGTCATGAGGATCACCAATATTCGGAATCGAATAAGGCACAAGAAGATTGAAAAATAAACTGTTTGTCTTTGGTGAACTTTGGGTGTTTCTCATAATGGCCAAAATCCTGTTACACAGTTTTGTAAAAGGTGTAACATTTTGAGATGAATTGTCATAATTTAAGAAATTGCCACAAACCTTGTCTGTAGCAGTTTGCAACAGATAATGTCTACAGAAATTTCTTAACTTACCGCAGGTAGCTTCCAGATGTTATACGAGTTGTGTGGTTGAGCAACAGGATTCCCGCCATGATGGCCCAGCTCTCTCCGGACTGTTATCTTAATATAAATGCTTATAGCAGAAGGGTTGGGAATAGAAAACTATATTAATTTGTTATTTAAATTAAAGTTTCCGATGTTGGGCAGACTGAAAGATGGGTCTGAGAGTTCAGCATAACAGGTGATTAATTTTTTAATTTTAATGATTTAACTGATCATTTTTAAAATAAATTAGTTAGTGTATATCTTCAGGCTGAACTGATCAGTACTGGAAGGCTTCCCAACATTACTGAAGCATCAGGGCATCCTTACCTGCTCTCCAGTTAGGGAAAAGGAAGCCACTGACGCTGCCCCCACCCCTGGCAAAAACAACATTTCCAGCCAGCCACTGCCGAGGGGGACAGGAAACCTTCCCAGCACTGGCTGTTCTTTATCTAGTGCCGTGGTGGTGAGCCTATGGCATGCGTGGCCATCGAGGTGAAGCCCTGCCCCACCCAGCCCAGCTGGCACTGCTTCCCCACACAGCCCACAGGGGAGGCTGAAATCCCACCTGGGAGGCTGTGGCTGGGTGAGGTGAGGCAACCACACACACCCCACACACCCCTCTTGGGGTCTGGTGCACCCGCAGGGGGAGCACCTAAGTTGTGTGGATGTGTGTGGCCGCACCCACATGACTTTGCCAGAAGTGCACCAGCAACATCACATGGGTGTGTGGGCACTTGTGGTGCCTGCCTGCATGCCACCTCCTCCTCCTTGTGCACTCGGTCTCTAAAAGGTTCTCCACTACTGCTCTAGTGGTTCTGTTATTGCTGCATGTTGATCATCAACCTGGCTCTGTCAGTAGCTGGAAAGCCTCCCAGTACTGGCCATCTAGGACGGAAACCCTGGCACAGGTTAAAAATGGTGCCAGGGCATACTTTTCAAAACTGCACCAGGGCTTGTATGATGTGAAACAACCAAAGGCACTCCGAAGTGACTTCTGACCTTCCTGTAAGTGTTGTTGTAGCTCTTGAAAGCCCTCCTAGGGTTGTGCTAAGTCAGATAGGAGTTGGGAGCCTATAGCAGTGATGGCGAACCTTGGCACTCCAGCTTTTCTTGGACTTCAATTCCCAGAAGCCCAAGTCCCTGTGAATCCACATGAATGGGTTTGCTGCTTTTGGGAATTGAAGTCCAAGAACAGCTGGATTGCCAAGGTTCACCATCATGAGTCTATAGCATGGGTCAGCACACTTGGATCTCCAGATGTTCTTGGATTTCAGTTCCCAGAAGCCATGATCAGCAGGTGTACTGACTAGGGCTTCTGGGAACTGAAGTCCAAGAGCACCCGGAAAGCCAAGTTCGCTGACCCCTGGCCTATAGCATATAGAACAAGGCACATTAAACAAAGCAGGGATTATTTCTGTGTAAATTTGAAATAGACTGCATTGTTGTTAGGCTACTGCAATCCCTTGTAATTTTTTTTTATTGGGGTTCTTACTGAACAGTGAAGATACTGCTTTGGTGCACATTCAGAGTGCACTAAAATGAATAAACACAAACATGGCAAAGTAGTCATAAGTGAAGATTGATACCATAAGTGAAGATTGTTTCCTGAAGAAACAATCTCTCGACCCAGCAGTTCCAGCTAATTATAGGCCAGTCTCCAACCTCCCTTTCTTAGGGAAGGTATTGGAGAAGGTGGTGATGTGGCAGTTGCAGGGGGTCCTGGATGAAGCAGATTATCTGGACCCCTTTCAATCGGGTTTCAGGCCTGTATATGGTACAGAGACGGCATTGGTTGCACTGGTTGATGATCTCTTGCGGGAGCGGGATGGGGGTCATCCATCCGTCCTGGCTCTTCTGGATCTCTCAGTGGCTTTCAATACCGTTGACCATGGTATCCTTCTGGAACGGCTCAAAGGTTTGAGGATCCAGGGCACTGTGCTGTCCTGGTTTTCCTCATTTCTGGAGGGCCGTACCCAGTCGGTGTGGTTGGAGAGTGAGAGGTCTAGCGCTAGGCCCGTACAGTATGGGGTGCCTCAGGGCTTGGTGCTCTCTCCTCTCCTATTTAACATATATATAAAGCCGTTGGGTGAGGTTATCCATTCCCATGGGGTGAGGTATCATCAGTATGCTGATGATACCCAGTTATATATCTCGGCCCATGGGGACCCCAGTGATGCAGTCAATGTCCTATCCAGATGTCTGGAAGCGGTTGGGGTCTGGATGGGAGACAACGGGCTACAATTGAATCCCTCCAAGACTGAGTGGCTTTGGATGGGGGGGGGGTCCCGTGTTATCCAGGGAGCTGGCAACTTTGGTCTTGGATGGGGCTGTTTTGCCCCAGACAGACCCGGTATGCAACTTAGGGGTCCTCCTGGATTCGGGGCTGCTACTTGCAGATCAGGTGGCAGCCGTGGCCAGGAGGGCTTTCTCACAGCTTCGCGTCATCCGTCAGTTGCATTTGCTCCTGGACCGGGACTCCCTGCTCAGGGTCACACATGCTCTGGTCACCTCCAGGCTAGATTATTGCAATGCGCTCTACATGGGGCTGCCCTTGACAACCATTCAGAGGTTGCAGTTAGTCAAGAATGCAGCAGCCCGGGTGGTGATGGGGCACGGGCGTTATGCCCGTGCCCCACCATTACTTCGGGAGCTGCACTGGTTACCAGTTTGCCTCCGGGTGCAGTTCAAGGTGCTGGTTTTGACCTTTGAAGCCCTTCATGGTAGTGGGCCAGGATACCTTAGAGACCGCATCATCCCAAGAGTGTCTGCCCGTCCAACCAGAGCGGACCGGAGGGGCTCCCTAATTGTCCCATCTGCCAGAGGGCCTCGTCTCTCTGGTACACGAAGGAGGGCCTTTTCCGTGTCTGCACCGGTCTTGTGGAGTTGCGGGAGCAGACAGAGATGCTACCTTTCAGAAAAGAATTAAAAACCTGGTTGGTGGGATAGGTGTGGGGCCCAGATGGAAGGATGGTCCCCGCCTGTTGGCTTATAAAATAAGCCCCCATTTCTTTTACTTGCCAATGCAGGCAGTTTTAATGTGGGTAGTTTTAAAGATGAATGGGGTAGGTCCGTGGGTATATTGGGTTTTTAATGGTTTAATTGTTTTTATGTATGTTTTAACTTGTTGTGAGCCGCCCAGAGTAGGGTTTACCTGATTGGGCAGCATAGAAATTTGAATTTAAAATAAATAATAAAATAAAATAATAAAATAAAATAAAATAAAAAAGATACAGAGTATAGACTTTAAACTGGAGATGCTAGCAGGGATTAAGTTTGGAAATCTCTGCTACACCCCATAGACAGAAGAGGCCCTTTACCACTTCTTCTTCCATGTCAAGGCCAGATGTGAAACTGCCAAAATTATACTTATATTACACCCCATAGCATTTATTGTACTCTCTGGGCAATTCACAAGTTAATGAGCATTTTTGCTCTCAACATGCTGGGTACTCATTTACTGACTTCGGAAGGATGGAAGGTTGAGTCAGCCTTGATCCCATCAGGATTGAATTTACAATGTTTGGTTGCCATACAGCAGTTTAACCACTGCACCACCAGAGCTCTTAAGCAGATGTAGAAGACAAAGTTACTTAATTTATTGCCAAAAATACTCTCAATGTGGTCAGAGGCACTCAGAATATCCCTTATTGAGAATTCTCCATCCTTGAATTGCTATCTGATCTGCTCACTACTTATTGTTGTATATTGCTATTGCGACACCATGTTGTTCTTTAAACTGAGAAACACACCAGTCTTTATTAATATTTTCCAAACCAGACAGACAATTCATAGTGCCGAAGAGCAGGTGAAGAGCATATGGTCTATTCAAGTAATTTATGCCATCATATGTTTCAGCCCTGGAGTTTGATGTTTTTCTTACTGAGAGTCCACAGCAAACAAAAGAAAAATGCACTTTGATTTTAGAAATGCATATTGTGTGAATAAAAGGAGAAAAAGTATAATTGTATAGAATAATGATGTGATCACATACTATAATCCAGTGTTTCCCAACCTTTGATTTTGGGGTTTCAATTCCCACAAGCCTAAGTCAATTCTCCAAAGCATTGATCAGCCAATGTACTGATTTAAACTTCTGGGAAGTGAAGTCTCCCTGTGTGGAAAAAATTTGCACCCCTAAGTCATCCAGTGTTAATGGATTGGATTTTTGAGCCCCCTAATGACATTAATGAAACACACCGAGCCTTTTATATGAATAATCTAACCTTTGCTCCATCCACCGCATAAGTTTTCTCTTGGCTGCAGTATTAGAGCTAGCTACTTTTCACAGCAGCTTACAAAAGTGAAAGAAGGGTGTGTAAGAGATTTCTTTCGATAATCTCTTATTTATTTATTTACAATATTTATATACCGCCTTCTTCACCATTAGGTGACATAAAGCGGATTACATCACAGACTAAAACACCAACTAAAAACATCAGCTAAAATCCTATCTAAAACCAGTTAAAAACATATGTAAAAACTATCTAAAAACCACCCTAAACTCTCCCCACCCCAATGAAAAGAGGGAAGGACAGCCAAGCAAAAGCAATTAACAGAATCCCAACGGGCTACACGAGCCAGTGGGATTGGGCTGTGATGCCAGTCGTGCCCCACACCCACTGGCATAACCATGCCTTCAGCTCCATGTCTCTTCCCTTTGTACTAGTACTGTTCACGCTGGCTCCTAGCATGACTTGTGAAATCATGAGTCCTTTGGGTAATATTGACTGTGTGATGTGGTTGATGAATTATATGTGACAAAAAGAAGATTGGCAGGCCACATTACCCACCTAAAAGATAACAGATGAACCTGCAGGCTAACGGACTGGATACCAAGGGACCATGAAAGACCGCTAGGCAGATCCTGAAAATGATGGGATGAGCCGATGGTAAAGCTATTCGGCCAGAGATGAAAACAGAAGGCAAAGGATAGAACACTTTGGAGTTCAGTTGATTTGTGCTAAAAGCGACAACAAATCAAGATAGGATATTGGGTTGGATATTGGACCATCTTCATTGGTAGTTCTATGAGTAAAACATAAGCAGCAACGAGACTGTCTTGTCCTGAGAATAAAGTAGTTTCTCTGAGCTTGTCCTGCCTACGTGTTCAACAGCACTACAATGTTACGGAATGGTGTTAAACGTCGTAACTGTGGGAGGTAGAATGACTCATTTTAGAATGATGAAACTTGGAAAAAATCAGCAAGAGGTATAATTTGGTTTAGGAAGAGTCATACAAAGTTTTGGAACAAGAGAGGTACCGTGGGAGAAACTAGGGATTTTAAGAGCATAGAAGCTTTTTTTTTTTTTGTCCAGGAACAGAGGATGTTGGTTACAGGCCACTTTGGATTTAAGAATCCTCAGATAGCATGAGAATATGAAAGCTACGTTTTCTCTTTAACTTATTAAACTATCCTAGTTTAACTTCAAGGGACTGTGGTGGCTTAGTGGTTAAGATGCTGAACTTCATAACTGGAAGGTCGGCAGGATGGCAGTTTGAGACCTGAGTGCTGCACGGTGGAGTGTGCTCCCGTCTGTGTCCCAGCTCCTGCCAACCTAGCAGTTCAAAAGCAAGAAATTGCAAATAGATAAATAGGGACCACTTCAGTGGGAAGGTAAGCAGCGTTCCGTGCACTCCGGTGTTGAGGCATGCCTGCCACATGTCTACAGAAATGTCTGCAGATGGAGACAGCGCTGGCTCTTTGGCTATAAACAGAGATGAGCACCGAACCCTAGAGTTAGATGTGACTGGCTTTTGCGCAAGGGCCACCTTTACCTTTACCCCTTTACCTAGTTTAACCTCTGCTGTAAGCTGGAATGAGTGCTGAGAGAGGAAGTGAGAGGAGAAAATCATTTTCCTATTGATTTCAGAATAGATGGCATCTTAACTGTAGACCTTGCTTCTGTTTTCCAAGTCCCGGGCAGCCTAATTTGTATATTATGCACACATCAATATCTTTATTATGCAAACAAAGCACATCAATTGTTGCATTTTCCCCCTACCAGTAAATTTCTTCTTTGGTATTATATATTAGCTAATGATGTAAGAGAGCCAATATTTTGTAATGGTTAGTGTTGAAACAAGGGAATACAAGTTCAGATCCCAGTTTAGTCACAAGCTTTCTTGGTGCCATTGGGCCAACCTTTCAATCAAATTATTATTGGATACAAATCAAACATTTGATTCCACAGTTCAGGATTGGAATAAAAATTAACAGTTCAAGACCTAACCAAGGACCTAAGAACTGTTAAGGAAACATCTGAGTATATATGCAGTTCCTAGTAGAGTTGTTTTTCCCTTGAGAGTTAGGATGTTCAAGTCTGATAAGTCCAAAATTTCCAGATATCTAGGGAGTCCTTTAGGTATTGCTTCAAGTGCTCTGATCACTATAGGAACAACAGATTTCTTACTCCATAGACGCTCAACTTCAATTTGTAAATCACAATATTTTGTGATTTTCTCCAGGTGTTTGTCTTCAATTCATGCGTCTCCTGGTATAGCAATGTCAATAAACCAGACCTCCCCCCCTCCTCCTCATTATTATTATCCCATCTGGGATATACTCCCACTCTAGGCGGCTCACAATGTTAAAAAGAGCAGAACAGACACCATAAGACCATATAAAAGTGATTTTTGGCTTAACATGGACAGAAGAGAACTGTATAAAACAGCTATGTGTATTGCTGGAGCATGTAAATTAGGGGGCCGGGGGAGACAATTGTATGTGTGGGCCTCCAGTGGAATTCTTATGAAATTATTGTTATTATTTCTATCAATTGCTATTGATGACAAAGAAATGCCTACAGATCCATAAGGATACTACTGGGATTCTCCACAAGTGACACATTTACAGAGAAAAATGAAGGTGGAAAGTGAGGGCAAATTGCAGGAACAGGGACCTTCCTCCTACTGCCCACCCCTTGCTATTATTTTGTTTCATGGCTGTGAATCACAGTAAGCAGGAAATGAGATTTATAGCAAAGTTTGGAATTTTTTTGTGTGTGGAGGGGGTTACATAATCCGGAATCCCTCCGTCAGAGTATTAACTGATCATTTTCATTTGGGGGTTCTGGGAGTTGTAATCCAATAAATGCTCTACCAGAGCTTGGAAACGTTGCTTTTGCGGGCTATACCACTCAAAGTTGCACAATCATCATTCACTGGTAGGTGTAATCTAATTTATTTGCCCCTTTCACAGGCAGCTGAGCAATTAGTAGACCTGCCCACAGTTGGAACATGTACCCATCTCTTCTTGATTTACTTAGCTCAGAGTTCCTGGTAAACTACGGATGTTTTTACTTATTGGCTAATCCCACAGAAAAGTTCTACTCACAAAGCAATTGTCCAGTCAGTGGTTGCACATTTTGCCTTAAACCTCTTTGCCTTATATCTCTTATGTCTTAAGAACATAAGGGCTGGAGAAGTTTTTTAATCTTAGAACTCAAGAGCTGGAAGGGAGCCTGTGATTCACTGTCAAGAAGAAACTTTGAGGAGTTGAACTTCCAATCTCAGACTCTGCAGCCAGATACCTAATCCACTGAGCTATCTATCAATTATGTGTGTGTGAGTGTGTTCTTTTCTTTGGAAAGAAATCTGGGCTGTTTGTTGAACACTAAACGGATGCCAGGTGTCTTGTTTATCTGGGCAAAAGCCAACCAGCCAGCCAGTGTGACAACTCTGTGTTGGCCCTAGCCATGTTTGTTCAAGCTGATACTTGACAAAGGTTGTGTTTCTCTCTCAGTTTCCTCTCTGTAACAAATGCCTTTGCCCTAAGCTACAGGGATCATTGTGTCTGCCACCATAGGTCACCTCAGTGTGGTTTGAACCATGATTTGCAAAACTGAAAGTTTCCACAGACTGATAATCAGCGGAGTGACTCATTTCACTTAAAAGAGGGAGTTGCTCTTGGTCTTTTGTGGGAAATGGCCTTGTTGTCATTGCCAGACTGCAGGGATATTTATCTTTCTTCACCTGCCCATATCCTCCTGTGTTTGGGTGCTGAGCTCACCTTGCTTGCTTCAATGGTGTCTAAATGTAATGCAGTTTTAGTAGGTAATCCTAGATAACTATGATATACAGTTTGCTCCTCCCCTTAACCTGCAAGTCCCATTTACACAGACCCAAATCCCTGATATACATAGTATTTCCAAGGTGCATCACTAGAGTTGTCCACTAGAAGCTAATATCTACAATATAATATTGAGAAAGAATGGATTGTGTTGCTAGGGGAATCATTTTCTGAGCAGACTAGAAAGACTGACAGAAGCATTTGCAGCACTCTCTTCTTGTAAGACCTAGATATATGTGCTGTAATATTAAGTTCATGGTTTCTCATGATTTCAGGTGTCTGTGGAAAAGCCTGGAATGTATTCCCCACAGATATGGGAGGCAAACTGTACTGCAATTTAACTGAGTAACTCGGACAACTTACAATGGAACTGAAATTCATAACCAGGAATTGTGTCTGTTGCAGAATGTTTAAAGTACTGTTTTTTTTTAAAAAAGTGCAGTGCTTTGTTAGCAAGCCATTAGAGCAGGAGTTCTCAACCTTTTAAAGCCGAGGGCCAGGTCATGCTCCCTGATACAGCTTTGGGGGCTGGATGACAATTTTGCCCTTCCTCCACCACATGGCACTTCTGTGTGTGGTGGAGGCGGTGGGGGGGCCGCAGGTTGAGGATCCCTGCATTAGAGAATCCACAGTCTCTTAACCCTGCAGCGACTTGAGTTTTAAGTAGCTAGCTTATTAAATAAATACATATAATAAATACCCACTTGAGTTCACAAGATGTACAATAAATGCAGAAGTTAAGTCTATATACTTTCTTTCTCACTATGGGGAGGTGACTGACTATCAGGATTAGAGCTCAGGAAGTGACTTCTGGAGTAATAACTAATGTGCTTCTCTAGCTAGCATGGCAGACTTGGAGAGTTACAGTCCACACAAAGGTAACTTCCTCAAGTTCAGCTGAATCAGACCCTAGTCCAGTGATGGCGAACCTTTTAGAGACTGAGTGTCCAAACAGAAGAGCAGGGCAAACTCTGTGCTGGGGCAATGGCACGTGTGCCCACAGAGAGGGCTGTGAATTCCACCTCTGGCATGCGTGCCATAGGTCCGCCACCACTGCCCTAGTCGAACGCTCCTTGGAAGACTTATCAGATGTCAGCATTTGTTCCCCTCCTCTGGTAGGAGTGCATATTCTTGCATGTATAATTCACGTTACCCACATACATAATATGTGAGTGCCAAAGAAGACTTTTTTTTTAAAAAAAGGGGAGGATAGTCAAGAATTATAAAACCCTGAGACCATATTCCTTAATTCAGTTTAAGCCTGAATATAAGCAAAGTGAGTGTAGAGATCAAAACATGTTTTTTTTAAAATAATGGTAGCATGATGTGATGCTATTGTGGCTGGTGAAAGTGAAATAAACTCAAGAGCCTCAATACAGTACATTCTGATTTAGCAATTTTGAACTGGGCTTTCCCTTCTAAAGTTCATCTCCTTTGAAAATGGCACCCTTAGTTATTTATTTTCAGCTGAACTGAAGGGTGCCAGATTTAAAGGAGAGGAATTTTAGAAGGGAAAGTCCTGCCAACCACCGCCTTCCAATGCACAGAGAGCCATTAGTACTTGCAAGATCCTTGTGGGTAAACTTGGAGAAAAAACTAATTCTTCATTGCCCTGATTATTTATTCCACTGTTTGCTGGTTTGGCTTCACCTATGTCCACACGTATGCATATAAATGTCGTGTTTGTGTCTATGCATTAGATACGCTAGCAAACTAACTTTCTTTTTTGCATTTGATGAAGTGGATATCAGACTAGAAACTTTTTGTGTGATTGTCATTGATTTGGTATTTCAAAATATCACAAGATTCCCTTATTTTTGCTGGTCTTTCAAAGTATCACAGGTGTGGCAAAGAGTTTTGAGGCTGAGGAACTCACCTTAATTTAAAAAAAACAACCTCATATTAAAGTACAGCAGTTAGTCTTTCTCCTTCTTTATTTTAATTTTTATTTCTTGTCTGATAACTCTTTCCCAGTCAACGGCTATAAGGCTATTACGTTGTCAACAGTAAGCAGGATGTACCACAAGGTGGCAGCATTGCTCCACTATTGGATTAGGATACTTTTGATTTTGGGAGCAATCCTGTTGCTTGGGTACTAGTTTGCACAGCGCCCTGGTATCTAGGGCACTTATTCATTGTCCGTCCTGTTCAATTGGCAGAACATTCTTGGACTGGTTATAAGCAAACTTAATTTCAGCCTTGCTATTGGTAACATGCCTGCAGCTTTTCTTCTTTTCTTTTCTTCATCAACCCCCCCATCCCACCCCCAAACAAGTGCTCAGCTGGGAATTTCCAACTCTTAATAGCATTTTATGCAGCCTGGCCTATTCTCAGAGTTCAGAACAGATTATGTGTGCAGTGAAAAGCAGGAGATTGTGAGGTTTGAAGGGCTAGGCACCCGTTCTAATCTTGAGCCGGTCAAGGGTGTACTGAAGGAAAATCCCCCCCTCCCACTCCCAACCTTTTGTTTCTCAAAGAAAGCAGCCCGGTTTCCTCCCACTCATGTTCCCTCTTCTAAATCTTCTCCCTTCAAATCCCTTTCCGTAACCCTGCTGATGAAACACGCAACCACATTTCCTCCTCTTCCACTGCACGCCTCAAGTAACTGTTGCTTCTTTCACAAAGGGGCCACTTTACCCATGCCACCAAATCTTAAATTTTCAGCCTCCTTAGTTATCCATTTGAGTTTTTGTGGTGAAAGTGACAGTGGGGAGACAGTGAGTTGAGAGCAGCCAGCCTGGGATATTTTCCATGAGGTTTTGTCTTGCAGAGCAGCATAAAATCAATGAGGTGTCAAAGACTAATTTTATACAGCATCCGATAAAGGGCAGGAGTGGAATGGGTGTGTGTGAGAGAATTGGAGTCAAGTCATAATTTCTTCCATGTCTAGGCCAGACGTGAAACTGCCAAAATGAAGGCACCTTTTGTGAGTTCATTCTGCAGTTCCTTTTGCATGACCTTGTTTGAGAAAGATTAGCCGGCAACACAAGGTTGCTGTTACCAGGGTACACCTGATTATGGTTAAAAAATACCACAATCTTTGAGGAGGCTTTTTCTGTGTACCCTATAATTTCAGATACCATCCTTTCTTTGAGTTGAATAAGGATCTCAACAGCAGATTGAAATATGAGGCAGATTCCTGATCTGTTTTTAATTTTATTACTCAAAAGTCAATCAGAAGCAGTTTCATTGACAATGACTTCCTCAATTTTAAGAGCATTGTCGAATCGAGGCTAGAAGCAAATTGTCTCTCTTGCCACAGACAGAATCTCTCCGGGCTCTTCAAAATACAGTAAAACCCCTACTTACGCAAAAAGTACATCCTTTCACGCTATGAAAGGTGGAATTATGGTTGATGCTTCTTTGTATCGCAAACAGCATTTAATATCCACTGGGAGTAGATGTAATATATTTCATCCTGCCTTTTAAATGCCAATGTAAAGATCTAGCCAACTGATATAGTGCAGTGTGAGTTGGTCCATTTGATGATTGCCAGAATAAAGCTGGAAAGATTGTCTCTATTTTTTTTACTGAACTGGAGATTTTCATTGGATAATCATATGAAGGCCTGCTGTCCATTTTTTCTTAAGGATCACAAAAGGAGAATGATTGATTGAAAAGGTTGCTTTACATGTAGAAAATTCCTGTTGGAGGAATTGGAATGTATGCTGATTTCCTAGCAAATGAGTGAGGCAAAGTAGAGGTCTATTTGATATGCCCTTTAATGCTTGCGGCACCAAAGGTTTGTCTTTAAATGCTAAGATGACAACTTTGCCTAATCGAAATGCTTTAAGACCTATTTTTCTTCCTTGTTTGTTGTTATTAACTTCCCACTCACTTCCTTGTATCTTGGCTCTTTTCAAGCAGTTCTCCATTCTGGTATGGTATCTGAGTGAAACCCAATGGGGCTGTGGTGGCTCAGTGGTTAAGAGGTTCACCTTGTTAGCTGGAAGGCTGGCATGTCAGCAGTTCGAGACCCGGGTACTGCATGACAGATTGAGCACCTGTCTCTGTCCCAGCTCTTGGGGACGTGAAAGGAGCCTCATTTGGGCGTTCCCTGAACAGCGTTTCTTCTGCAAAAATCCTTTCAACCCAGAATAATTTCTGACATGAAATTATTATTATTAGTGAAACCAACTGCTGTTTCAAAAAACAAGCAAACAGATGTCTTAGGTTTTGTGTCACCAGGCAATCAACACAATTATGTATGTTTCATAGTCTCAGAACAGGAGTGGACAAACAGCTAGTTAAGTGGGACAATTTGGGAGAACTTCTAAGGGCGATACATTTCTTCTCTTCTGCAGGCTTTCGAATTATCCAAATTAACAACAACCGTGTGACCTACAACTAGAAGAGGGAGAATAATTGGTGTAACGGTCAATGTAACTTTGTGAAAGCAATTTATGCCATGAGATTGGCTTTATCTCTTTTCTGTCCCACGTAACATTTGCACCCCAGGCAATTTAGTGTGTGTGTGTGTGTGTGTGTGTGTGTTTCTTTTCTTTTCTGTGTACACTCATTCTCTACGTACATGATAGGTGTAATGCATGGATATATGTAAATTGCTACATTTTAGGCATTGTTCTCTGCGGGTAGTAAGGTGAAGGGAGAATTCATTTTCCCATGTCCAGGATTGAACCTCTAATGGGGCAATAGTTAGATGGTACATACCCTACTAGCAACCAGAGTGATTACTTTGCATTTTTATTTAACACGTTTTCACTCCTTAATGGAGAATCAATAGGAATGAAGTGTGTAGTTTTTCCTCACCTTATCCAGAGGCACTATGTCTGAGACATATTCCTGTTTTCATCCTTCTAGACTAGTTATGCAGAGCATCTGCCTTCTGTAGGAACAGGTAGGGTGAAGAATGTCCTCATTAATATTCCCAGCTATTAAAAGGAGGGGGATTCTCCTTTCCCTTCCTTCCCCTATACCTCCACCCCCTTTTAACAAACAAAGCTTAAAATTCAGCTGAAATTCAGAAAGCTTAAAATTTAGTCTGCAAATAAAAAGAGGATTGCAAAATCTGGAGTAATCTAAAGCAAAAGCTCCAGGGTATTTCTAATGAAAAGAGATTTTTTCTTTCTTTCCTTTCTCCTTTTCCTTTCTTCTCTTCCAATGCACTGAAAGAAAGCTCCAGCCTCTCCCTGCCTCCCTCCTACTTTCGCTAGAAGAACAAACAGGAGCAGTTACCACTTCCTCTCAAGCCATAAACAAAACCAGCCCCACGTCTCCAGGAGGAACTTTGCCAAAAGACTTTCCCTTCGGATTGTTGGGAGCTTTCAGGATCTGATTAGTATTTTGCAAGCAGCCCCGGCTCAGGCTGTTAGATTTCGGAACAAGCTGTAATTCTCACAGCTCGTGCAAACGTTCTTCATCTTACAACCTCTTTATCTTTGCATTCCTTTTATTAAAAAAACAAACAAACCTTGCAAACTTCAATTTTAACTCAGGCATTTTTATGTGTCTCGCATTTGTTTTTACACTAACTGCTTTGTGACTGAAAAGCTTCCCTCCCATTTTTGGTTAGAGAAATTTCAGTTAAAAGTGTCTAAAAAGGGTCATGTCTAATGCATTTGCCTTTCTCGAACAGCATTTCCCAGTCAATGTTATTGAAAGGCGTTGGACTACAGCACCTGTCAGCCCCAGCTACCAGGGATCAGGGGTGTGCTGGCTACACTAAAAGGGCGCTGGACAGGGAGGGAGGGGGCGGTGCCTGTGGAGGGTACTACATGATGTCATGGATTGTAGCTGCCAGGTGACATATTTCTGCCCACCTCTGGGGGGGCGCCAGTCACTGGGGCGCACCGGGATATGTCCCTGTGTTTGTAATGGACATCACGGGCCTGCCAGGGGTAAGAATTATGGGTATTATAGTCCAGCAATATCTCAAGTCCCACAGGGTCTCCATCCCTTTCCAAATAGTCAGATTGCCATGTCCCCTCTCCCCCAATAATGTGCTGGTGAAATTCACAATTCAAGTTGAATATTCCCAAGCACATGGTTTTCTCTCTTTGAAATCCATCATATTTTTATGCAGTATGGCAAGTATTTTATAGATTGCATTTAACCTTTTGGCTCCCAGTTCTGTAGCCTTATTCATACAGGGAATGTTACAGTTCTCACAGTGCAGAATCTTCTTGATTAAAAAAGTTCCAGTTTTCCATTAGATGGAAGCAAGTTGGCCTTGGAATGGGGTAGAAAGGCTATGGTTTCCCACAAGTAACACTCTCAAGTGTTACAAGTTCTGTGCAGTGTTGGATAGCCTTGGTAATTGAACCATATGCATGTAAGGGTGTGCAGAACATTTTTACAATGTGAAGTGACAAAAACTCCAATTTTGATGTAAGATGCAGCTGCCAAGGCCTTGCATTGCATGTAGGGGATAAAGATTGCTTCAAAGTCAGGTCAGGAAAAAAGTGGTGTCAAACTCAATCAAAGTAAGGGCCTTTGAGCATGACTGAAGGTACCCTTCAAAGCATGTGTTTCAGCCTACCCAGTAGCTAGGGAAGGATCCTTCTGTGAGAAGAGAAAGTGCAGAGGCAGAGGAATACACAGACAGACACACACACCCTTCCTGCAACCTTGTGTGTCCAAAAGGTTATGTGTGCTTCAGGAACGTGTGTTGTAAGTTAAGGACTGGGTTGGCAATACAAGTTAACTTGACTAGCTGAGGCTGAAGCAACCTTCAGTAGCAACAAGAGCCTTCATCGATCTTTCTCGAGATACAGTACAGCTAATCTTTTCTATCCTGCAGAAAGAATTTGGATCTGGTTGTCTTACTGATTTAGATGCTACGGATGATTCTGCAGTGTGGGCTCCTGTTTCGCTGCCATTGGCCAAGCCCAAATAGCTCCCTTGATGCTCTGGACCTGTCGGCTAACAGACTGGAAACCAAGGGACCACGAAAGACCACTAGGCATACCCTGAAAAAGATGGGATGAGCCGATGGTAAAGCTGTTGGGCCAGAGATAGAAACAGAAGGCAAAGGACAGAGCATTTTGGTGTTTGGTTGATTTGTGCTTAAATAGATAAGTGACGACAAATCGATATTGGATTGGATATGATATTGGAGGCTCTGGTGATAGTCAGAGCAACTCCATCTTCTGCGCCCCTCCTAAGGCAGAGTACTGCCGGTAAGTAGCCTAGCTGGCTGTTTTTTTTAGCTGTGGAGCCCCTGTATATTCATATTGGGATGTATCTTTCCAATTCTTCCCCCACACTAAACTCTCCCAGTGCCAGAACTTTATAGAAATAGTTGGCATCTTGTCCAGCTATTTCCCTCAGATACACAGCAAACTTCAACATATGGGGATAAGAATATGCAGGCCTCCACATATATCGGAGGCAGTCCAGACCCAGAAGCTGCTGATGGTTTGAGTTGGCGCCAAAAGCCAGTTTACATTGCTGGCAGTAGCTTTAAATCTGCCATACAGAGACTGGAGACCTATTGATGGCAACCACTAACCAACTCTTTGGTGTTGTCAGTTGTTTTCTTTTTGGGCTTACCCATACCATTTGCTGTGTTCATGGTTCTAACCACTTGGCTAGCCTATCTACTCAACTGCCAGTGGACTGTAAAGATGGGCAAAAGTCAAAAGCAGGTCTTTTTTCTCCCTTCTCCACACAAGTTGGTCTCCTTTCTTTTTCACAAGAAATACTGAGGTTGCAGGTGCTGCTGCTACTTTTGATCCTGAGCAGAAGACTCTTTAGAACAGGGATTCTCAGCCTGCGGCCCACGGCACCATTTCATGTGGCCCCCCCACCGCCTCCATTACACCAGGAAGTGCCATGTGGTGGAGGAAGGGCAAAATGGCTGTCCAGCCCCCGAAGCTGTCTAAGGGAGCATGACCTGCCCCCCAGCTTAAAAAGGTTGAGAACTCCTGACTTAGAATGAGGCTTGGGAATGCAGACTTTAAATATGCAGATCATCATGGCATTCATACACTCACTCACTCACTCGCTCACTTGCAGTACTTACTGTCCCATTAGCACAAGCACTGTTCTGGGCAAATTGCAAGTTAAAACTTTAAAATGGCACAGACTCAGTTCTGAATCTTGTTCCTCTTTTAGTTCTAATTTGAGGGGAGATTTCTATTCTACACAGTCATGGTTAAGAAAATGATTTTCAGCAATGTACTGTATTCCCATATCACTTTGGAGCCTGGGACTTTTTTAAAAAGTGCAACATTGTTGTTTCTGTTCTTAACATTATGTGCTGTAGATTATGAAATCGCCCCATGATAACGAATAATCTCTAAGAGTAATGAGTAGGCGGTGGCGTCTGAAAGAGAAGGCTAAAGAACCCGGCTTCATCCGCAGGAGCGGTGCCCCTTTCAAATTGCAGTTGTTTGATTAGGTGAAGGGCAAGGCTTGGCAAATCCATTGCACAAGAAGTCCCCTGTTTTTATGAATTTCAGACAGCTACTACCAGAGTCTGGGGAAGTTGTTATTATTTTTAATGACACCCCTGGAATTCTCCAATGGACAATCAGGCTGTGGAATTCTGGGACCTGTAGTCTAAGAAGTAACTTTGCAAGGACTGG
Organism: Bradypodion pumilum; assembly: GCA_035047305.1. Classification (NCBI taxonomy): domain Eukaryota; kingdom Metazoa; phylum Chordata; class Lepidosauria; order Squamata; family Chamaeleonidae; genus Bradypodion; species Bradypodion pumilum. The sequence goes on along the minus strand of JAWDJD010000002.1, from coordinate 275,702,503 downwards.
TTAACATTAGGTACTTACGGCCTGCCATGGCTTGGATCTTGGGTTGGTGGAACTGGACTGCCTTCCTGATTAAAAGGGCTAGAGTCCCCAATTTGCCATAGGTGCAACCTCTCTAGCTTGAAGCAGGCTGGGTTCTTTGACAACTTAGTGTTCTTCTTTTTTCAGTGTCTAGGTCAGTGATGGCGAACCTTGGCACTCCAGATGTTCTTGAACTTCAATTCCCAGAAACCCTGATCAGCAGGAGTGCTGACTGGGGCTTCTGGGAATTGAAGTCCAAGAACACCTGGAGTGCCAAGGTTCACCACCACTGGTCTAGGCCAGTCATGAAACTGCCAAAATGAAGCCACCTTTTGGTGAGTTCATTCTGCAGCTCCGTTCGCCTGACCTAGTGTTAGAAAGATTAGCTTGAAGAAAGGATTCTGTAGAGAAGCCACTGCCAAAGTCACATCCCTTTAACTCTGATTTAATCAACCTGAGGTAAACTGTTTTGTCCTTACTCTGTGCCCCAGATCATATTGGGTTGGATCTGGATTTAGCTGAACTTAGAGCAGATCCACTAAAATAAGTGAAGTTTAGGTTCATAAGGACAAGCTTGAGTCCCATTAATTTTGCTGGGTTTGCTCCAATTATGATTAAATGTGGATCTAGTCTGTTCTGTTGTTTAGAAATGCACTGTGTGCATTGACTGGCGCTGTAGGATAGCAAAATACAACCCATTCTTTTTTAATTGGTGGGTGGGTATGTTGGGGTTTTTAATTGTTTTTAATATGTATGTTTTAATCTTGTTGTGAGCCGCCCTGAGTCGGGTTCACCTGATTGGGCGACCTAGAAATTTGAACCATAAATAAATAAAATAAATATAAATATCTGTTCTGGCCAAGATGCCTGTTAGTCTGAAAAATAGTCTGAAATCAGAGCCCTAAACATCGCTGGTGTTGCTTGAAAGTGGATGGTGGGTGACAGAGACAGACACAAACCTGATGCCATCTGTGTACCTAACAGTGCTATCACAGGCACCAATAATGTTACTCAACATAAGGGGTTGTTTATTTCTTTATTTGCTTACATGATTTATGCCATCCTTTGCCAGCAGTACCCTTCTGCATTTCTCAATACGGTGAGCAGCAGTGTTTCTGTACCAGAAAATAAATGGATACAAACCAGACAACAGAAATGACAAAATGCAAAAGCCAATCTCAGAATGCTTCAGCCTCCTAAGACAATGGCATTTATTTGAAAATTACTGTTGGAGAGGGTGAGGGGAATGAATTGCAAAGCACAGTTAGAGAGGGAGACCCTTGTGGTAGGTTTCATCCATTCATTTTTTAGTGTGGCTAAAGCAGGGGTGCCCAAATGTTTTGGCCAGAGAGCTGGGTCACGTGGTTCCCACTACTAGAAGTGTAAGTAAAACGTGCCCATGCATGCACTTAGAACACTGCTGGATCTGGCCCCCAACGCCAATGCATCCAGTGCACAACACATGTTGCTGCCTCTCCCGCTAAGGGCGATGCCTCCTCCGCCGTCGCACTGGTACGGCAGGTAGGCTGCTGTGGACGTATGCTCGCATGCTGCCGTGAACGCTGCCTCGCATGGTAGTTAGCCTGCTGGTCGCCCACACAGACTTCTGCGCGTGCACACTGCCACCTTTTGTCTTTTGTACCACAGGTGGGGGTGCTCCCAGAAGTGGACTTAAAATGCACCTGCAATGTGCAGAATGCTGCTATAGACGTTCTGCACACGTGTGGGTGCATTTTACTTCCACTTCCGGGAGTTGTGTGGGCAGGATGAATTGGCATTGGGGTCCGGATGAGGCCTGCAGGCCTTAGTTTGGGCACTCCTGGGCTAAAGGCTTAAATAATGATCAAGGATTTTAAATTAACAATATAAATAATAATAGTGGAATTTTCTTTGTAACATATCTTGACACAGACTCATGAGTTGGTTGAGAAAAATACAAGCCACTTACCTTATTCTATGTTTTTGCCTATATTAGATGGTAAATTAGCTAGGTTAGGATGTTTAGATAATTTATACTTTTTAAGCTTACTAGCCAATTAACTGGCCTTGCCCGGGTTCGTACACACACTCACAGACACTTGGTGACATACTGTGGTGGTGGGGCAGCTGTTCTCACCCATCTGTGCCGCCGCCCCTCCGCACTGCCGTGAACGTGGCCTTGAACGGCATGCCACTGGGCATCTGCTTGGTCTTCGGCACGCGTGCAGTCGTCTGCGTGTGCACAGCTGCACTTCCCGGTGTTTTCTGTCCTGTTGGTGGGGGTGCTCCCTTTGGGACTTGCCACCTCTCCTGCCAATGGTGACGCCTCGTCCGCTGTCGTGCCTGTATGGCAGGTAGGCTGCTGGGTGCGCACAGACATATGCTTGCACGCCGATGCAAACACTGCCCCGCATGTTGCTGCCTCTCCCGCTAACGGCGATGCCTTGTCTGCCGCCGCACTGGTACGGCAGGTAGGCTGCTGTGGACGTATGCTCGCATGCTGCCGTGAACACTGCCTCGCATGGTAGTTAGCCTGCTGGTCGCACATACAGTCTTCTGCGCGTGCACACTGCCACCTTTTGTCTTTTGCACCACAGGTAGGGGTGCCCCCTTTGCGACCTGTTTTCGGGTGCGCACACCCCAAAATGGGCTGCTGGACCCCCACTGTAAAGGTCTTGTCACACGCAAGGTAGGCGTGTGCCAAGGTACAGTGTGATCGGTGCATTAGTGTGGATTTTTATAGATAACAAACAGGACCTCACCTCTGTTTTATATATATAGATGAGTGCTGCTAATGATGCTCTTGTCATTTTGTACATCTTCATCAGCCTTCCACGGGATCACCACCACAGTGTTTGCTGACATCTAAGCTTATAGTTAAATATTTTATTCCATGGCTCTGATGTAATCCATAAAATCTTTGAGTGAAATAAATCTGCAAATGTTTCATTATAGTTTTAGTTCATTTGGTTCATTGTTATTCTTGCTGAAACAAGCCAAGCTGGCCCCTGGACCGTGCAAGTTGATGACCTCAATGAGGAGAAGATTGGGACTGTGTCCATATGTGTGTGGGTCGCTATTTCTGGAATGACTCATCTTGGCCTTCTTGACCACATAGGCAAATTGTTGTCCATTTTCAACGTCTCTCATTCCAGAGTTCACGGTTCTGCTTTCTCATGTATGGTTTTCTGGCAAGGCTGTCTTATCCTGAGGGGTTTGAAAAAGAATCTTTTCCTGCTGCAAAATGATTAAATCTGACAAGCTATAAATCCTGCCTTCAGCTGAGAGGCTGGAGGAAGGGGGGAGGGGGGAGGGAACAAACCCAACAAAATGTTTGAAAACAAAGTTTGAGGTGAATTTATGGCCAAGTTAAAATGTAAAGCTACCTCCTGCTCTTTATCTGTAATAAAACATGTCTTTTCAAAGCAAACTATGTAGAACTCATAAAACAAAGAGGGCAAATTAGGTGGCTTTTGCAGTGTAGTCAAAGGGGCTTCTTCGACCTCTTCTCCCACCGTCATGTTTGTGTTTTGAATGTGTGTGACACACATCTGATATAGAACTTGGGTTTATGGGTTACACAACTAGGAGGAGCATGTGTCACTCCGGGACACATAATATGATTGTTAGCTGAAGAGGAATACTTAAGGAAATGCCTCCCTGCACCACCACGACCCCACTCCGCCCAGGCCATTTTTCTGTGATACTGGTGAGAAAACACACCAAGTCCTGAACTGTGGTGAAGCAGTAGGTCTGAAAGACAAATTTTCTCTTCCACCACGTCCATTTGTTCTGTGGCCTTTGAACGGTTTTTTGCTCACTTTTCGGCTGCAAAACTTTAACTTTGTCCATGGATCTTAGAACAGGGGAAACGATGCTACACACACAGAAGAACTTCTGACTTTAGACCAGGTCCTGGGGTGCCCAAACTTTTTGCGCTGTGGGATGGTCATGCGGTTCAGGGGGCTGGTCACTATGGCCTGTGGGGTGGATCTGGCCCCCAATGCCAATTCATCCGGCCTGCAAAGCCCTTGTTGCCCCCGGGAGCGGAAGTACAATGTGGCCGTACAGGCACATTTTACTTCTACTTCTGGGAGCAATGAGGGCTTTCTTGGGCCAGATGAATTGGCATGGGGCCCGGATCCGGCCTGCAGGCCATACTTTGGGCACTCCTGCTTTAAAAAAACTTTGCAACTTTAGAGAACAGTCACTTGAATTGGTGGTTCTGCCCTATAGACCCAGGTTTTTTGTGGCCTAGTCAGATGAGGTGCTTTTGGTCAACACGGGAAACATCAAATCTGAAAACTAGGACATGAAACCATTATGGGACTTGCCTTTTAAAGAGACAGAACACAGCAGAATCTCTTGAGTGGTGAATGGAAGAGAGGTTAAGCAAAGTCATATTCTCAATTTGGTCATAGAGCAATGTATTTGTGATAGACTAGTGATTGGGCCACGTTGGACGAGCCTAATGCTAAGGTAAAGGTAAAGGTTGCCCTTGCTCGAAAGCCAGTCGTATCCGACTCTAGGGTTAGGTGCTAATCTCTGTTTATAGCCAAAGAGCCAGCGCTGTCTGCATTTGCTGATGTTTCTGTGGACATGCGGCAGGCATGACTAAACACCAGAGTGCACAGAATGCTGTTTAACTTCCCACCGAAGTGGTACCTATTTATCTACTTGCAATTTCTTGCTTTCAAACTGCCAGGTTGGCAGGAGCTGGGAGAAAGACGGGAGCTCACTCCGTTGTGCAGTACTTGGGTCTCAAACTGTTGACCTGCCAACCTTCCAGTCATCAAGCTCAGAGTCTTAACCACTAAGCCACTGCAGACCTTAGAGGCAAAAGCAAATGCAGGGCTAAAAGGTCCCCCTTCTCATATACTGTAGGTGGTGATATGTGAATAAACAGCATATGAGGCTCCCATGCTGGCTAGCAAAGATCTCCCTGCCTCCATCTTATTGGCTCGCCTTGTTGTTTTATCAGTGGTAGATGGAGAAAGGGAGTCCTCCAGAAGACACTTTGTTCATAGGGAATATTAGACTCCCAAGATTGCACTTCATGTCCTTTTCACCTGGAATGTGCATGTGCACATGCCAAAACTGTAGAAAGTTGTTTCAGTTTCACTGTATACTTTGTGCTCATGGCAGACAAAGTAACAAGTTTGGTGAGTTCTGCAGAGCTCCAGATATTTGACTTCAGACTACTTTATTTGGTTCTCAGACTATTGCTGTATAATGCAATGAGAGGCGGAGAGAGGCAAGTCAAAGTTGCCTCCTCCTCCTCTTGAAAGAGGAAGAATGAAAGGGAATTTTTGTATGAGCAACATATGTATCAAATAGGACTCCAGAACGTTGAGATGTCAGTGGTGGCAAAGTCCAGTGGGGTGTGTTGGATAGAGCAGGGGTGGCCAACCTTGGTGCTCCAGCTGTTCTTGCACAACTGACTTGGGCTTCTGGTAATCGAAGTCTAAGAACAGCTGGGGCACCAAGGTTGGCCACCCCTAGGGTAGAGTAATGGACTAGAATTTAGGAGATCTGGATTTGAGTCACTGTTTGTTTGGGTGGCTACACAAACAAATGTTCACTACTGATAGTAGTGGTGGACTATCCACTCCAGATTCAGTATGATACTATGAAGAATCTCCTTATCCTTGCCTTGCTCTTGATAGTGGTGGGAACTTTAACTTGATTTTTTAAAAATTGCTTTTGCATGAGAATCTCTCTGTTAAGACATTCAACAAGATCTCGGGAAGTGTGGAGCCGTGACAGATAGGCTTTGACCTGGCCCTTGGGTCTCTCCTATTCCTGGTGAGTGACTTTTACCAGTCTGCCCTAAGGAACTTCCCAAAGACTCCGAGCTCCAGGAGGCCTACGTGCCGTCCTGCAGATCCTTCTGCAGCAACAACCTGGGGCTTACCTGTATTAACAGAGCCCAGCAAGTAATATGGAGAGAATTGTATTAAATGTGGTATCATGTGGCTTATGGCTTAACTCTTGTCTTACCCCCTCTCCCAAAGAACAGGCGTTGATGAAGTAAACATGTTTATTGTTCTTGAAGCATATTGTAGAAATAACAGTTCTTCCGTTGGTTCAGGATACAGAAGTACACCATACAAAAAGACTAATCAAAAAGGACAGTTGAGGAAATCCACACTCAGGCCTTCCCCCAGAAACAAAAGGAAAACCTGACTAATCTAGGTAATTATTTTTGGTTGAACTAGGGACTCTGGTGTAGCCCCAGAAACCCCAAACTCGCACTAACTCCTAAACCCCTATGCCTATAGAAAAGACATGAGTTTGGCCCTCCTAATTAGCATACAGCCAATTAGAGCCCAGGGATTTATAAACATCGACTGGTTTGCATAACACAGTCTTGCCTTTCCCAGCTTTGGATGTTGACGCAGAAGAACATTCCAGGCTTGGAGTGGAAGACACAACATAGGCCTGAAGCTTTGAGAAGCTTCTACTAAGCACATCTGCTAGTGAAGCATAGCAGAAAGAATTGTGAGGCCTTTGCAAAGAAGCGAAGCTACATTCTAAGACAGTTTAAAAACCCAAGAGACTCCACGTCGGGTAACTTGTGACCTATACCATTACAGGACCCTGGGCACTTCTCACCTTTTTAATGTATCTCATCAATTATGTACTCACTGTGAATTGGTGTCGTAGATAAATGGTCTCCTGAGATACTGGTCATATTTGTTGCACTGTAGGGATAGAAAGGATTGTCTCTTGATTTTATGGACTGAGAGATGCCCTTGTTCTGGCATGAGATTTAATTTACTTGCACACTAAATTGCTAGAAATAGCAGAAGAGCTTGTAAAATAACTTTGCATAGCAAAGATGATGACATCCTCTGCAGTCCCTCTCAGACCTCCCTGTTCTATCTGAACTCACCTGCAGTCCTCCCTAAAGCTGGAAAGTGGATGGCCCCAATGATAACGTATACATCATGATATGTGGAGGTGTGTGGGTGCGTGGATTGATCTTGAATGGGCATTGAGGATGTATTGATTTAGGAAGGCTAATGAAAGACCTCTTCTTGCTGGAGATGAAAACTGCATAAACAGGTTTGTCAATATGGATCGGTGTTGCTGCCACCTGCATTTTTGGGACTCACCTTGAAGGTGTGACCACAGAGAATGTTGTAATGAGCACCTGCACTTCAACCAATTTATCATTAAATTTCTGGTGGAAAGTGTGGAATCCGGAGCACTTTCCACCTCATCCTACTCATCTAAGTCTCAGTTTCTTTTATTATTTTCAAAGTGTCATGAAAGGGCAATAAAAAAGGAAGAAAAGCTGGGAACATTTACACTACCTTTTAAAAGGTAAAGGTAAAAGTCTCCCTTGCTTGAAAGCCAGTTGTGTCCAACTCTAGGGGGTGGTGCTCAGCTCTGTTTACAGCCAAGGAGCCAGCGCTGTAGATGTTTCTGTGGTCATGTGACAAGCATGACTAGACACCAGAGTGCACAGAATGCTGTTACCTTTTCTGCCGAAGCGGTACCTATTTATCTACTTGCAATATCTTGCTTCTGTAGTGCTAGTTTGGTAGGGGCTGGGACAGATGAGGGGAGTTCACTCCATTGTGCAGCACTTGGGTCTTGAGCCGCTGACCTGCCGACCCATTTAGCAAATAGTTGAACTCCCCTGTTCTGACAGCCAAACCAAATGGCAACGAGCAAGCTTGTGATGGGATCTTTCAGTGTCCAAGGTTACTATAGCTTGAAGCTACCTCCTTTTCCTTTCTAGCTGACCTTCTACTTTGCGTGGATCAGTTCTACACAAACATTAAATAAGCATAGCTGTGTTTACACAATGTTGGTCTATTCTGTACCAAAAAGACTGTCTTCAAGCTTCATTGATATCTTTTCCTATGGCATTACCAGATGAATACACAGGACATGTTTCTTATGCACAGTTACTTATTTGGGCCAGAGGCATTGACCACAAGCACATGAAGGGAGTGGAAAGCATGTGGACATAAATATGATAGCATAAATGGATGTGCTGTGTGTTTATAATTTCAATGAAACTCATGCTTAGAGGTTGAAAGGATTAACACTCATCAGTTTCCCTTAATAGTTAGAAGAGCTTATTTCTCTATCTGCATGTGAACCTATCCATATATTTGGTCCTGCTCAGTGCTTCTAGTAATTGAGATGGTGTTTTAATCCTCATCAATATCCTTGTGGTAGTGTTTCTCTTGCCTTTTTTCCTTTTCCTTCTTTTTAACAATTGCACTTCCAAGAATATTCATTTGTGTGTTTAAAACATAGCAGCCATGATTGGATGAGGAGTGGTTCTAATCCACATGGACCTGTGCATCTTCCTGAGCACTTCATACGACTCTAGGTTCAGTTTCCTTATGCTTTCTGAACCATAGGCATAAACGTATAGGGCAGAGTGACTGGGTCTTTTGTGACTGGCACAGTAGAACTCCTCTCCTCTGTCATTCTCCATTCCTGTACTGCTCTGGTAATACAGAAAGGTAGCAACCATACAGAAAGAACCACAGCATCCTCATCGGAACCTGATCAGGTGTGTTGGAAATAAGCAAGGCAACAAAGTGGATAGGATTTGTTTCTCTTCTCCCTGCCTCCTAATTTCACTGAGGTAATTGGGTCCTGTTCTGCCATTTGACAGGGTGGGTGTAATGAAAAGGCAGCAATTTCTTTTGTCAGACAGACAGACAGGTGGGAGCTCTGGGGAGTCTGCTGGGGGCTGCACGCAGCCATGTTTTGTGCACCTATGTGTAGAGATGATTACATCCCATCCATGATGTGGATGGAGACAAATTATACATTTTCTGATCATTCTGAATTATTAAAAAGAAGAAGTAGGGTATCCTGGGTCTCAGGACTCATGAAGAGTATTTCTTCAAAGTGCTGATTAAAAATAATGCCACCACTATCCTTCTAAAAATGGTAGCTAGGATAGTAAAGGAGTTGTTGTTCAGTCGCACAGTCAAGTCCAACCCTTTGTAACCCCATGGACCACCGCAGAGCAGGCTCCTCTGTCATTGCCATTTTCCTCCCAGATCTACGCCCACTGTGTCAATGAAGCCATCTAGCCATCTCATCTTCGGCCGCCCCCTTCTCCTTTTGCCTTCGATCTTTCCAAGCATCAAGGCCTTCTCCAGTGAGTCCTCTCTTCTCATTTGGTGGCCAAATTACTTGAGCTTCAGCTTCAGTATTTGTCCTTCCAAGGAGCAGCCATGGTAGATTTCCTTCAGGATGGACTGATTTGATCTCTTTGCAGGGGACTGCAAAGAGATCAAAGAGAATAAAGATATATTGAGTTTAAAATGTACATTTTGGCTGGATTTCCAGAAATTCAGCTATTGAATAAGAACATGTTTTCTTCCTTTTTTAATGCTGTATAAAATTGAATAAATCACTGCCTTAAAATGTGTTCAGTGTATAATGGAGACTTGCCTATAGTGTTTGTATTTGTATACAGCTTCCCGGAGAGCCTCTTACTTACCCTTACAAGATCTTCAGAGGTAGCTTATTATTTATATGACAGAAGCTCAAGAAAATGTGACTTATCCCTGGGCTACCTAATAAGCTAGGATTCAGAATCCAGGCCCAACACATAATTTAGCTCATTGAGCTGTGCTGAAGGCAACTGATGAATATTCAACCCAGATATCCTAAGAACAAAGGGATGAAAAACCAGTGGGTAATTGTGAGCTCTGATCATCTTCACTTAGAAATAGGTGAGAGCGAGAATGCTGGGAATACTTTCCCACCAGCATCAGACAGGTGGTGATGACAGCAGTAGAGATAGTGTATGCATAGTAACTGCTTGTTTTGGTACAAATTCATCCGATTATCATGTAGAGCCCTGGTGATGCAGTGGCTAAACTGTTGTACTGCAGCCAAAACATCATGAGTTTGGTTCTGATGGGGATCAACGTTAACTTAGCCTTCCATCCTTCCAAATTTTGTAAAATGAGTACCCAGCATGTTGGGGGCAAAATGATAATTAATTTGTCAACAACCTGTAGAGTGCACTAAGCGCCATAGGGTGGTATATACATGTAATTGCTATTGCTATGTAGAGATATCTAAAGGTTCCTTCTCAGATGTATGACATTGTTACCCTTGTAATGGGCTGACTGCTTATTTTGCCCCCTCTCCACCCCTCTCTTGCTTCATGGTGGTAGAAGATAAAAAGACATAGATATCTTGGTTTCATGACAGTCAGTCACTGAGGGTAATCAGGTGCTCTGGTAAATGTCTCAAATTATTCTCAAATTACACAAGAAATGCAATTCTCACTTTCTATTCCACACTCAGGCCTGTCCCATGGTATTGCTCCATGTCTCTATTCTATCAGTATACCTTGAAAGGCATCAAGGTGACTTGATTGTGCCTGACTGTCTTGATATTTTATTTTGTGGACAAACGCATGGGACATGTAAATACACCAGCTTTCTTTCTGTCCCCCCTCCCCTCCCTTTCATTTCCTTGGCACAAGGAGAGGTCTTTAAAATGTCCAGTTGAATGTTCTGGATTTGTTTGTAAGAAAATCTGAAATATGGTAAATTTCCTTTCATCCTGGGATCCCTTTCTTTGGTTGGTTGGTTGGTTGGTTGTTGGTTGGTTGGTTCTTTCTTTGTCTGTTCATTCCTTCTTTCTTTCATTCATTCTCAAAAGATAAGAATCCTGTTGACTTGGATGGATTGCATTTTGGAGGCAAGGTAAGAGTGCTTTGTCCCAACAGCTCCTGTTCTTGGCAAGATTAATGCCTGGAGTAAAGCAGATTGACAGGCTTCAAAATGTTGTGGGGGTATCAGGACAAAAGTGTTACACCATACAGAGCACCCCTTTAACCTACACCCCTACTGCCTGTATTTCCTAGCATCTAGGTTTTCCATTGCTTCTGTCTGTCAAGGAACAGGAGAGGAAGCAATGGCTATCAGTTGGTAAGATCTTCTTGCCTCCTTTTAGGATGGGTGGGGCATGAAGTAGTTCACCCTCTGCTCTTGGAACCACAGAACATGAACTCTTCCCAGGTGCTTAGGTGAAAACTCTGGGCTGCTAAGTATTTCTATCCCTTTTTGTCTTTCCTTCCTGTGGCTTATGTTACTTATGTTACCTACTGAGGCTGCTGAAAGGGTCCCTTTCAGGGAGTCTACATCAATGTTTCAGAGACTGAGGGGAAAGGACATGAGAAGAAGTTATGTGTTGGACCCTGAGAATAGCTGTTTACTAAGGTTAGGAAAAGTCCAACATCTCTTTTTCGCTTCTCTTCTTTCTCTGCTCACGGTAATAATAGAACACTGTATAACCTACCTGTTTGAAAGCAAGAAATTGCAAGTAGATACATAGGGACCACTTCGGTGGGAAAAGATCTTGGGGACATGAAAGGAGCCTAATTCGGGCATCCCTTGAGCGGAGTTGCTCCAGCAAAAATCCTTTCAACCCAGAATAATTTCTGACACAAAATTATTATTACTGTATAATACAGTGTGAGAATGTTTCTGCTTTAATACTAATTGCTCACCCTCTGAGTTCAAACAACCTAGCTCTTGAAGAGGGCTTAGGGGAAATGGACAAGTATACAGTTCTAATACAGTTATTATCAAACTACCAAATTTTGAAACATGGAGGTCAAATGGTAACTAAAAATTATCAAGGCAGTAGACTTTGTTGATTCTTACGTTTTTGCAGAAGATATTCAAGGGCACAGTAGGAGTTTGGCCATCAGACCTGGTTACTACTTTTTAGTTACAGAAGCGGGCAGTAAAAGGAAACTTAACATTGTTTACATAGAGACATCTAACAAAGTGGGATGGCAGCTCTTATTGGTTGTGGTGATTCCCAAATGAAAGACGGGTTTAATTAGTCATTGTGTCATGCCCCCCTTCAGCTTATGCTCTGATTACCAGTTATTTTAGTTCTGGGAGTTCCAGTCCAAAAAACCGTTCCAACTGTTCCAAGTTCTTCAGTGGGAAAAATTTATAAAGTAATTCAGTTAATGTAGACAGACAGAATAAGCTATAATTCTGTCTCAGTTTTCATGTATTTATACACCATATTTGTTCACAGGCTTGTCTTAACCAAGGCTCCACTGACTGTTAAGAGACAAAGACTTGAATACACTCAGCACGTGAAACATTGATGGGCAAAGCTTTTAGAAAGTTGTTACATATATCATTGTAGAGTTGCCCCACGGCCTTTGCTGCCATGGAAGATGAAGTTTCATTGTAGTTCTCATATTTTATCATCACTAATCAATTCAAGGGGCTTTTAAAGGTCCTCTAAAAACTCCTTCCACTTGGGATCATAAAATAACTGCAGGCATAGATGCCAACCTAGCAGTCTGAAAGCAAGAAATTGCAAGTAGATAATTAGGGACCACTTCAGTGGGAAGGTAAACAGCACTCCGTGCATTCCGGTGTCTAGTCATGCCTGCCACATGACCACGGAAACGTCTGCAGAAGCATACAGCGCTGGCTCTTCATCTTTGAAACAGATGAGCACTAAACCCTAGAGTCGGACACGACTGGCTTTCGCGCAAGGGAAACCTTTACCTTTATAGGTGGCTGTGGACTCTGCAAGGTTATCTGCTTCATCTCAAGATATGGGAGTTAGGTGCCTCCATTTTTGGTCGACAAGTGCCCCCAAACTAGCTCTAGTTGTAAAAAGGCTCTTTCTTTTGTGCATCTCAGTACCATTGCTTACTAATTTTTGTTGGACAACATGGGTGTCTAATATTGTGTGAGATAAACATTTCAACCTTTTGCACACTGTTCATAATTTTGTAATGCCCTTTGCCCTCACTTAATTGTCATTCCCTCCCTGAAGAAAATAGCCCTAAAGACACTGAGACTTTCTTGGATGAAAGATGTCAATTTCCCTTTTTTGATTTTGATTTCCATCTTTTCCTGGGTTTATGATATTCTTTTATGGCACACACCAAACAGATGTGTATGCAGTATTTATTTATTGCATTTCTATACTGCCTATTTGGGTGGCATCACACTCTGGGCTGTGTACAAACAGATAACAAATAAGAACAAAACACATACCAAATCAAAACAAACAACCCACAAATACGTCACAAACTAAACTAAAATAAAGTAACTGGCATCTGAGGGCATAGGGACTCAACCTGATTGACTAATTTATTGCTAAAGGGAAACACCCTGAAAAGCCTCCTTGAAGAAGAGAGTTTTTAATTGCTTCTTAAAGATCGCCAGTGACAGGGCCTGGCACAGCTCTACTGGTAGAGTGTTCCACAGTGTTGGTGCCGCCACAAAGAAGGCTCTATTTCTAGTTAAAGACTTTCAAGCCATCCTCAGGATTGGCACCCAGAGCTACGCCAACTGTGATGACTGGGTGATGCAGGGAGTTGTTCTGAGGGAGAGACGCTCCGACAGATAGCAAGGTCCCAAACCATATAGGTCTTGAGTTGGCCTCGGTCAGAGAAAGGTGGGGTATAAATTAAAATTTGATTGATTGATTGATATAGGGCCTTATATGATAACATTAACACCTTGTAACTTATATGGGGCCATTCAACAATTGAGTGCTGCTCGAGGAGGGTGGGGTCTGCCATCTGAATTATGGAAAATTATGTAGTGGCGGGGTGGTGGCATCAGGTCAAAGATTACGTAATCCATTTGGAGCTGTTGTGGTTTTGAATCATAGTGCTTTTTTAGGTTTAAAAATGATCTCTGGGAATTTTGATCTGATTTGAGATTATTGAATTTCTTGTACAGATCCATTCCTATTTCACCAATAGTGAAAAGCTCTAAAATTAGAGTTTTGATACAAAAGCTCTGGATTATGTAATTTTGAGGGGTGTGTGTGTGTTTCAAAGTGAAAATTAAGGTTGGATTACATGGGAGGGGGGAGAAAGAGGGGTCAATTTCCCCCCAAAAATGGATCACGTAATTGTTGAATGGCCCCTATGGTAGGCAACAGGTAACCAGTGCGGGCCTGCAAAGGCTGGGGAAATATGACTGAATTTCTTTAAGTTTGTCACCAGCCTGGCTGCTAAATATGCTAAATATACCACATGCACATGGTATTCTAATACTGCTGTTCTTGTAGATTTGTATTCATTACTCTCTATACTTGTAGGGTTCATTTTCTTGTCCTTTCCTCGTGGAGTGCAGGTGGTATTTCCATCCTTCTCAGTAAGAATGATGGAGGCAGCAGGATTATTGCTACAGTTGTGCTGATCCTTCAAAGGTGACACACCACTCCTGGGACTATGTCTACCCCCTCTACATTAAGCCTGTGAAATAGGATGGTGCTTGTAGATCAGTGCTTCTCAACCTTTGGTTTTTGGACTTCAATTCCCAGAAACCTAAGTCAATACCCCAAAACACTGATCAGCCTAAGTACTGGCTTAGGCTTCTGGGAATTTGAGTCCAAAAACCAAAGGTTGAGAAGCACTGTTGTAGATAATTGCAAGAATAGCTTGTAAGCTCCGTCTGGATCAGATGTGGAAGGCAGGCCTTGCTGTTTCACAGTAGGTAGCAAGAGGTTTCATGTTTTTTAGGGTTAACTGTATGAGTACTTGTCATTTCACTCCTTCCAAGTCATTTTTGTCATCTTTGGCAAGAGGAATTTGTCAGAAGTTAAAAATTCAGTTGTGGAGTGCCTACCAGTCACCTCCCAATAAATGTTGGTAAATAAAGCTTCTCTATGGGGAAGCAATGCTTGCACATTCACAATAATAATTGTTCTCCTATATGTTTAGAATTTCTAGTTTTTAGTGTCTAAAGGATAAGTTTAAAACAAAAATCGATTGTGGAAGCGGCTTTCATGGAATGGGATTTAGGATAGAAGAAGAGTACATCAAGTTGCTCATGGTTTGGGTGAGAAGAGGATAGGATACAAATGTAGCACATTTCAGAAGGAAGCTAGAAACTGTGAAGCTGCAGAATAGGAGTAGTGATTCAGGACCACAAAAACAATCAGATAAAACTGACTCTAGAAGAAACATTTCTTATTTGATTTGATTTATTTGATTTGTATGCTGCCCACTCAGGATACGCCAACATATTTTTGATTTGATTTTGATTTTGTATTTGTTTTTGATTCAGTTTGTTATGCATGTGTAAAGGTAAAGGTTTCCCTTGCTCGAAAGCCAGTCGTATCCGACTCTAGGGTTCAGTGCTCATCTCTGTTTCATAGCCGAAGAGCCAGCGCTGTCTGCTTCTGCAGACGTTTCCGTGGTCATGTGGCAGGCATGACTAGGCACCGGAGTGCATGGAACGCTGTTTACCTTCCCACCGAAGTGGTCCCTATTTATATAATTGCAATTTCTTGCTTTCGAACTGCTAGGTTGGCAGGAGCTGGGACAAAGACTTGTGCTGACCATTTAATATAATGTCCTCTCAGCCTAACAATTCAATTCTTTGTATAGTTTCTGCAGGTGGCAGAATTTATATATTACACCATGCCACTTTTCCGTTTGCCTGGAAAACATCAGCTTTAGCTTGTACAGAGTTATACTAGGTGAGTCTGTTGTGGTTGGGTAGAACAAATGGCTGAGGAGTCGAACCTGAATGACCAGAATGGCAAGGCTGTGGACAGAAGGGGACATGAAATAATGGTAGCAGAGATTGTCAGGGTATTGATTGCTTTGTCTCCAGCACCTTTGAAATCAGGAAGTGTTAAAAGGCTGTGTAAATATGAGTAAATAAATCTGCCTAGATATAAGTTGTGGGAAGATTTGATTGATTGTGTGATTCAAAGTGCACCTGAGTTTTTGTGTGTGGCTACTAGCAGTTGTGAACCAATTGGACAGCTTTATAGTTGAATCTTGATCCTTGCTTCCTTGGCAAATTCCTGCAGATATTTGGGAGGAGTAGGGGACAGCTGCTGCCCTTTCCATTCCCCAATGATTAAACTTGGTCTCCTTCCCATCAGCTCTTGCTCATACAGGGACAATTTAGTCACAAACCATTTGCAGCTGCCTCTGGTTGCATGGGCTCCAAGCTTATGATCTGTACAGTCTTTATCATGCATACCATTTTTTCACAGGACTATTGCTGCCTTCTCCTTTGGGACAGAAGGCAGGAAAGGGCTTCCTTCCACTCATGTGTGTGTGGGGTAGGGTAAGGTTTGCAGTGTATCGATGTATGAGCTGCACATGCACCAACATGGTTTGTGTGCAATTATTGCTGTGATGAGGATCTGGACCTAACATCCCACCTCAAGGCAGGAGGAAGATTTAGGTTGTTCCTGACTTTTACTTATCCTCAGGGATGGAAGTGAAGGCATGCATAGTTTGTATGGGTAAAGCCATTCTGTACAGTTGGCTGCCTAGGGATGCCTCAGAAAGGCAGCATCTGGGAGGGTCTTCTAGTTTAAGTACCAGGTGTGGTTAACTCTACTTTGTGAATTTGTCTAGTCTGTCCCCACTTCTGCCTTGCTGTAGATGCTGAGGAATGGCAGGCAAAGTACCTTTGCTGCAGCACTGTGCTACATGAACTGAGGGACCACTGCAGCAGAAGAAGAGAGTGTCAAAATGCGTGGAGTGTGGATGTTTCTCTGCATTGGAAAGGCTCTCTTTGCATACTAGTTGGATTATGGCATTTCCCATTTTTTCTCATTAAGAGTAAGTGGAGCTCTGCACCCAGGGCTAGGAAAGCAGTGGCTTGGCTAATGTTGCTGGATTTCAGCTCAAACCCATTGAGAACATTTATTACCTGGAGTGATGAAATCTGTTGTAATTTTGCACCAGGAAGGTTAGTTTTCCTTGCTCTCATTTTTGCTATTATTTATTAAATGGTAGGTTATGTATGGTGTGAATGAGTTGTCCTTGCTCTGCAAAAGTGATGGTAAGAGTCTTGCCACCTTTTTACATCCTCAGACTTTTAGTCAGGTGGCGATACTGTGGTGAAATATTTCGCATCGCTTAGTAAAGGCAAAGGTCACCCTTGCTCGAAAGCCAGTCGTATCCAACTCTAGGGTTCAATGCTCATCTCTGTTTATAGCCAAAGAGCCAGCACGGTCTGCATCTGCAAGATGTTTCTGTGGACATGTGGCAGGCATGCTAGACATCGGTTGATTGAAGTTTACAAAATCATGCACGGTGGACAAAGTAGATAAGGAAAAACTGTTTTCCCTATCGCATAACACTAGAACTAGGGGGCACTCTGTGAAACTTTTGGGTACTAGTTCTCAAACAAATAAGAGAAAGTACTTTTTCACCCAGAGGATCATTGGTCTATGGAACTCCCTGCCAGAAGAAGTGGTGACAGCTGTCAGTCTTGACAGCTTTAAGAAAGGATTAGACAAGTTCATGGAGGACAATGGTATCAATGGCTATAATTATGGATACCTAAGGACAACCTCCGGGTTGGAGAGATAGGCAGGATATCTCTCAATGCCATTTCTAGGGAATCCTAAACAGGTGAAGGCATCTGCTTGGGAATACCCTGAAGCAAATGGTGAGCCACTGTGTGAGACAGAATGCTGGACTGGATGGGTTGTGGCCTGTTTCAGCAAGGCTGTTCTTATGTTCTTATCAGAGTGCATGGAATACTTAGAAGGTTGATAAAAGTCAAGAGCTTTGAAATGCTCCTTTTTTATATTGGAAGTGACTGGCTACAGCTTAGCTTACACTTGAGGTGATGCATCCTTTTGCATGAGAAAGAATAAAGAAGGAAGACTTCCTCAGGTTTCTAAAATGCTCTTTACTTGGTCCTACCAGGATTAACCTTCCTTGGAACTTAGATGGATATTCTTGGGGTTGCTGATAGTCACTTCCTTCCCTGTCACTCTTCCCTTTTGTTTTCCAAGGAGGAGACATCTTGCTGTTGTCCGAAAATGAAAACTTTCTGTGGGTAATTTGTTGCTCAGTTGCACAGTTGAGTCCGACCCTTTGCAACCCCATGGCTCCTCTGTTGTCTGCCATCCTCCATAGCCCGCCCAGATCTACACCCACTGTGTCAATGATGCCATCTAGCCATCTCATTCTCTGCTGGCTACTTCTCCTTTTGCCTTCGATCTTTCCGAGCATCAGGGCCTTCTCCAGCAAGTCTTCTCTTCTCATTTGGTGGCCAAAGTCCTTGAGCGTCAGCTTCAGTATTTGTCTTTCCAATTTTTAGGCTGTACAAAGGGCAGCTCCTCAAGAACACTGACATCTAGGAAACACTGCAGCACCTTCCCTTTTACGTAATAGCCATGCAGTCTTGGAGACCAGACCCTCACCCTGATGAGTGAAATATAGGTTTCTGTATGTGTCTGTGATTGTGGATCTGTATCCTAGAACTCCTGAAATTCATCTTGGGAAATACTGACTTTTAGTTGGAGATGGAGTTCCAAAGTTCCAAATGGTACATCCTTCATGTACAGATTGTAAACTTGGAACCCATGCAAATAGAGCCAGTTGTGTGTGGTTTGTGACTAAATTCACTGGGCTCTAGTAATGTGGTAATTCAGAGCAGATGAGTCACATAAAGAGCTTTCACTTTCTCATAACTTGTCTTAGTTTAAGAAATCTCTAGATTCCTTATATTGAGGGCAACTGAGCACATGAAGCAGTGCCAACTATGTAAAGGTCGCCCTTGCTCAAAAGCCAGTCATATCCTACTCTAGGGTTCAATGCTCATCTCTGTTTATAGCCAAAGAACCAGCGCTATCAGCGTCTGCAGACGTTTCTGTGGACATGTGGCAGGCATGCCTCAACACTGGAGGGCACAGAATACTGTTTACCTTCCCACCAAAGTGGTCCCTATTTAACTATTGTCCTGCACCAGTAAATGCTGCTGCTTTCAAACTGCTAGGTTGGCAGGAGCTGCGACAGAGACAGGGGCTCACTCCATCATGCAGCACTCAGATCTCAACCTGCCGACCTGCCAACCTTCTGGTTATGAAGTTCAGCGTCTTAACCACTAAGCCGCCAAAGCCCCTTGAAGTTAAACTAGGATAGTTTAATAAGTTAAAGAGAAAACATAGCTTTCAAATTCCCATGCTGTCTGAGGATGCTTAAATCCAAAGTGGCCTTTAACTAACATCCTCTATTTCTGGACAATAGAAAAAGATTCCCTCGCCCTCTTCTATTCTCTCAAAATCCCTAGCCTCTCCCATAGCACCTCTCTTGTTCCAAAGCTTTGTATGCAGTACCCGGAAATTGAACTCCGACCTTCCAGCCAGCGAGTTCAGCATCTTAACCGCCTGAGCCACCGCAGTCCCACTTACAGGGACATTAAAGAACTGTGAGATGGAATTCATGGATTGGAAGGCTGTTTTAGACCAACACAATACAACATCCCACATCCAGTTATCAATCCCAGCCAGAATAGACCCATTGAATCAACAGGAACATGTAAAGTTAACAGCTAAATAAGTTGCATAGTTTGAATGGATCAACTCCAGTTGGGTTCAGGCAGTGGTGGGCATCAGCATGTTCACACCAGTTCTCCAGAACCAGTAGCAGAAATTCCTTTATTTATTTATTTATTTAACTTTATTGAACAAACGAACAGGACAGAACAAAAACAAAAACACAATAAAACCAGAGAAAACAGTCACAAATATAGTTAAATATAACAAAATATATCTTATATTAATATTAATACTACTAATTAATTATCATGAAATATATATTGTTACAAAAAAGGCTAAGATTGGGAAAATTAGAAATACTCAATTCAAAATAAAATTAAATAGAACACCAGTGATTCCGTTGGGATTATCAGTGAGGATTTTGAAACTTTTACTATATTATTTTTTCCAGCAGAGGAACGTATCAGGGCCTGGTTTAATCTCTTTTCTATCTGATAATGCAAAGTCAACAAAAAAATTCCATATATCCCAAAAAGGAGTTTTCACTTTAATTCCTTTTCTTTCTTGTAGTTGCATAGTTAGTTTTTTTATTAAGGGCCAGGTATGCCATACCTTTGCATACCATCTGAATTTGCTAATGTTTTCCCATCTTTTCCATTCTTTGGCAATTAGCTGCCTTGCGACCAATAGCAAAGTTAGGAGTAATTCTTTTCTGGCATCGTCTAAATTTAGGTCATCTATTTCCCCCAATAGTGCAAGTTTAGGGTTTAATACAATTGTTGTACCTAATGTTTTATTCACTTCCTCTTCTACCATTTGCCAGAAATTCTTTAATTGGTCGCATGCCCACCACATATGAATGTACATCCCCCTCACTCTATTACATCTCCAACATAAATCGGGCGTGTTATTATTCGTTAAATGAAGTTTAACCAGACTGGCCCCGTCCATCCAAGTTTTGAAATAAAGTAGTCCTAATTCAGGTGCAATGCAGGGCTTTCCCCCTGGCTGTGCCCACCATACCATGACCACAGTGTGATAGCAAATTTTTTTGGAGCCCATGACTGGGTTCAGGCCATAGGCAATTAAACTATTCACATGCAACACTCGCCTGTGTTCCTTATAAATTTCATTGGGAGAAGAGTATTGTGCACAAGTAGCTTACTTACTTCTCTGACAGGTCTGTTCAAGTGCTGTCCTGCACCAGTAAATGCTTCTGCCTTCCTTGTGGAAGAAGAGAGGAAGAAGTGCAGTGATCTCTCATACCTAGAGAAGCATGAAATATGACCCCTGTGAGGCGGAAGGTATTATCTACTCTTTAATATTTGGAATGGCTTGATTTCATCCGCGCTTCCTTGCTATATATTCTCTGCAAGATCATCTCCTCCCTAGGTTTCGTGTGTGAGCCTGACCCACCACCAAAGGGACAAGCCAGGCTTTGATCTGCCGTGAGTGATTAAACTCCTATCATCCAGACTGACAGCTTAATATACCTCAGCCGAGGCAGTACGAAATTAGTTGTGTCTGTCTTGCCAAAGCTGCTGTGGCAGAAATGCCTTCTGACAGTTATTGGCACTTGGTACCCTTCCTCTTGTTTTAATATACAGCAAGGGCTGCTTCTGCTTCTCGCGTCAGTTCTAGGGCATCTGTCCTCATGTTTCATATAAAAGGCTTGAGCACTGCTGGAGTTACACATTCTCTCGCTCCCTCTTTTGTCTCTGTTGAGTGGAAACAGCTGCCCTTGGCCTTCCTCCCAAGAATCTGCCCCATATGCGCAGCCATGCTTTGCTCTTGCTTGTCCGTCTTCATATGTTCAGATGCCTCTGTGGGTTATTCATATAGACATGGATTTTTCATTTAATTTCAGCAATGTAGTTGAATTTTAGTGTTTATGAAAGCAGTGGCCTTATTGAAAACCCACTAGCAATAACCTAGGAGAAGCTTTCAAAAGTATCAGGCACGAGTCCCTGTCTCTTGAGATCCCAAATATTCTTGCTCTTGGATATGCTGCTGACCAAAGTTTCCTGCTGCAAAATTTCATCATGTTTTCTATGATTTGAAAATCCTTATTTCTAGTGTGGTCATGCATGATGAAGTTGGTTCATTCCTGGAAAATTTAATTAAAATAATACAGCTTTCAGAAGCCCCACACTGACCAGGGAATTCTTGGAGTTTTAGCTGAGAGAAATAACCTTCCCGAGCTCTAAGTAGGATATAGGACCTGAAGTATAATCTGCTCCATCTTTGCTGCAACATGGTAGGAAAAGTAAAATGTTGATCCTGGGCCATTTATTCTCTTAAGTGAATTAAATACACATCTACTTTTGAGCTTTGGGGAACACTCTGGAGTGATATAGACAAGTTCATTAAGCAATAGGAATTTTGGTTTTATGCATTGTAAAGGTCTCCCTTGCTCAAAAGCCAGTCATATCCGACTCTAGGATTCAGTGCTCATCTCTGTTTCAAAGCTGAAGAGCCAGTGCTGTCTGCTTCTGCAGATGTTTCCATGGTCATGTGGCAGGCATGACTAGACACCGGAGCACACAGAATGCTGTTTACCTTCCTACCAAAGTGGTCCCTATTTATCTGCTTGCAATTTCTTGCTTTCGAACTGCTAGTTTGGCAGGAGCTGGGACAGAGATGGGAGCTCATTCCGTCCTGCAGTGCTCGGGTATCGAACTGCTGACCTCCCGCCTTCCAGTCAGCATCTTAGCCACTTGAGCTATGTGTATTGCTTTCACTATTTATGTTCTAAGTGTGCCTTTTATCATTCTGAAGTTCTGAACATTGCAATATTTTATTGTTTTGAGTGATTTGGTTGTTTTGGGATGTTTTGCTTATTTTTTACATTTGTAAATAATCCTATGTGTATTTGTCAGATGTATCAAATTGCTTCCATCGTATGGTAATCCTGCAAATTAATGATCTCCAAAAGGTTCTGTCATTAACTACCTTGCTCAAGATGTACAAAGTAAAGGCAGTTGCTTTCTTAAGAAAAGCAACATGAGGGTAACCAACAGACAGCCCAGGAAATGCAGTTGAAGATTCAAAATGAAGATTCAATCCCAAATCCTAAAAATCTCATTGAATTAACAGTAGGATCACACTGTTGTTTTTATGTGCCACCAAGTCAACTGAAATGTATTTAATTTGCATTTTGCTATTTAAATTTTATTTTGACCCTTATTTTTGTTATAGTGTTCTTCATCAGCTTTAGTCCAATTTTTGATACTAACAGTTCATGTCATGTGTCCCAGCTTGCTGTCGGTCCATTTTCTGCCATAGCAATTGAACTGCTTCATCTTATCTTTCCAATTATATAGTCTATTTTATTTTTCTCTTGGTTGTCCAGTGATGCCCAATATATGTCTATTAGTCGCCTGAAGCATGTGATTCCAATGAATGAAATATTGGCTTGACAGAATTCAGTATGAAACTCTCCTGCTTTGTTTCTGACTTCTGGGTGAAGTCTCCAATTAAGTTTTGGTTCTGCTCTATTTCCTTTTATATTCCAGTCACCCATGGTTATTAGTAAATCCTGTTTTGATTAGTTTCCTCTGAACACTTGCATAAATATTTTCAATTTCTTTTTCTTTAGCTTCTGTAGTTCAAGCATAGACTTGAGTGATAGTTACTTTGACCACTTTTCAATGAAGTCTGCTTGATACTGTATTGTTTGGTCAGATATTTTGTATATCACCCTTAACTTTCTTTCCCTGCTATCAAAGCTACACTGTTTCTTCTGACTGTTTCATTTTTAAAGTAAAAAAATCTCAAAAGAAATAGCTTATTCCAGTCCAGTTTAATTTATTCACCCCAAGTAGCATAATGTTAAATGTTCAATTTCTTGATTTACTGTTTTGAGCTTGCCTTTATTCCTATTTCTCATATTCCAACTATATGTGTTGCAGGAGACTTCTCTTTTGCCTCAGGTGCATACCAGCAACTAGATTTACTTTAGGCTTTAGCCCAGTTGCTTCATTAGTGGCAATGCTGTTTCTACTTCTCCTTTGCTCTTCCTCAGAAATTTACTAAGTGCCTTCCAAACTAGAAGTCTCATTTTACAGCATTATCTTTTGTTTTATTTTGGATTGGTCTCATCATACAGTTAAGTAATAAGCTGGTGGCTAAGGAATTCAGGGGACTGCGGTGAGTCAAGTGGTTAAGACACTGAACTTGAAGACTGGAAGGTCAGAGTTCATTACCCGAGTGCTGCACAATGGAGTGAGCTCCCATCTCTGTCTTAGCTCTTGCTAACCTAGCAGTTCGAAAGCAAGAAATTGCAAGTAGATAAATTGGTACAACTTTAGTGGGAAGGGAACAGCATTCTGTGCACTCCGGTGTCTAGTCATGCCTGCCACATGTCCATAGAAACATCTGCAAATGCAGACAGCGATGGCTCTTTGGCTATAAACAGCACTGAATCCTAGAGTCGGATACGACTGGCTTTCAAGCAAGGGCAACCTTTACCTTTACTAAGGAATTCAGATTTTTGGGGATTTTTTTTGGAAATTACCTTAATTTTTTTAAAAAAATTATTTTTAATCTTGACTCATCTTTAATTTTTTTAAAAAAAATTCTTCATATAGTTTAGTGTGATATTTATAGTTTGTTATTATTGTATGCTTTTAATTGTTTTGAGCTGCATTTGGTCCCCTATGTGGAGAAAGATAGCATATTATAAATAGTAAAATAAATTTTAAAAAATCAATGCAAAAAGCTAGAATCTTTTGCTTACCTAAATAGCTGTGAGAAATGCAAATTATACAGCTGATTATTCAACATCCAATGGGAGAGGAATGAGAATTGGGGGTGGGGGATGTGTTGCATATTTGGTACATTCTGCCTGAAGTTTTATTCCTGTTGCAGTATTATTTGAAAACTGGAAATAACACAGAGGAGAACAATTGGAAATGTTTAAAACCATGGAAACCTATGCCTGTGTGTGTGTGTGTGTGTGTACCAAAAGAGTGGAATTAATTTAGGAGGATTTTCAGCTTGAGGTCTAAAAAACAACAGAGGTTCTCCCTGTGGAACTGGGAACCAGTTTTTTACAGTGGAGAAAAATGGCTGACAAAGAGACTGTTCATCTATTAAAATACTGGGTGATCTTGAATCAGTCACCAACATGTAGCATAATCTACCTTTCAGTGTTTTGTGATGATATAATGACATAATCCTCAGATCTGCCACACTGCCAGCAATCTGAAGAAAAACATGGAATGCATATGTAATTTTTTTAAAAAAAGATGAAACAAACATCAGAAAGATTTACACTTCTGGGTAAAGGAAATTCAAATGTTTTAACACGTGTGTGAGTGTGTGTGTGTGTGTGTAAGAAAGTTCAGTTCTTAACATGGGGTACTGAGAGTAGCAGGGGCATAGGGAGAAATGGTTCTCTTAACATGTAAGAGCAAGAGAATGACCCTTGACACCCTCTGAATGGATATGACTCTCAGGTCGGCCGGCTCAGATCCAGGAAGAGCTTTATGGCAAGAACAAACATTCTTGAGGGCACACAAGAGCAAAACCAAATTAGAAGGTGGAGGAAGGAGCTCACTGGACAAGGAACAACATTAAAGGAGGATATGGCTGATGATCTCAATCTCCCCTACATCACTTGGATGACCCTGAATAGGCTGTGGGTTGGAGTCCCTAAATGCAAGACCAACATGGTCAAGTGGGGACTGCTGACAGCGAACAACACATTTACTAGTCTGCCAATTGCTGCCAGAGACATGCACCATTGAAGACTTGGACTTGGGCAATGACAAAGCGAAAAAGGTGGCTTCATTTTGGCAGTCCAGGGTTTGATCGGGACATGAAAGAAGAACATGTAAAATCCTGCAATTTCATAGACTTCTTAAGCAGAGTGACCTTGCCATTTTAGTAATAGTAATAGCAATTACACTTATATACCACCCCATAGTGCTTAGCGGTCTCTCTGAGTGGTTCTCAAGTTAATTAGCATTTTGTCCACAACAAGCTCATTTTACCAAACTTGAAAAGATGGAAGGCTGAGTCAGCCTACATCTCTATCAGGATCAAGCTCACAACTTTTTGGCTGAAGCATAGTGGTTTAACCACTGCGTCACCAGGGCTCATAACATTCTCACATGGGAATAAATATTTTTTCCGGTTGGGGAGGGACCCCCAAATTGTAAAAAGCATTTTGTTGGAGGTGGCTCAGGATACTCCCTATTTTGTCCTTCTCTCCTTTATCCTCATCTGTTAGAATTGCCCTGATTTTTGCTGCCTTCGTGTCTTTCTTCTTCCTTTTAAAACAACTGCAGCCATTTTGTGCAACTAGTGATGTTTGGACGAGATTAGCGAGGCAACAGGATAAAGTGAGACAAGAGTGGGTGAAGAAGAAGATGGGGGCAGATATTCTATATAACTTTGGATGGCATGGAAGCTCTTCAGCAAGGAAGGAGGGACTGGTGAAATTGGTTACTTCTTACTGCTTTACTCTGCTTCTTATGGAAAGCTTCCTTGACCTATCCATCTGAAAACCACAGGCTTAAGGCTACTGTTGAAGATTTCAACCAATTTAGCCAAGAAGAAAGAAAGTTCCCTTTAAAAACATCCACCAATTAAAGGGCAGAACACAAAAATCCCTGCATCTGTTTGTTCAACATAAGGTAGACATTAAGGATGTGTAGATTTGTGACATGCAATCATCATGCTGCTTGGAGAACACTTATATTTTTCACTTAAAAATATAAACTTGCAAACCTCTTCTAGATTTAATTAATAATATCATATTGGAATACTGTGCTTAAAAATATCATCTACTTCTAACAGCCAGGGGAGAAATGGTAACAAAAATTGTTGCCTTCCGCTGATAAGTCTATGGAGTTATAAAACAATAGAATTGCTAGCAAGATTGTGGATTTAGGCTCTGGAGTCTGCAGGACATAACTGCAGCAATTTCACCCATAGGATTTAAGGGATAAAGCTTAATAACCTTTGAACTACTGCTCAGAATTTCATAAAACCAATAAAAGAGATCCCTCCACAACAAGCTGAAATAAAGTGCACTAGAAGTCTTCACTAAAATTAACTGAAATATACGATTTGTCTGCTGAAAAATTGGAGAGAAGGGAATGAATTGATTCCAAGCACTTGCCAAACTGCTGCAGTTCTGGTAGTCTTTACCAAATAGCTTTGAAATTTTCCATGTTTGTAGGCCTCATCAAATAGATACTGAATACCAAACTTCATCATATTAGATCAAGAACTATCATTTACAATACTTTGGCAACAGAATGTTGAGGCTTATAATGCTCAAGGCTTCTTTTTGTGTCGCACCTTCCATAAAGGGGCGCTCTTCATACCTGTCAAGTGTGGCTTCACAAAATACAGAAAATTACTGCGCATGTCAGGATGCATGTGCTCAGTAACCCGTTTGTGCAAGCGCACCGTTGCTGCACATGCACAGTAGCCCATTTGTGCATGTGCACCGTGGCCACGCATGCGCAGTAAGCCCTTTCCCCACCGTTCAAATACGGGATGGCGGTGGGAAAGGGGAGGAACAAGCACTGAAAAATGGGAAATCCCGGCCAATATGGGATACTTGACAGGTATGGTGCTCTTGCGTCTCTTAAATTATTCTTTCTGATCCATCTTACCTCTACCCATTCTTAAACTGATTGACCATTGCTGTGATGTCTTTCCTCTCCAAGATTAGAAGAAAGTGAAGCCCCCACTACTTTGGTGTACAGAATTGAAATATATTTAATGTTTTGAAGAGGATATTGCTTTGTTAATACAGGCCACCACCACCCATATCTGTGGATTCAATAACTACAGTTTTAGTTATTTGCAGGTCTAAAAATATTTTACACACACACACACACACACTCTCTCTCTCACTCACACACACTCTCTCTCCTATGGCATATTAGCAAAGCTAGGAATTTTAAAACAAACAACAGTCACATTTTCCTTTCCTTTTGTTTTTTGTTGATCCATCTCTCTTTGTGCAGATATGTATTTGAATATAGTTACCCTTTACCTCTCTCAAAAACCTGGCAGGTGAAATGTTACTCCATTTGGAAAAAGTTTGCTTCTCACTGTGACAGAACAGAGATTTCCGCTATTGTGAAATCTAAGGAGCAGTCTAGCTTCCAGTTTAGCTTCTCAGCCAACTTTTTTTTTTTTTTGGCCAGGAGCTTAGGGAAAATAACTTGATAATTACCACTTTTTTTTAAAGGAAGGAATCTAGCATTAAAAACAAATCTCCTGCATGGATTATCAAAGCATGTGGCATCTTGTCAAATGTAAAAACATGGTCTGAGTCTTTACATTTTGAAAATGAAGTTTTAATGTCAGAGTGACTTAGAAAACTATTCCTATGTGAAGAAGATCTTCTAGCTTCTCCCATATGGAGGTGCTCTTACCATAAATCTCTAGAAATACACCTTTCTGAAGTGTTGAAATGTTTGATTGCTTGCTGGCTATGCTTATTCATTACACGTTAACCTATTTAGCAGAAACCTCTCGCTTCATGTTGTATGGGTAGCCTGGCACAAATAATTCTCTCTGACTTTGATCCGCTTAGTCCCCTGAGAAAACATAATAACATAAGCATTGCCCTGCATGATCTGACCAAGGTCCAACTGGTCCAGCATCTTAATCCAGTTATATTGAGGAAGCCAATAGCTCAATAGTCAGACATGTGATTTATATTCATAAAGGTCCAGGTTCTTCTCCAGCAGCTGATTTAAAAAGGCAGTCAGGTAGTTGGGCTTGGGAAGACTTATGTGCAAGACTTAATACAAAAAGAATATAAATCGTTAATGTTTTGTGTCTGCGATTGTCTGTATTATGGTCTATAGAGATAGTGTAGTCTGTTTTAAGTGTTGTAATTTGTCTTTTTCTTCTTTTCACCCCTCTCTTTTTGAATGTTGAAATTATGAGTGTATGATAATTGTGTTCAATAAAAATTTATTAATTAAAAAAAGAACTGTACCATGTCTGGCCAAAGAGTGGCTAACAAGATGCCTCTGAGAATCCCTGAAAAAGGTTGGAAAGCAAAGTTGGATGTTCCTGAACTATGAGTGTATGTGTGTGTGTGGGGGGGGGGAGGGGTAACAGTCTGGCCAGGTTATCCTGCTATGATAATAGAGTAGACAATATGGCCAGTGACTCAACGCAGATTGTCAGGCAGCGGCTAACTAGCCTTACTACCCTGTGGACTAAAGGCCTTGAGTGCCGAAGTCCACAGAGAAGGGTGATGGTCCCCAAGTGGATTAAATCCCACTTGAATCCATCTTGATAGAGGGCAGCAGTTTGGAGGGCCTGGGGCTGATGAGGACTTTGTGTGTCAAAAGGGCTCAGGACCAGAAAGTGACTTGCGGAACTTGATCAGTGGTACAGGAGTCATGCTGTGATGTGGAAGGCTAATGAAAGGCCACTGCATTATATTCTCAGGACAGTCTTAATGGCTGATCACCATGAGGATATCACAGAAGAAAAAGAGAGGGGAAAATTTATCTCTGTTCATTTTCTTCATGTTAGACAGGAACATCTACTATGTTGCCTTTTTTGTAAACCCAAAAAGACCTCAACAAAGTTATTCACTCCAGTGAGTTACTTCAAGTCTCCTCTTGCCACTTGTCCTGGCTCTGCATGGAAAAGAACCTGCTATGATATTACAGATGTGACTGCACTGGAGATATGTGTAAAGACATTATTGTAATAGCAATTTTATTTTGTATTCATTTCCTAATGATCCATAGCATACAACTTGTCTGTTTCACAACTGCAGCTTGTGTGGACTGACCTTAGAGAGCCATTGATTTCCCACATACCTGTCAAGTTTGAGGAAATTTCTGTCAACCCCCCCGTATTTTACACTCTTTGCCATCATCACGTATTAGTTAGACTGCAATTAGACTGGAGTTAGACTGGAGGCCAGCACAGGATAAGCATAGCTGTCCAGTTCCCCGTTTTGGCCGGGAAATTTCCCTTATTTGACAGAAATTTCCCAAAACTTGACAGGTATGATTTCCCATGTAATTATTTTGTCAGAAATAGCATTAGGTGTTTTGGATTTCTACTCCTGGAAGCCCCAGTTAGCATGATTAATAATAAAGAGTTACAGGAGTAATAGAGCAAAGCATGTGAATGGCTGAAGGTTCCAGTGTCCTAGAGTTCTGTCTCCTGTCAGAAACTTTTCTTTAAAAAATTACACCTACACTATTTAAATTGTTAGTACCTCTTGAAGGTGGGCATAATATTTCTCAAGGTACCCCTTAATTTGCTTTGAACTACAATTAACTCTGCTGCTTATTTTAACTACTTTTTCACAAAATGGTTTCATAGAGGAAATCTTAAAACAGTTTATTGCAAATGTAACACTCTCTGGTTGTACAAGGCGATCAATCTTAAATGAGTATTGCAAACACAAACTTTACTAAAAAAAGTATACTTGTATAACAAACAACAATGGTGAGATAAACTGGATTCTACAGCTTGTATACCTCAAAAACCAGGTGATTGAAAAATTAAAGAATTCAGTTGTCTCTTTGAAACTTAACCATACCTGTCAAGTATCCTATTTTTCCCACGGAAACCCCTTATTTTTACCCCTCTTCCTGCCCCCTCCCGTTTTATTAATTTCCCCATAATATCTCTTATTATTATTAATTTTTTTAAAAAAATCCTGACCGGAGCCCTCACAGGCGAAGCTGCATTATTTTTTTCCTGCCACCAGAGGTCGCTGTGGCTTTTTGCTTGTGGAAGGAGAGAGAGAAGGTGTATGTGTGTGGCTTCTGTAGTTTCTCTTTCATTTCCCTGCCACCACATGGTCATGGAGGCTTCATTTTTGTTGCTGCTGGTTGGAGCCACCATGGGACGGGAGTCTACTCTCTAGGTGAGCGATATTTCATATATGGAGATTAACTCCTCAGTTGCTGGGAGGCTTGGAAACTACAGAGGTTGCTTTTTACTCATACATTACCACCGGGAATACCATTGCTTTGACTATGCAATTTTTTGTTTGCAAGGTGATGCCTCTACTTTTAACTATGTTCCCCAGGTTTCTCATAGCTTGTTTCCCAAGCATCAGTCATCTTTTTATTTCAAGGCTGCAATCACCATCTGCAGCAATCTTTGATTCTAAGAAAGTAAAATCTACGAGCCGTATCCAACTCTAGAGTGCAGTGCTCATCTCTATTTACAGCCAAAGAGCCAGTGCTGTCTGTGTTTGCAGACATTTTCATGGCCATGTGGCAGGCATGACTAGAGCCCAGCAAGTCACATGGCTATATCTGGCCACGCCCACAGATTTGGCCACACCCACAGAGGAGTGTGACCAAAATTTCCCTTATTTTCAAATCCAAAACTTGACAGGTATGAATAAGACCAAATTCCAAGATATATTTATCAATTGAAGTAGGACATCCATAATAAAGAGGAGTTGACTCCACCTATTGTAGTCTTTAAAGCACTAAAATAAAATACAAGTGCAAATATATAAGACCATTGTGTGGATTCATCCTTCTGATGCCTCTCCTGCACAGACATATTCAAATTGTATTACCTAAATAAACCAAAGTGGCAAAGGGCTGTTCTCCCTCCCTGGGAACAGTTCCTGCTCCAATTCTTCCTAACTAAAATCCTAAATCCCAGCCTCTTCCTAGGATTTCCACACTCATGGGGCTGAACCAGATAGTCCATATAGGGGTTACATTAGCACATAGTTTTATCCAAGCAAATTGTTGTACTGCATTTTAAAAATCAGTAAGATCACAGGAGATCCAATAACAGCATAGAGAGTTGGTAAAACAGAGTTCTCATCTTCAGATGCTAGTACAGTACTGTACTTACTTTGAGGCAAGAGTTTTGTCTCTTAAGGATAGCAAATCCCCCATTCTGTTCTATTTACATTTAATGATAATTCATGACTCAAGTAATTAAAAAAAATCTACCCAATATATAGGTTCACCATTGTCCTTAGTCTTTCCTTTCTAATACCATCAGCAGCTGTAGAAATTTAGGAAATCCATTAAAAACATTGATTTCATTAATCTGACTGATAGAACAGATTTTCTCCAAACTAAAGGAGCATAATCAACAACTCAGGGACTGTGTGTGGCTTTCAGTTGCTCCTTGTGTGGTCTTCACCTACTTCCAAATGCTTCCTTCATTTTTTTATTGAACATACAATTAAAAACAAAATAATGAAAAAAATACAAAACACAAAAGAAAAATGTACAAAAAATCAAAATAATAAATCTACACATATCCCCACCCACCAATGGAACTTTAGAGGAACATTATTTAATTAATTTTATTAGTTTCCTCATGTTTCAAATACCCCCATTCACTTCCAAAAAGATATTATTTCCTGCACTGGCTTTATACCTTTCCCTTTCAATAACACATAATTCAAAAACACTTTCCAAACCCGTTTTCTTTTACCAAACTTTTTAAAACTTTATTTGACTTACCAATTTGATTTTAACTGCAATATTCCAAATCATCTTATACCATTCCTCAAGTTGAAAACCAAAATTAACTTTCCAATTTCTAGTTATAATTAATCTTGCCACTGTGACCAATTACAACCCCCCTCTCCTTCAACCACACATCTCCAAAAATAAGTAGTAATGCAATTCTTGGACACATGTTTAAATTAACATACAGTATTTCATTTATTTCATCAAATACTATTTCCCATATTTTCTGTATTGCTGCACACTCCCACTGTAAATGAAAATAAGTACCAACATGCTGCTTACATCTCCAACAATATTTTGAGAAAGAAAGAAAGAAAGAAAGAAAGAAAGAAAGAAAGAAAGAAAGAAAGAAAGAGACTGTATTTCATATTGCCTTGAATGCCAGGTCTCTGAGTGACAAGTTCAAAACTCTATTCCTTTATGGCACTCAGTAAGATATTATAAGTACAGTGGAACCTCGGTTAATGTAATTAATGCGTTTTCCGGGACATTTCTTACAGCAAAAAATACTTTAACTGATTTCTCCTTAGGAATGCATTGAATGCAGTTTCCTATAGGGATGCATTGAAAACCAAAATACATTAACTAAAAAGCAGTTTCCCATAGGGATGCATTGAAAACCTATTAATCCATTCCGGGGAAAAATCTGTAAACCGAGCCACTATTTTCTATAGATTTCTTTTTGTTATGCGATTTTTATGTTAACCGAGCCGTTTGTTAGCTGAGGTTCCACTGTAAACCATTTTCTAATAACTTTATGTGTCTTGAGTAATGATAATAAAAAAAAGGAAAACTAGTAGTCAGAACATGTAGCACCAGGTTAAAGATTGTACAAGAAGAGAAGGAGGAAAAACGTAATGTGCATGTCTGGAATATGAGAGAAATGTGAGGAATGAGACTGTTCCTTACTAAATACAGCTAGCAACTCAAACAGAGTATCCAAGCAATTGGTAGCTGTTGGAATTCAGATAATGGATTGGTAAATACTGGAGTCTTTCCCATGCAATTAGCACCCACTCTGTCAGCTGAGTGCCAAACACCTCTCTCCCCCCACTTCACTATTTCATCAACACGCTGTTCTAACCATGTGAGATCACACCTTGGCGACAGGTTTGCAGCTTGTACCAATGGAGGCTAAAACAACAGTCCCAATGGGCAGGTGTCAGGGAGACCTGAATCCCTGCCTGAGAGGCATATGTTAGAGTCCAGTGTTAACCTTGACTATTGAAAATAAGCTTCATTCAAATCAGTATGTGATCTGCTCAGAAGTAGAGCCTGGAAGTATCGTCCCATGAATCCCTTACATGAGTTATGTACTCGGTCGAACTTGTATCTGATAAATCTCGCATTAGATCATGCTGTGATTGTCTTTACCTGGGAACCCTAATTCTTTATCACAGGTGTTCTCTTAGAATGAGTCAGTCACAACCTATGTTCAGAATTCAATCACTTACTCCAATAGAGTTAAGGTCATCCTGATGTGACCTGTCTGGTCCTCTATGTTTTCTTGTTGGTTTCTAATGAAAGATAAAGTTGTTTGTATCAACTCAGAGATGGGGGAAATTGTCTGTTCCAATGCCATGGGATATTTGGGCAACATATGGCCATCCCATTGTTGTTAGACTGCAGTTCCCATGAGCCACCATCGCCAAGGGGAAGTTGAGGTTCAACAATATCTGGAGGACATCTGTAAGGACTGAGCACTCTGATGAGCACCCTCTTTAGATCTAAAATGCAAAAACCTAATGGACATATGAGTAGATGTCTACATGCCCTGCATTCTTTCAGGCAAGGCCAGAAATGGGCAGTCTTGGCCCTCCAGCTGTTCTTGGACTTCAGTTCCCAGAAGCCCAAGTCAACACACCAGCTGGTCAGGGTTTCTGGGAATTGAAGTTCAAGAACAGCTGGAGGGCCAAGACTGCCCATCACTGGGCAAGGCCAACCTGAATAAGGGGCTGTGGTGGCTCAGTGGTTAAGAAGCTCTCCTTGTTAGCTGGAAGGCTGGCAAGTCGGCAGTTCGAGCCCTAGGTACTGCATTGAGCGCCCGTCTCTGTCCCAGCTCTTGAGGACATGAAAAGAGCCTCATTTGGGTGTTCCCTAAGCAGAGTTTCTTCCGCAAAAATCCTTTCAACCCAGAATAATTTCTGACACAAAATTATTATTAACCTGAATAAATCTTATTTTCTTGGGAGTAACGAGGACGTAATGAACATGAATTTTGAAAGTAACAAGTGGGAAGAAAATTACTCTCTTGGTACAAGAGTAACATTCTGCATTTACTTTTAAAAGATATGTTTTAAAAGACATCTGTGGGGGTGGGGTGGGGTGGGGTTTACACTGACATTGTCATAAGTAAGAGAGAGTAGTACGTGAGTAACAGACTTAAAACACCAGAAGGATGAGAACTCTTGAGTCACTGACTCAGCTTGTCAACTCTGTGTCATGAGGCAGGAGCGACGGGTAGGAAGGGGGAAAATGCTCCTTGACTGCAAGAGGTTAAAACTTTTGCCCCAGTGTTTACTTTAGTTGGCTGCCACACTGCATAATAATCTGTCAGCAGTTCAGGTGGGGATTTATTTGTGCATTAAAAAAGGCCTCAGGCAGGCGGATGCAGACACTCTGCAGCATGCTGGAAAATTTGCCTTTAGCATTCACTGAAGGAAAAAAAAACACCCAACAACAACCTAAAACCACCAGCCTTTCCAAATATTTCACTCTTTTAATAAGTGCATTTAATTAAAGTCATATAACTTTTTTTATTATTCTTATTTTTATTAAGGAGGGGGGGGATTTGTGGCTGAGAGCAAGGGCTGGATTACAAAGAGGTGGGTTATAATGCTTGTTCTTAATGGAAAACTCGTCAACAGTATGTTGTGTTTATTTTCCTTCATCCCTGCTTTGATTGTGAATATAAAGTAAATAGGAATTTAAGCTTTTATAATCAACCCCCCTCCCCCTGAAATGTTTTTTCCTTCAGAACCATTGCCTGTTGTCCATGAATGTTGCAAATTTGTGAGCTGCCCTGAGTCGGTGTATGCCAAGTGGGCGGCATACAAATCAAATGAATGAATGAATGAATTTTTGACTTTTTCCAAATATAATCAACATATATTTGTTGCTGTTGGATGGGCTCTGTTTAATGTTTTTTTTTAACCTATCTGGGTACTGCAGACTTTTCTAGTCTGTAGTTTTGTATCAGACAGGCCTCTGCCTTGGCTGCAGTCTGGAAAGAAGTGCATGAATTAAAATGGATGGAAAATAATGCAATACATTGGGAGATAAATGAATGCTGAGTTGTGTACCGTTGAATGCTGAGTTGTGCACCATTTTCTTTTCAGAAACAAAAGTTTTGTTGGCTTTAGAAGGCCAGCCATATAATGCTTTCCATGACTGAGTGGAAGCAGTATGTTAGTGGCAGAGTTGTAGGTTTTCAGTGGCTCTTTAGTACTAGTGTAAAGGGAAGAAAAGATACATATGACAGTCAAGAGTGCAGTCCCCATGTTATTTTTATTGAATAGCCTGCAAAGAGAAGCAGTTTAGTACTGTAACAGTATTCTTCAAGGTCACCACCGACATCTCTTAATTCATCATGGCACATCCATTCTTTGTGGTAGAAATGAAGAAATCTTCACAGAATGGTGTCTCCTTCAATAGCAGTTTTGCCAAAGAAAACCTCTTGTTTTTTCACATTCGTACCCCTATGCCTTTCCAGCCAGACTGTTCTGCTTTTTCTCCCATGTGCCTGAAAGTCATTTAGGATTTGAAGAAATTGTGAATTGTAGTAATAGATCACTTCGAAGGCATGTGACCAGAGCAGTAACTAGACATTTGGCAGCTGGGGTAAATAGCACCAAATCCTACCCATTGCATTCTGAGGCATAAGCATGACCCTAGTCGCTTAGGGGGAAAAAAACCCCAAAGGAGCAGATTGTGGTTTCCCCCAAAAGTTTCTACTTTAAAAAAAAAAAGTTAATATTGCCAGGAGACATTGCCATTCATTTCCCTAACATCACTAGATTTGGGCAAAGGACTGGTAGGAAGGTAAACTATATACTGATTGCAGCTTTTGTTCAGCTTGTTGATGGCAGGACCCTGATAGATTCAGATTTGTGCATCATTTAGTAGATTTAGGTAATTTAAAAAGTACATAGCAAGTACAGCCACCAAAGTAGTTTAATGGGGAATGGGCAGGGAAGGTAAATATTCCATCTTTACCTTCAGGGTGCTTGCAGCCCTATGGTTCAGTAGAGGGGGGATAGGGAACATAAATCACAACATCGTGCAGCAGGGGTTCCCAACTTATGGCCCGTGGCACATGGCACCATTTTATGTGTCCCCCACATCCCTCCAAGGGCATTTGAGAAGCAAAATGGCTGCCCCCTTTGAAGTTGTTGGGACAAAATAGACACCCCATCATGCAGGCAGGGCAAAATGGTCATCTGGCCCTCGAAGCTGAGTAAGAGAGCATGACCCAGCCCCCTGCTTGAAAAGGTTGGGAACCCCTGCTTCGGTGGCTGGATGGCCATTTTGCCCTTTCTCCACCACATGGCGCTCCCTGGTGTGGTGGAGGTGGAGGAGGGTCACATGAAATGGTTCTGTGGGCCGCATCTGGCCCATGGGCTGCAGGTTGAGAATCTCTGTCTTATAACATGTCCACCTCCCTTTAGGAGTACAGACAGTTGCCAGTCATTAGCTTTGATAAAAAACATACTGGATGGCTTCGCTTTGAATGGTTCCTTCTTATTCCATTTTTAAAAACATTCCTGGCATTTTAGGGTCACCCACTCCCTTTTGCTTCCAGTCCTGGTTTAACACATATTAATCTGTAATTTAGCCAGGTTCTTCTTTAGCAACCCCATGGCACTGTTCCTTTTATGGTCACTGGAATCCAAGTAGGAAAAAGCTGAGAAGAAAACCATCCAGGTATTTTGGCTGAAGGTCTATCCTTTGAATATATTATCCAGGTATGTACAAGGATAGGCGCTCACCCAGAGTTCTGGCATTTACTCCTTCCCCTTGTATTGACAGATGTATAAAGGAAAGCTGCTCCAGCAGTTAAGAACATTACACCTTGGCCAAGTTAAACTCCAACACAGAAACTCTCTATGTGAGATCTCTCTGTGTGATCTTACAGGCACCTTGATCCTTTGCATCTGTAACTTGGTTTTTAACTTGATAATAATAATAATAATTTTGTGTCAGAAATTTTTCTGGATTGAAAGGATTTTTGTGGGAGAAGCTCCACTCAGGGAATGCCCAAATGAGGCTCCTTTCATGTCCCCAAGAGCTGGGACAGAGATGGACACTCAATCCATCATGCAGTACCCAGGTTTCGAACTGCCAACTTGCTGGCCTTCCAAGTTCCAGCTAACAAAGCTTCTTAACCACAGAGCCACCGCAGCTCCTAACCTGATGAGGTGACAGTGCAAGGAACTTTTCTGTCCATATATGTAGAGGGCACCATCTTGGATTGTGGCAAACAATAGCATTTTGGACTTTTCTCTCTTTTCTTTATTGCCAGGACAGGCCCTGCCATTAGGCAGACTGAGGCGGCTTTCTGGGTGTGTCAGGAAAGAACAGCAAATTATTAGGTATTTAATTTATTGTGATTGCATTTTTACTGCTAGGAAGGGGGAGAGGCCCTTGTAAACTAAGTTTTGCCTGAGGTACTAACCTGACTTTTTAAGAGTACATTGCCCTTTGACTTTCAGAATAGGAGATGCCATCTGCTGTTTTGCCTTAGGCAGCGAAATGTCTTAGGCCAGCCATGGTTGTTATACTCTTAGAAAAAAAATCAAAATAAGCTCCAAGTAGGACTGGTGTTGGTCAGATAGGCTAGATGAGGACATACAAAAAGACTTGGCTGCCTTAGCTGACATGCAGTTTCCTGAAGGACAAACTTCTTTGCTGCCAAGGCTGAGGAACTGCTCTACTACTTTGGGCCAATTTAGCAATGACACCTTTCCCTAAAATCATACAAGTTAGTCTTTAAGGGTTTGTGCATGTTTTTGGTCTGGCAAATCTTTCCCTGAGATGTAGCCTTGCTGCTCACCAGGTGTGAGAAATATAGGTTTGTTCAGGTGTGTGTCTGTGGGATGGAACTCCCAGAATCCTGGGAGTTGGAATCTGAAAAACAAACAAAGGACACACCCCTATATCTTGGCGCTGGAAGTCGATTCACAGATTGGTCCACGTGTGTTTCATGAGTGTTTGCAGTGACCCTGGTTTGGTAAATGTGAAATGGCCACCCTAGGAACATATCAAAAATTGTGGGGCGGGGGCACAATAAGTGTATATTTGGATTATGCAACCCTTAGATACCATCATTTGTTATTGGTTGTAAATGTTTAGTTATAACTACTGTACACCACCCAGAGTGGGAAAATATCCCAGAAATTTGATGGATGGATGGATGGATAGATAGATAACTTCTCTTTTAACTCTTTCCAAGGTGTGTTTTGATGGGTAAGAAACACTTGCCGGCCTCCTCCTTTCAGCTCAATAAATTGTAACAGGCTATATTCCTTAGAATAGGGCCTGAGGTGGCTCAAGTGGTTAAGATGCTGAACTTGATGACAGGAATGTCGGCAAGTCAGCAGTTCGAGACCCGAGTACTGCATGACGGAATAATCTCCCATCTCTGCCCCAGCTCCTGCCAACCTAGCAGTTCGAAGGCAAGAAATTGCAAGTAGATAAATAGGTATCATTTTGGTGGGAAGGTAAATAGCATTCCATGCACTATCATGTCTAGTCATGCCTGCCACATGAACATAGAAACATCTGCAGATGTGACAGCACTGGCTCTTTGGCTAAAAACAGAGATGAGCACTGAACCCTAGAGTAGGATATGATAGCAAGGGCAACCTTTACCTTTACAAGATTCCTTAGCCACATTCCAGCTGATTATTTATGCTTATAGAGATTATAAATGTAGTTAGACTTTTTCTGTAGTTCTGGAGGAAACTCATGCTGTGGTGAAGGAGTGTTTGTTCTACACAGAAGATGTAGTACTTCATGGAATAGATGCATGAACTGAAAGTATGATTTTTACTTATGAAGTACATTGGTTTATGTCTTGCATCTGCTAGTGTGGCTGGGTGTCATGTATTTTGAACTGCCCTCAGGTGAGCAAACCTAGGTCACTTCATGAAGAATGCACTGCTGTGTGTTTTCTAGTCCATCCATGGCTACATCAGTCATTGATTTCTATGAGTGCATGGGCTCAAAAAGAAAATAGGCCTGATAGTGGACTTTCCTGTCAGGGGGTCTCCTTTGGAAGAGAAGCTAGGCTTTATTTCACTGTGCTATTGTGAGTTTAGAATGTAGTGAATATTTGCAATTTTTGTCATCTGTGACAAAAATAGGTGTCCTGATTTTAAAAAAAACTGGGGAAAATGTGGCTTGCTGCAAAACTTTTTTGTTCTTGCACAAGAATGAAAAACAACAACAATACAGTGTTTTTGTTTTGAAAACAGAGCCATGTTTAGATCAATTGATCGATCAAACAATCAATCAATCAATTGTAACAAAATAAGAGTTTTTGCACAAAATACAAATCCTGAATTGTAGGAAAGTTTGCAAAAACTGACATAATTTTGCCCAGCAAGAGGAAACTTTCCAATCCCTTCATTCATACTAGGGAGAATAAAGTAAAAAAATTACATCATGAACATACAGATGTGCAACCCTAAGATATTTTGGGATGTATACAGGCGAATATAAGTATACTAACTAGCCTACATTCACTCAAAGTCTACAACTTAGAGGAGAAATTTTCATTTTTGATTTGCATAAACTGTCCTGGCTTCCTTAAGAACTGTCGATGATTGGAAAAATGTCTTCTTTATACTACAACTTCTACAATCTTTTTCTGAGATTTGTAGGTTATTTTAAAATGCAGACTTTCTCAAGCTCTCTGTGCTCATGGTACTTTTCCTAATATTTCTTGGCACAGGTAACAAGTATTATATGTACAATATAAATTCAAATGCTGTCTGAACTCAATAGGATGAGTGACTAGCCATTTGTATAAGAGGGAAGAGTTCTCATAGAAGAGATTAGTTACTGTGTATGTAATTTACAAGTAATCCATTGGGTGACTATCTTCTCAATCTCTGTTGTATGGCAGAAGTAGAGGCATTTGCTTCTATTTAGAATGGCTTCCAAGTCATCATTGTTGTATTCAGTGATGTCACAGAGGTTTGCCTACTATTTTCAAAGCATACCTGAGTTTCAAGCTCCTTGCTTTTGATGGCTTTAAAACCCATGTTTGAAAGACTAAGCCTGTGTGATGAAATACATTTCTTGATGTGGTATCCCCAGGTATTGTGTCATTTCTTCATTTGCATCTGTACCTATACAGGAAACAGTTTTGAAGGATAGCTGTTACAGCAATTAAGGAGAGTATTGTATGTCTTATTTTCATTATATTCTTGTGCTGGAATTACTGATGCCTTTTTGATGGACTATTGGTTCCTGCCCCCAACTTATTAAAAATATTGTCACAGGCTAGTTGCTATCTAAGAACAGTGTTGCAGGCATAAATTGTTGGCATGTAAAACAATTGCTTGGGAACAGGCTGTAATAACTAGAGATACCAGTGATGTTCTGCTGCTTAAAGGAATAAATTGCTACAGAACATAGAGAAAGTGTTGCTGTGGAAGGCCAACAGGAATGTCCTTCTAAAGCAGGGGTGCCCACGCTTTTCAGGCCATGGGCCAGTCACATTGTTCAGTGGGCCAGTCATGTGAAACCGCTGGGTGAGACCATTCATTCCCATGGGGTAAGGTATCATCAGTATGCTGATGATACCCAACTGTATATCTCAGCCCATGGGGACCCGGGTGATGCAGTCAAAGTCCTGACCAGGTGTTTGGAGGCTGTTTGGGTCAGTATGGGGGAAAACGGGCTTCAGCTGAATCCCGGCAAGACTGAGTGGCTGTGGGTACGGGGTCCCGTGCTATCCCGGGAACTACCACCTTTGGTTCTGGATGGGGCAGTGTTGCCTCAGACAGATCCCATGCGCAATTTGGGGGTCCTCTTGGACTCGCGGCTTCTGCTCGAAGAATAGGTGGCAGCTGTGGCCAGGAGGGCCTTTGTACAGCTTTGAGTCATTCACCAATTGCGCACGCTCCTGAATCGGGATGCCTTGCTCATGATCACTCACGCTCTAGTCACCTCCAGATTGGATTATTGCAATGCGCTCTACATGGGGCTGCCCTTGGAGACCATTCGGAGGCTTCAGCTGGTCCAGAATGCGGATGCCCAGGCGGTGATGGGTTGCGGATGGTATGCTTGTGCCTCACCTCTGCTACGGGAGCTGCACTGGTTACCTGTACTGGTTACCGGTATGCCTCCGGATGCAATTCAAGGTGCTGCTCTTGACCTTTAAATCCCTTCATGGCATTGGACCTGTGTACTTAAGAGACCGCATCACCCCAAGGTTATCAGCCCGTCCAACAAGGGTAGACAGGAGGGGCGCTTTGGTGATCCCATCAGTAAAAGAAGCCTCTCTTATGGGGACCAGAAGGAGAACCTTCTCCGTGTCTGTCCCAGCCCTCTGGAACCTCCTTCCATCAGAATTGTGCCTCCAGTCAGAGCTACTCCCCTTCAGGAAGATGTTGAAAACCTGGCTCTGCCAACAGGTGTGGGGCACATTAGGCTCCACATCTCAAGCCTGTTGGCTTATTTAGCCTGCCTGTTGTGGGATTCAGCCCCCCGCCTCTCGTTCTTTGATAAGCCTGTTTTACTGTGGGTGGAGGAAGGGTTAAGGTAGCTTTTAATGATGATGATGTTAGTTTTTATGTGTTTTAATTTTGCTTTTAGCTGGGGTCTTTATATAATGTTTTTATTGGTAATGGTTTTATCTTTCTTGTATTGTACATATATATTTTTCCATTGTTGCTGCCCTGAGTGGTGCGTTGCACTTGGAGGGCAGGGTAGAAATAATAATAATAATAATAATAATAATAATAATAATAATAATAATAATAATAATAATAATAATAATAATAATAATAATAATAATAATAATGTGATTTCTCCCATCGAAAGTGGAAGTAAAATGCACGCACGCATGCGCCGAACACTGCCTTAAATGCACTCGTGGCTGTCGTAAACGTGGCTGTATTTACAGCAGCATTCTGCACATGTGCGGCTGCATATTACTTCCACTTCCGGGAGCATCAAGAGTGGTGTGGGCCAGATGAATTGGCATCAGGGGCTAGATCTGGTCCACAGGCCGTAGTTCAGGCACCCCTGTTCTAAAGTGTACAGCTCAACATGCAGTGGACTCCCTAATGCTATAATGCTATGCTTTCTAATAGGTAAAACTGGTGTGAGGGAAGGATTAAGAAAGTTAGAACTGGCTGTGGAATGCCACGGCTGCTTTGAACAGTGCAGTAAATCAGGGTTTGGTTCTGTTTGGCTTTTTTTGTTTTTTAAATTCCCAGTTGAAAGATGGTTCCTGCTAAACTGGACTAACAGCTGAATATTAGGACCCATCTTCAACTCCTATTCACAGCAGAAGATGATAATTGAAGTACAGTAATTACTTTGGAAACTTGGGAGAGGCAATTGTAAGGGGAGAGACTTCTCCTCCTCCTCCTCCTCCTCATCATTTTAGTTATCTCCTTAGGATAGTGCAGGAGGGAGAATATTGCTAAACCTATCTATAGAACCCCTAAAGTTGATTTCTGTGTTTTCAGGGTCTGCTGTTGTAATTAATATTTATTTATTTATTTATTCACTCTATTTATTTATTATTTTACAAAATAGACATGTAAAAATAAACATAATATAAAAACATAATGATACAAAAACATAATAACACATCATATCAAACAAAAATAATACAGCATTAAGCACACTTATTATTTTTGTTTTATATGATGTATGTTATTATGTATTTATGTATTTGTTTGTTTGTTTATTGCCTTTCTCCCAGTGAAGAGACTGCTAAAAAGCTAAAAAATAAATACGGTTGGAAAATCACAATAAATTAAGATGCTAGTATTAAGATAAAAGTATAACTAAGCAATGCGAACAACACCAGTTCTTAATAACAACTTAAAGCAATTTTTTTAAAAGTGATGAAAAATATGCTGTGTCCTCTACTAAAAACGACAATACTAAAGTCTCCCAACTTTAGGTTTTGGAGCTCATCGCCATTATTCACAGATTAAAGTCCAGTTTAAAAAGGGAAGTTTTCAACTGAGGGCAAAAACATTGCAAACAGGGTCTGAACCTAGCCTCACATGGGAGGGAATTCCATAGACTAATAAAGTCTGGTTTCTGCAAATAAGAGGCATGGGGAATATTCTTGTCTGCATAGGCTGTTTGTGAATAGAATTTGGGAGCATACAAGAATCAGGGATGAGGTGACTACTTTTTCTATGAGTTTTCACTGATAGTGTATGAGAGAGAGAGAATAGTTAAGCACTGTACTTGGGGAGTGAACATTAGTCCCTTCCTAAAAGTACTCTCTTTGATTGTGGTTTGTGGTTCTAGTCTAGAGGCTCTGAAAATTTACTGTTAAGGATGTGCACAGTGACATGTTTTGTGTTCATTTCATTTTGAGGGTTGTTTTTTTTAATGAGGATATATCAATTTTACATTTTTCATGCAGTGGTCCATTTGTTTTATGCGAAAAGGAGAGCCTGTTTTGGATTGTTCCATTTCAGATGTTTCTTTCATGTTTCCTGGCACTTCAAAATCTCTAAAGGACCTTTAAAAACTGAAA
Source organism: Bradypodion pumilum (assembly GCA_035047305.1). Lineage (NCBI taxonomy): Eukaryota > Metazoa > Chordata > Lepidosauria > Squamata > Chamaeleonidae > Bradypodion > Bradypodion pumilum. The sequence continues at coordinate 275,659,036 of JAWDJD010000002.1, read as the reverse complement.
TAAGAGAATCAATCTACTTTTAAAGCAGGTACTGTAACAGTACATGAGAAAAGAAAATTGATATATACATTTTCCTCTTAATTCCAGTACAAATTAGAGTTTTGTGTGAACTAAAATATGGATGAGTTGACACCTTTCAGAGGACCTCATGTATTAGTTTTGTGTTGGCAATCAACTTTTTAACAATCTTTTGTGTGTAAATGTAGCAATATCTACTATGGGCTGTAGAAAGATAGTTTGCAATCAGTCCCAGTGAGAGAGTTCGGTCAACCCATCTCAAATGGGCCACCTAAAGAGAATTAATTTAAGAATGGTTCTCTAAGATCTGATTTGGTGGGCTGTTGTTTGTTTGTGAGAGCTTTGTCCCACTTCCCGTGGTAATGCTTCTGGAACACCTTGGTAGGTGTGTGAAGGCATGCTGTGTTACTTAATGCACATTTCTTCTCTGTCTTGATAGCAGACGATCTGAGCTAATGAATATGACAGAAATAGTCTACCAGTCCAGTGTTACATTGCCACAGGTGCCCGGGCACCGGTAGCGGAAATTCCCCCAGGCCACGCCTACTTTGCCGACCACACCCACCTCCCTACCCCAGGCCATGGTGTAGGGAGACCAAGTGGGCATGGCCCACAGAGTTAGCCACACCCACAGAGTTAGCCATGCCCATGGTGGGGGTAGCAATTTTTTTTGCAGGGCATCACTGTTTACCACCCCAACCACCCAAAGGGTTTCCCCACAAGGTTGGAATGATTCTTCACCCACAGAGAGGCATGTGGTGTAAAATTTCCAAAGCTCCATAGTATTTTTCATGATACACATTTAGCACTGCCTATTAGCCGTTATTAATTATCCAGCATGGGAATTGTCACTGCTGGTGCCACCCCCCCCCCCCCCACACACACACATGAATCGTTTTAGCTAGAGTTCACCAAGTGTGTTATGCTAGCTCTCATTACTTAATAGCAGCCACCTGCTCCAGGCACTTCATATATATTATCAGTAATCCTTGTTACAGTGCTGTGAGGTTGGTCAATGTTGTTTTTCCTCTTATTGCATAGGGCTGGGCTAGAGAATGACAACTTGCTAGAGGCCACATAATGCAGAATTAGCTGGAATGTTTACATTAGGTTACACAGTTCTTCCTGTGAGTAATAACAGAAATGCATATGTATTCTTCTCTTTTCCTTTTATTTTGTAGATTGCTACAAATTCTATGATGACATGTGAGATATAGGTAGATTTGAAAGTGATGGTAATAATGATGGTTATTAGTATGACTAAGTCATTGAGTTTTGGCATTGAGAAGAGGCTTTCTAGGTCTGAGCTCAGCTCAGAATGAATCCTGAGAGCAACTAGAAAGAGTCTTTCGTGGTACAGTGGAACCTCATACAGCAATCGCCCCATATAGCAACGAAATCGCATACTAATTAGGTTTTAGGGAAAATGGCGTCCTACATAACGGTTTTCCGTATGGAAAAAATTGTATAACAATTTTTCAATGGGAAAACCACTTAGCGAAAAAAATAGTTGTATGATGCATCCCATAGGGAAAATTGCTATATGATGCATGCACCGCATAGCAATTTTTCGTACAACAATGAACCCTGTGGAACGGATTAAAATCGTTCTATGAGGTACCACTGTATTTGGATGTTCCCATTTTTACAGATGGAAACTACAATTAGGTATACTGTCTTATTGAACTGGGATTTTAATCCATCTTTCTCTGGCACTTGCTATTTTATCCTTGGAACTAAAGTTCCCTTACTCTGTGCTTTCTCTTAACAGTTACTGCACATAGCAAGGGTGCTCCTTTCTGATTCCCACTAGTAAGTTGGCAGAAACGCAGCCAACTTCTGCTTCACTACCAAAATATTGTTGTTTGCCTGTGGGCATTTCAGGCTGTTTCAAGATGAGTTCTTAATAAACCAAATGCTCATTCTTTCATTTTTACCTGGTATGTGATACTGACTGTGCATGTAATCCAATATGTCTGTAGGTAAGTAGGAAGCAATTTTTCCTAGCACAGTAGAACCTCGCTTAACAAGTGTAATTTGTTCTCTGGGAACTTTTGTACTACAAAAAATTTGTGAAGTGAATTTCCCATAGAAATGCATGGAATGCAATTTCCCATAGGAATACATTGAAAACCAAAATTTGTTAACTGAAATGCAGTTTCCCATAGGAATACATTGAAAATCAATTAATCTGTTCTGGGAAAAAAATTGTTAACTGAGCCACTATTTTCTATGACTGTCCTTTTGTTATGTGATTTTTGTGTTAACCGAGCTGTTTGTTATGTACTGTAGTGCAGTATTAAAGCAGGAGAAAGCTTGATCAGATGGCTCTTAACCCACACCAGAACTAATACATGAGCTCAAAACCTTGTGTGGGAGGTGTCAGCACATCTATTTATGTTTTAGCTGACACAGAATTCTGACTTGTATTGGTGTTAGGAGACATATGCAGCCTTGTGGCTGTATGTAGTGCTTGAGGCTTGGCCTGCCACAACTTTTGTGTGTGAATGTGGCAGTACTTACTGGTGCTGTTGATCAGGATTGCAAGTGGAAATGCTAAGTGATCTTATCCTTCAGCATCAGGAGGAGAAATGGGAATATTTATGGGAGCATGCGTCATAGAGAATAAATGTACAAGTCAAACAAGTGAGCCATTTCTAGGAGGACCAATTAATGTATTGTGCCACTCTTCTTAGCTTTAGAACAGAGTTCCCAACCTATGGCACCCAGGCTGAATTGCCGCTGATGCCGGAAGTGCCCTGACATCACTGGAAGTGCTGAAATCACCGTTTTTTCACACCAAACACTGCGAAAATGTGGCGAAAAATTCAAATAACTACCTAAACATGTTGCTTCCTTCTCCAAGGGAAACTGTGGAGGTGGGAAAAATGTCCGGAAACACAGCAGAAATACACATGCCGCTGCCAGAGCTGGGAAGAGCCATGTGACTGGCCCCCCTGGCAGGAAAAGGTTGGGAACCCCTGCTTTAGAAATATCACAAACAAGAAGGTAGAACTGGTGTCGCCAAACCTCTTAGTCTCAGATCACAAATGCTGTTTAAAATATATAAACATGGATTATATTGAGGACACTTGTGAAATCCAATCCCCAAGTAAAACAAGTAGTCTTTGTGCCTGCCACATAGTTACAATAGAAAGTGAGCACCAGTATTAGATTGGATTATATGTTTAGAAACTTATTTAGATGGTGGCAAAATGGAGCCCTAGTGGGGGAAACTACTTTCAGGCTTGTGTTTCTAGAACAGGGTTGCCTGAAAGTGGGATGGAAATTAGAAGACAAAGGAAGGAGATCACTGGGCAAAGAATAACATTAAAGGAGGATACGGCTGAGGAATTTGACCTCCCCTACATCCCTCTGAATGGATATGAGCCTCAGGTCCGCCAGCTCAGATCCAGGGAAATGCTTTATGGCAAGAACAAACATTCTTGAGGGCACACAATAGCAAAACCAAATTAGAAGATGGAAGAAGGAGCTCACTGGACAAGGAACAACATTAAAGGAGGATATGGCTGAGGAACTCAGCCTGCCCTACGTCACTTGGAGGCCCCTGAATAGGCTGAGGGGTGAAGTCGCTAAGTGCAAGACCAACATGCTCAAGTGGGGGCTGCTGGCGGACAACAACACATGGTGTGAATGTGGAGAGATGCAGAATCCGGCTTGTTTACTGGTCTGCTGAGCACTACCAGAAATATGTACTGATGAAGATTAAATTTTGGCCAACAACAAAGCGGCTTCATTTTGGCAGTCCAGGGTTTGATTGGGACATAAAAGGAGAATCTGTACTGATAAGTCACTCTTACTTTTATTAGACACTTGCTGTGATGTCATCCAACAGTTATCTGTAAGTGGTTTTTTATAATTTGCAATGAGATGAGTAGCAAGAATGTGACGGTAAAAGTGCTATAATAATTAGTTACACAGTTACTTCTGGAGTGTAACAAATAGGGGTTTTAAAGGCATTTCAAAGTGTTTTGTGTCATTTTGACAGATCCCCCCCCCCCAGGTTTCAGTGTCATTCTCTCATTGATTGTTAGCCAAAGGAAGCAGTCTTGGCTGTATATTTAAAAACAACAACACCATTGTCAATGTGCAATACAGTATCAGCATTTGCCATTAGAGGGCAATAGAGAGTACTTCCTTTTATTTTTCTAGCCTGCAGATAATGCTAGCACAACAAATTACAGTACTGTACTGTACGTATTATTTCCAAGATTACAGAATGCTGACAACAAGATGGCCTCCCAAGAAGGAACAAGTAAATGCAACAAAATTATTTTTTAAAAAATTACTGAGTATGTGCAACCATAAGAGATGCAAGAGTTTGAAAATGGAAAATGTTACTTTCAAAATACCTATATACCAGTGTTTCCTAACCTTTGATTTTTAGACTTTATTTCCCAGAAGCCTAAATCAATTCCACAAAACTCTGATCAACCAATGTACTGACTTAGGCTTCTTGGAATTGAAGTCCTCCTGTGGGGCATGGGCCCCACTTTGGGAACCACTGAATACCATTTGCCTGGACTTCCCTAGAGGCTAGGCTGATATATGTTTTCAGTGTGGAAGTTCTGCTCAAAAGAGGTGCTTCTGGGTTGAAAGGATTAGCCGTTGACAATCACCATTGTCACTGTTGCTCAGGAGACGCCCAATTGCTGAAATAGCAGTCTTCGGGGAGGACTGCTCCCCACAGACCGCCTTAGAATTATGGAAGGCGAGCAAGGAGCTACCAGATAACTGGGCAGAACAACATGATTCTCTCCTACCTGGCCAAGAACAAACATGGCTTGTGTGGAAAGCTTTAAACAGACTGTGTAAGAAGATCAAGGGATAATCTAAGAAAGTGGGGTTTCCCTGTAGATGACAGCCTGTGTGAATGTGGATAAGAACAAACTATCGCTTATATGATACAATGCACACAGTGCTCCTCAATGTGCACTGAGGAGGACCTCATGTTGGCAAGAGGAAATGTTGATGTGGCACGATATTGGGCGGTTGTCATCTAGTTCCTGTTTGTTTTATATACATTGGTTTTAGCTTTGTATGCTATTATGTGCTTTGTGGTGCCTCTGACATGAATGAAGAAAGTGTGCAAGTTTTCTGATTATTAATTTTGAAAGAGTAGCAGAACTGCTTCCCCACACCCTTGCCCCATATTATTCGAATCCAGTTTCCATGAATCTTTGCTTCACCTTCCTTTTGTTCGGCCAGACATTGCCTTAATTCATTTTGTTTCAAATGAATGAGCCTAGTAAAAAAGGAGAGCCACATTCCACCATGTAATCTTAAGCAAACAGGGTATGACTGTTGCTTCTCTTATCAATCAACATTTCTCTCATCTCATTTTTTCCCTTGGCATCTTAATCAGAAGGCTTGGCACTTTCCCAACTTTTCTGATGTCTTTACAGTTGGACTAACACCTGTCCAGGTAAATAAATGGTGACTCTTTGGGCTGTGGCTTTGATTTCTTCTCCTGTGCAGGCTGCTACAGGCAGATGAAACAAGGACCAAATGGAAAGAGAAGCAAAGCCAAATATATTAACCTTCCTGTGCCATACAAAAGGCCTCTATCCCAATGCTACATGTGGTGGTTTGCAGATTGTACATGGCCCCTTCCACTCCTAACTATCCTTTGCCTGCAGAAACTTGCGGCCAGTTAATTCTTCCTTGAAGATGACAGTAGCAATAATGTTGTATCTGATTCAGTGAAGTCTCTTATATATTGAAGCAGTTTTGGGGGACCTGGAGGGGTGGAGTTAAGCCCCCCCCTCACTGAACCCTGCAGGCTGAAAGGAAGGTGTATGACTTGATTAAAAGTTGGGGCTTGTGGATTTAATTAAGATCTCTTCACCTTCCCCCACCTTACACCATAATTTGATCACTACATATTACATAAATAAATATAACACTTTCCAGTGTTTACTTTAATTAAGAGCAGATTTTGGAGGCTGAAGTCAGGAGTGGCTTATACTCAAAATACTACTCCCACCTCCATAAGGGAAAATATATGAGCAACTCCTCCTTTTTAGGTCAGGTTTATATGAAGAGCTTGTTCAAATTAAATAATAATTGTGTGTTGTCAAGTCAATTGTGACTTATGGCGACCCTTTCCATGGTTTTCCAGGTAGAGAATATGCAGAAGTGTTTTACCGTTCACTTCCTCTGGGGTGGGGGCAGTTTGTCAGGGTTGGCCATGATCTACACAGGCTGACTTTTCTCCCCAGAGGCCTAGTGAGGAATTGAACTCCCAACCTCTGGCTCTGTAGCCAGATAGCTAACCCACTGAGCTATCCAACCAGCTGTTCATTTTAATTACTATAGCTAAAAATTCAGTTTATGGGAAGTATTTATAGTTGTGTTATTAAATGAGACTGCTCTGCACAAAGAAACTCCTTTCTCATACTAAGTAGTTTGTTTCATTTTTTCACATGGGTTGAATTGCAACTGTGCTTGACAGGCTGTTTTGGTTTTGTATTTTCACAAAGATGCACAAATCCAGAAGGTTGTACACACAACCTGGTTGGGAAAATTGCATACATCTGCATGCAGTTTTGCTTGTTTTGTTGCTTATTTTGGCAATTTAGCTTTTTTATACCCTTCTCTTTCCAATGGTTAAAGACTTATCCATAAAGGGGTGTGTTACGTTTACTGCCTGGAAGAGTTATTTTTCTGACTAGTTCCCAGAATCTCCCAGCTAGTATTGCCATAAGGAACTGTATGATGATTATGATGATTGAGGCTGTATTGTTGACAAGAATGTGCGTGTCTGTGTGACTCTTTTCAAAATATCAATACTTTTTATAAAGGACATAAATCTAAATGTAATTTTTAAAATTTTATTAGTATCCCACCTTTCTCCCTTGCAAGACTCAAGGGTCCCAAAAACTGATGAAATTGAAAGAGTCAACAACAACTTCTTCTTCTTCGTGTCTAGGCCAAACGTGAAACTGCCAAAATGAAGGCACCTTTTGGTGAGTTCATTCTGCAGTTCCTTAGCCAGCAACACAAGGTTGCCATTACCAGGGTACGCCCAATTGTGGTTCAAAAATACCACAATCTTCGAGGAGGCTCTTTCTGTGTACCCCAAAGACTTAATGAATTGCAACATTAAAATGGTATTAATGACCAAATTAAAACAAATGCACAATTAAAATAGTCTAAATTTGTTTAATACCAAGTAGCACTATTGTAGTGACAGCAAACATCATTGACTGGTCCTAATCTGTGGTCAAAGTCCTGCCAGTGGAAGACAACTAAGGATATTCTAAACCAGAAGTTCTCAACCTTTTTTAGTTGAGGGCCAGGTCATGCTCCCTCAGACAGCTTCAGGTGCCGAATGACCATTTTGCCCTTTCTCCACCACATGGTACTTCCTGGTGTGATGGAGGTGGTGGTAGACCACATGAAATGGTGCAATGGGCCGCATCGAGCCTGCAGGCTGCAGGTTAAGAATCCCTGTTCTAAACCCTGGGAGCAGCCACCACCAAGAAAGTCTTCCCTCTGGTCCTTGTCAAGCATGCCAATGAAGGCGATGGGTTAAAGAGAAGATCTCTGTTCTCTCTAAGAGATCAGCATGGTCTTGTGTGCCATTACAAGTTATGAAAGGAGTATACAGTACATTAGTTTGTTTGTAGGCTGGTTTAAATTTTGCAGCCTGGTTATTATTTAAATGTGAATTAAATCTTTCCCCTGTATCTGGACTGGCTGATGACAAATTCCTTGAAAACTATACTCATTGGATGTACTGTCGTTCAAGGACCTACTCCTTCCTATCTCAGAAGAGTAGTACAAGAAGTGGAGAAGGATATGGGAAGAGCTAATCTTCCTGCTGTTTTGCTCTCATAGGTTTAAAACCCCAGCTTCTAGAACCTACCATGCAGCAAAATTAACAGTCTTGCAACACACTTTAAAAACTGAGACATTTTAATGGCTGAATTCCTATTGACATAAATGTCTGTTACATGTGCCAGATGTTATTATTTGGCAACAGATATCTTTCACCTAGATGGCCATTCAAGGGATCCCACCAACCAGTTCCATCTCATTTAATTGCTAGATGGTTTTCCTTATCCTAATCTATAAATTGTTTTCCCCAAGAATTCCCTCCATCCACTGGCTCCGTACTGTTGGTATTCTTGTGTAGTTTGCCTTCCCACATAAGCGAAATGTAGACCATGTGATATATGGCTTATTTACTTCATTTGTTAGGTCTTTCTCTCTAATACCGCAGATACAGGGACTGGGTCTGCTAGTAATCTATCCGTTCTCTTCTTTGTCCAGAGACATGGTTGACTCAGGGTTGGGAGAGGAGGGGGGGGGGGAATCACAGTCCAAAATTATGAGATGGAGGAATCTGCACTTTATTATGGATTTCAGCTGTCTAGGCTACAAATTCAAATTATCCTCCTCCTAATTGGCAATTTTACAGTGCTTGAATGCAACAATTTATCTCCCAATCCTGTGCTTTCAAATTGTCCGCTTAAATTTGACCTCATTTCATTTGAACTACATGTGCCTCTTCAGGTTTCTGGCGGGGATGCCATGTACTCAATGAAGTAAATTGTGAAAGTGAAATTTAAGAAGGAAATGACCCTCTCTCTGTGTTTGGGGGGATGATTTTTCAGAGTACAGTACAGAGTACTTTTCTGGTTGGTATTTTGCAGGTTTAGAGCCTTTACTAGCTGATTTGTTGAACATTTAACCAGAGGGTGGTGTTTGATGCTTAGGAATGGATAATATGCAGTGCTGTAGGGAGGGAGTACCTCTGTTCCTTTTATATCTGTATGTCCAAAATAAATAATTATATAGAAATGGGTTGCTGTTTTATTTTTTTAAAGGGTCCCATTCAGCTCTGGCATCTCTTCCTCTGTCTTTTCTTGACTCAGGCATTTTAACCATGTGAAATGAACTTTTGATACAGATTCAAAGGAGGATTGGTTGCATTGTGAAAAATGTCACTGAACAAGTAGGACTTAACAATGATTATTAAAGTGACAGGATACTAGCTTCTCATTTTAGGGCTTTACATCCTCCCGTTATGGCTACCTGTTCTGTTGTGTTTAAACTTGTGTTACCACTAATGTGTGACTGTAGAGCAGGGATCCTCAAACTATGGCTTATAGGCCATATCTGGCCCACAACATCAAATCATCTGGCCCTAGCTCTGTGGATGGGGGCCAGTGTGCATGTGCATGTTGCTTTTCTGGGGGCTGGGGAGGCCTCCTGCGGCTTTTTTGGGTGCCAGTGTGCGTGCACATGTGGCTTTTCCTGGTGCGGGCAGCCCCCTGCGGCTTTTTTGAGCACCAGTGTGCATGTGCACGGCTTTTCTCGGTGCTGGGAAGGTCTCCTGTGGCTTTTCTGGGTGCTGGGGTGGTATGCGCGTGCCGGGACACATGCAGCTTTTCCTTGGGCCGGAGAGGCCTCCCATGGTTTTTTCTGGGTGCCAGTGCATGTGTGTGACTTTCTTGGGTGCTGGGGAGGCCTCCTGTAGCTTTTCCAGGTGCCAGGACATGCACCCGCGGCTTTCTCTGGTGCTGGGGAGGCCTCTCACGGCTTTTCTGGGTACTGGTGCATGTTTCCAGCGGCTGTGGGGGGTTCTGGTGGCTGCAGGGGTGTTTCTTTCACTCACACGACACAGTTCCTTCAGGCTGGTAAGCAGGGAAGCGATGTGAGGGGGGAGTGGAAGGTGGTGGTGGGTGGCAGCGGTGACAGTGGGGGACCACCAGTCTGGCCCGCTCAACTGTCTGAGGGAGTGTGACCCGGCCTCCTGTTTAAAAAGGTTGAGGACCCATGGTGTAGATGCTATTTGATTGAATTGTCCTTTTCCTTTTCTTTTGGTTATGTAATATATTACCATGAAGGGATTGCTCCCATTGTCAATAGCAGGCTGTCTGTCTTAGATTCTTCCCCATTCCCAGCAAACCTATTAGACACCCTGGTGCAGGGATTCCCAACTTTTTCACACTGCGGGCCGGACCACACCCCCAGACAGCTGAGCCACGTGGTTCCTCCTGCCATAAACACTGCCATAAATGCATCTGCGTCTGTTATAAACATGTTTACAACAGCTGTGGGTGTGTTTACAGCAGCATTTATGGCAGATGTGGATGTGTTTACGCATGTGCTGGTGCATTTTACAGCTATTGTAAATGCTTCTGTTTCCACGTCTGCTAGCGGTGAGGGTGGCAGCAGGCCACATGAAATGGTGACGTGGGCCATTTCTGGCCTATGGGCCATAGGTTGGTTACCCCTGCCCTGTTGGTAGGGCAGCCTGAGGGTTTGGAGGACAGGAGCAGTGCCCAGGTCTTGATGAAGAGTCAAAAGAGCTACACCTGGAGAGTGGAGAAGAGGTCAGGATGACATGGCAGGAGCCAGGCTTTAAAGCAGAAGAGAAGGAGGAGGAAAGGAAGGACTTGCCATTCTCAACGTTACTATCTCTTGGTACTTCTTGACTGGTGGGCAGCAAGCGAAGGACATGGGAAAGGGAACATTGATAGTTGCCACTAAGAAGTGGCACTGGTGGAGAAAGCAACACAGTGAGTGGCTGCAGCGGAGGTGAGACTGAACTGCTGGGGCTCAGAGACTTCCATTGACCTCATCCCACTTCCCCTCTTTAAATAGTGGTGGCCGGCTGGGGTTAGCATTGTGACCCAACTGCTGCATGAGATGGAGCGAGCTCATATCTGTCCCAGCTCCTGCCATCCTAGCAGTTCAAAAGCAAGAAATTGCAAGTAGATAAATAGGTACCACCTTGGCAAGAAAGGGAACAGTGTTCCGTGCACTCCAGTGGCTGGTCTTGCCTGCCACGTGACCTCAGAAACATCTGCAGGTGCAGACAGTACTGGCTCTTTGGTTGTAAACGGAGATGAGCACTGCCTCCTAAACTCAGATACGACTGGCTTTTGAGCAAGGGAGGCCTTTACCTTTACCAAAAGCCTGAGAGCAATAGAGGGCTAGGGAGGGTAATTAAGCCCCCAGCAGTCTGTTGGGGCAGAAGGAGCCTGGCATTCTGGTGAAACTTGTACCCTGTTCCCCGACGTTAATAAAGAAAAATTCTACTAACAGCAAGAGTCAAGACTTTATGGAGTCTTTGGTCAAAAATACCTACCCAGCCACTCCTATCCGGTTACAGTTACAGTGAAAGGATGTATGTTCCCCACCATGGTATAAGACAGGGGTTGCAACCTTTTCAAGCCAGGGGCCGGGTCACACTCTTGCAGTCATCTTTGAGGGCCGGATGGCCATTTTGCCCTGCCTGCATGATGGGGACAGCCATTTTGTCCCAACAGCTTCAAAGGCATGGCCATTTTGTTTCTCAAATGCCCTTGGAGGGGTGGAAGGGGGACCTACATGTAATGGTGCTGTGGGCCTGATCCGGCCTGCAGCCCTTAGGTTGGGAACCCCTGGTATAATAGCTTCAAAAGAGTCCGTAGAGTCAAGCCAAAGGCATTTATTTCACACCAGGGTCAAGCGTAAGCCTCTAGGAATCCTACCAGAAAGCCATGGATGCAACAGCACCCTGCTGTTTAGGCTTCCTATTGTCGGATGCACAAAGGCTGTTGCTTTTGGCATTGGAAGTGGCTTTTAAATGTTAAATGTTTTTTATGATTTTAATTGCTGTAGGGATGTTTTTATACTTGAGTGTTTTTTAATGGTTGGTTGTGAGCCGCCCGGAATTGCTTCAGCAAGGGGGTGGTGATAGAAATCAAAATAAATAAATAAATACACAAATAAATAAGTGACATACAGACATCAACACTAGCAGACTTCTTCATAATTCCTTGATCTTTAAAGCAGCTCCATTGCCAGCCACCATGAGCTCTTAATGCATGGGTTCTCAACCTTTTCAAGCCGAGGGCTGGGTCATGTTTCTTTACTCAGCTCCGGGGGCCGGATGGCAATCTTGCCCTGCCTGCCACACATGGCACTTCCAGGTGTGGCAGAGGCGGTGGGGGCCCGCATGAAATGGTGTTGTGGGCCACATCTGGCCCTTGGGCTGTAGGTTGAGAACCCCTGTCTTAATGGGTACCACACAGACTCTTGGTCTGAAGCAGTATAAGGTAACTTTGCCAACTTAATATTTAATTATAATATTTAATGAATGTCAAATTAGAATTCACTGTTATTTTTATTTTTTAAATTTACTCATATTGTTGGTTTAAGAGACATTCACACTTCTTGTAATTTGCCAGGAGAAGGCAGGGTTGCGATCACGTGTCTCCCTGGCAGGGTTCCTATGCCTTCAGCAACAGAAGTCTCTCTAGCAGAAATTCCAATGGTGATATAATGGTAGATAAAGCTTCTCCTGTTGAGTTTTTGCTTGCTATTATCCCCACGAAAGAGACAGAAATATTTGCCAGGACAGAGCACTGATAAGGAGCCTAAGTATGCAAGGAAATTCTGCCCCATACCCTTTTCTTGTGTCGCCAGGAGCCATGTGGTTGAGTGATTGATCCAGTGTGGCATTTTGGCTTCCAACCTGCTGCCTCACTTTGCTGCATTGATTTTTGTTCCGGAATAAAGTCACAAGAACCTTAGAAATTTAGCAACATCTGAAAGTGCCGAGACATTTGGTTGAAAATCTTAGCACACTGCCCTATTAAGTCATTTGCAACTTTTTCTTGGACCGCCTGAATTTCTTAAGTGTTGTTTTTCTTGATCTGCTTTCCCAAGTACTGGGGACAAACATGTGATCGATCAGTTTGTCTTGGATATTTATTTAGGATTATCTTTCTCTTTCCTCCTCTTCCACCGACGCCTTTTGTTTGTTTGCACGTTTCCTTCCTTAATGGAAGAATAAGTTCAGGTAAGCTTAATGCTTGGCAGTGAGACCTGTGGTTGTTTCTCTGATGTGGTTCATTATCACAGGGCTATTAATAAAACCTCTGTCTTCCCCCATCTGTCACTTGGTTGAGATCAGAAGTCTTCACCGATCTTAGACAATGCTTCATCACAACAGCAACGTGCATAGGCATGAGCCCTGAAGTCTTTTGTTTGGCTGTACATCTCCTCTCGTCAAATAGATTAGGTGCAGTTAGGGTTGAAACTGCTGTAAACCAGTAGAGCAGGGATTCTCAACCTGCGGCCCGCAGGCCAGATGCAGCCCATGGCATCATTTCATGTGCCCCCCCCCGCCTCTACCACACCAGGAAGTGCCATGTGGTGGAGGAAGGGCAAAATGGCCGCCTGGTCCCCGAAGCTGTCTGAGGGAGAGTGACCCAGCCCCTGGCTTTAAAAGGTTGAGAACTGCAATAGAGAATGAATTGTGGTTGAAGCTGTTGCTCCGCATCCTGGCCTAGTGGTGAGGATGATGTTTAAGCTCCTTCCCTCTGTCTGTTTCCCCTGCAGCTAATGATAGGAATGTGAGGGGATCTGCTGTCAGCAGTTGGTCGCAAGGGGAGCTGAGGGTTAAGAGGTGAGCGCTCCAGGTGCAGCTGAGCATGAGGGCTTTATCCGTTTCATTGGTGAGAAGAGAATACATCCTCCGTTTCTAATGACAGGGCACTGCAGGTAGGGACATGATGCTCCCTGTCTCGCAGATGTGTGGTTAAGCAAAAGACAATTGCAGATGTTCTTGGAATTCCCAACCGGATACAAAATTGCTAAGAGGATACATAGACGGGGGAGCATTGCCAAGAGTTTTTACATAATAAGAGGATCATGTTATGCTCCTTTCACTTACGGGTGGAGTTTGCTTGTCAGCCTCCCCTCCCCAATCAGAGGTACTGTCCTAAGATTAAACTGTTTGCATGCTCTTAAAAAAGCAACAGGCACACACATTCATATGCGCATGTAAATGCACACTGGTACGGTAGAACCCCGCATAACGAAAAAACTCTGTTCCACGGAGCTCTTCGCTATATGGTGTTTTTTTTTGTTATATGAAGTGAATTGGTGATACACCACATAATGAAAAAATGTTCGTCATACGGGGTTGTATTAAGCAAGGTATACCTCACTTAATGAAAACCCCGTATAACCGGGGGGGGGATTTCATTATGCAGGGTATCGCAAATAGTGCACTAATGCTTCGTTGTATGACTTTTTCGTTATACAAAGCGTTTGTTATACGGGGTTCTTCTGTATACTGAAATCTAAACCACCATGCCGTCTGGAGGTTGGGAGCGCTGGTGGTGCAGTGGGTAAACTGCTGCCTTGCAACCAGAAGGTTGCGAGTTCAATCCTGACCAGGGATCACAAGGTTGACTCAGACTTCCAGCCTTCTGAGGCGGTAAAATGAGTGCCCAGCATGTTGTGAACCGCCCAGAGAGTGCACTAAGTGCTATGGGGTGGTATATTGCTTTGCCTTACATAAAACTGAATATTTAAGAGAATGTTTTGAAAGTATATCTTATAGCTAGTGGGGCAGTTCGGTCATCTCAAGACCCAAGATGTAATTAATGGTTTTTCAGCTTTCCTCAGTCTAGTAGCTTTCCTACCCATCTTGGGGACATGGACTCCCGACCCCATCCCACCCCGCCCAAGTCATGTCTTGAGGGCACCGCTGTCTAATTTCATACTAAATTTCATCAGTGCAGGGATTCCTCTTCTCACAGTGGTTCCTGTTTCATTTCCAGTACATTCTGTCCCCTCCACTCACTTCTTTAATGCATCCCCTAAAACATTTTAAAATATTTCTTGCCATTAAAAAGTACTTTTAAAATGTAAAAAGCTGCCTAGGACAATATTTGCCAAGCAGGTAGAAATAACTTCACACCTCTTCTGGGAGTGGAGTGGAAGGCAGTGCCACTTGAAGAAGTGGCCAGGAAGGAAGGAAATGCTTTTCATTTTGCCAGTACCGTTGATGAGATAGACCCCTTGTTTCCTTCAGGTGTCATAGAACTTACCATCTATACCAGGGGTTCCAAACCTTTTCAAGCTGGTGGCTGGGTCATGCTCTCTCAGTCTGCTTCAAGGGCCGGACAGCCATTTTGCCCTGTTTGCACGATGGGGGTGGCCATTTTGTCTCAATAGCTTCAACTGGCCATTTTGTTTCTTGAATGCCATTTTGTTTCTTGACACATGAAACTGTTCCATGGGCCAGATCCAGCCCACGGGCCTTGGGTTGGGAACCCCTGATCTATACAGTGTAGCAGCACAAATATTTTCTGTGTTCATGAAACACGGCTACACAATTCTCCGTTACCTGTATATACAACTTTTTTTTTGGTTTAAAATGTTTGTAAATGTTTTAATTTTGCTTCAGATGTTTATAATACCAGTGGGAAGAGGGTGTAGGGAAATAAAGAATAATGCACAAGCTGGAAACAGTAGAATGGGACTAGTACAGGGTAAAGAAAAATATGGGACTGGCATTGATGAAGAAAGGATTATGGTTCAATAGACCATCAGCTATTCTTTTAATGAAGGTCTGGTTAATCATTTGGGTCCAAATTAATGGCATCATAGGAGGATTTGCTTCCAATTCAGATAGCATCTTCAGAAGAGATATTATCAGAATCTGGATAATAGCAGTGGAAGAAAGCGTTACATTTGGTTTTTTTAACGTCTCCTTTGATTCCTTAAATTGATCTCTCCCAGCAGAAGCAAATAGCTCTGTAACTAATGGTGCATCTAGATTAAAGCTGAAAGGACGTCTAGTGGCTGGCATGCACAGACAAGAAAAGAAAGTCTGTTGCAAAACACATACAATTAAAACGCAGAACAAGAGAAGTATGAATCAAGGTAAACAAGAAATGGAATATATACACATGTTGATGCTTGGTGTCAGTGAATTAAAGTGGGCTGGAATGGAATAGCTCTAACACTGATGTAGCTCAAGCAGTTAGGGGCTATTATACAAGTTCTGACCAAATAAAATCACTCAGATTCTGGGGAAAATGTATCATCATTCAACTCTGAACTCCTACTACCAATGCTGAAGAAGATGAAATTGAAAACTTTTACGCAAGCCTCCAAGAAGAAATTATCACATACCAAAATAAGACCGACTTATAATACTATAGGAATGAAATGCAAAGGTAGGAAACAAATCAGAACCAAATGTGGGAAATTTGGTCTAGGGAACAGAAATGAGCAGGAGAACAATGTGTGGAATTCTGTGAAAGAAATAATCTGCTTATAGCAAATAAATGCTCCAAACAACCAATCAGATGACTTTTACATGTGGCTATTACCAGATGGTCAGTATAGAAATCAAATAGACCTCATAATTGGAAGCAGGAGATTGATTCTCCTGCTGTATTCTCTCTCTCTCTTTTTAAAAAATCGTTTTATAAACATAGAACAACTTTAAACTACAAACTACCAACACAGACTTTAACATCTAGATTTTTGAAGGGCTCCCCCACACCAGACCCAACCATTTCCCACAGATTTTGGAGTTTAACTCTCTATCCAAAATTGCATCAATCATCTCCCCTTATTTTACTCTAATCACTTTTTTCTTAATAATTGTTCTAATTCTCTTTTTAATTTACTGGAAAATGTATTGCTATTGGATAAAATTCTAGTATTGCTAGTATTGCTATTGGATAAAATTCTACATTTACTCCAAATCTCTAACATGTTTTTAAGAAAGAAGTTTCAGTTATTTTTATTGTATTCTCATAACGTTTTAAAAACAAAATATTTTTATCCAATTAAAGAATATTTCCATGATAGTGGGATTTCATCTCCCTCCATTATTTTATAAAACAACAACTTTAACTTGGGTATTAAATTTTTGTGGGTAATATTCTGATCCTTGTCCATCCATTCCGAGTCATACCCACTTTTCATTTATTAATAATTTCCTCTATTGCTTCTTTAAATGTCATCTCCATTAAATCTCTATCCATATCCTGTAGTCTAATCTTCAGATGTTTCCCAATATATTATCTGAGCTTCTTTCGTGGACATCTCCCCTCAATAAATAAGTCTGGTTAAAATTCCTGAAAATCTTTGATTCTTCTTCTTTCATGTCCCAATCATATCCTGGACTACCAAAATGAAGCCACTTTCTTGTCTTTGTCATTGGCCACACCTAAGTACTCATTGGTGCATGTTTCTGGCAGTAATTAGTGTCGTAGACACTAATAGCTGGGATAAATTTATTTCATTATTTATTGTGTTCATTTAAAGTTTGAAATGCCTGTGTTATTATTCTGCTTTCATTTTGCTACTTTGTTTAACTTTGCTTAGCCTAAACGGGTCCATTTTGGAAGGCTACAGTACGCAGAAGCTGACTTCTGACCAATTAAAAGTGGCAGGTCAGGCTGACCTCCATTCACAGACAGTGAAACTGAGAAAGTGTCTGTTCTCAGAATAATTACCTGGGAAGTTCTCAAATGAGCCACCTGTTGGTAGACGTAAAATGTACATCTTTTAGATGGGAACTCAGATTAGATGTTCTGGTCTCACATTGGACATCAAAAAAGTTGTCTGTCTGTCAAAGATAACTCCGCATGCATTCTCACCAAAATCTGTATAAATATCTGGGCTCAGAGCACCGTAGTTATAAGGCTGAACAACTATCTTGATTTCATCTCGATACAATGTCCATTCGCCCCCAGACTGGATCAGCACTCTGAACCCATATGGGCGGCTTTTAGCCGCACTCCTTACTTTCAGATGTGTATTGCTTTTTGAAATGCTATTTTTCTTTCTTAGAAAAATGTATTTTTCTTAGCATAGCTTAAGAGAGATTTTTATTCTGTATTTTGGAACTTTCTTTTTATTCATTAAATCTTTAAATGGACTCATTTTTTCAAGAGCAGTTTTTATAACTCTTCTCAGCCAGGAGAGAGTTGAAAAGGAATTTTTCAGATAAGGCCTTGTTACTTTGCTACGCAGACTCTTTGTTATTTCGGCCAGTGCAGCTGGGCCTGATAAACAAGGAAGGTAGAGAGGGAGAGATTTTGGGAGTCTCGCCTTCCCAGGACAGAGCTTGCCTCCCCCTCACCGTGATAAGGGTGGGAAAGATCTAATGGATGAATCCGCAACCAGTCCCAGAGGGCCTTGCAGAAACTTTTATCTGCGACATTTTATAAGGCACCACCATTACCCATTAGATCCCCATTTTCTTTGCCGGTTTTCCCTGCTTGGGCAAACTGCGTAGAGACAATGTTTTGCAACACTACTAAAAGTCCGCTTTGCTTTCTCTCGCTGAGTTGGGATACTGTTCTATTAGTCCGGGAACAAGGTGACTAGTTGCAGCCAACCAGTGAGGGCAGGTGGAGTGGCGCTCATTGCGAGCCCGGATCTCGTGTTGGCAGGAGTTGGGACAAGCCGAGACCTGGTGCCGTGTACGATAATTGGCAGACCAGTAAATGAGCCATAAATCTTTGATGATTGGTATAAAGACATTTTGACTATAAAGGGGCTATGGTGGCTCAGTGGTTAAGAAGCTCACCTTGTTAGCTGGAAGGCCAACAAGTTGGCAGTTCGAGACCCGGGTACTGCATGATAGTTTGAGTGACCATCTGTGTCCCAGCTCCTGCCAACCTAGCAGATTGAAAGCAAGAAATTGCAAGTAGATAAATAGGGACCACTTCAGTGGGAAAATACTTTGGGGACATGAAAGGAGCCTCATTCGGGCATCACCTTAGCGGAGTTTCTCCAGCAAAAATCCTTTCAACCCAGAATAATTTCTGACACAATTATTATTTGGAATATAGTTATTAATTATAAATTAACACGTGAAATCAGTTTGAGAAAGGAATTTCTTGTTGTTGTTGTTCAGTCACATAGTTGAGTCTGACACTTTGTGACCTCATGGACCACCATATGCCAGGCACCCCTATCCTCTACCATCCTCCTCAACCCACCCAGTTTTGTGCCCACTGTGTCAACAATACCATCTAGCCATCTCAAATTAGTGAATGATAATAAATTTAAAGGTATTTTGGGGGTAATTGTATTTTTGGAGACGAATATGAGCAAGTGAAATAACTGGGTGAAAAAAAGGAAAAGTATTATAATATTTTCTCAAGGTGGTGGGTGCATGTATTATATACATTATATATATTATCCTCCTTAATTGACATGGTACACACACACCCCGTACTTCTCTTTCCCTCATGTCCTTTTTCTACTCATATAAGGCAACTTGCAGTGCCAAAAACATTAAGAAAGACTGCAAAGGAAAAGCAGGAGGGTGACGGAGAACAATTAAAATTAGATGAAGTGTGCATGTGTGCTTTTAACTACTTCTCAGTAATCAGAAACAACAGAAAATGTGCATATGTCTGTAGATACCTGTATAGCAACCTTGGGGCAGTTCTTTTTATTCCCGCTTCTCTAAAAAAGACCACAGAGTGGTATAGTGCCTTCATCTTCCTTAGTTATGATGGGCCATGAGGTTGAAAATAGGAAGGAGGAGCAGATGAAGGATCCTGTCAGACTTGTAACTCTTGCTGGAAATTAGAGCATCTGCAGAAGTGTGAACACTGGTCCCAAATAAAGGAGTCCCCCTTCCCCCCATCCTGAAATTCCATACATCTCCCAGATGAATGAATATCTAAGCAAGAAACTACCTGTGGGTTGATTGAGATTGTTTTGTCTTGAAATGTTTAATGCATACATGTTAGTGTAAGTGATTGACAGGCATCCACAAGATGATAGCTCTATTATTTATGAAAAATCTCAGAGTGAACAAACAAGGCTCAGTAGTGCTTTTCTCTCCCCCCCCCCAATTTTATTCCTACATGAAGCCATGAACAAAACTACAGTACTGCTGTACAGAAGATTTTTTTTGTAATGTTTTGATACTTCACACTGGTACTACCTTTATCTGCCTTTTTATGAATACTTGCATGATACTGGAAAATCCAGAGACCTTGAGTATTCTTTGTATGTACTGATATACTTCAACAAATCCTGGGCTCGGAGCAAAACAAAGTAAACCCCCATCCAATGAACCAAATACTGTAAAAACTTCACAATAGATTTGAGTATATACTGACAAGATTTTCTCTCTCTGTCTCGCTATGTCTTTCTTGGTATGCAATTACCTGAGTAATATGTGTCCTATGTCAGGACAGCATTTCACCTAAACACTAACAAGATAAGTACTGTATAAAAATCATATAGACATAATCTAGTTCAGAACAATGTAAAAACTGAGCAATACATTCTTTGATTTTGGGTTTCTCGAGCATTAGATTCTCAGTCTAGTTTTCTTGGAAGGCCAGCTCAACAATCCAATCTAATTCCTCTGTGGACATCAACTGATTCCTCTGAGGATCATTTTTCTACAATTCCGTAGTCATTAATGCTCTGTTTCCGGCCTTTAAAATGGCTAATTATTAGTTGGGAATCATTTTTAACTATTTAAAGCCAGCGTAGCCATAATGTGGTACTGTCCAAATGGTTTGGACTATCGCTCCCATCCATCCCAAATAGCGTGACTAAGGTTCAAGAATTATAAGAACTGTAATCTCCAAAGTACTTGGCAGGCACTACTTTGCCTAGCTGGGATAAAATAAATCCTTTTACTTTGCTTCCCATGGCATTCATTTTCCAGTCCATCTTGTGTGACGTTGCTGCTTCCCTGCCCCCATAAAACACAGATCTGGTGAGGATCTCCACAGCTGTATGGGAGAGTTCAAGATTTAATGGAGCTGCTTGACTTTTGGAGAAGATGAGATTTACAAAAATGGCTAAACTCCCAGTGGTTGTGTGCTTAGCTTGAGGTATACTCAGGAGATGTTTGTTACCTTGAGAGCAAAGACTTGCTTCCTACCAAGAATCCAACATCTGCACAATTGATATTTGGCAGGAAATTCATGTTTGGTCTCCAAAGATGATTAATGAAAAAGGCTAAGTGTGCATCTCACTATTTCAGTCTCTGGCTCTGCTATGTGAATGGGTTAACCTCATAGGGGAACATCCCATATTCATCACCAAAGTAGTGAAATATGTCTGGTTCCTAGTTTCATTGTAGCCATGTTATATATGAAACGGCATTATCTAGTGATTGTGGATTTCTTGGTGTAATATTCTATGTACCTTAGTTGCCATGAGCATCTACAATTTTTTAAAAATATTTCTCCCCATCCCAAGTATATAAAACTGAACTATTATGTTTGA
Source organism: Bradypodion pumilum (assembly GCA_035047305.1). Taxonomy (NCBI): domain Eukaryota; kingdom Metazoa; phylum Chordata; class Lepidosauria; order Squamata; family Chamaeleonidae; genus Bradypodion; species Bradypodion pumilum. The sequence continues at coordinate 275,637,970 of JAWDJD010000002.1, read as the reverse complement.
GCCTTTTAAGCACTTTCTGAGACTCAACATCTTCCCCCTCATCCTTGAATATCCTCTGCAGTGATGAGGCTAGTAGTTTTTAAAAATGTAGTGCATACTTCAAAGCAATAAGCAACCATAATATTTTTTTTAAAAAAATTGTCTAATAAATGCCCCCATTTATTTGGCATGCTGAGCTTTTGTGCAAATTAAATCTGTCTATAACAGAATCGCGGTGAGAAATACAACAGTTGTGCAAAGGAGGCCTAAGAGGGTTGAGGGAATTTTTTTTAACATGTCAGAAGCACACAGAGGTGCTTTCTGGGTTGAAAGGATTTTTGCTGGAGGAACTCCACTCAGGGGACGCCTGAATGAGACTCCTTTCATGTCCCCAAGATTTTCCCCCAACGAAATGGTACCTATTTATCTGTTTGCAATTTCTTGCTTTCAAACTTCTAGGTTGGCAGGAGCTGGGACAGAGACAGGCGCTCATTCCGTCATGCAGTACCTGGGTCTTGAACTGCCATCTTGCCGACCTTCCAGCTAACAAAGCGAACTTCTTAACCACTGAGCCACCGCAGTCCCTGAGGGGAAAATAATTGTGACCCAATCCTTGAAGCCTGAACGTTCTTGGAAATCAGCCTTTTTATCCTTGACAGTCAGGTTGAAAATGCTTTCCAGTTTTTAAAGCTCCCCACACCACACCCACTGCCCCTGCATCTTGCTCTGCATCAACTGCATTTGGTTTCTTTGATGCCATTTGGGCTCTGAGACAAAAGCTGCACTCCTTCTTGACATAGTGTAAGGGATTAAGTCTTGAGTGCAGGTGGGTCCCCCCCCCTGCTGTCACCTGGACATCATCGCCATGGAGATAATCCTCAGTGAAACAAAAATAAGAGGAGAACCGGTTGGACAGAAAGTGCAGGCTGAGAGAGATTGAACAGGAGCCCTGCTGGAGGAAGGGAAGGACAAGTCACCAAGGCCAATCAAAGGGCAGTGATGGATGCTCAGAGGGAAACTATAGTGGTACTGAAAGTTGCTTGAAACAAGTCAAGGGGGAAAGCAGTGTGTCTTTTAACCACAGAAGACTTCTGCCCTGTTGAGTTTAGATTGGATCACTTATGTCCCCCTAGAGCCATGATGGTGAACCTTGGCACTCCAGATGTTCTTGGACTTCAATTCCCAGAAGCCCAACCCCCCGTGAATCCACACAAATGGGTTTACTGTGACTCATCTGGCCTACACCAGCCCCGTCGCTCCTGAAAGCGGAAGCAAAACGTGCCCATACAGGCGCGTTTTATTTCCGCTTCCAGGAGCGATGAGGTCAGTGCGGGCCGGATGAGTCACAGTAAACCCATTTGTGTGGATTCACAGGGGCTTGAGCTTCTGGGAATTGAAGTCCAAGAATGTCTGGAGTGCCAAGGTTCGCTATCACGGCCCTAGAGCAAGGGTCAGCAAACTTGGCTCTTCAGATGTTCTTGGGCTTCTGGGAATTGAAGTCCCAAGGTCACCTAGAGAGCCAAGTTTGCTGACCCCTGCACTAGAGTAGCATTTCCTAAACTTTGGGTTTTGGACTTCAATTCCCAGAAGCCTAAGTCAATTCCCTAAAGCACTGATCAGTCAATGTACTGACTTAGGCTTCTGGGAATTGAAGCCCACCTATGTTCTCTGGAACATAGTTTGGGAAACGCTGTCCTAGAGCATTGGGTTGATTCCCATTCAGATTCCTGCATCGCAGTGTGATGAGCTAGATTAGAAGGGTTGGCCTCTCGCTGGTTTTTTGAGCCAGCATTGTATGTTACATATGCTTGCTTGTGAAACAGTTCTGGTGATAAATGCAATATAAACCAAGAGCCATATTGGAAGATTCAGCCACAGCAGATCTTCATTCCATTGGCTCATTGACAACGTATTTCAGAAAGAATATATTTTCCATAAAGTAACTTTGCTTTTATTAATATCCGAGTTGCAAGATCATCTCACACTCCTGCCTAGAGAAAGGGAGGGTGGTTTTTTGTGTGTGTGTGGGATTCCATTTTAAGGAGACAATTTGTAATATTTTACTAGGCTTACATGCATCCTAAAATAGTAGATAATATACCGTAAAACCCCAATTTATGTATACCTCGATTTACGTAAAATTCGAGTTACGTAAAAGTTTTTTCATAAATCGGTGTCCCAATTTGCACAATAAACCGAGTTATGTGAGGGTTTTACGTGAGTTTTTAGAGATCAAAATGGTGGCGGTGCCTTTTCTCTAAAATTCCACCTTGCGCCAGAAGTCATTTACCTTTTCGGTGGTGGAGGTGGTGGTAATTGCAGCAGCAATTGTGGCATTCTGGTAGAGCACGGGGGCATATCCACATGGCCATGCTCCCTGTCCAAAACTTCTGTGAGGCTCTGTTTGGGCCGGGGATGCACTTCAGAGGGAAAATGAGCCCCGCAGAAGCCTTGATCGAAGAGGGGAATGGAGCAGTTTACCTCCCGAGCTTATCCCAGCCAAACTGGAGCCCTGCAGAAGCCTTGTCCAGGGAGTGCAGCCACGCAGATATGTCCCCCCCCCCGCTCTACCAGAGTCATAGAAGCAGCGGGGGCAGCAGCAGCGGTTCCCACTCCCCCAACGGGCAAGAGGAAGCAGCAGCATGCAAAAGGTAGAGAGAGCACTATGTTTAAATTGCTGTTTTTTTAAAAATATATATATTTTCAATCCATCCCTATGGGGATGCCTTGAGTTACGTAAAAAAACTGAGTTACGTAAATTGCTATGGAACGGACTTTTTACGCAACTCAGGGTTTTACTGTACTTCTTCCTTTCCTTGTTCTCTTGCTTGGCTCTCTGCCAAGCAAGAGAATAGGATGGGGGGAAGCACCAGGAACATGGAATTTCCTCTGTGGAATATCTCCCTTGGGTGAAGTGAACAGCGAAAGGGCTACTTGCTAAAGGAAGACTGTGGACTGCTTGTTCATAGGATTTATTGAAGGTTTCTGTGGTCTGCCTGGGGGGGCAGCCATCAGGGTGTAAAGATGTTTGGCATGAGATCATTACATAGGCCACCAGCGAACTCCAGAGTACAACTAAAACCAGCCAGCAGCCTCATATTTTTTGACAGAGTCTAGGTAAATATTGAAAAACTTTTTAAAAAGTGGAAGGTGAGCTGAAAGGAAAGTTATTTGGCGCCAGCAGCCATTGCTTGCTAATGGTAGCAAAGATGGGAAACCTAATCTGTGTGGTGCATGCAAGCAGCCGAAAGCTCATTTAGCTGTGAGGGTGTTGGACAGCTTTTAGAGGCCACCAAAAGATCTTCTGAGATTTCTGCTTCCGCACAAGAGTATAGCTGTACCTTCTGCTTTAAATACCTTTCTGGCATTAAAAAAGTGGAGTTACTTTTAGTGGCAGCATTTGACAGAATGTAAGATTTTCATGCCACAACCTGTTAAATTGTTTACATTTTCACTTTGAAAAATTGAGGGGAAATGATGTGATAAGGTAAATATGTAAGTTAGCATTTACCACATGGCATGGATGAGAAAGTTCCTCTAGTTTGAAAGATCAATTCAATGTTAGAGAAGTTTGTGGGTTCCACATTCTAGTGGTAGAACATAATTTGTTAAAAAGAACCCATTTTGTTACTCATTACTTTGTGGGGGAGGGAGCTGAGACTTATCCTTATCTGTGATCTAGTCATATAAGTAGTTTGCGGTGTGTTGTGCACTACTAACACATTGCATGTCTGTTCTAACATGTTGGGGGGGGAACCCCTAATGAACTGTTCTCTGGTTGTCTCTACCATTCAGTTATGATACAGAACCTTAAATTCCAATTCCAATTTTAATTTATACCCCGCCTTTCTTGGGCCGAAGCCGACTCAAGGCGGCAACAACATATTAATCCATACAATATAACAACAACATAGTAATACAAAAATAGATTCAGTACAATAAACAGACAATAATACAGTATCAAATTCAGGAAAAAAAAGCATAATATCAATACATCACACAATACATAATTACAAGGCATCAAATATATTCAATATTAACAAAATCCCCAGGGGATGGAGTGCAGCGCACATCCCATATGGAGCCCATATGGTGAACCAGTATGCTAAAGATGAAACAAAGGTTGTAGTTATGCATTTCCTTGTTTCATAGGGTAATGTAATTATACTATTTCCAAAGTAACCAGTTATATAGAACTGTCACTTGTAAGTAGTTACCTCAAGCCTCTGATGAAAGCTGAAGAGAATGTGACCAAAACTGCCATCATAATATAGCTTAATACCAGGAGTAAGATAGAGAAGGAGAACTTCACCTTTGAATAATATCAGAGACTGGGAGAACCAAGCCAAAAATTGGGAAGCCAAAAAGGAAAACCTTTGGAGAATGGAGGAGAAGGGTCTTGGGGAGCCAATGCAGGAATATTAACTGTCACTCACAAGGAGGTCTTAAGGAAGTTTTCTTAGCTCGATACATGGGAGCTCTTGCCAGCTGTTTGTTTTACTCCCGCACTTGCTAGTGACCTGTACTTCACAATTACTATTATTTTTCACAGTCTTGTTGACAGTTTGCTCATTTCATACATACATTTTTTAAATAAAGGTATAAAATTGAAAGCCAGGTAGGTGCCAAGAGCACAAACCCCACCACACAGACTTGCTTTTTTTTAAACAACTATGGTATCCCTCCAAAAAAGAGTAGGCTTCAGCTATGGTATGTTTATCTTAGAAATATTACCCAGGTGGGCCTTGTATATTTTAAGGTGTATGCTTGAAGGCAGCTATTTAATCTGTTAGAGTAGACCTAACTTTAAAATGCAGGTTGGGTCTACAGAGCTGAAGCCTGGGATGACAGCAATGAGCTAGAATCCAGGGGGCTTTCGAATGTTTCATGGAGGGTTGATTGGACTTCACACTTTCCATTTTCTTGCTTGCACCTATTGCTTCTCCCCGTCAGTTTAATTTTAATTTAATTTAATTCAATTTTTGAATTTCTATACCACTCACTCAGGTACAACCCGACTCAGGGGCAGGGCAGTTCAACAGCATAATCTAAAAACACAATATACAATTTCAATAAAACTAGCATAAAAACATACAAAAGATAAAACAGATAAAACCACTTAGTTAAATTCACCCATCCCTATCGATAAAGAAGGGAGGGGAAGGGATCACTAAACTGGATTAGGCTATAAACCAGTGGGCGGGGCCACATTCCCATCGGAGCCCAACACCTGCCCTGCCAGCCAAGTTTTCAGACCTTTCCTGAAGGGCAGCAATTCTATCTAACCTTGCTTCTTCTATTTAGAGGTGTTCTTGTTATATATGCATGTATAGTGGGTGCATACAGAGGTAAACATGGGCTTTCTGAATACTTATTGGATGAAACAGAGGCAAGCTGATGGTAATCTTTCCTCCTCTTCAGGCTGATGGCTTATGCCTATGTAATGTGTGTATAGAATTCCTTTGTTGCTGTTACTGTCATCTGTAATGAGAGAGAGAGAGAGAGACCATCAACAATTTATATGTTGTTGGCTAAAGGAGGTCATTGTGCGATATTTTGATCAGTTCATGAGTGGGTGGCTTTCTGTCCCCAACAAACTAACAATGACTAGAGCAGGGATTCTCAACCTGTGGCCCATGGGCCGGATGCATTCCACAGAAAGTGGCATGTGGTGTAGGAAGGGCAAAATGGCCATCTTGCCCCCAAATCTGTCTGAGGGAGTGTGACCCAGCCACTGGCTTTAAAAGGTTGAGAACTCCTGGACTAGAGAAAAGGATCCATGTTTTCGTCAACTTTTTTTTAAACCAATGAACATTTATTTTAAGAGGATGTGGGACAAAAAAATCTCAGAAATAGTGCCTTATAGTGTATCAACCTGTTCCTGATTCTGTATCTAATATACTGCCAGTATACCATTGTGACCTTCATGGTAGAGTAGCTATTTTTACATTTTTCTGCTGTACAGAAATATGAAATAGGTTTTGACAATGGGATTTTGAATGCTTAGTTTTATTGTACAATATAAAAATGTAGACTTTTAACGTTGGCTACTATTTTAATAACCATATGAAATGTTGATTTATTGCTAAGAATTTATCAGAATGACCAACACAGAAGGAGAAAGTACAAAGACCAAGAAACCATGGAACACATAAAATGTTGAAAGCTGCTATACTTCAAGCATGTAATGATAAACAAAAAGTATAGATGGTTACTGCTAATCAATGGGTGGCCAACCTTTTTTTGCTGTGGGCCTGACCATGCCCCCAGGCAACTGAATGGGCCAGACCATGCCACCTGGAAGCAGAAGTGGACGCATTTACAGCTGATAGAAATTCATCCACTTCCGCGTTTATGACAGTAGCGTTTGTGCAAACACGGGTGTGTTTTACGAATGATGTAAATGCGTCCACTTCCGAGTGCAGCAGAGGCAGTGACAGTGGCACATGTCGGATGGTGTCAGGTGCCGGCCAATGGGCCATAAGTTGGGAACCCCAGTTCTAATCATTCAGTCTATTATGAAATAATTTCTGAAACAACTTGAGGGACTGACTTGGATGTAACTTGCATATATCAGGAGACAGAATAGAAATGACAACATCCACTCTTCAGTAGAAGAAGGAGAAAGACTTTGAAATGCCAAGGTAGAGGGATGTCTCAGATGATGGCTTTAATGGCAAAAGATGGATAGATTTGAAACTGGGTATCCATACTCTTCATTATCTCCATAGGGAAAATAATGTGAAACCTTTGTTGTAAAACCTTTTTGAGACTATGGTCCTTGATGCGCTTATAAAATAGTTAACTGCATTAAGTGTGTATTACATATACGGATGTTGATGGCTTCTTCTGTTAACATAACATAACATAAGAACAGCCTTGCTGGAACAGGCCACAGCCCATCCAGTCCAGCCTTCTGTCTCATACAGTGGCTCACCATTTGCTTCAGGGTATTATTCCCAAGCTGATGCCTTCACCTTCTTAGGATTCCCTGGAAATGGCATTGAGAGATATCCTGCCTATCTCTCCAACCCAGAGGTTGTCCTTAGGTATCCATAATTATAGCCATTGATACCTTTGTCCTCCATGAACTTGTCTAATCCTTTCTTGAAGCTGTCAAGACTGACAGCTGTCACCACTTCTTCTGGCAGGGAGTTCCATAGACCAGTGATCCTCTGGGTGAAAAAGTACTTTCTCTTATTTGTTTGAGAACTAGCACCCAAAAGTTTCATTGACTCCCCCCTAGTTCTAGTGTTATGTGATAGGGAAAACAGTTTTTCCTTATCTACTTTGTCCACACCGTGCATGATTTTATAAACTTCAATCAGGTCACCTCTTAGACGCCGTCATTCAAGAGTGAAGTGGCCCAACCATTGCAGCCTCAGATGGTAAGGAAGGTGTTCCAGTCCCCTAATCACTCTGTTCATAAGAACAGCCTTGCTGGAACAGGCCACAGCCCATCCAGTCCAGCATTCTGTCTCACACAGTGGCTCACCATTTCCTTCAGGGTATTCCCAAGCAGATGCCTTCACCTGCTTAGGATTCCCTGGAAATGATATTGAGAGATATCCTGCCTATCTCTCCAACCCGGAGGTTGTCCTTAAGTATCCATAATTATAGCCATTGATACTCTTGTCCTCCATGAACTTGTCTAATCCTTTCTTAAAGCTGTCAAGACTGATAGCTGTCACCACTTCTTCTGGCAGGGAGTTCCATAGACCAGTAATCCTCTGGGTGAAAAAGTACTTTCTCTTATTTGTTTGAGAACTAGTACCCAAAAGTTTCATGGAGTGTCCCCTAGTTCTAGTGTTATGCGATAGGGAAAACAGTTTTTCCTTATCTACTTTGTCCACACCGTGCATGATTTTATAAACTTCAATCAGGTCACCTCTTAGACGTCGTCGTTCAAGAGTGAAGAGGCCCAACCGTTGCAGCCTCAGATGGTAAGGAAGGTGTTCCAGTCCCCTAATCATTCTGGTTGCCCTCCTCTGCACTTTTTCCAGCTCCATAATATCCTTCTGGAGGTATGGCGACCAGAACTGTACACAGTATTCCAGATGGGGCCTCACCATAGATTTATAAAGAGGCAAAATGATACTTGCTGACTTATTTTCTATACCCTTCCTAATGATCCCTAGCATTGAGTTTGCTTTTTTCACTGCTGAGGCACACTGGGTTGACACCTTCATTGAGTTGTCCACCAGGACACCAAGGTCCCTTTCCTGGTTTGTCGCAGAGAGTTCAGACCCCATCAGTTTATAAATGTAATTGGGGTTCTTTGCCCCAACATGCATCACTCTGCACTTACTAATGTTGAAACTCATTTGCCACTGTTTTGCTCACTCCCCCAGTGTCGAGAGATCCCTCTGGAGCTCCTCACAATCTCTCACAGTTTTCACTACCCTGTATAATTTAGTGTCGTCAGCAAATTTGGCTACCTTGCTTTTTACTCCTACCTCTAGATCATTTATGAAGAGGTTGAAAAGCAGGGGTCCCAGTACTGAACCTTGGGGGACCCCACTCTTTACTTCCCTCCACTTGGAGAAGTGTCCATTTAGTGCTACCCTCTGTTTCCTGTCCCTTAGCCAGTTGCTGATCCAGGACAAGACCTGTCCCTTTATTCCATGACTGGTAAGTTTATTCAAGAGCCTTTGGTGTGGGACCTTGTCAAAAGCCTTCTGAAAGTCCAGATAAACAATGTCAACTGGATCCCCCTTATCCACATGCTTGTTGACACTCTCAAAAAATTCCAACAGATTAGTGAGGCATGATTTGCCCTTGCAAAAGCCATGTTGGCTCTCCTTTAGCAGCGCCTTCTCTTCTATGTGCCTATTAATTCTATCTTTTAGGATGGTTTCCATCACTTTACCTGGGACACATGTCAAACAGACAGGTCGGTAATTTCCTGGATCACCCCTGGATCCTTTTTTGAAAATTGGTGTTACATTCGCTACCTTCCAGTCATCAGGCACAAAGCCTGATTTGAGGGAAAGATTATATATTTTGGCTAGGAGATCAGCAATTTCATCTTTAAGTTCCCTGAGAACTCGTGGATGGATGCCATCTGGTCCTGGTGATTTGTTAGTGTTTAGCTTAACAAGACATGCAAGGACCTCCTCCCTGGTTATTTCTATCTGGCTTAATTCTTCGGTTTCCCTCCCTACGAAGATAGGCTCTGTTTTGGGCATGTGGCCTCTGTCTTCTTCAGTGAATACTGAAGCAAAGAATTCATTGAGTCTCTCTGCAATCTCTGTTCATGACTCCCTTTCATATGTAGACACTTGAAGATTAACAACTTGCTTTTAAATGCCAGGGTAGAGGGATGTCTCAGATGATGGCTTTAATGGGAAAAGATGGATAGATTTGAAACTGGGTATCCATACTCTTCATTACCTCCATAGGGAAAATAATGTGAAACCTTTTTTGTAAAACCTATTTGAGACTATGGTCCTTAATGCACTTATAAAATAGTTAACTGCATTAAGTGTGGATTACATATATGGATGTAGATGGCTTCTTCTGTTCATGACTCCCTTTCATATGTAGACACTTGAAGATTAACAACTTGCCCTGATACAGGCATCTGTATGAATCAAAAACCTGTGATCAACACTCTCAGTGTGTGACTGAAAATAAATAAATAATTCATCATGTGTGTTTTATGTATAGTGTTCTTTGTACCATTAGGTAGTAGTAATGGTATTATATGTCAAAATATAGTGATACAGTGGACCCTCGATTAACAACATGTTCGAATAGCATCATTTTCGATTAATGACGCTATGACGCTCCCAATGTAATTGTTCGAATAATGTCGTTATTCGAATAATGACGGTATTTTTACCATCGTTATTCGAATAACAACGTTATTCAAATAGCGACGCTACTTGGGGAACCAAGTAACGTCGTTATTCGAGGGTCCACTGTATTCAACATTTTGTTAGGCTCCAGAATAAAGATTATGCCTTTTCTGGTGCTGTATTTTTGTTGTCCAGGATCAAAACTGCTGCTAAAGTTATACTGTACTTTGGTTAGTGCACCACAAATTGTAGCTAGACGTTATATTTCTCATCCCCAGGATACAGGATTTGAATCTAGGAGTACTGTATATATGTAATTTTGTATGTGTAATTTTAGCAAGTTGATATAAATATTTATAAGCTACAATTCTGGACCAAATCCAGCCAAGGCGGCAAACAAAACACAAGGGTAAAATAAAGATAAAATAGTTTTTGTTTTTATTTTAAAAAGAACTTTAACATTCAACAAATTAAAAATAATATTAATATATAATTCAGGCAATATAAATAGTCATCCAAGAGGCACCGTATAAACTACCAGTAAAAGATCAGCAGAACCAGCAAAATATATTAGTTAAAAGCCATTTGAAGCAGGTGTGTTTTTGAAGACTTTATAAAAGGGAGCCATTATATGGCTCTTGGGAGAGAGTTCCATAGGGCAAGGGGGCTGCCGCTGGGAAAGTCTCTAGTAGTTTGTTTTGTTTTAATCTGGTGCTTTGGAGCATTCAGAGTTATTTGCATAAATCACCTACATTATTATTTATGACACCTCTTAGTGGTAGATTGGTATTTTTATTTCTGATGTGGGGTGAGCTCGCTGAGTGAATTGCAACTTGGAATTAATGAGTTGGTGGCAGAAGTGAGATTTGAACTGAGGGGGTTTCTGGTTCAAAGCTCAATCTCATAATCAAAATGCTACCCTTGCTCAATGGAAACATCCGTTGACATCCGCTGTCTTGGGCACAGGCTGTATTTAGTCATTGTGAGGTTGGGGGAGAAGAGACAGCCAGAGGGCATGTCTGTGTCTAACCATGAATAAAGTAGGGAATCCCCATAGATAGTGATCTTGATTGAGTCCTGTGTCTTCAGGAAGAGGAATTTAGAAATGGGAAGGCACTGACAGTTGTACTGAAACTTCTGCCAACAATCCTAGATAATGTCAATTGGTTTGTCTGTTGTAATTCTAGAATTTGGGCCAAACCCTTTACCCTCAGCTTTCATTCACGGCCTTCTTGCCTACGATTGAAGTCTCTTAGCTGGGGCAAACCCTGTTTTGCCCACATGTTCCAAAGAATGAGCTCTCCTTTAGCAATTCTAGCTGTGCCACAGCCCCTCATGGAATCTGTTTGTGGGCAGGTATTTTCTTAGGAATCTCTGATGGTTTGCAACAATTCACACAAACATCCTTTAATTGTATTCTTCATCTATACCTATAAATCCAAGGGTTAACCGTTGGAACTTGCTATACATTTCTGCACCCGTCCATCCTATCCCGTACCGAGCCTCCTGCACTCCCCCGAACTCGGTACGGAGGGTACTGAATGTTTGAGAAAGGCGCCAGTGGGGCAAGAGCCCCACAAACGCGAACAAAGGGAAAGAACTTCAATTCCCAACATTCTTTGCACCGCGGCACAGCCAATCAGGCTGAGAGGCACGAGCAAAAAGAACGTTGGGAAACACGGTGTGGCCAATCAAAATTGAGCCACAGAAAAAACTGCCGCATGAATGGAAACCACAAACGCAGAACGCAGAGAAAGCCGGTGCGTGAAAAATAAAATTTCAAAACTCAACGGGAGCGCAAGTCCCCAGCAAGTGGATACAGTGACTCACAGCCTTGCAAAACAAACAAGCCACAAAACTCCACCGCGAGACACCCACTGACCTTCTTTCCTGGAGCAATGGGGAGAAGAGGGACTCCCTCTCCTCCACACTACCCCACCGAAGACATGGCGAGACCACCGCCGGCCTCAAGGAAAGTTGAGCCGGGGTGGAACCCCCCCCCCCAAACAGGCAGCAATTCATCAGGGGAAGCACCCTCCCTGGCGGATGACTTGCTGATGCCTTTGTACTTCTGAATGCAAAAGCAGCAGCCAGCAATCCGCAAGGAAGAGCACCACCCCTTACAGATCGCTGCCTGCCAATCTCCGGTTAGGTAAGCCAGGAGAAAAAGGAGACAGAGAGGAGAGAACCATCGTTAGGCACAGATAGCTCTTCTCTGCCTCCTCCTTCTCCCCCGACCTACTTAACATACCTTCCCGGGAGAAGAACAGCCTGACTGCCTCCTTCTCCTTTCTCCCATTGCTGCATCAAAACCAAAATTCGAAGCAGCAATGGGGAAAAGAGGAACCGATAGGCAGCCTGTTCTTCATGCTAAAGTAACCACCAAAAACAAACACCAAAAATAAAATAATAAAACAAAAATAATAATAAAACAAAAATAAATCAATAAAAAATTAATAAACAAAAAATAAACCACAAAATACACAAACAAAAACTTCCACAATAACTCAAAACCCCATACAACCCCCACAAATTACACAAACAAACAACTAATTACACAAATAAACAACAACAAAATAAGAAAAATTAAACAAAATCAGAAATAACCAAACCAATTAAACAAACCTAAAACTCAACCAAAACAAAAAAGAACAAACAGAAACACCTCCTAGCCTACCATCACAAAAACAAAACAAAGAAAAACCCCAGAAGAAAGAAAACCAGACAACTCACCAGCACGTCCTCCCTTCACAACGACCGGAACAGAAATGAAGAAACAAAGACGACTTACCAGAAGAAGCCCCACCCAGAGGCCAGGAGAGAAAAAACAGTGAAACTAAAACAAAACCACTAGCAGCCCCACCTGCAGGGCAGAATAGTAAAAACAACTCAAAACACACAACAGCCCCACCTAGAGGCCACAAGAGTAAAAACAAGTCAAAAACATAATAAATCAAAAGTTTACACAAATCACAAACTTATGTCAAAAAATAAAATAAAAAGATTTATAACATCCTGTGCTGAGTTTTAACTCAAATAAAAACCCAAAACATCTAAACTCAGTTTAAAAACATTGAATATAAAAAAATGTACCTGTACTTTCACATTTTTAAAAATATTACCTTAGGTAAAACTCTTAACAAAAAAACCCACAAACTGAAACATTATTTGGTTAAATAAAACAATTTTAAACAATTATATCATCCTTTGTTCTTTTTTTAATCCACAAAAAAAACCCAAAAAGCTTATCACAGTTTATAACAGCCCGGCAACGCCAGGTAACCTCTGCTAGTTGCAAATATAATTCAAAATCAGAATTAAAGGTTTAGAATTTTGGAACAGCCTGTGAAACTTTCTTATGTCTAAACTGATATGGTTCCCTTTACCTAGGTCAAGAGTTCTCAAGCTTTTTAAGCCGGGGGCCAGGTCACGCTCCCTCAGACAGCTTTGGGGGCTGGGCAGCCATTTTGCCCTTCCTCCAACACATGGCACTTCCTGGTGTGGTGAAGGCGGTAAGGGGCCAAATGAAATGGTGCCATGGGCTGCATCTGGCCCGTGGGTCACAGTTTGAGAATCCCTGACCTAGATCCTGTAGCGGTGTCTGCATTGGTACCAGCCCAGGTTAAAACAAAACTTGGTTTGTCAAATGTGTTCAGAGCATGCCTTGTTTTTTCTACATGCCACCTTGCCTAAGGCTAGATCAACCAGCTCTTTCTCCCAAGAGGTACAGCAGGGGACTGAACCTCCTGACCTCTGGCTCCTCAATCAGTTGCCCAGCCCAAAGAGCTAACTAGATTTCCAGCTTTACTCACTCCTCTTTCTGACATTCGTACTTTTGTGCAACTGTAAAGGTAGAGGAGCTTTTGCACCAGATCAACTTTATCACATAGGCTGCCCTCCTCTGTTGATTTTGCAGCTAGCTGTTTGTCAGCAGGCATGGGCAGGGAGCACAAAAGGAGGCAGACAACCTTGGTTTTCACGGAAAGGTGGCTTGCTTGGCCAGTCCTGGCTCAATAGGGCTCCTCTTCACAGTTCTGCAGCTGTTAAATGCGGGCTTAAATGGTGGTTGAGAGAGATTGATTGATTCTTTGCCTGTTTCCAAAGAGGAAATGTTTGGGAGCGACAGCTTTGTACTGTGTCCCAATATGCTAGGCTGCTGGTCCGGTCCTGCCTGCTTTTGCTTTCCGATTTTTTTTTTTTGCGGTTGAAGCCACACCAAGCTTATAGAATAGAGGAAAGCCATTAAAGATTAAGAGGTCAGTTGACATTCTGCATAGTTTCTGCATGTGTCTGAAGGCAAGTCTCAGAGCCGCTTGCTCCTGTCAACATCTCTAGGAACTCCTGCAGGGCACAGGTGGAACGTGACTCTCCCAGGCACGGAACCTTTCCCACAGACAGACAGACAGACAGATGCACATGCGCGCGCACACACACATGCATGCATGCACATGCATGCATGCGCACACGCACACACGCGCACACACGCACACACGCACGCACACACACACACACACACACACACACACACACACACACACACACACACACACACACACACACACACACACACACACACAGGGACCTGATTGTCAAAAGGACTGCTACCAAACAGAGGAGGCAGTACTGGGGTGGGTGGGGAGGGAGCACTGGGAGACTAAATAGCATGATAGAAAGGAGATTCTTGGGCTGAAGGAATGTATGAGATGGCATTTCCATGCCATGTACTGTACAGTAATACCTCATACAAAGTCCGCTTCGTACAACATTGGATTCATACAACATCGCCTAATTCCTTGAAACAAGTTGCCTCATACAAAGTCGTGCGACTTTGTATTAGGCATTGGGGTTTTCCCAGGTTGCATTGTGCCTGGCCAGTATAAAAGGCAGGACGCATGCATGCATTGCTCTTGTGGGTTTTGCACGAGGAGAAGAGTGTTTAGGAGTGATTTTGGGGGTTTTTTTTGAATTTTTTCGTCAGAATTTTTAGAAGCATTCCTGGGATTTTTACAGCATTCATCAGGTTCTTGGACAATCAGGGTTGTTTGACATGTTTTTGTAATGTATTTAGCCTTTAGACAATGATTTCTTAAAGTTATGTCAGTTTCCTGTCTGTTTCCTTGACTTTGCCCTGAAGTCTGTGCTGTTACAGTACAATGTATCTCTATGGAAACGACGTTGTATGAGGCATCGCGGCAAAGATTTTGCATGCCTCATACAAAGTCCAAATCCATATAAAGTCCAAACTTGTGGAACCAAGTTTGGACGTTGTATGAGGTATCACTGTATATAACTTGACTAGATGGGCACTAGAATGGCATTTCAGCAATGTTATGTCTTTTCTTCTTCTTCACCCAAAGGACTCAAATCACTTTCTGGTGATATATAGCTTAACCTCATCAAATTCCTGCATGATGTGACAAATACTTTTTGGTTTCCCCAATCAATTTCTCTTTTAAACCATCCAGAGGGCTCTTGCAGTGTTTTAACATCCCCAAATCTGCCATTTTTACAATGTGGACACGCAGCCATTTCCAGATCTGTCTTTTTAGGGAGGGTGACTCTCACACCATCTAATTAGTGCCCTTATGTTCCCTACATTTAAGCTGCCCTCTGCCGGCCAGCTAGGTGCCAAAGATTTTTGAGTAGGCCAATCCTTTGAACACAGGTATTTTAGTCTACGCTTCGATAACCGGGATTTTGGACCTGTTAAGTCTTTCCAATTTCTTAGTATGTTCCATAAGGGCGTCCCCTTGAGGGTCACATATTTTGACTTTGTAGGAACACTCAGCTGTTCACCCATGACGTACTGAGATTTTAGTTGCTTTGATCAAAGGCTTTCGGATCACGAGTTACCCCTTTTACCTACAGGGAGCGTTCACTGTTAATTACAACAACATTTGGCTCAAAGTAATCGTCTCTTCTTGCCCTATCACAATTTTTCCAACCTCAAAGTAATCGTCTCTTCTTGGATGGCTACCCAATTGCCCTGCGAGTGACTTCCAGTGCGCTACTGGCCACGACACTCAGAATTTGTGCCTCCTCAAGGGAATCAACCTTTCTTGGTAGGCAGATCAATGGGGGGTTTTCGTAGCTCCGGGTGATGAGGCCGTGCTACTAATTGCAATTTTCCAATTCAAGTCCCTAACGCTCAAGTCGCTAAGATGCTGACTGGGAAGCGGAAGGTCAGCAGTTCGATTCCCGAGTACTGCAGGACGGAAATGAGCTCCCGTCTTCATCCTAGCTCCTGCCAACCTAGCAGTTCAAAAGCAAGAAATTGCAAGTAGATAAATAGGGACCACTTCGGTGGGAAGGTAACAGTGTTCCGTGCGCTCCGGTGTCTAGTCATGCCTGCCACATGACCACGGAAACGTCTGCAGAAGCAGACAGCGCTGGCTCTTCGGCTTAGAAACAGAGATGAGCACTGCACCCTAGAGTCGGATACGACTGGCTTTCGAGCAAGGGAAACCTTTCCCTTTCCCTTGCATTTTGTTGGCCTGTAAAACCCAATAGGAGTGCTTCATACTGGTTATCTCGAGTTTTGTATTGTCTTGCAAAAAATCCATTAGGGTCTCAGACAAAAGCATTTCATAGTGTATATGCAAAGCAAAGCAATCACACTTATATACTGCTCCATAGCACTTAGCGCACTCTCTGGGCAGTTCACAAGTAAATTAGCACCCCCCCCCACATGCTGTGTACTCATTTACTGACCTTGGAAAGATGGAAGGCTGAGTCAACCTTGAACCCTGGTCAGACTCAAACTCACAACCTTTTGGTTGCAGGATAGCAGTTTAACTACTGCGCCACCAAAGCTCCTCTGCAGCACTGTATAGCAGGGGTTCTCAACCTACGGCCCATGGCACCACTCCATCCGGCCTGCACCCTTGCTCCTGCCGCCATCACAGCCACCACCACCACCCTTTCCCCCTCCGTCTGGCTTGGCATGTCCCTAATGCCACTCCATAGCAGGGCAGATGTTGTAAGAAGGCTTGCAACATCCACTCTGCTACAGATCAGCATTAGGGACCCGCCAAGCCAGGCAGCTCGTCTAGGAAGGGATTGGGCCGAGCGCTCAGGCCCCGCCCCTCCCTTCCTTCCAGGATAGGCTGCAGGTGAGTGCGCACACACCTGCAGCTTGTCCGGGAAGGGATCAGGCTGAGCGCTCGGCCCCCTCCCTTCCCTCAAGGATGGGCTGCGGGTGATTGCGCACACACCCACAGCCCATCTTGGAAGAGAGGGGGCCGAGTGCTCCAGCCCATCCTGTAAGGGAGGGGGCAAGCGGATCGATCCCCGGTTCCCTTTCCTCTTCGGAAAGGAAACCGTTTTTTTTTAAAACATTATATGATAAATGTATCGCAAAACGTTAAAAATAGGATTATGCTAAGACTTGTGGAAACAAGTTTTAGCATTATCCGAGGTATACCATTGTGACCTTCATGGTAGAGTAGCTATTTTTACATTTTTCTGCTTTACAGAAATATGAAATAGGTTTTGAAAATGGGACTTTGAATGCTTGGTTTTATTGTATAATATAAAAACATAGGTTTTTAACGTAGGCTACAAATGAAATACAGTACTTTGGACATCAAATGAGAAGGGAGGATTCACTTGAGAAGGCCTTGATGCTGGGAAAGGTGGAGGGCAAAAGAAGAAGGGACAGCCAAGGATGAGATGGACGAAGTAGGCACAGGGCTGGGCAGGATGGTAGAGGATGGTAGAGGATAGAGGTGCCTGGAGGGCAATGGTCCATGGGGTTGCAAAGAGTCGGAATCGACTGTGCGACTGAACAACAACAGCAACAATTTTAATAAGCATATGAAATGTTGATTTATTGCTTAGAATTTATCGGAATGACCAACACAGAAGGAGAAAGTACAAAGACCAAGAAACCATGGAACACATAAAATGTTGAAAGCTGCTATACTTCAAGCATGTAATGATAAATGAAAAGTATAGATGGTTACTGCTGATCAAGGGATGGCCCAGCTTTTTTTGCCATGGGCCTGTCCATGCCCCCAGACAACTGAGCAGGCCAGGCAACGCCACCCAGAAGCGGAGGTGGACGCTATGCGAGGTTCTACTGTACTTTAAAATCAGAAGACTAATTAGTTTACACAGCTTGGAAGCTCTGTTCTCTTGTTATGCCTTTACACTTTGTTTTGTGAGAGCAATAGAAGAGTTCAGGTTTGCCTCTATCCAAAGGCCAAATTCAGGGTGGAGATCATTTTTTGAAAAGTCTTCTCCACCCTGTCTCATAGCTGGCTCTAATCCTCACCTGCGGCCTTGTCTCATGGAAGATGTAAATTAATTTCCCTCCTGATCGACTCCTTCAGTCCATTGTGAAAATTAGGCAGTCTTTTGCTGTGCTAATTTACTGTATCATATTGGGCAATTACCTGTTTATAGAGCTGGGTGTGATACATAAATTTTCCTATTGCACTCCAAAAGGGTGTGAGTGAATGTGTCCGTGCACTTGCGTGATCAGAATGTGTCTCCTCCTCATGGCGTTGCTCCTGGGGCTTGCTTCACAACCATCAGTATGAAGTCAGTATGCTGCAGGAAACACTTAAAGGTCTTAAGCAGTAACGAGGTTGCTGTGTTGACCCAGAAGAAATTCAGAATCTGTGTTTGCGTGTGCACATGCGTGCAATCAAAAAAAAAAAGGGAAGAAGACTTTAGCAGGATCCCAGCAAACTGCCCAATCCTACATAGGGCAGGCTGGCACCGGATTCTCCACAAGAAGGACATGCTTGAATGCCATCACTAAGCTCTCACCTAAGCCACAAAGGGAAAGTTTTTTGTCTCTCCAGCCTTTTTCTTCTAGCACTTCTCAAGATACTAAGCAGATTACAAGGACTGAGTATGCAGATTCTGAGGACGCCGTTTCTACTTGTTAGCAGAGTGTTTGAGGCAGATATCTGAGGGTCATCGTCAGGTTAAAAATGAATTAATCTGACTCTAATTTAGAAAAAATAGAGAGATGAATGGAATAGCTAAAATTCCAGCCTGTTTCACTTTATTTTATACAGTAGCTATTCAGTATCTGTGTTCTGCTTAATGCCCTCCACAAGGCTTGTGGCCTGTCTGTTGATTTCTACCCTGAAGTCAGCTTTCGCTAACCTGGTGGCCTCCAAACCTATACGTACAAGCAGAAAAGAGCCGGTGATTCATGCAGACTTGTTAAACTACACCTTGTATTATGCAGCCCCAGGATAAGGAGATGAAGGTGGGCATCTTTTTACCTCATACAGTATTATTGCATAGTCAAGCAGTTCAGGTTAGATTGTGAAACTGTCTAGGGTGATGCCTCCCTTTATGGGATTTTCTAGACGGTTTTGGTAGTGATGGTGGGGGCAGATGGGTCTTAATGAGATACCTTCAGGAAGATTTCCAGACAGGACATAGAATGTCTGGGAGATCAACAAGCATCATTAGTTATGGCTCTTATGTAATGCAATTTCCAGATCCTGCTTTTGTAAGCCCATTCCAATCAGTTACCGCTGTTCCTGTAAAAATGTCCTCAATCAGTTAGTCAAGGTGAGTCCTGCGAAATGGCTGTGGTGGTTTTCAGTGATAAAACTAGAACAGATTCCCATGGAGGGAGAGTTGAAAAGCAAGAGCTTAACCCCAGAAAAGCTGGCAGCAATATTATCTAGTTTCTAATTGACTTCTTTGATAGTAGCCAAGCTGAAGGACACAGTTTAACTATTATCAAAATGTTTGTGACTGACCCAGGAGTTTGTTGTTCAGTTGCACAGTCGATTGCGACCCTATGGACCATTGTCCTCCGGGCACCTCTGTCCTCCACCATCCCCCTCAGCCCGCCCAGTTCTGTGCCCATTGCGTCTACAATACCGTCTAGCCATCTCATCTTTGGCCTCCCCCTTCTTCTTTTGCCCTCCACCTTTCCCAATATCAAGGCCTTCTCAAGTGAATCCTCCCTTCTCATTTGATGTCCAAAGTACTTTAGCTTCATCTTTACTATTTGGCCTTCCAATGAGCAGTCAGGGTTGATTTCTTCTAGGATTGACCCAGGAGTACAGTGTGATTTATATTTCTGCCTTGGCATCCTGCTTTAGCTTGTCATGTCAGAGGGAGAAGGCGAGCTTTGGAAATTACAGCTAGTCTAAACTGTGGTACCCAAACTATTGTCTGACATATGATTTTACAAGCCAGGTCTTGAACAAAATAAATCTGCTCCCTATTTGCTTCCAAACTCAGTTCAACGTGGTAGTTTTGATCCAGAAAACCCTAAATGGTTTTGGGACCAAGATATCTGAGATCACATTATCCCATATGTACTTTATTTATTTATTTGTTGAATTTATACAACCGCCTTCCTTGCCCAAGCGACTCAAGGTGGCTCACAATATCAATCAAAACCCACACCTTATATCAGTTAAAACCAAACACTATAAAACTCTCTAAAACATCCTTAAAACCTCCCCCATCCCCTTAAAAGAAGGACGCCTGGGCAGGAGTAATAAAAATTAAAAAAACCAGGCAGGGCTAAACAAGCCAGCAGGGCTGGGTTGTGGTACCAGTTGTACCCTACACCTGCTGGCATAGCCATGTTTTGAAGTCCTTGCAAGGAGTCTCGAGATATTCTATGAAGGATCTTTGGCAGACCTCAACTCCCTAAGATGCTTGGTTAGGTGGGCACATAGTACATAAATTACTTTGTAGCAGAACCTCATCCATAGAACTTTTTCCAAGAGAATATTAAGCTATCTCCATCTCTGTTGACCTTCTGGTAGGCAAGTAAAATTTGGAAACCAAGAAGAGTAAAGGTAACCCAACCAATTTGGGGACTGGGAAGGTCATCCTGGAACGCTGTCCAGCATTTCACTTCCTAGGAACTAGGTAAAGGTAAAGGTTTTCCTTGCTCGAAAGTCAGTCATATCTGACTCTAGGGTTCAGTGCTCATCTCTGTTTCAAAGCTGAAGAGCCAGCGCTGTTTGCTTCTGCAGACGTTTCCATGGCCATGTGGCAGGCATGACTAGACACTGGAACGCACGGAACACTGTTACTTTCCCACCAAAGTGGCCCCTATTTATAATTTCTTATTTTCGAACTCCTAGGTTGGCTGGAGCTGGGATAAAGACGGGAACTCATTCCGCCCTGCAGTACTCGGGAATCAAACTGCTGACCTTCCGCCTCCCAGTCAGCATCTTAGTGTCATGAACTAGGTAGATCTGAAGAGCCTGTGGTTTCTGTGATCGGTTATTTTAAAGCAACAGGTTTTAGAGAATGTTTTGACCTGCTTTTAATTCTTTTTTTTAAAAAAACTGTTATTAATAATTTTAACCAATTTTTAAGAAGCTTGGGGATTATCCAGGGCAGAAAGGCTTGAAGTTAATAAAGAAAATAAGTGCGTTTTCAAAACAAGCAATCTCGGTTGTCTGACATGTGGCCATCCCTCAATGTGGGCACTACAAACTACATTGTGGGTAGCAAAGAGAGAAGGTATAAGTATGGACCATATAATGGGGTGCTGAAAAAATGTGGATGTTATTTGCCTTATGATGAAAATTTATATCTGGGACATGTATAGTCATAGTCAAAGTTGGACACTGTGGAGGAAATATAATGACCAGAGGTAGGGGAAGTAACATTTTTGATTATGACTCCCAGAATCTATTGGCCATGTTAGTTAGGGATTTTGGGAATGGTAACCCAAAAATTAGGGTTTCTAATGTTTTCTGGATCATCAAGTCCAATAGAGAACCCCAAAGTTATCATCTCCAGCTTCAGTCATTCTATTGTGTTAAAAATGAGTAGACAAGAGCTCTTGGGAGCAACACAGAAGAAAACCTTATTGAATTTTCAAGTGTCATCTCACCTTGCATGGTTTATATTTCAGAGGTACTAGGCAACCTGATGCCCCCCCCAATATTTTGGATGACAGCTCCCACAATTCATTGGCTGTGCAAGCTGAGGTTTATGGACAGGAGGCATAGTCCAAAGATATCTCAAGGCAACAGATTTCCAGATGCTATTCAGTTGTGGATCCCTGCATTGCTTATCTTTTTAAAAAATAACTCCTGTTTATTTGAAAATAACTCTTCTTTAGATATCGGTGTGCTGGGATTGCTTTCTAGACAAGGCAAGTGGTGCAGAACCAGTAGATTCTGATTTATGTTCCCTGGCAAACTACTTGAGTCCCACCACGAAGAAGCTGATTGGGAAAGGGGCTGGGAGGTGGCATATTCTAAGGATGTGGAGCTAAGTCTCAGCCATAGACACTGTTTCTTAGGAGTACATATATCTGACAGAATGCAAATGGAACAATTCTCGTCACAGGATGCTACATGGAAGTGTAGAGTTTTACAGACCAGATTAATTCAGGTATCATTTGTAGGCAAAGGAAGACTCTTGTTGGTGCTGGGTCAGGGTTGCAAGTGGGTGGAGACTGACAGCTGATGAGTGAAAGAAGGAGCCAGTAATTTTGACCTGATGCACCTGTCAAGCTAGCAGTTGCAATCTCTTCATTCCTCAGAAATGGGGAAAGAGATTTAATTAAGAAGCCCCAGGGTTATCGTTACTCAGGTTGAATGAGCTGTCTCCAGGCCCACTGTAGTTTAGACAGTGCTAACATCAGCTTGTTGTTTATCATCTTGTTTTAGAAACCAGGGAGAAGGGGATTTTCTTCATTCTTTCATCACCATGTCAGGCCAAGTATGACGTGTGTGCTATTTAAAGCAGCAGCAGTAGCCTTCTTGTAAAGGTGTGTGTGCTAAGGCTGAATGTGGAAAGAGGCTACTCATGGCTGCTGCTTGTTGTGTAGAAAATAACAATCCTTCTCAATCCATGACAGGAAAATGTCCAACAGATAAATAAATGCAAAATATGTTTACATTTCAAATGTGTCCTGCTATTTAGGAAACCAAGATAGCTTATAGAACAGGGGTTCACAACATGCGGCCCATGGGCCAGACCCAGCCCCTGGTGGCAAATCATCTGGCCCATGGTGATGACCCCAGAAGCAGAAGTGGATGCGTTTACAATAGAATTAAACATGCCCGCACATGCGCAAACGCGCCCTCTGCGGTTTACAGCAGCATTTACAATGAGGGGAACCACGTGTCTGGCCCACTCAGCTGTCTGAGGGGGAGTGGTCCGGCCCATGGCATGAAAAGTTTAAGAGCCCCTGTTCTAGAATAATAGTTGAGAGTGATAATAGATATGTAAATTAAACTATTAAAATGCAGTTATTTATGTAACAAAGGACTATTGAACTTAATGGTCTAAACAAAATTCAAAACAGAAGCAACAAAAAGACACTACTGTACACTTCAGAATTTTAATGGAGAAAAGAAAAATAGTGCATCCTCTTAAAAACTAATTTCTTTGCAGCATGATTAGTGACCTAATATTTGCTAGAAAATCAAGATTTTTGTCCCTTGGTGGAAGGACAGAAGGGCCAACCTAGCCTCCTGTGTAAGAGAGTTCCACAGCCACATAAAAAGGCTTTTTCTTGTTGTGAAATGGTTGGGCCTAAAGAAGGGCCTCGTCTACTGATCTTTAAACTTGAGGAACTCAAATTATTATTAAAGAGTCTCATGGCCCAAAGATCTTCTTTAGCTCAAAGGCTTAGTTTATATTTTAACATTTTAAGATATTTCTAGGGGAAGCTGGCGCTAGACCTATATCAACCATCCCCGTGTGGGTGACTTTTGTATGTCTTAAACTACAGCTCTCAAGATTCCCAGTCAAAACAGGTAGCAGGCTGAGGAAAGGTGACCTGTATGATTTCATTAGCTACCTTTAGCAGGTGGTGTTTTTGTTAGAAAGGAAGAGAAAGATTTCTCACAGTGTGTCTGGTAATTTTATCTGGAGTAACTAGTCCCATGCTTTCTATGACAATTGCATTTTTAGGCATGATCAACCATTTGGCTGAAATTGTGCAATGAAAATTTTCACATCTGATAATTTGTTTTGATTGTACATAAATCTCTTTCTCTGTGTAATGTGTATATAGAGAACACAACATTTTATATGTTGTGAATGTGCTTTGGGGCAGAGGGGCTACAAAAACAAACTATTTCACATCCAAAATAACTCTTTGATTACTTTGTGCTTTCAGATGTAAGTGTACAAGTCCTGTACGTGTTGCCAATGACTTTGCAAGATACACATTGCAGTTCTGTGTTTTAGACTGTAGAAGTGGTCTTGTGGGCATGTGTAGGCTAAAGGGGGAGCAAAGCATGATGGGTTGATTCTGTTACCTTGTCCCAAATGTATTCAAACATACAGTACATGAAGTGATAATCTATCTGAAAATTGCTATGGTGATGAATTGCGGAACATTCTTTCAAAGAAAGAATACAGGAAAACTCTGACTTACATATGCCTTGAGTTACATAAAATTTGACTTACATAATGATTTTGTGCTAAAACCATGTCCCGATTTACACGATTTCCTATGGGTTTGCTTTGAGTAACATAAAGATTCTTTTTCCTATGGGTTTGCTTTGAGTTACGTAAAAATTCATTTCCCTATGGGTTTGCTTCGAGTTACATAAAAAACTGATGTAAGCAAAAGCCTACGGAACTGACTTTTTTCGTAAGTAGGGGTTTTACTGTAGCATACCTAATCGTAATAGACATCATTTGGAATGTTCAGACTTCAGTCTGTATCTCTTGTAAATAGTTCAGTTTCTCAGACAGTTCTAAACAACAACAACAACAACAACAACAACAAGGCTACTTGGCTATCATTGGTCAGTTTTGTTTTCGCCTGGGGATGGAAAATGAATCCAGGCTAAGACTTTGGGAAGTAAAAAGTTGGAAAGAAATCGTGGGTGGCTTGCTTTTGTGATCTTCATCAGATCATAGAATTGGAAAGATGCCCTGAAGGTGCTGGGAATGAGATTGAAACTTAGATGTGTGGGGAAGACTCCTGCATCTTATCATAGTTTCCCCTGTATTCTGGTGTGTTTTGGACCCTCAGCCTTATTGCAAAATCTAAATCCCACTTATCACTCACTGTACAGTTTGTATGTGAAACTGCTATAAGAGTATGTAGAAACGTTACTGTTTCCTTTCTTCTTAAAGGAATGTCTTTTCCATGACACATCTTTCACTTAGCAACATGAAAGGGAAATGACTCACCTTTCATCCAAAACAAGAACTCTTAAAGCCTAGCCGACAGCACCTGTCTGGGATGTGGTTACTTATTAACCAGTTACCAGCAAACGGTATTCTGGGAAGTAGATGTTTGTGCTTGTTTTCCTTCAGCCTGGAGTAAAGATAGCTATTCCTTGCTTCGTAAAGAAGACTTGTACCCTGAGCATTGCATTGGTAATGAAGTCAATGAAGGAAGTGAGTGATCAGTGAGTAAGTGCCCTATACTCTCTCAGTTGGTGTGCTCAACTTCACTTGAGCGAGTGCTAGGTGAGGTCAGAGAGTGTTCAATTGCACACCCCAGTCACAGAATTTTACAGGTGATCCAGAAAGCACAACCACCCATTTGCAATTCTAGACTTTGTCTCTGTTTAAGCAGTCTTTACTTTTAAAAACACTTTACCATGAAACTTTGAGATGGCCACGCAGTAAAGGAATAAGGATAGACCTCCCTATCCTGTTGTTTTTCATTGTGGCTCTCTTCTTCATCATGGCTGCGTGTGGCGATTGTAGTCACCATCAGCTTCCAAATGGCCGCTCCTTCTCTCTGGTTTTATACTTGCACTATGTCAAGCTACCCATCTACACAGCTGATGGATGACACATCCAATGGTATTTTTCTGTAGTTTCCACATTCATGAGTCTTTACTTCCTCTCCCTCTGTGCTATACACCCATGCCACTCCCTGACTTCTCATGAAAGATGTGGTAGTGGTACAGCTCCTGATGAGGCTGTTTTAGGAAGTACTCACTGTGCCTGAATACCCTAATCAAACATGTCCTCTTCTTTGCCATTCTCATAGCATAAGCTGTTCCCTTGCCCCCAAGTGCATTCAACTCCATCTGTTGCAGTCCAGGCTAACCCATTGATGGGACACTCTTTGTATATGAGGGAGGACATCTGATGCACAGAGAGAATGCAATGGACATGGGAGTTGTGGATGAGAACATGGGAGACAAAAAAGGAAGATCTTGCAAAACTTACTGCCCAAAAAGTGCTCCCTAGAGATAATTTGTACTGAAATACTAGTTACTTCTAGCCAGATCTTTCCAATCTCTGTCTTGTCCTCATCATCCTTTCCCATGTCTCATTTTTGCCAAAAAGGGAAATAGACAAAAGGAAGTGCCATGTGGTAGCTATTGCTTGGTGGTACTGTACTCAGTGGGTGGGATTCAGCAGGTTTGCCCCAGTTCGTCAGAACTGGTAGAAGAAATTCTGGCTGGCCCCACCCATCCAAGTTTTGAAATAATGCAGGGCTTTCCCCCTGGCCACGTCCACCATACCATGCCCACAGAGTAAGTAGTAGAAAAAAATTGAATCCCCCCACTGACTGTACTCCATTACGTTCTTTCCCTTGTTTTCCTCTCAAGCTTTCCAGGTCACAGCACAGCAGTGATTGCAGCAATATCCATTTAACCAACTCAACCAGTCATGCTCCAAAATGCTTGGACTTGGAAATCGCAGGTGTTAATTGTATTTTAAACATATTTTAAACATTATGCTGTTTAGTTAATATGCTATCCTATAATGATTCAAGGGTCTATATCCATGATGGCAAACTTTGGCACTCCAGCTGTTCTTGAACTTCAATTCCCAAAAGCCCTGATCAGCAGGAGTGCTGACTTCGGCTTCTGGTTATCGAAGCCCAAGAAACACCTGGAGTGCCAAAGTTTGCTATCACGGATATTGTGCTTAGCAGCATCTTGAAGGTGGATTATGAGTATCAGAGCAGTGCCTTAGGTTTCTTGTCTGTCTGTAGCTGGAACAAAGCTAAGCTATGGGACCCCTCTCTACGAGGAAATCTCCACAACAAAATAATTCAGCTACCTCCAAAGAAAAATAATACAAAAGTTAATCCTGTTATTTCCATATTTAAAGCATCCAGAGCTACATACACGATACCAAACAAAGACTGCATCTAACTCAAATAAGGTTGGACAAAGTCTGACTCTGAAGGTATTGTTGGACTTTCACTCCCAGAAGCCTCAGCCAACATAGCCACTGTTTAAAGACAGTGGCAGGTGCAGCCCAAGACCATTTGAAATGTTTCCCCATCCCAGCTCTATCTAAAGTGTTCTGGAATATGGTGGCAGTACACATAAGTGGTGTTAATCAGATTTTTCAGCCCTTGTGAGAGCTTTGACCTCCCCATAGAACACACTCAGAACTTGAAGGGCTAAGCTTAAGTGGTGCCTTTTTGTTAAAAGGGGGCAGCCAACAGGGAGCATTTTTCATTTTAATGGCTATCTGGGGGAAACGGTATATCTAAATCTAGCAAAATAGTTTTCCTTTTCCTGTTCTGCTTTGCTGCCCCCACAGTTTTGTGTGTAAACAAAATTCCATGTCCAGCATGTATTTTTTCTCTCTCCATCAGAAACACACTAAAAATGGATTAACCAAGAGACTATCTAAACAAGTGTTTGCCAAATTAATGACAGGAGGAGGAAGGCCGGAGAAGTTGATGGCAAACAGACAGATTCTACATCTACACATCATTATTTTATTCTTGCCTTGTTCAGTGTTTTCTCTGGATAGAGATATCTTCCTGTCCTGCTGCTTGAGGTGGGATTTGCTCATTTACAGCTTGTGCCCTTGTATGGAGGCCAGCTTCATCTCCAGCTGTTCAGATCTCTTCCTCCTCCTCCTCACAGCCTAAGGGAGTCCCTGTGATCTGATGGTTAGTTCAGAAGGGAGTGGGGGCTGAAAGGCCAGGGCTCTTTGACCCCCAGAGATCCCTTTGCCTCACTGCATGTGTGGGCCATTGGCTGAATCATTCGGCCTCACTCTGTGTTTCTAGTTGTTTTCAAATGTCACATAACCAGGCTTTCCTCTTTGCCAGAAAGCAAATCATGTGAGGCATAATTAGTCCTGGTTTTTCTTGTTGAAATCTACCATGTGTTTCCTGCTATTCAATTTTTATATGCCTCAGTGTGTGTATCCATGTTAAATTAAAGATAACACTCCCTTGCCTACTATTTAATTGAAGGGGAAGCAATACAAAAATAATAGGGCCCAGAGATATGTTAGATGCCATCAAATATAGGAAGTGGAGTAGAAATCACATATTGAAGGAGTAACAGATATGCATATTCTTACTGCTTTTACATCTATTGATATCTAACAGTACTCTGTGTCTGTCTGTCTGTCTGTTTGTTTATGGAGGTCAGGGGCTCTCAACCTACGGCCCATGGGCTGGATGCAGCCCGTGACACCATTTCATGTGGCCCCCCACCTCCTCCGCCACATCAGGAAGTGCCATGTGTGGCAGGCAGGGCAAATTGTCTATCCGGCCCCCAAAGCTGTCTGAGGGAGTGTGATCCAGCCCTCAGCTTGAAAAGGTTGAGAACCCCTGATGTAGGTTGCCAGTCTCTTGCTATGCACCTCCAATCCTTCAGGCAAAGTCAAGAGACAAATCTTACAATGAGTGATGTTGGGGGAGCCGACAGTTTGACTTATGTGTGTGAGGTGTCACTGAAGCCTTTTGTATTCATCTCCGCCATGCCAGGGTTCACTGGCTTAATGCAAAGGGATTTGTATGTACTGTATCTTTTGTTCACTCTCATGTCTCGAGTCTTGGCCCTGAAATGCCAGTACATGGAATGCTGCTGACCTGGCAACTCTAGCATGTGTATACATGCACATGATATTTCTTCTGCTGGCAAGTAAGAGAGGGGAATCTTTCTCAATTCCACTGTGGTGTTCTGCAGAGGTCTGAAGCCTGTTTGTTCTGTGCTCAGGATTGAAATCGTTGCATTCCTTCTGTACACCTGGAAAAGCACATGTGCATTTAACTCCTATTTTGTGTTGGGCACCAAGTTTGTTGCTATTTGTCTGTTCCTAGTTGTGTCCCAGAAATACCCAAGGTGACTTCCCAGATATTCTAAGTAGTTTGTGTACTCCTTCCGTGCTTTGTTAAGCAGCAGTACTGACAAGAACCATTTTTTCTTTCTTTGTTAAGTAGCATGTGATGGGCAGAGGGAAAAGGGACATTTGCCATATCCATGCTGTAACCAAGATACTGTTTCAAAGAAGGGACATTTTAAGGTGAAACTTCACTTTTTTGGTGCTAATATATTGATTTCCACTATAGATCTTGGCATTTCCTTATATTTGAGTATGGTAATACAAGTATGGTATGGCAGAAAAATATTTCACCAGAACGAAGTCATGAGGCAAATATTTAGGCTGGGGCATAATTTTATTAATAAACGTTAAAGATTGGCAACAAGCATTAAACTTGTTCATGTTCCTGCAAACACCTTTCAGTACAGAATGTTTCTGCATGCTCTGTGGTCTTAGTATAGCAAGATCCACTCTTGGCTGAAATACCAGATCATTTAGGAACTCAACTAGTTTTTTCACCTGCTGCCACCATGGAGAAAGGGTCTGAAGACCATTGAGCATTCTAGACAGGTGTTCAGTGGTCAAAATCAGCTTTCCCTAATTTGGCACACTCCAGATTTTGGACTAGAAGCACTACCATCCTCAGAGAAGCACAGCAGAGCTGGTGGAGATAATAGATACTTAGTTCAGCATATCTAGAGAGTGTTGGGCTGAGAAAGGCTGCACTAGAAATCTTTTAGGGTCATGGGGTGCTCCCTTTCCTCTGTTCTTCTGAACCAGTCAATAATGAGAGGTTAGGGTTGGTCAGCATTGCTTTATGCATTAGGTGCTTCCAGGTGCTCATGAGGTAGCCTTTTCATTCATTTTCCTGGATAATTACTCCATCCAGCTTTGAATAGAATATCAGAAATCAAGGACCTAACTCATGGCCTACCATTGGATAATAGTGCAAATGAGATTTTTAAAAAACAACACCAATGTATCTAAAGCTTAAGTAAGCCCTGGTGGCACAGTGGTTAAACTGTTGTACTGCAGCCAAAAGGTTGTGAGTTCAATCCTGACCAGGACACAAGGTTGACTCAGCCTGCCATCCTTCTGAGGACAGTAAAATGAGTACCCAGCATGTTGGGGGCAAAATGCTAATTAACTTGTGAATTGACCAGAGAGTGCACTAAGCGCTATGGGCCAGTATATAAGTGTAATTGCTATTGCTAAGTGGTGACACCATTAAATTCCGACTTTTGTTATTTTATATAGACAGCTAGTGAATTCAACATTGTTGCACACAACAGGTGGCTAGCTGTGTCAAAGATAATGCTGACATTTAGGAGGGCAGTCCTCACACCTCCCAGCCACATGGTATTGTGACACCAGATGCTGGCATATCTTGACACCCATCTTTCTGTATCCAGCAATAGTGATGGTGATGACGCGGTACAAGCTTGTTCCTAGGCAAGGAGGAACAGCTTATCTAAGTGGGGCATTTCAGGAATCAGCTTTGATCTGTTTAGGGCAGCACTCTTTCAAATGAGCCGCAAAAGAAGCAACCTACCTGAGTGGTGAGATAACACAGATAACAGCTTTCTTCGCATGGTTTTCCATATCTCTGTTTTTATGGGACTACTTAGGTGCCCACGGAAACTTCAAAAGCTGTGTGTGCGCACTGCACCACCTTGTACAAAGAATTGTAATAGAGGGTGTGTTTAAATGCACACTTATTTATATCATTAAAAATATTTGTCTAAGGCCAGGCGTCAAAGCAAGAAATAAATGTCATTTTCTATCTTCTGCTTATTATTGTTATTTTCATCATGATTGTTATTACTACTATTGAAGGGAGTGCAAAGCCTGTTTTTAAATTTCTCCACTGTGTTTCTCCAGGAAACACAGAGTGGAACATGCTCATTGCAAAATTCTGTCTTGTAAGATGAAGATAT
Organism: Bradypodion pumilum; assembly: GCA_035047305.1. Classification (NCBI taxonomy): domain Eukaryota; kingdom Metazoa; phylum Chordata; class Lepidosauria; order Squamata; family Chamaeleonidae; genus Bradypodion; species Bradypodion pumilum. The sequence goes on along the minus strand of JAWDJD010000002.1, from coordinate 275,607,285 downwards.
TGCTAGTTTAGCATTCCTTTTGCTAAGCGTAGTGTAAATCTACCCTAGGGGTTCCCAAACTTTTCATGCCATGGGCCGGTCATGTGGTTGAGTGGGCTGGTCACATGATTCGTCCTACTGAAAGTAGAAGTAAAGTGTGTATGCCCAAAATGCTGCCATAAATGCAGCTATTTAAGGAGTTTGGAATTGTTAGTTAGTAACGTCGGAGCACCTGAGAAACTACAGAAGGAGGCTCGTGAGACGCAACTCTAAGGTTTGAATAGGGTGAGGAAATCATGCAGCGCGCTTTCGTATATTATTATCATTTTAATGTTAGAGAGAATAATGCATGTTTATTGTATAATTTCACAGATTATAATCTAATAACACTCCCCTGAAGAAGAGTCGTTGAAAGGTCTGTTAACCAGGCGGACTTTGGGAGATGTTTGAATTAGCGGGATAGCTTCTCCTGCTGAAGAATAGCAAGCGAAGGGTGGAGCCTCGTTAGGACTACGGAATTTCGTTTACAGATCGAATAGTGTGAATGTTATAACACTTGGAAGTTTATGTTAATTCACCCTTTTTCCATGTCTGAACTGTTTGAAGTGAATGAAACTTACCTTATTTGAAATATATATATCAATTTGGAATAACAAAGACTTTATTTTGAAGCTATTGGTACACGTTTGAATTTTTTTACTGTAGATAGTTTTTGCCACAAATGGATTCTCGAACTTGCGACAATACTTTTCCGTTGGCCTCTTGTTTACCACATAAATGCACCCACGGCTGTTGTAAACGCATTTACAACAGCCACTGTGCATTTACGGCAGTGTTTTGCACATACAGGGTCATGTTTAACTTCTTCCAGGAGCAGTGAGTCTGGCATGGGCTAGACTGTTCAATGTATAGAACAAACTTTAGAATTGCTCTGGTGGACAAGCACAGGATTAATTTAATTTAATTTTAATTTAATAGTCATATTTATATATGCCGCCCACTCAGGGCGGCATTACAACAAGTTCTAAAAACACATAAAAACACTTTAAAAACCCCACATCCCACCCACTTTAAAAGACCCATATCCCACCCACCCATCCCACCCACTATAAAAAGAAGAAGAAGAGAGAGTTCTTAATTGTTTACATAAGCCAGCAGGCAGGGACCGTGTTCCCATTCGGGCCCCACACCTGCCCTGCCAGCCAGGTCTTCAATCCGTTCCTGAAGTCTTAGATCTGTTGGCAGGAGGTTCCAGAGAGTTGGTGCGGACACGGAGAAGGCCCTCCTTTGGGTGCTGGATAGATGTGCACCCCTAGCTGATGGCACTATTAGAGAGCCCCTCCGGTCCGCTCTGGTTGGATGGGCAGACACTCTTGGGATGATGCGGTCTCTAAGGTATCCTGGCCCACTGCCATATAGGGCTTTAAAGGTCAAAACCAACACCTTGAATTGCACCCGGAGACAAACTGGTAACCAGTGCAGCTCCCGAAGTAGCGGTGAGGCATGGGCATATCGCCCACATCCCATCACCACCCGGGCTGCCGCATTCTGGACCAGCTGCAGCCTCTGAATGGTCGTCAAGGGCAGCCCCATGTAGAGCGCATTACAATAATCTAGTCGGGAAGTGACCAGAGCATGGGTGACCATAAGCAAGGAGCGTCCAGGAGCGTGCGCAACTGGCGAATCACCCGAAGTTGGGCAAAAGCCCTCCTGGCCACAGCCGCTACCTGTTCTTCTAGCAGCAGCTGCTAGTCCAGAAGGACCCCCAAGTTGCGCACTGGGTCTGTCTGGGGCAAAACAGTCCCATCCAGTACCAAAGATGGTAACTCCCTGGATAACACGGGGCCCCTTATCCACAGCCACTCTGTCTTGCTGGGATTCAGCCAAAGCCCATTGGCTCCCATCCAGACCTCAATGGCCTCTAGGCATCCGGATAGGATTTCAACAGCATCACTGGGGTCCCCACGGGCCGAGATGTACAACTGAGTGTCATCCGCATACTGATGGCACCACACCCCATGGGAACGAATGATCTCACCCAGTGGCTTCATGTAGATGTTAAATAGGAGAGGAGAGAGCACCGAACCCCGAGGCACCCCATACTTGAGAAGCCTAGGGATGGACCTCTCACTCTCTAACCACACCGACTGGGTACGGCCCTCCAGAAAAGAAGAAAACCAGGACAACACGGTGCCCTGGATCCCCAGTCCTTTGAGCCGTTCCAGAAGGATACTGTGGTCGATGGTATCGAAGGCCGCTGAGAGGTCAAGAAGAGCAAGGACGGATGGATAACCCCCGCCCCGCTCCCACCAGAGATCATCCATCAGTGCGACCAATGCCGTCTCCGTACCATACCCGGGCCTGAATCCTGATTGAAAGGGGTCTAGATAATCCACTTCCTCCAGGACACTCTGCAGCTGGCGCGCCACCGCCTTCTCCAAAACCTTACCCAGAAAGGGCAGGTTGGAAACCGGCCTGTAGTTGTAAAGGACAGCTGGGCCAAGGGATATTTTCTTCAGGAGGGGGTGCACCAAAGCATGTTTTAGCGGTGCAGGAAATACCCCCTCCCGTAATGATGCATTTATTATCGCCCGACCCAGCCACCTGTCACCACCTTGGAGGCTTTCACCAACCAGGTGGGACAGGGGTCCAAAGGACATGTAGTGGCACGCACAGCTGCAAGGAGCCTGTCCACTTCATCAGGGACAACAGGATCAAACCGATCCCAGATCGTACAGCAAGACTGTGCTCCAGTGCCCCCCCCGACCCTCCCCATCCACGCCGGGATTCAGCCCTGAACGAATCCGATCGATTTTCTCCACCAGATGGTCAGCAAAGTCCTCAGCCGAACCCTGCCAACCGGGCACCGATCTCCCCCTACCGAGGAGGGACCTGGTTACCCGGAACAGGGCGGCTGGGCGATTATCAGTGGAGGCAATAAGGGTGGTGAAGTATTGCCGCCTCACCACCCCCATCGCCACTAGGTAGGCCCTAATAGCAGCTCTAGCTAGTGTCCAATCGGAGTCATCCTGAAGTCTTCACCCAGCGGCGCTCTAGGCGTCTCTTTGCCCGTTTGAGTTCCCGCAGTTCATCCGTGAATCACGGGGATGACCTAACCCCACGGGCGCAGAGAGGCCGCAGTGGTGCGATTTCATCCAAGGCTGCTGTTGCCGTCCTGTTCCACAAGTCGACAAGTGCCTCGGGTGAATCGTGTAGCCGATCCAGAGGAACATCCCCCAGTTCCCTCTGGAATCCATCTGGATCCATTAGTCGCCGAGGCCGGGCCATTTTAATAGGCCCTGCCTCCCTACGATGAAGCGTCGCCCCCAGAAAGTCAAGAGTCTCCAGATAGTGATCTGACCATGGCACAGGTGAGATGACTAAATCCTGCAATCTCAGATCACTCTGCTACTGCTCCGACAAGAAAACTAAGTCTGGCATGTGACCACTGCCCCTGGTTGGACCCCAAACTACCTGAGTCAGGCCCATGGCTGCCATGGAAGCCATGAACTCCCTTGCCACCTCAGAAGCCATCCCCAATGATGGCAAATTGAAGTCCCCCAGAACCATAAGCCTCAGGAACTCCCAACGCCAGCATCGAGGCGGCTTCGAGGAGCTCAGCCAGGGCATCCCTTACCCTGCAAGGGGGCAGGTACAGGAGTAAGATCCCCAACTGACCCTTGGGGCCCAACCGTAGAAGCAGGGCCTCACAACCAGACACTTGTGGAGCAGTGGCCCTAGCAATTCCCAAAGACTCCCTGGCAACAATGGCGACACCACCGCCCCTCCCCTCATCTCTAGGCTGGTGCCAAATACCGAACCCAGCTGGACACATGTCTGAAAGAGGTACTCCATCCTCAGGTGTCAGCCAGGTTTCGGTGATGCATGCCAGGTCGGCCCGCCCCTCCTGGATAGAATCTTGGATCAGCGGGGCCTTATTACAGACCGATCTGGCATTCACCAGCAGCAGCCTAAGGGCGGGGTCACTCTGGATCTGCTGCTCAGGGCCCAGAGATGTATCTGCAGGGCTGGAATGAGGGACCGCACTTAAACACCGGACCCGCATTCCCCGAGTGCGGCCCGCCCCACGGTACCCGCCATACCGCCCCATGCCCGTCACAACACCTATATGGATCCCTGGAACCCCCCTAGATGGAATGCTGCCCCTCCTTCATGGCTGGCAGGACCAACTGGCAGGATTCCATCTAGCACAGGATTCCATCTAGTTCACCATCTGTAGTCACCATCTGTAGTCACAGTGGTCAATCAGATGCCCCTGGAAATTGCACAAAAAAGACAGGAGAGCAGTAGCATCAAGATAGAATATAAAATAATCACGTCTGGTGATGTTTTACAGATAGCCTGTTCTACTGGGAGTTTTCCTAATAGTTCCCTTTTAAAACTGTCCAGCTTCTGGTCTTCACCATGTCTCGTTGTGGTAAATTTCATAAATCAATGATGTGTGAATATGTACATTCTTCTAATGTTCCCTATCTCACCGTAGTGTCTTGGGTCTTATTAGGTGGAAAAATTCCTCTACTAAGTTTTCTAAGTGTCAAACACCACTATATTAACCAGTAGTATCCCTTCCTTCTTAACTGTTTTCTTAAATGAAAATTCTGTATTTATGGCAGCAGTGAAGGGGCTCCGCCACGGATGCCTTCCATGGGAGGAACTAGTGGTAGAAATTAAGGAGTCCTAAGAAAGACTGTAACTCTGGCTTAGCAGTTGGTCTGGGGGCATCCTGCACTGCCACAACCTTGGATTTCGATGGCTTTACCTCGTCGGGGGTGATTTGAAACCCCAGAAACTCAACCTCATTTGCATAGAACACACATTTGTCCCTTCTCAGGCGTAGCCCAGCCCTCTCAAACACTGATAATACCTCGTCTAACCTCTGGGCTAACTCTGACTCATTCCCAGCTGTTATCAACACGTTGTCAAAATAAGGTAGAACCCCAGGGAGACCCTTGAGCAGGCATTCCACAAGCGCCTGAACTATCCCGGGGGCTGAGTTCACGCCGAACTGGAGGCGTGTCACCTTAAACGCACCTTTGTGCGTAACTATCGTCTAGGCAGCTGCCGCCGCAGGTGTAACCATTAGCTGTTGATACGCCTGTGCTAAATCCAACTTCGCAAAACATTTACCCCTGTGTAACGTGGCCAGCAAATGGCTAACTGCCGGCACCAGGTAGGCATTGGGGCGAATGGCCTTATTGATTGTACATTTGTAGTCAGCACAAATCCTAACCTCCCCATTGGATTTCATAGCAGTAACAATCGGTGTCTCCCACTCTGGGGAGTCCACTGGAACCAAAATCATGACCCACCAATTTGTCCAGTTCCACTTTGATTTTATCCTTTAGTACAAAAGGCATTGCAGGCGCACCCCCCAATAAAGGACTCAGACACCAATGAAAGTGGATAACGGCATTGGGCCACATTTATTGATTCATGCCCTAGTCCGAATTATAAATTTCTATTGGTAATTGACCAATTATAATTCTTAAGGCAAGCAGGCCGAAGTAACACTGGTAAGGTACCACCCAAAATTGCCAACGGCAATTGTTACAATGTATCTATTTGTATCAATTTGTTTGTTGACAACAAACAAATTGTTGACCGTAGTCAATATCTAACTAATGACCCCACCCTCTGACGCGTATCCGTAAAATCACGGGGTGATGCATGCTGTCTAGCTGTAGCCATCACCCCGTCGCCTGGTTCGTCGTTGACCGGACAACGTTTAACCAACTTATACCTGTCTAGTGTTGTCCAGTCAATTGCGAACCTGCCGGATACCTGTGGGTCATAAATGTTTACCTTACCAGTGCTACCCGCCCATGTGACCAAAGTCAACAGCAGCAACAGAAAAACCCCTATATCAAACCATAGCAACAGTGTGGGATGGGCGAAAAAACCAGGACCCAAGAGCCAATTGTGAGTCCCAGCCAAAAATTCCCACCCGGCCCCGAAGCGACCAAAATATCACACTGTTAACTAGGGAGGGGGTGGAGGAGAAAAACTTCTCCGCTCCGTCGCTTCGCAAAATGGCAGCTCGGCTGCCTCGCGGCCGCCCCTTATATCAAGGTGCTGGCCACGCCCCCTAACTACCCGGATGTCTTCATCCGGTGGGGGGGCCCCGCAAAGAGCGCGGCGGCCATTTTGGCGCCGTGCTTGCATTGCAGGCGCACCCCCCAATAAAGGACTCAGACACCGATGAAAGTGGATAACGGCATTGGGCCACATTTATTGATTCATGCCCTAGTCCGAATTATAAATTTCTATTGGTAATTGACCAATTATAATTCTTAAGGCAAGCATGCCGAAGTAACACTGGTAAGGTACCACCCAAAATTGCCAACGGCAATTGTTACAATGTATCTATTTGTATCAATTTGTTTGTTGACAACAAACAAATTGTTGACCGTAGTCAATATCTAACTAATGACCCCACCCTCTATCGCGTATCCGTAAAATCACGGGGTGATGCATGCTGTCTAGCTGTAGCCATCACCCCGTCGCCTGGTTCGTCGTTGACCGGACAACGTTTAACCAACTTATACCTGTCTAGTGTTGTCCAGTCAATTGCGAACCTGCCGGATACCTGTGGGTCATAAATGTTTACCTTACCAGTGCTACCTGCCACACGGGGAGGCTTCCAAGACCGTCAGCTCGGTCAACAGGCCTGCTCGCCAGTCCACTAACAAGAGGTCCATACCTCCCTGCGACAGATGGGCCCCATCCCCTGAGTAAAAGCTCGTAATTTTGCAGACTGATGTCGGGGAGGCAAATGACGCGTCCCCCACCTTTGTCGAAAAGGAACCGGGCAATAGCCCCGTTCACGGAGCATCGGCTTGGCCAAGAGCCTCGAGGCCGCACGCCCCCTTGTAAGCGTACCGCGGTATCGTGTCCGACCAATTGAGGGTTGTGGCAGGCCACACACAACGTGAGTGGGGCAGGTCACTGCAAATCGCAAGCTTCCGCGATAGGCCAGTGACCCGCCCTAAGCCATCGCCCCCAAGGTACATAACCAGGACATCCGGCGAGTCAGCATCCCTGATGTAGAAAAGGAATGGCAACAGTTCCCGCCATAACATGCCGCGCTTACCATACCACCTGAGACGTGCGGATGCACCCAGTCCCAGTCGGGGTCCCCACTCTGTCGCCGCAGCGTAACGCGCTGCCCTGTGCAGCGTAACGCGCTGCCCTGTGCAGCGTAACGCGCTGCCCTGTGCACATGGCTATGGCCCACCAGGCACACTGTCACCGGTGTAATACGACACCCAGGGTCTGTCAAAGAAAAAAAAGGGGGGGGGGAGAAACAGTGCAGTGACTAAACTGGTACTCACGGTTGAAGAGGGCGAACACAAACTGAAAACATTGTGAACCCCACCCTCCCATGCGGCGTATGTCAGCCCCGGAGTACCCAAAAACAGCTGCAGTAGAAGCCGCCCCTATCCTGAATGAATGGGTGCCGCAACGAGCCCCAGGGAGGCCAACACTGGCTAGTGCCTACCGGCACCCTCCAAAATTGAAATTTAGTAAGGGGAGACCCATCTTGGTGACAGAAAAAACAGGCCATGGTGCGTGCCACGCAGTGCAAGGAACTCCTGTAGGGCACCAACCGGACAGATGTCTGCCAAAGAACACCGTAGCAGTCTTATTCCACTGCCTACGCCATGCTGATCCGTCTTAGAGGAGCGTATCCTCAACTGAGCCCAGTACTTGGCCACATAGACATCTTCGAGTTCCAGTGCCCTACGACTAGCATCCGCCTTAGACAGCATCACAAACTCGCTGATGCGGAGCGCTCCAAAAAAGGCCACCGTTGTAGCCGCATGAAACAAGGCTGCCTCATACCTATCAAAACATAGGTCCTGCCAGCCCCGTGCCAGTTGGGTAAGAACCCCTGGGGAAATTGGGTGGCGGTCGTCCGGGCTACGCCCACGCTCCCGCACCCACCCCTCCAAAACGTGTCTCACACGGAAGTCAGCGGTACTGTCCGCATGTCCGCCTACTTTGGCCATAAAAGCCAGCGCTGACAGCCTGGATGCTATGGTTCGAGGTGCAAGGCCCTGGGAATGCAGGTCAACCATGAATTGAAGTATATGGGCCACCGGGATAGGCCAGGTATCTGGCAGCCGGAATTGGGCACAGAACGCCCTGAAAGAATTGAATGCATGTTGATATGCCTTACGCGTGCGTGGCGCTAGCAACATGCCGATCGCCCGGTTCACCTCTCCTTGCCAAAGGTCCATATCTCGTCCGGGAGTGGCGAGGGAAATTCCTCTGCATCCGGGGCCAAGGCGCGGAACCGGGAGATCTGCAGGCGGGACAAAGCGTCAGCGATATCATTATTGACCCCCGGGACATGCCTGGCCCGGAACAGTACATTAAGGCGCAGGCTGCGCAATACAAACCGGCGCACCAAGTCCATCACCCTGGGTGATTTGGAAGTCTGTGAGTTGACAATGTGGACAACGGCCGCATTGTCACACCAGAAATGAATGACCGAGTTGGCCCACTCATCACCCCATAGCATCAAGGCCCCCAGAATGGGAAAAAATTCCAGGTACGTGAGGTCCCGCAGGCGCCCCGTACCTGACCAGGCTGGTGGCCACCCACCATAGGCCCACTTCCCATTGAAGTACATGCCATAACCCAGGGACCCAGAGGCATCGGACTGTATCTGGAAACGAGGGGAAGCCAGAAGGTCAGACCTCCAAAATGACACCCCATTGAACTCCTTCAGGAACTGGAGCCAGATAAGCATATCTGCCTTAATGCCCTGGGTTAGTCTGACCCTATGGTGGGGCCTGGACAAGCCTGTCATGGCGTCGCACAAGCGCCGGGCAGATGCCCTGCCCGGTGCAACCACCCTGCAAGCGAAATTGAGATGACCATGCAACACCTGCAGATCCCGCAGTGATGCCTTGCGTTTAGCAAGCAAGTCCGAGATAAGGGCCACTATCCTTGACACCTTATCCCCTGGTAACCTAGAAGCCTGCGCTACCGTGTCAATCTCCACCCCCAAGAAGACTAGCTGTGTAGATGGGCCCTCGGTCTTTTCGGGCGCTAAAGGGACACCCAGTTCCTCCATTAGCGTCTGAAATGTGTTGAGGAGACGTGTGCATGTGTCCCAGCCCCGTTCACCCCCGAATAAAAAATCATCCAGGTAATGGGCTACAGACCGGGACCCTGACCTGCGGACAAAAGCCCACTGTAGGAAGGTGCTAAAACGCTCGAAGGCCGAGCACGATATGGAACAGCCAAAAGGCATGGCCTTATCGAAATAATATTCACCCCTGAACTTAAAACCCTGCAACTCAAAGTCACCCGGGTGAACCGGCAGGAGGCGAAAGGCAGACTTAATGTCGCACTTAGCCAACAGCGCACCCGGGCCACATGAGCGCACCATGCGCAGCGCTTGGTCAAAAGATGTATACCTGACCGAGCAAAGGTCATCAGGTATAGCATCATTGACCGATCAGCCGGCTGGGTAGGGCAAGTGATGGATCAGGCGGAACTCGCCCGGAGACTTCTTGGGCACCAAGCCCAAGGGTGACACTTTAAGGTTGGGGAACGGGGGTGCAGGGAAAGGGCCAGCGACCCTGCCCGCATCAACCTCCTTAGAAATGCTGGCAGCAGCCACCCCCTCCCTCCCCTTAAGGGACAAAAGGTTGGGGGCATCTTGGGGGGACCTATCACCCTGGAAAGGAATACGGAACCCCAGTCGAAAACCTTGAAGCAGGTAAACCGCATCTGCCCCCCTCGGGTACGATGCGAGCCAACGCTCCAGCATGTCCACATTAATTGGGGAGGGGGCCTTTCGGTGGACCAGCTCCCTCTGCGGCAGTCTTGCCAGCCCCTTGTCCACCCCTACCTTTGCCCCGCACCCCTCCAGGCCTGGGGCAGGCGGAGGCCGCATGGGGGCCAGCACAAGAGGGACACTCATGCCTGTACCGGCAATTCTTCCTACTGCAGGAACCATTGGACGAGAAAGTCCAGCACAGCAGGCGGGCTGGAACCCCCTGCCCCGCCACCTGGCGGGGTGTCTGTGCTGGGGCCGCTCGCTGGACCGCATGTCCACAATGGTATCTGTCCCCAGGCGCGGGGCGCGTGGAAGTCATATACAGAAGCCACAGCTTCTGGCAGGGCTCATCCCACCCCATCTCAGGGTGCAGGGGAATCCGCATACGGAATTCCTCGTTGTAAGCCAACCATGACGGGCCCGGGAAGTCTACCATCGCCCGGTAAATGTCCAAATACTGGACCATCGGAATTGCCAAATCCGGCGGGCCCTGAGGTAGACCACCATGTATATAAGGTACGCCGGCAACCAATTGGCCCACGTACGTGGCGGCTTACGACGACGTGCCTGTTCCTTATCCTTCTCATCCTGCCCCTCCCTCTCCTCTTTGGTGGGCTCTCTGTTAAGAAGGGAGAAGATGTCGACATACTCCCCACGCCAGATCTTCTCTTTGATGGCCTGGGCCAAATGGTCCCCCAGGGGCAAGGAATACCCCGCTGTCGGCAATGCTGACACCGGCACAGTGGGAACCACGGGGATCTGAAAAGGAGCCTGGACCAACCCAGCCACCCCTAACACATTCCCAACTGAATAAGAGGTACCACCCAAAACTGGGCCCTGGGTGAGCGGTGAAGTCGCCGGGTGGGATGTCGGCGACTGAACCGTCGCACCACCCATGCGAGGCCACGGCCACTGGAATGCCCCCCCAACGTGGGTAGGTGTGTGGGTGCACTAGATTGAACCGCATACTCACATGCAGCACCCCCGTGGGCTGCCCCCACCGGGGGTTCCGGCCCGCTGGGGGCGTCGGAGCTCACGACCGCAATTGAGCTCGTCGACGGGGCCTGACCAGCATCAGCCTGTTGAGTGGGGAGCTGCGAGGCAGTGGCCGAAGCCGGCCCACGCGCCTCGGACAGCTCGACCCGTCCTGCCGCCTGCCGCTGACCGGCAGACAACGGATCAACCTGCACCCCAAAAGGCACCCCCGGGTGGTTAACCCTTGCGAGGGATGCCTCGAGGGCCGCAACGCGGGCCAGAAGGGCCTCAACACTAACGTAGCCCCCTAAGCCAAGTGGGGGCAAAGGGCCAGCCGGCCCACTGGGTGCAGGCGCCGGTCCAGGTCCCTGGACCCCGGGGCCCATATATGGCCACGACCTCAGGCCCGGCCCCTGCAGGGCCGGGGGGTACCCTGCCAGGGGAGGGAACCCAGCCACCCCCCCTGGCTGAAACCCCCCACAGGAAGCTGCGGACCCATGGAAGAAGGCCCCGCAGAATGGGCCGTGCCAGAGGCAGTTGCGGGCCAGGGGCCGCGGCCCCAGCTGGGCCGGTACGCGGACCCCCCGCCTCGGGCCAAGGGGTAATTAACCCCAAACCCAACCGGTCCCAGTGGGCTCAGGCAAAGGAGGCTGCTGGGGAGGCGCAGCCGCGGTCCTCCAACCTGGCTGGAGCCTCCGCGCAGAACGAGCCGCGTTCGCAGTCGCCTTCTTCTTCGAGGGCATAGCAGCTAACGATGGGAAGCCTAAAAGTCAAGAAAATCAGCAGCCAGAGGCTTCCCTGAGCAAGGCAAGAGCGACGGAGGTAAGAGAGAAAAACTTCTCCGCTCCGTCGCTTCGCAAAATGGCAGCTCGGCTGCCTCGTGGCCGCCCCTTATATCAGGGTGCTGGCCACGCCCCCTAACTACCTGGATGTCTTCGTCCGGTGGGGGGGCCCCGCAAAGAGCACGGCGGCCATTTTGGCGCCGCGCTTGCATTCTTCGCGGCTTGAGCCGTATAGGGCGAATGGAAGGGTCTAAATCAAAGTCCACTGGGGGGCCCCTGTACTTCCCAAGTTCTTTTTCAAAAACAGCGGGGTGTGCATTACACACATTATGAATGGGGTCAGCCTGGACAGCGTTGATGCCGGTTAGTGCAATGCCCAACGGTTCAAACCACTGGGTCCCTAGGAGGCAACTGGACCCTCCCCCCTTTAGCACCACCAGGGGCAGCTTCCTCATAAAGTTCTTGAACCGGACGGTGAAATCTCCCACCCCCAGGATGGGAATGTAGTCACCTTGAACGTCCCGCAAGTTCGTCCTGAGGGCTCTCAGCTCCGGGCAGTCCATAGGGGGTATTCGCAGGAACTCTGTCTGTGAGACTATGGAATAGGCGGTCCCTGAATCCACCTCCATTTTTACCTGAACCCCCTGCAACAGTACCTTCACAAAAAAACAACAACGGGTGTGTCGGTCTGACACACGTCTCACCATGGTGTCCCCAGTGTACACTTTGCCGATGGCCTCATCCTTTTGTCCGTAGTGGCTGGTCCGGTCAGTGTCGCGTTTCCTGCATTGTCTGCACACCTTCGCTATGTGACCCAACCGTCCGCAGTTGTGGCACTCCGCCTTCCTGAATGGGCATTTCTTCCGGTCGTGTGAGCCCCCGCACCCGCAGAGCAGCTAGGATTTCAGCCAGTTGTACCGTCTTGTGTGCCCTCGGTAACAGTAGGTTCCTCACCAGTTCTAGGGTTTGCAGCCCACACTGGGCCAGTAGGCAGCCTCGCTTTTGGGCTTCACCCTCAATCTTCTCCGCATCCATCGCATAGAGGAATTGCTCCTCATAGAGGTCCCATGACTTCGGCGTGGAAATGTCAAACGGAGGTAGGGTGACCCTGTGGGATGCCATCATCCCACCTTCATCGCCAATTTGATGTAGGCAGATTGAATGCACACGAGCCGGTAGGCGGGCTAAACACTACTTTATTGTAATATGGTCAATCTGTACATGAGGTAGTGGCGGAGCCTTGCCTCCTTATATATAGCACACAGTACATTTGAATTTGGCCCGGAGGCACACTATTGGTTACAGTCTAGGTAACGTCCTTCTGACGTAATGCATACCTGACATAGTTTCACCTGTGGTGGGAAGGTTTCCCGCGGTAGTCTCCCATTGGAAGAATTGAAGCCACGTGATGCTCCTTCAGCTGCGCTACTGGCGAGCAGCTGAACTGCATGCATACACAACAGTTCATGTTGAGTCACAAGGAGCAGAACCATAGAACGATCACACTAGTTGTTTTAAGGCTGGCTTTTATAGCAGGGCTCATTAGTTACACCATCAGATAAAGGTAAAGGTTGTCCTTACTTGAAAGCCAGTTATATCCGACTCCAGGGTTCAGTGCTCATCTCTGTTTATAGCCAAAGAGCTAGCTCATCTTCAGATGTTTCCGTAGATATGTGGAATGCATGCCTCAACACTGGAGTGCACGGAACGCTGTTTACCTTCCCACTGAAGTAGTCCCTATTTATCTTCTTGCAATTTCTTGCTTTTGAACTGCTAGGTTGGCAGGAACTGGGACAGAGACGGGAGCTCACTCCATCATGCAGTACCTGGGAATTGAACTCCGACCTTGTCATGTCCTGCCCTTATAAGCAATAGTCCAGGCAACGATGAACAGAACAACAATGGGAGTTTATTGAACAGTCTTTCAGGTTACACATACAAGGCATTCCGGACAACAGATGACTACACAAGTCCCATGCAATCGGTCCCTCGTGTTTCCTACCATAGAGGCAGTGAGTAAGCTACACCTTGGCGTGATAGTGTATAGAGGAGACCCAGGCTTAGCCCAACATTGGCTAACCTGTGTGGTAATGGTAAGTATAGATCCGGTCCGGCCCCATCCTTGTTTACCCGTGGGGCTTATATAGTGTTTCCCCAGTGGTGACTCCTTGTTACAATGTAGTAACCCGCCAGACAATCATAACCAGCCAATCATAACAGAATATTCAAGTATTAACCAATCAGGAACAGGATCCAAAGTTGTAACCAATTACAGAACTCTAATTAGCATAATGAGCGCACCCAGAGAGGGAGATTTCGCGCCAACTTTAGCTCCTAATTTGGATGGTGGGAAGCCGCCATTTTATCTTTGCAAGGCGTTGCCTGAGCAACTTGCAATTCTGCCTTAATACACAACAGACCTTCAAGACTTTAAGTTCAGCGTCTTAACCACTTGAGTCACTGCAGTCCCAGTCAGGCGTACCCTGGTAACTGCAGCCTTGTATTGCTGGCTAGTTTCACCCACATCCCTATGGCAAAACCCAACATCTGGCACTGGTGAAAAGGGACCCATGCATTTCTCAGGATTTTGAAATCCTACCACAAGGGCCTTACAGTGAGAATTTCAGAGACAGCCATAACTGTGCCTGAGTATTAGCTTTTTGGCCTCTGGCCTCATGCTGGTCAAACATTGCCCAGATATTAGAATGTACGTCTTGTTAGCCCTTAAAAAGTGTAACAGAGAGCCTGCTTGTTTAGCCTGCGATGGGAATGTGTGCAGTGGTAATTTGTCCAAGCTAATTTCCTTTTTTCACCACCACCCATCCCTAATGCGGCCTTCCCTTCCAGGATTCGTTCTGCCGAGTAGAACCTCTTCCCTTCTGTTTATCATCTTCTGTCAAGCACATGCGGTTGCCAGGCAACGGGAAGGATGTGCCAGGTGGAGCCACGTGGTTGTGACCAGTCGTTTTGTGTTAGCATCCTGGGGCAAAGTCTAATTTATTTCTAATCAAATGTTTCATAGGGAACACCACAGTCAGTGTGTCCCAGACTCTGTGCCAGTTTAGACAAAAACTGCCTCTCTTAGTTTCTACTTTCATTGGAACTCATTCTCCTCAGGATGTGTTTACAGTTTCTGGCTGAATGTTCATTAAATTATACATCCCCCCCACCCCTGCCCTGCAATCCAGTTTAATCTGAACTAAACATCATCTTGCCTTCATTTCTTTTAACCTCCTCGAAGATTGTGGTATTTTTGAACTACAATTGGGCATACCCTGGTAACTGCAACTTTGTGTTGCCTGCTAATCTTTCTCATACACTGGGTCAGGCAAAAGGAACTGCAGAATGAACTCATCAAAGGGTGTCTTGATTTTGGCCATTTCACATCTGGCCTAGACACTGAAGAAGAAAAACTAATAATGGAGGGTACAAATTCCATAAAGTCAGTGTTATCCAAGGAATATCATTTGATATGTCTGGAATGTCATTCGCCATATACAGAGATGTTGCTTACAGTTCTGGCACCCAGGACAAGTACCACAAAATTGCACCCCCAAATCTACATTGCAGTTAGATTTGTGAAAATAATAAAAGAAAGTCCTTAACAGAACTTGAATGCCTTGTCAGCATTTCAGCTCTTCAGCAGTTAGCGCTATAAGCCCCAAATAAACCAAACACGTACCATATTTTTTGGACCGTAAGACACACCTGACCATAAGACACACCCAGTTTTTAGAGCAGGAAAACAAGAAAAAATATTCTGAACCAAATAGTACAGGTATACTAAAATATTTATTAAAATATAGCAAAATATGGTAATATTTAGCAGTGTAAACTCAACAGTGGTGTGAAGAACCATAATCACTTCTAAGACAAGTCGGCTTGGACCATGCATACTCCCTGCTCGCCTTGGGAGGGAAGGGGAGAAGTAAACCCCCACTCCCTTCCAAGGCAAGCCAGGCTCGGCCAGCGCGTACTTCTGCTCGTGTTGGGAGGGAAGGGGAGAAGCGATCCCCCCTTCCCTCCCAAGGTGAGCAGGGAGTGTGTGCGGGCCAAGCCCACACGGGCCGATCTCGGCGCGCCTTGGAAAGGAAGGGGATCACTTCTCCCCTTCCCTCCCAAGGCTAGCAGGAATTTAAGTGGGCAGAGCCCGGCTCACCTTGGAAGGGAAGGGGGGATTGCTTCTCCCCGGATCCTTTTACAACAACCTTGCTGGACCGCATTCAGACTATAAGACGCACCCTTATTTTCCCCACTTTTTTTGGGGGGGGGGAGTGCGTCATGGTCTGAAAAATAGGGTATTTTATATATTTATATTCCTTAGCATACCATATACTGTATCATAAATCTGATTTTATATATACCATAGTTGAATACAGAGACCAAGCCGAAGATAGACTTGTGCTCCATTACTACCTCTTATTTTCTGCATTCCTGAAGTTATTGTCTACTGCTTACAAAAAACCCTGGTCTCATGCCAATCCAGGTCCCCGGGGAAGGAGCAAACCCTCTAAATTTGGTGCCCTTAGTAAAGATGTGAAGACCTAAAGAAGAAGAATAAACCAGAAAAATTCAGGAAAAAACCCTGACTTTTTCTGTTTTCTTTTCCCCTTTTCCCCATTTGTAACAAGTACAAAGAAAAGTGAATTCTGTTTGTAAGAATTGTTTGAATACACTACATTTTTAATATACCAATTGTGATAATTTTATGCCAAATCAAATTGTACAATAATCATATTTTATGTTCCTAAAGTAAAGGTGCAAATCTTGCATTTTTTTCTTCGGGTTTTGAATGGGGAAAAGAAACCCCTAATGACTTCAAAAATTCTGGAAATTTTACATCTCCTGTCCTGGTGGAAGGCCTTAGTTGCTCCTCCATAATTATAACTCTGGATATATAAGACCTATACTTGTACGTGTTTGAGCTCACCTTTAATTTGTCTCATGAAGAATCCCCTGTGACCTATGAGTGTGACATGACTCACAAGGAATTTGTGGCAGTGCAACACAATTAATAGCACTTTTCTAGTGCATCCTATTAACTGTGTTGTGGTGCTTCTGACATGAATAAAGAATGTGGTTTATGGGCATCTAGCCACACAAATTAACTCTAAACTAGTTTACAAAAATAAAATTGAAGATGAGATGTTTTTTGCCCAATAACAGGAAACATCAAAAGCATTGGGGGGGGGGGGAGTTGACATTGACTCTTCCAGAGTACATGTTGAGGGGGTATAGAACATACTGACATAAGCATGGTTGCTTCCTAAAGTTGAAGGGGGTGGGCTAACCTTGGAGGGAGCAGTATGTTCAAAATAGAAAAGTCCTCATCTGTCTCACATTCCCTTACACATGATCACCACAAGACATTGCTGTAAATAGCACTTCAGATTATTATTGAAAAATGCAGAAACTTAGGATATTTGCAAATAGAGGATGCCAAACTTTAATTATGTATCAGAGTAATTCTACCTCAGTCAGAGACATTGTGTCTCATGAAACCATAGATGAAAAAGTCATGGATTGTGGTTTGCAAGGTTAATTGCTCATGACCACCTGAGCCGCCGCGCCCTCCCGGCCCTGCCAATGCCGGGAGGATAAAGGGGACTCCCCGTGGCCATGGGGAGCCCTGAAGACGACGACGCCTGAGCTGCCTGCACCCTCCCGGCCCGTTACTGGCCAGGAGGAAGACAAGGATGGTGACTTTGGATTCTGTTTCTTGGGGCGCTTCTGCTGCTGGCGGTCTTTGTGGGGGCTTCCGAAATGAGGTTTCCCTTTTGTTTTGCAGTGCCTTTGATATCATGATTGTTGTCTCTTACATCTTGTATCTGAATTTTGTAACTATTAATTATTGATATTTTGATGTTGTGCCTTTTGTACTATTGTGGATTTTTTGATTATTTATTTGGTTTGTGATTATGTGTATTATGATGATTGCATATAACTGTTTAGGACTACGTGGTTTTCTCAGTTGGAGGGGATTTAAGATACCAATCCCAAGGGGAGTGTGAAAGAACTAGGAAAGGAACAAGGAAATGTACTGTGGCCCTGTGTATAATCTTTCCAGGACAAATTCATAGAGTATTCTCAATGCCAAAAAAAGCCAGTTTAATTTTTGTAAAAAATGCTATTCGCAAGTGTGTGAGCAAATTGGGCAGTAAATGTTCCTCTTGGATTGGGAAAACTATGTCCTATTCTTGCGTATTTTACAAAACACAAGGGATGCCATTCCAAGATTGTGATTTTTAGGGTGACAGTCTCTGTAGCAGAGTTTCGGTTGGGGACATAAGGAGGACTACTTAGCTTACTTTGCACAACTTTGAACTTGGGATGACCTCACTGAGCTTGTATTTCTGAAAATATCTATACTTTTGAACAGTTGGCCTTTGATTTATTCTCTTGAGTACCGTTCAATCAAGGAATCATTCTTTGCTGCCGAAGTCTTCTTATGGGGAAAGAGAAAAACATACAACGATATGATACAATAAAGGAAAGACAAAAACATTGTGGCATCTTAAAGACTAACTGCATATTACACAAGACCATCTGTTTACACCAGACTGCTTGTGCTATATATGCAAACTACTATTCTTGTGTTCTATAGGTAACACATAGATTCTAGTTTAGGTGTCTGCCTTTTAAAGAGTGGAGCGGGTTTTAATTCCATGTTTGCATGTTTATTTACAGCTTCAGATCTAGCTTGTTATCCTAATTTGCTGTCAGTAATTAAACAGGGGTTATCCAGTTTGGATGTAAACTAGGATCCTTTGCTTATGACACTGAAGCTTGGTATGTGGAAGGAAGAGAAGAGTATGGAGTATTGTATTTTGTCTAGGTAAAGGTCACCCTTGCTTGAAAGCCCATCATATTCTGACTCTAGGGCTCAGTGCAAATCTCCATTTATAGCCAAAGAGCCAGCACTGTCTGCATCTATGAAAGTTTATGTGGACATGTGGCAGGCATGCCTATACACCAGAGTACACAGAATGTTGTTACCTTCCCACCAAAGTGGTGCCTATTTATCTAATTTGCAATTTCCTGCTTTCAAACTGCTAGGTTGGCAGGAACTGGGACAGAGATGCAACACTTGGGTCTCAAAGTGCTGACCTTCCAACCTTCCAGTTATCAAGTTCAGCATCTTAACCACTAAGCCACCACAGTCCTTCTACTTTGTCTACAGCTTCATAAAGCACAGGTCGAAAAGTAGAACGGTAGCTACTATCATGGCACACATCCTCTATTAGAATTAATGTTATGTTCCTGCAAAACAAAGGGAGTGCTGATGATCAAAATGTGGACGGGGTTAGTGGAAAGGTCATGGCCCTGGCTCTCAAACTGCTTCTCCACAAACAGATTCCTCCTTGCAGATTTGGAGCTATGTCAGAACAAAAACAGCTCCAAAGAACTTGTTTTGGTAGGAGGCATGGCTGGAAGAAAAGGGTTCAGTCACCTTTCCCTGCTGACTTCATAATCTCAATTATTCTGTTTTAGAAATATTCAGCAGGAGCCTGCTTCTGATACTAGAGTCAACCAGTACAACCATTGTTTTGCCCCAGAATTCAGATGCTTGTGGGATGGTCCCGGCACATCAAATGCATTTTCTGTGTTATTGAAAATTTCAGTTTTGGGGGGTTCTGATTGAGCCTTGATGTTGAAGTAGGGCCCAGTGATGGTGAACCTTGGCATTCCAGATGTTCTTGAATTTCCGTTCCCAGAAGCCCGATCAGTAGGAGTTCTGACTTGGGCTATATAAGACCTATACCTGAACATGTTTGAACTCACTTTTAATTTGTCAAAGATGTTGAAGTCCAAGAACACCTTGAGTGCCAAGGTTTGCCATCACTGAACTAGGCTGTTCCTTCTGTTGATTCAAGAGTTGCCTAACATGTATTTTAATGTATCTGTCATATGTTAAGGGTATCTTCATAGCAAACTGAGTATTGCTTCTCCTTCTTTCTTTTCAGGAATAGGGGGAAGGTGCCCTTTGGTGCAGAAGAGATGCTGACAGAAGGTGCCAAGTGCCCTACAAAACTCCACCTGATGGAAAACCACCTTTTACAAAATGTCAGGAGATTATTTGCCTGTAACCTGAAGACTTTCATTTATAAGATCCAAAACAGACACCCCATGAAAAAGTCTCATTTTACGGTCGAGATAAATGGAGCATGGGATCTTCTGCTAGCAATATGCTGCTGGCTCAGGCTAGCTCCCAGTGTCCTTGTTCATAATGAAGCAGTTAACTTTTTGGCTTTCTCCTCTACACTTCATAGACTTCACATGCTCCATCCCTGTCAAATATAGCTGGATACTCATTTCTGCTGTAGCTCTGAAAGATCACTTGAGGCAAGAGAAGAATTATTTGGCTTAAACAGCTGCTGCTTCTTCTTTTTTTGAGATTTAAAATTTGCCTTCATACATTAGAAATTGCTGTGGAAAAAACTGACATGACCCAAACTATACCACTGTTGAATGCCTATCATTGATCCTATGATGTTGCATCATTGATGATTAAACACAAGATGTTGATGCCTGGGAAATCAACAGAAAGACTGGACAAGAAATATTCAGTGCCCTGCATTATATACTCTTCATTTGCATTATGTTGACATCTAGCCCTGGAACATGGCTGATAGAGAGTCATGGACAGTTGGTGGATCTGGGTTACAAAACAGATTATTTGTCCAAATAGGAGTCTAATGCAGGAGTTCAAAGCCAATCACATTGTGGTGGCTTTTTCTTTTCTTTTTTGAGCTTTTGTAAGTGTCATGAACTTTGTGCATGCTATGTGATTAATGTATCATTCTGGAATGTATCTTTTTGTATTTCCAGCTGATGGAAAGGGATTTGGATTTTCACCTTATTGTAGCACAATTTCACCACAAGAATTTACTTATTTTAAATTTATTTATTAAATGTGACAAAACTAACTGCCAACAAATAGTCTCTGCCTGGATTAATAATGAATAAGTTGTGTGCCATCAAGTGAATGATTTTGCAAGTAGATGAGTCATTCCCAGGGTGCTTTAGGTATAGTTTTAACAATCCCTTCTTCTAGTGGTAGTCAAGGACAGCTTGCCAAAGGGCCACGTAGGTAGTAGGACATTTAATCTCATCAATTACACACATTCTGGGAGACCTTGAATGGCCTCTTTCCCTGAGATGCACAGAGGGGATTCAGCCTAGGACCTCCAACCCCCTATGCTATATCTGCTCTGGGGCAACCCCCCTTAAAATACAAGTTAGGCTCCATATACAGAACCTGGTGGGGCACATGAGCAGCTCTCCAGTAAAACCAGTAGGGAGATGACAACACCCCCCCCCCCAATAAAAAGTGTGCATTTTGAAAGAAAAGCAGTTGGGTGAGCAGGAAAGATATTACCTAAGCTTATTTATTTGATAAGGAAATGAATTTTTATTTTTACATTTGTATATCTTTCCATTTAAAAAAATAGTCGAGGTAGCTTACAACATCAAGAATGCTAGACAATTGGCCAACCTAAAGAAATAATAAATAGAGAGCAATTTGAAAAGGCCATGATGGAAGGGTATTTTTTTTAAAGACAGCAGTAAATCAGTAGACGAAATAAGCATGATGGTAAAGTGACACATGACACAAATGTGAGAGACAATATGCAGGAAAGGAGGTAAGGATGTGGTAAGAAAGTTATAGTATGGTTTTTTTCCACTACAGTTAATCAGATTTGCACTCTCTAAAACCAAATGTGGACCCAAATGAAATCTGTGATTTTGAGCCTGAACAGTTCTAAACATACAGCTGTGCCACTTATGCAGCTGAAAATGCATGTGAAATACACACACAACCACATTTTAGGGAATGGGGAAAATATGTACATTTGAGAGAATGTACATAATGAATATTGAAGCTGAAGCTCAAGTACTTTGGCCACCAAATGAGAAGAGAGGATTCACTGGAAAAGGCCCTGATGCTGGGAAAGATCAACAGCAAAAGGAGAAGGGGGTGGCAGAGGATGAAATGGTATCATTGACCCAGTGAACCTAGATCCGGGCAGGCTACAAAGGATGGTAGATGACAGAGGAGCCTGATGTGCTGTGGTCCATGGAGTCGCAAAGGGTCAGAGTCGACTGTGTGACTGAACAACAACATAATGAATTCATATCTTTTTTAAAAATGCTTCTGTTTTACACGGTAGAAGGGAGACAAATCCTGCAGTCAGGAAACTGGAGAATAGCCACAATATCCACTTCTATAGACTTTTATGTTTATGTTTATTTGATTTGTATGCCGCCCTACTCAGCACATGCCGACTCAGGGTGGCTCACAACACATCAAACAAAATACAATATAGCAAAAACAAAATACAATAGCAAATACAATATAGCAAAAACAAAATACAATATAGCAGAGAGCAAGGTCAAAAATACAATAGCAGACAGTAACAATAACAACTCAATAATACAACACATAACTCACTCCGGTCCCAAGTCAAAAAGTGAAAAGTGGTGGCAGTGAAGTCTCGCTGCCTCAACAGCCTTTAAGTCCTGGCCGGAGGCAGCTGGAGGTGGGGCCCAGGAACGCAGGTGGTGGTCTCAGCGTTCGGCGCTGCAGGGGTCCCTCTGCCCCGCCAGGAGGGCCGGAGTCAGCGGTGAAGTCTCGCTGCCTCAACGGCCTTTAAGTCCTAGCTGGAGGCAGCTGGGTGAGCCCCAAGGTCTTCTCTGATGGTAATATTCTATGATTCTCTACCAAAATACTGTACATGCAGTCTGGTATCCTCAGTGGCAGCACCAAGCTGAACATCTCTGTAAATTGTAAACTTAAGTTTATGAGGGAGTCTGTCAGAAAGAAGCCAGAAACCATCATGGCATTGGCCTTTACTGCCATGTCATATGTCATAGGGTATAGTTCTCGAAAAGCACTGTTATAAATCTTCGTAATGTCAGTGTTATCCAAGGAAATATCAAAATATATTAAGTTCACAATCAGATGACCATTTGAATGAAGAGAAGCTAGGATGGATCTGGGTGGGAACTGGGAAAGGAGAGATACTTTTTTGGAAGGTTTCAAAGCATTCAGATAGTTTTTTTGCCAAATTATTCTCACTTTTCCAGTTCTGCATCAAGAAGTATTATCTTCTTTGTAATCTTGGTAGTAATTTATAGCAAGTAGTCCACCTGCCTTACTTTTGTTCCCATCTATAAGATAAAATGTCTTGCAAATAACATTTGCCTGTTTTAACAATTAATAGACACAGTGCTGAAATGGAGCACTGTTGGCATAGGTAGAGTACCTAAAGGGCCTATTTAAATTGGTAACTGAGTAATAAAAGGGTGTGAAGACACAAGTAATCTCTAGGTTTTACTGAGGTTTTCTGAAACAGTTCTCTTGGCAGCATTCCTTCTGGATATATGGAAGAGCTGTTTTTGTGGTGAAATTATATATTTCCCCACGATGAGCTAAGCTGAGCTTTTTATGATTACTCCAGAACTTGTTGTGGCTTCCTGCAGCTCTTATACTGTACCTCTTATACTGTATATATACCTCTTACTGAACTTGCCTGCTTAACAGTTCATTTAAGGATTCACTGGGATATGCAATGGCAAAAAACCTCTGTGTACTGGGAAAACGCAGCCAATGCATATAACAGAAGTGCCCATGGAGATCAGTTGATTTTTATGTTTGATAATCAGAATCTGATTAGTGTTTCGTAACTTGCTCTGGTTAATTGATGAGGTTCTGGGGCACATCTTGAAAGGTGCAAATAGGGTGCTTGTGACTTACTGTAACTCTGTCCAGGTTTTCCTAGGTCAGTGGTGGCAAACCTATGGCATGTGTCCCAGAGGTGGCACTCGGAACCCTCTCTGTGGGAACCCATGCAGTCACCCCAGCACAGAGGTTTCCCTGCCCCTCTGCCCAGCAGACCAATGGGAGTGCTTTCTCCCTCCCCCAGCAGAGTTCACCCCTCTCCTCTGCCCAGCAGCCCAATGGGAATGTTTCCTTCCTCCTCTGTTACTTTGTTGGCACTTTGGGATAAATAAGTGGGTTTTGGGTTGCAGTTTGGGCACTTGGTCTCTAAAAGGTTCGCCATCACTGTCCTAGGTATAAAGCACTCAGAAGTAGTTTACTGCTACCTTATTTTTGGAAGAGTCAGCTTGTGTAAAGGTAAAGGTCACCCTTGCTCAAAAGCCAGTCATATCCGACTCGAGGGTTCAGTGCTCATCTCTGTTTATACCTAAAGAGCCAGTGCTGTCTGCATCTGCAGTTGTTTCCTTGGGCATGTGGCAGGCATGACTAGATACCAGAGTGCACAGAATGCTGTTTACCTTCCCACCAAATGGTACCTATTTATCTACTTGCAATTTCTTGCTTTCGAACTGCTAGGTTGGCAGGAGCTGGGACAGAGACGGAAGCTCATTCCGTCATGCAGCACTTAGGTTACAAACTGCTGACCAGCTGACCTTCCAGTCATCAAGTTTAGCATCTTAACCATTAAGCCACCGCAGTCCTTGTTTAACCATAGGCAAACTGCTCATTCCCAGAGTATCCCCAGAAGAAGAGAATGATAAATCACTTCTGAGTGTACTCCACCTGGAAAACCCTGGATAGGGCCGCCATAGAATCAATGGCACACAAATGTTATTTATTTATATATAGTTCTTTTGATCTATCTATATCTACAAAAATAAGTTTTTTACATTACTATTGCATTGCTTGCAAACATGTCACTTGAACTATCAACAGCTGCACTGTTCTCTATATGAGAATTTACCGTGTGCTTTTTCTTGTCTCAAAACATATATCTTGGCAGGACAAATAGACACAGGGACCTTTTAAGGCATATTTGTATTATGATATCCTTAAATGTAGTATAATTCCTATGCTCTAGGTAAAGTTTGTAAAGTGGAATAGAAACATTCTATCGTGGATAAAAACAATCAAACCCAAACAGCCTCCACCTACTGTGTTCACAATATGTGATATGATGTTGCAATCTGGCGGAAGCAAAGCAGCTCAGAGTTTTATCAGTGCCTGGATGGTGGATTCTGCCTGGGAATTTGGTGGGTGCTGCCTTCCACCAAAGAAAGAACAAGATGACAACAGTTCAAAACAAATGAAACTTAAAATCTTTAGTGGGCTTTCTGATATTCTCCTGGAACATGCAACATAAAACAGCAGTATACTTGACAAAAATGGGCGGATTATCTACAAAATAGCCTTTTCAAAAACAAACATAATAACACTATAAAACGCTTTCACATTAAATATATGAATACATAAATAAATTTATTTACAACAGTTAATTCTTACTGTAAGATTATCTGTTGTACTTCTGAGAAGTCGCATCACAGTCAATTCTTAACGTCCTCAGTTCCAGGAAACACACTGGTCACACTTATGTGGTGGTGTGAGGCGAGGACGTTAAGATTTGTAGCCAGGTATACTCCAACTCCAATGTGGCAGGAAATCGCTTGTTTAATTATGAGTGTTTAAATTTATTTTAATCGTGTGTTATAATACACAGTAAGTTTTTAAAATCCAGGACTTTAATGTGATTTTTATTGAACTGGCCAGGCCAATTTTTCTGACCTTGAATGTGGGACAATCCCAGTTTTCCAGGATGTATGGCAACCCTACATGTATTGCACAACAGGACAAAATGCAGAACAACATAAGAAATGAATATTGCAAAAGCCCGGCTAGATGAAATCAAAGTCATATCCAGTCCAGATTTCAGCACATACACAGTAGCCATGTGTACTGTGCCTATAGCGGGCCTACAAGCAGGCTGGAGAATCACAGCTTGGCACTGTCCCGTACCAGTTGCTAGGGAGAGCCATTCTGCCAACAATTCTAGAGATAATATATATTGGTTGTCAAGTTAGCAGCACATTCCACCCCCCTCCAGTCCTTAAGATTTCATAGGAGCAGATTTTTGAGGTCACAAGGAGCAAAGGGGTGAAGAGCTGCTACTTTTTCTGGGCCAGCTGATTGTGAAATGGCTTCAAGGTACTCCACACCCTGACTTCCTTCAGATAGCTCAAGCTGCAGGCACTCACTGGGCTTTTGGCCAGCCTCCTGATCTTAGTCTTGGGTGGTTGATGTGCCACTCCTTTGCAAGCACAAGATACACACAAGGACCTGTGTGCTAAGCCAGAAAGCCCTGGTGCCAGCCAGGAATGGGTACACATCTAGGCTATGAAGCCCCTACTCTAGAGCTGTTCACTTTGGGATTTATTTCCCTGCCAGGAGACCTGAGGGAGGGAGCACAGTAATTCCAAGCAATTTTGGCTGGCTCCTTCAGACCTGGCCAACAAGGCTGCCGTCAGGGGGGGGGGGGGGGACTACTGTCCTGGGCCTGGAGCTGGCAGGGGCCTGACAGCGCTATGTTAATTTTTTTTTAAAAAAAATGATTTATACAATTTTTTAAAACTTTTATGTGCGGCACGCAGTGCCACTGCGCATGCCCCACCACCGCCAGAGGGCTCGCCTCTGCCTTGACCCAGAGCGGCATGGGTGTGGCTAGGGGGAACTTGCCAGGGCGCGCGCTTCTTTAGGCTCATCTGTCTGCACTTCCTTTATGTGTGTGTGCGTGGCCTTCGGCAATTGCTCCCACATGTGCCTTGCACCCTCACTCACCCAGGGCCGAAGCCCAAAGGTTCCTGGAGGAAGCAGCCCCAGTGCGCGGTCTCTTCCGGACCAGGACCGGCGAACCTTGTGGGCTGAAGCCTTGACCATGAGGCGTGCTGTGCCGGGCTCGGTCTGGAAGAGACCACATACTGGGGTTGCTTCCTCCAGGTACTTTCAGGCTTCGGTCCTGGGTGAGTGAGGCACATGTGGGAGCAATTGCTGAAGGCCGCATGCAGAAAGGAAGTACACTCAGACAGATGAGCCTAAAGAAGCGTGCCCCCTGGCAAGTTCCCCCTAGCTACGCTGCTCTGGGCAAGCGGCAGAGGCAGGGCAGTGGGTGAGTGAAGCGACAGCTCCCTCTCCCCGGCGCAAGAAGGATGGAGCCCACCCGGCAGCGGCTTCAGCTCCAGAGCAGCAGAGCTCCTTGGGAGGCGAAGCTGCACCTTCCGGTGAGTCTCCTCTCTTCCTCTTTCTCTCTCAGTGGGTGGGTGGATGGGAATGGAGTGTGTGTGTGTGTGTGTGTGTGTGTGTGTGTGTGTGTGTGTGTGTGTGTTTGTGTGATGATGATGATGATGATGATGATGATGATGATGATGATGATGATGATGATGATGATGAGCTCCCATCTCAGTCCCAGCTCTTGCCAACCTAGCAGTTGGAAAGCAAGAAATTGCTAGTAGATATCCTTATTTATCAACTAGCAATTTCTTGCTTTCGAACTGCTAGGTTGGCAAGAGCTGGGAGGGATGACGGGAGCTCATCATTAGGAACGTAAATAGCATTCTGTGCAATCCGGTCTCTAGTCATGCCTGCCACATGTCTATGGAAACATATGTGAATGCAGACATCATTGGCTCTTTCACTGTAATCAGAGAGGAGCACTGAACTCTAAAGTTGGATACAACTGGCTTTCAAGCAAGGCTTAAAGACTGACTGCTGTATTTTAATGTGAGCTTTTTTTTAAAAAAAATAATTTTTATTAAATTTTAACA
This sequence comes from Bradypodion pumilum, assembly GCA_035047305.1. Classification (NCBI taxonomy): domain Eukaryota; kingdom Metazoa; phylum Chordata; class Lepidosauria; order Squamata; family Chamaeleonidae; genus Bradypodion; species Bradypodion pumilum. Next base: position 275,580,138 of record JAWDJD010000002.1, on the reverse strand, counting down.
TAAATGCAATATATAAAGACATACATCAAATTCACATCCAGTAATAACACTATATTTCAGTTGTGACTCGATATTATATTACTTCTCCCTTCCATTTCTCTCCTTGGTACAATGTTTTTTATCAATGTTGTTTATAATTTTTCCAAATCTAAATTTTTAAATTTTCACCATCTGTTTGTGCATTTCATAATCTCTAATATAATTTTAAAATTAATAGATTTAAACCAAAAAAGAAAACAAAACAAAAAGACTAACCACCCTGTGTTATATACATTGCCCTGGAGAGCACGGAGTAACATTATGAAATCATTCCCAAAAACCCTTGTGAATGGGTGCAGGTCTATTCAACTCTTCTCCCTTCAAAGAGTAATCCACAAAAGTTTTCCAAATCTTCCAGAATCTATTTTCTTTAATAATCCCCTTTTTCATATTTATCTCATATGTTAATTTATCGTTCAATGCCAATTCCCACATTTCCTTATACCATTCCTCAATTTTTATAATCACATCATTTTTCCATTTTCTCGCAATTCACAATCTACCCATTGTCAGCATTATTTCAAGCAATGCTTTTTTATCTTTACTTAAATTTATATTTTCCACATCTGTCAGCATGATGGCATTTGCACTCAATTTGATTTTTGTTCCCATAATTTCATTTATATCATTCTCAATACCTTCCCAAAAATCTTTTACAACCTTACATCTCCACACATATGTTCATATGTACCCAATGCACTCTTACAATGGCAACACATTTTATCATTTTTTTATCTATCTGATGCAATCTCACCGGTGTCAAATACCATCTCCACAACATTTTATAATTGTGCTCCTTTACTCTAACCTAATGTGAGCTTTTGTGGATCAAGGCCACTGACTCTTCGGCTGTAATCAGAGATGCAGAGGAAACAGGGAAAGCCGTCTGAGGCAAAATCAATAAATGGTCAATATAATGAAAATGCCATTTCTTCAGAAAATGTCACAATAGCCAATATTTTAATGTGCAAATGTGAAATCTATTAAACAGTTTTTAACACCAAAAGGTTTCTCTTTCCATGAATTCTCCAAAAATAGAATAAACCAAAAAAGTGAGATAGAGTCTCTCAAATCCTTTCAAGATGAAATAGTATTGTAGCGTAAGAGCTATATCCTATAGGTAAAAAGTCCAAACTATATCCATAAAGTAACTGAAGATTAATGAAATAAGTATCTCTGATATAGTTTGGACTTTTTACCTATAGGATATAGCTCTTTATGCTACAATACTATTTCATTTTCCATCTGGCCGGATTTTCCTTCTGTAATCAGAGATGAGCACTGGACTCTAAAGTTGGATACAATTGCCCATCGATTTCTTTTGGGAAATTGTGTATTCCACCCGCTGCCACCACCCCAATGCGAGGAGAGAGAAAAGTGTGTGTGTCTGTGGGGCCCCCAATAGGATTGCTCAGTACGGGCCCCAGAAATTTCTGATGGCGGCCCTGCTGGCCAACCCTAATTGGCATTTAAGGAAAAGGCAAAATTGACAAATGATAGGCTTCTGAAACCAGGAATATGTTAATTTCAAAGTTAAGGATCTTGACTGCATATATTCAGAATACATTCCTTGCCACCAAATGGTTACATTTGAACTGGATCTTAAATAAGACTGGCAGCCAACAGCACAATGACCCAAGCATCTTTGCTTTGAGACAACAGATGATAAATCACTACAGCAGCCCCAGAGACAGATCCTTTTCAAAGTTTTCTTGCTGTGAGCTGAGATGTGCTAAAAATGTGCAGAACTGACATGTGTGCACAAGCCACACCTGTTTGGACTTGCATGATGTAGATCAGGAGTTCTCAACCTTTTAATGCCAGGGGCTGGGTCATGCTCCCTGTTGTGTTCTGTAAAGCTGTGCCTTTAACAATGTACCTTAGCTATGTGGTAACAATGTAACCTTTCTGTGTGCAACATTATAACCTTCAGCTGTATCAATGTAAACCTGATAAGGGGACGCGAGCTAGTGACCACTAGATGGCAATAGCGAGCGTCCAGCTCTCATGGCTCAGATTCACCTGGATCAGCAGCGCGGGAAGATTCCCGCCACCTCTTCACCTGGACAAGAAGGGCGTGACCTTCTACGACGTCACGCAGGCAGCAACCAATAGTCTGTCGACGAGCCACATTCAAATGTATAGCCAGCTGTATATATTGAGCTACCCATCCGCCATTACCACATGTTTCTCCGGATCATCATGCAATAAACCTGTGTTAAGCCAACCCTTCGGCTGTTTCGTTGTCTTTGGTCCCTTACACTAAACACCCTCAGACAGCTTTGGGGGCTAGATGGCCATTTTGCCCTTCCTCCACCACATGACACTTCCTGGTATGGTGGAGGCAGTTTTGGGGGCCACATAGATAGATAGATAGATAGATAGATAGATAGATAGATAGATAGATAGATAGATAGATAGATAGATAGATAGATAGATAGATAGATAGATAGATTCCTTTATTGGCCGTGTGCTAATACACCAGGAATTTGTCTTTGGTACATATGCCCCCCCAATGGATCAATAATGCAATAAAATCACACAATTTAGTTATTCAGCAAGTTGATGGCATTTGGAAATAAACTGTCCTTGTATCTGGTTGTTTTGGTATGTAATGCTTTGAAGCGTCGTTTCGACGGTAAAAGCTGGAGCTGATTATTACTGGGTTGAGTAGAGTCTTTATATATTTTCCCTGCTCTCTTTTTGGCTCATGTAATATATAGATCTTCAATAGAAGGTAGATTAACAGCAATGAAATGGCACCATGGGCTGTATCCAGCCCATTAGCCACAGGTTGAGAATCCATGACATAGACGGTGTTTTGGTGATCCCACCCCCCAAAAAAACTCTACATTATACCCGAAAGAAACCAATAATCAAAACTGCTTGTTGAACAATCCTGTGTGGCCAACCCTTTCTTTCTTCCTCTAATGCCCCCTTTCCAAAGTCCACACACTGCCTTCCTTCATTTGGTCCACAGGAAGGAAGTTGCAAAGCCACACAGTTGCAAAGAACTTGGAGACAGACGGTTTAGCAAAGAAATGGAAGGCAAGGCTGTTTGGCCCTGCATATTGGTTGCATAATCTCCGCTTGCTTGGAGACAGAAAGCAAAGGGCAGGCCACAACGTCAAGGATGGACAGGGGAAAAAATAAGGATGTAGGGAGCTCTCTTGCTATTTACCTGTGTCACTAGAAAGAAAGGCAGCTGAGTATTCTTGTTAATAAATAAACAAACCTTTGAAGTGCAGATAAACCCAGGGGGATTTATAAGTTTGCTTTTGAGAAAGGCAAATATTAACCTTCAGTCGAATTTGTGCCATAGCTGTTTTCTTGGCTGTTACAGGAGCTATGCTGCTTCCTCCAGTACGACCTCTCCTCTGTTGGATTTTCTGCTGAGGAGCAGATGTGCATCTGAACCCCAGCCTAGTCCTTCTCCCAACATGGCGGAGATGCTAGATTACAACTCCCACAGCGACCCAAGCAGTATGGTCACTAATTTGCTTCCACTAATCTTAACCCCCCCCCCCCGGAGCTTGGAAACTTACTTTCAGCACACAAATTGTTAAGTTACAAATCCACCACCATTGTTTAGTTACCTTGTTAAATTTTTTAAAGCAACTTTCCTGGACCAGAGTTAACAAGCTGATGTTGAACCCTGACAAGACAGAGGTCCTGGTGTTGGAGGGTCCGTTTGCCCGACTGGGTGATCTGATCCCTAGGTTGGGGGGGGGATGGCTCTCACTCCTAGGGACCAGGTTCGTAACTTAGGTGTCATATTAGATCCCCATTTGGCCATTAAGGTGCAAATCGCAGTGGTATGCAGAGCTGCTTTCTTCCAACTGCACCAGATTGCTCAATTGTGTCCCTACTTGGACAGACGGTCTCTCATAACACTAGTTATCTCACTGTTAGTCTCATGTGTTGATTATTGTAATGTTGTCTCTACAAGGGGCTTCCCCTGTGCCTGTTACGGGGGCTCCAACAAGTTCAGAATGCAGCAGCCAGGCTGGTTATGAGAATAAGAAAATTTGATTACCGGTATATTTCCTCAGCCTTGGCAAGTCTGCACCGGCTCCCTGTTTCTTTCCGTATCGGGTACTGTAAAAGCTGTTAGTTCTAACTTTCAAAGCCCTAAATGGTTTTGGACCTTCCTACCTGGTGGAACGTCTTCCCCTCAGGACAACAGCCCATATCACTCGTTCCTCCATGACGATGAAGCTCCAGGTGCAGACCCTGAGATTAGCTAGGAAGGCCGTAACTAGGAAGAGGGTCTTCTCGGCGGTGGCACCAATGCTGTGGAATTCCCTTCCACACCATCTCTCCATGTTTTTAAAAAGCAATTGAAAACTTCCCTTTTGAAAGAGGCCTTTGGCAATATTTCACCAATGGCTGATGGTTTGGCATTTTATTCTGCTCTACTGCTTCCAAAATAGGCTTCCTTATTAGGGTGTTTGGGTTTTCAGGGGTTTATATGAAAATTTTAATATTTGTGTCAGTTTGTGTTTTTGAATTTTATGCTGTAAGCCGCTCTGAGTAGGAAAGTTTTTCCTAGAAGGGTTGGATATAAGTTTAATAAATAAATAAATAAATAAATTTCCCATTTTTGAACAGCAACTACAGTAAATGTTTCTTCTTTCATGTCTAGGTCAGACTTTAAACTGCCAAAACGAAGCCACTATTTGGTGAATTCATTCCACAGTTCTTTTCTCCTGACCTAGTGTGAGAAAGATTAACCAGCACAACAAGATTGCCATTGCCATTTCTCGAAGACCACGGGGTGTGCATTGCACACGTCTTGGATGGGGTCTCGTCGGACGGCGTTGATGGCAGTCAATGCAATGTCCAGCGGTTCGAACCACTGGGTTCCCTGGAGACAACTGGACCCCCCCATTAAGAACCACTGGGGCAACTTCCTTGTGAAGTTTTTGAAACAGACAGTGAAGTCCCCCACCCCCAGGATTGGAATGTAATTTCCCTGAATGTAATTTCCCGCAAGTTCGTTCTGAGGGCTCTCAGCTTGGGGCGGTCCCTAGGGAGTATTCGCAGAAACTCAGTCTGCGAGACTATGGAGTAGGCAGTCCCTGAATCCACCTCCATCTTCACCTGGACCCCCTGCAACAGTACATTCACAAAAAAATGGGTGTGCCGGTCTGACACACATCTCACCACGGTGTCCTCCGCATGCACCTTCCAGACGGCGTCATCCTCTGGCCGTGGTGGCTGGTCCAGTCAGGGTCCCGGCTTCTGCGTTGTCTGCACACCCTTGCGATGTGGCCCAAACGTCCGCAGTTGTGGCACTCTGCCTTCTTGAAGGGGCACCTTTTCCGGTCATGTGTGCCCCTGCACCCCTCACAGCATTGGCTTGCTTCGGTGGTGTCTCTTCTCTCGGAAGGCCTTTCCTCACCTTCTGGACCTCTGGTTCGCTCTCACTCTCACTGATGTCCGACGAGGATGTGGCGGTGGCTTCTGCGGCTCTTGGCTCTCGCTCCCTACGAGATGAACAACTGTGGGCCTGCACCGCGGACGTCGAGTTTCCAGAAGCTGCAGTTCTTGCCCTGCACATCCGTACTCCGTCCTTTACCGCCTTGGCAGCCTGCGCAGCCTGCAAGACCTGCTCGAAGCTGACGTCCTCATCCTGGTCCAACAGTCTCCGCTGAGCCTCCTCATCCCACAGACCGAGTAGGAGATGGTCTCGCAACGCCTCAGCCAGGAAGGCTCCCCACCAGCAAGGGATGGCTGCCAGTCTCAGCGCAGCGACATACTCCGCCACGGTCTCTCCGGGCCATTGGTCACGTTGGTTAATGGCCAGTCTTGCCAGGAACATGGACAACTTTGGGCGGAAATTGCCTGCAGTGCAGCGAGGATTTCGGTGAGGGGTACCGACTTGAGTACCCTCGGCATCAGGAGGTTCCTCGCCAGTTCCAGGGTTGGCAACCTGCACTGAGCCAGTAGGCAGGCTCGTCTTTGCGCTTCACCCTCGATGTTCTCCGCGTCCATCGCATACAGAAACTCTTCCTCATAGAGGTCCCATGACTCGGGCTTGAAGGTATCGAACGGAGTGAGGGTGACCCTGTGGGATGCCATTATCTCATCTTCGTCACCAATTTGATGTAGGCAGATTGATTGCACATGGAGCCAGCAGGAGGGCCAAACACTTCTTTATTGCAGCATGGTCAATCTGTACATGAGGTAATGGCAGAGACACAGCTCCTTATATATGATACACTGCATTTGAATTTCACCCCCAAGGCGCCCATTGGTTGCGGTACCAGTGACGTCATTTGGACGTACTGCGTACCTGACATAGTTCACCTGTGGCGGGAAGGTTTCCTGCACTTTTCGCTGATTGGGTGATTGGAGCCACGAGGGCTGAGCTCCTTCAGCTGTGCTATAGCTGGCAGCTGAGCTGCGTGCAGTGGCAGATGCTGCGCTATAGCTGGCAGCTGAATTGCGTGCGGTGGCAGATGAATTACATGCATACACAACACCCTCTCAGCAAGAGATCAGCAGATCTCTGCATCAGGGCAAACACTTTTGCAACCTGCGGGGTTGTCAAAATTACTGTGTAATATTTGCCAGGAGGTCTGCTGATCTACAGAAAACGCATTTATTCTTGGCCTGTCTCAACCATAGTGCTGGCTCCAAGTAGTGTTCAGGATTATGACCAGAGCACATGGAATTTTACTGTCTGGGCACCAGCAATACTGACATTAGGAAGTGATAAGAAAAGGATGAGAGTCAGATTAGAGGATTTGCAACTCTGTTTCTTGATCCTTTCAAACTAAGTGCATTTGCTGCTCTGCAGTGTTTCCCCTGCAGTTCTCTCCTCCAACTCTTTTACTGTTCCTTCCAGCATGTGTGTGTGTGTGTGTGTGTGTGTGTGTGTGTGTGTGTGTGTGTGTGTGTGTGTGTGTGTGTGTGTGTGTGAGAGAGAGAGAGAGAGAGAGAGAGAGCGCATTACAGGGACTTGTAGATGTTCTTCTAGTTATTTCCCCTCTGGGGCTCATAAAGCCCATCTGCTGGAGGAGCCTTTGGCTTGCTCCAGGGGAATTCCGAGCCCTTGGTGTGGTCCCCTCCACTGATGGTTTGCAGATTCGAGTGCAGCATGTGCTCTGCTATACTGTTTGTTTTGACAGCTTAACAGAGCCTGGTTCAGCAGCTGCAGGTGTGCAGAATGATGCCTCTGCATGGGCTCAGAGGGAAGTTTGTGCAACAATTTAAAAAGCCCAGCAAATATGCAACCGCCCTTGGTCCGTGCTTCTGCATAGGCCTTTGGAAATACTTCACCCAAACATGAATGTAATGATGCTTCAGAACAGGGATGTGATTTGATATTGCTGTCACTGTGTGCATGAAGAGGTGCATGCACAGTGTGGATTGAAAAAGGATCTATGCCCCTTGATGGTGAACCTTGGCACTCCAGCTGTTCTTGAACTTCAATTCCCAAAAGCCCTGATCAGCAGGAGTGCTGACTAGGGCTTCTGGGAATTGAAGTCCAAGAACATCTGTAGTGCCAATGTTCACCATCATGAATCTATGCCTCTGTTCTTTCTCTTCTGCAGAGACCCCTCCAAAGTTAATATTCCATGCATGGGGTACACATTTCATACAGTAATTATGGCAACAGCAACATTCTTTTAAAGCAAAGCAATTTCACTTATACAGGTATTCCTTCCTATGCACTCTCTGGGTGGTTCACAAGTTAGTCAACATTTTGCCCCCAACATGTTGGGTACTCATTTTACCAACTTTGGAAGGAGTCAAAAATGCACTGAAGACTTCAGCTTGGACAACAGACAACCATACATAGATGGTCGTAGAAATGAGTAGGTCCACAGCTCGTGTTCTTAACCCTGCTCTTCAACAAGGCCAAATCAAGATATCTTGCTGCCTGGTACCAAGGACAAGACAGCGCTTCCACTCTAATTCTGTGCACAGAAAGGAACTGGGTTAGCAATTGAATTTTACTCCCATGCTGGTAAGAGAACAGAGTCCTCTGTCCAATCAGGGAGTGGCAGGCTTTTTTAGAAGGTACAGAACAGGGACTGTGGTGGCTTAGTGGTTAAGAAGCTCGCCTTGTTAGCTGGAAGGCCAGCAAGTCAGCAGTTCGAGACCTGGGTACTGCATGACAGAATGAGTGCCCGTCTCTATCACAGCTTCTGCCAACCTAGCAGTTCGAAAGCAAGAAATTGCAAGTAGATAAATAGGGACCACTTCAGTGGGAAAAGATCTTGGAGACATGAAAGGAGCCTCATTCGGGCATCCCCTGAGCAGAGCTCCTCTAGCAAAAATCCTTTCAACCCACCCAGAATAAACTGACATGAAAATATTATTATTATTATTATTATTATTATTATTATTATTATTATTATTATTATTATTATTATTATTATTATTATTATTATTATTATTATTATTATTATTTGTAGCGATATCTGGCCGCTAGGGCGGCGTTAGAGCCCGGAGGAGACTGATCAATGACAACACGAGGCAACAGGAGCGAGATCAGATCAGTACTTTATTGGAAAAGGGCAACATCATTTATAGGGAAAAAAGCGCAACGGTGGCAAGCTGTCACCTGACAGGAAAATTACCTCACCCACGTACACGGGTTAATGGGGAATTCTTCAAAGGGAAGTTAATTAACTGGGGCAAACATGGGTTTAGGGACCTCATTGTCTTGGGGATTAGGCAGGGACAAACATGGCTTATTTGTGCCAGGGATTTCCCGAGCCGGGAGATGAACTATGCACTTAATGTTTGACAGGAGTCAGCTATCTGCTTACTTGGCCGAGTCGCAGGTCAGGTCACGGTAATTGGGTGAATCAAACCCTATATTTTATTCACCCCCTTAATTTGGCGGCCGCAGAGCCCACGGGCTGGGAGCGTCTCTCACCGCGGTGGCCTCTGGCGGGCCGTTCCATGCCCTGCGGGGCATGGGGAAACCGCAATTATTATTATTATTATTATTATTATTATTATTATTATTATTATTATTATTATTATTATTATTATTATTATTATTATTATTATTATTATTATTATTATTATTATTATTATTATTATTATTATTATTATTATTATTATTATTATTATTATTATTATTATTATTATTATTATTATTATTATTATTATTATTATTATCAACTCTGCCCTGAGTGGAGTGACCGAGAGCCTCAGAAGACCTTGCCGGAGGCTTGCTCCTCCATTCCTGCCCAACATAAGAACATATATTGCCTCACTCTGTTTAATGGTAGGGCCAGCCCTGCAAAGTAATTCAAGGAAGCCAGTCCTAGCTTGTGTCCTTGCCAATGCATTAATCTCACAATCTGGTTAATATGAAAAGTGTTGACTGAGTTTGAACCAATCCCCCCCAAACCTAAAGCACACCCAATTTCAAAGGCCCGAGTCTAACTACCAGACTGATTCTCTTTCCCATTTCTGCCCTTCAACTGTTTCCAAAATCCTTCATAGAGGTTCTTGAATCCTGCTACAGTGCTTTGCATGTAGTCTGTAAGCTATGGAGGTCTAATAGAGCTCTTTGAAATGCATGAAGGACTTTGCCATCATTAGTGCCTCCATCATGACCCAAGACTTGCAAAGAACAGGACTCATTGCTTATTAATTCTAGCATTTGTATGGGGAGATGAGATGGTAAAGACATTTTTACAGATCACAATGCCAGCGTTCTTTAGAGCTCTCCAGAGTTCTCTTTGTTCTCTGTTCCACTGTCAAAAATAGGTCTCGGCTCTTCCTGAAATCATTTTTTGCCAACAGCTCCATGCTTATTCACAGTATTAAAAGGTGGTGGCAGGGAGACAGAACAAGATCAAGAGATGGCTTGGGAGGGGAATCTCTAAGGAATGGCTTTATTCTATTCCCTTGGAGCTTTGCCTTTGGCAAAAATAGGACAAGGGAATGCTATCATAACAGGCTTCCGATCTGATCTTTCACACTTCCGGTGGCTTTATCTCAACTTTCTCTCATGCCTGATCAACCACCCTTCTCAGACAACTGCCAAGGAAAACAGAGTGTGATTTAAAGTTCCCTTATTTCTAGGTAAACAACCTATACCTCTAAGGCCAAATTATATTTTCAAGCTATTAACTGACCTTTCTGAGTAATTTCATCTGAAAGCACTGACTCAATTGTTCCGGGATGTGCATGGACGTGGAAGTAACTAGAGAAGCTCATGGCATTCACATTTTGCCTTTGACCAGTTCCTTTGCTTTCAGTGTACTTTAGGTCCCCCCCCCTAACATAGGATTAACCATCTTCATAGCTGGATTTAAATCCTTAAACACAAATTCTTCAATTTGAAAAAACAAAACAACATTAGCTGCTTTCAGAATAATACACATCCTTTCAAACTAGCACCTCAGTAAGCAAACACACATACAAAAAACCCTCATCAAATGTTTGTTCAAACTGTATCTTCTAACTCCAGCTGGCAGTGAACTTGCTCTGCTTTGGGACATGCAGTCTGTGCTCGGGATAGTTTATCCTCATGCAGCAGGAAATGTATAAGAAGGAGAAAACACACCCACCTGAACAATACACAACATTGCATATATCCATGTACTCTCACAGCAGATGGCATTGTGACTTTTAAAATGGTTGTGAGCTACCATTTTGGATGTATATGCACTAGAAAGATAAGGGGTCTGGTGCAGATGAAGCCATAATTGACCAGTTCTATGAGGACCTACAACACCTCATAGAACAGACATCAAGAAATAATGTCCACATTTTCATAGGAGATTGGAATGCCAAAGTAGGAAATCAAAAAGTAAATGGAATAATAGGCAAGTTTGGTCTTGGAACACAGAATGAAGCAGGGCAAAGGCTAGTAGAGTTCTGCCAAGAGAATGCACTAGTTATAGCAAACACCCTCTTCCAGCAACACAAGAGGCGACTTTACACATGGACATCACCAGATGGCCAATATCGAAACAAGCTTGATTACATTCTCTGCAGCCAAAGATAGAGAACCTCCATACAATCAGCAAAACCGAGGCATGGAGCAGACTGTGGTTCAGATCATAAACTACTGATTGCAAAATTCAGGCTTAGACAAAAGAAAATAGGGAAAACAATTAGGCCAGACAGGTATGACCTAGACAACATCCCTAAGGAATACACAGTGGAGGTGTGGAACAGATTTAATGGCTTAGACTTGATCAATCAATCAATCAATCAGTTTAATTTATATCCTGCCTTTCTCGGCCAAAGACCAACTCAAGGCTGCTAACAGCATATACAAATAGCAACAAAATAATAATACAGAGATAAAATAAATTTACAATAGCGAGCAATACAAGTAAGCATGGTAGACAGAGTGGCAGAAGAATTATGTACAGAGGCGCCGGACATCATACAGGAGGCAGCAAGGAAAACCATACCAAAAGAAAAGAAGCGTAAGAAAGCAAAGTGGTTGTGTGATGAGGCTCTTAAAATAGCAGAGGAAAGAAGGAATGCAAAAGGCAAAGGAGAAAGGAAAAAATTAAATCAATTGAATACAGAATTTCAAAGAAAAGCAATGAAAGATAAGAAAACCTACCAAAATGAACAATGCAAAGAAATAGAGAAAAACAACATAAGGTGTATGACAAGAGATCTTTGAAATTTTTTTTTGGGAAAATCAAGGGAATGTTTAAAGCAAAAATGACCATGATAAGGGACAAAAATGGCAAGGAGTTAGTTGATGCAGAAGAGATTAAGAAAATATGGCAAGAGTACACAGAGGAACTCTACAAAAAGGACCTCAACACCCCCGATAATCACAATGATGAGAACATTGAACTTGAGCCAGACATCCTAGAGAGTGAAGTCAGAAAAGCCCTAAAAAGCACAGCAAACAACAAAGCCAGTGGAAATGATGGTATCCCAGCTGAATTTTTCAAAGCCCTAAAAATGAAGGAATCAAATTATTTCATTCTGTATGCCAGCAGATTTGGTAAACACAACAATGGCCACAGGATTGGAAAAGATTAGTATACGTTTTTAGTGTATGGGACCAAAGACACGAGGACAGCCGAAGAGCTGGCTTAACACAACTTTATTACATGCTGGTCAGAGGGAACATGAGGTAATGGCGGACGAACAGCTCAATATATACAGTGGCTATACATTTGAATGTGGCTCCTTGATAGCCTATTGGCTACAGGCTGCGTGATGTCATTGCAGGTCACGCCCTTCTTGTCCAGGTGAAGGTAGTGGCGGGAATCTTCCCGCGCTGTTGTTCTAGGTGAGTCTTGGACCAATGAGCTTGGACGCTCGCTATTGCCATCTAGTGGTCTCTAGCTCGCGTCCTATTAAGGTTACAGTGATTCAGCTGTAGGTTACATTGTTACACATAGAAGAGGTTACATTGGATACACATGGATAGGTACATTGTTTAAAGGCACAGGCTTTAGGACACAACAACGTTCCAATCCCAAAAAAGGATAATGCCAAAGAATGTTCAAAATTATTGAACAATTGCGCTCATCCCACACGCTAGCAAGGTTATGCTCAAGATAATACAGGATAGTCTGCAGCAGCATGTGGAGAGAGAACTACCAGAAGTGCAGGCTGGGATCCGAAGAGGCAGGGGGACTAGAGACCACATTGCCAACATACGTTGGATCATGGAGAAAACAAAGGAATATCAGAAACAAGTCTACTTCTGTTTCATTGACTACACCAAGGTCTTTGACTGTGTGGACCACAACAAAATGTGGCAAGTAATTAAAGAGATGGGAATACCAGAACATCTTATATGAGAAATCTGTACATGAGTCAAGAAGCAACAGTTAGGACAGGATACGAAATGCCAGAGTGGTTTGGAATAGGAAAAGGAGTAAGACAAGGCTGCATTTTGTCACCCTGTTTATTCAACTTATACACAGAGAACATAATGCGCAATGCAGGGATGGATGAATCACATGTTGGGATCAAAATTGCTGGGAGAAACATCAACAACTTGAGATATGCAAATGATACTTTCCTAATGATAGAAAGTGAGGAAGACCTAAAGAAGCTTCTGCTTAGGTTGAAAGAAGAGAGTGCAAAAGCTGGCTTGAGACTCAACATCAAGAAAACCAAGATAATAGCAACAGGCCCTATCAGTCCCTGGAAAATAGATCGAGAAGAAGTAGAAGCAGTGACAGATTTTACTTTCTTAGGATCCAAGATCACTGCAGATGGGGATTGCAGCCATGAAATAAAAAGGCGACTGATGCTTGGGAGACAAGATATGAGAAACCTGGGGAACATAGTGAAAAGTAGAGACATCACCTTGCAATCAAAAATTTGCATAGTCAAAGCAATGGTATTCCCAGTGGTAATGTATGGTTGTGAGAGCTGGACCATTAGGAAAGCTGAGCGCAGAAGAATAGATGCCTTTGAGATGTGGTGTTGAAGGAGTGTTTTGAGAGTCCCCTGGACAGTGAGGTGAACAAATAGGTTGATCCTAGAAGAAATCAACCCTGACTGCTCCTTAGAAGGTTAAATAGTAAAGATGAGGATGAAGTACTTTGGACATCAAATGAGAAGAGAGGATTCACTTGAGAAAGCCTTGATGCTGGGATAGGTGGGGGCAAAAGAAGAAGGGGGCGGCCAAAAATGAGATGGCTAGATGGTATTGTAGATGGAATTGGCACAAAGATGGGCAGGTTGAGGAGGATGGTGGAGGACAGGGGTGCCTGGAGGGCAATGGTCCATAGGGTCGCAAAGGGTTGGAATCGACTGTGCAAATGATCAACAACAACAAAGTCTCTGTTTGAAAACCTATGCACAGCTTTCTAAGGGAAATACTGTACAGTGGTACCTCGGATAAAGTCTGATTCGGATAAAGTCCAATTCGGATAAAGTTGCGGTTTTCATGCACACGTGATACATCGCATAAAGTCCAAAACCACTTAAAAATTGACGTTATCTGAGGTATTTGGTACAGGAACCTTGGATAGAGTCCATTTTTTTAATATTATCCGATGCATTGCCCATTTGATTCAGATAAAGTCCAAAATCGGATAAAGCCCAAACTTGTGGAGCAGAGTTTGGACTTTATCCGAGGTTCTACTGTATTTGTCTGAAAGCAGAACACTATGAGTGCTGCCCTTTCACTAGGCTTGCATTTCTTTCATTGTTTGTGTGTATGTGTGTGCATGACCGACCGACCGACTGACCGACCTACAGACAGACAATTATGCTGTATTGTTTTACTTGATATACCATATACAGTAGCTTTCTCTCTCTCTCTCTCTCTCTCAGAACCAGTCAAATATGTGTATCATGGCCAAGCTGAGGTTTCTTACCTTCAAGGTATTTCACAGTAGTTCCAGCTTCACACACTTTCATGGTGGACACTACTCTTTCCCCATGTTTGGCGTTAACATCTGTGGTGTGTACAAGATGAGAATTATTACATCTGGCACAGATTAACCAGCTGTCAGAACTGGAACTGTACCAGACAAAGAGCAATGGTATAGTGAAGCACACTAGTATGGGGAATGATTTTGATTTAAAATAGAGAGACAGTAAGAATGTTGACCATGTAACTCCTGAATAAATATGGGGAGAAGAGGGTGAGTTAATGAGGTTCAGACAGAAATCACCCACAGTGCATTCACTGCCAGCTGCTCACACTGGACACAGAGAGAAGAATTGTCATGGGTCTGCTTAGGAAGAGTTAATGAGGAAAGCCTGAGATCCCGTATTCCACCCTGAACTTGCTGCACCATTTAACTGTATCTGCAAGATATCCCCCCTCCCGCACACCCCAATTCCCACATCATTTCTGAAAATAATAACAGTGTATAAACTGGCAGCTTTGTTGCCAGGGGTACAGCTCTCATTTATTTTAATCCTAATACGCTTAACTAGGGAGACGCTCCCCAGTAATGTTTTTAATTGTAATAACTACTGGGTTTTAAAAAAGCACTAACTACCATGTGTGAAGAACCAGACTGGCTAAGCTCCATCCCCCAAACTGCCCTGCTCACTGGCGCCAGGCGTATCCTGCTCTGCTAATTCCTCCAGGGTTGGGCCCTGCATGCAGGCAAACCAAGGGAGCCTCAATGGGCCCAAAAACCACAACTGAGGTGACATAAGGTAAAGGATTACCATCCAAAGGGATGTCATCGTTGAATGCCAAGGGGGAGCTGAGCAACACGTGCACTGATAGACAGATCAACAGCTTGGTTGGTTTTTCTAACCCAGCCTTCCACAACCTGGTGGCTCCATAAGTGTTGGAGCCTATCTCCCATCATCCCCAGAATGAATTAGCCATGTGGGAAGGAGGTGAGGAGAATTGCAGTACATTAAATCTGGGGGAGGTTGTTCTAGCTCTCATAGAGTGTTTGAGATGACTTTGAGCTAGAATGCTGATGGGCCTTCTTCAGACCATACCCGTCAAGCATGGCTCTGGAAAATATGGGAACTGTTCCAGCCTGGGTGCGCATGTGCAGCAACAACTCCTTTGCTCATGTGCAAAACCCTTTGTGCATGCGCAGAAACCCTTTGCACATGTGCACCGCTGCATCTGATTGGCACGCATGCGCAGTAACCCCTTTCCCCACCGTTCAAAATACGGGATGGCAGCGGGAAAGGAGAGGAACGAGTGCAGAAATACGGGAAATCCCAGCCAATACAGGATACTTGACAGGTATGCTTCAGCCTAGTCTGTGAAGTGAACACTCAGAATATTTACTTTAGCTAGCTTGGCATTACCTGTGGAAACAACAGTTACCATGATCAGGACAATCTGCCTGCTACACCCAGGGCATAAATATAGTGGTTCCCTTAGTGGTCCTCAAATATTCTTTGACTACGTAAAGGTTGCCCTTGCTCAAAAGCCAGTCATATCTGACTCTAGGGTTCAGTGTTCAAGTCTGTTTATAGCCAAAGAACTAGTGCTGTCTGCATCTGCAGACATTTCCGTGGTCATGTGGCAAGCATGACTAGAGTGCATGGAATGCTGTTTACCTTCCCACCAAAGTGGTATCTATTTGCAATTCCTTGCTTTCAAACTGCTAGGTTGGCAGGAGCTTGGACAGAAATGATAGTTCACTCCGTCGTGCAGTACTCAGATCTCAAACTGCTGACTGCCAACCTTCCAGTCATCAAGTTCAACATCTTAACCATTAAGCCACTGCAGCCCCCTGTTCTTGGACTACATATTCCTGAAATCTTTGTCAGAATGGTCATTGGTGAAGGATTCTTAATATACCATTTCTTTTAGCAGTTTTATGGGGTCTGTTACATTATGGTTGTCAGAACCAAAGTGGTTCCAGACAGAATACAATGATACAATCATTCTGACATATTCTGGTTTCCCTGAAAAAAAGTTGTTCATTCTCCCTTTTAGGACTGGATTCCTCATCCTAATTTCCACACATAATTAATCCTGTCCTTTGTGAAATTTGGTTTGCTGCGATTATGAAGAGAGGGATATAGGATCAGCTTATTTGGAGCCAGAAACTGGAAATCCTTAAGAGGTAAGAAGGACTTCCCCTTATTTACTTATATAAACAAATCTCTCCTAAATTCTGCACAACGCTGGGATTCCTGGAAGAGATTTGTGTAGCGGAAAAGAAAAGATTAGTGCCTTAATGAACAGCCAGGAGCCCCAGATTTATTCAGCTGTGGTATCTGAAATGCAAATTGTAATAAAACTATTTTGTCGTGAGATTCAAATTTTGTTATAGATGGATTACTGTGTCAAAGTCATGTTTAGCACTTCAATCTGCATTTGGAAAAATTAATCACCTTTTCTCTTTTTTATAATTTGTCTGCTGGGAGATAGAACAGCTTTGTTTATGTGTCAAGTGACTCAGAAGTGTAACACTGGAAAAAATATGTGCCTGGAGGGATATCTTTTGAAGAGGAGGAAAGATTCATTTGCCTTGGCCTGTGTAGTGTAGCCCTTAATATATTTTTTAAAATGTTACTAAGGATCTGGGGAAGGAAAATCACAGACAGAGGGTGGACAAAATGCTGCTTGGTAGGACATGTTGCTGCCTATGTTTAAACTGCTCACTTGAGTCCCAAACACAGACTTAGCAGGTTTAAGGCTGGGGCTGGTCAGTGGCTGGTTGGAAGGCTAGCTGGAAGTCCCATCTAGACCACCCTGAGCCTCCTCAAGAAAAAGTGATATAATTAGGCCATCTCTGCATTTGAAAACAGCATGGTCTCTGATGAAGGCTCCCACACAACAGTAAGATAAAAGTAAAGGTGAAGGTCGCCCTTGATCGAAAGCCAGTCGTATCCAACTCTAGGGTACGGTGATCATCTCGGTTTACAGCCAAAGAGCCAGTGTTGTCTGAGTCTGCAGATGTCATGAGGCAGGCATGACTAGATGCCAGAGTGCATGGAATGCTGTTACCTTCTCACCAAAGCGGTACCTATCTATCTACTTGCAATTTCTTGGCAGGAGTTGGGACAGAGATTGGAGCTCACTTGGGTCTCAAACTGCTGACCTTCCAGTGGCACCAGGCAAATAGCAACCATCATTTTAATTCGCCCTAAAGGTCACCCCTTGCTCAAAAGCCAGTTGTATCCGACTCTAAGATTCAGTGCTCATCTCTGTTTCATAGCCGAAGAGCAAGCACTGTCTGCATATGCAGACGTTTCTGTGGACTTGTGGCAGGCATGCCTAGACACCAGAGTGCATGAAACACTGTTTACCTTCCCACCGAAGTGGTCCCTATTTATCTACTTGCAATTTCTTGCTTTTTAACTGCTAGGTTGGGAGGAGCTGGGACAAAGTCAGGAGCTCATTCCGTCCTGCAGTACTCGGGTATCTAACTGCTGACCAGCTGCCTTAATTTAAATTTAATTTAATTGTCACATTTATGTACCGCTCACTCAGTGAAAGCCAACTCAGGGCGGTTCACAATAAAAAAAACAAAAACACATGTTAAAAACGGTTAAAACTACCCACCCCCTAAAAACAAGGGGTGCAGGATCCAAAGGCACCATGGGGAGGAGTTCTTCTACACCAACCACCCAATGGAGGTTACCCTTCCACCTGCACCCCACACTTGACCCGCCAGCCAGGTTTTAAGTTCTTTTCTGAAAGGCAGCAATTCCGTCCGGAGATGTAGCTCTGTTGGCAGGAGGTTCCAGAGGGCCGGTGCAGACACGGAGAAGGCTCTCCAATCAGCATCTTAACCACTTGAGCCCTGCCCCTCCAGTTCCATAGCCAGGGGGTGTCCAGGGTGGGCATTGCCCACCCTGAGTTAGCACTTTGTCCACCTTCAAACTCCCGGCTGCTTATATATATGACACACATATGTGACATTGTTGCCCATCTTGAAAAAATATCCGCCCACATCTAGAATCCTGGCTATGGCCCTGCTGCCTCCCCCACTTCCCCCGCAACTCTTCTGAAGAAAACTGAAATGATTTTTACTCCATACAGGGCAGGATTGCCACTATAGTTCCCCATCATATGTTGGAATGGATATGTGTTGAAGCCAGTGAGGAAATTTTAACCAATTAAGCCCAGACTCATTTTCACTGCCTGGCACAGAGGGAGTTACAGAACAGGAGATGGCAGTCCTGAAACAGCTGGCTCTTGGCTGCCTTAGGGTCCCATGTGTTTAAGAGGTTCCTAAAAAGCATCCAAGCAATTTGGCCATGCTACTTGTAAGGTGTGCCACTCTAGAGACATTATTCCAATACAACTCTCACAATCTCTCTCCCTGGTGCAAACTGCAGTCGAGCCAGACCTGGTGGGTGCTTGCCCTTGTCATCGAATTGAGTGAGCCATGGCAGACGGTTGGCTGTGGAGCCCAGGAATTGAAAGACTTGGAGCCCACATAATCTTTATACCATAAAAGTGTGCCGGGTTGTGTGTGGCCTGCTCTTAGCCTGCACTTTCCTGCCTTGCTCCAGCATGTAAAGTCAGACACAGGCCCACCAGAGCAAATCATTTTCTAAAATGCCCTTTTTTATTTTCACCCTGCTTACCTCCTGCAAACTTTACTTCTCTAATTTAATGTGCCAGACATCTCTTGAGCTAATGAAAACCAGCAAGGAGGTCTAGACTATTGAAGACTATAAAATTCAAGGACAGTTTTATGCCAGGCAATTAAAAAGAGGTTTAAAAACTGTTTAAAAAATTAAACACTAATTATTATTATTTTTTCTTTGGGAGGAATACCACCTTTGGCAGTATACACTCTGTGTGAAACAAATTTGGGGGGTTGGGGGCTGCTCAGTGGGTAGGTGTCAAGAGGAAGGGCATTTGTGTGCCTGTTTCTGAGTTGTCATAGACTATGCTAACTAATCCCCCCTCACATTTTCTGTGAAACTCACCTGTTATCAATTAGTCTAAACTGAGCTTTTCAAATTAAAAGGACTTAGAAACTATGTCATTGGGGTCTGGTAGCAAGTGAAGGTGGGGAAGGGGCCCAGAAAGTCTGACTGCGAACCACAAAGTGGAAATATCTTTTAAAGAGGTGTTAGCCCATTTTTTAGTGTTTTGTGTATTACGTCGGCAGCACTGTGGGGAGCAATAAAAGATGGAAATTAAGTCCAAGAAGACAAGTTGAAAGAAAAAGAGAACGAGAAAGAGAGAGAGAGCATTTCTGTGCTTTTATTATTTTCATAACATGATTGTTCTGCTCATATTGAGTAAGTACTTGCCTGTTTTTCTGAAGTACTGCCAAAAATCCAGGAGTTCACCCCTCTAGTAATAATGTATTTTGATGCAGTCAAGTTGATTCCAACTTACAGCCACCTTTTCAAGAGTTTTCTAGGTTTAGAATATTCAAAACTATTTTATCATTAATTTCTACTGGAGGCCCTCTGAGAAGGTATAGCTTGCTTGAAGCTACACAGGGAGGCTATTACAACTGATTGAGCAACACTTTCACTCAGCTACACCTTCATTAGTAAAGGTAAAGGTTTCCCTTGCTTGAAAGCCAGTCGTATATGACTCTAGCGTTCAATGCTCATCTCTGTTTCAAAGCCGAAGAGCTGTCTGCTTCTGCAGACGTTTCCATGGTCATGTGGTAAATGCTGTTTACCTTCCCATTGAAGTGGTCCCTATTTATCTACTTGCAATTTCTTGCTTTTGAACTGCTAGGTTGGCTGTTTTTATGTTCTTATGACCTCCCGCCTTCCAGTCAGCATCTTAGCCACTTGAGCCACTGCAGTCCCTACGCATAGAATGATGAAGAGATATGGGTTTGATCCTTGTCTGGCCATGGAAGCTCACTGAGTGCCCAAGAAGGAGGAGGTGTGCAGGCAGGAACCATGTGTGTCCACACACTCATGTGACATCACTGGCATGCCTCCTTGGAGGGGTGGGTGGATGGGTGGTGTTTGGTGGCCTTAACTCGTCCCTGCCGCCACCTCTCAGGTGGGATTTCAGCCTCCCCTCTCACCTCCCCATTGGCAGAGGGAGAGAGGTGTGTGGAGAAGTGGTGCTGCCAGTGGTGTGGGGCAGTGTGGGGCTTGCCCATGATGGTGTGCATGCCCACAGAAAGGGCTTTGTGTGCCACCTTTGGGATGCATGCCATAGGTTCACCCACACTGTCTTAAATACATGAATTGGAGCTGCTGGAGAGTTACTTTTATTTCTTTGGCATGAGCACTTTAGCAGTGCCTTTCGGCCATCTTCTGGCATGAAGAAGAAGAAATGTACTGATCTCTACCAATGTATTCATAAACTCTCCAATGAGAAAGCAGAACTGATTATGGTCTTAAACAATTAAGTGTAAATAAGCACAAATAGACATACAGTAATACCTCATACAAAGTCCGCTTCATATAACATCGGATTCATACAACATCGCCTAATTCCTTGAAAAAAGTTGCCTCATACAAAGTCGTGCAACTTTGTATGAGGCATTGGGGTTTTCCCAGGTTGCATTGTGCCTGGGCAGTATAAAAGACAGGACACATGCATGCATTGCTCTTGTGGGTTTTGCACGAGGCGAAGAGTGTTTAAGAGTGCTTTTGAGCATGATTTTGGATTTTCTGATTTTTTTCGTCAGAATTTTTAGAAGCATTCCTGGGATTTTTGCAGCATTTTTCAGGTTCTTGGACAATCAGGGTTGTTTGACATGTTTTTGTAATGTTTTTAGCCTTTAGACAATGATTTCTTAAAGTTCTGTCTGTTTCCTGTCTGTTTCCTTGACTTTGCCCTGAAGTCTCTGCTGTTACAGTACAATGTATCTCTATGGAAACGACGTTGTATGAGGCATCGCGGCAAGGATTTGGATGTTGTATGAGGCATCGCGGCTAGGATTTCGCATGCCTCATACAAAGTCCAAACTTGTGGAACCAAGTTTGGACGTTGTATGAGGTATCACTGTACTTTAATCAGATTTCAGAAACCGAATTTGGTATATTGTGCTGTGAAAGGCATGCTCATTTAGAAAATTAAAATAAAAACAAAACCAAGTTCTGGAATACTTGGAAAGATAAATGGAAGTCAAATCTGTTTTTAGATCTTTGGGGTAAACTCTTGGAACACAGAAAAGGCTGGTGGAGTGTAGGAGAAGGGATATCATGGAGGGATTGACAATGAAATTCTGTTGATACTTACATAGAGAAAAAGCCCAATGGGTTTAGTAAAAATTAATCCAAAATAAGTGGGCATACTAATGCAGCATGGATTTTAAAATAATGATGCTTTGTGAGGAAGAGCAGGGGAAAATAACAATTTGTTTACAAAGGGTATATGTGTATTTGTGTTAGTGTTACTTCAAAGGTAGGATCCTATGACAAGCTCTACCTGCTGTGAAATATATTTTTGGTTAAAGCATATTTGCACTGTGTGCTTTCCACTAGCAGCTGAACAAAGGGCTGCAACTAAGAAGATGGGCCACATTTCCAATAAAGACCTTGGAACCATTGGAGTTGGGATGTTTTTGTCTTGTTTACTGCAGTTGTGCAGGGCTTGAGGAAAGTGTTTGTTCATCCTTCCATTGCCTCAACACTTTGGATTTGAAGGTAAGAATGCTACTTGCACAGTTCAAGGCAGCAAAATGTTATTTCACTGACCTGTCTTTGAGGCCATGTGCAAATTTGATTTTGCATGTAATTTAAATGACCAAGCATTTGCAAGTAAGATCCAATTCCAAACAAGATCAGATTACTGTTTCCCTGTGCCTCTTGTTTTTTATGTTGATTTCTTAAGTGTGACAGATGTCTACATTTCTTCCATATGCAGAACAAATGAATATTTCTCCAAGGAGAATGTGAATAGCTCCATATTTTGAATGTTAGCAGAAGATGACAAAAACAAGGTAAGAAATCCATTTACCAACCAAGCCATCTTTCCTTAATCTGGTGACTTGCAGATGTTTGAGTCTAAATCTCCCAGTATTGACTATTGACATAGATTCTGTCTTGGGCTGACGGAAGCTGAAATTCCAAACATATGGAAGCGATCAGACTGCGGAAGGGTAAACCAGGCAATTGACTCCACTATTGTTATGAGAAAGATGTCAACTTTTTGTTTGCTCTTCAATTTCAATCAATGCTCGCACAGTTTTGTGGGAGCAATTTTTCTACTACACATTGCAAAGTGTGGTTTTTCATCTCGGGTGCAGATGTAACTGATGGCTTCCCTCAGTATTTTATCATACTTCTTATTGGCTTTCTCCAGTACTGTAGAACTGCAGATAAGGCAGGTGGCTGGGATGATGGGATTTGTTGCCCAACACATAATGAAGGCACCGTATGTGCTTTGGGGGTCAATCCAAACTCCTTTTGTCAGTCCTTAAATCATCTCACCAATGCATCAATTCCTATTATTTGTGTTCCCCACTTCCATGAACAATGATCATGGGGGGCACATTTAGCCTTCAAGAACTCAGTGGTTGTCTCCCAGTAAAACTTCTTCTGAAGGCCTGTCACATGGAAGACTGGAGCAGGTTTCATATTTGGCAATTCAAGAGGATAGGGCCAGAAGTGATGAATGTAAGTTATAAGAAAGGAGATTTCAGCTAAACGTCAGGAAGACTTTTGTAACAGTGAGAGCCACATGTCAATGGAATGACTGCCTTGGAGGGGGGTGGGCTCTCCTTCACTGGAGATTTTTATTTGGATTGTCACTTATCAGTGATGCTTTAGTTGTGGATTCCCCCGCATTGGCAGGGCTCTGGACTAGACAACCAGCTTTACAGGTCTATGATTTTATGATTCTTTGACTGCCCACTCTGCTTTTATTTTATTTTTTCGTATTTTTGCTCATTGTTAAATTCTCATTTTTGTCCAGACCTGAACATATAAAAGTCTGCTTTATACCGAATATGACTGATGGCCCATCTAGCCCAATATGATTGGCAGTAGCTCCATAAAACTACAAACATGGTCACTTGTTCACTCTACCTGGAGGTGCAAGGCTTGAATGTGGGGGATTATGTTCTACCACAAAGCTAGAGATGTTCTCTTTCCAAGCCTGCCATCATTTTTAAGTTGGACATGGAACAGTCATTTTCATGAAACAGGTCCTCTGATCTTCTGAAAGTTTCTCCATACCTATGACATTCCTTAACTGTTGATGTGACTACACTTGCGACAGTGTTTCTGCTCTGTTACCCCCTTGTCCATACCCAATGCAGTCAATCAGAGCCATAACAAACATTTTTGGCATTTAGGGGACTTAAGACTGTCTCCCTGATGCATCCAACTCCATCCTCCAGAAAAAAAGGGGAATGAGTATGTGGTGCTCCTCCCAAAGGAAGTCTTACTATCTTTCTTACTATCTTGGCCTATCTTGGTATTATAAGTTAAACTCCACTGGGCTGAACTCTCTACTGTAGCATTTGGTATAGGATGCTTTGGTCATTTGTAGAACTTGCAAGCATTTTGTCGGTCCTCCTCTAAGATGCTTCTGAGTCCTTTGAGACAGTTATGATCCAATGGCCATACACCTGGGTCTGATCTAACCTCACGGGGGCGAGAACTGTCTGCTGTCATAAACATCTCTTTATCTCACTTCATGTGCTAACTAGTGAGTGTGATATATGTAGCTATTTTCTGATAGCCAAGGCATTAATGTCCATGCCAAGGTTTATGACAGACACTTACACTTAGATTTCACAATTTCCATCTCAGAAAAAGTTTGTTTGCAGATGTATCTGGTACTAAAGACTGTGAATATGCTTGCAGCAAAACAAATTTAGGTTGATAAATGTATCAAGTAAACTAGAATATAAAACTGACAAACTGTTTTCTTTGTAAATGTCTCTGAGGTAATCACTGGCTTGCAAATCAATTAGTTTCATCTGAAAAAAGTTACTTCCATCTCCTGGTACTACTTGAAATGGATCCTAACACATTCTTGCATATAGCAATCAGTGAATTTGTTCTGGAATTCCACCTGCCTTGACGCCTGAAGGGGTAAAAGTTGAATCAAAGAAGAAGAGTCCACTTGCCTTGATGTTTGGGGCATCTAGACATGTTCACTATGCAAAACAATTTACATCCCTTTTGCAAAAAGACCAGGCTTTTTACTGTCCTTTCCTTGTCTTTTTTGGAAAAGCAAGCCAAACATCTCCTGGACCCATCTGCACAGTGGCTTTATTTTCCTTACACACACATATAGCTTCAACGTGGCAATGCATGGAACAGGGGAGTGAAAAAGCTAAGAGGTTATGTGTACCTGAACTCTGCTGGCTAAATAAAGCACCCAGAATGGCCAAAAAATATGAGACTGGACTGCAATAATATCAAATCAGTTTATCCTGAAGGAAATCAACCCTGACTGCTCCGGAAGGACATATACTAAAGCTGAAACTCAAGTACTTTGGCCACCAAATGGGAAGAGTGGAATCACTGGAGAAGGCCCTGGTGCTGGGAAAGATCGAAGGCAAAAGGAGAAGGGGGATGCAGAAGATGAGATGGCTGGATGGCATCGTTGATGCAGTGGGTGTAGATCTGGGCAGACTCTGGAGGATGGCAGAGAAGCCTGGTGTGCGGTGGTCCATGGGTTTGTGAAGGGTCAACAACAACAACAACACATCATCATCATCATGCAGGTTATAAACATGCCTAGAGAAGAATGGATATGGATGAGAAAGGAATAGGGTTGTCAGGAATTGGGAAAAGGCACACTGACTTCTTTCTCTTAGACTCATTTTGGCTCTCTGACTTTTGATCTGTGACAAGAACGTTGTGTATCAACTAGACATAATAGCTGGAAGTGAAGGGATTAGCCCATGTAGTCCTGCATTTAACAGGAATCTGATATATTTGTTCTATGTAGTTATATCACTTCTTTGTGTCTAATTATTCCCATTGGTCAGATTTACTAAGAGTTCTTGTGCCAGAATAATTTTTAATTTCCTATGTTTGATCAGAATTGTTGGGTTTCTGCCCACAGATGCAAGGAAGCTTATTGGACTGGAAGTGGGAGTTGATTGCAGGATGTTTCATTTGGCCCGTGATCCATTTTAACTTTGCCTTGATCCTATCCACCTGTAATGCAAGCTGTCTACTTTTACTTGTTTTCCCCTCTGGGGTCAACGGGCATTTTGCTGTTGAAAAGAGCAAAAAAGGGGGAAGGGGAAGCACACGCTCTGAAAAGCCTGTTTTAATTGCAATGTTGTGACCTGCAAAGACCTGGCAGTTGTGTGACTTTAATCTGATTTAGAAAGCTGAGGGTGGCTCCCCGTGGCAGCTGCTCCTGCCTCCACCCTCCTCCACCACTGTCTGTTTGGGATGCTGGCTGGCCTCAAGGCATTCTGAACATGATAGGCTTAGCCAAGAGCCAGGCATAGGCTGTCCCCAACATGTTTTACGGGGCAGGAAAACCAGAAGCCTCGGAGATCTACATGTCAATGTGCCTGAGTTCAGCTGTGAGTGGCAGCAGCCGTTGGCGATCCCAGAATAGCAGGAATGGAGAGGCAGCCACCCGCTCTTTCCTTTCTAATTTTCAGAAAGGACTTCATGGATTTCCGCCTCTCTGATGAAAGAGATGGCCATTAAACCTACTCCCTCGTCATTATTGCACATTTGTCTGAAGTGACAGTGTAATGTCATGGCTGATGTATCAATGTAGGACTCAAGAGACCTGGGTTCAAATCCCCAGCTTGGCCTTGGAAACATGGGGTGAGGGCTGGCACTGGTAAAACCACTCCTTGAACATCTCACACACCTTGAAAACCCTACACTTATCATTATTATACATTTGTATGGAGAGACAGTGTAATGTCATGGCTGATGTGTCAAGGCAGGACTCAAGATCACTACTGTAATCGGGCTTATCTCTGATAAGGAAGGTGAAACGGCCTATAGAGATGAGTTGGAGCGGTTGACAAAGTGGTGTAGAACCAATAATTTGCTCCTTAACACAAAGAAAACAAAGGAGCTGGTGGTGGATTTTAGGAGGCAGAAAACCGACATCCAGCCACTTTTGATTGACAGAACCTGTGTGGAGAGGGTAACAATGTTTAGATTTCTGGGCATTGAGTTACAGGAAGATCTGTCCTGGAGTACCAATACAAGGGGGCTTGTGAAGAAGGCGCAGCAGAGACTGTATTTCTTGAGAACTTTAAGAAAAAAATCATCTTCTGCAAAAGCTGCTGCTTGCCTTCTATCACTGTGCCATTGAGAGCGTGCTCACTTATGGCTTATGTGTGTGGTATGGAAGTTGTACTTATCGGGATAGGATAGTGTTGCACAGAATTATGAAAACAGTGGAGAGTGTTATTGGTTTTTCACTTTCCACCTTAGAACAAAGTTATACCATCAGGTGCCATAGAAAAGCGTTATATATATTAGGAGATCCATCGCATCCTGGTCACCACTTCTTTGAGCTGCTGCCATCAGGACGGAGATATAGAACAATGAAGATGAGAACGAGACATCTTAAAAACAGCTTCTTCTCTAGAGCAATTTTGGCCTTAAATGGAAACCCTGGACTCTGAAGTCATCTTATTACTGTATTGTACTGTTTTAATTAGTGTTTTTGTAGTCGTTTTAAATTCATGTGGAGTGCCTTATTTTGAGTTGATATAGCAACTGAGAAATTTTGTTGTTCCCACAAGGGGACAATGCCAATAAAGATTTATTCTATTCTTCTATTCTATTGTATTCTATTCTAAGAGTATATAAAGCATCTGCTTTAAAAACATTACAAGAACACCAAATAATGCCAGTGGATGATGCTAGAAATGCCAGAGCAAGAATTTTGTATCTCCCTCAACACCCGAATGGATAAAAGAGGAAGGAAAGAAGAAAAGAAGGAGCTTAAAAATCCATTCCAAATTAGAAGACAGTTCCAGATGGAAAGGCTTAGACCAAGCATGTGATACAACTAGTCTCACTCTTGGGACAATGGCTGAAGTCTCAGCTTTGCCCTTCTGGGTATCTAGGGGAAAATATATATGTCAGGATGAATGGTAATGGAGCAGTTTCTCCCCACCCACCGCCGGATGATGTTTCTCTATCCCAGCGACTCAACCTGTGGCCCATGGGCCGGATGCGACCTGCAGCACTATTTCATGTGCCCCCCACTGCTTCCACCACATCAGGAAGTGCCATATGGTGAGGGAAGGGCAAAATGGCCGTCTGACCCCTGAAGCTGTCTGCGGGAGTGTGACCTGGCCCCTGGTTTTAAAAGGTTAAAAACACCTGCTTTAAACCTTGTCAACATCTGCCCACTTCTAGCAGGTGCCACGGCTCACTGGCTCAGTGAGGACATGCCTAAATGTGTGTTATGCCTGCTTTTCTCCTGATCCTTGCCTGCCACATCACTTTGGCATCATGGCAGCCTATCCTGTGACATCACAAGGGCTTTCCCCTAGGTCAGTGGTGGTGAACCTTTTAGAGACCAAGTGCCCCAAAAAAAGGGGTGGGGCAAACTCTGTGCTGGAGGGAGGAAGGGAGGAAGAACTTCCATTGGGCTGCTGGACAGAGGGACGGGGTGAACTCTGTGCTGTGGGGAGGGAGGAAGCACTCCCATTGGGCTGCTGAACAGAGGGGTGGGGCAAATTCTGTGCTGGGGCAACAGCGTGCATGCCCACAAAGAGGTCTGTGAGTGCCTCCTCTGGCATGCATGTCATAGGTTCACCATCACTGCCCTAGGACATCAGAAGGGGTTGCCCCCTGCCTTGGACTTTGGTCCCAAAATCCCAGGGGATGGAAGCTCTTAGCTGTTGGAGTCTGTTCTGATTCCTGGAACAAAAGGCATAGCATAAGTAAGTCAGGCCAAGAGTGAAAAGCTAAGGCAGGGGAAAGGTGGGAAAACACACTCACACGTGCAGGCAGGCAAGCAAAGAGGCACCTACACTTATGCATAGCAAGAAAGACACCTAGGCTTGTGCATCAGTTTCCACGGCTAGTAAAGAGGCAGGTAGGAATGGGCTGACAATGGCCATTGATAGCCTGTACCTGAAAAGATGAAGCATCCCACTTGCAGGTACAGCTTTGGCTGGCCTTTTCCACTTCTGAACTGTTGAACTGTGAAGGCCAACCTGTTGTGGAAAAGAATTGACATGTACTCTGCACCCTGACACGCAAGTGTTACCCAGTGAAGGAATTTTGGATGTGAAGGAAATTTCTCCTCACCTGCCTTCTAGAATGACTACCTGGCAGAATTGGGTGTTTAACTATGTAGTGATTCTTGACCAGGTTATGTAGTGAGTCCAACTGACAGCTTCATCCTTACTAAATCTTAGGATAAAATTACGTACTTTAAATTTTAACCAAAGGATAAAGGAGATTTACTCCTCCTGCTGCCCGGTGCTTCTGCTGTTTTCTTTCACTGGGAACCACAGTAATGTCTTTTTTTGTGTATTTACATGTCCTTTCTTTTTCTTCTGTGTCTTGGCCAGACATGAAACTGCCAAAATGAAGCCACCTTTGGGTAAGTTCATTGTGCAGTTCTTTTCACTTAACCTAATGTGAGAAAGATAAGCTGGCAACACAAGGTTGCCATTACCAAGGTACGCCCAACTATGGTTGAAAAATATCACAATCTTGGAGGAGGCTCTTTCTGTGTACCCCTGTCCTTTTGTTATAATTTTTTTTAAAAAAAGGAATCTAAATTACCACCAAAACTGTTAAGCTTGAATTCCAACACCTCTGTCAAAAACAGTTTTGTGTGGATTTTGTCTCTCACTTCTTTCCCAGCATTCAGTTTTTAATATTCAGCCTGCCATACTCACTATTGTAATCTCACTTGAAGGGAGGAAGGGAGGGCAGCTTTCAGAGATCTCTCACCCTATAACTCAGCCTTGCCTGCAGCACCAGTGAGGTATTTTACACTTGGACAGGGCAGATAATTAATCATTCTCTAAGAATGAGTGAACATTTATTTCTTTCTGCCTCTTCCCCGCCCCTTCCCTTTTGTTTATAACAGGGAGTTTCCAAAGCACCCTTCCTCTCTCCCCCTTTTAATGACTTAGTGATGTGCTGTTATGAATGAAGGGCCCTGTGGTATGAAGCGCTTGAGGGTGGGATAAGGGTCACTAGTTTGTTTCTGTCGCAGAATTGCATGCCCATGCAATGAGAAGGACACTGGCTTCCTTAAGGAGGGGAGAGGGCAAGTTCAGTGGGGATCTGCCCACCACATCAGAGAGCCATACTAGGGCTAATTCAGCCATCTTAATGTCTCTGCCCCTTTTTCTGCTGAATGGGCACAAAACTGACCTTAGAAATACCTGTTAGAACAGGGATTCCCAACATTTTGAAGGCAGGGGCTTCAGCAAGCTTCAAGAGCCGGACGGCCAT
Source organism: Bradypodion pumilum (assembly GCA_035047305.1). Lineage (NCBI taxonomy): Eukaryota > Metazoa > Chordata > Lepidosauria > Squamata > Chamaeleonidae > Bradypodion > Bradypodion pumilum. Next base: position 275,550,420 of record JAWDJD010000002.1, on the reverse strand, counting down.
TTTGCCCTACCTGCATGATGGGGGTTGCCATTTTGTCCCAACAGCTTCAAAAGAGTGGCCATTTTGTTTCTCAAATGCCCTTGGAGGGGTGGGAGAGCATATGAAATGGTGCTATGGACCGGATCCAGCACATGGGCCTTAGGTTGTGAACTCATATTTACTAGATGATGGGGAATTGGGAGCACCGCAGGCTCTGTAAAGACGGTGACCTTCGGCGGTTCAGTAGGACGTTGAGCCCCGGCTCTGTAGGGACTGTGGGGATGTGAGGGATGGAGGACTTTTATTATTTATTGCCACTGTCAGGTTGATTGTTGTACCCTGATATGCTATTGTATTTTTACTGTAACTGTATTACTGCTCTTTTTGAATTTTTTGGATTTTGTGTATATTATTGTGTATTTATTTATTTTGTATATTGGTATTGATTGTATTGTTTTTGTTGTTGTTTGCTGCTTCGGGTCTCCTCCGGGCTGAGGGAAGCGGGATATAAATAAAAAGTTGTTATTATTATTATTATTATTATTATTATTATTATTATTATTATTATTATTATTATTATTATTATTATTATTATTATTATTATTATTATTATTATTATTATTATTATTATTATTATTATTATTATGCTGAACTTGGCAACTGGAAGGTCGGCAAGTAAGCAGTTTGAGACCCAAGTCCTGCGGGACGGAGTGAGCTCCCATCGTCTGTCCCAGCTCCTGCCAAACTAGCATTTTGAAAGCAAGAAATTGCAAGTAGATAGATAGGTACCGCTTTGGCAGAAAAGTAACAGTGTTCTGTGTGCTCCGGTGTCTAGTCATACCTGCCACAAGACCACAGAAAGATCTGAAGATGCAGACAGTGCTGGCTCTTTGGCTATAAACAGATATACAGAGATGGGCACTGCCCTCTAGAGTTGGATACCACTGGCGTTCAAGCAAGGGAGACCTTGACCTTGTCCTTACATGTAAATTGGGGGGTGGGCAGACCCAAGCAATGAAATTCTCTGGCTCAAGTGATGAGTTGGCTCGTGAAGAACCACATTTTGACTGAATGCCAAGAGAGGATGAGGCCATAGCACCAAAGTAGGCAAGGTTGTCCCTTCACTTGCTCTTTGTTAAGTCATGCACATGCTGGGCTATGAGGCAAAGTTATTCTTGGTTCTGTGTGGTTGTGACAGGTCGGCCCTCCCAGCTTTAAAGTATCAGACCCAATGACTTCTGTAACCTGTCAGAGAATTTCCTTGGAACATTAAAAAGGAATAACCAAGAATATGTGAGTCACAATTATGAGGGCACCTGAACCTATAGGTTCTACAGGTATAGACAAGGGTTGAGTATGTGTGGGTGGCAGCTACTTCTGGGCCTGGTGACTGAGGAAACAGCCACAAAAAATCCCTGGTTAATGGATTCAGAATCCAGGCAAAAAATTTGGTTAACTACATAATATGTCAACCCAGATATGGTGGTGAGTGAAATAGTTTGGGACCAGAATGTACTTAAGAGTTGCAGGAGTTGACACCATTCTCAGCAGCGATCTTATCCCTCAAGGACTTGCCTATAGCACATGTGACATGTTTTACAGGCTGTAGGCTGTTTCCAAGTCTTCTGGAAGATCCAGTACTGGCCCCCGGGGAAAAGGTGGTAGATGCACGTACCTGTACTTGGGCTTGTTCTTCCATTAGAAGCAATCTCCTTCCCTTGATCCAGGCGTACACCCTGGTGCCATCCCTCAGATGTGTCTCTCCACTTGCAGTCCCAGAGAAGCATAGCAGTGCCCTGCCTGTTCTCCTGTATTCCCCCAGAGCTGACAACCCTACTTCCCAGAGACCCTTTACTCTCCTCCTTTCCCCCCACAGATAATGAAAGGTTTTGAATGGAGGGCTCTCATTTGTTTAGCTGACCTTACCACAGACTTCATCCGTAAGAAGCCTTTGCCTACCAGGTCTTTACCAGGCATTATGTTACACTGACTACACAAATGTTTATTTATTTATTTATTTATTTATTTATTTCACGCTTAAATACCGCCCACTCAGGTACAACCCAACTCAGGGCAGTTTACATAGCGGACAGTAAATACATAAAAGACACATGATAAAACAAAGTTAAAAGTTAAAAAAAAACCACCCCTAAAAGGTGCGCAAGAACCGAAGGGACGTTGGGGGAAGGCACACTTCTCTATACCAACTGCCCAACGGTAACCCATCCCCACCCACACCCCAAACTTGGCCCGCCAGCCAGGTCTTTAGTTCCTTCCTAAAGGGCAACAACTCCGTCTGGAGATGCAGTTCCACAGGCAGGAGGTTCCAAAGGGCCGGTGCAGACACGGAGAAGGCCCTCCTCCTTGTGCTAGAGAGGCGATCCCCCCTGGCTGATGGCACAATTAGAGAGCCCCTCCGGTCCGCTCTGGTTGGACGGACAGACATCCTTAGGGCGATGCAGTCTCTAAGATACCCTGGCCCACTACCATGTAGGGCTTTAAAGGTCAAAACCAGCACCTTGAATTGCACCCGGAGACAAACTGGTAACCAGTGCAGTCCCCGAAGCAGTGGTGAGGCATGGGCATAACGTCCACACCCCATCACCACCCAGGCCGCGCTATTCTGGACCAGATGCAGCCTCCGAATGGTCATCAAGGGCAGCCCCATGTAGAGCGCATTACAGTAGTCTAGTCTGGAGGTCACCAGAGCGTGAGTGACCATGAGCAAAGAGTCCCGGTCCAGGAGCGGGCGCAACTGGCGAATCACCTGAAGTTGGGTGAAGGTCCTCCTGGCCACAGCTGCCACCTGTTCTTCTAGCAGCAGCCACGAATCCAGGAGGACCTCCAAGTTGCGCACTGGGTTGGTCTGGGGCAAAACAGCCCCATCCAAAACCAAAGATGGTAGCTCCCGGGATAACGCAGGACTCCCTATCCATAGCCACTCAGTCTTGCTAGGATTCAGCTGTAGCCCATTTGCCCCCATCCAGACCCCAACAGCCTCCAGACAGCTGGAAAGGACTTTGACTGCATCACTGGGGTCATCCACGTACTGATGGTACCGCACCCCGTGGGAATGGATGATCTCACCCAGCGGCTGAGATATAGATGTTAAATAGGAGAGGAGAGAGTACCGAGCCCTGAGGCACCGCATATTTTAGGGGCCTAGGACTCGACCTCTCACTCTCCAACCACACCGACTGGGTCCGGCCCCTCAGAAATGAGGAAAACCAGGACCACACTGTGCCCTGGATCCCCAATCCTTGGAGCCGTTCCAGAAGGATACCGTGGTCAACGGTATCGAAGGCCGCTGAGAGGTCAAGAAGAGCAAGGACAGACAGATGACCGCCATCCCACTCTCGCCAGAGATCATCCATCAGCGCGACCAATGCAGTCTCAGTACCATATCTAGGTCTGAATCCTGACTGGAATGGGTCCAGATATTTCGCTTCATCCAGTACCCCCTGCAGCTGACGTGCCACTGTCTTCTCCAGAACCTTCCCCAAAAAAGAAAGGTTGGAGACAGGTCTGTAGTTGGTTAGGATTGCTGGATTGAGGGATGGCTTCTTCAGGAGGGGGCGCACAAGAGCATGTTTCAGCAGTGCAGGAAACATCCCCTCTCAAAAAGACGCGTTAATTATAGCCCCGACCCAGCCACCTGTCACCGTCTTAGAGGCTTTTACCAGCCAGGCGGGACAGGGATCCAATGGACAATTAGTGGCACGGACCGCCGCAAGGAGACTGACCACTTCATCCGGGGCAACTGGATCAAACCGATCCCAGGTAACACCGCAAGACTGCGCACTGGCTCCCCCCGGACCCTCCCCGTCCACGCTAAGTTTGAACACCGAGCGAATCCGATCGATTTTCTCCACCAGATGGTCAGCAAAGTCCTCAGCCGATCCCTGCCAACCAGGCACAGGCCCCGCCCTACCCAGGAGGGACCTGGTCACCCGAAACAGGGTGGCTGGGCGATTATCAGCGGAGGCAATAAGGGAGGTGAAGTACTGCCTCCTCACCACCCCCATCGCCACTAGGTAGGCCCTAATAGCGGCTCTAGCTAGTGTCCAATCGGAATCGCTCTGGGTCTTCACCCAGCGGCGCTCAAGGCGTCTCTTTGCCCGTTTGAGCTCCCGTAGTTCTTCCATGGGCTCTGAGAGGCCGTAGTGGAGCAATTACATCCAAAGCAGATGTCGTCGACCCGTATCACAGGTCAACAAGTGCCTCAGGTGAATCGTGTCGCCGATCCAGAGGACCATTAGGGCCCAACCGCAGGAGCAGGGCCTCACGACCCGAAATTTGTGGAGCGGTGGCCCTGGCGACTCCCAATGACTCCCTGGCTATAATGGCAACACCACCGCCCTTACCCACATCCCTAGGCTGGTGCCAAACACCGAACCCGGCCGGACACATCTCTGATAGAGGCACCCCATCCTTAGGTCTCAGCCAGGTCTCAGTGATGCATGCCAGGTTGGCCTGCTCCCCCCAAATAGAGTCTTGTATTAGGGGATCCTTATTACAGACCGACCTGGCATTCTTCAGCAGCAGCCTAAGGGCGGGGTCACCTTGGATCAGCTGCTCAGGACCTAGAGGTGAAACCGGGGGGCCAGAACGTGGGACAGATACTAAGCATCAGTCCCGCGTTCCCCGAGTGCGGCCCGCCCCACGGTTCCCGCTATAATGCCCCATGCCCGTCACAACCTCTAAACGAGCCCCTGGAACCTCCACCATTAACCCAGACAGAGTGTCGCCCTCTCTTCCCGGGTGGCAAGGCCATCTCCCCCTCCCTCCCTCCCTCCCTAACCCACTTAAAACATACCCTCTCACTCCCTCCACCCCCCTAACAGAACTCCAATGACGGGAGTCTCCTCCTCCCGGCCCTGGTGCAAGCGCTGTAATGCCATGGGGGTGATGGGGAGGGGGGGGTGCCGCCCCTAAGGCCGCCAAGCAACCCCAGGTGCAGCCATAGTTCTCCTCCCCACCCCGGTCCAAGCAGCACGAGGCGCGATGCTGCAGGGATGGCGAGGGGTGCCACTTTTGAGGCCGCAAGCAACCCCAGGTAGGCCAATCTCCTCCTCGCCCCAGTTATGGCAGCACAAGGCTTGTGGCTGCTGGGATGGCGGATGGCGCCGCTTTTGTGGCCGCAAGTGACCCCAGGTACAATCAACGCTCTCCTCCCCACCCCAGTCCTGGCAGCGCAAGGCTCGTGGCTGCATAGATGGTGGGGGGTGCCATCTTTGGGGCCACAAGCGACCCCAGGTGCAGCCGATGTTCTCCTCCCCACCCCCGGTCCTGGTGGCACATGGTCCTCCTTGTATCTGCTGCACCGGACCCGCACAGCCAGGAAAAATATCCCCTCTCCGAAACCAGCCATGGGACGGAAGACAAACGTCCAATGTTCTCAACGGCCTCCACTCCCGAAGATGAAACCGGCTAAGCAGCGGTGGAGGCGGTGGAGGCGGTGGAGGTGGCCTTGGAGCCCAACCAGGAGTTCTGAAGCCGCCCTGCCTCAGGTGTTCTCGCCAGTCTCCCTCCCGAAGGCAGTGTTCTCGGCAGGCCAGGGGCTGGTGGCTTTTACCTTCCCTCAGGCTGGGAGAAGCAGCCCTGGATCAGCTGTGGCTTTGGTGTTCTCGGCAGGCCAGGGGCTGGTGGCTTTTACCTTCCCTCAGGCTGGGAGAAGCAGCCCAGGATCAGCTGTTGCCTTGGTGTTCTCGGCAGGCCAGGGGCTGGTGGCTTTTACCTTCCCTCAGGCTGGGAGAAGTAGCCCAGGATCAACTGTGGCCTTGGTGTTATACAGCTTGTTATACAGCAACTTCCAGAAGGGTCAGTTGCAAACTCTCACATGGAGGAAAAGCACGGAGAACTCTGGTCCTGTATTTGAGAACAATATTGTCGACTGTACTGAGTCAGTTTATGCCAGTTTGCATATTCTGTGTGGCATGGCATTCACAGGCATAAGACTGCCTTGGTTGTAGAAACTCCAACTCCAACTCTAGGGTTCAGTGCTCATCTTTGTTTATAGCCAAAGAGCCAGCGTTGTCTGCATCTGCAGATGTCTCCATGGACATGTAGCAGGCATGACTAAACACTGGAGTGCACTGAACGCTGTTTACCTTCCTACCGAAGTGGTACCTATTTATCTACAGTGGTACCTCATACAATTATTTTAATCCGCTCCATGGGGTTCAACGTTGTACGAAACAATTGCTATATGATGCATGCATCGTATAGCGATTTTCTCTATGAGATGCATCGTACAACAATTTTTTTCGCTAAGTGGTTTTTCCCATTGAAAAACTGTTGTATGATTTTTCCCATAGGGAAAATTGTTATGCGGGACACCATTTCCCCCAAAAAACTAATTGTTATGCGATTTTATTTCATTGCTATACAGGGTGATTGTTGTATGAGGTTCCACTGTACTTGTAATTTCTTGCTTTTCAACTGGTAGGTTGGCAGGAGCTGGGACAGAGACAGGAGCTCACTCCGTCCTGCAGCATCTGGGTCTCAACCAGCTGACCTACTGACCTTCCAGTTGTCAAGTTCAGTGTCTTAACCACTAAGCCACTGCAGTCCCCTAGGTGCCATGAGCTCTCCTGTAATAAATCAAGGGCCTTTAATCAAGCTTTTTAGGATAGGTATTGCTTCAAATTTTGCACTATCCCAGCAGGACCATGTTTGTTTCGAAACTCTTTGTTCTGGCTCTGGAATATTTATTCTAAGCCTACTCCTCTTCCTCATTTCTGTACCATCTTTTCATGCTTCATTCAAAGAATTTCCCAATGCCTGTAATTAGCCTCTGAAGCAACCTAATTCATAGCTGTATAGACACAGGTTTGATCACGGCATTTGTGAACAAGTTCTGGAAAATCAGTAGAATGTTTGGTGTAACAAAGGCTGGATACTGGAAAAGCAAGATGATTCAAGTGCACCGACTGGTTTGTGGGCATCTCTTGTCTGGACCGCGAAGAATTTCTGCAAGTCAGGGCTGGGTCTTTTTTGTAAGAAAGCTAGTGTAGGTGATGTTGGACCAGAACATGAGGGCCTCCAGAGGTCATGTTTGGGGTGTGGGGAAGTTTTTAAGACAACTGCTAGATACAGAGTAGTGAGGCAAAAGCTTTGTGTACAGATTAAATTTTGCGAACAGTGGAGCTGTACCATCTAACACAGGGGTTCTCAACCTATGGCACCAAATAATCCGGCCTCCGCCTTCATTTCACCTGCTACGGGCACGGCCAGAATTGGCAATGGGCTCTTTTACAGCTGTCATAAACGCGGCCATCGTAAATGCCGTGAATGAATCTGCGGCCTTCATAAACGCGTTTACGACAGCTGGTAAATGAGTCCACGGCCATTGTAAATGAGTTTAGTACAGCCGTGGACTCATTTATGGCAGCTGTAAATGGCGGGGGAACAACCAGTCCAGCCCCCTCAACTGTTTGAGGGAGTGTGACCCGCCCTTCAACTTGAAAAGGTTGAGAACCCCTGCTCGAACACTTGACTCCACACTGCTTTTGCACTGCAGATATGGGAGATTTCCCAAAACCTGTTGGTACAACACCTAAGGACCTAACTAGTATGTTTTCAAATCTTTACCTATAAATCTGAGCGTTAACCATTGGAATGTGACTAAGGATCCTGCACCCGGCCATACTAGCCCGTACCGAGCATTCGTGCACTTGCCCGAATCGGGTTCGCAGGTAACTGTCGGGTTGAGAAATGTGGCAGTGGGGCAGGAGACCCATGAACACAAACAAAAACAAAGGACTTCAATTCCCAACATTCTTTGCACCGCGCCGCGCCACAGCCAATCAGGCTGAGAGGCGCGAGCAAAAAGAACATTGGGAAACGCACCGCAGCCAATCAAAATCAAGCCACAGAAAAAAAACCGCTGCACAAACAGAAACCACAAATGCAAAACTACAAGCCCCAGTGTCCTGCACGCCATGAGCGCACAGAACGCTGAGGAAGCCAGTGCGAAAAATAAAAATACAAAGCGCTGCTGGGGTTCCGGCAGCCTGGCCAGCAAGGCCAGGCCATGGGAAGGAAAGCCCCCCTCCCCAATGCCGCCTGAAGTGCTGCTGTGGTTCCTGTGGCCCAGCCAGCGAGGCCAGGTTGCGGGAAGGAAAGCCCCCTCCCCAATGCAGCCTGAAGCGCCACTGGGGTTCCCGCGGCCCGGCCAGCAAGGTCAGATTGCGGGAAGGAAAGCCCTCCTCCCCACAGCCACCTGAAGCGCTGCTGGGGTTCCTGCGGCCCGGCTACCAAGGCTAGGCCACGGGAAGGAAAGTTCCCCCCGCCGCTGGGGTTCCCATGGCTTGGCCAGAGAGGCCAGGCCACGGGAAGGAAAGCCCCCCCCCAACACCACCTAAAGTGTCGCTTTAGGCACTTTAGCTAGGCCAGGCCACGGGAAGGAAAGCCCCCCCCGCCGCTGGAGTTCCCATGGCCTGGCCAGCGAGGTCAGGCTGCGGAAAGGAAAGCCCCCCCAACAACGCTGCCTGAAGCGCCGCTGGGGGTAAAAACACTAACCACAAAAAACAAACACCAAAACTATTAAAAATAATAATAAATAAATAAATCAACAATTAAATAAACCATTAATTAAAACAAAAAACACAAACAAAAACATCCACAAACACACAAAACCACTTACAAAACATTACACAAAACAAAAAAAAACACAAATTACACAAACAAACAAGAAAAAGTAAACAAAACCAGAAATAAACAAACCAATTAAACAAACCAAAAAATAAACCAAAACAAAAAAGAACAAACAGAAACACTGCCCAGCCCACTACCACAAAAGCAAAACAAAGAAAACCCACAAAATAAAGAAAATCAGACAACTCACCAGCACCTCCTTCCTCCACGACGACTGGAACGCAAATGAAGAAACCAAGACACTACGTACCGGAAGAAGCTCCACCCAGAGGCCAAGAGAGAAAAAACAGTCAAAGTAAAAGAGAACCACTAGCAGCCCCACCTGCAGGGCAGAAAGTAAAAACAATTCAAAAATACACAACATCCCCAAACAAAAGGCCACAAGAGTAAAAAAAGGTCAAAACCATAACAATACATCACATTTTTATACAAATCACACACATATGTCAAAAAAATAAAATAAAAAGATTTCTAAAAAGGCGAAAGATTCTAAAACAAGTTCAAATAGGTGTTGGAGATGTAATAAAGAGTTGGGCACCTATTTACATATGTGGTGGAGCTGTGAATATACACAGAAATGTTGGAAGATGGTTGAACAAGAGATAGGAAACGTTTTTGGGAAAAGTATAGTACTAAATCCAAAAATTGCTTTACTGGGGCTGTGTGAAGATATAAAGCTGGAGGACAACAAGAGAGAGTTATTGGCAATAATATTATCCGCCACAAGGCAGATAATTGCTGTGGAGTGGAAGAATAAGTTCAAGATAAGTAGAAGTAGTTGGTATAAACAGATACGGCGGTTAGCTCTAAATGATAAATTAACTTCAGAAATGAAAGTGTAAAGAGGAGAACTTAAAAGTAATTTATTTTGGCAAATTTGGAGATCTTGGATAGAATATAGTCTGGCGGGCAAAGATGGCATAAAGCCAATACAGGAAGAAAGTAGTTTCTGGACAAATTTGTAAATATCTGCTTGGTAGTAGGATTGACAGTTTTCAACTTGTTTAGCACGGGGTAGGAGTGTAAATTGGGGGGGAGGTTGGTGGTGTGGGGTTTATGTCAATTGTTTGTTGAATTGTATGTTTTGTTTTATGTATGTATGTATTTTAAGGAAACCAATGAAAAAATTAAAAAAAGATTTCTAAAATCCTGTGTTAAGTTTAACTCAAATAAAATCCAAAAACATCAAAACACAGTTTAAAAACATTGAATGCAAAAAACATCTACTTTCACATTGCTAAAGTTATTACCTACAATACAACTATTTAAAAAAAGTCACATACTAAAACATTATTTGGTTAAATTAAAAAATTTGAAAAAATTATATCATCCTTTGTTCTTTTTTTAATCCACAAAAACAAACCACCAAAAAACTGATCACAGTTTATAACAGCCCAGCAAAAACAAATTGTGCATAAATAAACATTTTAAAACTTTCAATTATACACTAACCTGTTTTTTTACAAACATTAACAAAAGAAACCCTTCCAACACAATTTAAAACAGCCCGGCAACGCTGGGCAAACTCTGCTAGTATTATATATAACATGAGGTGACTGTTGTCTTGCCTTGCTTTTCTAATATGTCTCCTTCAGGAGATCTGTTGCTGTATTAACTAGATCACTCAGGAGTATGTAGCAATGATTACTCTATGGAAGGATTACTCTTTATAGAGGGACTTTCCTTCCCACCAGTCTGGATTCACTACTGAATATCCATCTATACACTCCATTATGCTGCATTCTCTTTTCCTTTTCTTTCTGTTGACAAAATGTTCAGTCTACTCTAGTGTAGAGGACTCTCTAACCCCCATCTGAGCTATGTCACTCAGGCAGACATGTTAGCTTTCTATGAATGATCTTTTTCTCTCTCCATATTAGTAATGTAGCATTTCATTCTTATATTTTGCATAGTGAGGAGTTGGAAAAATTTGATTTGACAGTTTTATAAAGCAGCCTTACCTGGAGAAATAGGCCTCATGTTCCGATTAGTTGTGCTTTGACTTCTTTGGAAGTTCAAAAGTTTTCACATCTTGTATTTTTCCACACACCTGATTTGTAGGGAAACAAAATGTAATTGCAGAACCAATTGGTGACAGAGAAGGTACTACTAAACTTTTTAGGGTTTCTGTTTTCAGGGTTAAGACATTTTGTTGCTTTTGTGGTGAGCAATGGCTTGTGAATTAGTGATTAATTGCTTTGACAGCATTAAAAGCTCTACCTGATTTTCAGGTTGGTAATAAATTTTAGAGAATAGTTTTTGTCATTTGAGCTGCCTAACAAATATAAATTCAACAGGTGAGGCTTTCCCCTTGAGACATGAAAGCCTGTTTCTCCACGCACCCCCAAACGTTGTACATTACACAGGTCTGCAACCAAAAAACTGTATAGGATTTTTTTTACTGTTTCTTATAGATTTTTACTTAGTGAAACCAAGAAAAATACTAAAAAAAAAATTCATCACGTCGTTTTCTTGCAAAACTCATGTTTTTAGTTTAATTTAGCATAAAGTTTGCCTTTAACCCAAAATCTGATATCCTATTCTTGCTTCTAAAAACTCTATCCAAAAATTATTTTTTACTTTCAATTAATATTTATTAGAGCTAGAATCATGAATAGTGCAAAGAGAAAATAAGAGGAATGGTGTGTGTGTTTGTATGTGGGGGGGGGGGCGTAGTCAGTGGTGGGCATCAACAGGTTCACACCATCAGCAGGTTCACACCAATTCGCCAGAACTTATGGCTGGCCCTGCCCATCCAAGTTTTGAAATAATGCAAGCGCGGCGCCAAAATGGCCGCCGCGCACTTTGCGGGCCCCCCCCACAGGACAGAGGATCCGGGTAGTTAGGGGCGTGGCCAGCTCCCTTATAAAAGGGGTGGCCACGAGGCAGCCGAGCTGCCATTTTGCCTCAGCGACGGAGCGGAGAAGTTTTTTCCCCTGCGCCTCCGTCGCTCGTTGGTATTGCCGGGAAGCCTTTTGGGTCGATTTTGCTTAGCTAGCTTCCCTTTTTTGCTCGAGATGCCTTCCAAAAAGAAGGCTGCTGCGAATTCAGCCCGGGCTGTTAGGAGGCGCAACCCAGGTCGGAGGACCGTGGTGCCGCCTCCTCAACAGCCACCTTTGCCATCCCCGGCCGGGGCTAGTGGCTTGGGGTCTATCGCCCCTTGGCCCGTTCAGAGTGCGGGCGCGGAGGGCGCTCCGGCCCGCGGCACGCGAGCGGTGGACACCGCTCCTCCTTCCGCCCAACCCGTTGGGCCGACTACTTTTGGGCCGCAGCCTCTCCCGGGGCCCTCTAGCCTTGGGGGGTGGCCCGGTGCCCCGCCTTGGCAGGTTTCCTCACCAGCCCTACCGGGCTTCGGCCCTGGCCAATGGCCATATATGGGCCATGGGGTGCAAGGAACTGTCCCCATGCAAGGGTCAGGTGGGCCGGCCGGCTCTTTACCCATGGTTAATGTAGACACCTTACTGGCCCGTATTGCGGCCTTAGAGGCGTCTTTGGCCCGGGCCGGTCAGGCAGGTGCCCCTTTCGGGGTACCTTTTGAGGCGCTATCGGCAGCAGGACAACGGCCGGCGGGGAGGGTTGAGCTGCTGCAGGCGGGTGGCGCGGCTCAGGCCACTGCCTCGCAGCTCCCCAGCCAGCAACCTGGCGCGGGTCAAGCCCCGGTGATGAGCTCTACATCGGTCGTGAGCTCCGACGCCCCCAGTGGGCCGGAACCCCCGTTGGGGGCGGCCCGCGGGGGTGCAGCATGTGAGTATATGGTGCAAACGAGTACATCCACACACATTCCCAATATAGGGGGGACCTTTCAGTGGCCTTGGCCTCGCGCGGGTGGTGCAGGGGCTACGCCGCTGGCGACCCACCCGGCGACAACTACTGCCACCGTGCCCGCTGGGGTGGGCCTTGGTTCTTACACTGCTGGGAACGTACTTGGGGTGGCAGGGTTAACTCAGGCCCCTTTGGGTAGGCCAGCTATCCCCTTTTCGGCTTTGCCGACGGCAGGGTATTCCTTGCCATTGGGTGATCACTTGGCTCAGGCTACCAGAGAAAAGATATGGCGAGGGGAGTACGTGGATATCTTCTCACTCCTGAACAGAGAGCCCACTAAGGAAGAAAGGGAGGGTCAGGATGAGAAGGACAAGGAGCAGGCACGCCGCCGTAAGCCGCCGCGTACCTGGGCTAACTGGCTCCCCGCTTATTTGATATACATGGCGGTGTATTTGAGGGCGTGGCCGGATCTAGCTATTCCCATGGTCCAATATTTGGACAACATATACAGGGCGATGGTAGATTTCCCGGGCCCCTCATGGCTAGCATATGATGAGGAATTCCGTATGAGGATTCCCCTGCACCCCGAGATGAGATGGGATGAGCCGTGCCAGAGACTGTGGCTCTTGTATATGACACCCACACGTCCTGCCCCGGGGGATAGATACCATTGTGGACATGCGGTCCAGCGAGCAGCTCCAGCGCAGGTTACCCGCCAAATGGCGGGGCAGGGGGTTCCAGCCCGCCTGCTGTGTTGGACTTTCTCGTCCAATGGTTCCTGCAGTCGGAAGAACTGCAGGTATAAGCATGAGTGTCCCACATGTTCTGGTCCCCATGCAGCCTCTGTTTGTCCCAAGCCTGGGGGGGCGTGAGGCAGAGAGAGGGGTGGACAGTGGGCTGGCAAGCCTGCCACGGATGGAACTAGTTCTCCGAAAGGCCCCCTCCCCAATTAAGGTGGACATGCTGGAGCGCTGGCTCGCATCGTACCCAAGGGGAGAGGACAGAGAGTATCTCATCCAAGGTTTTAAGCAAGGATTTCGTATCCCTTGTATGGGTGATAGATCCCCTCAGGATGCTCCCAACCTTTTATCCCTCAGAGGAAGGGAGGAGGTAGCCGAGGCCAGCATTAAAAAGGAATTAGACGCGGGCAGGGTCGCCGGACCTTTTCCCGCACCCCCTTTTACCAACCTTAAGGTTTCGCCATTGGGTTTGGTTCCCAAAAAGTCCCTAGGTGAGTTTCGCCTTATTCATCATTTGTCCTACCCAGCCGGCCGATCGGTCAACGATGCGATACCTGATGACCTTTGTTCGGTCAGGTATACATCGTTCGACCATGCGCTGCGCATGGTGCGCTCGTGTGGCTCGGGTGCCTTGCTGGCCAAGTGCGACATTAAGTCAGCTTTTCGCCTCTTGCCGGTGCACCCGGGCGACTTTGAATTGCTGGGTTTTAAGTTTAGAGGGGAGTATTATTTTGATAAGGCCATGCCTTTTGGCTGCTCCATATCATGCTCGGCTTTCGAGCGTTTTAGTACCTTCCTAGAATGGGCTTTCGTCCGCAGGTCAGGGTCCCGGTCTGTAGCCCATTACCTGGATGACTTTTTATTCGGGGGTGAACGGGGCTGGGACACGTGTGCACGTCTCCTCCATACATTTCAGACGCTAATGCAGGAACTTGGTGTCCCTTTAGCGCCCGAAAAGACCGAGGGCCCGTCGACCGAACTAGTATTCCTGGGGGTTGAGATTGATACAGTAGTACAGGCTTCTAGGTTACCGGGTGATAAGGTGTCCAGGATAGTGACCCTTATCTCGGAATTGCTGGCCAAGCGTAAGGCATCCCTGAGGGAACGGCAGGTGCTACATGGGCACCTCAATTTTGCCTGCAGGGTGGTCGCACCGGGCAGGGCTTTCGCCCGGCGCTTATGCGACGCCATGGCAGGGTTATCCAGGCCCCACCACAGAGTCAGGCTTACCCGGGGTATCAGGGCAGACATGTTAGTCTGGTTGCAATTCCTGAGGGAGTTCAACGGGGTCTCATTTTGGAGGTCTGACCTCCTGGCATCCCCCAATTTCCAGATACAGTCTGATGCCTCAGGATCCCTGGGTTATGGGATGTACTTCCATGGGAAGTGGGCCTATGGTGGGTGGCCACCGGCATGGGCAGGCACAGGTCGCCTGCGGGATCTCACATACCTGGAATTTTTTCCCATTCTCGTGGCTTTGATGCTATGGGGCGAACAGTGGGCTAATTCGGTGGTGCATTTCTGGTGCGACAATGCTGCTGTTGTACACATTGTCAATGCACAGACTTCTAAATTGCCCAGAGTCATGGATCTAGTGCGCCATTTTGTGCTGCGCTGCCTGTGCCTCAACATCTTGTTCAGGGCCAGGCATGTCCCAGGGGTTAATAACGATATTGCTGACGCTTTGTCCCGCCTGCAGATCTCCCGGTTCCGCGCCTTGGCCCCGGATGCGGAGGAATTTCCCTCGCCACTCCCGGACGAGATGTGGACTATTGGCAAGGAGAGGTGAACCGGGCGATTGGCCTGTCACTAGCGCCACGCACGCGTAAGGCGTATCAACAAGCATTCAATTTGTATAGGGCTTTTGCTACTCAATTTCAATTGCCAGAGACCTGGCCTATCCCGGTGGACCATGTTCTGCGGTTCATGGTTCACCTGCATGCACAGGGCCTTGCACCTCGCACCATAGCATCCAAGCTCTCGGCGTTGGCTTTTATGGCCAAAGTAGGGGGTCATGTGGATACCACCTCTGACTTCCGTGTGAGACACGTTTTGGAGGGGTGGGTGCGCGAGCGCGGGCGTTGCCCGGACGACCGGCACCCTATTTCCCCAGGGGTTCTTACCCAGTTGGCCCGGGGCTGGCCAGGCCTCTGTTTTGATCATTATGAGGCAGCCCAATTGCATGCAGCCACTACGGTGGCATTTTTTGGAGCGCTCCGCATCAGCGAACTCGTGATGCTGTCTAAGGCGGATGCAAGTGGTAGGGCACTGGAACGCGGAGATGTATATGTTGCCAAAGACTGGGCCCAGTTGAGGATTCGCTCCTCTAAAACAGATCAGCATGGCGTAGGCAGTGGAGTAAGACTGCTACGGTGTTCTTTGGCAGACATCTGTCCGGTTGGTGCCCTACAGGAATACCTGGCACTGCGTGGCATGCACCACGGCCCGTTTTTCTGTCACCAAGATGGGTCTCCCCTTACTAAATTTCAGTTTTGGAAGGTGACTGCCAGAGCCCTCACCAGGGTGGGGCTACCGGGTGCCCGTTCTGGCACACATTCGTTCCGTATTGGCGCAGCCTCTACAGCGGCTGCTTTTGGGTACTCTGGGGCTGACATACGTAGCATGGGGAGGTGGGGCTCACAATGTTTTCAGTTTTATGTGCGCCCACTCCCGCCATGAGTACCAATCCAGTCACCTTACCTTCCTTTTCTCAATTTCTTATAGACCCTGGGTGTCGTTTTACACCGGTGACAGTATGGCTGGTGGGCCACAGCTATGTGCTCAGGGCAGCGCGTTACGCTGCGGCGACAGAGTGGGGACCCCGACTGGGACTGGGTGACCACGCCAGTCTCGCATGGCACGGTAAGCCTGGGATGTTATGGCGGGAGCTGCGGCCTTTCCTTTTTTCTGGCCTGGGGGCTGACCCGCCTGACATTCTAATCATCCACCTGGGGGGCAATGATTTGGGCCAGGTCACCGGCTTATCGCTCAAGCATGCGGTTTGCGAGGACCTCGCCTACTTGCATTATGTCTGGCCTGCCACAGCCCTGGTGTGGTCGGACATTGTTCCGCGCCACTCTTACAGAGGGGGCGTTAACCTCCTGGCCCTTGACCGAGCTAGGCGCGCGGTCAATAAGGCAGTGGCGCGGTTTCTCACCACCAGGGCTTGGGGACGGGTTAGTCATCACCCCGATATTAGTCGGCAAAATTGTGACTTGTATGCAGGGGATGGGGTCCATCTGTCGCGTGGAGGTATGGACCTCCTGTTGGGTGACTGGCGAGCAGGCCTGTTGACCGAGCTGACGGTCTGGGGGGGGCGTCAGGTCTTCTGTGAAGCCCCTCCGTGTGGCGGGTAGCACTGGTAAGGTAAACAGTATGACCCACAAGTATCCGGCAGGTTCGCAATTGACTGGACAACACTAGACAGGAATAAAGTAGTTAAACGTTGTCCGGTCAACGACGAACCAGGCGATGGGGTGATGATGATTGCTAACCAGCATGCATCACCCCTGTGATTTCACGGATACGCGTCAGAGGGTGGGGTCATGAGTTAGTTATTGACTACGGTCAACAATTTGTTTGTTGTTGACAAACAAATTGATACAAATTGATACATTGTAACCAATTGCCGTTGGCAATTTTGGGGTGGTACCTTACCAGTGTTACTTCGGCCTGCTTGCCTTAGGAATTATGATTGGTCGTTTTACCAATACAAATTTATAATTCGGACTAGGGCATTGAATCAATAAATGTGGCCCTTTGCTGTTATCCACTTTCAATGTTGTCTGTGTCCGTTATTGGGGGGGTGCGCCTGCAAAGTACAGTAGTCCTAATTTGGGTGCAACGCAGGGCTTTCCCCCTGGCCACGCCCACCATACCATGCCCACAGTGTGAAATTTTTTTGAGCCCACCACTGGGTGTAGTGTAGGTTTAGTAGTGTGAGGAAGCTCAGATGAGCTCAGTCCCAACAGATTTATTTTGCTTGTAATGAAAGGTGAACATATCCAGGAATCTTACTGGCTGGGTTGAGCATGTTTTGACATGTTCTCCGGGGTATTATAAGTGAGTATAAACATGCCTACTGTCAGATTTGATCATGTTTCAACATGCTAAATAAGTTCAGGATCTTGGTTGCTGTATGAGCCACACTCAGTTTACATTCCAATGTGACTGTGCTTGTTTTTAGTTCTGTATTATGGCTCCAAGAGGTTGAGTTATTTCTCCGGACAACTTTTGTTTTATTTGTGTTGAATACAGTATTAAAGGTCAACAAAGAAACATAAGTAATTTTGTGAAGAATGTGTATTTTGCTTACTTCAAGTTGAAACTTGGGGATCAAGACAAAGCATGAGCTCCTCATAAGATGTGTAGAAGGTGCGAAGAAGATCTTTGTTTGTGGTTTAAGGTAAGAAAACCTCATTCAGTTTTGGCATTCCTATGATGTGGCGTGCATAGCAAAACCACACTACTAACTGCGATTTCTGTTCAGTAGATGTGAAAGGCTTTAATAAAAAAATAAAAAGAAGATATCTTACCCAAACCTTAATTCAGCTATTCATCCAGTGCTTCATAGCTCTGAAATACCGGTTCCACACCCACCTTCCAGTTTGGATAATATCCTAAGCAACTGAGGACGGAGACATGTTGCCTTCCCAGGACAAATCTAACTCAAATTTTTCTGTTGACGAGGTAACTCAACCTTTTTCTCAGAGTGAGCTCAATGACCTAGTTAGAGATTTAGGCCTTTCCAAAGATTCAGCCGAATTGCTGGGGTCAAGACTAACAAATAGAAACCTGCTGTCACCTGGAACATCATTTTCATGGTACAGGCACACAGAGAAAGAATTCACTCAGTTTTTCTCCAAAGATAGAAATCCGTTTATTGTAGTGATGTTCAAGGGCTAATGAAGTGCTTTGAAATAGAATATGATTCATCTGAGTGGCGCCTATTCATTGATTCGTCTAAAACAAGGCTCAAAGCAGTCTTGCTGCATAATGGAAATACATTTGTATCACTTCCATTAGGACACTCTGTGCATTTGGATAAAAACTAAGAACATCACTGGATGGTTTGTGGAGACTATGAAATACTGTACCTGTACTAACCATGTTGTTAGGCCAGCAAGCAGGTTATACAAAATATCCCTGCTTCCTATGTTTGTGGGACAGTCGAGCCAGAGACCTCCTTTGGGCAAAAACTGACTGGCCACTTCGAGACGCCTTAATCCCGGGCAAAAAAGTCATTAATACGCTCTTGGTTCCAACAGAAAAGATTTCATTACCACCTCTTCATATTAAATTAGGGCTTATGAAGCAGTTTGTTAAATTGCTGCCAAAAGATGGGGAATTGTTGTAATGATTCTCGAGAGTAAAGGTGTTGAAGTCAAGCAAAGCGAGCGAGGCGAGAGTATGGTGCAAAAGCCAAGTCCCGATTTCTCAGGTGGTCTCTATTTATTGAGCACAATATCAGAAGATCATGCATAACCTGCTTGCGCCCCTCGTATTAGAAGGCTGGCTTAATACATGGCACTTGACTGGCTGGGTTACATTTTCCAATTTGCGTGCCCAGGTTAGCCAATAGTATAATAATCAGTGGTTAGTAGCGAGACTTAGTGTTCCCGTGCTATCTGAGTCCTTGGAGGCTCTGTACCTTATGCATGCTTGTAGCGTCTAACTGCGGTTAAAGCCTGCTCAGTCCAGTACGCGGACGTGAGCCAGATACCATGTTCGAGACTTGCGTCTCTCACCTACTGACATTTGTCCTACAAAGCTCAGTGCTCTAAACCAAGGAAAGATGGAGTTGCTTCTGCTACTATTAGCCCATACCAATTTCCTCTCCTGTAAAGCTCGGTTGGTTTCCAGCTCGTGTGCAAGCTGAACAAGCCAATCGGGAAAGAAGTTGCTGACAAATCAATGACCTGGGCTATCCACATTCCCCCTTATTTTATTTTCTAAAGAAACTTGGTTGAGAGCGTGAGTGACATAAATCATAAGTGTCCTGGGTGTGATGGGTTCTTGGGGTTTCCGTCCTGGATGGCACATGGACAGAAATGAGGGGATGCATTGCGCAAAGCAGCATAGCATGACCCCGATTATGACCACGCCAATGGTGACCTTAAGCGTTGTTTGCAGCCAATTCCATGGTACCCAAGACCACAACTCTCTCCACCGCCCCCAACTGGATTCTTGTTGAATGTGTGCAATTATGGTGTCCAAGCCAATGACTTGACTTTGGATTTTGCGAGAATTATCTGTGAGATTGAAACAACACATATTGTGAACTGTTTCACATCCTCGGTGATGAAGAAGGAGCAAATAAACTATAGCTGCTCTATTATCCAATGCTGCATGTCTAATTTCTACTTGCTCTTGATTAAACAAAGCAATAGCAGAAGAAGTGTGATTAAGACCTTTGGCCAGGGCACATGCCAGCTGAGCAATCCTGCATGCGTTTCCCACTGCCAGCCCCGGTACCCCTATAATGCTAGCCGCCAAGGCGACGTACTCCAACTTACTGAGTAACCTGATGTTGCTGTCACAAGTTGCATCAAGCTTGGTAGTTCATATGATACGTGCTGGCTGTGGGGTGGCACGGTGTGGTGTAAGCATTTCTCTCCCAGGGAAAAACAGTGTTAAATGGCTTATGCAACAAAATGAATTAGACACATTGGCTGGGATATAGTTCCAAGTGCACTGATTACAAGTGAAAAACCACCCTTTGGGCAAAATGACATGATTGTGCATACTACCAATAGTCTCTGGGTGATCATATCTCCAAGTCTCTTTGCCGGTGTTAAGACAACTGTGGTGTGGCTCATCAATTGAACAACAACCTGTCATCCTGGCACAAGGTGTGTGTGTGCTGATCGCCACTCGAGGTGTATATAGAGTGACTGCATCAATGGGCAAAGTTTTTGTTATCTGAATCCCCCAGTATATGTAAACTGCATAGGGGATCCTTCTATACCGTCCAAGTACCCTTTTAGGCACCCACTCAATGTCCCAGGTCTGCTCTCCAGGGGCACGGCAGACTGGGACAAGAGAGGTGCTCAGTAAAGAAGCAGAGTCAGTGGTTTGCTTTATGCAAACGTCAGTTTGGTTGACAAGTCCAGCAAGTTTCTCCCAGATGTTATACTGAAACCTGGCAGATAACTCTCTGCTGGGCATCAGGTCTCCAGAGGAAGCCCCGACCCCTCCCCCCCAAAGCAGGGAAAGGATCAAGACAATTGTCAGGGAATTGTAGGTGATTTGAGCAAACACTGCAGCCACCATGTTGTGATGATTATATGTGAACAAAACTTTATGTAAACACTGCTGTGCCTGAGCTGGAGTTCATGGCAAGGCTACTTCTTCCCTACTTTCTTGTTTTTCAATATAAAACTTTAGCATCCGATTCACCCGTTCGACAATGGCTTGTCCTTTGGGATTGTACGGTACGCCAAAAACATGTCCTATGTCCCAGACAGCCAAAAAGTTAGCCAGCTGTCTGGAGCTATAGGCAGGTGAATTATCGGTCTTCAAGTGATCTGGTTTACCCATGACCGCGAAACATGCCAAGAGATGTTGTTCTACATGAGTTGCAGTCTCGCCCTTCTGAGCCATAGCCCAGACAAACTGTGAGAAAGTGTCAATGGAGACATGCATGAACTGCCATCTCCCAAACTGTGGAACGTGTGTCAAGTCCATTTGCCAAAGTTGGTTTGCTTTAGTACCTCATGGGTTAACACCCCACGATGGCCCCCCTGGGGTCCCTGCACATTGCTGACAGGAATGAACTATCCCCTGGGCTTGTGACATTGGCAGTTTGAACTGCCTCGCCAATGCTTTCGCATTCTGATGAAAGAATGCATGGCTTTGCATTGGTGTTGAGAAAACTCCCGACACCAATTGCTACTGAGCTCCCTTTGCGGCCGTGTCGGCTCTACTGTTGCCCTCAGAAAGGAAACCAGGTAAATCCTGGTGGCTCCTAATATGAGCAACATAGAGTCTTTCTGTGCGGTTGCACAAATGAAACTGCATGGTCAAGAACAAACTTAAGTTTTTGTTTATCGCAGGAGTTATGTAAGCTCCTGGTAGATTGTGAATCAAATTCCTAACATACTGACTATCTGTGATAATGTTCAGTGGCTCCTTGGCAAACGTTCTTAAAGCTAGATTTGCTGCTGCCAGTTCCGCTCTCTGTGCTGCCTTTTGCGGAAGTGTCAGCAGCGTCCTCCAAACATGCTCCTCGAGCCATGTGAGAATGCCATATACTTTACCCCATCTGTGAATGCCGTCTTAGCCCCCTGAAGCGGGGTCAAGGACAACATTCCCTGCAATTCGACTGTTTGCGTCTGTAGCGAAACAAACCTAGGATCCTTGGGCAGATGGTATTCCAAATGCCCTGTGAAACCTTCCAATGCAATCGGGAGAGAGTCTCCTAACTGCATGAGTCTTTCTACCTGGTCTTTGGTGAATTGCACAACTATCTTATCTAAATCGTGTCTAGAGATATCTCTCGCTCTTAGCCTCCCTCGGTAGATTACTGTGGCTACCACTTCCTGTGGAGGAACGATGTTGCGAGATGAGGTATTTTGTAAATACACCCATTCCACTATCTTCGCTCCACCATCGGAGTCTATTCCTAGTGGTCCAATGAACATGGTCCCAGATCTGACTATGTACAGATTCAGGACTTGAGTGCATGGCTCGTCACTGGTCCTATCTCCCCATCTCTGGCTGAGAACTCAGTTTACCTTCTGAAGAGTCACTTCCACCTCTCACGAAATGCGTATGCGATCGGCTGGCTGCTTTCCTAGAGTAAGCAGTGAAAAGAGCGGTTTTAAAAGCTCTGTGTCTAATCTGAAATACGGTCTCACCCAATTGATGTTACCTAGAACTTGTTGAAGTTCCACTAACGTGATGGTATCCCTGACATTGATTTTAGGCAGCACTGGTGCTGCAAAAGATCTAAGAAGTCGGTGACCTAAATACAGATAAGGTTCGGTTCTCTGAACCTTCTCCGGGGCAATGATAAATCATTTTCCCCCCAGAGTGTTCTGGAGGTCACAAAATACGTCACTGCCGAAACTGGGCGCTGCAATCAAAATGTCATCCATGAAATGGCAAACTAAGACTTCAGGATGAAGGTTTCGGAACTTTTCCAGTGCGTCATGGACGTAAATTTGGCACAGAGTGGGCGAGTTGAGCATACCCTGTGGCAAATACTTCCACGCAAACCTTTGGGTTGGCTCCCTATGGTTGACAACAGGCACTGTAAAAGCGAACCCTAACCCTAGGATCTAAAGGGATGGTGTAAAAACAGTCTTTCAGGTCTACAACTATGATCTCCCACCCTTCAGGAATCATATTCGGATTGGGGATGCCACACTGAAGCGGTCCCATGGGCTGAATGCACTTGTTAATTTCTCTTAAATCGTGAAGAAGCCACCATTTGCCTGACTTCTTCTTGATGGCTTTTCCCCAACAATAGGCCATTGATCTATCCATACCGGCTCATTGGTTAATCATTGGAGTGGTAGGCCATTACCCAAAAGTTAGGGTAGCACGATACTGCTGTAGAATGTCCCTACCCCAGAGATTGACAGGCACATTTAAAATGTGTGGGCGGATTACCGCCACTCCGTCTGCCTCCGGAATAGTGACCTCTACCCAGTCTCGGCTCCTGAATGCTTCCTGAATTTCTCCTACTCCCCAAACATTTTTAACTGGCTCAATGACCCACTCTGGGGGCCACAGGTCCTTGCTGATTACACTCACATCTACTCCCGTATCTAACAGTCCCTCAAATGATCTGTCATTCAGAAATACCTTAATGACTGGCCGCTGCTTCCACTTTATGTCCTTCTCAACTATAGCTATGATCTGGAATCCTTCTACCGCCCCCTCCTGTCTTGGGCGATCTGTTGACCCAAATCCTGATTCTCCTCTGACAAATTCCTTGCTCCCACCTGGCAAATGATAGGGAACCATGATCAATTGCACGACTGAATCTCCTTTGTGAATAGTCTGCGATAATTGTGTCCAAAGCTGGATCTTGATGATTCCGGTATAATCGGAGTCAATGACTCCCGGGATCACAAAGATTCCCTTTCTCACAGCACTGCTGCGGGGCAAGACCATTCCAACAATGTTTTGGGGCAAAGGTCCCTTGAACTGGGAATTGACCAGATAGACTGTGCCTGGCAAGTCACAAGTGACATCCTCCTGGCACACTAAATCTAGTCCTGCACTGCTCTTGGTTTCTGCCTGTGCCTTGGAAATGCTTGGTGTCAGACTGGGTGTTGCTACTGGAATCCCTGCCCGGAAGCCTCCGGGGCAGGCATTGTCCCTATCTGGACCTACAGTGCTTGGCGTAATGACCTACCTTGCCACACTGGTGACAGGTACCCTTGAACTTGACTTTGGGTCGATGTCCCCCTTGCACTGCCGCTGCTAACAGACCCATTTTGGCATCTGTCCCAATGTCAGCGCAAGCTCTGATCATGTCAGTTAATGTCAGATCAGGTTGGCGACCTAGTGCCTACAAGATTCTGCGGCAATCAAGATTGGCATTGTCCTTTGCTAGTTTCATCATGAGATCTTCTAGCAGACCTGTGTTATTGGTAATCCCAGTAATATTTCTTAAGTTTCCCCAGAAATTGGTTTTCACAGCGTTTTTTAAGCTCTAAATTTGGCTTGATAATTATGGTTGCCCAATCTCAATCTGGAGACAGAAATATTTTTAATACTCTGTATATCTAAGAAAGGCTGGGAGTGAGGGAGTGTCAGCACTAAAAAATAATGCGGGGGCTGGAATGGTCAGGTTTGCATTATCTTCCATTGATTACATGATATAAAAATAAACATGAATCAAACTGAGATATCCCCCCCCCCCAACATAATCCATAGGTTTTTCCCTCCACTCCTTGGAATTTCTACTTTTTTGGAATTGAATGCTTTCATATTATTTCAGGCAGTGTGTTCTTCACTTGAGACTGTGGATAGTTTGCAGCCATTGTATTTAAAGCTGGCTCCAACATCAGTGAGAGGGGTGGCAGATTAGAGAAACTGGATGCCATTTGAATCCAATCCACCCCACACCTTGTGTCTGGGTCTGTTTATATCTAACTTCCCTTCCCTTCTCTCTCTCTTTCACTTGCTGACCTAGCACTAGGATAACTAGGTGATCAATGAGTGAGGAATCATTAGAGATAGAGGAGGAAGCTTTCAGTTAGTCTTGTTTCCAGCCTTGTTTCTGCTTTGGCCATCCACATTTGTACAGGATGATCAGAGAGACTTTGATAAGATGGAAATGAGGTTGACTGAAAACTTCCTCCTTTCTCTCTGCCAATTCTTTGCTTTTCTCCCCTTTTCTTTGGTGACCCAGCTGTCCTAGCACAAAAGCAACGAGCCTTTAAAAGGAAAGAAAGAAAGAAAGAAAGAAAGAAAGAGGGACACAAACAGACCCAGACACCAGAGAGGGAGGAGAGGATTCATATGATAAATGAGCTGCAAAACAAGCTTTTGATTGCCAATTTCTGCCCCCATCCACGCCTCCTGTGTGTTTAGCAAATTAAACGAGTGAAACCTGACTTCCTGGGTGTGACTTCACAGTGGAGATATCTGCATTTTCCCCATTATGTAGTTGCAGTGGTTAAGACTCTGAACTTGATGACCAGAAGGTCAGCGGTTTGAGACCTGAGTGCTGCGCAACAGAATGAGCTCTTCCATCTCTGTTCTAGCTCCTGCCAACCTAGCAGTTTGAAAGCAAGAAATTACAGGTAGATAAATAGGTACCACTTTGGTGGGAACGGTAATACCATTCTGTGTTCTCCGACATCTAGTCATACCTGCCACATGACCACAAAAATGTCTGCGGATGCAGAAAGTGCTGGTTCTTTAGCTGTAAACAGAGATGAGCACCGCACCCTAGAGTGGGATATGACTGGTTTTCGAGCAAGGGTGACCTTTACCTTTACTAGTTGCACCCCCCAAAAAAGGCATCTGAGAGTTCAATCCCCCACTGTACCACCTAAGAGAAGAGCCAAACTGTGTGACCTTGGGCAAGCTTCACAGTTGTAGGGCTCTCTCAGAAGAAAGGAGCTGCAAACCACTTCTGTACACTATTAATTAATTAATTTTATTTCATTAATTTAATTAATTTCAATTTAATTAATTAATTAATTAATTACATTTTTATATTGTCCATCTGTGATATCTCCCACTCTGGGTGGTGTACAAATAATTAAATAAACAACAGCAACACTTTCTAGGTACTTCTCGGGAATCTAGATTCTAGAAAATCAGTTCGATTCCCGAGTACTGCAGGACGGAATGAGCTCCCGTCTTTGTCCCAGCTCCTGCCAACCTAGCAGTTTGAAAGCAAGAAATTTCAAGTAGATAAATAGGGAGCACTTCGGTGGGAAGGTAAGCAGCGTTCTGTGCGCTCCGGTGTCTAGTCATGCCTGCCACATGACCATGGAAAAGTCTGCAGACGCAGACAGCGCTGGCTCTTCAGCTTTGAAACAGAGATGAGCACTGAACCCTAGAGTTAGATACAACTGGCTTTCGAGCAAGGGAAACCTTTACCTTTACCTAGAAAACCCCAGAAAGTGTCACTATAACTTAGAATTGACTTATTATATCTGAGAAAAGGTGCTTGCCCTGAGCACCCACCTATTGTATTGCTCACCATTGTCTGGTTATCAGTTATTCCAGCCACAGGTTCTGCCATGTGCTCAGCTTGCTGTTCCATAACATCATCGAGGGACAGAGCAAACAAAAACAATGGTAACGGATGGAATAGCACTCTTGGAGGAGCGTTTGAATTAACTCGTAGAAAGTCCATGGATAAACTACCTGCTAAAATGTGAGACAACAGTAGAGTCGCAATCCTTGCAAATCCTTTATCTCCCCCCCAACCCTCCCCCAACATATTAGTGTTAGATTTTAGGTCTTCATAGCTTTCAGTAGTCCACTGTTCAACCAATAATTGTAATTATGTTAGTACACAATTATCTTTGAGCAACCATGAGATTAAAATGCACTTTGTTTTTATTTATTATTAAGAAGTCTGGAGTGA
This sequence comes from Bradypodion pumilum, assembly GCA_035047305.1. Classification (NCBI taxonomy): domain Eukaryota; kingdom Metazoa; phylum Chordata; class Lepidosauria; order Squamata; family Chamaeleonidae; genus Bradypodion; species Bradypodion pumilum. The sequence continues at coordinate 275,524,218 of JAWDJD010000002.1, read as the reverse complement.
ACACTTATACTGTGGATAAGTTTAGACTAAAACTCTATGTACGCTAACTTAGATGTCATAAGCTTGGCTGAATTCAGTATATTTTTGAGTAAACGTGCACTGGATTAGGCTGATGCAGTGTGACAGTTCCAACTACATTAATTCTGAGCTTTGATGTTTTCTTGAATAAGGGAAACAAAGGCTCAAGAAAACGAATGGAATGCTTCAAATGGTTATTTTGAGTGTGTGTGTGTGGAGTGCAATCAAGTCACTTTCCTGAAACAAGCCTGCAGAAAACATGTTCCTCCAACCTGGTTTCTACATGTGAATCTGTACTAAATGAACTATGGGTGACCTTTTTAGGAATAAGTGGGCTAATCAAAGCTCCACTCTTCCCTGTAGTTCAGTTGCTAAAACGCTTGCATTTCCTCCTGATGGTTGCGCCTGATAAGGAAGAATTGGATTTATGAAAGAGATGAAGATGTTTGGATAAGCTCCGGTACCAAAGCAAGCCTGCCTGACAAGTTAGGGCCTGAAAGGGGAAGCCAAAGAAGCCAGAAAATACTTCAGTTGAGAGAAGGGGCATGGGAAATAAACCACCAGGAACCAGTTCGACGTGCTATGTTGCAGGTGTAGCCCTGAGATTGCACACCTTGGGCTGCCCATGTTGAAATGAAGAGATCCGGAAATTGGCTCTGTTCTTCTTGGATTGCATAATTCCATGGGGCACAGCTGGGCCATGGCAACTAAAGGAGCCAAGAGCATACTGAGGCACTGACTACTTACTGCATTCCTTGAGCCAATGTGTGTATAGTAAGCAGTGCTCACCTGTTGTTAACACTGCAACTGTCAGAGTCGAGAGCTGAAATCCATGTGGCAGATACATTGGAAAAGGACATGAATGGATTTGCAGACACAATCCATCTGAAGGCTAGCTAGCAAGAGAGGAGGAATTTCATAAGGTGATTCTCTTTCTTCAGTGAGATGATAATGATGATGATGATGATGATTTGTATTTCTATACCACCCATGAGATGGATAGATGGTTTTGTAGATGCAATGGGTACAGAGCTGGGCGGGTTATGGAAGATGGTGGAGGACAGAGGTGCCTGGAGGGCAATGGTCCATTGGGGTCGCAAAGGGTCGGAATCGACTGTGTGACTGAACAAATCCCACTCTGGGTGGGGAACAAACCAATAACAAATAACAACAACAACATACAGCAGATCAAAATAAACAAACGACAAATACATCACAAATGAAACTAAAATAAAATAAAATAAAGTACAGTAACTGGCATCTGAGGGCATAGGGACTCAATCCGACTGACTAATTTATCAGTAAAGGGACAACACCCTGAAAAGCCTCCTTGAAGAAGAGAGTTTTTAATTGCTTTTTAAAGATAGCCTGTGATGAGGCCTGGCACAGCACTACTGGTAGAGTGTTCCACAGTGTTGGTGCCGCCACCAAGAAGGCTCTATTTCTAGTTAAAGACTAGAAGACTTCGTTAATGTGATGTGGTGGATGAAGCTGTTATTGTGATATCAAAGCCAGCTCTGGAAAAGTTAGTAGGGATTTGAGCTTTCTGACAATGAACTTTTCCATGCTTTATTTCCAAATATTTTGGTCTTTCACAACCATTTCTGCAATGCTATTAAAACAAGAGGAGGTAATGCAGCATACCTGTCAAGTTTTGGACTTGAAAATAAGGGAAATTTTGGGCCATGTCCCCACCTGGCCACGCCCCATCTTGGAGTTTTCTCTCATTTGTTTTCAAGGAGATATTTGAATTCTTCTTTAATTCTTCAAGCAACTCCGACTCTGGTGCTGATGAACAGAACGCAGGGTTGTAGCATCCAATTTTAGTGACAAACACAGTCACACACACACATGCATGCACACGCACACACACAAACATACAGAGATAGACAGTACCAAAGAGTGTTGAACAAATAGTCCCTACATAAATGTGTACCTTGTACAGATGATCAGAATGCAGAAAAAAGTATCTAATCCTCTAGAACACTACTGTGGTCATTTTTTGTTGTATAGTTAGTATTTCTCAGTGAGTCCTTAAGCACATATATATTTAAATAGAACTGTAGTCTCTAATAAATCAACAGACTAATAGCAAGATGATGCAGAGGTGAGATAGAAAGGCTCTGCCCATATGCAAACCCATCATAATAAAAGAGGAGCCATAGAATGGGCAAAGCCATGAAAGCAGCAGCAGCAACATATTCTTGAATATTCTTGAATTTAGTGATAGGTACACAGGTTAATACATAAGCAAGTACAGCAGCGTTTTTTAATTATTCAAATAAGTAGTTACTGATAATTAATTCTTTTTTCTCAATAGAAAATCTAGAACTGCTTGTATTTAGCAAGGATAATGTTTTTCCTTTTATGGTATAACTGTAGCTTACTGTTCTTAGTTTTACAGTTACTGGAGAATCACATCAAAATATACTGGGAGAAGAATTCCACATGGCTGAATTGTTGTCTCTTTCTTTGCCTCATCTGTTTGTTGAGGTGATAATGAGGTTGAGGTGCATAGGGGAAGAGTATGTTTTGTATCGTAGGCAAACAGTTTGCAGTACTGTATTCTGGTGTCATTTCTAAGAACAATTTTAAGTAACAATTTTAGTCACATGAGAGAAGACAGAAAATAATGACAATAGTAATCAACTGGTTGGGCAATAGTAACTACTTGGGAGTTTAACTGTAACTTATTACACTGAAATAACCTTCTTAGCTTGGTAGGGAGAGAGCTGTTGTGTGTGGAAGTGGAGGATAATCTACAAGGACAGGCTCATTCACGATTATAACTTTCTAGCTTTGATTAGGAAAAGCTAGCTGGACTTTGGTTTTCATTCAGAGCTATTTCAATGTGCTTGGAGTTCTTCACACAAAAGGTTTGCACAGTGGCTAATATATCTTGATACTGCTAGAAAGCATATTGGCTGACTCATTTATAAAATTCAGAACCAGTATATTTTTCTTTGCACTGCCTAGCTTTAACTATTTGCAGATAACTGTGATAATTTCCGGATATGCCTTAGGGTACCTGTGGGTGGGGGTAGGGGTGGCCTGCATTGTTTCAGCAACAGAAGGGAACAAGGACAGCAAACCTGCTTGGCAGGAATTGCTCTAAGAACCTGTTATCCATGGTCTCTTGCCTATTTTCTGTACGGGATTCCGGGGCGGTAATCCACTGGGTGTGACCTCTTCGATTAACACTAAAGGTACATGGTCAGACTGAAAGCAATTATGTCTTGCCAGGAAAATTCCACAGGACTCCAGCTGGAAAGAGTTTCATATATCTATATATTGGTGGCAGGATTGTGAGTGGATAGATGTTCTGTCTGGACACTGTGGTGTGACACACAATGCTGTGTCAACATCTGTTGCTCACTATGCCTTCAGTCGGAGATGTTGTCAAGCTCTGTACAGCTGTATTGATTACCATGATAGACTGATAATATAGGGACCTGAGTTCAAATTCCTGCTCAGCCACAAAGCTAAGTGGATAATCAGTAATGCTAGTCGTTATATCTCAGTAAACCTACCTGATCTTGTTTACAGGATAAATAAGTGTTTATAAGGCTGTTTTTCCCCCTAAAAAAATTGGGTTGTGTGAAAGAAATTATAACATCTTAATTAATGGAATATAAAAATTTAATTAATTAAGACAGTGAATGAGTCTTGCAAATTATATTATAGGTATTCTTACAACCCCTTGGGTATTTTATTTATCTGACATAACAGCTCTGAGAACCCCCCAGAATCCTTACTAGGCATAGTAATGTTTCCAAGCTATGATTCTGAAGTATATTTTTCAAGCTCTGATACTTATTAGGAAATGATAAGTATCCACAAGAGGAAGAATAAATGGGAAGTCCACCATACCAGTGGGACTAGCTATGTAAATCTATTGTATCAAGAAAATGTTGAGACACTTCTGGCTGAGAAGAGAAAAAGCAGAACTGCTCAGTTCAAGTTTCTCTCCATCTTCTGCCATGTGGGAATGTGTGTTCAAATGGGAAAAATAAATGAGACGGTGAGGAGAAGGAGCTGCTGCCAGTGATGCACTGAAGCAGGTCCTGTCCTGTTCGGGAGAACCGGTAGTGGAAATTCCCCCTGGCCATGCCCACCTGGCCGGCCACACCCACCTCCATTGCCCATTGCGTTGGCCATGCCCACAGATTTGGCCCCACCCACAGAGGTGGTGGTAATTTTTTTTGGGAGTGCATCGCTGGCTGCTGCCCATGATAAGACTGTAGCGAGCAGCTCTCCAAGTGAATTCAAGCCTTAAAAGTCAGACAAGTTACTTTCTAGGGAGCTAAAGAAACATGTACTGTATATTTAAGTGCAGAACCTTTGCCTGAAAGTTTTATTTTCCCCTGCAAAGGATCCTAGTCCTGTGCCAGGGCCACATGTGAGCAGTGGGCAAGACAAAAGCCATCAGTGGGGAAACCTAAATTCAAAAATATTTAGGTCAAGTCTTTTCCCTATTTCTCCTCCACAGTGTTGTCTTTGTCCTCTTCTATCCTATCATGTATCCAGTTTCCAGGGAAAGGGTAGATCATCCTTGTGTGAGGTCTGAACCTAGGTTAAACTAACCTGATTTCCATTGCTCCTCTCCTTCTTCCTGCTTTTAGAGGCCAACAATGAATGAATGAATGAATGAATGAATGAATGAATGAATGAATGAATGAATGAATGAATAAATAAATAAGCACACAAAAATGTGCACATTATGGGGAATATTGTCGCTTCATTAGCTGAAATGTTAAAATGAAGTAGGAAGTGTGCTGAAGATAAACAAATGGGTTTCATCAAGTAAATATAACTGAGTTAGATTTCGCCTCCTAGTCTGGCCAGGTTATCCTGCTAAGGTAATGGAGTAGACCATACTGCCAGCAACTTAATGGTGGTGGTTAACTAACCTGACAACCCTGAGGTTGAAAAGTGGAAAGTTAGAAACTTTAGATCATTGGTTCTTTTTTGTGTCTAAAGCAATAGACACAAAATATACACATAATATGGGGTACACAGAAAGATCCTCCTTGAAGATTGTGGAATTTTTGAACCACAATCGGGTATATGCCTGGCAATGGCCACCATCTTACTCACACTGGGTCAGGTGAAAGAAACTGCAGAATGAACTCGCCAAAAGGTGGCTTCATTTTGGCAGTTTCACATCTGGCCTAGACATGGAAGAAGACATGTAATATCAAATTATAATACAAAATATGTGATCCCCCCCCCCAAACCCCCCCACACATTTAGGACTGTAAAGAAATCTATTCTTTTTGTTTTACTTTATCACCTTTAGTTATCACACACCACTTCTTCCCCCAAAGTTACTATTTCATAGTTACTGTCCTTCAGTAGGACAAATTCTATAAAATCTGCCCATATATCTTCAAATCTATTAAATTTTAATAATCCTTTTTTACCTTAATCTCATATGTTAATTTGTCATGAATAGCTATATTCCAAATTGTTTAATACCATTCAATAAATTGAAATCCAAATGTTAATTTCCAATTTATTTGCTATAATTAGTCTTGCTGCAGTTACCAAAATTGTAATCCCCCCCCCCATTTCAATTGGACATCAAGATGGATAACAATGCTATTTTTGGACAACTATCAGGTTTAAAATATCATTTATTTCATTTAACACAATTTCCATATTTTCTGAATCTTCTTATATTCACACCATAAATAGAAACAGGTATTTTGATTACAACCATTTTATTACACCACCAACATACTGCAGAACTTTTCAGAATTATGTCAATTCATTTTTACTGATATTAAATAACATCTTTATATTGTTTTATAACAATTCTCTCTAGTCCTTACATACATATTCTTTAAAAGTTTTCTCTTCCATAAACCTCTCCTTTCTGATCCAGCTACTACACTTTCTAAACTCATTTCACAAGTTATTATCAAACTTTAGTGTTGACCCTCTGCATCCACCAATATTCTATAAAATTAACTTATTTATCCTTTCCTTTTTTATTTTCTTCATCCATCTCCCTTTCCACTATTAATTATACAAATAAATCATTGGTTCTCAATCTTGAGTCTGCAGATGTTCTTGAACTAAAACTCCCAGAAGCCTTCACTACCGCTTGTGTTGGCTAAGAGTTCTCGAAGCTGCAGTCCAAGAACATCTGGGGACCCAAGGTTGGGATCCACTGCAAGATGATCTAAGATGATTTAAGCCCCCAGTGGACCAGAAAGCTTTGGAAGATGGTGGACTTTTTATCATTGGAAGCTAGTGTAGGAATCAGGGCCACTGGGGGCCGGAGGAGCCCGGAGGAGGACTGATCAAGTAACGACACGAGGCAAACGGAGCGAGATCAGATCAGTACTTTATTGGAAAAAGGCAACATCATTTATAGGGAAAAAAGCGCAACGGTGGCAAGCTGTCATCTGACAGGAAAATTACCTCACTCACGTACATGGGTTAATGGGGAATTCTTCAAAGGGGAGTTTAATCAGCTGGGGCAAACATGGATTCAGGGACCTCATTGTCTTGGGGATTAGGCAGGGACAAACATGGTTTATTTGCGCCAGGGATTTCCCGAGCTGGGAGATGGACTATGTACTTAATGCTTGACAGAAGTCAGCTATCTGCTTACTTGGCCGAGTCGCAGGTCAGGTCACGGTAATTGGGTGAATCAAACCCTATATTTTATTCACCCCCCTTAATTTGGCGGCCGCAGAGCCCACGGGCTGGGAGCGTCTCTCACCGCGGTGGCCTCTGGCGGGCCGTTCCATGCCCTGCGGGGCATGGGGAAACCGCATCTCCCCTTTATTTTCTATTTAAGGACCTGCCTGGCGACCTTGCGCAAGAGCGGCATCAGCTGTTGAGCGGGTATGACGTCACGGAGTTTCTCTCTGGGGCGGCACTTGGAGATCAGCGAGGGAATGCACTGAGCAAAACAACAAAGCGTAATGCCTAGTATGGCTATCCCCACCGCTACCTTAAGCACCGTTTGCAGCCACCCCCAGGGAATCCATGACCACATCCAATTCCACAGGGAACTCCACCAAGCCCCCCATGCGGAACCCTCAGTGATACCCTGGACTATGGTGTGGAGGTTCGTGATCTGGCTTTGGATCTTACGGGAGTTATCAGTAAGATTGAAGCAGCACATTCCACGGACAGACTCGCAACCCAGGTGGTGCAGCAAGAGGAGGTAGTCGATAGCCGCTCGATTGTCAAGAACGGCATGGCGAAGTTCTGCCTGCTCCTGATTGAGGAGCGCTATCGCTGTGGAGGTGTGGTTAATGGCTTTGGCCAAACCGCAAGCCAAGCGGCCAATCCTCCGCGCGTTGCCGACGGCCAAGCCTGGCACGCCGACAAGGCTGACGGCTAGGGATACATACTCAGCGGGACTCAGTACTCTGAAGCTGCTGTCACAAGAGCTGTCTAACTGGGTTGTGCGTGTGTGCCGTATGAGTGGGGAGACATGTGAAACATTGGAAACATGTGGAACATTAGAAACATTTGTGCTTGGGGCAATCATGTCCTTAGTAGGAAGTAACAGTGTCAAACGGCTGATACAACACATTGAGTCCGACAGGTTCGCAGGAATATAGTTCCATGTGAACTGGTTGCAGGTGAAGAACCACCCTGAAGGTAGGGTGACGTGAGCGTACAGCGAAGTGAGTGTCTCTGGTTTATTACAAGTCCAGTTGCCGCTGCCGGGGTCAAGGCAGCGGCGCCGAGTCTGACCGCCTGAGGTGCAGCCGGTCATTCGGGTGCAAGCAGCGTCCGGGCTGATCGCCACCCGAGGGGTATGAAGAGTGGCGGCGTCAGCCGGCAGGGTTGACACAAGTCGCATTCCCCCCCAGCGTGCGTATGCTGAGAAGGTGGTAGGAGTGTGTGGGGGCCAAAGAACGCCTTCAGCAGCCAGTCGCCATCCTTGGTGCGCGCGTCCAGAGTGTGGCACACGGGGATGAGACAGGTGCTGAGGATAGATGCAGAACCAATGTCCTGCTGTAGACAAAAATCGGACTGGTTGACGAGACCCGCCAACCTTTCCCACAAGTTGTACCGCATTCGTGCGGAAAGATCTTCGCCAGGCGGCAAACCGTCGGCCTGGATCGGAGTAGCCTGAACGCCTCCCCCCAAGAGCAGGGAAAGGGCCAGGATGATGGTGATCGCCGCTGTGTTGGCGTGAATCAGGGCAAAAACTGCAGCTGTGAGGTTCTCCGGTGTCGGCTCTTTTTCCTCGCGCTGAACGGCGTCCTGGGCGTCACTGCAAAGAGCCTTGACCATCCCCCAGGTGATCTTGGGCATCGGCGGCCGTTTCCTCCGGCGGGTCCTCCCGGTCAGGGTGAGGTCCTCCATCTCCGGGATCGGACTCGGGCCGGCCTGGTTCCACGCCATGTGGTTCCAAGTGGGGCTTGACACACCGGGCTGGAACCCAAACGACACCTGTAGGAGACATAACTGCAGCATACCCTCTTCCCCAGGTTATGAGCGGCACCGGGCCCCTCCAAGAAGGGTCTGGTGGCACTCGGTACCGGACCATAGGTCGCGGGAGAGCTTCCGAACGGCGGAAATGCTTCTCCTGCGGCGTGCAGTCCGAAAAAACATTAAGGTGATTGTAAGTGAACAATACCTTGTTGAGACACATCTGTGCTGCACCCTGTGACTTGGGGAGGGCTGGTGGCTCCCCCCTTTCTGTTTGTTTATCAATATAGGACTTTAGCGTCCGATTGGCCCGCTCTACAATCGCCTGCCCTTGCGGATTGTAGGGGATTCCAAATGTGTGCTTGATGTCCCATGTTGCCATGAAGGCGGCCAACTGCCTAGAGCTGTAAGATGGCGCGTTGTCTGTTTTCACGTGCCGTGGTTTGCCCATGGCAGCTATGCAGGAAAGGAGGTGCTGCTCCACATGGGAGGCAGTCTCCCCCTTCTGCGCCGTTGCCCAAACGAACTGTGAAAAGGTATCTATGCAGACATGCATGTATTGCCACCTCCCAAATTGTGGCACATGCGTGACATCCATCTGCCACACCTGATTAGCCTCTGTCCCTCGTGGGTTGACCCCCCACGAGGGCCCCCCCGGTGCCCCTGCACAATGCTGGCAAGAGCGAACTATGCCTTGGGCTTGAGAAAGTGGCAGATTGAACTGTCTGGCGAGTGCCTTGGCATTTTGGTGAAAAAAGGCATGACTTTGGATTGGAGTAGTGAAAACTCCCAAAACCGAGCGCTGCTGAATTTCCTTCGCGGCCGCATCCGCTCTGCTATTGCCCGCGGAAATCGGACCCGGTAGGTCTTGGTGACTTCGAATGTGGGCGATATAGAGAGGCTCCGTGCGGTTTCGCAAGTGAAATTGAGCAGTGAGAAACAGACTAAGCAAGTTCCTGTCTATCGCGGGAGTAATGTAGGCTCCCGGTAGACTGTGAAGCAAATTCCGTACATACAGACTGTCAGTAATGATATTTAAACGTTCCTTGGCGAAGGTGCGCAAGGCAAGGTTCACGGCTGCCAACTCTGCCCGCTGAGCGGACTTCTGTGGAAGAGTTAACAGCGTGTGCCAAGCTTCGCCCTCCTGCCAGGTCAAAACACCATAGGTGCGACCGCCATCAGAGAAAACTGTTCTGGCCCCCTGAAGCGGGACCAGCGAGAGCAGTTCGAACAAGCTGACTGTTCCTGTTTGCAGTGAGACAAGCCTGGGGTCTTTGGGCAAGTGATATGCTAAACTGCCGGTGAAACCTTCCAAAGCTATCGGAAGCGAGTCACCCAGCTGCATCAACTGATGGATTTGTTCCTTGGTAAACGGAACCACAATTTTGGCCAAATCATTTCCTGAAATGTCCCTAGCTCTCAGCCTGCCGCGGTAGACCACCGCGGAGACCAGTTCTTGGGGCGGAATGATGTTTCGTGAAGATGTATTAGGCAAGTAGACCCATTCCACAATCTTCGCTCCCTTCTCTGAGTCTACTCCTAGCGCCCCAGTGAACATGGAACCTGACCGTACGATGTACAAATTCAGGGTCGGGGCATATGGCCCCGGGGCGATCCTATCCACCCACCTTTGGCTGAGAACTTGGTTCACCTTCTCGAGCGCCAAGCGCGCGTCTCGAGAGATTTTTATCCGGTCTGCCGGCTGCTTACCTAGGGTGAGCAGCGAGAAGAGCGGTTTTAGAAGATCCGTATCTAAGCGAAAATACGGTCTGGCCCAATTGATGTTCCCCAAAACTTGCTGCAACTCTACAAGGGCGACTGAGTCTTGTAAATTTATCTGAGGCAGGACTGGTGCTGCAAAAGAGCGGAGAAGCCGGTGACCCAAGTATGAGAAGGGCTCGGACTTCTGTACCTTCTCAGGGGCAATAAGTAAGCCTTTGTCCCCCAGGCTGGCCTGGAGGTCAGAAAACATTTCGCTGCCAAGCTGCGGCAACGCTACTAAAATGTCGTCCATGAAGTGACAAACAATAGCTTTAGGGTAAAGGCTTCGGAACTTTGCCAGTGCGCCGTGAACGTATATTTGGCACAGGGTGGGCGAATTGAGCATGCCCTGTGGCAAAAATTTCCATGCGTAACGCTGCGTGGGCTCTCCGTGGTTCACGACCGGCACCGTAAAGGCGAACCTTTCCCGGTCCCTGGGGTCTAAGGGGATTGTATAAAAGCAATCCTTGAGATCTACAACTAGGATCTCCCACCCCTCGGGAATCATATTAGGATTTGGGATGCCGCATTGAAGCGGACCCATCGGCTGAATGCATTTATTGATCTCTCTGAGATCGTGGAGGAGTCGCCACTTCCCCGACTTCTTCTTAATCACAAAAATTGGCGAATTCCAGGGGCTTGTGGACTGCTCTATGTGTCCTGCGTCTAGCTGTTCTTTCACTAGCTGCTTGAGAGCAACTAATTTCTCTCCCACTACCGGCCATTGTTCTACCCAGACCGGGGTATCGGTGAGCCATTTAAGTGGCAACGCCATTACCCGAAGGTAAGCGTAGCACCGTACTGCTGGAGAATGTCTCGCCCCCAAAGATTGATGTGCACGTCAAGAATGTGCGGCCGAATTACCGCCGTGCCCTCAGCCTTTGGGATTGTGACTTCCACCCACTCTCGGCTCCTGAACGCTTCCTGAACGCCGCCTACCCCCCACACATCGGAGACCGGCTCAATGGCCCACTCTCTTGGCCACTGGCTCCTGTTTATCACACTCACATCCGCTCCGGTATCGAGCAACCCCGAGAACACTCTTTTGTTCAAAAATACCTCGATAACGGGGCGCTGTTTCCACTCAATGTTGGTCTCCACTGTCGCTAAGACCTGGTATCCTTGCACTGCCTCACTCGCGCTCGAGCGGTCTGCTGAACCGGACTCAGAGCTGTCCCTGAGCCTTCCCTGGCTGCCTGCTGGCGAGTGACAAGGAACCATGATCAGTTGCGCTAACGTGTCTCCCTTGTGGATGGTTTGGGGCAGGTGTGTCCAAAGCTGGACCTGGAGAATGCCTGAAAAATTCGAGTCAATGACTCCTGGAATTATGAAAATTCCGCGTGCTCCAGCTACACTACGGGGCAAAACTAAACCTAAAAAGCCTCTGGGCAGGGGTCCCATGTACTGGGTGTCGACTAGATAGACTGTGCCTGGCAGGTCGCATGTAACGTCCGCCTGGCAAGTCAATTCCAGCCCTGTACTACCCTTGGGGCTGGCCTGTGCCCTCGCAGTGTCTGGGATGTGCCTAGAATCTAGTCTAGGTCTGGGGAGTTCTGGATCTGGGTGAAGGAAGCCTCTGTTTGGACTGGGGCCAGAGACGTGCCCGGATTCCGGTTTCCCGAACTCGGACAAAACCTGGCCCAGTGGTAGCCTTTCTTGCACCTCGGACAGAGGGTATTCGGAGCCTTAGAATGGCCGGACTTTTGTCCGCCTCCCTTGGATCGGCACTCCCTAGCGAAGTGGCCGACCTTGCCACAAGTGTGACATGCCCCTTTGGTCTTTCCATTAGGATGAGATCTTCTACCTCCTTGCACGGCTGCCGCTAGCAGACCCATTTTATAGGAATCTGTGCCAACGTCAGCACATGCTCGGATCATGTCCGTTAAGGTCAAGTCAGGACGATTGCCTAGCGACTGCAAAACCTTACGGCAGTCCAAGTTGGCATTGTCCTTGGCTAGCTTAATCATGAGCTCTTGCTGGGCTTGCTCGTTATCAATCTGCCTGGTGATTGCTTCTTCCAAGCGATTGATGAAGTCCATGTAGGGCTCCTGGGCTCCCTGCTTAATGGAGGTGTAATTTTTGGCCGCTTTGCCAGACGCTGGGACCTTGAAGTAAGCCCTAAAGGCTGCCTCGGCTGACATCTCGAGAGTGGCGAGAGGCAGGTTGATCTGAGCGTTGATTGACTCAAAGGCACCTGAACCATATAGCTGTTCAGCGATTACCGCGCCTCCCATCCTGGCGGCCCTGGCCTGAGCCTCGAGCCGATACTCGCTGTCCCAGATCATGTACTGGCTAGGGGTCAGCATCATCCTCATGATGGCTTTCCAGTCATGGGGAATCCACATGGTGGTCTCGCACGCCTGCTGAAGCGTGCCCCTGGTAAAACGGCTTTGGAGCCCTGTCTCTGAGATTGCTTTCCGCAAAGCCATGAGAAGCTTGTACGGGACTGGGGAATGGACGATTTGCTGAGCGCCTGTGAGCGCGTCCATCTCCATTCGGATTGGGCATATCTGTCTAAGCTCAGCTAGTTCTTCCGCTGACAATTCCCCCTTTTTGAGTTCTATCTCTGCTGTGCGCTGAAGGGCACTTTTCACGACTAGGGAGCTTGGAGCTGTCAGAGAAGCGCCTGCGCCTCTCATCCCTTGCATTCCTTCGGTGACGTCTGCAGCTGTCACCGCGGGAATGCTCCCTGCGCTACTATGCTGATAGCTGATTGACGGATAGAGCGCCGTGGGCGCAGTCGGCTCGACTGGCCTGCCTGATGACTTTTCTAACGGGGGTTCATTGGCCTCTATCCGGACTGGCTCGATCTGTTCTAAGAGCTTCCTACACTTCCTCCAAGTACGAACTATCCCTCCTGGAGCTTTGGGGGGCTGCTGAATGCAGTCTCCTATCTGATCCCAGAGCTGCAGGGTTAACGTACCTACTTCTGGGTAAAGTAGGCAGTGTTCCCTGAGGTACGCCAAAAGTCTCGCTAGTTCCCTGCTGTGAAATCGTAACTGAAATACCCTGGCCAGGATTCTGAACTCTTGCTCCCGAGTTCTTTGGCTAGCGGACGGACTTGGTCCATGAGAACAAGTCCCCATATTACCTGCGATGGTCCTCTGAAGTTTCCTCCTCGGGACGAAGTTCGACGCGTCTTTGCAGGCAACAGGTTCGGGCGTCGGGTGTCTGGGGTAGACCTCGGAGCGTGGACCTTCTGCCACGGGCCCTCGGCGGCCTCTGCGCTGTCAGGGGCTCACAGCCTGCCCTGAGCGGAACGTGTTTTTCCCTTTGCGCAAGCCTCCCCGAAAGCTGGGAGCAAGCTGTAGGAATGCCTCTTTGGAATGCCTCGCCGCTGGCCGTCTCTCTGTCCGGCTGGCTGCCGACCAGAGCGCCGCGCTGTCTTCCGGGCTGGTTTTGGTCGCGGTTCAAGCGCAGAACCGGACCGCGTGGACCGTTACTCGCGAGTAGACCTCTCCAGGGTCCCTTTACTCACGAGTAAATCACGTCGGGGTCACCAGATGTAGGAATCAGGGCCACTGGGGGCCGGAGGAGCCCGGAGGAGGACTGATCAAGTAACGACACGAGGCAAACGGAGCGAGATCAGATCAGTACTTTATTGGAAAAAGGCAACATCATTTATAGGGAAAAAAGCGCAACGGTGGCAAGCTGTCATCTGACAGGAAAATTACCTCACTCACGTACATGGGTTAATGGGGAATTCTTCAAAGGGGAGTTTAATCAGCTGGGGCAAACATGGATTCAGGGACCTCATTGTCTTGGGGATTAGGCAGGGACAAACATGGTTTATTTGCGCCAGGGATTTCCCGAGCTGGGAGATGGACTATGTACTTAATGCTTGACAGAAGTCAGCTATCTGCTTACTTGGCCGAGTCGCAGGTCAGGTCACGGTAATTGGGTGAATCAAACCCTATATTTTATTCACCCCCCTTAATTTGGCGGCCGCAGAGCCCACGGGCTGGGAGCGTCTCTCACCGCGGTGGCCTCTGGCGGGCCGTTCCATGCCCTGCGGGGCATGGGGAAACCGCAAGCTAGGAAGCAAAGATTGTATAGCTACTTTCTTTATTTATGTCAGATGCACCATTAGCATATAATAACATACAAAGCTAAAATTAACACATCTAAAAACAAAATCGAATTTAAAAGGGCTAGATGACATCTGTCCAATATCGGTCCATTTCAACAGCATTTTCTCTTGCCAACATAAGGTCATCCTCAGTGCACGTTGAGGGGCATCGTGTGTATTGTATCATATGGGAGATAGTTTGTACTTCTCCGCATTCACACAGGCTATCATCTACAGGGAAACCCCACTTTCTCAGATTAGCCCAAATCTTCCTACCCTGGCATGTGGTTCTGTCCAGTTATCTGTCATAGCAATAGATTTCCTGAATTGGGAGATTGGACTAGAAGACTACTGAAATAATCTTCTAGCTTTATGATTTTTGCAGTCCGTTGAATTTCCTGTAACTGGTTTTGAACATGTAGACTAATGGTTATTATATAGAAGAATGGGTGGAGAAAAACTCTTTGCATTTAAAAGTTCTCAAACAGGGAGAGATCCTGCAGGGTTCATAGCATTTCATCCTAGTAGTCTGTCAAGTGGCAACAAGCCATGGAATAATATGTTGCAGGGAAGGTGACTCAGAAACATCCAAATAAAGTGTGAGTGGTGTATTCAGGCTATATCAGGGGTTCCCATGGGCCAGATTTGGCCTGACATGGCACTATTTCATGTGGCCTCCCACCCCTCCAAGGGCATTTGAGAAACAAAATAGCCATCCCCTTTAAAGCTGTTGGGACAAAATGACCACCCCCATCTTTCAGGCAGTGCAAAATGGCCATCCGGCCTGCAAAGCTGACTGAGAGAGCGTGACCCAGCCCCCAGCTTGAAAAGGTTGGGAACCTCTGGGCTAGATATTACTTGTTACTTTCCTTTTTTGTTTTTGTTGGCAATGTTAAGCAACAGTATCATTTTGAAATGATTTTACAAAAATAAAACAAATCTAAGGGTTTTTTGCACAATGAATAATGTTTATATTGTTATTTGGGTGGGATTGTGACATATAATATTTTGTTGGGGTTGTAAATAATTTGCAGCAATATGTTAAATTATTATGTTATTTACCAATCACTAGTAATATATCATACAGCTATGTTACTGTGCAGCAGAAAGCAATGCTAGAAATGGAGAAAGTCCAAACAAAAAATTATAACTGAAAGTGAGCTTCAGATCAACGCTAAGTATGACAAAGGCGTAGCAGACAGTTCACTCTTGTTCTGTGCCAAATGTAGGAAGGTTTTGGCAAAGGATTTTCAAGTTATGATATTTTTTTAAAAAAGTAAACCTGTTCACCCCACTCAGAAACAGTTGATCCTAAATGATGCTACATTTAAAACATAAAAAAATAATTAAGATATCAGTCTTGCATATCATGAAAGAAAATGGCTGGGCAAGTATTTTTTAAATTTTTTGGGAAAGATTTCAGGCTGTGGTGGCTGAGCTATTGATCCTATTAAAAAGACCTCTCCAAAAAAGATGCGTGTGTGTGTGGGGGGAGCAGCACATTTCTTTAAGACTTCGCATTTGTGATACAGACTTGCCAGAAGGACGTTTGCAAGCTGAAATACTGTATACATTCATAAGCAGGGGAAGAAAATAAAGGTCACAGATACAGACTAAAAAGACAGGTTTTCTTTTACTTTTGAAAGAAAGTGATGGATTAACAGTCTTCTCAGAAAGAGGGACTTTTTTCAAGTATCGTCAGAAAATTACCATACAACTTTGTAAGTCATATTCAGAGAATTTCCCCTTATGTTAAAACAGACAGCAGGTGTGCTTTGTTCAAGCACTCTCAGTAACCTTTCATTCAGGACTTGTGAGACCAGTCACCTCTCATAAGTTTTCAAAGGGGAAATCAATCAGGAATTAGTTAACTGACATTCACTTAACTTTTTAACTCCTTCCTGGTCAAATGGGCCTATCAGAATCATGCTTGCAAGAGGTTACTCTGTCTATTGTTGAGATGGATACACACACACACACACACACACACACACACACACACACACACACACACACACACACACACACACACACACAGAGTATTTTGTAGAAACTTTAAAAAGAATATAGAACAAATATTTAAAAGCTCGCTCATTTAAGGGTGAAAATAATACCTTTTTGTGGCTAGAATGATCTAACTTGATGTTAGCATAGCTTTGGTGTCTATATCTTGTCACAGTATCCATTCTATTCATCTTGTCACTATACAATTGCTTGGTAATTAAAATCTTCTTCTTCTTTGCTTCCTCTTTTACCCCATCAGGTGTTGAGGTAGGGTAACTAAAATAACCTCAGAAATGTTACATGCCATCAAATAATTTCAAATGTATGCTGACTATATGAGCTGAAAGCCTCTTTCCCATGAACAGTGGGCAGAGAAATATACTGTAAAGCACAAGGTAAACAACAGCACAATGCACAACAGGAAATAAACAGTAAAGAAGCCTTCCACAAAACTAGTACAGTACCTCTCATCATTCTCTTTCTTTTGTAACCCTGTCCTTGCGCACACAGGGAGACAAACCTTGTCTGTTTTCTACCCTTCCTTTATTCTTCAGTGATTTTCCCACCTAGTTTCCTGGATGCTTGTTCCTTTCCCAGTTCCCTTTTTGTCCTCTCTTGCTAATCCTGCTGATGTTTCTGTTGGAGGCTTTCTTCCAGGAAAGTGACCTAAAGCAAGTACCAAAGAAAAGAACCATTGCTGGGAATACCTAAGGAAGCTGTGGCCCCAACGGTGGCTCAGTCAGGTCCCCCCCCCCCCCGCTGTTTGGTCATTTATTCACCCTCCCCCTCTTTTTTGTCAAAACAGTTGTTAAGTTCTGTCTTAAGTTTTTCCATCAGGAATTGCAAAAGTTTCTCTCTCTCTCTAAAGACCATTCTTGAGATGCATCCCATTCTTTTTTCTCTCCAGAAAACTGTGCACAAAGCCATGGGAAAACAGTTGCTCAGTGCCTCTTTCCTCTCACAATTAAAAGAAAAGGAAAGAAAGAAAGAAAGAAGAAGAAGAAGAAGAAGAAGAAAAAAAAAGGGGGGGTCTTGTTGCCAGAAACATTTAGCCCACAGGATTGTCCCGCATTACTTGGGTCCAGTGTGTGTGTGTGTGTGTGTGTGTGTGTGTGTGTGTGCATGTGTGCGCGCGCAAATGACCCAGGAAAGGGAGAAGACTGTCTATACTTCAGAAAACAAACAAGGGCAGGAGTTCTCAACATTTTAAAGCTGTGGGCCAGGTCACACTCCCTCAGACAGCTTCAGTGGCCAGATGGCCATTTTGCCCTTCCTCCACCACATGACACTTCCTGGTGTGGTGGAGGTGGTGGCATACCTGTCAACCTTCCCAGATTAGCTGGGATTTCCCGATTTTCGGCGCCAATTTACACCATTTCCCGCCTGCAGCTGCCAAAACCCCGGAATTGGCAGCGGGGGGGGGGGGGGAGAGGTACTGCGCATCCCTTCTGCAGAAGTCACGTTCTATACATGCGTAGAAGGCTACGCAAGTGTAAAAGGGTTCTATGCAAGCATAAAAGCCTTCTACTCATGCGTAGAACGTGACTTGCGCAGCAACGTTGTGCGCAGGTCCCGGATTGTCCGGAGCCGCGGTTGACAGGTATGGGTGGTGGTGGGCCACATGAAATGGTGCCGCAGGCCTCAGGTTGAGAATCTCTGAACAAGGGCCTAAGACTCTCCTCCTCCTGCTCTCACTGTAACTTCCTAGCCTTGTTTTAATTCTTTGGGAGACAACTTCCAGACACTTCATTCACAAGGATTCCTCTCCCCACACCCCACCCCAAACACATCGAGGAAAGAAATAGATAAACAGTACATCTCTCCTTCTCCACCTTCCTCCTTTGACTTATCCCCCCCCCCTTTCTCATTGGGCTCTGCACATGAAGAGCTAAAGTTGATGACATCTTTATGAGGCTGCCTCTGGTCGAGACTATTAGCATCTTTTCAGTATGCTGGAGGGGAATTCCCCCCTCACTCCTTCTCTATCTTCCTCTTCTTCCTCCTCCTCCCCTTACAGAGGCGGTGGAGAGGGTGACCTTGGCTTCCACGCCTCTTAATTCACGGCGCGTCTATGATTTTGAATGGAATTGACTAGCAGAAAGGAAGGGGGTGGGAGTGGGGGAGGAATGACCTCATATTCTCTGCCCCAGATTGGCTGTTTGGCTCCCACTGGGGGTGGTATCGCCCCCTCCTTTTGTCTGTCCCACTCCCTCTTCTCCCTCCTGCCCTGTGGGATGCTGTTGCCAAGGTGACTGCAAGTCCTCCCCGCTTGTTGTCCAAAAAAAGCAAGGCACTTCATTATATACGCCTGACACAAGCAAGTGTCAGGGTAAGAAGGGATAACTTTGCAGTTAACCAAAACACCACCACCACAAGCTGCCCGTTTTATCTTTCTGGCTGAAGAAACCCTGCCAAATATAATGGGAGGGGGAAGGAAGACAATATACTGTACTGCATCTTTCAGGAAATGGACAGGAGACCTGATCAGTCGCACAGCAGCCAATTCAGAAGCAGTTCTCCTGAGCTCTTTCTAAAGCTTGTCAGATGGCCCTACTTGTTACACACTGCTTTTCTTGTACATCAGTACTGACCGGCCTTCAGAAATAAAATATCTAGTGGATGCGTGCAAAAAATTCAAAGCAATATCATTTGCACTCAGAAGGGAAGCAGAGAGTGAAGGAAGTTCTCACCTAAAGATACAATAATGTTGTGAGGCAGTTTGTGTACCTGTAAATAAATAAATAAATATACTGGGGGTCGAGGAAATCTATAGATTCAGTCACCCTTTCCCAGCATCGTCAGTCAAAGCTGAGGTTTTTCTTCCTTTGACAAATATTTTCCCATATAAACTCAAGGCATCTGTAGAAATCTCTGTAAACTTTCATCTCTAGGAGAAGAAAACTAGTAATATGTAGCAAGAGGTTCTCAGCTTTGCTTATTTTAAGTGACCACTTTAAAAAAAAAGGAGGGGGGACACATTCTATTTACATTCAGAGTGTTTGCTAAATTATCAACCAGACTTCTTTACAATGTGCCTCATGTTTCAGTTGCTTAGAAACTGTACAAACAAACAAGGAAACAAGTGTTTAGATATGTATATTTGCTACAAGCACATATGTTTCATGCCAAATATATGATGAGTACACAGAGATTCGCCATTCTATTGCATTGTAATGGAGTGAGGGATACAATTATTTTTTCTACCCAGAGCCCCACTCCGAACGTTTAAAATATTATTTTGAAGCATGTTCTGTAGCACTGGTGAAGCTATGTCACTGATCATGACAGATGTCTAAGGGTGATCAAAAGTACCAGACCATTCATAAACAAATGTACCTCTTCTTTGGGAGCCCAAGCTGTTAATGGGAAACAGGCAGTATATATAGTATACAGACGTTTGTTCTCACCTCTTGAGCTGTGGTTTCTGGCTTGGCTCCCAACAAAGCTGAAGCATTTCTTATTTGTTATATAATGGACCAGCATGACTAACAAATAATTAGTCTGGATGTTTGTGTGAACTTTCCCATAAAAGTGCCTATGAGCTGCCTGAAGAGGATGATAATGTATCTAAATGATTTCCTGTCTCTCTGGTTGCCAAACCCTGATTGAGCTGGCTTAGTCAAGAAAAAGCTAGCACTGTGCATTTGCTCAGTGGCTGTGAGCTACTTAACGACCTAAAATATATTCTTCTTGTTGTGCCGTATCTGATTCTGAATATTGGTGATCCTCATGGCAATCAGCCATGAAGACTGTCCTGCAAATAGAATGCCATGGCCTTTCATCTGCCTTCTGCATCGCAGTGTAACCTCTGTATCTCTGATCCAGCTCTATGAGTCACTTTCTGGTCCTGAGCCCTTTTGGCAGGCAAAGTCATCCTCAGCCCCAGGCCAGTATTGATGAAGCTTCTGCCCTCCATCAAGATGGATTCAAGTAGGATTTAATCCACTTGGGGACCATCACCCTTCCCTGTGGACTTCGCCAAGGCTGCTAGTCTTCAGGCTTGTCAGGTTAGTTAACCACATTGAGTCACTGGCAGTATGGCCTACTATATTACCATATCAGGATAACCTGGCCAGGCTGATCTAAAATATATATAATTTTTAAAAATGAAATCCAGTGACGTCAAGTCCCAGCATTATCATCTGCATTGCTCAGCCTAAAGGCTTCCAGCTAAAACTAGTAAACACGCAGATACACACCACCACCCAGCTTTTCTTTCCAACATGTTCCATTATGATATTGTAGTTGCTGCAAATCTTGCTCCCCAAACCCATTGGCTCCACAATGCCTTGATCTGTCTAATGCAGTCCAGTAGGAATTGGGAATGGGAACAACAACAACAAAAGAGCCCTGCAGTACCTGAAATTCCAAAAACCTTTAATACAGAATGAATGTAGAATAAACTTTAGTAGAACCCGTTTGAACTGGGTTATAGTGCTCCAGGCTGGCTAGATAGCTCAGTGAGTAACATATGGTTGGTAGTTGAATTCCTCCCAGGAGAAGAGCCAGCCTTGGTCAGATAATCCAGTCCCAGGGCACAACCTAACAGAGAATAATGAATCATTTCTGAGTACTCTGTACCTGAAAAAGGTCAAAATTAACCTGTTGAAATTTTATTATTATTATAGAAAAAGGAAGCTTATTCTGCCCTAGTTTATTTTTAGACTTTAGCTTGCCATGAAACCCACCGTTTCTTGTTTTCACTGCAATAAACCAACATAGTGATCCTTTTGGAAATTCTTAGAGTAGTATTGCGGTAAGTCAAAATCAAGGTAGCACATTGTACAGCCCACAGTAAGGAATTGTAGAAATTTGCAGAGGGTTAGCTATGTTGTTGCTTTTGTAGCAAAAACGCAACAGGGAGTCTTTTGTAGCAAAAGCAACAAGGAGTCTTGTGGCACTCACTAACAAGTTTTATTTGGCATTCACATTTGTGGGCTGAAGCATATTTCTTCAGATGGATGTGGAGAAGGAGGGAATGTGTTGTACTTCTTGGTCTGGTTTAAGCCTGGCATGACACTGGCAGAGTGTTGATTTGATACAGCATTGGTATTCACTGGTAGCAAGAGCTACAAAGGCACAGGAAGATCTCTGGGTGATTTGCAGCCGATCAACAAGGGATTGACTGTTGCTTGGTAAAAAGTTCCTCTTCTCCTAATTAGGTTGTTGCAGAAAAATGAGAGAACTTGAATATGGCATTTATATACAAAATGACTCGTATATTTGGTTGTGGTGCTCCTCACACATTCCTAGCCTAAGTAAATGCTCAGAAGCACCCAGTTTCCCATGTCTGTTTGCTTCAGCTGTTCTTTGCAGGTGCACCCCCCAATAAAGGACTCAGACACCAATGAAAGTGGATAACGGCATTGGGCCACATTTATTGATTCATGCCCTAGTCCGAATTATAAATTTCTATTGGTAATTGACCAATTATAATTCTTAAGGCAAGCAGGCCGAAGTAACACTGGTAAGGTACCACCCAAAATTGCCAATGGCAATTGTTACAATGTATCTATTTGTATCAATTTGTTTGTTGACAACAAACAAATTGTTGACCGTAGTCAATATCTAACTAATGACCCCACCCTCTGACGCGTATCCGTAAAATCACGGGGTGATGCATGCTGTCTAGCTGTAGCCATCACCCCGTCGCCTGGTTCGTCGTTGACCGGACAACGTTTAACCAACTTATACCTGTCTAGTGTTGTCCAGTCAATTGCGAACCTGCCGGATACCTGTGGGTCATAAATGTTTACCTTACCAGTGCTACCCGCCACACGGGGAGGCTTCCCAAAAGGCTCACCGCCCCCCCCCCAAGACCGTCAGCTCGGTCAACAGGCCTGCTCGCCAATCCACTAACAGAGGTCCATACCTCCCTGCGACAGATGGGACCCATCCCCTGAGTAAAAGCTCGTAATTTTGCAGACTGATGTCGGGGAGGTGAATGACGCATCCCCCACCTTTGTCGAAAAGGAACCGGGCAATAGCCCCGTTCACGGAGTGTCGGCTCGGTCAAGAGCCTCGAGGCCGCACGCCCCCCTGTAAGCGTACCGCGGTATCGTGTCCGACCAATTGAGGGTTGTGGCAGGCCACACATAACGTGAGTAGGGCAGGTCACTGCAAATCGCAAGCTTCCTCGATAGGCCAGTGACCCGCCCTAAGCCATCGCCCCCAAGGTTCATAACCAGGACATCAGGCGAGTCAGCATCCCTGATGTAGAAAAGGAATGGCAACAGTTCCCGCCATAAAATGCCGCGCTTACCATACCACCTGAGACGTCCGGATGCACCCAGTCCCAGTCGGGGTCCCCACTCTGTCGCCGCAGCGTAACGCGCTGCCCTATGCAGCATAACGCGCTGCCCTGTGCAGCGTAACGTGCTGCCCTGTGCAGCGTAACGCGCTGCCCTGTGCAGCGTAACGCGCTGCCCTGTGCACATGGCTATGGCCCACCAGGCACACTGTCACCGGTGTAATACGACACCCAGGGTCTGTCAAGGAAAAAAGGGGGGGGGGAGAAACAGTGCAGTGACCAAACTGGTACTCACGGTTGAAGAGGGCGAACACAAACTGAAAACATTGTGATCCCCACCCTCCCATGCGGCGTATGTCAGCCCCGGAGTACCCAAAAACAGCTGCAGTAGACGCCGCCCCTATCCTGAATGAATGGGTGCCGCAACGAGCCCCGGGGAGGCCAACACTGGCTAGTACCTACCGGCACCCTCCAAAATTGAAATTTAGTAAGGGGAGACCCATCTTGGTGACAGAAAAACAGGCCATGGTGCGTGCCACGCAGTGCAAGGAACTCCTGTAGGGCACCAACCGGACAGATGTCTGCCAAAGAACACCGTAGCAGTCTTACTCCACTGCCTACGCCATGCTGATCCGTCGTAGAGGAGCGTATCCTCAACTGAGCCTAGTCTTTGGCCACATAGACATCTTCGAGTTCCAGTGCCCTACGACTAGCATCCGCCTTAGACAGCATCACAAGCTCGCTGATGCGGAGCGCTCCAAAAAAGGCCACCGTTGTAGCCGCATGAAACAGGGCTGCCTCATACCTATCAAACATAGGTCCTGCCAGCCCCGTGCCAGTTGGGTAAGAACCCCTGGGGAAATTGGGTGGCGGTCGTCCGGGCTACGCCCACGCTCCCGCACCCACCCCTCCAAAACTTGTCTCACAAGGAAGTCAGCGGTACTGTCCGCATGTCCGCCTACTTTGGCCATAAAAGCCAGCGCTGACAGCCTGGATGCTATGGTTCGAGGTGCAAGGCCCTGGGAATGCAGGTCAACCATGAATTGAAGTATATGGGCCACCGGGATCGGCCAGGTCTCTGGCAGCCGGAATTGGGCACAGAATGCCCTGAAAGAATTGAATGCGTGTTGATACGCCTTACGCGTGCGAGGCGCTAGCGACATGCCGATCGCCCGGTTCACCTCTCCTTGCCAAAGGTCCATATCTCATCCGGGAGTGGCGAGGGAAATTCCTCTGCATCCGGGGCCAAGGCGCGGAACCGGGAGATCTGCAGGCGGGACAAAGCGTCAGCTATATCATTATTGACCCCCGGGATATGCCTGGCCCGGAACAGTACATTAAGGCGCAGGCTGCGCAATACAAACTGGCGCACCAGGTCCATCACCCTGGGTGATTTGGAAGTCTGTGAGTTGACAATGTGGACAACGGCCGCATTGTCACACCAGAAATGAACGACCGAGTTGGCCCACTCCTCACCCCATAGCATCAAGGCCCCAAGGATGGGAAAAAATTCCAGGTACGTGAGGTCCCGCAGGCGCCCCGTACCTGACCAGGCTGGTGGCCACCCACCATAGGCCCACTTCCCTTTGAAGTACATCCCATAACCCAGGGACCCAGAGGCATCGGACTGTATCTGGAAACGAGGGGAAGCCAGAAGGTCAGACCTCCAAAATGACACCCCATTGAACTTCTTCAGGAACTGGAGCCAGATAAGCATATCTGCCTTAATGCCCTGGGTTAGTCTGACCCTATGGTGGGGCCTGGACAAGCCTGTCATGGCGTCGCACAAATGCCGGGCAAATGCCCTGCCCGGTGCGACCACCCTGCAAGCGAAATTGAGATGACCATGCAACACCTGCAGGTCCCGCAGTGATGCCTTGCGTTTAGTAAGCAAATCCGAGATAAGGGCCACTATCCTTGACACCTTATCCCCTGGTAACCTAGAAGCCTGCGCTACCGTGTCAATCTCCACCCCCAGGAAGACTAGCTGTGTAGATGGGCCCTCGGTCTTTTCGGGCGCTAAAGGGACACCCAGTTCCTCCATTAGCGTCTGAAATGTGTTGAGGAGACGTGTGCACATGTCCCAGCCCCGTTCACCCCCGAATAAAAAATCATCCAGGTAATGGGCTACAGACCGGGACCCTGACCTGCGGACAAAAGCCCACTGTAGGAAGGTGCTAAAACGCTCGAAGGCCGAGCACGATATGGAACAGCCAAAAGGCATGGCCTTATCGAAATAATATTCACCCCTGAACTTAAAACCCAGCAACTCAAAGTCACCCGGGTGAACCGGCAGGAGGCGAAAGGCAGACTTAATGTCGCACTTAGCCAACAGCGCACCCGGGCCACATGAGCGCACCATGCGCAGCGCTTGGTCAAAAGATGTATACCTGACCGAGCAAAGGTCATCAGGGATAGCATCATTGACCGATCGGCCGGCTGGGTAGGACAAGTGATGGATCAGGCGGAACTCGCCCGGTGACTTCTTGGGCACCAAGCCCAAGGGTGACACTTTAAGGTTGGGGAACGGGGGTTCAGGGAAAGGGCCAGCGACCCTGCCCGCATCAACCTCCTTAGAAATGCTGGCTGCAGCCACCTCCTCCCTCCCTCTAAGGGACAAAAGGTTGGGGGCATCTTGGGGGGACCTATCACCCTGGAAAGGAATAGGGAACCCCAGTCGAAAACCTTGAAGCAGGTAAACCGCATCTGCCCCCCTCGGGTACGATGCGAGCCAACGCTCCAGCATGTCCACATTAATTGGGGAGGGGGCCTTTCGGTGGACCAGCTCCCTCTGCGGCAGTCTTGCCAGCCCCTTGTCCGCCCCTACCTTTGCCCCGCACCCCTCCAGGCCTGGGGCAGGCGGAGGCCGCATGGGGGCCAGCGCAAGAGGGACACTCATGCCTGTACCGGCAATTCTTCCTACTGCAGGAACCATTGGACGAGAAAGTCCAGCACAGCAGGCGGGCTGGAACCCCCTGCCCCGCCACCTGGTGGGGTGTCTGTGCTGGGGCCGCTCGCTGGACCGCATGTCCACAATGGTATCTGTCCCCAGGCGCAGGGCGCGTGGGAGTCATATACAGAAGCCACAGCTTCTGGCAGGGCTCATCCCACCTCATCTCAGGGTGCAGGGGAATCCGCATACGGAATTCCTCGTTGTAAGCCAACCATGACGGGCCCGGGAAGTCGACCATTGCCCGGTAAATGTTGTCCAAATACTGGACCATCGGAATTGCCAAATCCGGCCGGGCCCTGAGGTAGACCGCCATGTATATAAGGTACACCAGCAACCAATTGGCCCACGTACGTGGTGGCTTACGACAACGTGCCTGTTCCTTATCCTTCTCATCCTGCCCCTCCCTCTCCTCTTTGGTGGGCTCTCTGTTAAGAAGGGAGAAGATGTCGACATACTCCCCACGCCAGATCTTCTCTTTGGTGGCCTGGGCCAAATGGTCCCCCAGGGGCAAGGAATACCCCGCTGTCGGCAATGCTGACACCGGCACAGTGGGAACCACGGGGATCTGAAAAGGAGCCTGGACCAACCCAGCCACCCCTAACACATTCCCAACTGAATAAGAGGCACCACCCAAAAATGGGCCCTGGGTGAGCGGTGAAGTCGCCGGGTGGGACGTCGGCGACTGAACCGTCACGCCACCCATGCGAGGCCACGGCCACTGGAATGCCCCCCCAACGAGGTTGGGTGTGTGGGTGCACTAGATTGAACCGCATACTCACATGCAGCACCCCCGTGGGCCGCCCCCACCGGGGGTTCCGGCCCGCTGGGGGCGTCGGAGCTCATGACCGCAATTGAGCTCGTCGATGGGGCCTGACCAGCATCAGCCTGTTGAGTGGGGAGCTGCGAGGCAGTGGCCGAAGTCGGCCCACGAGCCTCGGGCAGCTCGACCCGTCCTGCCGCCTGCCGCTGACCGGCAGACAATGTATCAACCTGCACCCCAAAAGGCACCCCTGGGTGGTTAACCCTCGCGAGGGATGCCTCAAGGGCCGCAACGCGGGCCAGAAGGGCCTCAACAATAACGTAGCCCCCTAGCCAAGTGGGGGCAAAGGGCCAGCCGGCCCACTGGGTGCAGGCGCCGGTCCAGGTCCCTGGACCCCGGGGCCCATATACGGCCACGACCCCAGGCCTGGCCCCTGCAGGGCCGGGGGGGTACCCTGCCAGGGGAGGGAACCCAGCCACCCCCCATGGCTGAAACCCCCCGCAGGAAGCTGCGGACCCATGGAAGTAGGCCCCGCAGGACGGGCCGTGCCAGAGGCAGTGGCCACTGCTTGCGGGCCAGGGGCCGCGGCCCCAGCTGGGCTGGTACGCGGACCCCCCGCCTCGGGCCAAGGGGTAATTAACCCCATCCCACCGGTCCCGGTGGGCTCAGGCAAAGGAGGCTGCTGGGGAGGCGCAGCCGCGGTCCTCCGACCCGGCTGGCGCCTCCGCACAGAACGAGCCGCGTTCGCAGTCGCCTTCTTCTTCGAGGGCATAGCAGCTAACGATGGGAAGCCTAAAAGTCAAGAAAATCAGCAGCCAGAGGCTTCCCTGAGCAAGGCAAGAGCGACGGAGGTAAGAGAGAAAAACTTATCCGCTCCGTCGCTTCGCAAAATGGCAGCTCGGCTGCCTCGTGGCCGCCCCTTATATAAGGGTGCTGGCCACGCCCCCTAACTACCCGGATGTCTTCGTCCGGTGGGAGGGGCCGCAAAGAGTGTGGCGGCCATTTTGGCGCCGCGCTTGCATTTGTGCCTGGTTTAAGCAGATAAACCTTAAAGCAAAGTGGATCTCATGAGCCACAGGCCCAAAGACTGTCCATTAAAAAACCCCCAACAATCATTGTTCTATGTTTGGAGAAAACCTCAAGAGCATTTCACAATTTCCACATGAGTAAAATGTTCTTCTTCCTTGATACCTCCTGATCATGACCTTTGCAGACCTTCAAAGCTCTTTTACTGCCTCAAAAAACTCTTCCCTTTCTCTCTTGCTATCTCTTATACTTGGAATGAACTAGACTTTCTCTCTTCATTCAACCACCTCACCTTTCCATAAAGCCTTCACTATATCTTCTTATTCCTAATGATTGTAGAAAGATAGACAAATACTCTTGTCACTGAGAAAGGAGAGGTCTAAAACGGATGCAACAAAGTGCAGTGGATCAGGTGACTGACTAGGACTCCAGAAGCCTGGGTTCAAATCCCGGCTCAGTCATGGAAACTGATTGGGGATGTAGCATTGGTAAAGGTAAAAGTCACCCTTGATTGAAAGCCAGGCATAGGCAACTCTAGGGTTCAGTGATCATCTCTGTTTTATAGAGCCAGCACTGTCTGTGTTTGCAGATGTTTCCGTGGACATGTGGCAGGCATGCCTAGACACCAAAGTGCACAGAATGCTGTTTACTTTCCCACCAAAGCATTTATCTACTTGCAATTTTTTGCTTTTGAACTGCTAGGTTGGCAGGAGCTGGGACAGAGGCGGGAGCTCATTCCGTCGTGCAGTACTTGGGTTTTGAACTGCTGACCTTCTGCCTCCCCATCAGCATCTTAGCCACTTGAGTCACTGCATTGGTAAAAACCACTTCTTAAATCCTTACTTACTTTAAAAATCCTATTAGGATGGCTATAAATCAGTTCTGACTTAATAGCATGTTAAAACAAGGACAAAGCTGAGGGTGCTTGAGTCTGATTTTGAGGTAATTCGAATCAAGTGACAGAATGTGATCAACTGCGTCACCATGTTTTATTCACTGCTGTGACTAAGTTTTCCCAAGAAAATGGGTTGGATTTTAACCATTAGAGATGCATCACCTGGACTAAAGCTTAACTTCTTTTTTTTTAAAATATAATACAAATTTTATTAACTTTTTCAAACAAAATTACAACATATAAAATAACAAGCCTACATAAAAAATACATGATACCATTAAATACACATTATATCTGTTTGCATTCTAACACCAAAATAGCTTTAATCTATTGCATTACTGCACTAATACCATATTAACCTATCCTTGTAAATGGTGATTAAAAATTTTTATTTTAACTTTAAGCGTAGTATAACATTTAATTCATAGATTCATTAATCATAATAAAACAATACTAAATAATACTAACAAAATAAGAAGAAGAAAAAGAAAAAATAATACCCCCAGTGATATTTACAATGCCCTGGAGGAATCAGGTTGTCTTAGTAGTTTCCTTCCAAAAACTTCTTTGATCTGATACAGGTTTCTTTGTTTCTTCCCCTCTGAGTGAATGATCCACAAAAGCCTGCCAAATATTCCAAAATCTATTCTCTTTAATAATTCCCTTCTTTTTATTCATCTCCCACATTAATTTATCATTCAACGCTAAATTCCACATTTCTTTATACCATTCTTCTATCTTTAAATTTATATCATTTTTCCAATTTCTGGCAATACATTGTCTACCTGTTGTAAGCATTATTTCTAATAATTCTTTTTCATCCTTATTTAAATTAAAACATTCCACATCTGTTAACATAGTGATACCTGACCCCAGTTTAATTCCCTTACCCATAGTTTCACCAACCTCTTTCTCAACCTTTTCCCAAAAATCTTTAACCACAATACAGCTCCACCACATATGCTCATATGTTCCAATTTCCTCCTTGCATCTCCAACACATTTTATCTTTTTTATTATCAATTTGGTGTAACCTCACTGGGGTCAGATACCACCTTCACAACATTTTATAATTATGTTCCTTTATTCTAACTGATAAAGTTCTCATTATCCTCTTTTTCCATTTATGTCTCCATATATCATTTTCAATCTTTATATTCAGCTCCTTCTCCCAACTTGCTTTTAAATCCTCCTGTGGATCACTCTCTTTATTCAAAATTTTGTACAATTTACTAACTATACCTTTAATACTTCCATCTCCCTTTCTTATTTTTAAAATCAACTCCTCAAATTCCGTCTTCTCTCTATCTATTTCTGGTTCTCTCAAATATTTACTATTCCATTTATTTACCATCACAATCTAAAACCAATTCAAATTCAATTGCCCAAACAATTTCTTTCTTTTCTCAATATCTATACAGGTCCGTAACCAGTCTTTAAGCAGGAAAACTTCATTTTTATCCAATACCTCTTTTACCCTTTTATCTATCTTCATTGGAAAATCTGCCATGTCCTCCAGTTCCATAATTGGTGAGATGTTCGGGGCCAAAGCCTTCTTTACTTTTTTCCATAAACTCATCAATCCCTTCATCATACTGTTTTTGGTTACAACTTTCCCCATATTGGCTCCTAAAAAAACAATTTTTCCTATATGATTATAATCTTTCATCTCAATTTCTTCCCATATGGCTTCCCCCCCCCCCCGCCAAGATCTTCACAACATTCTTAATTTGAAAAGTTCGATAATATACCAACAGATTCGGCATCCCTAATCCACCTTCTTTCTGGGATAAATACCAATTTTTTTTGATAGTCTTATTCTCTTTCCTCTATTACAAAATTCATTAATCAATTTTTGAAATTCCTTAATTTCCTTCTCCTTCATTTGAATTGCTAAAGCATCAAATAAAAAATTTAATCTAGGTAAAAGCATAAGTTCTTCAGGAAGTATTGCCACCACAACTAACCTCATGGAGTTCCTCACATGTAATTATTTGCATATGTATTTTTAAAATAAATAAATAATAAGGCACTTCTCCAAACAAGTGAGTTTTTAATTCAGTCTTCTTACTGTTAGCCAATACAGTAAAACCCCGACTTACATATGCCTCGAGTTACATAAAATTTGACTTACATAATGATTTTGTGCTAAAACCATGTCCCGATTTACACAATTTCCTATGAGTTTGCTTCGAGTTACATAAAGATTCTTTTTCCTATGGGTTTGCTTCGAGTTACATAAACATTCATTTCCCTATGGGTTTGCTTTAATTTACATAAAAATTTCATTTTTCCTATGGGTTTGTTTTGAGATACAAAATTTTTTGATTTAGGCAAAAGCCTACAGAACAGACTTTTTTTTCATAAGTAGGGGTTTTACTGTAGTTGCAAACTGGAATTGTCACTGGTATTACCCTGACTGGAAGCCTCAAATAAATATTTTTAATCTTTAAGGAAGGAACTTTAAAAAACCACCTACTGCTACTTGTTCTATGTTGCATTTTAAAGGAAATTAATGCATAGGCGGCCAGTGCATATAATGGTTTATGGTCAGACTGGAACTGAGAGACATGCTTTCGGCTACAGAGCCTCAGGCTCCTTGCCCATTTCCAGAGAAATTCTTGCAAATAATCTCTGTTGGGCAGCTGTCCTAATATTTGTTCTGTGTTGCTACACTGCATTCCACACATCTTTGGTCACTAGGGCTAATGGACTTGGAATCCAGATGCCCTTCCATAGTATGGATGAAGGCTGCCATCCCATACCCGCTTAACCAGGAATAAGCCCCTTGAATTTAGTGGGATGAACTAGTGAGCAGCTATGTTCAAGAATGTGCTGTTTATGTAGCCATCTCTCTGTTGCTACATGTAAAGACCTGTCCATACAAGGGAGATGCGTTCCAAAATATGACAAACTCCACCTTCAGTCTGAAGTGCTATAATCCAGAATCTTACCCATCTTCTTCTGTGTAATGCCAGTAAAAACCTGGTTTTCATACGAGGCAGAACAACATGAGAACAAAGTGGTAGTGTTCTGAGCAGGCATTTTTAGACTGCACTGCCAATAGTTCCTAATTCATAATGGACCACATCTTTCAGCTTTATTTTGTTTTTTAAAAGGCTCTTTGCATGTGAGGAGTTGTCACAACAGGGAACAAGATTTCTTCCACAGTTTATTTTTGAAAGATTAAGAAACTTCATAAAGTGAGGAAGTGGCAAAAAAGTGACATTAACTTAAAAAGCAATGCCCAGGGTGTAAATCTCACATGCACATTCTCTGATTCCATAAATTCATTCTTATTAAAGATGTTCTAGTTTCAGATTTGGATAGCAGCGTGAGGTTACCAAATGAAACGTTCACAATGAAACTGTGCAGAGATAGCTAGGGCTCCAGAAAACTCAGAAACTAGAACATCTTTAATAAGAATGGGGTGGTGGTGGTGGGGCAGGACTGGGGGAGGGAATAGCTTTATTCACCTGCTCTGTACATGTCTCTCAAGTTAAGAAGCTGTTATCACTCACTCACTCACTCACTCACACACACACACACACACACACACACACACACACACACACACACGCACCATCATAATTTTCTTGCTTTGGAGATTTGGTAGTGCTCGCTGTTAATCCTTATTTGCTTCTCTTCCTCGCCCGGCCCTTTTAGAACAAAGTGGAAAGAGGGTGGGTGAGGATCAAGGGCAGAGCTGACAAGCATGGGAATCTGGAGGTCTATTCAGTAGTAATTATTGGCCTCAATATGGAGCAAAGCTGGGGGCCAGGAGAGAGGGGGAAGCCCGTGTGGAAAGGCAGTGCTGGCTGACCCACGGAGGTGAGCCCCCTCTTGCCCCCCCCAAGCTGGAGAAGACAAGCAGGCGGAGAGGAGGACTTGCCTGGTGTGGAGCAGAGAGGTGGCCTGGTGAATAAACAACATGAAGAGAGGGGGAAGAAACTGTGGAGGCACAGGAATGAAAAAAAAAGCTAAGTCCATCCCCAGGCTGGTAAGAGACCCGACTTGGGAGAAAGGCTGGCTGATGGAGGTTTTGTTGGCTGGGGCAAAAGACAAGATGGTATTCCCAGCCTAGCTCTCTTACACAATCAATCAATCAATCAATCAATCAATCAATCAATCAATCAATCAATCAATCAATCAATCAATCAATCAATCAATCAATCAATCAATCAATCAGTTTAATTTATATCCCGCATTTCTCGGCCAAAGGCCAACTCAAGGCAGCTAACAGCATATACAAATAGCAACAAGATAATAATACAGAGATACAATAAATTTACAATAGCAAGCAATACAAGTAAGCATGGTATCAAAATACAAAAACTACATAATTACATTAAAACAACAACAACAGTATAATACAACAACAAACCCAGCGTGGAAAAACCCTATGTCCGCTAGAGAAAGTCACAGGAGCTACCACTCCCCCCGGGAGCAAAGGCAGCCACGGCAGTTCAGATTGTTCCAAGGGCTGCAACAGCTGCAAAGACGCAGGCAAGAGCCTTAAGGACAGCATCAGCTCTAGCCAAGACAAAAAAGGGGATTAACTCGTTCATTGCCGGCCGCCCACCAGTCGAGAGCCCCGCCTCTGGCCTGACTGGCCAAAGGAGGGGGAAGCGGGAGTCCCAGAGCCGTGGCGGCTCAGTCTTCTGAAGGCGCCCACCGCCCTCCCGCAGGTGGAATAACTCCACTCTGGCCCAACTGGCCGAAGGAGGGGGAGGGCGAGTCCCGGAGCCATGGTGGTGCAGGCTTTTGAAGGCGCCCACTGCCCTCCTGCAGGTGGAATCACTCCCCTCTGGCCCGACTGGCCGAAGGAGGGGGGAGGGGGAGTCTCAGAGCCATGGTGGTGCAGTCTTTTGAAGGCACCCGCCGCCCTCCCACAGGTGGAATCACTCCCCTCTGGCCCGACTGGCCGAAGGAGGGGGGAGGGGGAGCATCGGAGCCATGGTGGTGCAGTCTTTTGAAGGCGCCCGCCGCCCTCCCGCAGGTGGAATCACTCCCCTCTGGCCCGACTGGCCAAAGGAGGGGGAGGGGGAGTCCCAGAGCCATGGTGGTGCAGGCTTTTGAAGGCGTCCACCGCTCTCCCACAGGTGGAATCACTCCCCTCTGGCCCGACTGGCCGAAGGAGGGGGGAGGGGGAGTCCCGGAGCCATGGTGGTGCAGGCTTTTGAAGGTGCCCACCGCCCTCCCGCAGGTGGAATCACTCCCTTCTGGCCTGACTGGCTGAGACGATGAACAGTTTGACTTTCCTTCTGCACTGGGAATGGGGGACTGTGCCCAAGGACACCTGAGTGCAGCTGTCCAGTTCGTTTGGCCTGGCTAGAACAGGCTAGGAAGCCTGCACAGTTCTCTGCTTTCCACCAGAAAGAAATAGCTAAGGAGCTAGTAAAGGAACAGATAAGTAGCTGCCATGACTCTAGCCTCCCCATGACATATGAAACCTGAGGTGGTTGCTTAATTTTTGCCTTATGGCAGAGCTAACCCCAGCTTCTGTGGTTGTTGTTTAGTATGGGTGGTGAGTGGAGTAGGAGGTAAGGATTTGTCTACAGGAACAGAATAAACTTCTTCCTAAGAGAAGTGGTCTGTTGGACTTCTCTCTGTAGTAATTAATGTCACCCAGTTTAAGCAGACCAAGGTTGTTCCCTGCCAGCTTTTGAGTCAACCACCCCAAGTTCTCCCTTTCTGCCACCTGCCTCTTTTAGCCTACATGTGGCTCCTGATTGTTTACACCATTAATTGGGAGGGGGAAAAAAAAATCAAACACATTCTGCTCATCTGAGGGGATCTCTCATCTACTGCCAGCTGGTGAGGCAGAATGCATAGCAACCAGTAACGGTCAAAACCAGATGAAAAGTGGCAGTTCTCTCTCTCTCTCTCTTTCACACACACACACACACACACACACACACACACACACACACACACACACACACACTCTCTCTCTCTCTCTCTCTCTCTCTCACACACACACACACACGCACAAGCACACAAGCACAGAGGCATGCTTGCACAAACTCAAAGAAAGGCTACAAGTGGATAAGCATTCATACATACAAACACCTGCCTGCATGAAGCAGGTAGGCAGAAGTAAGATGGCTGGGGAGGTGTGTTTGTATGTGTGTTTGTGGTAGTTTGAACCTGAAGTGGGTCAGCAGCATATCACTTGCTCTAATGGATGAGCTATCACTGCTCAGCTGGTGCATCTGACCTTAGTCATCTCTTGAAAAAGCAAACTCGTGACACCTTCCAACCCAAGTCGTGGCACAATGATGCAAAGAATCCTTTGTATGTCCACTTCTGCGAAGGACATGAGTGGCACCTAGAATGCCTCTCCCCATAGAACAAAGGTGTGAAACCTGTGTCCCTCTAAAATGATGTCGGATTCTGAGGCATGTCAGCCATTTTTCACAGCGAGGGTCGAGAGACAAAGGCTCTGAACCCCTGTCGTAGATTCTTTCCTGCAAACCATTTTTTTAAAAAGAAAAAGGCAAGGACAATCAGCAAAAAGGGATGGCAGCTTTCTGAGAATTCATCCTGTGCCGGAAATACCCACCGATGACTTGTTCAGTCAAACGCTGCGATTGCAGCAGTGCCATGGTGCAGAAGGCTGCAAACTGACAGGAGCACCTTCTCTCTGCCTTTATGACCTCTTCTGTGGAAACGTGAGGAAAGCCTCTGAGGTGTGTGGTTAGTTCTCATCATCCTTTTCCCATGGAAGGTTGCCTGGTACGTTCTTTTCTCAGTGTTGCTTATGCCTGTCCGACAGAATGGAGTTTTTGCCCAGCAGGGACTTTGTGTCATAATTACTGCTTTGAGTCACTGTTTTTTTTAATGTGAGTGGCTTATACGATTTATAATTACCA
The DNA here is from genome assembly GCA_035047305.1 of Bradypodion pumilum. Lineage (NCBI taxonomy): Eukaryota > Metazoa > Chordata > Lepidosauria > Squamata > Chamaeleonidae > Bradypodion > Bradypodion pumilum. The sequence goes on along the minus strand of JAWDJD010000002.1, from coordinate 275,489,202 downwards.
AAACCTTTTTTTTAAAAGGGAGGAGGCAGCCAGGCTTTATCAGATGATTATGTTCTCCAGATGGAGGGAGTGATGGGATTATTTGATTGACAGTCTAGTGACAGAAAAGTAAAGGCTTGACATGAGGATTGGTATTTCTGTTGCTTCTAGCCAAGCCGTATTTAGAGAGACCAGTCAGCCATGACTCTAGCAGTCAGGTTGGGCTGAGGCTCTGTATGTGGGCAAGCAATACTTCTTGGTGGTAGGGAAAGGGCAAGCAACAAGCTGGTAACTCCTGTTTATCCACATGCAGCTGACTGGGAATAATGTTGACGATCACCTTGCATAATGCATTTTACTGCTTGCTAAATCTGAGCATCTGAAAAAGGGCTGGAACATGGGAGTAAATAATTTCATATAATTGATTCCTTACAGTTGTATTATATCCTCAAAAGCAAGACACAACTACAGCATCACCATTGTTCTGACACCATGAGGGATAATGACTATCCTTTTGCAGCGTATAACTTAATTTTGTAGATAATTTTAGAATCACATGGGCTGTGACCTCACTCACTGGTGGAATGCAAATATCACATGGCTCAAGCGCTGCCTCATGGCTGTTGCCTTGTGCTCTTTTGCGGGTGCTTGAACTAAGAAGATGGGAGGAACATGTTCTGTAATGTAGGCCCAGTGACTTGTGCTAGGCAGAGGTTCGATCTCCTTTTTGTAAAGCAGCTTAATTGACATATCTGAATTCATCTTCTCATTTTGGGCCTTGGAACTACAATGGTAATTGTTAGGGGATGTAAGTCTTTGCATCACACCCTAACTGGTTGCAAGGCATATTGTGCCTGTGATGCCTTTAAGACCCTACTGCAGGGGCACACAGGTGCTGGAACTTTTCCCTGATGTGCTCCATGGGCCAGTGTATTTAGGTCAGAGCAGGATTGCAGACTTCCAGCTACAATGCTCAACTTGCCTGAGCTCTAATGCTTACCTTCCTCTGCTGACAGTCTGGACGAAGATTCCTGCATTTTCCAGAACCTGCTATCAGGACTGAATCTTTGCACTCATCCTGATGATGGCTTTTGCCTGATATACCACCTGTTCTTGCTGGACAAAGAAGGACTACTTGGGCTAAGCCTCCACCAGGAGGACAGAAGCTGTAGAACTCTTTGGCTTTGTCTGTAATTACAGCTTGCATTTACCCTGCTGGACTGGACTGCTACTGAACTGTATGGACTTGTATATAGCACAACTGAACTGTCTCAGTGATGTCAACTGAGCAGCCCAAGAGAATATATCTGTTTTGTGTTACAGTTATTGCACTGTATATACTTGCACCTTTTTACTTCCTGAGTAAACCTACTTTGAGTTTTTCTTCTGCACCAAGATCTGTCTGCCTGCTTTTCTCACAAGGGACCACCTTGCCAGGTGTGAACCTCTTGCTGGCCACTGCATACCACTCTGCTAACCATTTACATCAACAGTAATTAAATACTGTACTTTAAGTAGGTCCTGTGGTAGAAGCCTGGACATTACCTCTTTTGGATTGCTGTACTATCTATTGAATGGACTGTTATAACTTCCAAGCTGAGCTACTGCAAAGTATGATGCATGTATGTAGGTTTCCTTGAAGATGCACCTGAAGCTTCAGGCGTCACAGTGGGCCTGGACACAGACCAAAGCACCAAAAATGGGGCATATTGGCACCTATTTTGAAATCTCTGCATAGGGTGCCAGTGAAACATCAGATGTAGGTGTTCAAAGCATTAGTGCAGAGGGTGCCAAAATAATGGATACATATTTTAAGAAAGGGAAAAGCTGTATTAAAATTGTATTACACGATATATACCGATAACAAAAGATGAATACAAGTCACGTTTGACTTTTGCAATTACAAGAGGTGCTCAAAGTAGTTACCATCAGCATGTGCAATGTTGATCAAATGTCCCCGATTTTCCCTTGTGCACATCACACCTGGTACCATGTGTCTCAAACTTATCACGAATGTGTGTCATTTATTGTTAGGTGTGGTGGAGGTTCTGTTGCATACTCACACATCCATTGCTGTACTTCTACAACATTCTTTAATTTCCAACACCACTTCAAAATGGCCTTGTGCCCCTCAAATGACAACCGTGTTTCTGCCATTTTCTTTGACTGCCCTGCCTGTCACATGATGACGCTAGCATTCATTCTTTTGAGTGAACATCATACTACACATTGCTACTATAATTTAATTCAAATTAAAAAAGTAAGACATAGATAACATCTCTTAAAATGTGTATAGATTTTTTGGCATCCTCTCAATTAGCACACAACATCCTGACTTGTGCTGGAGCCAGATCCATAAAGGACTGATTTTCTCATAGCACATGGAATGCTAAGGAAATTATCTGTATTGATGATGATGATGATGATGATGATGATGATGATGATGATGTTATACATTGTTAAAATGGAGAGCTTGCTGCTCATGGGCCATGCAGTCAACACAAGAAAAAATGGAGCAGAATAAATAGGGGAAAATATCAAATTAATTAAGTAGTATGCACAGGCTTAGTTATAGTATAGCATGAGAATCAGGAAGGTATGCCAAAGTAACCATAACTATGCTTAAGCTATATTATTTAAGAAATTAAGTGTTTACAATATTCAGGACGGTGCCCCCCTTGCCTTTAAGCCCTCCAGATGTTTTGGACTTTTTAGTCTCAGAAGCCTCAGTCAGAAGTCCTAACCTACTTCACCCATGGCCAGAGTTTCTATATCCATTTGTTGAAAATCTGCAACTCAACCAGTACGTATGTCTGCCTGACAGTTTCTTGGAGCTGTTGCTTAGAAAAGTAACTTTTAAAAGCTCCACGGGATCAACATGTTTTTCAAATGTTTCTTTGGTTCAGTACTGCTTTTCCAGCAGTTGCCAGTGAAATGCTGTTCCAAACACAGAAGGAGGGCATGAAGGACCCTTCTTCACTGCTTACTCCTAACATTTTAGTGCAGGGGGTGGCAACCATTTTAAGTCATGGGCCGGATCACACTCCCTCAGCCAGTTGAGGGGGCTGGACTGGTGGTCCCCCTGCCGTAAATGCTGCTGTAAATGCATTTACTGGCTGCCGTAAACACATCTGTAGCTGCCATAAAGGCATCCATGGCCACTTCCGGTGGTGCCAGTTGGAGCGAGGCCGAGGGCCTGATGATTTGGCACTGCAGGCCGAATTCAGCCCATGGGCCATAGGTTACTGACCCCTGTTCTAGTGCATGTAAAAATATACTGCTTTTGTACATTGAGGTATCATTTATATATCATGGCCAATAACTATGTATCTTTGTGCTGAGGGACAATCATTTTTTAAAAACCGTCATCATGCTGAAAGTCTATCCTGTTGATGGCATTCACAGTTTCTCCTTTTTGTTGCTTATGCCTTCCATCTAGCAATCTCTCCACAAGGGAAGCCATCGGCATCACTGGTTGGGGAGGGGCATTAGAGTAGTAGTGCTTTAGGGGCAAGAAAAAGCACCTTGTGTTCTATGGTGTAATGTTACATTATGATGTAGTCCTATGCAGTGGAACAAGAAGAGTTTTCTGGATGGGAGATGTAATAATTGCCATCTGGAAACAGGTTTGAAAGGTCACTGTGTCTTCCTGGCACTTGAGCTGGGCCGATTTCTCTCTCTCCTGTTCAGCCAAATAAATTGTGGCCATTTTTGTTAGCTGTAGCCTAAAGAAAAAAAAGAGTATATTTTCAAACTGTGTTTGTTAGCAGTCTGGTGGTATGATACTGACCAAGGACATATTTTTGTGATATCACAGGCACCTGTTACCTTTGCTGGCCAGCTTAATGTTCTGACTTCTCCTTCTTGCCTTATCAGCACACTAAAACATGAAGAGTATACTGGGCACCGTGCGTTCCAACCTGTCATCTCAAGCTATGCAGGTTTCTGTCCCCACCCCCGCCTCTTCTTCCTTTTCTTCCCTGCTATGGTGATAAGAATAATGAAATTCTCTGAGGTTCCTCTTCCATTCTGAATAGGTGCTTTGTTTTTGTCTAGAAATGCCTTGAATTATCCGGAGGAAGGTGATTGTTATCTGGAGGCTTTTGAACTGTTTGGATCCTGATTTTGTTACAGAGAGCTTGTAATTTAAACTTCTAGCTAGTTATTAGAAATTTGAGAAAAAGGCTTGAGAATGACAATAACAAGAATAAGTTGTGTTTCCTTTTCAGTTTTCCTCTGCCTTTCGTTTTAAAAGTAACCATGGCATTCATCGTTTCAGTGATTATAAATTTTCCTTCTTAAAAATGGAATGTCATTAAAATGATGATGGCAGCTGTTTAGAAACACCAAACACCACCATTTTGTCTGATAGTTCCAAATAGTGGCCATTACCCATTATTTGCAAGAGTAAAAAGCCTGACAGATATTAAGAGGGACTGAGAGCCAGACTCACCCTCCCTTTGACATCACATTTCAACAGATTCATGATTACTTAGGGCTGCTTGAAGCCTTAATAATCACTTCACCAGGAACAATCCAAGTAATGCATCCTTGCAGCAGTAGAAAGCAAGTGAGTTGATGTAGGTATATTAGGGGAGAGGCAAACCATACTGCCATGTTTTGATGTCACAGTAAACCATAAAAGGAAGCTCCATAAACAGAAGCTCTATATTCTAATGAACTGCTGCTGCCATAGGTAGGAGCAACTCAATAGGATACAGAGTTTCCATCTATGGACAGAATGCACTAAAATATTGCCTCTTTCATAAAAAGCCAGAAATGTGAGGAATTTGGTCACATCTTATTTGCAAACTTCATTTATATGGTGGTGTAGTAGTTTAAAATGCTGTATTGCAGCCAAAATGACACAACAGGGCCATAGCCAGAGGAGGGCCAGGGGAAGAAAACCCTCCTGAGCTAACAGCTCCCCCCACCCCACCCCGGGATGCCAATAGGGAAGGGATGTGGCCGTGTGTGTGCAGAATGCGTGTCTGCACCCATCCAGCCTATCCCATAATGCGCCTTGCACACATACCTTATGTCCCAGAGATCAGCGCCGCAAGGGTCTGGGAGCCAAGAGTGGGGCCAACACCCCATGAACGTGAACAAAAAAAAACCCCTATGTGTCTCAGCATCCTCCGTGCTGCGACATGCCTCAGCCAATCAGACAGGAGGACACGAGCGTGGAGGAGGCAGGACAGCCGGTGTGCGTGAAAAAAACAACAACGGCTGATACACGTGCACTATCCCCCGGGCACCGGCAGGGAAGGGAGAATGGAACGCGTCTGTCTCCCCCTTTCCTGCCTCCCCCTGGGTGCCAGCAGGGAAGGGAGAATGGAACACATCCGCCTCCCCCCTTCCTTCCCTTCCCCTGGGCGCCAGCAGGTAAGGGAAAATGGAACACATCCGCCTCCCCCTTCCTTTCCTCCCCCCGGGGGCTGGCATTCTCCCTCCACTGTTTCGAGCCAGCCCTCGAAACAGTTGAGGGGGAAATACAAAGGCGCCAGGCAGGAATCCACCAGGAAGAGCACCTCACCTGACGGATACCTGCCTGGCATCTTTGCATTTTCCCCTCCGCTGTTTCAAGCCAGTCCTCAAAACAGCTGAGGGAAAAATGCAAAGGTGCCAGGCAGGGATCCGCCAAGGAGAGCGCCTCCCCTGATGGATACCTGCCTCTCGCCCTACCATACATACCTTCCCAGAATTAAAAAAAAATCAATAACCCCCGGCAACGCCAGGCAATAAGCTAGTGTTATATATGTGTGTGTGACATTGTTGCCCCCCCCAAATAAAATCTAGAATTCTGGCTACAGCCCTTGCTATTACTATTGCTATTGCTGTACAGTATTCCTATGTTGTGTAGGCCATTATACTGTACAGTACTTGGAAAAATGTAGTCATAACTGCTTTGCTTTGAAGTTTGGCACTTACTTAACAATTTGTTATTGTTGTGTGTCCTCAAGTTGCCTTGATCTTATAACAACTCTGTAAATGATTGACCTCCAAAATGTCTTGTCTTCAGAAACCCTGTTCAGTTCTTGTTGGTTCAAAGCTGTGGATTCCTTTATGGAATCAATTTATCTCATACTGTATTTGGTTTTCCTCTTTTTCTGCTGCCTTAAACCTTTCCTCCTATAATTGTCTTTCCCAGCAAGTCTTGCCTTTTCACGATGTGTCCAAATTACTGCAGCCTCAATTTCACCACTTTTTGCTTCTAGATACTTACAGTTACAATAGGACTGAACCCAGAGTTAGTAAAATTAGTGTAAACCCACAAGATTAAAAAGGACTTGTTAGCGCCAGTGTTAAGTCAAATTGGGATTTAAATTGGATTGAGCCCATCTGTGTCAGATATTAGTAGCAACTGTTATGGGATAAAGATACTTGCAACAAAATTATGTTGATTTGTATATATTTAACACATAGTTTGCATCTCAGAAAATAAATCAACCTATGAGATATATGTAGTACTAGCAGATTTTGCCCGGCGGTGCCGGGCTGTTTTAAATTGCTTTGGAAAGTTTTTTTTTCTTAATGTTGGTAAAGAAGAGCTTAGTCTGTAATTGTCCTTGTTAAAATTTTTATTTATGCACAATTCTTTTATGTTTTCATTTGTTAAATAGATTGTATTGTTGTGATACTTTACAGTAATAACAACTTGTATTTTGAAATTTTTCTAATGTGTTTTTTGAAATTTGTTTTGACATATACGTTAATTTTTGTTATGATGCTGGGTTGTTATAAACTGTGATCAGTTTGTTTGGTGTTTTTTTTGTGGATTAAAAAATAACAAAGGAATATATAATTTTTTCTAAATTTTCTATTTAACCAAATAATATTTTAGTATGTGACCTTTTTTAATGGTTGTATCGTAGGTAATAATTTTAAAAATGTGAAAGTACATGTTTTTTTACATTAAATGTTTTTAAACTGTGTTTAGATGTTTTGGGTTTTTATTTGAGTTAAAACTAAACACAGGATTTTAGAAATCTTTTTATGTTATTTTTTAAAGATATATTTGTGATTTATGTAAAATTGTGATTTTGTGTTATGTTTTTGATTTGTTTTTACTCTGTTGAGTGTGTTTGAGTTGTTTTTACTATTGTGCCCTGCAGGTGGGGCTGCTAGGGGTTTTGGTTTCATTTCAGGTGTTTTTTCTCTTCTGGCCTCTAGGTAGTGCTTCTTCCGGTAAGTTGTCTTTGGTTCTTCATTTCTGTTCCGGATGTCATGGAGTGAGGACACGCTGGTAAGTTGTCTGGTTTTTTCCCCTGGGGTTTTTCTTTGTTTTGGTGGGCTGGGAGGTGTTTCTGTTTGGTCTTTTGTGTGTTGGTTTATTTTAGTTTGGTTTTATTGGTTTGATTATTTCTGGTTGTGTTTAATTTGTTTTATTTTGTTGTTGTTTGTTTGTGTTTTTCTTGTTGTAGTTAGGTGTTTTGTTTGTGGTTTTGTGATGTTGTGGAAGTTTTTGTTTGTGTATTTTGTGGTTTATTTATTTTTGTTTTATTATTTTGTAATAGTTTTGGTGTTTGTTTTTGTTGTTTTCTTTTTGGTTATGTTGTTGTTTTGGGGTTGTTTTGGTGTGCGCACACACACACACTGGGCAGGTTTGAAATGTCCAGCCCAGTAGGTTTGTGCTGCGCCCGGGTGAGGAGCTCTGGGAGGCGAAGGCAACGACTGGAGGCCCATTTGTTGCCTTTGCTTCCCTGGGAATTGGTTTGCTTTCAATGGGGGTGGGTGGGAGGGAAGGTATTGGTGCATTCCCCCCCCTGAAAGCAAAACACTTCCTCGGGAAGTAAAGGCAACGACTGGAGCCTCGTTCGTTGCCTTTGCTTCCCGGGGAATTGGTTTGCTTTCAATGGAGGTGGGTGGGTGGGGTGAGGTACTGGTGCATTCCCCACCCCCTGAAAGCAAAACACTTCCTCGGGAAGTAAAGGCAATGACTGGAGCCTCGTTCACTGCCTTTGCTTCATGGGGAATTGGTTTGCTTTCAAGGGGGGGCAATGCATCAGTACCTTCCCCCCTTCTTGCCCCCCCCTCTGGTTTTTCTGGATTTTTCCCCACCCTGGCTCAAATTTCCTTGAGGCCGGTGGTGGTCTCGCCTTGTTATCGGTGGGGTAGCGTGGAGGAGAGGGAGTCCCTCTCCCCCCGTTGCTCTGGGAAAGAAGGACGGCAGGTGTTTGCTTGGCTGTGAGGCGCTGCGTCCACCTGTGGTGGACTTGTGTTCCCATTGTGTTTTTTATTTTTATTTTTCACGCACACCGGCTTTCTCAGCGTTCTGTGCGCTCATGGCGCGCAGGATGCTGGGGCTTGTAGTTTTGTGTTTGTGCTTTCCGTTTGTGCGGCGGTTTTTTTCCTGCGGCTTGTTTTTGATTGGCTGCAGCGCATTTCCCAACATTCTATTTGCTCGCGCCTCTCAGCCTGATTGGCTGTGGCGTGGCGTGGCACAAAGAACGTTGGGTAGTGAAGTCCTTTTTCTTTGTTTGCGTTCGTGGGTCTCCTGCCCCACTGGCGCATTTCTCAACCCGACAGTTACCTGCAAACCCAGTTCAGGCGAGTGAATGAATGCTCGGTACGGGCTAGTAGGGCAGGGTGCAGGATCCTTTGTCACATTCCAACAGTTAACGCACAGATTTATAGGTATAGATGTGTGTTTAGTTAGTTCAGTATCATTTGAGATCATTCTCTCAAGCTACTGATGATAAGAAAATGTTTAACAAATTTGCAGATATGGATGCAAACAAATTGAGATCTAAAGTGGAAGACCAATAGGAAGGTGCAGCCTGCTTTAAGAAATGCGATTAATCTTGTCAGTCTTTCATTATCTCTAAATCAGCAAATTGAGACCATTGATCTGGTGACAGAAAGGTGCAACCAAAGGTGGTGTTGAAATCCACAGCAAATCTGCCCATTAGATGCATTCACAGCCTATTTAACATTTTAATATTTGGAACTTAACATTCAAATGAAGTCATAGACATATGGAATGTTTTTCCATTTTATTTCTAAAGGTGAGATTTGTCAATATGTATCTATTAGACCCACAGTAGTTTACTTTAGAACCACTTTATTCCTGCCAAGGAAAGTGAGGCCTGCCAAAACTTTAAAATACATAAGTAGTGAATTCTACAAGCAGGTATGGAGTTGGTTGTATCATTTACACATACAGTCTGAACTTGGAAAAATATTTTAAAAAATAATAATTAAGTGTTCTAGTTTCAAGACTCCCAAATGCAGTTAGTTGCCATTATCGTTGCAATTTTAGTTCTGTCATTAAATGGATTTAGTAACAATGCAAGACAGTACTTGAACCACATAACAGTCTTCCTCCACCATTTATAAGTCACATTCATTACATCCAGTATTTTAAGATATGCAGAAGACACCATATTAGTAGCAGAAAATATCAATGACTTGAAAATATTTCTGATGAAAGTGAAAGTGCCAAAGCAGGACTGCAGTTGAATGTTAAATCATGACTACAGAGCTACACAAACCTTTGTTGATAATGAGGAAAATGAAATTGCTAAATGTTTTTATACCTCAATTCAGTTGTCAAACCAAACCAGAGAATACTACTACTTCTTCTTTACTTCCTCTTCTACCCCTTCATGTGTAGCGGGCCAAAGGATAATGAAAGTCATAAAAGCAATCAGGAAAGGATTAGAAAATATCAAGTGTTAAGGATGTGTTACTGGAGACCAAAACCAAGATCATCCAGACTATTGCTTTCATTAGTGAAAGCTGGACAGTGAAGCAAGCTGACAGGAATAAAATTGCTTTGTTTGAAATGTGGTGTTTGAGGAGAGCTTCACAGATAATACCAGAAAGATAAAGAAGTGGGTCCTAGCTCAAATGAAGTCTAAACTTTTTCTGGAAACAAAAATGATGAAACTCTAAGACTGTCGCGTTTTGGCCATATCATAAGAAGAGAAGAATCATTCAACAAGAAAATAATATGAAGAAAAGTAAAAGGATGACAAAATATGAGATGGATTGTTGCCATAAAGAAATCTACACATTGGGTTTACATGAGTTGAGCAAAATTGCTAGGGACAGGCCATTTTGGAGGACACTCATTTATAAGGTGGTCATATGTTGGAGGTGGTGTGATGGCATGTAGTAACAATTTTTTTCCAAGCTGTGATATCCAAATTGTTAAAAATCCGCATGCAGATGAACTTGATTTTTAGGTCCATTCGCATGTGCAGACTGTCGTCAGCTGACTTCTCGACTCCTATCTGTTGTGTTCTAATAGTGTAACCTTCCACATGTGATATCAATGTATCTGAACCAATGTAACCTTGCCTATGAGTAACAATGTAACCTTCAGCTGTATCACATAAACCCTGTAATAGGACGCGAGCTAATGACCACCAGCTGGCAGCAGCGAGCGTCCAAGCTCTCTTGGTTCAAACCCATCAAAGACCGCAGCGCGGGAAGTTTCCCGCCGCTACCTACACCTGGACAAGAAGGGCGTGACCAGCCATGACGTCACGCGGACCAGTAGCCAACGGGCTACCGTGGAGCCACATTCAAAATACGTTACTACCATATATATAGAGCTGTTCGTCCGCCATTACCTCATGTTCCCTCTGTCCACCATGCAATAAACCTGAGTTAACCCAGCCTTTGGCTGTGCCTTGTGTCTTGACTCTCATATACTAAATTGGCGACGAAGGTGGGATGATGGATCCCCATGGAGCCAGGACACAGAGCGGGTTCAACATCACCAAACCGCAAGACTGGGAGCTTTTTGAGATGGACTTCCAGGCGGCACTGGTGGAACTCAAAGTCAAAGAAGACGACGAGGAAAGGAAGAGGGCCATCCTCACCCGCATGCTTGGGATGGAAACCAAGCGGACGCTGGTGGGCATTCTTGCACCGAAGAAGATGAGCGATTTCAAAGCCGGTGACATCATGAGACTGCTGCGTGAGCGTTTCCGACCCTCGAGGGCAATGTTTCCCGCTCGGAGCACGTTTTGGAGGCGAGTTCAAGCGCCGGACGAGTCGGTAGAAGCCTTCGTAACGGCTATGAGGGTAGCCGCCGCCCCCTGCAGATGGGACCACTTCCTAGAGATGGCCCTCAGGGACGGAGTGCTGTGTGGCCTGAAGGACAAGGAAGTACAGCGCAGCCTGATGAACAAGGAGCCACCACCCACACTGGAAGAGGTTGTAGAGGCCGCGGAAGCCGCGGAATCCACGAATGCTGGAGTAGATGAGATGCACAAGTGGCGTGAGTGGCGTCCGAGGGCCGGCAAAGCGGAAAACTCGTTGCACGGGAAGTCCGGTCAGTCGGTGCATGCAACCCGACCGACCTCGAAATCGTCTTCAGAAAGCAGCGATGGCGAGGAGGTCCAGAAGGTCCGGAGAGGCGGGCGCCGCTGCGATGGTTGCGGAGCGGCCCATGAGCGCGTGAAGTGCCCATTCAGAAAAGCCGAGTGTTTCAACTGTGGACGTCGGGGGCACATCGCCAAGGCGTGCAGGAAATGGAAAGAGGGCCGGAGACAGTCGCAAGACCGTTCAGCCAGACCGGACCGTCCAGCGAGGTCCAAAGATGGCGCCCGGGCCACGAGGAAGCCGGACGGCGTGGGCCGCATCTCGGACGACAGCGAGGGCGACGCTCCTGTGTTCAGCGTGTCTGCGGGACAGCCCCATTACTTTGTTGAGGTACTAGTACAAGGGACCCCCATTAGGATGGAAGTTGACTCGGGGTCCTCCTATTCTATAATTCCCCAGAGAGAGTTCTTGAAAATCGACCCCCACGTGCGGCCCAAACTTAAAGCGTTGAGGGCCACACTACGGGACGTACAGGGGAACAGCATTCCAGTGTTGGGGGTCAGGACATTCCGGGTTCGTTTTAAGAGACATTCTGCGGAACTTCCCCTAGTGGTGCTAAAAGGGGGGAGTTGTAGCCTCCTCGGAACCCAGTGGTTTCAGCCCTTAGGTCTGTTCATAGGGGGGGTGCATGCCGTAGGCGAGGACCCAATACAAGCGGTGTGTGACGCACACCCCGCTGTTTTTAAAAGTGGACTGGGAAAGTTCAAGGGACCCCCTGTAGCCTTCGACTTAGACCCGGAGGTCCGCCCGATAAGACTTAAACCGCGCAGGGTACCGTTCGCGCTAAAGGACAAAATAGAGGCGGAACTGGACAAACTGGTGGGTCAAGGGATTCTTGTTCCTGTGGATTCCGCGGAGTGGGAGACTCCAATTGTAACAGCACTGAAGGCTAACGGGGAGGTGCGCATTTGCGCTGATTATAAGTGTACCATTAATAAGGCAATCCGCCCTAATGCATATCCGGTGCCAGTGGTCAGCCACCTTCTGGCCAGGCTAAATGGGGGAAAGTGTTTCGCTAAACTCGATTTAGCACAGGCCTACCAGCAACTCCCGGTAACCCCCGCCACAGCGGCGGCACAAACAATAGTCACACATAAGGGGGCGTTCCAAGTGTCGAGGTTACAGTTCGGCGTGAACTCGGCACCCGGCATTTTTCAGTCGCTAGTGGAACGCCTCCTGAAGGGGCTGGAGGGGGTGTTGCCATATTTTGATGACGTGTTGATAACGGGGGGGAGTAAGGCCGAGCTGGCTCGCAGACTGGATAAGGTCCTGACCGTGTTCGAAAAAGCGGGGCTGCGACTGAGAAAAGACAAATGTGTATTTTTCGAAACAGAGGTTGAGTTTTTAGGGTTCCGTGTCACACCCGAGGGAATTAGGCCGTCCAAATCTAAGGTAGCCGCCATTAAGAAAGCCCCTCGCCCCACTTCCAAAACCGAGCTACAGTCGTTTCTGGGGCTTCTCAATTTCTACCATACCTTCCTTCCACGGAAGGCGTCTGTTGCCGAGCCGCTCCATCGGTTACTTAAAAAAGAGGAAAAATGGCTGTGGGGTGACGAGCAAGAAAGAGCGTTCACAGAGTTAAAGCAACTCCTCACATCCGAGGCAATCCTGACTCATTTCGACCCCAAACGGCCCATAGTTTTAGTCTGCGATGCATCCCCGGTGGGGGTGGGGGCGGTGCTTTGCCACGTGTTAAACGACGGAAGGGAGGCCCCGATAGCGTTTTATTCAAGGTCCCTGTCCCAAGCAGAGCGGAATTACGCACAGACCGATAGGGAGGCACTAGCGATAGTAGCGGGAACCAAGAAATTTCACGATTTTCTGTATGGTCGGCCGTTCAAGGTCGTTACTGATCACAAGCCCCTGTTAGGAATATTCACTGCAAATAAGCCCACGCCACAGATCCTGTCCCCGAGGATGCTGCGGTGGGCTATTTTTCTTAACGCATATCAACATGAGTTAGAATACCGGCCAGGGAAGGAAATCAGCCATGCAGACGCACTCTCACGGTCGCCGTTACCCTTGTCGGACGACCAGAAGGCAGGGGTAAGAAGAGACCGCCAGGTATTATTAATAGAGGTCTTGGAGTCACCCCCGATAGTACCGGCCGACGTTGCCAGGGCGACCGGAAAGGATAGAACACTAGAGAAAGTATGCTCGTGGGTGCAGAAGGGGTGGCCGGCGTCATCCCCAGGCGCGGAATTCGACCCATTTTTCCGAAAGCGAGTAGAGTTGTCTTTAGAGAGGGGGTGCCTTTTGTGGGGCCAACGGGTGGTGGTTCCTACGTCCCTGCGGCCGAAGGTGCTAAAGCTGTTGCACGTCAGCCACCCGGGAATCGTCCGTTCCAAGGCGTTGGCCCGGAGTTACTTCTGGTGGCCCCAGCTGGACGCCGACATAGAGCATATGGTTGGCACTTGTGAGGCATGTCAGTGCTCCCGACCGGAGGTGGCCCGCCTCCCGCATAGGGAATGGGACGCAGCAAGGGGACCGTGGTCCAGGGTGCACGTAGATTTTGCTGGCCCGTTCCGAGGAACCATGTTTCTCCTGGTGGTGGATGCATACTCAAAGTGGCTGGAGGTCATTCCGGTAAAGAGCACATCCTCCGCCACTACCATTCGCCAGCTAAGGAGGGTCTTTTCCACGTTCGGTTTACCCGACACTTTGGTCAGCGATAACGCCAGTTGCTTCACGTCCGCTGAGTTCGCAGCATTCATGGAGGCAAATGCAATTCAGCATGTCACATCCGCGCCGTTTCACCCGGCCACGAATGGCCAAGTGGAACGGTTGGTGCGCACCACAAAGGATGCGCTGCGGCGCATGGGCTCGGGAGATCTAAATCACCAAGTTTGTCAATTTTTATTAGCGTACAGAGTGACCCCCTTAGCGTCTGGATACTCGCCGGCTGAGCTGCTGATGCGGAGGAAACTGACGACGCTTTTGTCCAGGTTGGACCCGTCGAGGGTCGAGGACAAAGGGAAGAACATAGGTTTAGCGGTCTCGAAAGGTTTCGGCGTAGGCGATCCTGTACACTGCAGGAACTATGCCAGCGCAGGCCCAGCCTGGGTGCCAGGGACGATAATAGAACAGACGGGGCCAGTGTCATATCGGGTGGAAACTAGCACCGGCCTCCTCTGGAGGAGGCACGCTGACCAACTGAGGCACCGAGTGAGTGAGGGGCCGATCAGTGGGGCTCAGCGACAGGATTCAGCGATAGGGTTCTCCCCCACCCGTTTAGCCCAAGGGGGAGACAGAGAGGGACACCAGTCCGAAGCCAGGAGGGAAAGCAGTGAGCCCGACTCATATCCTTTTGATACCCCAGTTCTATCCGAGCCCGGGGGGAGGGAAAAGGAGTGTGCGGCCGCCGCTGCCGCTTCCCCCGAAGCCGATTTTGATTTTGATTTTGCTAGCCGGGGGGGGGGTTTTGGAGTGTTCCCCCACCCATCCAAGCGAGAAGAGGGGTTTTTCGTTAGCCCCCAGTGCCCCCGGTTCTTCCCAAACAAAGCACACACCTTCCAACAAAGCCGCAGAACCGCGGCAAACCACTAACAAGTCATCCTCTCCCGTTACAGGGCAGGCAGCCAGGGAGCAAGGAGGAGGGAGCGAAGCCAGGGCAGGGCAGCCCGCGCCGAGACCCCAGCGTGTTCGAAATAAGCCACCTTGGCTGAGAGACTTCGTCTCATCCTAGGGGGGAGGAGTGTTGTGTTCTAATAGTGTAACCTTCCACATGTGATATCAATGTATCTGAACCAATGTAACCTTGCCTATGAGTAACAATGTAACCTTCAGCTGTATCACATAAACCCTGTAATAGGACGCGAGCTAATGACCACCAGCTGGCAGCAGCGAGCGTCCAAGCTCTCTTGGTTCAAACCCATCAAAGACCGCAGCGCGGGAAGTTTCCCGCCGCTACCTACACCTGGACAAGAAGGGCGTGACCAGCCATGACGTCACGCGGACCAGTAGCCAACGGGCTACCGTGGAGCCACATTCAAAATACGTTACTACCATATATATAGAGCTGTTCGTCCGCCATTACCTCATGTTCCCTCTGTCCACCATGCAATAAACCTGAGTTAACCCAGCCTTTGGCTGTGCCTTGTGTCTTGACTCTCATATACTAAACTATCTTTGTGAATTGTAACAAAAAGTTAATGAATGTATTCAATGTTCCTCTGCCTCTGCTGTTACCTCTGTTCTGAGAGTAACAGCTATCTTTCCCTCCATCCTTGACCTCCCATTTAAAATGCCCCTAGCATTACATCACTTGGCTTTCTAGAGAGCTTAAAAGGTGAGCTACTTTGCAGCTATTATCTAGTGCAAATAGCTGAAGGTAAATAAGTTTATGGAAGAAGCAATAACATAAAAGTTGCTTCCCTTCCTAATTTCCTTATTGGATGAGCCCTCTTGGCAAAACTTAAGTGAAAGTAATTTTTCACTTGGGGCAGATCTTTAACAGTTAGCTGTTAACTTGCTCAATGGGTATATTTTTCCAGTGATCTTTATTTTGAGCAAAGATGAGTCTTAACTGTTTTCATCTGCTTTCTAGGGTTAGAGCTGAGTTGTAAAATATATAAGGGGAGAGAGAAAATATGATCTTATCTTACAGTTCTGGTAGAGAGGGCTGAATTGGAGAAGTCCTCTTTTAGGAATATACTTCCCAGACTCTCTCATCAAAGGCCAGAGGCTGAATACTCTGGGAGTTATCATAAAAAGATGATGCTTTGTATCACTTGTCCAAACTCTGAATTGGAGGTGAGCTACAACTTGACATATCTATGTACAGTATGTATCCTTGTGTGAAATCCCTATGGTATATGGATGGGAATGTCCTTTGTCTGAAAGTTTACAGAACCACTGCTGCTCAAATTTTAAAAAATCCAAGTCAGCTTTGATAGACCAAACTCAGAGTAAATCAGCTCTGCCATAACACACATGCTTGAAGTTGTTCAAATTACAGTATAGTACTTCATTGTGGTGAGAGCATGGAACAGCTATTTTTCCTTTTGACTACTGCTGTGAAGACATCTCTGTACTGGCTGAGGTCTTTGCCGAGTGGTAGTTCAAAATTGATTGTCTAAAAAAGTAACTGTTTCATGCTCTAATTTTTGTTTAATGTTAAAAAAGGAAATGGTGCTGGAGAATCCTGTCCAGTCCAGTGGACAGGATTTGTCTGTTCTACTGGGCAAAGAAATTTCCATTTAAAGAAATAAGGAGAACATTGTGAAAGAAAAGGCATGTGTTATAAATTATCTACAGAGTAATTAATTTTAATTATCAAAATATCATACAACAGAAATAATACTAATGTCTAATGTGAAGAAACATATGTCTGTGGCAACAACAACTAGGCAACAGACTGGGGAAATTAGACTTCAGTTAGTCATATGCTACAAAATAACCTCCCACATCGCTCACCCTCAAACTCTATGGCTATGCTCACATGATAGATTTAGACTGATTTGTTGTTTCTTCTTCACAAACAAATTCTGAAAATTGTATTTTGCAAGAATGCAAGCTTTCTTTTAATTCAGGGGTCCCCAACAACCAAGCCGAGGAGGGCTCCAGGCCATGGGCTCTCCTGAACCGGGCCACAGGGGTGGGTGGGGCTGGGAGCCCTGATGGCAGCCTTCTGCCTTCAACGTGTTATGCCGGGTCTGCCTGGCGAATGGAGCGAGAGCATGGGCTTCAGACACACAGACAGGCAGGTGGCCTGGCCCCTCCTCCACATTGTTTAACTATGGTGGGGCTTTGCTCCCACCGTGCCAATGTGCAGTGTGATACCTAACTCCCCAAGCCAAACAGTCTAGCTTGCAGGTGGCTGGGTGCCGCCTCCTTGTTCTTGAATTACTGCGGGGCTGCTTCCCTCCACCTGTGCACAGTGAGGTTTCACACTGCCCATATTCAAGCTGTGGCTGGCAGATAGGAGAGATTAAAAAAAAAAAAGAATTTTAGCAAAACTGAAATATATACTCTGTGAGTATATTTTGTGAAAATTTTAGTAAATGAGCAAATTACAGCCTGAACAGAAAAAGTCCCTTGCACACACATTGAAATTAAAATCCTGTGCATGCCTGCTTAGAAGGAACTTCTGTGTAAAGTGATGTCAGATTGCAGCTAAACTGAATGATCCCATATGCTTTGTCTGGATCATGGATTAATTTTACCCATGTAATGCTCATTTTGCATAAATGCTATATGCATATATAAACCTTACAAGTGTATATGTCCACTATGATCTACAGGTTTGTCATATCTAAGAATGTCATGCTGGTATCCTGGCTACCTAAAATTATGCGGCTTCATTCTTATGCATTGTAGACATATTTAAAAAGTTACCTTCAATAATGCAGAAATCGTGTTGCTACTGGAATTCCCATGTTGGCCTTTAAATGTATTATTAAGCTTCTAGATAGTTCCTGTCATGACATATATATTTTTTAACTTGCTAATAGGTCTGCCCTCCTTAACATGAGATCAGTCTGGTCCCCTCAAACATTGGAAGGATCTGCAGTTAAATGCTAGGCTTTTCTCTGGAATCTTAAGGAAAGGGATACTGGTCATCTGGCAACTCTGCAAGGAAACATGTGCAAATTTGGCTCATGGGAGGATGAGGACTCTTCCTCTAGGAAGGTTTCCTAATTGGTTGTAGGGAGCTCTTGCAACTGACCCATGATTACCCAATAAACTGTAAGGCTATTAACTTTATGGGCTCTCTCATCCTAGTAGAATACCCTAGCCCAGTGCTGGTGAACCTTGGCACTCTAGCTGTTCTTAAAATGACTTGGGCTTCTGGTAATTAATATCCAAGAACACTTGGAGTGCCAAGGTTCGCCATCATGGCCCTAGCCAGTGCTGTATGCACTGTCTTTTTAAAATAAGTCCAAAATCACATAGGCGCAGGGTTTCTCAACCTTGGGCCTCCAGGTGCTCTTGGACTCCAATTACCAGAAGCCCAAGTCAGCACACCTGCTGATCAGAGCTTCTGGGAATTGACGTCCAAGAACATCTGGGTGCCCAAGGTTGAGAAATCCTGACATGGGGCATTTTGAAAAAAAGACAGGCATAAACCCCTAACTTTGTTCCTTTGTCACCATGTTACTGGGTTTATAGAGCTTGGTGGAGAATCCACTCTGTGATCCCCCTCCTCCTACCGTCTTTCTTCCTTTAAAGATCAAAGTCAAACCTCAGGACTCTTCTCAACTGCCTTGTCATGGTTCACCTAAGCACCAAGAAGCACCAGGCCTCCTTTGACATTCTTAAAAGCTCAGACATTATTTTAAAGCTCAGCCCTCTGACTGAGGAGAAAGGAGCCGTGTAGGAGAGTTGCTTTCTCCATTCCTGGACTGCACTCTGGCTCTGTACATTGAAGAGCCAGTGGCTGGGTGGGAGGATGTTGGAGAGCACTCCTTGCTTTGGAGTCACTTGTTCAGCCTTGTCTTGCATTTCGGCTTGCTAGCAAACCAAGGTCCAATCTGGCATGGAGCCGCAGAGGCAGGCAAGTGGGGAGGGGAGGGAGAAGAGGAGGCCATTTGTTGGGTAGCAAACAGTTGGCTGGGTTGCCTGCCGAGAAACATGTTCTGTCCATGCACGTCCACTTATTGGCTGTTTGCATTCCTCCAGCTTCCGCTTTAGATGCTGTGTGTTTGTCATCTCAAATTTAAAGGGCCTTTAAAAGAAAGGGAGTGCTTGTGATGTCATTGCTGAGTTTGGGCACCGAGGAGGGGGCTGCTGGAGGCCTGGGCCTGCTGAAACCATTGCCCTCCTTGAACTGGCTTCACTAATAAGCGCTCACGTTGTCGTGACACCACCACACTCCTCGTTTTCCTTTGTGTACAACTGCCAAAAGACCTTTGGAATGGCACAGCAACGGAGCTAAGCCTGTGATGGGTCCCTCTTAATTAAATTTGAAAACTGCCTGGATAAGAGGGCTTTCTGAGCCAGTCAGCCGATGGGCTACGGACCTGAACAACTGCCACAGGCTAGCACTACCACCCACAGCCCTGATCCCTATGACATGTGTACAGATTAGGGAGAAATCCCTCAACCATGAGCCTGCTTTTAACCCCTTCATGCCCTATAACTCTGAAAACATTTTTACGAGACTGGTTCCTTTTCATAGGGGAAGCAGATGATGCAATTTGTACTTAAAATGTTATTTATTCCTGTATCCATTCACTTGAATATCCTGTTTTCTTCCATCATATACAGAGAGGCCCTTAGCTGTTAACACAGTGCTTATGAAAACAACAAAATACAGATGAAATATTTCTGAAACCAGTAAAGAACAGGGAGATAAACTAATTCAGCAACAACAGCAGTAGACAGAAATTATTAAAGGAAGAAAACTACCAAGAATAATGAAAAATCACAAGCCTGAAATAATGTGGGCATTTTAAGTTGGCATCTCCTCTGGTGGCTTAGTGGTTAAGATGCTTTGATGTTCTGGTAGAAATGCAAAGCAGCCAGCATAACAGGGCCAAACAACTTTATTAGGCAGTCAGAACATGGGGAGCAATGGCGATTGGCGCAGCACTGCTAAATATATACAATCGGGGTGGGAAACAACAGGATTAGACGGAAGGGAAGTGGGGTGACTGGAAGGTCATCGGACCGGAGTGAAAACTGTACATGACTACATAGTTTAGGTGGGAACGCAGTCCCGCGATATTTTAAGACCAAGAAGAAGGAGACAAAATGGAGGATCGTACTGATCCCAATTATATTACAAATCGTTACAGCAATAAATGTATTCAAAAACAATAGATGCTGAGCTTGGAGACTGGAAGGTTGGGTTTCAATACCTGAGGGGTGCACTTGGGGACATGATAGGAGCCTCATTCGGGCCTCCTCTGAGTGGAGTTTCTCCAGCAGAAATCCATTCAACCCAGAGTAATCTCTGACAGAAAATTATTATTATTACCATGTGAAGACAGCAAAAGACAGTGCATTCCAATTGGATGCCTAAGTGGAGCCTGTCTCCCACGGGCTATTGATAGACTTCCATTACTGATTACAGTTGGTTTGGGTGGCTGGGACTATTGGGAACAGCAGCCCCCAAACCCTGAGGGCCACAGCATACTAGATGTTGCTATACAAATCTGTTGTTCTGCCCCATCATCTGTCCTTCGCAAGGTGGCAGGTCACACAAAAAAGTAGCTGATATTACTGTATATGGCGGTTCTTTGGTTATAGCCAAGTGTTGTTCTGCAGTCTCATTTTGCAGTAACTGAAGCATGTAAACTTCCTCCCCCCAGCCGGATCTGGCCCCGCTCATTCTCTCTTTAGTGTTTGCCCTGTGCCTGCCACCCACCGCCGCGACTCACTCGCTTTCCTTTCCCCCTACCTCCTTTTTTACCCTGCACCCCACTGGCCCTTCTCCTGGCCCTGTCTTTCCTGGGAACCATCCATGGACTGAGCCGCCCCATGGCCCGCACGAGCCGGCCCCGGGGGAGCCCAGCCCAGAAAAAAAAAACACCAGGCAATCTCCAACATATAAATAATCCCCCTGGAACTAAAGCCAAAAATACACTGCTCCTGGGTCAATTCAAGAAATAGAAGCACTTGTGCAGAAACAATCCACTTTTAAAACCAAGCTGACCTGCAGTGATTCGTATTGAATGGAAGCCAGCATGTCTCAAGTTCAAATCCAGAATCCATCAAGTACTGTCTCTAGCAACCAGATACTAAGCAAGAACCAATCTCTCGCACAGTCTTTGAGTATTCCTTCCCCTGCTAGTTCTCTGCCCTCTGAAAATGCAGGTAGACCTCTTCAAAACTCTGCTTTACCCTCTGCATCTGTTACATCTACTAGTGTAGCTGCAGACCCACGCCTGCCCACCTGGAGGGCAGAAGTGCTGCCTCCTTGTCCCCGCCGCCAAAGACTTCCACCTGCGGCGGGGCAGGGACTTCAAAGACCGGCTTCACCTCTCTGCCTTGGGACAAGTTTAGAGGCAGAAACAGCTGTGGCGGGGTGCGCCCAGAGGACTCTTAGGAGTGCCCCCATCGCCACCGCCAGACTGGCTTCACCTCCCCACTCTGGGACAGGTTCGGAGGCAGCAACAGCTGTGACGGGGCGCGCCCTGATGACCTTGCTGTAGTCTCCCCCTTCACCTGTAGTTGGGTGGGAGATTGAGGTTAGTTGAGGATGTTGAGTTTTGCTCTATCAGGACTCATTGAATAATTATAGTATGTTTTCTTGTGGATATTGTTAATTTACTTAGTATATTGTATATTGTATTGTATTTTGTTCTTGTATTTACTATCATTGTTATTTTTGAAATGTGATTTGTAAATGTTTTATGTCATTTATATTGCTTTGTATTATTTATACTGTATCATTATATTGCTTTGTATTATTGTAAACCGCTTTGAGTTCCCTCTACAGGAAGGAAAGCGGTATAGAAATCTAAGCAATAAATAAATAAATAAATAAATAAATAAATAAATGTAAAGTATGTTGCAGCAATAAATAGTCAAATGGACAGGCTGTATGAGATTTCAGCAGGATCATTTGTCTCCAGAGAAGATTATAGTTGGCATACCCATTGAGCTGGACACTTTTAGAATTTGACAACCGGGGGGGGGGGGGATGTGTCAATCTTAGAAGAAATCAACCCTGACTGCTCCTTAGAAGGTCAAATAGTAAAGAAGAAGCTGAAGTACTTTGGACATCAAATGAGAAGAGAGGATTCACTTGAGAAAACCTTGATGCTGGGAAAGGTGGAGCGCAAAAGAAGAAGAGGGCGGCCAAAGATGAGATGGCTAGATGGTATTGTAGACACAATGGGCACAGAGCTGGGTGGGTTGAGAAGGCGGGTTATCCTGGAGGACAATGGCCCATAGGGTCGCAAAGGGTCGGAATCGACTGTGCAACTGAACAATAACAACAACAAAAATTGTAAATGTAAAGGTAAATCCTGGGGTTTGTGTATTGTAAGGTGGAATTATTATATCCACAATCTTTAAATGGAAACGTAATAGTAAATAAATGTATAGCAGCTGCTCCCTGTGCTAATTGGCACGACTAATTCCTCGTGACTATGGGTCAGGAATAAACATCTGATTTGTATTGTACAGAACATGAACTGCTTCAATAAGATCCAGCAGAGCCTAGTCAGTTTATTTGCCTTTGGGTTTCTGTTTTGTTTGTTTATTTTTGGAATGCCTTTTCTCATACTATCCATATTAAGAGTGAGCCCCAGAAAAGGGAATAAATTTATGGTAATTATATTTAAATAATATAGTTTCTTTTCATTGCATTTGCCTTTACAAGACAATAGAGTAGCTAAACTGAAAATACTGGGTTGTATTATAGAGTAAGAAGTGTCATATAATAAATCTAGACTATACCCACTAGAATTAGTATTACTTAAAGTAATAATAAATTTCAGTAGGTCTTGATGCACGTCATTCAAAAAGTGCAAAAACTTTTGAAAATCAAACACTGGAGTTTGGATATTCCTGTCTCTGCATTGATTTTTCACATTAGTTTACATTTTGAACCTATCGTTATTGGCCAAGATAATATTTAAAATCCCAATTTATGGAAGTGCTCAGCTGAGGTTAGAAGCAATGTAGGATAATTTTCCTAGGTGCTCAGATATATTGCTTTGTTGTATCTTCACCACAATTTAGGTAGATTGATAAATCTGATAATCTGTACATTACAGGTGGATGATGCTGGGCCATAGGACAATTGTGGGTCTGTGATCCTCTATTGCGCGAATAGTTGAGTTAAGCTCATTTTATAAATAAACCATTAGCCTAGGTTTGCATGGAACAATTTACAC
The DNA here is from genome assembly GCA_035047305.1 of Bradypodion pumilum. Lineage (NCBI taxonomy): Eukaryota > Metazoa > Chordata > Lepidosauria > Squamata > Chamaeleonidae > Bradypodion > Bradypodion pumilum. The sequence continues at coordinate 275,466,097 of JAWDJD010000002.1, read as the reverse complement.
ATAATAATTACTACCCTGTTTCCCCGAATATAAGACACTGTCTTATATTTTTTAAAATTCCAAAATTAGCAAAAGGTCTTATTTTCAGGGGATGTCTTATTTTTCCATGAAGAAGAATACCAGTCTCGATCGCGCTTCCCCACCCACAACCAAGGGACGCTTCCCCACTTGCAACCAAGGGAAGCGTCCCTTGGTTGCGAGTGGGGAAGCCCGGTCGAGACTGGTCTCGGCTGTAAGGCAGCCTGCTCCGATGTCTCCTCACAGCTGAGCTGAGGGCTGTCTCGATCGCGCTTCCCCACTCGCAACCAAGGGAAGCGTCCCTTGGTTGCAAGTGGGGAAGCCCGATCGAGACTCATCTCAGCTGTGAGGCGGCCGGCGCGGCCCATAAGAAGGCCTGCCACGTCGGAGTCTCGATCCCGTTCTTGCCAGGGGAAACTTCCCTTGGTTGTGAGCGGGGAGGCAATTGAGACTCCAACGCGGCAGGCTTCCTTATGGGCCATGCCAGCTGCCTTACAGCCGAGACCAGTCTCAATTGCACTTCCCTACTCACAACCAAGGGACGCTTCCCTTGGTTGCGAGTGGGGAAGCACGATCGTGACTGGCCTCAGCTGTGAGGCGGGCGGCAAGGCCCATGAAGGCCTGCGACGTCGGAGTCTCGATCCTGCTTTCACCAGGGGAAACTTCCCTTGGTTGTGAGCGGGGAGGCAATCGAGACTCCAACGTGGCAGGCCTTCTTACACGCTGGGAAGAGGGGTCCGGCGGTGGAAGATGGCATACCGGTATTACAGTACCGTACCTGACTCTGGCTCTGCTTGTCCTTCTCTTCTGTCCCGGACACCGGAAGCAAGGAGTGCATGCGATCGGATTGCCAGGAGGTAAGGGGGTCTTATTTTTGGGTGGGGCCTTATATTTCAAAGGCAGGGGGAAAAGGGGGGTGTCTTATTATGGGAGGAGGTCCTATAATTGGGGAAACACGGTCTATGTAATGATCACACCCAGCTCAGGATGTTCTGCTGCCTGAGATGCAAGACCAAATAGCACTTTCCCCATCTATGTAGGAAGCCAAACAGATTGGAAATTGAATTTTATTTCCACACTGGATATCCCTACTTCAGTTGGGTTACTTCGGTGGGTGCAGGACAGGCTGAATGCTGCCTGTAGATCCTTGTGCCCTTTCTTGCAACCAAGAACAGTCACCTCTTACCAGTTGTAAAGCAATCCCTAATGATAGTAGCTGTACCTTTGCTGGATGATTATCTTCTTCTGCAAATCTATGTCCCTTTCCACGCCTTCCACAATTTCTCATTTCTGTTTCCAAAGGAATCTTTCTTTTCTCTAATAAGGTTCTTTGACATAGCTTGTTATTTATGCTGGTGACCTCTTGGACTCCCATGAGAAAACTGGTTCTCTGCTCTGAATGCACAGAACACACACTGGATTTCTTCCAGCAGTGGTAAGAAGGGTATGTGAAACAACAATACATTTGATAATTGTCATTAGAACAACTTGTGCCTATTGAGACAGTTACAGTCAGGAATTGGTTGCTACAGTTTTCCTTGACCAACTGGCCTTATTTAACAGGAAGCCCCATTCTCATTCTCCTCTTTTCTCCTCTTCCTCGTTGTTCTCACTGCTTCCTGACATTTCATCTGTGGCTTGAGTGAGTCCTAGCAATTTATCAGACATAGGGATGACTTACAAGAATAATTTAACGATGAAGGCCTAAGGTTAAACAGAAGAGGCAAGATCTACCCCAGGATGCTTCCAAAGCAGGGCTGGATTTAAGCATAGGCTACCTAGGCTGCAGCCTATGGGCCCGCACCACAAAGAGCCCACACCACGTGATTCTATGTCAATTTTTAAAGTCAGGTTTTTTGTTTTAGTAAATAAATAGTATAAAAGTTTGGTGATGTAATCATCATTTATCATTTGCATTTGGTTTAACTTAGTGTGGTGTTTGGGTGTTTGACCAGCCCGACAAGAATATCTCCTCCCACTGTCTGCCAGCCGGATGTTTCGCGAAGTGCAATGAGCGCATACTGTTTCATTTTAAGACTTTTTCAATACAGCAAAGTAAAGTTGTAGTAAGTCATATTTTTTATATTTTTCGATTTTTTCCATTTAATCTAGTATTATTACCTTAATGATATTCAGTTCTTTTCATTTTTATCATCTCATGAATTCATCTAATTCTAAACACTGTATAGGAATTTAAAAATAAACTTTAAATGTTTATTTTTCAGTTTTTAATTGGATAATTGCTGAAAATGTGGTTTTTGTAGGTTAATTTTTTTAAAAAAAATACTTTCCCCGGTAGGGCCCGCACCACAGGTTCAGCCTAGGGGCCCACTGATCCTAAATACGGCACTGTTTCAAAGTCTTTTTATTTCCAACCCTTCCCTCATCACTCTTCAGTATAAATAATAATAATAATCTAAATTCCTTTTCTTTGGCTGTTTTCTCTAATGACATTAAGCATGAAGAGCCCTCCTGTTATCTTTGCAGAATTCATGTGATTCTGTAATAACAAATCATGCATTGCCTGTCATATGACTGCATATAATGCATAATCTTTGTGGCTAGTCTGCATGCCAAGTCCTTCATTGAAAATTTCAGAGTTAAGTCTCTTGGTGGTTCTGTTAGTCGTGTTTTCCACTCAGCTGCTTATTCAGGTTTAGAAAAGTGAAAGAAACTGAAACTGACAGGAATTTGTGACAAATGCATCCAGAAACAGTTGTGATCTTGAACTTAAGATTGTAGAAAGTGGAACAAAGAAAGCAAAATGGGAGCATCTGTGGCCTGGGGGACAGGTCAGTGAAGTGGACTAACTCTGTAACCACCTGGCTGGGGTTCAAATCTCCACTTGAAAATGAAGTTTACTAGAAGACTGGCCAATACTCCAGCTCACAGCCTAATCTATTTTGCAGCCAATGTGGTTGTGTGTCCCTTTCTACAAAGGACAGTCATTCTTTTGAAGGCCTCTCCCCTTTGGAAAGCATCAAGGCTGAAGTCTAGCTTAATGATTAAAACCAGCAACAACAGACACATTAGTTGAACTTTGAATTATGTGAAGAGTGAGTGGGGCACAAGTGGGCAGCCTAAAATTTCAGACAAACTGCCCCATGAGTGTGGTGAAAGCAGATAGGGAGTCTTTGATGTTCTGGTAGAAATGCAAAGCGTCCAGCATAACAGGGCAAAACAACTTAATTAGGCAGTCAGAACATGGGGAGCAATGGCGCAGCACTGCTAAATATATACAATCAGGAATTGATACATTTGGGTGGGAAGCAACAGGATTGGACGAGAGAGAAGTGGGGTGACTGGAAGGTCATTTGACCGGAGTGAAAACTGTACATGACTACATAGTTTAGGCGGGAACGCAGTCCCGCGATATTTTAAGACCAAGAAGAAGGAGACAAAATGGAGGATCGTACTGATCCCAATTATATTACAAAACGTTACAGCAGTACATGTATTCAAACACAACAGAGTCATTTTCTTCCCTTTCTAAAATTCTGAAGAGTTTCAGACAATAAAGCTGAATTGTGAGAGATGTGGGACAAATAAAGGGAAGTTTTTCCTATGCAAAGACATAGTTAAATTGGAGAATTCACTCCTATAGGATATATTGGGAATTACAAAATTTGACAGCTTTAAAAGAGGGTTAAACAAATACACAAAGAATCTATGATCAATGCCCATTGGTCATGAAGGCAAGTTCATGTTACCTTCATTATTAGGTACACTTAATAGGAAGGTGCTACTGCGCTTATGACCTGGTTTGGTTTTTAGTAGGTATCTGGATGAATGATGATAAGAACAGACTGTGGGACAAGCTCAGTCTGTGGTCTGATACGATGTGACTCTCTCTATGTTCTCATGAGAGCAGGGACCATCAAATCCCCTCTCAGTAGTTAACTAGAGATTGTAGTCATCTCTACTGTCATGAGACAAATATATGGCATCTTTATTTAAATTACAATAATTATTTGTAACTTTGCATCAATGCACATGATATAACGTATACACATTTTGTGCAATTCTGGCTAAAATTCAGTAGTATGCTGCAAGTAGTAAGTAGGTTCATTGGATTTGAGGGGATTTGCTGAGTCTTCTCCTCTGTAAGTTTCCTTGATTCAGGAGGCCTTCCCTAGTTGTGATTCAGCCTGTGTGTTTCTTTTTGGGTGATGCATTTCCTTCTGATTACATATACATTAATACCCCGGATAATGTTAAAACTTGGTTTCACAAGTCTTAACAATATGCGGTTTTTAACATTGTGCAATATATTTATCACACAACATTAAAAAAGGGCCCGATTCCCTTTCCGAAGAGGAAAGGGAACCGGGGATCAATCTGCCTGCCTTTTTGGGAAGGGCAGTGGGCATTGGATGCTCTGATGCCTGCTGCCATTTCCAAACAGGCAGGCGATCCAGGTGTGGAGAGGGGTTCTGAAGAGAGGCTGGGGAAACTTTTTCCTAGCCTCTTTTCAGAAACCCCTGCCTGGATCGCTAAGGGGCATAGTGATCCAGGCCAGGGGTGTGTGTGTGTGTTACTGAAGAGAGGCTGGGGACCCTTTTCCAAGCCTCTTCAGGACCCCCCCTAGCGATCCAGGTGTGTGTGTGTGTTTCTGAAGAGAGGCTGGGGGAACCTGAAGAGAGGCTGGGGGAGGCCCTCGCTCGCCCCCGCAGCCGCACCATCGCTTGGGGATGGAACACACCTGCGCCCGCCGCCGCCCCCTCCGAGCCACATCTGGCTGGAGGGGTGAAAAGAGCCACCACCACCACCGCGCAGAGAGGCCCTCGCTCGCCCCCGCAGCCACACCATCGCTCGGGGATCGAGCACACCTGTGCCCGCCGCCGCCCCCTCCGAGCCACGCCTGGCTGGAGGGGTGAAAAGAGCCGCCACCACCACCACGCAGAGAGACCCACGCTTGCCCCCGCAGACGCACCATCGCTCGGGGATGGAGCACACCTGCGCCCACCGCCGCGCCCTCCGAGCCACGGCTGGCTGGAGGGGTGAAAAGAGCCGCCGCCACCACCGCGCAGAGAGACCCACGCTCGCCCCCACAGCCGCACCATCGCTTGGGGATGGAACACACCTGCGCCCGCCGCCGCCCCTCCGAGCCACGCCTGGCTGGAGGGGTGAAAAGAGCCGCTGCCACCACTGCGCAGAGAGGCCCCCGCTCGCCCCTGCAGCTGTACCATCGCTGGGAGATCAAGCACACCTGCGCCCACCGCCGCCCCCTCCGAGCTACGCCTGGCTGGAGGGGTGAAAAGAGCCGCCGCCATCACCGAGCAGAGAGGCCCCCGCTCACCCCTGCAGCCACACCATCGCTGGGGGATCGAGCACACCTGCGCCCGCTGCCACCCCCTCCCCCCAGCCTCCTTGTGGCTGCCTCTCTCTGGCCCCCTTCACCGGCCAAGGGGATCCAAGGCACCTGGGCTGCTCTCCTCCGACCCCTGCCTCCACGGCTGGGGTCCTCATTATGCTAAAGGACTCCGTCTCTCAGATTCTATTTTTTATGTAAGCGCGGGTTCTTCTCTTACTTAATTGTGTATTTGGGGCTCTTGACTATATGTATTTTGAACATTGTATTTTGTACTTGATTATGCTTTTATTGTATTGTGTTCTGATGTAATTTCTATATCTCTATTATTGTATACTTTTTTGTTGCTGTCTGCTTTCAGATAGCATGCACCTATGTAAACCGCTCTGAGTCTCCTTCGGGCAGAGTGGAGCGGTATACAAAAATAAAGTGGAATGGAATGGAATGGAATGGAACCTTTTCCCAGCCTCTCTTCAGAAAACTCCCGCCTGGATCGCTAAAGGGGAGACCAGCCCTGCCAGCTTTGAGGCAGAGATCAACATTGAAAAATTTGAGGAAAACTTTTGCATCGCACAACGTTAACTTAATGTTGTGCGGTGCAAAGGTTTTTTCTCAAATTTTTGAATGTTATCCAGTTTTAACGTTGTGTGGTGCACTCATTAACCAAGCTATTACTGTAATTGGCTACCTTCCCTACATGTTGGGAGTATAAACAGTTTCATGTGTGTGTTGAGTGGAGCAAATTATGCATGGCACCTTGAACTCTTTGAGTAAAGATATGACCTAAATATAACAAATGAATGTTTATGTAATAAGAAACTAAATAACAAGGAGAAAAAAATTGGGTCTGTAGCAAGGATAAGTGCAACTAGAATAAGGGAGAGGAACCTCAATTGAAACAAACTGCTATGCTTATAGTATGTAATCTGAACCAGTTGGTGGGGCAACAATTGACAGATAACAAGTGTTCCCCTTCCCTTGTCTGTTCTAGATCTACATACAGATTGGTGCTCTTAGATCTTCCTTCCTTCTTTTTCTGAGGTCAATTCCTGCTGCTTCTTTCCTCTCCATTTTTCATTAGAGAAATGGCTGCCAACCACAGACTTGAAACACACAGAAGCCAGCTCTCAGTGGCATCTATAATAACAGTGGTGGGCATCAGCATGTTCGCACCAGTTCACCAGAACCGGTAGCAGAAATTCTGGCTGGCTCCTACCATCCGGTTTTGAAATAAAGTAGTCCTAATTCGGGTGCAACGCAGGGCTTTCCCCAGTGGTGGGCTCCAAAAAAATTTACTACCACACTGTGGGTGTGGTATGGTGGGCATGGCCAGGGGGAAAGCCCTGTGTTGCACCCAATTAGGACTACTTTATTTCAAAACATGGATGGGCGGGGGCAAACAGAATTTCTGCTACCGGTTCTGGTGAACTAGTGCGGACCTGCTGATGCCCACCACTGGCTTTCCCCCTGGCCATGCCCATCATACCACGGCCACAGTGTGGTAGTAATTTTTTTTTTAGCCCATCACTGTATAATAAGTTTTAGAAATCTTTCCCCTGGCAATATCTTTAAATGGATTTTTTGACGTGATAAACAGTAACTTTTCTTTTTGCCTTATTTGCCAATCTTCATAGTAATTGCTACTTTTTAGTAATCCCATGACTTGCATGAGGCCACTGAACTCTAGCATTCCATTCGACCCACAGAGTTTCCTGGAAAAGTGTTCTACCAAGCCCTGCTGGGAGATGCTAGCTGGAAGAAGAACCCAATTCTACAGAGGGATCATAGAATCCATCATCTGCACCTCTGTAATTGTCTGGTTTGGTTCTGCATCTCAACAAGATAAACATAGACTCCAACGAGTAATTAGGACTGCAGAATTTTTTTTTTGCTGTTAATGTACCTTCCATTGAAGATCTATATACTACACGAGTTAAAAGGAGAGTGGAGAAAATATACAAAGACCCCACACATCCTGGCAATAACTTGCTCCAACTTTTACCATCGAAACGACGCTTTAGAGTATTACATACTAAAACAACCAGATACAAGGATAGTTTCTTTCCAAATGCCATCAATCTGCTGAATAACTAAATTGTGTGATTTTATTGTATTGTTATTGTTTCTCTAGGGATATATGAGATTGTTGTTAGTATTATGATTAGCACCTATTATTAAGTGTAGTAGATGATCTAGTAAATGTAATTTATTTTTTCATGTATATAGAGAGCATATGTACCAAAGACAAATTCCTGGTGTGATAGCACACCTTGCCAATAAAGGATTCTATTCTATTATGCCTGGAGAGAAGAGTAGGGATTTCCACTGGAGAGCACCAGGCACCAGGATCTTTGACAAGAGCTTCAGTCAGTGATTAGAGATTGCAGTTTCCTTTCTCTCTCTCCTCACCACTCCAACTGGGATGCCCAGCAGGGTGAAAATGTTGGCTATCCTCTCAACTGGCCCCAAATGGGTGTGGGCAAAATCCCAGCCTTGGGATTCAGCTGACCTGAGAATCATCCAATTCTCCTCCCTCTTGCTTTGGTGGTTGTTGTGTTCTCAATACTATGCCTTTAAACAACCACCAGCTGTATCAATGTAACCCGTTGTAATTAGGATGCGAGCTAATGACCACCTGGTGGCAATAGCGAGCACCCAGCTCACACGGTTCCAATTCCCTAAAGAACTACAGCGCGGGAAGATTCCCGCCACTACCTCACCTGGACAAGAAGGGCGTGACCTGAAATGACGTCACGCCGACAGTAGCCAATGGGCTACCGTGGAGCCACATTCAAATGTATAGCCACCGTATATATTGAGCTGTTCGTCCGCCATTACCACATGTTCCCCCGTACCACCATGCAATAAAGATGTGTTAAGCCAATCCTTCGGCTGTTCCTGTATCTTGGTTCTCATACACTAAATTGGCGACGAAGGTGGGATGATGGATCCCCACGAGATCAAGACACACGCTAGTCATGCCGGTTTCGACATCAACAAACCGGAAGATTGGGAGCTCTTCGAAATGGACTTCCAAGATGCGCTGGTGGTGTCCGACATTACGGACGAGGGAAAGAAGAGGGCCATCCTCACCCGGATGCTTGGAAATGCCGCCAAAAGAGTATTGGTGGACCTGGTATCACCGAAGAAGGTGAGCGAGCTGTCAGTCAAACAGCTCCTGAAAGCGATGCGCGACCATTTCCAGCCCTCGGTTTCGATGTTTTTGGCTCGAGACGCGTTCTGGAAGAGAGTTCAAGCGCCTGGTGAGTCCATCGCCGCTTTTGCAGCAGCCCTGCGGTTGGCTGCCGGCCCATGCAAGTGGGAGAATCTGGAAATCGCCCTCAGGGACCGCATGCTGTGTGGCCTGTGGGACGAGGAGGTTCAGAGAAAGTTGATGAACCAAGAGCCACCCCCGACGCTGCGCGAAGTCGTGAAGGCGGCGCAGGCCGCAGAAGCCACGAGGGCCGGAGTCAAGGGGTTTAGAGAAAGGCCCCCACAGTCTGACATGGCAGCGGGCTCGGTGTATGCGGCCAGACGAACGCCGAAATCTCCCACGGAGAGCAGCGACGCCGAGGACGTCCGGAGGGTTCGGAAGGAAGGCCGACGCTGCGATGGTTGTGGGGCGGCCCACGACCGCATCAAGTGCCCATTCCGGAAGGCCGAGTGCCACAACTGCGGACGCCAGGGGCACATCGCCAAGGTCTGCAGATGGCAGCGCAAGGAACGGAAAGGCTCGTCAGACCGCTCGCCGAGGACCAAGGAGGGCGCCCGGCCCGCGAGGAAACAAGATGGCATGGGCCGCATCTCCGACGACAGTAGTGATGACGCCCCAGTGTACAGCGTGTCCTTGGGACACCCCCGTTACTTTGTTGAGGTACTGGTGCAAGGGGCCCCTGTTAGGATGGAGATAGACTCGGGTACCTCCTACTCAATCATGTCCCAGCAGGAGTTCTTGGGAATTTCCCCCCACGTGCGCCCTAAGCTCAAAGCGTTGAGGTCCACGCTGCGGGATGTACAGGGAAATAGCATTCCGGTGTTGGGGGTTGGAAAATTCAAGGTCCAATACAAGCAACAAGCCACGGAACTTCCCCTGGTTGTTCTCAAGGGGGGAAGTTGTATCCTCCTTGGGACCCAATGGTTTAAGCCCCTGGGTTTGTTCATTGGGGGGGTGCATGCCGTTGGGACTGACACGATACAGGAGGTGTGTGACGCGCACCCCGAAGTTTTCAAGAAAGGACTCGGAAAATTCAAGGGACCCCCAGTAGCGTTCGACCTGGACCCAGAGGTCCGCCCAATAAGACTCAAGCCGCGCAGAGTGCCTTTCGCACTAAAGGACAAGATAGAGGCGGAACTGGACAAATTGGTGGGCCAGGGGATTCTTGTTCCTGTTGATTCCGCGGAGTGGGAAACTCCGATTGTAACTGCGCTAAAGGCCAACGGGGAGGTTCGCATATGCACTGATTATAAGTGCACCATTAATAAGGCGATCCGCCCAAATGCATATCCGGTGCTGGTAGTCAGCCACCTGTTGGCCAGGCTACATGGGGGAAAGTGTTTCGCAAAACTTGACCTGGCACAGGCCAGCTGCAGCTGCTGCGCAAACAATAGTCACTCATAAGGGGGGCGTTCCAGGTGACGCGCTTACAGTTCGGCGTGAACTCGGTGCCGGGCATTTTCCAGTCGCTCGTGGAACGCCTCTTAAAGGGGCTAGATGGGGTCTTGCCATATTTTGATGACGTATTGATAACGGGGGGAAGTGAGGAGGAGTTGGCTGAAAGGCTAGACAAAGTACTGGCGGTGTTTGAAAAGGCGGGGTTGAGGTTGCGAAAATACAAATGCTGCCTCGATGCTGGCGTTGGAGTTCCCAAGACTTATGGTTCTGGGGGACTTCAATTTGCCATCGCTGGGGATGGCCTCTGAGGTGGCAAGGGAGTTCATGGCTTCCATGGCAGCCATGGGCCTGACTCAGGTAGTCCGGGGTCCGACCAGGGGCAGTGGTCACATGCCAGACCTAGTCTTCTTGTCGGAGCAGTGGCAGAGTGATCTAAGATTACAGGATTTAGTCATCTCACCTGTGCCATGGTCTGATCACTATCTGGTGACTCTTGACTTCCTGGGGGCGACACTTCATCGTAGGGAGGCTGGGCCGATTAAAATGGCCCGCCCTCGGCGACTAATGGATCCAGATGGATTCCAGAGGGAACTGGGGGATGTTCCTCTGGATCGGCTACACGATTCACCCGAGGCACTCGTCGACCTGTGGAATAGGTCGGCAACAGTAGCCTTGGATGAAATCGCGCCACTGCGGCCTCTCCACGCCCGGGGGACTAGGTCATCTCCGTGGTTCACAGATGAACTGCGGGAACTCAAACGGGCAAAGAGACGCCTAGAGCGCCGCTGGGTGAAGACCCAGGATGACTCCGATTGGACACTAGCTAGAGCTGCTATTAGGGCCTACCTAGTGGCGATAGGGGTGGTGAGGCGGCAATACTTCACCACCCTTATTGCCTCCGCTGATAATCGCCCAGCCGCCCTGTTCCGGGTAACCAGGTCCCTCCTTGGTAGAGGGGGATCGGTGCCCGGTTGGCAGGGTTTGGCTGAGGACTTTGCTGACCATCTGGTGGAGAAAATCGATCGGATTCGTTCAGAATTGAATCCTGGCGTGGATGGGGAGGGTCGGGGAGGTGCCGGAGCATTGTCTTGCTGTACGATCTGGGATCAGTTCGATCCTGTTGTCCCTGATGAAGTGGACAGGCTCCTTGCAGCTGTTCGTGCCACTACATGTCCTTTGGATCCCTGTCCTACTTGGTTGGTGAAAGCCTCCAAGGAGGTAACAGGTGGCTGGATAGGGGGGATAATAAATGCCTCTTTACGGGAGGGGGTATTTCCTGCACAGCTAAAACATGCTTTGGTGCGCCCCCTCCTGAAGAAATTGTCCCTCGACCCAGCTGTCCTTAACAACTACAGGCCAGTTTCCAACCTGCCCTTTTTGGGTAAGGTTTTGGAAAAGGCGGTGGCGCGTCAGCTGCAGAGTGTCCTGGAGGAAGTGGATTATCTAGACCCCTTTCAATCAGGGTTCAGGCCCGGATATGGAACGGAGACGGCATTGGTCGCACTGATGGATGATCTCTGGCGGGAGCGGGACGGGGGTTGTCCATCCGTCCTTGCTCTTCTTGACCTCTCAGCGGCTTTTGATACCGTCGACCACGGTATCCTTCTGGAACGGCTCGAAGGACTGGGGATCCAGGGCACTGTGTTGTCCTGGTTTTCCTCATTTCTGAAGGGCCGTACCCAGTCGGTATGGTTAGAGAGTGAGAGGTCCAACCCTAGGCCCCTCAAATATGGGGTGCCTCAGGGCTCTGTGCTCTCTCCTCTCTTATTTAACATCTACATGAAGCCGCTGGGTGAGATCATTCGTTCCCACGGGGTGCGGTACCATCAGTACGCGGATGATACACAGTTGTACATCTCGGCCCGTGGGGACCCCAGTGATGCTGTTGAAATCCTGTCCGGATGCCTAGAGGCCATTGGGGTCTGGATGGGGGCCAATGGGCTTCGGCTGAATCCCAGCAAGACAGAGTGGCTGTGGATAAGGGGCCCCGCGTTATCCAGGGAGTTACCATCTTTGGTACTGGATGGGGCCGTTCTGCCCCAGACAGACCCAGTGCGCAATTTGGGGGTTCTTCTGGACTCGCGGCTGCTGCTGGAAGAACAAGTGACGGCTGTGGCCAGGAGGGCTTTTGCCCAACTTCGGGTGATTCGCCAATTGCGCACTCTCCTGGACCGGGGCTCCTTGCTTATGGTCACCCATGCTCTGGTTACTTCCCGACTAGACTATTGTAATGCGCTCTACATGGGGCTGCCCTTAACGACCATTCGGAGGCTGCAGCTGGTCCAGAATGCGGCGGCCCGGGTGGTAATGGGGTGTGGGCGATATGCCCATGCCTCTCCCCTACTTCGGGAGCTGCACTGGTTACCAGTTTGTCTCCGGGTGCAATTTAAGGTGCTGGTTTTGACCTTTAAAGCCCTACATGGCAGGGGGCCGGGATACCTTAGAGACCGCATCGTCCCAAGAGTGTCTGCCCGTCCAACCAGAGCGGACAGGAGGGGTTCTCTAGTGGTGCCACCGGCTAGGGATGCACATTTGTCTAGCACCCGAAGGAGGGCCTTCTCCGTGTCCGCACCAACTCTCTGGAACCTCCTGCCAATAGACCTAAGACTCCAAAGTGAACTGCTGCCCTTCAGGAAAGGAGTGAAGACCTGGCTGGCAGGGCAGGTGTGGGGCCCGAATGGGACTATGGTGCCCGCCTGCTGGCTTGTATAAGAACTTTCTCCTCCTCCTTTGTATAGTGGGTGGGTGGGACATAGGGGTTTTTAAAGGGGGTGGGTTGGGGGGGCTTTTTATACTTTTTTATAATTGTATTTATGTCTTTTGTGAATTGTTGTGATGCCGCCCTGAGTCGGGTTCTGCCTGAGCGGGCGGCATATACAAATTTGACTATAAATAAATAAAAAATAAATAAAAAAATGCGTCTTCTTCGCAAAAGAGGTTGAGTTCTTGGGATTCCGGGTAACCCCTGCGGGAATCAAACCCTCCAAATCAAAGGTAGCCGCAATTCAAAAGGCCCCTCGCCCCACCTCCAAGCCCGAATTGCAGTCGTTCCTAGGGCTCTTAAATTTCTACCACTCCTTCCTGCCTTGGAAGGCATCGGTAGCGGAGCCGCTGCATAAGCTGCTCAAGAAGGACGAGGCGTGGAAGTGGGGCGAGAGCCAGGAGAGGGCATTAGTGGAACTGAAACAACTCCTAACGTCTGATGCCATTCTCACCCATTTTGACCCCAAGAAGCCGGTAGTTCTGATATGTGATGCATCCCCAGTGGGGGTGGGGGCGGTGCTGTGCCACGTGCTGGAAAACGGGAGAGAGGCCCCGGTAGCATTCTACTCCAGATCCCTGTCCCAGGCTGAGCGAAACTACGCCCAAACAGACAGGGAGGCATTAGCAATAATAGCGGGGACTAAGAAGTTCCACGATTTCCTCTACGGCCGCCCCTTCACCATAGTAACCGACCACAAGCCCCTGCTAGGCATTTTCACTGCGGACAAGCCCACACCGCAGATCCTGTCCCCTAGGATGTTACGGTGGGCCATCTTCTTAAACGTGTATCAGCACGCGTTGGTATACCGCCCAGGGAAGGAAATAAGCCACGCGGACGCCCTGTCGAGGTCTCCCCTTCCCCACGGTAGCGGCCTCGTGGGTGAGGAAGAACAAGACCGCCAAGTGCTCCTGATAGAGGTCTTAGATTCGCCCCCCATTGTACCTGCAGACATCGCCAAGGCGACCGGCAAGGACAAAACGTTAGCTATAGTCAGCTCCTGGGTGCAGAAGGGGTGGCCGGCGTCCTCCCCGGCGGCGGAGTTCGCCCCGTTTTTCAGGAAGCGGCTAGAGTTGTCCATAGAGAGGGGGTGCCTTCTGTGGGGCCAGCGGGTGGTAGTCCCCGAATCCCTGAGGCTTAGGGTGCTTAAACTGCTGCACGTCAGCCACCTGGGAATTGTTCGCTCCAAGGCTCTGACCAGGAGCTACTTTTGGTGGCCCCAACTGGACGCAGACATCGAGCACATGGTGGGCACTTGCGAGGGCTGCCAATGCTCCCGACCCGAAGAAGCGCATCTGCCTCACAGGGAATGGGACGCGGCAAAGGGGCCGTGGTCCCGTGTGCACATTGATTTTGCGGGCCCATTTAGGGGGACACTTTTTCTCCTCGTAGTGGATGCTTACTCCAAGTGGTTGGAGGTCATTCCTGTTACGAACACCTCCTCAGCAATGACAGTAAAACATTTGCGTAGGGTCTTTAGCACGTTCGGTATACCCGACACCCTAATTAGCGATAACGCTAGTTGTTTCACGTCCGCTGAGTTCAGGGCATTCACCGAGATCAACGCCATTTGGCACATCACCTTCGCCCCTTTCCACCCGGCAACAAACGGCCAGGTTGAGCGCCTCGTGCACACCACCAAGGACGCGCTGAGGCGCATGGGTCCTGGGGATCTCAACTTGCAAGTGTGCCAGTTTCTGCTGGGCTACAGGGTGACCCCCCTAGCTTCTGGGTACTCGCCCGCGGAGCTCCTAATGCGTAGGAAGCTGACCACGATTCTGACCAGGCTAGACCCAACGAGGGTGGAGGACACAGGGAGGAACATCGGGTTAGCGGACACGAAGAGTTTCGAAGTAGGTGCTCCGGTGCATTGCAGGAACTACGCTGGCGCGGGGCCTGCCTGGGTCCCGGGCATCGTCGTTGGGCAGACAGGTCCCATGTCATATTGTGTAGAGACCAGTACGGGTCTTCTCTGGAGACGGCACGCTGACCAACTACGGCGCCGGGTCCCAGTCAACCAACGCGCGGACGGCGCGGAAAAGGATTCAACGTTAGGGTTCTCCCCCACCCGTTCAGCCCAAGGGGGGGGGAGAGGGGGGCCAGTGGTCCCCACCTAGGGGGGAGGAGAAGGAGAAGGAGACTGTTCTCGTAGATAGCCTGCGGGATCCCCCCAATGACCCAGCAGAAGATTTCGAATTTCAGTTACAAAACCGGGGGGGTTTCTCGGAGTGGTCCCCCACCCATCCAAGCGAGAAGCGGGGTTTTTCGTTAGCCCCCCCGGTTTTTCCACAATGGAGTTTGTCCCTTCCCCAAAAGCCGCAGAACCGCGGCAAGTCACTAACGAGTCTCCCTCTCCCGTTGCAGGACAAGAGACCAGGGGACAGAGAAGCAGTAGCACTTCCAGGACAAGCCAGCCAGCATCACGCCCAAAACGCGTTTGCAATAAGCCATCTTGGATGAGAGACTTCGTCTCATCCTAGGGGGGAGGGATGTTGTGTTCTCAATACTATGCCTTTAAACAACCACCAGCTGTATCAATGTAACCCGTTGTAATTAGGACGCGAGCTAATGACCACCTGGTGGCAATAGCGAGCGCCCAGCTCACACGGTTCCAATTCCCCAAAGAACTACAGCGCGGGAAGATTCCCGCCACTACCTCACCTGGACAAGAAGGGCGTGACCTGAAATGACGTTACACCGACAGTAGCCAATGGGCTACCGTGGAGCCACATTCAAATGTATAGCCACCGTATATATTGAGCTGTTTGTCCGCCATTACCACATGTTCCCCCGTACCACCATGCAATAAAGATGTGTTAAGCCAATCCTTCGGCTGTTCCTGTGTCTTGGTTCTCATACACTAAAGTGGTATTTCCTAATATAGTAATACCTCAGATGACAACCAAACTTGGTTCCACAAGTCTGGTCATTATCCAATTTTTAGCGTTATCCGAAGCATGCATTGGATAATGCTAAAAAAAAAAACCAAAAAAAAAACCAGCCCAGTTCCCTTTCCGAAGAGGAAAGGGAACAGGGGGTCGATCTGCCTGCCTCTTTGGAAAGGGCAGCAGGGATTCCATGCATGGACTGCCGGTTTGTTTGGGGAGAGAGCGGGCAAGCGCTCTCTCTCCCCAAACAAAATGGTGCTCGGACCGCTGGTTTGAGTGGCCGAAGGGAGCGCCCATGGGCTAAATACAATTTTTAGTCTCAAATGCAGTAGATACATTGAATCCAAGGGAATTATATAAGTACTGTATTGTAAACCTCATTAATTCACTGGGTCTATTTTTCTTTCATTTCTAGATCAAAATTTGAATTGCCAAAATGAAGCCACTTACTTGGCTTTGTCACTGGCCAAAATTAAGTCCTTATCAGTACATGTTTCTGGTAGTAGGGTCTATTCGAAATTAGAGTAACAATTAGATTTAAGCCGATACCTTTTCATCCTTCGTATCTGCAAAGCATTGTGATAACTATGGTGTCAGAGGTGTAAGCTGCTAGAGAATATACATGCAAAACACACACCATGTTATTTTCTGCTTGCTTCAATAAAGCAGATGAGACAGGCTTTGAAAGATGAGCCAGGATTTTTCCCCCTCCAAAATTCATTCAGGAAAAAATAAAGACCCTCCCTGCCCCCAATCAAACAATTCAGATGCCTATTGTGTTTCAAGGTTGATTGCTTCCTTCCCTCTTTTCATTTCTCTTCTTGGACAGGTTGTAAACTTTAAATAGTGTTTGGCTTGTCACAGTGCCATATTTTGTGTATCATGCCTGGGAGAAGCAATGGGGTGATAACACACACACAACTAGGAAAGCTGCCACTTCGTGTAGCAAGTTGGGATATGCAAAACGGAGCATTTTTTGCATACTTTTGTTTGGGGGGAAGAATTCTGTTGAAAAATAACTGGAATGAATCACAGTCTCTGCTCCCACCCTCTGCTGTGTTAATTAGTGGTGTTGGCAGAAAGATCCTCAGTACTTTACTTCAGAATCTGCCTCCTGAGAGACACAGTGAGAGATTTTGAAATTGGCTTCCTAGAGGGTCAGCATTGTCCCCTTGGGTCATGACAGATGTGACCTTTGTCATGTAGCTTGGCCTTCTATTTCATAAATATTTGAACTCGATTGGGACTGTGAAAAAGAAGGAGCAGGCTTCTCTCCCTCCACAGTGTCGGCAATTTTGGCTGTTTGTAGTCGGAGGAAAACTGCTGGAGGAAATTTTCCTCCCTTTGCAGACAGCTGGGACAGACAACCTACTTGTGGGGTGGCCATTTGCACATTGTTGAAAAGGAGGCATGCATTGCAAAAAGGAGGACAGAAACAGAGGGTTGCTTGCTTAAAATTGCATATGCTAATTTAAATGCAAAATAAAAAAATATTTTATGATTTAAACAGAATTACACTGTACCTACCAAGAGACAGGAGGGCTGGTTGCCTACTGACTCTGCTCTCCAACTATGGTACCAACTATGGATAAGCAACTTCAAGGTCTCAATAGTGCAAGAAATAAACAAAGCTAACTAACTGTGTTGGTTGGTTCCCCCCCCCCCGGGGGGGGGACACAAGAGGGCAATTAAATTTACATTTCACTTAAATTTGAATTGTGTATTAACTGTTAGAACTTGCTAAGCTAGAACTTGAAAAGGTTCCAAGCTAATTTGGAATGTACCTTATCACACTGAGGAATGACTGGAGAAGCAACACTAGTTTCTCCAAATTTTTACCTAGTCTTCAATTGTTTTCCAGCCCATCTACCATATGTACTCGAGTATAAGCTGACCTAAATATAAGCCGTAGTACCTAATTTAACATAGTTAAAAGTAGAGACATCACCTTGCAAACAAAAGTCTGCATAGTCAAAGCAATGGTATTCCCGGTGGTAATGTATGGTTGTGAGAGCTGGACCATTAGGAAAGCTGAACGCAGAAGAATAGATGCCTTTCAACTGTGGTGTTGGAGGAGAGCTTTGAGAGTCCCCTGGACAGCAAGGAGAACAAATAGGTCAATCTTGGAAGAAATCAACCCTGACTGCTCCTTAGAAGGTCAAATAGTAAAGATGAAGCTGAAGTACTTTGGACATCAAATGAGAAGGGAGGGTTCACTTGAGAAGGCCTTGATGCTAGGAAAGGTGGAGGGCAAAAGAAGAAGGGGGTGGCCAAAGATGAGATGGCTAGATGGTATTGTAGACACAATGGGCACAGAGCTGGGCGGGTTGAGGGGGAGGGTGGAGGACAGGGGTGCCTGGAGTTCAATGGTCCATAGGGTCGCAAAGGGCCGGAATTGACCGTGCAACTGATCAACAACAACCTGATTTTGATCTGAAAATCCAGTAAAATAGATTGACCCAAGTATATGCCGACGGTGGGAAATGCAGCAGCTGCTACTGAGTTTCAATAAACAAAATACATGAAAATATGGTAAAATTAATTAACTTGTCCGTGCATCTCAATCTGGCATAGTCCTGGGACCCTCGTGGTCATTGACCCAAGTATATCCCAGTTCCCCTTTGGTGGCTCATTTTTGGGGCTAGAAAACTCAGCTTATACTCATGTATATGCGGTAATTGCTCTTCATCAGCAAAGTTAGAAACAACCAAAAGATGGTTTGAGAAGGATCAACAATCAAAGTGTTGTCACTGTCCTGGGAATGCTCAAATGTTTCACAATCCTCCTGTTTTTTGAAGGAGGCTCCTTCAATGTCCCCTATCCTTCTCCTGAAGGCAGTGTTTGACAAGCAAGGGTTACAGGCAGACTTGCTCCCCTCTCCCTCTTAAGGATCCCTCATGGCACAGTGGTTAAACTGTAGTACTGCAGTGAAAACTGCTGACATTGTGACATACTATCTTTCCGAGGTTGGTAAAATGTGTACCCAGCGTGTTGGTGGTAAAAATGCTAATTGCCTTGTGAACTGCCCAGAGAGTGCTCCAAGCACTATGGTGCAGTATGTAAGTGTAATTGCTATTAAGCAGCTCACCTTCCTAGAAGAGGAGGAAGGAAATGGAACAAGAAACATGTACTCCCTCCCTGGACCTGGTTTTGGAACACATGAGAAATCTTTCACTGAGTGAGTCAGTTTGTCACTGCTCCAATTTGAGTAGGTTCAAGCCTTTATTCGTTTCATGTTAGGCAGATAAGATGTCCCAGATATTGTACAACAGATGCAGGATTGAGGATTCTCGTCTGTCCTACTAAACTGAATTTTGGCTCCCTTGGGCTATTGCTGGAATCCATCTGGCAGCAATATCCTAAAAATAGCACCAAGGCCAAACTGTATATTATGGCTTGAGATATTGACCAAAAAGTGCTACACATGACAATTCCTTAAAGAGTTACATTAAGTCAGTCTAGTGTAGGTTTTATTGATAGTTGCTGATAGCTATATTCAAGTGTTCACCTGACTACGTGAGAATCTGTATCAGACTATATTGGGGACTCACCTAAGCCATACCCCCTTTCTCAAATGTCGCCTTCCTTTGGATATTAGACCTTAGTGTGTGGAGCAGAAGGACCTGAAGAAGATGCTGTAAATAAGTATTTCCAGATGAATGCTCTTATACAGCTCCTGAGATTGGGAGTCTTAATAAGGCACATGGATTTTTTAAACACATAGAGCTAGTTTCTTACCTTAGAATGACATAAGACTGCCATTTGCAATAAAAATCATAGTATTTCTCATCCTTTTGTACATGATGGTCTCATTCAGACATAACACTGAATCATGCTAAACTATGTTTTTGTTTTGAATTAGAGTGAGTTTTTGCAATCTTTCTTCCTCCTTCCTGTGTAAGGATCTCTTCTGAAAGAGGAATTGAAAAGATTTGTGTAATTTTAAAAGAAAATTATTATAAATTGAAGCATTTCTTTTTGTTTAGCGACAGGAGTAGTAGTTTTAAAATCATGAGTAGTGGTTCCAGTCCAACATGTTGCTGAACAGGGAAGAACACCCCCACCACGAGTTGAAACTCCATTTTCAAACCATGATTTCTGAAATTGCTTTCTTTTATAAACATAGTCACTGCTTACAATTCACACTCAATTACTGATTGACCACAAAGTAAAGGTTCCTCTCTTCTTACAAAGCAGTGAAATGGAAGCTGTGGTTTGGGCCAGTGATGCACTGAAGCAGGTCCTGTCCTGTTCGGGAGAACCAGTAGTGGAAATTCCGCTCTGCCATGCCCACCTGGCCGGCCAAGCCACCTCCATACCCCATTGTGTTGGCCCCGCCCACAGATTTGGTCCCACCCACAGATTTGGCCCTGACCACAGGGGTGGTGGAGTGCATCACTGAACTTTTGGAACTTGATACTAAAGCAGATCAATAGCTTAGTAAGTAAGAATATTCTACAGTAGTAGCATTGCCTCACTTGGGGATTCCCTGCCTCTGCTTCACTACATTGGCTGATGCTGTCAAGACTATAAAAGTCAAAACATAAGAACATAACACCAGAGAGAGTCACTTAAACAAAATGTTACAGGGGATATTATTATTTTTTGCCCCAACTGCAAGTGGCCATCTCTTCCTCTTAACGTCTAGCTCCTGTACACTCCTGTCTGTCCTGCAAGAAGCACTATAGCCAGGCAGAATAGTTCCTTGCTCCTTTTTGAGGGGATCAATATGTGTTGTTTTTTAAGAGGGGGTGGGGAGGTCCCACCTGGTTCAGAAGTGTGTCTGCCACTTTTGAAGCACAAATGAGGGAGTGGAAGGAGGGGAATTAATGTCTTAGCTACTCCACTGTGTGTTTTCATTGTTGATGTCCTTCCTATTTGCTTCTAGTTGGGTTCTACTTCTCCTTTTCCCTCCCAGATATAATTGAGGGCACAATCAAATGACAAAAAGGATCATATCTGATTATCTATTTTTGGAAATGTGCAGATGGAATAGCAAAAGAAAGAAAGGAATACAATACTAGTTACAGGATTTAATATAGTCCAAAAACAAAACAAAACTGGAAAGCAGATTTTGATTTTGAACTTGATGCCTGGTATAAAAAGGTATGGAATATAGCTATTTATGATAAATTAACATGTGAAATAAAGGTAACAAAGAGATTAGTGGGGGGGAAACAATTTTAGAGTGATATGGGGAGAATTTCTGGATTATGTATTAGTGAAAGAGAAAGGGATAAAACCAACAAGTTATATTATCCTTTCGGAGGAGAAGGGGTAAATATGGCAATGTATTGATATAGAACATGGGTAGGCTGCCATCAGAAATTTCTGGGGCCCATACTGAGCAATCCTATTGCCCCCCCCACACACACACATTTTGTTATGGCCCGCAGTGGCAGGGCCCCTGTCAGCTCCGGGCCCTATACGGCAGTACTTGTAGTACTGTCCTGATAGTGGCCCTGTGGGTACCCAACTGCCTTGGGGACGTGCAGAGCCACATTCAGGACAACGGAAAGAAAGTGTGACCGCCGTCGCTGTACGTGACATCAGGCAGGTGAGGGCAGGTGAGGGGGGCGTGTCTGGGAATGCCCGGGTTCTCACTGCTTGCCTGATTAATGTGATGCACGGGCCTAATTGGGCCCATGGGTCATAGTTTGGGCGCCCCTGATATTTATTTATTTATTTATTTATTTAAATTTATATGCCACCCCCTCACCCTAGGGCGGCTCTGGGCAGCTCACAACAAGTATAAAACATATAAAATCATCCTATAAAATCATTAAAAAGACAACCCCGTAAAACCCAATATAGAACATAATCATTGGATACTGTTTGTAAATCCCACAGGTGAAGGGAGCATGTAGATATTAATGCCATTATATATGTATCGTTTATGATTTTTTTCTGTCTTTTCCCTATGGTTGTAATTATTAATATTTTTAAAAAATAAAGGATCACATCTGATCAGATTGGAAAAAATTGCTTTGCTGGGATGATCTCCCTTAAAACATCCCTTCCCTTCATGGATGAATTATTCTATATTGCACACACACACACACCCTCGCCACTCCTAAGAAAAGAATAGCCCTAAAGAGGAACCAGAAAGGGTTCTGTTGGGGCATGGATTTGGGTAGGGCTGGTTTACAATCTCACATACGTTGTATGATTGCTAGGAATTTGCTCACATTGGACCACGCTCTCACTTTAACAACAACAACATGCCATCAAGTCAATTCTGAATTATGGTGACCATTTTCAGGTTTTCTAGATAGAAAGTCCTCAAACATGTGGAAGCAAAGAGCTGTAGTCAGTTGTGCACCTTCATCTGTAGAGCTTTATCCAGAATCACGAATTTTGGCACCAAAACAGAGATATAGTACTGTACAGAGAAATTGGTCATTCCTGCCCTGCACAGGTTTTTCTCCCCAGCAACATTATCTGATTTATTATATGTCACTCTAAAATTAGACATGCAGAGGCAGCCATGTTTACATTCCTACGACAACTGTGTTTTTCATTTTAACACATTTTCACAATTATACCCTTTTCACCTCTTGAAGTAATGTTAAGAACAAGGGTTCTTAAATGTGAACTATTTTCCCATCAGATTGTACCTTCCCATGAGTTATTTAACCCAGTTTATGCTCATGCCATTATAGTGACATCACAACATTATGCAACCAATCAGATTTTAATATAAAATGACATCACTGAAATCAGATAAAGGGAAAAAATGATAGAATTGCTTCTGTTAGGAGGGAATTAAAAAGAGATGTTTTGTTCAGCATTGCTGAAATATTTCTGAAAAACTGGGGATAGTTCCAATTTCAACTTCAGCTGAAGAAATAGTGCTTGTTCCAGCATGTATGAAATAAGATTTAGCTGTACTATCATTTGGTGGGGTTTTCTTGATCTTTGGAAAGTGTCCTATTTTACAGATTTTCCTGTCATCATTAGGGTGAAAGGTGTTTTTAAAACAAACAACAACATACAAAGTTGACAACTTGATTGATTTTGAGCTTGCACTTATTCATATGAAAAACTCTTCTTTTCCTAAGAGCTGAAAGCAATAGACAGACAGAGCCAGTGAGGTATATGGTATTCTAAGTAAGATAATATAACAAAATTCTCTCTCTCTCTCTCTCTCTCTCTCTCTCTCTCACACACACACACACACACACACAGACAAAACATTAGAGAGAGAGAGAGAGAGACTGTAATATTGTATTTTACTTCATTGGGAGAGTTTATTTAAATGTAGGCTGACTGGGAGGACTGACTCACAACCTGTGCTCTATTGCTGCCCCTCCAGTTTCTCACTCTCTCTCCATCTTTTGTTTTTCATCTTCTTTTCCAGGGGTGGAGAAAGGGTAGGATGGAGAAAGATAACTGAGTAGAAAGTGAGCCATCTCATATTTCAGTCTTAATCAACACAGGCTGTTTGTGTGAATGTCTGAGGATTACCTAAACCAGGGATTCCCAACCTGTGGCCTGTGGGCTGGATGTGACCCATGGCACCATTTCATGTGCCCCCCCCACCTCCACCACCTCCACCACACCAGGAAGTGCCATGTGGTGGAGGGAGGGCAAAACAGCCATCCGGCCCCCGAAGCTGTCTGAGGGAGTGTGACCTGGCCCCCGGCTTAAAAAGGTTGAGAACTCCTGACCTATTCAAAACAAATGTAGAAGAAAAAGCGGTACCTTTTTAAAAAAAAATCACGAAACAGGATTACCTGTTGTTGGTTGAATCCAAAATGTCAAGCCAAGTAGAGCACATCAGTGCAAGGACAGGCATGTGTATACATTGTCATGGAGACGTTTTTGTAAAAGCTACTAGGGCAGCTGCTTACTCACTGGGAAATACTGAAGCAATACCTATTATAGGCTGTTTGTCTTATTCTCTCCTCCCCCAGCCCCCCCAAAAAAAACTTGTTTGAGATGATGGGAGTGCCTGAGTTGCTTGTTGTGGGTGTATTTGGAAAACCAATCTCAAGTTCTGTCCCAATATTTTCGTAGCAGTCCCACTGAAGTGAACACACAAAGGGATTCTCAGGAAGTGTCCCATGCAGGCACTGGCTACACCCTGCAAGGCTGCTATTTTGTTCATTTTCTTCCCAGAACCCTGGCATAATTAAATATCCATACCAGGCAAGGCGTGAAGGTGGTGGTGCCTGGCACCAGTTGCATGCTAGTAGATTGCAGAACTTTTAGAATGGGGTTGGGGGTGTACTAAAGTCTGGGATTCTAGATGGTGTTGAAGGATGGAATCAATTGGATTGTAAGCCAGCAACAATGTGAATCCAAACTCTCGATAGGCATCTGAAATCTAATAACCATGCAAAGAAGAGAAGTGTAGTGACCCCGCCCTCTCCATCATCTCTTCTCTCCACAAGAGAGGGCAGCTTTCTGATTAAGGCCACTCGCCCTCAAACCTTGGAGGCTCTTTTCAAGGTATGGGGCCCCGATGGAAGTGTGGCCCCTGCTCGCTGGCTCATTTAATAAGCAGGACCCTCCCTCCCTCTCTCTCTTTAGGAATGGGGTGGGTGGGATTCTTTTTCATGTGGGTGGTATTTTATCTATTTTTAACTGTTTTTATATTTTATGTATGTATTTTAGACTGTTGTAAGCCCCCCTAAGTCAGGCTTGCCTGAGTGGGCGGCATATAAATTCAAAAAAATAAAATAAAATAAAATAATTAGAGGTGGGCAGGTTGGTGTTTCTTGGACTATTGTCCCTACAATTTTTTGTTGAGGTGCAGCTTTCACCACTCTTTGCAAATCTAGTTCATGTTAAGCAAGAAGACTGTGGAAAGACATTCTTCCAACTCTCCGAAGCTTGCCTCTACATTGTATGTCAAATGTTGTTCAAGATGATGAATGGAGAAACACAGTAGCTTGCCCCAAAGGAATATCCAAGCATCATGTTCCTGCAATGTAAAGTTTTACGACAAAACCAAACATTAAGGGAATGTTGGACAACTATTTAGCAGCATTACATCAATCAGTCAGAGAGATGGAGACACTTTGATTGTTTAAAAAGGTAAACTCATCCAGTGGACAGTGTTTTCTAAAGTATATTTTAATTTTAAAAGGTATTTTCACACACGAATATGGTGTACCTCATATAAGAAGAGGCAGTGTGTGGGAGGTTTCAAAATGCCTCTTCTAAAACTCTAAATCCAATTATGGCTGGATACATCCAATAAAGCAAGAGTGGGTGATCTAAGCAGGGATAAGGCCCATTTTTCAGACCTGCTCATAGCCTGAAGACTGTCCTCTCAAGGGCTAAAGGGGAGGAGCATGGCTAAAGAGATTAATTTGCACATTTAATTTAATATTTAACAAAATAAAATCAGTTTATTCTCTTTATTTATATACATGCATGTGCAAATTAGCACCTCCTTTTGACACACAGTTACCCTGATTAAACCTCACAAATCTCAGTGAGATTTCTCAGCAGACACAAAGACAGTGCTGAAAGCTACCCAAATAGCACAAAAAATAGAATTGATTGGGACTTGGGATGACAGGTTTTCTATACAAGATCTGGGACTCAGGAGGAGGGTATTCCTGGATGGTGGTCAGAGAGTGAAATTTCAAGTGAATTCACAGGTTGTTTCCACACATCTTAAACAATGGTCTTTCCCCTCATAATTCATTTATGGTATATATCACATTTGTATCCCACTTTTGTGTTCCATTTATGTTCCACCTTTCCTCGGGTGACTGCAGCATGCATGTTTGTCCTCTTTTTCACCACAACCCTGTGAGGATGAGAGAAAGCAATTGGCTCAAGGTCACCCTGTGAGTTAGGCTTCCAAGTCCTAGGTCAACACTCCAGTTTTGACATTGCATCTGGCTTTGCTAATTGTTATCACTGCCTGGATAGTATTGATATAAATTAATGTTTTGGATGTATATCTGAGGCTGTCTAACTGTGTTAAACATTTATCTAAAGTTGTTAGGACTTTCTGAGGATTTTGGCTATCCACTGAGGGTTGGAATCCAAAGTCACACCCTAAAATTCAAACATTTCCCACTGATATTTTGTGAGTTATGGAATATTTTTATGGCACCCAGACTAAGCATGGATATTAGGATGGTTATCTGCTGTTACGTACACTGAAATGCAGTCAAAAGAGAAGACGGCTTTTGGCTAAATCACATGGTCTTTGTTAATAAAATTTATGAGATGAAAAACAAAAGCAATCTCTCTTAGCAAGCTTCATACCAGGTAATTAAAAAACCATCACCCAGAGTTAATTATATAGAGGTAGAAACATTACAATATATATTTTGGGTTTTAAAGAAATTCCCTATCATGTGAATTATGTTCTCTTTTGTCCTTCAGCCCACAACTGCTGCATGTTTTTCCAGAGGAGTCAGAGGGTGTGAATGTACATTTGCAAGAGTGCGGTTGTGAAAAACAGAATTACCTTGAGGGAAGAGAGGTGCTGCTTGGGTTAGCCAAACCATCTTCCTGGATATAAAAGAAGAGCTGCTTTAATGGCGGGACAACGGGAAACTAGGACCAGGACTTCAATATCTTCTACCACCAGCATTTCAGTTTTATTATTAACACCTCAAAATTAAGTGTTTGTCAGTTAGAGTTAACTAAATGAGGAAATACTACACATTTTTTTCTATGTTATCATCACATGTGCAGAGCACATGAGGTTAAAGTCCTATTTGGGGCTGCTAAAATTTGGTACTAAATTAAACTACAGATAGGAGACATCTGTAAATTAAATCATGGGTTTGGTAATGATTCCGGTTTAATTAATCTAGATTATAGAAAGTATACTATTACATGTGCGGAAAGCAGCTCATAGTTTGGCATCAGCTACAGATTCGCCATTTGCCATTTGCCAAGGTCTAGAGTAGTGTTTGCCAAGGTCTAGAGTAGTGTTTCCCAACCTTTAGTTTTTGGACTTCAGTTCCCAGAAGCCGTGGGTGCCTTCAGCCAATGTACTGACTTAGGCTTCTGGGAATTTAAGTCCCCCTGTGGGGCATGTGTCCCACATTGGGAACCACTGGTCTAGAGCAAGCTGCCTTATGGCTGCTTTTGTGTTTTAAAAATGTTTTCCCAAGTAGACAAATTAATTGCAGTCACACGATCATAATGTCTGTCACCTTTTATTTATGTGATAGTGAAGGTGTGTATCTCCCCCCCCCCCCCAGTAACTCGCTCATACATGATAATGGATGGAGTGGAGATTCTAATCTGGCCTGATTTGGACAACATATCCCCAGATTATTTTTTCTGTTTTTCTGATGGGGACCAAGAGTCCATTTGCCTCTCCAACCATCTGGTGAGCTCAATGTTTCTCTGAAGCTCCAGACATGTGATAGTGACATGAAAAGCAAGAGAAAATGAGTATGAGATCTAGTGGAGAATTGCCCTGTTTGCATAGACAGTTTACATATTTTAGCTGTGATGTTGACCATACAGATCCCCACATACATGGGGCTTCAATGTTTGTGGTTTATTCAGATAGTCAAAAATATAGAAATCCTGTGTTGTCGTTGGCAGAACCAGCACACTAAGTGGATCGGAAAGAACAACTGCTCACTCACTCTTCACTATCACATGTAGGGAAGCAATTTGTAGCATCTGTAAATTAAATCATGGATTTGGTAATGATTCCGGTTTAATTAATCTAGATTATAGAAAGTATACTATTACATGTGCGGAAAGCAGCTCATAGTTTGGCATCAGCTACAGATTCAACACAGCCTAGAGCAATGTGTGTGTTTCTCCAGAAGTGTGAATGGAGTGTGGAGCTAGAGGAGAGCCTTCAATTTGTCTCTCATCAGGACCGCTTTTGAAACCCTGGGGCTCAAACATTGTTGGGGAGAGATCATTGCTACACAACAGATGAGAGACAAAGAACATGTTTCACCTGCACTGCACAGCACTAGAGCATTTCAACAAGTGGCACTTAGATGACATCCAAGATACCCATAGATCCATGTGGAAAATAAACAATAGTGGCTGACTCAAACTTAGTTGACTGAGCAAATACCTAGCAAAGACTAGGTCATGGAGTCTGAGGCAGTTCCAGGGTAAATCTGAAGGACTTACAAACTTGCAGGCTCATGCTCGGACACAGGCCATTCCTCATCCAAACAATGACCGCTGCATTTGTGTAGATATTTTGAGCATCATGCCTCTTTCCCTACACCACCATTGCACATAATCATGTACATTGGCATGACTCCAGTGCATCCATCAGGTGATTGTTGTAACACATTTTATATTGCTGGGCACACAGGACGTCAATTGTGGTTTGAGCATATTTAGCTATGTTTTCGCAAACATGCCTTTTTTTTAAATAGAAAGCATCTTTCAGAAACCATATGGTACAATTTAACATTTTGTCCCAGTCAAGTAAATCAGGCCATAGTATAAAATAAACTGTTTTCAAAAATTTAGGATTGGATTCAGGTTAAATAAAACAGCCCCATTAAATGTTGGGGGCTGTAACAGGGGGAGGAAAGGAACCAGGAAAACTCCACTGTTCAGAACCTAATGGGGTCCCATTGGTCTATCTCAGGCTTGGTCTAATTCATTCGTTCATTCACTCATTCAATATATTTATAGTCTGCTTTTAGGAAGCTCCTTTGCAAGGCTACTTAAACACATCTCTCTCAGAGAGAGAGAGAGAGAGACAGAGAGAGAGAGAACCATGCCCCATTGTGGACCTTACTTACTTTCTAGCAAATATATATTTATGTCAGGATTTAGAATGTTTGCATATGTACCCATGTATACACACAAAAATGATAAAAACAGAATTTAGAATTCTTGATCTGTTAAATTCATTATGCATTAATTTACTCTGGAAGAGGAAACAATCTAATTTGTCCACATTTCTACCATGTTAATTTTCTTGGCTGTCTCCCAGCCTGTTTAGAGCACTGATACAGTTGTACTTGAATATACGAAGACCCAGCATTTGTCTATCCAGGCAACGTATGAAACAGAAAAGTTTTGGATGATGGGCTAAGTGGTTCATAGGATTTAGGGCTGGATTGATTTAAGCCCTTTTGCCTGAAAGTGCTTGACACTGGTGTTAAATGATGAAATGTACTCGGAACAACTGCTTGACTGGAAATGATTCTACTGGCGCTTATTAATTAATTGGGGGGGGGGAGTTGGAATGAAACTCTGAATGTTTCATCCTCCTAGTTGTTCTATGCTACAAAGGTTTTTTTTTCTTTCAGCTTTGGTTCCAAATTCCCACAATGTAATAGAATGTATGTGAGAATGCTTTAAAACAGAGGTTCCTGACCTAAGGCCCATGGGCCAGGTCCGGCCCATGGTGCCATTACATGTGACCCTTCACCCCTACAAGGGCATTTGAGAAACAAAATGGCTAGCCCTTTGAAGCTGTTGGGACAAAATGGCACCCCCTTTGTGCAGAAAGGGTAAAATGGCTGTCCAGTCCTCAAAACTGACTAAGAGAGCGTGACCCAGCCCCCGGCTTGAAAAGGTTGGAAACCTCTGCTTTAAAACAAACTTGCTGCTTCTATGTGGCGCTAGAACTAGCAATTTTGGCAGCTGGAGCAAGCGTTGCTATCTCCTACCCACTCTGCATGGTCAGCAGTCCCGTCCCTCTTGTGTGTGTGTGGGGGGGGGGTGGGGGTGGGGGGTGGGGTGGGGGATATTCACCTAAAAGATTATTTACTCTTTTAAAAAAAGGGGTGGGGAAATGAATAGGACCAAGAGGCACTGCAGTTTGTTTCTCTAACATGCATACAGTACTAATAGATTCACCTCTAGATATTGGTGCCCTCCATGTTCATGCCATGGAGCAAATTCCCCATTGACTAACCCTAGTTAAAGTCCAGTGTTTTACTAACCCTTGCCTGTTGTTGCCTATAGGTCCAACCTTGCTGAAGAGCAGCCATAAAGGTGGAAAACTCCAGGTTGGGGTGAAAAAAAGAACTTCTAATGTAGGTTCTTCTTCTTTCATGTCCCGATCAAACCCCGGACTGCAAAAATGAAGCCACTTTCTTTGCTTTGCCGTTGCCCAAACTTATGTATTCATTGGTGAATGTTTGCACTGACTGGATTCTAATGTTTTCAAAGGGTTGAATGTTTAACTTTCAGAAGGGTCTGGGGATATTTTTAATCTCCCACCACCCAAGGCAGTAGCAATACCAAGCTTTTAAAATAGTGTGTTTTGCCTGGATACCAAATTCTTTTGCAATTGTCTTTTTCCACCTGTAGGCAAGAAGAGACTGCGAGTTAAGTGTTGCTCAAATGTCTTGTGAGGTTTGCTTCTGGTGCAGTTGAAATTTGAGCCAAAAGCCTGGGAATGAGAGTCGGATTCATAATGCTGGCTTTCTTGTAACTCCTGTATATACAGTATTGGGGAAAAAGAGTTCTCTGTGTCTTTCTGCAGTAGTACGAATGGGCAAAGGTGATTTGGAATGGAACTTATTTTTTTTTCCATTTGCTAAAGTGGAATAAACCTAAAACTACCATGCGATAAATACGAACACAGGAACATTGGATTAGCAAAGAGGAACAGGTCTAGAAGAATGTAGAGCTGTGAATATTGTTAGAAAAATTCATTACTAAGAAACGGAATCTGATTTCCCAGGTATAATTTGCTCAGTACATATTGCCTTCTAGATGAGGGAACAGTTAATGTTGCTCTTGCTGAAACAGTTATAAGCAGTGTTATATCTGTGATATTTTAAAATTGTCTTGGAGTACCTGGGTCTCCTACTTGCCAGCCTTCCAACTAACAAGGCGAGCTTCTTAATCACTGAGCCACTGCAGCTCCCTTCTAAAAAATAATTAGTGACAATTATAGTTCTTAGGTGCAAAATATAGTTATATTTAGAGTTTTTAAAAAGGATCTCTTTATTTCTCTGCTTCTCACAAATAGCTAGAATAGTTATTTGTTTTTTTTAAATATCAATGCTGCTAGTCATTAACCTGTGGTACAAAATGCACTCTACTTTGTTGTCACCTCACCACTCATTGCAGAACATGAGGCATATTATAAACCAGCACTTGAAACAAATGATCTTCTTCCTCCAACACTCAGTGAGAACACATTCCCATCACTATAATAGTTATGATTACATAAAAGTTACACCTTTGCTACAGCAAAAGCAATCCATGTCAAACCAATACTGGGAAATTGAATTACAGTAATTTGAAGTAACTATTTATTTGTAGCTAGTGAGTTCCAAGTTTTGGTTTAAACATCTTATGTACCTATAGCTCATCTATTTTAGATCATAAGAACCTAAGAACATAAGAACAGCCTTGCTGGAACAGGCCACAGCCCATCCAGTCCAGCATTCTGTCTCACACAGTGGCTCACCATTTCCTTCAGGGTATTCCCAAGCAGATGCCTTCACCTGCTTAGGATTCCCTGGAAATGATATTGAGAGATATCCTGCCTATCTCTCCAACCCGGAGGTTGTCCTTAAGTATCCATAATTATAGCCATTGATACTCTTGTCCTCCATGAACTTGTCTAATCCTTTCTTAAAGCTGTCAAGACTGACAGCTGTCACCACTTCTTCTGGCAGGGAGTTCCATAGACCAGTAATCCTCTGGGTGAAAAAATACTTTCTCTTATTTGTTTGAGAACTAGTACCCAAAAGTTTCATCGAGTGTCCCCTAGTTCTAGTGTTATGCGATAGGGAAAACAGTTTTTCCTTATCTACTTTGTCCACACCGTGCATGATTTTATAAACTTCAATCAGGTCACCTCTTAGACGTCGTCGTTCAAGAGTGAAGAGGCCCAACCGTTGCAGCCTCAGATGGTAAGGAAGGTGTTCCAGTCCCCTAATCATTCTGGTTGCCCTCCTCTGCACTTTTTCCAGCTCCATAATATCCTTCTGGAGGTATGGCGACCAGAACTGTACACAGTATTCCAGATGAGGCCTCACCATAGATTTATAAAGAGGCAAAATGACACTTGCTGACTTATTTTCTATACCCTTCCTAATGATCCCTAGCATTGAGTTTGTTTTTTTCACTGCTGAGGCACACTGGGTTGACACCTTCATTGAGTTGTCCACCAGGACACCAAGGTCCCTTTCCTGGTTTGTCGCAGAGAGTTCAGACCCCATCAGTTTATAAATGTAATTGGGGTTCTTTGCCCCAACATGCATCACTCTGCACTTACTAATGTTGAAACTCATTTGCCACTGTTTTGCCCACTCCCCCAGTGTCGAGAGATCCCTCTGAAGCTCCTCACAATCTCTCACAGTTTTCACTACCCTGTATAATTTAGTGTCGTCAGCAAATTTGGCTACCTTGCTTTTTACTCCTACCTCTAGATCATTTATGAAGAGGTTGAAAAGCAGGGGTCCCAGTACTGAACCTTGGGGGACCCCACTCTTTACTTCCCTCCACTTGGAGAAGTGTCCATTTAGTGCTACCCTCTGTTTCCTGTCCCTTAGCCAGTTGCTGATCCAGGACAAGACCTGTCCCTTTATTCCATGACTGGTAAGTTTATTCAAGAGCCTTTGGTGTGGGACCTTGTCAAAAGCCTTCTGAAAGTCCAGATAAACAATGTCAACTGGATCCCCCTTATCCACATGCTTGTTGACACTCTCAAAAAATTCCAACAGATTAGTGAGGCATGATTTGCCCTTGCAAAAACCATGTTGGCTCTCCTTTAGCAGCGCCTTCTCTTCTATGTGCCTATTAATTCTATCTTTTAGGATGGTTTCCATCACTTTACCTGGGACACATGTCAAACTGACAGGTCGGTAATTTCCTGGATCACCCCTGGATCCTTTTTTGAAAATTGGTGTTACATTCGCTACCTTCCAGTCATCAGGCACAAAGCCTGATTTGAGGGAAAGATTATATATTTTGGCTAGGAGATCAGCAATTTCATCTTTAAGTTCCCTGAGAACTCGTGGATGGATTCCATCTGGTCCTGGTGATTTGTTAGTGTTTAGCTTAACAAGACATGCAAGGACCTCCTCCCTGGTTATTTCTATCTGGCTTAATTCTTCGGTTTCCCTCCCTACGAAGATAGGCTCTGTTTTGGGCATGTGGCCTCTGTCTTCTTCAGTGAATACTGAAGCAAAGAATTCATTGAGTCTCTCTGCAATCTCTGTTTCCTCTTTAATAACCCCTTGCCTTCCATTGTCATCTAATGGTCCAATGGCCTTCCTAGTTGGGTTCTTACTTCTAATGTACTTAAAGAAGTCTTTGTTATTTCTCTGAGTATTTTTAGCTATACGCTCCTCAAAGTCTTGCTTTGCTTTCCTGATTGTTGCCTTGCATTTGTTCTGCCAGAATTTATGTTTCTGCCTGCTGTCCTCATTCGGACAAGCCTTCCATCTTCTAAATGAGCTTTTCTTGCTCTTGATCACTTCCCGAACAGCTCCTGTAAGCCACATTGGAGTCCTCTTGGACCTGGCAGTGGCCTTTTTCCTTTTGGGTATGCATTCCAATTGAGCCTCTGTTATTGTTTTTGTAAACAGCCTCCATGCCTCTTGGAGTGTTTGGACTCTCTCAATTTTCCCTTTCAGCTTCTTTTTTACTAGTTTCCTCAACTTTGGGAAATTTCCTTTTTGAAAATTTAAGGTCTCTGTGTTAGATTTTATCAGTGACTTGCGGTCTATGTTCAAGTTAAACATAATTGAGTTGTGGTCATTGTTCCCTATTGGATCAGTCACATTAACATCTTGCACCAGATCCTGAGTATTACTCAGGATCAAGTCAAGGATGCTTGTACCTCTAGTTGGGTCTTCAACCATCTGTCCCAGGGAACAATCATTTAGCATATCTAGGAACTTTATCTCTTTATCATGTGCTGAACAACAGTTCACCCAGTCTATGTGAGGGTAATTGAAGTCCCCCATTATAACCAGGCTTCCCTTCTTGGATGCCTCCTTTACAACATTCTCCAACTGCCAGTCTCCCTCAAGAGTTTGGGTCGGAGGCCGATAGTATATGCCTACTGTTAGACCATCCTTGTGGCCTGGTACTCTTACCCACAGAGCTTCTAATGGTGACTCCAAATCACCTAGATATTCCAATTCATACGATTTTATCACTTCTTTGACATACAAGGCCACACCACCTCCCACTTGCCCCTTCCTATCCTTCCTGTACAGTTTGTAGCCTGGGATAACTGTATCCCATTGGTTATCATCCGTCCACCAGGTTTCAGTGATACCAATAATATCAATATTCTTATTTATTGCTAAGTATTCCAGCTCCCCTATTTTGTTCCGGAGGCTTCTAGCATTTGTATACAAGCATTTATATATGCTTTTCTGACACAGTCTTTTGTGTCCAGTTGCATTGTTAGACTGCCTCTTGCATCCTTCTGCTAGAATGCTAGTGACTAGCTCCTCGCTCTGCTCAGTAATTTTTGCATCCTCCTCACTACTCAAGTACACACTTTCCCGAACCGGATGCTGCCCAGCTCCTGTCGGCTTTCCCCCAGTTATCAGTTTAAAAGCTGCTCTGCAGCCTTTTTGATGTTGAGTGCCAGCAATCTGGTCCCATCATGGTTCAAATGCAACCCATCCCTCCTGAACAGATTTGGCTTGTCCCAAAATGTTCTCCAGTTCCTGACAAATCTGAAACCCTCCTCTCGACACCACCGCCTCATCCACGCATTGAGGCTTCTGAGCTCTGCCTGCCTGGTAGGTCCTGCGCGAGGGACCGGCAGCACTTCTGAAAATGCTACCTTGGAAGTCCGGGACTTCAATCTTCTTCCTAACAACCTGAATTTGGCTTCCAGGACAGACCGCTTGGCCTTCCCAACATCATTGGTACCAACATGTACCATGACAACTGGCTCGTTCCCAGTTCTCTCTAACAATCTATCTAGATTTCTTGTGATGTCTGCAACTTTTGCACCTGGCAGGCAAGTCACCATACGGTTATCATGTGCATCACAAATCCATTTCTCTGTATTTCTAATTATTGAATCGCCTAGTACAAGGAGCCTCTCTCCTGCAATCTGTTCATCTACATGCACCTCATCAACCATATTAAGGGAGAGAACCTCAGTTTGTTCCTGTTGTTTATCTTGGCTACTGTCTGCGTGACGTCATTGTGGGTCACGCCCTTCTTGTCCAGGTGTAGGTGGTGGCGGGAAGGCTTCCCGCGCTGTTGCCTTTGATGAGTTCGGACCAAGAGAGCTTGGACGCTCGCTGCTGCCAGCTGGTGGTCATTAGCTCGCGTCCTATTACAGGGTTTATATGATACAGCTGAAGGTTACATTGTTGCTATAGGCAAGGTTACATTGGCTCAGATACATTGTAATCCATGTGGAAGGTAAAACCATTAGAACACAACATCCCTCCCCCCTAGGACGAGACAATGTCTCGAGCCCACACTTCAACACACTCCCCCCCCTTAGGAGACAAAGTCCCTCAGCCAAGATGGCTTATTTCGAACACGCTGGGGTCTCGATGCGGGCTGCCTTTCCCCGGGTTTGCTACCTTCTCTTTGTCCCCTGGTTTCCTGCCCTGTAATTGGAGAGGGAGACTTGTTAGTGACTAGCCGCGGCTCCGCGGCGTTGTTGGGAGGTGTGCTCTTTCTCGGGGAAGAACCGGGGGCACTGGGGGCTAACGAAAAACCCCTCTTCTCGCTTGGAAGGGTGGGGGAACACTCCTGAAAACCCCCCCGGCTCGCAAAACCAAAATCAAAATTACATTCGGGGGACGCGGCGGCGGCCGCACATTCCTTTTCCCTCCCCCCGGGCTCTGATAGAACTGGGGTATCAAAAGGATATGAGTCGGGACCACCGTTTTCCCCCCCGGTTTCGGACTGCTGTCCCTCAATGTCTCCCCCTTGGGCTAAACGGGTGGGGGAGAACCCTATCGCTGAATCCTGTTGCTGCGCCCCACTAACCGGCCCTTCACTCACTCGGCGCCTCAGTTGGTCAGCGTGTCTCCTCCAGAGGAGGCCGGTGCTCGTTTCCACCCGATATGACACTGGCCCCGTCTGCTCAATTACTGTTCCCGGCACCCAGGCTGGCCCTGCGCTTGCATAGTTCCTGCAGTAAACAAGGTCGCCGGCGGCGAACCCTTTCGAGACTGCCAATCCTATGTTTTTCCCTTTGTCCTCGACTCTCGTCGGGTCCAGCCTGGACAGAAGCGTGGTCAGTTTTCGCCGCATCAAGAGTTCTGCCGGCGAGTAACCTGACGCTAAGGGGGTCACCCTATACGCTAATAAGAACTGACACACTTGGTGGTTTAGGTCCCCCGGGCCCATGCGCCGAAGCGCATCCTTTGTTGTCCTCACCAACCGTTCCACTTGGCCATTCGTGGCCGGGTGAAACGGCGCGGATGTAACATGCCGAATGGCGTTTGCTTCCATGAATGCCCCGAACTCCGAGGAGGTGAAGCAACTCGCGTTATCGCTGACTAAAGTGTCGGGTAAACCGAACGTGGAGAAGACTCTCCGTAGCTGGCTAATTGTCGTGGCGGAGGACGTGCTCTTTACTGGGATAACCTCCAGCCACTTGGAAAACGCATCCACCACCAGGAGAAACATGGTCCCTCGAAATGGGCCAGCGAAATCTACATGCACTCTGGACCACGGCCCCCTCGCTGCGTCCCATTCCCTATGCGGAAGGCGGGCCGCCTCTGGTCGGGATCCCTGGCATGCCTCACAAGTGCCGACCATGTGCTCAATGTCCGCGTCCAGCTGAGGCCACCAAAAGTAACTGCGGGCCAGCGCTTTCGAACGCACGATGCCCGGGTGGCTGACGTGCAGCAGTTTGAGCACCCTCGGCCGCATGGATGTAGGGACCACCACCCGTTGGCCCCACAGCAGGCACCCCCTTTCTAGGGACAACTCTAGCTTTTTCCGAAAGAATGGGTCGAATTCCGTGCTCGGGGATGATGCCGGCCACCCCTTTTGTACCCATGAGCTGACTTTCTCGAGCGTTCTGTCCTTGCCTGTCGCCCTAGCAATATCCGCTGGTACAATTGGGGGTGCATCTAAAACCTCAATTAGTAACACCTGGCGGTCTCTTCCTACTCTAGCCTTCTGGTCGTCCGACAAGGGCAAAGGGGATCTCGAAAGTGCATCAGCATGGCTGATCTCTTTTCCGGGCCGGTACACCAACTCGTGTTGGTAAGCGTTGAGAAAAATGGCCCATCGCAACATTCTCGGTGATAGGATCTGCGGGGTGGGCTTGCTTGCCGTGAAAATCCCTAACAGTGGCTTGTGATCCGTCACGATTTTGAACGGGCGGCCATACAAAAAATCGTGAAACTTTTTGGTCCCCGCTACAATTGCCAATGCCTCCCTGTCGGTTTGTGCGTAATTTCGCTCTGCCTGGGACAGGGACCTTGAATAAAATGCAACCGGGGCTTCCCTTCCGTCATCCAACACGTGGCAAAGTACCGCCCCCACCCCCACCGGTGACGCATCACAGACTAGGACCACCGGCCGTTTGGGGTCGAAATGCGTTAGAATTGCGTCAGAGGTCAAGAGTTGCTTTAATTCTTTGAACGCCCTCTCGTGCTCGTCACCCCACACCCAAGTCTCCTCTTTTTTAAGCAACCGATGAAGCGGTTCGGCCACGGACGCCTTCCGCGGAAGGAATGTATGGTAAAAATTGAGGAGCCCCAGGAATGACTGTAGCTCGGTTTTGGATGTGGGGCGAGGGGCCTTTTTGATGGCTACTACTTTGGATTTGGATGGCTTGATACCCTCGGGTGTGATCCTGAACCCTAAGAACTCGACCTCGGTTTCGAAAAAAACACATTTGTCCTTCCTCAGTCTCAGCCCCGCTTTCTCGAACACCGTTAGCACTTTGTCCAATCTCCGTGCCAGTTCGGCCTTACTCCCCCCTGTTATTAATACGTCATCAAAATAAGGTAACACCCCCTCCAGCCCCTTCAGGAGGCGTTCCACAAGCGACTGAAAAAGGCCGGGTGCCGAGTTCACGCCGAACTGTAAACGCGACACTTGGAACGCTCCTTTATGTGTGACTATCGTTTGTGCCGCGGCCGTGGCGGGTGTTACGGGAAGCTGCTGATAGGCTTGTGCCAGGTCGAGCTTAGCGAAACACTTTCCCCCATTTAGCCTAGCCAAAAGGTGGCTGACCACCGGCACCGGATAAGCATTAGGGCGGATCGCCTTGTTAATCGTACACTTATAATCAGCGCAAATGCGCACCTCCCCGTTAGCCTTCAGAGCTGTTACAATTGGAGTTTCCCACTCCGCGGAATCAACAGGAATAAGAATCCCCTGGCCCACCAATTTGTCCAGTTCCGCCTCTATTTTGTCCTTTAGTGCGAAAGGCACTCTGCGCGGTTTGAGTCTTATCGGGCGGACCTCCGGATCTAGGTCGAAGGCTACAGGGGGTCCCTTGAATTTTCCGAGTCCTTTTTCAAAAACAGCGGGATGCGCATCGCACACCGCTTGTATTGGGTCCACCCCCACTGCATGTACTCCCCCTATAAACAGGCCTAAAGGCTGGAACCACTGTGTCCCTAGGAGGCTACAACTCCCCCCCTTGAGGACAACTAAGGGCAGCTCCGCAGAGTGTCTCTTAAACTCAACCCGAAATTTCCCGACCCCCAACACCGGAATGCTGTTCCCCTGTACATCTCGTAGCGTGGACCTCAAAGTTTTAAGTTTGGGCCGCACGTGGGGGTCGATTTTTAAAAACTCTTTCTGGGGAATTATGGAATAGGAGGACCCCGAGTCAATTTCCATCCTGATGGGGGCCCCTTGTACTAGTACCTCAACGAAATAATGGGACTGTTCCGCGGACACACTGAGCACTGGGACGTCGTCCTCGCTGCTGTCCGAGACGCGGCCCACGCCGTCCTGCTTCCTCGTGGTCTGGACGCCATCTTTGGGCCTCGCTGAACGGTCCGGCTTGGTCGAACGGTCTGGTGACTGCCTCCGGCCCTCCTTCCGTTTTCTGCATGCCTTGGCGATGTGCCCCCGACGGCCGCAGGTGTAGCATTCGGCCTTTCTAAACGGGCACCTCGCACGCTCGTGGGCCGCTCCGCAACCATCGCAGCGGCGCCCCCCTTTTCGGACCTTCTGGACCTCCTCGCCGTCGCTGCTCTCTGAGGACGACTTTGAGGCCCGTTGAGTTGCGTGCACCGACCTTTCCGCCTTGCCGGCTCTGGGACGCCACTCACGCCACTGGTGCATCTCGTCCACTCCAGCATTCGTGGACTCTGCGGCTTCTGCGGCCTCGACGACCTCTGCCAGCGTGGGTGGCGGCTCCTTATTCATCAAGCTGCGCTGCACCTCCTTGTCTTTCAGGCCACACAGCACGCCGTCCCTGAGGGCCATTTCTAGGATGCTGCCCCATTTACAGGGGGCAGCGGCTACCCTCATGGCGGCCACGAATGCCTCGACCGACTCGTCCGGCGCTTGGACTCGCCTCCAAAACGCGCTCCGAGCGGGAAACATCGCCCTCGCGGGTTGGAAGCGCTCCCGTAGCAGCTTCATGATGTCGTCCGCCTTAAATTCGCTCACCTTCTTTGGAGCGATGATGCCCACCAGCGTCCGCTTGGTTTCCATTCCAAGCATGCGGGTGAGGATGGCCCTCTTCCTCTCCTCATCGTCTTCCTTGACTTTGAGCTCCACCAGCGCCGCATGGAAGTCCATCTCAAGCAGCTCCCAGTCTTGCGGTTTGGTGATGTTGAACCCGCTCTGTGCCCTGGCTGCTCCTTGGGAATCCATTGATCCCACCTTCGTCGCCAATTTAGTGTATGAAACTAAGACACAGGACACAGCCTCGGGCTGGGTTAACTCAGGTTTATTGCATCGTGGACAGAGGGAACATGAGGTAATGGCGGATCAATAGCTCTTTATATACAGTAGGAATACATTTGAACGTGGTGCCATGGTAGCCCATTGGCTACTGTCTGCGTGACGTCATTGTGGGTCACGCCCTTCTTGTCCAGGTGTAGGTGGTGGCGGGAAGGCTTCCCGCGCTGTTGCCTTTGATGAGTTCGGACCAAGAGAGCTTGGACGCTCGCTGCTGCCAGCTGGTGG
Source organism: Bradypodion pumilum (assembly GCA_035047305.1). Classification (NCBI taxonomy): domain Eukaryota; kingdom Metazoa; phylum Chordata; class Lepidosauria; order Squamata; family Chamaeleonidae; genus Bradypodion; species Bradypodion pumilum. The sequence goes on along the minus strand of JAWDJD010000002.1, from coordinate 275,426,516 downwards.
TCATTAGCTCGCGTCCTATTACAGGGTTTATATGATACAGCTGAAGGTTACATTGTTGCTATAGGCAAGGTTACATTGGCTCAGATACATTGTAATCCATGTGGAAGGTAAAACCATTAGAACACAACAGACCTCATCAAGTGTGATGAAAGAGAGATCATCAGGTGGAACCAGTTGTTCAATTGCATCTAGATGAAATAATGCCATTTTGGCTCATTTGAATATTTTTAGAAGGGCACTGAAGAGAGATTTCTGCTATAATTGACATTGACTTATTATAGCTTTATGGTCATCTTTATGGTCCCTCTCCAGTCTATAACTAGATGCTGAAACAGGTGATTTTATCAACTTAACTTTTTGTCCAATGTTCCTATTTCTTTAGCATTGTGTGGTCATTAATTGAGAAATGCCAGATTTGTGAAGTCTACAGATTGTAAGGGTAAACAGGAAAATAAGTAGCATGATTTCACGTAAGTTCTCCTTTGTAACATCAGGAGAACAGTATTTACACAGGTCTAAAGTTTTGCTATGATGTGAATGTAGAAACATGATGAAATATGAATTTAGGACAAACCAATGCAACAACCCTTTCCATGAATTTTTACAGGCTTCCACTTGTCTTGTATAATTACAGGATATGCTGGGTTGATTTGTTGTACCCAAAATAATAAGAGGTGTTGAGGTTAATAGCCAACGGGAAGTTGAAACCTTTTGCAAAATCACGAAGAACGGCTATGTATATAAAAAAACACTAACCAGGTAGGATCGTTGATGTTATTTCATAAATTATAATGGAAGATATACTGTTGGGGACATTTTAAAGTTGTGGGGAGGCCATATATGAAATTCTTGGTAATTGTTTAAAGACCAGGGAGCAATTGTATAAACGTTAAAGACCTGGGTGTATTACGTAGATGCTTTTGTAGGAAAAACTGTTATTGTATAAATACAATAATCCGCATGAAATCTGATTTCCTAGCTGTTGAATTTGTTGCCACAAGCTTTATATGTAGTGAGCACAAATATAGTTAGAACAATCATTAGATCATTCCTGCTAAGACTTTAGACCTTTTATTTTTGATTTTGGAAGTGTTTTATTTTTCATAAAATATTTTCACGAAAAATACAGTGGAACCTCATATAACAATCGCCCCGTATAGCAATGAAATCACATAACAATTAGGTTTGGGAGTTTGGGGGAAATAGCGTCCTGCATAACAATTTTCCCTATGAAAAAAATCATTCAACAAATTTTCAATGGGAAAAACCACTTAGCAAAAATAAATAAATCATTGTACGATGCATCTCATAGGAAAAATTGCTATATGATGCATGTATCATATGACAATTGTTTCACACAACAACGTGCCCCATGGAAGGGATTAAAATCATTCTATGAGGTACCACTGTATTTGTAAACTATTGTATTTTTTGGACCATAAGATGCACTTTTTCTCCCCCAAAAGTGGGGAGAAAATGAGGGTGCGTCTTATAGTCCAAATGCTGGTCTTCGGCCAGCTGTGGAGTTGTGAAAGGATATTCTACAAGAGCCGCAGCTGGCCGAAGACTACTACTGCCGCCTCTCAGCTGTTCAGCTATTGGGGCAGGGGGGAACCATATAAAAAACAAGTGGCCACTAGAGGTCGAAAATCGCAATTTCCCATTTAAATGCATTGGAAATAAATTTCTTGTATTCAAAAGTTTTCTGTTTGTAAGTTCCCAATGCATTTAAGTGGGAAATCAAACCTGTGCTTAAAAAGAAAGGGTTTCACTTACCTTGATGCCTTTGTCTTTACTCCACATGGACAAAATAGAGGGGGAAAATATGGTTCCTGGTTGAAAGGAGAGCAAGAGGCTAGGCTAGAGTAACACTTACTTCCTCAGTGCAATTGGCCTGCCTGCCCATTTCCCCTGCAGCACCACCACTGGTTGGTGGTGCAAAATACAGTATTAAATTTTTTTGTTTTCCTGCTCTGAAAACTGGGTGTGTCTTATGGTCGGGTGCGTCTTATGGTCCAAAAATATGGTCGTTTTCTCCCTACTTGGGACCAGAGCCAAATAGGCCTTAAGTGCATCAACGATTCTCAAGTTTCAGCCATAAACACGTCATTTTGTTTAAAATATTTTTAATTTGTTGAACACCAAAAGAAAGAAAGAAAGAAAAGGAAAGAAAGAGGAGGGCAGGAAAAATGGGAAGGGGCAGGATAATCCCAAACACATAACTATGTAGTATTTGCCAGTAAATATGGTGAAACTGTGGAACAGGTTTATTTACAGAAGGACCAAATGATGTCTTCAATCTGTAAGTCTTCCATATTTCTCTTTAGATTCTTCCTGACTTTTTTCTTTGCCAGAGAAAATACATTAAGAAATTTTTTAAAAAATAACTGCACAATGAATGAATGCATATCACTCAACAAGGGACTGTTCTTCCAATATCACAGTTTGTCTTCTTCCAAGGAAAAAAGAAACTGTGTTGTTCATGCTGAAAGACTTGGATGGTGATTGCTTAGATAGACGGTCCTTCTTCTGTCATACTCTTGAAGGAATGTTTTGAAATTTGAAGAGTTAAACTTCCCATTTTTTAAAAAATAAAGAGATGGAAAAGAATATTTTTAGCTGCTTGAAAACACTGCAATACTTTGAAGACACCTGATTTTGTCCCAGGTCAGAAGCTAAGCAAGGTCAGGCCTTGTGAGTCTTTTGGTGGAAGATCACCAGGGAATACTAAGGAACTGCAGCCAGGGCCAGCACAGAATCCAAGCTAAAATTGTCAGGATCTAAAGCAACTTCAGTATTTGCAGAATGAGTTCCCCAAAGGTAGCTTGATGCTTGCAGGATTGGACCCCGAGCCTGAAGGGCAGCTCTAGTGCTTGCAGGGTTGGACTTTCACCCTGCTACTGATGCTAAGTCCCACCTGAGTGCCCGGTGAAACGTTTTGGCCCTCTTTGGCTTAGCTATAAAAACCCTGGCTCTTCCTTCCAGAGGCTGCTTTCAGCAATGAAGGTCAGTAGACTTGTTGTTACTTGGCTCCTGCACCTAGTTTAGAAGTCTTTAGGCCTGGTTTCTAGTTCTTGTGAACTGTTGTTGTTGCTCTCCTAGACCCCTGAACCATATTCCTTGCCATCATACCTGTCAACCATCCCGATTTGGCCAGGATTACCATGGAATTTTACGCCGATTGATGTCATAACCCACCCCGCGCTGCCAAAACCCCGTAATTTGGTAGCAGGGGGAAACGCTTTCCACGCATGCGTGGAAGGGTTCTACACAAGTGTAAAACCCTTCCACTCATGCGTGGAAGTGCTACGTCACTTGTGTAGGGGCTGCGCAAGCGGCGTAGCACTTCCACACATGCGTGGAAAGCGACCTGCGCACAAGCGATCTGCGCAGGTCCCATTTTTTCTGGAGCCGCGGGTTGACAGGTATGCTTGCCATGCTACAGCCCTTGAAGGTATTCTACCTTGCCTGCTCTCCCAGTTACTTTACTTCAGGCTTGCTTGCTATGCTTCTGCTGACTAGAGTAATCCTGTATCTCTATCCATCTCAGGCTCAATTTTGGACTTGGACTGTAATACATTTATTGTTTGGTTTGTTACCTGGTTGTCCTGTGCTCATGTTACCTGCCAATCACCCATGCCCTGAACTCTGACAAAATGGTGAGCTGCTGGTACCAGTCAATGTTGACAATGGTGGGCTAGATGGCAGACTCCTAAGTTGCTAAATGCTGTTCTAATTGTTCACCTAGGCAAATGAATGAAGTACAGTGGAACCTCAATTAACGTTATTAATGCATTCTCTGGGATATTTCTTACAATGAAAATTACTTTAACCGAATTTCCAATAGGAATGCATTGAATTCCATTTCCCTTAGGAATGCATTGAAAACCAATGAATCCTTTCTGGGGGGAAATTCCGTAAACTGAGCCACTATTTTCTGTGGATTTCCTTTTGTTATGTGATTTTTATGTTAACCGAAATTCCACTGTACTGTATATGCTTAAGAAACAATGATATTTCAATAAATCATCTGTGTTTTTATCTTTGTCTCAGTTATGCCAATTTTTGTGTCCATCTGCTATTCTTCCTCCATTCATGCTTTTGTGTCAGTATCCAGTTTATCTGCTAAAAATAAAATAAAGAGCATAAAAAGACAGTAATCCAATTCCATGGTGACCTGCCTAATCCTGTTCTCTGCTATGCTATGAGCTGAAACAACTAGTACAGAAATACAATGGCTATGCAGCAGACAAAGCAGTAAGATGAGTATCTTAGTCTTCTTTGTCTCTCTTTTGTCATTGCCTTTCCAGCAAAACCTCATCACTCCTTTGAAGGGTTGCACAGGTAAAAGAGGCCTCTGTGTTGTGTAGCAACTGAAGGCTGCTGTGCGGTGTTATTTCATAAGGCAGGGGTGCCCAAACTTTTCAGGCCACAGGCCGGTCACGTGGTTAGTCAGGCTGGACATGTGGTTCAGCGAGCCAGGCCACATAGTTCCTCCCTCTGGTAGTGGAAGTAAAACACGCCTTGCAATCTGTTTTACAACAGGATGCGATAGACTTTAAATTGCAATTTTCTCTGCTTAAACCAGGGTTGCCCAAACTATACCCTGTGGGCCAGATGTGGCCCCAACACTAATTCATCCAGCCCACGCCTGCCCGGAAGCAGAAGTAAAATGCGTATGAGCATGTTTTACTTCTGCTTCTGGGATCAACAAGGGCAGACATGGGCTGGATTAATTGGTGTTGGGGGCCAGATCTGGCCCATGGGCTATAGTTTGGGCAACCCTTTTATAAGGTGACGTTTACTGACTGAAGTAATAATATTTATCTTTCTATTTATTTCAATCCTTTCCTCCAGTGTAGAGATTCAATGCATTTCACAAATGCATTTAAAAAACCACTAAAACATAAACAACGATAGCATTAAAAATAATTAAACATCTGACAATAGAAAATAAGTCTACTAATTAAAGAAGAATTTAAAAACACTTTGAAAATCAACATGAAAATACAGTAAAATCTTCATTCTCTTGCCAATAAAATAAAATAAAATCCTCCTTTATCAGATGTCCAAAGTTAAAAGCTTTTGGAAAAAGAATAGACAGGAAGAAAGAGCAGGAAGAATGCAACCTGGCATCCCAAGCCAAGTTATTCCACAATGCTTCAGCAGCCACTGAGAATGACCTTCTCAAGTCTTCACAAATATGACTGTATGGGTAGAGGAAGCAAGAGATGATCTTCCACAAGGATCTTGAAAGCTAAGGAGGTATATACAGTATGGGGAAGGGGGAGGGATACACTCCTTCAGAGATCTTGGACTCAAGCCACATAGTTGTAATCCACACTTAGAATTGGCCCTAGCAACAAACCAGCAGCCAGTGAAACTGCTGTAATGGGAGATTTAAATGCTTCCTGTAACTGGCCCTCAATCAGCAGAAATTTGGACTATATCATGTTTCTGAATGCTCTTAAAAGACAACTGAATTGTAGAGCACATTACAGTAATCCAAATAGTGAAAAATTTGGAACTATAGATGTTCATCGTGATAATCTTGTTAACCTGCTAACCCCTTATAATGGTCCAAAATTACAAGCAGTCCATATCAACAAATGTGATGCAGATCTTTTTCAAAACTAAACCTGCTTAACTATCCATTTGGAAGCAAACCCAAACCAACTACTTTGCACTGGAACAAGGATATTTTGAAATAATACACTGTTCCTGAGAAAATAAAATTTCAATGACTGCTAGAACTGCAGTTTCTGGAAGGGGAAGAGTGAGGCTGACATATATATACACACACATAGATCATAATTCACAGGGCTTTTACCCTACAACCTCTGGATCCAGTACACTACAGAATTTCATAAGACATATACCATTGTAACAGAACAGGAGCCCTGATGGTGCAGTGGTTAAACTGCTGTCCTGCACCCAAAAGGTTATAAGTTTGATCCTGACCAGGGTTCAAGGTTGACTCAGCCTTCCATCAAGGTTGGTAAAATGAGTATCCAGCATGTGTGGGGGCAAAATGCTAATTAACTTGTGAACCATCCAGAGAATGCACTAAGTGCTATCGGGTGGTATATAAGTGTGATTGTTTTGCATCTCCAAGAATAGCTGAAGCTGGTACAGTTTATCACTGCAAATGAACTCCGAGCCACTGCTGAAACTAGGCATCCAGGCTCAGGGATGAATCCAAGAGTACAACCAGACCGTAAATTGGTAATGAAATGTCATCCAGCACAGGTTTAGTCCTGATTCCCTGGTCTTGCCTTTTGACTGACCAAGAGCACCTCGGTCCTGTTTCACTTTGTTCACCCTAATCTTAACCTATAAAACCCAGGGTTAACCGTTGGAACTTGCTTTAGGTTGCTATGCCTCGCCCTACTTGCCTGCACTCACCCTTCGTGCACACGGCCGATCTGGGTCCGCAGGTCAACAAAGGATTGAGAAAACAGGCAGTGGGGCAACAGCCCCACAAACGCGAAAAAAGGGAAACAACTTCCTTTCCCAACATTCCTTGTGCGCGCCGCGCCGCGCCGCGCCAGAGCCAATCAGACTGAGAAGCTCTCGCACAGCGCGGTGCAAGGAACGTTCGGAAACACGCCGCAGCCAATCAAAAGAAAACTGTTTTAAAAAAACGCAGCACAAACACAAAGCACAAACCCACAACTACAAGCCCCAGCGTCTTGCGCGCCATGAGCGCGCAGAACGCTGAGGAAGCCGGTGCCCAAAGATTAAAACAAAACAAAAAAACACCGGGAGAGCAAGTCCGCCAAGCTGTGGGAACCAACCCCCCCTCCCCATCGGCGCTGAAGCTCCTAATCGGAGTTTCCCCTGTAATATCACTGGGGGGGTGTTGTGCTCCCCCTCTCTACTGGCTCCCCTGGGGTTGAGAGGGTTGGGGGGACCAAAGGAGTCTGACTCCCCAATCCTCCTGACCCCAGGGGACCTGGCAGAGAGGGGATTCCCCTCCCCCCCACACACGCCCCATATTAAAGAGAAGAAACCAAGCGGTTACTTCTCTTTAAAAACAGAGTTGGGGGGGGAATCCCCCTCTCCGATGGCTCTCCTGGGTCAAGAAGGGTTGGAGAGACAGATCCCTTTTCTCAACCCAACCCTCCCAAACCCAAGGAAGCCAGCGGAGAAGGGGATCACACCCCCCACTGATATTAAAGGGGAAACCACAATTGAGATTTTCCTTTTAATATCAGAAGGTGGCCTGGATTCAATCCCCTCTCCTGGGTCCCATGAGTCTGGAAGGTTTGGGGGGACAAAAGGGGCCTTCCAAATCAAAAAGACACAATAGCCCCACACAAAAGGCCCCAAGAGTAAAAACAAGTAAAAACAAATAACACAAAATCACAATTTTGCACAAATCAAAAACAGATGTCAATAAAATAAAATAAAAACTATTCAAAAATCCTGTGCTGAATTTTTACTCAAATAAAAAACAAAAACATCAATACACAGTTTAAGAACATTTATTGTGAAAAACATGTACTTTCACATTTTTTAAATTATTACCTACGGTACAACAATTTAAAAAAATACATACTATATTGTGTTAAATAATTTTTTGGAAAAAGTATATCATCCTTTATTCTTTTTTTCATCCACAAAACCAAAACACCAAACAAAACTCATCACAGTTTATAACAGGCCATCAAAAAAATTGTATAAATAAAAATTTCAAAAATTTCAATTATAGACTAACCTCTTCTTTACAAACATTAACAACAACAAAAACTTTCAACACCATTTAAAACAGCCCGGCAACGCCAGGCAACCTTTGCTAGTATAGTCTATTACTGACATCAGATACTGGTTTAGAACATGAACAGTTTCTATCTAGTTGGAAGAAAAGGGCAGTTGTGTGTCATCAGCACACTGGTGGCACCAAACCCCAGATGTTGGACAACCCTTCCCAGTGGTTTGGTGCATGTGTTAAACAGAGAGCAGAACTGGAGCTACAATATATTGGCCAGGACTCTGAACAGGAGTTCTCCAGCAGCACCTTTAAGCACCTACCTCCAAGAAGGATGGGAGCCACTCTAAAACAGTGTCAATGTCAGAGAGACAGGTCAGAAGAATACCATAGTTGACAGTACCAAAAGCTGTAGAGAACTAACAAGAGCATACTCCATCTGTTTTGTTCCTTGTAGAGTTTTCCCACCAAGATAACAAAAGCCATCTCTGTAGGACTGAAGTCAGATTGAAATGGACCTTGCTAATCCCTCTCATCCAGGAGCACTTGCTGCTAACAAGTTACTACATGCTTGAATATCTTGCCTAGTAAGACTGTAGAGCAGTGATGGTCAACCTCGGTACTCCAGGTATTCTTGTACTTCAATTCTCAGACGCACTGATTGGCATAACTGCTCTAGAGGTGTTGAGTCCGAGAGTAATTAGCAATGTGACAGCAAGTTCGGGGTTAACATTAGCTATTTATTATCAACTCATTTACTGCTTGTTGGGACTATTCAGACTGGGGAACAAGGGGACGAGGTAGCAACTTATATACAGTAATACCTCATACAAAGTCCGCTTCATACAACATCGAATTCATACAACATCAAAGTGCCTCATACAGCGACTTTGTATGAGGCTTTGGAGTTTTTCCCAGGTTGCATTGTGCCTGGGCAGTATAAAAGGCAGGACGCATGCGTGCATTGTTCTTGTGGGTTTTGCATGAGGTGAAGAGTGGGGAGGTGGATGGGGGAGGCCAATTTTTTGGTGGGGTGGGCAATGGTTTGGTGTTTGCTGCTGTGGTTTTTAAAAACAGATTGCATGCTCCATAATTTTTCATATGTTGGTCTTTTTGAGGGGGGCACTGTTTGGTGGGGTGGGCAATTGTTTGGTGCTTGCTGCTGTTTGGATGATTAACACTGTGCTGAATGATGGGACATGTTGGCATCCATTTTGTCCTTGCTTCCATCCAGTAATTGTTTTTTCAGTAGCTTGTACAAAATGGATGATCAGCCGCATGGCTGCAGATTACCACTGTGCTGCATGATGGGACATGTTAACTTTTAAACCTGCACTTCATAAAGTTTTCAAAAGTTAAAAACTTATTGTATGGTTTGTCCCCTAAAATCAGGGTTGTTTGATATGTTTTTGTAATGTATTTAGCCTTTAGAAAATGATTTCGTAAAGTTCTGTCAGTTTCCTGTCTGTTTCCTTGACTTTGCCTTGAAGTCTGTGCTGTTACAGTACAATGTATCTCTATGGAAACGACATTGTACGAGGCATCACAGCAAGGATTTGGACGTTGTATAAGGCATTGCGGCTAGGATTTTGCATGCCTCATACAAAGTCCAAATCCGTATAAAGTCCAAACTTGTGGAACCAAGTTCAGGCGTTGTATGAGGTATCACTGTACAGACAGAATGGCAGTTACAGTGATACATTTGCCCGGGCTTTTGCTAACGTGGGAAACCTGTGTTAGAACCAATCAGAGTACATTGACTACATATGAAAGTGGTGCCTTACAGAAAGGGCGCGCTGTTACAGCAAAGACTTAATGGCGATTGCAGAATTAAAGCAATATACGTTTGGACACAACAAGAGGCAAATTGGTAGTTATCCAGTACTATAATAGGCCTAGGGCATGCAGGAGACTACAATGGTCATTGAGTGAAATAAAATAAAATAGCAAGGTTGTTTCTTAATTGGCCAGTATGGAATTGAGACTCTTAAACTGGGAAATTGTTTCCAATCTAAGAAGGGAAAGATGGTTATTGAGGGGAAAAAACCCAAACGTATCAGGTTTGCCCAAGTGCAAGAGCATTGTCAGGATTTTTTCCACAGGACATAGAACAAAATAGTTTAATAGTTAGCATTATTTCTATGCACATTTTCTCACTGCAAAATTATTGTCTATTTGTATACATTAAAATAATTAAAAATGTGAAGGTTTTTTGGCTGCAGAATACTGGGAGGTAGTTTGGCAAGTTATTATGGAACAAAAATACTCCATATCTTGGGCCACTTTATTTTATTTATTTATTTATTTGTGACATTTATACCCCGCCTTCCTCATCCATGGATGACCCAAGGCACCCACTTTGGGTGCTATCTAGGGAACAGTGCATTTCAGTTGTGGATCAGCGTGTGGGTCTGCATTTTGGACTTTTCTTGGAAACATGGCTACAAGCTACTGTTATAAGCACATACCTTTCAAAAAATCTATGATTACATAGACTGCAGTGGAAGGTCACGTGAATCATATTTTTGAATACTTCTTAGTAAATCGGTGCATCATATTTATATCCCTAATAACAAGGGTGGGCGAGTTATGGTTGTGCAAACATTGTTGATCTACAACTCTCTACATTAGCTCTAGCTAGAACAGCCAATGGTACAGTATGAATGGACACCACAGTTCCACATCAACTGGAAGTCCACAAAATGTCCACTCCTGCTGTACACAAAGATTTTGCAGAGAGCCAAAAAGACTAGCTTGCCATGCAAAATTGATGCCAAGTTTCACTGAAGAGAGCAGAAAGGATTTCTCATGAAGCTCGTGCAAACAAAAATCTGTAATGGAAACCCTGCCCCACCTTTAATGCTATAATATTAGTCATGAACACCTCAGTGGTAATTACCATAGCTGAGTCGCAACTGTCGTTCATTTTGGCTGCAGCCTAATGAGCGGCTCTATCTGGGAGGTGCCCCAGAGGCCGGATGTATTCATTTCCCACCAAAGGTAAAAAAGGTCAGATTGTGTTGGCACCCTGGGAACATGCACAGTCTTTACAACATGTCCTATAATCTTCATTTAAAGTCACATACTCCCTTGTGCACAGCTGGTTATTAACTCTAATTTGACGTCAGTATGTAATGGAGAAGTCATGTTTCATGATCAGCTGATATGGAAGAGAAGAATGCCACCAACATAATTGGTGTTAGGATTGCATAGAGGCAATCCATTATTTTTTTGAAGGATTCGTTTACTCAATAACAGTGATGTTTCCCATTCTTCAGACTTACTGTTTGGGGACAATGCTTCACCCAGAATATCTTTGGTGGGAGTTTCTGGGGGCTGCCTTGTCCCAAAGCAACTTTTCCAATCTCTGCGGAAAATGTATAGGATAGAATATTGGACAACTGTATGAGCATTAGTTTTGTGCATTGGTGTACATTGAGGGATGCAAGAAGCAATTCCTTATCTAACAGAAATTTGCCAGTGCAATTTATATCATTCCATTTACATTGATGAAATTAACTTACAGCATTCTGGCCATTGAACTGTAATTTAGATTACAAGTTTACACTCCATGGCATTTTCTTCTAAACAAAATCTCATCAGGCTGAGCTGCGAAACACTAAAATTCCTCACAGTAGAAGACCAGGCAGGCAGACCCATTTGCCCAGTGAGCCTTTGGGTGATAGTTTTCCAACCCTTAGTCAGCTATAATGCCTTTCACATACCTGTCAACTTTTGGATTTGAAAATAAGGGAAATTTTGACCACACCCTCTGTGTTAAATCAATTAAACGGGAGGGGGTGGGAAGAGGGGTAAAAATAAGGGGGTTTCCCGGGTAAAACGGAATGGTTGACAGGTATGCTTTCAAGCACTGTTCAAAGCTTAACAAAGCTCCAAAGCTGTTTTCGTAAAATGATATGAGGATTGGCTTGTCTTTTCCTTTTCCCTTTAGAAAGAAGACAGAAGCTGCTTATGGTCCCTATGTGGAGACTGAAAATAGCTTTTTGGATTGGTACGCATATGGGAAACTTCAGAGGAAGCTGCAGTTAGAACACTTGGATGTACAGATCCAAAATATTGGCTGAAACACAGCAGTAATTAGAGTGGGCCCATTGAATCAGTAAAATTTACAAAGGAGTTGACTCACTGGATCCACATTGTTTCAATGGACCTAATCTAATTGTAACTTATTACTGAATGTCAGCCGTTGTTGATCTTTTTCCACAGTATTGGATTTTCAGGATACAAATATCTGAACCATAAGTCTCCACTTCTCCCTGTCAAAATTAATGAAATGGCAAACTAATTAACATATTAATTAATTAATTAAACAGCAAAGTGTGATATCCTTTAACACCATTTTTAAAAATCTGCCTGTGGCTGCAGTTTTGTCTCCCTTTGCTTGGGAATCCATCTCATTTTTTCTTTTTCCATGTCTAGTACGGACATAAAACTTTCCAAAAGGAAGCCACTTTTTGGTCAATTTATTCTGTAGTTCCTTCCATCTGACCTAGTGTGAGAAAGATTAGCAGGCACAAGGTTGCCATTGCCCAGGGTATGCCTGATTGTGGTCCAAAAAATACCACACTCTTTGAGGAGGCTCTTTCTTTGTACCCCATTCATCACATTGAACGCAATGGGCAGGCATATACAGGGTTAGAAGCTCAGTAGCTCATGGGGGTTCTTCAGTCAGTTCCTCTGGTCTCAGAACCTGCCCTTTTCTGCCTCAAAAGAAGCTGGGGTTGTCACAACTATTTCCAACTCTTCCTATGTAACAAAACCAGAATATACCCTTTGCTTTAGCTTCAGCCAAGTTGGAGAATTTGGTGTGTAGGAGTCCCTTTATACCAGGTTTGGTATGTAAACATCCTTGCCTCGTGAAATGAATCCTAAAATGTGATGGGAAAGTCATCCTGTAAGATCATTGGTTGGAATCCCTTGAGGGAAGGGCAAGTTGGACCCTGAGGGAGGAGATATAATCTAGAAGGTGGGGGCCAAGAAGACACACACTCCTGGATTTTAACTGCAAAAATGTAGAGGCTTGGGAAAGAAGGGGGGCCACGGGTAATCCCGTGAATAACCAGCTTTCTTTATTTCTTTGTTTTGAAATGTTTTCTAAGGTTTCTAAACTTCTGTTGAGTTTTATTCTGAACTCAGCATTGATTTCAATATACAGTGGAACCTCATACAACAATCGCCCCGTATAGAAACGAAATCACATAACAATTAGGGTAGTTTTTTTGGGGGGGGGATGGTATCCCACATAACAATTTTCCCTATGGAAAAAATCATACAACAATTTTTCAATGGGAAAAACCACTTAGCAAATAATAATAATAATTGTTGTACGATGCATCCCATAGGGAAAATTGCTATACGATGCATGTATTGTATAGCAATGTTTTTGCACAACAATGAGCCCCGTGGAACGGATTAAAATCATTGTATGAGGTACCACTGTACCTTTAAAATCCCTGAAGGGACTTGGAGTTATTACTTGGCTCGATGCTACCTTAACAACCTTATTTACACTGTTCTGGAGGCCTGAGTAGTCCAGCCAGGGAGCTGCAGCTCAGAACAATGATGGGGCTTACTCAAGCGTAAAACACCCTATTGTTACACCCTCACTCTGAAAAAATGAGCCTAAACAATTCCTTACCTTGGAGTTACAACAGCGAGGAATTATTCTGCTCCTGAGGACCGTTCTTTCGTAGGAACAATCAAAAAATGGAAAACAGTCTGGAGTTGTAATGAAAACCAGAGCTCAAAGAATGTTACACCCAGGGAAAATACTTCTGCAGACATGATGACCGCGAGTCACCCAAAGTTTTGCAGGATTCAGATTGAGCATGCATCCTGAACAGAGCATGAACTCTCATTCCCTCCACGCACCCTTTCTGCACACTTCAGCTGCACTTCAAAAGTTGCCTTCTTCTCTTAGTGGGAGGTCGGCCTGTAGTGTAGCAGCTCCTAGAGAGAGGTGTCAAGAGTGACACTGCTGTAGGCGGCACCTCTTCCCACAAGCAGAGCAGACTTGGACTTAATTCCTGGTGGAGTGGAGGAAGGAACGTTCAAGACAAGTCTTCACCAGCAAGCACCTGATAGCTTGACATTTTTCTCAGGAACAAGCAGTAAATTGCTACAGTAAAAGAATCCACCAGTAAGGGGATAATTTGAGAAGGGTTGTCTGCCTGCTTTCTTTAAAGTGGCTTTGGTTGCAGACATGAGAGAGACACCCATGACAACCAGAGCTCTCCTGCTGAAGCTCTAGAAACTTCAATGGGTCTGGTATAGAAAAGCAAGAATTGGAGGCTTTAAAACAGGGGTGCCGAAACTTTTTGAGCCGCAGGGCTGGTCACGTGGTTCAGGGGGCTGGTCACTATGTCCCGGGGCCCGGGTCCAGCCCCCAACACCAATTAATCCGGCCCGCAAAGCCCGTACGGGCACATTTTACTTCCACTTCTAGGAGTGATACTTCACAGGCCAGATGAATTGGTGTTGGGGGCTGAATCCAGCCCCCGGGCAGTAGTTTGGGCACCCCTGCTTTAAAAAATATTTAGTCTGCAATGCTATCCCCACCTGTCTGGGAATAGGATCCACTGAAGTCAATGGGCCTTTCATTTAAATAGCCACATATAGGGTTGTATTGTAAATTTCTCACACATGTTAAACAGAGCCAGACTGTGTATTACCACCATCAGTCATTCTTCTTTCTCTCTTTTTTCTTTGCTTCTCTCCTACTATAAGTTGGACAGTACTCTTTCTCTTTTAATTTTGATGATATTGTAAAATGACTTTGTGTTGCATTCAAGCCATGCTCTAAGGTCAGCAACCTTTTTTAGTCAGGGGTCAAGTCATGCTCCCTCAGACAGTTGAGGAGGCAGGAATGGTGTCCCCCCCCCCCGGCTGTAAATGCTGCCTAAACACGTTTGTGGCTGCCGTAAATGCATTTATGGCTTTCGTAAGCATGTCCGCAGCTGCCATAAGCACATCCGCGGCTTCTTCCAGTGGCAGCTGGAGCAAGGATGGGAGCCAAATTATGGGGACCCACAGGCCAGATTCGACCTGCAGGCCATAGGTTGCCACCCCCTGTTCTAAGGGTTTTCATCCAATGCTGCATCTTCTTGCATTGCTTTTCACATTTATTTTCCTTTGGAAATAAACAATCCTCCCCCCTCCATTTCTTATCATGTGACCAAAGTATTCTAGCTTTTTGCACTTAGTATGTTTTATAGTCTTGATTAATATTCATGTTCCTTAGTGCTTCTTCATTGACCATCCTGCAAAATAAATAAAAAATCATCATGTTTCAAATGCTTCTTTCTTTGTATAGTTATTGCTGTTGTAATGTTCCACCAATTGGATCCCCACTGAGGGTGACCATATAAATTAGTGACCTCTAAAATATCATACTATTGATAGTGCTGTCCACATCTTGCAAACAAAGGTTATTTTCTTTTACTATGTCAATTCATCTCACAATTAGTCTTCCTGGTGGTTTTTTTTTTTGTATTCTCCCTCCCTTGCTGACCAAAATTTGCATTGCTTGTCCAATATAAAGTTATACTGCCCAACCTGATGTTAAGTTGTTTATTAAAGCTTTCCTAATCTATACACATCTGTTTCAAGTTTCCCTCAGAATCTCAGGATGGGGAGGATGGGGAGCCTTTAATGCCCCACAATTGCTGCTAACAGTTTCACCAAAGAAATCAGGTCTGTTGGCAGTGATTTTCAGGCATTAAAATCTGCACACACACCAACATCCTGAGGCTTGCAAAGTTTCCCAAAGGTCAAAATGAATCCTGAGGAAGCCTTGGAAACTAGGGTGGGTGCGCGGTGGAACAGGAAACTTTTAACTAGCTCAGGCAAAAGGAACTGCAGCATGGACTCACCAGAAGGTGGATTCATTTTGGAAGTTTCACGTCTGGCCTAGATATGGAAGAAGAAGAATGAGTGGTAAAAGCCTGAAGCGGATGACATCATCAGCTTGCATGGGCATAACTTTATGACGGAGGATTTTGGACACTGTCTTTTTCATTGAGTCTCGTTTTCTCATGATATGTCCAAAGCACAATAGCTTCAGCATAGTCACTTTCACTGGCTCAATGTCTTTATTGAAGTCCATGATTTCATGCTGTGTGTTAGAACCAAGATAATACAGCATCACACAATATACATTCTGAAGGCTAATTTTACATTTTCACTGCATAATACAGTGATGGCGAACCTATGGCATGCGTGTCAAAGGTGGCACTTGAAGCCCTCTCTATGGGCAACTGTAGGGTCACCCCAGCACAGAGTTCACCCTGCCCTTCTGCCCAGCAGCCCAATGGGAGTGCTTCCTCCCTCCCCCAGCACAGATTTTGCCCCACCCCTCTGCCCAGCAGCCCAATGGGAGCGCTTCCTCCCTCCCCTGTTGCCATCTTGGCACTTTGCAATAAATAAGTGAGATTTGGGTTGCAGTTTGGGCACTTGGGCACTTGGTCTCTAAAAGGTTCACCATCACTGGCATACAGGGCCATAGCCAGGGGGTGACCAGGGTGGGCATTGCCCACCCTGAGTTAGCAGTTTGCCCACCCTCAAACTCCCGGCTGCTTATATATATATAACATTGTTGCCCATCCTGAAGAGAAAAAAAAACATTTGCCCACCCACATCTAGAAACCTGGCTATGGCCCTGCTGGCATTATACATTTTAAAGCAAGATGCTTCTGGCCATTTCTCTCTTCTGTTCTATTAATTGGCCCTCATCCTTCTGTCCGTTTGGTCAAATACCAAGGCCGTGTGTGTCTACAGCACATGCTCCACACTTTTATCTGAGGTCTTTAATTGCCTTTATTGAGATACCTTCATTAGAAGAGGGAATTCCTAAAGTGCTGAAGCTATCTGATTGACAGAGCAGAAGAGCAAGGCACCTTTTGTAACTTGCCATTTCACTTCTTTTCTTTTGTGATAGGGCATTATGAGATAAGCATAGGCTTTGGCCACAAGCATGATATGCAGATAAACAAACAAACCCAGGTACAGCATGAATAAAATACATGCATACATTTAATTTAGTTGCATGTGCTTATATTTGCTTGCTTGTATTCTAAACAACTGGAACAAGCACTGAGCAAACCAGCAATAGAGTTTGATGCATAATCCTGCTTCTGCTGAAGTATGTACAATACTGACTGTAGATGTTTTAAAAGGCATTTTTTTACCTATTAAGAAAACATTTCTAACCCTCTGGTGCTGAGGTCATAGTTAAAAATGAGTCTGCATAAATAGTTTAAATTGGGAAGGTTATTGCTAACCTTAATGAGCTACTACATAGTATCTGGCTATATTCTGGACAGTGGGCCATTTTTCAAAATGGCTTCAAAGGAATCTGTACGTGGAATTTTCTTCTGATTTGATGATTTCACATGCTAAACTCTGAGGGCAAGATGCAACTTTGAAAGAAAGAGGCCGAAACATATTTCCCAGAGCTCAGAATGTTATTTATAAAAAGTAAGATTCTTAATTGTGCCATTTCAAAGTCATATGGCAGCCATTGCTCGTTATATTAGGTGAACCATGTTACCTTTTAGTCACACTGTTGCTGTTAGAGTGCAAAAATGAAAAATAGCCTGAGGTGGTCAACTATCCCCAAAGGTTTCAGAAATAACGGTTAGACATTCACCAACAATTTACAGGTTTCACATTAAAAATTTAATGATGTCACTAATCATTTTTAAAGCCTCATTATACCGCCATTACCCTCCAAAATAATACATTGCAGGAGATGCTGTGCTTGAAACTTGCTTCTGATAGTCCTCATGCTGATAGCATAAAGCTGTGACTAATACCTATACATCAGTAGTTTTGATTTTGGTATTGATTTTCTAAAAGGATCAGAGCTTGTTCTACTGCAATAACACCACTGACTTTCTTAATTTTTTATTTATTAAAAAAAAGACAGAAAAAACACAAGACAACCAAGAAACAACCCTAATATAACTCTCTACATGCATCCGCCACCCATGGGACTTATAAACCTTCTCCATTAAGTGTTTTCCATATCACTAAATTTATGTATTTGCTCCCTCATTCCAAAAAGATAATACATCTTGTTTTGGTTTCACTTCTTTCCCTTTTATCAATACATATTCTAAAAATTCTCTTCATATCTCTCCAAGACCTTTTTTGCTAAATCTTTTTTACCTTTACCTCACATGCTAATTTATTATTTATATCTATATTCCATATATATATTTGTACCAGTCATCAAATTCAAATTCCCAATCTACTTTACATTTTTAACAATATTTATTCTCCATGCTGTTACAAATATAATACAGAGGTACCTCGCTTAAAGAGCATAATATATTCCACAGGATTGCTCTTTAAGCGAAACACTTGGAAAAAGCACCGAAAAAATGACCGATCGTGACTTCTGGCGGGGAGATTGCAAACCCCGAGTTAGTTGATAAGCGAGTTTTTAGTTGTTCTACGAGGCAACCATGTGGAGAAAATTCTGCTCTTTAAGCAGGTTAGTCTCTAAGTGAGGTGCTCTTTATACAAGGTTTTACTGTAATCATCTCTTTCTTTTTCCATTCTATCTGAATACAGTATTTCCAAATTAATAAGGCTGTTTTCAAACACATTTCCAATTTCACATATAATATTTCATTAATTTCCATTAAAATCATTTTCCATATTTTCTTCATATTCTTACATTCCCACCATAAATGAAATTATGTTCCAACTTTTTTTTACATCTCCAACTGCATTTTGAATATTTAATATCATAACGACTTAAGAATGCTGGAGCCATATGCCATCTCCATATTGTTTTATAACAATTCTCTTTAATTTTAACTGGCATAGTTTCCATAATTCTTTGCTTCCACATTCTACCAGTGATGGCAAATCTTGACTCTCCAGCTGTTCTTGAATTTTAGTTCCCAGAAGCTCTGATTAGCAGGAGTGCTGACTTGGGCTTCGGGTAATCAAAGTCCAAGAACACCTGGAATCCCAAGGTACGCCATCATGGTAAACCTATTCCTCCTCTTTAATATTGCCTCCTAAATCCATTTCCCAACTTGTTCTTAAAGCTTGTTGTTCAACTTAACATTCAATCAATCTTTTATATATTTTACTTACTAAACCCTTTGTTAATTTTGTTGTTATTTCATTCCATTTTATTTGTATTATCAGTTCTTCAAATTTTGTTAATTGTCTACAACTACTATTGTTTTAATCAATATTTAATCCATTTCTCCAACTTATTATGTTAAACCAAGAAATGTTATCTTTCTCATTTTAATATGTTTCCTATGGGGAACTTTGCTTAGCAAATCCTTTAATCTTATTACCTTGACACTTTCTAATTCTTTCATTAATTATTTTAAAAGATGCTCTGTAAATTTCTCTAGATCTGTTATTTATTTATTTATTTATTTATTTATTTATACATACATACATACCACCCAGCTGGGATATTTCCCACTCTGGGGAGTGCACAAGCAGTTAAATAAACAAAAGAAACATAATACAATAAACAACAAAATAAATACCTGATGATGTCTGAGGGCAAGTAGGATTAAATCTAACCAGCTAACTTATTGGCAAAGGTATTCGAGTCAGTGGTGATATGCAGTGGTCCTACTGCAAGAACATCACTGACACGATGTGCCTCAGCATCACATCATTCCTTTGGGAAGAAAAAAAATCATTTGCTTTTGTGGTTCCTTCTAGTTGGGTAGCTGGGATCAGAAGAAATCAGGAAATGTGCAGTGAAAATATGCTATTATTTACATATTTGTGAATCATATTTATATTATCAACAGAAGCAGCATAGTAATAAATACTGTATGTGAAAATCAGATGGATGTTATTAAACAAAAAGCAACTTGACATAAAGTATTGCAATACCTCTGTGCATAACCGATGGGTGGCAAGAAAGAGAATTAGAACTGGGCCAACCTAACCTTGATTATCTCCATCCTTTTTTCCTCAAGTTGTATTGTTCACATTTCATAACATCAAATGCCGGAAGGTGTATAACATCCATCATATCTTAAGCTGCAATAAATAACAGGTTATGGGAAGATTGATTAATTTCTTTTTAAGTAGATAATTGGTTTGCAGGGGTCAGCAACCTTTTAAAGTTGGTGCCAGGTCACATTCACTCAGACAGTTAAGGGGGCCAGACCAGTGTTGTACTGTGGCAGGTGTTCACCAGTTCTGGTGAACAGGTAGTAGAAATTCCAGGCCATGTCCACTTGACTGGCCACACCCACTTCTCGGCCTCTCCCTCCCAGCGCCGCCGGAAACATATTCTATTTGCCTCGCCCAGGGCCAAAGGCTCGCTTTCATTTCCACACTTCCCTTGCACCTTCGACCCTGGGCAGGGCAAATGGGACACGTTTCTGGTGGTGCTGGGCAGGAGAGTCCAGCCAGTGCCAGCCCACTGATCCGCCCAGCTCACCTCATGCCAGCGCCGCCAGCAGGGGCGCATTTCTGGCAGTGCTGGGATGGAGAGGCCGGCCAGCGCCAGCCCACCAACTCACCCCGCTTACCTCCCAGCAGCGCCTCCTCCTCAACTCCGCGAAGCAAGAGAGCAAGGTAGGTTTCTTTTTTTCCTTGGGAGGGGGGTTTAAGGCCATGCCCACAGATAGGCATGCCCACAGATAGCCACGCCCACCGAGTGGGTAGTAAACCTTTTTTTACAGTGCATCACTGGGCCAGACTGATGCCCCCCTGCATCTGTGGCTAATGCATTTATGGCTGTGGTAAACGCGTCCGTTGCCACTTCTGGGAGCAGTGGCAGCTAAAGTGAGGACAGGGACTGGATTATTTGGTGCCACGGACCAGATTTTGACCACGGTGCATAGGTTGCCAAACCCTGGTCTAGAGCTTGGGTAATGATTTATATTAATTTCTTGGTTATGGACTGTAAGCTGTAGGACAATTTGATCCCTCCATTCTTCATTGCATTCAGGGTGTGTAGCTGTGAGTATTTCCCTGGAATGTGAGGTTTTAAAGATATTTCTTTTAGGATGTGGGACTTGACAAATCTTATCTGTGTTTAACAAGTTGTTTGTAATTGTTTGACTGCATTATTTAGGCCACTTAAGTATTCATTAGATCTTATTCAATTGAATCCTCTTCCTTCTGATTGCATTTGGGGGAAAAGTGACTGTGTTTTGAAATTCACAAAATGATCCAAATTCAAACTTCAGTTAGCCCTGAGATGTTTCCCCCTCCCTTAAAACTCTGTCAAACTTAATGTTCTAGATCAGGGTTCCTCAAACTTGTCTCTCCAGGAGTTCTTGGACTTCAATTTGCAGAAGCCCAAATCAGCACACCTGCTGATCAGGGCTTCTGAGAATTGAAGTCTGAGAACATCTTGAGAGCCATGTTTGAGCAACCCTGTTCCAGATAATCCTCAGATATGATAAGAAAGTGTAAGTTACCGTGTGGTATTCTCAGGACCCTGCTCCTTTATTTACAGACATATCAATGCTTTCGCCTTTTGGGGGTGGGATATTCAGTTCTTCTGTAACTGGAATCACTGGGACAGCTGGACAACCAAAATCATGTAACTGAAAGAACTTTTAAAATTATTAAATCATTTTAAAAGGCAAATATATGACCAATTTGTATGCCTAGAAAGAGCACAACACAGGTGATGCCATCTTGGAGGCTCTTTGAACCTGAAACTGCATTAAATGTTTCTTGGCAAAGACTTTGCCCACCTTGCCATTTGTTTGCAATGCTATGTGTTCAATGCCATTTATTAACCATTTGCATTTCAAAAGGATGAAGCGCCACAACAAATCTGAATAATGGGTGTTGCTAGTGAAAAATACCACATTGATTTTTATACAGCAATGTGGATACAGTGGGCCTGATAAAGAAATATCCAAATTAAAAATGGGACTTTTTTAACACTTGGGGGGGAAAACCAACCTCAGCCACTTGTCCAGCTGTAGGGCCTTCTCAGTAGGTAGCCCTTCCTTAATAAAGTCTTTTACCTACTGGATGGCTTCATTAAGGTTACCCTCCAAAGAAAGGGATACGGCTGTCAGATCAGGTTTATCAGAACATGGAGAATTGCCTGGAGGAGGATTTTGGAATTAGAGGCAAGGCAGAGGGCATCTTTCAAATCAACAGATCATTTCTTCTTCCTGACCCTTTAACAGAAATGCCAAGTCATTAAAGATAGCTTTTTAAAAGGCATTTCCTTTTAGCCTTAAAATGTAATTTTTCACTGTCCGTTCTTTATTTTGGTGGAAGAACTTCATGCTCTGAACTCTTCCATGTATCCACTAAGTCCCATGACATAAATGAGAATTCAATGCAAGTAAAATAGGGAGCACTCTCATTGGCTGAATCAGCTTCATTATTTTTTAATCAGAAGGATAACTCCCTAGCAAAACTGTTTACTAATTTTTAGGTTTTTCTCTTTCCTGTACTGAAAATATGCTGAAATGCCTATCCTTCATATCTACAATCTTACTGAAAAATAGGATAGCAGAGAGTAAACAAAACAACACAAAAAGATTAAAGAAAACATTGTGGAACTTTAAGGACTAACTGCTGCATTTTAATGTTAGCCTGCATGTATCAAGTCCACTTTGTCAGACATAAAAGTTAGGCTTCATGGCATCAATTTATATACATCAGGTACAGAGGTACAGAATTATTAGCATAACAGACAAGTATACAAATCAACGTGGTTTTTTTTACTGGTAACACCCGTTATCCAGATTTGTTGTGGAGCTTCATCCTTTTGAAATGCAAATGGTTAGTTGTTGTGTACTCAGGCACTTTTGCAAGTAGCATGGGCAGTGCCTTTGCAAGAGGAAAATGGCGATTTCCCACCATCCAAATTAGGAACACAAAGTGACGCAAAAACCCCTGCACAGGGCACGCTTATTATGCTAATCAAAGTCCTGTGATTGGCTACACTTTTGGATCCTGTTCTCCATTGGTTAAATACAGATATTCCCTGTTATGATTGGTTAGTTACGGTTATCTGGCGGGTTGTTACTTTGTATCAAGAAGCCACAGCCGGGAGACACTATATAAGCCCCATGAGTAAACAAGGGTGAGGCCAGACCAGATCTATACTTCCCTCTCCATACAGGTAGCCAGGAACGTGCTGGCCTGCGTCTCCTCCATTATGCTATGCTCCTATGGTAGCTAGTATATTGCCATGCTATGGACAAGAGTCAGGAGGGACTGATTCCATGGGACTGTACAGCCATCTCTGTGCCTGGAACGCCTTGTAAGCACATCTTGAATATACTGTTAATTAAAGACTTGTTGCTATTTGGTTCATCGTTGTCTGGACTATTGCTTGCAAGCACCGGACATAACATTGGCGATGCGGATGGGATTGAAGATCGACCAGATGGCTGACCAAGTCCCCCTTTGGCTGAGTCCGTTCGACATCAGCAAGCCTCGCCTGTGGCCGTACTATGAAGTCCAGCTGGAAAGCTACTTCACAGTAAATAAAGTTGAGCCGGCATTGTGGAAGGCAATGTTCTTGGCCCACTGTGGACTAGAGACTCGTGATGTTGTTTCAAAGCTTTTGCCACCCGACGTGCTCCAGCAAGTTTCCTTACCAGCCTTACTGCATACCCTGCACGAGCATTTCCAGCGCAGGTTGGCCCTCAAAGATAAAGAGTCGGCGGGTCCAGTTGCAACCACGACCGTCTTTTCCGAAGCCTCTGGCCATGTCCACAAAGACTGCAACAGTTCACCACAGGGAACACGGGCACCAACACCAATGCCAGGGCCAGTTGTGCTGTGCCAAGGATGCGAGAAGTGCCATCTCCACACCGAATGTCCCTTCAAGAGCGCCCAGTGTCACCATTGCGGGAAGACAGGCCACATCTCCAAGGTCTGTAGGCAATGCATCAAAAGTTCGCAGAAACTCCAGCCAAAACTGTCAAGTGTGCTGTCAAGTGGATTTTGATCTGTGGCAACCGTGGTAAGGTTTGTGAGATATGTAAGGAGTATTTTTCTCAGTGTCACTCCCTCTAGTGAGCTTCCTTGGCTGAACAGGGATTTGAACTCAAGTTTCTGAGACCTGATATGATACTATTTCTATTACAGTAGAACCTCGGATAACGTCCAAACTCCATTGCACAGAGTTGGTCGCTATGCGATTTCGGACGTTACGTGGTTCCTATGGGGAGATGCCTTGCATAAAGTAAAAAAAAAGGTTGAAAATGGACATTATCTGAGGTTCCTATACCAATACCTCGGATAACGTCCATTTTTTGAGTGGTTTTGGACATTATGCGAGGCATCACGTGTGCATAAAAACCACGGCGTTATGCAAATATGATGTTACCCGATGTGGACGTTATGCAAGGTATTACTGTACATTAACTAAAGATTGTGGGGGAACTGACTATCTGGAGCAAGAAACGTTGTATAAAAGGTTTTTTTTAAAAGAACCAGTTAAATTAATTGTTGCTGTTTATATGGAAAACAAGTGAAAATAAAAGGGAATTACACAAATAAACTTCAAATATTAGGCTATGAGAATCCAGTAAATTCCCACAATTTATCTTAATGTATAGCTTTGAGGATACTAAAACAGAATACTTATATTTCTCCAAAATGATACTAAAATTTCAAGGTCTCCCACTAGTGTTTATTGAACCTTTTTGAAGCAGGGAAATTTCAAGTTGAGAATACTTAATGTTTCAGGTCAGGCCACCCTTGCTTGAAAGCCAGTCGTATCTAACTCTAGGCTTCAGTGCTCATCTCTGTTTATAGCGGAAGAGCCAGTGCTGTCTGCGTTTGCAGATGTTTCTGTGGACATGTGGCAGGCATGCCTAGACACTGGAGTGCACAGAACACTTAATGTTTAAAATAGCATTAATTTTTGACCATTATTTACAGATATTCTCATACTCTAAAATTTGGGAATAAATCTTTTGTCATATTTTGTCGTTGTATCAGATTTGATAACACAATATTTTCTGTCTGTGAGAACTACGTGCTCAGTTTTAACTCTTTTTCTTTCCCAGGTGAATTACCTGCTGTGTTTCCATCTGGCTGTCTTTCTTTCTTCCTAAGCCATTTCACCTTCCCACCTTTTGATCAGCAAATGATTAATTGCTTTTCTTTTTTTTAAAAAAGGGGATAAATATGAGATTGATGACAGTAATTTTGTTACAGTTTTGCGTCCCCATTGAAAGTCTGTCTGAAGCAATCAAGTAGTTAGCACACAGGTTTGGTGTTGATTCTGCAGACTGAAAGAGCACTGGATTCTGGCTTTCAGTGAGGCATAGCGGAGAGAATGTGGCATAAAACATAAATACATGTAGGTTTGTTGCAGTGGGTAGCACCATTTCCCATTAAAATACACATTTTGTATTTTTGCACGAGTCACACATGACTTCATTTCCATGCTACAGATCATATAGAGTTACTCAACGATACCTTCATCAGGTGTTTGCAGCCAGTGGAGAACATGAAAGAAGACTGAAATCTGAGACAAGTCTTTCTTCTGACAAATGAAGCCTTGAGTTTATGGCTGAGTGAAAAAGGGATGAGGGCACACTCTTTCACTGTCCATCTTCCTATCTTTTCACCATTGCCAACACAGCAAATAAAGACTCGTGTTTGGTGAGCGCTCACTAATCATCACTTTCATTCAGGATGTCACCACTTTAGTTCTAATTGGCCACATGCTTTGACTTTGAATGGTTTTGTAACCAACCAGTCCCTGATTTGCTAAGATTGCCTATGTGGCTTTACACTAGGCACTATGGGGTGGTATATATGTGCTATTGCTATCTGTAATCTAAAGGTGACTAGAGAGTCATCCAGAAAGAATGTCTCAGTATTCATTACCGAGTCCCCCTCTAATGTGAAAACTTGAGTGATAGCATCCATTTGCTTTAAAAACAGACATTGAAAATGAAGCTCAAGGCAATTGCACATATGAACATCCCTTCTGGATGACTATTATAACACATAGTGGGTTATATATTTGATTAAACCAAATATATAAGCCACTGCCTGAATTGCTTAGTGGTTAAAGTATCTGGTTGCAGAGCCAGAGATTGAGAGTTCAATTCCCCTGTGTGCTTCCTGGAGAAGATCCTGGACAAGCTGCACAGTACTCCATGGCGCCCCCAAAAGAAAAGAATGGTAAGCCGCTTCTGAGTACTCCCTACCTAGAAAACCCTGGAAACGGTTATAATAAATCAGAGTTGACTTGATGGCATGCTACTATTATTAACATAGGGCAAATAAAGAGCTTTCATGCCTACTCCAGATCTGGCCCTTACAGAAAAATAAATGTGTGCTTTCGACTGTGAGCTATCCAAGTACTGTACAGGAAAGTCAAATGAGGCACAAGAATATGTGAAGAACTGGTAACCCTCCAATGGTCTGCCAAGAATCATGCAAGTGAAAAATCTACCCTTTCTCTTATATTTTGTATTTATACTAGCAGAGACTAATGGTTCAGTACTGAGCTTGTGACTCCTTAACAGGAATAACTACTTGAGGACACTGCAATTATTATAAAACCAACCCTCCCTTATGCTTTATTATTTTAGAAAATCCATTCAGGATCCGGAAGAGGAAAGATTCCCTGAAAAAGTTACAAAAGCCAGTTAAACTTGTGTCCACGTACGTGGGTCTGGAAGCAGCCATTATGCAGAAAATCCAGGCTAAGGTTGCTTCTCTCCAACAAATAAGAATGATGACAACACTTTAGAAAAGGAGGAGAAAGGAAGTTTTTCTGTTTATTACTTCCCATCAGCACAAGTTATTTCTTGTATGTCTTGTTGCCAATACCCAACATTTCTGTCCTTTTTCTGGTCCTGATTTTTGCTGTTGTTTTCTAAACACTGTTATTTTATGTAGTGGGCTTTACATTTCTGTCTATTTTTATCCATTCTTAATATACTGTGTTTTTTTATCAATTTTCACACATCAATCTTTTTCTGGAGAAGAGTGGCCAATCAGTAAAATAAGTTACCCTACAACGGTGGTCTTCTTGGGCTGCAAATATAAGGAATATCTGAGTTAATAGAATGAATCTTTGGGGGATGTTCAAAAACTGGTAGAAACGTTTATGATAACGGCTCTCACCTTCATGTGATCCTAACAGTCTTTTCTTATTTTGAAGTCATCCTGCAGTGGCTCAAGTGGCTAAGATGCTGACTGGGAGGCGGAAGGTCAGCAGTTTGATTCCGGAGTACTGCAGGACAAGGTCCTGTCTTTGTCCTACCTCCTGCCAAACTAGCAGTTTGAAAGCAAGAAATTGTAAGTAGATAAACAGGGACCACTTTGTTGGGAAGGTAACAGCGTTCCGTACACTCCAGTGTCTAGTCGTGCCTGCCACATGACCACAGAAACGTCTGCAGAGGCAGACAGCGCTGGCTCTTCGGTTTTGAAACAGAGATGAGAACTGAACCCTAGAGTCGGATACGACTGGCTTTCGAGCAAGGGAAACCTTTACCTGTTGACTTGATGGCATGCTACTACTATATGAATGGAATGAACACATATGTGTGAGAAAGTGGGATGGAAGGAGATACTGTTGTTTCTCTCCATGTTCCTGTGTGATGCACTGTTTTCTAATTTAGAAGAAAACATGCTCATGGTTTGCTCAGACATGCTGTTTTTAACCTTTTTAAATGAAAAAAAAAGAAAGGAAAGAGCTTTTATGGGGGGGAATCAACACAATTGTCAAGAAGAATTATTCAAATACACACAGAGATTACACAGGACACAATTGGACTTGGATTTGTGAAGAAAAGTGCGGCGGCGGGGGAGGAGGAAAATCTTTTTTAAATGACTTAAAAATCCATCCCCTTCAAGTAGTCCTCCAAATATTTTGGCCTGCCAGAGGCACAGCAAGCTGAATACAGGAGTTGAACTCCAGGCCCGTCTCTCCCTCACTCCCACACCATTGCTGCTGGCTCATCCACCCCACCCACCCCCTTTCCCCCACGAGCCCTGCCTTGCCCTTTTGTTGAGATTTATAGAGCCGAGTTGCACGGAGAACAAATGAGCAGACATTAAGGGGAGATGTGTTCTGCATACTAATGAGAAGACACTGCTTCTGTATCTCAGGGCAATGTAGGGTCAGAGCCAGTTTGGACATAAACATTATTTATGTGCTTTTGTACACTGAAGCTGCAGTTGCCCAATCTGTGGATCGGAAGATATGTCCGGCAATTACATTTATGTTTTATAAAAAAAACCAGGCAAGCAGGCAGGGAGTATTGAAGTCTGCAGCCCAGTCCTGAGTACGTTTATCTGGAAGTAGGTTACACTGCAATCCACTTTCCAGGCAAATAAGTATGCCTATGTACATTTTCCCTGGGAGTAAGTCCCGGTGAAGACAATGAGGTTTATTTTTTTAGTAAACTGGCATATGACTAGACTATTAATTAGAGTCTCTTGAAGGCTCAAAAGATGATGAGCGAAAAGAAAAGTTACTTTTGAATGGGCAAAAATGTAGTTTCTCCCTCCCCCTTTAGAAAGGGGAGAGAAATGTGTTGTGTATTCTGGGGGCGTTGTAGTACTATGCTAGTTTACAGCGGTTCCAGTACAGACTTGGGCTTCCCTTGGGATCTTGGCTTTAATTTCTTCCCATCTGAGTTTCATACATGATTTAAAACAATTGGAACAACAGCAAACAGATGTATGATATTGTCCTACCTTTGTGTTGTTAGCATTTTACTGGACATTTTTCATTTGGTATGCTTTCAGGGGGAGGGGTGGTAGCTGTGCTAACTTGTTGCTGCAAAAATAGCAAAAGCTTCTGGCACTTTAAAGACCAACATATTTTATTTAGCATAAGCCTTTGGGGGACTGAAGCCCAACTCTAGTCTGTCATTATCAAAAACCCATGCAAAACAAATCTTACTAATCCTTGAAGAGCTTTTTATTCATTTGCTGTAGAAAATGGCAAAAGTCTTTCACTCTGTATCCCTTCAATCCATCCCATTCTTCAAAATCCCAGCACCCTACTCTGACAACCATGTAACTGTAACAAGCAAATGAGAAGAGGTATGATGTGGTACTGATAATTATGCATTCTGAGATATATTTTTTAAAAAAACCACAGAATTGTTGCTGGATTTGTGTAGCTTATATTGGAAACAAGTGACAATAGATGGAGTGCCAGAATAATGCATTGGTATCCAAGAGATCTCAAAAGAACCAGAGCAGTGATGGTGAATCTTTTATACACCGAGTACTCAAGGAGGAGGAGAAGGAGGCACGTGGGTAGGCACCACACATGCCCACACACCCATGTGATGTTGCTGGTGCACCTCCGGTGAAGTCACGTGGGTGGGTGTGCCCTCTGTGGGTGTGCCTCCATGGGTGTGCCTGACCCCACCTGCACACATGGGCTGCTGCAGCCTAGAAGGAGTGGTGGGGGTGTCTGGTCACCTTACCTCGCCCCACTGCCATCTCCTGGGTGGGATTTCAGCCTCCCCTATCGCTCTCCATTGGCAGAGGAAGAGGGCTGGATGGGGAAGCAGCACTACCATTGGCGCTGGATGGGCGAGGCTTTCCCAGCCATGGCACACATGCCCACAGAAAGGCCTCTGTATGCCACCTCTGGCATACGTGCCATAGGTTCGCCACCACTGACCTAGGGGAAGACCACCTTGCAGATGGGAAAATTTTCTCAAGGAAAATATTGGACCAACATTGAGAAGAACTGCCAGGAACAGAAGTTGTGCGGAATGTTGTCATAGAGATGTCTACTTATACAAGGACTCCTTGCTGAATAACAATTGCAAACCAAATTGTGATATTTTTCAGAAGAGAGTTCTGCCTACTCTGCAAAAGCCTCAGCATGGTGCTGTTTGGTATAATTAGACACAGGTTGCTGAAGAAGCACCTTGTTTTTTTTGTAAGATTACAAAGTCAACCTTCACGTTAGCAGATCAGACACTATTATAATACTGGCTCAAGCAACAGTGTCTGAACTGAGAATAACACCTCAGATGTTGTAAGCCAACCTTCCCTAGCTTTATGACCTCCAGCTGTGCTAGACTACAGTTTCCAGCCTAGGAAGAATGGAAGTTGTAGTCCAACATACTCTTGAATAATTAAGTTGTTATGATTTGTGATACACAATTGTAATGATGGCAAAAAGAATGTAAGAAGACAAAAGGAATATAAGAGCTTTGGCTAATTTGTGGTTTACAAATACAACAAGCAAACAAAATACTTATTTTCAGGTAACCTCACAGGGTCTCAACATGTTTCCATTTCTGAAGAAAAATCACTATGTATTTGCTACTCACCATCTCCTGCAAATCCAAATTTTATTATAGTTGCCATCAGCTGAAGCAATATCTTTCATCCTTCCCTTTAATGGTAAGTTGTGGACATGATAGATGTTGTATTTCAGCACATATTTTGCATTTTCAAAGCCATACTGAGGAAGAGGCCACAGGTCAGTGGCAGAGCTGCAGAGTAGATGGATGGCATGCAGAAAGTCCCAGGATCATTGACATAGAACTTCAGACAAGGTGGGCATCTGCTCCAGCGTCTGTGTGGGGGCGGGTGCTCTTTGCTACAATGCCCACCCACTCCCACCTCAAACTAGACAAACCTGGTGGCAAAGGGTGGGTGGTCCTATCAGGCAGTTGGGCAGAGGCTTCCTTACCCCTGCTTCGTGATGTAGGTTGGTAAGTGGTGACCCTTCTGCCCGCACTTTTTGGCTCAGTACAAGATTAGCTGGTCACCTCTGTGGGCTGGACAGGAAATTTTTGACTCACAAGAAAATTGGCCATGTCTTGGGCCCCCCCCCACCTGTCCAGTATTGGAGCACGGGGATTTGGGCAATTGGCTTGGGAGGTGTGTGTCTTTAGCAGGGGTGTGCAGGGCACCGTGGGAAGGCGCTGGACAGGGAGTGGTGGGGGCACCTATTTTGGGGTTGGGGGGAATCCCATACATTGCTATTGGTGCCCCAGGGCACCAGAAGCGAGGGCGATGTGGGACAAAGCCCAATTGCCTGATATACCAGCATACACCTAGTCTTTAGGTCACCTTTGGGTGGGTAGTGTGGGGGTGAATGGCCACTGGGTGGGGTTGATGTTCCCAGCTGAGCTGTCATCGTGAGCTGGGAGGAGTGATGGAGGATATTGGATCAGCAGACCCAGGCCTGCCATGACTGGGTCAGGCTCCAATAGAAGACTGCTTGGGATGGTGACCTTACTAATTGACCTTTGTTGTTGTTCAGTCGCACAGTCAAGTCCAACACTTTGTGACTCCATGGACCACTGTACACCAGGCTCCTCTGTCATCTGCCATCCTCTGCAATCCGGCCAGATCTACACCCACCACATCATCAATGATGTCATCCAGCCACCTCATCTTCTGCCATCCCCCTGGTCCTTTTGCCTTTGGTCTTTCCTAGCATCAAGGCCTTCTCAAGTGAGTCCTCTCTTCTCATTTGGTGGCCAAAGTACTTGAGCTTCAGCTTCAGTGTTTGTCCGTCCAATGAGCAGTCAGGGTTGATTTGCTTTAGGACTGACTGATTTGATTTCCCTGCAGTTCAGGGGACTCTTAAGAGTCTTCTACAGCCCCACAATTCAAAGGCGTCTATTCACCTGCGCTCAACCTTCCTTATGGTCCAGCTCTCATAGCCATACATTACTACTGGGAAGGCCATTGCTTTAACTATGCAGACTTTTGTTGGACCTAGGAAACATCAATGTAGCAAAAAATAAGAAGGAAATAATTGTACCAATGGTAACAGCTATAAGACTATTTATTGTTAAAATATGGAAAATATATTGTGAAACAGAGCTGGACAATTGGTATAAGAGCTATGGAAAACATTGTGATGAATGACAGATTGACTTGTGAACTAAAGTTTTAAAAAGGATTAATAAAGAGAAATGACTTCAAAGAGATTTGGGGAGAATTTTTTTGAATATGTCTTAATTAAAACAAAGGGAACAAAATCAGGACAGGAATACACAACTTTTTGGGAAACAGGCATGAATGTATAGAATATTGTTAATAGAAATACAGTACAACCCCTACTTGCAAAAAAGGTCCAAGCTTTTGCTTAAATTGAATTTTTTTGTAACTTGACACAAACCCATAGGAAAATTTATATTTTTACGTAACTTGAATCAAATCCATAGGGAAAGTGAAATTTTTATGTAAATTGAAGCAAACCCATAGGATAATGAATTTTTACGTAGCTTGAAGCAAACCCATAGGAAAAAGAATCTTTATGTAACTCAAAGCAAACCCATAGGAAATCATGTAAATCGGGACATGGTTTTAGCATAAAATCATTATGTAAGTCGAATTTTATGTAACTCGAGGCATTTGTAAGTCAGGACTTTACTGTAAAACAATTATAAATTGGAAGTACAAGTCCCATAGGTGGTGGGGAGCATAGAGAAGATTGCTATGTTGATGTAAAATTATATGAATTATTATTGTATGTGGTAATGATGGTTTTGTGTTTTTGAATGTTGTCTTGTTTTAATAAATTGAAATTTTAAAAAAGCTGGGAGCCTTTCTTTTTTGGGGTGAATGGAAGCATATAAATAACAAACATAAAAGTAAATACCCAATTAAAGGGATCTCAGGAAGCCGGACATGGCTTGAGGGGAAAAAAATCTTTCCGAGCCTAGCTGAAACATTTTTAAAATTTCATCAGAACAGACAGGAGTCGCCTGGTTAGACCAAATGCCAGACTCTCTATAAAGCAGTCCAGCTTTGTATATTCAAATAGTGCTTTTTGGTAGGTGTTGGGTAACAGGCTGGAATATGTAGGTCAGCCTCACCAGGGTTTCTCCCTTGGAATGTGGAAATGACCCTTGCATTCCAAATCCAAACAAATTTTCCCAAAGGAATCCTCAGGAGGAAAAGGGAAAAAAATTGTGACTGACTAAAGAGAAGGATGCTGAATAAACAGGAAATGAGCCTAAAAAGAACCATCCTTTGCATCGAGACCTCCAGTATGGCAGTCAGATTTAAAACCAAAACAAGTGAGAAGGAGAGAGAGAGATATGGGACACCTTTTCCATAGAATTAACTGGCTTTTCTCTTTTTAAAAAAAGAGAGAACCCAGTATGCTTTGTAAATATTCAAGTGAAAAGATGGAGGACTGGATTCATATTTGGCAGAAGTTTTAGGTAATATTCCTTCTCTGTCAGTTGGCAATGAGCATTAGTGATGGTGGAGGATAGGGGTGCCGTGCATGCAATGGTCCATGGGGTCACAAAAGGTCGGACTCAACTATGCGACTGAACAACAACAAATTATCCCAGAAAGCAACCAGAAAACAACAGCAGATGAGAGGGAAAAGGAGGGAAGTGGCCAGAGGTTTGGCCTCTTCCCCTCTCACTTTCCTCACCCACCAGTCACACAGTTAAATCTAATCTCTATCTCTCTATATAACTAAAATTGAGGTGTCATGCTGTATGTTACCAATACACAGTCCGACGCCTGCACCCTGAGCCCCGGAAATGGCGCCCCCACCTACCTCACACTTTTGGGGTGGCTGGCGCGGAGCACTGGCAGACAATTTTGGGGTCTTTCACCCCAAAAACTGGCTGCAAAGGCCCCCCCGCAGCATGAAATGGCTGGGAGGTGATAATACGCATGCGCCAGAATCCGTGCAGGCACAGAAGCCTGCCCAGAGTTTCTAGGCAGCGGTGCTTGGAACTCCGGGCAGGCTTTTGCACCTGCACGGATTCTGGTGCATGCGTATTACTGCCTTCCCGGTTGGGAGGCTCCACTGGCTGGCCGCCATTTTGGCCAGAGGACAGCAGGTGGCCCTTCTCCAGCAGGCATGGGCTGAATGGGGCACCCATACACCGGTCGCCTTCTGGAGAAAGCAGGCGGGCCTTCCGCCTTGGCTTCTCCAGAAGACATGGGCTGACCGGAGTGCTCCATTTGGCCCATGCCTGATGCCGGAAACTGTGCATAGACTGGGGTTTGGGGCACCTAGCCAGAGAGAGCACCAGCACCCGATCTGTGACACAGATGCCCTCACAGGCATGAGGTGAGGTGGAACACTGGACGGGGCTCCACGGAGGAGGATGCCCCACAGGTAAGGCAGCCATTGGGTGGGGGGTGGGTTCTCAGGGGCGTGGGGTGGACAGCTAGCCAGGCCCCATGCATCCCATCCCGTGCCTCCAGAAGCACTGGCTGTTGCCTGGAGATGCAGGCCACACTGCCGACAGTCGCACGGAAGCCCCGGGCTGGGCTGCATGGAGGAGGATGCTCCACAGGTGAAGCAAGTGATGTGGGGGTGGGCAGTGGCATGGGGGGTGACTAGCCAGTACATGAGGAGCCTCCGTAAAGCCCAGCCCAGCGCTACCCCATGTCTCCTGCTTGCGTGGCCTGCATCTCCAGGCAACAGACGGCGCTTCCAGAAGCAGTCCATTGTCTGGAGACGCAGGCCAGGGATGGTGTGTGTGTGTGTGAGAGAGAGAGAGAGAGAGGGAGAGACAGAGACAGAGTGACAAGGGGAGAGACAGAGAGAGTATCTGTTGTATTTGGAATATTGTGCCTTTAAGAATGTAACACTTGAATGAGTGGATATGATAATCACCAGCTATAACACTGTAACCTTCTGTATCAGGACGCGAGCTAGTGACCACTAGGGGCAATAGCGAGTGCCCAGCTCACATGGTTCCAATTCCCCAAATACCTACAGCGCGGGAAGATTCCCGCCACCACCTCACCTGGACAAGAAGGGCGTGACGGGGAATGACGTCACGCAGACAGTAGCCAATGGGCTATCGAGAAGCCACATTCAAATGTATAGCCACAGTATATATTGAGCTGTTCATCCGCCATTACCACATGTTCCCCCGGACCATCATGCAATAAAGATGTGTTAAGCCAACCTTTCGGCTGTTCTATTGTCTTGGTTCTCATACACTAAAGTATCTGAGAGTGTGGGGGAGAGAACAGAGTCAGAGTACACCACTGCTCTCTGTGTGTAACTGTGTGTGTGTGCATGCACCGAGGAGGAATAAAGAGAGAGAGAGAGTGTGTGTGTGTGTGAGAGAGAGAGAGACAGAAAGGAGGAGGGAGAGAGAATGGATGTGTGTGTGTGTGAGAGAGGGTGCGTGGATGGAGGCCACACTCCAACTCAATCCCGGGAGGGAGGACAGAACCCCCCAACCCCGCCCATGCAAAGCCGGGCACTCCTGCTAGTGTATATATGTTGTCTCCCACACTGCCAAACCCATGCCTGGAAAGAAGATTTCATCCATTCTTGACCACAACTAGGAGTGTCTAGATATATCTTGGGCATCTAATACCTTATCTTCATTCTCTAGCTCCTGAAATTTGCTGCTAGAGGCATCTAGCCAAAGTAGGACTGGTCCCAGAGGAACCTTCACATTCTTCTGAGAACATTTTTGCACTTGCCCTAAAGAAAATGTGTTGCTTAAGATTAGTCCAAACAGCCCTTGTGAAAATGTTTGCTCAGTTGTTTTTCTTGAACTTAGTGACATCATCATAGAGTAGCAATAGCAATTACACTTACATACCACCCTATAGTGCTTTGTGCACTCTCTGGGTGGTTCACAAGGTAATTAACATTTTGCCCCCAACATGCTGGGTACTCATTTTACCAACCTTGGAACAGATGGAAGGCAGAGTCAACCTTGAACTCACAATATCAGCAGTTTTGGGTGCAGTACAGCAATTTAACTACTGCACCACCAGGGCTCTATTACTAGGTGCAGCTCTAGTACCCACTACTGAATTACAGCTACAGGTATAGCTTCTGAATTACCAAACTACAGATCCTAGGATGGAAGGCAGCATGGCAGTTAAAGTGGAATCAGGCTGGTAAAATGATGTGATGTAGCTATACCCTTAGTCTTTTCAGCTTCTGCACAGAGCAGTGAAAGGGCCCCCATCCAAAATGTTTTGCTGTGCCATTCCTAACAGAGAAACTGTTTCAAGTCCCAGATGTATCTTGCTTCAACGTTGGGGTAGCATCCTCCAGCTTAGTACACCAGTTTAGGGGATCACCATAAAGACTTAGGAGGTTCATAAGAAAGGTACTAGCTAGTGGGCTTCAAGAAGAACATCTGCTACCTGAGTTGGCTGCTTCTTTCTGCATAATGTTAGGGTTCTCCTTAATCTCAGGGATGGGGAAAGCAAGAACCTAAGAATGCAGGTGCCAATGAGAATAGACTAAGCAATTCCTGGAAGCTTAAAATTGGTAGGTTTGAAATGGTGCACAAAAATGTGGGGAAAAGAGGGGCAGAAAGTAAGGCAAGAGGGGGATTTTGGCTTGGTCAAGATTAGCAGCTGGCTGTAGAAATGTCAACGTGACAAAATACCTTGCCTGTCTTTTTTCAGGCAAGAAGAACAAATTGAAAAACTTGTAGACTTCTAAAAGAATGTCTACAGCCTTTCTTTTTTTAAAAAACACAACACCTTAGCGTTTGTACTGATTTCAAGGCGTTGCACTGTTGTGATCCTTGCAAAGGTTGGACACAAAGGCAACTGATGCTGGGGAAGTGGTTCACCTTTTGAGCCAAAATCTGTTGGGACATCAGTGGGAGTGCAGTGGAGGAATTAGTCTATCCCTATGTTGATGCCATGAGAAAAACAACAGCTTTATTCTACAACAACTGCCCAAAGCATTTTCTTGGAGGAGTCAGACATGCTGGCTTGGAAGAGATGGAATAAACGTCCAGCACATTTGAAGAATGCCAGGTTGGGGGAAGATGTCTTACACTAGACTAATCTACAGAGAAGCACTAAGCCAGTTTGGACATCCAGTGGGGTAGAGTGATAGACTAGGACTCAGGAGGCTTGGGTTCAAATCTCCACTTAGCCATGGAAGCTCAGTGGTAGAGTGGAACTGGTAAAACCATTACTTTAATGACTCACTTTGAAACTCCTGTTAGGGTCACTATAAGTTGGTTCTGACTTGATGAGAAATAAAATAACAAACTAAGCATATTTGCTGAGTACTGTAGTATTAAATCCCACTGAGGTCAAAGATACTTACTCCCAGATAGATTGCAGTCTTATACTCTTGCGATGCAAATTAAACTTCTTGGCAAGTTATTAAAGAATTGGCTGAAGGGGGAATGAACCTGGTTCATTTATCGTGAGTAGTTAAGTATGCGGTTCTTGGATGTTGTTTTCTCTCTTTAGCGGGAAGAGGGTAACATGTAGGCAAGATTAACTGGAACACTTCCTTTACCTCTAACTGTGCTGCCATCATTTGCAAAACAAAACATCCGCCCACTTGTCGATTAAAACTATCAGAGTTTCTCTGAGTACTAATCATCAACCATCTGCAGCACCCAAGGTTAATGTTTTGCCAGGATCCTGTTGAGTAATCGTATCATTTCTATGTACTTTCTTTGCCCCCTGGCTCTAGAACATCCGAAGGCTGCTTCAGCTTGATGAGATCAACTACTTGTTTTAGGCCGGATGCATGGTGCCAACAGTATTTTTTTTTAAAAAAAACAAAACAAAACTGTGATGATTATTACTACGCATGAGAAAAACATAGGAAGCTGCCGGATTTTGAGGCAGCTTGGTTTTTCTTATACTAATTAGCAGCAGTTCTCCAGAGCTTCAGGCAGGTTGTTCTTTCAGTGAACATTCATTAGACATAACAAACATTGAACCTGTGGTCTTTTCCAGCTAAATCATGCATGGTGCTATGGTCTTTTCCATAGATTTTGGTAGAAGTAGCTTTTGAAATAGAAGTAATTGGGGGGGGGGGGGGGAGCCGAAACAAAGCTGATACCTCCCATCTTTTGATTATATTTAGCTGAGTTACAGGACATGGAAGTAAGGTAAAGGTCGCCCTTGCTCAAAAGCCAGTCGTATCCGAGACTAGGGTTCAGTGCTCATCTCTGTTTATAGCCAAAGAGCCAGAACTGTCTGCGTCAGCAGACTTTTCTGTGGACATGTGGCAGGCATGACTAGACACAGGAGCACACGGAACTCTGTTTACCTTTCCACTGAAGTGGTACCTATTTATCTACTTGCAATTTCTTGCTTTCAAATGGCTAGGTTGGTGGGAGCTAGGACAGAGATTGGAAGCTTGCTCTGTCGTGTAGCAATCGGGTCTTGATCAGCTGACCTACCAACTTTCCGGTTGTCAAGCTCAGTGTCTTAACCACTAAGCCAACGCAGTCCCTTTCATGGAAGCAACTAGTTTTAATTAATTCAATATTTGTAATACCTTTTTCCTGCAACAAAGAAAAAATGGTGACACTGAGATAACTTCACTACTTTTGCGATGTACTTGTAACTTTGAATTATGGGGGTGTGGCTTCAGAAAATGGTGGTGACGAAAGATCATGTGAATGCCATTGCTGGCTTGAGAAGCACCTCAAGATGCCTCCTCCTTCTCCTCTGCATTGGCTGTCCAGGGAGCAGTGCAAATAATGGGAAGATTATGTGTTTTGTACCACCTGCTTTTAAGATTGAAAATAAAAGAGTTACATTTGGTAAATGAGAAGATGAACACTCACTTTAAAAAAGCAACCCATAACTATAAGGCCAGTCTTCTTGTCCTGGTTCAGTGATGGTGAACCTTGGCATTCCAGGTGTTATTGGACTGCAATTACCAGAAGCCCAAATCAGCACTCCTGCTGATCAGGACTTCTGGGAATTGAAGTTCCAGAACACCTGGAGGGCCAACGTTCACCATCACTGTCCTAGTCCTAACTAGAAAAGGCCCATAGACTCAGTGGGATTTACATATAAATGTCAGCTTAAAATTCACCCAGTAACTCATCTGCTCTTAGTTGGAACCAGCAAAAGGATATTGTAACTGTAACTGATTGTATTTCAGAGAGGAGGAGCTTGACTGGAATTACTGTAAAAAGTAATTTTCCAAGCTCTGCTTGTTGGTAGACTATTCTTGCTTCTACTCTTCTCATCCATTACAGGCTGCATCATGAATTGACTGGAAAATCATCCCTCCTGGGAGGTAGCGTACTAGAGCACACCTTTTTTCACATTTGCCTGCATGATTATATATCCTATTGCCAGGTCTCAACCTGAAGATATTGCTTGTCTCTTGAAAAACCGTGCCATGGAGAAGTGATTCGGTCATTGCTCCCTCCAGGAGACTTTTTAGCACTTCTTCCTTGCAAGTCATAGTTTACAGGTGTTAAATGTAAATGGCGGTGCCCGACAAGTTCAAGGAAGCTTTGTGCAAAGTTTAGATGTCCCAGTGACAGACCTCTGGACTTGGATTATAAATCTCTAGGTGCAATCTGACACATAACTGGCCTAGACTGGAGCTGATACTTTTATTTTTTGTGGACTAAGAAAAAGGTAGAGGACTTCTATAATTGTTTAGGAAGATCAAATGGTGGCGGTGGTGGTGGTGCGAGACGGGGGGTTTAGACTTTTGCTACATGTATATGCAGCAACACCTAAGTTCTTCTCAGTACAGTATTAGTTACACTTCTTTTGGCAGCTGTATCCCAGGATAACCACTCTGTGATGTGATTCTTAATTCTTTTTTGCTCCTAGAAACTAGAATCAAAAGGTGGTCAATCAGGATCAATTTCTGTGATCTCACTGAGATCAAGCAAGGCTTATTCAAAGGGCAAGTTTACTATGGGGCATAAAGGACCTTGGAGAAAATTTGTAATTTAAAAATAAATAAATTACATGGTGGAAACGAGTTATCTCCTTCTTCCACTGCTGTGGCCCTAATTGGATTTCTGACTCCACAATTAAACACACACTCAGAAACACTCTTTTTAAAACTTTGTGAAGTCGTGATCACAGATCCCCTAAGTCACATTTAGTTCGAGCCTAGGTGTTAACTGTCTATAGCAAAAGCCTGTTTTTCTAGACACCAGCTGACATTCTAGTTAACTATGATGTTAAGAAAAAGGAATCGTTGTGGAGAATCTTCAGGCCACATAGAAACCTAACATGCAAACAAAACTTTAAATTTGGAACTGAGAGGAGGGAAAGTGTCACTAGACAGTGATGTTAACATTTTTCAAGTCAGGAAATTCTGTTTTTTTGTTGTGGGACTCTCAGCTGTACCAAAGGCAGTGGTTAACATGCAAATAATAGTTAACTCAAACTTTTTTTTAATGTTTTACTTCTTGTAATTACTGAGACTCTTTGTAATTTTTCAACTTGTCTGGCTCTTAGAAAGTTATTTCTTTTTGCTGTCACTCTTGATGTGTTTTTATGTGGGTGTATGAAAATCATTGGAATATACAGGAGGGGAAACCCAACTGTTAACAACACAATCTTGTGGTCCCTTAAAGATTAACAAATTTTATTTAACACAAGCTTTCATGGAGTATAGACCACTTGATTGATTGATAGGATTTGTATGTTGCCCAATCGACAGTGCAACTCAGGACAGCTTACATAAACCACAAAACCTTCAATAGTGCAATAAAATAGAATAGCATGCAAAACAAACATCCACTTCATTGGATGCATCTGATACACAGATTTTGTATGTTAGATAAAATTTGTCAGTCTTAACACTACCACAAAACTTTCTTCATTTTTTCCTATAGCAGATTAACAGCTACTGTATCTTCTACCCCATAACTGAAAACAATGGCTGAAATGCTGTTGCTTAGCATAAGAAAATTCATGTAATTCAGTCAATTCTGGGAAAGAAATGTGATGAATGTTTCTGCACTAAGTAACAGGATTTTAGCCAATGTAATCCTGTGCACACTGACCTAGGAGTAACTGTCACTGAATGTGATAAGGCTGATTTCCATGCATCAGATTGTACATAAAATGCCCACCTCTGCACATCTTAATTACAACCTATAGTTGTTGTATATATTGCTTAAGCATCTGAATATACTTACACAATGTCTCTTTGACTGTGATCCTATTTAGCAGGGCTCAGGGCCGTAGCCAGGGCGTTGCCAGGGTGGACTTTGCCCACTCTGAGTTAGCAGTTTGCCCACCCTTAAACTCACAGCTGCTGATATATATACACATCTAGAATCCTGGCTACGGCACTGGCAGGGCTGGACAAAGTATGGCCCTCCAGATGTGGTTGGACTGCAACTCTGAAGTAGCCAATGCTGAGGAATATTGGAAGCAGCAGCTCAGCCACACCTGTACTTTACCCACCTGCTGTAACATACTTGGGAGTAAACTCCACTGCAGATAGCACTACATCCTAGCAGCCAAAACTATACTTGTGCTGCAAAATTTACCCTGTCCCTGATCTCTCAGCACTGATGGCGGGATTAGTTGTAATATGAGTAGGATGGGTTGTGCCACCTCCAGAGTAGCACAAGGGAGGGGGAGGTAGGTAATCACATTGCTTCTCCAATAAATTAAAGGGCTTTAGATCCAATGGATCCAGGGCCATCTGTATACTGCCCACCCTAGGACACTCAGTTCTGAGACTTACAACCTGTAGGCTCACCTGCTACAGCAGAAGAACATCTTCCTATCTGTCTAATCATGTAATGGGATGGAATGGGCTTTTCCACTAATGTAGAAGCATCTGTTCAACTCATCCAGTCCTATCCGCCTTTAAATGGTTATGTAAAGATGCTTTGCTTGTCCTGCCTAAAGTGAATTTGTGTTAATTTAGTTGAATTCATCAAGATCAGTTTAATCCCGATTTAACAGGTTCGTTCCCAAATGGCACATGGGAAGTAGATCATTCTTTCATGATATATTGATAATATAACATATCTGTATTAGTATATTTGTAAATTCAAAATGGTTTATTTTGGCTTATCAAAGCTTTCTGTTGATGAGTTGATGTGGAGCAAAACCATACAGCCATAACTAAAGATTCACTGATTTTATCCACAATAAAACCAATCTCACCAAGTAGAGAAATATACTGTGCTAAGATTTCCTAATGTGACTGCAGTCCCAGAAAGAAATTCTGTACTTGTATTTTAGCTGGCAATGAATATTCAAACTCTG
This sequence comes from Bradypodion pumilum, assembly GCA_035047305.1. NCBI lineage: Eukaryota > Metazoa > Chordata > Lepidosauria > Squamata > Chamaeleonidae > Bradypodion > Bradypodion pumilum. Next base: position 275,384,899 of record JAWDJD010000002.1, on the reverse strand, counting down.
TTGCATGCTGGCTAGCTTAAACTTGTGTCCCAGATCCAGAAATACTGATCCAAATCTCTTTCTTTTCTTTGGTGGACTGAGCAGAAGTGTTGCCTATCACATGAGCATGATAAAGGAAGAGAAGAATAGCGCCCCAAATACTACACAGGGTGCTAGAGATGAGTCAGCCAATGATGAAAGCAATGACCCAATGTCATAGGTAATGTTGCACATAAAGACACACAGAGAGAAAGAGAGGAAGGCCAAGAATATAATGTGTGGGCAGTGTTGTCATGTGACCTCATGACTCAAAAATGCAGGGTAGATTTATCTTTCATCCTCATTCTCCAGATTAAAAGGGAAAAAAATAGATGACAAAAAGATGCATGATGACAACTAGCTTTTTACTACCACTCTCAATCTTTATGTAATGCATATGTTGTTCAAATTAATCCATCTAAATCAGGGGTTCCCAACCTACGGCCTGTGACCCGGCCCATGACACCATCCACTTCCAGGTGCCGCCTCCGCTGCACCTGGAAATGGAAGCGGGTATGTTTACATCAGCCATAAAACACACCCGCACATGAGCAAACACGTGTGTAGCTGTCATAAACACAGAAGTGAGCATATTTATGCCAGCCATAAATGCACCCATTTCTGGGAGGTGTAGTCCGGCCCGCTCAGCTATCCGGGGGTGTGGTCAGGCCTGCAATGTAAATAGGTTGGCCACCCTTGCTCCAGATACATAATAACTGTAGAAGAAGCTATTCTTTGCCAGTATTCTTAGGAGCCAGTTATATGTTATCATGCAATGTCTGAGAGTCAGTGCAATATAGTAGCCATAGTACTGGCTTGTCTATTGGAAACCTTTTCTCCCTTACTCAGTAAAATTACAGTTTGTCTTTAGGTATGCCAGCGTTTCTTTTTACCTACCACAAGAGTTGTGCAAATAAAATTGCTGTATATTCATTTGTTTACAACAAAGTGGCCCCATTTCCAGGCACCCTTCCCCTTCTCTTTTGCTCGCTCTCACTCTCTGTATGGGTGAGTGCTGGGGCGGGCAGGCAGACAAACAAGCTAGAAGGAAAGCAAGGAAATAGAAAAATCCGGCTCTTAAACAGGCCACGGTTGTCCACCCTTTGGGGAAGCTCCTTAAGAGAGTAACCACAGAATAATATATACAGAAATAATTATCACAATGTTCAGTGAGGGTTAATCCAAGGTAGATGTGTTTAGGATTGCACCCTACATTAGGTAAAAGCAGTAGTGGGCATCAGCAGGTTCGCACCAGTTTGCCAGAACCAGTAGCAGAAATTCTGGCTGTCCCCGCCCATCCAAATTTTGAAATAAAGTACAGTAAAACCCCGACTTACAAATACCTCAAGTTACATAAAATTTGACTTACATAATGATTGTGTGCTAAAACCATGTCCCAATTTACACGAATTCCTATGGGTTTGCTTCGAGTTACATAAAGATTATTTTTCCTATGGGTTTGCTTCGAGTTATGTAAACATTCATTTCCCTATGGGTTTGCTTCAATTTACATTAAAAAAATAATGTTTCCTATGGGTTTGTTTCAAGTGATGTAAATTTTTTTTCCCCCTATGGGCTTGTTTTGAGTTACAAAAAAATTCATTTTAAGCAAAAGCCTATGGAACGGGCTTTCCCCCCCCTAAGTAGGGTTTCACTGTAGTCTTAATTCAGGTGCAACGCAGGGCTTTCCCCCTGACTGCGCCCACCATACCACACCCACAGTGTGGTAGTATTTTTTTTTTTGAGCCCACCACTCGGTAAAGGTAAGGTAAAGTTTGTGCTTGCTTGAAAGCCAGTTGTATCTGACTCTAGCGTACACTGCTCATTTTTGTTTACAGACAAAGAGCCAGCACTGCAGACATTTCTGTGGTCATGTGGCAGGCATGACTAGACACCAGAGCACACAGAATGCTGTTACCTTCCCACCAAAGTGGTACCTATTTATATACTTGCAATTTCTTATTTTCAAACTGCTAGGTTGGCAGGAGCTGGGTTAGAAATGAGAGCTCACTCCATTGTGCAGAACTCGGATCTTGAACTGTGGACCTGCCAACCTTCCAGTCATCAAGTTCAGCACCTTAACCACTAAACCAAAACAGTCTCTGCATCCTACATTAGGTTAATATTAACATCCAGGCCAGTTTTGCTCTATTTCAGCATTTCCCAAACTATGTTCTACAGAATGGTGGTGTTCCATAATAGGTGTACCATGTGGAAAAAAGGAAATTCTGGTAAACTAGTAGCCTTGTATAATTTTAAATACTGTCCTAAATTGTGTTTCAAATGTGTGAATTGTATTGTTCTGAAAAATAGTGCACTAGAGTCGAGTTACAAATTCTCAAATCAGTTGTCAACTTCAAAGTAAGCAGAAATAGAGCTTCATTGGCACATGGCAATATCTACATCATTGATTATTTATTGTTATTTGTTTTTTGTTATTGTTTATTATTTTCAAAAGTTCTATTTTGTATAACTAAAATTTAGGAATAAATGTTTATTTTGGTTTTTTAAAACTCTTATACTTATTTATGTTATTTGTTATTAAAACTGATAAATTTAAACCTATCTTTCTCTTGCTAAAAGTGTTCCGTTAAAATTTTAGGATTTGTAAAGTGTTTGATGATATAATGCAAGCGCAGCGCCAAAATGGCCGACGCGCTCTTTGCGGCCCCCCCCACCGGACGAAGGCATCCGGGTAGTTAGGGGGCGTGGCCAGCACCCTTATATAAGGGGCGGCCATGAGGCAGCCGAGCTGCCATTTTGCGAAGCGACGGAGCGGAGAGGTTTTTCCCTCTTACCTCCGTCGCTCTTGCCTTTCATAGGGAAGCCTCTGGCTGCTAATTTTCTTGACTTTTCCGGCTTCCCATCATTTAGCTGCTATGCCCTCTAAGAAGAGGGCGACTGCGAACGCGGCTCGTTCTGCACGGAGGCGCCAGCCGGGTCGGAGGACCGCGGCTGCGCCTTCCCAGCAGCCTCCTTTGCCTGAGCCCACCGGGACCGGTGGGATGGGGTTAATTGCCCCTTGGCCCGAGGCGGGGTGTCCGCGTACCGGCCCAGCTGGGGCCGCGGCCCCCGGCCCGCAAGCAGTGGCCACTGCCTCTGGCATGGCCCATTCTGCGGGGCCTTCTTCTATTGGTGCGCAGCTTCCTGCGGGGGGTTTCAGCCATGGGGGGTGGCTGGGTTCCCTCCCCTGGCAGGGTACCCCCCGGCCCTGCAGGGGCCGGGCCTGGGGTCGTGGCCGTATATGGGCCACGGGGTCCAGGGACCTCAACCGGCGCCTGCAGCCAGTGGGCCGGCTGGCCCTTTGTCCCCACTTGGCTTAGGGGGGCTATGTTAGTGTTGAGGCCCTTCTGGCCCACGTTGCGGCCCTAGAGGCATCCCTCGCGAGGGTTAACCACCCGGGGGTGCCTTTTGGGGTGCAGGTTGATCCTTTGTCTGCCGGGCAGCGGCAGGCGGCAGGACGGGTCGAGCTGCCTGAGGCGCGTGGGCCGGTTTCGGCCACTGCCTCGCAGCTCCCCACTCAACAGGCTGGTGCTGGTCAGGCCCCGTCGATGAGCTCAATTGCGGTCGTGAGCTCCGATGCCCCCAGCGGGCCGGAACCCCCGGTGGGGGCGGCCCGTGGGGGTGCAGCATGTGAGTATGCGGTTCGATCTAGTGCACCCACACACCTACCCACGCTGGGGGGGGCATTCCAGTGGCCGTGGCCTCGCATGGGTGGTGCAACGGTTCAGTCGCCGAAGTCCCACCCGGTGACTTCACCTCTCACCCAGGGCCCCGTTTTGGGTGGTACCTCTTATTCAGTCGGGAATGTGTTAGGGGTGGCCGGGTTGGTCCAGGCTCCTTTCCAGATCCCTGTGGTTCCCACCGTGCCGGTGTCGGCATTGCCGACAGCGGGGTATTCCTTGCCCCTGGGGGACCATTTGGCCCAGGCCACCAAAGAGCAGATCTGGCATGGGGAGTATGTAGACATCTTCTCCCTTCTTAACAGAGAGCCCACCAAAGAGGAGAGGGAGGGGCAGGATGAGAAGGATAAGGAACAGGCACGTCGTCGTAAGCCGCCACGTACGTGGGCCAATTGGTTGCCGGCGTACCTCATATACATGGTGGTCTACCTCAGGGCCCGGCCGGATCTGGCAATTCCGATGGTCCAGTATTTGGACAACATTTACCGGGCAATGGTAGACTTCCCGGGCCCGTCGTGGTTGGCTTACGACGAGGAATTCCGTATGCGGATTCCCCTGCACCCTGAGATGAGGTGGGATGAGCCCTGCCAGAAGCTGTGGCTTCTGTACATGACTCCCACGCGCCCTGCGCCTGGGGAAAGATACCATTGTGGACATGCGGTCCAGCGTGCGGTCCCAGCACAGACACTCCGCCAGGTGGCGGGGCAGGGGGTTCCAGCCCGCCTGCTGTGCTGGACTTTCTCATCCAATGGTTCCTGCAGTAGGAAGAATTGCCGGTACAGGCATGAGTGTCCCTCTTGCGCTGGCCCCCATGCGGCCTCCGCCTGCCCCAGGCCTGGAGGGGTGCGGGGCAAAGGTAGGGGCAGACAAGGGGCTGGCAAGACTGCCGCAGAGGGAGCTGGTCCACCGAAAGGGCCCCTCCACAATTAATGTGGACATGTTGGAGCATTGGCTCGCATTGTATCCGAAGGGGGCAGATGCGGTTTACCTGCTTCAGGGTTTTCGACTGGGGTTCCGTATTCCTTTCCAGGGTGATAGGTCCCCCCAAGATGCCCCCAACCTTTTGTCCCTTAGGGGAGGGAGGAGGTGGCTGCCGCCAGCATTTCTAAGGAGGTCGATGCGGGCAGGGTCGCTGGCCCTTTCCCTGCACCCCCGTTCCCCAACCTTAAAGTGTCACCCTTGGGCTTGGTTCCCAAGAAGTCACCGGGCGAGTTCCGCCTGATCCATCACTTGTCCTACCCAGCCGGCCGATCGGTCAATGATGCTATCCCTGATGACCTTTGCTCGGTCAGGTATACATCTTTTGACCAAGCGCTGCGCATGGGGCACTCATGTGGCCCGGGTGCGCTGTTGGCTAAGTGCGACATTAAGTCTGCCTTTCGCCTCCTGCCGGTTCACCCGGGTGACTTTGAGTTGCTGGGTTTTAAGTTCTGGGGTGAATATTATTTCGATAAGGCCATGCCTTTTGGCTGTTCCATATCGTGCTCGGCCTTCGAGCGTTTTAGCACCTTCCTACAGTGGACTTTTGTCCGCAGGTCTGGGTCCCGGTCTGCAGCCCATTACCTGGATGAATTTTATTCGGGGGTGAACGGGGCTGGGACACGTGCACACGTCTCCTCAACACATTTCAGACGCTAATGGAGGAACTTGGTGTCCCTTTAGCGCCCGAAAAGACCGAGGGCCCATCTACACAGCTAGTCTTCCTGGGGGTGGAGATTGACACGGTAGCGCAGGCTTCTAGGTTACCAGGGGATAAGGTGTCAAGGATAGTGGCCCTTATCTCGGACTTGCTTGCTAAACGCAAGGCATCACTGCGGGAACTGCGGGTGCTGCATGGTCACCTTAATTTCGCTTGCAGGGTGGTCGCACCGGGCAGGGCATTTGCTCGGCGCTTGTGCGACGCCATGACAGGCTTATCCAGGCCCCACCATAGGGTGAGACTAACCCAGGGCATTAAGGCAGATATGCTTATCTGGCTCCAGTTCTTGAGGGAGTTCAATGGGGTGTCATTTTGGAGGTCTGACCTTCTGGCTTCCCCTCATTTCCAGATACAGTCCGATGCCTCTGGGTCCCTGGGTTATGGGATGTACTTCAATGGGAAGTGGGCCTATGGTGGGTGGCCACCAGCCTGGTCAGGTACGGGTTGCCTGCGGGATCTTACGTATCTGGAATTTTTTCCCATCCTGGGGGCCTTGATGCTATGGGGTGAGGAGTGGGCCAACTCGGTCGTTCATTTCTGGTGTGACAATGCGGCCGTTGTCCACATTGTCAACTCACAGACTTCCAAATCACCCAGGGTAATGGACCTGGTGCGCCAGTTTGTATTGCGCAGCCTGCGCCTTAATGTGCTGTTCCGGGCCAGGCATGTCCCGGGGGTCAATAATGATATCGCTGACGCTTTGTCCCACCTGCAGATCTCCCGGTTCCGCGCCTTGGCCCCGGATGGAATTTCCCTCGCCACTCCCGGACAAGATATGGACCTTTGGCAAGGAGAGGTGAACCGGGCGATCGGCATGTCGCTAGCGCCACGCACGCGTAAGGCGTATCAACACGCATTCAATTCTTTCAGGGCATTCTGTGCCCAATTCCGGCTGCCAGATACCTGGCCGATCCCGGTGGCCCATATACTTCAATTCATGGTTGACCTGCATTCCCAGGGCCTTGCACCTCGCACCATAGCATCCAGGCTGTCAGCGCTGGCTTTTATGGCCAAAGTAGGCGGACATGCGGACAGTACCGCTGACTTCCGTGTGAGACACGTTTTGGAGGGGTGGGTGCGGGAGCGTGGGCGTAGCCCGGACGACCGCCACCCAATTTCCCCAGGGGTTCTTACCCAACTGGCACGGGGCTGGCAGGACCTATGTTTTGATAGGTATGAGGCAGTCCTGTTTCATGCGGCTACAACGGTGGCCTTTTTTGGAGCGCTCCGCATCAGCGAGCTTGTGATGCTGTCTAAGGCGGATGCAAGTCGTAGGGCACTGGAACTCAAAGATGTCTATGTGGCCAGAGACTGGGCTCAGTTGGGGATACGCTCCTCAAAGACGGATCAGCATGGCGTGGGCAGTGGAGTAGGACTGCTACGGTGTTCTTTGGCAGACATCTGTCCGGTTGGTGCCTTACAGGAGTTCCTTGCACTGCGTGGCACGCACCATGGCCCATTTTTTCTCTCACCAAGATGGGTCTCCCCTTACTAAATTTCAATTTTGGAGGGTGCCGGTAGGCACTAGCCAGTGTTGGCCTCCCTGGGGCTCGTTGCGGCACCCATTCATTCAGGATAGGGGCGGCTTCTACTGCAGCTGTTTTTGGGTACTCCGGGGCTGACATACGCCGCATGGGAGGGTGGGGATCACAATGTTACCTCCGTCGCTTTTGGCTTTTACCGGGAAGCCTTTTGGCTGCTGAATTCTCTCGTTTCGGCTTCCCATCGATTGGCTGAGAGGCCCGCGAAGAAGAAGGCGGCTGCGAGCGCGGCTCGTGCGGTTCGGAGGTGCAATCTGGGTCGGAAGACCGCGGCTGCGCCTCCCCAGCAGCCGTATTTGCTTGCACCCACTGGGACCGGTGGAATGGGGTCTATTCCCCCTGGCTCGGCCCTCGGCCCGCAAGCGGTGGACACCTCTCATGGTGTTGCCCATTCCGCTGGGCCTCCCTTTATAGGAGCGTAGCTCGCTCCGAGGCCTTCCAGCCTTGGGGGGTGGTCCGGTACCCTTCCCTGGCAGGTTGCTACATCGGCCCTAACGGGCCCGGGTGTGGGGTTGTTGCCCTATTCGGGCCCCGGGGTGCAGGGACCTGTACCCATGCCTGTAGTTGGCGGGCCGGCTGGTCCTTTGCCCCATGTCAGCGTGGAAGCCTTATTGGCCCGCGTTGGGGCCCTCGAGACATCCCTGGCCTGGGCTAGCCACTCTTGGTCTCCATTTGGGGTTCATTTCGACGCGTCGTCTGCTGGGCAGCGGCAGGCGACGGGACGGGTCGAGCTGCTTGAGGCGCGTGGCACGACCTGGGCCACTGCCTCGCAGCTCCCCATTCAACAGACCGGTGCGGGTCAGGCCCCATCGACGAGCTCGACGGCGGTTGTGAGCCCCGACGCCCCCAGTGGGCCGGAACCCCCGGTGGGGGTGGCCTACGGGGGTGCAGCACGTGAGTATGCGGTCCAAGCTAGTGCACCTACACACGTGGCCACGTTGGGGGGGTTTCCAATGGCCTGGCCTCGCGCGGGTGGGACGGCGGTCCAGCCGCTGACGCCCCACCTGGCGACGATAACTACCACTCAGGGCCCCGTGGTGGGGGGTGTTTTCTACCCTGTGGGGAATGTTTTGGGGGTGGCTGGGTTAGTACAGGCCCCCTTTCAGATGCCAGCAGTTCCTGTTGTGCCCGTGTCGGCCTTGCTGACGGCGGGGTATTCCTTACCGCTGGGTGTCCATTTGGCACAGACCACCAATGAGAAGATCTGGCGGGGGGATTACATGGATACCTTCTCACTCCTCAACAGAGGGCCCACCAAGGAGTAGGGGGGGGCAGGATGAGAAGGATAAGGAGCAGGCACGTCGTAGCAAGCCACCACGTACGTGGGCCGACTGGTTGCCGGCCTACCTCATATACATGGCGGTGTACCTTAGGGCCCGGCCGGATTTGGCAATTTGGATGGTCCAGTATTTGGACGACATCTACCGGGCGATGGTTGACTTTCCGGGCCCATCGTGGTTGGCTTATGACGTGTAATTCCATATGCGGATTCCCCGGCACCCCGACATTAGGTGGGTTGAGCCATGCCAGGCTGTGGCTTTTGTACATGACGCCCACGCGCCCCGCGCCCGGGGAGAGATACCATTGTGGACATGCGGTCCAGCGGGCGGCCCCAGCACAGGTCCACTGCCAGGGGGCGGGGCGGGGGGTTTCAGCCCGCCTGCTGTGCTGGACTTTCTCGTCCAATGGTTCCTGCAATAGGAAGAATGGCAAATACAGACATTAGTGTCCCCCCTGTGCTGGCCCCCATGCGGCCTCTGGCTGTCCCAGGCCTGGAGGGATGCGGGGCAGAGGGAGGGGTGGACAGGGGGCTGGCAAGACTGCCGCATATGGATCTAGTTCACCAAAGGGCTCCCTCCCCAATTAATGTGGACATGTTGGAGCGCTGGCTCACATTGTTCCCGAAGGGAGAGGATGCGGAGATCTCCTTCAGGGTTTTAGGCAGGGGTTACGTATCCCTTTCATGGGTGATAGGTCCCCTCAGGATGCCCCCAATCTTTATCCCTTAGGGGGAGGGAGGAGGTGGCTCCTGCCAGCAATGGTAAGGAGGTCTATGCGGGCAGGGTCGTTGGCCCTGTCCCTGCGCCCCCGTTCCGGGGAGCATATTATTGCACTGATGCCATGCCTTTTGGCTGTTCCAATTCGGGCTCGGCATTCGAGCGTTACTCCATCTTCCTAGAGTGGGCTTTTGTTCGCAGATCAGGGTCCCGGTCTGTAGCCCATTCCCTGGATGATTTTATTCGGGGCTGAACGGGGCTGGGACACGTCCACACGTCTCCTCAACACATTTCAGACGCTAATGGAGGAACTTGGTGTCCCTTTAGCGCCCGAAAAGACCGAGGGCCCGCCTACACAGCTAGTATTCCTGGGGGTGGAGATTGACACGGTAGCACAGGCGTCTAGGTTGCAGCGGGATAAGGTGTCAAAGCTAGTGGCCCTTATCTCGGACTTGCTGGCCAAGCGCATGGCATTACCGAGGGACCTCCTGGTGCTACATGGTCACCTCAATTTCGCTGGCAGGGTCGTCGCACCGGGCAGGGCATTTGCGCGGCACTTGTGCGACGCCATGGCAGGACTATCCAGGCCCCACCATAGGGTTAGACTTACCCGGGGTATCAGGGCAGACGTGCTTGTCTGGCTACAGATCCTGAGGGATTTCAATGGGGTGTCATTTTGGAGGTCTGAGCTCCTGGCTTCCCCTTGCTTTAAGATACAGCCCGATGCCCGGGATCCCTGAGTTATGGGATGTACTTCAATTGGAAGTGGGCCTATGGTGGGTGGCCACCATCCTGGGCAGGCACGGGTCGCCTGCGTGGTCTCACGTATCCGGAATTTTCCCTATACTGGGTGCTTTGATGCTATGGGGCGAGGAGGAGGCCAACTCGGTTGTCCACTTTGGTGTGACAATGCGGCTGTTGTCCACTTTCTCAATGCACAGAACTCTAAATCGCCCAGGGTTATGGACCCAGTGCGCCAGTTTGCGTTGCGCAGCCTGCGCCTCAACGTTCTTTTCAGGGCTAGGCATGTCCCAGGGGTTACTAATGATATTGCTGATGCTTTGTCCCGCCTGCAGATCTCCCGGTTCCGTGCCTTGGCCCCGGATGCGGAGGAATTTCCCTCGCCACTCCCGGACGGGATATGGAACATCGGCAAGGAGAGGTGAACCGGGCGATTGGCCTGTCACTAGCGCCACGCACGCGTAAGGTGTATCACCACGCATTTAATTCTTTCAGAGCATTCTGTACCCAATTCCAAATGCCAGGAACCTGGCCGATCCCGGTAACCCATGTTCTGCGGTTCATGGTTTACCTGCATGCCCAGGGCTTTGCACCTCGCGCCATAGCATCTAAGCTGTCAGCGTTGGCTTTTATGGCCAAAGTGGGAGGTCATGTGGACAGCACCACTGACTTCCGTGCGAGACATGTTTTGGAGGGGTGGGTGCGCGCGCGTGGGCGTTGCCCGGACGACCGCCACCCGATTTCCCCAGGGGTTTTTACCCAATTGGCCCGGGGCTGGCCTGGCCTCTGTTTTGATAAGATGAGCCAGCCCATTTTATGCGGCTACAACGGTCGCCTTTTTTGGAGCGCTCCGCATCGGCGAGCTTGAGATGCTGTATAAGGCGGATGCAAGTCGTAGGGCACTGGAACTCAAAGATGTCTGAGTGAACAATATTCGGCTCAGTTGGGGATACGCTCCTCTAAAACATATCAGCACGGCGTAGGCAGTGGAGTAGACTGCTATGATGTTCCTCGGCAGACATCTGTCCGGTTGGTGCCCTACAGGATTTCCTTGCACTGTATGGCACGCACCATGGCCCGTTTTTCTGTCACCAAGATGGGTCTCCCCTTACTAAATTTCAATTTTGGAAGGTGACGGGCAAAGCGCTGGCCAGTGTGGGCCTCCCAGGCGCCCGCTATGGCACTCATTCATTCCGTATAGGGCGGCCTCAACCGCAGCTGCTTTTGGGTACTCAGGGGCTGACATACGTAGCATGGGACGGTGGGGTTCGCAATGTTTTCAGCTTTATGTGCGCCCACTCCCGCCGTGAGTACCAACCCAGTCACCTTACCTACTTTCCCTCATTTTTCCTTACAGACCCGGGGTGTCGTATTACATCGGTGACAGTATGGCTGGTGGGCCATAGCTACGTGCACAGGGCAGCGCGTTATGCTGCGGCAACAGAGTGGGGACCCCGACTGGGACTTGGTGCATACGCAAGTCTCACATGGCGTGGTAAGCCCGGGATGTTGTGGCGGGAGCTGCTGCCTTCCCTTTTTTCAGGCCAGAATGCTGACCCGCCTGACATTCTGATCATACACCTGGGGGGCAATGATTTGGGCCAGGTCACCGGCTTGTCGCTGAAACAAGCGATTTGCGAGGACCTCGCCTACCTGCATTACATCTGGCCCGCCACAACCCTTGTTTGGTCGGACATGGTCCCGCGCCATTCCTACAGAGGGGGTGTTGACCTCCTGGCCCTTGACCGTGCTAGACGCATGGTGGATAGGGCAGTGGCGCGTTTCCTTGTCTACAGGGCTTGGGGGAGGGTCAGTCGTCACCCCGCTATTAGCCTCCAAAGTTATGACTTGTATGCAGGGGATGGGGCCCATCTGTCGTGAGGAGGTGTGGACCTCCTGTTGGGTGATTGGCGAGCAGGCCTGTTGACCGAGCTGACGGTCTGGGGGGGGGCGTCGAGCCTTCTTTGAAGCCCCTCCGTGTGGCGGGTAGCACTGGTAAGGTAAACATTATGACCCACAGGTATCCGGCAAGTTCGCAATTGACTGGACAACACTAGACAGGCATAAGTTGGTTAAACGTTGTCCGGTCAACGAGGAACTAGGCGACGGGGTGATGGCTATAGCTAGACAGCATGCATCACCCCGTGATTTTACGGATACGCGTCAGAGGGTGGGGTCATTAGTTAGATATTGACTATGGTCAACAATTTGTTTGTGGTCAACAAACAAATTGATACAAATGGATACATTGTAGCAATTGCCGTTGGCAATTTTGGGTGGTACCTTACCAGTGTTACTTCGGCCTGCTTGCCTTAAGAATTATGATTGGTCAATTACCAATAGAAATTTATAATTCGGACTAGGGCATGAATCAATAAATGTGGCCCAATGCCGTTATCCACTTTCATTGGTGTCTGAGTCCTTTATTGGGGGGTGCGCCTGCAATGCAAGTGCGGCGCCAAAATGGCCACCGCGCTCTTTGCGGGCCCCCCCCCACAGGACGAAGGCATCCGGGTAGTTAGGGGTGTGGCCAGCCCCCTTATAAAAGGGGTGGCCACGAGGCAGCCGAGCTGCCATTTTGCGAAGCGACGGAGCGGAGAAGTTTTTCCCCTCCACCCCCTCCCTAGTTAACAGTGTGATATTTTGGTCGCTTCGGGGCCGGGTGGGAATTTTTGGCTGGGACCCATATTGGCTTCCGGGTCCTGGTTTTTTCGCCCATCCCACACTGTTGCTATGGTTTGACATAGGGGTTTTTCTGCTGCTGCTGTTGACTTTGGTCACATGGGCGGGTAGCACTGGTAAGGTAAACATTATGACCCACAGGTATCCGGCAAGTTCGCAATTGACTGGACAACACTAGACAGGCATAAGTTGGTTAAACGTTGTCCGGTCAACGAGGAACTAGGCGACGGGGTGATGGCTATAGCTAGACAGCATGCATCACCCCGTGATTTTACGGATACGTGTCAGAGGGTGGGGTCATTAGTTAGATATTGACTACGGTCAACAATTTGTTTGTGGTCAACAAACAAATTGATACAAATGGATACATTGTAGCAATTGCCGTTGGCAATTTTGGGTGGTACCTTACCAGTGTTACTTCGGCCTGCTTGCCTTAAGAATTATGATTGGTCAATTACCAATAGAAATTTATAATTCGGACTAGGGCATGAATCAATAAATGTGGCCCAATGCCGTTATCCACTTTCATTGGTGTCTGAGTCCTTTATTGGGGGGTGCGCCTGCAAAGAGATAGAGCCTTTGTGTTCTTTGGAGTGGCTTGGAGGAGGAAGACTGGAAATAACAGGTGGAATGTTAAGGCTCAGTCTCCAAACAGTTTAATAAAATTAAAGCCGAGTTTGAGTTTGAAGGTAGGCGCTGCGTTGTGAAGCTGCTCCCATGGCCTGGATTATAAAACTGACTCTGCAGAGGTGGAATGTAAACATTGCTTCGTTGGATATCCTTTTTTGATCTTGTTTTTAAATTTGGATACCTTTTTTGGAACCTTTTCTATCTATCTATCTATCTATCTATCTATCTATCTATCTATCTATCTATCTATCTATCTATCTATCTAGTTATTCTTCCATCCAAAATATATACAGTGTGTCTCCTCTCCTCCCTTGATGCTGCAACAGTTTCATATGCTGTGATACAAGTTTCATTATTTGTTCTCAGTGGGCTTTTAAAAGTACAGTCAAATTTGGAGTGTCTTGGATTTTTTTATTTGTCTTTTTTGTCTGTTCTGGCTTGGAGAATAGAGGATTTGATTACTACAATCAAGATTTGGCTGTGGAAAGTTTGGGTTTTTTGAATATGAAGATTGGCTCATGACAATTGGATTATAAGTTTGTGATTTTTTTATTTTTTTCACTTTTTTTGGACTTATTGGTGCTCCTGGATCCCTGCTGGCTGTGGATTATAATAATTAAACTTTTGTTGAACTTTCAATTAACCCAAAGGGTCACAACTATCATTGACTATAATATTTGCAGCACTGGAACAGGCTCAAGGGGAGGGTTCCACGAGAGTCAAGAGTATTGCAGCATTGAAGCTTTTAGTCGATGTTACCATGGATAAGGTTACAAGAGGAAAGGCAAAAGAGGAGGAGCCTGTGGTGAAATCTAAGAGGATGGACAAAGTTCCAGTGGAGGAGGCTTCCCTATCATCATCATCATCACCTGAACCTTATGATCAGACTCAAATTATGGTGGAATTTGGTAAATTGTTTCAGAAATTTGAGAAGATGGAAGAGGCTAGAGTGAAGGATAAAAATGAAATGTTGAAAAAACAGGATAACGTGGTTACAACTGTTGTGGATTTCTCCAAAAAAGTAGAATTAAGCTTGCAAAAAATAGAGGGAAGTGTTAAGTTGATGCAAAATGAGGTGAAAACTATGAAAGGGGAAATAAAAGGGACACAGGAAGGAGTGAGGGAGAATAAGATGAAAATGGATGAGCATGAAAAAAGGATTGATGCTATGGAAGAATTGATGAGAAAACAGAATATTGTGGTACATCATTTAATTGAAAGGACGCCAGACCAGCTAAGAGATAGAATTGTTCAGTGGTTAAATGATTTGAAAATGGGAAAGGATTTTGTACAGGAGGATATTGTAAGTGCATACAGAGTGGGCCCGAGAAGAGGAAAAGTTGTCCAAAGAAATGTTTTGGTTAAATTTGCAAATTGGGGAGATAAGCTTAGGGTAATAGCTTTTTAAAAACAAGCTGGGTCTGGCACTCTGAATGGCTCTGATGTGGAAGTATATAATGACATTTCTATTAAGGAACGTGCTTGGAGATATAAGATGAAACCGGTAACCAAATTGTTGATGAAAAAAGGAGTAAGATATAATTGTAGATTCCCACAACAGTTAAGATTTTTCTATGAAAAAAAATGCAGGTCATTGATGCAGGCACTGATCCATTGGAGTACTTGAGTTTGCTTGATCTGGTCAAGGCGGGTTCAGATGAGTGGGTAGCTTTTAGAAAAGATTTGTTGGAATCGGGAGCCATAAGAAGAGATTATGAGGGTGCAGAGATGGGTGGAGCCACAGGTGGAGGGCAAAAGGGAGGAGAGGAGGATGAAATGTCATTAATTGTGGTGGAGGAAGAATTGAGTAAAGGGTAGAGAGTAAAAGGTTAACAGATAAGAATTTTCATATGATATAAGGATTTTATAATTTGGTTTTACATTGGGGATGGTGCGCTAGAGCATTAATCACCACGCACATCTTGCATGTTCCCCCCTCCCCTCTTTGGAAGACAAAGGCGGCTTTTTTTTTTTGAAGAAGGTGGGGAGGTTGGTATTGTGTGTTTTTTGTTTGATGTTTTATTTTAATTGTGATGGGTTAGAGGTAGCACGCCTAATGGAGAGCTTGGAAAGGATAGAAGAGGATGTTGAACTAAAATATGAGAAATATTAAAGTGTTAACGTGGAACATAAAAGGTACAGGATCTGTTCTTAAGAGGCGGAGGTTAGAATCGGTCTTGAGAAAGGACAGACCGGATATAGTCTTTCTACAAAAAACTCATCAAAAATCACAGGACACAAACAAAATTTTCTTAGGTTGGATGCAACATTATGAAAAGGCATTTGGCACATCAAAAGCAAGAGGAGTTGCAGTTTTGATTTCTACTAGATTGGGATTCGAGATAATAAAAAGTATCTCGGATCCAGAAGGTAGATATTTGATAGTGAAAGGTAAAATAGACAATGAGGAAATAACGTTGGTGAATATTTATGCTCCAAATGAGCGTCAAGCTGAATTTTTTGAAAAAAATTGTAAAATTGTGGTAATAGAAAAATCGGAAAAGATGATAGTGGCGGGTGATTTTAATTTAGTAAGATCAAGTTTGGACTGTACGAATATAACAAGGTGTGGAGCTGGTATTAAAGGGAAGATCTTGGACAGTTGGATGGTTGCATTAGGGCTGAAGGATTCTTGGAGAGAGATTAAGGGACTATAAAGGGCGTATTCTTATTTTTCACACATTCACAATTCCTATTCTAGAATAGATTATGTATTTGTAACTGAAAATATGGTTAAAAATATTGAGGAGACTGAAATTGGAATTTTTAAGGAATCAGACCATGCTAAAGTGGTTTTTGAATTGAGGCTACAGAATGATAGTAGAAGGAGGAGGAATTGGAGATATGATTCCAATTTATTTAAAGATCAAAAGAGTAAAGAACAAATTTTAGAAAGTTGGATGGAAAGCTGGCAATGGAATGATAATGATGAGGTAAATTTTAATATGGTTTGGGATGCCATGAAGTCGGTTTTTAGAGGTGAAAGTATAGAGTTGGCAAGCAATAGATACAAAAAGTACAAGTCAGCACAGGATAAAAGTGAAAAGGAAATAAAACAGTTACAGGAAGAGCACTCAAAAAAGAAAGATAAGAATTTTTTTGCTAAATTACAAAGATTGGAGGCTGAGCTAGTGGGCAGAGCTATAGAAAAGGTAAAAAGGGATTTGATTAATTTAAACAGAGAATATTTTGAATTTAGTAATAAAAACTCTAGATTATTGGCAAAAGCGGCAAAAGCTAAAAGGGAAAAAGAGAAATTGGAGTTTTGGTCAATAATCAAGGGGTAAGATGTAATAAGATTAGAGATAAATGTAAAATTGTGAAGGAGTTTTATCAAGCCTTGTATGCGAAAAAAGATTTAGATGTGGAGAAGCTTAAAAAGCTATTAGAAAAGCAAATATGAAGGGAATAAAACAGGAACATTGGGATAAAATGGAAGAACAAGTTTCGGAAAAGGAGGTAAAGGAGGTAATTGCTGGTTTGAAGCCGGGGAAAGCTCCGGGAGAGGACGGATTGCCGGCTGATTTTTACAAGGAATTTAGAGATGTGGTGGCACCAAAGTTAGTAAAATTATATAATTATATATTGGATGGTGGACAAATTCTGACTTCATGGGATAGGACCATAATTGTTCTGTTGCCAAAACTGGGAAAGAATTTGGAGAAAGTGGAATCGTATAGACCAATCTCTCTCATAAATCAAGATGATAAGATCTTCACAGCAATATTGGCCAATCATTTAAATAAGTTTATGGGTGATTATATAAATTTAGATCAAGTGGGATTTTTAAAAGGGAGGCACATGTCAGATTTGACTAGAAGAGTTTTAGACTTAATAGATAACGTGAATCAAATGAAAGAAAAAGTGGGATTAATATCTTTGGACATCTTTAAGGCATTTGACTCTTTACAATGGACCTCGATTAAGGAAATAATAAAAAACTATGGATTTGGTGACAAATTTAGAAGAGTAATTGATTTATTATATCAAAAAGGAACAGCTAGTGTTAGAGTAAATGATGAGGTCACGGATGAGGTAAAACTAGAGGTGGGTATTAGACAGGGCTGTCCTTTGTCCCCTATATTGTTCATCATGGCAATGGAAATACTGGCAAAAAGTATAAGAGAGGATGTAAAAATAGAAGGGATAATGGGGAATAAAATAAGTATGTATGCAGATGACACATTGATAATTGTTAAACACCCTGAGAGGGTTATGGATAGGATTAGAATACAATTTAAGGATTTTGAGGATATCACAGGGTTGAAAATAAATTGGGATAAATCGGAAATGTTGTTATGTAACATGGGAGAAGGGGAGAGGAGGAAGATAAAGGGTTTGAGTAATATTCAAATTAAAGATAAACTGAAATATTTGGGGATAATTATATCAAATAGACTGGAAGAGCTTAAAAAACTGAATTATGATTGTTTGAAATTGGAAATTAAGACTAGAATACAAAGTTTTCAAAAGTTGAAATTGTCATGGTTTGGGAGAATTGCACTTAGTAAAATGATGTTGTTACCTAGAATTAATTTTTTATTTGATGCATTGGCAATTCAATTGAAGGACAAGGAGATTAATGAGTTTCAAAAGTTGTTTAATAATTTTTGTAATGGAGGTAAAAAGTCTAGATTACCAAAAAATTATGGTATCTACCTCAGAAAGAAGGAGGTTTAGGAATGCCGAATTTAGTGGCATATTACCGTGCTTTTCAAATTAAGAATGTAGTGAAGATCTTGGCAAGAGAAAAAGTAATCTGGGAAGAGATTGAGATGAAACATGATAGGAACATAGGTAAAATGATCTTCTTGGGAGGGAATGTTGGAAAGTTAGCTACAAATAGTACAATGATGAAGGGAATGATGAATGTGTGGAAAACATTAAAGAACAATCTGGTCCCAAATATCTCTCCAATCTTAGAATTAGCAGATATGGCTTGTTTTCCACTAAAAATAGATAAAGAAATAAAGGAAATATTGGATAAAAATGAAGTTTCCTTGGTGAAAGACTGGCTACGGGTCTGTAGAGATGAAGGAAGGAAGAAAAAGTTGTTTGAACAGTTGAAAATGAATTGGTTTCAGATATTGAAGGTTAATAATTGGAATGGAAAATATTTGAGAGATTTAGATATAGACAGAGAAAAGACAGAATTTGAAGAATTGGTTTTAAAAATCAGAAAAGGTGATAGAAACATAAAGGGTTTAGTTAGCAAACTTTATGCTTTGATAAATAGGGTGGGTGATCCACAGGAGGACTTGAAATCGAAGTGGGAACAGGATTTGAATATAAAGATAGAAAAAGGGGTATGGAAAAATAAGTGGAAAAAGAGGATAATGAGAACTATGTCAGTTAGAATTAAAGAGCATAATTATAAAATGTTGTGGAGATGGTATCTTACACCAGTGAGGTTACATCAGATTGATAACAAAAAAGATAATTTATGTTGGAGGTGTAAAGATACTATAGGAACTTATGAACATATGTGGTGGGGCTGTAAAATGATAAAGGATTTTTGCGGAAGAATAGAAAAAGAGATTAGTGAAATATTGGGCAAGAAAATTAAACTGGTGTCAGGTACCATTATGCTAACGGATGTGGATGGTATGAATTTAAACAAGGAGGAAAAAGAGTAATTGAAAATAATGTTAACAACGGGTAGACAATGTATCGCTAGAAATTGGAAAAATGATGTAACCATACAGATTGAAGAGTGGTACAAAGAAATGTGGAATTTAGCATTGAATGATAAATTGACATGGGAGATAAAAGAAAAAAGGGATAAGTTGAAAGAGAATAGATTTTGGAAAATTTGGAATTCCTTTGTGGATCTTTCACTTATGGGTCCAGAAAGAAGCAGACCTGTACCGGATCAAAATAGTTTTTGGAAGTAAAATAATGAGATATTCTGAGCTTTCCAGGGCAATGTAAATAAACACAGGGTGTAATGTAAGTGTTATTTAGATTTTGATAGTTGTATCTAAATCAAAATATTATTGAATCGTTTAATGGGAATGGATTTAGTGGTATTATTAAATAAAGGGTTTTGGGAAGAATTTATGAATTTGGTTAGATGTTAAGCATTAAATTACAATTAAATGTTAATTCTTCTTTTAAGGGATGCTTCATTGTATAAAAATGTATTGGATCAATTATCGGTTATGTTAATTATTTATTGTGTAATACATGTTTTTTAAAGAATGTATTGTATTGTATTTTTGTATATTTTTGAAATATTTAATAAAAATCTATTATTAAAAAAAGAAAGAAAGATGGAAGGCTGAGCCCACCTTGAGCCCCTGGCCAGTATCAAATGCACAATGTTTTGGTTGCAGTACAGTAATTTAACCACTGCACCACCTTCTGATTGGGCATGTGGTTTTACAACATTATACCCTTTACTGCTGGGATGGCTGAGTAGGAAAAAAAATCTCTCATGTTCAAGTTAAGACAAACAAAGCAGCAGTCATTGGGTGGGAGAGAGCATCAAAGAAGAATGGAATGGCAGCAAACACAACAAACAACTGCAGTGGGAAAAATAGGCTAAAAAAGTTGACACTCACTTAGTTTAAGTCAGGGATTCTCAACCTGCAGCCTCTGGGTCAGATGCGGTCCGCAGCACCATATCATGTGACCCCACCACCACCACCACCTCACCAGGAAGTGCCATGTGGTGAAGGAAGGGCAAAATGGCCGTCCGGCCCCACAGTTGTCTGAGGGAACATTACCCAGCCCCTAGCTTAAAAAGTTTGAGAATTCCTGGTTTAAGTGGCCTTCAGAAGGATTTGCAGATTTATTCTTTTTTTACACCAAAATTAAAATGGAGAGTACTTGATGCTTTGAATAGCCTTTTAGGGGTGGCCAACCTTGGTGCTACAGGTGTTGTTGGACTTCAATTTCCAGAAGCCCAAATCAGCACACCAGCTCATCAGGGCTTCTGGGAATTTAAATTCAAGAATGCCTGGGGCACCAAGGTTCGCCACCCCTGCGTGACATAAAAATGCTGAGCTGATTTTTACAGGCTTGTTTTTAACTGTTAAGTCAGAATGTATTTGAAGTTTGTTGCAGATTAGAAATGTTTCATACAAATCATTAATAGCAATACAGTACTGATGCTTTCTCAGTGTACTCCCGTAGATGCCTATTCAGGCATCAGAACTAGGATTCAGTGAGGTCTGTACCCAGAACAAGGAATATATTAGTGTAGCCTGAAATAGTTGGCAGAACACAGGCTGGGTGTGTGCGTTTCTTTCAAAGAACAGGGCTTGACAGTCTTAAATAGGAATAGGAAAGCCCCTGAAAAAAACAATCAGATAAACACCGTCCCCCAACAAAGACTGAAAAAGAGGAAAACCCATTTACTCACTAATTAGGTAAACCGAGTACTTCCGTTTTTGCAAACCAAGCCCACCATTGGTATGATTTCTTGATTCCAAGAACCACATACCTGATTTCTGCACTTTCCAAACAGTCTTGTGAACGTTGATGAAGGATAGCCCCCTTTCCTCTGTGAATCTCAGTCATATTTGAATCTGGTTGAAACACTAGTCAGCTGATCTACTTTATAGCGGCCTTGTGAAGTTGATCAGCTGACTAGTGGTTCAAAATACCTGGAGCACAGAATTGTTTGCCTTCCTGTCTGCCTGCCCACACAGTCTCTTCTTAGGACCAAGGATTCCTGATGCCCAAGAGAGGTTGTGCTGTCCTCTGCATTGTGCCACTGTGGAAGGGCTGAATGACATAGGTATCCACACAATAGGAGTGCTTACCTCCCCATTCTTATTGTGTTGATGTTTATTGCATGTACGTGCATACACACGGTGATGGAGTCATTTATGCTACATACACAGCACCATGTAGCTTTGCCACTACTGTGTTATGTGATACAGCCAGGGTGCCCAAACCACAGCCCCCGATGACGGTCCATCTGGCCCATGCCACTCCCAGAAGTGGAAGTAAAACGCACCCATGCCTGCACAGAATGCTGCCACAAATGCACCAGTGGCTGTCATAAGTGCATTTACAACAGCCACGAGTGTGTTTACAACAGCATTCTGTGAATGCATGGGTACATTTTACTTCTGCTTCCAGCCCATTGAACCACATGACAGGCCCATGGCCTGAAAAGTTTGGGCACCTCTGTGATACTGAGTCACAGCCAACTTATAGGGACCCTAATCGGTGTTCAAGTTAAGAGAGATACCTAAGGAGTGGCTTTACCAGGTCCATTCCTCCAATTAGCCAAGTGGGGATTTGAATCCAGGTCTCCTTAGTCCTAGTCTGTCATTTCACCAGCATACTGCACTGGGTATCTCGGCTCCAGGGAAACGGAAAGGTCGCCCTTGCTGGAGACCCAGTCATATCCAACTCTAGGGTTCAGTGCTCATCTCCATTTATAGCCAAAGAGCCAGTGCTGTCTGTGTCTGCAGATGCTTCCGTGGACATATGGAAGGCTGTTTACCTTACCACTAAATTGGTACCTATTTATCTACTTGCGACTTCTTGCTTTCAAACTGCTAGGTTG
The DNA here is from genome assembly GCA_035047305.1 of Bradypodion pumilum. Lineage (NCBI taxonomy): Eukaryota > Metazoa > Chordata > Lepidosauria > Squamata > Chamaeleonidae > Bradypodion > Bradypodion pumilum. Next base: position 275,363,384 of record JAWDJD010000002.1, on the reverse strand, counting down.
GCAGGAGCTGAGACAGAGAAGGAGGCCACTCCATTGTGTAGCATTGTGTAGCACTCGAGTCTCGAACTGCTGACCTATCAACCTTCCAGTCAACAAGTTTGGCGTCTTAACCACGAAGTCACTGCAGTCCCTACTGCCTTGCAATAAGTGTTATGGACTCTCCTGCTGAGTACCAACCTTTATGAGTAGCATACAGGAGAACATACTGGTGTGAAAAAATAAAAATAAATTATGATATCTCCGCCTCCTTTGCCCATCCAAGTGGAACATACCCAACTTTCCAACAGACAGGAAGAATTCTGCTGAGCCCCTGTTTCCTTCGCTGGACCTGAGAACTATTAGTCTTCAAAAATTATTGTTGACACTTGCTGAATGCTGTTCAATCTGCACGTTCAGGTGAAAATGGCCATGTATCACCAGACACAATACTTCCTCTGTGCCCCCACCCCAGCCTGTCTTGACCAAGACCACCCCAACAATTTTAACTTGTTTCCTCTCCTTCAGAAGAAACATGACTTCTCTATTGATGGAATTCACCAGCCAACAATGCCAGATGACACAATCCCCCTCCTCCTCCCTGCAAATAGGCCTCAGCCTCTGGGACTGGGGAGAAGTCCTGCCCCCCACACACACTCACCTCCCTCCTCCTCCTCCTCACAAGCATCTGCATGACAATGTGGCTGTCAGTTTTGCCCTTTGCTATTAGGGCCTAATGAAAATGTAACCATATTTAACCCCCCATGGTCCTAGATTAGTGAGAAAAGGGTGGTGGTGGTGGTGGTGTCTAAGTGGATTTGGTTCTTTTTGTATGATGACCATCAAACTCTCCTCTTGGATTGCAACTCCCTCCCTTCAAACTTGCCACCACATTGCTCCACAGAATAAGAGAGAGAGAGAGAGAGATGGGGAGAGGGGAGGCGTAGGTGGGAGAGCCAGTAAAGCTCACTGTGTATGGCTAACTCTATCCTCTCAGCTGTCTCCTACACAATGGGCAAAGTTATCCTTTGTGGCATTAACGGCTTTGGTGGAGGGGGGTGGAAGCAGTGGAAGGAAAAGAGAACAATATGTGAGAAGCTGCGGCTGTGGGTTTCCCACACGGCCCAATATGTCTCTCTGTGCCCCCCTCTGGGACAAGCAGATCCACAGCGAGCCAGTCCTACAGCTGATCCTGGGCCGATTGGCTGCCCCCCTCTCCTTCTATGTTTCTTCGCTCTTCCCTCCCTTCCTTTGCATTGTGCTCTCAAGGGGTGAAAATCCTTTAGTGGCATGAAAGAAGAGGCGTGCCTGCAACCCTCTTCTTCTGATGGATTGGCCATGTCATATGATGGCCAAATCTCCCAGGATTAATGTGTTTGTTGGGGGGGGGGGGTGGGGGGGTTAGTGAGGGTGGGGTGGAAGGAGCTGAGGTCTGTCTGTCTGTCTGTCTACCTTTCTGTCTTGATCACCTCCCCCTGCCTCTATGTTTATTTATAACGTCTGCATGCTGTAGCTGGCAACTGCTTCTGTGCGCCTGAAGGAATGCCTTGCAGTCTTTTCTTTCTGTCTGCATAACCATGTTTGACAATTAAGGGTAGATAGAAAGAAGGGGAAACCTTTCTGAAGGCTCCTCCACTTCCAACTTTTCTGATGGCTGTGGCCATGGAAAAATGGACAGTGGAAGCAGGGATAGCTTCTCTCCCCCCCCCCCCCAGTGGTCATCCATTTCCGCATTTATAAATGAGTGCCCCAGGATAGAAACAGGCTGGATTTGCAATCTAGATCATCCTAGCACTCAAACCGTTCCCAAGTTGGCATTTCACAGGAGGCAACCTTACACTAACTTTGACAGTGACAGTGAAGACATCCAAATGAATACTTCAGTGAAGTCATCAGAAGAAGACTGGAATTCAGAAGGACAGCTATCAAGGAACTCAAAGGTACAGATGTGTCACTAGAAACCAAGGCCAAGATCATCCATACCATGGTATTCCTAGTTACAGTTTACAGATATAGAAGATGGACAGTGAAGAAAGCTGACAGGAAAATACTGATTTATTTTAAACCTGGTATTTGAGGAAAGCTTTCTCAAGTAAGAGAGACCAATATGTGGGTTCTCGGTCAAATCAAACCTGACCTTTTGCTAGAAATAATCTGAAGCTATCATATTTGGAAATATGCTCAGAAACTGAGACTCACTGGAAAAGACAATACAGTGATGCCAAGAAGAGTTGAAGACAATGGGAAAAGAGGAAGACTGAACATTAAATAGACTAATTCAGTAAAGGAAGCCACGGCCCTTTTGCAAAGTACTGGTAATTTATTCATGTTGGGCATGTTATATGATATCAGTAACATACAAACTAATGGTTTCAAGGTATATGAGATATTTAAGAAATGGGTTTAACAGTGTTTTTAACAGTACATTTCCATTACCAAATGGGGTTAGAACTCAGGTCTCCTGAGTTCTACTCTGTCATCCTGTCCGCTATACTGTGTGTGTTATGTGGAGTCAAGTCTCATCCAACTCACAGTGACCCTAATCTAGTTGAAGAAATGGCTTTAGCGGTATCAAGCTCAGCTCCCCACATGAATTTCTATGGCCGAGCAGGGATTCTTCAAGCTCAAGTCTCCTGAGACTTATTTGAACACACTATTTACTACAACGCACCAGGCATTGCACTATTTCAAACTTGCTTCATTTTAAATAGGAGCTCTATTAGTTGGAAGCAATTTTATGGTGGATACGTCAGAATTCCCAGCATCTGGCAGAAATAGAAGTTTGTTGTGATTTTGGTTAGGAAAAGAAAGCTGACCTCTTCAGCAAGGTGCAAGAAGGAAGGGAAGAGGCTTGCTGATTGTGTGAATGTAGCTAGGGTTATTGTTCTCCTGCTTTTATACTTGTTGGGGCTGATTTAGAAATCCTAATCAGGGAGCAGCCGCAATGCCTTTCCCCAGTGAGCCACAACTTGAGCTGCTCCTGGGCTGCTTTTGTTGTCTAATGACAGCTGACTTCATGCAGCAGTGGGAACAGTTTGAGCATAACTCCACACTGCATGGGCTGGAAGCTGCAGACTTAACTCTTTCTTGTCTGCCTTCCCTGGACTGGGAGTAGTGGCTCTGGTTGTTGTAATGGGGGAAAGTAAGAACCAATTTGAAAACAATGAAAGGAAGGTTTTAACAGAGGCTAGATCTCTCTCTCTCTCTCTCTTTCCCTTTCCTTGATGAACAAGCAATGAACTCTCTCCCTCAGGAGAGAATAAAGCAAATGTATGCTTTTTTGTGGCAAAGGAAAGAAACAGCAGGGGGAAATGCAAACTCAGGAGTCAGCATTTGCAGGTGGCATCATACAGCTTAGAGAGGTGCAACAATATGAGCCAACTCTGTCCTTAAAGGTAAAGGTTGCCCTTGTTCGCATGCCAGTCATATCTGACTCTAGGATTCGGTGCTCGTCTCTGTTTACAACCAAAGATCCAGAGCTGTCTGCATCTGCAGATGTTTCCATAATCATGTAGCAGGCAAGACTAGATGCTGGAGTGCACAGAATGCTGTTACCTTTCCTGCCAAAGTGGTACCTATTTATCTACTTGTAATTTCTTGCTTTCCGATTGCTAGGTTGGCAGGAGCTGGGACAGAGACGGGAACTCACTCTGTCGTGCAGCACTTGGGTCTCAAACTGCTGACCTACCGGCTTTCCAGTTGCCAAAGTTCAGCATCTTAACCACTTGAGCCACCACAGTCCCTAACTCAGTCCTTAGTCAGACTGAATAACTAGTCATGGGCAGCAGACTGGAGATGTCAGGAAAGAGCAACAAATTGTTAGCAACTTTGCCCCCCCCCATTTTTTTTTTTACTATCCGGTGTGAAGAGATTACACTTTTCTGCTTCACTAACTTCACTCACTTTGGATGCGTCTTCTGTTATCTTGACTTGAGGCTGCCATGTGCAATGGTCCAGGCCTGGGAACTAGACAACTGTAGAATCAGTTCCCAGAGCTGTAACTAATTGGGACCACAGGAGCTTTGACCCAGGGCACAGAAATTTAGAGGGTGCAATTTTTGCCCCTGGAAAGGAATGAACCTGCTTGTTGGTTTTTGATGCAGGAAAAGCATAAAGCCTTCAGTGCAAAACCTATATGGGCACTGTATGATTACACCCCAGTGTTCTTCACTCTTTCATCTTCTCCCTGTGTTTCCCAGTCATGAGCGATCTGTGTTCAACCAATAGGGAAGTAAAGCCCTGAGCATTAACATGGCTAGTTATAGCTCAACAGGTGAAGTCCAAATGTAGCATTCTGTTGAGAAATTTGTTTGATATTTTTAATCTCAGTGAAACAAACCAGACAGTGAAGGTGTGTGTGTGTGTGTGTTTGAAGTCACAGGGACAGAAACTATAAAATGAAAAGTATTCCACAGGATTTAATAGCTTCAGTGAAAGTGATCTTTTGTCATCTCCCAGGGTTCACTGGAAAGGAAAGCAGCTCACTTTGAAGGTTTGCACATATGCAAAGACATATGGGATGATTCAAAGAAATACAATGCACATGAGACAAGGCACACATTATGAAGTGTGCGTGGATCAAAAAAGAATGCAACTGAAAAAATACTGACTAAAATATAGCGGAAATACATATCTTACATTTAATGTGCAAATAAAGATGCACATTAGGAAAATGTATTACAATGGTGCATGGGTGTCAATGTAGAAATGACAAGGTAAAGGTCGCCCTTGCTCAAAAGCCAACTGTATATGACTCTAGGGTTCAGTGCTCATCTCTGTTTATAGCCAAAGAGCTTGCCTGTGTCTGTAGACTTTTCCATGGACAGAATGCTGTTTACCTTCCCACCAAAGTGGTACCTGTTTATCTACTTGCAATTTCCTGCTTTTGAACTTCTAGGTTGGCAGGAGCTGGAACAGAGATGGGAGCTCATTCCATCCTGCAGCACTCAGGTCTCAAACTGCTGACCTGCCAACCTTCTAGTCATCAAGTTCAGCGTCTTAACCACTAAGCCACCGCAGTCTGGAAATGACAAAAAAGAACATTTAAAAATGGTCAAGAGGAAAATGCAGGTGGGATCCACAGAAGCACCAGAAAAGCAAGACAGGTTTGTTTTGCAGAAAGGAGCTTCTCAAGACTAAACCAACAGACTGATTAGATCTAATTTGCACATTGCTCAGCGACTGGCATCCAGAAGCAGAAAGTAGAAGTGAAAGGGAGAGCAGATGCTGATGGGAATGAGATGGGTGTGGTGGACCCCTGCAGGTCATTTGTCCAGTGTTTGACCTGTGTGCTGCAGGACCAGACTGAATGAAACCAGCTGGTAGCCAAGGTCAGTTGAAAGTTTACAGGATGGGGAGGGGGGCTGATGAGACCCCTTGCTCCTCCGTCATCATTCACTCTTGCTCCTACGTCATCATTCACCAGGCCTAAAGCTGTTATTGAGTGCTGCCACAAAGGAATGCCCTTGTTGCTAAGTCAAGGGGAGGAGGATGGTTAACTCTCTTGAACTGCTAGTCTCTTTGAGACTACTCGTGTGATGGTGAGGAAGGGAGGGTCATGGAGGCCTTCTTTGCGCCACAAGGACTCAGCAGCAGGTACTGTGCAAGTTGGAAGGGCTGAAGAATGTGAGCAGAGTGTGTGGGCTTCTTGTTTACTTTCAGTCGCAGGACACACCATTGAAGGTCAACAGTAAGAGTCGTAGAATGGTAAGAAGGAGTTGGTGGAGAAGAGAGTAGTTTTCTCTTCTCAGGAAGAGATGTCAGGCTACAAAGGTTACACGAAGACAACAAAACATCCGTTCGAGGCTCGGGAAGGCATTTATATTTTAATCATCCAAATGCAAAAGTCCACCAGTTTGAATACTTTTTCAGAAATAAATTCCTTCATCAGGCATGTATAACATTTGAACATCTATAATAATTTAATATAATTACAATCTGTAATTTAATTTAATTTTTTATAATTTTATAATTTTACAGTTTATTTAATAATATTATAATATTACACAATACCTCGAATTCTAAAGTAACCCATGGATGCAGAATTTTCTAATTAATCGCTTTAAATTTATCTAAACCCACCTTGTTTTGTTGAATCATTTATCTTATAAATCTTCTTTTATCTTGTGTTATCTTTTATATAAATATCTTTTCTTATCTTATAAATGTGTTCAAAGCCTCACACAGGATTCTCTATCTGGGCTTATAGAGCGTTAACTGCATTGTGAGATTTAGCTGAATATATAATCCTATACCAGGTGAGAGTGATAAGTGCAATTCTCTAGGCTCCTAATGGATACCATGAATTTCTAGAACAACTAAAGGTGACAGGACAACACCAGTTCAATGATAAATCTAAGTGAGAAAAGGTTGCTAACCTAAACACTTAATGAAAAGCCTCCCAACATTCCTCTATATCTTAAAAAGTTTATTGTTCCAAAGAAGGGAAACCAATCAGGAGTTAGATGGCACCCCTAAATATCAGCAAATGTATTACAGCAGATAAGCTTTTGTGGGTTGGAGTCCTCTTCCTCAGATTAACAAAGTGTTATCCTAAATTGGCTCAAGTGGTTAAGAAGCTGAACTTGAAGACTGTAAGGTCAGAGTTAGTACCCGAGTACTGCGTGATGGAGTGAGCTCCTGTCATCTGTCCTAGCTCCTGCCAACCTAGCAGTTTCATACCTGTCAACCATCCCGATTTGGCCGGGAAAACCCCGTAATTTGACGTCTATTGACATCATAACCCGCCCCCTGCTGCCAAAACCCCGTAATTTGACAGCGGGGAAAAATGCTTTCCGCGCATGCGTGGAAGTGCTATGCCGCTTGCGCAGCCCCTATGCAAGCGGCGTAGCGCTTTCCGCGCATGCACGGAAGGGGTTTTACCCCTTCCTCGCATGCACGGAAGCGCTACACAGCTTGCGTAGGGGCTGCGCAAGCGGCATAGTGCTTCCACGCATGTGTGGAAGGGGTAAAACCCTTCCACGTATGCGTGAAAGAGACCTGCACACAAGCGATGTGCGCAGGTCCCGTTTTTCCAGAGCCGCGGGTTGACAGGTATGAGCAGTTTGAAAGCAAGAAATTGCTAGTAGATAAATAGGTACCACTTCGGTGGGATGGTAAACAGGGTTCTGTGCACCCCAGTGTCTAGCCATGCCTGCCACATGTCAATGGAAACATCTGCAAGCATAGACAGCACTGACTCTTTGGCTATAAACAGAGATGAGTACTGAACCCTAGAGACATATATGACTGGCTTTCAAGCAAGGGAAACCTTTACCTTTACCTTTACCTATAGACAAGAAAAGGGAGTAAGACAAGGCTGCATTTTTTCACCCTGTTTATTTAACTTATATACAGAGCACATCATGTGCAATGCAGGGCTGGATGAATCACAAATTGGGATCAAAATTGCTGGGAGAAACATCAACAATTTGAGATATGTAGATGATACTACCCTAATGGCAGAAAGTGAGGAAGACCTAAAGAAGTTCCTGCTTAGGTTGAAAGAAGAGAGTGCAAAAGCTGGCTTGAGACTCAACATCAAGAAAACCAAGATAATGGCAACAGGCCCAATCAGTCCCTGGAATATAGATGGGGAAGAAGTAGAAGCAGTGACTGATTTTACATTCTTAGGATCCAAGATCACTGCAGTTGGGGACTGCAGCCATGAAATAAAAAGGCGACTAATTCTTGGGAGACAAGCTATGAGAAATCTGGGGAACATATTTAAAAGTAGAGATAGCACCTTGAAAACAAAAGTCTGCAGAGTCAAAGCAATGGTATTTCCTGTATGGTATGGTTGTGAGAGCTGGAACAAAAGGAAAGCTGAGCGCAGAAGAATAGACGCCTTTGAGATGTGGTACTGGAGGAGAATTTTGATAGTACCCTGGATAGTGAGGAGAACAAATAGGTCGATCTTAGAAGAAATCAACCCTGACTGCTCCTTGGAAGGTCAAATATTGAAGATGAAGCTAAAGTACTGTACTTTGGACATCAAAAGAGAAGAGAGGATTCACTTGAGAAAGCCTTGATGCTGGGAATGGTCGAAGGCAAAAGAAGAAGGGGTGACAGAAAATGAGATGACTAGATGGTATTGTTGACACAATGGGCACAGAGTTGGGTGGGTTGAGGATAGGGGTGTCTGGCATGCAAGGGTCCATGGGGTTGCAGAGGTTGGAATTAACTGTGCAACTGAAGAGCAACAACAACAACATAGGCAAGGTACAACAGTGACATGAAAGGTGAAGTCAGGTAGATAAGAAAGAAAGAACTACTATGGAACAGTAAAGTTAAAGCACAGCCACATAGCAGGAGAATTTGGCCAGTATTTGGCCTTGAGACTGGACATCAGGAAAAAGAAAGCATAACTTGGATTAAAAGAATTCTTCTTAACGGTATTTTAGTGTTCAAGGAATGAAGAAGCAGACGAATGAAGTAGTGGAGTTTGAACCCAGTTTGGATGGGGCAAAACTCGGACTTATATACACTATAAACAGTAACAGTAACAATAATACAACAAGCTAACAGTGTGTGCACATTTTTCGATCCACTTATTTGCATAAAATAGATACATGAGAAAAGATACATTCTGCTCCTGTCAGATTCTAATTTGCACGCCATATCGAAATCTCACGAGACTACGCTGTCAGGTGAAATTTTGTAACTGTCAAACAGGGACGCTGTTTGACAGCTAGGGAAAGCGTGGGAACATGGCAGTTTGAATCGCCTTGACAGTTAAACACAGTTAACATATATAACAGGTATATTGATGTAGGTTTTTATTTTGAAGGGGAAGGAGTTATGAACATGTCTGCAGAAGAATCAGATTAGAGTGGCCGCATAAATAAAAGGTCAGGGTTCCTGTACCTTTAGTAATGGCCTACAACAGAGATTCTCAGCCTGCAGCCTGAGGGACAAATTCGGCCCATGGTGCCATTTCATGTGGCCCCCTACTGCCTCCACCACACCAAGAAATTCCATGTGGAGGAAGGGCAAAATGGCCATCCGGTTCCTGAAGCTGTCTGAGGGAGCATGACCGAGTCCCCAGCTTAAAAAGATTGAGAACTCCTGACCTACAAGGAACACATAAATACCAACACAGGAGCTCCATTGGCTGCCAATCAGTTTTGGGGTCTGAGGTTGGGGTGGGTAGAGGAATTGGAATGACATTTCAGAACGAGATGCTTTCGTTCACACAGAGTTCTTTACTAATTTAATTGCTGGTAGATACAAGCTAATGGTACATTTAAAAAGGGAGCAGTGTGATCTACTGACAGAAAATAAGTTCTAAAGTGTCTAGTACCTTCCCTTGATTTCTAAAATGTTACAACTAAGTTTTCCAGTTCTTCGCATCAGACAAAGATGGTATAAACCATGGCTCGAAGACAAGCTAATTATAGTTAATGTACAACAAATCACACATTGGTAAACACTTATTTGCAAATTGATTTTTTTCGAGAAGCAAAGACATGGGACCCATATCTAACAGCCTACACCATATGAGGTACTGTATGGGCCATTACACTTCTCAGTGACAGTACAGTACTGTGAGACCTGTCTGAAATATAAAACCAACACAAAACTGTAACTGAGGTTTTAGGGGATAGCAGTCTTTATGGTTTATAGTTAACACAGCTGACAGTTAGGACAGGAAATTAAGGAGGTAGTGAAGGCTTTTGGTAATTGAAACTGCATGAGAAGCTCAGGCAAGCCCTGAGCTCATTAGCAGTGGCACAGAAAGCCAATCCTTTTTGAGGCATACAAATCGAATAAATGAATGAAATGAAATGAAATGAATTCTATGCTTTGTAATATGCCTTGTAATAGCAACCTCCGTGAGGTAGGGTAAACACCTGGCTGAGAATTAGTGAGTGCTACTGCAGCCTACAACCAGGTAGGGAATAGAGAAGACAAAATCTTCTGTACTCTGTTGTGTAGTTAGGGACAGGATGAAGAGGTGGTGTCAGTACTGCTTTGTTATGCTGACAAATGAATGAATCTATCTATCTATCTGAAGAGATGGCCAGAGAAATCATCATTCACAGAGCCTGAAACTGGAGTCGCTGACAGTGCAGCAGCCTTGGGAGTGTCAAAGCTGCTATGCATAATATTGCTGAATGCATCATCCAAGTTAAATGGCTGCCAGGAGAATTAGGCATCTGTTCAGTCCGTGATCACAGCTGGAGCAGGTTAAAAAAGCACAGCAAATATTTCCATAAACCAAAAGTGAGGAATGGAATCATAAAGATGGAAGGGGGCTGGGAATGATCCAGTCCAGCTTCCTGTTCAGTGAGAAAACTAGCAGCTGCGACCACCCTTGCTGGATAGCCAGCCAACCTCTGCTTCAATATTTCTAGCAATGGAGAGTCCGACATCTCATTGAGCTATGTGTTCCCTACTCAGGCGGCAGTTGGTTGTCAAATGCATCTCTTTACTAATAGCCAAAATATGTTCCCTGACAATCTCCATCAATGGCTCTTGTCCTGACCTCCAGAGCAACCACAATCTAGTCTGCTTCATTTTCTTCAGGATAACCTTTCAGACGTTTGAAGAGAGGTATCATATCTCCAATTCTTTTCTTGTTTAGGTTAACCCTACACAGTTATATCAATTGTACTTCATGTTATTTAGTTCCCACATGCCACCACATCTGCCTCACACTTGTTCTGGAATCTCAAAGTGTCCCTATACTCTCAAAATATACCACAGAGGGAAACAACTGAAGCCTCCAGTTCCCACCAGTCCTGGCTAACATAACCAGTGGGGAAGAAGGGATTAGGGGAACTTCAATCCCAAAACATTTGGAGGATCATAATTGGCCATCCACGGTCTACAACCTTCTTAAAATGTGGTGCCCATGACTTCACACTGTACTCCATATCTCTTTTGTCTTCTTAAATGGAAGATTGAGGATTCTAGGAACTACCTTTCTCTGATGATATGAACTCCATGCTCAACATTGCAAAATTCATTGCTAATTCCTAGTTTATGGCTTCTAAACATTTTACTTGGCCATTTTGCAGGAGTGAGGTACATTTTAAAAGTCCTTTGAAAGGATAAGAGAGAGATGGCCTCCCTTTTGAATTCTTCTGTTTCTCCCCAACTGCACAGTCTTGAGCTCTGCGATGCCCCGACTAGTTTAAAACAACATTTTTATGCATCACATAAGGAAATAGTGAGTTCCTTTTAGCTTCTACACCATTAAAGGCACAAAACAGCATGGAGCCTTCCAAAATGAAATGAAAATAAGAGCTTAGGTCTGGAGATGTCAGAAGTTCTAAAGTAAGGGGACTTCCAGCTGGGCCTATATCCTTCTTCCACTGAGAAAGTGAAGTGGCTTCCCACCAGTATCTGTGGCAACAAATCTCATGCTTTTGGTGTAGGAAGGAAGCTGAGAGGAGATGGAAGTTCAGGCATCTGATTCTCCCCTGGAATCTTGGCCCCTTTGGTGGCTTTTTTTTTGCTCTAGATCTGATCTCCAAAGGAGGCAGGAAGCTTAGGGCTGAAGGAGTTAATGTTTCTTCAGCAAGTGTTTAGAGGAGGGAAATGTGTTTTACATGTATTTGGTCAGATTACAAGAGCAGCAGGATACAATTAATGGCTGTGACCAGAAGATTGCTACAATATGGGACTAGCTTTGTTCTTGTTTATCCCTGTACTTGTGATTGAGCAAAAATGTCCCTGTTGATATTAAAAGCAAAATTCTTCAGCCATGATATTTTTTTTCTGGCTTGGGCCATGCAAACAGATACTGAGCATGAAAAAATGTCCAGACTGAGCATGAAAAAAATGTCCAGACTGAGCATGAAAAAATGTGTGTGTGTGTAGCGATGTCTGGCCGCTAGGGCGGCGTTAGAGCCCGGAGGAGACTGATCAATGACAACACGAGGCAACAGGAGCGAGATCAGATCAGTACTTTATTGAGGAAAGGCAACATCATTTATAGGGAAAAAAGCGCAACGGTGGCAAGCTGTCACCTGGCTGGAAAATTACCTCACCCACGTACCTGGGTTAATGGGGAACACCTCAAAGGGAAGTTATTAACTGGGGCAAACATGGACTTAGGAGTCTCATTGTCTTGGGGATTAGGCAGGGACAAACATGGTTTATTTGCGCCAGGGATTTCCCCCGAGCCGGGAGATGAGCTATGCACTTAATGTTTGACAGGAGTCAGCTATCTGCTTGCTTGGCAGAGTCGTAGGTCAGGTCACGGTAATTGGGTGAATCAACCCCTATATTTTATTCACCCCCCTTGATTTGGCGGCCGCAGAGCCCACGGGCTGGGAGCGTGTCTCACCGCGGTGGCCTCTGGCGGGCCGTTCCATGCCCTGCGGGGCATGGGGAATCCGCATCTCCCCTTTATTTTCTATTTAAGGACCTGACTGGCGACCCTGCGCAAGAGCGGCATCAGCTGTTGAGCGGGTATGACGTCACGGAATTTCTCCCTGGGGCGGCACTTGGAGATCAGCGAGGGAATGCACTGAGCAAAACAGCAAAGCGTAATGCCTAGTATGGCTATCCCCACCACTACCTTAAGCACCGTTTGCAACCACCCCCAGGGGATCCATGACCACATCCAATTCCACAGGGAACTCCACCAAGCTCCCCATGCGGAACCCTCAGTAATGCCCTGGACTATGGTGTGGAGGTTCGTGATCTGGCTTTGGATCTTACGGGAGTTATCAGTAAGATTGAAACAACACATTCCATGAAAAGATTCGCAACCCAGGTGGTGCAGCAAGAGGAGGTAGTCGATAGCCGCTCGATTGTCAAGAACAGCATGGCGAAGTTCTGCCTGTTCCTGATTGAGGAGCGCTATCGCTGAGGAGGTATGGTTAATGGCTTTTGCCAAACCGCAAGCCAAGCGGCCAATCCTCCATGCGTTGCCGACGGCCAAGCCTGGCACGCCGACAAGGCTGACTGCTAGTGATACGTACTCAGCGGGACTCATTACCCTAAAGCTGCTGTCACAAGAGCTGTCTAACTGGGTTGTGCGTGTGTGCCGTGTGAGTGAGGGAATGTCAACATTTGGTACATTTGTGTCATTTGTGCTTGGGGCAACCATGTCCTTAGTAGGAAGTAGCAGTGTCAAACGGCTGATACAACACATTGAGTCCGACAGATTTGCAGGGATATAGTTCCATGTGAACTGGTTGCAGGTGAAAAACCACCCTGAAGGTAGGGTGACATGAGCGTACAGCGAAATGAGGGTCTCTGGTTTATTACAAGTCCAGTTGCCGCTGCCGGGGTCAAGGCAGCGGCACCGAGTCTGACCGCCTGAGGTGCAGCCGGTGATTCGGGTACAAGCAGCGTCCGGGCTGACCGCCACTCGAGGGGTATGAAGAGTGGCTGCGTCGGCCGGCAAGGTTGATGCAAGTCGCCGTCCCCCCCAGCGTGCGTATGCTGAGAAGGTGGTAGGAGTGTGTGGGCCAAAGAACGCCTTCAGCAACCAGTCGCCATCCTTGGTGCGCGCATCCAGAGTGTGGCACACGGGGATGAGACAGGTGCTGAGGATAGATGCAGAACCAATGTCCTGCTGTAGGCAAAAATCGGACTGGTTGACGAGGCCCGCCAACCTTTCCCACAAGTTGTACCGCATTCGTGCGGAAATATCTTCGCCAGGCGGCAAGCCTGGATCGGAGTAGCCTGAACGCCTCCCCCCAAAAGCAGGGAAAGGGCCAGGATGATGGTGATCGCCGCTGTGTTGGCGTGAATCTGGGCAAAAACTGCTGCTGTGAGGTTCTCCGGTGTCGGCTCTTTCTCCTCGCGCTGAACGGCGTCCTGGGTGTCACTGCAAAGAATCTTGACCATCCCCCAGGTGATCTTGGGCATCGGCGGCCGTTTCCTCCGGCGGGTCCTCTCGGTCAGGGTGAGGTCCTCCATCTCCGGGATCGGACTCGGGCCGGCCTGGTTCCACGCCATGCGGTTCCAAGTGGGGCTTGACACACCGGGCTGGAATCCAAACGACACCTGTAGGAGACATAACTGCAGCATACCCTCTTCCCCAGGTTATGAGCGGCACCGGGCCCCTCCAAGAAGGGTCTGGTGGCACTCGGTACCGGACCATAGGTCGCGGGAGAGCTTCCGAACGGCGGAAGTGCCTCTCCTGCGGCGTGCGATCCGAAAAAACATTAAGGTGATTGTATGTGAACAATACCTTGTTCAGGCAGAACTGTGCTTCTCCCTGTGATTTGGGGAGGGCTGGTGGCTCCCCCCTTTCTGTTTGTTTGTCAATATAGGACTTTAGCGTCCGATTGACCCGCTCTACAATCGCTTGCCCTTGCGGATTGTAGGGAATTCCGAATGTGTGCTTGATGTCCCAAGTAGCCATGAAGGCGGCCAACTGCCTGGAACTGTAGGCCGGCGCGTTGTCCGTCTTCACGTGCCGCAGCTTGCCCATCGCCGCAATGCAGGAAAGGAGGTGCTGCTCCACGTGGGAAGCAGCCTCCCCCTTCTGCGCCGTCGCCCACACGAATTGAGAAAAAGTGTCAATGCAGACATGCATGTATTGCCATCTGCCAAACTGCGGCACATGCGTGACGTCCATCTGCCATACCTGATTAGCCTCTGTCCCTCGTGGGTTGACCCCCCATGAGGGCCCCCCCGGTGCTCCTGCACAATGCTGGCAAGAGCGAACTATACCCTGGGCCTGAGAGAGTGGCAGATTGAACTGTCTGGCGAGTGCCTTGGCGTTCTGGTGAAAAAAGGCATGACTCTGGATTGGAGTAGTAAAAACTCCCAAAACTGAACGTTGCTGAATTTCCCTTGCGGCCGCGTCCGCTCTGCTATTGCCCGCGGAAATCGGACCCGGTAGGTCTTGGTGACTTCGAATGTGGGCAATATAGAGCGGCTCCGTGGGGTTTCGCAGATGAAATTGAGCAGTGAGAAACAAGCTAAGCAAGTTTTTGTCTATCGCGGGAGTGATGTAGGCTCCCGGTAGACTGTGAAGCAAATTCCTTACATACAGACTGTCAGTGATGATATTTAACCGTTCTTTGGCGAAGGTGCGCAAGGCAAGGTTCACGGCCGCCAACTCCGCCCGCTGCGCGGACTTCTGTGGAAGAGTTAGCAGCGTGTGCCAAGCTTCGCCCTCCTGCCAGGTCAAAACACCATAGGTGCGACCTCCATCAGAGAAAACTGTTCTGGCCTCCTAAAGCGGGACCAGCGAGAGCAATTCGAACAAGTTGACCGTTCCTGTTTGCAGTGAAACAAGTCTGGGGTCCTTGGGCAAATGATATGCTAGACTCCCAGTGAAGCCTTCCAAGGCTATCGGAAGCGAGTCGCCTAGCTGCATTAACTGATGAATTTGTTCCTTGGTGAACGGGACTATGATCTTGGCTAAATCGTGCCCAGAAATGTCCCTTGCTCTCAGCCTGCCGCGGTAGATCACCGCGGAAACCAGCTCCTGGGGCGGAACGATGTTCCGTGAAGATGTATTAGGCAAGTAGACCCATTCCACAATTTTCGCTCCCTTCTCTGAGTCCACTCCTAGTGCCCCAGTGAACATGGATCCTGACCGTACGACGTACAAATTCAGGATCGGGGCATATGGCCCCTGGGCGATCCTATCCACCCACCTCTGGCTGAGAACTTGGTTCACCTTCTCGAGCGCCAAGCGCACGTCTCGAGAGATTTTTATCCGGTCTGCCGGCTGCTTACCTAAGGTTAGCAGCGAGAAGAGCGGTTTTAGAAGATCCGTATCTAAACGAAAATACGGTCTGGCCCAATTGATGTTTCCCAAAACTTGCTGCAACTCTACAAGGGTGACTGAGTCTTGTAAATTTATCTGAGGCAGAACTGGCGCTGCAAAAGAGCGGAGAAGCCGATGGCCCAAGTACGAGGAGGGCTCGGTTCTCTGCACTTTTTCCGGGGCAATGAGTAAGCCTTTGTCCCCCAGGCTGGCCTGGAGGTCAGAAAACATTTCACTGCCAAGTTGCGGCAACGCTACTAAGATGTCGTCCATGAAGTGACAAACAATAGCTTTAGGGTAAAGGCTTCGGAACTTTGCCAGTGCGCCGTGAACATAAATTTGGCACAGGGTGGGCGAATTGAGCATGCCCTGTGGCAAAAATTTCCATGCGTAACGCTGCATGGGCTCACCGTGGTTCACGACCGGCACTGTAAAGGCGAACCTTTCCCGGTCCCTGGGGTCTAAGGGGATTGTATAAAAGCAATCCTTGAGATCTACGACTAGAATCTCCCACCCCTCGGGAATCATGTTCGGATTGGGGATGCCGCATTGAAGCGGACCCATCGGCTGAATGCATTTATTGATCTCTCTGAGATCGTGGAGGAGTCGCCACTTCCCCGACTTCTTCTTAATCACAAAAATTGGCGAATTCCAGGGGCTTGTGGACTGTTCTATGTGTCCTGCGTCTAGCTGTTCCTTAACTAGCTGCTTGAGGGCAACTAGTTTCTCTCCCACTACCGGCCATTGTTCTACCCAGACCGGAGTGTCGGTGAGCCATTTAAGTGGCAACGCCATTACCCGAAGGTAAGCGTGGCACCGTACTGCTGGAGAATGTCTCGCCCCCAAAGATTGACGTGCACGTCAAGAATGTGCGGCCGAATTACCGCCGTGCCGTCAGCCCTTGGGATTGTGACTTCTACCCACTCTCGGCTCCTAAACGCTTCCTGAACTCCACCTACCCCCCACACATCGGAGACCGGCTCAATGGCCCACTCTCTTGGCCACTGGCTCCTGCTGATCACTGTCACATCCGCTCCGGTATCGAGTAACCCTGAGAACACCCTTTTGTTCAAAAATACCTCGATAACGGGGCGCTGCTTCCACTCAATGTTGGTCTCCACTGTCGCTAAGACCTGGTATCCTTGCACTGCCTCACTCGCGCTCGAGCGGTCTGCTGAACCGGACTCTGAGCTGTCCCTGAGCCTTCCCTGGCTGCCTGCTGGCGAGTGACAAGGAACCATGATCAGTTGCGCTAAGGTGTCTCCCTTGTGGATTGTTTGGGGCAGGTGTGTCCAAAGCTGGACCTGGAGAATGCCTGAAAAATTCGAGTCGATGACTCTTGGAATTATAAGAATTCCGCGTGCTCCAGCTACACTACGGGGCAAAACTAAACCTATAAAGCCTCTGGGCAGGGGTCCCATGTACTGGGTGTTGACCAGATAGACTGTGCCTGGCAGGTCGCATGTAACGTCCGCCTGGCAAGTCAATTCTAGCCCTGTGCTGCCCTTGGGGCTGGCCTGTGCCCTTGCAGTGCCTGGAATGTGCCTAGAATCTAGTCTCGTTCTGGGGAGTTCTGGATCTGGGTGAAGGAAGCCTCTGTTTGGACTGGGGCCAGAGACGTGCCCGGATTCCGGTTTCCCGAACTCGGACAATACCTGGCCCAATGATAGCCTTTCTTGCACTTCGGGCAGAGGGTGTTCGGAGCCTTGGGACGGTCGGACTTTTGCCCACCTCCCTTGGATCGGCACTCCCTAGCGAAGTGACCGACCTTGCCACAAGTGTGACATGCCCCTTTGTTCTTGCCGTTGGGTCTTCTTCCCCCCTGCACTGCTGCCGCTAGCAGACCCATCTTGTAGGAGTCTGTGCCAACGTCGGAGCATGCTCGGATCATGTCCGTTAAGGTCAAGTCAGGGCGATTGCCCAGGGACTGCAAGATTTTACGGCAGTCCAGGTTGGCGTTGTCTTTGGCTAACTTAATCATGAGCTCTTGTTGGGCCTGCTCATTGTCAATCTGCCTGCTGATTGCTTCTTCCAGGCGATTGATGAAGTCCATGTAGGGCTCTTGGGCTCCCTGCTTAATGGCGGTGTAATTTTTGGCCGTTTTGCCAGACGCTGGGACCTTGAAGTATGCCCTATAGGCAGCCTCGGCTGACATCTCTAGGGTGGCGAGAGGCAGGTTGATTTGAGCGTTGATGGACTCAAAGGCACCTGAACCATACAACTGGTCAGGGATTACCGCGCCTCCCAGCCTGGCAGCCCGAGCTTGCGCCTCTAGGCGGAACTCACTGTCCCAAATCATGTACTGGCTGGGGGTAAGCATCATCCTCATGACGGCTTTCCAATCGTGAGGAATCCACATGGTGGTTTCGCACACTTGCTGAAGCGTGCCCCTCGTAAAACGACTTTGGAGCCCTGTCTCTGAAATTGCTTTCCGTAAAGCCATGAGAAGCTTGTACGGGACTGGGGAGTGTACTATCTGCTGTGCGCCCGTGAGCGCGTCCATCTCCAAGCGGATGGGACAAATCTGTCGAAGTTCAGCTAGCTGTTCAACTGACAATTCCCCCTTCTTAAGTTCTATCTCAGCGGTGCGCTGAAGGGCACTCTTCACGACTAGGGAACCTGGGGCTGTCAGAGAAGCGCCAGCGCCTCTCATTCCTTGCGTTCCCTCGGTGACGTCTGCAGCTGTCACCGCGGGAAGGCTCCCTGCGCTACTCTGCTGATAGCTAATTGACGGATAGAGAGCCGTGGGCGCAGTCGGCTCGACTGGCTTGCCTGATGGCTCAACTAACGGGGGTTCTTTGGCCTCTACCCGGACTGGCTCGATCTGCTCTAAGAGTCTCCTACACTTCCTCCATGTGCGGACTATCCCTCCTGGAGCTTTCGGGGTTTGCTGAATGCAGTCTCCTATCTGATCCCAGAGCTTCAGGGTCAACGTACTTACTTCTGGGTAAAGTAGGCAGTGTTCCCTGAGGTACGCCAAAAGTCTCGCTAGTTCCCTGCTGTGAAATCGTAACTTAAATACCCTGGCCAGGATTCTGAACTCCTCTTCCCGAGTTCTTTGGCTAGCGGACGGACTTGGTCCATGAGAACAAGTCCCCATATTACCTGCGATTGGGTCTCCGGAAGATTCCTCCCCGGGACGAGTCGACACGTCTTTGCAGGCAACAGGTTCGGGCGACGAGTGTCTGGGGTAGCCCTCGGAGCGTGGACCTTCTGCCACGGGCCCTTCTATCGGCCTCTGCGGTGTCAGGGGCTCACAGCCTGCCCTGAGCGGAACGCGTTTCCCTCTAGCAAACCTCCTCGAAAGCGGGGAGTAAGCTGTAGGAATGCCTCTCTGGAATGCCTCGCGGTGGGCCGTCCTCTGTCCGGCTGGCTGCCGACCAGAGCGCCGCGCTATCCTCCGGGCTGGCGGGTCGCGGTTCAAGCGTGGAACCGGACCGC
Source organism: Bradypodion pumilum (assembly GCA_035047305.1). Classification (NCBI taxonomy): domain Eukaryota; kingdom Metazoa; phylum Chordata; class Lepidosauria; order Squamata; family Chamaeleonidae; genus Bradypodion; species Bradypodion pumilum. The sequence goes on along the minus strand of JAWDJD010000002.1, from coordinate 275,344,279 downwards.
GTGGATCGCTACTCACGAGTAGACCTCTCCGGAATCCTTTACTCACGAGTAAATCACGTCGGGGTCACCAGCTGTAGCGATGTCTGGCCGCTAGGGCGGCGTTAGAGCCCGGAGGAGACTGATCAATGACAACACGAGGCAACAGGAGCGAGATCAGATCAGTACTTTATTGAGGAAAGGCAACATCATTTATAGGGAAAAAAGCGCAACGGTGGCAAGCTGTCACCTGGCTGGAAAATTACCTCACCCACGTACCTGGGTTAATGGGGAACACCTCAAAGGGAAGTTATTAACTGGGGCAAACATGGACTTAGGAGTCTCATTGTCTTGGGGATTAGGCAGGGACAAACATGGCTTATTTGCGCCAGGGATTTCCCCCGAGCCGGGAGATGAGCTATGCACTTAATGTTTGACAGGAGTCAGCTATCTGCTTGCTTGGCAGAGTCGTAGGTCAGGTCACGGTAATTGGGTGAATCAACCCCTATATTTTATTCACCCCCCTTGATTTGGCGGCCGCAGAGCCCACGGGCTGGGAGCGTGTCTCACCGCGGTGGCCTCTGGCGGGCCGTTCCATGCCCTGCGGGGCATGGGGAATCCGCAGTGTGTGTGTGTGTGTGTGTGTGTGAGAGAGAGAGAGAGAGAGAGAAAGAGAGAGAGAGAGAGAGAGAGAGAAGTAATTTGTGAAATATTATTATTTACCTAAGCAGAGTTTATCATTTCAACTTGAAGTGTATTGCTCGCACTGGTATTCACCATGGCAGTGCCCATGTTACATATTCAAGAAAGTCTAAAATGTAGGCAACTGTATTATGATCCACATGACCAAGCTAGTTCTAGCAGGTTTCATTTTCAACTGGAGGAGGTCCTTAGTAAAGCTGATGGGTCTTAATTGCTCATTCAAGACCAACCCAGATTAAGTTACTTTGTATTACAACAGGCAGTGGTGGGCATCAGCAGGTTCGCACAAGTACACCAGAACCGGTAGCAGAAATTCTGGAAGGCCCCACCCATCCAAGTTTTGAAATAAAGTAGTCCTTATTTGGGTGCAACACAGGGTTTTTCCCCCTGGCCATGCCCACCATACCATGCCCATAGTGTGGTAGTAAAATTTTTGGGAGCCCACCACTGACAACAGGGTTAGCTCCCAGCAATATATTACTGCTGAAAAATCAATTTTATCCCCACCCCACCTCTCCAAGCAACTTTGAAGATAGCTATTAAGATCAGTGAGAACTGGAAGGCTGAGAGAGGATAACATTATATTTTGTTTGTTTATACTGTCCATCTGGGTAGTTCTTGCCAATCAAATGTTTGAGTACCTTGACCTTGTGGATCCTAGTCCAACTGCAGTGTTGTTCACTTGCCAATACTGTGATTATTGTACATCTGGAAAGATGTTTAAGATTACTAATAAAAGGATGCTCACTAAATTTCCCAGTCTTATTAATTGTGGTGGTTGTAATGCAAAGAGATATTAAAGAGGAAGAATTTTCAGGTCCCACAAGATTCCATATTCCCAGTGTGAGAGGGAGACAAAGAGTACAGTTCTTCTTCAAGGTTTCTGCAACCTACAGAAAACTAGTGTCTTGGGGCTGTGGCAAGATGGTGGACAGGTGAGATGTACAAGACCAAAGCTGTGGTAGAATTAGAAAGGGGAAAAAGAGAATAGATAATGGAATAAAAAAGACACTGATTAAACCAAGAATATAACAAAAGAGAAAATGAAAGCCTGTGGTGTGGAGCAGTGATTAAAAAAAGCGGAGAAAAAGCGGAGAAAAAAGTGGAGGAGGAGGTTGGTTTGGCGCTGGCTTGGGAAGGAGTTGTTAAAAAGATGCAAAGAATCCATCCAATGCTTCAGATCTTTACAAGTCCATGAAACAAAGTAGCACTGATTTCTACTTTACACAACTTGTACAGGTTAAACCAGGAGTTCTCAACCTTTTTAAGCCAGGGGCCATCACGCTCCCTCAGATAACTTCAGGATGGCCATTTTGCCCTTCCTCCACCACATGGCACTTCCTGGTGTGGTGGAGGTGGTGGGAAGCCACATGAAATGGTGCCATGGGCCACATCCAGTCCACAGACTGTAGGTTGACAATCCCTGTCTTAAAGCAATTTATGTCAAACCATCAAATTGATGGCACCAGAAGATATCTCATTGTTGTGCAAGACAAAGAGGGGGAAAAATCTAATTCTTCATTCTTGACTGCAAAGATAAGAAAAGCAAGGATTTACATCATCAGCTAGGACACTTTAGAGAAGGAACTACTTCCATTCTGCCTGTATGATTAATGGTATGAAATGTGTCCCTGCAAGATCCTTATCTTATTCTTCCCCCAAATATGTTAATGATTGAGGTTACACCGTAACTAGGAACTGGACATCTGAAATCAATGCTTTAACTGGTTATCTAACATGAATATGTGAACATCAAACTTCCTTGTTTTATAGCTATTGACCAGAAGGACCTATTATTTCCTTCTAGAGATTTATATTCAGTCTTTTTGACAAATTCAGAAGGTAGTTTAAAAAGTGACAGTAAAAACAGATTCTTTACAGTAAAAATAATTACACACCCAGCTGGCCACGAAGCTACTCCCTATGTGAACTTATAACATCCTATTGCTTCCTTAAGGTCCTTCAAATGCCTGGAAAGGAGGTGTTCTGAGGGATGGTTGAGGGAAATGTGTACAGTATATGTAAGCAGCGTGAGAAAAAGAGCAAGAGATGATACATACCTGTTTTCAAACCTGTCAAGGACCATCATGTGGAGGATGAAGCAACCTCATTTTCTATAATTCCAGAAGGCAGGGTCTCAAGTAGTGTGTTGAAATTACAATAAAAGCGATTTCCCCGAAACATAGGAAGAACATCCTGACAGTAAGAGAGGTTCAGCGATGGAATAGACTTCTTTGAAGGGGGATAGACTCCTTCCATTGCATATTTTTAAACAGTGGCTAAACAACCATTTCTCAGGGATTCGCTGTGGATATCCTGCTTTGCATTTGACTCAAGTTACATTTCTACCAAGTTACATTTCTGTCAGATTCCATTCTCTGCATATCTACCTCTCGGGTTTTAGCAATAATCTTTGTGTTAGCTTGCTGAGAGAGCCAATAAAATAATACAGAGTGAAATAAGAAAGATTATTCAGAAGACTCTTGGATCCTGGCACATGACCTTTTCATCAAAAAAGTAGGTTTATTTTAAAAAGCCTTGGTCAATAAAGGAAACAAACTGTAGTTTTTTTCTTTGCTCTCCTGGCAGAAGATATTGTATGGACTCCAAAGTCGATAGTTAACAAACCCTAGCTGGCGAGAACAGCATAAGGAAATAGAGGTCAGCCAGACTTGTCAACTTTTTTTGTGTGTGTGTGATCAGGCAGGCAGGCAACTCTGAGATATCAGTGTAAAATCAAGATTAGCTAATAGAAGTACCTTATAGGAAGAAGGCAGGTAAGGGTCTGGATGAAGCAATGTTCAGGTACAGCCTTAATAGTGATCTCAGATCTTTTCAATTCAATCTGTTGCACGATATTCCTAACTTTATTTTCTCCCAATTTATTTCTCAGAAGAGGTTGATTCAGTTAATGGCTCTGACTGAGCTGATAAGGATATTTATTTAATGCATTTGTATCCTGCTTTGGGAAGCCATCACAGAATTAAGATTTAGGGGTGGGTGGGTGTTTTCCACTAAAGTACAGTGCTAAATATGGGTAAATTTGCCCAAGTGGAATTTCACTATCTTTTTGCTATGTTTCATACTTGGCTGTTCTTTCCAATTTCCCCATTTTTTTGTGGTTCCTCAAAACAGCAAACAACGCAGTGAAGTAAATTATGGCCCTTCCAAGAAGAAAATGACAAAAACATGATTGGGTGTAATGTGATGCTCCAGATAATTTTTTGGGACTACAGCTACCAGCAATTCTGATCACAGAATTTGCTAGCATGGATTGGTGGATATTGAAGTTCTCTGAAGGATCACATTCCTGATCCCAGTGCCAAAAGTTCAAAAAGGAAAACAAATTATTATTTATATTACTAATCACCCACCAAGTCTGTGAAGAAACACCGGTGTTTATTTCTACTGATCAAGGTAACTCAACACAAACCAACCAATCAAAGACCCACCCAACATATGATGCTCTAGGTGGCATTTAAGTTATCCATGTCTTCCATTTCAGTGGTTCTAGTTGATTTGCCCTTGAGTTGAAGGCAAAATGTAGCTAATGTATGTCAGGGATTTCATAGTCGGGAAGAATTTATTTTATTCTTTACTATGCTTATTTAAAGCTTAATATGTCTATTTTATTATTCTGCTTTCATTTCGCTAATTTGTTTAACTTTGCTTAGCATAATTGGATCCATTTTGGAAGGCTTCAATACACAGAAGCTGACTTTTCACCAATCAGACACGGCAGGTCAGCCTGACCTCCGTTCTCAGTTTCTCGCCTTCTCATGACTGTGAGTAAGACTCCTACACACCTTACTGAAACATCGAAGGCCAAGTTCCCAAAGAAAGCCGAGATAAGGGTGGAAAGTTCTAATGGAGGAATTTAGCTGCCCATCCCAGAGGGATTTGCAGAAATAGTCTATCTGCGGCAATTTATGAAGAATCGTCACTACCCATTAGGACCCCATCTTCTTCTCTGGTTTTCCCGGCCTGGGTAAATTACGTGAAGACACCCTTTCGCTATGCTACAAAAGTCTGCTTCACTTACTCTCACTGGGTCAGCTAACCGTCCTACTAGTCCGGGAATGAGGTGACCAGTTCCAGCCGAACAGTGAGGGCAGGTGAAAGGCGGCCGCCGAGGCGGCCTGGTTCTCAAGTTGGCGGGTGTTTGGGACTAGCAGAGGCCCCAGTTGGTGAGAATGTAAAGGGAATCAAGTTTATTTAATCATATTACCTAGCACACACACCATACACACACACAACACAACACAACAACATACGCACACATGCACACAATACACACACACAGCACACACAACACAACCACACACACACATAATACACAGAGAGAGGGGGTAAGAGAGAGGGGGGGAGAGTGAGAGAGAGAAGGGGGAGAGAGAGGAGGCAGCAGGTGTGGAGGCTGCACCCGGGTGAGTAGGGAGGGAAGGGGGAGGCGGAATCATTTATTTCCCCCTTTCCCTGCCTGGGGTGGGAGTGAGGAATCAGGAAAGGGGGAGGTGGAAGTTTTCTGTTTTCCCCTTTCCCTGCCTTGGGTGTGTGTGTGGGGGAAGCAGGAAAGGGTGGGAGGCGGAAGTTTTCCATTTCCCTCTTTCCCTGCCATGGGGGGAGGGAGACCTTTGTTCCCCCTCAACAGTTTCAATGGTTGTTGTTTTTTGGTCAGCCTTTGAAACAGTTGAAGGGAAAATACAAAGGCAGCAGGTAGCGATTCATGAGGGGAGGCGCTCTCCCTGCTGGATTGCTGGCTGCCACCTTTGTATTACCCCCACCGCTGTTTCGTGTCAGCTCTCGAAACAGCGGTGGGGGTAATACAAAGGCAGCAGCCAGCGATCCAGCAGGGAGAGTGCCTCCCCTCACGAATCGCTGCCTGCTGCCTTTGTTTCCCCCCCTCAATTTACCCTAGGGCAGCAAAGAGGTGCGTCCACCTTTGGCGTCCTTGCGCTCCTGATGTGTGAGGCTTTTTTTGTGCATGCCGGCTTTCCCGGCTTCCTCTGTGCTCGTGTCCTTCCCTGATTGGCTGAGGGCTGGCGCAGCGCAGAGGACGCTGGGACATGTAGGTTTTTTTGTTTGTGTTTGTGGGGCATTTGCCCCACTCTCTGTTTTGGGACCCTTGCGGCATTGTGAGTTCGGTTTTAAGGTAAGTGTGGGCGGCTCGGTACAGGATGGTTGGGTCGGGTGTGGGCACTAATGCTGGACACTCACCACCCATCCATCTTCTTATAGGTATAGATATATTGGTAGTTCCACAGCAAAAAAGCAGGACAGACTTAGGCTTTGTATTAAAGTATGTTTTCTCTTTAAAAGTTGGAAGCAGATGAATACAGTATTACTTAAAAGCTGAGTAAGAAGGCATAGGGAATCCTACATAAGTGTTCTGTGTGACCATTTACCAAGGACTCTCTGAATTATTACAGACCTTTGAATGGGCAAGCAACATAAACTGCTTGGGTGTTTTGTTGGTGTTCACGCTCATTCAAACCTTCCACTAAAAGCATGCATGAAATGCCGCCTCAAGTGGACATGCTTCTGCTCCCTCTGAACACATTCAGGTACAACTGACAATGCTTTTATGTGCTTTTCCAATACATGTGCAAAGGAGAATAGGTGTGCACGCACACACAAATGTAGTTGTGTACTGAGGAGCTAAGATGGTGAGCACATGACTGAGTTCTTCATTCATTCAGAAAGCCTAATTTTGTTTGAAGGATCAATGACAAGGGTTTTGGCTTTGCAGATTCATTTTTTTAAAAAAACTTCTGGTTGCCTAAAATGCCCTTTTTTAGAAGGTCACTTTTGAAATATATATCAGAGAATAAACAAAACAGAACACAACAAAAGCAAACACATTGTAGCACTTTGAAGACTTACTGTTGTATTTTAATGTGAGCTTTCGTGGATCAAGCCCACTTCGTCAGTCATGGGAGTGAGACCTCATGGCATCAGTTTATACACACCAGGTACAGAGGTACAGAGTGATTGGTTAGCATAACAGATAAGTATACAAATTAATATGGCTTTTTACAACCGGTAATAGCAGATGATCTCTGGCTGTTGTACATTTTGAAATGTAAAGTGACATGTGAATGTTAGAAATTTTAACTTAAAATGTGTGTGTGTGTGTGTGTGTGTGTGTGTGTGTGTGTGTGTGTGTGTGTGTGTGTGTGTGTGTGTGTGTGTGTGTGTGTGTGTGTGTGTGTGTGTGTGTAAAAGAGCAGCTATGGGAACAAAACCATTAGCTATTATGCTCTAAAATTAATTTTCTAAGTAAAGCGCATCAGGGATTGAAACTGGGCTTTGGCAGAATGCACTGCCAATTGCAAGAGAAAAAATCATTTTCAGAACAAATGATCAAAGACACTTTTTTCTCCTGAACACATCTTACAGCCTATGACAAAGGCACATGTTAGCTTGCATGTGTTTATTGAAAATGTTGAACTTGTGACAGTGGCTGCCGTATCGGAGAGGGAATATCAAGTGTGTGAAAAAATAACTTTATGGCAGCAGGATTTCTTAAACACAAATCCCCTCTTGGCTAAGTGTTTTCTCTGGGGGAGAACATGAGCGGGCACTCAGTAATTAAGGCAACTGCATGACTGAAGCCCTCTCCTCCTTTCTGTTCAATTCCTCTGTTCTTCCCCCAAGGAAAAAAAATGAAGGTTGGTTATTTGTGCTCGTATTATTCCAGACATTGGGTGGGGTGGGAGAGCTGCACTTCTTTGTCCCCCTTTTCGTTCTTTGTGCCACCTGCAATGAGCTAATCAAGTGCCTGTCCTAGAATTCTGGTGAGGTTGGCACACACTCAACGCAGCTGTGTGGGATTGTATGTATGCTGTCCATTAACATACAGTTTCCGGAAGGAGAGTCAGGCTGTGTGTGTGTGTGTGTGTGTGTTCTTATTTGGAAAGGGTGTGGGAGGAGGTAGGAATGACCAGCTGGAAGCATACTGTCCTGGCATTTTGATGGGCTGTAACAGCAAAGTCTGAAAAGTTCTCAATTTCCTAAGTTTTTAAAGAGAGGGTTTAAATCTCTGTGTGTGTGTGAGAGAGAGAGAGAGAGAAAGATAGGTAAAGGTAAAGGTTAAGGTCACCCTTGCTCAAATACCAGTCGTATCAAACTCTAGGGTTCAGTGCTCATCTCTGTTTATAGCCAAAGAGCCAGAGCTGTCTGCATTTGCAGACGTTTCTGTGGACATGTGGCAGGCATGACTAGACACCAGAGTGCACGGAACGCTGTTTACCTTCCCACCGAAGTGGTCCCTGTTTATTTACTTGCAATTTCTTGCTTTTGAACTGCTAGGTTGGCAGGACTGGTGACAGTGATGGGAGCTCACTCTGTTGTGCAGTACTTGGGTCTTGAACTGCTGACCTTCTAGTCATCAAGTTCAGTGTCTTAACCACTAAGCCACTGCAGGCCCTGGTGAGAGAGAGAGAGGGAGGTCTCCTTCTTAAGTAATTATACTTGCACACACTTTTAGACTTTCAGATTGTACAAACACTAGAGCACGTTTGTTTTACACTCTGTAAAGGAAACCTATGGGAAACATAGGTTTGTGGTTCTTTTGCCTCTCTGCCTCCCCCTTTTAATACATTGGCATCACCGTATGGTTGTTTTCTGGGGTTTTACACTTGCAAAGAATGAAGCCACTTGTGCAGAAGGTTGTCTTTGAGTTGATCAGAATATTTTGTCCATCAAATCCAGGAATCTGGGATCTTATGCCTGTAAAGCATTTTGCCACTGAGCTGTGGTGTGCCCCACTAAGGGAAATTTGGTCCCTTTTTTGTGCTTTTAATGTGAATTAGGATACCATGTCAATCTAGTACCTATTAATCCTCAGGCTCTTTCAGTCACAAGGGGTCATATACTATACTAGCAAGGGTTGCCCGGCGTTGCCGGGCTTTCCCGCCCGTGTGTTTTAATAAAAAATGAACCAATTTTATTTTTGCAATAGTTTTAAATTGTGTTGGAAGGTTAAATTGTGTTAATGTTTTTTTAAAAATTGCTTAGTCTGTAATTTTAAATTTTTAAATGTTTATTTATGTAATTTTTTTTGGCTTGGCTGTTATTAACTGGGATCTGATTTTTTGGTTTTTTTTAGGATTAATAAAAGAAGAAAGTATGATATAATTTTTTCAAATTGTTTTATGTAAGTGAATAATGTTTTAGTTTTTTGAATTTTTTAAATTAGTTGTACCGTAGGTCATAATTTTCATAATGTAATAGTAAATGTTTTTTACATTCCTTGGTTTTAAAATGTGTTTAGATTTTTGGAGTTTAAATTTGAGTTATAACTCAGCACAGGAGTTTTAAAAGTTTCTATTGTATTTTATTGACATATGTTTTAGTGTAAATTTTTTTACTTATTTTTATTGGTGTGACCTTTTGTGTAAAATTGTGAATTTGTGTTATGCTGTTGTGTGTTTTTGAATTGTTTTTACTATTGTGGCCAGCAGGTGGTGCTGGTAGGGGTTATTGTATTTTGACTTTTTCTTCTCTCCTGGCCTCTGGGTGGAGCTTCTTCTTGGAAGTAGTCTCTTTCTTTATTCATTTGTTTTTCAGTCCTGGTGGTGGTTGCACATGTTTTGGTAAGCTTGCTTGTTTTCTTTGTTTTGTGTGTGTGTGTGTGTGTGTGTGGGGGGGGGGGGTTGGAATTTGTATTTTTTGTCTGTTTGTTTTGTTTTTGATTGTGTCCTTGTTTACTTTGTATTGTTTTTGGTGTTTTTGTTTTTGTGTATTTTTGGATGTGTTTGACTGTTTTTAGTTATGTTTTAAAAAGATATTTATTTATTTGGTGTTGGGGATTGGAGAAGGGACGTGGTCATTGGGGGTTAGGAAGGGTGGGCTAGGTGGTGGGGAGAGGGGCATGGTCATTGGGGGTTAGGAAGGGTGGGTTAGGTAGTGGGGAGGGGGGCATGGTCGTTGGGGGTTAGGAAGGGTGGGCTAGGGGGGGTCGGGGTTAGGAAGGGTGGGCTCGGTGGTGGAGAGGGTGGCTTTAGTGTGTTATGGTGGTTTGTTTGTGTGGAGTCGTGAAAGTAGATCGGGTTTCCCCTTTAATATTTGTGGGTGGGGGTTGCGACCCCCCTCTCCGCTGCCTTCCCTAGGGTTGGGAGGTTTGTGGGGAGAAAAGGGCTATATTGCCCCCACACTTCTGGAACCAAACGATCAGGCAGACTGGATGGAATCCCCACCCCCACCCCCTTCTCCTTTAAAGAAGTCCGTTTTTAAAGAGAAGAAAAGACGGAGTTGTTTGAAGGAGGGGGAGGGGTGGGGGATCGATCCTCTCTGCCTGTTCGTCTGTGTCCAGAAGGGGGGGGCAATATATCCCTTTTCTCCCCACAATCCTCCCAAACGTAGGGAACCCAGCGAAGAGGGGGATCGCAACTCCCCCACCCCCTGATATTAAAGGGGAAACTCCAGTCGGCAGCTTCAGGCTCTGTTGGTGAGGGAAGGAAAAGGAAAGCCGGCTGGTGTGTGCTTGGCTGTGACTTGTTTTTCTTTTTCATTTTTCGGGCGCCGTTTTCCTCAGCACTCTGCCGCTCATGGCGCGCAGGACACTGGGGCTTGTAGTTATGGGTTGCTGCGTTGTGTTTGTGCTGCGTTTTTTTAAAATGCTTTTCTTTCGATTGGCTGCGGCGCGTTTCCGAACGCTGCCCCGTGCGAGAGCCTCTTAGCCTGATTGGCTCTGGCACGGCGCGGCGCAAGGAATGTTGGGAAGTGAAGTTGTTTCCCTTTCTTCGCGTTTGTGGGGCTGTTGCCCCACTGCCAGTTTTTTCAATCCTTCGTTGACCTGCGTACCCAGATCGGCCGTGTGCACGAAGGGTGAGTGCAGGCAAGTAGGGCGAGGCATAGCAACCTATAGCCAGTTCCAACGGTGAACCCTTGGATTTATAGGTTAAGATTTTGGGGCATCAAATAGCGAGTGCTTGAATATTTTCTAGAGCAGTGTTTCCCAACCTTTGGTCATGGACTTAAATTCCCAGAAGCCTAAGTCCATACCCCAAAACACAGATCAGCCAATGTACTGACTTAGACTTCTGGGAATTGAAGTACTCCTATGGGGCGTGAGTCCAACATTGGGAACCACTGACCTAGAGTAACTACAAAGGTGGAGCACAGGTGTCATGGGAAGAACTTCAGGTGATGTTTCACATGAGACCTGATGTCTCTAGAATTATCAAACCTGGAGTAATTGCTGTGGTTCAGGAGCATATCAGAACATTTGTATCACTTTTATAGCCCATTGTTCTGTGAACCTCCTCCTATATCTAAACCTCCCTAAAATTTGAGATCAGCAGCAGTGGCCATGTTGTGTAATCCACCACTCTGAGAGACTAGGATGATGAGTCAATGGAACAGGTCTTTTTGAGAGACTAGGATGATGAGTCAATGACAGGGCTTTCTGAGAGACTAGGATAGGATGATTAGTCAATGAGACAGGGCACCATTTTGGCTCTATTTCTGCACAAACGGGAATTTTGATAGTACAGATCATTTATTAAGTGTCCACCACATTTGATTTATTTTAGACCTTTATTTTGTAAAATAGCCTGGTTTGCTGGGAGGAGGGAAACCTCCTTTGGCTTGGGTCTTTCCAGTACAAAATATGGGAAGATAAAAAAGTTCATGCCACCTTCTGGCTGTCATAAAGATATGTCGGAGTTTGAGAATCAGTGTTCAAAAATCAGAGCGATGAGCGAGGCACGGCAAAAGTTGGGCCGAGCAAGCCGAGCCATGGTCGGATGGGACTCCCTTGAAAAACACCAAAGGAGATGAATAAACCAAAAATCTTAGACGGGCTGTAGTAATGAGGTGGAGGTGGCAGCAGACGAGGCAGTCATGGTGGTGGTGATTCGTGGTGCCCGAGGTGGTCGAGTAAGTGCTGAAGGAGGGAGGAGGTGAGAGAAAGCGAGAGGAAGAGCAAGGAGCAATGGCAGCAGGGGAAGGCGAAATCAAAAGTTAGGAAAGCAGAGAAGGAGCGGAGAAGCCAAGGGAGAAGACAAGGGTTCAAGTGGTGGAATTGGGCTGAATTGCAGAGCAAGGAGAGGAGGGAAAAGAAGGAGAAGGAGAAAGAAGCACTTGCGCAACTTGGGGGTCCTCCTGGATTCACGACTGCTGCTTGAAGATCAGGTAGCGGCCGTGGCCAGGAGGGCTTTCATCCAACTTCGGGTGATTTGCCAGTTGTGCCCGCTCCTAGACCGGGACTCCTTACTCATGGTCACTCATGCTCTGGTCACCTCTAGACTAGATTATTGCAATGTGCTCTACATGGGGCTGCCCTTGACCACCATCCGGAGGCTGCAGTTGGTCCAGAATGTGGCTGCTCGAGTGGTGATGGGGTGTGGGCGCTATGCTCGCAACTCACCACCGCTTCGGGAGCTGCACTGGCTTCCAATTTGCCTCCGGGTGCAATTCAAGGTGCTGGTCATTACCTTTAAAGCCCTACATGGTAGTGGGCCAGAATACCTAAGAGACTGCATTGCCCCAAGAACGTCTGTCAGTCCAACCAGAGCAGACCGGAGGGGCTCTCTGCTTGTACCATCTGCTAGAGGGGCTTGTCTCTCTATCACAAGAAGAAGGGCCTTCTCTGTGTCTGCTCTGGCCCTATGGAACCTCCTGCCAGCGGAACTAAGGCTGCAGACTGAATTGCTGCCCTTCAGGAAAGATCTGAAAACATGGCTGGTGGGGCAGGTGTGGGGTCCTGAAGATGTCATTACCCCCACCTGCTGGTTGGTTTAATATCAAAGCAATTTTCCTCTTTTAATATGTGTGGGGTTTTTAGCGGGGTAATTTGTTTTAATGGAGTTGTTCTTGTTTTAAGGGTTTTAAGATTGTATGCCACCCAGAGTCTTCATGAGTTGGGCAGCTATATAAATATAAATATGAATATTAAATTAAATTAAATTTAAATTAAGAATAGTTTGGAAGACTGTTTTTTTAGGAGAGGCTGTAGGGGCCACCCCTGTTCTAATGCAAAGCGAACCCACTATGAATGAGAGGCAAAAGGCAGTTCACCGGATTGACGGTGAGGTCCTTTTAGCCATGCCACTCTGGGACGCCAGGCTCAGGAAGAGCCTCATTGTCCCAGAGGAGAGGAGTAGTATAGTAGTTCCAGAGCAGCATGGCCAAAAGGACGGGGCAGCTGCGGCTGCTGCTGGCAGGTCGGCTTGTCTTCTGCCTCTGGTAGCTGCTGGTGGGTTAGGCTCTCACCATCTGGGCAAGGTGCATGGGAAGCACTGCGGGAGCGGCTGGCAGGTCAGCTGTTCATCTGCAGCCAGGTGCTGCTGGCTGGTCAGCCCTATCCATCCAGGTGCACTTTCACCTCCGTGCTTCCTGTGTGCCTTCGGCCCCAGGCGAGGCACATGGGAAGTGTTGCTGACATTGCTGGAAGCTGGGCATTAGTACTATAAGATGCACCCTCACCCCCCCCCCCACACACACACTTTTTTTTAAGGAAGTGTGTCTTATGGTCCGAAAAATATGGTAATTTGGAGTCTCGTTAAAACTACTGGTCACACTTCTTGATCTTCCGGAACAATACTAGGGGCTGGATGAGGCATCAGGCTACATTCCCTTATGACATTTCCAGGTCTGGAAGTGGAGTGGCATGGTGTCAGAAGTTGCTTTCTCAGTTCCAGTCAACCTGCCAGGACACGTGCAGGTCTTCTCTATACCAGGCAGAACGCAGGGTGATATTTAACAGGTTAGTTTCCCAAAGGATGTTGAGCCTCCAAGGTCTATGTGTCTGCATGTTTCTTGGATGCAGGATTTTAGACTTTTTCCTCTCTCCTTCCCTCTCGCCTGCCCTCCATTCGGCAGGGCTCAAGGTGACGCTGGTGACAGAGAAAAAACAACAGAAGCGCTTGAACAAAACTGTCACCTGTTAACAGCCTGGGAATAAGAAAAAGTGTAGGAAATAGATGCTAGCCACAGGGACTTCCTTGTTAATGACAGAGCTTTGACACATCGCCTACGTTTAAGAGCATCCAGATGAACCTACTATGGGCTTGCTTTCTTTTCACATGCTCCACCCAAAGAGGTCACCCAGGGTTTCTGTCTAGCTTGGATGCTGTTTGTTTGCTGTTTTTTATTATTTGCCTTGGATTAACTGGGGGATGTGGGGTGGGAAATGAGATGCCGAGGCTCATGTTAGTCCGAAAATTAGTTCTGAGGTGGGGAACGGACTTTTAAGTCCTTTCACACAAAAAAGGTACACAGCAATGTTAATATTAGAAATGTCTGTTCTTGGGTGGCAGGCTAAATAACAGCTGCAGGTAGCTGACTCACTGCACAAATCCCTGGGGGGAAATGGAGGGGGGTGGGTGAGCTGCAGAGCCCCATGCCAAAAATGAGCAATGGGTTTTCAAGCTGGAAAAGGCCTCAGAATAAGACAGATGAAGGCATGAGGGAAGGGGAGGGAGGGAAGAAGGCGGAAGAGGAGTTATGGAAGCTGGTGCATATTTAATAGGATTAGAGCACATGGATTTCAGGCAGAGATTCCGCAGACAGGGCTTGTTAAACAGTACATCGTGTGCACCCTGTGCCTGCTCTTAAAACCAGGACAAGCAGGTGTGAGATGGAGAAGAAACAGATCTTATTCAGAAGTGATTGTTTAAGTGCAAGTGCAAGAAAGTGGAAGAAAAGAAAAGAAAAGCAACACACTACAGCTTGCTCCTGACCCTCTCATTTGGGGACAGATCAATGCATCATTGGCTCTGTCATGGAGCTGAGCCACTAGGTCACCTGGTATAACCACTTACCCAGCCTACGCTCTCCCTGTGCACATGTTCAGCCCAGGGCTTGAAGAGTCTGGTAGAGCAATAGCACAGGTACCTCTCTTTGTGTGGTGCACAGATGGTGGGGTGGATTTATCTCATCAAACATTTTTTGCCAACACCTTCTGTTAGCTGCGCTCAACATAGCCAGTGCTAAGAGACCCCGGGAGCTCCAGTTCAAGTTGTCTGAAGAGTCCAGATTTCCACAATACTGATCAAGATTGTGCTGTGGGCTGAAGCATTTCCTTTTGCTATGATTTTGAGGCCAGGTCCATGTAAACATTTCATTAATTAAAGAGAGAAAAATGAAGTCTGCCTGTTCCATCTCCTTTCTCTAGCTACAGGTGTAACAGTTATTCATACCAATAGGCTTTGTTTGCCCAATGAAACTTCTAAAACATGTGTATTGATAGACAAGTTAAACTATGAACTTCTGAACCAGCTTTGCTGAATGTCATCCCTTAGTATTTTTGTGCAAGTGAGATAGACAGAGGAAGTTGCAGAGATGTGCAGAGAGTTGTGCTTAATTTGCATTTCAATGCAATTATTTCTTGTGGTTGTTTTGATCTATGTGTAACTTGACAGTATGTCTTTTTTTCATAACCAGTTTAATCCACTATGTTTGAATATGATAGATCTGAGCTTCAGATTTGCTTCCAATTCTGTACACCATATTTTAAGAAGGGCATTGATAGATTGTCATGTTTCCAGAGGAGTGCAACTAAGATGGTGCAGCACCTAGAAACAGAGTCATATGAGAAGCAATTGGGTAGATTTACCCTTGAGAAGAGAAGGCTCAATAGGAGAGCTTATAGCTGTCTTCAAACACCATGCAGTCCATGGAACAGACTGTGTGCCCTTTCTTGATCTAGAACAGTATACCTGCTGATCAGGGCTTCTGGGATTTGAAGTCCAAGAACATCTGGAAAGCCAAGTTTGCTGATCTCTGATCTAGAACAAGAGTGGATGAAGTGCACCCCGGGCCCACATGCAGCCCTGGTTCCTCTTCTTTTGCCACCAAATAGAGATTTCTTCAGCACACAGACAAGTTACATGCCCAATTCCAGTTGCTTGCTGGACAAACAATTCCCATGTACCTGTAAATAGGTTTCAGCACTTCCTCTACTGTTTAAAACAAGCCTATAATTTTTCAGAACACAGAAGTAGATTCCTAGCCATTTTTGATCCAATTCCTTCCCAACTACACATACCTTAGTGGTTTGTGTGACCATGAAGAAATCCTGGGAGCTAGCTGTGATTGCTATCATAATAAGTGGTAATTGTTTTCATCAGAGTGGCAATTATTATATTCCTTTGGCAAATTGTAGGCCTCAGGGACTAGGTCAACCTGTTATCAAAGGTCTGATCTTTATTTCAGGCTCAGATATTTTGTGGTGTTTCCTACCTGATAACACTTTCTCCTCTAGGTATTGCTTCTTCATCAGTTAAGTAAGGACACATAATGGCAAAGTCATAGAAAGATTAAGTTGACATCTCCAGAGAACATTCAGGACCAAAACAGTGTCTTAGTCAGGCTTACTGAGCTGAACACACCCAGTTTGTTTATTTATTACATTTATATACCGCATATCTGGGTAGTTTCCCACTCTGGGCAGTGTACAACATTTAAAATTTTACAAACACAATAACATAATCAATGCAATCTCCACTAGCAACTTCTGAGGCAAGCAATAAGCTAAATTTAAACTAGATTACTAACTGGCACTGGGGATGATGTCTCTAAAGAATACCATCTTTAATTGTTTTTCAAAATATGCCAAAGGATGGGGCCTGGTGCAGCTCCACTGATAGGGAGTTCCATAACATAGGTGCTGCTTCTGAGAAGGCTCTGTTCCTTGCCACGACCTTCCTCGCCATTTTTGATGTCAGCATCTAGAGCTGCACTGACTGTGATGAGTGAGTGATGTGGGTAGCCCTTCTGTGTGAGAGAAGACAATAAAGTCCTAAACCATATAGGGTGTTATATGTTAGAGGATAACACCTTGTACCTGATACAGAAGGGAATGGGAAGCCAGTGCAGATTTGCCAAGGTTGGGGAGATGTGTTCAAATTTCTTTGTTACTGCATTCTGAACTCGTTGGAGTCTTCATATAATCGACAAGGTCGGCCCCACATAGTGATGCACTCCAAAAAAATTTACTACCACCTCTGTGGGTGGGGCCAAATCTTTAGGCGGGGCCAAATCTGTGGGCATGGCCAACACAATGGGATATGGAGGTGGGCATGGCCATCCGGGTGGGTGTGGCTACCGGTTCACCTGAACAGGACAGAACCTACTTCAGTGCATCACTGGAGAGCATTACAACAGTAAAGTCATGAGATTATAAATGAATGGACTAGAGTTGTGATGGGATGTTTGTCCAAGTAGGAATGCAGATGCACACTTTGATGAAGTTGGAAAAAAGGCAGCCTTACATACTGCTGCAAATTGTAAATTGAGGGTCAATGTAGGATCTAATATGACTCCCAAGCTGGGAACCCAAATAGGGATGATTGGTTTAAACAGAGATGATTGTTTCATACACTGTGAAGAAGCAATCCCACGTTTGCTGTGAAGTATGGCATCAATGGGGAGCTTTAGGATTCTCAGCATACTTGTGTGATACATATCTATGTAAATCTGCATATGTCATGTTCACACACAAAACTAATGTGCACATTTACAACAGCTGTATATAAGCCAAAGAATATTAATATTTGTGGTGACCTAACACATGATTCCATAAACACTTCTGATTTACTCAGCTGGTGCTTGAGCCTGATCAAGGTCTGTTTGGGATCAAAAACAACAAATGCTTGTAAAAAGTTTTAGTGGACTACTAAAGGTATCACCTACCTTTCCTTAAAATGAACGAATGAATGAAAATGAGCACTGTAGAACTCTGCATAACTGGTCTGACCAGATATGACCAGCAAAAGCTACCTCCTAACTCAGGGGTTCTCAATCTATGGCCCAGGGGCCAGATGTGGCCCATGACACTATTTCATGTGGCCCACACTGCCTCTGACACACCTGGAAAGCCATGTGTGGCAGGCAGGGCAAAATGGGCATCTGGTCCCTGAGGCTGTTTGAGGGAGCATGACCCAGCCCTCAGCTTGAAAAGGTTGAGAACCCCTTTCCTAACTGCATGTTTCCCATTGACTCAATTGCTAGAAGGAGAGTCCACACCTGGGTACATTCAATTGATTTAATGGGTCTACCCTAGTTACCACTGGATTCAAGTCCATTGTAGGACAAACATATTTGATGTGTGTACCAGGTGCAAATAGCTCTCAAACACACCCTTTGTGTCAGAGACAGGAATATATGGCCTGGTGAGTCCAGATGTTGTCACACTGCAACTCTCATCAGCTTTACCCAGTGTAAAGGGATGGTGGCAATTGCAGTCAAGCACCATCTGCAAGGTTTTATGTTCCCAGTCTTTGCTTGTATGGCTCTGACAAGCTGCTCTTTTACACAGCCTAGAACTGGATCAATATGATGGGGAGAAAGTCTGAGCAATAGTTTGTAGATTATAATTTAAGTGCAGAATTAGCCTTGATGTCAAGGCTGCTTTCGCCTTCTTCATCAGACATACCTATCTTTCCAATATTTTTGTAGAAGATGTGATGTGATCAGATCATGATGTATAGTATGTATTATATATCACCTTCATCACAACTAAGCAAAGTGCAAGCCACCAGCTTCATGATGTCACTCACATCATATTGTGACTATGCAAGAATGTTGAGATGGAAAGAGTAATGGAGTGTCAGCTGCTGTGTTTCTTGTGGTATTTAATTCTGTTTTAGATAATATAAGGTTTGAGTTCCAACAATAAGCCAATGACTTCTGGAAACAGCCTTTTAAAAACATGCTTTACCCACACGAGCCCATTTTAAGATTCGGCTCCCTTTAAAGTTTTAGTTCTCCACAGTCTCTCTCTCTCTCCCCCCACACCCCCCAATCAGCCTGAGTTAACATCATGAATAATGCAAACCAGCTCTTTCCTCCAACAGTGTGATTTCGGACAGTTATACAGCTGATTTTGTTATTCAGAAGCAAACACAATTTCTCTTCTTCCTTCGCTGTCATAATGATGTTTCATCAAACCGTATTTTTAAAAAAACTGAAGAAAACCAAATTTAGCTTACTCAAAGTGTGATCCACCTTGTATGTTCCATTTCCTAAATGTTTTAAAAGTGCAAAATATAAAAAAGGAATATATATTATGTACATTTATTGTTATTTTTTTAAAATCACAAGAACACAAAATGGAAACTTCTGTTTTGTCTTAGAGACAATATATGTCTGAACGTTGGAATCTTGATAGCACAAAGGATATAGGAATTATATTTATGTTCATTAACATCTCTAGATTGCAGTGATTTGAGCATGCCCCCACAACCATGCTCCACTGAAGGGAACACACCTGATAAAAAACTGGGGCATTTCTAGGAAAGAGTTGTGGACATGGAAGTGGTTAAATAATCCTTATAATCACTGAACAACACTCACCCAATCAGCATTAGCAAGTACACTTCCATACCACCCCATTGCACTTAGTGTACTCTCTGGAGAGTTCACAAGGTAATTAGCATTTTGCCCCCAACATGTTAGGTATTCATTTTACCAACTTTGGAAGGATGGAAGACCGAGTCAACCTTGAGCCCTGGTCAGGATTGAATTCACAACTTCAGCAGCAGTTTTGGCTGCAGTACAGCAGCTTAACCACTGTACAACCAGAGCTCATGGCTAAATGAGATGGTTGGTGAGGGCACTGCATCAATCAATCAATCAATCAATCAATCAATCAATCAGTTTAATTTATATCCCGCCTTTCTCGGCCAAAGGCCAACTCAAGGCGGCTAACAGCATATACAAATAGCAACAAAATAATAATACAGAGATACAATAAAATGCATGCTGGAAGGGGGCAGCAAGTACTCGTTGGAAGCGTCTGTGCCCCACATAGTCTGTCCTTTGTCCCCTAGGCCAGCCTGCTGATTTCAGATACTGTGGCATACACTGGTATTAATAATAATTTTGGGTCAGAAATTATTCTGAGTTGAAAGGATTTTTGCTGGAGAAACTCAGCTCAGGGGATGCCTGAATGAGGCTCCTTTCATGTCCCCAAGATCTTTTTCCACCGAAGTGATCCCTATTTATGTATTTGCAATTTCTTGCTTTTGATCTGCTAGGTTGGCAGGAGCTGGAACAGAGATGAGAGCTCATTCCATCATGCAGTACTTGGGTCTCAAACTGCCGACTTGCCAGCCTTCTAGCTAACAAGGCAAGCTTCTTAACCACTGAGTCACCACAGTGTAACATCAGTATTGAGAAAAGATTCAGGCACCACTCTGGTCAACTTTTGTACATAGAACGTAAAGGGAGGAATGCCATCTTATTGTTTGTTTCAGGCTGCAATAGGTTTTTAGGCTGGCCTACTTGTTGCAACCGCTGCTGCTTAGTGGCATGCGAGGGGCAAGGCTATGGCAGCGATCATAACTCTTAGTCTTCTCTGCTGATGGAGCACCTGCAACTTTCTTGCTTGCTGTCTTTCTTGGATGTGGTTGCTTCACATCTTTCATAGAGTTTTGTTAACACTTCCACCCAATACACACAGCAGGGAAAGAAAGAGAGAACTATTAGGTTTTGCAGTGGCTTTGATGTTGAATGAAGACTTATGCACATGTTGCAGAATGTTTATAAAGGGAAACATGTTGTTGTGATTTGGGGTGCTCCAGCTTGTGTTGGGCATATTCCCCAACAGTGGCTTGGCTCTATTATTCCATGATGCTCTCTCTGCCCTATTTCTTCTGCTTTGGTAATAACAATTTTTGGAATTTATGTTTATTGAGATAATTGTCTAGTTCAGTTTTAAGCACAAACACAGTATTGAAAAGGCTTCTGGAAATTAGTTGAAGAGGGCCACAGAAAATGACAAGTAAGAGCATTCCTGTGAGTACACTGCATGCCTGCTCATTTTCTAAACCAGGGAGTCTCACCCTGCAGCCCTTGGGCTGGATGAGGCCCATGATGCCAGTTCATGTGGCCTCCTGTTGAGTCCGGTCCGGCACTTAAGAAGTATTCTGACCAGCAGGATCGGGTCAAACACAAGTGATTTATTATTCAGCTCAGAGATACAGGACTGGAGAATATGTACAAAGTGGCCTGCTTATATACAGTGAGAATGGCAGTTACACAGGTTGATACATTTCGGCGGTCTTCCAGAGAAGCGGGAAGTTTGACTGACAAATCAGCTATTTTGACGGTGATTTGAAAATGGCGCTTTTGCAAAAGGCGCACTTTTTTGCCGTAGAATTTACGGCGCTAATGGCGGTTATAATAAATAACACTTGGTTATAATAAATAACCCACCCACTTACCCACTGCCTCCACCACACCAGGAAGTGCCATGTGGTGGAGGAAGGGAGCATGACCAGGTCCCTGGCTTTAAAAGGTTGAGAACTTCTAAATACTGTGGCAACAAACAGGACTGAGGATAAGTATTGGCTAAGGATTCATCTAGATCTCAAATCTTTAGATGTAATTTTGTGATAGATCACACCAACAAGACTTGTTTTCATACATATGAAATTCTGAAACTGCTTTAATAGGAATCTCCACGTCCACCTTCAAAACACAGTAAACTGAAATGGAATCTCCTTTTGTTACTTTGAATTTTGCACATTATGCTGAACAAGCTGCCTGTCATTTGCATTCAGCTACCATTTTAGTTCAACAAGATGCCAGCATAAGGCTTTTAAAATTAGCACCGCCTTTCAAGCTGAGAGGGCCAGAACAGAGTTTGCAAGCCATAAAAAGCTTCTTATCAAAGCTTATTTCCTCAGACCTACCTTTCATCTTTTATAATATTTACTTTGCAAATCCTTGAACTTAAAAGGATTAAACAGGTTAGAGTGAGGGGGGAGGAGAGAGAAAGACAGCTAAGATACATTGAATTCAGATTGTCAATGGCTCATAAAAAAGGTTATAGAAAATATAAGGTACTTAGGCCTCCAGAATCAATAAAAGGAAAGTTGGAAACCGTTTTTCAGGTGCACTGCTTGAAACAGAAAATGCTTTGGCATTAAAACTAATGACATTCAACCATCAAATATGTTTGGACATCAGGCAGGGTAGGAAACAGTTAATTGTCTGGGCATATAGTTTGCATGCATAAAGTTGAAGAAGTTCAGTTCCTGGCATCAGTGGCATAGTACAACTGGGGAAAATGCTTGTCTGGAGATCAGGGCTGACATCAGAAATTTCCGGGCCCAGTACATGCCCCCCCCATTTTGGCCACACACCCTGTGGCTTTCTGCACATGCGTGGTCTGTTTGCACATGCGAACATTATTTGTTTCCCGGCGCCGATGAACCCCCGTCATTTTCGGGGCCGGGACGGGAGTCCTACTTGTCCCCTCCCCCCCCCCCCCCGATTGCAGCACTGCTGAAGATCAGGAGAGCTGTTGTCTATAGTCAGTTTAGATCAGGGGTTGCCCAAACTTCTTGGGTTGTGGGCCGGTCATGTGGTCCAGCTGGCTGGTCACTATAGCCCATGGGCCAGATGAATTGGCATTGGGGGCCGTATCCAGCCCATAGGGCACCCCTGGTTTAGATTATGGGGGGGAGGAGGTTAAAAATAAAAATAAATAAAAGGAAGGGGTACCCAGTGTGGTGTAGTGGGTAGACTGATGAACAAATACTCAGGAGACCTGGATTCAAATCTTCACTTGACCATGAGACTCATGGGTGGGTGGCATTGGTAAAAACCCTCTTTGAACATGACAAATACTTCATAAACTCTGTTAGGGTTGCTATAGGTCATACTTGACTTGGTGGCACATAACAGCCACAAAATAAGGAGACCAATGGTCTATCTTGATATATAAAGCAGGTTTCCTGTGATTCTACTTACTTAGTCTTCAACTTGTGTGGTGGCTTAGCTGTGGGTGGTCAGGTACTGCTAGGTTTCAAAGGTAGCTTAGAGATGCCCACAATTCCCCTTGGCCACTGAGGCTTGAACTGCTGCATATAGTGACATCCCACCCCTCTTAAATTGGGACTTGTGACATCTTGCAAAGGAGTGTGACTCATATGGTTTTTGGGCCATACCTCTTTGCTCAAACAGCTGCCGTTAGGTCTACTAACTGTTCTGCTTCCTTTCTTCCCCTACCCATTTTCTTTCTGTGTCATATCTATGAAATGATACCCCCAAAATTGACTCTTCTAATGATTGCCTGGATTTGCCTTTAAAAAACAAAACAAAACCAAAATCTATTTCATCAACATTTTGTTCTTGTCTGCCATGTATATGGCACTCACTGTAGTATGACCTTTTGGATATTTTTACTGGAGTCTGGCTTTTTCAGGCCATGTTGACCACCTTCCTATACAACAGCATATACTTTAGTGATGTTTCCTCACTCTTTTTTTTTAAAAAAAAATAGTCCTTAAGACTAGTGTGCATTAGCATGTATGAAGTAGTGTACCATAGACTTTATAAGCCAACCTTGTTATGCTCAGTGAGTTGGGCATTTGACTGCAGAGCCAGAAGTCAGATTCCTCCCAGGAAAAGAGAACAGCCTTTGATGCCTTGACAGGCTATGCAGTCCCAGAATGCCTCCAGAAGGTGTCTCTATATAGGAAACCCTGGAAAGGGTCACTATAAGAGCCCTTATGGTGCAGTAGTTAAGCTTCTGTATTATAGCCAAAACTCTGCTCATGACCCGAGTTCAATCCCAATGAGCTCAATCGAGACTCAGCCAGTGAGTACACAGAATGTTGGGGGCAAAATGCTAATTACCTTATGAACTTTCCAGACAATGCTTTAAGTGCTATGGGGTGAAATATAAGTGTAATTGTATAAGTGTATAAGTCAGAATTGACTTGGTGCACACAATTATTCATTTTTTTACATTGAGCTCAATCTTGCCCTGCCCCATAAATTTCTACCTCCCTCAGTTATGTGGTTCTTAATAATTAGTAGGGACTATGATAGTACTCCATTGCTATCTCTTTCAGGGTAGGACATCTGAAAGATGCATTCTTATGACTGCAGTGGCTCAAAGTGGCTACTATGCTGACTGGAAGGTGGGAGGTCAGCAGTTCAATTCCCAAGTACTGCAGGATGGAGTGAGCTCCCATCTCTGTCCCAGCTCCTGCCAAACTAGCAGTTAGAAAACAAGAAATTGCAAGTAGATAAATAGGGACCACTTCAGTGGGAAGGTAAACAGTGTTCTGTGCACTCCAGTTTCTAGTCATGCCTGCTACATGAACATGGAAACGTCTTCAGAAACAGATAGCACTGGCTCTTCAGCTTTGAAACAGAGATGAGCACTGAACCCTAGATTGGATACAACTGGCTTTCAAGCAAGGGAAACCTTTACCTTTACCTATGATATTTATAACCACCCATTGTTTGGGAAGTTTTATTTTGATAACATTGGATTGCTTAGTATACTTATGCCCATCTTTCGGTAAGACACAGAGTACAGTATTACAAAAAGCTTGGGAAAGTTACTTTTTGATACCATAACTCCAAGAATCCTCGGACAGCCTAGCCCAGTGATGGCAAACCTTGGCAGTTCAGCTATTCTTGAACTTCAATTGCCAGAAGCCCTGATCAGCAGGAGTGCTGACTTGGGCTTCTGGGAATTGAAGTCCAAGAACACCTTGAGTGCCAAGGTTCACCATCACAAGCCTAGCCAGTGGCCTTGCTAGTTAAATGAATTCTGAGAGCTATAGTAAAAAAAAGTACATTTGCAAAACTCTACTCAAATTGAGAGGGTTAGAATGCAGGCACACATTTCTAGTGGCTCAAACATAATCCCAACAAAAGTAATTTGCTTAGAGTTCTCTATCTTATTAAATTTGAATGTTCTTCTTCTTGTTGTGCCATATCCAATTCTGAATATTGGTGATCATAATGAAGACTGTCCTGTGAATATAATGCTGTGGCCTTTCATCTGCCTTCTGCATCGCAGTGTGACACCCATACCACTGATCCAGTTCCATGAGTCACTTTGTGGTCCTGAGCCCTTTTGGCAAGCAAAGTTCTCATCAGCCCCAGGCCAGTACTGATGAAGCTGCTGCCTTCCATCAAGATGGATTCAAGTGGGATTTAATCCACTTGGGGACCATCACCCTTTCCTGTGGACTTTGGCACCCAAGGCCATTAGTCCTCAGGGTTGTCAGGTTAGTTAAGCGCTGCCTGACACTCGGCGTTGAGTCACTGTCAGTATGGTCTACTCTATTACCATAGTAGGATAACCTAGCCAGACTTAAACATGGAGGACAGAATTCCACTCTAAACAAATTAAAATAATAAAATCTTTGATTAGTGTCCTGTTGCAAATATATATCTGCAGGTTTCCTGTTATGTCATTAGTAGTATGATCAATCTTGCAACCTGTGTAAGGACAGACTTGCACCAAGGAACCTGGTGAGTTAGGATGGGCTGGATGCTTTCATAAGGGGGCATCTGCTCCATATTTAGGCAGTAGGATACTGGCCTATACATTTATTTTATCCTTTATTTTGGAATATTGTAGCACCACTAGTGAACTTGTGGAAGACCATGTAACAACATGAAACAGATTGTTAATTTTTAAATTAAATTTATTATTATCAAAGCCCTAACCCTTCCACAACCCATACTGGAACAACAGGTGTGACAGCACACCCCTATTTGTTTACAGAGAAGGATGGGGAAAGGTAATTCTACAGAACTTTTAAGGGAGCTTTGCAAGGTGCTTTGGATTAATCATTAATCACAAACTCTATTCTTCAGTTTCTCTGTGGATTTACCCTTTCCTTAAAGAATGTTTTGAAGTAGCCGCATCTACAGTAACAGCAGCCAAATGTGGATGAAGAGCAGACGGGATGTGATTACAGGACAGCAACGGGGTGGATTATTCACTGTTAGCACACCCTTGGGTGGTCATGAATCACTAGAGCATGGATGAAAAAGGCATGGCCCTCTACTGTTGCTAAAGTGTAGGTTACACCATCTCTCACTGTTAGCTGTGCTAGCTAGGAAGAGGGAGAGGTGCAGTGTAAAATCTGTAACTCCTACCAGCTCCATGATCATGACTTAGACATGTGCAGAACTTTCTTTGGTGCTTGTGTTAAAGATTGGGCAAAAGATTGAATAGCCAGGGACATGAATGAAATAGTAACATATGCCTATTTGATCACATATCTGGATATGTACTTGTAGCATACATGGCTGCTGTCCCACAATGTGATACCATATTCTGCAGGTAATCCCTCTTAATAGTTTGATTTGATTTGATTTATTCGATTTGTATATGCTCCCATGCCTCAACACACTCCCCAATTGGCTTAATATTTACAACCTATTTATTTGTAAGCACATTTATTTATTTATTTTACAAAATTTCTATCCCACCTTCCTCATCCATAGATGACCCAAGGCAGCTTACATCATACCGATCCAACATTTCCATGGAAATAAAATGCCCCCAAAGACAATGGTCTAATCTAAACAAAAGGAATATGTTCAAAATAGGTAGGAGTGGCAGGTAAAAAGGCACCAGACAATCATAAACATAGGAAGTTGTCAATTTTGATGGCTTGCAGCTTTCAGGCAAGATTGTTTCCTAGCCTTAGTTGGAGAGTCTTGACAATCCCTGGTGATTTCCCACACTCCAGTGGAACAGGCTCTTTCCTGTCTTCCTTCTGATTATAGCTGAGATACTGGCAGAATGTGCAGTTTAAAACAAAATATATTTTGGTTGATGTCAGTGAACAGACAGGACTGTGTGGATCTTTCACCATAGACTTACAATTGAATTAAGGGATAATATGGAAAGAACCAGACCTGCCCCTAGCAAACATATATGTCATAATGGATATGGCACAGCAAATAATGATCATAAGGATTTCCTAATAAGCAGCCATGTTAGTATGTGTCAGCATGTTGGCAAAATAAAAAGGTTTGTGTGAGAGATGGAAGTCAAAGTATTATAGCATTTAAAAGACAAACAGATTTATTTCGGCGTGGATGTCTGTGGATCAAAAACTGCTTCTCCAGAAACAAGGAGTGCAAACACTTGTCCCTCATGTTTACTCCAATGTGGTGAGATTCATGTCCATATGAGGAAAGAGCTAGAGATTTCTGCATCATAAGCAGCCTTTCTGCTGCTTCCATTGTAAACATCTGGCTGACAATGGTTTGGAAATTGATAGCTTTCCTGAATCATCTGCTGATGGTCAGGGGAAATAAAATAAAATAAAACAAAATAAAATATTTTTTCCTACACAATAAGTATTGAGCTGCATTGCTTTGGTGAAAAGATAACAAATACTGTTTCAGAACACAGAAATAGGATTTTATTTTATTTTCATTAAAGCGATAAAGCACAATGACGATTGTATAAGAAATATTTTCTTTTATTTCCACTGACCATCCACAGATGATCGGAGGAAATTATCCATTCCCAATATCCGGCACCAGTGTTAGCTGTTGCAAGAAACTGGAAATTGGGTGAGCAGAGGAGAAGAATACCATTGGATAATGCCAAATGTCATTTTGCTTCTTTTCCTGACCTCAAGCATTGTTTTTAAAAAGTGCACTACACCAGCTTGGGAGGCCCATTATAGCCTGGCCTACTGTAATAATGAACCATGACTTGTAATCTCTCTGTCTGCACAAGTTGATTTTGATCCATGAAACCTCACACTGAAATAAATGTATTAGTCTGTAAAGTTTCCAGTGTTTTGCCTTCCACCTTCTTCTTTTTGCTATAAAGATGGTGATCTAAATCAAGGTAGATCTGGACCTCTAGGTGGTTTGAAATAGAAATTGTAAGTATTTCTTATATCTAATTGTTTTGTTTCCGTACTGCAGGACGGAAATGAGCTCCCGTCTTCATCCCAGCTCCTGCCAACCTAGCAGTTCGAAAGCAAGAAATTGCAAGTAGATAAATAGGGACCACTTCGGTGGGAAGGTAACAGCGTTCCGTGCGCTCCGGTGTCTAGTCATGCCTGCTACATGACCACGGAAACGTCTGCAGAAGCAGGCAGCGCTGGCTCTTCGGCTTAGAAACAGAGATGAGCACTGCACCCTAAAGTCGGACACGACTGGCTTTCGAGCAAGGGAAACCTTTACCTTTACTAATTGTTTAACAATGGCAACAAAATGATCTTGAGCTCCTACACAGAGACACATCTTGAAGTTAGAAAACTTGGGAAAAGCAAGTAACCACAAATGGGTTTTTGTGTGAAAGGACTGTACACTCAGATCAGTTCTGTAGTTCAAAACTAAACCTGGGACCCACAATTCTTTAAATCAAAGTTTGTACTTTTTGAACTAAGCTTTAGTTGGCTAGATCTGGGGGTTTTAAAAGAAGGGGATTGTGAAGCAGATTTCGACAAGCAAAAAGTGTGCTCACTTCTGCTATGAAAACAAAGAAAGGTGTGTGATCTTTACTCCACAAAAATGCAGGATCAATGCAATGCCTTTATTGGATCATGGAAAAATCAAACACTTCGTGATCTCCTTTGGTTTAAGATCTAATCCTGATTGAAATATTCTGAAAAATGCTACATATTAATAGATGTGTATAATGCTGGAAAGCCCCTCAGTTGTCATTGGTGTTTGTGTACTTTGAACCAGTATCAACAAAAAGGAGGGGGTATTTCCTCCCCCTAGAAGAAAGATACCTTTTTGGTAAATCTATAACTTTCTGTGGCATTCTGGAGCAGAAAACCAAAAGACTGAGCAATTCATTAGATGATAATTTCTGTAAAGTAAAAAAGAGCTACCTGCTTTGAAGAACCTCCTTCCTGGTCCATCTACATTGAGATGTTCTTTATGAAGTGGGCCATTGTGTCTGAATCTGACTATCCAATGTATTTGCCAATTGCATAAAATAAATAAATAAATAACACAAATAGCAGCAGCAGCACAAAATTACTGTGAATCCAAAATAGTTAACAATTTGTGCTTCATGGGGAAAGTGGTTGTTGCTATGCCTACCTAGAAAAGTTAATCAAAGCCTGGTCTTGAATAAGATAATAGTAGCAAGTCAGTGGCAGAGGTAGATAGAAAAATATGGCAGGCTAACTAGAAACTGAGTGCAGAGAGTCAGAGACACACTTTGTCAGCAGGGTGGTCATTTCAATGGATTACCCTTAAAGAGGCATCAGTGCTTTAATGCTGATTGATTGGTCAATTGATTGTCTGGCAGAGGAAACAAATCCATCAGCTCACATATTAGCTACGGTTACTAAAAATCACCAGCCGGTAGCTGTTTAGCTACAACCGTAAGAAAGGATGGACAGCTTTAAAGTAAAGCAGCCTTCTACTAGCTGTTATTGAATCACAAGCTTTCTCCATCCCACAGCTTTTTGTACTAACAACTGCTGCTTCCCATGTCCCTGCTGCCTATCCCACCCCCCAAGATTTCCTTTGTCATTTCCCTAGGCAAAATGCAGGAAGTTGTGGTCACCATGGACATTCACTTGGAGTTTCCCAGTGTGTTTGCTTTGCATGCCCCATGGACCTTCTGACAGAAAAAGAGTCAGTGACTGACCCTTTTGGTGACCCATAACTGGGCCATCCAAGCTCTTGATTGCAACCTTCTGGGTGATGCAAGAGACCTTAATAGAATCCTCTTGAGGTCAAACAATCCGCATGAAGATTCCAATGTGCCTCATATGTCTTCACAATACAACTTCACTTCTGTGTGCATTTTCAATATATTCTGCAGATCAGTATGTTTGACACTGTTTGTTTATTGGGTTTTTTTAAAATCACTTTATTACAGTCATTGACCAGCATGGTAAAAAGGGTTTAAGTACACGAGATACGATCAAAATGTACCACCACAAACGCATCTAGAGTTGAAATAAAATAGAATAAAATCTGTTCTTAAAAATTGGTGCTACATTTGGGCTAGGTAATGGAACCTCTTTGAATCTGAATTAAAAAGAATAAAATAACACAGATTTATATGGATAGGAAAGCTGATTTCTTTAAAATCTGACATAAATTCAAAAGTTTTAAAAATTATAGTTATAAAGATGAGAATAAAAATTTCTGTATACAAATGCACATAATAGATACAGTATACATCAGTAGAGTATAAAATGGGATTACAAGTGCAAAGTAAAAAATCATTATGGCTAGTGTTTAATCTGTCCCTGATGTAGCTGGTTCTCTCTAATGCACCGTACCCCTGGTTGCCTTCCAAGCAAACCTGGCAACAGCAATGGTCAGATCAGGGATTTTATCTGAGAGCATGGTTCTAAACATATGATTATTCAGCTCAGTTTCAGGGAAGGCAGCAATAAGATCACATCTAAGGTTATCATAAAACTGACATTCTAGAAATACATGTTCAGATGTCTCCACCTTCCCGGCCTGACAGATACATAAGTGCTCCTGAACAGTTTATTGTTTTTATATGCTGTCATTCTCCCAGAATTTGTAAAGCAGCTTACAAAACAGTTAAAGCAGTAGAAAATTAAAATAGAATTACCATATATACTCGACTATAAGTCATCCCAAATATAAGCCAAGGTACCTAATTTGGACCTCTAAAACTAGAAAAGTAGATTTACCCGAGTATAAGTTGGGGGTGGAAAATGCAGCAGCTGCTAGTGAGTTTCAATAATTAAAATACATGAAAATATGGTAAAATTAATTAATTTAGACATTTGTGTGGGTATGTTTTTGAGTGTTTACATTGACCCGAGTATAAGTCAAGTCCCATTTTGGGACCTCATTTTGGGACTAAAAAATCTGACTTATACTTGAGTATATACGGTACATCTGTTAAAACTGAAAAAATCATTATAATAATATTAAAGTTAGAAAAGCTTAAAATTATTTAATATTAGTAAAAATACCAATACAGTACTAGTTTACCTTTAGAAGTTTGAGGTTCATCTTAGGGGCAAGAGAAAATAATGTCTCCAATAAATCCTTGACAGCTCCAGGAGATGTTGATATAGAAAGCAATATACCTCTGGAAATGTTTAAATCCATAGTTTTGAATATGGGAAAGACTGAGAAAATTGCTAAGCCTTCATATGTTAACTTTTAGCTTCCAGTACTCTTGACTCTGAGAGGACCATAGATTACTGCAGTCTTCTCTACCATGTTGATACCATGGAAGGTCCCTCCATAAAGTTCTTCTAAGGTGAGTGTCCAGTCATTATTGTTCCAGTGTAATGCAAACAAAGGACTTTGGTGAGGGTGGGGAAGTCAGAGGTAACTATGAATGTTACAGATGGAATATCTTGTTCCTTTCTCAGGAGGGTAAAACAATATGTCAGAAATTATGAAACCAATTAGAGAGAAGAGGAAAAGAAAAATTATTGCCAATAAAAAAGGGAGAACAATCACCACTAGCACCTACATATTTTACCCTGGCTAAAGTAAGCTTTTTAGGGCTTAGGAAGTGGTAGTTCTTCCATTATGTAATCTTTCTCCACCACTACTGTAGGATTTCTCTGCTTACAGGTAAGTGTTTTCAAGGGAATTAAAACAATCTGGTTGCCTTATTTGACTACACAGCATAAAATGTAACTATGCAAAACTGTAATTAGGAAGGCCAAGCCATTGATTACTCCCTATGTGATTCAAGTTTCATTATAATCTCCCTCATTTATATCAGATAAGCAGAACTGTTCGGAAGGAAGCTTATTTCCTACAGCACCTTACAGTCCACTGATTGAAAGAGGGATTTTGATTGAGGCTATTAAATAAGCAGTATGAGAACGAGTATGGTAAATTGTGATGAGATTTGGCATAATATCATGGCAGAAGGTTAGAGACTAATTTTCCATTGTATCACTCAAGGAAGTGTTCCACTAGAAAATGAACCACAGATGACATTTCACAGTTTAGTTGAAAAAAATAAGGAGTTTTTTGGTATCTTAAAGCCTTAACAAGTTTTATTTGGCACAAGCTTTAGTGGACTGTGAGGGACTGCAATAGCTCAAGTGGCTAAGATGTTGACTTGAAGGTGGCAGGTCAGCAGTTCGATTCCCAAGTACTGCAGGACAGAATGAGCTCCCGTCTTTGTCCCAGCTCCTGCCAACCTAGCAGTTTGAAAGCAAGAAATTGCAAGTAGGTAAACTGGGACCACTTCGGTGGGAAGATAAACAGTGTTCCGTGCACTCGGGTGTCTAGTCATGCCTACCAAATGACCACAGAAACGTTTGCAGAAGCAGATAGTGCTGGCTCTTCGGCTATGAAACAGAGATGAACACTGAACCCTAGAGTCGGATACGACTGGCTATCAAGCAAGGGTGACCTTTACCTTTACCTTTACCTTAGTGGACTGTGGTCCCCTTCTTCAGATATGCAGAGTACAGCCTCATAAGTCCATAAGGTACCACAAAACATCTTGTTGTTTTTGTACAGACTTAACATGCCTGCTCCACTGGAAGCTTCTATTTTTGGTTGAAGATGTCTACTCAACAAATATATTTCATTTGTCAGCTGAAGAAGTGCAAATAAGAGATCCATGCATCTCAGCCTCTGTAACTTGACAGAAAAAGTCCAAAGAGGAGCAGATGCTGTCTCCTTTTGTTTCTTCACTTAGTACAGCAATCCACAATGGGTTTGTTTTTAATCAGAATGGTACTCATAAACCTAAAATGCAGCCTCAGGAAGACCAAGCAACACGACTCGAATCTATTGGCTCCAGCAATATGTCATCTCATGCTGTGCTGATTGGCAAATGTTGCAATACAGAATGTGCCTTAGGGAAGAATCAAAGGCAGAGATGCTCTGAAGGGTCACCATCAAAGCCTGCATGCCTCTCAGCACTAGCCACTAATGATGGCCCCTTTCTGTTGTTCAGCAGGATGGATTGCTGGAGAGACGGAGAAAGCCAGCTTCCTGCTGTGCTGTCTTCCTAGTTTCAGGGTTAGCTGCACCTCTTCATGGAGTCATGTGAGCTCACTTTTCATAGCTGGTGGTCCATATGCTTTGGAGGAAGATTGTCACCATCAGAGAACTATAATTATTTTAGTGGTTAACTGACTAGTGGATCATAGAGGATATAAAGAAGTGATCTGCTCAACTGAGTTATTTACTGATTCTACACCCAAACAGATATATCCAAGATGCGCCTCAAGGACCAAATGTGAAATTATACATTATTTCTCATCAGAAATCCATACATTTCCAAACTGGCAATGTGTTCCGAGACAGAAAATAAAACATATGTTCAACAACAACAAGAAAAGCAGAAATGTATCCATATCCAGAGTTTATATGAACATACTTTAATCAGGGCAGATGGGTATGCATTCATTAATCCAGGGGTTCGCAACCTGTGGCTCATGGGCCAACCCCGGCCCCCAGGCCAATTCCATTCGGCGCACGGCGATGACCCCAGAAGCAGAAGCGGATGCACCAGTGAAAACACATCTTTGTGGCAGGGGGAAAACACATGTCCGGCCTGCTCAGCTGTTAGAGGGGGAGTTGTCCAGCCCTTGAGAACCCCTGCATTAATCTACCCATGCATTAATGTGCATCAGATGTACGGAAATATATATTTTGGTTGGAATCTTATTGGTGTATGTATATGTTTTTTATAACTTGTCACATCTAATTGCAGCTAATTGAAGATTATCTTAGTTGCACAGTTAAACATGTGTAGGGAAGTGCATGACAAAAAAAAAACACCCCTCCCTGTTTCTTTCATTTTTAAATTATTTTGGGGTGTTTATGTGTGACTTTTTCCCATGAAAGGGAAAGCTTCTTTTGGATCATCCAGTTTGGGTATCTCCATTCATATTTTCTGGCATTACAAAACCCCTTAAAAGCATTTGAAAACTACCTTTAAAAGTAGAGGTAAGGCAACAGAGAATCAGTCTATTCCAAAACAGGCAACAGTACACAAGAAAGAAAAAGCAATCGGAAATTTTTAAAAGCAATAAAGCATGGTAAGAGAGAGAGCTTCATCCTTCCAAGTATTGTTCACAGGCCTTCAGGTGAACATTCCCAAACCCTTGCTTCCAGGGAAGCCCTGAGGACCTGAGACTTGGGAGGAGAAAGCAGGGGCAGTTGGTGAGTAGGAAGGGAGTAGGTGGAATCAGTTGGTAAGAAGGAATAGAAGAGGAGGAAAATTGGCTGAAAGCTACAGTGGAACAGCCACTAGTCTTCTGTGTGTGTGTGTGTGGGGGGGGAGCCCTTCATCTTTTGGAACCTGATGCTGGGGAGTGGACAACATTCATCTGGAGCAAAGAGTTGGTGAGGCAGGTATGACATCCTACTGTGGTGGGATGAGCAGAAAGGCATAGCTGGAATGTCCCAATCCAACTTAGAAACAACCCTGGAGGTGACACATCCAACATCATAACTTGGTGCAACTGACTTAGGAGTTGGAAGAGTAGCTGTGACAGGAGAACTAGCTTCTGCTCTGGCTCATGACTGTCATTGAGAAAAATTTGCCTGCTGGATTAAGTGGTTTCAACTCAATGTCAACCAGGGATTTCTAAGGACTTGGTACTGGTGAGTATAATCAGGGTCCAAGGTGCAGGACTGAAGAGAGCTGGGAAAAAGAAAGATTTGGAGGAACATTGCAACCTGTTGAACACCTGTTCAACACCTATTTGCCAGCCTGTTGAGTTAATGAAGGACTTGGCCCTGCTATCCTGTACCAAGGAGGAGGTAGTGGAGGCCACAAACACCCCCAAATTAGAAAAGAGAGTACAACATTATGAGTTCAGTGCCACCTTCCTAGTGCAACCAATCCTCCAAGCTGAGGAGCAAAAGTCAGGGAAGCAGCTAGCTAGTCAGGCACTGGCTGCTTTATACACAGAGTCAAAACAACCAACAGCAGTAGGAGTAAAATGCCCCAATCTGTGCCCAACTGCCCAACCACCTACATAGTCCAGAGGCAGACCAGCAAATTCATAAAGTCCACCCCCAGTCCACACACCCCACAGAAGCAGCAGCAGCAGCAACAACAACAAACAGTAACCACAAATCCTGTCAAAAGATACGCCTTTAACAGAATGCACAGTAAATAAATCAAATAACAATGTTCAAAAATAGTTATACAGTATAGGGAAATCACTTCCGTCTACAGAGAGGGGTGGTGGTGGTGGTGGTGGGGAGACTGTGGTTTTCTACAGACCCTTCTCCCAAACACCAACAAAAGCAAACATATGAATAAAATCAAAAGCAAAAACAAACACCAAAGCCATTCCCCTTCCCTCAAAATCTAATAGAATATGAGGGGGGGATTTCTTTCCCCTACAACTTAATGCCTTCTCTCCTTTTCTTTCAGTCAAGCAGGCAGCAGGGGGTGGCTAGACAGCAACAAAAATAATCCAAAGGAACCTCCCAAAATAAAGGCAAAAAATGAAGGGATCCAAGATGGAGACAAAGAGTAAGGCAGGCAGCGCCATCCAAGATGGGCAGTAGTACATAAATGTGCAGAAGAACAACTGAAGCAAAGAGCATTTCCCTCACTGGGTTCCAAGCAACCCAGGCCCTTTAATATATTCGAAATTCCCCTCATCCATTGGCTGACTGGCTGCTGACAGGAGTCTTCACAATGCAATTGGATGGGGAAAAACTTCAGGTCAGTTGATAGATAAAGTGATGGTGGAAAAATTGCACAAAGGAAGCATCATACTGTTGTCACATCTTTTTTTGTTAAGATGAATAATTTGTATTCAAGAGGCTTTTTTTGCAATTGATAAAGGAACATAAAACATGAAAAAGGGAGCCTCTTTCATGTTTTGGGCCTTTTCTTAAAATATGAATAGCCCATCCCTAGGTACATGACATACAACCAGGACATGCCCTGGCACCTAATCAGCTGCAATGGGGCATGACAAGTTACACAAAATTACATCAGGGGTGCCCAAACCTTTTGGGCTGCAGGCCAGTCACGTGGTTCAGGGGGCTGGTCACTATGGCCCAGTGAATGTTCAAAGCTCGCTTTAGAAAGCAACACCAGGACACATTTTACTAGAGTCCAGTCTGGCTTCTGTAATGTGACAAGATCTGTTTTTGTTCTGTGAAAAACAGGCAACATTGTTAGAGCCGGGGACAATATTTTTACTTTCAGCACTGTCCATTGGCTCCTTCATTCCTGGAAATAGCCAAAATATTTGCATCTGGCTTTGATAGTATACATACCTGCCTGCATGAGTTTAAATATATGTATGCACATACATACATTTATGGCAGACTAGCAGAGATTGCCCGGCGTTGCCGGGCTGTTTTAAATTGTGTTGGAAGGTTAAATTGTGTTAATGTTTTTTAAAAATTGCTTAGTCTGTAATTTTAATTTTTAAAATGTTTATTTATGTACATTTTTTTGGCTTGGCTGTTATTAACTGTGATCTGCTTTTTTGGTTTTTTTTGAGGATTAATAAAAGAACAAAGTATGATATAGTTTTTTCAAATTGTTTTATGGAAGTGAATAATGTTTTAGTTTTTTGAATTTTTTTAATTAGTTGTACTGTAGGCAATAATTTTAATAATGTAAAAGTAAATGTTTTTTTACATTCAATGTTTTTAAAATGTGTTTAGATGTTTTGGGTTTTAATTTGAGTTAAAACTCAGCACAGGATTTTTAAAAGTTTATATTGTATTTTATTGACATATGTTTGTGATTTGTGTTAAAGTGTGTTTTAGTGTAATTTTTTCAATTTGTTTTTATTGGTGTGACCTTTTGTGTAAAATTTTGAATTTGTGTTATGTTTTTGATTTGTTTTTACTCTTGTGGCTTTTTGTTTGGGGCTGTTTTGTGTTTTTGAATTGTTTTTACTATTGTGGCCAGCAGGTGGTGCTGGTAGGGGTTATTGTATTTTGACTATTTTTTTTCTCCTGGCCTCTGGGTGGAGCTTCTTCTGGTAAGTAGTCTCTTTCTTTCTTTATTAATTTCTTTTCCGGTCCTCATGGAGGTAGGACATCTTTTGGTAAGTTTGCTTGTTTTCTTTCTTTTGTGTGTGGGGGTGTGTGTGGGGGTGTGGGTGTTGGAATTTGTATTTTTGTCTGTTTGTTTTGTTTTTGATTGTGTTTTTGTTTACTTCATATTGTTTTCGGTGTTTTTGTTTGTTTTTGTGTATTTTTGGATGTTTTTGACTATGTTTTTAGTAATTTTTTAAAAAAATATTTATTTATTTGGTGGTGGGGAGGGGGGCGTGGTCGGTGGCGGTTAGGAAGGGTGGGCTAGGTGGTGGGGAGGGGGCGTTGTTGGTGGGGGTTAGGAAGGGTGGGCTTGGTGGTGGGGAGGGGGCATGGTGGTGGGGGTTAGGAAGGGTGGGCTGGGTGGTGGGGAGGGGGCGTGGTCGTTGGGGGTTAGGAAGGGTGGGCTAGGTGGTGGGGAGGGGTGTGTGGTCGGTGGGGGTTAGGAAGGGTGGGCTAGGTGGTGGGGAGGGGGGCTTTATTGTGTTATGGTGCTTTGATTGTGTGGAGTCGTAAGAGTAGATTGGGGTTTCCCCTTTAATATCAGTGGGTGGGGGGTTTGCGACCCCTCCTCTCCGCTGGCTCCCCTGGGGTTGGGAGGTTTGGGGGGGGACAAAAGGAATATGTCACCCCAACCCTTCTGGACCCAGGAGACCAGGGAGAGTGGATCAATTCCCCCCCTCCTTAAAACAACTCCGTTTTTAAAGAGAAAAAACCGCTTGGTTTCTTCTCTTTAAAGACGGAGTTTTTTTAGGAGGGGGGGAATCGATCCACTCTACCTGCTCTCCTGGGTCCAGAAGGGCTGGGGGGACATACCGCTTTTGTCCCCACAAACCTCCCAACCCCAGGGTAGCCAGTGGAGAGGGGGGGTCGCAACCCCCCACCCACTGATATTAAAGGGGAAACTCCAGTCGGGACCTTCAGGTGCCGTTGGTGAGGGAAAGAAAGCCGGCTGGTGTTTGCTTGGCTGTGAGGCGGTGAGTTGTTTTTCTTTTTAATTTTTCGGGCGCCGGGTTCCTCAGCGTCATGCGTGCTCATGTTGCGCAGGACTCTGGGGCTTGTAGTTATGGGTTTGTGATTTGTGGTTGTGGTGCGTTTTTTTCTGTGGCTCGATTTTGATTGGCCACGGCGCGTTTCTCAATGTTCTTTGTGGTCGCGCCTCTCAGCCTGATTGGCTGTGGTGCGGCGCGGCGCAAAGAACATTGGGAAATGAAGTTGTTTCCCTTTTTCGCATTTGTGGGGCTCTTGCCCCACTGGCGCATTTCTCAATCTTGTGTTTACCTGCGTACCCAGTTCGGGCATGTGCACGAATGGTGAGTGCAGGCTAGTAGGGCCTGGCTAAGGAGCCTATGCAAAGTTCCAACTGTTAACCCTCGATTTTATAGGTTAAGATAAGCCTTAGGCCCATGATGGTGAACCTTGACACTCCAGGTGTTCTGGGAATTCAATTCCCAGAAGCCCAAGTCAGCACTCCTGCTGATCAGGGCTTCTGGGAATTGAAGTTTAAGAACAGCTGGAGTGCTAAGGTTCGCCATCACTGCATTAGGCCATGCCAGCCTAGTGGCCTACATGAAGCCCATGAGCAGGAGGAGGCTTTTGTGCAGGGGCACCCAAACTACAGCCGGTGGTCCCAATTAGGCCCCTGCATATCATTAATGCGCCCGCAGTGAGTACCCAGGCTCACTGCGGACCGCCCCTCCACCCACTCCCACCACCTGATGTCAGCAGCGGCAGTGGCTATCACACTTTGTCCTGGCTGCTCCGAGCAGCCTCTTGCTCGGTCCCATCCCATCTGCAGCCTTTGCCAAAGCCGGTTGCCATGTTAGGAAAATCTTTGGAGGCTCCTCTGTTTCAAAATCCGTGGCACTAGGAGAGCCCCCTGGCACACCCAGGATGATGCCACCACAACACGCCAAGTTTACCCTTCCAGCACCATGGATTTTGAAACACAGGAGGCTCCAAAGATTTTCCTAGCATGGTGAACAGCTTTGGCAAAGGCTGTAGAGGGGACAGGACAGAGCAAGAGGTTGCTCGGAGCAGCCAGGACAAAGCTTGATCACTGCTTCCACTGCTGCTGCTGACGTCAAAACTGTAAGCAGCGGGAGCAGCCTACTTCCGTCCCCCGCAGCTGTGTGCTGGGGGTGGGACTGGCCCACAAAAAAAAAAGTTTGGGCACCATGGCTTTTGTGCATCCATGTAGGCATTACTGTGATTAGATGTAATGGATAATACTGTGTTATCACTAGTGTGGGTGTATATTGTCAATCCAATTGACGTCTATACATAAAATGGAGCGGTGGGGCTGCCATCTTTGAATCCTTTTATTCATGCTGGGGAAAAATAAATCTTGGTCTATCCCTGAAATCTGAGTCTGGATTCATAGGGGATGCATATCACAGTGTTTATACACCCTCTGTTAAGATAATTAAATTTGTGATGCTGATGAAAATGCTGTTGTGTGTGGTCAAGGCTGAATCAGGACCAGACATTTTCCTCTTTGAAAGGTGTGCAGATTAGTGTGGTTGTACCATTGTCCTCTTCCTTTGGAGATTTGATCTTTACCATTATACTGTGTTTTTGATGTGTCATCAATGGATTTGACTGTGGCTATGAATGTTTTGGAGAGCAAAAATGATTTATGAGGACATGAAATTGCTGTCTCATGATTTTAGAGTCTCAAGTATTTGCCCTTTCTGGAATGGGAGGGAAATCCTTGAATTCTCCTCATGATTCTTTCAGAAACTGCATATAGGTTTTCAAGGCAAACCTCTTCCATTCCTATGGTTTTGGCAATCACCGGTCAAGATAATTATGAAGTCATTCAATAATTGTATTGAAACAATTTCATTAGTTGTCTTTGTCAAAATTGACTAGGCTTCTTTCACTCTCCTGTTAACTGCCTTGTGCAAGGTACATCTCTAAACATGGCTGCTTGTAGAAGACTGCCATCCCAGTCACCTCTACTAGCGTGGGTCAACCAATATTGGTGTAGGTTGGCTCAAGAGAGAGACAGAGGAGGAAAACATCTTGTGTCAAGGTCCTTTAGGTCAGGTGCAAAGCCAGACAAGTTATTTCAGCTTGTGAAGAGGCAAACAGTCCCGTGCCCTCCTCTCTGTATCCCCATTGCTAAAAAGAAAATAGTAGCAAAGAAAATAGTCATCATTCCCTCACAGTTTTAACTGCAAGGCTGGGGGTGGTGCTGAACTTCTGAATTGGCCCTTGATTTCTCTGACCCACTCTGGATACAGAGCTATTTTAATGAATGACAATTTAACACAGGGGTTTTTAACCTATGGCCTGTGGGCCAGATCTGGCCCATGGCACCAAATAATCTGGCCCCTGCCCTTGGTCCAGCCTCCTCCTCCAGAATCAGCCATGGACTCATTTACAGCAGCCGTAAATGGTGGTGGTGGGGACAACCAGTCTGGCCCCCTCAACTGTTTGAGGGAGCATGACCCAGCCCCTGACTCGAAAAGGTTGAGAACCACTGATTTAACTTATAGTAGCATTTGAGTTTGTTATGTGCTGTCAAGTCACTTCTAACTATACACTATAAATTAATGATCTCCCAAAGATCCTGCCATTAAGAGCCTTATTCAGGTCTTGCAAACTAAAAGTCATAACTTCTTTATTGAGTCATATGACTTGAGGTGAGGGCTTCCTCTTTTTCCTACTGCCTTCCATGTCTCCTTCTATTTAAATGTGTCTTACGTATGTAACTTTTCTTTTATTCATGTTTAATTCTTCTATCTGCTTCCTTGTTGACTTTTTTGAGTGCTCACGCAAAGAATATTATCAGCTGTTTCACAGTACATTGATTGTTGATTGGCCATATACAGTGAACAAAAAACTGAGATAACACAGGGATTTTCCCATTGTGTCCTATTTGCCATCTTAATTGAAGAGGAAGTTTCCTCTGACCCTTCATGAGTCAGATTAGGCACTTGATTGGGTTCTCTTTCCTGGGATTTGGATTTATGGAGCTTTATACTGTTCTCATTTCTATAAGTATGTGACATTCTGAGCTATTCCTAGAGGAAAGTGATTTTTTTACTAAGGAAAATCCATTTTTGGTGGGGGAGATGGATGAGCCCCAGGGTTGCATTTTGACCACCCATAATCTAAAACCTAATGGCCAAAACCCTATTAGTTATGCTTGCAACTAGAATATAAAAGATGCAGTTTAGCAGCAAGCTGCTGCAAGTTAAAAGTCAGCATAGACATCAGTCATATGCCACATGTCTACACTGACTTTATGCAAATTGTACCAATTTCCAACCAAAAATTATGCTGGATGTGTTATCCATTGTAAAATGACAACAGGATTTTGGCCAAGGTCTATAAAGAAATGTTCTCAAAGATGATTTCTTAGTATCTTAAAGTTAAACTTCAATCACATATGCCTGACAATGCCAAACAGCATGCCCTGATTGCATACTCATGCTTGGGGGCACAGTGCTGTCATTTGGCCATGTATGCAGTGTGGCATTGAGATAATAGGATGTCTGGCGAAGGGGAAAATAATCTCAATGTGTACAGTTAGCTTGCATGACCTACAGCACACTATGAAATCTTTCTTTCTTTCTTTCTATCTATCTATCTATCTATCTATCTATCTACAGTAAAACCCCGACTTACAAATGCCTCCAGTTACATAAAATTTGACTTACATAATGAATTTGTGCTAAAACCATGTCCCGATTTACACAATATACTATGGGTTTGCATCGAGTTACATAAAGATTTTTTTTCCTATGGGTTTGTTTTGAGGTATGAAAAAAATCATTTCCCTATGGGTTTGCTTCGATTTACATAAAAAATAATTTTTCCTATGAGTTTGCTTCGAGTTACATAAAAAACCAATTTAAGCAAAAGCCTACTTTGAGAGTGAATGGGAATAGAATGCTACGGGGGCTTCCCTCCCCTCATTTAGTACATGGCATAACACAGCTCCCACCCCCTCAGGGGATGCATCACACACAAGTACAACTTCCTTGTTAGGATCAAAATGAGTTAATACAGCATCCGAAGATAGCAGCCTTTTAAGTTCTAGGAACAGTTTCTCCTGGCAATGGCCCCAGTGTCAAACAGTATCTTTCTTAAGAAGCTGATGTAATGGTTTGGCAACTGAGGCTTTGCGATGGAGAAAAGTGTGATAGAA
The DNA here is from genome assembly GCA_035047305.1 of Bradypodion pumilum. NCBI lineage: Eukaryota > Metazoa > Chordata > Lepidosauria > Squamata > Chamaeleonidae > Bradypodion > Bradypodion pumilum. Next base: position 275,302,737 of record JAWDJD010000002.1, on the reverse strand, counting down.
GTTTAACAATCCTAGAAATGATTGCAATTCAGCTTTATATTTTGGCCCGGGTGCATTCTGCACGGCCGTCACCTGGAGTCAGAGGGCATGATATCTTGGGGTACCCCAGGAACTCCACTTCCCATGCCAAAAACACACATTTGTCTCTTCTGAGACGAAGACCAGCCCTCTCGAAACGTGACAGGACTCGATCAAGCCTGGCTGCTAGTTTGACGGTGTCCTTAGCGGTGATCAGGACAGCGTCAAAATATGGCAGGACACCAGGTAACCCTTTCAAAATACGTTCTACAAGAGATTGAAATATTCCCAGGGCTGCATTCACCCCGAATTGTAGTCGAGTTACCTTAAATGCCCCCCTATGCGTTACTATGGTCTGGGCTATGGCAGCAGCAGGAGACACAGTTACTTGTTGGTAAGCCCGGGCAAGGTCAAGTTTTGCGAAGCAATTTCCTCCATGCAAGGAGGCAAGAAGGTGGCTTACCATGGGCACAGGATATGGGCAAATAGCTTTATTGATGGTACACTTGTAGTCAGCGCATATCCTGACCTCCCAGTTACTTTTCAAAGCAGTCACTATTGGTGTCTCCCACTCTGTGGTGTCCAACGGCACTAGGATGCCCTGCCCCACCAGTTTGTCTAGCTCGGCTTCTATCTTCTCCTTTAAAGCAAAGGGTACCCGGCGTGGCTTCATCCGGATGGGCCGGATGGTTGGGTCAAGCTCAAAGTCAACAGGGGGTCCTTTGTATAAACCTAAACCCTTTTTGAATACCTCAGGGTGTGCAGCACAAACGTCCTGGATTGGGTCAGAGTTTATTGCGTGAATGCCAGAAAGCTGGATTCCCAGGGGTCTAAACCATTGGGTCCCAATAATACAGTTAGTGCCCTGCTTAACTACAACTAATGGCAAGGAGGTGCAAATGTTTTTGAATTTAACCAAGAAATTACCCACCCCCAGGACCAGAATCTGGCAACCTTGCACATCCCGGAGGGAAGTTTTAAAGGATTTAAGCTTGGGCCGTTAGGCAGGGGGAATTCTCAAAAACTCCCGCTGTGGGATTATGGAAAAGGTAGGACCTGAATCCACCTCCATCTTGAAGGGGATGTCCTGTAGGCTCAGGTCTGCGAAGAAACGCTCGCTGACGATGCCCACTTGGCATGGCTCAGGCTCGGGTGACACTTTGGTGATGGACGTGTTGTGGTGATGACTCTTCTTGGGCTCAGGTGCTAGAGCTATTCGCTTTCACTGTTGGCATACCTTAGCAATGTGCCCTCTTCGCCAACAGTTGTGGCATTCTGCGGTGCAGAAGGGGCACTTCTTGCGGTCATGCCGGGCTCCGCAGCCATCACACTTGCAAAGGAATTTCTTCTCCCGATCGTCATGGTGCTCTCGGTGCTTTCGTCGGACTGCTCGGACTTTTCCCTCTGCGTTGCTGGACTCCGATGAAGAGGTGGAACCAGGCGATGCTGAGGAGGATGAAGGTGAACTTTGCTGAGCTTGCACAGCTGAGTTGGTGGCACTGATGGTGGAGTGACGATGCTGGAAGAGCTTTATCCCGGACTGTGCGGCTTCAGACACTACTGCCTCTTCTAGAACATCCGTGAAGGTTAGCGTCTTTCTGATCATGAGGTGACATTGAGCATCTTCGTCCCTCATACCGGCCAGCAGACGGTCCCGGAGTGCTTCTTCAATGTTGTCCCACTTGCACAGGGCGGCAGCAATGCACAGAGCGGCGGCATAGTTTGCAATGGATTCACCGGGTCGCTGCCCTCTTCTGTGGAAGGCCACCCTGGCCGGGAAGATCGAGACCTCTGGCTGCAGGTGCCTCCTCAGTGCAGACATGATTTCTGCAAGCGGCACCACATCCACATCCCTTGGGAGAATGAGGTGGGTTGCCAGCTCAAGCATCTTAGAACTGCACTGAGCAAGGAAACAGGAGCACTTCTGGTTTCCGTCGGTGATCTTCTGTGAGGCCATTGTGTGGCAGAACCGGCATTCGTATGTTGCCCAATTCTCTGGACGAGCTGGGTCGAATGTTACTGCCGTGTGGGGACGCCATCCCACCTTCGTCACTAGTTTCGTGTTCAAGGAATGAAGAAGCAGACGAATGAAGTAGTGAAATTCAGCTCTTTATTAGTGGGGTTTGAACACAGTTTGGATGGGGCAAAACTCGGACTTATATACACTATAAATAGTAACAGTAACAATAATACAACAAGCCCATTGGCTAACAGAGTGTGCGCATTTTTCGATCCACTTATTTGCTGGGCCACAGCAGGAAGAAAGGCCAGCTACCACCGTGGCCGCATAGCCTCCATCCGGAGCCGGGCGTGAGCTGCCTGGACCCGGAGACCACACCCCCAGCCGGGGGTGAAGAGGAGCTGGGCCGCGGTGGGAAGGAAAGCCAGCTACTGCCGTGGCCGCATTCTGGAGCTGGGCGTGGGCCGCCCGGACCCGGAGACCACACCCCAGCCGGGGGTGAGGAGGAGCTGGGCTGCAGCAGGAAGGAAAGCCAGCTACCACCGTGGCTGCGGTCTGGAGCCGGGCATGGGCCGCCCGGACCCGGAGACCACACCCCCAGCCGGGGGTGAGGAGGAGCTGGGCCGCAGTGGGAAGGAAAGCCAGCTACCGCCGCAGCCGCGTGGCCTCCGTCCGGAGCCGGGCAGGAGGTAAGGGGGTCTTATTTTTGGGTGGGACCTTATATTTCAAAGGCAGGGGGAAAAGGGGGTGTCTTATTATGGGAGGAGGTCCTATAATTGGGGAAACATGGTATCTATCTATCTATCTATCTATCTATCTATCTATCTATCTATCTATCTATCTATCTATCTATCTATCTATCTATCTATCTATCTATCTATCTATCTATCTATCTATGTTTTTATCAAAAAACAATAGAAATCTCTTTAATTCTTTCTGCTTTTTTGAATATATATATTTAAAACCTCCCAAACCAGGGGTTCCCAGACTATGGCTTGCGGGCTGCACCTGGCCCATGATACCATTCCAACTGGCCAGTTGCCATCTCCCCTGCACCCAGAAGTAGAAGCAGGCATGTTTACGTCAGCCATTAAATGTGCCTGTGCATGTGCGAACGTGCCCGCAGCTGAGATAAATACAGAAGTGGGCGCATTTATGTCAGTTGTAAATATGCCCGCTTCCTCTCCCAGGGTGCGTGATCCGGCCTGCTCACCTGTTCTGGGGACATGGTCAGGTCTGTGGTGCAAAAAGGTTGGCCATCCTGTCCTAAACTAACGCTCTGCCTTCGGGTGAAATGGAATGTGCTGTCCTATTATTACTGTCACAGCAAGTTTCAACTCTATTTATTTATTTATTGAATTTCTATACCGCCCATCTAGGTGTTATCCCACTCTGTGTGGTAAACAAACAGAAAACCAATAACAACAATACCCAAAACAAATTAAAACCCACCACCGAAAATATACATCACAAACTAAAATAAAATAATTGACATCTGAGGGCATCAGGACTGAACCTTACTGGCTAATGTATTGGTAAGGGAACAACGTCCTGAAAAGCCTCCTTAAAGAAGAGCATTTTTAATTGTTTTTTTAAGTCACAATTTGTTTTTAAACTCTCAGTCTGATCAGCTTCAATAGGTGGAATTTTATGGAGAGACTAGAGCAGAGGTGCCCAAACTATGGCCCGGTGCCTGGATCTGACCCCTGATGTCAATTCATCTGGCCCACAAAGCCCTTGTCGCTCCTGGAAGCAGAAGTAAAACAAGCTCATATGGGCGCGTTTTACTTCTACTTCCGGGAGCAACAAGGGCTTCGAGGGCCAGATGAATTGCCATCGGTTCCCAAATCCGGCCCCCGGGCCATAGTGATTGGCCCCCTGGACCACATGACTGGCCCACGGCCTGAAAAGTTTTGGTACCCTGGGCTAGAGCATCTCCTCTTGTGCCTAAAGCAGCAAAGTTTTTGGTTGTTGTTTTTTTTTTGCCTAGTCCCAAGCAATGGCACCTTATATTATGGTCCAAAGAACAAACTATATATGATTAGACTTGTAGAAATTCTATTTTCTAAAACAGCATTTTCTGCCCAGGCATCTTTCTGTCCAGTATAGTAATCTTCTGCTTGCTGCCCCTAAGGGCAACATTGCGATTAATTAACTATTATGTTGAATACAAGTATATATATACATGGGGTAAGGGTGGGGTTTTACCCACAGAAGTGAGATGTGAAAGGGAAATGAAATGCATATATTACAACCAGTGATAGTTACTTTATTAGCCATGGCCAGCTGCAAAATAGCATGATATAACACAGATGCCCTCACTCTGGTGAGTTGATTAACTTGTGTAATAATATTTTAAAATAATAATAATAATAATTAAATACACTCTTTGTCCTTTTTCAAGCTACTGGAGAGACAGACTTAAATTCAGTTACTAGTCACAACTAGAGTAGACCAATTGAATCAAGAGAATTTACACATGTGCTAATGCAGCATTCAGCAAGTGATTAAATGTAGCCAGTATAGCTGGGACGTGGAAGAAGACTAATATCCTAGTGCTTTTTTAAAAAAAAATAACAGTTTATTCCAAATAACACACACACACACAAGTTTTTTATATATAAAAACTTGTGTGTGTGTGTGTGTGTGTGTGTGTGTTATTTGGAATAAACTGTTATTTTTTTTTAAAAAAGCACTAGGATATTAGTCTTCTTCCACGTCCCAGCTATACTGGCTACATTTAATCACTTGCTGAATGCTGCATTAGCACATGTGTAAATTCTCTTGATTCAATTGGTCTCCTCTCTCTCTCTCTCTCTCTCTCTCTCTCTCTCTCTCTCTCTCTCTCTCTCTCTCTCTATATATATATATATATATATATATATATATATATATATATATATATATATATATATATATATATATATATATATATATATATATATATATATATATATAAGTTATATATAAAAGGGGACAGGAAAAAAGAAAAAGTAGGCAAAATAGAAAATTATGGTAGTACCTAGATCATAATTGTGGGTTAGGCACAAATGTTACTAATAGAAGCTGATGCCATATTGTTGTCGGCTGTTACTCGCATCCGAGTATACATTTTCCCCTGGAAATTATTTTCAGGAAAAATGCCACTGGCGTGAATTTGTTTAAGGAGGATCCCAGTCAGATCCCAAACCCTCTGACATAGCCAGCTCTTCTTGAGTGCCTTTCTAAAAGGGAGTAGCTTCATCTGGAGGCACAGTTCCGGTGGTAAGAGGTTCCACAGGGCTGGGGCAAACACAGAGAAGGCTCTTCTCCTGGTCCCCATCAGGTGTGCTTCTCTTGTCAGAGGGACCACCACAGAGCCTCTCTAGTCTGCCCTCGTAGGATGGGTAGAATGTCTTGGGGTGATGCGGTCCCGTAAGTAACCCGGTCCACTACCATGAAGGGCTTTAAAGGTCAAAACCAGAACCTTGAATTGCACCTGGAGGCACACTGGCAACCAGTGCAGTTCCCAGAGCAGCGGTGAGACATGAGCATAACGCCCCCGCCCCATCACCACCTGTGCAGCTGCATTCTGGACCAGCTGGAGCCTCCAAATGTTCATCAAGGGCAGCCCCATGTAAAGCGCATTACAGTAATCCAATCTGGAGTTGACGAGAGTGTGATTGACTGTGAGCAAGGAGTCCCAGTCCAGGAGCGGGTGTAATTGGTAAATAACACGAAGCTGCGCAAAGGCCCTCCTAGCCACGGCCACCACCTGCTCTTCGAGCAGTAGCCACGAGTCCAGGAGAACCCCCAAGTTATGCACCGGGTCTGCCTGAGGCAGTGCTGCCCCATCCAGTACCAAAGATGGTAGCTCCCGGAATAACACAGGGCCCTAAACCCACAGCCACTCAGTCTTGCCAGGGTTCAGCTGAAGCCCGTTGTCCCCCATCCAGACCCAAACAGCCTCCAGATACTTGGTTAGTACTTTGACTGCATCACTAGGGTCCTCATGGGCCACAATGTACTGTTGGGTATCATCAGCATACTGATGGTACCTCACCCCATGGGAACGAATGATCTCACCCAGCGGTTTCATGTTGATATTGACAAGGTGCACCTTCACAGCCAGTCCCCCTGGTATGCAGTAAAATGGCCGAGAACCATTGCCCTACATGGACAATCATCTTATAAAGATAGGTGGATTGTATCTTAAAACCATCTAACAGCCTTGGTACTTCCTTATTCTGTATTAAGGGCCTGCAGCAGCTCAGTGGTTAAGAAGCTCACCTTGTTAGCTGGAAGGCCGGCAAGTTGGCAGTTTGAGACCCAGACACTGCATGACAGATTGAGGGCCTGTCTCTGTCCCAGCCTCCTTTGAGCATCCCCTGAGCAGAGTTTCTCCAGCAAAAATCCTTTCAACCCAGAATAATTTCTGACAAGAAATTATTATTATTCTGTATTAATTAGTTACTGTGCCTGCTCCACAGTAGATATGGACTACAAGAGCATTAGAGCATCTTTGTGGAAACATAGGGCTTTGTGATCTCAGACTGATCTATAGCAGGCGTAGATCATATTCTGGGATGACCTGTTACTTACCTCTGCTGCCCTCTCTGCCAGCACGGGGAGCTGCAGTCCAATGGAAGAGGTAGGAAGTTGAGGAGTAGAAGTGGACACTTTGCACCTCCATCTATACTTTCTGCCTGCACACAAACCTGTAAAAGGCTACAGCAGGAGTGCCCAAACTTTTTGGGCCATGGGCTGGTCATGTGGTTCAGCAGGCCAGTCATATAATTCCTGACACCGGAAGTGGAAATAAAATGCACCTTGCAATCTGTTTTGCAACAGATATGTTTTGCAGCAAGATGAGCATACATGTCAACCGCGGCTCCGGAAAATACGGGACCTGCGCAAACAGTTCTGTGCAGGTCACCTTCTATGCATGCGTAGAAGGCTACGCCTCTTGCGTAGCCTCCTACGCAAGCGGCGTAGCCTCCTACGCAAGCGGCGTAGCCTCCTACGCAAGCGGCGTAGCCTCCTACGCAAGTGGCGTAGCCTTCTACGCATGCGTAGAATGGGGCTACGCAAGTGTAAAACCCTTCTACGTATGCGTAGAAGGCTACGCCGCTTGCGTAGAAGGGGACCTGCACAGAAGGGCTGTGCAGTACCTCCTTTCCCCCGCTGCCAAATTCCAGGGTTTCGGCAACGCGGGGTGGGAAATGGCACAAATCGGTGCCGAAAATCCCGGCTAATCCGGGAAGGTTGACAGGTATGAAGATGACATAGATTTAATTTTAGGTTGCTATTTTCTCTGTTTAAAGCAGGGATGCCCAAACTAGAGCCCATGGACTGGATGCATATGTATATTGAAATTTTGAAATTGAAATTTTAATTTATATACCGCAATTCTCAGCCCAAGGACTGACTCAATGCGGTTTACATATGTATATATGTTTCAAACATACATGCACACACAGATTTTGCCTTTTTAGGCTGCTGGGATCGGAAGCCAGCCACTAGTGTGTGCAGGCGTACCCAACCGTCCCCAATTAATTAATTTTGAAACTTTACAGAGGGCCAGTTTGCATTGGCTAAAACTGTGTGAGAAAGTGTCTCTCGGCATTTCTGTGTTGTCCAGGATGCAGTTTTGTCATCTGAGGCTGCTTTGCATAACAATGCAGCAAGCACTAATTATGCACAAGGGATGCTAATAGGCTCTGGGCATGTTGTATCACCCTGGGAAAAGTATCTCTCTGAGAGAGAGAAAAGAGGGGGGGGGAGGAAAAAAAAGAAAGTAAGATGGGGGAAGGGTGGACATCTACTACCCATTGAGAGAAAACCAGACTGTAGAATACGGGTTGGAAAGACAAAGTGCCTGGTATCAGTGTAACGGATTACTATTATTGATGTGGAGCCATCAGCTTTTATGGTACTATAGGCAGTAACACAGGGACTGTGGTGGCTTAGTGGTTAAGACACTAAACTTCACGACTCCTTGGCCCCCATATTTATTAGACTAGGGACTGCAGTGGCTCAAATGGTTAAGACACTGAACTCGCTGACTGGAAGGTTGGAGTTTGATTCCCGGGTGCTTCATGATGGAATGAGCTTCCGTCTCTGTCCCAGCTCCTGCCAACCTAGCAGTTCAAAAGCAAGAAATTGCAAGTAGATAAATAGTACAACTTCGGTGGGAAGGTAAACAGCGCTCCATGCACTCTGGCCTAGTCATGCCTGCCACATGTCCATGTAAAACGTCTGTAAATGCAAACAGTACTGGCTCTTTGGCTATAAACAGAGACTAGTACTGTCCCATAGAATCAGATATGACTGGCTTTTGAGCAAGGGTGACCTTTACCTTTACTAGGCAGTGACACAGAGAGCTGCTGTCAAAAACTGGCAATTCTGAGTCTTCCCTTTTCTTATTCCACCATAATGTTTAGCAGTGGTACCTCAGTAAACGTAATAAATGCATTCTCCGAGACATTTCTTGCAGCAAAAATGGCTTTAACTGAATTTTCCATAGGAATGCATTGAAAACCAATTAATCAATTCCAAAAAAAACCTCCGTAAACCAAGCCACTGTTTTCTATGGATTTCCTTTTGTTATGTGATTTTTATGTTAACTGAGCCATTTGTTAATTGAGGTTCCATTGTACAAACATCCGAGAGTCAACAAAACAAAAAGACAAAAAACATTGTGGCACTTTTTAGTTATACAAAGTATGCGATGTGACACGAGTGTGTTCTGGGCTTCCTGGGACAAACTGGGGAAACCAGATGAAAATGGTGCCCTTAAAAAAAAAAGTAATTATTCCCCAGAAGAAAGATGAAGGAAGAGATCTGGGTTGAATGTTGTGGTGACCGCTATGCATCCTTCATAAAGTCTTAATTCCATTCATATTGAAGTGAGCAATAAAGGGAACTGAAGTAAATACCCCTCTTTCTGGTGCACCCAGAGCCATCTTTTTCTTTTAAAGTCCTCCTCTTCAGCGTCTTCTTCCCCCCTTCCCCATTGACAGTTAGACCTCGGGGCCACCAACTGCGCTTCAGAAGAGAAAAATGCTTTGAGAACTGCTCCCCCAAGCTCAGCCAGACTGATTAAGCAATTCATCAGCTCCATCATCTGATTAATCTGCTGATTAAAATTTGGCAGCCCCACTTTAATCTCACCTCGGAGGTTATTGGGAGCAGGCAAAGGCTTTCCTGTACTCCTCAGCCAAGTGTTCTGCTCTCCGGGGCAGCCTCTGGCATGTGGGACAAAGCCTGCCATAGGGCTGCGGCCCTCAAAAATCGGGATTTTGGGGTGAAGTGCGGGGGGGGGGACATGCAAAACTGGACTCTCATATTTGAATGTGGTGATTTGGGGCTCACAACCACACCACCACCACCACCTCCTCCAAGCATCCAGGACAGACACAGACCAAGTTAGAAAGCCCCCCTTCCCACCCCTGCCCCCACTTCCATTGGTTGGGCTAAGCGATTGCTTATTGTTTGATTCAGCTGAGAGACAGATTAGAGGCCCCAGGTGGAAAGTCATCATAATCTGCATTTAAATAGGCTAGTTATAAAAGGTAGGGAGCCCAGGAGCCCAGGGCATTATCCTGCCTTCTCCAGCCTCAATAAGCATTCTTTATTTTCCCTGTAGTCTGACCTGGGGGCATAGTTTCTAATTGCCAGGTCACTCCCGCTAATATTGTCATTTCCAGCCAGGGAGCGTGAAACCATGGCAACACCACATTTTGTTCCCAGTCTCCCGAAGAATGAACTCTCCCCTCTCGTCACAGAAAATGCCTCCGTTTCTGGTGTTTTCTCCCCTCCTCTTTTTCCTTGTTCCCACTTCTGCTTTACTCCCTTCCACTTCCTTTAGTTCTCCAATCAGTTCTTTGCTTCCTGCGTTTTCTCACTTTTTGATAGCTTCCTTCCATAAGCATCCTCTGTCCACCTTGTTGTTTGATGCGGCTTCTGGAACGGTTCGAAGCGGCTTTATACAGAGATGGAAGTTACATTAGAGTATGTTTCAGTTTCCAATGGGGTACAGAGAAAAAACCTTCTCGAAGATTGTGGTATTTTTGAACCACAATCGGGGCGTATCCTGGTAATGGCAACCTTGTGCTGCCGGCTAATTTTTCTCACACTAGGCAAAGGGAAATGCAGAATGAACTCACCAAAAGGTGCCTTAATTTTGGCAGGTTTCACGTCTGACCAAGACACGGAAGAAAAAGGAGAAGTTTCCAATGAATAAGTAAGCAAACAAGCAATTTTAATTTTAAAAAACAAAACAAAAACAGGCTGGTCTCATTATTAGACAGAGGTGCTACCTCAAACAATAAGGGTTAGGGGTTAGCAAAAGCATCTCCTAGCCATTGCTTTCATGAGCCTGGTGATCGCTACAGTATTTTAGAAAACCAAGATATGTATACTTCATGGTCTTTACAGTAGATGTGGTGGAGGTTTCTTTTATTTCCCACAAAGCAGCAAATGAAGCCATACTTCCAAAAGGCTGGACTTGGGCGACATCAATCCTTTTGGTTGAAAGCAGAAGGTGTTTGTACCATTGACACACTACTCTGGTGTCCAGGAGATCTGAGGCTGACCTTCCAAATGCCATTCACTGCCCCTGACCCAATGTAGCTGGTGTGTGTGTGTGCGCACGTGTGAACATGTGCGTGCATGTGTGATGCTATTTGGATAAGAGAAGCAGCACAGAGGTGGGTATATAATGTAAATCACCTTCCCTGTCAATTTCCTGTAGACAAAAAGGTGACATAACACAAGCACCTGTATTTCCCCCTCATTTAGCATGTGATAGCCTGAGGTGGGACAATTTACAGGTTGATTTGAAAGGATACAGAGGGGAAAGTTCAACCTCCAAGCTCCTCCAGCTTTTCTTCTGATCACATTAGCTGATCTCACCTTGATGGCTGCATGTGTGGAGTGTTAGTCTGGAGCTCAAAGCCTAGCATGCAGTTTCATCCAGCTATCCCAGGTTGGTCCCCAGATTTATTAGACTACTACAGTGTCATGCTGGCTCTGGGGATGATGGGAGTTGAAGTTTCACACATCTAGGCAAGAGAAGGTCATCATCAAGTGTTCCCCACTTGCTATCTGGGCTTTGAGTTCTGTGCTTTGCTACACTGTTGATGGCTCTTCTATTTTTGGGGTCTTCTAATTTGTACTTTATTCATCTTGAAAAAAAAGCAATTCCTATACTCAAAGTGATTTAGGAAGCAAAACTGGAATCACATTAGTTGATTTTCCAGCTGAAAGGAGTAAGTTAATTTTAAACTGCCCACTGAAGCTTTAAAACTCCTGTCCAGCCTTATTATTTGCAGCTTAAAATTTATGGAGTGAGACTCTACTTGCTGATAACTGTTTGATTGTCAAGAAACTCGGAGTAATTAGTCCCCACACCAAGGGAAGAAAACACAATTTAACACAGCATTCATTTCAAAGGAAGCTATAACTGTAGTATACTTCTGTAAAGAAGTATCAAGTGGTTGTGTGGTGTGATGACTAGAATGCAGGACATCTGCTATGGAGACCTAAGTTCATATTAATGCTTTAAAATAACATCTCCCTGTTGAAAGAAAGAAAGACAGAAAGAAAGAAAGAAAAGGCTGTGATTGGAAGAATGGGCCTGTGGCTCATAAGGACAAATGCATCAAACTTTATTTCATAGCTGGCTAGTTGGTGGCATAGTGGACAGAGCAATGGAAACCACAGTTCAGATCCACCCTCTCCCTTAGAGGCTCACTGGGGTGTGGAAATGATATAACTACTCCTTGAATATCTGACATATCTTGAGATATTTAGAGGGTTGCCATAAGTAAGCTGTGACTTTATGGCACGTAACAAGAATTATTGGACACTTCACAACCAGCTTCCATTGGTTCTGTTAGTTTTGCTGTGTGCACATACATAGATTGCTAGCATTTTTCATTGTGCAAAATATGAGGACTGCATCATTATCTGTTTGGCATCATGCACAGTGATGTTACATTGGATTGCTGAAGGGTAATTTTTGTTGCTGCTGTATATTGAAAATGGGAACAACCACATTGAGCATAGATTATTTACTTCAACACTGGCAATGGGATATTGTCCTCCACTTCTTCTCATTTTGTTGTTCAGTCGCACAGTCGAGTCTGACCCTTTGCGACCCCATGGACCACTGCACGCCAGGCACCCCTATCTTCCACCATCCTCCACAGCCTGCTCAGCTCTACTCCAATTGCTTCTACAATGCCATCTAACCATCTGAGTGGTGTACCCACCAGGAGGGCAGGATATAAATGCGCATCATCATCATCATCATCATCATCATCATCATCATCATCATCATCATCATCATCATCATCATCTCATCCTAAGCTGTCCTCTTTGCCTTTTGCCTTCTATCTTTCCCAGCATCAAGGCCTTCTCAAGTGAGTCCTCTCTTCTCATTTGGTGGCTGTTGTGTTCTGTTGGTTTTATTGTACACACGGATTACAATGTATCATATGAACCCTGTAATAGGACGCGAGCTAATGACCACCAGCTGGCAGCAGCCAGCGTCCAAAGCTCTCTTGGTCCAAACTCATCAAAGGCAACAGCGCGGGAAGTTTTCCCGCCACCACCTACACCTGGACAAGAAGGGCGTGACCTGCAATGACGTCACGCAGACAGTAGCCAATGGGCTACCATGGCACCACGTTCAAATGTGTTACTGCTGTATATAAAGAGCTATCGATCCGCCATTACCTCATGTTCCCTCTGCCCACGATGCAATAAACCTGAGTTAACCCAGCCCGAGGCTGTGTCCTGTGTCTTGGTTTGCATACACCAAATTGGCGACGAAGGTGGGATAATGGATCCCCACGGAACAGCCAGGGCACAGAGCGGTTTCAACATCACCAAGCCGCAAGACTGGGAGCTGCTTGAGATGGATTTCCAGGCGGCCCTGGTGGAACTCAGAGTCAAAGGAGAAGACGAGGAGAGGAAGAGGGCCATCCTCACCAGAATGCTCGGGATGGAAACCAAGCGGACGCTGGTGGGCATAATCGCTCCGAAGAAGGTGAGCGACTTTAAGGCGAGCGACATCATGAAACTGCTGCGAGAGCGGTTCTGCCCCTCGAGGGCAATGTTTCCCGCTCGGAGCGCGTTTTGGAGGCGAGTCCAAGCGCCGGATGAGTCGGTTGAGGCATTCGTGGCCGCCATGAGGATAGCCGCCGCCCCCTGTAAATGGGGCGATATCCTGGAGTTGGTCCTCAGGGACGGCGTGTTGTGTGGCCTGAAAGACAAGGAGGTACAGCGCAGCTTGATGAATAAGGAGCCGCCACCCACGCTGGCCGAGGTCATAGAGGCCGCGGAAGCCGCAGAGTCCACGAATGCCGGAGTGGACGAGATGCACCAGTGGCGTGAGTGGCGTCCTAGAGCCGGCAAGGCGGAAAATTCGGTGCACGGGAAGACCGGACAGTCGGTGCACGCGACTCGACGGGCCTCAAAGTCGTCTACGGAAGGCAGCGACGGCGAGGAGGTCCAGAAGGTCCGGAAGGGTGGTCGACGCTGCGAGGGTTGCGGAGCGGCCCACGAGCGCGCGAGATGCCCGTTCAGGAAGGCCGAGTGTTACACCTGCGGCCGTCGGGGGCACATCGCCAAGGCGTGCAGAAATCGGAAAGAGGGCCGGAGGCAGTCACAAGACCGCGCGGCCAGACCGGACCGTACAGCGAGGCCCAAAGATGGCGCCCAGACCACGAGGAAGCAGGACGGCGTGGGCCGCGTCTCGGACGGAAGCGAGGACGACGCCTCAGTGTTCAGCGTGTCCGCGGGACAGTCCCATTACTTCGTTGAGGTATTAGTACAAGGGGCCCCTATTAAGATGGAAATTGACTCGGGGTCCTCCTATTCCATAATTCCCCAGAAAGAGTTCCTCAAAATCGACCCCCACGTGCGGCCCAAGCTTAAAGCGTTGAGGTCCACACTACGGGACGTACAGGGAAACAGCATTCCGGTGTTGGGGGTCGGGAAATTTCGGGTCAATTTTAAGAGACATTCTGCGGAACTGCCCCTAGTTGTCCTCAAAGGGGGAAGCTGTAGCCTCCTAGGGACACAGTGGTTTCAGCCCTTAGGTTTGTTCATAGGGGGGGTGCATACCGTGGGGGGGGACCCAATACAAGCGGTTTGCGATGCGCATCCCGCCGTTTTTAAGAAAGGACTCGGAAAGTTCAAGGGACCCCCTGTAGCTTTCGACATAGACCCGGAGGTCCGCCCGATAAGACTCAAACCACGCAGGGTGCCGTTCGCACTCAAGGACAAGATAGAGGCGGAACTGGACAAACTGGTGGGCCAGGGGATTCTTATTCCTGTTGATTCCGCGGAGTGGGAAACTCCAATTGTAACGGCTCTAAAGGCTAACGGGGAGGTGCGCATTTGCGCTGATTATAAGTGTACAATTAACAAGGCGATCCGCCCTAATGCATACCCGGTGCCAGTGATCAGCCACCTTTTGGCCAGGCTAAATGGGGGAAAGTGTTTCGCTAAACTCGATTTGGCACAAGCCTATCAGCAACTTCCTGTGACCCCCGCCACGGCCGCGGCACAAACGATAGTTACACATAAGGGAGCGTTCCAGGTGTCGCGGTTACAGTTCGGCGTGAACTCGGCACCCGGCCTTTTTCAATCGCTCGTGGAACGCCTCCTAAAGGGCCTGGAGGGGGTGTTGCCTTATTTTGATGACGTGTTGATAACAGGGGGGAGTGAGGCTGAACTGGCAAAAAGGTTGGACAAGGTACTGACCGTGTTCGAGAAAGCGGGGCTGAGATTGAGGAAGGATAAATGTGTCTTTTTCGAAACCGAGGTCGAGTTTTTAGGGTTCCGGATCACACCCGAGGGAATTAAACCGTCTAAATCCAAGGTAGCAGCCATTAAAAAGGCCCCTCGCCCCACATCCAAAACCGAGCTGCAGTCTTTCCTGGGGCTCCTCAATTTTTACCATACATTCCTCCCGCGGAAGGCGTCCGTGGCCGAACCGCTCCATCGGTTACTTAAAAAGGAGGAGCCATGGGTGTGGGGTGACGAGCACGAGAGGGCGTTCAAAGAGCTAAAGCAACTCCTAACATCTGAGGCAATCCTGACGCACTTCGACCCCAAACGGCCTGTGGTCCTAGTTTGTGATGCATCCCCGGTGGGGGTGGGGGCGGTGCTTTGCCACGTGTTGGAGGACGGGAGGGAGGCCCCGGTAGCGTTTTACTCAAGGTCCCTGTCCCAAGCGGAGCGAAATTACGCACAAACCGACAGGGAAGCGTTAGCAATAGTAGCGGGGACCAAAAAATTTCACGATTTTTTGTATGGCCGCCCGTTCAAAATCGTGACCGATCACAAGCCGCTGTTAGGGATTTTCACGGCAAGCAAGCCCACGCCGCTGATCCTGTCCCCGAGAATGCTGCGATGGGCTATTTTCCTCAACGCGTACCAACATGAGTTGGAGTACAGGCCCGGAAAGGAGATCGGCCATGCTGATGCGCTTTCGAGATCCCCTCTGCCCTTGTCGGACGACCAAAAGGCGAGAGCTGAAAGAGACCGCCAGGTGTTGCTAATTGAGGTTTTAGACGCACCCCCACTAGTACCAGCCGACATTGCTAGGGCGACAGGCAAGGACAGGACGCTGGTGAAAGTTAGTTCATGGGTGCAGAAGGGGTGGCCGGCTTCGTCCCCGAGTACAGAGTTCGACCCGTTCTTTAGGAAAAAGCTAGAGTTGTCCCTAGAGAGGGGGTGCCTTCTGTGGGGCCAACGGGTGGTGGTCCCTGCGCCCCTGCGGACGAGGGTGCTCGAACTGCTGCACGTCAGCCACCCGGGCATAGTTCGTTCAAAGGCGCTGGCCCGGAGTTACTTCTGGTGGCCACAGCTGGACACGGACATTGAGCACATGGTCGGCACTTGCGAGGCTTGCCAGGGATCCCGACCTGAGGCGGCCCGTCTCCCGCATAGGGAGTGGGACACAGCAAGGGGGCCGTGGTCCAGAGTGCACGTGGATTTCGCTGGCCCATTCCGAGGAACCATGTTTCTCCTGGTGGTAGATGCGTTCTCCAAGTGGCTGGAGGTTATCCCAGTAAAGAGCACGTCCTCCGCCACGACAATTAGCCAGCTAAGGAGAGTCTTTTCCACATTCGGTTTACCCGACACTTTGGTCAGCGATAACGCTAGTTGTTTCACCTCCGCCGAGTTCGGGGCGTTCATGGAGGCAAACGCCATTCGGCATGTCACGTCCGCACCGTTTCACCCGGCCACGAATGGCCAAGTGGAACGGCTGGTGCGGACAACGAAGGAGGCGCTGCGGCGCATGGGCCCGGGGGACCTGAATCACCAAGTATGCCAGTTCCTCTTAGCGTATAGGGTAACTCCCTTAGCGTCAGGCTACTCGCCGGCAGAGCTCTTGATGCGGCGAAAACTGACCACGCTCCTGTCCAGGCTAGACCCGACGAGAGTCGAGGATAAAGGGAAAAACGTAGGGTTGGCAGTCTCGAAAGGTTTCGCCGCCGGTGACCCTGTTCACTGCAGGAACTACTCCAGCGCAGGGCCAGCCTGGGTGCCAGGGACGGTTGTAGAACAGACGGGGCCAGTGTCGTACCGGGTCGAGACGACCACCGGCCTCCTCTGGAGGAGGCACGCTGACCAACTGAGGCACAGGGTGAGTGGGCCAGTCAGTGGAGCTCAGCAACAGGATTCAGCGTTAGGGTTCTCCCCCACCCGCTTAGCCCAAGGGGGAGACAGCAGTGGACGGCAGTCCCAAGCAAGGGGGGAAGGAAGCAGTAGCAGCGGCCCCGACTCATATCCTTTTGATACGCCAGTCTTATCAGGGGCCGGGGAAGGGGGAGAGGAGTTCGCGACCGCTGCCCCCGATTGTGATTTTGATTTTGAGTTTGCGAGCCGGGGGGGTTTTCAGGAGTGTTCCCCCACCCATCCAAGCGAGAAGAGGGGTTTTTCGTTAGCCCCCAGTGCCCCCGGTTCCTCCCTAAGAAAGAGCACACCTCCCAACAACGCCGCGGAGCCGCGGCAAATCACTAACGAGTCTCCCTCTCATATTACAGGACAGGAAACCAGGGGACAAAGAGAAGGTAGCAAACCCGGGGAGAGGCAGCCCGCATCGAGACCCCAGCGTGTTCGAAATAAGCCATCTTGGCTGAGAGACTTTGTCTCCTAAGGGGGGGGGGAGTGTGTTTAAGTGTGGGCTCGAGACCTTGTCTCGTCCTAGGGGGGAGGGGTGTTGTGTTCTGTTGGTTTTATTGTACACACGGATTACAATGTATCATATGAACCCTGTAATAGGACGCGAGCTAATGACCACCAGCTGGCAGCAGCGAGCGTCCAAAGCTCTCTTGGTCCAAACTCATCAAAGGCAACAGCGCGGGAAGTTTTCCCGCCACCACCTACACCTGGACAAGAAGGGCGTGACCTGCAATGACGTCACGCAGACAGTAGCCAATGGGCTACCATGGCACCACGTTCAAATGTGTTACTGCTGTATATAAAGAGCTATCGATCCGCCATTACCTCATGTTCCCTCTGCCCACGATGCAATAAACCTGAGTTAACCCAGCCCGAGGCTGTGTCCTGTGTCTTGGTTTGCATACACCAAAGTGGCCAGTGTAGGGAGTGCAGAACAAGCCAGGTAGTACACACAGCACTGTATTTTGAGAGAGAGAAATGCCCAGGTGGTTGCCTCAATCATCCTATGAGACGGGCTAGGCCTGAATTCTACTTTAATATTCAAAGCTTGATCCTATATTAACTCTGAATGACTCTATCTCCACTGCTACCACATCACTGTAACAAACAATATTAGTAAATAATTTCAGTGATGTAACAGCAGCAGTAGCAACAACACACAGTTTGAGCTGCTAACAATACTTTCTCATGGACTGTTTGTGAATCAATGTTGATTGACCTAAGAGGTTTTGATTATAGTGTCTCAAATCATTAACAATGAGTAATGATCAGCTCTGATGGTCCTGGATTGTGCTTTGGATAATATCTTTCGTAAGCTTTCATTTTGGAAGTGCTCTTGACAATATTTGCCAAATTGAGGTTGGCTTTCCAAGGGTTTGTGCACCCAGACAAAGGGCCAGGTTTGAAGAGGTGCTGAACACAGAGCAGCAACATCCAACAAATTTGTTGCACTAATTGCGACCAAGGAATTCCAAATGGTTGGCACTCTCTTGATAATCTAACCATAAATTCAGGATCCAAATGAGGAAATCACTGCTTTGTAGTTTTTGAAAAAGTTATGTTTCATTTGCTAGTGAAAGCCAAAACTTTGGGAAAGAATTGGGCCAGTGGTGTCTTCAACAATGAGAGGATGTGAAAAAGAAGAAAAGGACTTGTACTGTTTGACTAATATGGAGAGTGTTGTGTGTCTCTCCTCTGTGCAGCCCACCTGTTGTCAAGGCAGCAGCACATGCAGACTGTTTTCAAACTTGGCCTTGCAGCACTGCTAGAACCTTCTTGGTTTTGAAGTGTCTGTGGACTCAAACCTGCCTTATAAGCCTGACTTCTACTTCAAAAGCTGGTGGTCTTCTATTTCTCTAGGTCCTGTTCAGTTGGGGAAGTGCCACTCTTGCTCAGTCCTATAGTTTACTCTGGCCACTCATATGAAAGATATCCCATCGTTGTATGGTTCTAGTTCTCCTTTGTTTCTGAGGAGGCAGACTTAAATAAAAAATATTTATTTATTTGCAACCCATCTAGGATAGTCTCCTATAATGTACAAGCACTAAAATATTACAAATTTTACAAATATATCCAAAAAAACCCACCCCACAAACCCATCACCCATAAACAAAACAAAAGAAAATCCATAAATAATACAGAATAAATGGTGGCAAGTGAAAGGCATCTTGACAAGAACAAGGGCCTTGGGTTTCTCTTTCTCTGCAATTCAGAAGACCCCCTCAAACTCTTGGGAAATGGAGGCCATTATGATAAGGTCACTCTCATACGGAATTTTTTTTGGTCTTAAAGGTGCCACAATACCTTTGTTATAGTTTTTGATCTTTGGATATGTTCAGTTTAACTCACACTGCCAACCTCTGTGTTCACAAATATCATTCCTCAAATGAAGCCACTTTGAGTCTATTAGCATCCACACATACAGTACATATATAAAAAGTCCTTACAGCAGAGTTTGGGAAATTGTGTTTTTTTAACAAATAAGTTATTGTTCCATGCCCCAATGTACAGGTCACCCCACCCCAAAACCTGCACATTCAGTATCCACAGTTTCAATTATCTGCAGATCTAAAAATATCAATAAAAATATCTTGAAATATATAATAGATATGTATTTCTGTGGCACATTACCAGAGCTGGCTACTAGAAGAGACTGTCTGCAATCGAAAATATAGGGTACAGTGTTATCTGTAGTTTCAGGTATCTGTGGTAGGTCTTGGAACATATCCCTCTGGATATGAGGGGGTGTTGACTTGTAGTTACTTACTGCTCTATTTACAGTTTTCAGGCAGAAAAATTAGGCTGGAACTGTTGGCCTCTAAACAAGAGCTGGGCTAGCGTGGCACTCTGGGTGTCATCTTGTGATTCCCATAATCTCTCAGCATTAGTTATGTTGGTTAGGGCTGATGAGATCCTGTTTTGTATTGACGTCCATCAATTTCTGGATGGTTGTGCTTTGTCTGTCCATGAACTAAGTGTTTAACAGCAATATTCTTCTGCTTATTCTCTAGTTCACAGAAATAATGACCTCTTGTTTGCTAAGCAAAACATGTGAGTGATCCCTGTCATCCTGCAACATATACCAGTACATGCATGTGCATATGCACACACATGCATACACTATAAATTATATACCACCTATATGACAACAGCACATTCACAAGCAGAAGTGAATTGTAGTTGACATTCTTACAGCCATAACTATTATCTACTATCTTCAGTGGTGGGCATCAGCAGGTTTGCACCAGTTTGCCAGAACTGGTAGCAGAAATTCTGGCTGACCCTGCCCATCCAAGTTTTGAAATAAAGTAGTCCTAATTCGGGTGCAATGCAGGGCTTTCCCCCTGGCCACACCCACCATACCACACCCACAGTGTGGTAGTAAATTTTTTGGGAACCCACCACTGACTATCTCGGATCACACATTAACCCATGCATGAGCATAGACCTGGAGTGATCATAGGGAAGCAAATGTACAGCAAGAATAAATCCCTAAAGTACTTCTGCTAAGAATTATGGTGTTAGCCATTTTACAAAGTGACACAAGGACTTATATTTGTCTCCTTAATTAAATTAAGTTGTGCTCCACTTTTTTGACCAAACCTCCATTAAGTTTCCAGTAATGGTACTTTTTAGAAAAGCAATGTAGTAAAACTGAATAACCGCTGAAGGTTTCAAAATGTGTTAGACACATTACATAGAGAATCAGCAGGAGAATTGATAAAGGTCTTGGCTAAATAAAATGGTTTTTAAGGTCTGTTTGAAAACTGCAAAAGAGAGGAGCTAAATGAAGTTCTGGCTGCAAGAAATTGAGGGAATGTGAAGGTCATTATCACTGAAAAGCAGTTGTCCCTGATACTTGAAAGCTGTGTTGACATGCAAGGTGCTCCAGTAAGTACTTAGGAGGCAAAACCTATGGCTTAGGGCAAATTTACATATGTGCAGGGATTTAACAACGGCATTGATTTGTTTACATAAGCAATAATTTGAGATGAGCTGTGCTTTTTCTTATTAGTGATATGATCATAATTTTGAGCCAGATGAGTGCATTGATGCTGCTCATGTTTGCAGCTGTTCAAGTCTGCAGCTTTTTCTTAAGCTCTTCTTCAAATCTCCATGAAATATTACAATGGATCTCCACCAAATACACTTGTAACTACTATATGCAGAAGTTAACCAATTTTACTATTGTCGCCCCCTCCCCCCAAGAGATAGCAGGCACAGGTGTCATTGCACTGTCAGGCAAATATGTAGTTGAAGGACATTGCTGAACAGGTGCTTACGGCCAGCTTCCAGAGCCTTGCAAGTTACGTGAGTCCATTCACAACCCAGAATGTCTTTTGTGTTTCCCAGGCTTGCTAGAACCTGGGAAGGCTATTGTGCCTGTATGCGTGTGTGTCTTAGCTAGTGATTAAATGTCAGTTCAAAATGTCATTTTGAAAGAAGTAGAGTTAATGCAAAGGCCCTTAACCTTTGTGTTGAAATGTGGCTCCGATCCAGAATGCACATTTCTCAAGACTGAATCTGTCAGTGTTACATACCCCACCTGAGAGGCAGTTTGAAAATATTAGCTGAACACAAAGCTAGGGTGGGAAATACAACTGGTGTTTCAGGTTAGGAACTGAATTTTCATTCACAAACCTAACATGGGGACTCCCTTTTTCTATGGCACAGCTCAGACTATTGCAGCACTATTTGCAGATCTTGGCAAAGTTATTGCTTGTTCTACATCTGCTAAATTCTCCCAGTTAGCATGGCCAGTAGTCTGGTTGTGTAAACTGTGGTTCAAAAAAGTAACTTTTCCAACCTCTGCTTCTTCTGGAGTTCATCTCCAGCTGCTGGTAAAATATTTGGACTAAAGGAATTCAGCAATTTTAAAGAATTCTTATAAGGCATGGGTTCTCAACCTAAGGCCCATGTGCCAGATCTGGCTCACTGTGCCATTTCATGTGCCCCCACCCCCTCCAAGGGCATTTGAGAAACAAAATGGCCACCACTTTGAAGATGTTGGGACAAAATGGCCACCCCCATCATGAAGGCAGGACAAAATGGCTGTTTAGCCCTCAAAGCTGACTGAGAGAGCGTGACCCGGCCCCCTGCTTGAAAAGGTTGGGAACCCCTGTTATCAGAGCTGGCCAGAGACAATCTTTCACCTGAAGCAAAAGATAAAAAGATAGTCTCGCACATTGTGTGTCAAAAGGCCAATCATATTGGAGTTGAATGGAAAATAAGTTTGAGGTGGGTTCTCTCAGCTGCATCCTGTGGCAAAGACAGAACCAGAAGAAAGCAAACACTTGTCAGTTGATGGATTCTGGCAAACTAATTGAGCTTAACTTTTAGAAATTTGTAATTATCTTTTTTTTAAAATCCACACTAAAATGATGCTGAAATATATCCTTGGTCAACCAAATATGACCCAAAAACACTGGCTAGTGAGAATGTCTCATGCTCAGTGCCAGAAAATGCAAATGATTTATTAAAAAAATCTTACTTTCACTTCAATATTTTGGGCTTTGAAGAGTTTGGATGTAACAAAGGAAGGGCCAGTTTCATATGTAGTAATTCTTGCTCTGAGTTAGTGATCCATTTTTAATTTCTTCAGAAGGGGACAGACAGTACACAGAAAAATGTTGCTGCCTTTAGATAGGATAAACAAGCTCTGCTCATTTGAGGAGGCAAGGACCCAGTGATTGCATGATATTCCTTTAGTCATCTCTGAGGAGTAGACAGAAAGAGCCTCCATGAAGACTGGTACAATATTTTGAACCACAATCTGGTGTGACCCAGACAACGGCAACCTTGTTTTGTTGGCTGATCTTTCTCCCACTAGGTCAGGCAAAAGGAACTACACAATGAATCCCCTGAAAGTGACTTCATTTTGGCATTTTACAGCCTGATCTAGATAGAAAGAAGTCATCTCTGAAGGGACACATATAATCTCTAGCTAGTATCCTGTTGCTAAACAAAGAGCAGAAGGTCAGCCATGTAACTGTCTCCCTCCCATACCTGTCAAGTATCCTGGATTGGCTAGGACTTCCCGTATTTCTGCACTCGTTCAGCCCCTTTCCCGCTGCTATCCCATATTTTCAACAGGGGAAAGTAGCTACTGTGCATGCGCACCGCTGCCTCTGATGGCCACGCATGCGCAGTAACCCATTTCCTGGCCAAAGAGGTTTCTGCACATGCACACAGAGGTTTCTGCTCACATGCACAGAGGTTTCTGCACATGCACGCTGCTGTCTCTGATGGCCATGCATGCGCAGTAACCCATTTCCTGCCCAGTGCCTGGAAACATACTGCGCATGCATGCCCGGCTCCCAGATTTCCAAAACCACGACTTGATGCAGCAGGCTCCCAGGTGGGTGCCTTTTTCTGCCCAGGTTGTGAGATAACTCAAACAACTGGCCAGGCAACTGGAAGTTTGGCTGCATTAGGGGCTGTGATTACTCAATTTCTAGTCAATAGAGTAGTTCTTCTTCTTCCTCCTCCTCTTTCCCTCTCCCTCTTCTTCTTCTTGGGGGTGCCCTCAGACTCTGCACCTTCCTCAAGGCTGCATAGGCTGGCCCATCTTTGTGGAGAATCGTATTCCCAACTAGTCCTGTGTTTTTGTAGTTACTGATGAATTCCAGTAAGTAAAAAAGATATTTAATTTTTAAAATATCTATTCATAGTTGGGTTCTGTTATATTGGTAATGCTTTAATTTATAAAAAATGTGTTGCATTTGGAAACTTGTCATATCTATCCTGAATGTCCTGTGTCTTCTAACATCTTAGGATATTCAGTAATGTTCCTACACTAAGACTCCAAAAGTAGAGAGAGCTAAACCTTTATTTCATGAATCTGGAATGCCTTATTTCATAAATGACAGCTGCAGGTGACTACCTTGCAATAGGCAGAGCCGCTGTGTGTATCTCTTTGGTCACATTGACTGGCCTTGGAACCAGTCCTACCATTAGGGTAAGTGGAGATATTGGCTCAGTTGGCACATATTGAGAGGCAGTCCCCTGGCTTAATCCTCCACCCACACCCACCCCAGGATAAAAATGTCTATTTCAACACACCATAAAAATGCATGTGGCAACCAACAGATCGGGGGGGGGGGGGAGAGATCAGCAGCAAAAACAGAAGTTTAGAACAGAGAGGTTCTGAGAATGATTTCATCTGTTTGTTTTGCTGGAAAGGACCTGAGAGTCAATATGATCTTGAAAACTCCCCAAATGAGTTTGCCAAAGTAAACAGTCTACTTCTCATCCTTCTTCCACTGTGTTTGAACCACCCATGACAAGTGTGCATGTGATTCATATTTTTTTCCATTTCAGGACACAACCCAGCATAAACATAGGTATACATAAGTCACCTGATGTCAATGGGGTGAAGCATGCCCAATGGTATCCAGATTATACTGTCAAGTGTTCAAAAGCACTATCAATTCTTGATCTTCAGTGCCACAGGACTTATGGAGAAAGCCAAACCACTGGCAAACTTACTCTGGAGGAAGCTTTTGTGAATATAGTTGATTTCATCAGGTGCAAATGTCTTCATAAATATGCCAGCCCTTGAAGTAACACCAAAGTTTTTGTTTTTTCACTGCAGAAAACTCATATGGTTGACCCCTCTAGAAATGACCTTATGCACTCCTTATTATATAGATGAGGAATTAAGCTGCTAGACAGTACTGTGACCAATCACAACATGGCTTCTGGATTGAGTTCTAAATGGAATGATGAAAGCCCAAGTCTGTCACTGGGAATCATCACTGTGGTGTGCATCATCATATATCACCATCTTGGCTGTAGTTCATTCTTGAAAACTTAGCACGCTTCCTTCTTTCTGGTTGTTAAATTGCTTCTGAAATGTCCTGTTCCTTCTATATCTAGTAACGTAGAAATACTCTAGCCCAGTGTTTCCCTACCTTTGTTTTTTGGACTTCAATTACCAGAAACCTAAGTCAATTCTCCAAAACTCTGATCAACCAAGCTATGCTTTTCATCCCCCTTCCATATCCCTGCTCTACCTTCCAAGGTAGCAGATACAGTGATGGAGTAGGATGCAGAAGACATGTCTTCAAATATCCACTTATCTTCAAATATCTTCAAATATCCACTTATCCATGAAAGCTCACTGGGCGTGGTGATGGCAATGGTAAAATCACTTCTTGAATACAGTACCTCTCATATCTTGAGACCCATATTATGGTCACCATATGTTGGATGAGATTTGATGGCTTGTAACAAAAATGGCCTGTTCCTCAGCAAACTACTTAAGGTGTTATGACTGAAGTATGACTAAAATTATAGTGTGGTGAGTTTGGAGGGGCATGGTATTTGGATGGGGGAAGATTTAATGTTGAATGAGCAAAATCAAAACTTAGACCATCATAGCAAATATTCCTTTTTCTATGCTCCCTTTTTGGTCAGCCAGTGATTTAACATGCTTGTTTTTTACAATGTTTTTCCTTCATAAAGAACAAATGAGATAATGAATTGTTTTAGCTGTGACTTTTGTGTTTTCCTTTTCAAGGTGGCTCTCCTGTTAAGACAGTACTCTCAGGAGTAAACCAAGTGACATGTGAGTGGAGAGTAAGTATATAAAATGTTTGCATATTAAAGGTCCTAGAAACATTGACATGAATCCTTTTTTCCTTACAACTAAACCTTCAGCGTTTTCTGCACTCCGGTGTCTAGTCATGCCTGCCACATGACCACGGAAACGTCTACAGAAGCAGACAGCTGGCTCTTCAGTTTTGAAACAGAGATGAGCACTGAACCCTAGAGTCAGATACGACTGGCTTTCGAGCAAGGGAAACCTTTACCTTTACTAAACCTTCAGTGTTAAGTCCACTGGGGATATTGATTCATCAATCAGTTCCTGTCAGAACTAGATGGCCAGGAACTAATAAACATGGAAGTGTTGCTTGAACACGCTAACATGGATTAATATACAGTGGAACCTCAGTTAATGTAATTAATGTGTTCTCCAGAACGTTTCTTACAGCAAAAATTACTTTAACTGAATTTCCTATAGGAATGCAATGAATACAATTTCCCATAGGAATGCACTGAAAACCAAAATACATTAACAGAAACACAGTTTCCCATAGGAATGCATTCAAAACCAACTGATCCGTTCTGAAAAAATTCCGTAAACTGAGACACTATTTTCTATGGATTTCCTTTTGTTATGCGATTTTTATGTTAACCGAGCCGTTTGTTAACGAAGGTTCCACTGTACTGTCATTTCAGTAACGACAAAGCAATTAAAAGAACTTGATTTCTTCTGAAGTTTAATACAATGTATATTTATTGCAAACAATAATATACAAAAAAATTAAGTCTTACAGAAAACCAAAGGGATTTGCAAACAAATGACCAGGAAAAGAGAAAACTTATCTAAAACTGATTTTTAAAGGGTTTCTTTAAGTTACAGAAATACTTTAAAAAGATCTGCTTTTTTAATATAGAAACAGAAAAGATACCATATTATAAGAGTGCTTTAAGATTTTCTTCTACTGAATCCCCTACAAAACTGTTAACAAATATATTTTTTTTAAAATAAAAAAAGTTGGCTATCTTTTTTTAAAGCAATCCTTCACTGCCCAGCAAGTTTTGCCAGATGATTTTCTCCTAACCTTCCCTTTAAATCATGTGGAAGGCTGGAGGAGCACAAGAGGAACGATCCATCAAGAACTGCTGCCCTATAACTTCATTTGTAAGAAGCTTTTAAAGAGCCAATAAAAGGCCTATGAAAATATGACCAGAGCAGCAAGGCTAAGATGGCTGCATCCACAACTTCTTTGCCTGCCAAGGCCTGGCCTCTTAAGGCCTGGCCTACATACACCAGTACTATGAAGCGTTCCATGCGCCCCGGTGTCTAGACATGCCTGCCACATGACCACGGAAACGTCTGCAGAAGCAGACAGCACTGGCTCTTCGGCTTTGAAACAGAGATGAGCACTGAACCCTAGAGTCGGATACGACTGGCTTTCGAGCAAGGGAAACCTTTACCTTTTCTACTATGAAGCATTGGGAACTTTGTACAGTGGATTGTGCCATTTTGGTTTATGAATCCGGTCAATATCATTTTTTTAAAAAAAATGCTTCCCTATCTTATTTCAAAGTCATTCTTGAAGTTAAAAAATGAGAAGTTCAAGGGAAGGTAAATTTTTAACATTTTTTAAAAAAATTGCTCTCCACCTTTAGTGATACAATCCACTTTGTCTTCCCATTCCCATTATCTCCTTACTCTCCCTCGTGTCTAAATAGGTCTAGGGCCACTGCATAACTCCGGAGGAACTGAGGCAGGAAAAACGAAACAAAACCAAGGCAAATGACTCAGTGATACACTACATTTGCAATCTTGTTTGTACACAGAAAAACATAAAGAGGGGGAAGGAAGCGTTCCAGTTTTCTTCATTAAACAAAATGAAAAGGAAAAAATGAAATAAGAAACACAAGGAAACAGATGCATTTCTACAACACATTCTGAAGGAATAGCAATAAAAATGTAAAAAAAAAGAACAAGTCAGATAAATAAAATAAGGAATTACTGATTCAAACCATAATTTAAAGATTAGGCACCATATACCCTCTGAGTAAGGCGCTAGCACTTCTGCTTACATTAGAAAAACTTCAGATATGGAAGGAGAGAATTGGAAAGAAGACCTCTTGATTAAAAAAGCTCTTTTTCTCACAAAAAATAAATACATATAATAATATTTTTACTTTTTTTTAAAGGCACCAATGCTGTCATCCATGATGAACCTTGTCACTGTTGAAACCCTCCCCCTCTCCCAACTGTCTCCAAGAATATAATACCTGATCTTCTGTGGAATTTTAAGGGAAAGTAGTTTGTGGACAGCCAGCATGAGCCTCGCGCATGGGACACCCCCCCCCTCCCCCCAGTGTACAAAATCACAGGAGGGTTGGGTAGGAGTTAAGGTGGAGAATGCTGGATTGTGGCTCTATAATCTGATGTTGGTAGTTGCCAAGAATATAAGATATATATATTTTTTAAAAAAGCTTCAGACTTCAGAAAATGGAGCTAGCTCTCCTCTTTTACAGTCTCCTCCCTACCCCTATGGCAGGGAGGGAAATAATTGTGCAAGTCTCTTAGAAGGCTGGTCTGTTAAGGCTTTTCACTAGTGTTACTTTAAGGCTCAAGGTGTTATTGTACTTTCTTTTTTTAAAAAAATTCTCCTCAAAACATATTTTATTCCCAAGCTAGAAAAATAACATTTCTTTCCAAATCTCTTGTCATCACATTGAGCAACTGACCACTGATTAGAGAGGAATTCCACCTCCTCCCCACACGCCCCGCGCGTACACCAACTTTAGGCACAAATGTTTGCTCTCTACAAGCAAAAGACAATTAGCTATATAAAAATATCTTTGACAGCAAGGGAAAAGATTAAGGCATGACTGTTCCTGCTTAGTGTTGTTTAACTGTCAAAAAAGGAGGAATAATTTTATCTTGAAGAGTCTTTCTAAAAACACAAAGTAGAACATAAAAATCCCCTCAAAATTGTTAACAAATCATACACAGTACATACTAAAAAAGTATTTAAAATAGAAAATATCCCTCACAGAGGAATACTTTTGAGTTTTTGCCTTTTTTTCTATTTTTTCATGTTTTAGTTATTGTTAAAAAATAATTATGAAGTCCATACCTAGGCAAACTAAGTTGGCTGCTTGAAGAAGAAAATAAAAACTGCCTTTGAAGCAAGGTTCTTGGTCCATCAGGGAATGTTTGTTTATTGAGCATGGACAGTCTGGCCGATTTCAAAAGAATGCTGTGGCACACAAGGCATTTGGGGGCTTTTGTTCTTCCCCCTCTCATCATGCATTCATTTTTTAAGCCTTAAAA
This sequence comes from Bradypodion pumilum, assembly GCA_035047305.1. Classification (NCBI taxonomy): domain Eukaryota; kingdom Metazoa; phylum Chordata; class Lepidosauria; order Squamata; family Chamaeleonidae; genus Bradypodion; species Bradypodion pumilum. The sequence goes on along the minus strand of JAWDJD010000002.1, from coordinate 275,274,211 downwards.
ATGCCTCTGACAAGTCTGAGGATATTTAAGAAATAATAATCATCTGTCATTCAAAAACCTCATGGTCTGGTCAGCTGGGTGTAGACAGGCTGTTCCCAATGCTGGGGGCTATGGGTCTGAGGGATGGAGGGCACCCCGGTAGTGTCTGCGATGGGCGTATACATGGGCCTCTGGCTAGGATTCATGTACGTGAATGTTGAATAGAGGCCGGAGCTCTGGCCGGCGGCATGGCTGTAATAGGAGTTGGAGCTCTGGTGGTCTGTGTAGTCATACTGTGAGCGGGTGATCGTCGGGTAGGAGGAGCCGTAATGCTGGAGGTTGAAGGAACTGTAGCTGAGCTGCTGGGGCGAATGCTGCTGCTGCTCACTGTAATGGCTGGGGCTCAGCTGCTCTGTCTTGATGTGTGTCCTTTGCTGGCCTGGCCCTGGGTCACTGCTCAATGGGGTCAAAGTATGGGTCTGGGCTTGGGGTGCTGCCTGCTGGGCTTGGGAGGGTGGCTGTTGAGCGGGTGGTTGTTGCGGCGGTGGCTGTTGCGGTGGCTGTTGCGGTGGCTGTGGTTGCTTGGACATCCAGACGTGCCCAGTCCCCACTGGAGTGGCTGTTGTGCTGCTGATCCCATAGCTGCCAGTATAGGTGACCTGGCCTGGCTGGCCATGAGTGACTGGGACACCAGGGTGACCATTGGGTGGGAGATATTGGTCAAACTCATTGACATCAAAGGTCTCGATGTTCGAGATGACATCACTGCTGAGCTCACCAATGTCCACGTCTCGGAAATCAATGTGGGGCGGCTGCCTCGCTCCTCCTTCTTGCATTGGGCGGCCTTCTCGCTTGAGGTCCTGCTTGCCAGCCTGGACATCTGTTTTTGGGGTTGTGGGAGGGGTCGGCGGTCCCTGTGATTGCCCTGTAAGAGACGGCAAAGGAAACAATACAGGTTCTTAGTAAGCCTGTCGCACCTTTGAAGTCGAATGGCAGGCAAGCCACACCCAAGGGCTATCTCTTTTTTTATTGATAAAACCACAGACAGAGTGCCATAAAGCAAAGTTAATCCAACAGCGGCCATTTTTAATATGCAGGAGGTGTTGGTAGTAACACAGTGATAGTTGGGTTATTGGTTAACTCTGGCAGGAGGAGAGTGGAAGGAGAGAATGGAAGGGGGTGGTTGTTAAGAATAGGTTGCTTTCTACAGCCAGAGTTATATGTGTTTGTGTTGTGGGTCACAACAGCTTGTGGGCAAGGGATGCCAATCTATGGTGAAAGGTATAGGAAAAATAACCCATTGCTGCGTGCAGAATGCATTTTCAAAGCAAAGTAGTTTAACAAATTTTGGATTGTTGACTTAAATATATAACTAGGGCAAAAGAAGCCTGCCCTTCCTGTGAATATATTATATTTCATGGCTGTAATCTTCTGGTGACATATCACATAGGTACACAGAACGGCAACGCTTGCTTCCTGTTACTCTTTTCATGGTAGGATGCTCCTGGACCTGAACTATGGGTCAGTTTTGCCAACAGCCCACTAACTATGCTGTGTTTGCTACAGGTGTTTCTCTAGGTTTCTGTGCAGGTGGAGGGCATTTCCTTCTACAAGTAGGAATGTAAAAGGCAGTCTACTCTACTCACCAGAATGCTCCCCAGGGGAATGCACTTCACTCATGCTGGATGATGACTGTGGAGAATCCGCCTGCAGAGCCTTGAAAATGGCATTAGGAGAGATGTGGGTTTGCTCTGACCCTTCTTCTTGTTCTGCCTGCCCGTTCTTGACCGATTTTCTCCTGCGTGGCTGATACTTATAGTCTGGATGGTCTTTCTTATGTTGCACCCTCAGCCGTTCAGCCTCCTCCACAAATGGACGCTTCTCGCTCTCGTTCAATAATCTGAGCAACACAAAGCAAGACAGAAAGGGGTCCAGTTGTTATTCAGTGTCCTTTCTGAAGCTAAGATTTCCACATAAGATAAAGGTTTCCCTTGCTCGAAAGACTGCTACTAATTAGATCAGACTTTCATTAGAAAGGGAGGGTGCCTGTAACCAACATTAATTTAGGAAGTTAACACAGGCTGGGAATTTAAGCAAAATGAGCTTTTGTTGTGCCAAAGTGATAGGTTTCCCTTGCTCGAAAGCCAGTCGTATCCGACTCTAGGGTTCAGTGCTCATCTGTTTCAAAGCCGAAGAGTCAGCGCTATCTGCTTCTGCAGATGTTTCCGCGGTCATGTGGCAGGCATGACTAGACACTGGAGCGCATGGAATGCTGTTACCTTCCCAATGGGCAGTGCTGTCTTGACAATCTACCACCCAAGCATCCCTTGCCCATTGAGAAGCAGACAGAAAAGAAGTTGCCTTCCCTTTTTTTTCCCTGCGTTGGTTCATCCTAACATAGAATTCCACTTCATTTCTACACATCCCACCAGAAATCAGCAGATTGTCACCCAATGACACATGGCAGAATATAAAAAGCAAAAAGACTAGCCTATGCCAGTACTCTATCACTCCCAATCTTGGTTAGTGTTCTGCCCCCACCCATCCCGACTTGCTGAAAGGTCATGCATAGAAATGCAGATTCACAGACTAGGCAGCCTGACACCAGACATAAATTCTGCCTCAAAATTCAAGAAAAAACAACCCTGTTCTATATTTTCAAATGGGGATTAGTTTTTCTCTGTCTCTCTTTGCAAGTCACAAGCTTATGCTTTAGCCAGGTGACTCACTTTTGCTTAGCCCACTCCCCCCCCCCCCTTAGCCCACTTCCCCCTTCTCTTGCATGTCATCCTTTCCGATTGGTCCATGCTTGCCAATTTATGCCAACCATTCTCACACCCTATACATGCCATTTATGTCTGGCCTCCATTGAGAACTTGGTTTGTCTCTGGCCACAAGAGCGGAGGTCTGTTTTCAATAGCTTAGGCTGGTTCTGGGGATGAGTAAAATCCGGTAAGGAAATTATCCCTGGGCACCCGCAGAACACCTTTTGGAAAAACCACAAGGGACCTGAAACTATTTTGGGATGATTTTTTTAAAAAAGAAGAGGTAATATTACACGCCATATGGTACAGCTTCCTAACAGGCTAGATCTCAACACCTCTTTCTTTTCTTAGCATGCAATTTAGCCGTGGGCTTCCCAAACAGCCACTTTTATTTTATTTTTTGTTCCCACCACTGCTGTTTCCTGTTGGTGGCTTGGACTCTTCCAAGGGGCAATTACTGCAATGGTTCAATGCAGTAATTCTGCAGAAGCAAAAAATAAAAATAAAATAAAAATAAAATAAAACTCAAAATCCCAGGGTTCCCTCCCCCCACATTTTCTGCCAGTTCTAAGAGCAACAGAAAGTGTGTGTGTGTGTGTGTGTGTGTGTAAAGGTCACCCTTGCTTGAAAGCCAGTTGTATCCAACTCTAAGGTTCAGTGCTCATCTCTGTTTAGAGCCAAAGAGCCAGCGCTTTCTGCATTTGCAGACATTTCCGTGGATGTACGGCAGGCATGCCTTGACACCGGAGTGCACGGAACACTGTTTACCTTCCCCACCGAAGTGGTCCCTATTTATCTACTTGCAATTTCTTGCTTTCGAACTGCTAAGTTGGCAGGAGCTGGGACAGAGACGGGAGCTAATTCCGTCCTGCCACATTCAGGTATCGGACTGCTGGCCTGCCATCTTCCCAGTCAGCGTCTAAGCCACTTGAGCCACTGCGGACCGGTCCCTATCTTATCTATTCCCAATTTCTTGCTTTCAGACTGCTAAATTGGCAGGAGCTGGGACAATGACGGGAGCTCATTCCGTCCTGCCACATTTGGGGATTGGCCTGCTGACCTGCTGCCTTCCCAGTCAGTGTCTTAGCCACTGGAGCCACTGCGGGCCCGGGCCCTATTTTATCTACCGTACTTCCAATTTCTTGCTTTCGAACTGCTAGTTTGGCAGGAGTTGGGTCAGAGACAGGAGCTGCTCACCACTCTGTCATGCAGTACCCGGGAATCGATTTCAGCGTCTTAAACACTTGAGCCACCGCAGATAGATACAGTAGATAGATACAGTAGATCGATCGATCGATCGATCTCAAGCAGAGGGACAGTGGACTTTCAGTGCGCCTATATCTGTCTCAGTCTAACCCTTCCCCGGGGTCTGCAACAGAGGTCGCCCTCCGGGACGGTTCTCGCGTGAAGCCCCACAGCCTGGAAGCCAGCCAGCCCCCCTCGGAGCCCACCCACCCCTCTCCGCGGGACTCTGGGCAGCTGCGGCCAGCCCCGATCGCCCACGCGGGAGCCACGCGGGCCGCCTTCCTCCCAGCCCAGCCCAGGGAAAGCGCGCCGTCGTGGGACCGTCACCCCGGGCAGAACAACACAACAGGCGCGGGCGGGGAAAGAAAGCAAGCCAGCCAGCCATCCCGCCCGCCTGTTCTCTTGGTTCGATCCCTCGCTTGGGCTGCCCCCGCAGCCTCTCCAGAGCCCCCGTGTCGTCCCCCCCCCCCGGCTCACCTCCAGAGCTTGCCCAGGGTCTTACTGAGCTCGGCGTTGTGCAGGTGGGGGTACTGGTCGGCCAGCTTCCTGCGGGCGGCCTGAGCCCACACCATGAAGGCGTTCATGGGCCGCTTGACGTGCGGCTTGTTCTTGCTGGAGCCGTTGACGCGGACGGGCATGGGCACCAAGGTCCAGTCGTAGCCCTTGAGCACCTGGCTGACGGCCTCGCGGATGCACACGGGGAACTTGTCCTCCTCCTCCTCCTCCTGGCCGCTCTCTTTCTTCAGCGCCGCCTCGCCTGCCGCCGCCGCCGGGAAGGTGTTCTCTTGGGGCCGCGTGTTCTCCGCGTCCGAGCCGCTGCAGCCCGACGGGCAGGGCGAGCCGGCCGAGTCGTCCGACATGGTGGGGCTGGGCGCGCCGGAGAGGCCCTTCTCCTGCTCCTCGGTCATCTTCAGGAAGGGGTCGAGGAGATTCATGCGGGGAGGCGGCGAAGGGAAAATGCTGGCCGTCGGGGAAGCGCGCTGGAAAAGCCCGGGTGGGGGGGGGGGCGGAGGGTTCGAGGACGGCCGGCGACACACGGCTCTCGTCTCAGCGCGGCATGGGAAAGCAAGCGAGGGAAGCGGCAGCCAAACAGCGACGCTTCTTGCAACCGTCGTCACCTCGGGCCAGGCTCGGTCCCTTCAAGAAACCGGCATGGGGTAGTGGTGGCAGCCGTGGATCGGTTGGTGGATCGGCGACGAAGCTGGAAGGGGGGGGGCTACTTTCCCCCCCAGCCCTTCCCGCAAAGAAAGCGAAGAGCCGATCCTCGACGTTTGGGAGGCGAGAAAAGTTTAGCTTGAGCAGCAGCAATTCAAAGGCAAAAATCGGGTCAATAGTCTCTCTTTCTGTTGTTGTTGGGTCTTTGCTTTTCCCCCTCTCCTTTTAAAAGCAACCCTCCCACCCCCTTTGCCCAAAGCCACCACCTCGCCCAGCTTCGAACCCGCGTCTCCTAAAACTCTCCTTGGGTCGCTTGAATAAATACGCTCCGCGGCGAGTTCACCTTAGAAACTTTCAGCCAATGGCAGGCCGGCTTCGGGAGGGTTGGCGCAGCCCTGATTGGCTGAGACGCGCGTTCTCTCTCTCTTTCAATCTCCCCCTGTCGGCTAAGGGAGGGGATGAATCAGCGCAGAAGGGGAGGAGGACTGGGAAGGGGGGGGGGGAGAGAAAGTTGGCTGGAGTTTGAAACTTTTGCACTTTTTAAAAAACTCCTGGATTTTCACTCTCCTCTAGGGTCCCTTTTTCTGCTTGTGGAGCACTGAGCACATCAGTCCTGTTGGAGGAAGAGAAGAAGGGACATGAAGTCTCCCCTCCTTGCAGATAACGTCATCTGGGGTAACGCGCCCCCCCCCAGCCAATGGCCTCCCCCCTCCCTTTCCATCTCTCTCTCTCTCTTTCCCTCGCCCGGTCCTCGCTCTCTGCCCCTCCTCCTACCTGCCCGCCCGTCCTCTTGGAAGCGGGTGATTTCTCTGTGACTCACTTCTCCTATGGGAATGTTTTGTTTTGATTTTGCGCGTCCCGAGGCTCGATCCACGCTTTGCAAAGTCTTCTCACTCAGCAAAGGCGGCGGGGCGGACTGTCCGCGGAAAGCTAAGAGGGAGGGCATGGGGGTTGGTTGGTTGGTTATGAAGGATCCAGGGTGCCCTTAATGGTCCCATATGTTGAGGACCATTCCTTTTAGACCAGGGGTGCTCAAACTACAGCCCGTGGGCTGGATCTGGGGGTCCCCGACGCCAATTCATCCGGCCCACGAAGCCCTCGTTGCTCCCGGAAGCGGAAGTAAAACGCGCCCGTATGGCCGTATGGGCGCGTTTTACTTCCGCTTCCGGGAGCAACGAGGGCTTCGCGGGCCGGATGAATTGGCGTCGGGGCCCCCGGACCCAGCCCACGGGCCGTAGTGACCAGCCCCCTAAACCACGTGACCAGCCCGTGGCCCAAAAAGTGTGGGCACCCCTGTTTTAGACCCAAGAATTGGGGTATAGTAATACCTCATACAAAGTCCGCTTCGTGCAACATCGAATTCATACAACATCGCCTAATTCCTTGAAAAAAGTTGCCTCATACAAAGTCTTTGTATGAGGCATTGGGGTTTTCTCCCAGGATGGTTTGTCCCCTAAAATCAGGGTTGTTTGACATGTTTTTGTAATGTATTTAGCCTTTAGACAATGTTTTCTTAAAATTCTGTCAGTTTCCTGTCTGTTTCCTTGACTTTGCCCTGAAGTCTATGCTGTTACAGTACAATGTATCTCTATGGAAACAACGTTGTATGAGGCATCACGGCAAGGATTTGGACGTTGTATGAGGCATCGCGGCTAGGATTTTGCATGCCTCATACAAAGTCCAAATCCGTATAAAGTCCAAACTTGTGGAACCAAGTTTGGACGTTGTATGAGGTATCACTGTATTGACAATCCCTTCTCCTTCTGAAACCTTGTTTGGGAAAATAAGTTTAGTGATCTGATTTGGTTTTTATATGCCGCCCCCCCCATACCTGTCAAGTTTTGGTTTTGAAAATAAGGGAAATTTTGTGGGCGTGGCCAAATCAGTGGGCATGGCCAAATTGTTTGATTAATCCCTCTGCTTTTTATTTAGCAAACATGACAGACTTCAGAGCTGGCATAATGGGCAAAGATAATTTCTCTTCATACATTTTATTTCTCCACAAGATAGAACCTTAACATCTATAAAGAAGCAAAAGCCAATAACACTAGCAATAAATAGACTGCCCTCAGAGAGGAGGCTAGCAGTAACACTTAAATATTTCACTCTTAATTTTCACATCCATTTCGCAAACTGCTAAAACGGGAGTGCGGCGGGAAATTAAATTAAAATACGTGAATTTCCTGGCCAAAACGGGATACTTGACAGGTCTGTCCCCGCCCTCCCTGTTCCACCAAGTTTATTCCCAGACTGGGTCTATGGACCCAGAAATCCTACCCTAAATACTTCTGCCGACTCTTCCTGCAGATGTTCGAGGTCAGCACCTCAAAGGGCCACTTACACTTCTATCACAGACCACTCCCAGAATCATCTTTTTTGGGGGGGACGGGCAGAGGTTAAGGAGAAAGGGGTCTCATTCACGTGGACCAACCGGTTTTTCCTCTTCCAGCGCAGGCCTTTATCAGAAAGATGAGCCCTGAATCTGCTTGTTTGCATCTGTTGACAACTATTCCAAAGCCGGTGTCACCCGGAGTCAGAAGTGGATGTGCGTTATGAACTCCCTCCAATACAATATCTTAGGTTTAACCTCATTATTCTCCCCCTCCTCCTTTAAAAGGAGGGTCCAACTTCCAAATGGAAAAGGGGCTCAACTGTGCATGTTTCATTTTGTGTTAATCTCCATCTCCACTTATTTCAAGGTGGTTTGGTTAAAAATAATCTCTATCCCTGCATTGGATACTGTTGCCGATATCCCAACAGATGACAACAGATGAGGCTGAAAACTGTGAAAGAAATGCAAAGTTGTGAAAGAAATGCTTGTAGCACTGAATGATGTTTATGGCACAATAGAAATGGTTAAAAAGGAAAAGAAAGAGAGCATACTTTGTGATTGATGAAGTCTTTGGACACCCACATGTTCCTCTAGACCAGGGGTGCCCAAACTTTTTGTGCTGCTGGCCAGTCATGTGGTTCAGGGGGCTGGTCACTATGGCCTGCTGGCTGGATCTGCTCCCCCCCTCCCCAATGCCAGTTCATCGGGCCAGTGCAGCCCTCATTGCTCCCGGAAGTGGATGTTTTACTTGTTTTACTTCCGCTTCTGGGACCAATGAGGGCTAGGCCGGATGAATTAGTATCAGGGGCCGGATCCGGCCCATGGGCCGTAGTTTGGGCATCCCTGCTCTAGACTCTGGAGACATGGTGTGTGTGCACGCGTCTCGTCAGAAACACACGGACACGCGCACCGTCTCTCGGGGCAATTAGGGAGCGGTGGGCGCTTCCCGCATTAGTAAACCCTTTAAATCATGAGCTGTCTTTGCCGAGGAAGACAGACGCCTAGCCCATGGCCTGCTTTTACTTGGCTTCCCATGCGGTTTTTTTTTCCACTCGCTCCTCGCAGAGTCTCATTTCGTTTCTTGGACCTCGTTCAGTTACTTCTGCATAAACAAATCACCTTGTCTGCAGATTAAAAAAAGAAAAAGGTGGTGGTGGTGGATGTGTGCAATTCTCGTTTCCATCCAGAGGGGGCACCATAGGCTCAGGAACTCAATCCCAGAACCCTGCCCGGGAAGGCGTCGAACCCGCAGGGCTTCTTCTCCTGCGAATGTTAATTGAGCGGAGCTTCGGGCGTCCTGCGACGGGGGGCGGCGGCGGCGGCGGCCTCCGAAGGGGAATGCGCTTCGGAGTCCATCTGGAACTCAGAACGCGATCGCAAAGAGGTCCGGATGAATCGATCCCGTTTCAGTTTTGGAACGATGGCCACAGGGCCGTAGCCACGATTCTAGATTGATGATGATGATGATAATGATTATTGTTGTTATTGTTATTATTATTATTTGGGGGGTGTTCAGGAGGGGCAACAATGTCCCACACACATATATAACATTGGCATCTCGGAGTGGGTGGGTGGGTGGCTGTTAGCTCAGGAGGGTTTTTGCCCCCTGCCCCCCTCTGGCTACGGCCTTGGATGGCCATCGATTTGCATGATGATGATGATGATGATGATGATGATGATAATAATAATAATAATAATAATAATAATAATAATAATAATAATAATAATAATAATATAGTGTAAGAGATTACTCTGGGTTGAAAGGATTTTTGCTGGAGAAACTCTGCTCAGGGGACGCCTGAATGAGGCTCCTTTCATGTCCTTAAGTGCAGCCCTCGCGTTATCGAAACCCGACCTTCCAGTCTCCAAGCTCAGCGTCTTAACCACTAAGCCACCGACGGAGCTGCACGTGTTACGTTTATGTGCGGGCTTGTGTGAATGGGGGTGGCGGGTGGGTGCGCTGCTGTTGTGCTGTAAGATTGTTTCCCCGCATCGTTCCGTCTCATTCCCACGTTATACGCCGTAACTCCAGCACAAGGATGTCTGTCTTAGCTATGTTGCATCCATTCTCCCCCCTCCCCCTAAAAACACCCAACAACACAACCTTCCCAAACTTGAAAAATCAATAAAGGAAAAGCAGCTCAAACTTGCCATCCTACACAGCCCCTCAACGCCCCCCCAAAAATAATTGCTCACGGGCACAGGCGATCGAATTTGCGTGGCATGGAAACCACGCGTTGGGCTGACTCGGGTCGGCTCTGGCGGCGGGCGGGGGGGGGGGTGACTTTGTGCCGACCCTTTTCCTGTTGAGGAAGTGGAGGCTGATCCTTGTAAAGTAGATTAGTTAAGATGGGCCAACTTCTCCTGCAACCTCCTACTTGGGAGTAAGTTTTGGGGACCTCAGAGGGACCCTTATTTCGTCTCCCAGGGAAGGTGGCGCCAGAAAAGAAGGGGGGGTGTCGAAATACACACTCCAGAAAAGTATCTGCTTCCCACCTGCATCTATGCGCACCTATAGGAAAGGCACCTATCCTATCATCCCTAGACCCCACCACATAGCCACGGGCATGGGGAAAGCGCATTATTCCTTCTGTGCGTCTCCCCTAATTTCCCTTCCCCCCCCACTGTCCCTGCTTTAGTGGGGGGCAGGACCAGACTGCACGTGAGTCTAAAGGGTGGGTGGGTGAAAGGCTCGCGCACCAATACCCGCGTCCGTGTGCACGCGTAGACACGGGTAGAGGCATCCCCCCCATCCCGGCTGAGCTCGGTCGCTTTTGGAGAGCCGGGATTCTTGGGGGGGGGGGGGGATGCCTCTACACGTGTCGACGCGGGTATTGGTGCGCGAGCGTATGCCTTTCACCCACCCACCCTTTAAACACACGTGCGGTCTAGTCCTGACCCTGAGTCGAGCCGTTCCCAGGGAAGGCTGCGTTCGCTCGGTCCCCGACGGCGATCGAGCGAGATCTCCGTCCGCGTTCGAACAGATTGCCGTGGGGCGATCGCCTGGCTACCTGGGGCCGGTTTTCCCGTTCACCTGAACAGGCAGACTGGACTCCAAAGCGCACGTGAAACAAAACAAACAAAACCAGTTGCCTTTCGGAGAGGCTCTCTTTGGAAAGAAGCGAGCACAAAGGCGACCTCACAACAATGACGTTAATTACAGTGAAACACTCACGCATACACGCACACACCGGCTTAGGGTGCGTTTGGTTCCCTCGTCGCTCCCGGAAGTGAAAGTAAAACGTGCTCAGACGTCCGGCCCGGATCTATAGAGAGGCTTTGCCGAGGCTCCCGGTAAAACCACACGGAGCTCTCTCTCCTCCCCCCCACCCCCCAATTGGGCCGCCCCAGCCACGATCCCATCCACCACCAAGCAGATCTACCAGGTGGATCGGGCCCTTCCAGATCTCCAAATGAACCCTGAGGAGGACGGAAGGAGATCAGCTTTCTTCCTGGATTGGGTGCGTGGGGGGCGATTCCCAAGAGGCCCTGTGCCATCTCCGTTTTTAGAGGGCTTTCCCTATTATTTTAGGGGACGGGTGGATCTTTCTTCCTTCCTTCCGGCCTTTTTCCTAAACCAGAACTTCTCCACTACAAAAGGATCGGAAATAGTCGACACTGGGAAAAGGAGAGAGAGAGAGAGAGAGAGAGAGAGAGAGAGAGAGAGAGAGAGAGAGAGAGAGAGAGAGAGAGAGAGACCTCTTTATCAGCAGGGACTTGAAAGAGGAACTAATTTTCTCCCCAGTAAAAAAGAATATAACCTCACCCTTTGCAACACTAACTAGTACCGTGATAGCGAACCTTGGCACTCCAGATGTTCTTGGACTTTAATTCCCAGAAGCCCAAGCCCCTGTCCAGGAGTGTTTTACTTCCACTTCCGGGAGCAACGAGGGCAGTGTGGGCCGGATGGATAGTAAACCCATTCAGTGTGGGTTAATAGGGGGCTTGGGCTTCTGGGAACTGAAGTCCAAGAACTTCTGGAGTGCCAGGTTCGCCATCACGGCACTAGTACATTTCACTCCCTTAGAGGGGAATCAAATGTCGCGTTTTGCACACTGTAATAGCCTGTTTTTCCCCTTTTTCTTTTGAGGAGTCGAAGATCTGAATTCAAATGTTAAGTGGGAGCCGGATAGGCTAACCTGCTCCTTATATGTGACGTTTGGGTGCAACATTCCGACTTGGCTCTAGAGGCGGTTTACGGTCCAAAGCCGGGGGTGGAGGTCTTCTTCTATCAGCAGCCTCGGGAACAAAGTCCCTTTTTATTTTTATTTTTTTAATATATATAAGGGGAGGAAGAAAGAAAGAGGGAAAAGGCTTGTCTTCGCTTCCTCCCGAAGACCAAAACGCGCTCCTCCGATTTACTAAAAATTAACCGGTTCGGACGGACAATTGGTTCGTCGGGGGTGCCAGGGACGAGTGTCAGAAATGAACCGAAGAGCCCTCGTTTTCGTCGGGGAAAAAAAGGTTTAGCAACCGGCGGCTCTTTCGTTCTCAAAAAACAATGCACCGCCAAAAAAAAAGTTATGTTATGACTCCTTTTTTATTTTTAAAGTTAGGGCAAATCGCTTCGAGGGACGACATCGTCACCATCCCTGTTGCCACTGCGATCACGTTGTTCACTGTTATCTATACAAGTGAACATACAAGTGCGGCATACAAGTGCGAAAATTTAATTTAATTAAATTATTTTTCTTGCAATTATTGTCCCATCCGAATGGACAATATTAAAATTGGCCTTCAGTTCTCCGGATTGTGGGGGAATAATCCCTGCCACCTTCGCAGCTAGGATCATAATTCCCCCCCAATAATCCGGAGGGGGGGACACACAGCACCCTCCCAGACTGTTCCCCCCCCTTTCCAACCACCTTGAAATAATATCGGTGGAAGAGTGGCAGGAGATGGAGGAGTCTCAGTGCTCAGAACAGAATCCCATTTCTTTAATGCTGGGGGGGGCGGGGGAGAGAGATTTTGTCCGACGGCCGTCGATCGCGTTCCTGTTGAAGGCTTCCCCCGACGTGCTGCTTCAGGTCAGGGGGCTCGGAAGGAAGGGAATCGATCCCACGGTTTCTACAAGACACGGAGCAGGAAAGGCGAGTCCTAAATCTGCCCCTGGGAAGAACTACAGAACCATTATTGCATCTTAACGCAGACGGTGGAAGAAGTGGTGTGTGTGTGTGTGTGTGTGTGTGTGTGTGTGTGTGTGTGTGTGTGTGTGTGTGTGTGTGTGTGTGTGTGTGTGTGTGAACAATCTCAAATGCACGCACAAAGTTTCTCCTTTTTCATTCTCTCTCTCTCCCCCAGGTTTTTCCTTTCCCTTTTAAAAAAAATGGGGGGGGGGGGGGTTCCCTGCAAAGTTTGGTGATTTCTAAAGCCCCTTTGTAACGTATCTCGCTTTCTCTCTCTCTCTCTCTCCCCCCTCGTTTGCAGCCTGTATGATCATTCAACACACTGGTTTGTTTTTTGTTTTTCCAGGTACCGTGATGTCACCCGCAGATGATGGTGACGCGAAGCATTTAAAAGGCTTTCATCAAACCAAAGCGGGGCGGCGGCGGCGAAATAAATAAATAAAAAATCCGGGGGGGGAGGGGGATGTCTGCGGTGGGAAACAACCCCCCACCCCTTAATGGCCACTTAACTGGAGGAATAAAATGAAATGGGATCGTGCGAGACAGTATGCCAACTCCTTTCTCCCGCCCCATATATTTTGGAGACCCCAGTCTGCGCAAAGCCAGGAGGTAATGGGGGGGAAGGACCCAGAATTCTCCTCCGTGCGACTCGCCTCTGAATTTATGCATTCCCAAAAGCAGATTAGGGAGAAGATTGTACAGTTCTATCCCCCCAAGTATTTCCAAGGCATGCACAGGCCAGTTTTAAGTAAAATATAGTAATGAGAATGCAATTTTCTTTTCTTTCTTTTAATCTATTGGATGCCTGTGTAAAAATTATAAAGTTCATCTCATATCTTTGCTGAAGGCTTTGCTTGGGTCTCTATTTATCCCAAGGGAACAGCTGAAACGTTAAAAATGTAAAAGGCCTTGGTTTGGTTTTTTTACTCATTTGAAGATGGACTTTTGTTGTTGCGGAAACAGTCGTCGGGATGGACAGAACGCTTTTCGTGACAGTCTTTTGCCGGACTTAAATTCAGACACATCACGGGCATATGGGCTGTTGTACATTGCTTCCTCCCCTTAGCAAGCCACTACTTAGAACAAATAGAAAAGAGGCAGAAACCCATCTGCCCACAGTCTCTTGAAGGCAGATAGAGGCTAGAACCTTCCTTGAAACTAAGAATTCACATTTGTGCCTATTATAGGGTGAGACCAGCTCTTCCTGCAGTTTTACAGCTCATCAGGAAAGTTTTGTATCGAAATTTCAGCTGTGAATACATACATGTGTGTACTGGCATTTGGATTGAAATGGACTGTAAGGCTTACGGGTTGCAGTACACTATTAAATCCATTGCCCGTTTCCCTAACCCACACTTTGCTCTTATTGATCAAACTTGAGTTTCTAACTGAATTCAAACCTGGCTCCCCAAATGGAAAACCTGCCCATCATAGGTTGAAACTACCTCTGCATTGAAGGTAGCAATGTGTAGAATTTGAACTCTTTAAAAATATATCCAGTGTTATTATATTTTGGTAGAGGTGTCCTAAAATCTCTTTATTCTTCTTCTGAATTCAGCCTTTTCTTTCTCAAGTGATGCATCAGTGGCTGGAAATAACAGTAGCAGTTCACAATTTGGTGCAGCGATGAAGGTGGAAATGATTCAACATTGTTTGATCTTGATTTTGATGTGTGTGTGTGTGTTTAAAAATACTATCTAAAAGGAACCACCTCTCAAAGAGGCAGAACCATGAAATGTAATAATAATTATAATCCTTGATAATGATTTATTAAATACTCTATGATCATAGTTTAGAACCATAGAGGAGAGTGGTTAATTGCAGATAATAAACTGCTTGGCAAAAAGAAACATTCAAAGATTCAATGATTCAGTACTATTTCTTATATGGTGGGTTTTCATAACTAGCTCACACGAAATTATTCCGCCTAACTCCATATATACTTCCATGAATCTGATCCTATTTTTATCCAGTGGGGTGAGTGGAGATGGAGAAGATACATTTCCCTAGAGATATTAATGAGGTTATAGTTGCTGTTATCTCAAAATCTAATGGTGTGGAAGCTTGAGCAAGATTATTTGTAGCTCTTTATCTTGTGTTTACATACAGAATGAAAAAAGGAATGGTTTTGGCTTTATAGTCTAAAGATTGACTTTATATGCATAATATTAATCTCTGAAGGTACTTTTCCTCTGTTTTTTCAAATATCCAGGAAAAATAGTATACTGTATCAGTGAAGTACAGGATGAAAAATATATATAATAAAATTAGTCTTTTAAAGTTGACGACTAAAGCGTATAACTGAGTACATAACACTTTTGAAAATTTATTTAATACTATTCCCAGTTCCTCATTCATCAGAATGAAAGCTCCCTTCTGAATTCTTACCTCTCCAAAAGAATTGTATCAACTGGAAACAGGTTTTGAAAAAAATGCCTCTGTTCCCTAGTAAGGCAGACATTTGTGTTTAAATGGGTACATTCAGGTTTACGTACATAATCATGGATTTAAACATATTTTTAAAGAGAGGGTTAGTTTGACTTATGCACGTTTTTCAAATACAGTAAAACAAAAAGAGCTTTTGAGAGATCCTATCATATAGTTTACTTCTGCAAAAGTTGTTTAGAACTTTCGGGACTTTGTGCTTCAAGGGGTTTCAGTTATCTTGAATAGCTTAGGGAACATATTAGACAGCAACACAATCAGAACTTCAGGTAAGTCAGAATATGCTTTTCCCAGGGTTTCTATTTTTATTTTTTTGCTTTCTCCTGTGGTAGAGAAAAAAAAACTGATCTGGAAAGTTTGAACAAGTAACGATGTAGCCCAAGTGTGTTTATACATTCCTCAATTTATCAAATGTACTTGATTTTCTGCTTCCTTCATGCATATTAATAATACAGCTGTCAGCTCTCTACAAAGTGTGTAGTTTTAATGGAAAACCATCCGTTGGGGGAGTTAATGAGGACCATTTCTTTTTACAGTGTGTTATGGCCCAGCTGAATTAGTGCCATAAAACACAATGACTGAACTGAACAGCCAAAATTGTTAATTTGGTAAACACTTTTGTTTGGGGTGCAGACTGACATAAATGAAAATGATGGGCATACTTTCAGTCAGGCTCCTTTCCACTATTGTTGGTCTTTCCAGGATTTTGAGGGCCCCTCAAATGCATTCTTCCATTCATACAACAGATTTACCATTAAGTGACCTAGCTCAACCTTTCAGTGGTCATTTACGTTTCCTGGGAATGTTTGTATTATGAAAGCTCACTTCCAGCTGAACATACTGAAGTTGCTGATTAAAACCTTTAATGTGCCAACCAGTAACAATGAGGAAGATCATACAAATATTTGAACCATTCTTCTTTTTAAATATTCTCCCACCTCTCCTCCCGTTCTCCTACCCTTCCAACTTGTGTATGAATGTTTATATCTTATTGTTTTCAAACTTCATTCTGGTTGATCCCTACTTCTGCCAGTATGGACACTTCTTTTCTTCTCCTCCAGTCTCCCTAGAGGGCATCTTGACCATTCTGGCCATTAGCCAAGAGCCAAGAAAAAAAATAAAGCAAAAATCTAGACACCAATTTCTGCTCTCAGAATGAAACAGCAATCCTTAAAGAGTTGCAAAGAAGACACAAATTTAATGTTTCACTTTATTATTCATCTTTCTTTCTTTTTTCCTGTTATTTGCTTGGAAGAAAATAGACTAGAACCAATTGAGAAAAACCATTGCGCTTTACACTATTTATTCCCTTCTTTCTAAATTACACCTAGACACGTAAGCTTCCATGTAAAGTTTGGAACACTGTTTTAAAGGAGGATTAATTATTAATTACTTGAAATATTCATTTCTTTTGCTTTTAGTCATGGAACCAATCAGATATGATTATTACAATATCAAACTACAAATGACATTGAACTGATATCAGTGATAAGGTGTGGATTTGCCAAAGTGAAGATGACAGCTAACAAGGAGAGCAGATTCTCTCCAATAAACAAAATTTGTTGTTGTCAGTGGGTATGGTTTAGTGAGCAGAAAACACTTTTAGTTCACATTTATGCTGGTGGAATCAATGAGCTATATACACATTTCAGTGTGTTTGGGTCATACCTGTTATTGCTATTATTAGCAATAATGGGCTACCAATATTTCACCTGATCCAGTGGCCTTTATATATATGGGAGATCCAATGAATACAGAGAGGTTTAAGATGAGCAAAGGCTACCTCATACACAAAAGTGAATGAGCACAGTGATGCTCCCCCCCCCCCTTGCACAGTGGATACCTTGGTTTCACCAGAGCATTCCAAGTTCTTTGGACGATCTAAGGCACTCCTGGTTTAACAGTCAGAAGGTAGAGGTGAGTTACCATCAACAGTATAATCCAGAGCTGGTTGACTTGGGGAGAAGTCTCTTTGTACTTGCTGGCACTTGCTGCATTGTAACTATTTTTTGGGTGCCTAATTGAACTTGGCTTAGTGGTAAGACAGGTCAGCAGCTCGAGACCCAAGTGAGAACCCGTCATGTGTCCCAGCTCCTGCCAAACTAACTGTTCAAAAGCAAGAAATTGCAAGTAGATAAATAGATACCACTTGGGCGGGAAAGGTAACAGCATTTCATGCACTCTGGTGTTTAGTCATGCCTGACACATGGTCACAGAAACATCTGTAGACAGTGCTGGCTCTTTGGCTGTAAACAGAGATGAGCACCAAACCTTAGAGTCGGATACAACTGACTTTTGACCAAAGATGACCTTACCTAATTGAACTAAGCAAAAAACAACAACAATAACAACAACCCAACAACACCAAGTCCTCACTGAAACAGTAATAAAATAAAATCAGGTGATCTATTTATTTGGTAGTCTTACTGGCATGCACTTCACAAATCCATTTTTTTTGCCCTAATTTGCTTTCTCCCCACAACAAGGTTAGTCATGCATCAGCCATCCTAGCTATAGGAGTGCAACCTCGACTATTAACACGTCCAACCAATAAAAATAGAATTTGGATTCTTAATAATTCATCCACATACCGTAATATAATGGTAACGCTAAAATCATAATTTGTGTGCTTTAATTGCCAATTTTTCTTTTGCTTCATCTGAGTTGCTTTTTACAGCACTCAGTTAAGTTCTTATATTTCTTTTTAGTATTTGTTCCATTGGATTTTGCTAGACAGACTGCAGTTTTTACAGTATCAATACATGCACAGAAACTTTCAACAGCAATATATGCTTGACAACTTAGTGTCATATATGTGTCTACTCAAATGTAAATATTTTACATTTGCAGCTTTATACACCATGATTAGAGTCTCTCAGTAAAAGGATTTTTTAGTAGTTACTCAGGGCCAGAGAAGGAAATGCATTTGTTAAAACTTCTTTTGTATCAGAATAGTGTACACCATTCTGTTTCACACGTCTTTCATATTTGTCGTCGCCATCATCGTTATGATTATTACCGCTGAAGTTTTTTTAAAGGGAAAAATACCCTTTTCCCATTGTTTTACAAGTAGTTATTTAATTACAACATGCACGTCAATGCTAACATGCTGTGAAAATTACACATGATGTTTCGTAGCACCTACAGATAAATAAATGACAGTAAGTTAAAACTAGCCGTCTTCTGTTTAGCAACCAGGCTCGTTTTAAATTACTGCCAAGGAATAGTTCAAATTACATGGCTCGGCTACGGCTTACAAGAAATCCATCAGAACTGGAAGAGAGAATAGAACAGCCATTCTCTCGACCTGTTTGTGTAGCTCCTTGCTAATGCAGGACAAGCCAGACTGTTTATTTGGAGAAGTAAAGTTGTGGAAATATACTTGCAGGGTGTAATGTGGACAACACGTGTTCCTAGGAGCTACCTGAAGTCTGTGTCCTAATAGTTTGCAGATGTCCCTGGGTCACTGATTTCCTATGGGCCAAAGAGCACAGCCCCCAACCCCCCCTCCCCCACACCTCCCTGCCCATAGAGCTCTTCAAATTAAAATAGAAGAGAGAATGAGATGGGGTGAGAGAGCAGGGAAGTATTCACTTCTGGAACTTGTAAAAGTGTTTGTTTGAGTTGTTTCCAACGCTGCCCCAAAGACTGAATCATTTGGAAATTCTAACTGCCAGACCCATGCTCATTTGGAGCAATGATTTATTTGAAAAAATAGGGGCATTGGCTTTGGGATTGCTTGAATGTTTGCTCAAGGCGGGGAATTTATTTACACGGGGAATTGATATAAAAATCTCAGTTTTGCCCTACTGTATAATAAACAAGGATTCTCAAGTATGTGGCTCTGTGTGCGTGTGTGGAGCTCAAAGATGCACCCAGATGCATATGCAGGTTTTTGATTTCCATATATATGAAAAACCACACACACACACACACACACACACACACACACACACACACACACACACACACACACACACACACACACACACACACACATGTTGGATAAGCATGTCTGTATGTACACAGTCACAAATACAAATGGATGCCCTGGCTCTTCTTACCTGATGATTTGGTTCACAGATTTTCAAAATGATAAAGGATGGTCTACTTAGATAGCTGGGTAAAATCAGTTTGAAGACACTGATTATGTCTGGAAATGGAGTACTTTTAGGCCTCTTGCCCAAAACTCAGCAGTAATAACAGCAGCAGCAAGAGTGGTAAGTAATAACAGTTGCAACAACGACTCATTATTATCATCATCAGAACTGTAATTCCAGAAAACAAGCCAGTCTACAATATGAGGGACAGAGTAGATCAAAAAAAAGTAGCAAAACTTTAGAAGCAGAGCTGCCTGGAGTAATAAAACAGGTCTGATTAGCATGAATGTACACCACTCTTACATGTTTCATATTGAGTCACCAGATCTTCCTTTGTAAATCTGACGGTGCTTTGAAGGAACTGTGTTCCTATAAGAAAATGTTCTGGTAGGAAGAAATGTGTTTCTATTAAAGTGTGGTTTGACCTTGAAAGA
Organism: Bradypodion pumilum; assembly: GCA_035047305.1. Classification (NCBI taxonomy): domain Eukaryota; kingdom Metazoa; phylum Chordata; class Lepidosauria; order Squamata; family Chamaeleonidae; genus Bradypodion; species Bradypodion pumilum. The sequence goes on along the minus strand of JAWDJD010000002.1, from coordinate 275,254,630 downwards.
GTGGATGGGAATAGGACATCCCCATGAATGTTTCAAAGCATATCTGCCTGTTGCATTTTAATCCTATTCTTTTTAGGGAGTTCAAACCTGTAAGGGGAGATTAGGTTGGGAAAGGTCTTGAGGTGATTACCTCAAGGTCACCTTTTGAGCCCTGTGGCTTAATCAGGACATGATTAGAGGTGTGAAGATTTCTACCAGCAACTGGAATACATCTATACTTGAAGGATGGAAGGAATAAGACTTCCTTACTGCAGCTAAATTGCTTTGTATCTGTTTGGTGACAGATCTTTACTGAAGGCTTATTTCAGTTGCACTGGGAACAGGACAGAGGAATTAGTCACTTATTTTTATCATACCCACAGGCCCTTCATTCCTACAGTGGTCTGATGGGATGCTCGCAAAATCCACCCATGCACACAAGCCAATAAGCAAGGGAGGAACATACAGAAAGTCTGTTTTCTATGCTCACAACAGAATTTGCTGGGTTACAACCTCCATACTTTAGATGAAAATGTAGGGACATAGAAATGAATCCCAACTAAAAAACCAAGAATAAAATATCTCATAGAAATAGCATTTATGAGTAGCAATTGGATCACAATGTTTCCCATCCTTGTTCCTGTCTGGCAGAAGTTAACTGTTACATCTGCAAATGTCCCTGTTATTTATAGCAGTCTGTATGTCCAGAAGAAGTGAGTGTGTACATGTCTTTGCTCACAAATTTTTCTTTCTTCTGGGGGATACCTGGGGAACTGTGTAGCCTGCCCTTGGCCACATGGACTAGTTGTTTCCTCAGAAGGCACAGTGAGGGATCGAACTTCTAACCTCTGGCTCTGCAGCACGATACCTAAACCACCAAGCTATCCAGCCAACTAATTGTGTGCTGTTAAGTTAGTCCTCACATATGGCGACCAAGAACAAGCAACAACTGAACATACGTAGACAGAAGGAGGGCTCCAAAGAGCTGAAATGACAGTTACCAAACTGAACAGACCGCTGACAGAGATCATTTCACCTTCTAGCAGAAAATATTTGTTTATTGTTACATTTATTTTGTTGACGAATACAGGTTTATGCAAATAGCTTGGGAGACACCCAAAATGCTCAGATAATTGGGCATTGGCAACATGGGATAATCCTATCTTGATTCTACACAGTTCTAAGTTCAGAGAAGCAGGAGTTTGTCAAGAATGGGATTTGAATCATGACAAGTCTACAGGAATTCTTACTGGATATTAGAAGCACCTACACTCAACCTGAAAAATCCCTTGTGACAACAACATAAAAATGATTCTGATACAGCTGTGGAATTTGAAACATGGCACAGAATAATCACAATGAGTTGGACTTTTGGTCTGAGTAGAGCGGGGTATAAATCCAATAAACATAAATATAAACATGATAGTGGTCCTTCCATTCCTAAAGTGATGAAAAATTAACATTGCTAAATACGTGTTAGCAGCCCCTTCAGCATACTGGATGTTTATACCAGAAGAAGTCTTTGATAGCTGCAAGATTCCGATATACTCTGTATGCTGTTCCCAGGCATATATGGGAGCACACTGAAAAAAATGAAACCGCTGACAGGGAGTCAGAAATTGTGCATCAGGGAGAGAACGGGCTTTCATTGTGTCTGGACACCACAAAAAAGCAGACCGCCCTTCCCTCAACCCTGCCCCCATTCCCATCTAGATAGGACCTCAATGAGTTTAATGGCTCATCAGGAAAATGAACCTGGTTCTCCACAGTTTCACACTCTAACCTCTACACAATATAGCTATCCCATTTATGCAATACTGCCCAATGCCATACTATGAACATTTAGATTAGAAGTAAGTCACAAGTTGATCAGTGCTATGTAGTCCTGCAGACAAAAGGCATCCGCAAAAGCTGCTGCTTGCCTTCTATCGCTGCGCTATTGAGAGCGTGCTCACATGGCTTATGTGTGTGGTATGGGAGTAGTACTCATCGGGATAGGATAATGTTGCACAGAATTATTAAAACAGTGGAGAGTATTATCGTCTGTCCACTCTCCACTTTAGAACAAATTTACACCATCAGGTGCCACAGAAAAGCATTGGATATAGTAGGAGACCCATCACATCCTGGCCACTGCTTCTTCGAGCTTCTGCCATCGAGATGGAGATATAGAACAATAAAGGTAAAAATGAGCCGTCTCAAGAACAGTTTCTTCTCCAGAGCAATTTTGGCCTTAAATGGAAACTCTGGACTCTGAAGTCATCTTATCTTATTTTCAATTTTTATATTGTACTGAATGGTACTGTCTTAATTAGTGTTTCTGTAGCTGTTTTAAATTATGGGGTATGTCTTTTTGAGTTGATATATAGCAACTGAGAAATTTTGTTGTTCCCACAAGGGGACAATGACAATAAAGATTTATCTATCTATCTATCTACAACATTTTACATACAAACATTAAATACAGAGAGAGGGGAGAGAGAGAGAGAGAGAGAGAGAGAGAGAGATCCCCTCCCTAATCTGTACTAGACAAGCCCTGCATGGCAGGCAATTGTTTCTATCCTAATTTTGCAGTAAGAAGACTGGCAATAATAATTTCATGTCAGAAATTATTCTGGTTAAAAGGATTTTTGCTGGAGAAACTCCACTCAAGGGATGCCCAATGAGGCTCATCTCATGTCCCCAAGATCTTTCCCCACCAAAATGGTCCCTATTTATCTACTTGCAATTTCTTGCTTTTGAACTGCTAGGTTGGCAGGAGATGGGACGAAGACAGGAGCTCATTCCATCCTGCAATACCCAGGTCTCGAATTGCCAACTTGCCAGCCTTCCAGCTAACAGGGTAAGCTTCTTAACCACTGAGCCACCACAGCCCCAAGAAGACAGGTTTACTAAGGGCTCTTCCAGGGAGTTTGTGGGGATGGGAATGAAATCTGCATAGGTGAGACTCTTAGCCGTGATAAGACACAAGTTTGGGTTCTTTGTGTTTTCTTCCTAGCCAAAAAAAAAAGTTAGGTTCCTTCCAGTTCCTAACCACATGAAATGGAATCAGACAATGTAAGTGGAAAAACAAAAACATACCTTGATGAGAAGAGTTATCGACCTTGTCCTCGTTATTTGGGGAGTTGTGCTGCCTTTTAAAAGAAAATGCAAATGCTTGTTTGACAGGCAGGCTTTGGGGGAAGTGTTTCTTAAATGGGGTGTTTTAAAACATGCTTCGAAAACTAGCTGCGATTATCCCCTTGCAAAGCTGTCCCCAGGTAGTTAACATTCACCAAAATATTGATGGCACTCACCTTCCCTGCCAGGTCTTATCTGAGAGAGCTTGAGAGCTGCTTGGCAGAGCCTGAAAGGACCCATTGTGCTTCCCTTTATGTTTCAGAAGAGAAGGGGGAAGGAAAGGCCTAGAGCGCAGGTTAGAAACAAAGGAAGACTTGGGATCCTTTCTCCTAATGACAGGTTCATGATGACATTCCTTGAAAATGGCATATTATTTTGTCCTCAAAAATTGCCTGGCAGTTTAGAGCGTTGCTCCAGTCGGAACTGAATGAAAACGGGCTTCTTTGATGAAGCTGTCAGCAGCTGGGGATGGTGGGGGTCGGGATGATGATCAAGCTGCCCATGGCTGGGATAGCAAGGGAACAAGGTGAGAGGTTTCTGTGGAGGGCTGTATCCTGATCTCAGGCATCTGCCTGGTGGGATTCAGTCCAGTGTCAGAAATGACACTGTGTCGTCACTGTAATAGAGAGACGTCTAGGTATATAAATATGAAATAATGCTTGTGAATGGATGATACATATGTGTGAAGGCTTAGTAACAACCCATTAGTAAAGGTAAATATTTCCCTTGCTCAAAAACCAGTTGTATCCGACTCTAGGGTTCAGTGCTCATCTCTGTTTCAAAGCCGAAGAGCCAGTGTTGTCTGCTTCTGCAGACATTTCCGTGGTCATGACTAGACACTGGAGCACACGGAATGCTGTTACCTTCCCACCAAAGTGGTCCCTATTTATCTACTTGCAATTTCTTGCTTTCTAACTGCTAGGTTGGCAGGAGCTGGGACAAAGATGGGAGCTCATTCCATCCTGCAGTATTCGGGAATCGAACTGCTGACCTTCCGCCTCCCAGTCAGCTTCTTAGCCACTTGAGCCACTGCAGCCCACTATGCAACCCATTATGGGACTAAGTTTTGGGAAAAGGCACCTTTCCCAGCCTACTCCATAAACTGCCCATGTCAAGGTTAATGTAAGACACTTTGTTAGCTGGGACAGAGTAACAATTATCAGCCTCACTCACCCAAGCCTATGGCTACCAATGCGCCTCTGGCATGTGAGCAGTACAGTACAATACAATACAATACAATACAATACAATACAATACAATACAATACAATACAATACAATACAATACAATACAATACAATACAATACAATACAATACAATACAATACAATACAACTGCCTCCCAAGAGTAAGGTAAAGTTCTCCCTTTCTTGAAAGCTAGTCATATCCGACTCTAGTGCGGTGCTCATTTCCGTTTACAACCAAAGAGTTGGCACTATCTGCGTTTGTAGACATTTCTGTCATCATGTGATGAAGTGGTCCCTATTTAGCTATTTCCAATTTCTTGCTTTTGATCTGCTAGGTTAGCAGGAGACAATGGGAGCTCACTCTGCCATGGAGCGCTCAGGTAGGTTTTGAAGTGCTGACTTGACAATCTTGGCAGGAAAGGTAACAGTGTTCCATGTACTCCGTCATCTAGTCATGCCTTCTACGTGACCACAGAAAGTCTGCAGATGCAGACAGTGCGTTAGCTCTTTGGCTGTAAAAGGGAGGTGAGCTTGAGTCAGCCACGACTGGCTTTCGAGCAATGGGGACCTTTATCTTTACATCCATTATCCTCTTATATAACCCTTTCCACACATTTTGAACCTAGTGTTTTAGGATGCATTTGATTTTAATTTCAGTCTGTGTTGCTTTTAGTGTGTTTAGTCTGCTCTTCTGAAGTAAGTTGTAACACACAAGCACCATATATAAATCACAGATGCTACAAGGCCAGTTAAGCAGCAAAGTAATGCAAAGGTAAAGGCTTCCCTTGCTTGAAAGCCAGTCATATCCGACTCTAGGGTTCAGTGCTCATCTCTGTTTCAAAGCCGAAGAGCCAGCACTGTCTGCTTCTGCAGACGTTTCCATGGTCATGTGGCAGGCATGACTAGACACCAGGGCGCACAGAACGCTATTACCTTCCCACCAAAGTGGTCCCTATTTATCTACTTGCAATTTCTTTCTTTCGAACTGCTAGGTTGGCAGGAGCTGGGACAAAGACAGGAGCTCATTCCGTCCTGCAGTACTTGGGAATCAAATTGCTGACCTTCCACCTCCCAGTCAGCATCTTAGCCACTTGAGCCACTGCAGTCCCATGCAGCATAGTACAAGTGTATTAAAATAAATGTTAAGAAAAGTTAGCAGAAACCCTCCTGGAGCTATTGTATGGAATTTGCTAGGAATTATCAGTTCAGAAGGGGCTACAAAGCCCCTCTCAATTCATGTAATTATGTGGGGGAAAAACCTTAAAAAAACATATGAGTGTCTTCAAGGGAAAAATTGTAAAAGTGACCAACACAATTATCACTGGCCTTGTTTCTCTGGCATTTGGCAGGAATAAACCTCTCTGAGGGATGTACACATCTATGGGGAAAAAACCCAAGCAAACAAAAGTCACAACTGTTTTTGTTTGCCAGTTCAGATCAATGGAAGGTGTGAGCCATGTAATGTTTGGCTAGCTTTTTCAGTGAGTGGATTTTCTTGCTGTTTGAGTGCACTGCCTCGTATCTAGGGCAAGGGAATAAAATCCCTTTGAGACTGGCACTGAAAACCACGGGCTTTGCTGACTTCTGTAGCAAAGTAATCTCTCCTGTTTTACACAAGTAGACATCTGCCAGTGCAGTGAGGTTTTTTTTCTTCCTGATCTCCTTCCTGCTTGCCCCATGTCTCCAACTCTATGGAACACTCTTCTGAAGCAGTGTGTGTGTGTGTGTGTGTGTGTGTGTGTGTGTGTGTGTGTGTGTGTGTGTGTGTGTGTGTGTGTGTGTGTGTGTGTGTGTGTGAGAGAGAGAGAGATGGTATCTACTCTCACAGGAGTAGCCATCCCACTGGCTGAGGGACATCATAACAGAAACAGTTTTCCTCAGTCACAGATGCCTATCCTGTACTCTATGACATCTTCATTCTCTGAGTCCCTCTGTTCCCTTCCAGCTCCAGAGTTAACTAATAAGTCATGCAGTCGAAGTCCTAACCAGGTGTCTGGAGGCTGTTCAAGTCTGGATGGGGGACAACGGGCTTCAGCTGAATCCTGGCAAGACTGAGTGGCTTTTGGTGAGGGGTCTCATGTTAGCCTGGGAGTTACCATCTTTAGTCGTGGCTGGGACATCTTTGCCACAATCAGATCCGGTGCGCAATTTGCGGTCCTCCTGGACTTGCGGCTACTGCTTGAAGAGCAGGTGGCAGCCGTGGCTAGGAGAGCCTTTGCACAGCTCTGTGTCATTTACCAATTGCACCCACTCCTGGACCGGGACTCCTTGCTCACGGTCACTCACGCCCTGGTCACCTCCAGATTGGATTATTGTAATGCACTCTACATGGGGCTGCCCTTGGTGACTATTCGGAGGCTTCAGCTGGTCCAGAATTTATTTATTATTTTATTTATTTATTTAGATTTCTATACCACTATTCTCATCCCAATGGGAGACTCACAGCGGTTTACAACATTTAAGAAACAAATGGTAAAGATACAATGTAAACTCAGAAACACAAATAAATTACAGGTACAATAGAAATTTCCACAAAGTGGCAATTCTCAATTACAAGATACAATAATACAAAAATACAATATAGGCAATATAAAGTGTGACTGCAATACAGCCACACTAACAACATAAACTGTCACACGCACTCAATCCTACACCCCCAGCAGATAAAAATACAAAAACGAAAGTTCTAGTGCCTCAAAGCCTTTTTAAAGTCCTGGCCGGAGGCGAGTGATGGAAGGCTGGCCCGAGGTGTAGCAGTGGCGATGTTCAGAGTCTTCACTGTGGGCCCCGCCTGCCAAAAACTGCTGAGGCAGCGGCGGTGGCAGCAGCAGTTCTGGTGCCTCCAGCGCCTTTTAAACTCCCCGCCCAATGGCCAAGGGGAGGGGTCCTGGGTGCAGCTGTTTCTCCTCCCGGAGCCGGTGGCAAGGCCTCCAGGAGTGGCTCGGGTGGCAGTCCCAGCTTCGGCGGCAGCAGCAGCAGCTCTGGTGCCTCCAGTGCCTTTTAAACTCCCCGCCCGATGGCCAAGGGTGCAGCTGCCTGGGTTGTGATGGGGTGCGGACATTATGGTCACGCCTCACCACTTCTCCGAAAGCTGCACTGGTTGCCAGTGTGCCTCCGGGTACAATTCAAGGTGCTGATTTTGACCTTTAAAGCCCTTCATGGCATTGGACCAGGCTACTTAAGAGACCATGTCACCACAAGGAATTCAGCCCGTCCTACTAGGGCAGACAGGAGGGGCTCACTGGTAGTCCCATCAGTGAAAGAAGTACATCTTATTGGGACCAGGAAGAGAGCCTTTTCCGTGTCTGCCCCAGCCCTGTGGAACCTCTTACCACCTGAGTTGTGTCTCAAGATGGAACTACTCCCCTTTAGAAAGATGCTGAAGACATGGCTCTTTCAGCAGGTTTGGGGCATGCTTGACTCCACTAGTCAAGTTCGCTGGCTGATTTAGCCTATGTGAAGGGGATGCCCCCCCCCAGCTTGGCTATTCTATTTTAACATGGGTAGGGTGAGGAGGGTTGTTTTTTTTAAAATGATGATTTGTTTATTTGTGTTTTAATGCTGGTTTTAGCTGCGGTTGTTGGGTCTTGTTTTTAGCTGTTGTTAAACTGTTTTATATTGTAATTTTTACTTATTTTATTTTCTTCCTCATCCCTTTCCCTATTTGTTGTTAGCAGCCCTGAGTGGTGTACCCACCAGGAGGGCGGGTTATAAATGCGCAAAATAAATAAATAAATAAATAAATAAATAAGTAAATAAGTGAGCAGATTGTGTCAATGATGTTTTTCTACATGGTATCGGGGGGGGGGGAGGGGGACACACAAGGATCCTGCTTTCAGCAGTGCCCATACCCCTTAGCTACATGCATATAGTTTATAAGGGGCTTCATGTTTTAACTGCTACTAAGGGGCTTTAGTTCTGAAGTCCCTTACATTTATCATGGAAACCAATGTGTACCCTCTCCAGGCCTGTGAGCTGCCCATGCACTCTGGAACTCTGACAGGGCAGCTTTATATTGCCCTGGTATATGGCACTGTGAGTCTGAATTATTTGGGTGATACATACAGTGGAACCCCGGGTTACAGACGCTTTGGGTAATAGAAAACTCAACTTACAGAAAGAAATCCATTGAAAATAATACCTCAGCTTACAGAACTTTTAAAGAATGTTCCCCCCAATGCATTCCTATGGGAATCTGCACTTCACTTTAAGGATTTTTTGTTTTCAATGCATTCCTATGGGAAACTGCACAATACATTCTTATGGGCGCTTCACGACAAGGACACTTTCCCTCCTTCACTTTAGGCACCATGACGTAGGCTTCTCAGGCAATGTGTATGGTCAGATAGATTTCAAGGAGTGTAAGGATAGTGCTCTGTGTGTGCCACCTTTCATGTCCAGTACTTTCCCAGCATAGCTGGGTGCCCACCAACACAATGGAGGATGTCATCATCAGAGCTGCAGTACAGATTTGAGGCCAGCCTGGTCAATTCTGATACCTTAAGTGAGAGGTATGGTGAATTGCTGTCTCTTCTTTGCTCCAGGCTGGGTCTGAACAAGGCATACAAATTTTCATACAAGTGATTTTAAAGACAGATATTGGATTACAATACCCTGCATGGCTAGAGCAGGGGTTCCCAACCTTTTAATGCTGTGGACCTGACCATGCTCCATGGACAGCTGAGTGGGCTGGACCATACCCCCTAGAAGCAGAAATAAATGAGCCTGCTTCCATGTTTACAACAGCTGCGGGTGCATTTACGGCTGATGTAGTTGCGTTTACGCATGCATGGGTGCATTTTATGGCTGCCCTAAATGCATCCGCTTCCACTTCTGGAAGCAACAGTGGGCCACATCAAATGTTGCCATGGGCCAGGTCTGGCCCATGGGCCATAGATTGGGAACCCCTGGGCTAGAGATTCTGAGACCTGTAGTAAAAAATTATTTTCAAAAATTAAAAGGGTAACAGGAAACATGCTTGTTACTTGTCTGTTGCACTTCTTGTGATATACTGGCAGAAGTACTGTTCTAGTTTTCATATATTTATGTATCTATTTTTATGGTATGTACCTTCAAGCTGGAATTTACTTATTAGCAACCCTGATAAGACATTAGGTAAGTGAGATATTTAATGATTTTACTGGTTCCACGCTCCCAGTGAATTTCCATGGCTGAGTGGAGACTCAAATTTAGGACTCCTAGTTCATCAGTCTTTCCAATATGCAACACTAGATATCCCATGTATTATTTGTGCCACTTGTATCTTACCCTGTATCATGAGAACTGAAAATGAGTTGCAAGAACAACAACATGGAAACATGTGTAATTCTCTGTCCTTTCTTGAATAGCTCCCACTGTGATTCTTGGAAACATGTATCTCATGCTGGACTGGTGTGTGTATGTGCACCTCAGAGAATCATGGGATGGCCTCTTTATTTGCTGCTTAGAAATAGACTAAAAGTCACTAGTTTTCTTATTCCAAGTAACAGGATTTTAGCCAAAGAGTTTAGAATATCAAAAAATATTGCTAACATGTAATCAATTCAAAAGACATGGCACAACTAAAGCAAAAAAACAAAAACAAACAAAAACAAAAACAAACAAAAAAAATCAACCAAAGATACCCTTTACTGACATTAGCCCTAATTCACCATGGCATACCTGTCAAGTGCCGCTCCGGAAAATACGGGAACTGCATCGGCCTGGGTGCGCATGCACAGGGAAAACTCCTTTGCGCATGAACAGAACCCGTTTGCACATGTGCAGAACACATTTGCACATGCACAGATGGGTTCTGTGCATGTGCAATAACCCCTTTCCCTGCCGTTCTAAATATGGGACAGTGCCGGGAAAGGGGAGGAACACACGCCAAAATACGGGATTTCCTGGCCAATCCAGGATACTTGACAGGTATGCACATGGTGACAACTATGTAAGCCTATTGATTTCAACTGTAAGCATAACTTAACTCTAAATTGCATGGTGTCCATGGCGCTGAGAGCTTGTTGCCAGCTCATGAGGTGAATATGATGTCTGAAGACACTCCTAGCATTTTTGCAAGAACTTGAACAAATAGATTTAATAACACAAAGCCTTGTTTCAATTAAGACAAGCTGGTCACATCCTGTCCTCCACCAGATTTTTCACTGTCATTCCCCAGATGCTGGTTAATTTCCAACATCTTGTGCCCGACTTCGTGATCTAAGATCTTTGACTCAGAAAACAGGAAAGGTCAGTTAAACTAACATCCAGCCCAGAGGCACTAGGCCTCACAGCCAAAACAAACAGACTTAGCAAAAGATACAGGCTCCCAGCGTATGATCTCCCTGTTGCAAGAGAGGAAGACTGGGTTGGTGGAGTGGGAGGGGAAGGAGGAGGAGAAGAGGAGTCAGAGATGAAATAAGCGGGAGAAAATTGTGGGATTTCTCAAGCACACCACCATCATAAAGGCAAAGTGATCAATTTTTAAGCAGATGCTGATTGTAGTTCACTTCAGGAGAGTGGGATATGGAGCTGACTCAAGGTAGGAAAGGGAAGGCAGGACAAACGGAACAGCAAAGATGAATATGGCAAAGGGATTGTTTTTGTTAATTAAGAGAAAAATACGGTAATCCTTCAGAGATCCAAGAAAAATAAAGCATCATTGTTAGGGCAAAAGACGTTGGCTTTTAATCCCTATTGAGCAGTGTGGGCCAAAACCCTCCTCCCAGGCTTGTGAAGGAATGTCGACCAGGTTTGAGGGGGAGGGCAGCTAAGAAGAGGAGGAGAGCAGAGCAATTCCTAGGGCTTTTATAGTACGACTATCATTTTATGTTTGTGCAGGTAAAGGGAATGCAGGTGTGTGCCTAACTAAAAATGCTATATCTAAGTTATTACATTCCTTTCAGAGACAGAAAGAACATGTCACAATTTGAATATGTCTTGAGCAAAACTTGTTGTTCAGTCTTACAGTCGAGTCCGACCCTTTGCGACCCCGTGCAAGACACTGTGGGTCATATTTTCAAATATATGATTGGAAATCATTTTTGAATGTGCTGCAACCCCCCTGAACTCATTCATCCCAGTTAGAGCAGTTTCTGGTCTTAATAGCAAAGGGTGATTCACTCTACCACTTTGGATTGAGTCCTTCCACTGTCTTGTTTACTAGCCAGGTATGTCTCTAAGTAGTTCCCTGTTAATGCTGCTTTAAAGATGGAAAGGTGTGGATCAAAGATCAGAGCTTGCTTTAGTTCTCAGCCAAACCAGGACATGACCACTGGTTTTGCTGGTTTGTTTGATCATCTGAGCTCTCAGTTAAACCTGAAAGCACCTACCTGGGTTGTGGTTGTGTATTGTGATGTTCATGAGACTTCCAAGAATGTTGGTGTATTCATCACCTTAACCATGAGAAGTGGCCATGTCAGAGTCACTCTAAAGTCCTTGCAGCAATGATGTAACAGGATAGTTGCCCCCCCCCCCTCGGCATGTGGACTTGGCATGCCAAAAGGGCTCAGGACCAGAAAGTGACTCATGGAACTGGATCAGTGGTATGGGTGTCACACTGTGATGAGGAAGACAGGTGAAAGGCCACTGCATTATATTCACAGGACAGTCTTCATGGGTGATCGCCATGATGATTGCCAATATTTGGATTTGGATATGGCAGAAGAAGAAGAATGTGCCCATAGCTCAGCAGCTGTATCTTTAGCCTTTATTTTATGGGCAGGGAAAAGGGCTGCACTTCAGGATTGCATCTCCTTTTAACTCTAGCCACCATAGGCAGTAACAAGGAATGCTGGGAGCTGCAGTCCAGCAATATCCCAACTAGGGTCTAACTTTGCCCGTTCTCCAGGGGAAGGAGGAATTCTCCAGCAGTTTCTCTGACATGAGGGGATGAGGCTTACCATCACCAATGGTTTGTATACAGAGCACATAATGCGAAAAGCAGGGCTGGACGAATCACAAGTTGGAATTAAAATTTCTGGGAGAAACATCAACAATTTGAGATATGCACTTTCTACCCTAATGGCAGAAAGTGAAGAAGTCCTAAATAAGCTCTTGCTTAGATTGAAAGAAGAGAGTGCAAAAGCTGGCTTCAGACTCAACATCAAGAAAACCAAGATAATGGCAACAGGCCGTATCAGTCCCTGGAAAATAGATGGGGAAGAAATAGAAGCAGTGACAGATTTTACAGTCTTAGGATCCAAGATCACTGCAGATGGTGATTGCAGCCATGAAATAAAAAGGCGACTGATTCTTGGGAGACAAGCTATGAGAAACCTGGGGCACTTACTCAAAAGTAGAGACATCACCTTGCAAATAAAAGTCCACATAGTCAATGGTATTCCCGGTAGTAATGTATGGTTGTGAGAGATGGATCATAAAGAAAACTGAGAGCAGAAGAATATATGTCTCTGAAATGTGGTGTTGGAGGAGAATTTTAGGAGTACCCTGGACAGCAAGGAGAACAAATAGATTGATCTTAAAAGAAATAAACCCCAACTGCTCCTTGGAAGGTCAAATATTGAAGATGAAGCTAAAGTACTTTGGACATCAAATGAGAAGAGAGGACTCACATGAGAAGGCCTTGATACTGGGAAAGGTTGAGGACAAAAGAAGAAGGGGGCGGCTGAGAATGAGATGGCTAGATGGTATTGTTGACACAATGGGCACAGAGCTGGGTGGGTTGAGGAGGATGGTGAAGATAGGGGTGCCTGGCATGCAATGGTCCATGGGGTCACAAAGGGTCAGACTCAACTGAAGAACAACAAAGAGTTTCATTTATTTTTGCTATAAACAATTGGTTTTTCACATAACCAATGCAAAAATTGCACTTGTCTTGGCACCTTGGTTGCCATTTTGCATTTTTCATAATGGTCTATCCCTAACATCATTCAGTGGGAGGAATTTTGGATAAAAATCTGCAATATAGTCTGATACATCGGTGGGGAAGGGAGAGAGAAGACCTACTCCAGGCACCCTTTACCTACCTCATAAGTAAGTTAAGGACAATAATCTTGCCTCTCATCCATGAACATTTCTTCACATTTTCTATTATTTTGTTTCCTCTTCCCACACACTAAGGAATTTATTTTCTGTCAAGTTTAAAGTGTGCTTCCCATTCTGTTCTGGCCCAGCCCCCCCCCCCCATGGTGAAAAAAGATGGTCACACAAATGATAACAGTCTTCACAACACTGACATCACTGTGTCATTTTTTAGTCACCAATGATCCATGTTATTTTGTGTTTGAGAAGTTGTCTTGCTCACATGACAGTGTCCAGCAGAGGTTGCTATAGCAGTTTCGGAAGCAGCCACACCAAGGTACCTTGCACACTGAAGCTAAGGGTAATATTAACCAACCTCTGTTCCTCCCCCTGCCCCCCAGGGTCAAATTACATGTTATAACAAAGGTGTATTTCTTAATTTTACATTTCCCTTCTAGATGTTCTGTATCTTCAAAGCTCCATCCCTGAACAATCAGATTTGCAAATGTAGTCCATATTTACCTTCCAGGCAAGTTTAGCCTTGAGAAAAGGAGCCTGAGAGAGAATATGATAGCACTCTTCAAATTCTTGAAAGATAATTACTAAGAGGAAGGGAAGAATCTTTTCTCAATCATCCCAGAGTGCAGGACATGTAATAATGCGCTCCTTAAATCCCTTTATGGGAGAAAGTCAGCAAGGAAATTATGTAAACAACCAAATGCATTAATGCAAATATTTCCAGCAGGTAAAGAACTGCAATATACACTGGAGCAATCAAAAAGATATATACTAGACACCGTCAAGCTAATAGCTGAGAATGGTACAAACATTCATGAAGCTGAAGACTTTGTGTATGTTTTATGTTTATATTTAGGAATATAAGAAACATACCCATACTCCTGGAAATACGGGAACTGCTCTGGCCTGGGTGTGCATGCATCGCAACACCTCATCTGTGCATGCGCAGAACCCCTCTGTGCATGCAACAACTCATCTGCGCATGCGCAGAAACCCCTCTGTGCACATGCAGAGCCCATTTGCAATGGTGCATGTGTGCAATAACCCCTTTCCCCGCTGTTCAAATACAGGACGGCAGCGGGAAAGGGGAGGAACGAGCAGAGAAATACGGGAAATCCCGGCCAATCCGGGATACTTGACAGGTATGATAAGAAATTATTTAACCAGAATACACCTTTTGAGTTAGACATATTTATTTATTTATTTATTTATTTATTTACTATATTTATTATATTTCTATACCGCCCATTTGGGTGGCATCTCACTCTGGGGGCTGAACAAACAGATAACAAATAACAACAAAACCCATAGCAGATCAAAACAAACAACTGAGAAATACATCACAAACTAAAATAAAATAAAATCGAGTACAGTAATTGGCGTCTGAGGGCATAGGGACTCAACCTGGCTGACTAATTTATCGTTAAATGTGCACTTCAGTTCCTTGATCTTGAAACTGATTTGGAGATTGTTTTTGAGGTGTGTAGATATAAACAAAGACAGAGATAAGAGTTTTTTGTATAAGATTCTTTAAAAATTGGTATAATATTTTGTGCGCCACACATATGTTGCTTCTTGAGCAATTTAATATCTGGTAACTATTTTCTTTGTTTTTACTGTGTTGCAATTACAATAATTGCATTCTTTTTACTATTTTTCAGCCTGGTTTGTTATGTTAATAAATTTACTGCTCACTTTGAATAATTTTCTTTAAAGAGTGCATGTAATGGATATTTAAGCTGTTCTTAATTTGTGAATTTTATTGATTAGTTGATTAATTGAGAAAATGTAAATGAAATGATTAACTGACCAAACATGACTGTTCTTGTTTTTGTAGATGTTTTCTTAGAAACTGTATCAATTTATGTCTGCTGGTTTGGCTTGTTTAGGATTTTTTTTTAAAAAAATGTAATATTGATTACATTAGAGAGAGAAAAATAACATTTGTTTTAGAAATATTTGTTGGATTATAGCTCTCATCCTCTAGTTCCAGTTGTTCATTTTGGTTTGTACAGTGTGAGACTGTTGAGTCCTAATTGATCTATAACCCTCAATCAATCTATAATATTTCAGACTTCAGGTGTTCAGAAAGCAGAGTATTCTAGCACCCTCCTGACCATGATGGCTCCTCACCTGTTAAAAAGCTGAAGTCTGAAGAGGAGATCCTTTCTTACTCATGAAGGCCAGAGTTCCACATCACATACCTGTAGAAAGCAGACATGACTGAGAGGAAGCTCTCCTTTGGCTGTTCAAGTTGAAACAGCAATAAGGGAAAGAGAGGTGGGGTGGTCTTCTTGTGTGTTGATTTTCATGTTCTGAATGCTTGTACAGTACTAGAATAGCACACTGATGTTACTAAATCATGACAGAAATAACTGCATTTATTGGGTTGATTGTTTTTGCAATTACACTATTGCTTGCTGTAGACCAGGGATTCTCAACTTGTGGCCTGTGGGCCGGATGTGGCCCATGGGATCATTTCATGTACCCCCTGCCTCCACCAAACCAGGAAGTGCCATGTGGTGGAGGAAGAGCAAAATGGCCATCCTGCTCCCGAAGTTGTCTGAGGGAGCGTGACCCAGCCCCTGGCTTAAAAAGGTTGAGAACTCCTGGTGTAGACCACCATGTGTTGCTACAGATGGGATTTACCTGGATGTGCTTTTAAAGGTAATGCTTGATGAACAGCATCTTTGTTCCTTTCCACCTTAAAGGGTGCTGCTGTTTCCTGTTTCCATGCTATGAAGGTAGGGTGGATTCCCCACTGAAGCAGCTTTCTGCTTAAAGCATGGTGATCCAAGTCAGAAGCTGGTAAGATCTATAGTGTCATTTCTCTGTTCTTTTTTGGCCTTGTCTGACCAAGAAAAAGCCTAGTCCTAGCTTGGGAATATGGTCTAATGAATAATGAGGAGAGGGGCTTGCTGGCATAATTGCTTCATGTTTATATTTGAAATGGGATAGCATGCATCCACTACAGTTCCACTATTCCAGACCTTTTTTCTCTGCCTCCCCGTAGAGTTTTGATTTCTAAATAATCTGGGACATTAGAGAGAAATCAGTAGCTGATTAGCCATCCCACTTGACTGCAATCACACCTTTCAATATTAATTATCCACTCCTTGAGTTTGATGATATCGAGCATTGGCAGTCGGGCCTGCTCAGTGTTTTGCATCACCAGCCTAGGACAATGATTCAAAGGGACAAAATAACCTGGTGGGCAGGAAATGAGAGCTCATTTGCAAATGTGATTGGAGAACCCTGTCGGAATCTCTAGCATGTATAGCCCGTGGCTAACCAGTCCAATGACACCACTTCGTTTGTGAAACAAGAGCAGGAAATAAAGCAGTGCAGATTTTGTAAATCAGGGATTCTCAACCTGTGGCCCATGGGCCGGATGAGGCCCATGGCACCATTTCATGTCGTCCCCCCACTGCCTCCACCAAACAGGAAGTGCCATGTGGTGGAGGAAGGGCAAAATGGCCATCCAGCCCCCGAAGCAATCTGAGGGAGCGTGACCTGGCCCCCGGCTTAAAAAGGTTGTGAACTCCTGTTGTAAATATTTCTGGCTACAGTTTTTCCAAGTGAGTATAAGGCTTTAAAAGGTAAGTGCTGTCTTGCATTCCCTTACCCCCCTACCCCACCCCTGGGCCTGTAGTCTAACGGTAGCAAAAGAAAATGAGCCTAAGGAAGCATGGACCCGCAATCCACACAAAAGACTTCCAAGAAGTTAACTTGTACCTTTTCTCCTCACAAGAACTTAGTTAATATATGACCAGAGACTCTTAAATATGACCAGAAGCTAACAGCTCAGTTGGAAATAAAATCTCATTACAAATCCAAGTGGAACAAGAAATGAAAACCAAGAGTACCCAGCATGTTGGGGGCAAAATGCTGATTACCTTGTGAACTGCCCAGAGCAGGCATTCACAACCTACGGCCCATGGGCCAGACCCGTCCCCCAATGCCAATTCATCCAGCCCCCAACACCCTCGCCGCTCCCAGAAGCAGAAGTAAAACGTGTCCCTCACATGTGCAACACTGCTAAATGTGTTCTGCACATGTGCGGGGCGCATTTTACTTCTGCTTCCAGGTGGAAGGAACCACGTGACTAGCCCGATCAGCTATCCAGGAGATGTGATCAGCCTGTGACCTGAAAACATTGAGAAACGCTGACCCAGAGAGTACACTAAGTGCTATGGGGCAGTATATAACTGTAATTGCTATTGTTATTGCGAAAATTGCATTTTATGCTCCCATTAAGGAAAATGGCTGGGAAATTCTGATCTAATCATATATACTACCACCATGGTATGCATACACATAAAGCAGTTGCCTTCTTATACCAAACATGAGGTAGCTCAGGAAGAAATGTTGTCTGGTTGAGATTTGTTTTTAGTCTGCTTTGGACTTCCAATTCCACACATACTTTCTTGGGAGTTACTGGACAAATGCAACTCAAGAGGACACACCTCTGAGCAGAGATATAAAGGGTTAAATTATTAGGCGGTGAACAGCATTTCAAACCCATTTATTATACTACATAATAAGGAGGAACAACAGCAACACAGAAAATTGGCATTTCCATGAGCCCATTGGTTCAGTGGTGGATTGAGTTAAAGCAGGGGTTCCCAACCTTTTTCTGCCATGGGCCTGACCATGCACCTGGACAGCTGAGTGGGCCGGACCATGCCACCCAGAAATGGGCGAATTTACGGCTGTCGTAAATGTGGCCACTTCCACATTTACGGCAGTCATGGGTGTGTTTACGCATGCACAGGCATACTTTATGGCTGATGTAAGATGCGGCTGTGCACGTGTAAAGTATCTGCTTCCACTTCTGGGTGCGGGTGCGATTGTGATGGGCCAGATGAAATGGTGCCGTGGGTCGGGTCCAGTCCAGTCCAACACCTGAGTTAAAGAGTCTTCAGAAATAGAGACATAGATCAGCAGTGACTCCTATTGGTATTCTAGTATTCCAGAGAGCCAGAGAACATCTCAGAGTGAGGCAATGGGCAGATAGTCTCCCTGGAGAGCCCCTGCTTTGGCAAATACTGTAGCAGTAGGAAAATGGCCAGAGGGGCTGTATTCTGAATGCCTGAATGGTTCTAGAACAGTACATGGCTGAAACCAAATGCACCTCTATTTTTATGGACACAGACCTCCCAAATCCAGGCAGACTACAACTAGAACTGAGCCCAGTGCCAGGAACAATCAAGGAAAGGATTGCCATGTGCTGTATTATTGTCTTTTAAGCAGGAACAATTCTGCTTGCTATTAATCTTAAATTACAAGATGGATTTGCAGTTTCTTTAACTTGGCACCACTGACCTATTGTATTAGTTCTCTGTTGGAGTAATATATTTCATTGCTTGGAGTTAAAACATTTGAAACTTCTGGTATTAGACACACTAAATCAACTTATATTAACAGCACAATAATAACTTGCTAGGGTGTGAGTTGTCAAGGATAGAGAGAGGGGTGACTAGGAGGTAAGTTCTGAAGAGGGAGAAAAATTACATTTATATACTTTGTGTCATCACTGCTCATCTGGTTAATGCGGGCCCTGTGTTGAATTATTTCTTGAATTTTCTTGCCTGGAAAAGTGCAAATTGCTCTTGTTTTGTCCAGGCCTGTAGCCAGTCTTCTAGATGTGGGTGGGTGAATATTTTTCCAGGGTGGGCATCAAAGACTCCTTTCAATGGATTTCTATGGCAAACAGCGCTTTGCCAGGGTGGGCAAACTGCTAATTCAGGGTGGACCAACCCACTCCTGGCCAGCCCCTGGCTACAGCCCTTGTTTTGTCCCTTCAATAAATTAAGCATTTGTTTGAACTACACTGTTCTCTCATTTTCATGCCTCTTTAAGCAATCATGGCTATATCTTCGAGAATGCTGGGATTTATAGTTTATCAGATACTTAGCTTTCTCAGGTGTACTTCAGAGGGTGCATTAGAGATCTCTAGCACAATATTCTAAATATCCTCCCTAAAACTCAGATCCCTGATTTCACAGAATGATTTCATTATGTCTATTCTATTGATATGAAATAACTATGTAGTGCAGGGGTTCCCAACCTTTTCAAGCTGAGTCCGGGTCATGCTCTCTCAGTCAGTTTCGAGGTCCAGATGGCCATTTTGCACTGCCTGCATGATGGGGCGGGTGGTGGCGGTGGCCATTTTGTCCCAACAGCTTCAAAGGGGCAGCCATTTTGTTTCTTGAATGCCCTTGGAGAGTTGGAGGCCACATGAAATAGTGCTGCAGGCCAAATCCAGCCCACGGTCCTTAGGTTGGGAACCCCTGATGTAGTATATATATATACACCTTTCATCTGGACATTGGTGATGTTTGTGATATACAAGGGCTTTCCTGACTTTCTCAGACACTTGCAGTAAATTTACTCAGCCTTCTGTCTTCAAAGGTTGATTAGCTTGCTTCGTCATAAGTGCTTGCATTGGAACACTACAAGATGAGTCAATTATGCTTGGCATCCTTGTCCAAAAAGCTCAGCAGGAAGAGAGGCAAAGGGAACTTGGAAAATACATAAGAGTGGTGATGTTCTTCAAAGCTGAAGAGGAAGAAGATACCTTGGGTTTGGCATTTGTGCGACAGACCTCTCGGCTCAGACAAGGGCATGGGAGACTTCTCAGCTTGCTTTCTAGCTTCTCTGTTAAAAATTTGAGACAAACATTAGAGGTAAACTGCCAAAGTCATATATCCTAAATCTCTGGCTTCGGAGTGTAGATTCCATTCCCAGCTGGATCCATCTTAGAGGCCAGACATGAGGCATTTTGGGCTGTATTATCCTGCCATTTCATAGCATATTCAGTATTGTCACCCACAGAAGAAAGGGAATCACCTTTCCTGACGAAGTTTTGTAGAGGTTTCAGCTTTGAGTGACAAACCAAATCAAAAATAGTGAACAACTGATCTGTTCCCAGGTGAACTTTGATGGATGTCAGAGGCAATGGATTGTTATTTAGGAAAGTTATTGATCAATATGCTGTTCGGTGAAGGGGCATTTTGCCAGAGACTGCTGGCTGGTTAGGCTGATATTGGCATAAAGACTCTTTCTCCTATAGGAGGAGAATTGCTGGGTTGGAAAAAACACATCTGGTTCCTTCCTTTCCCTTCTTTCTCTTGGTTCAGTTTTAGACCATCATTAATTTCTCAGAAATACATGGTCATGTCCCTGGCTAAATTTGGTGATTTAATTTTGCTTTAATGAACAGTTTGGGGGAAGAAAGAGATATCACAGATAATCTGTGAGTGGAAAATTTAATTCCCTAACTCAGGAGTTTTCAACCTTTTAAAGCCGGGGGCTGGGTCATGCTCCATCAGACAGCTTCAGGGGCTGGATGGCCATTTTGCCCTTCCTTCCTTTATATTATTTATTTTTCATGCTTATATACCGCCCACTCAGGTACAACCCAACTCAGGGCGGTTTACATAGCGGACAGTAAATACATAAAAGACACTTAATAAAACAAAAGTTAAAGTTAAAAGTTAAAAAACCCACCCCTAAAAGGTGCGCAAGAACCGAAGGGACCTTGGGGGAAGGCACACTTTTCTATACCACCCACCCAACGGTACCCCCATCCCCACCCGCACCCCAAACTTGGCCCACCAGCCAGGTCTTTAGTTCCTTCCTAAAGGGCAACAACTCCGTCTGGAGACGCAGTTCCACAGGCAGGAGGTTCCAAAGGGCCGGTGCGGACACGGAGAAGGCCCTCCCCCATCACCACCCGGGCCGCGGCATTCTGGACCAGCTGCAGCCTCCGAATGGTCATCAAGGGCAGCCCCATGTAGAGCGCATTACAGTAGTCTAGTCTGGAGGTCACCAGAGCGTGAGTGACCATGAGCAAAGAGTCCCGGTCCAGGAGCGGGCGCAACTGGCGAATCACCCAAAGTTGGGCGAAGGCCCTCCTGGCCACAGCCGCCACCTGTCTTCTAGCAGCAGCCGCGAATCCAGGAGGACCCCCAAGTTGCACACCGGGTTGGTCTGGGGCAAAACAGCCCCATCCAAAACCAAAGATGGTAGCTCCCGGGATAACACAGGACCCCCTATCCATAGCCACTCAGTCTTGCTAGGATTCAGCTGTAGCCCATTTGCCCCCATCCAGACCCCAACAGCCTCCAGACAGCTGGAAAGGACTTTGACTGCATCACTGGGGTCCCCATGGGCCGAGATGTACAACTGTGTGTCACCCGCATACTGGTGGTACCGCACCCCTTGGGAACAGATGATCTCACCCAGCGGCTTCATGTAGATGTTAAATAGGAGAGGAGAGAGTACCAAGCCCTGAGGCACCGCATATTTTAGGGGCCTAGGACTCAACCTCTCACTCTCCAACCACACCGACTGGGTCCGGCCCCTCAGAAATGAGGAAAACCAGGACCACACTGTGCCCTGGATCCCCAATCCTCGGAGCCGTTCCAGAAGGACACCGTGGTCAACGGTATCAAAGGCCGCTGAGAGGTCAAGAAGAGCAAGGACGTACGGATGACCGCCATCCCGCTCTCACCAGAGATCATCCATCAGCGCGACCAATGCAGTCTCAGTACCATATGCAGGTCTGAATCCTGACTGGAATGGGTCTAGATATTCCGCTTCATCCAGTACCCCCTGCAGCTGACGTGCCACTGCCTTCTCCAGAACCTTCCCCAAAAAAGGAAGGTTGGAGACAGGTCTGTAGTTGGTTAGGATTGCTGGATCGAGGGAAGGCTTCTTCAGGAGGGGGCGCACAAGAGCATGTTTCAGCAGTGCAGGAAACATCCCCCTCTCGAAAAGACGCGTTAATTATAGCCCCGACCCAGCCACCTGTCACCGTCTTAGAGGCTTTTACCAGCCAGGCTGGACAGGGATCCAGTGGACAATTATTGGCACAGACCGCCGCAAGGAGCTTGTCCACTTCATCCAGGGCAACTGGATCAAACCGATCCCAGGTAACACCACAAGACTGCGCACTGGCTCCCCCCGGACCCTCCCCGTCCACGCCAAGTTTGAACCCCGAGCGAATTCGATCGATTTTCTCCACCAGATGGTCAGCAAAGTCCTCAGCCGATCCCTGCCAACCAGGCACAGGCCCCGCCCTACCCAGGAGGGACCTGGTCACCCGAAACAGGGTGGCTGGGCGATTATCAGCGGAGGCAATAAGGGAGGTGAAGTACTGCCTCCTCACCACCCCCATCGCCACTAGGTAGGCCCTAATAGCGGCTCTAGCTAGTGTCCAATCGGAATCGCTCTGGGTCTTCACCCAGCGGCGCTCAAGGCGTCTCTTTGCCCGTTTGAGCTCCCGTAGTTCTTCCGTGAACCACGGGGATGACCTAGCTCCACGGGCTCTGAGAGGCCATAGTGGAGCGATTACATCCAAGGCAGATGTCGTCGACCCATACCACAGGTCAACAAGTGCCTCAGGCGAATCGTGTCACCGATCCAGAGGAAATTTCCCCAGTTCCCTCTGGAATCCATCCGGATCCATCAGTTGCCGGGGGTGGGCCACTTTAATCGACCCTGCCTCCTTACGATGAAGTGTCGCCCCCAGAAAGTCTAGAGCCACCAGATAGTGATCTGACCATGGCACAGGTGTTATGTCTAGCTTCTGTAAACTCAGATCACTCTGCCACCGCCCCGACAAAAAGACTAAATCTGGCATGTGGCCACTGCCCCTGGTCAGGCCCTGAATTACCTGAGCCAGGTCCATAGCTGCCATGGAAGCCATGAACTCCTGTGCCACCTCGGAACCAGACCCCAGCAACGGCAAATTGAAGTCCCCCAAAACTTCCTCTACCACATGGCACTTACTGGTGTGGGGGAAGTAGTGGTGGGCCACATGAAATGGTGCCATGGGCCACATCCAGCCTGCAGGCCGCAGGTTGAGAATCCCTGACCTAACTGCTACCTTACATAATTTATACATTGTGTTGTTTTATCTTTTGACTGGCCTTCAGGATTTGAACACAGAATTCCTTTGAAGACTGACTACTGAAGCTGGAAGCCTGCCTGAATCATAGCACTCTATTACTAATATGCTTTATGTTCTGATAATGGGTAATTTCAATGTGTGTTTCTGGTCTTATTTGACTTAAAATTTTAGAATTATCTAAGTCTCAAAAGGTTGTTGATACTGGAGATCAGTAGCCAAGTCGAAATAGCCCAAATGATTAGTGAATTTTGACAGGCCATAGAATGGGTATAACAGTTACAAATTAACTTCTTCTTCTGAGTCTAGGCCTCCGTGAAACTGCCAAAATGAGACAACCTTTGGGGAGTCCATTCTATAGTTCCTTTCACCTGTTCCAGTGTGAGAAAGATTAACCAGCACAAGGTTACTGTTGCCAGGGGTACACCCAATTGTGGTTCAAAAATGCCACGGTCTTTGAGGAGGCTCTTCCTCTATACCCCAGAAATGAACTGTTTGTGTATGTGTATGCGTGTTATATAATTTAAGGAGCAAAGGAAATAACGTACATAATATTCTGCCTAAGATTCAGGCCCGTGGTGGGGAGAGATTTTACTGGGACAGATGGGCGTGCACTGCTGCTCAAAGCCCATACCTTAAAGGGAAACGCCATCTCGGCATTTCCCACTTCGGTTCATCAGTCTCCGTTCTGCTCCATGGGGAAAAGATCTGCTCGAAGCTGCCCGAAGATCTTTGGCAAGAAGAAGCATAGCGGAAAATGCCGAGGTGGCATTTCCCTCTATGGTGTGGGCTTTGAGCAGCAGTGTGTGCCCGTCCGTCCCAGTAAAATCTCTCCCCACCATGGGGCTGCTAAGATTGCCCATATTTTTGAGGTCATTTGGTTTGCCTAGGGCAGGGATTCTCAACCTGTGACCTGTGGGCCAGATGCAGCCCACAGTGACATTTCATGTGGTTCCCCACCACCTCCACCACACGAGGAAGTGCCCAGGGCCATAGCCAGGATTCTAGATGTGGGTGGGCAAATATTTTTTCAGGATGGGCAACGATGTCATATATACAGGTGAAACACGGAAAATTAGAATATCGTGCAAATGTTCATTCAGTTCAGTAATGCAACTTAAAAGGTGAAACAAATATATGAGATAGACTCTACATGCAAAGCGAGATAATTCAAGCCTTACTTTGTTATAATATTGATGCTATGGCTTACAGTTTATGAAAACTGTAACAGAACTAAGACTTGAAAGAGAATTGCTGCCCTTCAGGAAAGGATTGAAGACCTGGCTGGCAGGGCAGGTGTGGGGCCCTAATGGGAACACGGGCCCTGCCTGCTGGCTTATGTAAACAACTAAGAACTCTCTCTTCTTTTTAAACTGGGTGGGATGGGTGGGTCTTTTAAAGTGGGTGGGATATGGGTTTTTTAAAGTGTTTTTATCTGTTTTAGAACTTGTTGTAATGCTGCCCTGAGTCGGGTTCTACCTGAGTGGGCGGCATATATAAATATGACTAATAAACAAACAAACAAACAAATAATGATAACAGGAGGCGGTGACATGATTGCCTGTTCCCATTCATTGCAAAGCAAAAACTTCCTTCGAATTATGTAAGACTTGTGAGTTTTCTTTCACATTCCAGCTAGTAAGGAGGATAAGTATTATCTTTAGCCTCCAAGTTAAAGGAACAAATGAAAGATCTGCCAAAAGATATAGAACATTTTGTTTCATATTTCTGCTCTGATTAATTAAACTCTTAAGTCTTGATATGGACAAGGCTTCACTTCCTCTTCTGTGCTGCTTATAGAGCCTGGGCTCCTATATCTATAACTAGCATAGGTTGCCTGGCATTGCCGGGCTGTTATACATTGTGTTTTGCTTTTTTTGGTTTTTTTTTTAAAGTTAAAAATCAACAGAGGATGCTATAAAAAATTTTATTTTATTTATTTAACATATGTTTGTTATTTGTGTAAACTTTTGATTTATTAGTTTTTTTACTTGTTTTACTCTTGTGGCCTCTAGGCGGGGCTGTTGTGTTTTTGACTTGTTTTTAATATTCCGGCCTGCAGGTGCGGCTGTTGGTTTTGGTATCGTTTCACGTGTTTTTTCTCTCCTGGCCTCTAGGTGGGGCATCTTCTGGTAAGTTGTCTTTGTTTCTTCATTTCTGTTCCGGTCTCGTGGAGGGAGGACGTGCTGGTGAGTTCTCTGGTTTTATTTATTCTGGGATTTTTCTTTGTTTTGATTTTGTGGTGGTGGGCTGGGAGGTGTTTCTGTTTGTTCTTTTTTGTTTTGGTTTGGCTTTAGATGTGTGTAATTGGCTTGTTTATTTCTGGTGTTGTTTATTTTTGTTATTTCGTTGGTGTTTATTTGTGTAATTTATGGTTGTTGTGTTGATAGAGTTAGGTATTTCCGTGTTGTAGTCAGGTGTTTTGTCTGTGCTTTTGTGGTATTGTAGATATTTTTGTTTGTGGGTTTTGTGGTTTACTTTTTTTGTTTATTAATGGTTTATTTATTTATTTATTGATTTTTGTTTTATTAATTTTTATTAATTTTGGTGTTTGTTGTTGGTGTGTACTTTTGCGTGAAGAATGGGCTGCTTGTCGGTTCCTCTTTTCCCCATTTCTGCTTCGAATTTTGGTTTTGATGCAGCAATGGGGAAAAGGAGGAGCCGGCAGTCAGCCCACTCTTCCTCTTAAGGTTCATTAGGTAGGTCGGGGGAGAAGGAGGCAGAGAAGAGCTATATGCCTGACAATGGTTCTCTCCTCTCTGTCTCCTTTTCCTCCTGGCTTACCTAACCAGAGATTGGCAGGCAGTGATCCGTAAGGGGTGGTGCTCTTCCTGGCAGATTGCTGGCTGCTGCTTTTGTATTACCTCCACCGCTGTTTCATGTTAGTTCCCAAAATAGTGGTGCTGAAAGTACAATGGCAGCAGCCAGTCATTCACCAGGGAGGGTGCTTCCCCTGATGAACTGCTGCCTGCTGCTGGTTTTCCCCCCACCCCAGCTCAAGGTACCTTGAGGTCGGCAGTGGTCTCACTGTGCCTTCGGCGGAGTAGCGTGGAGGATAGGGAGTCCCTCTTCTCCCCATTGCTCTGGGAAAGAAGGCCGGCTGTGGTCTCGCCATGGTTTTTTGTGTGTGTTTGTTTTGTGAGGCTGTGAGGTGCTGTGTTTGCCTGCTGCGGACTTGCGCTCCCGTTGCGTTTTTTAATTTAATTTTTTGCGCGTCAGCTTTCTCAGTGTTCTGTGCACTCACGGTGCATAGGACGCTGGGACTTTGAGTTTTGCATTTTTTGTTTGCATTTGTGCAGTGGTTTTTTCCTGCGGCTCAATTTTAATTGGCCGCGCAGCATTTGCCAACGTTCTTTTTGCTTGCGCCTCTCAGCCTGATTGGCTGAGACGCAGCGCACAGGACATTGGGAATTTAATTTCTTTTCATTTTTCATATTTGTGGGGCTCTTGCCCCACTGGCGCCTTCGGCAACCCTGCAGTAACCTGCGGACCAAGTTCGGGCGAGTGCAGGAGGCTCGGTACGGGATAGGATGGACGGGTGCAGAAACATATAGCAAGTTCCAATGGTTAACCCCTGGATTTATAGGTATAGATATGGGTAAGCTGTTTGACCTTCAGCTTCTTGTGTAATCATAAAATAAGGAAAAGGGAAGGAAGTCTTCTTCCAAGGTAGGCCTGCTAGGATCTATGTGGTCCAGTGGATAATATGAAAGGATATGGGAGCACGGCCAGCCACTAGAGATAGCGTGTTACTCTGAATCATCCAAATCCAACCAATTCAAGGCATCTTATGGGTTACAGAGACCACATGTACTGATACCGTGCATGCTATGTATGTAAAAGTGCACATAGTTATCATGGATTCATATGAACTGAACCCTTCCCCTTACACACACTGATGAAATCAGTTCAGTTTTAGGAGACTGGAGGGGAGAGCCATTGCTTGGTTGTAATATACGATGAAGGGGAGTTTTTGTGAAGCCATTTTAAAAACATAGTTTCAGGCGAGAGAGAAAAACACGTTCATTCTGGGTGAAGAGGATGCAATAGGTCATTTTCTCCTATCAAGATCAGATTCCACTCTCATGTGTCAGACCTGGAGATTGCTGTTTGCTTTTCAGAGCTGTTACATTTGGGCTCGATGAAGCAAAGGGCATGTTTTCTGAGTAAAGAACATTTTAGCCTCAGCCAAACTTTTTAGCCTCAGCCAAACTTTTCATGGAGTGGCAGTGAACTCCCGGGAGCCCAAACAGAAAAGTAACCAGGGATTTCCTTATTTGTAAATCAGCTTATTTGTAAATCAGCTTCTTAGGCCCTGTATCTCACAACTTCAAAACAGTATAGGCAAGTGCATGTAGCAATATTTGTGGTTCAGGGTTTTGTTCTTTTGTGAAAAGAACAAATCATCCATGGACTGGCTAACGATTCATGACAATGAACAGGTTAGGAATCTCATAATGTTAGACTAATCATACTGGAAGGTGGGTTGAAAGTGATTTCATCAGACAACAGCTAACTTGCCTTGTTATCTGGAAGGTCAGTAAGTCGGCAGTTCATGACCTGAGTACTGCATAATGGAATGAGCACCTGTCTCTGTCCCAGCTCCTGTCAACCCTAGCAGTTCTAAGGCAAGAAATGGCAAGTATATAAATAGGGGCCACTTCGGTGGGAAAAGATCTTGGGAACATGAAAGGAGCCTCATTTAGGCATCCCCTGAATGGAGTTCCTCCAGCAAAAATCCTTTCAACCCAGAAAGAACCTTTGTGTGCTTCTGATACAAATAAAAAATTTTTTGCTTCTCCTCCTCTTCTTCTTCCTCCTCTTCTTCTTCTTTGTCCCAATCAAACCCGGGACTGCCAAATTGAAGCCACTTTCTTTACTTTGACATTGACTGTGTGTGTTTCTAGAAGTAATTAGCAGACCAGTAAAAGAGCTGGATTCTGTATCTCTCCACATTCACACAGCATGTTGTTGTCCACCAGCAGCCCACACTTGAACATGTTGGTCTTGCATTTAGGGACTCCAAATCTCAGCCTATTCAGGGTCCTCCAAGTGGCGTAGGGGAGGTTTAGTGTTACAGAAATAATGAGCAGCAGCCAGCAATATGGGCCAAACACATAACTTTATTACAGGGTTAAGAACACAATTTTAACTGTGCCATAGCGACTCATATACAGGTGCCAAAAATACATTTTGGTGAGCTTTAACAGGATTGGTTGAAGGAGAGTGGGGTGATCGAGGACCTGATGTCAATCGTGCTTCTTGGAGTAAAATGGCATAAACCCCAATCTCACGTTACTTAGAAACTGAGGAGAACATAAAATGGTGGACAATTTTTATTCAATACACAACAGGAGGTTGAGTTCCTCACCTGTGTCCTCCTTTAATGTTGTTCCTTTCCCCCATCTTATAATTTGGTTTTGCTCTTGTGTAGCCTCAATAATATTTGTTCTTGCCATAAGGCTCTTAATGTATGAGATGGTTTTGATTGATGTGAGCTGCCTTGGGTCGCCGAGGCGAGGAAGGTGGCCTATAAATCTGGTAAATAAATAAGGCTCTTCTTGGATCTGAACCAGTGGACTTGAACCTCATATCCATTTAGAGGATGTTGAGGGTCATTCTCTTGTTTAGTTCTCTCAGCATCCACTGCTACTTCTCTCCTTAACTTAGGTACAGCATTACCAACAATAGGGTATATTTTCTCAATTGGTATAGGTTTGAGGCATCATGTCACTATATGCATAGTTTCTTTAACAGCAATGTCAACTTGTTTTGTGTGTGTTGATGTGCTCTATACTGGAACAGCATACTCTGCTGTGGAGACTCACAGGGCCAAAACTGATGCATGCAGCATGGATGGTTGAGTTCCCCATTCATAGGTTGTGAGTTTCCTGATGATATTGTTCTTTGTACTAACTTTGGCTTTGGTATTCAGGCAGTGCTGCTTAAAAGAGAGTGTCCTGTCAAATGTCACTCCGAGGTATTATTTTGGTGCTGAACAATGCTGTAAATGGTTCCCTTGCCACATAACATCCACCTCAATCTTTGCCTCTTGGTTTCGAAGGTGTAAAGCACACACTTGATTCTTGCTTGGATTAGGCTTCAAAAAATTGATGTTGTAATACTGTCCTAATTCCAGCTATCTCATCAAAGCTTGATCTTTGAACAGCCGTTGCAGTGTCATCCGCATAGATTAACAATTTTGTATATTCAGGAACTGTTTGATTATTTTTACAGTAAAATCCCAGGTTACAAGTGCCCTGGGTTATATTTGCCGCAGTTTACAATGGCAAATTTAATTAAAACAATTCCCCGGTTTATGACCTTTTTTCAGTTTACAACTGAAAATTGTGCTATTTTAAACTTTGAAATAGCTGTAGTGGCCATTTCAGAGTTTAAAATGGTTCAGAGTTTAAAATGGTCACTACCCCTCCACCCAAAGTCCACCGCGCCTTTTCGTCTGTAGTGCTGCCCAGGGAGCTCGAAGGAAGGTGGGAACTGAGCAGAGAATATAATTTTATTTTAAAGTAGATAAGGAAAAACTGTTTTCCCTATCGCATAACACTAGAACTAGGGGACACTCCATGAAACTTTTGGGTACTAGTTCTCAAACAAATAAGAGAAAGTACTTTTTCACCCAGAGGATTACTGGTCTATGGAACTCCCTGCCAAAAGAAGTGGTGACAGCTGTCAGTCTTGACAGCTTTAAGAAAGGATTAGACGAGTTCATGGAGGACAAGGGTATCAATGGCTGTAACTATGGATACCTAAGGACAACCTCCGGGTTGGAGAGATAGGCAGGATATCTCTCAATGCCATTTCCAGGGAATCCTAAGCAGGTGAAGGCATCTTCTTGGGAATACCCTGAAGGAAATAGTGAGCCACTGTGTGAGACAGAATGCTGGACTGGATGGGCTGTGGCCTGTTCCAGCAAGGCTGTTCTTATGTTCTTATTTTATTTTATTTTCCCACTTGTATGCCACCCAATTAGGAAATGTGACCCAGGGTGGCTCACACAATAATTATACAATATACACAGTAATACAATATAGACAATAATTATACATTACTCATCCTACAGAAACAACATATCATGATATACAACAATACAATACTGCAACAGCCTCTCTGCCCTGGCCACAGATGAAGTCCAGGGGCAGGGGTGGCGGCATCCTGCTGCCGGCTGCCATAGCGGCCTTTTCTGTCCCGGCCAGGGGCCGGGCTCAAGGCACCGGTTGTGGAGGGAGTCCTGGTGCCTGTCTCCGCAGCTGCCTCTCCACAGTGCATCCCTATGGGAAAACATGGTTTGGTTTACGATTTTTTCATGTTACGACGGAGGCTGTAGGAATGGACCTTCCTCGTAACCCGAGGTTTTACTGTACAGTGGTACCTCGCTTAAAGAGCATAATGCGTTCCACTGCCATTGTAAGTGACCAATTGTGACTTCTGGTGGGGGAGATTGCGAACCCCAATTTAGTTGTTAAGCAAGTTTTTGGTTGGTTTTAGTTGTTAAGTGAGGCGACCATTCAGAGAAAATTCTGCTCTTTAAGCGAATTAGTCTTTAAGTGAGGCACTCTTTATGTGAGGCTTTACTGTGTATATATTATACAGTTTTGGAGACAATACACTTCTTTGGGGCAGTCCATTCTTCTGCAACCTCCATCTGCTGCTCTTTCCATTCATCATGACATAGAATCTCTGGTTCTGAAGGAAGCTGCCAAAGACCCTAGTAAGTTTATCATGCTTATACATTGTAACAACTAGGGGCTGTAGTGACTCAGTGGTTAAGAAACTCACCTTCTTAGATTGAAGGCTGGCAAGTCAGCAATTCGAGACATGGGTACTGCACCTGTCTCTGTCTCAGCTCTTGTGAACCTAGCAGTTCGAAAACAAGAAATTGCAAGTAGATAAATAGGGACCACTTTGGTGTGGAAAGACCTTGGGGACATGAAAAGAGCTTCATTCAGGCACCCCCTGAGTGGAGTTTCTCCAGCAAAAATCCTTTTAACCCAGAATAATTTCTGACATGAAATTATTATTATTGTAACAACTGGCAATTTGCTTGCTCATTCAAGATGGCCAAAATTTCTCACTGGTGGTAGGACCATTAGATTGGTAGGACCATTAGATACATCTCACTCTGCTGTATCTAATGGTAGGACCGGCTCTCTCAGGTGCATAGGTACCCTTGTGATTCAACCATTCACCCCAAAGTATGCTGTAATGGTCTGCCTAGACCTTCAATCTCTCTTTCCAAAACACTTCAGCTTAAAAAACAAAAGCACAATTCAAGACAATAACAACAGTTCTACCATTTAAGTCCATTAGCCCAATGCAGGAAATGGCTCTCACACATTCCCTGTTATAAGATGAAATCTATAATAAGGAAGCTCTTTTAAGCACACATTGTCCAGCTTAGTCTTCAGAGATGGTTCATCTCTCGACTCTCACTTCTGACAAACTGTATTTTCAAACTATTTGTTTCATTCCCACACATCCCCAGGATATGTCTCAGTTTTGGCTGTGCAGCTTAGAGGCAAGCAGATGGTTCTCAGAAGCAGGTGTATTAGGACTAAATGCGTGTGTGATGACTAGTCACTTGCTTGCTGCATACAATAAGCCAAACCTATCAGATTCTTTTGCAATAACAGGTATGAAGCTCTGCAGGAAACATAATAGTATGTGTATACAGAAACAAAGTGCCTCTCCTACACCCAGTTGAATGTGGATCTATCACCCATCAAATGACTTGTGTGTGTGTGTGCTTGCGTGTGCTTGCGTGTGTGTGTACGCTCACTAGCTTGCTTGCTTGTGTGGGGGATACTGGAATGATCAGTGCTGAAGCATATAGGGGCAGAAAAGAACCTTTGGCACCATTAGAAAGTCCTTGACATGTTGTGTTACAACCCTGATAAAAACTGATCCCAGAAAGTGTGGGAAAGTCTGCCAGATTGATTAGACCTGGCCTCCTTTTTCTTCCTCCCTACATATACGTACCCAGGAATGCTCGCTCTCTTATTTGCACTGAGTGGTTAAAGTCCTTGTGAAGAATGAGAGGCATTCCACAGGGCACCTCACAGAGGTGATAAGTGTGTGTGTGTGTGTGTGTGAGAGAGAGAGAGAGAGAGACAGAGAGACAGAGAGACAGAGAGACAGAGACAGAGAGACAGAGAAAAAGGGTGGGGGAGACAGAGATGCAGAACAAAGTGGTCCGACTTCTTTACGACTATTTCATCTCAACTTATCTAGGAGTGAAGCAAGGGAAATAGTCTTTCTTTACATGCAATATGAGTACACCTCAACATATAGAGAAATTAGAGAAGCATTTACTCTCTCTGTAAAATGCTATTAATGATTTTTTTAATTAGAAAAGGGTCTCTCTTAGGTTTCAGGAAAGTGATGGTGAAGGTGCTGAGGAATGATCATTCCTCTTGTATGGTCCTCAGAAAGGTATTGAGACCACAAGTTAACAAAATGGCAGTAATGCCTGCTTGTCAGAGCTCTACTAAATGGCATGGAAAAAGCTCTTCTGAATGCAGCAAACAGCAGCCCAGATGCAGCTGTTAAAAGTATTGCAGAGGGGCAAAAAATATTTCCTACAGAGCTTATTACTATGTTTAAATTAACTTCAGCTTTGTATTTTTCATGTGGAAGTGGCACGAATGCCATATTCCCCTGTTGGCTGGGTTTTCCCATTATTTTAGATATGCCACCTGGTGCCTGTTTAGTCCACCAGCTGACCCAGGTTCTAAGCTTTCTTGTCTCATTTCTGTTTCTTTTTTCAAGGTAAGTATCTAGCCCTTATAAAACCAGAGATATAAAGCAAAATATGCAACCAATTTTGAACCCTTTGGTTTGCAAGAAGAAACAAGACTTTCCTTGTGATTGGCCAATGAATGAAGCTACTGTATCTCTAGTTTAGCAGGAGCCTTCAGGTTTACAAACAAATGTCTAATGGGTTAATATTGAAATAGTGAGAATCCTTGATCCTTGCATAGATTCTACAAACTATAGCCAGCAAAACCTCAAGTTTGGAAGACCTAGAGTTGAAAAAGCAGGGGAAAGGCCTGCTCTTTCTTAGCCCACGTTATTTCAAACTCAGTCTTAGATGAGCTTTTGGAGCAGAATATTCTGCTTTCTTCTACTTTTTCCTATTTCTTGGAAAGCCAATTAGTGAAACTTTTCCAAGAGACTATCAGTTACTGAGATAGCACATAATGAGAGCAACCTCTAGGAAAAACTTGGAAAAGTTACCTTTTTGAACAAATTTCCCCAAATCTTAATACAGTATTGGGAACAAATGTAGAAGGACTTTCATTGATGATTTCCCTACCTTTGCCTGAAGAAGTGATCTTGAATCACGAAAGCTTGCAATTATTTTTAAAATTATTTTAGTGATCCAAAATAGGTATCACCTTCTTCTTCTATATTTGTTTTGTATACGGATCACACGGCTGATTTGTTTGTTTTATGGACCTTCTGTGGATACCAAGAATGTAAAAAAGACAAAAGAGATCATTGTGGACTTTAGAAAATACAAATTGAACATCCAGCCACTTATTTATTTATTTATTTATTTATTTATTTCTGCATATTAGAGCTGAGGGATGATCTAACATGGGGAGCAAACACCAACGATCTGATGAAGAGAGCACAGCAGAGGTTATACGTCTTGAGAATCCTCAGGAAGAACAATCTTTCAAAGGACCTGCTGTTGGCATTCTACCACAGTGTGTTAACCTATGGTCTGTGTGTATGGTTTGGGAGTTGTACAGCTAGGGAAAGAACAATGCTGTCCAGGGTCATAAAGACTGCGGAGGGGATAATCCCACTCTAGATCAAATCTATGCCACCAGGTGTTATAAGAAAGCTGTAGAGATTGCGCAAAATAATACACACCCCGGAAATGATCTCTTTCAGCTTCTGCCTTCTAGAAGAAGGTATAGGGTCATAAAGACCAGGACCAGCCGCTTGAGAAATAGTTTCTACCCAAAAGCGGTTCTGGCTTTGAATGCAGTGCAATGCAGCCTATGAGGGAGCTTCTGTATATAGTTTTTAGAGTTTTAGAGTTTTTAGAGCTTTTTAGGGGTTAAATGTGTATATGTGGGGTAGGAGTATATTGATAATTTTATATAGTTGTATTTTGTTTAGATTTTGTTGGGTTCATAAGTGTCCCCCCCCCCAATCTCATTGTTCTGTGCAGGACAATGACAATAAAGATTTATCTATCTAATAGCTGCCTGAACTGCATGGACATTTTGTTTAGTATTGTTGGGTTCATAAGTGTCCCCCCCCCCCCCCAATCTCATTGTTCTGTGCAGGACAATGACAATAAAGATTTATCTATCTAATAGCTGCCTGAACTGCATGGACATTTTAACATCGGAACAATGTGATATTTAAATATTACTAGGTAATATTTAAATTGATTGAATTGGCTACAATTGGAATACCTCATGTGTAAACCAACACCCACTCCCAATTCCCTGATGGAGGATACTGAAATCTGCATTGCTTTGACCTGGCTGGAGAGGAGGCTTGTAGCCTCAATGGAGCCATTTGGGAGGAGCTGTAAAGTGAAGGCCTGGTTTCCTGTGTTTGTTGGATGGGGGAGGGATATAAAATGGACTGCTACTTTGCATTTAGTTTTAAGAACAGAGCCTGGCAAACACCATGCCATAACAATTTGGACTTTCATTGATGATTTCCCTACCTTTGCCTGAAGAAGTGATCTTGAATCATAAAAACTTGCAATTATTTTTATTTTTTATTTTAGTGATCCAATATAGGGACCGCCTTCTTATTCTACATTTGTTTTGTATATGGATCACACAGCTGATTTATTTGTTTTAATATTGGGAGTATGCTGGGGGTTCCAGACCCCAAACTTTCTCTCTTTCCCAAGCAATGGCTCTGAGTTAAACTCATTCTTATGATGCTGGCAAAATTAAAGGGGAAAACAAGAAGGAAAAACAAGTATAAAATATTCTGGCACTTTAAAGATTCACATTCCCCCCCATGTGAGCTTTTGTAGATCAAAATCCACTTCTTCAGACACACCAATCAGTTTGTTTGGAAGCTCATTTTAACCGATAATGCAGATTGTGAATTGTGTTTACAAAGAAATGAGCCACCTTATTTTCCTTCACATTAGGAAAGGAAGTTGGACATCAGAACCGTGGAAACAGATCTAAACGCCTGTGCCTTTCATATTTAGGATGCAGCTGCTTGATACTGTACTTTGGGGGATTTTTCTTTTTTGTTCTTTCCCTCTAGCCACAGAGTATAAGGTACAAAACAAAAAGACACAGAAAATATGGAGAGATCACTTCAGTCTCATTAACCCTTCCTCCTTTGCTTTTATTTTGTACACAAACTAGTTTTTGTGTGCAATAAAATTACTCTAGAAATATTTAAAGAAGAAAAGATGCAGTCCACTCCAATTTGCCTGTCTAGTCTCACCCTTAGCCCACTTTTTCAAAGGCATGAAAAGCGAGTATTTGTATGAACATATATAAATCTGTGGGGTCACAATGACTTCATGGTTAAGATGCTGAGTTTGATGACTCGAAGGTGGGCAGGTCAGCAGTTCGAGACCCAAGTACTGTGCGATGCGGTGAGCACCCATTTTCTGTCCCAGTTCCTGCCAACCTAGCAGTTCAAAAGCAAGAAATAGAGAAATAGATACCACTTTGGTGGCAATGGTAACAGCATTCTGTGGGCTCTGTCATCTCGTTATGTCTACCACATGGCCACGGGAATGCCTGCAAATGCAGTAAGTGCTGACTTTTTGGCTGTAAACGGTGATGAGCACTGTCCCCTAGAGTGGGATACAACTGGCTTTCAAGCAAGGGAAGATCTATACCTTTACCCTTATAAATCTGTCTGCCAAAATTAATCCTTATCAATGCACAAGGCCACTTAAGCCATCAGTGTCCAAAATTGCTAAAGCGTTGTAAGAAATTAGCTCCAGAGTGGACAGAAAATGGAAACAAAAAATTTCAGGGGAAAATTTACATTGAGTGAAATCTTATTGTGCAGTTATTCAAACAGCATGAAATATAGAAGCAAATTAACGCTGCTGTTTAAGAAATAGGTTGGGTGCTAGGTCACGTGATTCAATATGCAACATATAATGTCTCCAAAGATTTCTTATTTTATGATAATTCACTTCTAAAAGATATGTTGTTGGTGTAACTGCATGACAGGATTTCAGCCATTGTTGTGGGTGCTTATATTTGAGTGGTAACTTTGCTGTAATAGCCTTTCTTCTTCAGTAGTGCTGCAGCATATAAATTCCCCCCTCTTAATCTCCTACCTTTAGCATGGAAGTAAACAGTGGTGGGATTCAATTTTTTTACTACCTACTCTGTGGGTGTGGTATGGTGGGAATGGCCAAGGGGAAAGCCCTGTGTTGCAGCTGAATTAGGACTACTTTATTTCAAAACTAGGATGAGCGGGGCCAGCCAGAATTTCTGCTACCAGTTCTGGTGAACTGGTGTGAACCTGCTGAAGCCCACCACTGGAAGTAAGCCTAATTATAGTTTGGTGGAACTGTAAGAGGAAATACGCAAAGCTGGATGATTCCTGGGCCACTGAGGGTCATGGCAGGATAGAGTGTCTTCTGCTTTGACTTGGAGCCTCCAGTTTGGTCATCAAAGCTGCCCCTTGTCTGAGAGCACAGTCATTGTAAACTTCTCTTTCCTCTCCATTCAGCCAGCCTTTACTATGAACACTCTATAATGTCTACCTAGGAATCTTCTCCTTATGTTTAAATTCAGAGTTGCTTACTCCTGAGCACTTGGGGACAGGATTGATTACATGCTGTCTAAGTAACTCCAGCGAGGATTCAGTTGCAGCGGGCTCAAATCTGTTTTGTGTCTGATCATTTACCCTCAATTGATACACCAGAAGGAGTTGAACTACATATGAGTCTAGTCTTAGTTTTACCTGATCCCTTCAGCCCTCCACCCCAATTCTGCCAGTTCCTCCCTCCCATTCCATGGCTCCCTAATTCACGTACAGAATACCTATCTTGGTACCTATCTTGGTTGGCTGGTGGTAATTTATTGCAAAAGCCTGCAGACAGGATGGGAATAGAAGTTTCCAAATGTTCCCACCTTCCGTGCACCTCAACTTTGATGCAGTCTCACGGTTAGATTGCCACTCTGTTGCAGAGAATTTGGACAGGGATTACTGTTGACACTACATGTTTGGCTTTGGGTAAAGTTTAAACTATGCTTATCACCGTTGTGACACCTCTGGAAGGCCACACTTGTTTAAATAGCTTGTTTTGTGCCACCTCCTGCTTTGAAATTTTCTCTCTTGCTAGGTTTTGAGGAAGGGGAAGGGTGAGATAGAAAGCCTTTATCTGAGGGACAAACTATACATTGATGATAACCTCTCATGAGCAGCTGGCGATCTCATTAGTATTCCAGAATTGTGATCTGGACATACTTTTGCAATGAAGCAATCATACATGTGAATCAAACCCATGTTTATGTCCAAAGCCTCAAAACAATCTTCTTCTGTGTTAAGCATAGGTTCTAGGTACTTGTGGCTCTTCTCAGCAAATGGAAGACCACTGCATTATATCGTTTCCAGGACAATATTCATAGCTAATCACCATGGTGATAGCCAATATTTGGAATTGGATATGGCACTTGAAGAAGCAGCTAATTATATGGCATCAAGTCAGAACCAACTTATAGTGATCCTAATAGGGCTTTCAAGGTAAGTGAGGTATTTAAGGAGTTGTTTCAACAATTCCACTCTTCCAGTGAGCTTTTATGGCCAAGGTCTCATTTATTTTAATTTTTCAACTTATTCACCGCCCACTCAGGCAAGCCTGACTCAGGGCGGCTTACATAATCTGAAAGACCCTATACAATAAAAGCAGTTAAAACCCCCACCCACATTAAAATCCCACATTAAGGTCCCACATTAAAATCTACATTAAACTCCCACATCAAAATCCCACCCACCCAAGAAGCAGAGAGAGGGTGCATCTTATGGTAAAAGCCAGCGAGCAGGAGCCGCATTGCCCTCAGGGCCCCACACCTGCCCTGCCAGCCAGGTTTTAAGACCTTTCCTGAAGGGTAGCAACTCTGTCTGCAACTGTAGCTCTACTGGCAGGAGGTTCCAGAGGGCTGGTGCAGACATGGTAAAGGTAAAGGTAAAGGTTTCCCTTGCTCGAAAGCCAGTCGTATCCGACTCTAGGGTGCAGTGCTCATCTCTGTTTCTAAGCCGAAGAGCCAGCGCTGTCTACTTCTGCAGACGTCTCCATGGTCATGTGGCAGGCATGACTAGACACCGGAGCGCACGGAACGCTGTTACCTTCCCACCGAAGTGGTTCCTATTTATCTACTTGCAATTTCTTGCTTTCGAACTGCTAGGTTGGCAGGAGCTGGGATGAAGACGGGAGCTCATTTCCGTCCTGCAGTACTCGGGAATCGAACTGCTGACCTTCCGCTTCCCAGTCAGCGTTTTAGCGACTTGGCCCTTTTTCTTGTGCCAGATAGGTGGGCCCCCCTGGCTGAAGGAACAATTAGGGAGCCCTTCCGGTCTGCTCTGGTTGGACAGACAGACATTCTTAGGATGATGCAGTCTCTTAGGTATCCTGGCTCACTACCATATAGGGCTTTAAATGTCATAACCAGCTCCTTGAATTGCACTCAGAGGCAAACTGGTAACCAGTGCAGCTCCCGAAGCAGAGGCGAGGCACGGACATAACGCCCTGTTGTGTATGTACAATGTTGCTTTAAGAAATGTATGAATGTAACCTGACCACAATTACAATGTAGCTCAGCTGTTAAGGAACGCGAGTAAGCTGCCTATAGAGGGCAGCTGCGAGCATTCAGTTCACATGGTTCACATTCCCCAAATCACCGGCAGCCGCGGGAACCTTTCCCGCGCGAGGATCACCTGGAGAAGATGGGCGTGACTCAGAATGACGTCACGCCGGTAGCAGCCAATAAGCTACCGTGCAACGAGATTCAAATGTATGTACTGCAGTATATAATGAGCTGTACCTCCGCCATTACCACATGTTCATCCTGATCATCACCCAATAAACCTGCGTTTAGCCCTCACTGCGGCTCCTTCTTTGTCTTCCGTGCAAGACACTAAATTGGCGACGAAGGTGGGATTAATGGCGAATCCCAAGGTCAAGCCTTACCACTTCGATATCAGCGACCCAGAGCAATGGGAGCTGTACGAGTGCCAGTTTTGGCACGCGATGGAAGCTGCGGGCGTCGCCGCCGCCGCGAAGATGCGCTCACACTTTCTAGCCCAGGTGGGGCCGGCCACGCTGCGCATCCTGATGAACCTGGTGGCCCCCCGGAAGGTGGACGTGGTGCCCCTCGACCGCATCCTAGAGTTACTGCGCGATCATTTCCAGCCCCCCGTGTCGATCTTCCCGGCCAGGGTCGCGTTCCACAGGTGAGACCAACGCCCGGGAGAGTCCGTGTCCGCCTACGCGGTGGCCCTCAGGCTGGCAGCGGTGCACTGCCAGTGGGAAGACCTGAACATGGCACTCCGAGACCGCATGCTGTGTGGCCTGAGGGACGAGGAGGTCCAGAGAAAATTGATGACCCGCGACTATCACCTCACGTTCAACGAGGTACTGCGGGAGGCCCAGGCAGCCGAGGTGGCCAGGAGCGGGGTCAGAGTGTTCAAGTCCCGAGGGGCCACATCCGAAAGGGCCAAGTCACCAGTGCAGGCGGCCCGGCGGACATCGGCGAAGACGGCCTGGCGGGCCCCCAAGTCGCCCGCCGGCACACCAGCGACGTCTGAGGAGTCGTCCGTGATGGCAGACTCCTGCTCCAGTGAGGACGACGATGTCCAGAGAGTAAAGAAATGCGGGGAGAAGCGACAGACCCGCGAACGGCAAAACTGCCGCTGTGACGGGTGTGGGGCATCCCACGACCGCACGAGGTGCCCATTCCGAAAGGCCGAGTGTCACAACTGCGGCCGAAAAGGGCATATCGCCAGAGTACGCATGCGCGGGCGAGCTGAGGACAAGGGCACCTCGAGCCACCCCCAGGCACACCAACGGAAGGCGGCCAGCACCAGGAAGGTCTCAACCAGCTACAGCGAGGAAGGCGTGAACCGCGTGGGCCTGGAGCACCGGCGCTTTTTCGTAGAGGTACTGTTACAGGGGCTCCCGGTGAGGATGGAGATAGACTCGGGGTCGTCCTATTCCATCCTGTCCCAAAAAGAGTTTATGCGCATTCCCCCAGATGCGCGGCCCAAACTGCGGGCCATGAAGGCATACTTACGGGACGTGCAGGGAAATGGGATCCCAGTGTTGGGGGTGGGGAACTTCAAGGTGAAGTTCAAGAGTTACTCTGAGAAACTGCCC
Source organism: Bradypodion pumilum (assembly GCA_035047305.1). Classification (NCBI taxonomy): domain Eukaryota; kingdom Metazoa; phylum Chordata; class Lepidosauria; order Squamata; family Chamaeleonidae; genus Bradypodion; species Bradypodion pumilum. The sequence goes on along the minus strand of JAWDJD010000002.1, from coordinate 275,214,085 downwards.
CTAGTGGTCCTCAAGGGGGGAAGATGCTGCCTTTTGGGAACGCAGTGGTTTGCTCCCCTGGGAATTGAACTGTCCGGCATTAACGCCATCGAGACTGACCCAATGCGGGACGTGTGCAATGCACACCCACACGTTTTCAAGAAGGGGCTCGGGACGTACAAGGGCCCCCCGGTATCCTTTGAGCTGGACCCAGAAATCCGGCCCATCCGCCTCAAGCCAAGGAGAGTGCCCTTCGCCCTCAAGGACAAGATCGAGGCGGAACTGGACAAATTGGTGGGGAAGGGGATTTTGGTTCCAGTTGATTCGGCGGAGTGGGAAACGCCGATTGTTACGGCTCTTAAATCAAACGGGGAGGTCAGGATTTGTGCGGACTATAAATGTACGATCAATAAGGCCATTCGGCCAAATGCATACCCGGTGCCCGTGGTCAGCCATTTACTGGCCACGTTACATGGGGGGAGGTGTTTTGCCAAGCTAGATCTGGCGCAGGCATATCAGCAGCTCTCCGTAACCCCAGCTGCTGCCACTGCGCAAACCATCGTTACGCACAAGGGGGCATTTAAGGTAATGCGCCTACAGTTCGGCGTAAATTCGGCCCCCGGGATCTTCCAGTCCCTCGTGGAACGCCTTTTAATGGGACTTCCAGGCGTCCTCCCATATTTTGACGATGTGTTGATAACGGCTGGGAGCGAATTAGAGTTAGCAAAGAGGCTAGACGGGGTCCTTTCAGTATTCGATAAAGCGGGACATCGACTGAGAAGGGACAAATGTGTATTCTTTGCAAGGGAGGTTGAGTTCCTCGGGTTCAAGATAACCCCAGAGGGCATCAAGCCCTCCGAGTCCAAGGTTGCGGCTGTGCAAAACGCCCCTCGCCCCACCGCGAAACCGGAGCTGCAGTCATTTCTAGGGCTTTTAAATTTTTACCATTCCTTCCTGCCAAGGAAGGCATCCGTTGCGGAGCCACTGCATGCGCTATTAAAGAAAGAGGCGGTTTGGCGGTGGGGAGATAGGCAAGAGAAAGCTTTCAGGGAGCTAAAGGCGCTTTTATCCTCGGATGCTGTCCTGACCCACTTTGACCCGAGGAGACCAGTAGTTTTAGTCTGTGATGCATCCCCAGTGGGGGTGGGGGCGGTGCTGTGCCACGTGTTGGAGAGCGGGCGGGAAGCCCCAGTTGCATACTACTCCAGGTCCCTTTCAAAGGCCGAGTGCAACTACGCGCAAACAGATAGGGAGGCCCTGGCCATAATCGCGGGAACCAAGAAGTTCCACGATTTCTTATACGGCCGCAAGTTTACGGTGGTCACTGATCACAAGCCTCTCCTGGGAATCTTTACCACAGGCAAGCCCACCCCTCAAATCCTGTCCCCCCGAATGCTACGTTGGGCGATTTTCCTTAACGCCTACCAGTATGAGCTGGTCTATTGCCCAGGGAAGGAGATCTCCCATGCGGAAGCGCTGTCCCGGTCTCCCCTCCCTAGTTTAGGAGACCCCGCATGCGAGGTAGAGCAGGACCACCAAGTCCTGCTGATCGAGTCCCTCGACTCACCCCCCATCGTCCTGGCTGACCTCGCCAAGGCCACAGCGGCCGACAAGATGCTGGCCCAAGTTAGTTCCTGGGTTAGGAAAGGGTGGCCCACTGCTCCCCCCAAGGAACATTTCAAGCCATTCTTCAGGCGTAGAGTAGAGCTGTCCCTGGAAAGGGGCTGCTTACTCTGGGGCCAGCGGGTAGTCATCCCAGAGAAGCTGAGGGCCAAGGTACTGAAGCTACTGCATACCAGTCACCCGGGAATAGTGCGCTCCAAGGCGCTGGCCAGGAGTTTCTTTTGGTGGCCCCAGATAGACGCGGACATAGAGCGATTAGTGGGCACGTGCGAGAGTTGCCAGAGCTCCCGGCCCGAGGAATCCCGGCTACCCCATAGGGAATGGGACACGGCCCGCGGGCCATGGTCCCGGATTCATGTCGACTTCGCTGGCCCCTTCCGTGGGGCCATGTTTCTGCTAATAGTCGACTCCTATTCCAAGTGGTTGGAAGTAATCCCCATGAACAGCACCTCCTCTGCGGCAACCATTAAACAGTTGCGCAAGGTCTTTGCCTGTTTCGGCCTGCCGGACGTCCTTGTTAGCGATAACGCTAGTACCTTCACGTCTGCGGAGTTCAAGACCTTTATTGAAAGAAACGCCATCAGGCATATTACCGCTGCCCCGTTTCACCCCGCCACAAACGGTCAGGTAGAGCGCCAAGTGCGCACTACGAAAGACGCACTGCGGCGCATGGGTCCCGGTGAGTTAAACCTCCACCTGTGTCAGTTCCTCATCTGCTACAGGACAACCCCCCCTAGCATCAGGGCTTTCGCCAGCCGAACTCCTCATGAGGAGACGTCCGGCAACACTTTTTGACCAGATGAACCCGTCCAGGGTGGAGGATGAAGGGAGAAATATAGATATCGGGGTAGGAAGCTCCAAAAGTTTTTCGGTAGGGGACCCGGTTCACTGCAGGAACTACGCGGCCTCCGGGCCAGCGTGGGTACCAGGGACGATCATTGAGCAGACGGGGCCAGTATCCTATAGAGTTGAGACTAGCTCGGGTCTACTCTGGAGAAGGCACGCCGACCAACTCAGAAGGCGGGTCACCAGTGATGGGGAATCAGCGTTAGGGTCCTCCCCCACCCGCGTTACCCAAGGGGGAGACACGGCGGAATCCACGGGTACAAATGCATACCCTGGATCCTCAGCCACAGAGGAGGATACTTTGAAAGAGAGGGATGAGTTTGATTATGATTTGCAGTACCAGGGGGGTGTAGCGGAGTGGTCCCCCACCTGTCCTAGCGAAAAGAGGGGTTTCAGTTCAGCCCCTGGTACCTCCAGTCCCCCCAGCCCTTTTGTTTTAGAATATACCATAACTCCAGCCCCCCGGAGACAGATACCCCCGAGACAGGCAGCAGGGTGGAATCCGCCCGCCTCAGCCTCTAGAACGCCCGGACAGGCAACAGGGGGTGGCGAGACCACGAGGGCCTCATCGTCAGTCCCGATATTCGTGCTGGGGGGACCCCAAGCTCCTCAAGCGGCAGGCAGGGGTTCACGTCCCAACTGTTCATTCCATTCCCATCCCCCAATGCAAGGTTGTCTCAGAGTCCCCACCGAGCCACTAATGAGTCCCCCCTTTCCGTTGCAGGACAGGACTCCGCGGAACCAGGAGCCCCCGGCTCCCCTATGTTAAGTCAAGCGGCCGCGCGCCCCAGACGCACGTGCGGCAAGCCACAATGGTTGAGGGACTTCGTCCCATCCTAGGGGGGAGGAGTGTTGTGTATGTACAATGTTGCTTTAAGAAATGTATGAATGTAACCTGACCACAATTACAATGTAGCTCAGCTGTTAAGGAACGCGAGTAAGCTGCCTATAGAGGGCAGCTGCGAGCATTCAGCTCACATGGTTCACATTCCCCAAATCACCGGCAGCCGCGGGAACCTTTCCCGCACGAGGATCACCTGGAGAAGATGGGCGTGACTCAGAATGACGTCACGCCGGTAGCAGCCAATAAGCCACCGTGCAACGAGATTCAAATGTATGTACTGCAGTATATAATGAGTTGTACCTCCGCCATTACCACATGTTCATCCTGATCAACACCCAATAAACCTGCGTTTAGCCCTCACTGCGGCTCCTTCTTTGTCTTCCGTGCAAGACACTAAACGCCCGCACCCCAACACTACTCATAATTGTCATTCATGTGACAATAGGTGTCACATGTCTTAAGGACACTCCCAGTAATAATGAAGGGAGAAAAACCAGGTGGTTGCATATTTAGTTGCTTTAGCATTCTTTCAAATGGCCCTTTGCTTATTACATCTCTTTCTCTGAAGAACTTCCTTTAAAACCTTCTGTCTTCTGTTTCTGTAATTTGATCTGATGCAATTATGCAACCATACTGTGAGCACTTTCTGTTCCAATTTTCCTCTTTCCCCATCAGATCTTTTTTTGTACTGGGGCTCACACTCTTCAGCTTTGCTCACTGGTCTTGTTTAACTTTACTTAAATTGAATGCATAAAATCTAGGCCCTATGTTTATTCTAGGCAATAAACCCAGGATATTATTCTCTCCGATGATATACATGGATTAATTTTCAACAAAGTTCCTTTGACAAACATTTAATAGAATAGCTTTGCTATCAAATGTCAGATAAAAGAGCTGTCATATCAAAATTAATTTTAATTGTTGATCTGATGTAACACCGGCTTTCAAGGTGTTTTGCTTACGTTTCACGCCTTTTTGATTGTTATTTATACTAGCTGGTGCATAAAATTCAATTAGTTCAATGCTATTTGATGAGAGTTTATACCAGAAAGATACACTGAAGCTGTGACTACGTTGTATATTATCCATTAAATTAATATGGAAGCTGCTAAGATGGCTTGATGCCATCCCAGGAGCTTGAAATACTTAGTTTTTAGGGCTTTGCTCCACTAATGAAATTGTGTGGTATAATTGTATACATCATCTGCACTGTAGACTGCTAGTATTTTAAAGAGGGAATATTGCTATATAAGCAAATTTCATCCCACTTGAACTTCCATCAACTCAAAGCAAAGTACACTTTAAATATTGTTTTGGAGATTGCAAGCTAGCCATCCTGTTCCATCCAACTGCATTACCCATATCAGCACATGGAAGGACACAGCACGCAAGATCAAATCAATTCTCTGTGAAGATGAAGGGAAAGACCTCTGTCCACAGGAGAAAACAGGACTCTTGTTTGTAACTATTAATAGATGCCAGGCAGTAAGACAGATGAGGAGATGTTAGATAAGATAAGATAAATCTTTATTGTCATTGTCTCCTTGCAGGAACAACGAAATTTCTCGGTTGCTATATATCAACTCAAATAAGGCATACCCCTTAATTTAAAACAACTACAGAAACACCAATTAAGATAGTACCATACAGTACAATTTAAAAATTTAAAAACTTCAAAACTTTAAAATTTCAAAATTTCAAAATTCTAAAATCCTAAAAATTAAAAATCTAAGATAAGATGACTTCAGGGTCCATAGTTTCCATTTAAGGCCAAAATTGCTCTGGAGAAGAAACTGTTCTTGAGATGGCTCGTTTTTACCTTCAGTGATAGAAGGCAAGCAGCAGCTTTTGCGGAAGATGTTAATCCTGCCCTCTGGCCTTCCCCACTGTTAAAGATCATTCAGTGAATAATTTTCAAGAAATAAAGAATTTATAGATCAGTGGTGGCAAACCTATGGCATGCGTGCCAGAGGTGGCACTTGGAGCTCTCTCTGTGATCACCCCAGCACAGAGTTTGCTGTGCCCCTCTGCCCAGCAGCCCAGTGGGAGAGCTTCCTCCCTCCCCCAGCACAAAGTTTACCCTGCCCCTCTGCTAAGCAGGCCAATGGGAGCGTTTCCTTCCTCCCCAGTTGTTGTGTTGGCACTGTGGGTTGCAGTTTGGGCACTCAGTCTCTAAAAGGTTCACCATCACTGTTATAGATTATGCTTTTGTGAAAGGGAAAAATCAACAGCCAGCACAAGGATCACTTTATTTTAGGAGATATCTGGGGTGACGGTGGTGGTGGTGGTGGTGGTGGTGGTGGTGGTGGTGGTGGTGGTGGTGGCGGCGGCGGCGGCGACAACAACTCTATCACATTTGCTATTTGTCTTATGAATGGCACCACTGACAACTATTCTAAATTGAACAAACTGGATATGAATTTGCTAAGAAAGGAATGAAGATTTCACATTTGCTCTATATGGATGATCTAAAATAGTTTGGAAAGACAAGAGATGAACTAAATACACTGCTGGAAACTACAAATTAATTTAGTGAAGACATAGGAATGCAATTTGGAATTGACAAGTGTGCAACAATTACTGTTAAGGCAGGCAAAATTGTCAAAGGTGGTGGATTTGAGTTAGAGAATGAAGAATGTATCAAAGCAATAACATCAGAAGAAGGATACAAGTACAGTACAGTAAAACCCCATATAATGATTTTAATTCTTTCCACGGGTCTGGTCTCTATGCAATTTTGTTGTTGTATGATTTTTCCATAGGAAAAATTGTACAACATTTTTTTCCCCGCTAAGCATTTTTCCCATTGAAAATTCATTGAAATTTTTTTCTATAGGAAAAATTGTTATGCAGGGCACCACTTTCTTTAAAAACCTATTTGTTATGCGATTTAGTCACTACAAGGGGTGTTGATTATACGAGGTTTCACTGTACCTGGGAGTTCTGGAAGCTTCTGACCTGCTACACAATCAAGTCAAAATAACTACTTCTACAAAATACATGAAGCATGTCCAGAAAATCTTGAGGTCAAAACTGAGTGGTGGCAATATCATCAAGGCAATTAATACCTGGGCAGTGTTCCTTTCATGTCCCCAAGAGCTGGGTGTGTTTGGAGAACTAGTGAAAAGAAAAGATGGAAAAGTAAAAGAAATGATACTTCTGTTCTGGTGGGTGACCGGGTGCAGTAAAGTTACAAGAAGGATTGTTTGATAAAATGTTTTATGAAAGAAGATAATTGTGTTTTATTTATTTAAGGTGTAATTGTTTTTGGGTTACTTTTTGTGAAAACAAAATTTAATTAAAATGAATTTGTATATTAAAAAACAAATTAATCACTCCTTTAAAATCTCACTTACTTTGAAAGCCCTAACATGGTTTCTAAATAAGTGGGTTTTGGGTTGCAGTTTGAACACTCAGTCTCTAAAAGATTCACCTTCACTGGAGTAGGCCCTTGTGTCATAAAGGCAGGTCAGGAAAGGGCTGGGAAAAGGAAGTTTGTTTTTTTGTCTGGCTTTGTGCTGCTCCTGCAAAAAGAAGCTTTGTCTACCATGATGCTGATGTTCCACCTTCCATCTTTCCCTATGGCAAAATAGGCCTAACTTTGAGGTGGCCATATTCATTTCTCTAAAGAGAGATACTGTAGTTTAATTTGCATGCTGTTGCTTGATTGTTAGTGAATACTTTATCAAAACAGTAACTGCTTGTGTGGACTCGTATTCCCTGCCATGCCAACACACTACCCTTCCCTCATTGCAAACTAACCAAAAGGAGCCCATTGCAAGCCTTCCTGCCATCTCAGCTAGGAAGAGAACAGCAATTGGTACTCCCGCCACCGCCATCTATGCAGACCCTTGGTCGTGTAACAGCCTTGGTAGCAATGGGAAGAGAAGGAAGAAGAGGGCAAGGGTGATAGTGAGCAGTGACAGCCAGCTGTGGCAAGGGGACCTGCAGCTCTGAGATATAGGGTGCACTATTACAGTAAGAGGTGGCCAAAATAACAACTTGTTGTGCCGCAACAATCTGTAGAGGAGACTGTAGCTGGTTAAGAGAGCAGACGGGGCCTCCAAAGCTTGAGGAAGTCTCTTTAGTTATGGTGATGGTGGCCACGCTGGCTCTATCTCAAGCATGGAAGGCCTTTATCACTATTGGCTGAAAGCACTTGAGAACTGTTTTATGAAGATTACAGTTCACCGACTTTACAATACATTTAAAATGCCTGCTCAGGCAAAATGGACCGTGTTGTTATCTCGGCAATGTGACAGGTGCGGATTCCCCATGCCCCGCGGGGCATGGAACGGCCCGCCAGAGGCCACCGCGGTGAGAGAAGCTCCCAGCCCGTGGGTTCTGCGGCCGCCAAATTAAGGGGGGTGAATAAAATATAGGGTTTGATTCACCCAATTACCGTGACCTGACCTACGGCTCTGCCAAGTAAGCAGATAGCTGACTCCTGTGAAACATTAAGTGTGTAACTCATCTCCCGGCTCGGGGGAAAATCCCTGGCGCAAATAAGCCATGTTTGCCCCTGCCTAAGCCCTACACAATGGTCTTCCTCGCCCCGTGTTTGTCCAAGTTAATTAACTTCCCTTTGAGAAGTTCCCTATTAACCCGGGTACGTGGGTGAGGTAATTTTCCTGTCCGACGACAGTTTTGCCACCGTTGCGCTTTCTTCCCTATAAATGATGTTGCCTTTTTCCAATAAAGTACTGATCTGATCTCGCTCCTTTTGCCTCGTGTCGTCACTTGATCAGTCTCCTCCGGGACATTAAGGCCACGCCAGTGGCCCCAATTCCTACAGACAGGGTCCATAAGATTAGCTTGTTTATTTTGCTTACAAAAGTATATGCCAGTTGCAATGGTTGCCATCAGTGGCACCACCCACAATAGCTCAGAATTTAAAAGGAGGGAAAACAGCCTTAAAGCATGCCATAACCTATAAAACATGAAACAGCCCCAGATTCCTTCGGTGACAACACCTACTGCAAATATCTATTTTGCCCCCCTCCTCAGGAGGAGACTTGGAAACAAGTGTGCCTGAGAGTTCATGAATGCCAAAAGATTTTAATAATGCCAGCAGTACAATTAACCTGTGCAGCTTCTCTCATCGTACATTGTCCCTTCCCAAAATTACCTGGATAGCTTTAATTATGTTTTGTATCTTTTCTTTCAACCCTTTTCATCTTCCCTTCAGTTCCCTCTGGGATGGGGCAAGGGTCACATGTTTTCTGAAGGCCCTTTGTTTCCCACACTCAGGTATTAAATTGATGGCACAACAATCTTGGAATACATTAGGTCCGCTTTCCTGCTCTATCTAAATGTGGGCCTTGTATTACCTTACTTACTTGCCCCTCCCTCCACGTCCACTGTTCTTCCACCCTGTGCAAATCTTATGCAGGGCACCTAAAGAATGGGATGCAGGAATGTGCTAGAACAGAGACAAATTGTTCAAATTTGTGTGAAGAAGGAAAGAGAAAAAAGGCAGGGAGGAGGAGAAGGAAAAAAAAGGGGGTAGCTGGAAAAAGAAGACAAGCATCCATTGTCAGTTGAGATTTTTGGGAAATATGTAGAGAATAGCAAACTTAATTTTTTTTTTCAATTGGGGGGGGGAGGGAGAGCGTTCCAACAAGAGTATGGTTTTGCCGGCACAGTGGCCCTGCACAGAAAGGTGACATTTGAGAGAACAATTGTGAGGCTGTTTCTCTGCACCCGCTGCTATGAAAGAGGCTTAAGAAAAGGTGTCCTTAGACTAGCACTAATAGTCATCTTCATCATTCCTTCCTTCATGCGCTTTCTAGCAAACACAGCCTTATGAAACAGGGGCATACGCCGCTAATAAACAAAGCACTATAAAAGATCAGAGGGTGGTACCCTCTAGCTTCACTTCCACACCAGCTCCATGGAAGGCAGCAGGCCTGCCGACTAGCAAAGGCTCCTTGCATCAACCCTGCCTGGCCAAGTGGTCCTGTCACTCTTGGGCTTCTCGATCTGCAGGATCGGAGCAGGCTCAGGTTTGTTGAGTTCCACCCTTTGATGGAACAACTAGACAGGGATCAAGTTGTTTCCCTCCGTTTTGTTTTTAAAGTCATCTTTTGAGTATCTGTTAATCAAGGCTGGCAATCTTGTGGGAACATACATGTTGCTTTTCTGGTAAAACTAGCTACAGCAAAGGCCTAAGTGGCTTCTGGATCATTTGCTGGAGATTCCACCATCTGCAGTTTGGCTTTAGTCAAACTCTGGTCATGGAGACGAAAGAAGAAAGCCGTTGCAAAGACTGAGCAAGATCCTTATCTGTCCAGAAGTGAGAGTCTAATGTGCAATGTTTCAATCTATGGAAAAGGCTGCAAGTGAAATACCAGGATTTCTTTCTTTTAAAAAAAACAAACTCACTAAAGACAAACAATGGCCTGCTAACTTGACCTGGATGTATGAGAAGCCTCCCTTGCCTTCAGAATCCACAGCTTAAGAACCAAAAGGTATGGAAGAATAATGAGTAAGCTTACTAATGAACAGAAGGGGACACTCTTGTCTTCACATCCACAGAATTTGGATAAAAAAGAGGATTTGGAAGCCCAGCTTCTGAACGAGACCTGAAGAAAAAGCTTAACAAATTTTGAAGAGAGGCTCCTGGTTATGCAGAATTTGAGGTTTGTAGCACTGCCACTGTTCTTCTAGCACTCTTTGACTTCTTTATTGACTTCTTTAGTGAACATTAACTAAAACCTCATGAATGTTTTTGAGGAAAGAATTGCTAAATATATTGTAAGAATGTAAATTAGAGTTTATGCCATCATTTATCTAACTCCATCCAGTCTATTCTATTCTGTTCTCTCTCTGTCCTTATAGAAACTGAAAGGAGAGAATGCATACAAATCCATTTATATCTATATATGAACTAAGAAATCATGAGAAGCAATTTAAAAACTGATAATTATTTTTTCAACGTGTACATTAATGTGTACAAATGTTCAATTTAAGCATTGCTTAAATTTCTTCAACATATTTTGTTACCGTGATGTCACCATATAAAAGAGCCAAATGTCTTCTGGGTGGATTTAAGGCGTTTTCTTTCCACTCCGATGCTGTTGCCTGTGTTAAATGGAATCCTCTTTCCCAATTTAGAAATGGAAGATTAATTGCCAAATGTTTGGCAAGTCCTGTTGTATCATCTCACAATTTGGTTTCATTTGCTAACCCTAATTTTAGTTTAGCTCCACAATCTTGCAATGCTCCTCTAAGATGTTAGGAAATCTACTTTGGATGAAATTTGAAGACTCTGAAGTGTTGTATGAAGTTGTCCAAGAGATTACTCAGTGGAGAAGCTCAGAATTTAAGTTGAGATAGCAGTGTTAGTGGCAAGGGTGGAGATGAGTCAGGAGAAGTCAGTATGTTGGACTAGGCTGTATGGGAGATCTTAATAGAAAGATCTTAGCTTCCTTGCAGCAGGTGTTACATTAGAACAGGGGTGGCCAATGTTTTCCAGTTGTGCGGGCTGGAGGTGTGGTTCTTCCCACAGCTTCTGGTTTCTGTGGTGGCAGTGGGCACAACTGTGATGTTTTTTTGTGGTTGCTTTGGCAGCCTCTGCCACTTTCCATGGCAGCGGGAGGGTGTGTGGAGCATTTTTACTCCATTTTTCTATGTTTTTGCCGCATTTTTTCACTCTTGGGTTCCATGGCAGCAGTGGCAACAGGCACAAATGCAACTTTTTTTGCTGCTTTGGCAGCCTCTGCCATTTCCCATGGCGGCAGGAGGAGGTGTGGAGCATTTTCTCTCCATTTTTGTAATTTTTTGCACTTCTGGGTTACACAGCAGTGGCAGTGAGTGCAACTGCAGCTTTTTTTGGCTGCTTTGGCAGTCTTCACCATTTCCAATGGTGGCCGGAGGGTGTGTGGAGCGTTTTCTTTCCATTTTTGTAATTTTTTTCTCTGTTTTTGCACTTCATGGTTATTATGCAGCAGCGGCAGCAGTGGGCACAATTGCAGCTTTTTTTTTTTGGATGCTTTGGCAGCCTCCTCCACCACTTCCCATGGCAGTGGGATGGTATGTGGAGCATTTTCACTCCATTTTCCTATTTTTTTGCCATGTTTTCGAATTTCCGGTGGCAGGGGGAACTTCCGGCAGTGCCTAAATTCCCACTGTGAGCCAGATTTATTGGCACAGCAGGCCAGATTAGGCCTGCAGGCCAAAGGTTGGGAACCCCTGCATTAGAGGCTTCCAGACTGTAAGTGCCTGCTTGGTGCAGTTTTGCTGCATGACGATGGGAGATAATATTATTGATAGAATATTATTAAATCATTATTCTTAATTAAATAACCAAATTTAATAATTGAATATTCAGTTCAGTACAATTTATTAATGCACACACAGTTATCTTTGTGCAGAAGGGAGAGTTACTTTGCAGTGTTAAAGTCCTGAAAAGGGACTTTGTACCCACAAGCCAGCCAGCAAATATGAGAAAGCATTTCCACCATTCTCTATATTGAAATTAATTTGGGGACATGGTTGTGAGAAATATACTGGTCTGATAAAATAAGAAGAAATTGGAAACTATTTTTTAAAAATGTCAGTGAAGTAGTTTTGAAGTTAAAAAGATTTGGGAGTTGCTGATATTTAGAGACTGCTATTTGGTTCAAGGTCCTGGACCTTGTGGAGTTGTGGCATCTGATGGTGCTTCCTGGCTCCCCCGCCTTACCACCTCCTTTCCCTTGAGCTTTCATCTCTTCCAGCTCCTTTGTAATCTCTGTGAACAGCAAGAGATGTATTTCTTCAGCTGCAGTGATCTGTGCACCAACCAGATAATGAGTCTGTGATGACATTCTATCCTCCTCATCGCCTTTAATGTATGCGATTCCTTCACCACCACATTTTTGAGTGGCAAGCTAATTAAGGAAACAATAGTAATGACAATGATGATAATAACAGAAGAGTAGAGTCCTACTCTGGATTCATCCAAACAGGAAAATGCACGACAAAGCTTAATAATAATTAGTAATGTGTGATTGATATCTTTGAATAAAGTACAGTTAGGTGGGAAAAGGGACTTGCCTGCTCTTTTGCCACTTTTGTAATTTTGATTATTTTTATCATTTTAGATATGTGTAATTCATGTCGGTAGATATGCCACTTTAGAGATTTACCTTTTTTGAATTTAACAGCTACTCCTCTCCCTGCAACTGAAGTAGTTTGCTGCCTTGAACTCTTCTGTGGAAGAACAGTATACAAATTAAGTAGATAGTAGTAAGACGCTGACTGGAAGGCAGCAGGTCAGCAGTTCGATACCCGAACACTCCATATGTACAGGTAGAAATGTGACCTCTGCAATTAGATAAAGCATTGCCTATTAGTTGAAGCAATATAGAATCCTCACAATTTATGAATCAATCAGATAGATAACTTAAAAAAATAAGAATAAATCAAAGTTAGTTCCAAAGAAGGAGATAATATTAATGTATAACATTACATTATAAAAATTGGACTATGATTTGGTTTTCCCTTTACATTGAAAATAACACCCACATGTTGATTTCTGCCAACCTCTCTTCTCATAGCATTTAGGTGCAAATAGCCCTGTTGTTTCTAACCACAAAATTATTATTATTACTGGCAATTGAAAAATGCATAATGTAATGCTGTCATGGCATGGGTAAGTGTGGAGGAGTATGGAGACCAGAAGGGACTGCAGTCACTTAGTGGTTAAGATGCTGAACTTGATGACTGGAATTCAGCTGCTCAGCAGTTTGAGACCCAAGTGCTGCACTATGGAGTGAGCTCCCATCTCTGTCTCAGCTCCTGCCAATCTAGCAGTTTGAAAACAACAAACTGCAAGTAGATAAATTGGTACCACTTCGATGGGAAGGTAAACAGTATTCTGTACACTTCAGTCTCTAGTCATGCTTGCCACGTGACAACAGAAACATCTGCAGATGCAGACAGCGCTGGCTCTTGGCTATAATCGGAGATGAGCACAGAACCCTAGAGGCAGATATGACTGGCTTTCAAGCAAGGGTGACCTTTACTATGGCAACTAGATAGAAAGCAGCCATTTTAATGCATTAGACACAAAGTCTGCATCCATGAAGATTGACTGTTGAGCTTGTATATTGGCAGCAAATAAAAGGGTAGAAGAGGACATGATGTAGGAAGTATGCTGTAGTGATCCTATGCCTTTCTATCTCTTTCTGGAGCTATAAAGTCTTTTTTACCCATGAACAATTGAAAGGCACATCTTGGTGCATTTACTGATTGCATTGTATTGCTGTAAGTGGCTCAAGTGGCTAACATGCTGACTGGGAGGCGGACGTTCGGCAGTTCGATTCCCAAGTACTGCAGGATGGAATGAGCTCCAGTCTTTGTCCCAGCTCCTGCCAACCTAGCAGTTCGAAAGCAAGAAATTTCAAGTAGATGAATAGGGACCACTTCAGTGGGAAGGTAACAGTGCTCCGTGTGCTCCGGTGTCTAGACATGCCTGCCACATGACCACGGAAATGTCTGCAGAAGCAGATAGCACTGGCTCTTCGGCTTTAAAACAGAGATGAGCACTGAACCCTAGAGTTGGATACGACTGGCTTTCAAGCAAGGGAAACCTTTACCTTTACTTAAGAAGCTTACCACTGGTCAAGCAAGCTGAGAAAAGTGATCTTATTGTCATCGGTTTCCTTAAGGTCTCATCACTGTATGAGAGACATAGTGAACAGATGAATTATTTTATGGTTCCCTTGTTGTCCCTCTGTATTTTTGCTGAGGAGAAAAGATATTGCTCTTAAGGGTGAATGCCTGGCCTGCCTCGGGAGGGCCTTTCTTAATACGGTCGTATATGAACATGTGGAACTCTTTGTGAAGTGAACTTCCCTTCCTCCAGCAGAGACTGAGACAGCGGCTCAGGGCATCCGAAAGGGAGTGTGAACGGGGACTCAAGTGAGAACTGAGAGAGCCGATAGGTGACAGCTTGAGCCATCAGAGTTCCTTTCTTGGTTCTACTTAGATTAGATTTTACTCAGCGGGATGAATTCTTAATTAGAGCAGCCCAGGCTTGCAGCTGCAGGCCTGTCCTTCGGACCCCTGCTCGGCCTTCTAGGATTTCATGAGGAAAGTTGTCATGCCTTATTTCCTGAGCTCTAATATTGAAGCCGTGAGCTGTGATTTCAATGGGAGGAAAAGACATGTAATTTAATCATCTTTATTAGAGTCTGGGTAAAGAAAAGGGCAGCGCGGGCAAGTCCTCTGCTTGTGTGTGGAGTTTTCTAGTAGTCCTAAAGGATACTTGATAGCTTCCTTGATAAGGAAACAAGCCCGGAAAGTTAAAATTCTACTTTCTAGCAAACGGATGCTTGAATGTCATTTTAAGCGTATATGCATTCTCTTATGCTCTTGTCATGGGTGAAATGAGACTTCTGAAGTGAATACATACATCATGTATTTATTAATGCCCAGCTGTGATTTGAATGTTTGGCCCTTCTACTCTGTGACATGCAAAGCTCAGCAGCTTAACTTGTGAGCGGATGACTGCTGCAAAATGAGCCAGGTTTTAGAAAAATGGACATGGACTTTCCAATTATTATTAGGTTTATTTCTATACCACCTTTCTTTCCCAACGGGTAACTCAAGGCGGTTCACAACAGTAAAGTGAACAAAAAAACAAAATACAGCAGTAAATATCAGAACAAGCAGCAATAACAGTACAGTAATCAGCAAAATACAAATAAATAAATACAAGATAATAATGAAATACAAAACAATACAGTATAAAAATTGACAATTCAGTATACAATAAATATAAAAATACAATACAGAATCCAATACAATCTACATTATACAATAAATAAGAATAAAGCTACATAATCAATTCCTTACAGTCCTGATGGAGCCAATGCTCGATGTCCTTGGCGGGCTGAAGGAAGGAACTCCATGTCTCGACACCTGCGAGGCTGCAACAGTTCTTTGGACCGCGGGAAGCCGGCGCAGATGCTCCCAATCTCACCAGCCAACAAAGCCAGGGAAGGAGCTCTGCGTCTCTGCTTTTTCGGTCAGGGTGTCCCTAAATGCTGCTCACCTCATCCGGCCAGCCACAGAGTCCAGGTGCAGTCAATGCCGGACTGGTGAGGGGGCTTAAACGAGGTGGTGTCGGCACGAAGAAGGTGGAGGAGCGGCTTTTGGGGCCGTGGGAGACCTGTTTAAATGTAGGTAT
Source organism: Bradypodion pumilum (assembly GCA_035047305.1). Taxonomy (NCBI): domain Eukaryota; kingdom Metazoa; phylum Chordata; class Lepidosauria; order Squamata; family Chamaeleonidae; genus Bradypodion; species Bradypodion pumilum. The sequence continues at coordinate 275,198,615 of JAWDJD010000002.1, read as the reverse complement.
ATTACAGAAAGAGATGACCACTGATTCAGTGAGGGAATGGGTGGGTAGAGGGGAACATGGCTACAATTATTTTCAGAATACTATCCTAATTCTAGAGATAATAGATAGTCAACTTTTAAGTCTGACAAATTGAAAAGAAAAAGAAAACTAAGATGGGATAAGCTTCAGATTTTCTCAACAGATCAATGAATTGTTTAATCATACAGTAAAACCCCTACTTACAAAAAAAGTCCGTTCCATAGGCTTTTGCTTAAATTGATTTTTTTTGTAACTTGAAACAAACCCATAGGAAAAAGAATCTTTATGTAACTCGAAGCAAACCCATAGGAAATCGTGTAAATCGGGACATGGTTTTAGAATAAAATCATTATGTAAGTCGAATTTTATGTAACTCGAGGCATTTGTAAGTCGGGGTTTTACTGTACTTTGAAATTTTCTTAAGATATAGGACAAACTGTAGAAGGTACTCTAGAAAGAGATCATGCCATTACTCATCACATCTTTTGCTGTTATTCCTTCCTCCAATTGCTCAAATTATTTGGTGTGTTGTCTCTTATTGATATATTGTGTTGGGGTTCCTAGCAGGCCACTGCTGTTGCCAGAATTGGTTGTGGACTCATTTACAGCCATCATAAACACATTTAAGACAGGCACGGATGCATTTTACTGCAGCATTTATGGCTGGGGAACCACCAGTCTGGCCTGCTCAGCTGTCTGAGTTGGCATGGTCCGGCCCCCAGCTGAAAAATGTTGAGAACCCCTGGTCTATTTTATTGCCATAGCAGGATAACCTTGCCAGACAGTCATATGGCATCTTGGAAATATTTATAAAAATAGAGAAGATGAAACAAACAAAAAAATTGCTTCCCTTGTTACCTTGGGTTGATAGGACAGTGGCATAAGGTCTGAAATATTCCTGCCAAATGTCTCTAAATCACACGTAAATGCTCTTAAAAATAATATTTTGAAAGTAACTAGATAGTACTCATTACATTTAAACAACTTAGATATTACTGGTGACATCTGAAATAACTATGTAACTGCTAGTTTACAACTAAAAAAATCTTCTTATCCAGAGGGTTCTGGCTATAGATAACTACTTTCTTAGTTACTCAGCCAGCTAGCTAGGAGCCATTTTAAAGAAAGGACCCAATTAACACCAGGGCAACAAAAAGGATGCACGCTGTCTTTTTCTGTTTCTGGTGATGATGAAAATGGCATGTTAAATTCCTAACAATTTAAAAATGAGTGAAAAATCTGTACTGAGCAGAATCTGAACAGATTTCATTATAAAATAGCTGTCCCTGCAGTTTTTATACTGGATGAATTTCAGGTTAGCTTTAAAGAATCATAGAAGTACCTTTTTAAAGTTATAACTATATTTCTTATAGTCCAGATAATTCTGGCTATAGATAGCTACAGTTTGCCTTCTGACGCAACATTAGCCACATTCATGGGTATACAATGCAAATGAGATCCTACACTCAGTAATATTACTTTTTCTGTTAAAACAGATCAAGGTTGGCATTGTAGTTGAATGAAAATTCTCAAGCCAAAATAATGCTTTTGGCCTCAAGCCTGAAAATGCTATAAGAATTGTCTTTATTCCTTTAAAAAGTTTTTCTGTTTGATTCTCACTTTTCTCCATTATTATTTAAATATGATCTTAAATGAATGTGGCACTGTGCACAGCCTTTATTTCTATTACTGTTTTTCTGTGGAGTTTACAATATAGTATCTATAGCTCTAAAGCAAAGAAGTAGGTTTTTATGTCCTTTATACACTCCCCCCTCGTCACCCGCCCTTGACAACCTTCCTGGACCTACCTTCCCTGTCCTAGAGGTCAAAGAAGGGGGTCCGGAGGACGCGGGTGGTGCGTGGGACCCACAAAATATGAAATAAAATAAAACTACATGCCCCAGCATCACCAGCGCTACACCCCAGCCTGTGCTACACCCAAGCAAATCAGAGAGGCCAGAGCGAAACCTGTGAGAGGCAGGCCAGGGGCCGCGCCAGCAGTGCCATTTTGCCACCCCTGCCCAGGGCAGCTCTGGCGCTGCTCCCCTCCTGACGCTGATGCTTGCACCGCAAGGCCCCCTAGATAAGTTCGCCATCAGCTGAGACTGAAATGACCCCCACCCATCCCCAGGGCAAAGCCCGGGCAGCCATGCTGGTAGTGAACTAAATTAAATCTGTAATGAGGAAAGCCAAATCAATTTGTCCAGCTTGCCTTCCCATAGACCGTGGCTAAGATAAACTCTTTTAGTACTGGCTCCTGGTCATTTTAAATCCCAGCACTAGGTGGGCTGACTGTGGAAATTTCTGACTCATTTGCATGAATATTTTAATGTAAAACACATTGTTAACTTGAAGCTTCTTCACTACATCTATAGGATGGTCACAGTATATGACTAAAATGTGATTCTTACATTAAGTTGCTATCTGAAAAATGATTGCTCTTTTTGGTTTTCAAGGTATGTAGTGACAATCTTGACTATGGACAGCAACATTGCCTCTATCTCACAAGCTACCATTACAGGTCTTTTTCCATATCCATGGTTTCAGCATCCATGATTTCAGTTATCTGCAAGTCTCAGAATATTCAATTAAAAATTCCTGGTTACTAGAGGACACTGTCTGCAATGTAACATTTACAAGGAACAGCAGCAGACATTTTGGTAGATCTCATGTAGAATGACAGTGGCATTTAGATTCCTTTCCCCACTTCTATGTCTCAGGTTTATGTGTTAAATATAGGGTTTGATATTGTCAGCAGTTTCAAGTATCCATTTATTATTTATTTATTATTTATTTATTGAATTTATACCCCGCCTTACTCAGCACAAATGCGACTCAAGGCAGCATACAATACACAGCATATAAATTCAGACAACAAAACATTCAACAATCATAGCAAAAATACAACATGAAAACATGAGAGGTTTCAGAACATATTCCCCACGAATGTGTGTGGAGACCTGTACTTCTGCCTTGTTGGCATTAAGTTGCAACTGGTTCAGTCTTACCCAACTTTCCATAGGCAGTTTAAAGAAAATTGTTGATATATTGCTGCAAAACAGAAATAGGATGAAATGTGGTTTCCATACTGATTATACTTGTCTTTTGAACTTGGGGGTTCTCTCAATATCTTCATACAAATGCTGTTGTACTTAAGATAAAACAGATCACTTCAGGAATTATTTGGACAGTTTGTTTTTTTCCAGAGGTAAAAGACTGATTTCTGTTAATAGTCTGTGGTGTTTCTTAAAAGATCAAATCTATTGCACAGCCTCCCCTTGGGTTTCCTCTGGGCTCCACTAGAAAACTGACTTAACTATAAGCCACTGGGATATCTAGAAGGTCCATAGGAAGGTGTACTGCTTTGGTCCATCTTCAGATATAAATTGTCTACTGGGATCCTGTGTGTGTGGAAACAGCTACAAATCCAAGATATGAAGTGTGTATAGAGCATGTTCTGTATTGTATATGTTATCCCCTCTGCTTTCTAGGGTTCCTACTTTCACACTACACAGCTTGCTTCTTGACAAATATTCCATTGTGTTACTAGTAACTTTAAGAGAACTTAATGGCCCCAAGCTAACTTTCTTATGAGCACCCACTGAAATCTAACAAAACATGTTAGCCACAGCTCAAGCTCTTTTGTGTAACTCAGTGACAACCAACTTGCTGAGCTTAGGGAAATTTAAATGAACATGTATGCCATACTTACATGTTCATTTAAATTTTCCCTAACTCTGTCTATTCTTCCTGTTCCACTCTGGCCTTGCTTTCACATTTATCCGTAAGAGTAGATAATTTGGACTATCTAGGAAAATAAAGAGACCAGCAATGGTGGAGTGTTGGCTCTTAAATCCCCCTTTTCCTGCCTGCCATTCAGCTATGCTGGGATACTCCTCTGTAACAGCCCTGGTCCCATCTCCATGTTACCAGAAGGAGGAATGCTCCTTCTCACTCCCATCTGCATGGGACTACAGAGGAGACATTCTTTTTGTTTAACATGTCAGTGATGGCAGATGCCAGCTTCACATAGATCTTTAAATTTACCATATTATAGATAATTTATTACATTAAATGTTATATGCACATTTAGTTCCTCCTCCTCCTCCTCTTCTTCATGCCATATCAATTCCGAAAATTGGCTGTCATCATGGTGATTGTTTTCCTGTCTCTCAGGTTCTTCATATAACCATGAAGTTCATATATATTGAGGGCTTCTCTTCCCAAGGATCTTCCCTTGCATAATGAGTTGGAGTATTCTATGCTTCATGTCATTCCTCATGATATATCCAAGGTATTGGAGACCAAGATCATCCATATTTTTGTATTCCAAATCACTATGTATGGTTGTGAAAGTGGGACAACAAATAAAATGGAGAGGAAGAAATTTGATTTGTTTGAAATATTGTGCTGGAGGAGAGCTTTGTGGATACACAGACTGTCAGAAAGCTGAACAAATGGGACATAGATCAAATTAAGCCTTAACTTTCTCTGGAGGTAAAAATGTTGAGACTATGGCTGCCCTACTTCAGGCACAAAATGAAAAGGCAAGGTTGGCTGGAAAACACAATAATGCTAAGAGACGTTGAAAGAAGCAAGAAAGGAAAACCAAATACAAGATTGACTCCATCAAGGAAGCCACAGGCTTGAGTATACAAGAGCTGAGCTGAACTGTTGAGGACAGAAAGTTTGGAAATCACTCATTCATAGGATCACCAGACAGCATGTAATAGCAACAGAAAAGGAAACTCCTTAAATGCAGATTGTTTGTGATTGTCATAGCTGCAGCTTTTCTTGGGTTCCCAGATTTTACTAAAGCTCACATTAAAATACAGCAGTTAGTCTTCGACTGCTATAATGGTTTTGTCTCTTTTTAAATTTCATTTTGTAGCTTGTCTGATATTTCAAATGCTCCCTAATTTGAAAACTACCATATATGTACTCGAGTATAAGTTGGGTTTTTTAGCCCCCAAAATGAGGTCCAAAAATGGGACTCGACTTATACTCGGGTCAACATAAACACTCAAAAACATACCCACACAAATGTCTAAATTAATCGATTTAATAGTATTTTCATGTATTTTAATTATTGACACTCACTAGCAGCTCCTGCATTTTCCTCCTCTGACTTATACTTGGGTCAATCTATTTTCCTAGATATAGAGGTCCATATTAGCTACCTCGACTTATATTCGGGATGACTTATAGTCTATATACGGTATCTTATTTTGTTCTGCGGTTGGTCTTCAGGCATCAAACACATTTTTCTATTTTATAGGTCTGATCTCTCAGACACAATGACTGCCTCTGGACCTGTCTACATTGGCTTTCCCCTGGGCATAGTGCAGCTTTTTAGAAAGTTGCTTTAGTTCGGGGTATGGGGTGTGACAAAATGTCATTTGGTGTGATTCTTGCATTCAGACAGCATTTTGATCCTCCAAGGAAGCAAGATGGGGCTGCTGCAGCAAGGCAGTGTGACCATAGTAGCCTCTTCCCAGCTGATAGTGAGGAGCACTGTTCCCCAATCAGCTGGGAAGTGGCTGCTACTGCCCTGTTCTATTTTATTTTATTCCACCTCAGCATACACATAGGCTGGAGATGGATAAAATACAGTGGAACAATTTAGTTGAACCTAACCGGGGAGGGGGGGGGAGGAGGTCTCCAAATTGGGGGCAAGGTGGGTGGGTTGATGGACAGTTGGACCAACCTGCAGGGGCATGCTGGCTGCACTAAAAGGGTGCTGGACAAGGGGGCGGTGCCTATGGGGGATATTATATAACATCATGGATTATAGCCGCCAGGTGACATACCTCTGCCCACCTCTGGGGGGGTGCCAGTCACTGGGGTGCACCGGGACTTGTCCCTGTGTCCCAAATGACCAGCACGCATCTGCCAACTTGCACCCATCTGCTCCAAAACCACCTAATATGCCTGCGTAGACACCCTCTCAGCCACATCGCTAACATGATAACAACTCTAATAATGACAAATTACCTATAATGTATTGTTTGGCCCATAATCTGCAGAGGTTTGACACTGAAAAATAAAAGGACCACATTTAACTGTAAAATAATCACACTTTTAAAGCAGATTTATGATTTCAAAATATGAGATTAGGAGTCGGAAACCACTTGGAGAGTAGGCTTGGAGTAGAAATAGAGGGAAGAAATTAAAAACAGAAAAGTGTCTCCCCTTCCTCCACACATACTATCAAGTTTTCAGGTATGCTAGCTGTTACTTACTAAAGCAATGAGCCTGCATGCTCTCTTCAGAGATCCTCAGTTTCAACGACACCAAAAAGGAAACATTATCTAGGGGAATCTAGCCATTTTGAGAACATTAGCACTCTCTCCCCCTTCACCCTCCTTCCTGAGAAGGCAAAAACTGTGGGGAAAGTCAGAAAAGGGAAAAAATCGCAGAAGAGAGTGAGGGAGGAGATATTAAGGAAGGTCACCTTACAGTGCCCTGGGAGGGTAACAAACCCCATACAAAGGTCCAGGTTGATCTCCCTAGGGTCATTACTGCAAAAGTTTGTAAAAGGTTAGGAAGGAAAAGGCTTTTCGGAAGTCTTTGCCTACTAATTGATTGAGAGGGGTGGAAGGAAGGATGTATTAAAAAAAAAGAAGGAGGGGTGAGGAGAGAAAATGAACCCCTTGCAATTTTTTTCTGCCTCCTTCTGAAAGGTCTGATATTAGGAAGCTGTAACTCTACCTGTAAAAGAGCAGGAGGGAAATCAAATCCAAAAGGAATAGGGGTTTCCCTTTCATTCTAATGACAAAGCTGAAAGACATTTTCCCCCCAATCTCCTGTTGAACAGAGATGGTAAGAAGAGCAAAAGTCACAGCTGGTTTACCTAGTAATAGAAAGCAACTGGTGGCTTCAGTTGTACATTATTTGTATTTGTGTGCTGGCAAGGTCAGTTTTTTTAACAATCCCAGAAATATTTTGTTTTATAAAAATATTTTCTAAACATACAAGTGGTTGTTCCTTGGATATCATGTGAAGAAGCTCATACAGGGGTGTGCTGACTCTGCTAAAAGGGCGCTGGACAGGGAGTGATGAGGGCGTTTAACCCTAACAAAATACAGTATATGCGTTTCAACTCACCTTCTAATTTCAACTCCCCTCTGGGGATTCAAACCAACAACCTCTTGCTTACAAGGCAAAATTGCAACCTCCAAACCACAGTGGATACACAGTAAATGGGGTTGTTTTTGCAACCTTATCTTTGGCAGCAAAGGAGGAGAAGGCAGGAAGAGGAACATGGATCCCCGCTCATTTGCTCAATTGCTCCCGGCATCGCAGCTTGGCCTGGCTCTTTGGATTGGCACCCAAGGGGGGGCGCCATGGTACTGGGGGCACCCCAGGCTGAGTCCCAGTAGCCTGATGGGCCAGCCTACCACTGAGCTCATAGCCATCCATTTCTCCCCACATACCACCTGACCCCAAATTCTGATTTTTTAAAATACATTGTTTTTCCAGGCTTTCCTAGTATAGAGACCGAGTGCCCAAACTGCAACCCAAAACCCACTTATTTATTACAAAGTGCCAACATAGCAACAGGGGAGGAAGGAAATGCTCCCATTGGTCTGCTGAGCAGACAGGCGGGGCAAACTGTGTTGAGGGAGGGAGGAAGTGCTCCCATTGGGTTGCTGGGTAGAGGGGCGGATGAACTCTGTGCTGGGGGAAGGAGGAAGCAATCCCATTGGGCTGCTAGGCAGAGGGGCAGTGCAAACTTTGTGCTGGGGTGAACACACAGGTGCCCACAGAGAAGGTTCTGAGTCTCTGGCACGCGTGCCATAGGTTCGCCACCACTGCCCTAAAGGTAAAAGAAAATAAGCTTTGGAGTGGGGTGGAAGACAATGTTTGTGGTGTTAGTGTATCTAAAAGTGTTGCAAGAAAGGAAGAAAATTAAAGGATGTACGGTATTCCCAAGTTTGACTTTCCAGGCAAATGTTACAAAATGGGATAATAATATGTCCTTTCATTTCAGTTGAATTTGAAGGTTTTACTTCAACTTGTAATGGAGATGGAAACATCTTAAATTTCTATGGCTATTGGCACTCTGCCTAATACTTTCAGATTTTGTTTTCTCCCAACCAAAAAGTAGAAGAAAAAGATTCCAACTCCAATTCTCCCCTACCTGGTCTCCCAATGCTCACTATAAAAATAGGGAAAATACTATGAATAGTGCAGGATGCAGGATATTATTCTTTGCAAAGTAGGGTCTGTTCAGACTTGCCATATAATTAGTTCATTAACTGCCTGTTAGGATTCTAACATCTTGTGCTCTCTTTCAATTTTTTTACACTACATTTACAATTCTAGTGCTGAATCATACATTTATCAAATTTAGAGCTGGAAGGGACAGTAAGGTTCATTTAGTTCAACCTTTTGAAAAAGAAGGAAATTCTCATCTTAGATCGTACAGACAGGTGGTCATAGAATCTCTGTTATGAAGGAAAGCACATCACCTTCCAAAGTAATCTATTCCACTGTCTATAGATTATTACTAATGGTTAGTCAAAATTTCATTTCTCATAATTAAATCTATTGTTTCAGGTCTTGCCTTCTGGAGCTGCAGAAAACAAATTTCTTCTTACATGTAACTATTCTTCAAATATTTGAAGACCTTCATATTAGGACTCAAAGTTGTCTTTCCCAGGCTAAACATACACATTACCCTCACCAATTCTTCATAAGCTTGGTTTCCAGACCTTTTGCCATTTTGATTACTCTTCTCCATATATGTTTCAGCTTTTGGATATTCTTTTTAAATTCTGGTGGCCAGACAGTGGTGGGCTACAATTTTTTTTACTGCCATACCACACTGTGGTGTGGCCTACTTTGTAGGTGTGGCCTACTCTGTGGGCATGGCCTACTCTATGGGTGTGGCCATGTGATGGGTGTGTGTGATCTAGTCATGCCTGTTCAGTGGTGGGATTCAAATTTTTTTACTACCTACTGTGGGAGTGGTATGGTGGGTGTGGCCCAGGGGGAAAGCCCTGCATTGCACCACCAGCCAGAATTTCTGCTACCGGTTCTGGCGAACTAGTGCGAACCTGCTGAAGCCCACCACCCTTGCCAGAACTGGACATAGTATTCCAAGAGATATCTGATCAAATCATAATAGAATGCAAATTGGTGCTTTCCTTCATCTAGATTTTATACAACAAAATGCATCATTTATTGCATTTGTTGTGCTGCCATGTCACATTGTTGAGTCATGCTTCGTTTATGATCTAATAAGGTTTTTAGATTATTTTCAAACATATAACATCATGCCAGCTCTCACCTATCTTGCATTTGTGCAGCTGTTTTTTCCTGCATAAATGCAGAACTCTTCATTCTCCTGCATTGTGTTTTTGGCTCAGGTTTCCAGTCTTTTGAGGTTATCTTGAATACTGATTCTTCTGAAATCTTAGCTACCCTCCTAGTTTGATGTCACCTGCCAGTGAAAACTGCACCCCTACACATTATCTCTTGAGACTTCAATTTTAAAACTTTACAACCTCTAAAAAGCCCCATTAAAACTCATACCAAAAAATTAGCCTAACCCATACCGATTAAAAGGGAGAGAGTGTTCCTCCTAAATTAGCCAGCAGGCAGGGGTCACCACGTCATTGGTGCCCCACACATGCTGTGCCAGCCAGGTTTTCAGGCCCTTCCTAAAGGGCAGCAACTCCACCTGGAGATGTAACTCAATTGGGAGGAGGTTCCATAGGGCTGGAGCAGACATTGAGAGGGCCCTCTTTCTAGTGCTAGAGAGGCACGCCTCCCAGTCTGCTCTGGTGGGATGGACAGATGTTCTTGGGGTGGTGCGGTCTCTTAGGTTTCCTGGCCTGCTACCATGTAGGGCTTTAAAGGTAATAACCAGCACCTTGAATTGCAGCCGGAGGCACACCAGCAGCCAGTGCAGCTCCCGAAGCAGTGACGAGGCACGGGCATACCACCCACAACCCATCACCACTCGAGCAGCTACATTCTGGACCAGTTTCAGGGAAGCCTATTTTGGGTCTTGGTAATCATTCTGTTATTTTCTTTCTTTTAAAAAATTTTTTATTTTCATTAAAAATTCTTACAACATAAAACAACGTAACAACATAAACAACATAAAACAATACTACACAAGTCAGCAAACAACAACAATCACCCCACCCCTTCACACCCCACAGTGCTGTACAAGGTGTAGAATTCTGATTAGACTTACTACAATAGCTGTTGCTCATTTACTTTTCCCAGAATTTACACTCTTCCTGAGTTGGTTTAACCCCATCCTTGCTCGTCAGCCCGTATGTAACATAGGGTTTCCATATTTCCCAAAATATATTCTTTTTTTATCATCCCTTTCTTTAATTTCATCTCCAATGTTAATTTGTGATTCAGTGCTAGCCACCAAGCGTTTTTATACCATCTATTTTTGTTTATTGCAAATTTATTTTTCTACTCTACTGCTATTATTTGTCTTGCCACTGACAATAATACGATCAATAGCTTTCTTTTTATTCTCTAATTTAATGTCCTCAACCTCCCCTAGTAATACAATTTTAGGGTTTAACTCAATAACAGTTTCCATAATTTTCCAGTTCCTTTTCTATCATTTCCCCAAAATTTTGGGTATATTCGCATCCCCACCACATATGGAGATATGTTCCAGTTCTTTACTGCATCTCCAGCACTTTTTAGTCCCTCCCTTACTTATTTGATGTAATCTTGCTGGAGTCATGTACCATCTCCAGATAAGATTACAATTATGTTCTTTTTCTTTGATAGATAATAGTCTCATCAACTGCTGTTTCCATTTTTTCTTTCACGCTTCCTCACCAATAACTATATCTAATTCCTTTTCCCTATATATTCTTTAATATTTGTTGTGGCTCTTAAAATCTCATATATTCTACCAACTAACTCTTTCTTTAAAATTATCCCTCTTCTTACTATATTTGAAATACCCAGACCTCCTTCCACCTGTTTCAAATAGGCTTTATTTTCTGCCTCCATATTCTCTCTTCTTTAGGTATATAATGATAAACTTCCAATTTACTGCCTTCATACTTCAATACCTCATCTCCTGATCTGTTATTTTCCAATGCTCACAGTTTAACTATTTAATCATCTGATATTGAAGCTTTTCTAGTATCAATGTCAAGCTATCTGGTTAGTAATGGCCAGATGCTCCTCCTTGGTTATGGAGAGGACTGTTGCCTGATTTGAGGCTTCAGGGAGCTCAGCTGTTCTCCAAGAAGTTGTAAAGGCTATAGGCAGGCACACTGTGGAGGAAACCCCAAAGGAGAAGGTGACCATTACCTCCTGCAGACCAGGATCTGGAGACAAGATGCAGACAGGCACCCGGGCAGAGAAGAGCGTGTGTTGCCTCCTGGTGGTATTTTGTATTTATGGAGTACCATGGACTGGGGAACTGGTCTGGATGAAGATACCTCTTGAGGTAGCTGAAAGTCAGGTGAAGGAAAGGTTACCCACAAAACCTTCATGCCCCATGGGGTGGGGGAATGGAGGGAACACTGAGAGGCAGAGGCTTGGGAGTCAAGATGGCCAAGCTGAGTTGCTGAGAAACTTCAAGAGGTGAGTGGGAAGGAAGTGTGTCCTGTGACTTGTCCTCACTGTCAACAACATGTAATGTGTTTTTTTAAAGGTCTAAGGGAGTTAGTAACTGGTAGCAGTGAAGGAACTGTTAAGCTTAATTTGTAAACAGTTACTATATTTAGAGCTATGTGGTTTTTTTTTTCTATATTAATTTTTTAACTTACACTTAAAGGAAGGAATATCTGAACCATGATTCCAATATGGAGGAAGGAAGGCAAACCACACACTAAGAATAAGACTATGCCCTCAGGTTCTTTCAGTAACCTTGAGTGTAGCTCATTGGCAAATTCATTATAAGATGCTCTTTTCTTATCTTGAGCAGCTACTTTCTCACTGCCTCCTTTATTCTGCCAATGCTAGGTTGAGGACTGTTGCTCTTTGTGGGGAGGACAGAAGACAGAGACAAAGTAGGTGTTCAGCAACTCTGCTTTTTCTCTGTCCTATCTGTATTTCTCCATCCTCTGCTGTCTAAGGACCTACCACGTTCTTGTTCTTTCTCTGACTCTGAGAGTGGTGGTGGTGGTGGCAGCGGCAAATCTCTTTTTGTTATATTTTAACTTCTCTTGCAAGTCTGAGCTCATTCTGAGTTTTACCACCCCCCCCTGACTTTCTCCCTACAAACATTGGCTACCTGTTTGTACTCTTCCTCATCCATTTCCCCTTCCTTGTAATTATGGACCTGCCCCTTTTAAATTTTCTCATCTGAAAGATCCTACAGGCTTCCTGAACTCTTCTGTTTTTAAAACTGAACAGTTCTTAAAAATGGCACAGTAAAACACAATCACAAACAATTCCTGTAATAAAGAAAAGTAGATGTTCTGCTCCTGAGAGCTATCCTATATTCCTAAAGAGTTGTTATACTTTGGGCACATTAAGAAAAGACAAGTTTCACTGGTAAATGCAGTAAAACTGGGAAAACTTGAAGGCAACAGGAAAAGAGGAAGACCAAATAAGAGATGAATTGAATCAATAAAGCGAGCTACCACCTTCAGTGTGCAAGACCTGAGCCATGCTATAAGCGACAAGGACCTTTTGGAGATCACTAATCCATAGTGTTCCTCTATTTTGGATGCAACTTGACAGCATGTAAGGACAAAAGAAGTTAATCGTCCAAAATGTTTTAGAGGGTATCAGGTTGTTTTACTTTTGATTCTCCGCATCTACCTTTATCATGGCCAGTGTCTTCATTCCTTGGCTCATGACTACTACTACTACTACTACTACTACTACTACTACTACTACTACTACTACTACTACTACTACTACTACTACTACTACTACTACTACTACTAATAATAATAATAATAATAATAATAATAATAATAATAATAATAATAATAATAATAATAATAATAATAATAATAATTTTGTGTCAGAAATTATTCTGGGTTGAAAGGAGTTTTGTGGGAGAAACTTTGCTTAGGAGACACTCAAATCAGGCTCCTTTCATGTCCCCAAGAGCTGAGACAGAGACAAGTGCTCAATCCATCATGCAGTACCTGGGTCTCAAATTGCTGACTTGTTGGCCTTTCAACTAACAAGGTGAGCTTCTTAATCACTGACCCACCACAGTCCATCATGACTAAAAGTCCCTCATGACTAAAAGTAATTGAACACATTCCACAGGACATAGGCAGAAAACACAAAGGTATGGTTACAATCCTATGCCTACCTTCTTAGGAGGAACTATTTTGAACTCAGTGCCTAAAATCCCGTTGCTTAGTGTAAGAACATTCACAATTTTCAATCCATTTCCAGCCAGCAATTAAGAGTTCCTGATGTGATTCTAGGGTGGGTGAATGGGATATGCACTATCCCTCTGAGAATTGCAGTGGGAACTTTTTATTTGCCTTCAGAAAGAGATTGAATGTTTTTTTTTAAAATTATACCAAGTGACAGGATGTCAGCCAGTGTGACTTTATATTGTTAAACAAGTATAGGGTTGCACCACTGTATTATTACATTTCCCTAATATACCAGAGGGGACTGCAGTGGCTCAAGTGGTTAAGATGCTGAACTCACTGACTGGAAGGTCCGAGTTCAATTCCCTAGTACTGCATGATGGAGTGAGCTCCTGTCTCTGTCCCAGCTCCTGTCAACCTAGCAGTTTGAAAGCAAGAAATTGCAAGTACTGTAGATAAATAGGGACCACTTTGGTGGGAAGGTAAACAGCGTTCCGTGCACTCCAGTGTTAAAGTGTGCCTGCCACATATCCACGGAAATGTCTGCAGACGCAGACAGCACTGGCTCTTTGGTTATGAACAGAGATGAGCACTGAACCCTAGAGTTGGATATGACTGGCTTTCGAGCAAGTGCGACCTTTACTTTTTACCTAATATGCCAGAAGATACTGTGAATCAGAATTTTATTCCTCAGATCTTTGTTGTCAGCCTCCATGGCAGGAATGGGACCCAGAGGTGACCCATTTAAATGACAGTATGACAGAGACATTTATATGTGTGAGTTGTTGGGGGAGAGGGAGGATTCACCCCATGATTCAAGGGGCTGCTGTGGCAGATTCTATATTGAATTTCACCACCTCCCCCTGGGATGAGGGATAAAATATATTTTAAAAATATTTCTTTGTGAGTACTAGGGGTGGGGAAGGGGAGGGAGTAACCAGAGATATTGGTGCTCCAGAGGAGAGTTCACATGTGGTTTCAAATATTGCAGATATGCTGGCAGGGTTGGGTGGGGGTGAAGAGATTATTCATTCCCTGTCATTTTTGCTAAATAGTGCCTGGGGTGGTTGATGTGAATTGTTTGTTCCGCCAGAATATGAACAAGTTACGTTCATAATTCTGTAGCCTATGAAAGAGGAATTCCTATTGGAACCTTGACCAATGTGACCCTTTCCTATTAAGTGTGGATACTTAAATGCAGCAGCCTGGTAGATTTTGCAGCAAACAGCAGCAACTCTCCACAGGCAGAATTTATCTTAAACACATGTTTCTTATTTGAAAATGTTCAGATCTTAAAACTTCAATCATCTCACACCTAAGGATTATTGTATATATGAGTGAATCGTTTGTTTCTGTTAAATGCTGGACCACTTCCATGGGATAATGGATAAAAAAGCATTGCCTTTCTGTTAGAAACAAACACACAAACAAACACGTCAATTAAAAAACAGTTAAGAAAGCCAGTTGCCATCTCCTGCCACTGCAGCAAGGGAAGCAGATAGAGAGCTGGAATTTGAAGGGTTCCAAGTTTAACCTAGAAGTCTTTGGAGATTTTGATTTGTTATATTACAGATTACTTCCCAATGAACGTGGAATTATTTTCAGACAGATCGTTTAACAAACTCTTGTAAGAAGGCATACTATTCTCGGCTGAAGGGCGAGGGTTCTAATGAAAAATTGGTTTCCTTATTTTATTTGAACAACTGTATCAGGCTAATCTGAACTCCAATTTCAAATTTACAATTTGTTTGTTTGTAATTCAGAGGTGACAAGATAACTCTCTGGAAGAGAATTCTAGGTTCCTCACCAAACAACAATTCCAGAACGACTCCATCCTTTTGGTCAAAGTTCTATGGGCTCCATTCCTTAGGATGGAGGCATGGTCAAAGTGGAATTGATTTGCTATAGCTGCATACTGTAAGAGAATGCAGTGGTTTCATGGTTAAGGCACTGATCTTGATGATTGGAAGGACGACAGGTCAGCAGTTTGAGATCCGAGTGCTGCAAGACAGAGTGAGCTCCCATCTCGGTCCCAACTCCTGCCAACCTAGTAGTTCAAAAGCAAGAAATTGCAAGTAGATAAATAGGTGCCCCTTCGGTGGGAAGGTATCAGTGTTCCATGCACTCTGATGTCTAGTCATGCCTGCCACATGTCCACAGAAACATCTGCAGACACAGACAGCACTGGCTCTTTGACAACAAATAGAGATGAGCACTGAACCCTAGAGCCAGATGCAACTGGCTTTTGAGCAAGGATGACCTTTACTTTTAAATAACTGCATACTGAAAACCATGGATGGTGAACCTTGGCACTCCAGATGTTCTTGGACTTCGATTCCCAGAAGCACTGATCAGCATGAGTGATGACGTGGGCTCCTGGTAATTGAAGTCCAAGAACACCTGGAGTGCCAAGGTTCACCATCACTGCTGTAAACACTCCATGAGCAAGATGAGGTTATTAACACTAACATTTGTTGACAGAGTCAGCCAGCTCTAAGCCTCCATTTATCCTTTTAATTCTTCTGTTTTCTGATTTACAAAATGATGGAATATAAGATGAAAACCCAGCTATCAAAACATAGGAGTTATCATCAACCAGAAGACAGGCATAAATAAGGATGCCTCACCACTGGGAACAAAGCATAAATGTGTAAAGGTAAGTTGGTGGAATTTCTAATACACAGCCCCAGCCACACACCGCCTTTGTGAATGCCCGGGCAGAGCTAGTATTTACAGCTTCACAATCAACTGGGAAATATTCCCTTGAATAAAAGCCAAGTTACGCAGTCAATAGGATCATGTGAAACAAAGCTCTACCATTTCAGGCTGCAGGTGGGGATTGTTCTGTGAATGCCCCAAGGACTAAAATACTTAGAACAAGCTGTCAAGTCAGGAAGTGGGATAATGCTCTATCTGACACTGTAAGTTTTCTATCCTCCTGTCCTCAGGTATATGGTATATAGAAGGCATATTGTAAAGTCCGAATCAATGGAAGAAACTGTAGGAAATGTCAATATTAACCACCAGTTGCAAACTGTGTTGTCAGATTTGTCGTGAAAAAATAAATTCCATTTTCTTTGGAAATGTTTGCTTTTTACTACACTATTCTCCAGCTAAATTGCAACCTTTGTAACTACTGAAAGAAATGCAGTAGCATTTTGTCATTTCTTGTTCAAGAAATTTCTATCTTAAATTTTTTTTAAAATAAAAGAACTTGCCATTTCCTGAAAACCACTTTTTTCTTCTCTCAATACATATTGAACATTGACTCAATTGCAGGTAGCTTAGTGAGGAATAGAAGAAAACCAAACCTATTCTGGCATACTGGGGAGAATGACACCAATGATGGCAAGCCAGAGACAGAGGGAGATGCTGATTTTGTTGACCTGAAGACACAAATCTTCAGAACCTCAAACAAGCAATTGCACTGTTTTAAAAGCTGGCCTCTCAGTATAAAAATATCTAGGTAATAGTAATTTTGTATCAGAAATTATTCTGGGTTGAAAGGATTTTTGGGGAAGAAACTTTTTGTGTTCAAGGAATAAAGAAGCAGACGAGTGAAGTAGTGAAATTCAGCTCTTTATTAGTGGGGTTTGAACACAGTTTGGATGGGGCAAAACTCAGATTTATATACACTATAAACAGTAACAGTAACAATAATACAAAAAGCCCATTGGCTAACAGAGTGTGCACATTTTTCGATCCACTTATTTGCATAAGAATAGATACATGAGAAAAGATACATTCTGCTCCTGTCAGAAAACACAGTTAGCATACATAACAAAACTCCACTCAGGGAACTCCCAAATGAGGCTCCTTTCATGTCCCCAAGAGCTGGGACAGAGATGGATGCTCAATCCATCATGCAGTACCCAGGTCTCGAACTGCCGACTTTCCAGCCTTCCAGCTAACAAGGTGAGCTTCTTAACCACTGAGCCACCACAGCATATTTAGATAAACAAAGTACAGTGATACCTCATACAACGTCCAAACTTGGTTCCACAAGTTTGGGCTTTATATGGATTTGGACTTTGTATGAGGCATGCAAAATCCTAGCCGCGATGTCTCATACAACGTCCAAATCCTTGCTGCGATGCCTCATACAACATCGTTTCCATAGAGATACATTGTACTGTAACAGCACAGACTTCAGGGCAAAGTCAAGGAAACAGACAGGAAACTGACAGAACTTTAAGAAATCATCGTCTGAAGGCTAAATACATTACAAAAACATGTCAAACAACCCTGATTGTCCAAGAACCTGAAGAATGCTGCAAAAATCCCAGGAATGCTTCTAAAAATTCTGATGAAAAAATTGGAAAAAAATCCAAAATTGTGCTCAAAACCACTCCTAAACACTCTTCACCTCGTGCAAAACCCACAAGAGCAATGCATGCATGTGTCCTGCCTTTTATACTGCCCAGGCACAATGCAACCTGGGAAAAACCCAATGCCTCATACAAAGTTGAGCGACTTTGTATGAGGTAACTGTTTTAAGAAATTAGGCGATGTATGAATTCGATGTTGTATGAAGCAGACTTTGTATGAGGTATTACTGTATATTTATTCCCAGATTTGTAAGCATCATTAGTATGATTTTTGCAACATTGGAAATACATAAACATATATTGATTTTAAATGAAGGTTGTGGTGAAATTATAGCAGTTTTGTAGCAGTGTTGTTGTTTTTTAAAAACCTATCATGAGAATGAAACACTAAGTCCTGACTTGACTTTTTCCATCTCCTGGTAAAATTTTAGCTCTCTCTTCTTATGCTATTAAAAAGCAAAACATGGAAACTGGATTCAGTTGGATTTAACTTGCAGTCCTACAACCACTCCTGGAAGTGGAAGTAAAATGTGCCCACACATGCACAAAATGCTGCCATAAATGCACTCGCAGCTGTCATAAACATGTTTACGACAGCTGTGAGTGCATTTACGGCAGCATTTTGTACATGCACAAAATGTTTTGCTTCCACTTCCAGTGGGAGGCTCAGGAACCATGTGACGAGCCCGCTCAAACATGTGACCAGCCTGTCACCCAAAAAAATTGGCCACCACTGACATAGAGACACCAAAGCAAGGGAAAATCCCAGAAATGGATTCCTTTTTTCGTCACTTAACTCCTCCACACCAATACACAAAGCATTTGTCATGGCTGTTTTTCAACAAGTGTGAACACAAGAGGGGACCCTGTGTGTATGTGTTGTAATATATTCTATTTTTAACTCATTACTTTTATTTTGTAATGTTTCCATTACATCTCAATATTGTTATGAGTCACTTTGAGCCCCAGACCTGGAAGAAAGATAGGATAAAAGTCAATCAGACAAATAAACAAATTGATATTCCATTACTGTGATGTATTAAGAGAGGAATAATAATAAAAAAATCATCAGGGATTGTTGGTTTGTTCAACTACATCATTGTTTCTTTAATTGTGTGTTTGATACGGAAATAATTTTAATAAATATCAAATCAAATTACTGTGCTCCTATGTGAAATGCTTTTACATCCCTGCTACTTTGGTGAGTTATATATTGTATGTTTTTAAATTGTCTGAATGAAGTCAATGGAACTTAATCTTTGGTTGGACCTTAATGCCTTGCTTATGTTGTCGCAAAATGGGCAGGAGACTTGCAATGGAAAACAAGTTTTGGAGCCCCAAAGCTAGAGATGTAAAGGTAGGTGTGTGTGTGTGTGGGGGGGGGGCAGGGAAAATTGGTTTTATTCTCTGGGAAAATTGGAAAGGGAAAATGTATTGGGGGGAAATGGGAAAAACACAATTGATGCTTCTACAGTTCATGGGCGTGAGTTATTTTGAAAGAAAAGCCTCTAACAGGCTGGGAGCATGCAATTCCACATGGTGCAGACCACCATAAACTCACATAAGTCACACGCTAGAGATGTAAACCTTCTGGGAATTTTGAAAGGAGGGAAGTTTGCACAAGTAAAGCATGTCAAGTGTGCAGGGAAAAATAAATGCATTTCAAAAAAAGATTTTTCCAAAAATGTTATCCTTTTTATTCCTTTGAATTTTATTTCAGATAGCAGTTCCCAAAATCATTCCACAGCTTACATTACAAAATGAGGTTTAGATATACCATTAATAAAGTAAACATATTTCTTTTACTAACAAAAAAATACAATAATCCATTTAACTGAACTAATAAAATAATTATAATTAGAAATTTTAGACTAACAAAATTCAGTGAGTAAGTAGAGGATAACAAAGTAATGAGTTTTTTTTACATTTACTTTATTTTCCCAAAAAAATTAATTCCTTCCACACTCATCAGATGAGTCAAAACTTGCACTTTCTTCAGCTTCAGTTGTAATGACACTACTGTATTCTTTTGAACATGCACCACTTATCTTTTCCTCCAGAAGAGGTTAAATGACCGCGCATTTAATTTAAAAAATTCCCCGGGTTGTGACCATTTTTTGGTTTACGACCAAAAATTGTGCTACTGTATTTTGAACTCTAAGATGGTAGTGATCTCCCTACCTTTTCCATGCTGTTTGGGGACCTTGACCTTATCCGACTCCGACGATGGCACCTCTGTAGCAGTAAGCACTGCATTGTGACTTTGGGTGAAGGGGTGGTGGCCATTTTGAATTCTGAAATAGTTGTGGTGGCCATTTTGAATTCCAAAATGGCTATCACAACTATTTCAGAATTCAAAATGACCACCCCTCCACCCAAAGTCACAATGCAGTACTTACTGCTGCAGAGGTGGCATCATCATCATAGGAAAAGGTAGGGAGATTGCTCCACTGCTTTTTTTGTGTGTGTGTGTGACAATCACATCTGGCATTTTTTGTATTTTTAATTATTATTTTTGGTCCAGTCAGGACTTTTTTTATTCTGAATGCATTCCTATGGGAAAATGTCCATTGGGTTACAATTTTTTTTTTTTTGCATTATGATGGAGGCTGTTGGAATGGACCTCCATCATAACCCGAGGTTTTACTGTATTTCCAAAAATCTCTGCTCCTCATTCTTTCGTCTGTTTTTTTTTACTAACAATCCTTCAGGTCCTGTTGTTGTTGTTGTTGTTGTTGTTATTGTTCTTCTTCTTCTTCTTCTTCTTCTTATTATTATTATTATTATTATTGTTGTTGTTGTTGTTGTTATTGTTTTTATGTTTATGTTTATGTTTATGTTTAGATTTGTATGCTGCCCACTCACAATATGACTCAGGGCAGATCACAGACATATCTTAAAACATATATACATCACAAATCAATAATTCAATAAGTAAAATATAATAAAATAACAAATAAATCACAGTGTCCTCTGCTGACCCCGTGGCTAGGTGTTGGTGGGGCCCAGAGGTCGGAGGCCGAAGCTCAACATCCCCAATGGAACCTGGAGCTCAACGACCCCAACAGAGTCCAGGGCTCAACAATCTCAGCGGAGCACAGAGCTCAACATCCTCAACAGAGCATGGAGCCCAACATCCTCATGGAGTCCAAAGCTCAACGTCAGATTATATTCTTGCTACAGCAGTAGTTATGGGTTTCAGAAGAGCAGCTGTAGAGGGAATCCATCCGTCCTTCCTCTTTTTGACCTCTCAGTGGCTTTCAATACTGTCGACCATGGTATCCTTCTGGAACAACTCTGAGGATTGGGGATCCAGGGCACTGTGTGGTCCTGGTTTTCCTCATTTCTGATGGGCCGGACCCAGTCAGTGTTGTTGGAGGGTGAGAGGTCTAGCCCTAGGCTCCCACAATATGGGATGCCACAGGGCTCAGGGCTCTTGCCTCTCCTGTTCAATATTTACATGAAACCGCTGGGGGAGATCATCCGTTCCAATGGGGTAAAGTATCATGAATATGCAGATGATACTCAGTTGTACATCTCAGCCCGTGGTGACCCAGTTGATGCAGTGAAAGTCCTATCCAGGTATCTGAAGGCTGTAGGGGTCTGGATGTGGGACAACGGGCTACAACTGAATCTTGGCAAGACCGAGTGGCTGTCAGTTAGGGCCCCTGCATTATCACCTAGATGGCGCAACGGGTGTGTGGGGTGACTGGGGAGATCACCACTCTGGGCTGGCTCGTATAAGTATCGCGTAGGCTGTCAGTTTTAGTGTTCAGTGTTAGTTTTAGTGTTGGTTTTAGAAATCTGATGATGCGGCATTGGGGAGGGCATTTTAAATTTTTAAACTTTAACAATTTAATATTTTAATGTTTCTTTACCGTAATGTTTTTTTAGTTTTTATTTGTCATGCTTTATATGTGTAAGCTGCCCAGAGTCACGTCGGCAAGGGGGCAGCGGTAGAAATGTGAGTAAAATAAATAAATATAAATAAATAAATAAATAAACAAATAACTTCTACACGAGCCCAGAATACATCATTGTCCAAAACAACCTTCCTTATTTGTTTATCAAGTGGTAAACCATCTAGAATAAAAGGTGCTTCCTTTCCATCCAGGAGACTTTTCAGAATTACCATTATTCCTCCCCATCTGGTAACAGATGACAGTTTCAGTGTTCTTGTAGAATTCTTCTGAGACCCATTACTTTTCTCCTTTTGAATGCTCATGAATGTTTGTTGATGTGATGTTCCTTAACAAATTTGATAATTTTCTTGGCATCTGACTGAAGATCTTCCATTGACTTTAACTTCATTATGTCATGAAATAGCAAATTTAAACCAAGTGCTCCACAACCAAATGTTTTCACTTGCAGAACTTTTTCGTGAATGATGTTTCATGCACGTTTCATGGCTGCTAAAAGTATTTTTGAGTTTCTTACATATGAAAAACTCATTTTAGTACATATTAATCTTTACCAAATACAGTATGCATTTCTTGTACTGTTTATACACATATAAAATAAAAAATCTAAATGTATCTTGCAGAAATTACAAAGAAATAGTATTTTCCCAATTTCCCGGTCCCCCCCCCCAAAAAAAATATATATATAAAATTTTTTTTAAAAAATCCAGGATTTTTTCTCTCCTTTCAAACTTCCCGGGAATTTTACATCTCTACCCAAAACACATACAACAGTCTTGATTTAGTAGATTTATTATTTTTATTGATTTGATGACATAGTCTAGCATCCACTGCAATGCTGACTGGAAGGCGGGAGGTCAGCAGTTCGATTCCTGAGTACTGTAGGACAGAATGAGCTCCCATCTTTGTCCCAGCTACTGCTAACCTAGCAGTTTGAAAGCAAGATATTGCAAGTGGATAAATAGGGACCACTTCGGTGGGAAGGTAAACAGTGTTCCGTGTGCTCTGGTGTCTAGTCATGCCTGCCACGTGACCATGGAAATGTCTACAGAAGCAGACAGCGCTGGCTCTTCGATTTTGAAACAGAGATGAGCACTGAACCCTAAAGTCAGATATGACTGGCTTTCGAGCAAAGGAAACCTTTATCTTTACTTTTACCTTGACAGAAAATTGGTCAAAATTATTGATAAGAAATAAAAGAAAATCAAACCCATATCATAGATATTATAGGACCAGCATTCCAGTAGCATTGTTTGGTAGCGGTGGTGGTGGTGAGGGGGGAAAAACACACACACATTTCTAATTTTCACGAAGAACCCAGAATCCTGGAATGGGAAAATATAGTTTTGATGATGTACAAAAGCAATAAACCTGTTGAATGTTGGTGATCAGGTAGTGTATTCAGCTGTCTGTGCTTGTACCAAATGTTCTAAAAAGACCCCCATTAAAAGGCATGTGTGTCATAACTACGTTTAACTAATATTTGCAGAATACCGAATGCATAAAAAAAACCTTCTAGATACTTGGGAAGTTTATTTTAGAACATGTCACTATGTGCATTCATTTATTTCAGAGTGCTTTTCCATATTCCAGTTTAGATTTCTGTTTACTTTAGGCTTTGGAATGCCTCTGGTCAGGGACACAGAGTCATGATTGGTACAAAGCATTTGCAAGATACAACTCCCCAACTCTGGGCAGTAGACCTGGCCCCCAACTTCAATTAATTTTTTTCCATGTGTCCTCTCTTTAGAATCCAGATTTGAACCAGCAAGCAAGAGAGTGAGTGAGCAAGAGAGAGAGAGAGAGAGAGAAGGCAATGGAAGAAATCTAAACTATCAATAAGCGCTAAAAATATTTAGTATGGCAGCTTCTGTATTTTCCTTTTTGTGAAATGCTGATTAATATTCAGTGGTTGGAAGTTAATGCACCATTCATTTTATTCCCTTTACATCCTCTGCACAGCAGTTGCCATTCCAATTTTGACTCATAATACTAGCAAGTCTGGTTCCAATCAGGATATTAGTAACTCACTGAATAAGCCATGTGGGTGGTGGGGGAGGGTAAGTGGTAGTGGGGGGAAAGAAGGGGGGAGAGAAAGAAAAAGAAATAGCAGAATTGATAAAACATGTTTTTCGATGCCATCATAAGCACTCACTGAAAAGAAAAAAAGGAGAACAAATGTTAAAGTTCAGCATCAGGAGAGGATGTCTTTCATATGCTTATCTACAAGGTAAAATGACATTTCATCATTAGGCCAGGGAAACTCGGCCTGTCCCGTTTTGTCTTTCATTATTAATGCTGACACAATGGCAGCAGGGGATGGAGTTTAGAAGGAGAAATTCAGGAATAGGTTTTTAATTTCCCCCACCCCACCCCAAAGCATAGCTGCAGATGTTGTTCAGTGATGCTGTAGGACTGTGATGGTGAACTTTGGCACTCCAGATGTTCTTGGACTTCAATTCCCAGAAGCCCAAGCACCCTGTGAATCCACACGAATGGATTTACTGTGATTCATCCAGCCCACGCTGCCCTCGTTGCTCCTGGAAGCGGAAGTAAAATGTGCCCGTACGGGCATGGTTTACTTCTGCTTCCGGGAGTGATGAGGGCAGCGCGGGCTGGATGAATCGCAGTAAATCCATTCATGTGGATTCACAGAGTGCTTGGGCTTCTGGGAATTGAAGTCCAAGAACATCCGGAGTGCCAAGGTTCACCATCACAGCTGTAGGAAGTTCATGAAAATTCAACAGCTTCTTAATAAAAGCATAATGATAAGGGCATGCAGAACAGGATAAATCAAAGAAGGTAGATGTTTTGAATAAGACACCTCAAGGTAACCAGAGGTACCTATGCTGGTGTGTACTGTTGTTGTATCTCTGACATGTTTCTGCTGGTTGCTCTATTCCTTCTGCTGCACGCATCTGGAAATGAGAAGAACAATCTTTTTGGGTTTTTGAGCTTCCAGAAAACTCTAGCCAGTATATGTCTAAACTCTTGGTCTTCAGAAAGACAATGAGTTTTTATATCTTAGCTTCACTTTCAAGACTCTGTAATAATGTTAACCATTTTCTATAGATTGTAGGCACTGTAGTTGTCACTGTAGCTGAAAACATCTGATTGTCAAAGCAAGAGGTTTTCATACTTCCCTAGTTTGGCAATTGGCTTATTTTGTTCTGTGATGGGTCATCAGGAAGTAAACATACAACATGAATCATGTTTTCTGTTAAACATACAACATGAATCATGTTTTCTGTTATGCTGGCCAGTCATTGTGTGCCTATGTACCTGATGTGTATAAATTAATGCCCTGACGAGGCCTTACTTTTATGTCTGATGAAGTGGATTTGGTCAATGAAAGCTCACATTTAAATATAGCAGTTAGTCTTTAAGGTGCCACAACATTTTTTGTCTTTTTTTTTTGAAGTTTTGTTTTGTTTATCTCTGATCAGTTTCTAACAGTCTATCTATAAATGTGTAGTGTGACTTTTAGACAAGTGTCTTTATTCCTGGAATGAACATGCAACTGAGAGAAAGAGAGAAAAAGAAAGGGAGATGGAATCTGTGGGATAGACTAAAGATTTAGGCCTCTTTTTTTTGTACCAATAGGTGCATTTTGTGCCTTGTTATTGCAGGTGGGTATTTCACAGTTAATCCCAAAGGTGCTAATTTTGTGCATGTGATTCTCTCTGTAGAGCCACTGGGGATTCTAAGTTCTCTGAAAAAGCAAAACCTTCAGTAGGCCTCTACGTGAGATGTCTAGCCAAAATGCAAAAACTGACCACAGGGCACAAATGGGCTATGTCTAACCAGGTGGAGAATGGTGTTCAACACCTTTCATCGTTTTTTTCCTCCAAGGATGATTTAAATTGGAAGCAATAGCTTCAAGAATATCTAATAAAAATATTCGGGAAATTAATTCACAGTATTTAGAGTTTTTATGTTGCCTTCTCCAAATTGCTGTTCTTCATTATATTGTCACTAAGGATTTCACTCTCGCACACACAAATTGAGAGCCAAGCATATTTGTACCAACACTGAGAAAAAGCACCATTACATTATTAAAGTTTGCTCCCAGTCTACAAATATAGTTTCCAATTGTATTTAGCATGCACATTTTGAAGAATTCAAACAGTTTTCATGGGATAGGACAGGTGGGTTGCCATCAGAATCACAGTCGGTAGTGAATGGGAGTTTTAGTCAGCAGTCCTGACTAAAATCTTTCCTTTGAAATGATATTTACCACTTCTTCTTCCTCTTCCTCCTCCTCCTGCCATATCCGAATCTGAATATAGATGATCATTATGGTGATCAGCCTTGAAGACTGTCCTGAGAATATAATGCAGTGGCCTTCCATTGGCATTCCGCATCGCAGCATGACACCCTGCGAACCACTGATGCAGTTCCACCAGTCACTTTCTGGTCCTGAACCCTTTTGTCACACAAAGTCCTCCTCAGCCCCAGGCCAGTATTGATGAAGCTGCTACCCTCCATCAAGATGGATTCAAGTGGAATTTAATCCACGGGGACCATCACCCTTCGATATTTACCTGTACCTCAGGAGAAAAAAATTATCATTTCTTGATCCTCCTTCCACCCCCAAAATAAAGTCTAGCATCAAAAGAGGAGTTTTATCGTGGGTTTGAACAGGAAAGGGTGAAATCCAGAACTTGTCCTCACTGTGATCCAAAAATGTGTCAGCCTCCAAGTGTATGTTGTTTGCATTGTTGCAAAGCAAAAGTTTAATATGAAGATAAGATTTCACATCATATCTTGTTTGGCCTTTTCTCTTCCTTTTTTCCACTTCTCTGCACAAAGCATAACAGAAGATAAGGGTGGCTGATATATTTATCAGGCCAATAAAATATCACAACTAAAGCTAGTTTTCGATTCTGCTAGGAGCCTCCCTCACTGCAGAGGGGGAGGGGGGGGTGTTGGTTAAGAAACAAAACCATTCCAAAACCTTCTGCTCTGTAAGGCTCAAGGTTGACTCAACCTTCCATCCTTTTGAGTACCCAATATGTTGGGGGCAAAATGTTAATTACCTTATGAACCGCCCAGAGAGTGCACTAAGCACTATGGGGTGCTATTTAATTATAATTGCTATTGCCATAGAGCAAGGATTCGCAACCTACAGCCTGTGGCAGCATTTCATGTGGCCCTCGCCACCCTGCCAAATAGCTTTCTCCTTTTTAAAAGCATAAATTGACCTCAAAGTGCTCAATGCAGTCTTATCAAGTTAATATGGAATTTGACTGATGAACTGCATGGTCGATAGATGACTTGATTGCATTTTTATGTCCCTTTTCTCCTGGGAAAGGCTTCAAAATGGCTAAGGGATGGCAGGCAGCTCCCAACACTAATAGAGGCAAAGACAAAGGTCTCTCTTGCTCAGAAACCAGTTGTAGTACTATGACCATATTGGCACAGTCCAGAAGGAATGTCCCCTTGGCAGGGTCCCTATTAAAAGCAAATGAGAGAACGTTACTTGCAAAAGACATTTATTCATGTAAGCTGGATTCCTAGCAATGCAGTTGGCACTTAAAGGATCCCTAGCAGGTCACATCGGTTATGCCCAGCAAATTTTAATCACAAGGTTTGTGGCCATTCGACTGTAATTCATCTCTGATGACTGATTTTTAATTTTTTTTAAAAAGCTCTGGGTGGAGAAACTAATCAATTTTCAAGCTTTTGCTTTTGGGGAAGTGTTTTTCATGTACATACACATTAATGCAGGAGTTCTCAACCTTTTTAAGCCGGGGGCTGGGTCACACTCTCTCAGACAGCTTCATGGGTTGGATGGCCATTTTGCCCTTCCTCCACCACATGGCACTTCCTGGTGTGGTGGAGGCGGCGAGGGGGCCACATAAAATGGCACTCAGAGCATTCAGTCTGCAGGCTGCAGGTTGAGAATTCCTGCATTAACGATTTGAATGTGTGTGTGGTAGAGAAGGGCTTAACAGTAAAGAATCCAAAGGGCTCATAAGCAAAGGATGTCAAAAAACCCAAGGTACTGTATATAGTTTTATTTATTTTAAAAAATTAAGATAATATTAACAATGAGAAGTTAAGGCAT
The DNA here is from genome assembly GCA_035047305.1 of Bradypodion pumilum. Classification (NCBI taxonomy): domain Eukaryota; kingdom Metazoa; phylum Chordata; class Lepidosauria; order Squamata; family Chamaeleonidae; genus Bradypodion; species Bradypodion pumilum. The sequence continues at coordinate 275,170,993 of JAWDJD010000002.1, read as the reverse complement.
AGTTTGTTGATGGCAATAATATCTGGCATTGGCCAGAATAGCAGCAGCAGCAGCAGCAGCAGCAGCAACAGCACTTAAGTTTTCCTGGGCAATCTGTATGTACTTAACAACAAACTTACATTTTGGCCTTTCATCCAGTCATGTGGGAGTGACTTATGCAGTGTTATAAATACTTGTTTGGTCTTACAAATGGAAAACATTGGAAGTCTTTCCCCTGTTGAAGCTAATCATCCTAACCCATGAACCGGTGGTTGCCCTGCACCTTGCCAGACCTTGTGACACCATCAGCCAGGATAGCCATTCCAGAGTCTCTTGCATAGCCTTAGAAGGAAACTCAGACTAATCTAACCAGCAGATGGAGATTTTTCCTCTTTCTTGTCCCAGAACTGCACCAGGGTGTGTGCATAGATCTGTCACCACAACAGGAGAACCCTGAAAAGGTTTCAGGAGGTATGCCAAAGAACAAAGGGATTGCCAGCATCATCTGATCTCGAGTCTTTCAAAGGCTGTGGCTCATACACTCTCTACTTTTCCAGCCATGCTGAGTGCCAGTGCAATGCTGGTGGAGTTAATTCGTCATGAAAAATCCCATAGGGAACAGCTGAAATGCAGTCTTATTCCTAAGGGACAAACTATAAAGGCTTTTAAAAGTCCACATGGCTTCCCACTTTCCCTTGGGGCATTTTGATCTCCCCTTTAACACCACACAAAACCCATATTATTCACATCATTGTCTTATGTATGCCTTAGAAGCTTGGAATCTGTCTGTCTGTCTGTCTGTCTGTCTGTCTGTCTGTCTGTCTGTCTGTCTGTCTGTCTGTCTGTCTGCAGGGTGGCCCGTAAGTCCATATCTGTCCACTCTGTGGGAATGCGTGCCTTCTCCCCAGGATTTGCTCCACCCTTCTGCCCAGCAGTCCAATTGGAACACTTCCTCTCTCCTCCCAGCACAGAGTTTTCCCCGCTTTTCTGCCCGGCAGCCCAATGGGAGCATTTCCTTCCTTCCCCAGCAGAGCCCTACTTTTTTTGTCCCAGATTGGGACTTATGGGCCACCCTGTATATCTATATCTACATCTACATCTACATCTACATCTACATCTACATCTACATCTACAGATGAAACTCGGACAATTAGAATATTCTGCAAATGTTCATTCAGTTCAGTAATGAAACTTAAAAGGTGAAACAAATATATGAGATAGACTCATTACATACAAAGTGAGATAGTTAAAGCCTTATTTTGTTATAATATTGATGCTTATGGCTTACATTTTATGGAAACCCCAACCCCGCAATCTCATGTACCCCATAATCATCTCATAATCTCATGTACGCTGTACGCCATGATCACCACAATTATAATGTATTAAGGCATGACATCCCTCGCTTTGCATGTAGTGAGTCTATATCATATATCTGTTTCACCTTTTAAGTTAAATGAATGAACATTTGCACAATATTCTAATTTTCTGAGTTTCACCTGTATATCTGTACGGTGGCCTGTAAGTCCCTAGATAATTTTTCTCTAAATTTGCCACTTATTATATCCAGGTTGTCACCAGTATTCTTGTGTTCATGTACCCACGTATTGTCACAATACACTCTTCAAGTTTAAATGGTCTTAAATTAGGCATATTTCTTGGGGGGGAGGAGAAAAATATATAATACATATTGACATGTAGGGACTTATGGGCCACCCTGTATCTCTACAGTATATCTATCTATCTATATCTCTCTATGCAGATCCCCATTTGGCTTAGTGGTTAAGGCGCTGAGCTGGAGACTGGAAGGTCAGGTTTCAATACCAGAGAGCTGCACTTGGGGGGACATGAAAGGAGCCTCATTCAGGCATCCCCTAAAAATCCTTTCAACCCAGAGTAATCTCTGACATGAAATTATTATTATCTCTCTATCTATACTAGAGAGTGTTGTTCTTTGGTTATACAGTAAAATCCCTACTTACAAAAAAATAATTTCGTAGGCTTTTGCTTAAATCGAATTTTTATGTAACTCAAAGCAAACCCATAGGAAAAAGAATCATTATGTAACTCAAAGCAAACCCATAGGAAATCGTGTAAACCGGGACATAGTTTTAGTACAAAATCATTATGTAAAATTTTATGTAATTCGAGGCATTTGTAAGTCGGGGTTTTACTGTAGTAGTAAAATAGTGCTCTCTCTCTCTCTATATATATATATTTAAAGATGAATAGGTAATTTGGTTGGGATGTAAGAGTACTGATTGTAGTACAGTATCAGTACCTCTTGACTTTTTCTCGGTATTAAGTACTCGGAAGTGGTTTCACACCCCTTTCTTCTGGAGGGCACTTTGGGCACAAGGCTGGCTTTTCTCCTATAGAGCTCACGGGGGGGGGGGGAGTATGGCATTCCTGAACCACAGCTAGCTCAATGAGGGAAGGTTTTCACTCTGTAAAGGTAAAGGTTTCCCTTGCTCGAAAGCCAGTCATATCTGACCCTAGGGTTCAGTGCTCATCTCTGTTTCAAAGCCAAAGAACCAGCGCTGTCTGCTTCTGCAGACATTTCTGTGGTCATGTGGCAGGCATGACTGGACACCGGAGCGCACGGAACGCTGTTTACCTTCCCACCAAAGTGGTCTCTATTTATCTACTTGCAATTTCTTGCTTTCGAACTGCTAGGCTGGCAGGAGCTGGGACAAAGACAGGAGTTCATTCTGTCATGCAGCACTCGGGTCTCAAACTGCTGACCTGTCGACTTTCCAGTAGTCAAGTTCAGCATCTTAACCACTTGCAGTCAATTTTTACAAAAAAAAAATGAGACGTTTGGATTTTCAAATTTGAGAACTTTATTTACAGGTGCAACAATGCTCCAATGCACTTGTTGGTATAAATCATTATTGCTGCTGGTTTTTTTTTTAAAAAAATATAGTATCTGTTAAAATAAAACACTGCATCTGGCTCAGTGATGGCATTCTACATTTGGCTTTGCCATGTTGTGTACCTAAGAAATTAAACACCAAAGTAAATATGGAATAGCTCCACAAAAGAAACATCTCTTGCCTTCTTAAGGCAATTGATTGAAACCATAGTGTAGCCCCAAGGGTGCAGAGCCAGTCAATGCAAATAGGTGTTATGGCTTGTTAAGGGTGTGTAAACATTGGTTTTAAATCATATATGTAAACAATGCTGTTTGTAGCCCTTAAGGTAAATGTAAATGCTGTGTAAATCTTATTCAGAGTTGCTGATCACAACAGGAATTGAGAGCTCCAGTTTCTTGCCTTTCTTCCTGAGTGTTCTGGAGAGTCACAACATGCAGCAGAGTGTAGCTGAAAACAACTTTGTTGAGACACTGTGCATGGGGCAAATCCTTTATCATTTACTCCAGGTTCAGACTGGGTTTGTTGTATTTTTTAGTGTCCCCCCACTCACACATAGACAGTTGTCCCCTTCCCCTGTTGTTGCATCGTTCGCATGCACATCATATCACAGCATAGTTCAGTGTCTGCAAAATATGTCTAGAATGGGATGTGATTATTTGTGGCACTATAGAAAACAATAAGGAACTGTTTTTTGACAGATTGGAGGTGTCCAGCCATCCTTTGGCAGCTCTGAAACCTGAGTGCACACTTGTGACATTGCCCTTGTTTGAATGCCAGTCATATCCGACTATCACATTCGCTGCTCATCTCCATTTACAGCCAAAGAGCCAGTGCTGTCTGCATCTGCAGATGGTTCCATGGACATGTGGCAGGCATGACTAGGCAAGAAATACTGTTACCTTTCCCATCAAAGTGGTACCTATTTATCTACTTGCAATTTATTTATTATTATTTATTTATTGGATTTATACCCCGGTCTACTCGGCACAGGCTGACTCAGAGCAGCTACAACAAACTAATATATGTACAATATAACAATATAATGATACAAATAATCAATGATACAAAATAAATAGTCAATACACTTACAATGATTTCCACAGTAATACAAAGTATCTGCACAACATCAAAATATCAGCAATCAATGTATCAATAATTATAATTAGAGTTACAAGGTATGAAAGCATCAAAATGCACAATGTCAATAATATTACAGGAACAGAAGGGAAAACCTCATTTAAGAAGCCCCGCAATGTTCGACAGCAACAGAACCACGACAAGAACAAAGTCAATCAACTGCCCTTGTCCTCCTCCTGGCCGATAGAGGGGCCAGGAAGGCGCGGCGGCTCTGTGGCAGTGGCGTCTTCTAGCTCCTCGCGGCCTTGGGGAGCTCCTTTTATCCTCCCAGCAGTGATCGGTCCGGGAGGGCATGGTGGCTCAGTGGCAGCATCTTCCAATTTTTTGCTTTCAGACTGCTAGGTTGGCAGGAGCTGGGACAGAAACAGGAACTCACTCCATCATGCAGCACTCAGGCCTTGAACTGTTGACCTGCCGACCTTCCAGTTATCAAGTTCAGTGTCTTAACTACTAAGCCACCGCAGTCCACATTTGTGAGGGAAGACATATTGTTGTTCTTCAGCCTTGCTCATACATGTCATGAAAACCCCGACTGTCCATGTGCCACCTCAGGCCGTGGGGTCTCCCTTTGCCTTTGTCTAGTGTGGCTATGCTCTCCACTGACCAAGCTGCTCCAGGCGTCTACCAGTGGTGCAAACAATATTGTCCAGTTTAAACTGGCTCATACGTGGGAAAGTGGGGTCCTGCAGTGTTGTAGGTGTGTGGTAGCGAATAAAGGAATTAAATCCAAGTCCCATATCAGGCCACCTCCCACACTACATAACCACACTAGTTCGGCAGAGAATAATTACGTCTGGGGAAAGTTTTTGGTCAATGAATCTTGTTACCTTTGATTTGTAGTGAGCAGCACTGATAAGCTCTCCCAGACCCAGAGAAACGCAAGGCACCCAGACCCTCTTGTTTTGATCTCGTAGCACCCTCAAGGCTGAGACGTGAGAAAAGTCCTTTGATGACTACTTCTGGGTGTTATCTTCTTCTCCGCAAGCAAACTCCCTTTGGAAGTAAACACGCTGCTCCAAAACTTCAATTTAGCAGCATTTATTGTGGCAAAATAAATTCCAAGAATATCCAGAATAAATCATCTGAAAAATCAGCTAAACTACTCTGAGTTACAATCTTAAAATAATAAAGAAAGATAATAGCTAAAATAGGCAAACATAGCTACAGACGGGCTGGCTCGCCCCCATCTTCAGCTTCAATGGATCGTAGTGATCACAGCATGATTAAAATCAATTTGAGTAGGGCTCCGGCTGATTCGGGAGGGACCTCCATCTATCCTCAGATTGAGGGTCCTTAAATAGTCATTTGGGGTGCACTACCCTCCTCTAGAATGTAAGAGATGATTTCATGCCCTAATTGTTTTGGCTATTACTTGTTTGTTAAAATTCCCAGGTGTTACTTTATCTCAATGTCCCATCTCTAAGATGGGCCTTCTTTTGATTGTGATCCAAGACAATGTCCTTGCTAATTGGCAAGCTTATCTAGACATTGACATGCTAATGTGGAGTGTGCATAGGCAGCGGAATGCAAAATGGCATTACAGCAGCTCTCTAGCAGAGTGTTAAACTACTCAAACTAAAGAGGATCTAAAGAAACTACGGTATTCCCTAGATGTATATGAAGTAGCTTAAATAAAAAGTAACTTCCCCATGGATTTTCATGACAATACAAATGCTCAGAGAGTCTATTGCGTTCTCATTGGCCCACTGGGCAGCTGTCAGGGATAGGATAACAGGTAGAGGACACTACACAAATGTTACTTTCTCAGGTTGTTGACATCTTCAGCCCAATCACACTTTTACCAGCACCGCAGAATGCTCCAGAGGTGGATGAAGAAAAGGGAAAGAAGCATCCAGATTTTGTGACAGACAGTTATTTGGCTGTGGTTTATGGGAGGGGTAATGGAGTAGACCATACAACCAGCGACTCAACGCCGAGTGTTGGGTGGTGTTAAATAACCTGACTCCCTAAAGGGGCCAATGGCTATGGGTGGATGAGCCCCTTAAGGTGGGGCGATGGTCCCCTCAGTGGAGGAAATGCCACTGCAAACCATTATATTGGGCCCCAAAACAAAATGATCAGAGGAGAAACTTTGATTCCCAATGGTCATGGAGGCGGAAGAGGCCATGCTAGATGGACTGGTTGTGAAAGCGCACCTTGTCCATATCCTCAAGGCTGCAGCAGTCCATTGCAGTCCTGGTGTTAAATCCTGACTGTCTCATTTCATATGAGGTGCAGGAGAAGGCTCCATGAGTCACTTCACGGCAAGCCGGGATTCACCTTAAACAAATTCATGCCAATGGTATTTTTCCTGCTTCAGGAAAAAAATGCATTCTCGGATACAAGTTGCAGCCGACATGAATGATGGGAGTAGCATGGCTGCTCTGAATTGCTTCATGTGGCCAACCCAAAACCCTTGCTTTAAACTACTTGTTGTTAGTTTCAGATCTATATTTTAGGTACACTCATTTTAACTTCTGTTCCTTTTTGCTGTTCTATTCCGGTCTTAGTCTGTAATAAAGATTTGATTGATTGATTGAGTTTCAGATCATTTCCATATTGCACTCTATGGACTGTCTATGGCATCTCAACCCAGCAGGAAGAATGTCCCTTTTTGCCCTCTCCTGTCACCTCCTCTAAAGACAAATCCATGCTGCTTTTTCTAAGTTGCATTTTAAAACAGGAAGGGGAAAAGGACAGGTCTTGAAACCCAAACTCTTCCACTGTCAATTCTCTCCTAATTGCACCTTTTTAAAAATTGGAACAAGAAGGGAGGCCTTTTTCTTGTTTGGAAGAAAAATTTTGATCCTGCAAATGTCGATGCCTTTAAGAGAAGGTGAACACAAGCCACCTCTAGGCAAACATCTGATTTCACGTTACAGATTATGTGATGGTTACTCCATAAATTATCCGACAGTTGTTACAGATGTTTAAAGCTTTCCATGTCAGCCTCGGATTTGGCTTCCCCCCTTTTTTCCTAATTGGGAACAGAAATCCAATTAGACAATAATCCCATCATCTTTGAAGTCCTTAACCACAGAGTCATACAATATTAAGTTGTGGATGTTGTGTCGTTGATGGAACTGGCTGCTGGGCAGCAGTAAAGGGCTTTGCTGATACAGGGTAGCAAAGTACATCTATATCCCTGGGCAACAAGTGGCCTGATGTTCTTGACTTTACTTCATAGGGAATGCTGGATTTAAAACCCAATGGGTTTCCTTTACAGCTGCTTCTTGCCATATGGTTCAGGGAGAAAGGCTTATCTTGTAAAAATAAACACAGGGTAATATATAATAATATCCTATGCTATTTGGGAGGAAAAATAAAATCTGCTGCCTCTAAAAAATTCAAAAGTACAAAACACCCACACACACGTTGCACTCAGTAAACAGGCCTGGGCTGGCTACTATTCGGGGGGGGGCATGGGCAGAAGTCATTGGGGGTGCCTATGGGGGAAATTGGGGGGATCCAGGCCCCTGGGGCCAACATCCTCCTCCTCCTCCTCAGGCTGGGGGAGACAGGGAAGGGTCATTCAAGATCCCTCTCCACCCCACTGAGTTCCTGAGTGTTCCCTCTCCTTCCTCCCCACTTTGTAGTACCTCTGACCGGGTGTCTCTCCCGCTTAGGCCCAAGGAGACAGTGGGAGGCGAAGGCAGGTTGGGTGGCAGAGGGCAATGCCTGGTTCAGCTCCACATCTCCGGCAAGGGAAGAGGCAATAGCCATGGAGCGCCCAGAGCAAAGGTGGAGCCACCTAGCTGGAGGAGGAGGTAGTGGGATGGGCAATCAGAGTGGCGGTGCTGTCTTCTTCCCCCATCCCCAATGACTTGGGTCTCTTGCTCAATAAGTGGGGCAACAAAAGGGCAGAAACAAAACTGACCATGCCTGCTGCCGCCTCAGCACTTCCTGGCACACCCACTGCCTTGCGACTGGACGGTATCCCTTTCAAACTCAGCCCTTCCGCCTGCCCCCTTGCCCCAAAACACCTCTTGATTGGTGCACTAAGGCACCAATTGACTATTGGCACATCCTTGTGTAGCTGGTGACATAAGCTTTTGCCTTAGTGCACTCGGAAGAGCCAAGATTGAAAGGCGCCACTTGTCTTCGTTTTATTTTTTTTACCTGCCCACCTCTTGGGGGCGCTAGTCACTGTGGTGCACTGGGAATTATCCCGGTGTCCCAAAATAGCCACCATGAGCATGTCAATAAATTGGCTTTTTCAATGGACTTTATACACCATAGGTTTAAGACTGCCAAGCCAGGTGGAGGGGGAAAGGACAGGGAAACGGATGGTGGCAAAAGTGGTGGAAGTGGAAGCAGTGGCCGCCCGTGGCCACCTGCATCCTTCCTAGGTGCCGCTCTGGCTGAGCATGGGCAAGGACAGGCAGGACCCCTTCTTCACCCATGGCAGGCTGGTAAACAGTGAAGTGGCAGCATAGGCAGCATAGGGGGGAGTGTTTGTGGGACGGACTGGTGGTGTGGAGGGTAGTGTTGGTGGTGGTGGTGTGTGTGTGAGTGTTGGCAGCAGTGGTGACATGGAAAATGTTGGTGGGCTGGACTGGTGGCTTGATGGGGAGTGTTGGCGGTAGCAGCAGTGGCATGGGGGGTATGGTTGGGGCTCGAGGTGGTCCCGCTGCTGCAGTTGCTGCCTTTCACAGCAGTGATGGTGCAGGGAAGGGGAGAGACACCAGTCTGGCCCATGAAAAGTTTGAGGAGGTGTGATCTGGCCCCGGCTTAAAAAGGTTGAGAACCCCTGGCCTAAATGAATCCCCTCCTGAACTTTTCAGTGGGATTGAAGTCAATAGGACTGAAGTTATGGAAACCTTACTTCCTTTCCACTAATTTTAATTCCCTCCCACAGATTCCAATGAGTCTGAAAGCCTGTCAGACAGACATTAAGTCCACTACCCAGGGTGATGGAGCGGTGGGCTGCTCCCAATCTCTTCCAACCTTTACCTTTAGAGCCCTTGTCAGGGAATTAATCTTTTTCAGGGCACTCCCATGTATGATGTTCCCAGCACTTAAGGAGAACCGGAGACAGGATATATGGGTCTTGCAGCTATCAGAGGCTGCTTCTGGTGTAAATAACTAGCTATCAAGCCACTTCAGCATTTTTGAACACTTCCCCAATTAACTGTGAACACACAAATATTTTGTGGCTGTGGACGTAGTTTCATTTGGCATTACACACATACACAAGCAATCCCCCAATAATAATAATAATAATAATAATAATAATAATAATAATAATAATAATAATAATAATAATAATAATAATAATAATAATAATAATAATAATAATAATAATAATAATAATAATAATAATAATAATAATAATAATAATAATAATAATAATAAACAACTAAGTGGTGCATTGCATCAACAATGATCTAGGAGACATAAAAATGTATTGCACTTCCCAAAAGGTTTGCAAAGTATCAGAACAAGTGTTCAGTAAAACTTAAAGGGCTGGTTCCTGTTCTGATAAGAGGAAAGCTGAAGTCCCCTTCATGTTTATGGAACTGAATAAGTAATGTGTTTAAATTCTGCCCTTCAGATCAACTGGCCTTCAAAGTGCTTACTTGCAATTGGAGTGTCTCCTGAGGAAAAGTTAGGGTAACAGATAAAGTTGAGGAAATACATTCTTAATATTAAAGAAATAGGACCGTCAAGATCAGTTATTCATTCAGGTGTATAAGTAATGAAATTTTAAATGCAAGTGCAATATGGTAAATCTGTTTCAGCTGTCTACCACATTCTCTGATGTATTTCCACTTGCTTTGGAAGATGCTTGGAGGAATTAATTAAGATACATTGTTCTTCAACTGTGGTGGTGTGGGTTTGCATCTCAAACATGCAGCACTCACCCATTCTGGGAATCCCTTCCACTGGGACCTGTAATAGCATTGGATTATCTCATCATCAAAGCTTTTCCAGCACCCAGCAAACCAGCCATGACAAAAAGCAATGCTATTCTGTTCTCAGCTGATTGGGGGAATAGATAGGTTCGGGAGACTCAACCTAAGCCTGAAGAAGTGCAACTCCCCTCACTTGCCCTGGCCAAGGAGTTATGACTGTGAAGCAAAGGACAGTCTATTTTGTACCCAGAATATTGGGGGCTGTGGTGGCTCAGTGGTTACGAAGCTCGCCTTGTAAACTGGAAGGTCAGCAAGTCGGCAGTTTGAAACCTGGGTACTGCATGACAGTTTGAGCACCTGTCTCTGTCCCAGCTCCTGCCAACCTAGTAGTTCAAAAGCAAGAAATTGCAAGTAGAGAAATAGGGACCACTTCGGTGGGAAAATATCTTGGGGATATGAAAGAAGCCTTATTTGGGCATCCCCTGAGTGGAGTTTCTCCAGCAAAAATCCTTTCAATTCAGAATAATTTCTGACACGAAATGATTATTATTATTAACTGGAATATTTTGCTGGCTACATTATTTGCAGGAAATAAAAGGCAGAAATAACAGGATTAGGTTCAGGAATAAATGGAAACATTTTAATAATAATAATAATAAGTTTAATTTCTACCCCGCTTTCATAGCACAAGTGCCACTCAAAGCGGCTTACAACACATATAAATACAATGTTACAAATATAATTACATAATTACAAGAACAGATTGAAAATTAACACATTACAAGAAAAAAGAAAAGAAAATCCCATACAGTTAATCTCAAAAAACGCAAGCCCCATACTACCCCCCCCCTCCAGTGGGAGCACCCAAAAGCTCCCACTTCCCCACATCCCCACAGCCAATGCCGGAGCAGGGAAAGGCTCGGGTGATGGCAGCTACCCTCCCCCATAATTGCAAGCGTCCCTCTTCTGACCACTGGCTGGACAGGACCAGGGGTGAGGGAACAATGTCCGCATGTGCCACCCATTCCTTCCCCACGCCGACCCAGCAAGGTCCAAGAATTGCTGCAGCGGCTCCCACCTGTCTCCACTCCCGGGCCGATGGCATGGCTCCGGGCGAGACAGGGAGCTCCTCGAGGGCCGGCGTCGGCGTCGTCCTTTTCTGCTCTCCGGGCGGGCGGGCCCGGAGAGCGAAGGCAGCTGCGACGGCTCCAGCGGCGGCTCCGGCGGCTCCCACCTGTCTCCACTCCTGGGGCCGATGGCGTGGCTCCGGGCGAGACAGGGAGCTCCTCGAGGGCCGGCGTCGGCGGCGTCCTTTTCTGCTCTCCGGGCGGGCGGGCCCGGAGAGCGAAGGCAGCTGCGACGGCTCCGGCGGCGGCTCCGGCGGCTCCCACCTGTCTCCACTCCCGGGGCCGATGGCGTGGCTCCGGGCGAGACAGGGAGCTCCTCGAGGGCCGGCGTCGGCGGCGTCCTTTTCTGCTCTCCGGGCGGGCGGGCCCGGAGAGCGAAGGCAGCCGCGACGGCTCCGGCGGCGGCTCCGGCGGCTCCCACCTGTCTCCACTCCCGGGGCCGATGGCGTGGGCTCCGGGCGAGACAGGGAGCTCCTCGAGGGCGGCGTCGGCGGCGTCCTTTTCTGCTCTCCGGGCGGGCAGGCCCGGAGAGCGAAGGCAGCTGCGACGGCTCCGGCGGCGGCTCTGGCGGCTCCCACCTGTCTCCACTCCCGGGGCCGATGGCGTGGGCTCCGGGCGAGACAGGGAGCTCCTCGAGGGCCGGCGTCGGCGGCGTCCTTTTCTGCTCTCCGGGCGGGCGGGCCCGGAGAGCGAAGGCAGCTGCGACGGCTCCGGCGGCGGCTCCGGCGGCTCCCACCTGTCTCCACTCCCGGGGCCGATGGCGTGGCTCCGGGCGAGACAGGGAGCATTCCATTAATTGCATGGAATGCTTCATCAGATGTGACTGGTACAAGGCAAAGCTGTCATATTCTTCTACTGCAAAGAATTGCAAATCAATTAAAAAGAGACCCCTTTAAAAATCTCAGATAGTTTCTAGGGAGGAGAGATAAGAGAGCAACAGAAGACTTGAAGGGCAGAACCCCCCTGTCTCTTTCTGCATATTTCATGATTTTTAACCTCTTATTTTACAGCAGAGGTTGACAAAAGATGGTTGTTTTCTATTAATGTGGGGGGGGGGAGTGCTACATTTCATCAGTCTCAGACTAGGATTACCAAATGTAATTGGGTGATGGGAGTTGCAGTACAAAGTCACAGCTACCCTTGATCACCTCTGTTTTACAGGAAAAAACACTGTATCAACGTAAGTCTTGAAAAACACTTTAAATTGGCCAATTTGGAAGTCCCAGAAGCTGTGATTTCACTGGAGAAAGCCAAATAGTACACTTTGTAACAGCTTCCTTGTAGGAAACAAAACACACTAAACAGGGATTGTCAACCTGTGGCCCTTGGGCCGGATGTGGCCTGTGGCACCATTTCATGTGGCCCACGGGCCGCCTCCACCACACCAGGAAGTGCCATGTGGTGGAGGAAGGGCAAAATGGCTGCCCGGCCCCCAAAGCTGTCTGAGGGAACGTGACCCGGCCCCCGGCTTTAAAAGGTTGAGAACTCCTGCATTAAAAGATTGATGTTGACCAGGTCTAGCGGTTCGGGCTGGAATTGAGAACATATTCTGCCCGCTGTTGGACTGGGTTGCCAGGAAAGCCAAAAGCCAAGAACAGCAAGTCAGAAACTCAGATTAGTGCTTCTCTGTTTCTCCTTATCCACAGTTACAAAAGAAAACAGGAAGTCACACACTGGATTAGACGGCTGTTGCAAAACCTCTTGTGGTGATTTGGGAATGAACTGTTCACTTTTCTGTGTCTTTCTGCCCCAAGAAGCAACTGATAGTTGGGTAATCTGACCTTCTAGGCTAGGCGGATAAAGTCAGGGAAGAAATGGGTAATTTTCAAACTTTTATGGTGTCGATTCCTATTTTAAAAATATTCACCATGACAGAAATTTAGAAGGGGGGGGGGATCCCACCTGCATACAGTTAAATTAAACCTAAGGACAGGTCTACTATGTAGCATAGAATAAACTATCATAAAAAAGGCAGAAGCTTTAAGAAAGTGGATAGAAGGCAGGGATTAAGGATTTTTTTTAGCTAAGAGGGTAAGCAACAGAGGAGTGCTAAGAACAGTGATTAAAAGTCAAGAATGATACATGCAACTCAGAATGATGGAAAAAAGTCTGTTACAGCTGATCATTCAAATTATAATTTGTTTATTTCAATTAATATATATTCACTTTTGACTCTGATAGTTAACTCCCCTGTAACAACAGTTTTCACTGGCTGCCAGTCTCTCTCCAGGCCCAACTCAAAGTGCTGGTATACACCTATAAAGCCCTATACAGTTATGGTCTGAACTATCTTATCATGCCATATGAGCCTCTCTGGCTCTTAAAATCTCCAGAGATGCCCCATCTCTTGGTCCTGATGTCCTCAGAAGACATCTAGTGAGGATGCAAAGAGAGTCTTCACACGGCTTCTCCCAGGCTGTGGAGAATGGGTTAGTTCTCCTCCCTCCTATCCTGCAGGGGAATGAGGAAGACTTCTTTTTAAACATACTTCTAACAACTGAGAATTTAGGATTTTGAAGTGCCGCATATCCTCCTCCTCTACCACTAGATTCACTGTCAAAGGCTGGTATAAAATTAACAGTTCAAGACCTAACTAAGAGCCTAAGAACTGTTAAGGTAACGTCTAAGTGTATAGGCAGTTCCTCGCAAGGTGTCTTTTTTGTAGAGTTACGATATTTAAGTCCAGTAGATCCAAAATTTCCAAATATCTAGGAAGTCCTTTAGATATTGTTCCAAGGACTCTGATTATTATGGGCACAAAAACAGATTTTGCATCGTCGTCATGATTACATAGGAAACACAGTCAAACAATGCCACATGAATGAATGCCACATGAATGAATGAAGCTAGGAGATATTCAATGTTGGCTATATTCCTGTACTGCTTTGCAGAGAGAAGGGTGTTTTGTTTGCTTGTTAACTTGTTCCCACTTTATAGTTAAAGTAAATATTTCTAAGATTTCAAGGTTAGGAAATTGCTTCTCTGTTTGCATGCTTGAATATGCATGATGCATATGAAATCCAGAAATGGGTGCTTGCGGGTGTTGCTGTGTTCATCGAGTGTGTCCAAAGAAACACACTAGAATTAGGAGGAAAAAAGATACTGTACAAATTGATCCTGAGTGTCTGGGTGACATATCATATTTAATTTCTAAAATGAGACAGCCTGAAGCTGTTTTTTTCCTTTCTAGAACAAAAAAAAAAAGGTCAATGATCCTCATTTAAACACACTGAAATGTAATTATTTTATCTTTGCTTCCTATGTTATAGGGATGGTATGAAAAAATGTGTTGGAGCTAAGACATAAAGAGATTTACTTGGCTCCAGCATGAATTAGTCTTCATGTCTTTGCATCCAGCAATAGATGTAGCAAGGATTATTCTTCTGGGTTTAGTTATGTACATTAACTATAGAACAGGGGTGGCCAACCTACCACACTTGGGCCGGACCTGGTCCATGGCACCATTTCATCTGGCCTGCTGCCGCACTTCCACTCCAGGAAGCAGAAGCGGAAGCAGGATGTGTTTACAACATCAGGAAAATGAGCCCATGCATATGTAAATGCACCCATGCCTGCCGTAAATGATGCCGGAAATGCACCCACGGCTGTTGTAAATGTGTTTACGACAGCCACGGACATGTTTTACAGCGGCATTTTTGGTGGGTCAAACCACATGACACTTCAGCTGTCTGGGGGTGTAGTCTGGCCTATGGTGTGAAAAGGTTGGGAACCCCTGCTTTAGAAGTTAGGTATTGCAGATGAAAGGGCTTCATGTGCAGGCACCTAAAGAATACTCTTCTTATGGAACACTGGCTCTTGTTCCACAAGAACTCATTTTGCTTTGGTGCAGAACCTTTTGCTGTCTCTCACTGATGTTTGCCATTATAATTTTGTCTGAATCTGCCAGACACAGCATATCTTAATGCTGTTTCTATTCCAGCTTTCTGTTCAGTAGTTATGAGCAATACATTGGCTTTATCCCAAGACAAGAGAGAGGTGGAACTGGCATACCTTTTGGAAGAAAAAACAAAGATCCACCCTGGTTCTTTTCATCCAGAACATGGTCAACTGAGGCTAGTTTGCTACCATGACATACACACCCCAGCAAAACTATCTGATGGTAGGTTTTTCTTCTAAACCTGTGTTGTATCCCAAGAGCACCTCAACTAAGCACACGCTTTACCTTCTGTTTTCAATGTGTGGTGTGCTAAAGCTGGAAAGACACAAGCCCACTTCACAGGAATATGTGCTATTAACATACTGAAAATGATCCAGAGCATGAAATAAGTTACTTTTAAGACCAATGAATACCTGTCAAGAGAGTTCTCTCTCTCTTATACATGACACACATGTGTGAGCTTTTAAATTATCCAAATGGACCAAACTGAAGATGAGAACCAGACCTGAAAGAGGGCACAGCCAGAGAAAAAAGTTCAATAATAAAGATATATGGCTTAAAGAAAGAGGAACCTAATCCATGCTCACTCAGGGTAAGCCATGCATTAGAAATAAAAAATGGTCGGCCCCATGGTGACTTGCCTACCAGCTACAACGTTTTTCACTTAATGGGGATGCTGAACACACACAGAGGGTGCACATAATTCAGTTTTTCCAAGCAGTGTGGGATTGTGCAAGACTTTCACATTCTTGGCCTTTAATTTGGTCCCAACTGTGTGATTGCTATTTTATAGCTTTTTTGTTATTAACCTCTCTTTTAAAGTTTAAAGTGAATTTGGCACCAGTGGAAACAGTTGGGATGTGAGTTTCCTGAATAGATGAAGTTCCTACCTAATTTTAGAGGCAAAAAGGAGAGAGCAAGCATGTCCCACATTATGTCCAAAATGTACTTTTATAGATCTGGGAGCTGGCAGACAATTGTTAAAGATGAGACACTGAACCAGGTCTGCTCAGTCAACAAATCAACTATGGTATATACCAACAGTATCTCCCAGTTTTTTAAAAAAGACTAGGTCTATGGCTGCCAAACTGATTACTGTACAGTGGTACCTCGCTTAAAGAGCATAATGCGTACTACAGGATTGCTCTTTACATACATACATACATACATACATACATACATACATACATACATACATACATACATACATACATACATACATACATACATACATACATACATACATACATACATACACATCTTTATTCGACCATCAGTCAGCACAAAATAACACACAGAGATTTAAACTAACATTTAAGCCTAACAATCTTTACCTTCAGGATATACATACTCTATGTTAATAGGCCCAAGTAAAAACTGTCAATTTTAATTTTGTGACGTTTGAGTGCCTTTCGTGTTCAGGGAATGAAAAAGCAGATGAGTGAAGTAGTGAAATCCAGCTCTTTATTAGTGGGGTTTGAACACAGTTTGGATAGGACAAAACTCGGACTTATATACACTATAAACAGTAACAATAGCAATAATACAACAAGCCCATTGGCTAACAGAGTGTGCACATTTTCGATCCACTTATTTGCATAAGAATAGATACATGAGAAAAGATACATTCCGCTCCTGTCAGAAAACACAGTGAACATACATAACATTCTTCCCACATAGGTAAAAACAAAATCCTTTAACCTGGTTGGCAGTCTAGTTTCCCTTCTGGGTCAGACGATTGGCTGAGCCGGCTCAGGGGCTCATAGGATGGGCGACTCGACTCGAGTGAGGGATTTACTAGAGGGGGAGGATTGTAAACCCGAATTAAAGCCCCATTTGTCAGATGGAGGAGCAGGGGATCACTCAAAACCAAAATCTAATTCTGTGGATGAATAAGACAACTCAGGGTCCCTTCTGTGTGTACTAAGAGTGGAGGGTGACTCTGAACAAAATTGGTCATCATCAATAAAGGAATCCAGAGTGCTAGGCTGGGACAGTGTGGGGGTACACATGGCCGGAGAAGGGGAGCATTCCACAAATTCCCCTTGAAATCGGTCCCTAGAACACACCTCTGGGTCTAAGTTAGCTTGCTTCTGACTATTACCTCTGACACCTGGGTTTAAATGGGTGGGGGCCAACCCTAGCATTGAGTGTCTGTATTCGTCTTGTGGGTCCAGTACTCTGGGTCTCAATTGATCCGCGTGCCTCCTCCAGATCAGACCAGTGGCTGTTTCGATTCTGTAAGAAACAGGATCAGTCTGATCGATCACAAACCCGGACACCCACGTAGGACCACCGGCTGCATAATTGCGGCAATGTACAGGATCTGCAGATGAGAAACCCTTCTGGTGTTGGATTGCTATATTTGTGCCTTTGTCCTCTACCCTAGAGGGATCCAATTTGTCCAGCAAGGATGACAGTTTCCTTTGTTGGAGCAATTCAGCAGGGGGCAGCCCTGAGGCAAGGGGGTGAGCCTATATGTGAAAAGAAACTGGCATAACTAGAGCTCCAAATCCCCTTCACCCATACGCCGAAGCGTGTCTTTAGTTATGCGCACCTGACGCTCCACCAGGCGATTGGTGGCTGGGTGGAATGGGGTGGCAGTGATGTGCCTTATTGCATTCCTTTCCATGAAGGATTGGAATTCTGCAGATGTGAACGTGGACACTTTGTCAGACATCAGCATATCTGGAAGTCCAAATGCTGCAAACAGCCTTCTTAGGTATATTATCATGTGGCTGAAGTGGTATTAGGCACCCTAATCACTTCCAGCCACTTAGAGAATGAATCCACAACCAACAAAAACAGGGCACCCCCAAAAGGATCTGCAAAATTTTTGTGCAACCTGAATCACGGGCCCCCGAGCAGAATCCCATTTCTGAGAGGGAAGGTGGGATTGCTCTGGATAAGAGGATTAACAACTGGCACAAGTGCCGACCATTTGCTCTATGTCTTGGTCCAGTTGAGGCCACCAAAAGTAGCTATGGGCAAGGGCTTTGGAACGGACAATTCCCGGGTGACTTGTGTGAAGTAGATGTATAACCTTTTTCCTGAGAGTGACTGGAATGACCACCCGCTGGCCACATAGAAGGCAACCTCGTTCCAATGACAGTTCCAAACCCTTGCAGTGGAATGTTCTGAATTCCTCGGCTAGAGGAGAGACAGGCCAGCTTTATTGTACCCAAGACATTACTTTAGTCAATTTAACATCCTTGGCTGAAGCCTTGGGGACAACTGGGGGCGAGTCGAAAGCCTCAATCATAAGGGCCTAGTGGTTGCTTTCGATCTCACAATCAGCTTTCCCGATCCCTGGCAGTGGAGAACGTGACAGGGCATCAGCATGGCTGATGTTCTTGCCGGGCCTGTGCACCAAAGTAAAATCATATGCATTTAGGAAAATTGCCCAACACAACATCCTTGGGGACAGAATTTGAGGCATGGGCTTCCCATTCACAAAGATTCCAAGTAGGGGCTTGTGGTCAGTTACGATGGTAAAAGGTCTTCCATAAAGGTAATCGTGGAATTTCTTAGTGCCAGCCACGATTGCCAATGCCTCCCTGTATGTCTGAGCGTAATTTTTCTCAGGCTTTGAGAGTGAACGGGAATAGAATGCTACGGGGGCTTCCCTCCCATCATTTAGTACATGGCATAACACAGCTCCCACCCCCACAGGGGATGCATCACACACAAGTACAACTTCTTTGTTAGGATCAAAATGAGTTAATACAGCATCGAAAGATAGCAGCCTTTTAAGTTCTAGGAACACTTTCTCCTGGCAATGGCCCCAGTGCCAAACAGTATATTTCTTAAGAAGCCGATGTAATGGTTTGGCAACTGAATCTTTGCGATGGAGAAAAGCGTGATAGAAGTTTAACAATCCTAGAAATGATTGCAATTCAGCTTTACATTTTGACCTGGGTGCATTTCGCACTGCCGCCAACTTGGAGTCAGAGGGCATGATACCTTGGCGTGTAATTCGGTACCCCAGGAACTCCACTTCCTGTGCCAAAAACACACATTTGTCTCTTCTGAGACGTAGACCAGCCCTCTTGAAACGTGAGAGGACTTGATCGAGCCTGGCTGCTAGTTCGACGGTGTCCTTAGCGGTGATCAGGACATCGTCAAAATATGGCAGGACACCAGGCAAACCTTTTAAAGTACATTCTACAAGAGATTGAAATATTCTGGGAGCCGCATTCACCCTGAATTGTAGTCGAGTTACCTTAAATGCCCCCCCTAATTCGTTACTATGGTCTGGGCTATGGCAGCAGCAGGAGTCACAGTCAATTTTTGGTAAGCCTGGGCAAGGTCAAGTTTTGTGAAGCAATTTCCTCCATGCAAGGAGGCAAGAAGATGGCTTACCACAGGCACAGGATATGCATTCAGGTGAATAGCTTTATTGATGGTACACTTGTAGTCAGCGCATATCCTGACCTTCCCATTACTTTTCAAAGCAGTCACTATTGGTGTCTCCCACTCTGCGGTGTCCACCGGCACTAAGATGCCCTGCCCCACCAGTTTGTCCAACTCAGCTTCTATCTTCTGCTTTAAAGCAATGGGTAACCGCCATGGCTTCATCCGGATGGGCTGGACAGTTTGGTCAAGCTCAAAGTCCACAGGGGGTCCTTTGTATAACCCTAAACTCTTTTTGAACACCTCAGGATGTGCAGCACAAATGTCCCGGATTGGGTCTGCATCTATTGCATGAATGCCAGAAAGCCGGATTCCCAGGGGCCTGAACAATTGGGTCCCAATAAGACAGTTAATGCCCTGATTAACTACAACTAATTGACCAAGAAATTTCCCTTGCGCATCCCGGAAGGGAAGTTTTAAAAGATTTGAGCTTGGGCTGAGAGGCAGTGGTAATTCTCAAAAACTCCTGCTGTGGGATTATGGAAAAGGTAGTACCAGAATCCACCTCCATCTTGAAGGCGATGTCCTGCAGGCTCAAGTCTGTGAAGACATGCTTGGTGACGCTGCCCACTTGGCATGGCTCAGGCTCTGGTGACACTTTGGCAGTGAACGTTTTGTGGTGATGACTCTTCTTGGACTCACATATTGGAGTTCTTTGCCTTCACTGTCGCCATACTTTAGCAATGTGCCCTCGTCACCCGCAGTTGTGGCATTCCGTGGTGCGGAAGGGGCACTTCCTACGGTCATGCCTGCCTCTGCAGCCATCACACTTGCAAAGGAATTTCTTCTCCCGATCGTCACGGTGCTCTCGGTGTTTTCATCGGACTGCTCGGACTTCTCCCTCTGCGTCGCTGGACTCCGATGAATAGGTGGAACCAGGCAAAGCTGAGGAGGATGAAGATGAATTTTGCTGAGCTTGCACAGCTGAGTCGGTGGCACTGGTGGTCGAGTGGCGATGCCAGAAAAGCTTCATGCTGGACCATGCAGCCTCAGACGCTACCTCCTCTTCTAGGACAGCCTTGAAAGTTAGTGTCTTCCTGATCATGAGGCGACATTGAGCATCTTCGTCCCTCATGCTGACCAGCAGACGGTCCCTGAGTACTTCTTCAATATTGTCCTACTTGCACGGGGCGGCATCAATGCGCAGAGTGGCAGCATAGTCTGCAATGGACTCCCCAGGTCGCTGCTCCCTTCTGTGGAAGGCCATCCTAGCTGGAAAGATCAAGACCTCTGGCTGCAGGTGTTTCCTCAGTGCGGACATGATTTCTGTGAGCGGCACCACATCCATATCCCTTGGGAGAACAAGGTGGGTTCCCAGCTCAAGCATCTCAGAACCGCACTGAGTGAGGAAACAGGAGCACTTCTGGTCTTCATAGGTGATCTTCTGTGAGGCCATTGTGTGGCGGAATCGGCGTTCGTATGTTGCCCATTTCTCTGGATGCGCTGGGTCAAGTGGACTGAAGTTGCTGCCGTGTGCGGACGCCATCCCACCTTCGTCACCAGTTTTGTGTTCAGGGAATGAAGAAGCAGACGAGTGAAGTAGTGAAATTCAGCTCTTTAATAGCGGGGTTTGAACACAGTTTGGATGGGGCAAAACTTGGACTTATATACACTATAAACAGTAACAGTAACAATAATACAACAAGCCCATTGGCTAACAGTGTGCACATTTTCGATCCACTCATTTGCAGAAGAATAGATACGTGAGAAAAGATACATTCCGCTCCTGTCAGAAAACACAGTTGACATACATAACAGTGCCAAAAATAGGAATTTAGAAACTCGTATGGCTGACAAAGCAGCAACACTATTCAAGAGAAATCAAACCTGATTTTCTTTAGGCTCAAATCTGATTTGTCAGAGAAGAGGAGCTATGAGTATTTTTCTAATGTCAGCATAGAAAGGACAATTCAGAAGGCATAGAAAGGACAATTCAGAACAGGATTGCTCTTTAAACGAGTTTGCTCTTTAAGCGAAACACCATTGTAAGTGACCCATTGTGACTTCTGTCGGGGGGCGGGGATTGTGAACCCCGATTTAGTTGTTATGCAAGTTTTTGGTTGGTTTTAGTTGTTATGTGAGGCAACCATTCAGAGAAAATTTTGCTCTTTAAGTGAGTTAGTCTCTAAGTAAGGCACTCTTTATGAGAGGTTTCACTATAGTTGAGATCCCCCCCAACACACAAATGATTATAACATGGCAGATTTGGTAAATTAATTGCAACTGTATAGGTATAGTTAGAAGCCCCCAGAAAGTCTGAGAAATGTTGACTGATTTGTACAGCTCAAATAAAATTGGATAAACTGGACTGTTATGCATTCTAGTCCTGCTTAGAAAGGATTGCTCTTTCTGCTGCATCACAGCTCAGAGCAGGCACTCCCAAATGAGTTGCCATTAGGCAGCAGCATTCTCTGTTTTAATTGGATTTCTCTGTGGGGTTCACAACCTCACATCTCTCTGCTTGAAATCCCATTGGCACACCTGGCATTTTGCTGGCTCTCTCTATCGTTAGGTTCAAGGTGTATGGAAGGAAAATTGTGGTGATTTTCACCTTTTAGGATTTTTTTTATTTATAGAAAAATGAGGACATTAGCATGATAATATCACATGAAGTCATTAACAACAAAATCTGTCACTGTGCGTGGGTGGGGGTGGAATTGATTTTTCTTCCTCCGTGTCAAGGCCAGATGTGAAACTGCCTAAATGAAGCCACCTTTTGGTGAATTCATTCTGCAGTTCCTTTGGCCTGACCTAATTGGAGATGAAATGAGAAGAGAGGGTTCACTTGAGAAAGCCTTGATGATGGGAAAGATGTTCTCAGTTGGGCAGGAAGCTCCTTCTGTGGGAATTTCCCCACCCTTTTCATCCTTCCATCTTCCTACACCCTTTGACCCACTGGCTGAGGCAAATGACACTCTTTCTGAATAGTGGCCTTCATCAAACTTTGACTGGGCCCTGAAGTGCTAGGGAAGATGTTGAGGTCAAGCCTTGCTGTGGGCTAGTGTCCATCCACTCACAAATACATGATTCTTCTTCTTTCATGTCCAGATCAAACTTTGGAGTGCCAAAATGAAGTCACTTTCTTGGCTTTGTCATTGGCCATAATTAAATCTTCCCCAGTACATGTTTCTGGCAGTAATTGGCAGGCCAATAAATGATCTAGAGTCTGTATCTCTACACAATGGCCCATGAGAAGGAACTGTGAGAGTTGTAGATTAAAATATTTGGACCCCCTCCTTTGACACTCCCAACAACTTTCCTTAAAGGATGATATGCCAAGCCTGCAGAGATCTTCTCCCACCCTGCTCTGTCTCCTGTGAGAGGATCTCTCAAAAGGGATTAAGAAGGTAGTTTTGGTACTGCTAACACTTTGTGTCACTGAAAGAGGGCAACAGATTTCATACGTTCCATCAGCAGTGCTCTAGGGCACTGTGATGTTTTCCAGCAGGAGTTCCAGCCATCCACCAGTGATACAATGGTACTACGAACACACCCTGTGTTCGTTAAAAAAAAGGAGGGGAGAAATAAAAGGAGAGAAGAGGAAAAGCCCAGAGGCAGATGGCGCAATTAGGCATGGTGTCTGTTTTAGCAAGCATGCTCTCCAAGTTTTCATTCACAGGCACCATAAGCATCATGTTGTACAGTCTCCTAAAAAAAATGAAAAGAAGAAACCACCCACTTCCTGTACGCCACTCTGAGAACGTTGGATCCAGATTTAGATTGGACTCTAAATCTCTGCATTAAGTTTCAAGTTGTGCTGCCAAATGTGCTGCACACCTCTGGGGCAAATTTTTTTTATTTTAAAAAAACCCTCCTAAAGAACAAAAAGCAGAAATCTTTGGAGGGACCGAATCCTTCCCTAACCTTTCAATTAGTCTATAATCCCTTCACTCCCATAAAGGCTCTGCTCCAAGGCTGCCCCTGTTTGTAGACTTTCACTGGCCAAGAAAGACACCTCCCTTTCCATTCTGTCTGTAGTTTTAACGGGTGAGCCCTCTCTCTTGCTCTCTATCCCTGCCAGGGACCACACCTTTCTCGGGTTAGGCTCTTGGGTAATTGCAGAGACCATTCTCCCACCCCTACTGGGCACAAAAGGAGCCTGCCCCCACCAAGGACCTCCCCTCTGAGACAAACATTTTCCACCTGGCAGAGTCCAGTATTTACCAAACATTATAAATAAATATTCCTCCCGTTTCCCTTCTCCTTCAATTTGGTTTTAAAGGGCCCAGTCGGTGGAGTTATTTTTAAAAGCATGGCACAAATCGTTGTGACACATTCGGTGTTCTTAGTGGGTGGGTGCAGTGTTATTTCATGTTGTTCTTGTCTTGAAGCCCAACATTACAAGCGTGCACTTTATTAACAGAGTCTGATAATCATGTGCATTGGGACAGACTGTTCCCAGAAATAGCATGGAGTTCTCTCACTTGCTCCCTCCCTTTCTGTGCATGTGCTTTAATGAGCATGTTAAGAGCAGTTGTGAAAGTTGTCCACTTAATGTTTGAGGCTGGTAAGTATAAGAGTAAAATTCACATTTTTAGTTCAATTTGTAATCATTTCCATTCTTTTTTTTAAAACATGTTTCCAATGAACCAGCTAGGTTCTCCATTTGTACTAGTATATTTGTGTGTGTGTCCGTCCGTGCGAGCGTGCGTGCATGCATGCATGCATGCGTGTGTGTGTGTGTGTGTGTGTGTGTGTGTGTGTGTGTGTGTGTGTGTGATGTTACTGTATTATGGCAAGATCCTATAAGCAAATGTAAAGCAAAATGGCATCTGGTGAGTCTCCCATTGAAAGCAATGTTTGCAAAAGCTATGGGGGGGGAGGAGAGGTCTGCACAATGCACAAATAATTAAACAGAACAGGTTTTTGGCCTTAGTTTATTTTCTTCCCAAAGGCAGGAAGTGAATTCATTGTGCAATCTCTTATATATCTACTCAAAAGTAAGCAGCAACACTTGCTCTCAGGTAAGTATGTATAGGAGGGTAGTAAGGTTGTCAAACCAGGTGCATCCCATTCTGTGAATTCCAGGGGCCAAATGGATGCAATATTGGAATATATAATAACATGGAAGCAATCCTTTTCACTATGGCTTCTCTGCATGTATGTCGTCAATAGGGGAGGAATCGTTGCCCAACCCTGTGTTTTGAGCTATAGCAACCATAATCTCCTAACTATTAACCGTGATAACTAAAACTTCTGGGAATTGTCTAAGACTTTTGGAAGGTGAGCAATTCCTTATTCTTGTCTTAATGACCAGCTGCTATAGAAAGACTAAAAATATTGAATAATTCTTGGAGTGGGGTACGTGGGACTCTATGGCCAACAAAAGCTCCTTGAATGAGATATAGAAAATGGATCCAAAATTTCATTTTGTTGTGTACACACTCATTTCCATCAGCTTGTGGCACTCTTAAAGAGGTGAAACTAATTGTGGCCTGACCACTATTTCCATTCTACTCAGAGCACATGACTTTCCTTTTGGCCAGCTTCACTTTATGTTTAAAATAGTATGAGGAATCTTTTTTTTTTTGGGGGGGGGGGATTATTTTTGACTGTTTCATAGCATTGTTGAGAATTCCTTGTTAGAGAACTCTAGAAGAGCAGAGTTTCCTTGTTTTGGAGCCATAGGAACTGAACAGGAATAAATCTGGCTGAAATGCCTTCTGAAAGAAAAAAAAACTTTGCTCTAATGTGCCTTTAAGGGAACTTGCACAAAGAAACCAACAGTCCGCCCAGATGCCCAGACCCACACAGTAAGGCAGTAGCTTTGGTGGTGATGCTAACAGCCAAGCCTGGCCCCCTTTCCATCTTCACTGGCTCAAGATGTTCAACATGAACTTTTAGTTTTATAGTTCTATAAAAGGCAGCTTACCACAGAATCCCATTTTAGCAAATTCAGGCGGGTGGGGCTGGCTTAGTCTCCTGAAGCTGGTACTTCATCCCTGGTGCTGACTTTCAACCTCATGACGTCAAAGAGAAACAGGTTGGGATTCCCAGACTGCCAGGAGGAGGCAAGGAACAGCAGCCTTCGGCCAAGCCACCAAAGGATGGATTTGCCAGGAATCCTGAAAGCTTTCTTGGCTTCTCTGTTTGGAGGTTCTGTGCAATGTTTGGAAAGGACTTCCTATCAGCTTATTTGTCCGCCTTTCTGTGAACAAGACCCCCCTCCCCCCATTATCCTTTGGCCTACCTTGGTTTTTTTTGTTTCACTTTGTTCTCATTAATGCATGGGAGAACATTGGAAATTTGGTGTGGGATGTGTGCAGATGGCAACGGATCTCTTTACAGCCTCAGGTATTTGTTCAGCCTACACCTTCTCTCCTTGGGTTTAGTTTTCATGGCAAGAAACAACCCCTTGCCCTCCGCAGCAGTAAGCGAATCTGAGCTGGTGTGCTCTAGTGCAACTTTATAATCTGGCTCAAATTCTCTACTAGGTGTTTTGATCGTCCCAATGAAGGAGGCAAGAGGCGCCTGTTTCATAAAGATTTTCCAGGCACCAATCTGAATTTGAGGACGTCTCCAAATTTGACAGTATTAAATGCCTTTTTGGCTGCGCTGGTGGGCAGGAGTACTTCTCAGATGTTCATTTTGAGACCATTCACCTCTGTCTTGACACAGCATTAAGGTCAGTCCTTAGAACTTCCTTG
The DNA here is from genome assembly GCA_035047305.1 of Bradypodion pumilum. NCBI lineage: Eukaryota > Metazoa > Chordata > Lepidosauria > Squamata > Chamaeleonidae > Bradypodion > Bradypodion pumilum. Next base: position 275,145,061 of record JAWDJD010000002.1, on the reverse strand, counting down.
TGCCAAAGCCGCCCTAGAGAGGGCAAGATACTCCATAAAATGGAATGTTTTCTGAGAGTTATGTTATGTTTATTTGATTTATACCCCACCCTATTCAGCACATGGCCAACTCAGGGCGGCTAACAACATATAAATAACCCCAAGCTAACCCAAGGGGTTTACATACAGAATACAAAATTCAAAATATAATAATAAATACAATATTCAAAATGCTGTTACAAATAGATACAAATTCAGCAGTACATTATATAAGACAAATATAATAGCTACAAAATATACAATACAAATTATGCAATAAGACACCATTAAATAATGAAATAATAATGAAATAATGAGTTCTTTATATCCACATATTGCATCCCATTTCCAAGTTCAATGGCTAATTTACAAGACCAGGAGGCCAACGTTGCCCTCAGGAATAAATACATTTTCACAACATGTTGTAGGATCAAGGCTCCTTAATTCTGGCCTAGTCTCATTTTTTGAACACAGTTTGAGACATCATGTCTTACACCCTTACCATGTCAGTTTCTTCCCCAAGCCAAAATTGCAGAAGGAAATGAACTTTTGCCAATAAAACTAAAATAAGATCAAGAACACGAAAGTCGGGTTTGTTTCATTGCTGTTGGATCTCTATATAGCAGGAGTTCCCAACCTTTTCAAGCCAGGGGCCAGGCCACACTCTCTCAGTCAGCTTCAAGGGCTGGATGGTCATTTTGCCCTGCCTGCATGATGGGGGTGGCCATTTTGTCCCAACAGCTTCAAAGGGGTGGCCATTTTGTTTCTTGAATGCCCTTGGAGAGGTGGGGGCACATGAAATGGTGCCACTGGGTGGATCTGGCCCATGGGCCTTAGGTCAGGAACTCCTGCTGTATAGCTTTATTAAAGGGGGCAACCCAGTCATGTCTACATAGTTTGACATCGCACCAGTCATGTCTACATAGTTTGACATCGCACCAGTGGTGTTGAGCATGGGAATAACAAGACATGCAACACAGTCCTATCTGTGAGGTACACAAAAAGAGCCTCCTCAAAGATTGTGTTATTTTGAACCACAATCAGGCATACCCTGGGCAACGGAAACCTTCTGCTGACTAATCTTTCTCACACTAGGTCAGGCGAAAGGAACTACAGAATAAATTCACCCAACAGATGGCTTCATTTTGGCAGTTTCATGACTGGCCTAGGCACAGAAGAAGAAGTCCTACCTGTGTATATTTACTCAGAAGTGAGACCAAGAGTTATTCTACACAGGGGGATGTGGAGTGTTCTGTTTCATGCTGAAAAGCTTTTTATCTTTACTGTGATATCATTATATCTCTCAGTTAAGTGACCCTTCTGTCAACACTGGAGATGTTTATTCCGCATTGGTCTTTTGTTGTTGTTCAGTCGCACAGTCGAGTGCAACCCTTTGCGACCTCATGGACCACTGCACACCAGGCTCTTCTGTCGTTTGCCATCCTCCGCAGCCCACACAGATCTACACCCACTGCATCAATGATGCCATCTAGCCACCTCATCCTCTGCTGTCCCTTCTCTTTTTGCCTTCAATCTTCCCCAGCATCAAGGCCTTCTCGAGTAAGTCCTCTCTTCTCATTTGGTGGCCAAAGTACTTGAGCTTCATATTCAGTATTTGTCTTTCCAAGGAGCAGTCAGGTTTGCTTGGCCTTTAGATTTTTTCAATAATCAGTTATTGGCATCCCCCCTTCCTGCCCCATATCCCACCTTCCTGGAGACATTTTCCTTTCACTTTCCTCAGTTTTTCTGTTGGAATTCTCCCTGAGAAACTGTTTCATGTGCTTGATTTGTGTCTCTTTCTGAAGGGAAGAGAGGGGAGTTTAAAGTAAAGTTTTATTTATTATGTTTGTACGTTCTTTCCTTTTGGACTTTTCTCTAGCTGCAGAGTGAGTGAGTGAGACAGACAGACAGACATAAAGAAAAAAGGGCATTCACATGTAGGATTATGTAAGGAAGTCAGTCCAGTCTGTCTGCCAAAGATATAGTGGGAATCCGAATGCTGCTCCTGCCAATTTTTAGCTCACCACTTTTGCCATGAGTAGAGTTTACCTGACTTATTCAGAAGTAAATGTACTCAGTTTACTTGTAAGTAAATTTACCCAGTTTACTCATGATTAAAGCAGCAGTGGCGGTGGCTGACATTCAGCTGGCTGAGATCACTTTCCTTTTTAAAAAAAAAATAAAGTGAGTGATATAGTCTAGCATGGTAGTACACTTAGAATTATGCTGTTTCAGTGAGGGGAACAATAAAAAGAGTAGACTAAATGAAAGTAAAGTAAAAAAAAATGATTCTCCATTCTCTATTTTAACATCACAACCCATTGCATACATCACAGAGTTGCCAGCTCTGAAAACATGCCCGCTGCTCTGTTTGGATGTGAACTAGCTGTCTACATGGAACAGTGTAGTTAGCAGTGTATCAAAATATCTGCAAGTTTAAGAACTATGCCAGAAAGTCATGAAACAGTAGCAAAAAGAGGTGGGATGGAGTGCTTTCTTCCAAAACACACCTAAATGCTTTAATTTGAGTCAATCCGAACTGTAGCAAAAACAATCAAAAGAGTGAGGTTTGTGCCAGTGTAGACGGGCTGCAAGTTAACACTGTTAACTTCCCACCAAAGTGGTACCTATTCATCTATTTGCAATTTCTTACTTTCGAACTGCTAGGTTGGCAGGAGATGGGAGCTCACTCTGTCATGCAGCACTCGGGTCTTGAACTGCTGACCTGCCAACCTCCCAGTTGTCAAGTTCAGCGTATTAACCACTAAGCCACTACAGTCTCTACATACAGGACTTAAAAAGGCTTACTATTAGATAACACAAATCCAGTTAAATCAGTAAAACTATTTAAATTTAAATAATTTTTTTGTTTTAAAAACAACAACCAAGTATTGCTTGCATTCAGGGTTGTGCATTGGCTGAATCAGCTCAAGTTGAACTGATTTATAGGAGGCCCAGATGGAATTAGAATAGCCATATTGAGTTCTGGAGCAGAGCAATATAATCTGGAGCAATTTTGATTGATCTGGTTTTTTTTTGACATTTAAAATGAGTTAGTAAAAGTAGCTGCCAGTGACAGCTACAATGTGAAATTTAAAACGTAATTGCTCCCCCATTCCTTGATCACAGTGCTAGTGATGAGAATTTGTGAGAGTACATTAAGGGTGGATATTCAATTATCTCATTAATTATCTCATAAATAACAAGTTATATTCAAAGAGCTATCTGCCACTCTTTTGCTAGGTTTGATAGTGTTGGTAGAAATCTGATCAAAATACCTCTGCAGACATAGTTTTGTTGACTTGTGAATATGATTCACATAACCTTCTGTCTAATCCTCCTTTGCCTTTCTAACTTGTTAGAGTGGCAAAATATGTACAGTATTTTATATGAATATTAAGAGTCCTACTGGCCCTTTTTCTTGGGGAACTGGTGTCTTAGGAGTCCTCAAGAAATGATTTCTTGGTTCCAGCTTCAATTTCTACCCAGAGCATCCTTTACTGAAGGGACAGTTCAAGACCTCAGTACTGCATGATGGAATGAGCACCCGTCTCTGTCCCAGCTCCTGCCAACCTAGCAGTTTGAAAGCAAGAAACTGTGAGTAGATAAATAGGGACCACTTTGGTAGGAAAAGATCTTCGGGACATGAAAGGAGCCTCATTCAGTCATCCCCTGAGTGGAGTTCCTCCAGCAAAAATCCTTTCCATACATGTCTCAGACCGAGCAGAAATTCTGACTGTTTTCATTGGGTGGGGGCCAAATGGTACACTGGTAGTGCTGGCAGCAGCTTCCTTAGGTTTATCAAGAAAAGCAAATAATGTTTACCAGAATCTCCTCTGTATTCAAATACCAAAGCAGGAGTTCTCAACCTTTTTAAAGCCGGGGACTGGGTCATGCTCCCTCAGACAGCTTTGGGGGCTGGACAGTCATTTTGCCCTTCCTCCAACACATGGCACTTCCTGGTATGATGGAAGTGGTGGTGGTGGTGGGCCACATGAAATGGTGCTGCAGGCCGCATCTGGCCCATGGGCCACAGGTTGAGAATCCCTGTACTAAAGTAGCAAATTGGGAACAAAGAGCTAGGAATTAGTCAGGGAGTAAAATAATCTTGGCCAGCCTTTTTCTAAATGCTGGATTTTCTTTACTTTCTATATTTAGCGAGATATCAGTAGCATGTCAAGGACATTAACACACAGCATACATTGTGAAGAAGAGCCTCATCTAAAATGCTTGCTTCCTTCCCTCATGTTCTCCAGAACTTTCAAAAAGTCTTTTGAAAAGTCATTCCCAAACCCCCACCAAGACCAATGGGCTTTGGCTCTTATTTTAATGAACTCCCCACTGAGGCAGACACTAGTTAAAAGATTACTACCCAGCTGTGCGATGCAGAGACAGAGTAACAACTAAATGGTGGAGTGACCTCACATCTCATATTTATTGGCTAAATGTGGCTTCAGCTAGTCACCACCAGTAAAATAAACCACAGACCATAATATACCAGAATATTTTATGGCAGACATAAGTCAAATACTTTTCCTTCTCTTTCTTGCTCCCCTCTCCTTCTTCTCCCCATGTCTCTCTCTTTTTAAAATAAACTATAATGAAAAATAATTAAGTTATGTGTCTACTGTCCACATTATGTTTCTCTGGCTTGAGAGACCTACAGAAACCTTTTGTGCACACACTTGTTCTCCAAACTACCTCAGAAAATTTGTTCTAGTCATTTTTTCTTTATTACACCAGAGTGAAACAGATCAGAAATACAGTATGTTCATCTTGCTTTTCCCAGTCAATTAGAGTAAACAAATAAACCTTCTTCATGGACAGTAGAATGAAAAGCATTGGACAGCAATCTCTTGAGAGGGAAAAAGTGTCTCCTTCTTGGTAGTTACTCCTTGGACCGCATCATCTATACACAGATGGCAGTGGGAGGTCAGTATGAAGGAGGCCTCAAATTTGACGGTGTGTGGCCAAGCAGCAGGGGTGCTGAAGTTTAGCACTCAGGGAGAGTGAAATTATGTCATTTGTTAGTCAGAACTCGATTAAACAGGAGACTAAAATATTATAGAGCAAGGACTCTGATACTGTAGTAGTAGGAAAGTTGAAGGAAGTTTGACTTCAGGGAGATTTTAAGTCAGATTCTCTCAGCCAGCATGCTTACTGGGTATGACCATACCTGTCAAGCGCAGCTCCGGACAATACGGGACCTGCACAGAATGGTTCTGTGCAGGTCCCTTCTACGCATGCATAGAAGGCTTCTACACATACCTTTCTGTGCAGAACCCTTCTGCACATGCGCAGAACCCTTCTGCACATGCGCAGAAGGGTTCTACGCATGCGCAGAAGGGTTCTACGCATGCGCAGAAGGGTTCTACGCATGCGCAGAAGGGTTCTACGCATGCATAGAAGGGTTCTGCGCAGAAGGGGATTGCAGTAACTACTCCCCCCCCTCACCATCAAATTACGGGATGGCGGCGGCTCCAGGCAGGAAAGGAGGAAAAGCAGCACTAAATTACAGGAAAGCACACTTGTCCTTTTCATTATCTTGTATACTCTGGAGTTACTACAGCTAGGATTCCCATATTAGCCTTCATATCAATCAACATGTTTCTACATTGTTTGGCTATCACATTGTAACACACCATTTTGCAACTGTGTTGCAACGTCACAGTGGCTTGCCCTTTAGTCTCAAGCTTTGACCCTTAAATCTCAAAGAATTGACCTGGAAACCTTAATATATGCATGTAATGTAGAATATCTGTTTTACCTTATCTATCCTATCTAATTTATCTATCTAATCTATTTATATCTAGTTGGACAAGTGTAGGAATCGGGGCCGCTAGGATGGCCGTTGGGTCCCGTAGGAGACTGATCAAGTAACGATACGAGGCAGTATGGAGCGAGATCAGATCAGTGGTTTATTGAGGGGAAAGCATCATCATATATAGATCAGAAGGCAATACAGGGAAGAACCGTCATCTGACAGAAAATCACATCACCCATTTACTTGGGTTAATGGGAAATCTCTCTTGGGGAAGTTAATTAACTCGGGCAAACACTGACAGGGGAAACCCATTGTCTGAGGCTTATGCCAGGGTAAATATGGCTTCTATTTGCACCAAAGATTAGGCTGATCTGTGGGTCAGTAATTGCTTAATGGGTAACAGAGGTTAGCGTTCTGCTCTCACAGCAGAACCGCTGGTCAGGTCAGGTGTGGGTGAATCAACCCTTATTATTAATCCACCCCCCTTAATTTCTGTGCCCGCAGAGCCCATGGGCCAGGAGCGTTCTCGCCTGAAATGGCCTCTGCGAGGGCCGTTCCATGCCAGCTGGGCATGGGGAATCCGCATCTCCCCTTTTTCTATTGTTTAGCAACCTGACAGGCGACTCTGCGCAAGAGGGGCATCAGCTGGTGAGCGGGAATGACGCTTTGGGGTTCCCCCCACGAGGGACACCTTGAGAACAGTGAGAAAAGTGAGGGAATACATTGCATGAAGCAGCATCCTGCTATGCCTAGCACTATCACCCCCACAATTACTTGAAGCGTCATCTGGAGCCACCCCCACAGAAGCCATGACCATAACGAACTCCACCAATCCCATATCGAACCCTGCTTAATGTTCTTGACTAGGGTGTGGAGGTCCGTGAGCTGGCTCTGGACCTTGCGTGAGTTTTCAGTGAGATTAAAGCAACACATGCCATGAACAGATTCGCAACCCAAATGGTGCAATAACAGAAGATAGTCTATCGCCGCTCGATTGTCAAGAATGGCATGGCGAAGCTCTGCCTGCTCCTGGTTGAGCAGCGCTATCGCTGAGGATGTATGGTTAATGGCTTTCGCTAATCCGCAAGCCAACTGACCAATTCTCCGAGCGTTGCCGACGGCTAGGCCTGGCACGCCAAGTATGCTGACTGCCAGTGAGACGTATTCAGCTGGGCTAAGAACCCTGATGTTGCTATCGCAAGAGCTGTCTAACTGAGTGGCACGGGTGTGTCGAATGGGTGAGGAAACATCTGAAACATTTGTGCTTGGGGTAATCAGATCCTTGGTGGGGAGCAACAGTGTCAAACGACTAATGCAACATATAGAATCTGATACATTTGCAGGAATGTAGTTCCAAGTATACTGGTTACATGTAAAGAACCAACCCGAAGGTAGGGTGACATGAGCATACATTGAGCCAAGTGTCTCTGGTTTATCACAAGTCCAATTGCTGCTGCCAGTGTCGATGCAGCGGCGCTGGGTTCGGCCGACTGCAGTGCAGCCGACCATTCGAGCACAAGTAGAGTTCGGGCTGACCGCCACTCGAGGAGTGTGGAGAGTGGCTGTGTCAGCCGGCAAGGTCATTGTCAGCTGCATTCCCCCCCAGCGAGCGTATGCGGTGAAGCTCGCAGGGAGATGCGGACCGAAAATCCGCTTCAGCAGCCAGTTGCCATCCCTGGCGCGCGTGTCCAAAGTGTGGCACACAGGGATGAGACAGGTGCCCAGAATTGAGGCAGAACCAATGTCCTGCTTCAGGCAAAAATTGGACTGGTTGACAAAACCCGCCAACCTTTCCCATAAGTTGTAGTGCATCCGGGCTGAAAATTCTTCGCCTGGCATCAAGCTGTTGGCCTGCAGTGAGACTGCCTGAACGCCTCCCCCCGCAAGTAGGGAGAGGATCAGGATGATGGTGACTGCCACCGTGTTGGCAGTAATCAGGGAAAAGACTGTAGCTACGATGTTCTCCAGCGTTGGCTCTCTCTCCTCGCGCTGGATGACGTCCTGGGCCTCATTGCAAAGAGCCTTGACCATCCCCCAGGTAATCTTCGGTGCTGTCATCTGTGGCCGCTTCCTCCGACGGGTCCTCTTGGTCAGGGTGAGGTCCTTCATCTCCGGGATCGGACTCGGGTCGGCCTGGGTCCACGCCATGTGGCTCCAAGTGAGGCTTGACACACCGAGCTGGAATCCAAACGACACCTGTAGGAGACATAACTGCAGCATACCCTCTTCCCCAGGTTACGAGTGGTGCCGGGCCCCTCCAGGAAGGGTCCGGTGGCACCCGGTATCGGACCATCGGTCGCGGGAGAGCTTCCGAACGGCGGAAGTGTTTCTCCTGCGGCGTGCAATCGGAAAAAACATTAAGGTGATTGTATGTGAACAATACCTTATTCAGACAATGCTGTGCCTGACCCTGTGACTTGGGGAGGGCTGGTGGCTCCCCCCTTTCTGTTTGTTTGTCAATATAGGACTTGAGTGTCTGATTGACTCGTTCCACAATCGCTTGCCCCTGCGGATTGTAAGGAACGCCGAAGGTATGCTTAATATCCCAAGTGGCCATGAAGTTAGCCAACTGCCTAGAGCTGTAGGATGGTGCGTTATCGGTTTTCACGTGCCGAGGTTTGCCCATCGCCGCGAAGCAGGACAGAAGGTACTGCTCCACGTGGGAAGCTGTCTCCCCTTTTTGCGCTGTCGCCCAGACGAATTGCGAAAAGGTATCGATGCAAACGTGCATGTACTGCCATCTGCCAAACTGCGGGACGTGCGTGACGTCCATTTGCCATACCTGGTTGGCCTCCATCCCTCGTGGGTTGACCCCCCACGAGGGCCCCCCGGTGCCCCTGCACAATGCTGGCAAGAGTGAACTATGCCTTGGGCTTGAGAAAGTGGCAGATTGAACTGTCTGGCGAGCGCTTTGGCATTCTGATGAAAGAATGCATGGCTTTGAATTGGAGTAGTGAAAACACCTAACACTGAACGTTGCTGAATTTCCTTTGCCGCCGCGTCCGCTCTGATATTGCCCGCAGAAATCGGACCCGGTAGGTCTTGGTGACTTCGGATGTGGGCAATATAGAGCGCTTCCGTGCGGTTTCGCAAATGAAATTGAGCAGTGAGGAACAAACTCAGCAAATTCTTGTCTATCGCGGGAGTGATGTATGCTCCCGGTAGACTGTGAAGCAAATTCCTGACATACTGACTGTCAGTAATGATGTTTAGGCGCTCTTTGGCGAAGGTGCGCAAAGCAAGGTTCACCGCTGCCAACTCTGCCCGCTGCGCGGACTTCTGTGGAAGAGTTAACAGCGTGCGCCAAGCCTGGTCCTCCTGCCAAGTCAAGACACCATATGTGCGACCCCCATCAGTGAAAACTGTTCTGGCCCCCTGAAGCGGGACCAGCGAGAGCAATTCGAACAAGTTGACTGTCTGCGTTTGAAGTGAGACAAGTCTGGGGTGTTTCGGCAAATGGTATGCCAAGCATCCGGTGAATCCCTCCAAAGCAATTGGAAGCGAGTCACCGAGCTGCATCAATTGCTGAACCTGCTCTTTGGTGAACAGGACCACGATCTTTGCTAAGTCGTGCCCTGAAATGTCCCTGGCTCTCAGCCTTCCGCGGTAAACCACCGCGGAGACCAATTCTTGGGGAGGAATGATGTTTCGGGAAGAGGTGTTCGGCAAGTACACCCATTCCACGATACTCACTCCTTTCTCGGAATCTACTCCTAGGGCTCCGGTCAACATGGATCCTGCCCGAACTATGTACAAGTTCAGGATCGGGGCATATGGCCCCTGAGTAATCCTGTCCACCCACCTTTGGCTGAGAATTTGGTTGACTTTCTCGAGGGCCAAGCGCGCCTCTCGAGGAATTTGTATCCGGTCTGCCAGCTGCTTACCTAGCGTCAGCAGCGAGAAGAGCGGTTTCAAAAGATCCGTATCCAGTCGGAAATATGGTCTGGCCCAATTAATGTTTCCTAAAACCTGCTGCAATTCTACCAGGGTGACTGAGTCCTGTAAATTGATCTGAGGCAAAACAGGTGCTGCGAAGGAACGGAGAAGCCGATGACCCAAGTACGAGAAGGGCTCAGTTCTCTGCACTTTTTCTGGGGCAATGAGTAAACCTTTCTCCCCCAGGCTGGCCTGGAGGTCTGTAAACATTTCGCTGCCAAGTTGCGGCGCTGCGACCAAGATGTCATCCATGAAATGGCATACTAAAGCTGTGGGATGAAGGTTTCGAAACTTTGCCAGTGTGTTGTGAACATAAATTTGGCACAGGGTGGGTGAATTGAGCATGCCCTGTGGCAAAAATTTCCACGCGTAACGCTGCGTGGGCTCACTGTCCCTGGGGTCTAAGGGAATTGTGTAAAAGCAATCCTTGAGATCTACGACTAGGATCTCCCACCCCTCGGGAATCATATTTGGATTTGGGATGCCGCATTGAAGCGGACCCATTGGCTGTATACATTTATTGATCTCCCTGAGATCGTGGAGGAGTCGCCACTTCCCCAACTTCTTCTTAATGACAAAAATTGGTGAATTCCAAGGACTAGTGGACTGCTCTATATGTCCTGCGTCTAGCTGTTCTTTAACCAGTTGCTTTATGGCGACTAATTTCTCCCCCACTACCGGCCATTGTTCCACCCAGACCGGCGTATCGGTGAGCCATTTAAGTGGCAACGCCATTACCCGAAGGTAAGCGTAGCACCGTACTGCTGTAAAATGTCTCGCCCCCAAAGGTTGATATGCACGTCCAGAATGTGCAGCCGAATGACAGCTGTGCCGTCAGCCCTTGGGATCGTGACTTCCACCCACTCCTGGCTTCTAAACGCTTCTTGGATGCCGCCTACCCCCCACACATCGGAGACCGGCTCAATGGCCCACTCCCGTGGCCACTGGCTTCGGCTGACCACGCTGACGTCAGCTCCCGTATCTAGCAACCCTGAGAATGATTTTTTATTCAAAAATACCTCAATAACTGGTCGCTGTTTCTACTCAATGTTGGTCTCCACTGTCGCTAAGACTTGGTATCCTTGCACTGCCTCACTTGCGCTCGAGCGGTCTGCTGACCCGGACTCTGAGCTGTCCCTGAGCCTTCCCTGGCTATCTGCTGGTGAGTTACAAGGAACCATAATCAGTTGCGCTAATGTGTCTCCTTTGTGAATTGTCTGGGGTAAGTGCGTCCAAAGCTGAACTTGGAGAACGCCTGAAAAATTGGAGTCAATGACTCCCGGAATTACAAGAATTCCGCGTGCTCCGGCTACACTGCGAGGCAAAACTAAACCTATAAAGCCTTTGGGCAGGGGTCCCATGTACTGGGAGTCCACCAGATAGACTGTGCCTGGCAAGTCGCATGTGACGTCCGCCTGGCAAGTCAATTCTAGCCCTGTACTACCCTTGGGGCTGGCCTGTGCCTTCGCAATGCCTGGAATGTGAATGGAATCTAGTCTAGCTCTGGCGCGCCCAGAGCAAGGGATGTCTCTGTTTGGACCGGGGCCAGAGACGTGCCCGCGTTCCGGTTTCCCGAACTCGGACAGTTCCTGGCCCAATGGTAGCCTCTCTTGCACTTCGGACACGGGGTGTTTGGAGCCTTGGGACGGCCGGAATTTTGTCTGCCTCCCTTGGATCAGCACTCCCTAGCGAAGTGACCGACCTTGCCACAATTGTGACATGCTCCTTTGGGTCGGGGTTTCCTGCCTCCCTGCACCGCTGCTGCCAACAGACCCATTTTATAGGATTCTGTGCCAACGTCAGCGCAAGCCCTAATCATGTCCGTGAGAGTCAAGTCGGGACGGTTGCCCAGTGACTGCAAGATTTTACGGCAGTCGAGATTGGCGTTGTCTTTGGCCAACTTTATCATGAGCTCTTGTTGGGCTTCCTCGTTATCGATCTGCCTACTGATCGCTTCCTCTAAGCGATTGATGAAGTCCATGTAGGGCTCCTGGGCTCCCTGTTTGACTGCGGTGTAATTTTTAGCTGCTTTGCCAGTTGCGGGAACCTTGAGAAAAGCCTTGAAGGCAGCCTCGGCTGACATTTGGAGAGTGGCTAGTGGCAAGTTGGTCTGCGCATCGATGGATTCGAAGGCCCCTGACCCATATAACTGGTCAGGAAGTACTGCACCTCCCATCCTGGCAGCCCTTGTCTGAGCCTCGAGGCGATACTCACTGTCCCATAGCAAATACTGGCTGGGGTTGAGCATCATCCGCATGACGGCTTTCCAGTCGTGCGGGATGAACATGGTGTTCTCGCACACTTGCTGAAGCGTGCCCCTAGTGAAGCGACTCTGGAGTCCTGTCTCTGTGATGGCCTTCCGTATAGCCATGAGAAGCTTATACGGGACTGGTGAATGAACTACCTGCTGGGCCCCTGTGAGGGCATCCATTTCCAAGCGAATTGGACAAATCTGACTAAGCTCAGCTAGTTCTTCTGCTGGCAACTCCCCCCTCTTAATTTCCTCCTCAACTGTGCGCTGAAGGGCACTCTTGGTCTGGGAGCCTGTAACTGTCAGAGAAGCGCCTGCGCTCCTCATTCCATGCATTCCGTCGGTGACGTCTGCAGCTGTCACCGAGGGAAAGCTCCCTACACTACTCTGCCTAAACTGAAGTGACGGATAGAGCGCTGTGGGCGCCGATGGTTCGGCTGGCACTGGGGGTTCTTTGGCTTCTATCCGGACTGGATCTACCTCCGCTAAGAGCTTCCTACATTTACTCCATGTGCGAATTATGCGCTCTGGAGCTTTCGGGGGTTGCTGAATGCAGTCTCCTATCTGATCCCAAAGTTGAAGGGTTAACGTACCTACTTCTGGGTAAAGCAGGCAGTGTTCCCTTAGGTACACCAAAAGTCTTGCTAGTTCTCCGCTGTGAAACCGTAACTGAAACACCCTGGCCAGGATTCTGAACTCTTCCTCATGAGTTCTTTGGCTAGCGGACGGACGTTGCCGCTGAGGGCAAGTCCCCATATTACCTGCGAGGGTCCTCCGAAGTTTCCTCCTCGGGACGGGTCGACGCGTCTGTGGGCAAGGTAATAGGTTTTGGCGACGATTCTCTGGGTAGAGCTCGGAGCGTGGCCTCCTGCCACGGGCCCTCGGTGGCCTCTGCGCTGTCAGGGGTTCACAGCTGACCCTGAGCGGAAGGCGTTTTTCCATAACCGCAAGCCACCGCGAAAGTCGGGAGCAAGCTGTAGGATGCCTCTTCGGTACTGCCCCGTCGCTTGGGCCGTCTGCCCAATCGGCTGGCTTACCGACCGGGCTGCCGCGCTGTCCTCCGGGACGATCGGACGCGGTTCAAGCGCAGAACCAGACCGTGTGATCGCTTACTCTCGAGTAGATCATGTCGGGGTCACCAGGTGTAGGAATCGGGGCCGCTAGGACGGCCGTTGGGTCCCGGAGGAGACTGATCAAGTAACGATACGAGGCAGTATGGAGCGAGATTAGATCAGTGGTTTATTGAGGGAAAAGCATCATCATATATAGATCAGAAGGCAAAACAGGGAAGAACCGTCATCTGACAGAAAATCACACCACCCATTTACTTGGGTTAATGGGAAATCTCTCTTGGGGAAGTTAATTAACTTGGGCAAACACTGACAGGGGAAACCCATTGTCTGAGGCTTACGCCAGGGTAAATATGGCTTCGATTTGCACCAAAGATTAGGCTGATCTGTGGGTCAGTAATTGCTTAATGGGTAACGGAGGTTAGCGTTCTGCTCTCTCAGCAGAACCGCCGGTCAGGTCAGGTGTGGGTGAATCAACCCTTATTATTAATCCACCCCCCCTTAATTTCTGTGCCCGCAGAGCCCACGGGCCAGGAGCGTTCTCGACTGAAATGGCCTCTGCGAGGGCCGTTCCATGCCAGCTGGGCATGGGGAATCCGCAGACAAGGGAATCACACCTACGTCTCTGGGCTGCTGGTGGACCAGATAGAGTGAATGTGACAGAGGGCTAAATTTTATTACAGAAAACCCTTTGTTAAGAGCCAGAAGTCATTTTGTGTGCTAGACACATGATTCAAGCAGTCTTCTGAGGCCAATCAACTATACATGCAGCCATGAAATAAAAAGACGCTTACTTTTTGGGATGCAAGCTATGAGAAAACTGGGCAGCATAATAAAAAGTAGAGCCATCACCTTGCCAACAAAAGTCTGCATAGTCGAAGCAATGGTATTCCCAGTAGTAATGTATGGCTGCGAGAGCTGGACCATAAGGAAGGGTGAGTGCAGAAGAATAGATGCCTTTGAACTGTGGTGATAGAGGAGACTCTTGGGAGTCCCCTGGACTGAAAGGAGATCAAATCAGTCAATCCTGAAGGAAATCAACCCTGACTGCTCATTGGAAGGACACATACTGAAGCTGAAGCTCAAGTACTTTGGCCACCAAATGAGAAGAGAGGACTCACTGGAGAAGGCCTTGATGCTTGGAAAGATTAAAGGCAAAAGGAGAAGGGGATGGCAGAGGATGAGATGGCTAGATGGCATCATTGATGCAATGGGCATAGATCTGTGTGGGCTGCGGAGGCCAGCTACTGTGCAGACTAAATAAGTAGTGAAGACCTCCTACCATAAGAAAGGTGTATTTCACTGTATGAGCAGTTCTTCCTTCTGTAATGTAGAGTTGGGCCACAGAGCTCACCAAACTGTCTGAAAAAATATGTCTCTGCTTGCACAGAGATTACCATCTGGCATTTTGATAAAATGCTGACACCCCCCTCCCCCCAACAAAAGAGGAACAGCAAGGTAGAGTCCAAGGCACATTGCTGAACTCACTGCATTCCAGTAACCAAATTATGGGTAAAAAGAAATCAGGAGGAAACCATTAATGAAATCTACAGATGTATCCCAGCAACCTTCAAACTTAACCAAATCACATTCTTGTTCTCCTTCTGCAAAAAATAATTCAAGAAACCATCCGGAGAGGGTCATGGATAGGATTAAAATACAAATTGAGGACTTTGAGGATATAACGGTGCTGATGATAAATTGGGATAAATCGGAAATTATGTTGTGTAATATGGGGGAAGGTGAGAAGGAAAAAATGGTGGGATTATCTAACATACAAATTAAAGATAAGCTCAAATATTTGGGGATAATTATTTCAAATAGATTGGAAGATCTTAAAAGATTGAATTATGATAGCTTGAAAATGGAATTTAAGATTAGAATACAAAGTCTCTTAAAGTTGAAGTTGTCATGGTTCGGGAGGATTGCAATCTGCAAAATGATATTGTTACCGAGAATTAATTTCTTATTTGATGCACTTGCAATTCAAATGAATGAAAAGGAAATTAATGAGTTTCAAAAGATGTTCAATAATTTTTGTAATGGAGGTAAAAAACCTAGATTACTAAAGAAACTATGGTATCTGCCTCAGAAAGAAGGGGGTTTAGGAATGCCAAATCTATTAGCATATTATCGTGCTTTTCAAATTAAGAATGTTGTGAAGATCTTGGCAAGAGAAAAAGTAATTTGAGAGGAGATTGAGATGAAAGATTATAGGAATATTGGCAAAATGATTTTTTTGGGAGATAAGGTTAAAATGACAGTTACCAGTAATACAATGATGAGGGGACTCGTGAACGTGTGGAAGAGATTAAAGAAGGACTTGGGCCCAGATGTCTCTCCAATTTTGGAATTGGCAGATATGGCATGTTTTTCGATAAAAATAGATAAAAAAATAAAGGAAATATTGGATAAAAACGAAGTTTTCCTGGTGAAAGACTGGTTAAGGATTTGTGGTGATGAAAATAAGAAAAAATTGTTTGAGCAGTTAAAATTCGATTGGTTTCAGAAATGAAGGTTAATAATTGGAATAACAAATATAGAAGAGAATTAGATATAGATAGAGAAAAGATGGAATTTGAAGAGCTGGTTTTAAAAATTCGAAAAGGAGGTAAAAGCATTAAGGGTCTAGTAAGTAAACTTTATGCCTTAATGAATGGGGGGGGGGGCGAACCACAGGAAGATTTGAAAGTGAAGTGGGAACAGGATTTGAATATAAAGCTAGGAAAAGATGAATGGAGAAATAAGTGGAAAAAGAGGATAATGAAAACCATGTCAGTAAGAATTAAGGAACATAATTACAAAATGTTGTGGCAATGGTATCTGACGCCACTGAGGTTACATCAGATCGATAATAAAAAGGATAACTTATGTTGGAGATGTAAAGATACTATTGGAACCTATGAACATATGTGGTGGAGCTGTAAAATGATAAATGATTTTTGGAGAAGAATAGAAAAAGAGGCTGGGAAAATAATGGGTAAGAAAATTAAACTGGCGTCAGGTACAATTATGCTAACAGATGTGGATGGTATGTGTCTAAACAAAGAGGAAAAAGAGATTAGAAATAATGCTAACAACGGGTAGACAATGTATTGCTAGACATTGGAAAAATGATGCAATCATACAGACGGGAGAGTGGTATAAAGAAATGTGGAATTTAGCATTGAATGATAAATTGACATGGGAGATAAGAGTAAAAAGGGACACACTGAAAGAAAATAGATTTTGGAATATTTGGAAGCCTTTTGTTGATCACTCCCTCATAGGTGGAGAAAGTAGTAGACCTGTACCATCTCAAAGTAGTTTCTGGAGATAAATATTGGGACAGAGCTCTCCAGGGCAATGTAAATAAACACTGGGTGAAATGTAAGTGAAAATTGGATTTTGATAGTTGTTTCTATATTATTGTACTACTGAAATGTTTTATGAGTTGGTTATAGTTGTAGTGTTAAATAAAGAACTTCAGTGAAGATCCTCTGAAATAGGTTAGATGTTTTTCCAGTGGATGTTCAACGTTATAGACAGTTATAATAGATAATAGTTCAACTATCATGTATGTGGTTATTTTTTATGAAACTTATGTATTTTCTTTCTTTTTTATGTTGTATTGTTTTGTGTATGTTTGTATATTTTTGAAAAAGTTAATAAAAATTATTTTAAAAAAAGAAAAAAAGAAACCATTCATAAAAAGTAGGGTATCCCCAATAGCCCCCCCCATCTGTAATCCAAACACCGATGCTTAATTAGAAGAGGGAGCTCCAAGAAATTGATCAGGATTGTAAAATTTGTTTCATCAACAATTCACTTGAACACATTTTAAAATGTACACATCAAATTCTTCAGGTGCTGTATCTGTTCCAGATAATGGCTATCATCATGGCGATAGTCTTCCTGTTCTTAACTCCTCAGAACAGTTATTCCAAGGACATTCCACACCAGTCTCTCAGGTTCTTCACCCATGAAGTCCGTCTATGTCCAGATCCTCTCTTCCCAGGGATCTTTCCTTACAGAGCGAGTTGGAGTATTCTATATTTTATGTTGTTCCTCATGATATGGCCAAGGCATTGGAGCTTTCTTTGCTCCAATGTACACATAATGGAGTGAATTTTTAAAAAACCATCAGAATTTGCAAGATTACAATCTCTATCAGCACTACAAAATAGATTAGAGAGTAAACAAAACAAAACAAAACACAAAAAATGTTAACAGAAAATCTCCAATCAGGGATCCTATGCTATTACTGGAAAGAGAATGTAAATCAATATAAAAATACTCTTTGTGGCCTGCATAATATAAAACAGTTGATTGACATGTCATCTTTATGCATGAATAGTAGTTAAGAATCCTTGTCTGGCTGGACATTCCACCGCAGTAATGGAGTAGACTGTACAGCCAATGACTCAACGCCAAGTGTTGGCCGGCATTAAATAACCTGACTCCCTAAAGGGGCCAATGGCTAAGGGCAGATGAGCCCTTTTAGGTGGGGTGATGGTCCCCTCAGTGAAGGAAATGGCACTGGAACCCATCATATTGGGCCCAATGGCAAAATGAGCAGAGGAGGAACTCTGGTTCCCAACAGTCATGCCCAATGAAGAGGTCATACCCAATGGACTGGCTGTGAAGGCGCACCTTGTCCAAACCTTCAAGGCTGCGGCAGTCCATTGCAGTCCTGGTGTTAAATCCTGCATGTCTCATGAATAACAACAGCATCATTGTCCAGTCTCATTTCATATGTGCCGCAGGAGATGGCTCTGAGATCATAGTGTGTGGGCCACTTCATGGCAAGCTGGAATCGACCTTAAACAAATTCATGCCAGTGGCATTTCCCCTGATTGCCTCGGAGGGCAAAGGTGACCCAGAACCAGTTGGCCTCCAAGACCAGGCCTCCCAGCACTCTGGGGCAGGGGAAAAATGTATACTCGGATCAAGTTGCAGCTGACAATGAGTTAAGAATAATAATACAGAATGGAGAATGTTTAAATGATAAATTATGGCACTGTTAATACATTTTGGATAATCAAAATGGGAAAAAAAACAAAGAAGAGGAATCTGCATAGCAAAAAAGTTCATATTTTTTTCATTTTGGGTTAATTTGGAAGGGTTTTTTCTTCATTTCCCCCCTGTACCAGTCATTATTTCTTCATTTCCCCCCTGTACCAGTCATTTTATTTTTATATGAAAAGAAAAACCTTCTTTGGTTTCTTATTTGTATTTCCCCATTCATAATTTCTGGTACTGTAAAATCTCTAAAGAACTACTAACTACTCCAGAATAGCAGAAGGAAAGCAACAAAAAATAAAAAACCAGTTGATTCTAAAATTAGGCAGAATGTACATGAGGAAGAAAAATCATCCTCAGATTTATGAGGAATCTTCAAATGCAGAGGGAGCTGTCTGCTGCCTAGAGTCTATTCTTTAAAGTCATGGCACCATTGTGGGATGATGGGTGTTCTACTGAAATCAATGCAAGCCATATATATGGGAGCACGCATGCACACACACACCTGCACCTTCTAAATTTGTTCCAGAAGAATCAACATACAGTACTTGCACAATGTGGAAGCAAGTAAATAATGAAATTCCATTAACACATAGACATGAAAAAACAATTCATTTAAATGAACTAGGAATAATACACCTGTTCTCTGAACAGCTGGTAGAAAGCTGGCATTGGACACAGGACTTGATAGTCTCTACAACAGTTTTGGGGCATTTCCCTACCATTAATGTTAAGTAAAATCAGCTTTTTCTGTCCCTACTCCCCTCGATTAGTTTCATACTTCTGGCTCTCATTAAATCTCTATATCCAACAGTATCTTTTTTCTTCTTCTTTCATTCATTTAAAGTGAGTGGTCAAAAATCATACATGAAATTTCAGTGCAAGTATGTGCATTTAGTATGGAGAAATGAATCCCAGCTGAACCAAGTACACATGAATTAACATACAGTACTGGGATTACACTGTGGAGCCCATTAATTCTAAAGGCTAGGCATTGGTAACATGGATTATGGCGTTCATTTCCCCCTTGCGGATTCCCCATGCCCCGCAGGGCATGGAACGGCCCGCCAGAGGCCACCGCGGTGAGACACGCTCCCAGCCCGTGGGCTCTGCGGCCGCCAAATCAAGGGGGGTGAATAAAATATAGGGGTTGATTCACCCAATTACCGTGACCTGACCTACGACTCTGCCAAGCAAGCAGATAGCTGACTCCTGTCAAACATTAAGTGCATAGCTCATCTCCCGGCTCGGGGGAAATCCCTGGCGCAAATAAGCCATGTTTGTCCCTGCCTAATCCCCAAGACAATGAGACTCCTAAGTCCATGTTTGCCCCAGTTAATAACTTCCCTTTGAGGTGTTCCCCATTAACCCGGGTACGTGGGTGAGGTAATTTTCCAGCCAGGTGACAGCTTGCCACCGTTGCGCTTTTTCCCCTATAAATGATGTTGCCTTTCCTCAATAAAGTACTGATCTGATCTCGCTCCTGTTGCCTCGTGTTGTCATTGATCAGTCTCCTCCGGGCTCTAACGCCGCCCTAGCGGCCAGACATCGCTACAGCTGGTGACCCCGACGTGATTTACTCGTGAGGACCCCGGAGAGGTCTACTCGTGAGTAGCGATCCACGTGGTCCGGTTCCACGCTTGAACCGCGACCCGCCAGCCCGGAGGATAGCGCGGCGCTCTGGTCGGCAGCCAGCCGGACAGAGGACAGCCTGCCGCGAGGCATTCCAGAGAGGCATTCCTACAGCTTACTCCCCGCTTTCGAGGAGGTTTGCTAGAGGGAAACGCGTTCCGCTCAGGGCAGGCTGTGAGCCCCTGACACCGCAGAGGCCGATAGAAGGGCCCGTGGCAGAAGGTCCACGCTCCGAGGGCTACCCCAGACACTCGTCGCCCGAACCTATTGCCTGCAAAGACGCGTTGACTCGTCCCGGGGAGGAATCTTCCGGAGACCCAATCGCAGGTAATATGGGGACTTGTTCTCATGGACCAAGTCCGTCCGCTAGCCAAAGAACTCGGGAAGAGGAGTTCAGAATCCTGGCCAGGGTATTTAAGTTACGATTTCACAGCAGGGAACTAGCGAGACTTTTGGCGTACCTCAGGGAACACTGCCTACTTTACCCAGAAGTAGGTACGTTGACCCTGAAGCTCTGGGATCAGATAGGAGACTGCATTCAGCAAACCCCGAAAGCTCCAGGAGGGATAGTCCGCACATGGAGGAAATGTAGGAGACTCTTAGAGCAGATCGAGCCAGTCCGGGTAGAGGCCAAAGAACCCCCGTTAGTCGAGCCATCAGGCAAGCCAGTCGAGCCGACTGCGCCCACGGCTCTCTATCCGTCAATTAGCTATCAGCAGAGTAGCGCAGGGAGCCTTCCCGCGGTGACAGCTGCAGACGTCACCGAGGGAACGCAAGGAATGAGAGGCGCTGGCGCTTCTCTGACAGCCCCAGGTTCCCTAGTCGTGAAGAGTGCCCTTCAGCGCACCGCTGAGATAGAACTTAAGAAGGGGGAATTGTCAGTTGAACAGCTAGCTGAACTTCGACAGATTTGTCCCATCCGCTTGGAGATGGACGCGCTCACGGGCGCACAGCAGATAGTACACTCCCCAGTCCCGTACAAGCTTCTCATGGCTTTACGGAAAGCAGGGCTCCAAAGTCGTTTTACGAGGGGCACGCTTCAGCAAGTGTGCGAAACCACCATGTGGATTCCTCACGATTGGAAAGCCGTCATGAGGATGATGCTTACCCCCAGCCAGTACATGATTTGGGACAGTGAGTTCCGCCTAGAGGCGCAAGCTCGGGCTGCCAGGCTGGGAGGCGCGGTAATCCCTGACCAGTTGTATGGTTCAGGTGCCTTTGAGTCCATCAACGCTCAAATCAACCTGCCTCTCGCCACCCTAGAGATGTCAGCCGAGGCTGCCTATAGGGCATACTTCAAGGTCCCAGCGTCTGGCAAAACGGCCAAAAATTACACCGCCATTAAGCAGGGAGCCCAAGAGCCCTACATGGACTTCATCAATCGCCTGGAAGAAGCAATCAGCAGGCAGATTGACAATGAGCAGGCCCAACAAGAGCTCATGATTAAGTTAGCCAAAGACAACGCCAACTTGGACTGCCGTAAAATCTTGCAGTCCCTAGGCAATCGCCCTGACTTGACCTTAACGGACATGATCCGAGCATGCTCCGACGTTGGCACAGACTCCTACAAGATGGGTCTGCTAGCGGCAGCAGTGCAGGGGGGAAGAAGACCCAACGGCAAGAACAGAGGGGCATGTCACACTTGTGGCAAGGTCGGTCACTTCGCTAGGGAGTGCCGATCCAAGGGGGGCGGACAAAAGTCCGACCGTCCCAAGGCTCCGAACACCCTCTGCCCGAAGTGCAAGAAAGGCTATCATTGGGCCAGGTATTGTCCGAGTTCGGGAAACCGGAATCCGGGCACGTCTCTGGCCCCAGTCCAAACAGAGGCTTCCTTCACCCAGATCCAGAACTCCCCAGAACGAGACTAGATTCTAGGCTCATTCCAGGCACCGCGAGGGCACAGGCCAGCCCCAAGGGCAGCACAGGGCTAGAATTGACTTGCCAGGCGGACGCTACATGCGACCTGCCCGGCACAGTCTATCTGGTCGACACCCAGTACATGGGACCCCTGCCCAGAGGCTTTATAGGTTTAGTTTTGCCCCGTAGTGTAGCTGGAGCACGCGGAATTTTTATAATTCCAGGAGTCATCGACTCGAATTTTTCAGGCATTCTCCAGGTCCAGCTTTGGACACACCTGCCCCAAACAATCCACAAGGGGGACACCTTAGCGCAACTGATCATGGTTCCTTGTCACTCGCCAGCAGGCAGCCAGGGAAGGCTCAGGGACAGCTCAGAGTCCGGTTCAGCAGACCGCTCGAGCGCGAGTGAGGCAGTGCAAGGATACCAGGTCTTAGCGACAGTGGAGACCAACATTGAGTGGAAGCAGCGCCCCGTTATCGAGGTATTTTTGAACAAAAGGGTGTTCTCAGGGTTACTCGATACCGGAGCGGATGTGACAGTGATCAGCAGGAGCCAGTGGCCAAGAGAGTGGGCCATTGAGCCGGTCTCCGATGTGTGGGGGGTAGGTGGAGTTCAGGAAGCGTTTAGGAGCCGAGAGTGGGTAGAAGTCACAATCCCAAGGGCTGACGGCACGGCGGTAATTCGGCCGCACATTCTTGACGTGCACGTCAATCTTTGGGGGCGAGACATTCTCCAGCAGTACGGTGCTACGCTTACCTTCGGGTAATGGCGTTGCCACTTAAATGGCTCACCGACACTCCGGTCTGGGTAGAACAATGGCCGGTAGTGGGAGAGAAATTAGTTGCCCTCAAGCAGCTAGTTAAGGAACAGCTAGACGCAGGACACATAGAACAGTCCACAAGCCCCTGGAATTCGCCAATTTTTGTGATTAAGAAGAAGTCGGGGAAGTGGCGACTCCTCCACGATCTCAGAGAGATCAATAAATGCATTCAGCCGATGGGTCCGCTTCAATGCGGCATCCCCAATCCGAACATGATTCCCGAGGGGTGGGAGATTCTAGTCGTAGATCTCAAGGATTGCTTTTATACAATCCCCTTAGACCCCAGGGACCGGGAAAGGTTCGCCTTTACAGTGCCAGTCGTGAACCACGGTGAGCCCACGCAGCGTTACGCGTGGAAATTTTTGCCACAGGGCATGCTCAATTCGCCCACCCTGTGCCAAATTTATGTTCACGGCGCACTGGCAAAGTTCCGAAGCCTTTACCCTAAAGCTATTGTTTGTCACTTCATGGACGACATCTTAGTAGCGTTGCCGCAACTTGGCAGCGAAATGTTTTCTGACCTCCAGGCCAGCCTGGGGGACAAAGGCTTACTCATTGCCCCGGAAAAAGTGCAGAGAACCGAGCCCTTCTCGTACTTGGGCCATCGGCTTCTCCGCTCTTTTGCAGCGCCAGTTCTGCCTCAGATAAATTTACAAGACTCAGTCACCCTTGTAGAGTTGCAGCAAGTTTTGGGAAACATCAATTGGGCCAGACCGTATTTTCGTTTAGATACGGACCTTCTAAAACCGCTCTTCTCGCTGCTAACCTTAGGTAAGCAGCCGGCAGACCGGATAAAAATCTCTCGAGACGCGCGCTTGGCGCTCGAGAAGGTGAACCAAGTTCTCAGCCAGAGGTGGGTGGATAGGATCGCCCAGGGGCCATATGCCCCGATCCTGAATTTGTACGTCGTACGGTCAGGATCCATGTTCACTGGGGCACTAGGAGTGGACTCAGAGAAGGGAGCGAAAATTGTGGAATGGGTCTACTTGCCTAACACATCTTCACGGAACATCGTTCCGCCCCAGGAGCTGGTTTCCGCGGTGATCTACCGCGGCAGGCTGAGAGCAAGGGACATTTCTGGGCACGATTTAGCCAAGATCATAGTCCCGTTCACCAAGGAACAAATTCATCAGTTAATGCAGCTAGGCGACTCGCTTCCGATAGCCTTGGAAGGTTTCACTGGGAGTCTAGCATATCATTTGCCCAAGGACCCCAGACTTGTTTCACTGGAAACAGGAACGGTCAACTTGTTCGAATTGCTCTCGCTGGTCCCGCTCCAGGGGGCCAGAACAGTTTTCTCTGATGGAGGTCGCACCTATGGTGTTTTGACCTGGCAGGAGGGCGAAGCTTGGCACACGCTGCTAACTCTTCCACAGAAGTCCGCGCAGCGGGCGGAGTTGGCGGCCGTGAACCTTGCCTTGCGCACCTTCGCCAAAGAACGGTTAAATATCATCACTGACAGTCTGTATGTAAGGAATTTGCTTCACAGTCTACCGGGAGCCTACATCACTCCCGCGATAGACAAAAACTTGCTTAGCTTGTTTCTCACTGCTCAATTTCATCTGCCTAACGGCACGGAGCCGCTCTATATTGCCCACATTCGAAGTCACCAAGACCTACCGGGTCCGATTTCCGCGGGCAATAGCAGAGCGGCCGCGGCCGCAAGGGAAATTCAGCAACGTTCGGTTTTGGGAGTTTTTACTACTCCAATCCAGAGTCATGCCTTTTTTCACCAGAACGCCAAGGCACTCGCCAGACAGTTCAATCTGCCACTCTCTCAGGCCCAGGGTATAGTTCGCTCTTGCCAGCATTGTGCAGGAGCACCGGGGGGGCCCTCGTGGGGGGTCAACCCACGAGGGACAGAGGCTAATCAGGTATGGCAGATGGACGTCACGCATGTGCCGCAGTTTGGCAGATGGCAATACATGCATGTCTGCATTGACACTTTTTCTCAATTCGTTTGGGCGACAGCGCAGAAGGGGGAGGCTGCTTCCCACGTGGAGCAGCACCTCCTTTCCTGCATTGCGGCGATGGGCAAGCCGCGGCACGTGAAGACGGACAACGCGCCGGCCTACAGTTCCAGGCAGTTGGCCGCCTTCATGGCTACTTGGGACATCAAGCACACATTCGGAATTCCCTACAATCCGCAAGGGCAAGCGATTGTAGAGCGGATCAATCGGACGCTAAAGTCCTATATTGACAAATAAACAGAAAGGGGGGAGCCACCAGCCCTCCCCAAATCGCAGGGAGAAGCACAGTTCTGCCTGAATAAGGTATTGTTTACGTACAATCACCTTAATGTTTTTTCGGATCGCACGCCGCAGGAGAGGCACTTCCGCCGTTCGGAAGCTCTCCCGCGACCTATGTCCGGTACCGAGTGCCACCAGACCCTTCTTGGAGGGGCCCGGTGCCGCTCATAACCTGGGGAAGAGGGTATGCTGCAGTTATGTCTCCTACAGGTGTCGTTTGGATTCCAGCCCGGTGTGTCAAGCCCCACTTGGAACCGCATGGCGTGGAACCAGGCCGGCCCGAGTCCGATCCCGGAGATGGAGGACCTCACCCTGACCGAGAGGACCCGCCGGAGGAAACGGCCGCCGATGCCCAAGATCACCTGGGGGATGGTCAAGATTCTTTGCAGTGACGCCCAGGACGCCGTTCAGCGCGAGGAGAAAGAGCCGACACCGGAGAACCTCACAGCAGCAGTTTTTGCCCAGATTCACGCCAACACAGCGGCGATCACCATCATCCTGGCCCTTTCCCTGCTTTTGGGGGGAGGCGTTCAGGCTACTCTGATCCAGGCCGGCGGCTTGCCGCCTGGCGAAGATATTTCCGCACGAATGCGGTACAACTTGTGGGAAAGGTTGGCGGGCCTCGTCAACCAGTCCGATTTTTGCCTACAGCAGGACATTGGTTCTGCATCTATCCTCAGCACCTGTCTCATCCCCGTGTGCCACACTCTGGACGCGCGCACCAAGGATGGCGACTGGTTGCTGAAGGCATTCTTTGGCCCACACACTCCTACCACCTTCTCAGCATACGCACGCTGGGGGGGACGGCGACTTGCATCAACCTTGCCGGCTGACGCAGCCACTCTTCATACCCCTCGAGTGGCGGTCAGCCCGGACGCTGCTTGTACCCGAATGACCGGCTGCACCTCAGGCGGTCAGACTCGGCGCCGCTGCCTTGACCCCGGCAGCGGCAACTGGACTTGTAATAAACCAGAGACCCTCATTTCGCTGTACGCTCATGTCACCCTACCTTCAGGGTGGTTTTTCACCTGCAACCAGTTCACATGGAACTATATCCCTGCAAATCTGTCGGACTCAATGTGTTGTATCAGCCGTTTGACACTGTTACTTCCTACTAAGGACATGGTTGCCCCAAGCACAAATGACACGAATGTACCAAATGTTGACATTCCCTCACTCACACGGCACACACGCACAACCCAGTTAGACAGCTCTTGTGACAGCAGCTTTAGGGTAATGAGTCCCGCTGAGTACGTATCACTAGCAGTCAGCCTTGTCGGCGTGCCAGGCTTGGCCGTCGGCAACGCACGGAGGATTGGCCGCTTGGCTTGCGTTTTGGCAAAAGCCATTAACCATACCTCCTCAGCGATAGCACTCCTCAATCAGGAACAGGCAGAACTTCGCCATGCTGTTCTTGACAATCGAGCGGCTATCGACTACCTCCTCTTGCTGCACCACCTGGGTTGCGAATCTTTTCATGGAATGTGTTGTTTCAATCTTACTGATAACTCCCGTAAGATCCAAAGCCAGATCACGAACCTCCACACCATAGTCCAGGGCATTACTGAGGGTTCCGCATGGGGAGCTTGGTGGAGTTCCCTGTGGAATTGGATGTGGTCATGGATCCCCTGGGGGTGGTTGCAAACGGTGCTTAAGGTAGTGGTGGGGATAGCCATACTAGGCATTACGCTTTGCTGTTTTGCTCAGTGCATTCCCTCGCTGATCTCCAAGTGCCGCCCCAGGGAGAAATTCCGTGACGTCATACCCGCTCAACAGCTGATGCCGCTCTTGCGCAGGGTCGCCAGTCAGGTCCTTAAATAGAAAATAAAGGGGAGATGCGGATTCCCCATGCCCCGCAGGGCATGGAACGGCCCGCCAGAGGCCACCGCGGTGAGACACGCTCCCAGCCCGTGGGCTCTGCGGCCGCCAAATCAAGGGGGGTGAATAAAATATAGGGGTTGATTCACCCAATTACTGTGACCTGACCTACGACTCTGCCAAGCAAGCAGATAGCTGACTCCTGTCAAACATTAAGTGCATAGCTCATCTCCCGGCTCGGGGGAAATCCCTGGCGCAAATAAGCCATGTTTGTCCCTGCCTAATCCCCAAGACAATGAGACTCCTAAGTCCATGTTTGCCCCAGTTAATAACTTCCCTTTGAGGTGTTCCCCATTAACCCGGGTACGTGGGTGAGGTAATTTTCCAGCCAGGTGACAGCTTGCCACCGTTGCGCTTTTTCCCCTATAAATGATGTTGCCTTTCCTCAATAAAGTACTGATCTGATCTCGCTCCTGTTGCCTCGTGTTGTCATTGATCAGTCTCCTCCGGGCTCTAACGCCGCCCTAGCGGCCAGACATCGCTACACCCCCTGTTGTTTTTAAACTCATTCTCTTTATTTAACACACACATATGGCTCTCTTCTGTAGAAAATGTTGCAATTCATGTTACCTCCCTCTTATTCTGTTTTCTGTGAATTCAAACAATAATTATATGGTGGCATCAGGTGCTGCATAGCTGTGGTTGATGAGCAGTTTTCATAGTATCATAGAATAATGGAGTTGGAAGGGTGTATAAGGCCATCAGGTTCAATGCATGAATCTGATCCAAAGTATATATGATGGATGGTTTTATAATTTTCTCTTGAATGTGTTTATTACCTCCTAATTGATTCTACTACCGTACTGCTCTTGCAGTTGGGAAACTTTGCTGATATTTAACAGAAATCTGGCTTCCTTTAACATGAGCACATTATTATGTGTCCTGAACTCTGAGATGATTAAGAATAGATCTTGCCCCTCCTCTGTTTGACAGTATTTCAAATATTTGAAGAATGCTGTCATATCACTTATTTGCCTTCTTTTCTCAAAGCTAAACCTGCCCCGTTGTTCTAGTTTGTTGGCATCCTTCTTAAAGTGCAGTGTCCAGAATGTATTTATTTTATTATATTTTATTTATTTATTGCATTTATATCTCACCCATCTGGGATATTTTCCCACTCTGGATGGCATACAACATTAAAAAAGGGGAAAACAAATAGTACTCAAGATGAGACCTAACTCGTGGCAAATAGAGGGGGACTAGTCGTTGTTGGTGACTGTGTATCCAAGTACACATTTTCCCCCTGTAGCAAGAAAAATGCCACTGGTATGAATTTGTTTAAGGTGGATCCTAGCTTGCCATGAAATGACCCATATACTATAGTCATGGAGCCATCTTCTGTGGTAAATATGAAATGACTGTAATGGACTGCTGCAGCCTTGAGGATATTATCCAGGTGCGCCTTCACAGCCATTCCATCTGGCATGGTCTCTTTCACCTCCATGATTGTTGGGAATCAGAGTTCCTCCTCCACTCATTTTGCTGTTGGGCCCAATATGATTGTTTCCAGTGCCATTTCCTCCGCTGAGGGGACCATTACCCCAACCTAAAGGGGCTCATCTGCCTGTAGCCATTGGCCCCTTTAGGGAGTCAGGTTATTTACCACCACCCAACACTCAGCATAGAGTTGCTGACTGTACAGCCTACTTCATTACTGTAGCGGGATGTCCAACCAGACAGAAAAGGGAGCTAGTATTTCATGGCATTTGTGGACTAAACTTTTGTTAATTCACCCTAAAATAGCATTTGCCTTTTTTGTACTTTGTAGAACTTTGCACTTATCACTGTTAAATTTCATTTTATAATTTTTGGTCAAATGCTTGAGCCTATCAAGATCTTTATTAATTTTGTTTCTGTCTTCTAGTATATTTGCTATTCTACCCAATTTTGTGTCATATGCAAATTTTATAAAAATTCCCTGAACCTCCTCACCCAAGCCATTAATTAAAAAAATGTTGAAGAGCACTGGGCCCAGGACTGAGCTTGTGGTACTCCATTTATTACATCCTCCCAGTTTGAGAAGGAACAATTGATAAGCCCTCTATGAGTACTATTCTGTAACCCAACATATCCACCTGGAAGTTGTTTTATCCATCTCAAACATAGATGGTTTGTAAAACAGAATATAAGGGGGCATTTTGTCAAAAGCTTTTCTGAAGTCAAGATACATTACAGGTACATCTACAGCATTCCCATAATCTACCATCGAGGTTACTTGATCAATATTTCTGTATTGTTTTCAAGGTACGTACTTGCAGAATGATTGCTTTACAACCTGTTCCAAAATGTTCCCTGGGATTGACTGATGTAGTTTCCTGGTTCCTCCTTTCTGAAGACAGGGGCATATGCCTTCTTCCAATAATCCAGCACTTTGCCATCCTCCACTATTTCAAGAAAATAAAAAAAAGTATTTATGAGAATTCTTTAGCCAGTTCCTTCAATATGCTTGGGTGCATTTATTCAGGCCCTGGAGACCTGGTTATTAATAAAAGTTATTAGATGTTTGGGTGAGGGATTTTATTAAAAAGCTTTTGAAACCCCAAGTACATAATATCTGCATTGGACCATGTCTTTACACAGGTGTGGAACATGAGCTAGTTTGCCTGTGAGTTCACCAGGCTATATTCCTGATTATGATAATTCTTTCCAGAACATTTTAATGTTAAGCTTAATGACCTGTTTAGCACTTCTATAGCAGTACACAGTGGTACCTCACTTAAAGAGCATAATGCATTCCATGGGATTGCTTTTAAAGCGCCGCCGCCGCCATGGAAAGTGACCAATCGTGACTTCTGGCAGGGGAATTGTGAAACCCAATTTAGTTGTTAAGCAAGTTTTTAGTTGTTCTACCAGGCGACCATTTGGAGAAAATACTGCTCTTTAAGCAAGTTAGTCTCTAAGTGAGGCATTCTTTATGCGAGGTTTTACTGTAAACAAATATCTGGTCCCTTAGGTGCCTATTTATCATTACATGTGCTTTTCCTTTCCTCTGTACCTTTTTTGACCCTATGCTTTGTTTTGTGATTGGTCACTGGAAAATAAACACATGCTCCCATAGCAAGTTTTGATCGCTGAATCAGGCATCTGAATAAATCTATTTAGTGGTGGCATCAATGGTATTTGTGCTGATTTCCCCACAGCTGTATGATTTTGTCACTTACTTCCTGTAGAAGCACACTTCAGTTTAGATATAAACATATCGGAGAGTAAATAAAACAAAACAACAAAAAAGTCAAAAAAGTTGTGGCACCTTAAAGACTAACTCCTGTATTTTAATGTGAGCTTTCATTGATCAAATCTACTTCATCAGATGTAAGAGTAAAACTTCATGGCATCAATCCATGCACAGGTACAGAGGCACACAATAGAAAAGTAACATTGAAGCTCTTTTCAACTTACAATAGTGGAAAATCCATGGTGGTTATTAAAACTTGCAATGAAACCTGCCCCTGTTGGTTTGCAAATGGTTGAAAAACAAACTTTTTCTGCAAGCAGATACATCATATCCAAAGGATGGATGCAAAACAAACACTGTGGGATTAAACATTTGCCAATGAGTTAGCATCTATTT
The DNA here is from genome assembly GCA_035047305.1 of Bradypodion pumilum. NCBI lineage: Eukaryota > Metazoa > Chordata > Lepidosauria > Squamata > Chamaeleonidae > Bradypodion > Bradypodion pumilum. The sequence goes on along the minus strand of JAWDJD010000002.1, from coordinate 275,115,011 downwards.
ATAATAGTTTTTTGTGACCCAGACAAAATTGCAGCATATGACCTGTTAGTTGGTGCATCAAATTTGATAATGACCTATAAATTCTTGACTAACATTCAAATCCCTGAGATGGGTGTCCAGCATGCGCATATAGTTAATCTGTGTTGTCTCTTTCTGGATTCTAGTCTTGTAATTCCCTGCTCTAGAATGGCCACTTTCAAGTCCTGTATGAGTGTCGAGGTAGATTACAGTATCTGTAGACTGTATCTTATTGCTAAGGTAAAAATCAAGATCTCAGTGTCAAGCATTTTAAGGGAGGCTATAGTAGGTTATTGGTTAGAAGTAAGCAGTTTTATCTTTAAGTGTATAAGAAAAGACATATAGGAAAGTATGTTACAAGGAAAGGTGCAAAATTTGTATTTCATTCTGTGTGGCCTTTTACTGATCCGTTTTGGGTTGAAATGAAATGAGAAGCTGCAGTGGAAACTCCTTTAAAAATACATTTTACATAAAATAAAAAGTAAAGTGAAAACAACCATCCCCAGTTTTTACCTGAACTGGACAAATAATTATCTTTTCATTTTTTCATAAAATCACATCTGTGGTTGCTTCAAAGGCCAAGACCCCCAGTCTCTAATTCAATTAATAAAAGTTTTTCCATTCAGGTTAAAAGGATTATTCCAAACCATAACACATTTTGCAAAAGCTGACTTTCAAGTCAGAATATAAGCCTTTCCATTCAAAAGGATATGGAAGAGCCTAAAGTGAAGCAACATAGAACAAGCCTCTGTAGGAAATTCAGTTGCTTGTGACATAGGACAAGAGCAGTGTGTTTACAGTTCCAGATATCTTACAATGACAATTGCCATACACTAAATCAGGGGTGCCCAAACTTTTCAGGGAATGGGCCTGTTCAGCGGGTCAGTCACATGGTTCCTCCCACCAGAAGCAGAAGTAAAACGCACCTGTGCATGTGCAGAACGCTGCTGTAAATGCACCCATGGCTGTCGTAAATGTATTCTTTGCATGCATGGGTGCTTTTTACTTCTGCTTCCAGGAGTGGTGAGGGTGGCGTGGGCCAGATGAATTGGCATTAGGGGCTGGATATGGCCCATGGGCCATAGTTTGGGCACCCCTGTGCTAAATCAATACAATGACAATGAATCCTCATCATTCCAAAATCCTGCTCAGCCTTGACATTGCCTGATGAGAACCAAAGAAGCTTGCCTAATTTTTTAAAATATTTTTACGCTTTGGTGGAATTTGGGTCAAAAATGGAGAGTAAGTGATTTCATATTTCCTATAAGAAAAAAGAAATTGTAGTTTGAATTACTGAACTAATATTGGTCATACTTCTGGAGTTGTACAAAAATGTCTGAAGAAATACTTCCCCCAGAAAAGAGAACTGATCTAAATGCATAATATGTATGAGGGAGTGTGACCTGGCCCTTGGCTTTAAAAGGTTGAGAACTCCTGCTTTAGAGTATATTAAGAGGAAAGCTTTGGTCCAGACATTTGGAGCTCTTTGACCATCAGAAGTGTCTCTGCTACCTTACCCAGCTCCTAGGCAGCAGTACGAGTGACAGAGGGAATCCATGCTTCTCAGGTATGATATATTGATGTATATTGCATAAGGACTGAACTGTTTTGTGCGAGTTAATATGAAGCCAGAATGAGTATTGGTTTTCAGTCTTTAGTGTCTTGCACGGAAGACAAGGAAGGAGCCGCAGTAGGGGGCTAAAACACAGGTTTATTTCATGGTGGTCAAGATGAACATGTGGTAATGGCGGAGGTACAGCTCATTATATACTGCAGTACATACATTTGAATATCGTTGCACGGTAGCTTATTGGCTGCTACCGGCGTGACGTCATTCTGAGTCACACCCATCTTCTCCAGGTGATCCTCGCGCGGGAAAGGTTCCCGTGGCTGCCGGTGATTTGGGGAATGTGAACCATGTGAGCTGAACGCTCGCAGCTGCCCTCTATAGGCAGCTTACTCACGTTCCTTAACAGCTGGGTTACATTGTAATCATTGTCAGGTTACATTCATACATTCTTAAAGTAATACTGTTACATACACAACACTCCTCCCCCCCCCTAGGATGGGACGAAGTCCCTCAACCATTGTGGCTTCCCGCACGTGCGCTTGGGGCGTGCGGCTGCGTGGTTTAGCACAGGGGAACTAGGGGCTCCGAGTTCCGCAGAGTCTCGTCCTGGAAAAGGGGGGACTCATTAGTCGTTCGGCGGGGGCTCTGCGACAACCTTGCATTGGGAGAAGGGAATGGAACATACAGCTGAGAGGTAAAACCCGGCCTGTTGCCCGTGGTGCCTGGGGACCCCCCCAGCACGAACCTCGGAACCGACGAGGAGACCTTTGATTCCACCGCCTGGTCCCTTGCGCCTGCAACCGGCATCCTTGCCCCACTCCCTGCTGCCTGACCCGGAGTTCTAGGGGATGGAGAGTGTGAACTTCCCCCTGCTGCCTGGCTCGGGGGGCTTGGTGCTATGGTATACTCTAAAACAAAAGGGCTGGGGGGACTGGAGGTACCAGGGGCTGAACTGAAACCCCTCTTCTCGCTCGGACGGGTGGGGGACCACTCCGCGACACCCCCCTGGTACGGTAACGAAAAATCAAACTCATTCCACTCTTTCAAAGTATCCTCCTCCTCGGGTGAGAATCTAGGGTATGCATTTGTACCCGAGGACGCCGCCGTGTCTCCCCCTTGGGTTATGCGGGTGGGGGAGGACCCTAACGCTGATTCCCCTTCACTAGTGACTTGCCTTCTGAGTTGGTCAGTGTGCCTTCTCCAGAGTAGACCTGTGCGAGTCTCGACCCTATAGGACACTGGCCCCATTTGTTCAATGATTGTCCCTGGAACCCACGTTGGTCCCGAACCCGCATAGTTTCTGCAGTACACCGGGTCCCCTACCGAAAAACTTTTGGAACTCTCTACCACTGTATTCCTCCCTTCATCCTCCACCCTGGTCAGATCCAACCGATCAAAAAGAGTTACCGGCCGCCTCCTCATGAGGAGCTCCGCCGGCGAAAGTCCAGAAGCTAGGGGAGTTGCCCTATAACAGATGAGGAACTGACACAGTTGGAGGTTCAACTCACCGGGACCCATGCACTGCAGTGCGTCCTTCGTAGTGCGCACTTGGCACTCTACCTGACCGTTTGTGGCGGGGTGAAATGGGGCAGCGGTAATGTGGCGGGTGGCATTCCTCTCGATAAATGCCTTGAATTCCGCAGAAGTGAAGGTACTAGCGTTATCACTAACGAGGATGTCCGGCAGGCCGAAACAACTAAACACCCTGCACAAGTGTTTAATGGTTGCAGCAGATGAGGTGCTAGTCATGGGGATCACTTCCAGCCATTTGGAATACGAGTCGACTATCAGCAGAAACATGGACCCGCGGAAGGGGCCAGCGAAGTCGACGTGTATCCGGGACCATGGCCCCCGGGCCGTATCCCATTCCCTATGGGGTAGCCTGGATTCCTCGGGCCGAGAGCTCTGGCAGCTCTCACACGTGCCCACTAAATGCTCTATTTCAGCGTCTATCTGGGGCCACCAGAAGTAACTCCTTGCCAGCGCCTTGGAGCGCACTATGCCCGGGTGGCTGGTATGCAGTAGCCTCAGCACCTTCGCCCGCAACCTTTCGGGGATAACCACCCGCTGGCCCCAGAGCAGGCAGCCCCTTTCAAGGGAAAGCTCTACTCTACGCCTGAAAAATGCCTTGAAATGCTCCTCGGGGGGAGTTGCAGGCCACCCTTTCCTAGGAACTGACTTGGGCCAGGATCTTGTCGGCCGCCGTGGCTTTGGCGAGGTCTGCCGGCACTATGGGGGGTGAGTTGAGGGACTCAATCAGCAGGACTTGATGGTCCTGCTCTACCTCGCATGCGGGATCTCCTAAACTAGGGAGAGGAGACCGGGACAGTGCGTCCGCGTGAGAGATCTCCTTCCCTGGGCGATAGACTAGCTCATACTGATAGGCATTAAGGAAAATCGCCCAGAGTAGCATTCGGGGGGAAAGGATTTGTGGGGTGGGTTTGCCCATGGTAAAGATTCCCAGGAGGGGCTTGTGATCCGTCACAACCGTAAACTCGCGGCCGTATAGGAAATCGTGGAACTTTTTTGTTCCCGCGATGATGGCTAGGGCCTCCCTATCTGTTTGCGCGTAGTTGTGCTCTGCCTTTGAAAGCGACCTGGAGTAGTACGCTACCGGGGCTTCCCGCCCGCTCTCTAACACGTGGCACAACACTGCCCCCACCCCCACTGGGGATGCATCACAGACTAAAACCACTGGCCTCCTCGGATCAAAATGGGTCAGTACCGCATCCGAGGACAGAAGCGTTTTGAGCTCCTTGAACGCTTTCTCTTGCCTGTCTCCCCACCGCCAAACCGCCTCTTTCTTTAGTAGTGCGTGCAGTGGCTCCGCAACAGATGCCTTCCTTGGCAAAAAGGAGTGGTAAAAGTTGAGGAGCCCCAGGAATGACTGCAGCTCCGGTTTCGCGGTGGGGCGAGGGGCGTTTTGTACAGCTGCAACCTTGGACTCGGAAGGCTTGATACCCTCCGGGGTTACCTTGAACCCGAGAAACTCAACCTCCCTCGCAAAAAATACACATTTGTCCCTTCTTAGTCGAAGTCCCGCTTTCTCGAATACTGAAAGGACCCCGTCTAGTCTCTTCGCTAGCTCTGATTCGCTCCCCGCTGTTATCAAGACATCGTCAAAATATGGGAGCACGCCTGGAAGCCCCTTTAAAAGGCGTTCTACAAGGGACTGAAAGATCCCGGGGGCCGAATTCACGCCGAACTGCAGGCGCGTTACCTTAAATGCCCCCTTGTGCATAACGTTGTTTTGTGCGGCAGCAGCAGCTGGAATTACTGTGAGCTGCTGATACGCTTGCACCAGGTCTAGCTTGGCGAAACACCTCCCCCCATGCAACGTGGCCAGTAAATGGCTAACCACCGGCACCGGATATGCATTTGGCCGAATGGCCTTGTTAATTGTACATTTGTAGTCAGCGCAAATCCTGACCTCCCCGTTTGATTTTAGGGCCGTAACAATTGGAGTCTCCCACTCCGCTGAATCAACTGGAACCAAAATCCCCTGCCCCACCAATTTGTCCAGCTCCGCCTCAATCTTGTCCTTGAGGGCGAAAGGCACTCTTCTTGGCTTGAGGTGTATGGGTTGGATTTCTGGGTCCAATTCAAAAGAAACTGGGGGCCCCTTGTAAGTCCCGAGCCCCTTCTTGAAATCGTCCGGGTGCGCATCGCACACGTCCCGCATTGGGTCAGTCTCTATGGCGTTAATGCCGAACAGTTCAATTCCCAGGGCGGCAAACCACTGGGTTCTCAAAAGGCAACATCTTCCCCCCTTGAGAACCACTAAGGGCAGTTTCTCTGTGTAATTCTTGAACTTCACCGTGAAGTTCCCCACCCCCAACACTGGGATCCCGTAGCCCTGCACGTCCCGCAAGTGTGACTTCATGGCCCGCAGCTTGGGCCGCGCGTTTGGGGGAATGTGCATGAACTCCTTTTGGGACAGGATGGAGTAGGATGACCCCGAGTCTATTTCCATCCTCACTGGAACCCCTTGTAACAGTACCTCTACGTAGAAACGCCGGTGCTCCAGGCCCACGTGGTTCACGCCTTCCGCGCCGTCGTTGGCTGAGACCTTTCCGATGCCGGCCGCCTTCTGCTGATGTGCTCAAGGGTGTTTTGATGCGCCCTTGTCCTCGGCTCGCCCACGCCTGCAGACTCTGGCGATGTGGCCCTTCCGACCGCAGTTGTGGCACTCGGCCTTCTGGAATGGGCATCTCGTCCGGTTGTGAGATGCCCCACAGCCGTCGCAACGGCGGCCTTGTCGCTCGCTGGTCTGGTGCTTCTTTACCTTCTGGACGTCGTCGTCCTCGCTGGAGCAGGAGTCCGCCGTCGTGGACGACTCCTCGGAGGTCGCTGGCGTGCCTGCGGGCGATTGGGGTGCCCGCCAGGCCGTCTTCGCCGACGTCCACCGGGCCGCTTGCACGGGTGACTTGGCCCTCTCGGTTGCGGCCCCTCAGGACTTGAACACTCTGACCCTGCTCCTGGCCGCCTCGGCTGCTTGGGCTTCCCGCAGTACCTCGTTGAACGTGAGGCGATGGTCGCGGGTCATCAACTTCCTCTGGACCTCCTCGTCCCTCAGGCCACACAGCATGCGGTCTCGGAGGGCTGTGTCCAGGTCCTCCCACTGGTAGTTAACCGCCGCGAGCCTGAGGGCCGCCGCGTAGGCGGATACGGACTCCCCCGGGTGCTGGTCCCGCCTGTGGAATGCGACCCTGGCCGGGAAAATCGAGACTGGAGGCTGGAAGTGTTCGCCCAGTAGCACCAGGATGCGGTCAATGGGCACCATGTCTACCTTCCGGGGAGCCACCAGGTTCATCAGGATACGCAGCGTGGCCGGCCCCACCTGGGCAAGGAAGTGCGAGCGCATCTTGGCGTCGTTGTCGATGCCTGCAGCATCCATCGCGTGCCGAATCTGGCACTCGTACAGCTCCCATTGTTTTGGGTTGCTGATATCAAATTGATGATGCTTGACCTTGGGATGCGCCATGTATCCCACCTTCGTCGCCAATTTAGTGTCTTGCACGGAAGACAAGGAAGGAGCCGCAGTAGGGGGCTAAAACACAGGTTTATTTCATGGTGGTCAAGATGAACATGTGGTAATGGCGGAGGTACAGCTCATTATATACTGCAGTACATACATTTGAATATCGTTGCACGGTAGCTTATTGGCTGCTACCGGCGTGACGTCATTCTGAGTCACGCCCATCTTCTCCAGGTGATCCTCGCGCGGGAAAGGTTCCCGCGGCTGCCGGTGATTTGGGGAATGTGAACCATGTGAGCTGAACGCTCCCAGCTGCCCTCTATAGGCAGCTTACTCGCGTTCCTTAACAGCTGGGTTACATTGTAATCATTGTCAGGTTACATTCATACATTCTTAAAGTAATACTGTTACATACACAACACAGTCCATCTTGAACTAAACTACAAAAGACTTAAGCAAAAAACCAGCCTCTTATCAGTCTCTGGAAGACTTTGGAAGACTGCTGCCAAGGCAGGGAGACTATGAATTTGTGTAAACATGTTATATAAGAGAAGCTATCTTTGTTTATGTTTTACACTGAGAAATATCAGCACCTGAAAAGTAAAGGCAGTTTATTTTTCTGTTGAACTGTGTTGCTGTTCTTCTATGTGTGTGCAGTCCAACACACGCCGCTTCCACCTGCGTACAGCTTGAATGCTATTCTGCTACTGCTGAACATGCATACACACAATAAAACTTAACAATGCTGATAGGTAAATATAGCTTACATGCATTCTTTTTCTTGCCTCTTGTGTTTCTGCCTCTGATGTGATATGCTTTGCTTATTTAGAGAATTTGTCCAATAAAGCCTTGTTTTTTCACTTACTGAGTGCTTATTTTCTCTATGATCCTAAAACAGGGGTGCCCAAACTATGGTCCAGGGGCTGGATCTGGCCCCCGATGCTAATTCATCCAGCCCATGAAGCCCTCATTGCTCCCAGAAGTGGAAGTACCATATGGGCGCATTTTACTGCTGCTTCCGGGAGCAACGAGGGCTTCACAGACTGGATGAATTGGCATTGGGGCTTGACCCAGCCCATGGGCCATAGTGACCAGCCCCCTGAACCATGTGACCAGCCCACGGCCCAAAATGTTTGGGCACCCCTGTCCTAAAAAGAACCTAAAGCCCATCAAGCCTGGCCAGCCTGAGTTGGCATTGAAGAACTACATGTTCAATCAGCAGGGGGAGCCCACTAAGGATTTCAATCATCTGATTAAAACATATTACATAATATAGCCACAGATGTGGACTAATGATGGAATAACTCTGAAAACTGATTTCACAAAGGGGATCAGCAACTGTATTACTTTTTGAAAACACAGAAACAGGCTTCTAGCATTCAAGAATCTGCTCTCAAAAGACAGCAGCAATGAATGGTACAAGTGATCTGCACCAGTGTATATGGCCATGATGGCTAAACTTGGTACTCCAAGTGTTCTTGGACTTCAATTCCAAGCAGTGCCATATTTAGGATCTATGGGTCCCTAGGCTGAACCTGTGGCACGGGCCCTACCAGGGAAAGTATATTTTAAAAATTAACCTACAAAAACCGCATTTTCAGCAATTATCCAATTAAAAACTGAAAAATAAATGTTTAAAGTTTATTATTAAATTATAGAAAATTTACGTACGACATTCCTATACAGTATTTAGAATTTGATGAATTCATGAGATGATAAAAATGAAAAGAACTGAACATCATTAAGGTAATAATACTATATTAAACAGAAAAATAAAAAAATATAAAAAAACGACTTACTACAACTTTACTTTGCTGTATTGAAAACATCTTAATATGAAACAGTATGCACTCATTGTGCTTCGCGAAACTTCTGGCTGGCAGACAGCGGGAGGAGATATTCTTGTTGGGCTGGTCAAACAACCAAACACCACATTAAGTTAAACCAAATGCAAATGATAAATTATGATTACAATCACCAAACGCTTATACTATTTATTTACTAAAACAAAAAAATCTGATTTTAAAAATTGGTGTAGAATCACGTGGTGCGAGCCCCATTTGTGGTGCGGGCCCATAGACTGCAGCCTAGGTAGCCTATGCTTAAATCCGGCCCTGATTCCCAGAAGCCCAATTCAGCACTCCTGCTGATCAGGGCTTCTGGAAATTGAAGTTCAAGAACAGCTGGAGTGCCAAGGTTTGCCATCACTGGTATATGGGAAGATAAAGTAGATAATGCAGGTGTTTTCTTCTCCTCTGTCTCTAGACCTCCATGTTTAGTGCTTCCTTCCCCCACTATAATCTATCAATGAGTTTCCTAAGTTATTGTATAGTGGTCAACATTCTATTGAGTTTCTCCTGAGTGGAAAGTCCAATTAACAGAGCACAAGCCACTGTATAAGCAGCAATCTGCATGTGGAAAACCTACCCTCCTTTTGTGCAGTGGCAAAATGCTAGACAAACCTAATTCTTATGTATGGTTTAAAATAAGAAGGAAAAAGAATCTCTACTTCAAAAGATGAAAGATGGAAATGAACTATGAAGCTTGTCTTTCTCATATGCCACTGTTTTCATGAAACTCATAAGTAATCACAAACATGTTTCAAAAAACATAACACTACAGGGTGGCCTGTAACTCTCTATCTGTCCATATGTACTGTATTATAATGTTTTCCTTTTTTTCAGAGAAATATGGCTGATTTAAGCCTATTTACACTTGAAGAGTGTATTGTGACAAGTATGTGGGTACATGAGCGCAAGAATACTGGAGACAATAAGTGGCAAATTTAGAGAAAGATTCAATAGGGACTTACAGGCCACCCTGTACATGCTACAGTGGCATATCCTAAATGCAAAAATAGTAACAAACAAGACACACATATTATAGGCTGGGGCATTTGGTTTAAGGAACATCTTAAAGAGGACAAACATATGATGACTTTAGTGGTGGCCATGATAGTGCTGGGAGGAATCAGAAAGCCTCTTGGTTGCCTCTTTGCTTTCAGAAAGCTCCTGCAGATGAAGGCCAAGGGTGCTGTAATGGAGCAGAGGTACTGAAAGGCTGGAATTATAGCTACTTCTTAGGCCTGCATGATGCTCTATCAGCATATTCCAAGGGGCCTCCTGCAAACTGAAATACGACTTTTCTTTTGTGACTATCTTTAAACTTTCCTTCTCTGTTCTCAAATCAATCTACCTTTCTTTTTCTCTCTGGGCTCCATATATCTGTCATTAAGAAGCCAGAACTCTGGACACCCCCTTTGTGGCTTCAGTGGTTGCTTCTCAGGAGGCCAGTCAGAATGCAGCTGTCATGTTCCTAATTTTCACCTGCAGAGAGGCAGCAAGAGTTGATTATCTGGGGGATCCCAATGGCAAACCAAAGGTCAGTTAATAAAAACCAGATATCCCAAGAAGTGTTAAGATGCTTCTGGAAAGATTTATATCTACAGAAGTACATATTGAAAAGGTTTTGAACCTATTATCTTTTCCTCTCCAAAATAAAGACAGATATTGTTATATATGGCTATACATTTTGTGGAATTGTTATCAGATTCCTGTTATTAGGTGCAGTTAAGTTGCTTCCTATTGATGGTGCCCCTATATAGTTTCTGAGGAATGTGTCATGTTCAAAGAGTGGCTTATCACAGTGAAATTCCATGGGAGAATGGGGGCTTGAACCCAAGGTAACTTACATCCTAGTCTGATTCTATTCATTATAACGTACTGGTTCTAGGTTATTACAGTGCATATTCATCAATACTTTCCTATACTACCTGTGGTTTGGAAAACTGAAAACAAAACAAAAACCACAAATATATTTTGACATAGGCATGTCTTTTGACATATTTTGACATAGGTATATTTGTATGCTAAGGTGGAGATAAAAATATTTTAATTCAGCAATCGTACAAAGTTTTGCTTTAGAAGTAATACATTTTGTGTCAATGCTGGGCAGTGCAATATATCCCCCAAAGGCAGGGGAAAAGCACAGACAAGGGAAGCAGAAAAATAGTCTTAATGTGTTTCTTTGTTTTGCTGAGTTTTTTTCTGGTAAATTTTCAGCAAAATAAACAAGAAAGGCTTATGAGAATACAAAAATACTTGATTTCCAAAACATACCTCAAGGCCTAAATGCTGTATTATGGGGTATGGAGGGAGGGAAGAATAAGAAACAAATTATCCAAACTGATGGGTGTGTAATCATGAGTTTGTCCATTTTCTCTTTATTAGTTTATTCAGCCTCACTCTCCTTCTGTGGTATGTACACACAGCATGGGGTCATACATACTGGGAAGACTAATAGTCATGATTCAGCAATAGCCTGATAGCATGCTCTAGTGCTAATGTCTTATAATTAAGAAATAAAAAAGCAGGAATATCAGTAGTGAAGATACTTTTCCCCATCATACTCCAACTGACCCCCCCCCTTTTACAAGAACATGGGGAAAATCCTATTCAACTGTTCCATCTTGACAAAGTAGAGGAACACCCACCTTCCCCCAAGCAGCGGGGGGGGGGGGTGTCAAGTTGGTAGAAAAGTAGGAATGGGCAGATTCGATTAAGCCTTTGTGTGATGTGGGCACTAAAAAATCAAACTGAATTTACCTATTTTACAAGCAGAATGAATCCTGTGGTCTTTGATAGTGGGCTCTAGAGTGCTCAGCTGTTTAATCTTAGCAGTCAGAAATATTTGTTACCTGAAACTGTCATGCTGATTTGTTTATTAATTCATTTGTCTGTCACATTTATATTCCATCCTTTCCACAAAGGAGATTGGCTTCATTTCCCTATCCCCAATTACCATCGCACCAGTTGTGAAAGTAAAGTTATAGTCATAGAATAACTTAGTTGGAAGGGGCTTATGAGGCCATTGAGTCCAACCCTGCTTAATGCAGGAATCCAAATCAAAACAGATCTGACAGAGGGTTGTCCAACTCTCTCTTGAATGCTTCCAGTGTTGGAGCGCTCCCATGGTAATTGGTACCATTGTCATACTTGTCTAACAATTAAGATGCTTTTCCTGATATTCAGCCTATATTTTGCATCATGTAGTCCAAAAGGCTGGCCTAGGTTCATTTAGAAGATGGAAGGCTTGTCTGAATGAGGACGGCAGGCAGAAACATAAATTCTGGCAGAACAAATGCAAGGCAACAATCAGGAAAGCAAAGCAAGACTTTGAGGAGCGTATAGCTAAAAATACTCACAGAAATAACAAAGACTTCTTTAAGTACATTAGAAGTAAGAACCCAACTAGGAAGGCCATTGGACCATTAGATGACAATGGAAGGCAAGGGGTTATTAAAGAGGAAACAGAGATTGCAGAGAGACTCAATGAATTCTTTGCTTCAGTATTCACTGAAGAAGACAGAGACCACATGCCCAAAACAGAGCCTATCTTCATAGGGAGGGAAACCGAAGAATTAAGCCAGGTAGAAATAACCAGGGAGGAGGTCCTTGCATGTCTTGTTAAACTAAACACTAACAAATCACCAGGACCAGATGGCATCCATCCACGAGTTCTCAGGGAACTTAAAGATGAAATTGCTGATCTCCTAGCCAAAATATATAATATTTCCCTCAAATCAGGCTTTGTGCCTGATGACTGGAAGGTAGCGAATGTAACACCAATTTTCAAAAAAGGATCCAGGGGTGATCCAGGAAATTACCGACCTGTCAGTTTGACATGTGTCCCAGGTAAAGTGATGGAAACCATTCTAAAAGATAGGATTAATAGGCACATAGAAGAGAAGGCGCTGCTAAAGGAGAGCCAACATGGCTTTTGCAAGGGCAAATCATGCCTCACCAATCTGTTGGATTTTTCTGAGAGTTTCAACAAGCATGTGCATAAGGGGGATCCAGTTGACATTGTTTATCTGGACTTTCAGAAGGCTTTTGACAAGGTCCCACACCAAAGGCTCTTGAATAAACTTACTAGTCATTGAATAAAGGGACAGGTCTGGATCAGCAACTGGCTAAGGGACAGGAAACAGAGGGTAGCACTAAATGGACACTTCTCCAAGTGGAGGGAAGTAAAGAGTGGGGTCCCCCAAGGTTCAGTACTGGGACCCCTGCTTTTCAACCTCTTCATAAATGATCTAGAAGCAGGAGTAAATAGCAAGGTAGCCAAATTTGCTGACGACACTAAATTATACAGGGTAGTGAAAACTGTGAGAGATTGTGAGGAGCTCTAGAGGGATCTCTGGACACTGGGGGAGTGGGCAAAACAGTGGCAAATGAGCTTCAACATTAGTAAGTGCAGAGTGATGCATGTTGGGGCAAAAAAACCCAATTACATTTATAAACTGATGTGGTCTGAACTCTCTGCGACAAACCAGGAAAGGGACCTTGGTGTCCTGGTAGACAGCTCAATGAAAGTGTCAACCCAGTGTGCCTCAACAGTGAAAAAAGCAAGTTCAATGCTAGGGATCATTAGGAAAGGTATAGAAAATAAGTCAGCAAGTGTCATTTTGCCTCTTTATAAATCTATGGTGAGGCCCCATCTGGAATACTGTGTACAGTTCTGGTCACCATACCTCCAGAAGGATATTATGGAGTTGGAAAAAGTGCAGAGGAGGGCAACCAAAATGATTAGGGGACTGGAACACCTTCCTTACCATCTGAGGCTGCAACGGTTGGGCCTTTTCACTCTTGAACGGCGTCGTCTAAGAGGTGACCTGATTGAAGTTTATAAAATCATGCACGGTGTGGACAAAGTAGATAAGGAAAAACTGTGTTCTCTATAGCATAACACTAGAACTAGGGTGCACTCCATGAAACTTTTGGGTGCTAGTTCTCAAACAAATAAGAGAAAGTACTTTTTCACCCAGAGGATTACTGGTCTATGGAACTCCCTGCCAGAAGAAGTGGTGACAGCTGTCAGTCTTGATAGCTTTAAGAAAGGATTAGACAAGTTCATGGAGGACAAGGGTATCAATGGCTATAATTATGGATACTTAAGGACAACCTCGGGGTTGGAGAGATAGGCAGGATATCTCTTAATGCCATTTCCAGGGAATCCTAAGCAGGTGAAGGCATCTCCTTGGGAATACCCTGAAGGAAATGGTGAGCCACTGTGTGAGACAGAATGCTGGACTGGATGGGCGTTGGCCTGTTCCAGCAAGGCTGTTCTTATGTTCATTCTATGAGCTTCGTGGCTGAACAAGGATCTGAACCTGAGCCTCTTCAGTCTACATGCAAGACCTTATCAAACCTCCCCCAGTCTGTGCCCCTCAGATGTTTTGGACAACAGTTTGTATCACCCTCCCATTAGCTTGGTTAGTGTTCATGTTCATGTTCTATAATGGCAATGGAAGCCAATGCCCAACACATTTGGAGAGTCCTAGGCTTGGTGAGAAGGTGACTCTAAGCATGTCATGGGCTGAGCAAGAAGGTTCTGTTCACTTCAATCTATTCACTGATGGTCTGGAACTTGGAAGGCAAGGATTGCTTTCAGGGATATGACCTGGCTGCCTTCTGCAGTTGTGCACATTGTCATGACTTTGATTTCTGTCACAGTCCCTGAACACAGCTCCCATCACCCCCAACCAGCATGCAGTCAAGCCCATCTGGTAGGCCCCCACGTTGGAGAAGGCTGACTGAGAGATATTATTGTCCTACCTTGTGTGGTTATGGATCCTTTCCCTGAAGCGACATTCCTAGGTCTGAAAACCTGTCCTTATATTAACTGACTGATTAAAAGTTATCTACCTGCACTAGTAGCTGAGGATTATTTACTCCCATGGAATGTACTTCATCTCAGCCTAGACATAATAGTATTAATTTAATATTCCAGGCATATTATATTTCCTGTTACCGCCCACGCTGGCCACAGTTGAGGGCCAGGAAAGGTGAACAGAGCTACTCTCCAGTAACATCATCCGGCCATGGAGTTAATTTTTCACAGATTTATTGCTCTTCAGTAATTGGGGGGAGGTGGAGGTGGGCAGGTTTGTCTCTTTCACTCCCTCCCCCCACACTGAACTGGAAATATCTTAACATTGCTACTTCTCAAAAATCCCTTGGGATGCATTTATTTGATTTTGCTGGGCCTTACATAATTTCCCCGTGCATTACATTTCCTGCTATTATCTTTGGGAGAACTGAGATTTTTTTTTAAAGTGAAGCTTAAATGTTTTGAGAATCTATCTACAGGAATGTCTAGGACTGAAAGGAAAGGGAAAGACAAGCCTACAGTGAAAGTCAACCAAAGCATCTGCAAGGAGGGAGCTTGGGCACGTCTGTTTGGGGAAACCTCATTTTCATAGCTTAACACAGGGGTTCCCAACCTTTTCAAGCCGGGGGCCAGGTCACACTCTCTCAGTCAGCTTCAAGGGCTGGACAGCCATTTTGCACTGCTTGCATGATGGGAGTGGCCATTTTGTCCCAATAGCTTCAAAGGGGTGGTCATTTTGTTTCTTGGATGCCCTTGGCACATGAAATGGCACCAGAGGCCAGATCCAGCCTGTGGGCCTATGGCTGGGAACCCCTGCCTTAGCAATTAGCTCAACTGACTAGTCAATGTGGGGAGGAAGCAAATGATAATAAGGCAATAGTTACTAACAGCCGATCTTAATACCTTGAAAGGGAAAGCATGAGATCTATAGAATAAAGAAGAGATGAAAAGAAAACACTTATCTAAGTGGCCAACTATAAAAAATCCCAAATTTAGCACTGTGCCAAATGTTTGAAGTGAACATTTTTTTTAAAAAAAAGGTTAGAGGATTAATGACATGCTATCAAACTAGGTTTGCTGCTGTGACTTTTTCATGGGTGGCAAATAAAGTCATTTCAGAAGGATGGCCATGTTTTCTGTATCACTTTTCCCTCAAAATATGTGTAGAGGGCAGATGGATATGGTGTGCAAATACTGTGCGGGCATCTCACATTGTTAACATTTGTTTGCTCACTTATGCTGGACTGTGTCATTGTGGTTAGAGTTGATGTCAAGTTAGATTTGTAAGACTGACATGTTAAGGAAGGCAAATAAAGCCATTTCAGAGGGAAGGTAATGCTTCCTATATCACACACTGTCTTCAGAAGATGTGCGGTGTGCCAACATATAGAGTTAAATAGCTTCCTATTTAGTTGTTAGGAGAACAAAATCTGACTATTACTTGAATGGAAGCCAGGGAAAAGAGAAGGGCAAATATCTTCAACCACTTTCGAGCCCATTCTTTTTTAAAAAAGTTAAAATTAAAATTGAAAATAACTTTCCAAAAAGCAGTGTCTACAAAATGTTTTCCTGTTTTCAGCAAAACCTAGCATTTCAGCTTGCATCTGACCTCTATAAAAGTTGAGCATTCTAATGATCAATGAATCACAAGAGGCTTAAGCAAATGTGTCTCTTTCCCATTTCAGCAATCAACATGCAAAATGTTCAACTTGGGCTGGATTATGCTTTGCACGTTTTAAAAGCAGACTCTATCTCTTCATATCTAATTGATGCTCAGAAGACTTTGGAACTTGTAACTCCATGTACTAGTAAATTAGCATTATCATTCTGTTTGAACCAAAAGGGTGAAACACCTTACTTAAAAGTTTTTTTAAAGGAACCATGTGTCATGGGACAACATGAGAGCCAAATAATATTTGAGCACACAAGAGCTCCCTTAACAAAATGCAAATTGGTCTAAATAGTGATGCCAAATAAAGCCCCTTCCCCCTCCTCTTTCAGGAAGGAAGAAGTTTTCCAAGGTTTCTTCTTTCCCCTTTCCTTGGGTAAGTAGGGAAGGCAGAAAAGTAGATTAGTCCGATGAACAGCCTGGGAAACATACCCAACTGCTGTTTTCAATGAACTGTGGGCTCTTAAAAACCAACAACAAAATGCTCCATTCGGCCCTGGCTGGGACTCAAAAGCTTTCAGCCCCACTAGGATCATAGCCAACCATTCTGAGTTTGTTTTCCTGAGGTTAGTACACCGGTCTTTGTGAGGAGGTTTTGGAAAAAAAAGCTGGATCTAAGATGCAGCAGATCAAAAGAGAGAAGGCCTGTTGATGATTGGGTCACATGGGACTGGTGAGGCTTTCCTTGGGGGAAGCCACAAGGTAAATGTTCATCTCGTTTTCATCCTCTGTTTGCTTGAGAGACATAAATAGTTTTTGCTAAGAGGATGACAAGGTGACATGCCATCACCCATCCTGATGAGTAAAAAAATAATCTCAGAACAGAAGGACTGCCTGTAAGCTGTCATTTATTTTTCCACTTGCTTATGGAATGGTATTACTGATGCTGCAAACAGAATCTCCTAGGTTAGCCTTTAAAAGTGAATGGTGCTTGACACAGCTCTGGGACTTCTGGGTCAGTTCCACAACACACATGATGAGCTGACATTTAGGCACCCTCAAGATAGTCAGTTAAACTGAATGATATGTTTAGCATGCTCACAGAAGAGATGTACCCTTAAGTGGTAAAATTCATCTGTTTGCATAGGGCATTGTCATCCTCTACATATCTTCCATTTAGTGTGTCTTGTTCTGTGATAGATCACCAGATGATTATAAAAAGGGATCAATTTGCAAATCTGATTGTTGTGACATGTGTCTCTGGAAAAGTAAGAAGAGAAGTGGATTTATCACATTGCGATTTAAGTTGTCACAGTGGCGATGGTTTAAATAAAATCAGATAACAACAGTGTTGGGAGAGTATAATGGGGGAGATGTGGCTGTGCATGTGTCAGCTTTTTTCTTCTGTTGGTGTGTGTGAGAGAGCATACAGATGCTTCCCTGTTTGATTGATGTGTTTAAAAATGCAATTTGTTTAGTATACTCTGTATTTATTCTATTAATGGTGTATATTTGGTGGGCGTTTGGGGAGGAATGTTTGCTTTTCAAGGGGTGTGTGGGTGGGCCAAGGATGAACTTGTGACTATGCCAACGTACCATTGGGCTCTGTGGGTGGTTATGATTATTGACTATACTGTTACTTGCTTTTGGAGTAAATTGATTTTCTGTTATTTCTCTGCTTTTAGTAGTTTTGGAGGCTTCTTTGCGGCTTTGGAGTACCAGGGTACATGAACTGCGAAACCTGAAACAAATGAGCTGAAAGAAGCTTTCCTTTTTTGTGAAAAATGAGATGACCAGAGAGTGAAAAATGAAAACATTAACGAGGCATCTTCCAAAAGAACCTGAAATGAAACAAATATGAACATTTTCAACATGCAAATGTTTACTTACAAAGGAACTAGAAGGGTAAGGATGTGTCCATGGGGACCACGGCCAAGATAATCTGTACTGTGGTATTCCTGATTCTATGTGATGACTGTTCCCTTTCTCTTTCTGCAGCACCAAGTACAAAATGAGACACCGCTCTATTGAGCTACCTGCAGATTAAATTAAATATTATATATACTTTTAATTGTAAAAATCTACAATGCTTTTCTGCAGCATCAATCTTCTTCCTTTATTTTAATTATCAGTCAACTATTAGCTAGTTTCAATGAGAATAAACCCATTGACTTGATGGAACTTGTGTAAATGTTGACTTAAAAGGTCTTATTCACACATTATGTCAACTCTAGTTGGGGCTAATACTGGATTTAGTTCTTCATCTGAGATTTCTTCTACAAAATGAAAGGTTCTTAGCAACTCAGTACGTTAGCTAAAATCCTGTTGTGCAGATTTACCTGCACAATGGGGATTACATCATTGGCAGCAGCAGATTGTTGCTAATTAAAGGCTTTCTCTTGAGATTCCAGGGTATACAGAGTTTGCACACAATGTAACAAAGTCATGTGCAGTGTGTGAAAACTGTATATACCCTGTACATGGCAAAAGAAAGCATTTAATCAGTTGCAGTCTGCTGTGGCCAATTACTTCATTCCCATTGTGCAAGAAAACCCCACTCATCAAGATTTCAGCCATCCTTATTTTTTTCTTTTTGCTGTCTGCTTTGGAACTGGTTGTGAGGATTTATTACTCTTCACATATGAAGTGTAAAATTACATTCTTCCTGTGCAACACCATTTTGATTGCTTATAAAATCCCACTATGAACTTTTGAGTTCAACCAAAGCCTCACTAAGTTTGATTAACTGAAAATTCTATGTGTGGGATAAATTGTTTTCTTGTTTCTCTAAATATCTCATTATCATCTCTTACAACATGATCAATTAGGTGCATAGGTGCAGTATTAACAAAATTGTGTTCCATCTCTCAATCCCCATGTCATGAGAACTTACTTTGCCAATGCATTTTATTAACAATCAAGTCATTGCTTGCTTACTTAGCCACACAAATGTTGCTGGTGCTTCAGAGAAAATGGTTTTCTCATCACCTTCCATTCCACTCAGTCATTTGCTGGAGTCTCCTGAAGGTGTAGAACCAGTTATGCCAGGAAAGAAGGGCTAGATAAG
Organism: Bradypodion pumilum; assembly: GCA_035047305.1. Taxonomy (NCBI): domain Eukaryota; kingdom Metazoa; phylum Chordata; class Lepidosauria; order Squamata; family Chamaeleonidae; genus Bradypodion; species Bradypodion pumilum. The sequence continues at coordinate 275,096,098 of JAWDJD010000002.1, read as the reverse complement.
TTACCCAGAATTGATTCCTTTCTCATGCACACAGTATGCTAGCTCATGTAAATCCTTTGCCAGGGGTATAATTAGAAACAACCTTGCCTAGTTTTCCACATGTCAGGCCTGACATGGCTTGCGGTGCTGCAACCTTTCTCTGTGATGTGACAAGTAAACAGGCTGACGTCTGCCCAGAGGCTTAGGTGCTCAAAATTGTTTGTGATAGGTTGCCCTCTGCCAGAACCATGGCTTGGAGATTTCTGCCTGTGGGTTTGTACATAAGAGTCTGAAAAACCAGACAGGATGTTTCTCAGCTACCTGAAAAGAGTTTACATTTCCTTGTTAAAAGTATATAACTGGGGTCAGAATGTGGGTGTAGCACAATAAGTATGCACTGAGCTTGGACACACATATAAGGCAACTTAGATGACACTCGAGTTGTAGCTGGAGTTGTTGCCTCCCTTGGCCCAGACTCTTTAACTTGGTTATACATACTACAGCCAATTTATCAATCACTTCTTTTGATTTCTCTGGCTCTAATAATCCTACCATCCTAGTTTGAAATTTTTAATGTTCAGGCAGAGCCTCAAAGTTTGCATAAGTTTCTCATTTAGACTACCAGAATCTCCCAGCTAACAAAAAAGTAACTTTTCCTAATGCTGCATAAACACATCAAAAAGAACATGCCAAACTATGTGAGTCATTGGGTACATGTATGTTGATTGTAAACTTATAGATCATCCTATGCATATTTACTCACAGTGTTCAGAGGTGATCAATTCTTGGCAATTCACAACTCTTCTTCAACAAGCTCATGTAGCCAGGAAGCTGCTCTGATCTTGACTGTCTGCACAAACTGTGGAGACATTTCGGTTGATAATGGTCCCTAAACTGATCAGAGCAACAGAAATGAAAAAAAGCTTCCCACTGTAGGCTTCATAAAAACACCAACTGAATCAAGGGTGCTTGTTTGTTTCTGGAGTGACCACAGGGTGGAGCAAGTCACTGCTCCCAAGGGTGGAACAGCACCCTACTCAAAGCCCTCATATTCAATCCAAGGAGGAAGAAAAGGTTGAGAGTGTGTGTGAGAGAGAATAAGGTTGGAAGGTATGTGGATAAGGTCTGGAAGATAATTTCCACATTTCTTTCTGAACTGAGTACACTGCTCATTATTTTCTTTTTCTTCAATGAATCCACTTGCTATACCAGAAGTGCCCAAACTTTTCAGGCCATGGGCCGGTCACGTGGTTCAGCGGGCCAGTCTCGTGGTTCAGAGGCCTGGTCATGTGGTTCCTCTCACCGAAAGCAGAAGTAAAACACGATTTGCAATCTGTTTTGCAATAGGATGAGATATATTTTAAGCTGCCATTTTCGCTGCTTAAACCAGGGGTGCTCAAACTACAACCCGTGGGCCAGATCTGCCCCCGACATCAATTCATCTAGGCCATGCTGCCCTCATTGCTCCCAGAAGAGAAAGTAAAATGCGCCAGGATGGGCACATTTTACTTCCACATCTGGGAGTGACAAGGGCAGTGCGGGTTGGGTAAATTGGTGTTGGGGGCCAGATCTGGCCTGTGGGCCATAGTTTGGGCACCTCTTTGCTATACTGACAGATTGGAGCAGAGGGGATGAGAAAGGAAGAACACAAGATAAAATCTCAGGAAGAACCCCCCCTTTTAAAGGGTGCCCCATAGGGCGGTGGCTACTGCTCTTTTAAAGTTCCTCACCCCTTCATCCTTACTGGCAAGGTCAGACTTTCAGTCTGGCATCTGGAGGGGAAAAAAGAGGACAAATCACAGTTCTGAGCTCTACCTTCATGTCAGAACACCCCAAAAGTCTGGGTCTTGGAAAAATTGCACCATTGCCATTTATGTTTTTCCCATTCGTGGGAATGGGATTTCTTTCTGTAGACTGAAATTCACAAATTTTGGCATGTGCACAGATAAGGATTGTGCAAGGAATCTTTTTTTAAAAAGAGCACCGGTAAGATTGGGCAGTACTCAGAGGTGGGGCAGTGCAAATATTATTCGTTGCAAATATGAGTAGCTGTTTATTTATTTTTCAAATTATACCTCATTTTAAGCTGCAAGCCACTCCTGAAGATTCAATTATATAACATCAAAATGTGATGTTATATAATCAGGACCAGTGCTATCTCACTTCATTCACCCGTTGTTAGTTATGGGAAACTTGCACACATTAGTGCAAAGATGGGCAACCATTAGTCCCTACAGATGTTTTGAACTATAGTTTATTTCACCCCTTACCCATTAGTCATGCTGGCTGAGACTTATGGGTGCAAAACCTTGCAACTCCTCTGTCCCTGCAGCCTAACCCAAACAATAATTTTGTTTCAGAAATTATTCTGGGTTGAAAGGATTTTTGAGGGAGAAACTCCATTCAGGGGACACCTGAATGAGGCTCCTTTCATGTCCCCAAGATCTTTCTCCACTGAAGTGGTCCCTATTTATCTACTTGCAATTCAATGTGCTAGGTTGGCTGGAACTGGGACAGAGATGGGTGCTCAATCTGTCATGCAGCACCCAGGTCTCGAACTGCCGACCTGTCAGCCTTCCAGCTAACAAGGTGAGCTTCTTAACCACTGAACCACCACAGCCCCAAATAAAAGTAAGATCAAAATTCTCCAAAACATCTACTTATGCTATGTAGGGAATATGGGGAGCAGCAATTGAGGAGCTTCTTAAGTGCAGTTTTTTAAAATTAAGGCATCCATTTCGCTAAAGGCAATTATTTTAAAGAAAAAGATTGTATGACTCTCCAAGGCCCACATGAAGATGTCATGTGTCCAGCTTGTGGGTGAGGTTATTTATTTATTGTTTGGTTTCATTTCTAGTTTCCTTTTCTTTTGGTGAGCTCATAGTGACACTTGTCCTCCTTTATGCCTACCCTTCCCCCCAAAAAACCACCATGATTTGTGAGGAAAGTCAGGATGAAAGCAAAACTAACTTGCACCAGGGGCACCCTATGGATTTCCTGTAGCTGTGTGGGGACACAATACTGATACTCTCAAGTCATAGTCCAACACATTAACTGCTCTATCACACTGACCAGCTTGGAGCCCTGGCAGATATCTAGCCTCACTACAGGCTTTGGTGATGAGACCCAAAGAAACAGTTAACAACAAAAATATTTTGGATTTTGACTTAGTACAGTTACTAACTCTCTATGTGATAGGTTTCCCTTGCTCGAAATCCAGTCGTATCCGATTCTAGGGTGCAGTACTCATCTCTGTTCCAAAGCCGAAGAGCCAGTGCTGTCTGCTGCTGCAGACGTTTCCATGGTCAAGTGGCAGGCATGACTAGACACCGAAGCGCATGGAACGCTGTTTCCTTCCTGTTTCCTCTATGTGATACTCATGTGAGAATCTTTGAATCTACCCCAGCCGTCTGTGGCAAGGTGGGGTGTTGTTTAAAAATAACCTGAGGGCCATCAGTTTTGTAGTCCTGCCTTGAATTTTTAATAGCCCCAGGTTCAGTGGCTGCAACAAACATGTTCCTTGTCGAGTGTCAAATAATTTGGTGAAAGGGCTCATATTTGGGGCAAGACGTGTGAAAGTCATCATTTTGGTGAAGCAACATTTTCCATCCAATCCCAATTTCTTTCTTCCTCTCAACCAAAAGAAATTCAACAGAAATATATTGTTTTTGTTTCTATTATTCTCTCCTTCACCTGAAAGAGACAAAAGGCTATCCATGACAGAAACATAAAGAGTGCTGACGATGTTAAATACAATTATGTCAAATGATCAACAGTTCACCTGAGAAGCCAGATAGAAATAGTGGGGAAATTGGGGGAGGGGGGAAGCTGCAGAAGCACGTTACAGTTATTTTGAGCCAACTTCAAGAATAATTGCCATAGGGCGATAGGCCCAGGAAAGAGGCACACAGCCCCTTTGAGTCATGGGGAGACAAAAATGTCTTGCCCTTTACCTCCTAGCCAGATTTTACATTCCCAAGGAGCCCACTTCCCCACACAATTTCCAGGCAAAAGGGAAGCCAAGAAATTCATAGATGGAAAACAACAATGCTAGAACATATTCAATATACATAATACACAGGAGTTTTTACCATATGTTTCTTCAGGCGGGCACCCAGGGACTGTGCCCCTTGTCCAAGGCCACACAGCCTGGCACTTCTTCCTGGAGGCAAAGCGAAGAATCGAACTCCCAACCTTTGGTTCCGCAGCCAGATACCTAAACTATTGCACTATCCAAACAGCTCATATATATATTAAGTTGCAGAAATCAGGTCACAGAAATCCAAACAAGATACAAATGGACTGACTGAATAGGAAATGACCACAGCAATGTTAAAGGACGAAGACATGGAACAATAAAGTACAAAATAGGAACTTTACACATAACAGGCTTTAGAAATAAAATAGACGACGTTTTAGAAATAATGGAAAGAAGAGGGATTGAGATAATGGGTCCAGCTCTAGCTGATATAAGACACAAAATACATAGGAGTAAGAAAGTGCATAAAGAATACTTATTTTATTTACTCAGAAGGTTTCACAGCAAAGAACCGAGTGGGCTTCTTGGTACATCCAGAGATGGAAAAATGCATACTAGACATTAACAATTATTTGGACAGAATAATAATACTAAAAATCAAGAGAGGGGAGCAAATCGAAACATATGTAAAATTATATGCTCTATGTAAAAATAGCTACACAGAAGAACAAAAATAATGATCAGTTTTTCGATGAACTATCAGAGGTGATAGGGAAATTGGAAGATAATAGCACATTGTATGTAATAGGAGATTTTAACAGAAGGGTGGGTACAAATAGGAGAGAGTATGAACAGTTCATTGACCCACAAGTTGCCAAGACCAGTGAAAGGAATGAGAACGGACAAAGGATACTGGATTTATGCAACTAAAACCAACTTTTTATTACTATACTAACACTTTTTTTTAAAAAAAAAATCACATTTCACAATGTATCACTGTTATTTTTGTAATTTAATTATTGATTATAAAGAACCATGTTAGATTACAAAAAAAAAAAAAAAAAAGGTGGGAGGGATACAACACACTCCCTTAATTCCATTTCACTATTTCCACAGGTTTCTTTGCCAACTTGGCCAAGAACAAAAAACAACAGATTATAATTATTTCATGCTTATTTTAAAACAACTGTTTATTCTCTAACTATTGTTTTCCTTGCCCACTTTGGCTGATGTGCAATTTACAATACTCCAGACTGCCAGGAAGATAAAAAAGCAGGTTCTAGATCAAATCTGCCCTGAACTCTGCTAGATGCTCATGTAACTAAACTGATGAAACAGAGGCTATTGCACATGGACGTAATCATGACAAGACTCCCTGGATAAACACTAAAGGGAAAGTCAACAAGAAAAGGAGTGCTAACATTGAGGACAATGACTCAAGGAAAGGAAACATGACCCAAAGTCTTCACAAGCTGACAAGGGTTATGAACAATAAGGCCTTCTGGTGGCAATAATTCATAGGGTTGCTAGAACTTGATCATGACTTGGCTGCAGAGTGACCTTGTTTAGTGTAAGGGACCAAAGACAACGAAACAGCCGAAGGGTTGGCTTAACACAGGTTTATTGCATGATGATCCGGAGGAACATGTGGTAATGGCGGATGGGTAGCTCAATATATACAGCTGGCTAGACATTTGAATGTGGCTCGTCGACAGACTATTGGTTGCTGCCTGCGTGACGTCGTAGAAGGTCACGCCCTTCTTGACCAGGTGAAGAGGTGGCGGGGAATCTTCCCGCGCTGCTGATCCAGGTGAATCTGAGCCATGAGAGCTGGACGCTCGCTATTTCCATCTAGTGGTCACTAGCTCGCGTCCCCTTATCAGGTTTACATTGATACAGCTGAAGGTTATAATGTTGCACACAGAAAGGTTACATTGTTACCACATGGCTAAGGTACATTGTTAAAGGCACAGCTTTACAGAACACAACATCCCTCCCCCCTAGGATGAGACGAAGTCTCTCAGCCAAGATGGCTTATTGCATGTGCGTTTGGGCCGTGATAAGGGCTGACCCCCCCGGGGGCGCTACTGCTTCTTTGTTCCCTGGTCCCTTGTCCTGTAATGGGAGAGGGAGACTCGTTAGTGGCTTGCCGCGGTCTGGCGGCCTTAGGGGAAGGGAAAAACTCCATTGTGGGCAGACCGGGGGCAATCGGGGCTAACGAAAAACCCCTCTTCTCGCTTGGACGGGTGGGGGACCACTCCGAAAAAACCCCCCGGTTCTGAAAATCAAATTCTAACTCAGTTGGGGTATCCGCATTTGTGGGGGAATTCCGCGAGATATGAATGGGGTCGGGTTCCTCCTCCTCGGAAAGATCCCCCAGGATATCTACGAGAATATCCTCCTCCCCCCTTGGTGGGGACCCGCGGTCCCCTTTTCCTCCCCCTTGGGCTGAACGGGTGGGGGAGAACCCTAACGCTGATTTTTTCTCTGTTTGGTCTGTGCCCTGCTCATCGGAGACCCTGCGTCAGAGCTGGTCCGCGTGCTGCCTCCACAGTAGCCCTGTGCTGGTTTCCACGCGGTATGACACGGGGCCGGTTTGCTCCACAACTACGCCCGGTACCCAGGCTGGGCCCGCGCTGGCGTAATTCCTGCAATGCACGGGGGCGCCTACACTGAAACTCTTCGTGGCCTCTAGCCCAATGTTCCTTCCCTTGTCCTCTACCCTCGTGGGGTCTAGCCTAGTAAGGATGGTGGTCAGTTTCCTACGCATTAAGAGCTCTGCGGGGGAGTATCCTGATGCCAACGGGGTCACCCTGTACCCTAGCAGAAACTGACACACTTGTAGGTTCAGGTCCCCGGGGCCCATGCGCCGCAACGCGTCCTTCATGGTGCGGACGAGGCGCTCTACTTGACCATTGGTGGCTGGGTGAAACGGGGCGGAGGTGATATGCCGAACGGCGTTAATCTCCATGAATGCCCTAAACTCGGAGGACGTGAAACAACTAGCGTTGTCGCTAATTAACGTGTCGGGTATGCCGAACGTGGAAAAGAGCCTCCGCAAATGCTTAATGGTCTGGGCCGAGGAGGTGCTCGTGACTGGGATAACCTCCAACCACTTGGAGAAGGCGTCCACGACAAGAAGAAACAGGGTGCCTCTGAACGGGCCCGCGAAATCAATGTGCACCCGGGACCACGGCCCCTTGGCCGAGTCCCATTCCCTGTGGGGAAGGCGGGCCTCCTCTGGTCTGGAGCATTGGCAACTTTCACAAGTGCCGACCATGTGCTCGATGTCGGCGTCCAGCTGGGGCCACCAGAAGTAACTCCGGGCCAGCGCCTTGGATCGCACGATGCCGGGGTGGCTGACGTGCAGCAGTTTGAGCACCCGCGGCCGAAGGGAAGTGGGAATCACCACCCGCTGCCCCCACAAGAGGCACCCCCTCTCTAGGGACAGCTCTAACTTTTTCCTGAAAAATGGGGTGAACTCCTCCGCTGGGGAGGACGCCGGCCACCCTTTCTGCACCCAGGAGCTAACTGCCGCTAACGTCTTGTCCTTCTCTGTCGCCTTGGCAATGTCGGCGGGCATTACGGGGGGCGAATCCAGCACCTCTATCATAAGAACCTGATGGTCCCGCTCCCCCTTGCTCACCTGGCTGGGCATCAGGGGGAGGGGAGACCTTGATAGAGCGTCCGCATGGCTGATCTCTTTCCCGGGCCGGTAGACCAACGCGTGCTGGTACGCGTTGAGAAAAATGGCCCACCTGAGCATCCTCGGGGACAGGATCTGTGGGGTGGGCTTATCTGCGGTAAAAATGCCTAGCAGGGGCTTGTGGTCCGTTACAATGGTGAAGGGGTGGCCATTCAGAAAATCGTGAAATTTTTTCGTCCCCGCAACTATTGCTAGTGCCTACCTGTCTGTCTGTGCGTAGTTTCTCTCCGCTTGGGACAGGGACCTGGAGTAAAATGCTATCGGGGCCTCCCTTCCGTCTTCCAGCACGTGGCACAGCACCGCCCCCACCCCCACCGGGGATGCATCACAGGTCAGGACTACCGGGCGTTTGGGGTTGAAATGGGTCAGTATGGCATCAGACTCTAGGAGACTTTTTAGTTCGCTAAATGCCCTTTCTTGGTCCTCGCCCCACTTCCATGTCTGGTCTTTTTTAAGCAGTTTGTGTAGCGGTTCAGCTACTGCTGCCTTCCGGGGGAGGAAGGAGTGGTAAAAGTTGAGCAGCCCTAGGAACGACTGCAGCTCGGGCTTGGAGGTGGGGCGGGGGGCTTTCTTAATGGCGGCCACCTTGGATTTGGATGGTTTTATCCCCTCAGGAGTCACACAAAACCCCAGGAACTCAACCTCGGTCACGAAGAAGACGCATTTGTCCTTTCGCAGTCTCAACCCCGCTTTTTCGAATATTGTCAGGACCTTCCCCAACCTCTTGGCCAATTCGACCCGACTCCCCCCCGTTATTAACACGTCATCAAAATAAGGCAACACCCCCTCTAGCCCCTTCAGGAGGCGTTCCACGAGTGATTGGAAAATTCCAGGCGCCGAATTCACGCCAAACTGAAGGCGCGTCACCTGGAATGCCCCCTTATGGGTGACTATGGTCTGCGCAGCAGCTGCGGCAGGGGACACCGTGAGCTGCTGGTAGGCCTGTGCTAAGTCGAGCTTAGCGAAACACTTTCCCCCGTGTAACCTGGCCAGCAGATGGCTGACTACCGGCACCGGATACGCATTCGGGCGGATCGCCTTGTTGATGGTGCACTTGTAATCGGGGCATATGCGGACCTCCCCATTGGCCTTTAGTTCGGTTACAATTGGAGTTTCCCACTCCGCAGAATCAACAGGCACAAGGATTCCCTGGCCCACCAATTTGTCCAGTTCCGCCTCTATCTTGTCCTTGAGTGCGAACGGCACCCGGCGTGGTTTGAGTCGAATTGGGCGGACCTCCGGGTCCAGGTCGAAAGTCACTGGGGGCCCTTTGAATTTCCCCAGTCCCTTTTTGAAAACTTCGGGGTGCGCCTCGCACACCTCCTGAATCGGGTCAGACCCAACGGCGTGCATCCCAACGGTGTGCACCCCCCAATAAACAACCCCAGGGGCTGGAACCATTGAGTCCCGAGGAGGCTGCAATCTCCCCCTTTTAGCACGACTAGAGGGAGGGACGCGGCGTGCTTCTTGAATGTAACCTGAAATTCTCCAACCCCCAACACTGGAATGCTGTTCCCTTGCATGTCCCGTAGTGTGGACCTCAACGCTTTGAGCTTGGGTCGCCTGTGGGGGGCAATTCTCAAAAACTCCCTCTGGGAAATGATTGAATATGAGGACCCCGAGTCAATTTCCATGCTAATGGGAACCCCTTGAAGTAGTACCTCAACAAAGTAGCGGGGGTGTCCTACGGACACGCTGAATACTGGGGCGTCGTCCTCGCTGCCGTCGGAGATGCGGCCCATGCCGTCCTGCTTCCGCGTGGCCTGAGCGCCGTCCTTGGGTCTCGTTGAGCGGTCTTGTCCCGCGGAACGGTCTGCTGAGCTTCTCCGGGTCTTGCACCTCTTCCTGCACACCTTGGCGATGTGCCCGCGGCAGCCGCAGTTGTGGCACTCGGCCTTCCGAAACGGGCATTTTACGCGGTCGTGGGCTGCTCCACAGCCGTCGCACCGCCGGCTCTCTTTCCGGACCCTCCGGACGTCCTCGTCGTCGCTGCTCTCTGCGGACGACCTCGAAGCTCGCCGGGCCGCATGCACCGGAGTCTCTGCCTTGCTCGACTTCGGCCGCCAGTCCTGGAGTTCCTGGACCCCAGCCTTTGTAGCTTCCGCGGCCTGTGCCGCTCTGACGACCTCCTGCAACGTGGGAGGCGGCTCTTGGTTCATTAATGTGCGCTGGGTTTCGGCGTCGTTCAGGCCGCACAGCACACAGTCCCGGAGGGTGATTTCGGCATTCTCCCATTTGCACGGGCCGGCCGCCAGCCGCAGGGCCGCCACGAATGCGGCGACCGTCTCCCCAGGCGCTTGGACTCGCCTCCAGAACGCACTCCGAGCGGGAAACATCGCCGTGGCGGGCCGGACGTGCTCACGCAGCATCTGCATGAGTTCCTTGGCCTTGAATTCGCTCACCCTCCTCGGTGCGATCAGGTCCACCAAGGTCCTTTTGGTTTCTTGTCCGAGCATCCTGGTGAAGATGGCCCTTTTCTTTGCCTCTTCCGTGACTTCGGACTCAATCAGTGCTGCCTGGAAGTCCATTTCGAAGATCTCCCAGTCGCCCGGTTTCCTGATTTCGAAACCGGCGCATGTCTTGGTCCCGTGGGCTGCCATCATCCCACCTTCGTCGCCAATTTAGTGTAAGGGACCAAAGACAACGAAACAGCCGAAGGGTTGGCTTAACACAGGTTTATTGCATGATGATCCGGAGGAACATGTGGTAATGGCGGATGGGTAGCTCAATATATACAGCTGGCTAGACATTTGAATGTGGCTCGTCGACAGACTATTGGTTGCTGCCTGCGTGACGTCGTAGAAGGTCACGCCCTTCTTGACCAGGTGAAGAGGTGGCGGGGAATCTTCCCGCGCTGCTGATCCAGGTGAATCTGAGCCATGAGAGCTGGACGCTCGCTATTGCCATCTAGTGGTCACTAGCTCGCGTCCCCTTATCAGGTTTACATTGATACAGCTGAAGGTTATAATGTTGCACACAGAAAGGTTACATTGTTACCACATGGCTAAGGTACATTCTTAAAGGCACAGCTTTACAGAACACAACACCTTGGTTACTGAACCAAAGGAGAAGGGGCAACAATCTTGTCTTTCTAGGCTCTGGAAGGTGATTCAAATTGGAACCCAAAGGAGATGATGAACAAAAGGGTAGCAGTGGGGAAGAGAAGCTTATCTAGGAATACCCAAAGGACATGGACCAAGGACTATGAAACCACTGCAAGAAACACTGAAGCTGATTTGGCTCAATAATTTTGCATTGGTTGGTAAAATCATGTGATCAAATGAAAGGGATCTGGCACATCCATGCTGTCATACTGCCCTATCCATGCAAGCCTGTGTGAAAGGGATTAGGCTTGATTTGGGGAGACTGGTTCAAGAAAAAGGAAAAAAAGACAGAGAAAAGAAGAGGAAGCACAAGCAGCAGGATGTACACAAACAAGCTGCTGAGCATATGGTTCCTATCACAGAGGTCAAATGCTGGGTTCTTAATTAAGAAAAGTGAATTCTAATGTCATCAAGACAAGCCTGAGGCCATGAAGTTTGCTGCCCAAATCATAGCACTTAATTGTTTGCTGGGAACTTGTGATGGCTTGGGACATCAGGAGGTGTGGCACATTGGGCAGCAACAAGAGGCTGATTTGAAGAAATCTTTTTGAGACATCGGATATTGTGAGGCAAATCCTCATGTGTTAGATGCAATTAAGGGACTGGTCACCAATCAACCCAAGAAATAGTGGTCTGGATGGTTTGAGGACCTGAGGGCCCCCTCCCCTGTTTCTGAGAAAGGGGTAGATAATTTTCCCACCTGGCTACATTTATTTAATGTTATAGGTTATGTATCTCAGTATTTTTAATGGCTTGCTTTAACTTACTTGTGTAAAACACCCGCTGTGCTGGGCAAATGGAAGTGGTAGAGGTGTGTATGTGTGTCTATGTGTATCACTGTTCACAAAATATAAAAAGGTGACAAGAAGGGGAAATGCTAGGTTGTTCTGATAGGTCTGTGGCACTGTAGCAATGTGGTGCGTGAAAGGACAGAGTGATGTGGGACAAGGAAGAAGATAGCATAGTGGTCTATCAGTTCCCATTTAATACCTGATTTTTGTGAAGGTGGAGGGCTGATGTTATATTCTCTCTCTATGGGTGTGCCTATGCCTATGTGTGCATGTGTGTGCATGTGCGTATGTGCTTGTGCATGCATGTGTGTGTGTGTGTGTGTGTGTGTGTGTGTGTAGGACTGAGAAAGAGTGCAAAGCTGTTTGCAAGTCTCTGGCACCCTTAATTCCTTTGCAGTTTAATACATATATCACTTTGATTCACTCTCTGGTTGACTTGGTGCACATTCTTTTGTTAACTTACCTCATGACAATGGACAGGTGTCACAATCCCGTTACTCATGAGTAGAAACCCAGTCTACACGTAGGTGGGACTGCACCTGAATCCAGGATTTTAAGCTTGCCTTCTCACATCTCCTGATTTAAATATCTAAAGTCAGTTTAGTGTATGGGGCCAAAGACAACCAGACAACCAAAGGGTTGGTTTAACACAGGTTTATTGCATGAGGTTCCAGTGAAGCATGAGGTAATGGCGGTGATACATCTCAATATATACAGTAGCTCTCTACATTTGAATCTTGTAGCACGGAAGCTGATTGGCTGCTACCGGCGTGGCCTCGCCCAGGCACGCCTCTTTCTTCTGCTGCTGAATGCGGGGAAGGTTTTCCCGCGGCTGTCCGTGATTGAGCAATGTGAACCATGTGAGGCTGAACGCTCGCAGCTGCCCTCTATGGGCTGTCTGCTCGCGTTCTTTTACAGCTGGTATCGTTTGTATCTGGAGTGGTTACATTCTTGCCTTTACAGTATAATGAACATGCATACATACATACATAACATCCCTCCCCCCAGGATGGGACGAAGTCCCGCAACCATTGTGGCTTGCCGCACGTGCGCTTGGGACGCGCTTGCGTCTGACCTAGTACTGGAGAGCCTGTGATCCCTGACTCCGCGGGTGCTTGTCCTGCAACAGGAAACGGGGATTCGTTAGTGGCTCTGTGGGGCGTCCGTGCCTGCCTCGCGCCCGGGGATGGGGAGGGAATGAATAGTTGGGAGGTGAACCCCTGCCTGTTGCTCTCTGACCCCGGGGACCCTCCTATTGTGAACCGCGGAACCGATGAGGTCGCCCTTGTGGTTCGGCTACCTTCTGATTCCTGCTCGGGGGACCTTGAGACTGTGGTGGGCGGACTCGCTGACGCCTCCCGTCTTGGGGGTGTCGGTCTCCGGGGAAATGGCGCTATATCGCATTCTGACTCACAGGGGCTACTGGGACTGGAGGTACCAGGGGCTGAACTGAAACCCCTCTTTTCGCTAGGACGGGTGGGGGACCACTCCGCTAACTCCCCCTGGTACTGTAAATCAACGTCTAAGCTTCTATGGGCATTTGTGTTTCGGGGAAACTCCCGCGGGGTATGTGTGTGGTCAGGGCTCTTCCATTTTTTCGGGGACTCCCGCAAAAGATTTCTGTGTATCGATTCCCTTTCCTCCCCCCTTGGTGGGGACCCATGCTCCCCTTTTCCTCCCCCTTGGGATAAGCGGGTGGGGGAGTACCCTAACGCTGATTCGATACTATCCTCGTCTTCGTCCTGCTCTCCGGGGACCCTGCGCCTGAGTTGGTCCACGTGCCGCCTCCACAGGAAGCCTGTACTGGTCTCTACGCGGTATGAGACGGGGCCGGTTTGTTCTACTACGGTGCCCGGCACCCAGGCTGGCCCCGCGCTGGCGTAGTTCCTGCAATGCACCGGGGCGCCTACGCTGAAACTCTTTGTGGGTACCACCCCTATGTTCCGCCCTTTGTCCTCTACTCTCGTGGGGTCTAGCTTGGAGATTCCCGTGGCCAGCTTCCTGCGCATCAACAGCTCCGCGGGGGAGTACCCTGATGCTAATGGGGTGACCCTGTATCTTAGCAGTAATTGGCACAATTTCAGGTCGAGGTCTCCGGGGCCCATGCGCAGCAGGGCGTCTTTCGTGGTGCGCACGAGGCGCTCTACTTGGCCGTTGGTGGCCGGGTGAAAGGGGGCAGAGGTGACGTGCCGAATGGCGTTTCGCTCCATGAATGCCCCGAACTCGGCGGACGTGAAACAGCTAGCGTTATCGCTGACGAGGGTGTCGGGTAAACCGAACGTGGAAAAGACCCTCCGGACGTCCTCATCGTCGCCGCTCTCCGCAGACGAGTTCGAAACTCGCCGGGCCGCGCGCACCGAGCTCTCTGCCTTGGCGGTCTTCGGGCGCCAGTCCTGAAGCTCGTGCACCCCGGCAGAAGTAGCCTCCGTGGCCTGTGCCGTGTCGAGGACTTGTTGCCACGAGGGAGGCAGCTCCCTTTTCATCAGCGCGCGCTGAGTCTCTGTGTCCCTCAGACCACAGAGTAGGCAGTCCCGGAGGGTGATTTCGGGGAGCTCCCACTTGCATGGGCCGGCGGCCAACCGCAGGGCCGCGGCGAACTCATCGACCGATTCCCCGGGTGCCTGGACTCGCCTCCAGAACGCGCTCCGAGCGGGGAACATCGTTATTGCTGGCCGTAGATGGGCGCGCAACGCCGCCAGGAGCTCTGTGGCTTTGAGGTCGCTCACCTTCCTCGGCGCAATCAGGTCCACCAAGGTCCTCTTGGTCTCATGTCCGAGCATGTGGACGAAAATGGCCCTCTTTTTGGCCTCATCTGAGACTTCGAGCTCCACCAGCGCTGCGTTGAAGTCTATCTCAAACAGCTCCAAGTCTCCCGGCTTCTTGATCACGTAGCCGGCGCATGTCTTGGTCCCGTGGGCAGCCATATCCCACCTTCGTCGCCAATTTAGTGTATGGGGCCAAAGACAACCGGACAACCAAAGGGTTGGTTTAACACAGGTTTATTGCATGAGGTTCCAGTGAAGCATGAGGTAATGGCGGTGATACATCTCAATATATACAGTAGCTCTCTACATTTGAATCTTGTAGCACGGAAGCTGATTGGCTGCTACCGGCGTGGCCTCGCCCAGGCACGCCTCTTTCTTCTGCTGCTGAATGCGGGGAAGGTTTTCCCGCGGCTGTCCGTGATTGAGCAATGAGAACCATGTGAGGCTGAACGCTCGCAGCTGCCCTCTATGGGCTGTCTGCTCGCGTTCTTTTACAGCTGGTATCGTTTGTATCTGGAGTGGTTACATTCTTGCCTTTACAGTATAATGAACATGCATACATACATACATAACAGTAAGGTAGTGCATACCCAAGTAAACACTCCAGTCATCATCTTGTTTTTAAAAGTATATTGTAGCCAAATCAGGTTACAGATTAATTAAGCAAATGAAACAATCTTAGTTCAGAAAGCACATTAAACCAATGAAAGCCTATCTAATAGGGGAAGGCCTATAGCTTAAAAAGCTATAAAAGCCCCTATATGACTTACACAGTGTTGAGAGTTGGGCCAAGAGAAAGTTCTGCTCCTGCTCCCTTCCCTTTGGGTTTTATCTCCTCAAACAAGTTCCAATTCCACCCTCTTGTCATTCCCCTAAAGGAATCCAGCCAATGACTTTACAGTATCACATGTCTATCAAACATTAACTTTCATTTCTCCCAAACCACAAGGCTAACATGTTTTGACTATCAATCCTGCTCTGGAATGCAGCATAACTCCTCCCCTTCAGTACACACACACACACCAATCTCCATTACAGACTTGAAATGCATCCAGGCCCCATTTTACCCATGACAACAGGTGAGTCCTGCTGTGGGATCATCATGATGTTCAGCCAAGAAGCGTCAATAAGTTCTTGCTTTCCCGTCATTGCCCTCCACACCTGTATATGTTGCATGCACTGTTGACTTCTCTACTGTGAGAAGAAGGGGGATCTTTAGCATTGTTCACGGATATGTGTTTCCTTGAGGCTTAATTTCTTCACCATACAAGCATGTCTGCGATTTGGTTCACTCTGCTGAATTTTAGGTGCTTCACAGTACAGTATCTTTTTTATGTATTGTGGAATTGTCGGACGTAAATTTGCTGATTGCCTTTTGGAATGAGACCTAACAGCCTTAGCATTTTCCATTTAGAAAATGGTGCATGATTTTGAAAAATATCCAGTATCCAGTGCTTTAATAGCATTTCACATCTGTATGTTATGAATTTGATTTGAGATGTAGACTGTGGCTCTATTCACTTGCTTGAGTCATCTTTCACATAGACAGGGCTTTTGCTTTGTATTTATGACACAGTTTTAATCTGGCTTATTTGTCCCTGATATTTGGTTGGCTTCCAGTCAGGAGTTGTTGTTGTTCTTGTTGTCGCCCTCGTCCTCCTCCTCTTTTCTAGACTTTTTCCTTTTATAGTTTAAAAAGCTTAAACTGGGATTTCTCTTATCTTAAACTCTGAATATATATTTGTTTGGGGATTCCCCCCCCCCTCTATTTTCCCAGGAGGTTGTGCTCTGGGAGCCACATAAAAGGTCCCCATAAGCTACATAATTTCCACCCATAAGGAGAGTTGTGAGGCCACAGAGGCAGGAGTTTCACATGATCTGGGTGTGTTCTTTTGAATCTTCCAGTACTAAGCAATATGTGATGATTCTGTGGAAGACTGGATGCTGAAATTGATCTGTATAGTAAAGGGTTTTAAACAATTGTTCACATTAGAAGAACCAAACTGCCTCTTAAAAATGATACAGGAGACAAGACCAACCTTTCCTAACTGGAAATTAAGATTTACATCGGAATCGGATCCCTGCAGTACAGAATATAAGCAACACCCTCAGCTCTCTTGAGGCTTAACCTTTTGCAAGCGCCATTTCCTGGCCAATGACTCCAAAGAAAATAGAACTCCTGGTTGGTATTTAATGGAAGTCTGCAGAAAACTTGTCAAAATACAACATTTCGTCTGTCAAATGCTTGGGACAAGACCTCTACAGTAGTTTCCAGAAACTAGCTCAATTACTTACACTTTAAATTATCTTTAATTGTTGCTTGTGAGCTACAGGGAAAAAAATCCCCCTTCTGAACCAAGACCCTTGCTATTAAGGATCACCTCATAATTGCAGCTTTAATAAGAGTACTGTAGCAGGTCAGCAGTGGAGGTTAGCATAAGGTATAGCTAGGTGATGCCCATTGCTTAATATGGATAAGTGAAAGTGACACAACCCTATATTTTGATCAATTACATATGGGTAGTTTAGACTGTAAGGTTTTTAGTGCATGTAATTACCTAGCCAGATGTTTTAATTTTGGAGTTTCCCATCCCTCCCTTGCACTCCTCCATCACCCTAAAATCTAGCTTCTCCTGTCATTTGACAACATGAAACTTGGAGAAGGATGATTAACCAGAAATGCTACAAACTCTTCCATAAATTCAAGGGCCAAAGTGAATTTTGCTGTTTTGCAATGGTAAGAATTGTATAGGAACACATGCAAGAATGCTAGAAGAATTATGATAAAATCTGCCAGATTTCATTTGCCATTTATGTAACTATAACTTTTCTTTTCTTGCATGGCACATAAGAATCCCTGGTCAAAGAGAAGATGATCCTTGCAGTAAAACCAACACAGTCAAGGCAAAGTCTTGGGGAAATCAGAAGCCCTCACCAAAAGGGAAAACTGTGATGGTTTGTTGTAAATCTTGAAATATCTCCATAGTTCTGAAACCAGCATATGTCTGTACTTCATCTTCCTCCTCCTACCACCATTGAAGACTATTGACTTCCAGGGATCAGGTCTAGCAGGTAGCAAAGTCAGAAACACAAGCTATGCAAATGTGCTAGCATCTGTGGCTAGTATTGCACAAAGAAAACGGTTGAAGTTTAGAGAAATGTTATGGTGTGGACATTTTTTTTAACCATTAGTTCAGGTGAAATGTTCCCCTAACATTTATGTCACTTTTAAGAAACAGGTTGTATGGGTGTCCCAATGTTACAAATAGAGATGGGTTACTGGCTTCCTTAGTACACCTGTCTTTAGTATTTCAAATAATTTTCCCACAGTCATTCATGTTGTAAAAGACCTTATCCTCTGAGGATGTGGTTATATGATTGTTATGTATGTCAACTGTGTTTTCTGACAGGAGCGGAATGTATCTTTTCTCATGTATCTATTCTTATGCAAATAAGTGGATCCAAAATGTGCACACTCTGTTAGCCAATGGGCTTGTTGTATTATCGTTACTGTTACTGTTTATAGTGTATATAAGTCCGAGTTTTGCCCCATCCAAACTGTGTTCAAACCCCACTAATAAAGAGCTGAATTTCACGACTTCACTCGTCTGCTTCTTCAGTCCCTGAACACAAAACTGGCGACTAAGGTGGGATAGCGTCACCACATGGCAGCAACATTGGCCCATTTGACCCAGCGCGTCCAGAGAAATGGGCAACATACAAACGCTGATTCCGCCATGCAATGGTCTTGCAGATCATCAACGAAGACCAGAAGCGCTCCTGTTTCCTCGCTCAGTGCAGTTCTGAGACACTTGAGCTAGCAATCCACCTCGTTCTCCCAAGGGACGTGGATGTGGTGCCGCTTGCAAAAAACATGTCCACACTGAGGAAACACCTGCAGCCAGAGGTCTTGATCTTCCCGGCCAGGGTGGCTTTCCACAGAAGGGAGCAGCGACCTGGGGAGTCCATTGCAGACTACGCCACCGCTCTGCGCATTGCTGCCACCCCGTGCAAGTGGGACATCGAAGAAGCACTCCGGGACCGTCTGCTGGTCGTCATGAGGGACGAAGATGCTCAATGTTGCCTCATGATCAGGAAGACACTAACTTTCAAGGCTGTCCTAGAAGAGGCGGTAGTGTCTGAGGCCGCACGCTCCAGCATCAAGCTTTTCCGGCATCGCCACTCCACCACCAGTGCCACCGACTCAGCTGTGCAAGCTCAGCAAAATTCATCTTCATCCTCATCAGCATTACCTGGTTCCACCTCTACATTGGAGTCCAGCGATGCATAGGGAGAAGTTCGAGCGGTCCAACAAAAGCACCGAGAGCACCGTGACGATTGGGAGAAGAAATTCCTTTGCAAGTGTGATAGCTACGGAGCCCGGCATGACCGCAGGAAGTGCCCCTTCTGCACTGCAGAATTCCACAACTGCGGGCGACGATGGCACATTGCTAAATATGCCAACAGTGAAAGCAAAGAACTCCAGCACCTGAGTCCAAGAAGAATCATCACCACAAAACGTCCATCACCAAAGTGTCACCTGAGCCTGAGCCGTGCCAAGTGGGCATCATCAGCGAGCGTTTCTTTGCAGTCCTGAGCCTGCAGGATGTCCCCTTCAAGATGGAGGTGGATTCAGGTACTACCTTTTCCATAATCCCACAGCTGGAGTTTTTGAGAATTCCCCCTGCCTCTCGGCTCAAGCTCAAATTTTTAAAACCTCCCTCTAGGATGTGCAAGGTTGCTAGATTCCGGTCCTAGGGGTGGGAAATTTCTTGGTCAAATTCAAAAACATTCGCACCTCCTTGCCATTGGTTGTAGTTAAGCAGGGCACTAACTGTCTTATTGGGACCCAATGGTTTAGGCCCCTGGGAATCCGGCTTTCTGGCATTCACGCAATAGATGCTGACCCAATCCGGGACATTTGTGCTGCATATCCTGAGGTGTTCAAAAAGGGTTTAGGGTTATACAAAGGACTCCCTGTGCACTTTGAGCTTGACCCAACCATCCAGCCTATCCAGATGAAGCCACGCTGGGTACCCTTTGCTTTAAAGGAGAAGATAGAAGCCAAGCTGGATAAACTGGTGGGGCAGGGCATCCTTGTGCCAGTGGACTCCGCAGAGTGGGAGACACCAATAGTGACTGCTTTGAAAAGTAATGGGGAGGTCAGGATATGCGCTGACTACAAGTGTACCATTAATAAAGCTATTCACCTGAACGCATATCCTGTGTCCATGGTAAGCCACCGTCTTGCCTCCTTGCATGGAGGAAATTGCTTCGTAAAACTTGCCCTTGCCCAGGCTTACCAACAATTGACTGTGTCTCCTGCTGCTGCCATAGCCCAGACCATAGTAATGCATAGGGGGGCATTTAAGGTAAGTCGACTACAATTTGGGGTTAATGTGGCCCCCTGAATATTTTAATCTCTTGTAGAACGTATTTTAAAAGGTTTGCCCGGTGTCCTGCCATATTTTGACGCTGTCCTGATCACCGCTAAGGACACCGTCGAACTAGCGGCCAGGCTCGATAGAGTCCTCTCACATTTCGAGACGGCCAGTCTATGTCTCAGAAGAGACAAATGTGTGTTTTTGGCACAAGAAGTGGAGTTCCTGGGGTACCGAATTTCACCCCAAGGTATCATGCCCTCTGACTCCAAGGTGGCGGCCGTGCCAAATGCACCCAGGCCAAAATGTAAAGCCGAATTGCAATCATTTCTAGGATTGTTAAACTTCTATCACACTTTTCTCCACCGCAAAGCCTCAGTTGCTGAACCATTACATTGGCTTCTTAAGAAAGATAATGTTTGGCACTGGGGCCATTGCCAGGAGAAAGCGTTCCTAGAACTTAAAAGGCTGCTATCTTCGGATGCTGTATTAACTCATTTTAATCCTAACAAGGAAGTTGTACTTGTGTGTGATGCATCCATCCCCTGTGGGGGTGGGAGCTGTGTTATGCCATGTACTAAATGATGGGAGGGAAGCCCCCATAGCATTCTATTCCTGTTCACTCTCAAAGCCTGAGAAAAATTATGCTCAGACAGACAGCGAGGCATTGGCAATCATGGCTGGCACTAAGAAATTCCACGATTACCTTTACAGAAGACCTTTTACCATCGTAACTGACCACAAGCTCCTCCTTGTAATCTTTGTGAACGGGAAGCCTACGCCTCAAATTGTGTCCCTAAGGATGTTGCATTGGGCAATTTTTCTAAATGCATATGATTTTACTTTGGTGCACAGGCCCGGCAAGAACATCAGCTACACTGATGCCCTGTCACGTTCTCCACTGCCAGGGGTCGGGGAAGCCGATTGCAAGATTGAAAGCGACCACCAGGTCCTTATGATTGAGGCTTTTGACTCGCCCCCAGTTGTCCCCTCAGATATAGCCAAGGCTATGGCCAAGGATGTAACATTGACTAAATTAATGTCTTGAGTACAAAAAGGCTGTCCTGTTTCTCCTCTAGCTGAGGAATTCAGAACATTCCACCACAAGCATTCGTGGAATTGTCATTGGAACGAGGTTGCCTTCTATGGGGCCAGCGGGTGGTCATTCCTGTCACTCTCAGAAAAAAAGGTTTTACATCTACTTCACACAAGTCACCCGGGAATTGTCCGTTCCAAAGCCCTTGCCCGTAGCTATTTTTGGTGGCCTCAACTGGCCCAAGACATAGAACAAATGGTTGGCACTTGTGCCAGTTGTCAATCCTCTCACCCAGAGCAATCACACCTTCCCTCTTGGGAATGGGATTCTGCTAGGGGCCCGTGGTCCTGGTTGCACATAGATTTTGCAGGTCCATTTAGGGGTGCCCTATTTTTGTTGGTTGTGGATTCATTCTCTAAGTGGCTGAAAGTGATTAGGGTGCCTAATATCACTTCAGCCAGCACAATAATGCACCTAATAATGCTGTTTGCAGCATTTGGACTTCCAGATGTGCTGGTGTCCGACAACGCATCCACGTTCACATCTGCAGAATTCCAATCCTTCATGGAAAGGAATGCAATTAGGCACATCACTGCTGCCCCATTCCACCCAACCACCAATGGCCAGGTAGAGCGGCAGGTGCGCACAACTAAAGAAGCGCTTCGACATATGGGTGAAGGGGATTTGGAGTTCCAGTTATGCCAGTTTCTTTTCACATATAGGCTCACCCCCCTTGCCTCAGGGCTGTCCCCTGCTGAATTGCTCCAGTGAAGGAAACTGTCATCCTTGCTGGACAGATTGGATCCCTTTAGGGTAGAGGACAAAGGCACAAATATAGCAATCCAACACCAGAAGGGTTTCTCATCTGGAGACCCAGTACATTGCCGCAATTATAGCAGCTGGTGGTCCTACGTGGGTGCCTGGGTTTGTGATCGATCAAACTGGTCCTGTTTCTTACAGAATCGAAACAGCCACTGGTCTGATCTGGAGGAGGCACGCGGATCAATTGAGACCCAGAGTACTGGACCCACAAGATGAATACAGACACTCAACGCTAGGGTTGGCCCCCACCCATTTAAACCCAGGGGGCAGAGGTAATAGTCAGCAGCAAGCCAACTTAGACCCAGGTGTCTTCTAGGAACCGATTTCAAGGAGAATTTGTGGAATGCTCCCCTATTCCGGCCAGGTGTACTGCTACACTGTCCCAGCCTAGCACTATGGATTCCTTTATTGATGATGACCAATTTTGTTTGGAGTTGCCCTCCACTCTTAGTACATACAGGAGGGACCCTGAGTTGTCTTATTCATCCACAGAATTAGATTTTGGTTTTGAGAGATCCCCTGCTCCTCCATCTGACAAACGGGGCTTTAATTTGGGTTTACAATCATCCCCCTCTAGTCAATCCCTCACTCCAGTCAGGTCGCCCATCCTACAAGCCCCTGAGCCAGCTCAGCCAAGCATCCGACCCAGAAGGGAAACTAGACCGCCATCCTGGTTAAAGGATTTTGTTTTTACCTGGGGGGGGGGCGGAGAATGTTATGTATGTTAACTGTGTTTTCTGACAGGAGCGGAACGTATCTTTTCTCATTTATCTATTTTTATGCAAATAAGTGGATCGAAAAATGTGCTCACTATGTTAGCCAATGGGCTTGTTGTATTATTGTTACTGTTACTGTTTATAATGAATATAAGTCTGAGTTTTGTCCCATCCAAACTGTGTTCAAACTCCACTAATAAAGAGCTGAATTTCACTACTTCACTCATCTGCTTCTTCATTCCCTGAGCCCTATATGGCAGGGGGCCAGGATACCTTAGAGACCGCATCGTCCCAAGAGTGACTGCCCGTCCAACCAGAGCGGACCGGAGAGGCTCTCTAATGGTGCCATCAACGAGGGGTGCACATTTATCTAGCACCCGAAGGAGGGCCTTCTCCGTGTCCGCACCAACCCTCTGGAACCTCCTACCAGCGGAACTAAGACTTCAAAGAGAACTGCTGCCCTTCAGGAAAGGACTGAAGACCTGGCTGGCAGGGCAGGTGTGGGGCCCGAACGGGACTGTGGTCCCCGCCGGCTGGTTTTTATAAGAACTTTCTCTTCATCCTTCTTGTGCGGTGGGTGGGTTGGGTGAGTGGGATACGGGTTTTTAAAAAAAAAGGGGGGGATGTGGGTTTTATTGGGTGGTTTTATAAGATTTTGTAATGTTTTTTATGTATTTTTAGTGTGTTGTAATGCCGCCCTGAGTCGGGTTCTGCCTGAGTGGGCGGCATATACAAATGTGATTAATAAATAAATAAATAAATAAATAAACTCGAAAATGATCACCAGCTATCTTTCTGGTTTTGCTGTTGGACTCAGAGAGAGAGTCCATCAGATGCCTGAGCGGCATAAACACCAGGAAAAAGACAAAAACTGCTCAATTTAAAAATTTACACTTTATATAGTCTTATTAGAAAAATATTCAAACAAATATAAATCTTCACTTCAGATAAGTAATGTATTCACTTCATACAGTACTGTAAAATAATAAATCAATATAGTCAATAGGGGCAAAATGCAAAGGTAAATCCACAATGAATCTGGTTATACTGGAACAGTCTAGATTCATTGTGGATTTACCTTTGCATTTTGCCCCTATTGACTATAATGATTTATACTGAAATTATTTAAGAATTTTTGTACTTGAAGATTTTGGATTTTCCTTATTTACTCTATGAAATCTTGAAGACATGACATCAAAGCTTTGATTTATTATTTCACAGTATTGTATGAAGTGAATACATTACTTATTTGAAGTGAAGATTTATATTTGTTTGAATATTTTTCTAATAAGACTATATAAAATGTGAATTTTTCGATTGAGCGGTTTTTGTCTTTTTCCTGGTTCTTGGACTCAGAGCAGACAGTTGTCCTAATTAGTTTCTCAAAAGTTCAAATTTTGACCATCATTGTTTAGTTTTGCTTCCTTCAAGCAGAGGAGAACAGGCATGGCTAATGTCCAACCAGTGTGTGTGTGGGTACATGCCTGTCTTTCTGTGTCTATCTGTCAACTCAAAGTTTTGAGGTTTGGGGTCCTCTCTCTTGCTCCAGCCATGAGCCAATTATAGTTGAGATGATAACATGGTAAATCTAGACAGACAGCAATTTTGCCTAGATCCTTAAGTTAAAAAGAGGATCATCTCCTTTGCAAAGTCCTGGTCCTATAACCACATGCTCAGAGGATAAGTTATTTTACAACATGAATGACTGTGGAAAAATTATTTGAAATACTAAAGATAGGTGTACTAAGGAAGCCAGTAACCCATCTCTATTTGATTAAAAAACAGTTACTGTTTGGTCCAGGCCCCCAAGTAACTGACTAAGTATCTCCAACCTTTTATTCCCAAGCAATGAAGATAGGGTACTGCAGTGGCTCAAGTCGCTAAGACACTGACTGGGAAGCGGAAGGTCAGCAGTTCGATTCCTGAGTACTGCAGGACGGAAATGAGCTCCCGTCTTCATCCCAGCTCCTGCCAACCTAGCAGTTCGAAAGCAAGAAATTGCAAGTAGATAAATAGGGACCACTTCGGTGGGAAGGTAACAGCGTTCCGTGTCTAGTCATGCCTGCCACATGACCACGGAAATGTCTGCAGAAGCAGACAGCGCTGGCTCTTCGGCTTAGAAACAGAGATGAGCACTGCACCCTAGAGTCGGATACGACTGGCTTTCGAGCAAGGGAAACCTTTACCTTTTACCTTTAATGAAGATATGAAAAAATAACAACCTTGCAATTGATAACCAGAGGAAATTATGTTTTAATATTTGCTGTCATGCCATCTGCTTTATTTCATTGTCATGGTTGCATTCAAGTGCTTAATCAAATATGTCTACACCTATATATTAAGTACAAGCAGTCATTTTCAGCCACTGCACATTGCTATCTCTCCCCTTGATGGTCTATAAGCTAACCTCTGGAAATTCCCCACTCTTCTCTTTTAGGGGAATAAAAAGGACGCTACTAGGATTCTTCAAATTTAGCAGTGTTTATTATTACAAAAATAAGTTGAAATGGTGCGCAGATAAAGGCATTTAAAATGAAATGAAATAAAACACTTAACATAAAAGAAATAGAAATTTCTAAGCTTAGCTAAATAAGTAAAAAGTGGGCATCTTCATGCCCCCATGAATGTTTGGCTTAAGGTCTCCCATTCAGAGCATAGTGAAAGGAAAAATGGGCAGGGGTTCCCCGGAAATTGGGGAGTCTGCTAACGAGGTGCAAAAACCCTTGGTTTTTATAGGTTTTTACCCACTCACACATCCCCTTGAATTCTTAGAAAATTCCCTAAATGTGACACCTGGGGACATCTGGCCTGGACATCTGGCCATACAGCTGGGTGTGCACCTGTAAGTTACGTGAGGTGCTTATCTTAGATTCCATCTCGATGACATCTTCATGAGATAGATCAAAATGTCATATTCTCAGACTAAGTGTCCTTGACTGACGAC
Organism: Bradypodion pumilum; assembly: GCA_035047305.1. Classification (NCBI taxonomy): domain Eukaryota; kingdom Metazoa; phylum Chordata; class Lepidosauria; order Squamata; family Chamaeleonidae; genus Bradypodion; species Bradypodion pumilum. Next base: position 275,070,875 of record JAWDJD010000002.1, on the reverse strand, counting down.
AGTGAGTGTGTGAGCTGGTATGCTAACTAGCACACGTGGGGTTTACAACAATCTTACTTGATTGACAAGGCATCTTAACTCTAATTGGCTACACGTCCTACTATAACACATAGTAAATGAAAAGAATAAATGGCATCCTTTGAATGACCATTACACTGGTAACTGACGTCCAAGAACACCTGGAGTGCCAAGGTTCACTATCATAAATTCTACATCTTCCGATGAGATGGAGCAATGCATTATCTTTGCCAGGAAAAAGGGCCAATTGTATGGGGAACAGTGATATCTGTTGACATGTGTCTTATAGAGTAAAGGTGCAAATCACAGAAAGAGCAAGGCCAATTTGCTTTCTGTCCCCAATGTGCACAGGAAAAGTTGAAAGTGACCTAAGCTAAGATGAAAGGATGTGACCACACTCTTGCTAGTCCCTCTCTCATTCCATCCCTTGCATCCATTCTGCTAATTTTCTTTCCATTCCATTTAATATCACCGTCAGCAGCTGCCAAAGGCCAAAACCTCAAACCAGGGGTCACAGTCTTATGGCATCATAATATGTAGACCCTGGTGTAACAATTGCAAAGGTGTGTGTGTCTGAGAGTGTGTGTGTGTGTGTGTAATAGAATGAGACAGACAATTTAGTTATTATGTGTTATCTTTTGACTGTACCTGTAATCCTATTGCATAGGTGGCTGTGGTGGCTCAGTGGTTAAGAAGCTCGCCTTGTTAGCTGGAAGGCTGGAAAGTTGGCAGTTCGAGACCTGGGTATTGCATGGTGGATTTAGTGCCCGTCTCTGACCCAGCTCTTGGGGACATGAAAGGAGCCTCTTTTGGGCATTCCCTGAGCAGAGTTTCTTCTGAAAAAAATCTTTCAACCCAGAATAATTTCTGACACGAAATTAATATAGCTATGCGAGTGCAATAGGGTCGAAATCTGCACGGATTAAAAGCACAATTACTGATGATTAAACTTGATCTCAGGGTGCATGCAACATGTACACAATGAAGCAAAGGCACCCAGAAATCTCTGCAGGGATACTTTAATCAGCAGAGTTTGATCACTGCTATTGGCATTGTTGCTATTTTGCAGATGGAGGTGTGCAACAGGATTTCAGCCATTTTATGCAAAACACACATATAAACTCCTTTATTCTAAGCAAGTGGACAGTTTTGCCAGTTGGGAATGGAAACGAGATATATGGCCAAGTATTAGCACTACCACATACTATTAAAAATCACATTTTCTCCTCCTCTAGTACTTCTTGCTTTTGGGATTTGTCTCTTTTGGCTCCTGAGACCTAAGCAACACTGAGGCTGCTGAAACACTTCCCTTTGCCCCTGCTTGGTTGTGGAGGTGAGTGTATATTTGACATGGCCTGGGGAAAGCTACATGCCCCATCCCTAGGGGAGTTGCCACCTCCATCTTCTCTCTATCTTTGTGGTGAACATTGGTGTTGGCCGCTGGCCTCTGCTGGTGTAGCATAGCCATGTAATAGGTGGGGAAGGGGCAGCCACATGGTGTAAGATGACTTGACATGACATGACAGTGCTTTGCATCCCACGTTTGGTAAGCATGGTATATATGCTGCATTCAAACAATTGTCTTTGGCAGCCAAATCTGAGCAGATAAAATCAAGTACTCTACTTGTAGTAATTACACAACTGAAGCTGTTGAAGTACCTGCTGAAGTGGTTAGTAGCATTTGATTGCTATTTTTTAAATATATTTTTTACATTTTTAAAACATTTTCTAACCTGTCTAAGAAGGAATATGTTACTTGTTGTTGTTGTTCAGTCGCACAGTTGATTCCGACCCTTTGCGACCCCATGGACCATTGTCCTCCAGGCACCTCTGTCCTCCACCATCTTCCTCAACCCACCCAACTCTGTGCTCACTGCGTCCACAGTACCATCGAGGGAAAAACCAGAAAGTCACAAACTCACCTTGAAGTAACATACACCAGTAATAAAAACCAGGAACAATCTCCTATCACCTAAAATTTTGGAAATAAAATAATGCTGAGGAGCTCAATTGGCCCTCTTTGGGAAAGGCATTCTGATGCACGCAAGTCTCTATTTTTGTGCTTATCTGGTGAGTTTTGACCTATGAGTAAGCATAGGGCAAGATATTTGTAGGAGAACGTGGAAGTTTTGCTACATATAAGAGAAAGGCAGTTCTTAAGATATCAGGTTCTATACAATTTTAGACATAGCTTGGAATGACAGCTTTTTTGCCCAAAGGGTCTACCAGAAGGTTCTTGCTGAATAGCTCTAAATTAGGCCAAACTAAAAAATAAGTTTCTCACGTTTTTTGAAAGGTGTTCCTTCAAGTGTTCAAATCTCTTTCATAGCATGTGATTTTCCTTGCTTATGTATCTTGCTTATAGTGTGCTTTGCTTTGTGGTTGGTCATTGAAAAATCTGAAAATTTGGTTAATGTCTCTTAGGTAACCCTTTTGTGGAGTGAAAAAGGGGCTACTCTCAGGGAATATGCCTGAACTTTGTCTAGTTTGATCCCTACTTAACATGATGTATTTGTCTGGAAATTCCCTGTGTTGAAATCTGTCCTCTATACATAAGACAAGACTAGCCACTGTGACTAAAATATAAAACTTTCTCCTTATATGAGGATGGTTGAATATAGTTTATGTTTCTTTTCTTCCATAGCTTATCACATTAGCAACTGTTTTCTCCCACCTTCCCACCTTCCTTTCTTCCCCCATTTCTACCTTGTAGAGCATTCAGACTTAGCCCAAAAATAACTGGAGTCAAACACCCTTGGGATCGGAACGTGCAGAGAAAACAATGAAACAAGACTGCTTATAAAGCCTTCAACACATTAACTGGTGGAGAGGAGCCCAGGTTTCCATGTGAAAGAGTTGCTGAATGGAGGCAAGTGACATGAGGCACATGGAAAATACAGAAAATGTGGAATAAGTAATAAAATCACAAATAAAGCAAATACAGTAAATCGGGAATACTGTTGTAACTTAGAATGATTTCTGCTCCTAAATACACAAAGTGAAGGTTATAGAAAAGTGTAAAGCTGACCACTGGGGAGTAGAGAGGGATTTTGTAAAAGTAGATGTTGTTAGTGACAGGCCTGGACGGGGCACACAAGATTTCAGGGTGGATCAAACTTTAGAATTCATGAAACTCTTGGGATATCTCCAGACAGAGGAATCCTGAAGCTGAGCTATTTTTTTTCCCTTAATGGATTTTCCCTGGTAAGAAAAATATGGAAGAAGTGGTGGAAAAACATGGGAAAATTACGAGCAGAGGACAGCGTAAAGTCCCCATAAAAGGTAATGAATAAGGCAGGCTTGGGGTGAACAGGAGGCTTTGACTGTAACTGTTTACACCCAGGCAAATCTCAGCAGGTGGGTCCTTGTCCCGGGGGTGGGCGCCATTATTTTGGCAGTGGCTAAGTTCTGTTGGGGACAGAGCATGGGTGGTATAACCCTAACAGCTGTGAAAATCAGGCAGCAACTCCTCCAGCCAAACTAACGGTGGAGAGGATAAAAGGAATCCTGGGTCCCGAGGCAGCTGAAGACACCTGGCGCTACATCTCCTCCTACTCCGGCCACTGCCTTCGACCCTCCTTCCTAGGGTTGGGGAGTAGATAAACTGCGCTCCATCGAGGACGTTGAACCTGGACTCCATTGAAGACTTTGAGCTCCGGGCTCTGACCCCTGGTCCTCACTATTGTTTGGCTGCAGTGCCAACAGAGGGCAATGTGGTTTACCTGATTTATTTGTTGTCCTATTGCTTGTATTTATTTATTGGGATTTATTGTGCTTTTCATGTTTATCTGATATTTTGTGATTGTTATAGGATTGTGTTGTGGTATATTATTATATTATTATATGCTGTTTTGGTAGATTGAACTTTGTATATTGTATTACCGTGTATTTACTGTGTATATTGTGTATCACATATTGTGTATATTGTTTATTTACCATGTGAGCCACCCTGAGTCGGGTTCCCTGATTGGGCGACATACAAGTGCAAACATTAAATTAAATTAAAAATTAAACACCTGCACAGAGATGCTAAGAAGGCAGCCCCTTACTGTGCTAGGGTGCTGAGGGCCGATCACCTTCACACCCGAATTTAACTGATTAAAATAAGTACCCAAAGAAGAACTAGGCAGATTTCACTAACGATGGCCATGCGAGTAACAAGGATCATGATTTATGGAATGTAAGAGGGCTAGCAGACAAGGAGTTGGAGTTGGTCAGAGAGATCAAGAAGACTCAAGTCCAGTTCTTGGCTATTATGGAAACCAAGAAGAAGGGATGCAGATGTATGACTCTCGAGCTCAACTTTATGCTGCTCTCTAGCAGCGTGGCTGACACCACCTGCCCCCAGGCAGAAGAGGCATGTCATGTCCGAGAAGATCAAGTGGAGAATGTACATTTTGCATCTGGAGCACTGCCAGAGCAGCATGTCCAACCTTAGAGAGAAGAAAAGGAAAGAGAGGCTCACTGCTTTCACTACATTCGAGCATGTGAATAGGTAGCATCTCATTTGGGGTATAGAGGACAATAGAAACCCTATATCAGGAGTTCTCAACCTTTTAAAGCTGGGTGCCGGGTCATGCTCCCTCAGACAGCTTCAGGGACTGGATGGCCATTTTGCCCTTCCTCCACCACATGGCATTTCCTGGTGTGGTGGAGGCGGCCTGTGGGCCACATGAAATGGTGCCATGGGCCATATCCAGCCCATGGGCCGCAGGTTGAGAATCCCTCCCCTATATTGTGTTGTGCAGACTGGCTCTAAACACAGCAAGTAGAATGAGTGAAGCATCCCAAGGCTGTGTGTAAACTAAATATTAATGTATCAACCTCTGGAAACCATTTGAAGCTCATGTGCCATACAGAGTAGTTTTACAGTATTTAACTTTGCAGGATGTATTCAACAGCCTGGCTAGGTAATAGAGTAGACCATACTGCCAGCAACTCAATGTCAATTGTAAGGTGGCAGTTAACTAACCTGGCAACCCTGAGGACTAGCAGCCTTGGGTGATGAAGTCCACAGGGAAAGGTGATGGTCATCAAGACTAGCTTGGAGCTGATGAGGACATTGTGTGCCAAAAGGGCTCAGGACCAGAATGTGACTCATCGAGCTGGATCAGTGGTATGGGTATCATGCTACAATGCAGAAGGCAAATGGAAAGCCACTGCATTGTATTGCTCCCAGGACAATCTTCATGGCTGATCACCATGAGGAGAGCCAATATTTGGATTCAGATATGGCACTTAAATAAGGATGAGGATGTATTCAACTTTGGAAGTACAGTGGTACCTCATGCAATGATTTTAATCTTTTCCATGGGGCCCGCTGTTGTACGAAACAATTGCTATACAATGCATGCATCGTATAGCGATTTACCCTATGGGATGCACCGTACAACTTTTTTTTCACTAAGTGGTTTTTCCCACTGAAAAATTGTTGTACAATTGTTGTACAATTTTTTCCATAGGGAATATTGTTATGCCCCCTCCCCCCCAAAAACCCCTTATTGTTATGCGATTTCATTGCTATATGGGGCGATTGTTGTATGAGGTTCCACTGTATATGGGATTTGTAAAAGGCATACTAAAGATATTTAAATAATTAGCCTGTCAGTGTTAGAGTTTTTCTGCTCAAAGATATTATGGGCATTGTAAATAAGAACAGGAGAATGCTGTCAGCACAGTCTAGTTTGCACAGACCCATTTGAAGAATTGTCTTGGTTGCTTAAAAAGATGGAGCACAAGTCATGAAAAAAAGTCCACTGCTACAGAGCAACTGCCATCATTAAAAGGCCATCATTAAAAGGCCTCTCCCCATCATATCCCAGGCCAACACTGTGATTTTTCCATGTTGGCATGTGTGTATACTGGCAAGGTTTTTCTGATTCCACCTGTGAAGGTTGCCAAAGCCCTGAAGCTAAATCTGCATCATATTGTTGCTCTACTTGTGATTCTAGGGAGTTACTTGACTGTGGTGCAATCTTGGAAAAAACATTTTAGAGTGCTCATTACAAGCCTGAGATACACCATAAGTTTAATTGTGAAGGTGCAAGGTTATCAACAGAGAGATATGTTGCTACATGGATGCCTCTACCTTCTGCTAAGTCCAAGAACTCTTGCTTTCTTTGGCAGGTTCTGTCACCATTTGTTTCACATTTCGTTTTAAAGTGGATGTTAATTTCATGCCAGACTAATAAAGCTAGGAACTGCTGTCTACTTCCCTAAAGAGAACAGCTCTAATATGTAGAGAGCTCTACAAGCCATACTGAAGGGCTTTTTAGTGAATGGTGTTGCATCAGTTAGGTATTGTAGGAAGAGATGCACTCCTACAATTCGTTGTCGACTGCAACTTGTATCCGAGAATGCATTTCCCCCCTGAAGCAGGAAAAATGTCACTGGCATGAATTGTTTAAGGTGGATACCATCCTGCCATGAAGTCACCCACACAATGTGATCTCAGAGTCATCGCTCACAGCACACATGAAGCGTGACATGCAGGATTTAGTACTGGGACTGCAATGGACTGCCACAGCCTTGAGGATATGAACATAAGAACATAAGAACAGCCTTGCTGGAACAGGCCACAGCCCATCCAGTCCAGCATTCTGTCACACACAGTGGCTCACCATTTGCTTCAGGGTATTCCCAAGCAGATGCCTTCACATGCTTAGGATTCCCTGGAAGTGGCGTTGAGAGATATCCTGCCTATCTCTCCAACCCGGAGGTTGTCCTTAGGTATCCATAATTATAGCCATTGATACCCTTGTCCTCCATGAACTTGTCTAATCCTTTTTTGAAGCTGTCAAGACTGACAGCTGTCACCACTTCTTCTGGCAGGGAGTTCCATAGACCAGTGATCCTCTGGGTGAAAAAGTACTTTCTCTTATTTGTTTGAGAACTAGTACCCAAAAGGGATATGGACAAGGTGTGCCTTCACAGCTAGTCCATCTGGCATGGCCTCTTCCGCCCCCATGACCATTGGGAATCAGAGTTCCTCCTCTGCTCATTTTCATTTCATTTCATTTATTAGATTTATATCCCACCCTACTAAAGAAAAATGTGACTCAGTGTGGCTTACAATAAAGAATATGCAGTATAATTACAATAACAAAGTTACATATCAATATCAAAATGACAAAACATTAATTTTAATAAGAAAAATATAAACCCTAGCCATAGTCATAATAGTCCTCCAGTCTGAGCGTGCCAGTGCCTTTTCTGCCCTCCGGCCGGACAAGAGCATAGGGGAGGTGGGGCAGCAGCAGCTGTTCCTCATCCTGCACCAGTGTTGCGGGCTGTGGGCGGGGAGCCCAGGGCTCAACGTCCTTATGGAGCTCAGGGCTCAATGTCCTTACGGAGCCCAGGGCTCAAAGTCCTTACGGAGCCCAGGGCTCAATGTACTCGATGGAGCCCAGGGCTCACGGGGGATGTGTTACAGGTGCTCCCACTCCCCCCAGCCAGCAGGACCGGGGGAAGGAGTTTGGCGCATCGGCATCTGGTGGCAGCAGCAGCAGCGGCCTTATGGCTACTGTTAGTCCCCTCCCTTCCTGGCCAGCCGTTGGGCCCAATATGATGGTTTCCAGTGGCATTTCCTCCACTGAGGGGACCACCACCCCACCTAAAGGGGCTCATCCACCTGGCCCCAGCAACAGTCCCCCCCCCACACACACAGCACAATTTCATTCTCCTGCAAATTTCTACAGTGAAGTTAGTTTTCCAAATTTCTTTTCAAAGTAATTATTACTATTACCACTACTCCTACACTACTCCTAGCTATCACCCACGTATTATCATTTAACTCCGGGGAAAGTGGGGAGAGCAAGTGTGACAGGAATTTAAGACAATATTGCAGGGGTGTCCAAATCACAGCCCGTGGGCCACATCCATCCCCTGATGCCAATTAATCTGGCCCACACCACCTTCATCACTCCCAGAACTGGCGAGGGCTGCGTGGGATAGATCAGTTGGCATCAGGGGCCAGATCTGACCCACAGGCTGTAGTTTAGACACCTCCGATTTAAGCAGAGAAAATGGCATCTTAAAATATATCTCATCCTGTTGCAAAACAGATTGCAAGGCACATTTTACTTCTGCTTCTGGTGGGAAGAACCACGTGACTGGCCCACTGAACCACGTGACCAGCCCATGACCTGAAAAGTTTGGGCATCCCTGCAATATTGCATACCATCGTGGTCTAGTTATTTGAGCCAAAGGCAAGACTAGTGTTTCTGTCTAAGGCTCCTTCCTTCTAAATGACAGTTACTGCCCTGTTGTGTTTGGAATATTGTGCCTTTAAGAATGTAACACTCGGATGAGTGGATATAATAATCACCAGCTGTAACACTGTAACCTTCTGTATCAGGACGCGAGCTAGTGACCACTAGGGGCAATAGCGAGCACCCAGCTCACATGGTTCCAATTCCCCAAATACCTACAGCGCGGGAAGATTCCTGCCATCACCTCACCTGGACAAGAAGGGCGTGGCGGGGAATGACGTCACGCAGACAGTAGCCAATAGGCTATCGAGGAGCCACATTCAAATGTATAGCCACAGTATATATTGAGCTGTTCATCCGCCATTACCACATGTTCCCCAGGACCATCATGCAATAAAGATGTGTTAAGCCAACCTTTCGGCTGTTCTATTGTCTTGGTTCTCATACACTAAATTGGCGACGAAGGTGGGATAATGGATCCCCACGGAATCAAGACAACGCAGGCCGGTTTCAACATCAACAAACCGGAAGAATGGGAGCTGTTCGAGATGGACTTCCAAAGCACACTGATGGTGTCCGACATCTCAGACGAGGGGAAGAAGAGGGCCATTCTCATCAGGATGCTCGGGTTTCCCGCCATGAAGGTATTGGTGGACCTGGTGTCTCCGAAGAAGGTGAACGAAGTGCCGGTCAAGCAGCTCCTGAAAGCGATGCGCGACCATTGCCAGCCCTCGGTTTCAATGTTTTCGGCTCGGGACGCATTCTGGAAGAGAGTCCAAGCACCTGGTGAGTCCGTGGCTGCCTTCGCAGCGGCCCTCCGTTTGGCCGCCGGCCCATGCAAGTGGGAGAACCTGGAAATCGCCCTCAGGGACCGCATGCTGTGCAGCCTGTGGGACGAGGAGGTTCAGCGAAAGCTGATGAACAAGGAGCCGCCCCCGACGCTGCAAGAGGTCGTGAAGGAGGTGCAGGCAGCGGAAGCCACGAGGGCCGGGGTTAAGGGGTTCAGAGCAAGGCCCCCACAACCCGACAAGGCAGCGGGCTCGGTGCAAGCGGCCAGGCGGGCACCACACTCCTCCACGGAGAGCAGCGAGGACGAGGACATCCGGAAGGTGCGGAAGGATGGCCAGCGTTGCGATGGCTGCGGGGCGCTCCATGACCGCATCAAGTGCCCGTTCAGGAAGGCTGAGTGCCACAACTGCAGGCGCCGAGGTCACATAGCCAAAGTCTGCAGACGGCGGCGCAGAGACCAGAGAGGCTCAACAGACCGCCCACCGAAAGGCCAGGAAGGCGTCCGGCCCTCGAGGAAGCAGGACGGCGTGGGCCTGGGCCGCATCTCCGACGACAGCGACGATGACACGGCAGTCCACAGCGTGTCCTTAGGACACCCACGATATTTTGTTGAGGTACTGGTGCAAGGGGTCCCTGTTAAGATGGAGATAGACTCGGGGTCCTCATATTCCATCATTTCCCAGAGGGAGTTTTTGGGAATTTCCCCCAACGTGCGGCCAAAGCTCAAAGCACTGAGGTCTACACTGCGGGACGTGCAGGGGAATAGCATTCTGGTGTTGGGGGTTGGAAAATTCAAGGTCCAATACAAGCAACACGCCGCGGAACTTCCCCTGGTTGTTCTCAAAGGGGGGGAGTTGTTGCCTCCTTGGGACTCAATGGTTTAAGCCCCTGGGTTTGTTCATTGTGTGGGGGGGTGCATGCCGTTGGGACTGACCCAATTCAGGAGGTGTGCAACGCGCATCCCGAAGTGTTCAAGAAGGGACTCGGAAAATTCAAGGGCCCCCCAGTCGCGTTCGACCTGGATCCGGAGGTCCGCCCAATAAGACTCAAACCGTGAAGGGTGGCTTTTGCACTTAAGGACAAAATAGAGGCGGAACTGGACAAATTGGTGGGCCAGGGGATCCTTGTTCCTGTTGATTCCGCGGAGTGGGAAACTCCGATTGTAACAGCGCTTAAGGCCAACGGGGAGGTTCGAATATGCGCTGATTACAAATGTACCATTAATAAGGCGATACGCCCAAATGCGTATCCGGTGCCGGTAGTCAGCCACCTGTTGGCCAGGTTACATGGGGGAAAGTGTTTCGCAAAGCTTGACCTGGCGCAGGCTTATCAGCAGCTCTCAGTAACCCCAGCTGCAGCTGCTGCACAGACGATAGTCACTCATAAGGGGGCGTTTCAGGTGACGCGCCTGCAATTTGGCGTGAACTCCGCGCCAGGTATCTTCCAATTGCTCGTGGAACGCCTCTTAAAGGGTCTGGAGGGGGTCTTGCCATACTTTGATGACGTATTGATAACAGGGGGAGTGAGTCAGAACTGGCTGAGAGACTAGACAAAGTACTGATGGTATTTGAAAAGGCGGGGTTAAGGTTGCGGAAAGACAAATGCGTCTTCTTCGCAAAAGAGGTTGAGTTCCTGGGTTTTCGGGTAACCCCTGCAGGCATTAAACCCTCCGAATCAAAGGTGGCCGCCGTTCAAAATGCTCCTCACCCCACCTCCAAGCCCGAACTGCAGTCGTTCCTAGGGCTCTTAAACTTCTACCATTCCTTCCTGCCTAGGAAGGCGTCGGTAGCAGAGCCGCTTCATAAGTTGCTAAAAAAGGACGAGGCGTGGAAATGGGGTGAGAGCCAGGAGAGGGCATTCAATGAGCTGAAACAACTCTTATCCTCAGACGCCATATTAACCCATTTTGACCCCAAGAAACCAGTGGTTCTGATATGTGATGCATCTCCAGTGGGGGTGGGGGCAGTCCTGTGCCACGTGTTGGAGAATGGGCGGGAGGCCCCGGTGGCGTTCTACTCCAGGTCCCTGTCTAAGGCAGAGCGTAACTACGCACAGACAGACAGGGAGGCATTAGCGATAATTGCTGGGACGAAGAAGTTCCACGATTTCCTCTATGGCCGCCCCTTTACCATTGTGACTGACCACAAGCCCCTGCTAGGCATTTTTACCGCAGACAAGCCCACGCCACAGATTCTGTCCCCTAGGATGCTCAGGTGGGCCATTTTTTTAAACGCGTACCAGAACGTGCTGGTGTATCGCCCTGGAAAGGACATAAGCCACGCGGACGCCCTGTCGAGGTCTCCCCTCCCCCACACAGGCAGCCACGTGTGCGAGGTGGAACAAGACCACCAAGTGCTCATGATAGAGGTCCTAGATTCACCCCCCGTAGTGCCCGCAGAGATCGCCAAGGCAACGGGCAGGGACAAGACGTTGGCCCTGGTTAGTTCATGGGTGCAGAAAGGGTGGCCAACGTCCTCCCCGGCAGCGGAATTTGCCCCATTTTTCAGGAAAAAGTTAGAACTGTCCATGGAGAGGGGTTGCCTCCTGTGGGGCCAGCGGGTGGTCGTCCCTGAGTCCCTGAGAGCAAGAGTGCACAAGCTGCTGCACGTCAGCCACCCTGGAATTGTCCGCTCCAAGGCTCTGGCCAGGAGCTACTTCTGGTGGCCCCAGTTGGACGCCGATATCGAGCACATGGTGGGCACTTGCGAGAGTTGCCAGAGCTCCCGGCCCGAAGAGGCTCGACTTCCGCACAGGGAATGGGATGCGGCAAAGGGGCCGTGGTCCCGCGTGCACATTGACTTCGCGGGCCCTTTCAGAGGATCGCTTTTTCTCCTCATAGTGGATGCTTACTCCAAGTGGTTGGAGGTCATCCCGGTTGGGAGCACCTCCTCAGCCGCAACAATTAAACAATTGCGCAGGGTGTTCAGCTCGTAAGGCATACCCGACACGCTCATTAGCGATAACGCTAGTTGCTTCACGTCTGCCGAATTCAGGGCATTCACCGAAATCAACGCCATCCGGCACATCACCTCCGCGCCTTTCCACCCGGCGACGAATGGCCAAGTAGAACGCCTCATGCGTACCACCAAAGACGCGCTGAGGCACATGGGCCCCGGGGATTTAAACCTGCAGTTGTGCCAGTTTTTGCTGGGATATAGGGTGACCCCCCTAGCGTCAGGATACTCGCCCGCAGAGCTCCTAATGCGTAGAAAACTGACCACGGTACTGACCAGGCTAGACCCTTCGAGGATGGAAGACACTGGGAGGAACATTGGGTTAGCGGGCACGAAGAGTTTCGAAATAGGCGCCCCGGTCCATTGCAGAAACTACGCTAGCGCAGGGCCAGCCTGGGTGCCGGGCATAGTCATTGGGCAAACGGGTCCCGTGTCGTACTGCATCGAGACCAGCACAGGTCTACTCTGGAGGCGACACGCGGACCAACTCCGGCGTCGGGTTTCCGGAAACCAGAGCGCGGACAGCGCAGAACAGGATTCAACATTAGGGTTCTCCCCCACCCGTTTAGCCCAAGGGGGAGGAGAGGGGGGTCAGTGGTCCCCACCAAGGGGGGAAGGGAATAAGTTTGTCCCCGCAGATATCCTGAGGGATACCCCCACAGATACCCCAGAAGATGATTTTGATTTTGAGTTACAAAACCGGGGGGGGGGTTTGGAGTGGTCCCCCACCCATCCAAGCGAGAAGCGGGGTTTTTCGTTAGCCCCAAGTGCCCCCAGTTTTTCCACAATGGAGTTTACCCCTACCCCGAAAGCCGCAGAGCCGCGGCAAGTCACTAACGAGTCTCCCTCTCCCATTGCAGGACAAGAGCCCAGGGAACACAGAAGTGATAGCGCCCCCGGGACAAACCAGCCAGCCTTGCGCCCAAAGCGCGCTTGCAATAAACCATATTGGATGAGAGACTTCGTCTCATCCTAGGGGAGAGGGATGTTGTGTTTGGAATATTGTGCCTTTAAGAATGTAACACTCGGATGAGTGGATATAATAATCACCAGCTGTAACACTGTAACCTTCTGTATCAGGACGCGAGCTAGTGACCACTAGGGGCAATAGCGAGCACCCAGCTCACATGGTTCCAATTCCCCAAATACCTACAGCGCGGGAAGATTCCCGCCATCACCTCACCTGGACAAGAAGGGCGTGACGGGAAATGATGTCACGCAGACAGTAGCCAATAGGCTATCGAGGAGCCACATTCAAATGTATAGCCACAGTATATATTGAGCTGTTCATCCGCCATTACCACATGTTCCCCCGGACCATCATGCAATAAAGATGTGTTAAGCCAACCTTTCGGCTGTTCTATTGTCTTGGTTCTCATACACTAAATGCCCTCAACTCAACCTGTTGTGTTTGTGGTGTTCTTCATGGATTACTTGCAATCCCCAAGAGAACAGAAAGGCTTTTACGTCCTATGGATTCAAAACCATTCCAACAGCTGTAACTATTTCATTTTTAATTTCCTCGATACAGCCTTGTCTCTGCATAATCCATCAAGACAATTTTGGTGTTCCTACATCATAAACTGAGAGTGGAGATGAGGGGGAGAGAAGAAGGAGGTGGTAGGGAGGGGGAAGTATCATTAAAGCATAATAAGAAATTATTATCTAAATTGTAGCCAAATGTAACTAAGTATGGTCCGAGCACTTTGATAGATTAAAGATGGAATTGCTGTTTAATCAAATATAACAGGGTAGGGGATAGTCTTTGCTTTTACCCATAGTACAAACTAGGGCTGTCAGATTTTCAAGCACCAGCTGAAGTATCAGGAAATGGCAATTCTTTCACAGGTCTCCAGGGCGGGTGAAAAATTTCAAGGTGAGCAAGGCTGGAAAAAAAAGGCAAGTTTTATTTTGTATACTGGCCCCCTTCACTTCTGTTGTTCTGCTGGTAAGCAAGGGCCTTCCTTTATAGGCAGGTTTTTAATACACAAAGTTTGTAAATTGCTGCTAAGGAAGGGATCTTAAAGAGAGAATTGTTTTATTCTTTTAACTGATTTTAAAATAAAGTTGCCGATTCTGTTTTTAATAACTATTTTGTTTAATAGTAAAAAGGGCCATGGTGGCTTAGTGGTTAAGACGCTGAGCTTGATGACTTGAAGGTCAGTAGGTCAGCAGTTTGAGACCCAAGTGTTGCATGATGGAGTGAGTTCCCATCGCCTGTCCCAGCTCTTGACAACATAGCATTTCAAAAGCAACAAATTGTAAGTAGATAAATACGTACTACTTTGGCAGGAAAGGTAACAGCATTCTGTGTGCTCCATTGTCAAGTCACATCTGCCACATGACCACAGAAATGTCTGCTGATGTAGACGGTGCTGGCTCTTTGGCTGTAAATGGAGATGAACACTACTCCTTAGAGTCGGATATGACTGGCTTTCAAGTAATGGAGACCTTTCCCTCTGTTTAATTACTTCTGAATGTGATTCCTGTATTTTGTAATTATTTTAATATTTGTTTTTTTAAAAGCTATTTTTGTAATTGGATTTTAGTTTCTCTACATAGAAAGGGATGCCATACATAAAGGAAAACCAGGAATTTAATGGGTTGAATCTGTCCTGGCCCGGTTCCAAAAAATCATTTAAAATTCCCACTTTTCAGACCAAGGGGGTTTGACCGGGGGGGGGGGGGGGAGGGGGGAATGCACTTTTTTCTTGCAATAGAGCTGTGCTTCTTTTGAACTGACCAGCAGGTGGCGCAGCAGTAGTAGCTTGGTGGCTAAGGAAGACAGCAAAAAAAAAAAGCACAATTTTATTGCCACCTCTATTGAAGTCGTGCCAGCAACAGCTGAATGAGCTCCCATCTTTGTCCCAGCTCCTGCAAACCTAGCAGTTCAAAGGCAAGAAATTGCAAGTAGATAAATAGGGACCACTTCGGAGAGAAGGTAAGCAGCGTTCCATGCACTCCAGTGTCTAGTCATGGCTGCCACATGGCCACAGAATACGTCTGCAGAAGCAGACAGTGCTGGCTCTTTGGCTTTGAAACATAGATGAGCACTGAACCCTAGAGTCGGATATGACTGGCTTTTGAGCAAGGGCAACCTTTACTCCTGTCCCATTTTTGGAGGAGGGAAATATGGCATCCTTATATATAGAGAAAGGCAGGGCAGGGAATTAAACGAAAGATTATTTTGTGGTGTGACTTTCTTCTAACTCCTTACTATCCCCAAATAGTACAAGGGCTCACTGATTCAGAGACTGGCAATCTCAGCTATACAAAGAGCCAAGTTTCAGATTGGCCAGAAATGCAAGGACTGCATTTCTTTCCCACCCACACCTCCAAAAATTCTGAAAAATCCTCACTCCAAAAAATCTGGTGAAAAATACACTTGTGCTATTTCTTAAAACAAAACAAAACAAAACAAAACAAAACAAAACAGAGCCACAGTTCATAGCAGTTTTTCTGTCAACATCTAGCCCATTGGCTGCACTAGACCCACCTCACTTTAGGAAGTGGTATAGGAAACACACATTATCAGTTTTACAATCTCACTCGCACCATTTTGTCATTGCTAGATTAAGATTTGCCATTTGTTATGTCATAAAAACCACCTTCTCACTTCAGATGTTGGCAGTGAAAGCTCAGGGAAATCAAAGATACTGCTCTTATTTATTTATTTATACATTAATCAATCAATCAATCAATCAATTAATCAATCAATCAATCAATCAATCAATCAATTAATTAATTAACTTAGGCTGCAATGACATATCCACTTGGAAGAAGAAAGCCTCACTGAATTTAATGATATTTATTTCTGAGTAAATGAGAAAAACTAACCACTGGCAATCTTAAATGCAGAAATCTTAGCATCACATTTTGTTTCTGACATAACCTAGTCTGCCATTATGGGAAACACCTATTGGGGTTGAAACAGTGACTAGTGGCCTGTTATGAAAAGGCAAACTGGGTTTTGAAATATGCAAGAGATCTTAGGAGACTAAAGCATGTGTCTAATTTATAATCAACTAGCATGAGTGCCAGGCTTCGCCCGGGTGGTTTTGCGGTGGGCAACCGGAGTCAGTTCCAAGTGTTGTCGGTTGTCGCATGGCCCCCTCACCCCATGTGTTTGTGTGGTGCATGCCCGGCTGCTGCCCAAGGCCCAGAGGTGATCAAATTTGCCATGCTCTCGCCGCCGTGGCCCGGGATCGCCTCCGGCCACCCTGAAAGTCCTGGTGGTGAGGCAAAATGCTGTGTGCCTGCAGGCTGTGGCCAGAACCACCTCCTTGTGCCCTCTCAGTACCAGAGTGGAGTGTAGGATCTGTGCGGCCGGCAACCATGCCCAGGCCAACCCCTGACGGCTCCGCAAGCCACAGAGACAAAGTAGGATGCCTCGCATTGTGTCATGCGCTGACATGGATGGCCGTTTGCTGCTGTTACTCACGACCCTTGTCCGGTGATGTTGTGGCCCAGGGCTGGTGATTTGTCAGATGGGGCGCAGCACTGGGTTTCCTCCCAAGCCGGTGGGTGGTGTGGCCTGTTGATGTTGCCTCCTGGCTCGGGCGTTGTTTCCCCTGGCCCCGCCACCTGGTGCCACCTGGCCTCTGTCTTCTCCTCACAGCCGCCTTCTGTGCATTTGGTGTCTGTTGGGGTTTTGGCCATGCATTCATCGCCCTGCCTTTCCCATGCTCGTGCCAGCCACCCTGATTGGCTGCACTGTTGTCCCATCCCTCCCGCGCTTATGCTGGCCTCCCTGGTTGGCCGTGCCATGCCATGGTGGCTGCTCGGACTTGTTTTTCATCTTCCTCATTTGGGGGGCATAGGGCCCCCTGTCAGCCATGGTTCCCTGGCAAAAACCAACCAGGAGTGCCAAGATAGGTGCCTGCCAAATTTCAGGGGGTTTGGTCCAGGGGTGTGGGAACGCATACGGGACATACATACACACACCTCTCTTTTATAGATAGATAGATAGATAGATAGATAGATAGATAGATAGATAGATAGATAGATAGATAGATAGATAGATAGATAGATAGATAGATAGATAGATAGATAGATGGGGCAGTGCCATGGTACAGTCCTAAAATATTGAAATTACAGATGTTTCACCCATAAACATAACACAGCTTCTATTGAAGGTCAGTAGTCACTGCAAAATCTATCCTTATTCATTTTATCAGGCACTTTACGCATGTTGTATTTAAGGAAACATGTTTATACCATATCCTAAGGTCATGCTTATTTTGCAGTTAATGCTGGGTTAGATGATAGAAATACTGTTGTTTATTGTACCAACAGATAGGGTTTTTTCCCGTTAGAAACATTCAAAATCTAATGACAGAAGTCTTTATAGTTCCAACTTTGTAGACACATTCCAAGGTTACATTCTTTAAGGATATCAAACCATGCTATGTCATTTTGATAAGCCTGTCTATCCATTGCTACTGAATTTCTTCAAGCTGTACTGCTATTTGGAAGGGAGAGCTGTTCTAAATCAGTTTGTTGACAACAGCCTAATTTCTAATTAGGCATGTTAGGCAACAGAGTTTGATTATAGGAAAACCCTGGGGCTGTTGCTTGGTGTTTTGAAAGTCTATTTTTGTACATCTCATCACAGAGCTATACCTAATCCTCAATTTTAGATGACTGCCATTGACAGCATCAATGTTTTCAGAACTAAGCCATCTTTGTTATTTCAGGTTTTTAAATTTTGATATGTCTCTAACCTAATGGCTAGTGATGAAGCCAAGATTGTCCTACTTTGGGCGCATCATGAGAATGTAGGATTCTCTGAAAAAAATTAGTAATGCTGGCAAAGGTGGAAGGCAGCAAGAAAAGAAAAAGACCAAACATAATCTGGTTTGTACAGGGATGATAAAAACAATCTAAATTAAGTGAATGCAAGCAGTGATGGGGAAAACTCTAACTATCTCCCCTTTGGAATAGGGGAAATGAGATGTTTTAAAAGATCTCCATAAGACTTTTAAAACTATTTATGTTATTTTTACCCTATGCCGAAGGAGAAATATGATAATGTGGTCCCTACTGAGCTGCCAGAAGTATCAAACCCTGTTTCCTTTCTTGCTACTTCTTCTTCTTTACTACAGTTTGGAAAGGCTGCCTTTCTCCCAGATTTAGAACTCAAGGTGGCTTACAGGAAGGTCTAAAGCAACCAAAGATTAAAATTAACTAAAATCACAAATATTAAAATGTAAAGGTTCAATGCAAAAAGGGCAAGGCCAAGGGTAATTCTGAATAATTTGGACATTTCTTCACAAAGCATAGCTAAATTATTTCCATTCATCTGAAGAGTAAGTGCCAGTTAATTACAACAAATGGTTAGTTAGTTATTTAATTAATAACTAATTACAATAATTTTTCATCCTCTAGTAATGGTTATTTATTTATTATATTTATATCCCACCCATATGGGATATTTTCACATTCTGGATAGCGTACAACAGTTATATTATTTTACAGATAAACATTGATCATAAACCCTGACCAAACATAAAGACTTCTCAATACTAAGGAATCAAGACAAATATACAATATATAATTACAATATATAATTAAGCATTAGACAAAGGGAGCAGCGAGGTATAAAATACCATACAGTAATACCTCATACAATGTCCACTTCGTACAACATCGAATTCATACAACATCGCCTAATTTCTTGAAAAAAGTTCCCTCATACAAAGTCGCTGCGACTTTGTATGAGGCATTGGGGTTGCACCAAGGTTGCATTGTGCCTGGGCAGTATAAAAGGCAGGGCACATGCGATCATTGCTCTTGTGGCTTTTGCATGAGACAAAGAGTGTTTAGGAGTGGTTATGAGCGTGATTTTGGATTTTCTTGAATTTTTTTGTCAGAATTTTTAGAAGCATTCCTGGGATTTTTGCAGCATTCTTCAGGTTCTTGGACAATCAGGGTTGTTTGACATGTTTTTGTAATGAATTTAGCCTTTAGACAATGATTTCTTAAAGTTCTGTCAGTTTCCTGTCTGTTTCCTTGACTTTGCACTGAAGTCTGTGCTGTTATAGTATAATGTATCTCTATTGCAAGCGCGGCGCCAAAATGGCCGCCGCGCTCTTTGCGGGGGCCCCCCCACTGGACGAAGGCATCCGGGTAGTTAGGGGCGTGGCCAGCTCCCTTATAAAAGGGGTGGCCACGAGGCAGCCGAGCTGCCATTTTGCGAAGCGACGGAGCGGAGAAGTTTTTCCCTCTTACCTCCGTCGCTTTTGCCTTGACTGGGAAGCCTTTTGGCTGCTGATTTTCTTCCTTCGGCTTCCCATAGGTTGGACTGAGATGCCTTCGAAGAAGAAGGCGGCCGCGAGCGCAGCTCGCGCGGTGCGGAGGCGCAATCCGGGTCGGAGGACCGCGGCTGCGCCTCCCCGGCTGCCGCCCTTGCCTGCACCCACCGGGGTCGGTGGGATGGGGTCTATTCCCCCTTGGCCGGAGGCGGGGGACCCAAGCATGGGTCCAGCAAGGGCTGCGGCCCGCGGCCCGCAGGCGGTGGACACCGCTCCTGGTGCTTCTCCTTCTTCTATAGGGGCGCAGCTCACCCCGGGGCCTTCCAGCCTTGGGGGGTGGTGTGGTCCCCTTCCCTGGCAGGCGCCTACATCGGCCCTACCGAGCCTGGGTGTGGGGTCATGGCCTTATTCGGGCCCCGGAGCACAGGGGCCTGTACCCACGCCTGTAGCAGGCGGGCCGGCCGGCCCTTGGCCCCTCGTCAGTGTTGAGGCCTTACTGGCCCGCGTGGCGGCCCTTGAGGCTTCCCTGGCTCGGGCCAGCCACGCTGGGGCTCCCCTTGGGGTTCATTTTGAGGCGTCGTCTGCTGGGCAGCGGCAGGCGACGGGACGGGTTGAGCTGCTTGAGGCGCGTGGTGCGTCTTTGGCCACTGCCTCGCAGCTCCCCAGCCAACAGACCAGTGTGGGTCAGGCCCCAGCGACGAGCTCAACGGTGGTCGTGAGCTCCGACACCCCTAGTGGGCCGGAACCCCCGGTGGGGGCGGCCCGCGGGGGTGCAGCATGTGAGTATGCGGTCCAAACTAGTGCACCTACACACGTGGCCACGTTGGGGGGGCGTTCCAATGGCCCTGGCCTCGCGTGGGTGGTGCGGCGGTCCAGCCACTGACGCCCCACCCGGCGACAACAACTACCACCCAGGGCCCCGGGGTGGGGGGTGTTTCCTACCCTGTGGGGAATGTTTTGGGGGTGGCTGGGCTAGTCCAAGCCCCTTTCCAGATGCCCGCAGTTTCTGCGGTGCCTGTCTCGGCCTTGCCGACAGCGGGGTATTCCTTGCCACTGGGCGACCACTTGGCACAGGCCACCAAAGAGAAAATATGGCGGGGGGAGTATGTAGATATCTTCTCACTCCTAAATAGGGAGCCCACCAAGGAAGAGAGGGAGGGGCAGGATGAGAAGGATAAGGAACAGGCACGTCGTCGCAAGCCACCACGTACGTGGGCCAACTGGCTGCCGGCTTACCTCATCTACATGGCGGTGTACCTGAGGGCCCTGCCGGATTTGGCAATTCCGATGGTCCAGTATTTGGACAACATCTATCAAGCGATGGTTGACTTTCCGGGCCCGTCGTGGTTGGCTTATGACGAGGAATTCCGTATGCGAATTCCCCTGCACCCTGAGATGAGGTGGGATGAGCCATGCCAGAGGCTTTGGCTTCTGTACATGACGCCCACGCGCCCCGCGCCAGGGGAAAGATACCATTGTGGACATGCGGTCCAGCGAGCGGCTCCAGCACAGGTTCCCCGCCAGGTGGCGGGGCAGGGGGTTCCAGCCCGCCTGCTGTGCTGGACTTTCTCATCTAATGGTTCCTGCAATAAGAAGAATTGCAAGTACAGACATGAGTGTCCCACCTGTGCGGGCCCCCATGCAGCCTCTGCCTGTCCCAGGCCTGGAGGGACGCGGGGCAGAGGGAGGGGTGGACAGTGGGCTGGCAAGAGTGCCGCAGATGGAGCTGGTTCACCGAAAGGCTCCCTCCCCAATTAATGTGAACATGTTGGAGCGTTGGCTCGCATTGTACCCGAAGGGGGAGGATGCGGTTTATCTCCTTCAGGGCTTTAGGCAGGGGTTCCGTATTCCTTTCATGGGTGATAGGTCCCCTCAGGATGCCCCCAACCTTTTGTCCCTTAGGGGGAGGGAGGAGGTGGCTGCCGCCAGCATTAATAAGGAGGTCAATGCGGGCAGGGTCGCTGGCCCTTTCCCTGCACCCCCGTTCACTAACCTTAAGGTATCGCCCCTGGGCTTGGTTCCCAAGAAGTCTCCAGGCGAGTTTCGCCTTATCCATCACTTGTCCTACCCAGCCGGCCGATCGGTCAACGATGCTATCCCTGATGACCTTTGCTCAGTCAGGTATACATCTTTTGACCACGCGCTGCGCATGGTGCGCTCATGTGGCCCGGGTGCGCTGCTGGCTAAGTGCGACATTAAGTCGGCTTTTCGCCTCTTGCCGGTGCACCCGGGCGACTTTGAATTGCTGGGTTTCAAATTTCGGGGCGAATATTACTTTGATAAGGCCATGCCTTTTGGCTGTTCCATATCATGCTCGGCTTTCGAGCGTTTCAGTACCTTCCTAGAGCGGGCTTTCGTCCGCAGGTCAGGGTCCCGGTCTGTAGCCCATTACCTGGATGACTTTTTGTTCGGGGGTGAACGGGGCTGGGACACGTGTACACGTCTCCTCAACACATTTCAGACGCTAATGGAGGAACTCGGTGTCCCTTTAGTGCCCGAAAAGACCGAGGGCCCATCTACTCAGCTAGTCTTCCTGGGGGTGGAGATTGACACGATAGCGCAGGCTTCTAGGTTACCAGGGGAGAAGGTGTCAAGGATTGTGGCCCTTATCTCGGATTTGCTGGCCAAGCGCAAGGCATCACTGAGAGAACTGCAGGTGCTTCATGGTCACCTCAATTTCGCTTGCAGGGTGGTCGCACCGGGCAGGGCTTTTGCCCGGCGCTTGTGCGACGCCATGGCGGGATTATCCAGGCCTCACCATAGGGTTCGGCTTACCCGGGGTATCAGGGCAGACATGCTTGTCTGGTTACAGTTCCTGAGGGAGTTCAATGGGGTCTCATTTTGGAGGTATGACCTCCTGGCTTCCCCTCAATTTCAGATTCAGTCTGATGCCTCGGGATCCCTCGGTTATGGGATGTACTTCAATGGGAAGTGGGCCTATGGTGGGTGGCCACCGGCCTGGGCAGGCACGGGTCGCCTGCGTGATCTCACATATCTGGAGTTTTTCCCTATCCTGGGTGCTTTGATGCTATGGGGCGAGGAGTGGTCCAACTCGGTCGTGCATTTCTGGTGTGACAATGCGGCTGTGGTCCACATTGTCAATGCACAGACTTCTAAATCGCCCAGGGTTATGGACCTAGTGTGCCAATTTGTGTTGCGCAGCCTGCGCCTCAACGTACTGTTCAGGGCCGGGCATGTCCCAGGGGTTAATAATGATATTGCTGACGCTTTGTCCCGCCTACAGATCTCCCGGTTCCGTGCCTTGGCCCCGGATGCGGAGGAATTTCCCTCGCCACTCTCGGAGGAGATATGGACCATTGGCAAGGAGAGGTGAACCGGGCGATTGGCCTGTCGATAGCGCCACGCACGCGTAAGGCGTATCACCACGCAATTAATTCTTTCAGGGCATTCTGTACCCAATTTCAACTGCCAGGAACCTGGCCGATCCCGGTATCCCATGTTTTGCGGTTCATGGTTTACCTGCATTCTCAGGGCCTTGCACCTCGCACCATAGCATCTAGGCTTTCAGCGTTGGCTTTTATGGCCAAAGTGAGGGGTCATGTGGTCAGCACCTCTGACTTCCGTGTGAGACATGTTTTGGAGGGGTGGGTGCGCGAGCGCGGGCGTTGCCCGGATGACCGCCACCCGATTTCCCCAGGGGTCCTTACCCAGTTGGCCCGGGGCTGGCCTTGCCTCTGTTTTGATGCATATGAGGCAGCCCTATTCCATGCAGCCACAACGGTGGCATTTTTTGGAGCGCTCCGCATCAGCGAGCTTGTGATGCTGTCTAAGGCGGATGCAAGTCGTAGGGCACTGGAACTCGAGGATGTCTGTGCTGCCAAAGACTGGGCTCAGTTGAGGATACGTTCCTCTAAGACGGATCAGCATGGCGTAGGCAGTGGTGGGCGACTGCTACGGTGTTCTTTGGCAGACATCTGTCTGGTTGGTGCCCTACAGGAGTTCCTGGCACTGCTTGGCACGCACCATGGCCCGTTTTTCTGTCACCAAGATGGGTCTCCCCTTACTAAATTTCAATTTTGGAAGGTGACGGGCAAAGCGCTGGCCAGTGTGGGCCTCCCAGGCGCCCGCTATGGCACCCATTCATTCCGTATAGGGGCGGCCTCAACCGCAGCTGCTTTTGGGTACTCCGGGGCTGACATACGCAGCATGGGACGGTGGGGTTCGCAGTGTTTTCAGTTTTATGTGCGCCCACTCCCGCCGTGAGTACCAATCCAGTCACCTTACCTTCTTTTCCTCATTTTTCTTTACAGACCCGGGGTGTCGTATTACACCGGTGACAGTATGGCTGGTGGGCCATAGCTACGTGCACAGGGCAGCGCGTTACGCTGCGGCGGCAGAGTGGGGACCCCGACTGGGACTGGGTGCATACGCAAGTCTCACATGGCATGGTAAGCCTGGGATGTTATGGCGGGAGCTGCTGCCTTTCCTTTTTTCAAGCCAGAATGCTGACCCGCCTGACATTCTGATCATACATCTGGGGGGCAATGATTTGGGCCAGGTCACCGGCTTATCGCTGAAGCATGCGATTTGCGAGGACCTCACCTACCTGCATTACGTCTGGCCCGCCACAACCCTTGTTTGGTCGGACATGGTCCCGCGCCATTCCTACAGAGGGGGCGTTGACCTCCTGGCCCTTGACTGCGCTAGACGCATGGTGAATAGGGCAGTGGCGCGGTTCCTTGTCGACAGGGCTTGGGGGAGGGTCAGTCGTCACCCCGCTATTAGCCTACAAAGTTATGACTTGTATGCAGGGGATGGGGCCCATCTGTCGCGAGGAGGTATGGACCTCCTGTTGGGTGATTGGCGAGCAGGCCTGTTGTCTGAGCTGATGGTCTGGGGGGGGGCGTCGAGCCTTCTTTGAAGCCCCTCCGTGTGTCGGGTAGCACTGGTAAGGTAAACATTATGACCCACAGGTATCCGGCAAGTTCGCAATTGACTGGACAACACTAGACAGGCATAAGTTGGTTAAACGTTGTCCGGTCAACGACGAACTAGGCGACGGGGTGATGGCTATAGCTAGACAGCATGCATCACCACGTGATTTTACGGATACGCGTCAGAGGGTGGGGTCATTAGTTAGATATTGACTACGGTCAACAATTTGTTTGTTGTCAACAAACAAATTGATACAAATGGATACATTGTAGTAATTGCCATTGGCAATTTTGGGTGGTACCTTACCAGTGTTACTTTGGCCTGCTTGCCTTAAGAATTATGATTGGTCAATTACCAATAGAAATTTATAATTCAGACTAGGGCATGAATCAATAAATGTGGCCCAATGCCGTTATCCACTTTTATCAGTGTCTGAGTCCTTTATTGGGGGGTGCGCCTGCAATGAAACAACGTTGAAAGAGGCATCGCGGCAAGGATTTGGACGTTGTATGAGGCATCATGGCTACGATTTTGCATTGCTCATACAAAGTCCAAATCCGTATAAAGTCCAAACTTGTGGAACCAAGTTTGGACGTTGTATGAGGTATCACTGTACATTAATCATGAAAAATTAATGGCTAGAGGTGCTTGAGGAATTATCTGCCTTGTGTGTTAAATGTGTTTGACTGGCTTTGGGTCCTCTGCACTTTGACTTAAGTGAGGAGGAGTATCATGTGCTTCTCCAATTCAGGCAGCAAAATGTCTTCAACTAGACTTAGTGCTCTCATCTCCAATCTGCTATTGGAGATAACAGCAAGAATAGCTTGTGGGTGAGATTTTTATTCTTTACTACCCAGGTCAGACTTTAAACTACCCAAATGAAGCCACCTTCTTGGCTTTGTCTTTGGTCAAACCTAAATCCTTATCGGTACATATTTAAGAACATAAGAACAGCCTTGCTGGAACAGGCCACAGCCCATCCAGTCCAGCATTCTGTCTCACACAGTGGCTCACCATTTCCTTCAGGGTATTCCCAAGCAGATGCCTTCACCTGCTTAGGATTCCCTGGAAATGATATTGAGAGATATCCTGCCTATCTCTCCAACCCGGAGGTTGTCCTTAAGTATCCATAATTATAGCCATTGATACTCTTGTCCTCCATGATCTTGTCTAATCCTTTCTTAAAGCTGTCAAGACTGACAGCTGTCACCACTTCTTCTGGCAGGGAGTTCCATAGACCAGTAATCCTCTGGGTGAAAAAATACTTTCTCTTATTTGTTTGAGAACTAGTACCCAAAAGTTTCATCGAGTGTCCCCTAGTTCTAATGTTATGCGATAGGGAAAACAGTTTTTCCTTATCTACTTTGTCCACACCGTGCATGATTTTATAAACTTCAATCAGGTCACCTCTTAGACGTCGTCGTTCAAGAGTGAAGAGGCCCAACCGTTGCAGCCTCAGATGGTAAGGAAGGTGTTCCAGTCCCCTAATCATTCTGGTTGCCCTCCTCTGCACTTTTTCCAGCTCCATAATATCCTTCTGGAGGTATGGCGACCAGAACTGTACACAGTATTCCAGATGGGGCCTCACCATAGATTTATAAAGAGGCAAAATGACACTTGCTGACTTATTTTCTATACCCTTCCTAATGATCCCTAGCATTGAGTTTGCTTTTTTCACTGCTGAGGCACACTGGGTTGACACCTTCATTGAGTTGTCCACCAGGACACCAAGGTCCCTTTCCTGGTTTGTCGCAGAGAGTTTCTGGTAGTAACTGGCAGACTTGCAAATGAGCTGGGTTCTGTGTCTCTCCACATTCACACAACATGTTGCCTTCCACCAGCAGCCCTGTGGGCGAAATGAGGAAACTCCACAGGTCACAGCTGGAACAAAGTATAACTCTTGGCCACATATGGGCCTAAGGTTATTTTTGAAGCCCCCAATGACGTCCCATGAAGAACAATCCAACCCTTCCTTACATTTTTTTTTTGGGGGAAGTTCTTTCTATATTTTGAAACCAGGAATAATGGTTTTCATGTGAGGGCACTGGAGCATTCTCCAAATCTTCTATAGGGCCTATATATCCTATGGTAACTTATCTGTGGCACATTTTATATAAGGAGAGTGTTTTTTTTCAGGACCTTGGCTGCTGCTGAACCTTGCGGAAAGCTCAGTAACCGGCATTGGGAGGGTTTTCCCCCAGCCTGTACTCTGCTCCTCTCGGGTTTGTCCAAAAAGAAGATTCACCATCTCTACTCCCTGCCTTAAGTCGAATGCCTTGATAAATCCCATGGGCATGGATCAATTGGTTCTATCCCTGGTTCCCCTCCTCCTTGTTGATTTCTAAAACATCTTCACATAGAGCTCGTAAACTCTGGTTCCAGCTGGGAAGGGATAGATTTGGCTGGCTAGGCTTTGAAAATCCCTATAACCACAAAACCTCAGGCCCCCCCACACCCCAAAACCACTTTCCCCGAAATGTCTCCCTGACTGGACAACAAAAAATTCATTGCAATGCCCCAAGATCCTACCCAGTGCTGTAAGACTTGGCAGCTCTATTTTCCTTCATAGATGCCATCATTCAGGGTTGGTAGTCCTTTAACCCCAGATGGTTTGGATTTAATAAAACCATGTTCAAATTGAGCTTTGCCCAGGTTCTCTACTAAAATGATCTTCACAACTAGAAAAATATAGAACACATACTGGCAAACATCGTGACTGTTACCTGTACATTCCAGAAACCAAACTTACCAATCTGGTGCAAGGGTGACTCCAGACTCCAAAATTATCTCTTAGCTCCCTATAGCCCTCCTACTGTAAATGGGACTCTGTCCCACACTCATTTAATATCCATGGGGAGAATTTCCATGGGATCGCAGCTGGGGATGAAATGCTTAATTTCCCCCTGCATTAAGTTTAATATAACATCACATTTCTTTTCCAGTTAAAATACTAAGGGTGCAATCCTGCAGCTTCCTATAGTTCAGTTTAGGAACCACTTGTAATGTCACCCTACTGAAATAAAGGAACTGTGCCAATGAGACAACATCTGTGATGCTTGGAAGAGTTTGCAGAATGCCCTTCAGAAACTCTTGCAGAAGAGGAAGGGTTTGTGAAGATTTTTATGCCATTCCTCTAACATAGCCCAACTGATCTCCTTGCTAATTCTTCTAAAGAGAGGAGCAGATACTTTTTGTGCAAGGAACAAAAATAAGAGAAACTAGCAAAGTAGATGGAGCAGGCAGATCCTAGGAAATGAGATTAGGCTCGTTATGCATTCTCCTCCTTCACATCTGTACCCACTAATGTAGAACTTCACCTATCTATTTATGAAGGGGTAATTGTATAAATTCACAGTAAAGACAGTGACAGCTTACGTAAGGAGGAAAATGTGCTGCCTGGTGGAAAGGGGGGCTGGGGTTGTGGGATAACCAACAGTCAGAATTTCAGTGAAGACGCCAGAGGTTAATACCTTATTTCGATGGAAATGTGGCTCCTAAAAAATAAGCCACATCTCTTCTATAAACTGCTTACATAATATCACCATTACATCCGGTTGTGTTGATGCAGTACATAAATAGACACCCAAATACAGTGGTGGGGTATTTATGGGCCAATAAAACTTTCTTAACTATTCATTTGCTTATAGGTTGTAAAACATGCCACATGGAGCCTACTTTGCTTCCAACCTAGACAGAGGCTTTACCGTCTGCAGTCAACATCTGAATTGATGGGGGCTGACTCCATCTAAGACCATGTTATTATATTTCCACCATAACTTTGCCTAAAGGCATTCCATTCTACTGGCAACAAAAGTGTTGGTTGTTGTTCTTCAAAACTGCCAGTAAGAGGAACCTGCCTATTTTAAGAGCGCAGGACTGTAGAAAGCAACAGTGTCAGTGTCATCCCCCCCCCCAACTGATTGGAAAAAAAATTGAGGGGGGATGAAGTATGAATGTATGAGGTAAAGTATGAGGTAAAGGTAAAGGTTTCCCTTGCTCGAAAGCCAGTTGTATCCGACTCTAGGGTGCAGTGCTCATCTCTGTTTCTAAGCCGAAGAGCCAGCGCTGTCTGCTTCTGCAGACGTTTCCGTGGTCATGTGGCAGGCATGACTAGACACCTTTAGTGTATGGGACCAAAGACAACCGGACAACCGAAGGGTTGGTTTAACACAGGTTTATTGCATTGCATGAAATTCCAGTGAAGCATGAGGTAATGGCGGTGATACATCTCAATATATACAGTAGCTCTCTACATTTGAATCTTGTAGCACGGTAGCTCATTGGCTGCTACCGGTGTGGCCTCGCCCAGGCACGCCTCTTTCTTCAGCTGCTGAATGCGGGGAAGGTTTTCCCGCGGCTGTCCGTGATTGAGCAATGTGAACCATGTGAGGCTGAACGCTCGCAGCTGCCCTCTATGGGCTGTCTGCTCGCGTTCCTTTACAGCTGGTATCGTTTGTATCTGGAGTGGTTACATTCTTGCCTTTACAGTATAATGAACATGCATACATACATACATAACATCCCTCCCCCCTAGGATGGGACGAAGTCCCGCAACCATTGTGGCTTGCCGCACGTGCGCTTGGGACGCGCTTGCGTCTGACCTAGTACTGGAGAGCCTGTGATCCCTGACTCCGCGGGTGCTTGTCCTGCAACGGGAAACGGGGATTCGTTAGTGGCTTCGTGGGGCGTCCGAGCCTGCCTCGCGCCCGGGGATGGGAAAGGAATGAATAGTTGGGAAGTGAACCCCTGCCTGTTGCTCTCTGACCCCGGGGATCCACCTATTGTGAACCGCGGAACCGATGAGGTCGCCCTTGCGGTTCGGCTACCTTCTGATCCCTGCTCGGGGGACCTTGAGACTGTGGTGGTCGGGCTCGCTGATGCCTCCCGTCTTGGGGGTGTCGGTCTCCGGAAAAGTGGCGCTATATCGCATTCTAACTCACAGGGGCTACTGGGACTGAAGGTACCAGGGGCTGAACTGAAACCCCTCTTTTCGCTAGGACGGGTGGGGGACCACTCCGCTAACTCCCCCTGGTACTGCAAATCAACGTCTAAACTTCTATGGGCATCTGTGTTTCGGGGAAACTCCCGCGGGGTATGTGTGTGGCCGGGGCTCTTCCATTTCTTCGGGGACCCCCGCAAAAGATTTCTGTGGATCGATTCCCTTTCCTCCCCCCTTGGTGGGGACCCATGCTCCCCATGCTCCCCTTTTCCTCCCCCTTGGGTTAAGCGGGTGGGGGAGTACCCTAACGCTGATTCGATGCTATTCTCGTCTCCGTCCTGCTCTCCGGGGACCCTGCGCCTGAGTTGGTCCACGTGTCGCCTCCACAGGAAGCCTGTACTGGTTTCTACGCGGTATGAGACGGGGCCGGTTTGTTCTACTACGGTGCCCGGCACCCAGGCTGGCCCCGCGCTGGCGTAGTTCCTGCAATGCACCGGGGCGCCTACGCTGAAACTCTTTGTGGGTTCCACCCCTATGTTCCGCCCCTTGTCCTCTACTCTCGTGGGGTCTAGCTTGGAGATTCCCGTGGCCAGCTTCCTGCGCATCAACAGCTCTGCGGGGGAGTACCCCGATGCTAGTGGGGTGACCCTGTATCTTAGCAGGAATTGGCACAATTTCAGGTCGAGGTCTCCGGGCCCCATGCGCAGTAGCGCGTCTTTCGTGGTGCGCACGAGGCGTTCTACTTGGCCGTTGGTGGCCGGGTGAAAGGGGGCAGAGGTGACGTGCCGAATGGCGTTGCACTCCAAGAATGCCCCGAACTCGGCGGACGTGAAACAGCTGGCGTTATCGCTGACGAGGGTGTCGGGTAAACCGAACGTGGAAAAGACCCTCCTTAACTGTTTAATTGTTGTGGCCGAGGAGGTGCTCGAGACTGGAATGACCTCCAACCACTTGGAGAACGCGTCCACCACGAGGAGGAAAAACGTTCCCCTGAACGGGCCAGCAAAGTCTACATGTATCCGGGACCAGGGCCCCCTAGCCGTGTCCCACTCCCTAGGTGGCGAGCGAGCCTCTTCTGGCCTTGAGCTTTGGCACGCTTCGCAAGTGCCGACCATGTGCTCAATGTCGGCGTCTAGCTGGGGCCACCAAAAGTAACTGCGGGCCAGCGCCTTTGAGCGGACGATCCCCGGGTGGCTGACGTGCAGCAGTTTAAGCACCCTCGGCCGGAGAGGCGTGGGGATCACTACCCGCTGTCCCCACAAAAGGCAACCCCTCTCTAGGGACAACTCTAGTTTCTTTTTGAAAAATGTGTCGAATTCCGCTGCTGGGGAAGACACGGGCCACCCTTTCTGTACCCAGGAGCAAACTGTGGCCAGCGTTTTGTCCTTGCCTGTCGCTTTGGCGATGTCGGCCGGTACTACTGGAGGGGAGTCTAGAACCTCTATCATTAAGACCTGATGGTCCCTCTCTACTTTGTCCACGTGGCAGCAATCCCGGGGAATGGGGGACCTCGACAGGGCGTCGGCATGGCTGATCTCCCTCCCGGGCCGGTACACCAACGCGTGCTGATACGCGTTGAGAAAAATGGCCCACCTGAGCATTCTCGGGGACAGGATTTGGGGTGTGGGCTTATCTGCGGTGAAAATGCCTAACAAGGGCTTATGGTCCGTCACTATGGTGAAGGGGCGGCCGTACACAAAATCATGAAATTTCTTGGTCCCCGCAACTATTGCTAGTGCTTCTCTGTCTGTCTGAGCATAGTTCCTCTCTGCTTGGGACAAGGACCTAGAGTAGAACGCTATCGGGGCCTCCCTACCATTGTCCAGCACGTGGCATAACACCGCCCCCACCCCCACCGGGGATGAATCGCATATCAGGACCACCGGGCGTTTGGGATTGAAGTGGGTCAGTACGGCATCTGATGCCAGGAGTCGCTTCAGGTCATTGAAAGCCCTCTCCTGGTCGTCGCCCCACTTCCATGCCTCGTCCTTTTTTAACAATTTGTGTAGCGGTTCTGCCACGGCTGCCTTCCGCGGGAGGAAGGAGTGGTAGAAGTTGAGCAGTCCGAGGAACGACTGCAACTCGGGCTTGGATGTGGGGCGAGGGGCCTTCTTGATGGCGGCTACCTTGGATTGGGCTGGTCTTATTCCCTCGGGAGTGACACGGAACCCTAGGAACTCAACCTCTGTAGCGAAGAAGACGCATTTGTCTTTCCGCAACCGCAACCCCGCCTTTTCGAATATTGTCAGGACCTTTCCCAACCTAGTTGCTAATTCGGCCCGGCTCCCCCCTGTAATCAATACGTCATCAAAGTAGGGTAACACCCCCTCTAACCCCTTCAGGAGGCGTTCCACAAGTGACTGGAAGATCCCGGGCGCCGAATTCACGCCGAATTGTAGGCGCGATACCTGGAACGCCCCCTTGTGGGTGACTATGGTCTGCGCAGCAGCTGCGGCGGGGGTCACCGGGAGTTGCTGGTAGGCTTGGGCCAGGTCGAGTTTAGCGAAGCACCTCCCCCCGTGTAACCTGGCCAACAAGTGGCTGACTACCGGCACCGGATACGCATTAGGGCGGATCGCCTTATTGATGGTGCACTTGTAATCAGCGCATATGCGGACCTCCCCGTTGGCCTTGAGAGCCGTTACAATTGGAGTTTCCCACTCCGCAGAATCAACAGGAACAAGAATCCCCTGGCCCACCAATTTGTCCAACTCCGCCTCTATTTTGTCCTTTAGTGCGAAAGGCACTCTGCGCGGTTTAAGTCTGATTGGACGTACTCCAGGGTCCAGGTCGAAAGTCACTGGGGGGCCCTTGAATTTCCCGAGCCCCTTTTTAAAAACCTCGGGGTGCGCGTCGAACACGCTCTGTATTGGATCAGTCCCGGCGGCGTGTGCTCCCACGGCGTGCACCCCCCCAATGAACAACCCCAGGGGCTGGAACCATTGAGTCCCGAGGAGGCTGCATTTACCTCCCTTGAGGACGACTAGGGGAAGCGTTGCGGTGTGCTTTTTAAACTGGACCCGGAACTTCCCAACCCCCAACACTGGGATGCGGTTCCCTTGCACGTCCTTCAGTGTGGCCCTCAACGCCTTGAGCTTGGGCCGCATGCGGGGGGCGATTTTCATGAATTCCCCCTGGGAAATAATGGAGTATGAAGAACCCGAGTCCACCTCCATTCTAACAGGGGCCCCTTGTATTACTACCTCAACGAAGTAACGGGGGTGCTCCGTGGAAACGCTGCAGACCGGCGCGTCGTCCTCGCTGTCGTCGGAGATGCGCCCTACCCCGTCCCGCGTCCTCGTGGTCCGGGTGCCGTCCTTTGGCCTCGTGGTGCGGTCCTGCCTCGTGGTGCGGTCCTGCCTCGCCGAGCGGTCTGGAGAACTCCTGGTGGCCTCGCGCCGTTTCCGGCAGACCTTGGCGATGTGCCCGCGCCGGCCGCAGTTGTGGCACTCGGCCTTGCGGAACGGGCATTTGGCGCGGGCGTGGGCGGCGCCGCAGCCGTCGCAGCGCCGGCCCTCTCTCTGGACCCTCCGGACGTCCTCGTCGTCGCCGCTCTCCGCAGACGAGTCCGAAACTCGCCGGGCCGCTCGCACCGAGCTCTCTGCCTTTGCGGGCTTCGGGCGCCAGTCCTGAAGCTCGTGCACCCCGGCAGTAGTGGCCTCCGTGGCCTGTGCCGTGTCGAGGACTTGTTGCCACGAGGGAGGCGGCTCCCTCTTCATCAGCGCACGCTGAGTCTCTGTGTCCCTCAGACCGCAGAGCAGGCAGTCCCGGAGGGTGATGTCGGGGAGCTCCCACTTGCATGGGCCGGCGGCCAACCGCAGGGCCGCGGCGAACTCCTCGACCGATTCCCCGGGTGCCTGGACTCACCTCCAGAACGCGCTCCGAGCGGGGAACATCGCTATTGCTGGCCGGAGATGGGCGCGCAACGCCGCCAGGAGCTCTGTAGCTTTGAAGTCGCCCACCTTCCTCGGGGCGATCAGGTCCACCAAGGTCCTCTTGGTCTCGTGTCCGAGCATGCGGACGAAAATGGCCCTCTTTTTGGCCTCATCGGAGACTTCGAGCTCCACCAGCGCTGCGTTGAAGTCTATCTCAAACAGCTCCAAGTCTCCCGGCTTCTTGATCTCGTAGCCGGCGCATGTCTTGGTCCCGTGGGCAGCCATATCCCACCTTCGTCGCCAATTTAGTGTATGGGACCAAAGACAACCGGACAACCGAAGGGTTGGTTTAACACAGGTTTATTGCATTGCATGAGGTTCCAGTGAAGCATGAGGTAATGGCGGTGATACATCTCAATATATACAGTAGCTCTCTACATTTGAATCTTGTAGCACGGTAGCTCATTGGCTGCTACCGGCGTGGCCTCGCCCAGGCACGCCTCTTTCTTCAGCTGCTGAATGCGGGGAAGGTTTTCCCGCGGCTGTCCGTGATTGAGCAATGTGAACCATGTGAGGCTGAACGCTCGCAGCTGCCCTCTATGGGCTGTCTGCTCGCGTTCCTTTACAGCTGGTATCGTTTGTATCTGGAGTGGTTACATTCTTGCCTTTACAGTATAATGAACATGCATACATACATACATAACAACACCGGAGCGCACGGAACGCTGTTACCTTCCCACCGAAGTGGTCCCTATTTATCTACTTGCAATTTCTTGCTTTTGAACTGCTAGGCTCGCAGGAGCTGGGATGAAGATGGGAGCTCATTTCCGTCCTGCAGTAATGCTTTCAAGAAAACAGCTGTATTTTACTCCAGTACATTGAGATTTTTTGACTGAAGCAAAAGAACTGCATGAGGAACTGCAGTTAAACTATTAAGAAAGATTATCTCATCTTTTCCCCACACCCACTATTCTTGTCAGCAAATTCAGAAATGAGATTATGAAGAGATTCCACTCTGTGGACAAAAGGCAAACATAACAAACATCCTTTTAATCCTCATTCCTTCACCCCATGATTTTCTCTCCTCCTCCTCCTCCTCCTCCTCCTCCTCCTCCTTGTGCTTGGAAAGGTTGGTCCAAAACTGTCTGACTAAGCTTCTTGTATTCCCCTTAGGAATCCTTACAAACAGTGGATTACAAAAAAAAATCATGCATATTTTAGCCTAGAACAATTTTGCTTATGTTTTTGTTTCTAGATTTAAGTCACACATTTGAAATCCAAGGGATTGCAATGGATGACCCCAGGAGACGCAGTGAGATGTGATTATGCACATCTAGGACAGTGGTTCCCAGCCTGAGCCCCCCAGATATTCTTGGACTAAAACTCCAAGAAGCCTTCACCATTGGCTGTGTTGGCCAAGATTTCTAGGAGTTTTTGATGTTCGGGAATTGAAGAGAAGCAGCCAGAATGAAACGGCCAAACACAGCTTTATTGTAAGCAAACCAAACATGAACAGCACTGGTGCAACCACTCCTTATATACACTGTACAATGGATACGTTTGGGTGGGAAGCAATATGATTGGTTAGGAGAGGAGTGGGGTGATTGTGGGGTTACTGGACCTGAGTGAAGACTTTGTGTGTCTTGTTAGAAAGGGCGGGAATGCAAGTCCCGCGATAGTTCAGTGCCAAGAAGAAGACAAAATGGAGGATCACCCCGATCCCATAATAACAATTGCACAACGTTACAGCAATAATTAAAGTTACATACACAACAAAGTTGAAGTTGAAGAAAATCTGGGGACCCAAGGGTGGGAACCACTGACCTAGGATAATATCTGTTTAAGGCATACCTGTCAACCATCACGATTTGGCCGGGAAAACCCCGTAATTCGACGTCGATTGACGTCATAACCCGCCCTGCTCTGCCAAAACCCCGTAATATGGCAGCGGAGGGAAACGCTTTCTGTGCATGCGTGGAAGTGCTACGCCACTTGCGCAGCCCCTACACAAGCAGCGTAGTGCTTCCGCACATGCGTGGAAGTGTTTTACCCCGTCCATGCATGCGTGGAAGTGCTACGCCACTTGCGTAGGGGCTGCGCAAGCGGCGTAGCACTTCCGCGCATGCGTGGAAGGGGTAAAACACTTCCAGACATGCGTGGAAAGCGACCTGTGCACAAGCGATGTGCGCAGGTCCCATTTTTCCGGAGCTGCGGGTTGACAGGTATAGTTTAAGGTGCACTGTTAGCTTACAGGATGCTAGGGATGCATGCATGCATGCATGCATGGGAAACAGAGCAAGAGTGAAAAAGTACAACCATCTAGTATAGCACCATTGGGAGGAAGGGTCCTGCCCTGGACAAAGAGGGCTGAAGAACTAGGGCTCTGCTCTCAGGGGATCCAGAAAGAAGGGATTGCTGTTGGGAGGAATGGTGTTTGACATTCAAGTCAGTGTACCTGTGTTATGCTGTCTTCTGAAAAGCTCACTGGCTGGTCAGGCTAAGTTGCTTAATGGAGTTCTTAGTAAAAAGTGTGAAGGAAAGACCTTGTATGTTGCCATGAACTCTAAGCACACAGCTAGCAAGCAAACAACAAGTGTGTTAAACAAATTTGGTGTATGCAAACCAAGACACAGGACACAGCCTCGGGCTGGGTTAACTCAGGTTTATTGCATCGTGGACAGAGGGAACATGAGGTAATGGCGGATCGATAGCTCTTTATATACAGTGGTAATACATTTGAACGTGGTGCCATGGTAGCCCATTGGCTACTGTCTGCGTGACGTCATAGCGGGTCACGCCCTTCTTGTCCAGGTGTAGGTGGTGGCGGGAAAACTTCCCGCGCTGTTGCCTTTGATGAGTTCGGACCAAGAGAGCTTGGACGCTCGCTGCTGCCAGCTGGTGGTCATTAGCTCGCGTCCTATTACAGGGTTTATATGATACAGCTGAAGGTTACATTGTTGCTATAGGCAAGGTTACATTGGCTCAGATACATTGTACTCCATGTGTAAGGTAAAACCATCAGAACACAACACCCCTCCCCCCTAGGACGAGACAAAGTCTCGAGCCCACACTTAAACACACTCCCCCCCCCTTAGGAGACAAAGTCTCTCAGCCAAGATGGCTTATTTCGAACACGCTGGGGTCTCGATGCGGGCTGCCTCTCCCCGGGTTTGCTACCTTCTCTTTGTCCCCTGGTTTCCTGTCCTGTAATTGGAGAGGGAGACTCGTTAGTGACTTGCCGCGGCTCCGCGGCGTTGTTGGGAGGTGTGCTCTTTCTTAGGGAGGAACCGGGGGCACTGGGGGCTAACGAAAAACCCCTCTTCTCGCTTGGATGGGTGGGGGAACACTCCTGAAAACCCCCCCGGATCGCAAAATCAAAATCAAAATTACAATCGGGGGCAGCGGTCGCGAACTCCTCTCCCCCTTCCCCGGCCCCTGATAGGACTGGCGTATCAAAAGGATATGAGTCGGGGCCGCTGCTTCTGCCTTCCCCCCTTGCTTGGGACTGTTGTCCACTGCTGTCTCCCCCTTGGGTTAAGCGGGTGGGGGAGAACCCTAACGCTGAATCCTGTTGCTGAGCTCCACTGACTGGCCCACTCACTCGGTGCCTCAGTTGGTCTGCGTGCCTCCTCCAGAGGAGGCCGGTGTTAGTCTCGACCCGGTACGACACTGGCCCCGTCTGTTCTACAACCGTCCCTGGTACCCAGGCTGGCCCCGCGCTGGAATAGTTCCTGCAGTGAACAGGGTCACCGGCGGCGAAACCTTTCGAGACTGCCAACCCTATGTTTTTCCCTTTATCCTCGACTCTCGTCGGGTCTAGCCTGGACAGGATCGTGGTCAGTTTTCGCCGCATCAAGAGCTCCGCTGGCGAGTAGCCTGACGCTAAGGGGGTTACCCTATACGCTAAGAGGAACTGGCATACTTGGTGATTCAGGTCCCCCGGGCCCATGCGCCGCAGCGCCTCCTTTGTTGTACGCACCAGCCGTTCCACTTGGCCATTCGTGGCCGGGTGAAACGGTGCGGATGTGACATGCCGAATGGCGTTTGCCTCCATGAATGCTCCGAACTCAGCGGAGGTGAAGCAACTAGCGTTATCGCTGACTAAAGTGTCGGGTAAACCGAATGTGGAAAAGACTCTCCTCAGCTGGCTAATTGTCGTGGCGGAGGACGTGCTCTTTACTGGGATAACCTCCAGCCACTTGGAGAACGCATCCACCACCAGGAGAAACATGGTTCCCCGGAATGGGCCAGCGAAATCCACGTGCACTCTGGACCATGGCCCCCTTGCTGTGTCCCACTCCCTATGCGGGAGACGGGCCGCCTCAGGTCGGGATCCCTGGCATGCCTCGCAAGTGCCGACCATGTGCTCAATGTCCGCGTCCAGCTGTGGCCACCAGAAGTAACTCCGGGCCAGCGCCTTTGAACGAACTATGCCCGGGTGGCTGACGTGCAGCAGTTCGAGCACCCTCGTCCGCAGGGGCGTAGGGACCACCACCCGTTGGCCCCACAAAAGGCACCCCCTCTCTAGGGACAACTCTAGCTTTTTCCTGAAGAATGGGTCGAACTCTGTACTCGGGGACGAAGCCGGCCACCCCTTCTGTACCCATGAACTAACTTTCTCCAGCGTTCTGTCCTTGCCTGTCGCCCTAGCAATGTCGGTTGGTACTATTGGGGGTGCGTCTAAAACCTCAATTAGCAACACCTGGCGGTCTCTTTCTGCTCTCGCCTTTTGGTCGTCCGACAAGGGCAAAGGGGATCTCGAAAGAGCATCAGCATGGCTGATCTCCTTTCCGGGCCGGTACTCCAACTCATGTTGGTACGCGTTGAGGAAAATAGCCCATCGCAGCATTCTCGGGGACAGGATCTGCGGCGTGGGCTTGCTTGCCGTGAAAATCCCTAACAATGGCTTGTGATCGGTCACGATTTTGAACGGGCGGCCATACAAAAAATCGTGAAATTTTTTGGTCCCCGCTACTATTGCTAACGCCTCCCTGTCGGTTTGTGCGTAATTTCACTCCGCTTGGGACAGGGACCTTGAGTAAAACGCTACCAGGGCCTCCCTTCCGTCCTCCAACACGTGGCAAAGCACCGCCCCCACCCCCACCGGGGATGCATCACAAACTAGGACCACTGGCCGTTTGGGGTCGAAGTGCGTCAGGATTGCCTCAGATGTTAGGAGTTGCTTTAGCTCTTTGAACGCCCTCTCGTGCTCGTCACCCCACATCCATGTCTCCTCCTTTTTAAGTAACCGATGGAGCGGTTCGGCCACGGACGCCTTCCGTGGGAGGAATGTATGGTAAAAATTGAGGAGCCCCAGGAAGGACTGTAGCTCGGTTTTGGATGTGGGGCGAGGGGCCTTTTTAATGGCTGCTACTTTGGATTTGGACGGTTTAATCCCCTCGGGTGTGATCCGGAACCCTAAAAACTCGACCTCGGTTTCGAAAAAGACACATTTGTCCTTCCTCAATCTCAGCCCCGCTTTCTCGAACACGGTTAGTACTTTGTCCAATCTCTTTGCCAGTTCAGCCTCACTCCCCCCTGTTATCAACACGTCATCAAAATAAGGCAACACCCCCTCCAGTCCCTTCAGGAGGCGTTCCACAAGCGACTGAAAAAGGCCGGGTGCCGAGTTCACGCCAAACTGTAACCGCGACACCTGGAACGCTCCTTTATGTGTAACTATCGTTTGTGCCGCGGCCGTGGCGGGGGTCACAGGAAGTTGCTGATAGGCTTGTGCCAAATCGAGTTTGGCGAAACACTTTCCCCCATTCAGCCTGGCCAAAAGGTGGCTGATCACTGGCACCGGGTATGCATTAGGGCGGATCGCCTTGTTAATTGTACACTTATAATCAGCGCAAATGCGCACCTCCCCGTTAGCCTTTAGAGCCGTTACAATTGGAGTTTCCCACTCCGCGGAATCAACAGGAATAAGAATCCCCTGGCCCACCAGTTTGTCCAGTTCCGCCTCTATCTTGTCCTTTAGTGCGAACGGCACCCTGCGCGGTTTGAGTCTTATCGGGCGGACCTCCGGGTCTATGTCGAAAGCTACAGGGGGTCCCTTGAACTTTCCGAGTCCTTTCTTAAAAACGGCGGGATGCGCATCGCAAACCGCTTGTATTGGGTCCCCCCCCACGGTATGCACTCCCCCTATGAACAAACCTAAGGGCTGAAACCACTGTGTCCCTAGGAGGCTACAGCTTCCCCCCTTGAGGACAACTAGGGGCAGTTCCGCAGAATGTCTCTTAAAATTGACCCGAAATTTCCCGACCCCCAACACCGGAATGCTGTTTCCCTGTACGTCTCGTAGCGTGGACCTCAACGCTTTAAGTTTGGGCCGCACGTGGGGGTCGATTTTCAAAAACTCTTTCTGGGGAATTATAGAATAGGAGGACCCCGAGTCAATTTCCATCTTAATAGGGGCCCCTTGTACTAATACCTCAACGAAGTAATGGGACTGTCCCGCGGACACGCTGAACACTGGGGTGTCGTCCTCGCTGTCGTCCGAGACGCGGCCCACGCCATCCTGCTTCCTCGTGGTCTGGGCGCCATCTTTGGGCCTCGCTGGACGGTCCGGTCTGGCCGCACGGTCTTGTGACTGCCTCCGGCCCTCCTTCCGTTTTCTGCATGCCTTGGCGATGTGCCCCCGACGGCCGCAGGTGTAACACTCGGCCTTCCTGAACGGGCATCTAGCGCGCTCATGGGCCGCTCCGCAACCCTCGCAGCGTCGACCACCCTTTCGGACCTTCTGGACCTCCTCGCCGTCGCTGCCTTCCGTAGACGACTTTGAGGCCCGTCGAGTTACGTGCACCGACTGTCCGGACTTCCCGTGCACCGAATTTTCCGCCTTGCCGGCTCTAGGACGCCACGCACGCCACTGGTGCATCTCGTCCACTCCAGCATTTGTGGACTCTGCGGCTTCCGCGGCCTCTACGACCTCTGCCAGCGTGGGTGGCGGCTCCTTGTTCATCAAGCTGCGCTGTACCTCCTTGTCTTTCAGGCCACACAGCACTCCGTCCCTGAGGGCCATCTCTAGGATGTCGCCCCATTTACAGGGGGCGGCGGCCACCCTCATGGCGGCCACGAATGCCTCAACCGACTCATCCGGCGCTTGGACTCGCCTCCAGAACGCACTCTGAGCGGGAAACATTGCCCTCGAGGGACAGAAGCGCTCTCGCAGCAGCTTCATGATGTCGTCCGCCTTAAATTCGCTCACCTTCTTCGGAGCGATGATGCCCACCAGCGTCCGCTTGGTTTCCATCCCGAGCATTCTGGTGAGGATGGCCCTCTTCCTCTCCTCGTCGTCTCCTTTGACTCTGAGTTCCACCAGTGCCGCCTGGAAGTCCATCTCAAGCAGCTCCCAGTCTTGCGGTTTGGTGATGTTGAACCCGCTCTGTGCCCTGGCTGTTCCGTGGGGATCCATTATCCCACCTTCGTCGCCAATTTGGTGTATGCAAACCAA
This sequence comes from Bradypodion pumilum, assembly GCA_035047305.1. Classification (NCBI taxonomy): domain Eukaryota; kingdom Metazoa; phylum Chordata; class Lepidosauria; order Squamata; family Chamaeleonidae; genus Bradypodion; species Bradypodion pumilum. The sequence continues at coordinate 275,030,482 of JAWDJD010000002.1, read as the reverse complement.
GACACAGGACACAGCCTCGGGCTGGGTTAACTCAGGTTTATTGCATCGTGGACAGAGGGAACATGAGGTAATGGCGGATCGATAGCTCTTTATATACAGTGGTAATACATTTGAACGTGGTGCCATGGTAGCCCATTGGCTACTGTCTGCGTGACGTCATAGCGGGTCACGCCCTTCTTGTCCAGGTGTAGGTGGTGGCGGGAAAACTTCCCGCGCTGTTGCCTTTGATGAGTTCGGACCAAGAGAGCTTGGACGCTCGCTGCTGCCAGCTGGTGGTCATTAGCTCGCGTCCTATTACAGGGTTTATATGATACAGCTGAAGGTTACATTGTTGCTATAGGCAAGGTTACATTGGCTCAGATACATTGTACTCCATGTGTAAGGTAAAACCATCAGAACACAACACCAAACGAGTACCCAAATGAACAGTAGCAGAAATTAAGTTGGTACTCTGTAAAAGGATGGCACTATTACTATCAGTCTGTCAATAAGATCATCAGTTGTTTGGTCCATAATTTGGGAGGTAGAAATCCTAGATAACTTTGATCTCCACTTTCAGAGTAATGGATATGACATTTTGGGAGAAACAAGAAGGTTTTGCATTTAGTCCATCTCTCTCTCTTTCTGTCTCTCTTTAAAAAACGTTTTCTATTGACATTGTTTTTAGAGACATTTAAAAGGTCACTCACCCAGAAAGGCCCAGAAATGGTGTGTCTGTGACCTGATTAGACTACAAATCTGAAAAGCGATATTGTTGCAAAATCCGCTGAGGTCCTTGATCAAAGCAAAAACATTCCTTCTATTCATTTATTAGGCATTTGTGGGTTGGGAAGCCAGCTTGTTGGTGCTAATGTGAGGTACTAGATTTCTGTTTCGCTCTAAAAGAAATAAAACGAGAGCAAGAATAATGGAAGATATTTAAGGGAAAGAAGGGAAAGGGTTCACCATACAACAGGTGCATCCAAAATGGCCACCACCATCGCTTTCCCACACATATCATTGAGTCTCTAGTGGCCTCTGGAGGCCTGTGAATTCAATGGCCTTTGAGATCAAATGTCTGCCAGGTAGAATTGGAACAAGGGAGGAGAAGAGTGGGAGAGAAATGGGAAGAACGGAGGAGGGGGCTGTTTGTGCTTTTACAGCATTTTCATTAGCATCTGTAAAACAGCATCTTGCAACATAATCCTTGTTCACTGTAATGGATGGTCACATATTGTGATTTTATCTGTGGTTAAGGAAGCATTGCTGTTGTTAAGTCCTTTGCTGCAGAAGTAGATCAGCAATTATCTTGTCTTCGGGTGGAAATAGAAATGAGCTGGCAACTGCAAGGAAGGGATTGTGGTGACATTCCTTTTATTTCCTTTGGACCAAGTGTGAAGAAAAGAAATGATGACCCTCTCTTTTTGTCCCATCCACCCCTCCACATTCACACATTTTCTTTTCTTGTAGAATGTTGGGAGCATTTTGTGTGGCTGGCATTAGTAGAACATGATACGGATGAAAAGGACTGCAAAGTAAAACAGAGATCAAGATAATCCTCAAGTAGGGGAATTTAAGAACTAATTTTTGTATGGTTAGATGTTTTGTAAAATATAATGCAGATCTTTAACTTAGCTTGGTTCAGTCCCCCCCCCCCCCGGGCTGAAAATCAAGGCTGGCCTTACCATTAGGCAGAGCAAAGTGATGGCCTCATTTGGAGCATCTTTAGAAATGGGATAGTAGATAGTCATCATGAGCTGCTGCTCATATACATTCCCCCCCCCACCCCCAAAAATAATTTTCAGGAAAGATGCCATTGGTGTGAATTTGTTGAAGGTGGATCCCAGCTTGCCATGAAGTGACCCACACACCATGATTAGGGAGCCATCTCCTGTGGCATGTATGAAATGAGACATGCAGGATTTAACACTGGAACTGCAAGGGATAGCCATAGTAAAGGTAAAGGTTTCCCTTGCTCGAAAGCCAGTCATATCCGACTCTAGGGTGCAGTGCTCATTGATGTTTCTAAGCCGAAGAGCCAATGCTGTCTGCTTCTGCAGACATTTCCATGGTCATGTGGCAGGCATGAATAGACACCAGAGTGCACGGAATGCTGTTACCTTCCCACTGAAGTGGTCCCTATTTATCTACTTGCAATTTCTTGTTTTTGAATTCCTTGGTTGGCAGGAGCTGGGACGAAGATGGGAGCTCATTTCCGTCCTGCAATACTCAGGAATCGAACTGCTGACCTTCCGCCTCCCAGTCAGTGTCTTAGCCACTTGAGCCACTGCAGTCCGTAGCCATAGCCTTGAGGATATTAACAAGGTACGCCTTCACAACCAGTCCACCTGGCATGGCCTCTTCCACCTCCATGACCATTGGGAATCAGAATAGTGAAGTGGTTCCTCTTCCACCCATTATGCTATTGGACCCAATATGATGGTTTACAGTGGCATTTCCTCCACTGGGGGGACCATCACCCCACCTAAATAGGCTTATCCACCTGTAGCCGTTGGCCCCTTTAGGCAGTGGTGGGCTCCAAAAAAAATTACTACCATGCTGTGTGTGTGGTATGGTGGGTATGCACCCAAATTAGGACTACTTTATTTCAAAACTTGGATGGACGAGGCCAGCCAGAATTTCTGCTACCGGTTCTGGTGAACTAGTGTGAACCTGCTGATACCCACCACTGCCTTTAGGGAGTCAGGTTATTTACCACTGCCCAACACCCAATGTCGAGTCGCTGACTGTACAGTCTACTCCATTACCATAGCAGGATGTCCAGCCAGACAGTAAGTAGATAGTAGTGTCTTTAGAATGGCTATTCTTAGGAATATTCTGTTGCTGCCTTTTCACTGACAGAGGAGCGTCTATAACAAAATCTGTCTGATGCCACAGGGTCAAAGGAGGATGCTCTCCAGTCATTAGTAGACAAGGTAAAGTTGAGAAACAAGATGAGACAGGCTCCTTGGAAGGAGGGCAAGCTTCTCTATCCATTTAAGAGTCATTAAAATACTGTATCTGATGTTATACCAAGTGTATCTCTTTTCTTGCATGTATTCTAAAGGAAACTATTAAGGCTGTACAGACTGTGACCACTATGTGTGGAGAGAAATTCCCTCCCAAAATTTATCTCCTTTCATTTTACACTGTTAAAAAAGAGACAAAACCACAATTGCCTTTCTATAAACACAGGGATTGGCTTTATGGGAGAGAAAATTGAGTGTACACAATCTACGCTGGGTTGTAAGAAAAACAAACCTAATCTTGGTGCATAGTTTATATTGATTAATGAATTTTTGCTCGGGGAGAATCTATAATTGTATAAATTAGAGTTTTGAGTAAGCAGTCTTTCTTTCTGTCCTCATACCTGACTAGGGTTATAGTTCTTAGTGTTTGCTAATGTGTGCCCCAGATGGGTCCTGACAACTTTCAAAGTACAGTGATACCTCATACAAGGTCCAAACTTGTTTCCACAAGTTTGGACTTTATATGGATTTGGACTTTGTATGAGGCATGCAAAATCCTAGTCGTGATGCCTCATACAACGTCCAAATCCTTGCCACGATACCTCGTACAACGTCATTTCCATAGAGATATATTGTACTGTAACAGCACAGACTTCAGGGCAAAGTCAAGGAAACAGACAGGAAACTGACAGAACTTTAAGAAATCATTGTCTAAAGGCTAAATACATTACAAAAACATGTCAAACAACCCTGATTGTCCAAGAACCTGAAGAATGCTGCAAAAATCCCAGGAATGCTTCTAAAAATTCTGATGAAAAAATTCAAAAGAAATCCAAAATTGTGCTCAAAACCACTCCTAAACAATCTTCGCCTCTTGCAAAACTCACAAGAGCAGTGCACGCATGTGTCCTGCCTTTTATACTGCCCAGGCACAATGCAACCTGGGGAAAACCCCAATGCCTCATACAAAGGCGCAGTGACTTTATATGAGGCAACTTTTTTCAAGGAATTAGGCGATGATGTATGAATTCGATGTTGTACGAAGCAGACTTTGTATGAGGTATTACTTTATATTGCTCCTCACTGAGACTTTTAGCAGTGCTTCTTGTAGGTCAGTGTATAATTCAAAGTGACATCTAGATGTTTAGGGATGAAAGAATCACCATGTAAGATGCCTTTTCAGGTAACCTAGTGTTCCTGAGATGTTTGCTTGTTTCTCAGATGGAAGGCTCTACTAGAGACAGTTGCTTGAATGTTAAGGGGAGGGTTGGAGTCCATTTCAAAGCAGATTTCTCTAACCTACCTTTAAAACTCAATGGGTTTTAACCTTGTTTATAATATTGGTGACCTCCCATAGGATGGAAAAGAGAATAGCTACACTTTCAATTCCTGCTTATGAGTTGGCTTAATGGACACGGAAAGCCTACTTGTTCCTAGGACTTAATTGGTTTCTCAAGTCCAGACATCAGTAAAGCCACTCCTCATAGCTGAAAAGAAAGACAAGCACTCTTGAACAGATTTTGTTGACTTCCCAAACAAACTCATCTGATAGATATTTTATGGGCTTCTGGCTGCTTCTTAGCCTTGACAGGCTAATAACATTTTTTTTAACTAAGGAAAAATACAGTTCAGTTAAATTTTTCTGCTACTGATCAATGTCAAATTCTAACATACAGGGAGAATAATGTTAGTTTTTAGTTGGTAATAGTCTGTGTTTTTGTGGCTGACTACAGGGAAATTTTTTAACATACTTTATCTTCCAGGAATTTCAGGCAGATTGGATTACGTTCTAGTACTTCACAAGAGGAAGAACATAGAAAATGATCTGTCTTTCTTCAAAATGAGAGCAAGTCACTGAATCTTATTGCTATTCAGATTCTTGTAATTTCAATGAAGCTTATGATGGTTGGACATTAAAGACCCAATTACATCCAGCAGAAAATTCAGGTATCAGAATCCCTAAAGGAATACTTTGCACATTACTCACATGGAGACCTGAGTGTGTCAGAGCACCCAGAGCCAATCAGAGGCCTAGGTTCTTCCCCAGCTGACACAGTTATTTTATCAATGGGTCATACCCGGAGGGATTTTGTACCTCTGTAGTTCAGTAGTAGTTTAATTTGTCTGGGTATGCCTTTAGGGATTCTGATACAGGAGGTGAATGCCAGCAGTACTGCAGCCAAAGCAGGACCATTGAAATAGAAAATGGAGTTATCTTTTTGTCAAAAGATGTTTGAAAAAAGTACAGCAATGAAAAGTGGGGACAATCTCCTTCCAAAAGAGCTTTGTGTTGACTGTGCTCAACAACCATAACTGAAGAAACGGAGACAGAGACAGTGTCGACAAAGGGGGAACAAACACCTACAGCATATCTCTTGTCACAGAGTATATCAAAACCAGGCTGCTTCCAACCTGGAATCATGAAAATTGAGGAGGATTACTGCTGTGTGAAAGGATAGGGCAGAAAGTGCTTCTCTCTTATTAAATACGCATATGTTGATTGGAAAGGTCTGGAATGAGTGGTTTGATGTATAAAAAAAGAGTCATAAATCTGTTTTGATAGCTCAGCCTGTCTCTAGGAGGTATTCTTTGTTCAACTGATGTCCTTCAATGATGGGAAGGGTGCAGTTTGTGAATGCCTCAGAACTACATTGACTCTATGCTAAGGTGTGAAGTAGATTAGTTTAGCTTTACTATTTTCTGTTGTGGATGCTTGAATTGCCTTAGCCTTTCTCAGAAACTGTATTTTATTTCAATTGCTTCTTGGAAACCTTCTGAAAGCATTTGCCTTTTTACTTTTTTTGCTCCTTTTAGTAAAATATAACAATCTCTTCAACCATTTGACTGGAGTTTTGGATCAGAGGTTTTGGGGATACTAAAACCAGGTATTGCATTGATCAGCTATTAGGAACTCTAGCATTTGTATGGGCAAGGTGACAGCTGTGCCTCAATGGTTGGGTACATTGGTCTTAAGTGCTTGAACTGGGATACCATCATACCATGGAATGTTGAGAGTCAACTGGGTAAGAAAAATGGAACATTTGGGAATGTGAAATGGACTGTCTTGGAAAAGAATATGAATGGCTGATTAGCTGGACGTTTGGATTTATAAGAGTTTGTTGAAGTTATTAAAGCAGGGGTTCCCAACCTTTTCAAGCCAGGAGCCAGGTCACACTCTTTCAGTCAGTTTCAAGGTCCATATGGTCATTTTGCCCTGCCTGCATGATGGGGGGGGGGCATTTTGTTCCAACGGCTTCAAAAGGGGTGACCATTTTGTTTTTCAAATGCCCTTGGAGGGGTGGGGACCACATGAAATGGCAGTGTGGACCACATCTGGCCTGTGGGCCTTAGGTTGTTGTTGTTCAGTCGCACAGTTGATTCCGACCCTTTGCGACCCCATGGACCATTTTCCTCCAGGCGCCTCTGTCCTCTACCATCCCCCTCAACCCTCCCAGCTCTGTGCCCATTGTGTCTATAATACCATCTAGCCATCTCATCCTTGGCCTCCCCCTTCTTCTTTTGCCCTCCACCTTTCCCAACATCAATGCCTTCTCAAGTGAATCCTCCCTTCTCATTTGATGTCCAAAGTATTTTAGCTTCATCTTTACTATTTGACCTTCCAATGAGCAGTCAGGGTTAATTTCTTCTAAGATTGACCTATTTGTTCTCCTCCCTGTCCAGGGGACTCTCAAAACTCTCCTCCAACACCACATTTCAAAGGCATCTATTCTTCTGCGTTCAGCCTTCCTAATTGTCCAGCTCTCACATCCATACATTACTAATGGGAAAACCATTGCTTTGACTATTCTAATTTTTGTTTGCAATGTAATGTCTCTGGTTTTCACTATGTTCCCCATGTTTCTCATCGCTTGTCTCCCAAGAATCAGTCGCCTTTTTATTTCATGGCTGCAATCCCCATCTGCAGTGATCTTTGATCCTATGTAAGCCTTAGGTTGGGAACCCCTGTATTAAAGTATTAAAAACAACATCCTTTCAATTAATGATTCAGGAGCCATATGACCCCTGATGATGGTACATGAATATTTAAAATAAATAGCCCCAGCATTCCCTATTTGCAAATCTGCCTGAACCACCTTTCTGGATAATGTTCATGGAGAGACTCTTGGGCCTGATAAAATATGGGTCAGATCTAACGTGAAGATTTCTGAAAGATTATTGGCTTGTGTGATTATTGTGATATTTCCCTGGGAGCTGTCACAAGTCTAAAGCCAGTCTTGCTGATGCTTTGCTCAGTACACAGAAAGAACCTCCTTGAAGATTGTGGTATTTTTGAACTCTAATCGGGCATACCCTGGAAATGGCAACCTTGTGTTGCCAGCCAATCGTTCTCACACTAGGTCCGATGAAGGGAACTGCAGAACGAACCCATCAAAAGGTGTTTCATACAACTGAGTTATTTTGCCAACTCTGTTTTGCAGAATTCATGTATTCTTATTTGAACAATACTTTTAAATTATTAAACTAGCTGTTCACACTTGATGCAGGGACATCCTCTTTGGGCATCTAATTACTTTTTTAAAAATGTCTGACACAAGTACGCACCATTTCTCTGAACCATGGTGTAGCTAAAATAAAGTTTTCTAAGTTGTTTCCTTCTGGGAATAAACTGTCTTTTTAAAAAGTCACATTAAGTTTTACAAGTTTCAAATGAATGGAAAAATGGATTTTATTATTTTATTACATGCGCAAGCGCATGCATGTACACACATTTTGCTCTGCATATTTTATGGCTGCAAAAACAGATTTTGCGGTTTAAACTGTTAAGACTGGATGCCGAGGCCTATGGAACCTTTTATGTAACCTGATGGCCTGAATAATTATCCAAATATTTTGCTTTCCACCCTTTCTAAGTCTTTGCATAAGAAAAAAAAAGTATATGCAACCTTTTGACCACAAAATAACAATAATAAAAGCCCCCTTCACAAAGCCTACTCTCATTGCTGCAGTAGGTGCTGTAATAGGGCAGGCCAGTAGCAAATTCATGCAGGACGTCAAAAAGAGAACAGTTATCAATTTTTGCACTGGAAGAAAGAGTTGGTGGTGGTGGGGATACGGGATATGTTGTTTTAAAAAAGCACACTTGTAATATTACCAGTTGGGAAGGCAAAAGCTATCAGTAATTAGCTCACATTAATCATTGAAGTCTTCCCAAGGATCCAGTTCTTTAGGGCTAGCCCAAGACATATGGGTTCCCAGGTAAGAAATTCAGACAGCATTCCTCTTTCTGGTGCTTCTTCTTTCTGGAACATGCCATACTGCAGCATACTCCAGTGGAATCAGCCAGGGACATCGGAATCCCCTTCAATAGCTTCTAATCATTTAAGTGCAGTTTGCAGAGGAGGCCTCTACCTTATGAGCAAGATCTCTTACTGCATTCCATCGATCTTTATTATGCAGTCACAAACCTGATAAGTGTCTTCTTCTCTTCAAGGGCTCTTTAGTAGCACCCATCATATCAGCTTTGTTCTTTCCCAAACCATGTAGCACCCACCAGTGTCCTGAAATGCCAACCATATCAAGGGCATATATATATATATATATATATATATATATATATATATATATATATATATATATATATATATATATATATATATATATATATATATATATATATATATATATATATATATATATATATATATATATATATATATATATATATATATATATATATATATAGTGCACTCTCTGGGCAGTTCACAATGTAATTAGCACGTTGCCCTGGATCCCAATTTTACTGACCATGGAAGGATGAATCAATGATGATTCCTAGTCGGCATTGAACTCACAACGTTTTGGCTGGAGTACAGCAGTTTAACCACTGCACCACCAAATCCAGTTGCTAGGCCCAACTAGACCACAGCAATCAAATCAGCTGCTGAATGGTGTGTCCACCACACTTGCATTTCTACCATGGATTCAATAGCTCTTCTTTAGTTGGATAAGAGCAACTGAAGCTTGGGGAACTTATGATAGCAGAAGGCTTACACCATGACACATTTCTTTGGTCTTTGTGTAGACACTTTGTGGTCTGTGCTGTATATTGATGTTCTCCCATCATGAGGCAAATATAATGAAAAGTGGCAGGCTGTAGAGAAGTGCAGGAAGACCAAAGCTTGGAAAGTTTCTTTTTTTTTAAATGGTGACCTGGAGAGGCTTTTGGTAACTTGCTGCCAAGTCAGCAGTGTCTTCAAAGCATCCCTGAAGGGTGGTGTTGGTGGTGGGAGATGGTCTAAGGATAAGAGAAAAGGAAGAATCCTAATTAGATAACTAATTTGGCCACTTGAGAATTTTTAGCCTTCAGCCATAGAGACAGTAGGAGTAAGCGCTGCTTCTCAAGTTGCCATGCCCTGCTGATTATTTTTTAATTGAGACTTCTGCAAGGCATTGGAAACACCGTGTCTCCTAATAACCCCAAAGGGGCATTTTTAGATGCAGTAGAGGGAGACGGGTCTCTCACAGCTGATCTGTTTCCTGATTCTCTTGCCAGGTAAACACAATGGCAGACAATGTCTTGGAAATGCCTGCAGGCACAGCCGGGTAGTCTCCCATAGTGAAGCTTGGATCCTGGGGACTTCAAAGAGGGAAATGTCAAAGGGATGTTCTGTGCCTTTGCTTTCTGTGCATGTGGTTTCACAGCTGGGCTCAGCCATGTGATTATCACTCATTTAGCCTGCTCATTAAAGTCACAATGGTTATGGGACGGGAGACTCCACCGAAGCAGCTTTCAGAGATGAGTTATATGGCACAATCAAGCCACTGAAAATAGTGCCTTCGACTGGAGGCATTATGATGGTTACATGGAAAGACAAGTCAAAATCACCCTGCCAAAAACTGAGCTTTAAAAACGTGCAAGCTGTAGTCACAAGTCCTTATAATTATGTAACGTTCAAACTATGCAAGGATCCCCCTGGTGGATTGACAAATAGAAAAAGACTCTTAACATGGGTCCTCTCACTCTAGACAAGCTGCAGTGAAAAGGTCGCTGGGTGCATATGGAAGATCAAGCTGAGGCCATGCTATCTAAGTGCCAGTGTCACTGTCTGGTCTTGAGAGTATCTGTGGCACACAATTATAGGATATACCTCTTAAACTGCCATGGGTTCTTCCTAAGGAATCCTGGGAGTTGTAGTTTGGTCAGGTACTTAAGAGCAGGGGTGGCCAAACTTTTCAGGCTGTGGGCCGGTCACGTGGTTATTTCATGTGGCTCTTCTATTTCTTTGCACTGGTTATTGTCATTGTTCTTTGTCCCTACATGACAGTCACTAAAAAGTCACATCAGCACTTTTCAGTATTTATACTAGCCTTAATCAGTCTAGAGTCAACATACTGCTTGCTATTTTCTTCCAGACTCCATTGTCTAATAAATAAAATTATAGCAGTTCACTTGCTTCCACATCGGAACATGTAGATCAATATTCAAATCAAGGACAGCATTCAAATCAAGGACAGCCAAAACTTTCTAAAGCCAAAATTGTTAGAAGGGGACAACAAATGTACCTTGGCTGTTTTCTCAGATCCCAGAGCCACTCTCATTAAGGCTTGCTGTCCACCCCAGTTCTTCTGCTTCTTCAAAGAGCACAACATTAATGTAAAAGAAGGTGCATGACTCCCATTCACTTTGTTTTACCAAGAATATGCAATCTGGGAGAACTAGAAGTAGGGTTTTCCTCCCTTCCACTTAATGAATGTTACCAAATTTTGGAACTGCATCTTAGGAGCAGCAGGATATATTTGGTTCAGGAGAGGCAGAAATGGGCATCTGTACCTAGTAAATTTGCTCATCCCGGGAGTAAAATCTTGATGTTATACTATGGTGGTCTGGAGGCCATGGTCAGCCAAATTACCTCCTGGGCAGCTTTGGGCTGGTTACTCTCCAAATCTGAACCCTAAATTGTTTCAATTACCGCTGTGATATAATTAATTAATTTGTGGTTCTGAAAGACTGCAATGACAGCATTACTCACTTACTTCATGGGAATCTATGTGGCTGACTAATGCTCGTATCAACACCTCCGAAGCAAGCATCAGCCCCTCCAGCAGTCTGCACATGAGTTTGATTTCTCCAGAGACAACCTTTCCAGATCATTTGAACTAATTGAGGTAGTGGAGAAATTTTTTTAATGCCAAAATACAGCCCTTCCCACCCTCCACCCCCCACACATGGTAAACTGCTTCTTTTGTTCATTTTCTAAGACAATAATATTTATAAAGCTCCTGACTACTAAATTTTAAGGTAGCCATGCTGTGTTCTTCAACAGTACTCTAAATGCCACCTTTCTGTCCTCCTTAAATGCCAGGTCTTGCTGCCCTCGCAGCTATAAAGCCTGACCTAACTCTTTCCATATGGGGTTTATCCAATCCCATCTCCCCTCAGACTTTTACTTGGGTTATTACTAACATACAACGCCCCAACATTTGTTGAAATAACCGACAAAATGGAAACAAACATTTTATAAGGAACATGTTTCACCTTAATTACAGTTATTATCAAGAACCAGGATTTATAGCATCTTGTGGAAAATGGTGGATGTAAAAAGAGGTTGCAGCCATACCAATGTGGTTTTGATCAGGCCCTTTTATAACAAGAGGGGTTATTTTGCCTTTCTTTTTTCTGCTCCACTGTAAAACTCACACCTGCACCGCAGGTAGTCGCTAAGTAAGTAGAAATTCCTCATTATTACCTAGTGGGTGCCCACGTGGACAACCAAACTGTGTTCTCCTCTGATATGTTTTGTCCTTCTAGTGAAAAGAAACCAAACCACTGAGATGAAAATGTCCAATGGTACCTGGTGGCACAGAAAAAGACATCATAAATGGAATCCCTCATAGAAAAATTGGCTGCCTGCTATTAGTTAATTTTAGGTTTTTGACTACTTTATTGAACAATACTGACATCAGAAAAGTGTGTATGCTCTCCCTTGCTTCCTCACTCTATCTGTTTAAGAATTCTTTGGGGAATGGGTAATCTGTGCTAGTTCAAATGACTTTATTTTCTTATGGAGTAAGTCTGTTGCCTTTTCTTTTCAGTGCCCATTTGCTGAGATTCTGTTAGCTGCCGTGCTTCATATCTGCTATGCTTATATATGCAACCTTGCCTATCTGCAGTTTGATGACTTTTACAGGATATTCTGCCTTCTAACAGTATAGAGGTGAAATGGATTAATAAACATTTGAATTGGGAGGAGGGGAGAGCGGGAGGAAAAACTGAGACAGAATGTTTTGGAGAATCAGAAAAGCAAAACTGAATAGTCATTCCAGTTTCACGGCCAGTGATGCAAGACAGCCTTGAGACATACACAATGGAATCACAGGCTCACAGTAGGTGCCATTTTTATTGAATGTTTTCATCTACAGAGTCTTCCAGCCATTTGGTTTTCTGGAAGAAAATAGGGTGGGTTTTTCTTTGTTTGAGAGAGGATTTCTTTCAAAATGAAAGAATTCTTAGATTTTATATACAAACATGATGAGTTTTGCCATAGATGCCTGCCTTCTCCACTTTATTCATGCTTGATATCACTGGCAGCTATTCTCCTATTGTGTCCATTGTCAAAGTCACACATTTTGATTTTACCTTTTTTTTTGCATGCATTCAGTTGCCTACACATCTATCTAGCCATATGCATTATCCATTAATTTCCCTCTCCCCGTGCACTCAATTTCTCTGAACTGATGATAGCAAAACCATTTACAAAGGCTGACATATCCCACACAATCCCTCAAATTGTCTTAAAGAGTTTAGCTGATTTTACTGGAAGTCCTCTTCTTTCTCTTCTATTCATTACTAACTTCCAGTGAATTTCACCTGGCTCAGGTGCAAAGTGCCATGTGGTATCCTTTAGGAACATAAAGACACCCAATGACTCATGTGAAGCACATGGTATATTTTTAGTTGTGCAGTTGAGCCAATCTTAAGCTTGGCTGACAAGGGAGACTAAACTGAGGATGTGTGAAACCCACAGGAGGAATTCAGTCCTTCATCCCAACCTCAAGTGCTGCATGTCAGGAAGGGAGATCCATCTGCTCATACCAGTTTTGTTTATGCTACCATTCCTTCAAAACTAGCTTATTTTCAAAGTACGTCCAACACATCTTTCTGTCCAAAAGCACCATAAAAATAGTGAACAATCTGAGAGAAAGAACAATAAATCAGATTTTACAATTTTAAATAATAAACATCAAGCACAATCAGGATATAACACAGGATGGAGGAGGAATCGGCAATGAGCAAAACTGGGAATATCATCTAAAGCAGGGTTTCCCAACCTTTTCAAGCCAGGGGCTGGATCACGCTCTCTCAGTCAGCTTCAAGGGACGGACAGCCATTTTGCCCAGCCTCCATGATGGGGGTGGTGGCAGTGGCCATTTTGCCCCAAGAGCTTCAAAGGGGCAGTCATTTTGTTTCTCAAATGCCCTTGGAGGAGTGGGGGCCACATGAAATGCTGCCACAGGCCAGATCCTGCCCACAGACCTTAGGTTGGGAACCCCTGATCTAAAGGAAGAGCAATTTAAGATACTGCTAACTCCCAAAGCTCTTTGAAATAAGCCCTCAGATCGCAGTTCAGCAAGACAGATAGCTTCTGGCTCTTGGAAGCCTGTTGTCTCACATTTTTTTACTGTTGCAGTCATATCGCATCATTGGTAAAGGAGAATCAAACCCAGTGCAATGAGGGATAAAGGAAGCAACCAGATTACTCTTTGCAGAGCCTTTATCATTGCTCTGATACCCCATTGTTCAGTGGATGAGCAAATTTCCACTTTTGTCTTCACAAATTAGGTATAAGCATTCTATATTTCACACCATGTTTGACTGTTCCTTAAGGTAATATAATTGTTTCAGAGTGAATATCTTGCTCAAAAAGTTATGCTTGGATCAGAGGCAATAATGTAGCACAAAATGGCTAGCATGTTGCAAGATATTTTACTCAGACAGATTTTCCTGCTAGGATCTTGGCCATTAAAGGCAGTAGAAAATATGCATTGCTGTCTTACCCAAATTCAGTTACAAATCTAGGATTTTTGTGCATTGCCAACTCTTTTACTTTTGTAAAATGTTTTCATTACACCATTTGCCATTAAGGGTTTGCCAGAAACCCTTTGCATAAGAAAGAATGATCTGGAAGAGGGAGGGAGGAAGAATAGGCTTGCCACCTCCTTTAAAAACCACCACCTCATGGCCAAAGCTATGCAGAACTGAGTAGAAACAAACTTAAGGTTGGGAAAAAGGAGAAATGGAGAGATATTGAAATTGGCCTTATCAGCAATCAGGTTTCTAATTTATTCTACATTTGAGCATCCAGAGTCAGCTACCAGAAAGAAGTGAAATAGAACTTGTTATGTATGTATGCATGTTCATTATACTGTAAGGCAAGATTGTAACCACTCCAGATACAAACGATATCAGCTGTAAAGGAACGCGAGCAGACAGCCTATAGAGGGCAGCTGCGAGCGTTCACTCTCACATGGTTCACATTGCTCAATCACGGACAGCCGCGGGAAAACCTTCCCCGCATTCAGCAGCTGAAGAAAGACCTGCATTCAGCAGCTGAAGAAAGACCTGCATTCAGCAGCAGGAATGGAGGCGTGCCTGGGCGAGGCCACGCCGGTAGCAACCAATCAGCTACCGTGCTACAAGATTCAAATGTAGAGAGCTACTGTATATATTGAGATGTATCACCGCCATTACCTCATGCTTAACTGGAACCTCATGCAATAAACCTGTGTTAAACCAACCCTTCGGTTGTCCGGTCGTCTTTGGTCCCATACACTAAACTGGCGACGAAGGTGGGATAGATGGCTGCCCACGGGACCAAGACATGCGCCGGCTACGAGATCAGGAAGCCGGGAGACTTGGAGCTGTTTGAGATAGACTTCAACGCAGCGCTGGTGGAGCTCGAAGTCTCAGATGAGGCCAAAAAGAGGGCCATTTTCGTCCGCATGCTCGGACACGAGACCAAGAGGACCTTGGTGGACCTGATCGCGCCAAGGAAGGTGAGCGACCTCAAAGCCACAGAGCTCCTGGCGGCGCTGCGCGCCCATCTCCGGCCAGCGATAGCGATGTTCCCCGCTCGGAGCGCGTTCTGGAGGCGAGTCCAGGCACCCGGGGAATCGGTCGATGAGTTCGCCGCGGCCCTGCGGTTGGCCGCCGGCCCATGCAAGTGGGAGCTCCCCGACGTCACCCTCTGAGACTGCCTGCTCTGCGGTCTGAGGGACACAGAGACTCAGCGCGCGCTGATGAAAAGGGAGCCGCCTCCCATGTGGCAACAAGTCCTCGACGCGGCACAGGCCGCTGAGGCCACGTCGGCCGGGGTGCACGAACTTCAGGACTGGCGCCCGAAGACCGCCAAGGCAGAGAGTTCGGTGCGCGCGGCCCGGCGGACTTCGAACTCGTCTGCAGAGAGCAGCGACGACGAGGACGTCCGGAGGGTCCAGAGAGAGGGCCGGCGCTGCGATGGCTGCGGCGCCGCCCACGCCCGCACCAAGTGCCCATTCCGCAAGGCCGAGTGCCACAGCTGCGGCCGGCGCGGGCACATAGCCAAGGTCTGCCGGAAACGACGCGAGGCCACCCGGAGTTCTCCAGACCGCTCGGCAAGGCAGGACCGCACCACGAGGCAGGACCGCACCACGAGACCGAAGGACGGCACCCGGACCACGAGGACGCGGGACGGAGTAGGGCGAGTCTCCGACGACAGCGAGGACGACGCGCCGGTTTGCAGCGTTTCCACGGAGCACCCCCGTTACTTCGTTGAGGTAGTAATACAAGGGGCCCCTGTTAGAATGGTGGTGGACTCGGGTTCCTCATACTCCATTATTTCCCAGGGGGAGTTCATGAAAATCACCCCCCGCGTGCGGCCCAAGCTCAAGGCGTTGAGGGCCACGCTGAAGGACGTGCAGGGGAACCGCATCCCAGTGTTGGGGGTTGGGAAGTTCCAGGTCCAGTTCAAAAAGTACACCGCAACGCTTCCCTTAGTCGTCCTCAAGGGGGGTAAATGCAGCCTCCTCGGGACTCAATGGTTCCAGCCCCTGGGGTTGTTCATTGGGGGGGTGCACGCCGTGGGAGCACACGCCGCCGGGACTGATCCAATACAGAGCGTGTGCGACGCGCACCCCGAGGTTTTTAAAAAGGGGCTCGGAAAATTCAAGGGCCCCCCAGTGACTTTCGACCTGGACCCTGGAGTGCGTCCAATCAGACTTAAACCGCGCAGAGTGCCTTTCGCACTAAAGGACAAAATAGAGGCGGAATTGGACAAATTAGTGGGCCAGGGGATTCTTGTTCCTGTTGATTCTGCGGAGTGGGAAACTCCAATTGTAACAGCGCTCAAGGCCAACGGGGAAGTCCGAATATGCGCTGATTACAAGTGCACCATAAATAAGGCGATCCGCCCTAATGCGTATCCGGTGCCGGTAGTCAGCCACTTGTTGGCCAGGTTACACGGGGGGAGGTGTTTCGCCAAACTCGACCTGGCCCAAGCCTACCAGCAACTCCCGGTGACCCCCGCCGCAGCTGCTGCACAAACAATAGTCACCCACAAAGGGGCGTTCCAGGTTTCGCGCCTCCAATTCGGCGTGAATTCGGCGCCCGGGATTTTCCAGTCATTGGTGGAACGCCTCCTGAAGGGGTTGGAGGGGGTGTTACCCTATTTTGATGACGTATTAATTACAGGGGGGAGCCGGGCCGAATTAGCAACAAGGTTGGGAAAGGTCCTGACAATATTCGAAAAGGCGGGTTTGCGGTTGCGGAAAGACAAATGCGTCTTCTTCGCTACAGAGGTTGAGTTCCTAGGGTTCCGTGTTACTCCCGAGGGAATTAGGCCGGCCCAATCCAAGGTAGCCGCCATCAAAAAGGCCCCTCGCCCCACCTCCAAGCCCGAGTTGCAGTCGTTCCTCGGACTGCTCAACTTCTACCACTCCTTCCTCCCGCGGAAGGCAGCCGTGGCAGAACCGCTACACAAATTGTTAAAAAAGGACGAGGCATGGAAGTGGGGCGACGACCAGGAAAAGGCTTTCAATGACCTGAAGCGACTCCTGGCATCAGATGCTGTACTGACCCACTTCAATCCCAAACGCCCGGTGGTCCTGATATGCGATGCATCCCCGGTGGGGGTGGGGGCGGTGCTTTGCCACGTGCTGGAGAACGGTAGGGAGGCCCCGATAGCTTTCTACTCTAGATCCCTGTCCCAAGCGGAGAGGAATTATGCTCAGACAGACAGGGAGGCGCTAGCAATAATTGCGGGGACCAAGAAATTTCATGATTTCGTGTACGGCCGCCCCTTCACCATAGTGACTGACCACAAGCCGTTGCTGGGCATCTTCACCGCAGACAAGCCCACACCCCAGATCCTGTCCCCGAGAATGCTCAGATGGGCCATTTTTCTCAACGCGTATCAGCACGCGTTGGTATACCGGCCCGGGAGGGAGATAAGTCATGCAGACGCTCTGTCGAGGTCCCCCATTCCCCGGGATTGCTGCCACGTGGGCGGAGTAGAGAGGGACCACCAGGTCTTAATGATAGAGGTCCTAGACTCCCCTCCAGTAGTACCGGCCGAAATCGCCAAAGCGACAGGCAAGGACAAAGCGCTGGCCACAGTTTGCTCCTGGGTGCAGAAAGGGTGGCCCGTGTCTTCCCCAGCAGCGGAGTTCGACACATTTTTCAAAAAGAGATTGGAGTTGTCCCTGGAGAGGGGTTGCCTCTTGTGGGGACAGCGGGTAGTGATCCCCACGTCTCTCAGGCCGAGGGTGCTTAAACTGCTGCACGTCAGCCACCCGGGGATCGTACGCTCTAAGGCACTAGCCCGCAGTTATTTTTGGTGGCCCCAGTTAGACGCCGACATCGAACACATGGTCGGCACTTGCGAGGCGTGCCAAAGCTCTAGGCCAGAAGAGGCTCGCTCGCCACCTAGGGAATGGGACGCTGCGAGGGGACCCTGGTCCCGAGTTCACGTAGACTTTGCTGGCCCATTCAGGGGAACGCTTTTCCTCCTCGTGGTGGACGCGTTCTCTAAGTGGTTGGAGGTCATTCCAGTCTCGAGCACCTCCTCGACCACAACCATTAAACAGTTAAGGAGGGTCTTTTCCACGTTCGGTTTACCCGACACCCTCGTCAGCGATAACGCTAGCTGTTTCACGTCCGCCGAGTTCAGGGCATTCATGGAACGCAACGCCATTCGGCACGTCACCTCTGCCCCCTTTCACCCGGCCACCAATGGCCAAGTAGAGCGCCTCGTGCGCACCACGAAAGACGCGCTACTGCGCATGGGTCCCGGAGACCTCGACCTGAAATTGTGCCAATTCCTGCTGAGATACAGGGTCACCCCCTTAGCGTCAGGGTACTCCCCCGCAGAGCTGTTGATGCGCAGGAAGCTGGCCACGGGAATATCCAAGCTAGACCCCACGAGAGTAGAGGACAAAGGGCGGAACATAGGGGTGGAACCCACAAAGAGTTTCAGCATAGGCGCCCCAGTACACTGCAGGAATTACGCCAGCGCGGGGCCAGCCTGGGTGCCGGGCACCGTAGTAGATCAAACCGGCCCCGTCTCATACCGCGTAGAGACCAGTACAGGTTTCCTGTGGAGGCGACACGTGGACCAACTCAGGCGTAGGGTCCCCGGAGAGCAAGACGCGGATGAGATCAGCATCGAATCAGCGTTAGGGTACTCCCCCACCCGTTTAGCCCAAGGGGGAGGAAAAGGGGAGCATGGGTCCCCACCAAGGGGGGAGGAAAGGGAATCGATCCACGGAAATCTTTTGCGGGAGTCCCCGCCAGAGAGGAGGAGCCCCGGGTTGCGGGAGTCCCCGTCAGAAAGGAGGAGCCCCAACCACACTCATACCCCGCGGAAGCCGCGGAAGTCCCCCCGAGGCTCAGAGGCCCATAGAGGTTTAGACGTTGATTTACAGTACCAGGGGGAGTTAGCGGAGTGGTCCCCCACCCGTCCTAGCGAAAAGAGGGGTTTCAGTTCAGCCCCTGGTACCTCCAGTCCCAGTAGCCCCTGTGAGTTAGAGTGCAACATAGCGCCCATGTTCCGGAGACCGACACCTCCAAGACCGGAGGCATCAGCGAGTCCGCCCACCACCACAGTCTTAAGGTCCCCCGAGCAGGGATCAGAAGGTAGCCATTCCCCAAGGGCGACCTCATCAGTGCCGCGGTTCACACTAGGAGGGTCCCCGGGGTCCGAGGGCAATAGGCAGGGATTTACCTCCCAACTGTTCATCCCATTCCCTTCCCCAAGCGCAAGGCAGGCACGGACGCCCCACAGAGCCACTAACGAATCCCCGTTTCCCGTTGCAGGACAAGCTCCCGCGGAGTCAGGGATCACAGGCTCTCCAGAATTAGGGCAGGCGCAAGCACGCCCCAAGCGAACGTGCGGCAAGCCACAATGGTTGCGGGACTTCGTCCCATCCTAGGGGGGAGGGATGTTATGTATGTATGCATGTTCATTATACTGTAAGGCAAGATTGTAACCACTCCAGATACAAACGATATCAGCTGTAAAGGAACGCGAGCAGACAGCCTATAGAGGGCAGCTGCGAGCGTTCACTCTCACATGGTTCACATTGCTCAATCACGGACAGCCGCGGGAAAACCTTCCCCGCATTCAGCAGCTGAAGAAAGACCTGCATTCAGCAGCTGAAGAAAGACCTGCATTCAGCAGCAGGAATGGAGGCGTGCCTGGGCGAGGCCACGCCGGTAGCAACCAATCAGCTACCGTGCTACAAGATTCAAATGTAGAGAGCTACTGTATATATTGAGATGTATCACCGCCATTACCTCATGCTTAACTGGAACCTCATGCAATAAACCTGTGTTAAACCAACCCTTCGGTTGTCCGGTCGTCTTTGGTCCCATACACTAAAGAACTGAAATTGGAGATTGGGTGGTACTTAAGCACCACTTAAGTGGCTGAAAAACGTGTAATTGCATTCAGATAAATGGCTGATGGGGAATAGCCACTGTCAGTATGGTACTCACATTTGACTTCCTGCAAACACTTGTATCTTGGGGCATCTTCACAAATATTTGCGGGCACAACATCCCCCATTCTGGGGGTGAAAGTATCTTGCTGCTGCTGCTGCTGTTGTTCAGTTGCACAGTCGATTCTGACCCTTAGTGACCCCATGGACCATTTCCTGCCAGGTACCCCTATCCTCCACCATCCTCCTCAACCCACCCAGCTCTGTGCCCATTGCGTCAACAATACCATCTAGCCATCTCATTTTCTGCATGGGTTTCCCCTTTACATACTTGCCTAGTTAGAAGTTTCTTTGTCGTCTTTGATTGTATTTTAGAGCCTACTGTACATTCGGGTGCCACAGGTTGGTTCTGCCTTTCTTTTTCCCACCCTCTTTGCCGGGCACCCTCACCCGTTCTTTTGTGGAGTTTATTGGAAGGGATTAAGAGCAAAGAGTATCAAATAAACGTGAGGTTTGGCCCCTGTTTTTATAATTTCAGCTTTTAAAGTCCTTGTTTGGAGAACACCACCAAACCTTACCACAGCCTTGAAACAAGAAGCAGGGAGTCAGTGGGGAAAGATTAATGGCGTGCCATTTGCTGAAGTTCTCTCAATTAGCAAACGTCTGTGGCAGAAAGAGAGATCCAGAGATCCCAGGGACTGAAATAGCAGCCAGTCAGCTGCAAAAGTTGCAAGCCCCCCACCCCTAAGCAACATTCTTCATCTCTCTTCACTAATTTTGAGGATTACATCATGCCAAATGCATCCTGGGGGACATTGTTATGCTAATGAGACAGCCCAGGAGACCAAATTCTCTTCCCGCCCGAAGAGACATTCCCACCATGCCCGAGCACTCTAGCTTATTCAAGCCAAGCTGAATTGCCTCCTGAGAATAAAAGGCACAGTCTTAATTAAACTCCTGCACTCCATTCCACAGCACAGCTTGATTGTTATGCCGGCTTGCCTCTCTGCTAAAGGAATGCCAGAACTCCCGATACTAGACCCAAGTGGCAAGAGGGCGATAGTTGTGTGTGTGTGTGTGTGTGTGTGTGTGTGTGTGTGTGTGTTGTACCCAATGTGCTACAGCAAACATATATTCTTGTCTCTATTAGTGGACAGATGAACTGCACTGCTGCTAGGTTGCTGCCCAACAAATGTTGCATAGGGAGAAAAAGCAGCAACTCTCATCAGTTTTACTAAGTGTTTGCTGCTCCAGAATTGTCAAAATAAGGTACTTTTTGGAGAAGACACAGAAAGTATTCCGTGAAAGCATCAGGTGTGGGAATAAGGGTATGGAGTGATAAAATGCTAAATATCTAATTGATCTCCTCTTTAAGAATAGGCCCACTGAATAATTTCTTGAAACAAATAAGACAATTCAGTGAGTCTACTTTAATGAACACATTGGATTAATGGGATTTAAATAACCATCGAAGTAACCAAAGCAGATTTTTGTATTTGTGCACATCACCAGTGAACCAATACACCAACCAAAGAGACTATACAACAGAAAGCAGGCATTAGAAAAGCAGTATTCTCATTGGGAAAAAACAACAGACAAGGAATAGAATGTAGTAGACACAATCGACTGTCAATATTAAAAATTAGAGTAAAGCTGAAGAAGATCAGTAAAACAATCACAGTATCAAAATATAACCTTCTTGAAGAGTGTAAAGACCATATTGTGGTTATTCCACCCTTTCATACACTCTACATCAGTCATTCCCAATGTGGAGCTCACACCCCACAGAGGGACTTCAATTCCCAGAAGTCTAAGTCAATACATTGGCTGATCAGTGCTTTGGGAAATTGACTTAGGCTTCTGGAAACTGAAGTCCAAAAACCAAAGTTTGGGAAACACTGCTCTACATTCATAAATATATTTATATTTTACTATTTCAGGGTTGTGTATAGTTTTGAATGTCTTATTGGGAATATTTATGTGTGGAATGCTAGTATGATTAAGAACAGATTGATTTCTGATTAATGAGATTGGAGTGTTTTGAAGAGGAGTCTAGTCTGTGAAGCAGTTTTGGGTTCAGTTGCAGAGAGTTTGATAAAGAAGGAAATTTATTTTAGAGTTAGGAAAAATAGGCTGTGGTAGAATTTATGAGGATATGTCTGTGTAGGATACCTAGAGCAGTGGTTCCCAATGCACATGCCCTCACAGTGGGACTGCAATTCCCAGAAGCCCAGGTCAGTATATTGGCTAACCAGTGCTTTTGGGAATTGATTTAGGCTTTTGGGAATTGAAATCCCAAACTCAAAGGTTGGGAAACACTGACCTAGAGTGTCTGTGTCAAAAAAGATGGAGAATCAGGTCATAAAGTAGTTTGATCTGTGTTATGTATTGAATGAATACTGCAAGTCCCCTTTAACAGAATGTATCCGGTCAATGTATCCATTTGTATCCAATCAGAGACACATTGTAGCAAGCTGTATAAGGATGTGAGCTAAGTGGCCACACGTGGCAGTAGCGAGCATCCAGCTCACATGGCACAGATTCCCCAAATACGTGAAGAGTGGGAAACCTTCCCGCCACACCACATCTGGAGAAGATGGGCGTGATGACCTATGACGTCACGCGGACAGTAGCCAATGAGCTACCACCCGGGATATTCAAATGTACAGAGTACTATAAATAGAGCTGTTTTGTCTGCCATTACCTCATGTTCACCCTGACCATTATGCAATGAAGTTGTGTTTTAGCTCCTTACTGCGACTCCTTATTTGTCTTCCATGCAAGACACTAACATCTGTAAATACAGAAGGAATATATTTACATTTTAGTGTTTTGAATTTTGCTACCTGTGGTCCCTCAATGGAAATACAAACTTAGGGCAAGGAAACTTTAGCTGGCGCAGAATTGAAGGGGCAACCCAATAATATTTTGGTGTACTTCTGGGGAATGATTTGAGCTAGTAAGTTAAACTGAAAGAGTGATTAACATAAAGTTAAATTTGTCCAATGAGTTTTGTGGCTGAGGGAAGATTTGATCTCAGGTCACCTTACCAAAGGATGAGTGAGAACTGTGTTCAATTTAGTTCTGATTAGAATTCAGATCTGACTAAAGGTAAAGGTAAAGGTTTCACTTGCTCGAAAGCCAGTCGTATCCAACTCTAGGGTGCAGTGCTCATCTCTGTTTCAAAGCCGAAGAGCCAGCGCTGTCTGCTTCTGCAGACATATCTGTGGTCATGTGGCAGGCATGACTAGACATGGAGCACTGTTACCTTCCCACCAAAGTGGTCCCAATTTATCTACTTGCAATTTCTTGCTTTCGAACTGCTAGGTTGGCAGGAGCTGGGACAAAGACGGGAGCTCATTCCATCCTGCAGTACTTAGGAATCGAACTGCTGACCTTCCACCTCCCAGTCAGTGTCTTAGCCACTTGAGCCACTGTAGTGACTAGTAATCCACAAAATTTGAACATGGGATAAAGCAAAACCGATAGAGTTGCCCAACTGTAATCCCAGTATATATACAGTATCCAATACTGTAACTACTGCAAACAGCCTCCCCCCCAGTGTTTTGTTCTTGTTCATCAAATACCTTTTCTTTTTGCTTAACTCAGGGGTTCCCAACCCCCGGCCCATGGGCCCAATACACCCCCCACAACTGGAAGTCGCAACACATCACTTACTGTGGTGGTGGTGGTGGTAGAGGTGGTAGTGGTGGTCGTGGGAATCATGCAGTTTTTCTGGGGTTTTGCACAGCCTCCATCACTTCCTAGTGTGGTGGGTGGCTTTTCGGAGCACATTAAGATATACTACACTACTGGAAGATTTCATTTCAATAATTTGCCATACAGCTAATCTCGGAAAGTTTATTTATTTATTTATTTATTGAAAATATTTTTATCCCATCTTTCTCTTATAAAGGGGCACAAGGCGGATTAAATCATTAAAAAAGACAACATAAAAGCTAAGACTTTTTTTACAATATTAAAAGATGATTAAACAAATATCACATTAAAACAATACATAAAAGCGATACTAAAAAGCCCCTTTAAAAGTAAGCAGGGCCAACAATCCTATTTTTAACTAATGACCACCAAATTCTCCAAAATTCTCCGAAGCTCAACTTTTAGAGAAGTAAATAAAGTTGAAAAAGATGAATGGTCTTCTTCATATAACCTTTTTTTTTAGAATGGAGAGATGCCTGAGTAACTATCTGGGTTCAATATTATCTAATCTATCTATCTATCTATCTATCTATCTATCTATCTATCTATCTATCTATCTATCTATCTATCTATCTATCTATCTATCTATCTATCTATCTATCTATCTATCTATTTATTTGATCAATTTCTGTACCACCCGTCTGGATATTGTACTCTGGGTTTTTTAACCCCATGTTTTAAAAAGTAACAGTATCAATGAAATTTCCCCTTCCCTGAAAGCTGCAGGCAGTAGTACAACTGGAGCTAGCCCTGGAAAGATATTTTAGGCTTCTCTTTGGGAATGCAAAAAAGTCGCATAAATTTTATGGCCCATAAAAAAAGAAAGCAAGGTCAGATGACTGGAGACTGTCAGATTCAGTGGTATGCAGTATTTCTGAAAGCTGAACAGTGGGTTTATTGGCTCAAAAAAAATTAATCATTGGTCCAAAGAAAGCCAAGAACACTAAGAGTAGTATAACATTGTTTTATCTAAGATGGCAGTTGAAGGAGAGAAACACTAATAAAGATATATCAGAGAGTAAACAAAACAAAAAAGACAAAGAAAAGTTGTGGCATCTTAAAGACTAACTCCTATGTTTTAATGTTAGCTTTTGTGGATCAAGTCCACTTCATCAGACATAAGAGTGAGTTTTCATGGTATCATTCATACATGTCAGGTATGGATTGTTTGGTTTAACAGATTGATTTGCAAATCAGTGAGCTATTTACAACCAGTAATAACATGCAATCAGTATGGCTATTTACAAAAGTAATAACGGAAAATCCTCGATAGGAATTAGTTTGGTTCTGTTAAGCTGATTTCAAAATAAACATTCTGACATTACACCTCTGCTAATGAGTTAATTGAGGAAGCTTTGTGGGAGAGACCCAGCCAGAGGTCAAACAACCACCCTGCTCTGTCAACTGTCCTGAGAAGCATCTTCCCTCCTCATTTTTAAGTCTGTTCTCAGGGCTGTAGCGGGGAGGGGGTGAAAACCCTCCTGACTGAGCTAACAGCCCACCCCACCCCACCCCATGATGCCAATGTTATATATGTGAGTTTGACATTGTTGCTAATCCCCTCCTGAAACATTTTTCACACACCCCCCCAAAAAAATCACCAAACAAGCCTAGAAACCTGACTATGGCACTGTCTGTTCTGCATGGTAAATTACAACCTCTTAGTTGTGTCATTTAAAATTTGATAATGTCCCAGAAACCCTTGGGTAATATTCAAATCTTTGTGATGTGTGTCCAGCATGTGGATTCTTGTTTTTTATTTCTCTGTTCCATAATGGCAACTTTCAAGTCCAGTATAGAATGTTCAGGTAGATTGAAATGTTTTGAAATGGTTTTTAGTGTCTTGGCATTTCTGACGTGTGATTTGTGTCCATTAATTCTTTTGCGAAGAGATTGTCCTTTTGACCTACAGGTACATAGAGTGCAGAAGGGCATTTGTGGCAGAAGATGATGTAAATCACATTAGCAGAGGAACGAATAAAACTGCCCTTAATGTTGTGTGTGACATGGTTGGGTCCAATAACTGTATGGCTGGAGTAAATGTGGTGACATAGCTGACATCTGGGTTTGTTGCAGGGTGAAGTTTTATCAATGGTAGAAAAAAAATGAAAGGACCTGTAGTATTTCCCCAAATTTCCCCCCATGTAGTTGATCACTAAAAGAAAAATATAGATGGATATAAATGTCTCCTACCTGATCCCTCCATTTTTGTGGTTTATTTTAATATTTGAATTTATTAATAATAAGATAATTTTTAAAAAATCAGAATGACATTATAAAAGTAAAGGTTTCCCTTGTCCAAAAGCCAGTCGTATCCGACTCTAGGATTCAGTACTCATCTCTGTTTCAAAGCCGAAGAGCCAGCGCTGTCTGCTTCTGCAGACATTTCAGTGGCAGGCATGACTAGACACCGTAGCCTGTTTCCTTCCCACCAAAGTGGTCCCTATTGATCTACTTGCAATTTCTTGCTTTAGAACTGCTAGGTTGGCAGGAGCTGGGAGAAAGACGGGAGCTCATTTCATCCTGCAGTACTCGGGAATTGAACTGCTGACCTTTCACCTCCTAGTCAGCATCTTAGTCACTTGAGCCACTGCAGATATTAGTTTCTTTATTAATAAACTAGCTTTTTTTGCACTGCCTTGCTGGGCATGTATGGACTTTGTTTTGGTGGCGGGGTGGTTTGGGTGGTGGTGGCTAATTTTGGAAGAGTGGGTTTTTTTTAGTTTTCTCTGTTGTTTTTTGTTGTTGGTGAGAGTTTTTCTAAAATAAATTAGATTTTATGGTTTTGGATTTTGTGCTTTTTGTATTTGTTTTATTTTTATTTGTTTGTTTAAATGTTATTTGATTTTTTTGTAATTTTTAGTTGCCTGTAGGTTACTACTCCAGCCTCTTGGTGGGGCTGTCACTAAGTGTTTCTTCTTTAGTTTGACTTTGTTTTTTCAGTACTGTTGTGGAGGCATGGTGAGTTGATGTGTTTTGAAAGTTGTCATATGTTATTATTATTTTTTCATTTTGTGGGGCTGTTGGGGTACTGGACTGCATGGTTTAAGTAGAGTGCGTGTGTGTGTGTCTTTAATTTATTGTTTTGGCTTGTTGTTTAATTATGGTTTTGGATTTTCTCTGCATTTTTTTTGGATGTACATTTTTTGTAGGTATTTCTTATTTTGAATTTCTCCGTTTTTAATTTTGTACATTGAGGATTTTTTTTGGATTTTGAGTTAGGTTTTTTTGTGTTACTATTATGTAGTAGATAGGTGTTTTTAGTGAGTGTTTCATGTTTTTCCGTTAGCTTATTGGATTTTGGATGTGCTTTGTTGTCTTTGTTGTTTCATGATTTGTTTTTTGCTGGGTTTATTTGAATTTTGTGTTTATTTATTTTTGTTTGTATTTTTGATTTTTTTTAATAAAAAAAAACCTGGTTTGTTTTGTTGTGCTTGTGTTTTCCGGGGTGAAGTACGGCCTGACTGTCGTTGCCTATTTTCCCTATCGCTGTGTCAAGACTAGCTTTTGATACAGCAGTGGGGAAAAGGAGGAGGCGACTGTCAGCTCTCACTTTGTCCGGGAATGTGCGTTAGGTTGGTCGGGGGAGAAGGAGGCCAAGAGGAGAGATCTGCATCATGATGGTTCTATTCCGCAGTGCTAAATAGCCGCCTCACTGCTTTTTTCCTTTCGTGTTGTTGGTCTCTCCTCTCGGCCTCCTTTTCCCCTGGCTGACCTACCGGGCAAACTGTGTGTGAGGCTGTGAAGCAGTTAATTGGGAAATTCTAAGGTGGCAGGCAATGATCCATAAGGGGAGGCGCTCTCCCTGGCAGATCATTGGCTGCTGCTTTTCTATTATCCCCACCGCTGTTAGTTCTTGAAACAGTGGTGTGGGTAATACAAAGGCGGCAGCTAGCCATTCGTTAGGGAGGGTGCCTCCCCTGATGAAACACTGCCTGCTGCTTTCCCCCTACCTCAACTGACCTTCAGGCATGTGGCGGCCTCACCGTGGCTTTGGCGGGGTAGCGGGGAGGAGGGGGAGTCCCTCTTCTCCTCGTTGCTCCAGGGAAGAAGGCTGGCGGTGGCCTCGCCATGGCTTTGGTGGGTCTGGGGAAGCAAGGGCAGGAAGCAAGGGCAGGAAGCGCTGCGTCTGCCTTCAGTGGCCTTTTGCTCCCACTGCATGAGGTGTTTTCAATTTTATTTTTCATGTGCTGGCTGTCCCAACGTTCTCCGTGCTCGCACCCTTCAGCCTGATTGGATGAGGGGTGGTGTGGCACGGAGGACGCTGGGCCTTGTAGTTTTATTTACTGTTTGCATTCGTGGGGCGGTTGCCCCACTCACAGCTGGCGGACCCTTGCGGCGATGTTTGGATGGTCTAAAGGCAAGGGTAGGCGACTCTGTACAGGATAGTAGGGACAGGTGTGGGCATGCATGCTGGACACCAACGGCCCACACACCTTTTTATAGGTATAGATTAGATACTGTCTGTACTGGTTCCAGTCTATTATTCACAATATCATTGTTGATAGAAAACACACATCATTATTTCCTCTTAGTAATCTAAGGATCTGTAAAGCTAAATACTGTAATGTATTGATATGTGGAGAGTTGTAACAAAACAGTATAAACCAGAGGAAGCTGATGCCCTCCAGATGGTAAAAATTCCTATAATCAATTTCCTGGTGAAACTTGTAGTTTAACACTTCTGGGGAGCAATAGGTTGAGGAAGGTTAAGATATGTGATTTCAAGAAGAATTATCTATTTGGAAAGAAAAATGGGAGTGAAGAAGAACAAGGTACAAACAAACCAAGATCACACTTTCAAAATTTACTTCTCTTGGTAATCAACTAAATATTTAAATGTCAGCCATTTGCCAATCCAACACCTTCTTTCTTGCAACGGTTTTTCATATTAACAGAGACTATACCTCTGAAATGGAGGTCCAGGTAGCTTAGTGTTTATTATGTTAAGCTTGATGACAGCAGGTCAGGAGTTCGAGAGCCAAGTGCTGTGCAATGGAGTGAGCTCCTGTTTCTGTCCCAGCTCCTACCAATCAAGCAGTTCAAAAGCTAGAAATTGCAAGTAGATAAATATGTTCTACTTTGGGGTCTAATCATGCCTGCCACATGACCATGGAAACATCTGCAGATGCAGACAGTGCTGGCTCTTTGGCTGTAAATGGAGATGAACACTGAACCCTAGAGTCGGATATGACTGGATTTCAAGCAAGGGAGACCTTTATCACGTCCATTTAGTGGTTAAGATAAAAAAGTGGACACTCACTTGCCCATCACATTTGGTTGTACTGCTTCTGATTGATGATGAAGGAAAGCAGTTTTCAAGATATGCTGATCTGAACTTGCCTAAGGCTTTAAATCAGTGGTTCCCAACCTTTTCAATCTGGGGGCCTGGTCATGTTCAGTCAGCTTTGAGAGCCGGATGGCCATTTTGCCTTGCCGGCATGATGAAAGTGGTGCATACCTGTTAAGTACCGGATTGGCCAGGATTTCCCATTTTTTTTGTGCCGATTTTCGTCATTTCCCACCCGGAGCTGCCGCTACCCCGGAGTTTGGCAGCGGGGGAAAATGAGTTACTGCACATCCCTTCTGCGCAGCTCACTTCTACGCATGAATAGAAGGCTTTTATGCATGCGTAGCAGGCTTCTGTGCAGACAGGGATGCGTAAAAGCCTTCTACACATGCGTAAAAGCCTTCTATGCACGTGTAGAAGTGAGCTGCACAGAACATTTCTGTGCAGGTCTGTTGTACACATGCGTAGAAGGTTTTTATGCATGCGTAGAATGGACTTGTGCAAAAACGTTCTGCGCAGAAATGTTCTACACATGCATAAAAGCCTTCTACGCATGCATATAATGGACTTGCGCAGAAACGTTCTGCGCAGGTCTCGTAATCTCTGGAGCTGCGCTTGACAGGTATGAGGTGGTGGCCATTTTCTCCCAACAGCTTCAAAAGTGTGGCCATTTTGTTTCTCAAATGCCCTTGGAGGGGTGGGGGCACATAAAATGGTGCCGGGGTCCAGGTCCGACCCGCTCGCCTTAGGTTGGGAATTCCTGCTTTAAATGTTGGAACCAGGACCTTGAACTAATGTTGAAAATAAACAGGTAGCTAAATAAAGCATTCATTCCTGCAGATTTTTTCCTTTGCATTTAGAAAAATCTCTTTCTCACTTTTCTCTCACATGGGTGGAGATCTTTTGATCTCTGCCAGTTCATGAAAGGATTGTGGTCACTACAGCGCAAAATGTCTACAGTGCCAAAGGTTCTACACTCCTATATCATTGGAATCATTGGAATAATACCACAAGAAAATTGTTTTGCTTCAGGGTATTAACAGGGACTGCGGTCGCTCAAGTGGTTAAGATGCTGAACTCGATGACTGGAAGGTCGGAGTTCGGTTTCTGAGTACTGCAGGATGGATAGACCTCCTGTGTTTGTCCCAGCTCTTGCTAACCTAGCAGTTTGAAAGCAAGAAATTGCAAGTAGATTAATAGGGACCACTTTGGTGGGAAGGTAAACTGTGTTCTGTGCCCTCTGGTGTTGAGACATGGCTGCCAAATATCAATGCAAACGTTTGCAGACGCAGACAGCACTGGCTCTTTGGCTATAAACAGAGATGTGCACTGAACCCTAGAGTCAGATACGGCTGGCTTTTGAGCAAGGGCGACCTTTACCTATTAACATTATGTGTGACAGGCTACCTGAGTCCCAAATTGTGAATATGTGTATGAGAGAGAGAGAGAGAGAGAGAGAGAGAGAGAGATTTCTAAACACAAAGGAAAAATCTGCAGGAATGAATGCTTTATTTAACATTCTCCTTTTCTAAAGCTTTGTGAAGCCTATTTGTGAGCAGAAGCCAGGATAGTTGTAGCAATGTATATTTATAAGATCAACCAAATTTAAAACTTTGAAGATTAGGTTCAAAATATATACAGATGTTAAAGTAGGAAAGGGAAGCCAGTTAAATCTGGTCCAAAGAGTAAATTAAAAGAAAACAAATCACCTCTAACAATTTTGGGGCAGCGGATTAAAGCCATCATCGGACAATAAATCAATTTGCAGATGCTCTGTGCAGCTGCTTAAAAAGACCGAAGCATGAAAACCTTCAGTTAACAGGGGAGTATGGTAAAGGTACAGACAGAGTCTTGATATAAAACCAATTTCCTCAAAGCAGCTGCTGTAAAGTAAATTCTAACTAACATAAGGTGATGAAAACCTTTCCCACTCCCAACATACTTCTGTAAGAGCATGTAATGTATTTAAACAAGGAGTTCTCAACCTTTTTAAGCCGGGGGGCAGGTCATACTCCTTCAGATAGCTTCAGGGGCCAGATGGCCATTTTGCCCTTCCTCCACCACATGACACTTCCTGGTATGGAGAAGGCAGTGGGTGGGTGGGGGGCACATGAAACTGTGCCGTGGACCACATCTGGCCCATGGGCTGCAGGTTGAGAATCTGTGATTTAATCTAAGTCACACAGATATCAGAATGTAGGTTATGTTGGTAGATTTAGGATTCCTGAACATCTGCTCTCTCCCCTGAATAGAAAATTCCAGTGTTGATATCAGTGCCCAACTTTGGCAGATTACCAGCTGTGAAGGACAAAAATAGTATAGAAGGCAAGGGGAGAAACTGTGTCTTGAGTTTGGCTCCCATTGGCTGCCTCCCATTGTTAATAGCCAAATCCAGGCCCCTAACTATGCAATTTGTTGCACCGTCAGCCCTATTGGTGGCAGACTGCCATTTATAATGGGCAATTTGTCTAAAATATTTGCCAGCATGACAACAGTGCCAACCCTGGAAGCAGTGTTGTGCAAAGCTTCAGTGAGGTTTAGATTCCCCCTCCCCTTCTTATCATGTGGAGTGTGAGAAAACCTTTGAACTTTCTCAGGGCCAGCTGAAGACATGTAGCCTTCTGTGGGCTGAGTCACAGTAGCAAAGGATAGCCATCTGTCCATCTTTAAAGTGCACAGTACCAAAAGACAGCCATTGTTTGGGCATTGGAGACAGAAATCCCTCAATAATTCTTCCTTGTCTTTAGCAATGAAAACACAATAGTAACACATATTTGACAATTTGTTAAATGCTGTGGAGGATATAGAGAACTGGTAGCAAACGATTATTTGCAGTTTCCCACCTAAAATCAGTCTGAGGCAGCAGCTTCGCTCTTCTTAATGGCAGAGCTTGTTCTTCATCTCCAACTCCTCTCTGTTGTCATTCTTTCTCATTGTATAACTTTCAGTGGTTTGAGGTGAAAGGAAAAGAAAGAAGCACAATCTCCCTTCTTCATAAGCCAGAGGGTGTTTAAAAAAACAACCCAACACCCTGAATTTTAAAGCATTTCCCCTCAGCTCAAATCCTTACTACCCCATAGAAAAACACATCCAGTTTTAAAATCTGGGAGGAATCGAATTGTTTTATAGCATTTGCAATAGGATGATAAATGAGATTTATCTTTATTGGCTAAACACCAAATCAGCACAGCCAATAGCTGAAGGAAAAAGAAAAGAGCCTATAAAGAGCCTTCCTTCCTTTCACTGTTGGGTGATCTGACATGATTCTTGAAATGAAGATGTGCAGGCAGGTTAGGGAAGGAAGCAATATTCTGCCTAAAATGCAGCATGCACAGTGTGTTGCTCTGCAATTTCTAGAGGAGTGCACTGCCTATCCTGGCCTGGAGCAGTGAGAAATACAGTACAGTAATACCCTGACTTACATATGCCTCGAATTACATAAACTTTGATTTTAATAATGATTTTGTGCTAAAACCATGTCCCGATTTACACAATTTCCTATGGGCTTGCTTTGAGTTACGTAAAGATTCTTTTTCCTATGGGTTTATTTTGAGTTACGTAAAAAAATCATTTCCCTATGGGTTTGCTTCAATTTACATAAAAAAATCATTTTTCCTATGGGTTTGCTTCGAGTTACATAAAAAACTAATTTAAGCAAAAGCCTACGGAACAGACTTTTTTTTCGTAAGTAGGGCTTTCATTGTACAGTATTTTAGTTTGGTACTAGCACATTTGTTTTTAACCCCAAAACACTGGATTCCAGAAAATGCAGAAGAAGAGTGTCACCATTATTATGTATTGCCAGATTGGTGAGTGTGAGTGTGGATATGGCTCATGACTGAGACAGACAGATCTAGAGTTGCCATATGTAATGGAAAACCATGAATTTCACATTTTCAACTGTCCTGCCCGGTTCCATAAAAAACATTGAAAATTTACGGTTTTCAAACCACTTTCTTTGTGGGGGGGGGGAATCATGCATTTTTCTTGCACTTCTATTGGAACCACCAATAGGTGGCAGCAGCAGCAGCTTGGTGAACAAGGAAGAAAGAGGGGGGAACGCGCCTTTTTCTTGTGGCATCTGTAGCAGCTGCCATTACACGAATACTGCAGGATGGAATGAGCTCCCGTTTCTGTCCCAGCTCCTGCAAACCTAGCAGTTCGAAAGCAAGAAATGGCAAGTAGATAAATAGGGACCACTTCGGGGGAAAAGGTAAACAGCATTCCATGCACTCCGGTGTCTAGTCATGCCTGACACACAACCATGGAAACGTCTGCAGAAGTAGACAGCACTGGCTCTTCGGCTTTGAAACAGAGATGGGCACTGAACCCTAGAGTCAGGTGCGACTGGCTTTCGAGCAAGGGAAACTTTTATTCTGTCCAGTTTTTGTGGGAGGGAATTATGGTAACCCTAGACAGATCTCCCCCTGAAATTTTGGGGTAATGCACCCTTCCCTCTCGGTTCTTTTTCTGGATGTAGGAATGAAAAAGACTCAGAGGAATCAAAGAACCAACCTCACTCAATAAGGTATTCTGTTGCCTTATTTCTATGCCATCTGTTCCATTTATTTAATTTATTTATTTATTTAAGCTATTTTCACCCTAACTTTTTCCTCAAAGAGACTTTTGACTTTATATGGGGACATTAATATGAGTAGTAGCAGCACTGCATTCTGTCTTCGTCCAATCTTTCATCAAACATACTGTACACCAGTTGAGAAAATATACCCTCTGGTTGGTATCACTCCACCTAAGATCAGGAGAGAAGTAACAGCAGACGCTGAGAGAACTAAGCAAGAGAATGATCCTCAACATCCTTTGAACAGTTATGAGACTTAAGTCCACTGGTTCAGAACCAGGAAGAGCTTTATGGCAAGAACAAACATTTTTGAGGGTACACAAGAGCAAAATCAAATTAGAAGACAGAAGAAGGAGCTCACTGGACAAGGAACATCATTAAAGGAGGATATAGCTGAGGAACTCAGCCTCTCCTATGTCACTTGGAGGATCCTGAATAGACTGAGGTTCAGAGTCCAGGGTTTGATTGGGACATGAAATAAGAAGAAGATCCAATATTTCCTTCCTTCCTAAGTCCTGCTGCACTTAGCATGATTATTTCTGGACTGCTATACCATTGTGAGTTGCATATTTCACCCCATTCTGTCTTTGGGGGGGGGGCATTTACTAATGAAAGGACTAAGGTTACACCCTCCTCATCAAATTCCCTACACTTTATACAACCTTGATGATGCCTGAATGCAAGAGACATGTATGATATATTCATCTCTTTTCCTAGCAATAAGAACTGACACTGTAAGGTAAGATGATGTGAGTGAGCAGTTTGGAGATCGGGGGTGGGAGGGGTGGGAAGAGCAGATAAAAGAGTAGACTGACAGCAGTTGAAGGAGGCAGATGTTTCAGCAAAAGAGGAAGGAAAGCAGGCATGGGATAGGGAAGTCTGTAGAAGGCATCAATCATATTATGGGGAAGTCAAGGAAATGGCTAGACAAACTGATGGATGGATAGAAATTAATCAAAATCATGGAGGTGAAAATTAGAACATAGCATGTCAGTGGCTATATGCTTGGATGAGCAAAGTGGCTGATGAAGAAAAGAGAAAAGGCACAGCATAAGCAGTGGAAGCACCATGGAAAACTTGCATGCATCCCACAACAACAGATGAAGCAGATCTCACAGGTGTGCTGCATACTTCTATTCTTTTTGTTAAGTGGCAATTCCCCTATTTTTTTGGCATACTCAGCAAAGAACTCTTCTTTCACATAGTCAGAACTAACTCAGGGGAAAAGAAATACCTATTTGTCTGGCAAATTAGAAACACATTATCTCTCTATCAACTGATTGGCCTCTGGGATTGATCAAACATGCTGGCTGATAGAAACACTGCAAACTTATTACTCTCTACATATGCAAGGCCCAACACATGATAGCCATCTCACCAGTAGTGGAATTCAGCAGGTTTGCCCCAGTTCATCAGAACCGGTAGCATAAATTCTGGCTGGCCCTGCCCATCCAAGTTTTGGAATAACACAGGGCTTTCCCCTTGTCCACCCCCACCATACCACACCCACAGAGTAGGTAGTAAAAAAAATTGAATCCCCCACCACTGCATCTCACCTTCCTTCAGGGAATGGAGTTCTAACTCTCTACTGCTTTGTGGGGACTTCAGGAAGAAAATGAGGCAGGTGGCTGAGGAGATACATTTTTTATATGGGTAGCAGCCATGATGACTGAGGGATGCTGAGAGTACCAATCACTACCCCTCCCCTCTGTAGCTATGGGGCAGCATACATTCTCTTTTAAATGAAGGAGGAGAGGAAGTAGCAAGGTGGGGTAGAGTGAATAAATAACAAAGAGGACATGGTGGCTGTCATGGAAATAGGGTTTGTTTTTTGTTTTTTAATAGTGACGTAGATTTCTGTGGGCTGTTCACTGGAGGGAGGTGGCAATGATGCATTCTGGGTTGTTACTGGGTAAGTTTTGTGTTTTAGTAAAAAAACAACTAACCTCATGTTTTAGGGGAAATGAAACCTAAATTTGGA
Organism: Bradypodion pumilum; assembly: GCA_035047305.1. Classification (NCBI taxonomy): domain Eukaryota; kingdom Metazoa; phylum Chordata; class Lepidosauria; order Squamata; family Chamaeleonidae; genus Bradypodion; species Bradypodion pumilum. Next base: position 274,995,032 of record JAWDJD010000002.1, on the reverse strand, counting down.
TGGACAGGTAGTCCTGAGTAGTCATTGGCTGAAATACTTCAGTGGAAGGGTCAGAGGATGGAACATATTGGAGGAGATAAAAACCAGAGGGAGGAGGGAGGACAGTCTCTTGGTCTCGTGCACCACATTGTGTATACTTATAGGGGTGCTGTGAACTCCACAATCATGTAGTCTTCTAAACTAGAGGATAAGGCCCTTTAGGGTTTCAAACTTAGTCAGGTTTTCACTGTTTTCAATATGCTTACTGAACTAAAGATGCTTTATTTGCCTAGGATTAATTTTCTTCCTGAAACTTTGTTTCTGTAACCTACTTGTGCTACAATAGATTTTTAAAAGACATGAAGATGACTGAAGTTGTTTAATTTCCTATGTGCTCCCTTACTAACAGCCTGACTTAGGTCAAGACATGTGAGAAGACAAGCAAAATCCCAGGTGTGTTCTAACTTAATTGTAGGCCCAAGGGTCTACTCAGGGGTAAAGGGTTCATCACAGTGGCAATTGTCCTGAATTCTGACATGCTTCTTCGAAAACTCTAATGAAATATACAGACCTATCAGTTCTGAAAACAGCCGCTAAAGTTGTCATACTCCAATAGCTGTTTAATAGTGGTCCATGCAGAAGGGGTATTTCCTTCTGCCACTACAAATGTTTGCCTATTCTGATCAGACCATAAGCTACCCATTAGTAGAGCTAATAATTGACATAAGCCTATTCATGTGTCCATGCGGATCAAAGCCAGTGGCTTTCCTTGCAGTTAAGGACAAGGTTTGACAGGATAACCAAATACTTTTATGTAACAAATGAGATACATACCTAAATGGCAGGATGAGATGGTGAACACGGTTGAGCATAAGTTGACTTAAGACTTCAGCACACTTTTGGCAGAGCAAAGACCTTCTCACTGGCATTCTCAGCTTAGAAAGGCTTTTGGGAAAATTAGGTCCACCCTGCCTTAGCAGTTAAGTGGCATTTCATGGCCAACATTTGTTTTATTGTTAGGCGAGTCTGTCTCTCATATTCCTTCTTTAACAAGCATGCCACAATTTTAACACCAAACTGTCAGTCTATGTAGGAGGCTTGATTTGTTTTTAAAATGAATATTTGAGGCTCAGTGTCATAGACAAGAAAGTGATGACAGGTAAGAAGAGGAAAGGACTAGCTTTTCTTTAGCAAAAACCTGGGAAGAGAGGAGAAGAGTGAATGAGAGAAAACACAGCAAAAATAAAATAAAAAAGCCAAGCTGTCACTGCTGAAATATTTTATGATTCTGGAGGTGGCAGGTATGTTACCAAAAAACAAAACAAAAAAAAAAACAACAAAAAAAACCCTTAGTATAAATCTCAGAGAAGACATTAAAATTATAATGGACTGCCCACCAGGCATGTCCACCAACCCACGCAGCTGTGATTCATCCTAAAAGCTTTCTGCTGAAATGTATGTTCAGCAGCAGTCTGGGGTGGTGAAGACATACCACACTGGAGAAAGCTGCTGGCAGAGTGATAGGGCTCTGTTGCAGAGTGACTAACATTAGAGGCAAATCAGACACATCATTTCCAGCCTTTGACCCGAGCAACTAACTACAGTATATCCTAAGTCTTGTCAGGGCTGGATTCCAGCAAACTGAGTCTGCATCTTGAAACCACATCAGACAATCTCAGTTGCTAAAAGTCTTCTTGTATTGCAGTTAATGTATTATGGTTGTAAAAATGTAAGATTAAACTTGAAAGATGGAAAATATGAAAGTTTTTGGCCAAAACAAAAAGTCCAGAACCACCTAGTCACTTTTTTGTTCAGTGTGCTCCAACTCCCAGTCTCAATGCAGATGAAAGTGGTACACAAACATAGAGAAGGAGTTGACTATTATTCTGTAGGTGGTTTTGGGTGTTGTTTTTTTGTGGTGGTGGTGGTGGTGGTGGTAGATAGTTACAGAACTCAAACTGAAGGAGAAAGAGCACCCACATGCCAGTTTACTACATTTATCACTGTAGATTTGAACTCAGGCTTAATGGGCTGGGCATATGTGCTGCTTCAAAGATGGCAGGTGGACGAAAGCTATCACAGAATGGAGACCACTTGACATAAAGTGACTGCTAGGAAGGCCAGCAACCAACTCAGGGCAAAGTTCCCGAGGCCTTGGGTGAGATAGGATCAGAAACAGTGGGAGATGATGCTTCGATCCGCCACGTCAAACTGACATGTGAAACATGGATCAACCAAGCAACCAAGTAATTAACTGTTTTGCCTACACACACAAAACACCCTTAAGAATATATCTAGATTTTTAAAAAAAAGTTAAATTTAGGGACAAGGGTATGTAAATCGATCAATCAATCGATTAGTTGATCATTTGACCGAACAATCAATCAGTCAGTCAGTCAGTAGTAGATTCCTCTGCATAATCATTCCCAAGTTGGGTAAAGACCTATCTCAGGTGAGATGAGGGGTCAGAAGGGGGCTCATCTTCAGCGCTAAGTATAGTTTTAAACTTTCTTTCCAGAGAAGAAAAACTATCATCCTAGCTTTTCAAAGGGTGAGGTGGCAAAAGAGCCAGCCTTGTGAAAGCACAGCTTGGCCAGCCAGGCAGCTGGCGGTCTGTTCCACTGTCTCCAGAATTGATTGAAATGATCATTTCAACCATACTCAGAGCTGCACTTTCCCACTGGGATCAATAGATTTGTCATGTTCTCTTGGCCGACTAACTTTCTTGAGGGGAAATTACTTCTCTGAGCTTGCCTATAAGTCTCATTTCAAAACTTTTGTGGATGTTTCAACAGCAGGGCAGCAGGCCAGCCAACCACTGATTACTCATTCTCTGCCCTTGGCAAGATGAAGGTATCTTTTTTCCCCTTTGGCAGAGGAGTGAAAGCGTATAGCTCATCGTGGTTTGTTCCATATGTTGTTGTGGTGGTGGTCATGGTGTAGGTGTGGGTGTTCGCCCATGCCTACTTAAATGTCAATAATCTAATTGCACTAATTTGAGTTACACCAATGATCATATGCAACCTAAGGAAGAACAAAGTTTCAGGAAGTTTTAGTGTAGAACTAACCACATTGAACCATCCTATGAACACAGACATTGTACCCTTGGAGTATAGGTATGTAGATGTGGATATCTTAAATATGAGAGTAAAGTTGAGATGTGGGATCTTTTCCCACTTCCTCCCACATCTGAAGCCACAACATTGGAGGAAGAACATCTGCACTGGCAGAGCTTTCTGTCTGCCTGTAGAGGACCACCATCTCTTTTGCAGAGGAGCTTCTCCTCCTCCTTCTTCTTCTTGTGCCTGGGCCAGACATGAAACTGCCAAAATGAAGCCGCATTTTGGTGAGTCCATTGTGGTGAGTCCATTCTGCAGTTCCTTTGGCTTGACCTAGTGTGAGAAAGATTAGCCGTCAACACAAGGTTACTGTTACCAGAGTATGCCCAATTGTGTTTCAAAAATAACACAATCTTCTGCATCACAGCATGACCAGATTCAGTTCTGTGAGTCACTTTCTGGTCCTGAGCCCTTTTGGCACGCAAAGTTCTCATCAGACCCAGGCCAGGATTGATGAAGTTGCTGCCCTCCATCAAGATAAATTCAAGTGAGGACCATTGTTCTTCCCTGTGGACTTCAGAACCCAAGGCCATTAGTCTTGAGTATTGTCAGGTTAGTTAACTCAGCGTTGGGTCGCCAACAGTAGGGTCTACTCTATTACCATAGCAGGATAACCTGACCAGACTGTCTGCAGAGCTGCTGTTATTGCAGAACATATATTTCATCAAGCTTCTGAGTCAGTACAGGATCGCTCCTTTATGTAAAAAAACAACAACAACATGAGACAATGCCATGAAGCTTTGCATTCAGAGTCCTTGGTTTCCACAGAAGATTATAGCCATGTATCTTCTTCCTTTCTCATTAAATGTTTTCCTTTTCACACCAATTGGTAAAAAATGCCACACCGAATTGCCAAGAATAACTGATCATTGTTTAAAAACATTATTGCTGGGACTGACCCAGGGCAACTCTTGCTGTGCCTAGAGTGGTCTTGAAATCACAGTTCCCTTTGGTTTGTGGAAGCAACAAGGGATGGTGTGTTTTTCTGAGAGCAGGCAAGAGAAGAAGGTTACACCCATTGTACATTGGCACTTCCCGCCAGGCCAGCAGGGCTGCAGAGTTTAGCAGCGATAGTGTCAAATACAGAGGCTCATGTTTTTATGGCTGAGGATGAAATGACAGAATGGACTATTGCCAAAACTGAGGATGCTCAGTCAGACAACTAATAAAACACATGCATCCTATTGCTTTTGTGCATTAACTAGAATCTGTATCCTCCCCCCCAACACAGCACTTTTAGGTTTAATTTTTGCCATGCTAAATCTTAGGTAGATGTAATTTGATTGATCATAAGTATAGTAAAATGTAATGTAAAACAAGGATCTGTTTTTGACTGTTTTCATTTTCTTTCTTTGTTTTCACATGGGTTTCAGCCTTTTAAATCACAGTTGACCCTAACATCAAGGTGTAATCATACTCCCTACAAATATGTCCAACTGACATCAGTAGGAGTTATTCCATATTCATGGAATAATACATAATCATGATAATGGTAGCTGGGTCCTCTTTCCTTTCTCTTCTGTGACATTGCTGTATTAAAACAATTATTTGAGGAATATTGCCCAGCTATGTGTTCATGGGACTTCTACCAGATATGGGACAACAGCAAATACTCCTTTGATCCTTTCTGAGAATGTTTTGTTGTTCAGTCGCACAGCACAGTCGATTCTGACCCTTTGCGACCCCATGGACCATTTTCCTCCAGGCACCTCTGTGCCCATTGTGTCCACAATACCATCTAGCCATCTCATGTTTGGACGCCCCTTCTTCTCTTGACCTCCACCTTTCCCAGCATCAAGGCCTTCTCAAGTGAGTCCTCCCTTCTCATTTAATGTCCAAAGTACTTTAGCTTCATCTTGTAAGCAGAAGAAAAAGCAATTAAGCAAACTTCCAGAATCCTCTCTTGCTGCTGTCAATGGAAAAGCTACTCTTTCTTCCTCCAAATGGCAAAAGGCCAAGGATTCCTAGTTACAGGTCTTCTCATTAGTAAAGAAGTAGGTAATATGGTTTTCAGGTTCAAGGGCCCCCATTTTGGGACCCCTTAGTAGTACAGAAACAGGTTTAAAAATGGCTGCCTCTTAAACAAAGTAGTTGGGGAGGAGGCATCCTGTTTGAAGCACAATTGTGTTCCTAAGGCTCACTAGAAGTCCAGTTTGGATCCTCCTCACAAATTGTTATTATTTAATGCAAAAGTGCTTGTTTAAAAGTTGTTTAGTTTGGTCAGGTTGTGTTCTGTTTTTCCGCTACTGCATTCTTGATCCTTTCCAGTGTGTTGCCCATGATGAAGTACACATGCCAGGGGCTAAGTGGGATAGAGAAGAAGCAACACATTAGAAGATCTACTTGTGAGTTGACATCAAACCACATGGTGACTTTCTTCTTGTTCCTTTCTGACAAGAAGTTTGGACCTCTTCACAACTATTTGGACTTTGGTTTCGGTGGCTAAGCTTCTAAATGATGAGGTTGTGTTGCATCCAAACCACTCTCTGAGTTTGTTCAGCTAGTAAGTTCTTCTGCTTCTTGTATGTTTTGTCCAAAGTATTTCACCTGGAAAAAGTAGCTGTAACAATCTGTACTTTGCATGTAGCAGGACTTAAACATATACTGTAGTAGAAATGAGGGAATAACCTTTAGAAAAAGGATAAGGGAATATCCATATGAAGATATGGGCTTTTAATTATACTTTAACATAAATTAATATAACAAATCAGGCAGAAGTCAGGAGGTAAGGTATTCTTTATTCTTTATTTTTTAAAATTAAACAAAATTACATAACAACATAACTCAAATCTCATTGCAAAACACAAATTGTACAATTTAATACATCTCTTGTTAATATACAGTGGAACCTTGGTTAACATAATTAATGCATTCTCCAGGACGTTTCTTACAGTGAAAATTACTATAACCAAATTTCCCATAGGAATTTTGAAAACCAAAATGCATTAACCGAAACATGGTTTCCCATAGGAATGCTTTGAAAACCAATTAATCCATTCCAGAAAAAACCCCATAAACCAGATTTCCTTTTGTTGTGCAATTTTTAGGTTAACCAAAATGTTTGTTACATAACAAGGTGCACCCTCCACCTTGGAGGTAAGGCATTCTGGTGACAAAGAATGGCAAAAGTGAGTGGATTATGGAGCTGGTGACAATTTCAGGCTTTGCAGGTCAGGCGATGACTCTGAGGTTCTATAAGAAATAAAAAAAATCACTACTGGAAGATTTCAAAGCTCCACAAGTTATAAACTAGGTGCCTTTATGTCATTATTGGTCATCAAGAGATAAGCACCAGAATTTCTTTGCTGTCTGAGCCAGAAGCTTTAAAAAATGCATTTTAAATAGATATGTTTTACCACCTCAAGTGTTTAAGATGCTGAACTTGATGACTGGAAGATCAGCAGGTCAGCAGTTCAAGACCCGAGTACTTCATGACAGAATGAGCTCCAATCTCAGTCCCAACTCCTGCCAACCTAGCAGTTTGAAAGCAAGAAATTGCAAGTAGATAAATAGGTACCACTTCGGTGGGAAGGTAAACAGCATTCTGTGCACTCTGGTGCTTAGGCATGCCTGCCACATATCAATGGAAATGTCTGCAAACGCAGACAGCACTGGTTCTCTGGCTGTAAACAGAGAGGAGCACTGAACCCTAAAGTTGGATATGACTGGCTTTCAAGGGAGGGTGACCTTTACCTTTACCTAAAATGAAAGTATTTTTGGAAATTACATTTGCACAGAGATGACTTTGAATTTAGATACTTGATCATTTCAACATTTCGAAAGTTGGCCACCTGACCATTTTACCTGGAACATTTTTTCAGTAAATGTTTAGTATACATTTTTCTTTAAAAAACCATAATTTAATTATTTGCCTGAATGATTTATGAGAACTCAGTCTGGGGATTTGATGAAATCAGAGAATACTTTCCTACATGAATTTAGAAAAGCAGGATAACCTAGATCCAAGAGATAACCACTTCCCTACTTGTTTTATGTTCAGTTCTCTTCTATCTCCATGGATTAATTTATCCTAATAAACCAAAGTACTGTATATTAATTGGTTGGTTACAGTACCACAGGTCACCAGAGAGAGCGAGAAAGTAGAAAATAGATTCTTTCAGCGCTTTCATCCATCACTTCCATAATGCTACTGTACACCTCTTGATCCTGGCAAAGAATTATCCCTGAAAGAGCAATAACAATTGCCTGATGAAATCACAGTTTGTAAGTGAGCGGTACTAATTTCTCTTAATCTAGTTTAATTTATGTCAGAAAGTAACAAAACAATAAAACTATTTCTACAAATGGAAAGATTGGCAGTTTTGCAGCTTGCTGAATGTCCCTGCAGGCTCCATCGCCAAGACGGAGAATGTTTGGAGATCTGATAAGAGCATTAATCCAATTTGACATTCTCCTGGGAAATGAAGTAAATGGGCGGAGTTTGCTTCTAATTGTTTGGTTTTTGTTTCTCTTTTCAGGTTAAATCACTAGAGAAACATTTCAGATGCAGGGAATGATCATCCAGTTATTCACATGACTTGTCTTCTATATAGGAATGGAATTCGGGACATGCTGAATACAGTATCTCTAAAACGATGTAGACCAGATCTGACACCAAACTGTGTGCCTTTAGGTAAAGGTCACCCTTGCTCAAAGCCAGTTGTATCCAACTCTAGGGTTCAGTGCTCATCTCTCTTTATAGCCAAAGAGCCAGCACTGTCTGCGTCTGCAGATGTTTCCATGGACATGTGGCAGGCATGACTCAACATGGAACACTGTTTACCTTACCACCAAAGTGGTCCCTATTTATCAACTTGCAATTTCTTGCTTCAGAAAAGGGCTCAAAACCTGGCTGGCAGGACAAGTGTGTGGGGCTGATGGGGGTGGCGGAGCTCCCACCCATTGGCTTTTCTAAGATATATAGTCCCTATTACTGATGGGTGGGTGACAGGGTTTTTGATGGATTTTTAATGGGTTTTTAAATTGTTTTTATGTTTTTAAGTTGTTGTGAGCCGCCCGGAGTCGCCCTAGGGCGAGGGGGCGGCATACAAGTTTGAATGAATAATAATAATAATTTTGAATTGCTTGGTTGGCAGGAGCTGGGACAGAGACAGGAACTCACCCTGTCATGCAGTACCCGGGAATTGAACTCCGACCTTCCAGTCAGTGAGTTCAGTGAGTTCAGCATCTTAAGCTGAGCCACTGCAGTCCCCTTTATTCAAGCACTAAATCAGTTGGAGGAACCAATGTACATTCCTAATTATTTGCAAGACCACATCGTAATTGAATTGTCTGTATTTTAAAACCAATTCTACCAAGTGAGCCCAAATCAGAGCTCTTGGGGCTCCTATGAAATTATGGCACCAGGACTAGTTAAAAATGATTTCTGTATTGATCCACAGCATTGAAGGCAAATTCAAGCAATCAAGGCAGACCCACCTCCTGCCCAATGACAATTCTGTCATCCCTGCATCACCTGCTGCCACACTGGATGTGGTCTGAATTGATGACGAACGGACCAACACCCAGGTGCAGTCTGAGGACCATGAAGTTTAGCACTTTCTCTCTCTCTGCCATAGTCTTGATGGGGAAAAAGTCACCCGCTATCCCTTGGGAAAGTTGCTATTATTCTCAAAGGAGGGAAGCTATCATTGGGTGGGCGGGGGAAGGTAAATTCTCCTCAAACGCCATGGTTCTGATTTTGCTTTGTCTTCTCCACATGTCATCTACTTAAACCTTTAAAACAGTGCATGTTAAGCACTTCCATGTAGTTAATATCAAGTGTAATTTGGTCCTAAAACCTTTTAATTCTTCAGATTCTGTTCTTTAGTGTGCCGAAAAAAGAGTAAGAGGAGATTGGCTTATGTCTGTTTTATGCCCAATTGTCCTCCTTGAGCTAAATGATACTTTATCTGCTGCTGAAATACCAGACAAATAACACACATTTTGTTTCTTCTAGCAGGAGAAACTCAATATCACTGCTTTCCTATGCTCTTTAATTTATGTCAGATGTATCATGGATCCACTTGCTTCTATTCTACTCCCGTCTTCTGTTGCAGGATCTTAACAGTTGCCTTTGCTTTTACCATGGCTGAAGTAACGGTAATAATAACAACTATGTGATGTTTGGTTAGCCCCCTGTTAAGACGAATGTTTAGCACATGTGGAAATTGGCAGAGCTCAAACTTGAAACTGTAAATAATAATAAAAATTAGAATTTTGTACAGGGTAGAGGTTAGTCTTAACTGAATAGGGTCGTCAGTAGGCGGTGTTGAATGTTAGTAAAACAAGCCCATTTCCTGTTCCATTCTTCACACTAAACCCGAGGTTGCCACTGGAAGCCCACAGTTGGGGGTCTCCAATGAAAGCGGCAAGCCACATATTCCTTTTCATGCGATTCAGCCAGTTTTGTGCCAAAAAAAGGAAACAGGCTCTCCAATTGTATTTCTGTCCATCATTTAGTTGCCAAACGCGGTCCTGTGCTTTTATCAGTTCTACCGTCCATCCTCCCTGAGAGGCATGACCAAATATTGTTTAACCATGTATGGTTAAAGAGAAGCTCATGGGTGGGGAAGCAGAGAATGACTATCAGTTAACTTTTCTAGAAGTGTAAGTAGAAAACAAGAAATAAAAAAAACATAAAGATAAATAATCTAGTAGATATGAATAAAGGGAATGCTTTGGCATAGTGGTTAAGACACTAAACTTGATGACTGGAAGGTTGGCAGGTTTAGCATTTCGATACCCGAGTGCTACATAATGGAGTGAGCTCCCATCTCTGTCCCAGCTCCTGCCAACCTAGCAGTTTGAAAGCAAGAAATTGCAAGTAGATAAATAGGTACCTGCTTCAGTGGGAAGGTAACAGCATTCCATGCCTGCTGCATGACCACAAAAAAGTCTGCAGACACAGACAATACTGACTCTTTGGCTGTAAATAAAGATGAGCACTGTACCCTAGAGCTGGACGTGACTGGCTTTCAAGCAAGGGAGACCTTTACCTTTACCTAGAGATAGTTGGGACAGAGATGGAAGCTCACTCCATTGTGCAGTACTCAGGTCTTTAATTGCTGACCTGCCAACCTTCCAGTTGTCAAATTCAGCATCTTAACCAATAAGCCACAACATCTATCTCTACTGTAATGCAAATAATATGACTGCCAGTGACTGCCTTGCCACCCCATCAGCATGGAGGAGTGCTGCATTTTTTCTATTGCTGAGGATGTCCTCAGTCCACCCCACAGGTTTTCCTGAAGGTTAGCTGGCCCTCTAAAAGCTAGCCAGCCTCTTCTGGTCTACCTCACCTTGTCCCTAAAGAAGAATCAGGGAGATTAGGAGAATAGCCATATCCAAAATAGTGAGGATAAACTCCCTCTCTATACCCTTGGCCCCATCCTGCATCCAAGAAGGAATAAAATTAAGTTCTTCTAGATTTTCAGAAAAACAGAGCAGGGTGAGGAGGTCTGTACAGTGTTTGTGTGGCAGGGTCAGAGATTGTGGCTTCCTGTTGACCCTCCATATAGAAATTACATAAAAGGGAATTGCTTGTGATCAGGCTTGTCTTTGGCCAGGGTGAAACTTGTTGAGTGTCATCCAAGCCAAAGAGGGAACGAAGGAAAGAGATGGCTGCACACAATGCCAGGCACCCAAACCCCATCCTTCTTCACCCATTTCTAAGGCCAGTGCCCCCAAAGGCTACTCATTTAAGTTGATAGGGTCTTCTTTTCAGTCTGCTTTGTGGTCTCAGAATAACCTTTTGGTGTGAGGAGCAGCACTGGCAGTGCTGTGTGTGCTGTTTACTAAAGATTGAGGAAGAAGGGAATTCAGCTGCCAGTGCCAAGCAAAGAAGGCAACATGCTTGTGATGTTAATTGATGATTATGTTGATGACAACAATGACGATGATGAATGTGATAACATAAACTAGTGCTTACATCAGTTGAATGATGTTTCTTTCTTTCTCATCTATATGGTTGCCTGATGACAACCATATAAGTAAAGGGAAGTAAAAAGTGGGGTCCCCCAAGGTTCAGTCCTGGGACCCCTGCTTTTCAACCTCTTCATAAATGATCTAGAGGTAGGAGTAAATAGCAAGGTAGCCAAATTTGCTGATGACACTAAATTATACAGGGTAGTGAAAACTGTGAGAGATTGTGAGGAGCTCCAGAGGGATCTCTTGACACTGGGGGAGTGGGCAAAACAGTGGCAAATGAGCTTCAACATTAGTAAGTGCAGAGTGATGCATGTTGGAGCAAAGAACCCCAATTACATTTATAAACTGATGGGGTCTGAACTCTCTGCGACAAACCAGGAAAGGGACCTTGGTGTCCTGGTGGACAGCTCAATGAAGGTGTCAACCCAGTGTGCCTCAGCAGTGAAAAAAGCAAACTCAATGCTAGGGATCATTAGGAAGGGTATAGAAAATAAGTCAGCAAGTGTCATTTTGCCTCTTTATAAATCTATGGTGAGGCCCCATCTGGAATACTGTGTACAGTTCTGGTCGCCATACCTCCAGAAGGATATTATGGAGTTGGAGAAAGTGCAGAGGAGGGCAACCAGAATGATTAGGGGACTGGAACACCTTCCTTACCATCTGAGGCTACAACGGTTGGGCCTTTTCACTCTTGAACGACGGCGTCTAAGAGGTGACCTGATTGAAGTTTATAAAATCATGCACGGTGTGGACAAAGTAGATAAGGAAAAACTGTTTTCCCTATCACATAACACTAGAACTAGGGGACACTCCATGAAACTTTTGGGTACTAGTTCTCAAACAAATAAGAGAAAGTACTTTTTCACCCAGAGGATTACTGGTCTATGGAACTCCCTGCCAGAAGAAGTGGTGACAGCTGCCAGTCTTGACATCTTTAAGAAAGGATTAGACAAGTTCATGGAGGACAAGGGTATCAATGGCTATAATTATGGATACTTAAGGACAACCTCGGGGTTGGAGAGATAGGCAGGATATCTCGCCATTTCCAGGGAATCCTAAGCAGGTGAAGGCATCTCCTTGGGAATACCCTGAAGGAAATGATGAGCCACTGTGTGAGACAGAATGCTGGACTGGATGGGCTGTGGCCTGTTCCAGCAAGGCTGTTCTTATGTTCTATGTTTTTATGACAACGGCAATGATATGATGTTATTATGCAAACCAGCACTATGATGGATTTGATGATAACTTTACTGTTTTTTTGAACTGGCTGGTGGGTGAGAGAAGTATATTTTTATATAGGTCTGATGATGAGTTTTGTTCTCATGTACTGTTGCCTGCTGTTGGAGTAAGTTGTCTTCTCTCTCTACTTTTAAAGAGCAGCTTTTAAGGGTTGTTTAGGGCTTTTGTATGAGTGTCAGAAACCATAAATAGGGAAAGCTAAAATGAAATGACCAAAGGGAGGTGATTCCTTTTGCATAAAAATGATAGGACCAATGCACATAAACATAAAAATGAAAGAGGAAAACATCATCTGTGCTGAAAGAATCCTAATCCAAAGAAGTACTTTTTTTTGGCTATGCTCATCCCTAAGCACCACAATTTAAACAGTGTGAATATTCTTACTGGCTGATAAGGGCAGTTGGCACAGACTCAGTGTAAGCAAGAAAATGACCCTCGACATCCTCTGAATGAATATGAGCCTCAAGTCTGCCGGCTCAGATCCAGGAAGAACTTTATGGCAAGAACAAACATTCTTGAGGGTACACAACAGCAAAATCAAATTAGAAGAATGAGGAGGGAGCTCACTAAACAAAGAATAACATTAAAGGAGAATATGGCTGAGGAACTCAGCCTCCTCCATGTCACTTGGAGGACCCTGAATAGGCTGAGGGACAGAGTCCCTAAATGCAAGACCAACATGGTCAAGTGGAGGCTGCTGGCAGAAAACAACATGTGTTGGAAATGTGGAAAGATACAGAATCCGGCTCCTTTGCTAGTCTGCCAATTGCTGCCAGAAACAAGCACTGACAAGGGCTTAAGTTGGGCTAACGACAAAGCAAAGAAGGTGGCTTCATTTTGGCAGTCTAGAGTTCGATCGGTATATGAAAGAAAGAGTGTAATACCACTTCTTCATATATACTTGGACAAATTCCTACCCTCTACAAATGGGACTGGCTTTAGTATTAGGCAGAGTGAGAAGGCAGCCTCAGATGTTGGAGCTGGTCACCAGAGGCAGACTTCTCTCTGTGACTCCTTAACTATTTCCATCTGTTTCCTAAGCCACACAGTCCATCCTGGACCCTCTAAACTAGCCTGCTGCCTCAGGAGGGCTGAAGGAACTGTCTCATTGCAAGGAGATTTAAGTGCCGGTGCAATCATTTTCTGCACGTGGATCAGTGATGCATTATCATCTTCAACTCAGAGTAGCAAAATGTTTCAGGTTAGTTATGTTTACAAATGCAACTCAAGAACCAACATCCAGAAATGCAGTAGGAAACAGACAGCCGAGTTATTCATGGTGCAGTATCAATATCAGGACAATTCTGGTTCAGACATCCTCTCCCAAGAATATCCTTCAACTGCCTTCTTGTAGTGACATCATAGTTTAGTGTTATGTTTGGGTTTCATATGAGGGCCCTTCTTCCTGTTACTCCTGTCATGTAATTAAGTGTTATAATCATTCCAGTCAATAGGTAGTTGTTTTACATGAATTTCAAGTATGTGCATGACACATCAGACAATACAACATTTATCTAGCAGCTCTGCAGATATGTACCCAACTAAACCTGTTGTCCTACAGGAAGGATAACAGAAGAAGTTTGTTGTTTTGTTTTTGTTTGTTTTTTTCTTGAAAAGAAGGGGAAGAAAATGATAGACTGTATAATGTGCATGCAATATGTGGTTGCAGTAAATCAGAGGAGAAATGAAAGACCTATAGATACTTTGAACACTGTTTGATGTAAATTGGTTTCAGAATACGTATTTGGCCAATGATAGAAAACACTGTGCAACCATGAAAGGTGATGACTTGCAATACCTATACTGAGTTGGATCCTGAAATAGATAAGCAGAATGCCATTCGTGTAATCAGGTTTCTGGGTTCCATTCCCCACTGTGCCCTTGAAAGCCACAAGTCAAGAGATGCTACAGCATATGACAGCCCAGAAGGGGTGACAGTGTGATTGCCTACATGAGTGAAAATGCCTTTGTATCTTTGCATCTATGCCAGTGGTTTCCAATCCTCTAGGATATAGGGTGTATTAGAGTGCCTAATACCTACAGAGGACCACATCTTAAATCCAAATATAACAAAATTGTTAACCTTCCAATTTATATCAAAAGTAAACATTCAGAGGTCAAGCTAGAAATGTGAAATGGTATGGAGGATAAGACCAAGAGGGAGTTGGCAAAAGGAACTATGAAGAGAAGAAACAAGTGTGTGTGTGTGTGTGTGTAAGAAATGGAAAATACAAACAGCAGTACCTGTAGATGGTGCCACTTGAGGCAGGAAAAACAGCATGGGTCTGAGAGAAAATGCCTCCAAGCTGCAGTAAAGAAGCAGGTTGGAGGGCTACACTGAAAGAGCTCAGGTGCTGCATGTGGCCAGAAGGCCATAGGTCGGGGACCCCTGATCTATGCCATTGGCAGAATCCTATTGTTGTCAGTATAACATTTGCATAATTTGCTATGAATGAGGTGCTGGGACACATTTCTGTTGCATAAGGAAATGCACAAAAAATATTCTGCCAAGACATACCCTACCTTGTCAATTAGCTGCAGAAAATTGTGCAAACCTGATTCAAACCCTGAAAAGATTCTGAAGTTTGCATTTGAATAATTCTTGAGTAATATTATTAATATTATTTGGACTTTTTAAAAATAGGAGTGTTCTTCAAGATAAACTTTATTGACAAAAGATGTTTGCTTGCTCACTTGTGTGTTCTGTTTTACAAATGTGCTTTGATTTGTAGGATTTCAAAAGTAAATGAGGTTGCAAATTTGCTAAAAGCCTGAACCAGGTTTGGAGCACTCTGTAACAACTGCCTCCCTTATCATTTCAGCACCATAAGAAGGTATACATTAACAGTATATGTTTGGAAGTGCCCAAGGCCTCTACAGTGACATGCTTGTACATTCTTTCTGACATGTCTGAGCCATGCATTGGTCCTCTGGTGATCCCTCTGATTCATAGCACTCCATGAAATGACCCACGGGGCCCTTCCAGCAGTCCATGTGGCATTCTGTTTGCTTGTATTGGCTTGACTGAGGAAACCACAGTTAACTGCCTTCCCCAACCCACACATTCAGTGGAGAGACGCAAAGGAGCAAGGGAGAAGAAAACCCAGTTCCCTCCTGAGCTGAGCCCTCATTAGAAGGCCGCCTGTAATAGCAGGGCGATGTGTCTTGGCTGGTAAATTTATTAACCCCCATTAAAAAGAGAGAGGGAGAGAGTTGGGTGGGATCAGGAAAGCAAAGGGGGCATTGTGGAAAAAGATGGGCTCCGTTTGACGTAGGCTATAGAAGAGAGGTGTTTGACTCGGCACCGTGGGTGGCATGTTTACTGACCACCAGCAGCACCTGACTGTGGCCAGAATTTTGGTATATTTCCAAAATATCACACTGAGGGGGTCTGGGTGTGGGTGTGAGTGTGAGGAAGTGTTATGGCAGACTCAGGCAAGAAAAGCCCATTGGGTTCATCTTAGAAACTTAATTAAAATAATCGATTGCTGGATTATATCCTAGGCTATAATATTGTGCAGTTATGGACCCAAATAAGTTTGGGTCTTGATTAGAACAAGATGGTTAGTGTGTTTTCAAGGAAGATACTAGACTGGGAGATATGGAGATGATGGTGTTTACAAAAAGAGGCCATCTAGAATGAAAGGGAAAGATTTAAATGCTGTCTGTGTCTATGCCTGGTTTGTTGTACCTTCATGAAGGAAGCGGTGGGTAATGGATGGAACAATACTTCCTTGATAATAATAATTTTGTGTCAGAAATTATTCTGGGTTGAAAGGATTTTTGTGGAAGAAACTCCACTCAGGGAATGCCCAAATGAGGCTCCTTTCATGATCCCAAGAGCTGGGACCAAGACAAGCACTCAATCCATCATGCAGTACCCAGGTCTCAAACTGCCAACGTGCCAGCCTTCCAGCTAACAAGGCAAGCTTCTTAACCACTGAGCCACCGCAGGCCCTTACTTCCTTGATGATACTCAGATCTACAACAAAACACATTCCAAATTAAAGAATGGCCTCCACTAGCCTCATTTCTGTTGTTGAAGAAACAAATGTCCCACCTGGCTTTTCTACCTATGCTTTTCCAACATCATCAGCATTGACATGGTTTCTTTCTTTCTTTCTTTATGGAATATGTTTGATGAACTTATGTCCATGTGCTCCATTACATTTACATTACCATTTACAAGAACCCAATATTTTCTGAAAAAGAGAAGCAGTAAAGTGTCCAAAAGACAAATCTGGTACACACATAATCTTAGTTAACTCCTTGCCCCATGAAAGAAATGCTATGGAATGCATTTGTCAATTCACTCCAAAAATCACTGGCCCACACAGATACATACAACAGCTTTTGTGGTATCTAAACTGGATTTAGGAGCCCAGAAAAATAAGAGAAGTATGTATAGCAAAATAATTTGGGTTAGCAATTTGCTATATATTTGACTAAACAAGCATGGAATAAATCCAATAGTGGAATACAAATAAACTAGATCCATTGATAGGCTTCACATAGGTAAATGTTTTCCTTGTTCGACAGCCAGTCATATCCGACACTAGGGTTTAGTGCTCATCTCTGTTTCAAAGCCGAAGAGCCAGTGCTATCTGCTTCTGCAGACATTTCTGTGGCCATGTGGCAGGCATGACTAGATACTGGAGTGCACAGAACATTGTTACCTTCCCACTGAAGTAGTCCCTATTTATCTACTTGCAATGTCATGCTTTCAAACTGCTAGTTTGGCAGGAGCTGCGACAAAGATGGGAGCTCATTCCGTCCTGCAGTACTCAGGAATCGAACTGCTGACCGTCCGCCTCCCAGTCAGCGTCTTAGCCACTTGAGCCACTGAACTTTTACATAAGAATTGACTTATCAAAGTTTCATTGATTCAAAGTGGTGTAGTCAGAATTGAAACTGAATTTAACCCTAAATGCCAAACTAGAGGTCTTCTTCCGTGTTTAGGCCAGACATGAAACTGCCAAAATGAAGGCATCTATTAGTGAGTTCCTTTCACCTGACCTAGTGTGAGAAAGAATAGCCAGCAGCACAACGAGGCTCTGTCTGTGTACCCCAAATTAATGTGAAACATAACATTTGGGGTTGGGTATGTATTGTCAGAAGTAGTGAAATACGTTGTTTATCATTTATCTCTGAAGGTATTTCCTTATGTGAGAGAAAATACTTTAACTTGGCTAAATGTAGGGAATATGCATCCCTTTTGCATCTAGTTTGATTCTCATTTTCTATCATATCTAGAAAAATATTCTTACAGGCCTAGTATTCTGCATCTTTCTGATGCTCATTGTGCTCCTGCACGTTATGTAACAATTACTCATATAACTACTTTCTTCTCAGTTTCAAATGCTTAAATCCAGTTGTAAGTAACGACTAGAGTAAGCCTCTTGAATAAGAATTGACTTGCATGATTGTTTGGAGAAACTTCATAAAAGCTTGCATGATTGTTTGGAGAAAATGCATAAATAAAAGTTGATATTATTACAGTAAAACCTCGCATAAAGAGCGCCTCCCTTGAGACTAATTTGCTTAAAGAACAACTAAAACCAACCAAAAACTCACTTAATGTTATGTATGTTAACTGTGTTTTCTGATAGGAGCAGAATGTATCTTTTCTCATGTATCTATTCTTAAGCAAATAAGTGGATCAAAAATGTGCACACTCTGATAGCCAATGGGCTTGTTGTATTATTGTTACTGTTACTGTTTATAGTGTATATAAGTCAGAGTTTTGCCCCATCCAAACTGTGTTCAAACCCCACTATTAAAGAGTTGATTTTCACTACTTCACTTGTCTGCTTCTTCATTCCCTGAACACGAAAATGGCGATGAAGGTGGGATGGCGTCCCCCCACAGCAGCAACAACGGCCCATTTGACCCAGCACGTCCAGAGAAATGGGCAACATACGAACGCCAATACCGCCATGCAATGGTCTTGCAGATCATCAACGAAGACCAGAAGCGCTCCTGTTTCCTCGCTCAGTGTGGTTCTGAGACAATTGAGCTGGCAATCCACCTCGTTCTCCCAAGGGACGTGGATGTGGTGCCACTCGCAGAAATCATGTCCACACTGAGGAAACACCTGCAGCCAGAGGTTTCGACAACATCGAAGAAGCACTCCGGGACCATCTGCTGGCTGGCATGAGGGACGAAGATGCTCAATGTCGCCTCATGATCAGGAAGATGCTAATTTTCAAGGCTGTCCTAGAAGAGGCGGTAGCGTCTGAGGCTGCACGGTCCGGCATCAAGCTTTTCCGGCATCGCCACTCAACCACCAGTGCCACCAACTCAGCTGTGCAAGCTCAGCAAAATTCATCTTCATCCTCCTCAGCTTTGCCTGGTTCCACCTCTTCATCGGAGTCCAGCAACGCAGAGGGAGAAGTCCGAGCGGTCCGACGAAAGGACCAAGAGCACCTTGACGATCGGGAGAAGAAATCCCTTCACAAGTGTGATAGCTGCGGAGCCCGACATGACCACAAGAAGTGCCCCTTCTGCACTGCAGAATGCCACAACTGCTGGCGAAGAGGGCACATTGATAAGGTATGCCAACAGCAAAAGCGAAGACCTCCAGCGCCTGAGCCAAAGAAGAGTCATCACCACAACACGTCCATCGCCAAAGTATCACCAGAGCCTGAGCCGTGCCAAGTGGGCATTGTCAGCAAGCATTTCTTCGCAGACCCGAGCCTGCAGGACGTCCCCCTTCAAGATGGAGGTGGATTCAGGTACTACCTTTTCCATAATCCCACAGTGGGAGTTTTTGAGAATTCCCACTGCCTCTCGGCCCAAGATCAAATATTTTAAAACTTCCCTCTGGGATGTGCAAGGCTGCCGGTCCTGGGGGTGGGAAATTTCTTGGTCACCTCCTTGACATTGGTTGTAGTTAAGCAGGGCACTAACTGTCTTATTGGGACCCAATGGTTTAGGCCCCTGGGAATCCGGCTTTCTGGCATTCACGCAATAGACGCTGACCCAATCCGGGACGTTTGTGCTGCACATCCTGAGGTGTTCTAAAAGGGTTTAGGGTTATACAAAGGACCTCCTGTGGACTTTGAGCTTGACCCAACCTTCCAGTCCATCCAGATGAAGCCACGCCGGGTACTCTTTGCTTTAAAGGAGAAGATAGAAGCTGAGCTGGACAAGCTGGTGGGGCAGGGCATCCTTGTGCCAGTGGACTCTGCAGAGTGGGAGATACCAATAGTGACTGCTTTGAAAAGTAACAGGGAGGTCAGGATATGCGCTGACCACAAGTGTACCATCAATAAAGCTATTTGCCCGAATGCATATCCTGTGCCCGTGGTAAGCCACCGTCTTGCCTCCTTGCATGGAGGAAATTGTTTCGCAAAACGTGACCTTGCCCAGGCTTACCAACAATTGACTGTGTCTCCTGCTGCTGCCATAGCCCAGACCATAGTAACGGATAGGGGGGCATTTAAGGTAACTTGACTACAATTCGGGGCAAATGTGGCTCCCAGAATATTTCAATCTCTTGTAGAACGTATTTTAAAAGGTTTGTCAGGTGTCCTGCCATATTTTGATGATGTCCTGATCACCGCTAAGGACAACGTTGAACTAGCGGCCAGGCTAGATCAAGTCCTCTCACGTTTCAAGAGGGCCGGTATACGACTCAGAAGAGAAAATGTGTGTTTTTGGCACAGGAAGTGGAGTTCCTGGGGTACCGAATTACACCTCAAGGTATCATGCCCTCTGACTCCAAGGTGACGGCCGTGCGAAATGCACCCAGGCCAAAATGTAAAGCCGAATTGCAATCATTTCTAGGATTGTTAAACTTCTATCATGCTTTTCTCCATCACAAAGCCTCAGTTGCCGAAACATTACATTGGCTTCTTAAGAAAGATACTGTTTGGCACTGGGGCCATTGCCAGAGAAAGCGTTCCTAGAACTTAAAAGGCTGCTATCTTCAGATGCTGTATTAACTCATTTTGATCCTAACAAGGAAGTTGTACTTGCGTGTGATGCATCCATCCCCTGTGGGGGTGGGAGATGTGTTATGCCATGTACTAAATGATGGGAGGGAAGCCCCCATAGCATTCTGTTCCCGTTCACTCTCAAAGTCTGAGAAAAATTATGCTCAGACAGACAGGGAGGCATTGGCAATCGTGGCTGGCACTATGAAATTCCACGATTACCTTTTCAGAAGACCTTTTACCATCGTAACTGACCACAAGCCCCTCCTTGGAATCTTTATGAATGGGAAGCCCACGCCTCAAATTCTGTTCCCAAGGATGTTGCATTGGGCAATTTTTCTAAATGCATATGATTTTACTTTGGTGCACATGCCCGGCAAGAACCACAGCCACAGTGATGCCCTGTCATGATCTCCACTGTCAGGGGTCAGGGAAGCCGATTGCGAGATGGAAAGTGACCACCAGGGCCTTCTGATTGAGTCTTTCAACTCGTCCCCAGTCATCCCCTCAGATATAGCCAAGGCTATGGCCAAGGATGTAACATTGACTAAAGTAATGCCTTGGGTACAAAAAGGCTGGCCTGTCTCTCCTCTAGCCAAGGGATTCAGAACATTCCACCGGAAGCATTTGGAACTGTCATTGGAACAAGGTTGCCTTCTATGTGGCTAGTGGGTGGTCATTCCTGTCACTCTCAGGAAAAAGGTTTTACATCTACTTCACACAAGTCACCTGGGAATTATCCGTTCCAAAGCCCTTGCCTGTAGCTACTTTTGGTGGCCTCAACTGGACCAAGACATAGAACAAATGGTTGTTACTTGTGCCAGTTGTCAATCTTCTCGCCAAGAGCAATCACACCTTCCCTTTCGGGAATGGGATTCTGCTCGGGGCCCGTGGTCCAGGTTACACATAGATTTTGCAGGTCCATTTAGGGGTGCCCTATTTTTGTTGGTTGTGGATTCATTCTCTAAGTGGATGGAAGTGATTAGGGTGCCTAATACCACTTCAGCCACCATGATAATGCACCTAAGAAGGCTGTTTGCAGCATTTGGACTTCCAGATGTGCTGGTGTCCGACAACACATCTACGTTCACATCTGCAGAATTCCAATCCTTCATGGAAAAGAATGCAATTAGGCACGTCACTGCCGCCCCATTCCACCCAGCCACCAATGGCCAGGTAGAGCGAGCGGCAGGTGCGTACAATTAAAGATGTGCTTCGGCATATGGGTGAAGGCGATTTGGAGCTCCAGTTATGCCAGTTTCTTTTCTCATATAGGCTCACCCCCCTTGTCTCAGGGCTGTCCCCTGCAGAATTGCTCATGCGAAGGAAACTGTCATCCTTGCTGGACAGATTCGATCCCTCTACGGTAGAGGACAAAGTCACAAATATAGCAATCCAACACCAGAAGGGTTTTTCGTCCGGAGACCCTGTACATTGGCGCAATTATGCAGCTGGTGGTCCTACGTGGGTACCTGGATTTGTGATTGATCAAACTGGTCCTGTTTCTTACAGAATCGAAACAGCCACTGGTCTGATCTGGAGGAGGCATGCGGATCAATTGAGACCCAGAGTACTAGACTCACAAGACGAATACAGACACTCAACACTAGGGTTACCCCCCACCCGTTTAAACCAGAGGTAATAGTCAGCAGCCAGCCAACATTTACCCAGAAGTGTCTTCTAGGAACTGATTTCAAGGGGAATTTGTGGAATGCTTCCCTATTCCGGCCATGTGTACCCCTACGCTGTCCCAGCCTAGCACTCTGGATTCCTTTATTGATGATGACCAATTTTGTTTGGAGTCACCCTCTACTCTTAGTACACACAGGAGGGACCCTGAGTTGTCTTATTCATCCACAGAATTAGATTTTGGTTTTGAGCGATCCCCTGCTCCTCCATCTGACAAACAGGGCTTAAATTTGGGTTTACAATCGTCCCCCTCTAGTCAATTCCTCACTCCAGTCGGGTCGCCCATCCTACGAGCCCCTGAGCCAGCTCAGCCAAGTGTCCGACCCAGAAGGGAAACTAGACAGCCATCCTGGTTAAAGGATTTTGTTTTTACCTAAGGGGGAAGAATGTTATGTATCTTAACTGTGTTTTCTGACAGGAGCGGAATGTATCTTTTCTCATGTATCTATTCTTATGCAAATAAGTGGATTGAAAATGTACACACTCTGTTAGCCAATGGGCTTGTTGTATTATTGTTACTGTTACTGTTTATAGGAGCAGAATGTATCTTTTCTCATGTATCTATTCTTATGCAAATAAGTGAATCAAAAATGTGCACACTCTCTTAGGCAATGAGCTTGTTGTATTATTGTTACTGTTACTGTTTATACTGTATATAAGTCAGAGTTTTGCCCCTTCCAAACTGTGTTCAAACCCCACTATTAAAGAGCTGAATTTCACTACTTCACTCGTCTACTTCTTCATTCCCTGAACACAAAACTTAACAACTATATCGGGGTTCACAATCCCCCTCGTCAGAAGTCACAATTGGTCACTTATAATGATGTTTCGCTTAAAGAGCAATCCTGTGGAATACATTATACTCTTTAAGCAAGGTACCACATACATTCAGTCAACTGACCCTCCTTCACATCTAGAATAGGCCCATTTGAATCAGTTGATCTTATAGAGAAGTTGCCTCACCAGATCTCCCCTGATTCAAGAGGCTTACTCTAGTTCAGGGACCCAACATTTTTCTGCCATGGGCCATACCTGGCCCTGACACTCAGCTGTGTGGGCCGGAGGTGTGGTTGCTCTCACTGCTTACATTTTTGTCGTCATTGTCATCATCGTCAGTAATTGCACCATTTTTGCAGCTTCTTGCACAGCCTCTGCTGCTTCCTGCTTCCGCTGCTTTGTGGTATACAGAAACGCAGGAGGCTTTTTGGAGTATTTTCGTTCCATTTTGGGATTTTTCCACCACTTCCGCGCTGTTTTTTGGCAGCTAAACTGCAGTGGCTGGGCACTTCCTGGTTCTGTGGTGTGAACCCAGGCACTGACGTAAGCTCCGCCCTGCACTGGAAGTCCCCAACTGTCGCAGTTTAGCTGCTGAAATGCAGTGGAGAAGTGGTGAAACAAATCCCAAAATGGAACGAAAATACTCCAAAAAGCCTCCAGCTTTTCTGTGTACCCCAAAGCAGTGGAAGCAGGAAGCGGCAGAGGCTGTGCAGGAAGCCACAAGAGCAACATGATTTTCACTGCCGCTGCTGCCACAATAAGTGATGTATTGGGACTTCCGGTGGTGGTGGGAGCTTGTGGAGGTGCCAGGGTGGCCACCGCAGGCCATATTAATGAGCTCCATGGGCCAGATTAGGCACACGGGCCATAGGTTGGGAACCCCTGCTCTAGTTGTTACTTACTACTGGATTTTAGCATTTGAAACTGAGAAGGAATTAGCTATATGATTAATTGTTACATAACTTGTAAGAGCACAATGAACATCAGAAAAGATCTGTATTCTTTCCTATATACATTTATTTTGTCACTTTTAGTCATTTGACTTGTCCCAATAACAATTGTTAACATTTCTCTTCTTTTACTAGGACTTGCATATGATTTACTTTACATTGACAAGTTTCTTCCCCAGCTAGGAGTGGGTAGACACAGACACTACTGAATTCAGGTAACCCTGGAGCTGTGCTGTCATAATTTTTGTTAATGTATACCAATCTGCTGTATGTATAAACTGAAAAGATAGCCTTTTAGTTCAGTCCAAGTCTGCTTTATGTTCTATGGACTGGAGTAAAATCATTTATTACCACAGAAAATTACATTGAAGCCATACTGTTTGGCCTTCTGAGAGATGACTTTATTGTAGTTCTTTTAAACTGCATGGGAGGCAGAGTGGTGATTTTTGTTGTAGGCTTTAAAAACATTTGCTTTTTTATATTTCATCTTTTGATTTTAGCAGTGTCCAGAGTCAACATGATTGAACTCTTTTACCACACGCAGTTGTTCTCTCACATGGAGGAGGAGACACACTGGGTTTCTCATCCTGTCACAAAAGCAATCAAATGTGGAAACCATTTGTTTTTAGTATGAATGTTTTTATATTGTAAATTTGGTTGTGAGCCGCCCAGGCGAAGGGGCGGCAATACAAATTGAAATAAATAAATAAATAAAACAATAATGCTGCAGAGAAGGAGGGTATAGTATAGGATCTGAGGCAGCTAGATTTCACCCCAAAGTGAGAGGATTCTGAGAGAATCTGCACTGAACAGTGAGAGATCAGGAGCTGCAGACAGTTGTGGCTCCTTGGAAAGTTTTCAGCTCCTCTATGAAGTCATTCTTAGTCACCTCCTCAGTCAACTGGCTTTTGGAACCTGGAACCTAATTTGCCCTAATTTGTTCCCAGCAATATATAGAGCTTTTCTCAAGCTCCAACTCATGCTGTCCTTGGATTCGAAGGAACACAACAGACATTTGGAATATTGTGAATTTGACATGGGTTTGGAATAATAGCAACAATATTCTGCAGGCAATGATGGAACCATCTTTCTGTTCATATCTCCGCCCCACATAAAACTAATGTTCACAAAGCATACAGAAAGCACTGGTTCTTTGGCTGTAAATGGAGATGAGCACTGCACCCTAGAGTCAGATACGACTGGCTTTTGAGCAAGGGCAACCTTTACCTTTACCTATTGTTAGATCCAAAGCTGCCAGTCGTATCTGACTCTAGGGTTCAGTGCTCATCTATTTATAGCCAAAGAGTTAGCACTGTCTGTTTGTAGATGTTTCTGTGGACATGTGGCAGGCATGACTAGACACCAGAATGTTGTTACCTTTTCCACCAAAGTGGTTCCTATTTATCAACTTGCGGTTGCCAGGAGCTGGGACAGAGACGGGAGCTCAAACGGTCATGTCGGCCTTCCAACTAACAAGGCAAGCTTCTTAACCACTGAGCTCAAGTGGCTAAGGCTCTGACTGGAAGGTGGCAGGTCAGCAGTTGGAGACCCAAGTGCTGGATGTTGGAGTGAGCTCCCATCTCTGTCCCAGTTCCTGCCAACCTAGCAGTTCAAAAGCAAGAAATTGCAAGTGGATAAATAGGGACCACTTTGGTGGAAAGGTAAACAGCATTCCGTGCACTCTGGTGTCTAGCCATGCCTGCCACATGACCATGGAAATGTCTGCAGAAGCAGACAGTGCTGGCTCTTCGGCTTTGAAACAGAGATGAGCAACCTGAACCCTAGAGCATGGGATACAACTGGCTTTCGAGCAAGGTAAAGGTATTTGTAATGTCCTCACTTCAAAGGGACACATCGTGTGAAGAGAGTCCGCCGGAGGGGCGCGTCTTCAAAAGCACGCATTTCAAAGAAGCCACAGAAGGGCCAAATGTCTGTAGTAAACTGTGATTGTCCGCTGGTATATTCCTTTGTTGTTGAATGGTAAAATCTCTGTATATAAGATACCATCTCCCTGCATGTGGTGCTCAGTCCCGATTCCCAATCCGAATAAAAAGTTACTATGTTTAGCCCACACTCTGCTGTCTAGCATACTTCTTGCGAGAATCTATCATTGGTGACGAAGGTGGGATATGGCGGCTACCGCATCTTCTATCGGGCCATTCGACATTGCGAAGCTGGAGTCATGGACCATGTACGAGATCCAGTTTGAGAATTTTGTAGTCGCTGGGGAGATCGAGGATGAAAGGCAACAGAAAGCGTTGTTCCTGGCCCATTGTGGGTTTCCCACGATTGAGCTGGCCAGTCATCTACTGCTGCCATGGGCACTGAGGGAAGCCGCACTGACCGACATCCTGGCAGTGCTCCAAAAACACTTCAAGCCCATCGTCTCCATCTTCCCAGCCAGGGTTGCTTTTTACCGGCAAGACCAGAAGGAGGGGGAGTCAGTCGCCGAATACGTTGCAGCTCTTTGACATGCTGCCATGCTGTGCCAATGGCATAATCTGGAGGAGGCCCTAAGAGACCGGCTTCTTGTGGGCCTCAGGGACGAAGCTATTCAGCAGCGGCTGATGAAGAGAAATACGTCGGGCGGAAGGCATCATCTGGTGTACAGGCAGTGTCCGGGAGGTTCTTTGTCGATGTCCGCCTCCAAGGGTGCCCCGTCCGCATGGAGATTGACTCAGGGTCAGTGTACTCAATCATCTCGCAGAAGGAATTCCTTCAACTTCCTCCAGCAGCCCGGTGTTATGGATCGGCAACTTTGATGTGCGGTTCAAAGACATCTCAGCAAAGCTTCCCCTAGTTGTGGTGAAGACTGGTAAGAATAACCTTTTGGGTGTGCAGTGGTTTGGGCCCCTGGGTATTGGGTTCTCAGGAATTAATGCAGTCAAGGCAGACCACATTTAGGCTGTTTGTGAACGCTACCCAGATGTTTTCCGTCCGCAAGGGGCCCCCTGTTAATTTTGAGCTGAATCTGGCTGTCCAGCCCATTCGCATGAAGCCATGGCGGGTGCTTTTTGTGCTGGAAGACTGCATTGAAGCAGAACTGGACAAACTGGTGGCACATGGCATTCTGGAGCCAGTGGACTCTGCTCCATGGGAGACACCAATAGTCACAGCTATCAAGGCAAGTGGGGACATCGGCATCTGCGCAGACTACAAATGCACAATTAATAAGGCTATCCAAGCTAATTCTTATCCTGTTCCACTGGTTAGCCACTTGTTGGCCACCCTCCATGGGGGAAAGTGTTTTGCTAAACTGGACTTAGCTCAAGCATATCAGCAACTGCCTGTTACCCCTGAATCTGCATTGTGTCAGACTATTACTACTCATAAGGGTGCATTCCGTGTGAAACGTTTACAGTTTGGCGTTAATGCGGCGCCAGGTATATTTCAGGCTCGTCGAAAGGTTACTTAAGGATCTCCCTGGGGTGCTGCCTTATTTTAACGATGTATTGATAGCTGGGACAGACAGGGGGGACCTGGCTACTAAACTGGGGAATGTGCTGGAGCATTTCCAAAATGCTGGATTGCGTGTAAAAAGGGAGAAGTGTTGTTTTTTTGCTCATGAGGTTGAGTTCTTGGGGTTCAAAATCACCCCTGCTGGCATCAAGCCCTCCAACTCCAAAGTTCAGGCAGTCTGGGAAGTCCCATGTCCCACTTCTAAGACTGAGCTCCAGGCATTCTTGGGTCTCTTAAACTTCTATCATTCCTTTCTACCCTGAAAGGCGACTGTAGCTGAGCCCCTGCAATGTTTACTGAAGAAACAGGCGGCGTGGCGGTGGGGGACTTCCCAGGACAAGGCATTCAGGGAAGTCAAAGTGCTGTTGACTTTGGATGTTGTCCTTACCCATTACGATCCTAAGAAGCCCCTTTTTCTTGTGTGTGATGCCTCGCCTGTGGGGGTTGGGGCTGTACTGTGCCATGACATGGGGGGAGGTAAAGAACCGCCTATGGAGACCGGAACAAGATGGCGGGGGAGTAAGATGCGAGTGAAGCAAGCTGCGAGATAAATGTATTAAAAAGGTGGAAAAACAAAGGCTGTCAAAGATAAATCTGAGAAAAAAGACAGAGGAGTGCTGTGGGGGTGAAGAAGTTGAAGATTTCAGGGATCAAAAGAGTCTGTGCCAGTGTGATAGAGCCTGAAAATGCTCGAACAGGCAGAGAGACGCTGCATGAATGGGACGACACAGATTTGCAAGCCTCTGTAAGTCCTCCGTTTCCTCTTAAAGTTTATTTTGGGCTGTAAAGACTACCTAATTAAGGAAGGTGTGATTGATGAGACTGAGAAGGAAAAACAGACTTGTGGAAGATAGTGAAAGATTGGGTTTCAAAGGCAAGGTAAAGAGAGTAAGTTTGAAATAAGCCTTGAAAGTGAGTGGAGAAACCCTGAATGCCCTTAAAGTATTGGAGCAAATTTTTGAACAAAAAAGAGAGATGAAAGGGGAACTCTGAGGCAAGAGAGCTAATGGATTGAAAGAGGGGGAGTCTATTTGTCCCCCTTTCTTTTTCTGAGAGGAAGAATTTTTGAAAGAAGAAATAAAAAAATAAAAAAAAAAGGAGAGAGTGAGTGAAGAAGAACAGGCTCTTGAAGATGAGAAACAGCTGATAAAGTAGCTGCGACCTTAAAGTAGTGAGAGGAGAGAAAAAAGGAAGTGAGAAACAGTCAGCCCTAAATGAGTTATTAACATCCCAAAGACTTCAGACTTTAGAAAACTATCAAAATGGATCCTAGTGACAAATTAACAGAAGATTTCGTGGAAAGGTGTATGGAAAGAGTATCGACTAAAGGGGATATATATATGATGGAGATAAAAGAGCTGATTGAGGATACAAGAATGTTTTTTCAAGAAAGACGTCTGGTCATGGAGAACACAATTCAAGAAAAAGGACAGTGCATGGAGGACATAATTCAAGAAAAAGGACAGTGCATGGAGGACACAATTCAAGAAAAGGGACAGTGCATGGAGGACACAATTCAAGAAGAAGAACAGTGCATGGAGGACACAACTCAGTGTATGGAGGACACAATTCAAGAAAAAGGACAGTGCATGGAGGACACAATTCAAGAAAAAGGACAGTACATGGAGGACATAATAGAAGTAAAATTAAAAGAAATCATGAATGGACAACAAGAATTAAGGGAATTGTTAGTTAGCTATATGAAAAAAATAAATAATAACTTTATGACAATAGAGGCAAAATTAAAAGCTGTGGAAGAGGAGATAAAACAGATACAAGCAGTGGAGAAAGAAATGGGTAATTGGAGTAAACTTGAGAAAAGGTTGAACAGAATAGATGTGACAAGGAAGCAAGAAATGAAAGACACCATGAATGGACAACAAGAATTAAGAGACTTACTAGCCAACTCCATGAAAGCAGTAACTAAAAATTTTGAGACAATAAAGGTAAAAGACTTGCAAGAAAAAGATAAAAGAATAGGTAAGCAAGAAAAAAGACTGTACATGCTGGAAGAGATGGCGAGACAAAAGAACGTGTTGATTAAAAATATTCCAGAGGGAAGTCCAGACCGTTTGAGAGAAAGAATTATTAAATGGTTGAATGAACTGAAGATGGGGAGAGAATTCACACAAGAGGATATCCTAGCAGTTTACAGATTGGGGAAGAGAAGAAATGGGACTTTTAAAAGGTTTGTTTTGGTAAAATTTGCAGGTCTGGATAGAAAATTAGAATTAATGGCATTTTTAAGAAGAAACGGTACACGAGTACCAAAATTGGATGGGGAAAAACTGGATATTTATCAGGATATAACTAAAGAAGAAAGATTGTGGAGGAAGAAAATTAAACCAGTTACTACATTGCTAAGGGATAAGGGAGTGAAATATAATTGGCAAAAATTACATCATTTAAGATTCTTTTGGGCTGGTAAAGTTGTTGTGATAAACAAGCAAACTGAATATTTGGATATCTTAGAATCTTGTAATATCATTAAGAGAGGATCAGAAGAATGGAGAAAACTTAAAGAAGAGCTTTTAGTTTTGAGAAGTCAATTCAAAATATAAAAGAAGTGAAAAATATAGGGAGAAAGATAGGGGCAAAAGGGAATATCTATGAAATTGTTACAAAAAGGTTAATAACTTTTGTTAAGAATGGTTAAAAGGGGGTAAGGTGGATGGAAAATCACAATGTAAAGTTTGAAATAAATGGTTTAATAAGTTTGAAATGGTAAATAACCCTCTGTTAAGGAATGCCAAGGAAGGGCAACTAGTAGTAATGCTTGAATATGATGTTTTGGAAATTGTTACCTTTCAATGAGTTTCCATTTGTTGTTATTTTGGTTTTTATATTTGTTCTGATGTAAGATGGAGGAGTTCCAGTTTAAGGAAGAGATCAAAATATATAAATAACTTTCTCTTAATGGGGTCTAAGATTATGAGGAAATACATGTTGGGGAAGACTGCAGAGAATATCATATGTGCAGTATATAGATAAAGAATTTGTAATAGGTACAGAAAGGGTATTGAATAAGCTTAACTACTTCAGTAATGGTAGGGGGAGGGAAAGAAAGGGGGAGATAACTTTAGGATTAAACTTTGCATAGAAAAGAGTTGAAGGAAAGGTAAGGACATGCGTAATGGTAGAATAACCATTAGTAGGAGGAAAAGAGAGAGAAAAACAGCTGTATGTTATGAACAACAAAAGTTATTTAATGTCTTAAATATTAGCAAGAATCCATCTTGCCCCTATCTATTAGGATATAAAAAAGGAAGAAAGATTGTGGAGGAAAAAAAAAAATTTAAAATAGTTAAGTCATAAGGATATGAGTTAATCTTCCGTGTAAGAAAATTTGTTTTGATAAGTAATTATATTGGGATTTTGGTTATATTACAACCATGTAATATTGTTAAAGAAGGATTAGAAGAATGAAGGAAACTTAAAGAAGTCAGGACATAACTAAAGAAGAAAGATTGTGGAGGAAAAAAATTAAACCAGTTACTATATTGCTAAGGGATAAGGGAGTGAAATATAATTGGCAAAAATTTCATCATTTAAGATTCTTTTGGGCTGGTAAAGTTGTTGTGATAAACAAGCAAACTGAATATTTGGATATCTTAGAATCTTGTAATATCATTAAGAGAGGATCAGAAGAATGGAGGAAACTTAAAGAAGAGCTTTTAATTTCGAGAAGTCAATTCAAAATATAAAAGAAGTGAAAAATACAGGGAGAAAGATAGGGATAAAAGGGAATATCTATGAAATTGTCACAAAAAGGTTAATAACTTTTGTTAAGAATGGTTAAAAGGGGGTAAGGTGGAAGGAAAACCACAATGTAAAGTTTGAAATAAATGGTTTAATATGTTTGAAATGGTAAATAACCCTCTGTTAAGGAATGCCAAGGAAGGGCAAGTAGTAGTAATGCTGGAATATGATGTTTTGGAAATTGTTACCTTTCAATGAGTTTCCATTTGTCGTTATTTTGGTTTCTATATTTGTTCTGATGTAAAATGGAGGAGGTTTGGTTTAAGGAAGAGATTAAAATATATAAATAACCTTTTGTTAACGGGGTCTAAGATTATGAGGAAATGGATGTTGGGGAAGACTGCAGATAATATCATATGTGCAGTATATAGATAAAGAATTTGCAATAAGTACAGAAAGGGTATTGAATAAGCTTAACTACTTCAGTAACGGTAGGGGGGAGGGAAAGAAAGGGGGAGATAACTTTAGGATCAAAAATTTGCATAGAAAAGATTTGAAGGAAAGGTAAGGACATGTGTAAGGGTAGAATAACCATTAGTAGGAGGAAAAGAGAGAGAAAAACAGCTGTATGTTATGAACAACAAAAGTTATTTAATGTCTTAAATATTAGCAAGAATCCATCTTACCCCTATCTATCAGGATACAAAAAAGGAAGAAAGATCGTGGAGGAAGAAAATTAAAATAGTTAAGCCATAAGGATATGAGTTAATCTTCCGTGTAAGAAAACTTGTTTTGATAAGTAAATATATTGGGATTTTGGTCATAATACAACCATGTAATATTGTTAAAGAAGGATTAGAAGAATGAAGGAAACTTAAAGAAGAGCTGTTAATTAAGGGAGGCTAACCCAGAACATAAAGTAACAGGTAGAGTATGATGTTTCTGAAAATGTTTCTTTAAAAAATAATAATAATAATAATAATAATCCTCTGTCAAGGTGTGTTATAGATAGATAGATTATAATTTATAAGGTGATATATGTTAAGGTCTGTAGAGAATTGGATGTGTAGTATAGATAAACAGAGATACAAGGGTAAGAATCTGCAATTAGTTATAGAAAGAAAATTGAATTAAAAAAAAAAGAAAGGGGGAAAAAAAAAGGTGGGATAATTTTGGGATTAAAATCTGAACAGAAATGATTTGAAGGAAATGTAATAAAATGAGTAATGGTGTGACAACCATTAGCAGGAGGGAAAGAGAAACAGCTGCTCCGCTATGAATAATAAAATTTATTTAATGTCTTAAATAATAACAAGATCCCGCTCTAGATCCGGTCTCCCTCCCCTTCTTCGGCACTTCGGAGGCGGTCCCTCAATGGAAGGACAAGGGGAGTGACGAAGACAGAAGATGGTGAAGGGCTGGGTGAGGGTGATTGGGAGGTGAAGGGTGGGTGAGGGTGAATGTATTCAATGTATATCTGTTCATAGGTTTTTTTATTGTAGTATATTGTATTGTATTGTAATGTTATGAATGTTTAAGTTTTGTAATTTTGTTTGAAAAGTAATAAAAATTTAAAAAAAAAAAAAAAAAGAACCGCCTATCGCATATTACTCCAGGTCTTTAACGGCTGCTGAGAAGAACTATGTTCAGATTGATAGGGAGGCGCTGCCTATAATCACAGGAACTAAGAAATTTCATGACTTCATTTACGGAAGGGCTTTCACAATCATCACCGATCACAAGCCGCTGCTCAGTATATTTGTGCCGGACAAGTCCACCCCCCAGATCCTGTCTCCGTGGATGCTACGCTGGGCAATGTTCCTTCAGGCATACCAGTACAGGCTCCAACATCACCCTGGCATCAGCATTAGCAACGCGGATGCTCTGTCCAGAGCCCCTATTGAGTATGTGGGCTGAATTGAGGTAGAAGAACAGGTCCTCATGTTGGATGTTTTAGACTCTCCCCGATCTCCGCTGCTGACATAGCAGCCCAAACAGAAAAGGATCCACTCCTGTCAAAGGTTGTCATGTGGGTTCAGAAGGGGTGGCCATCGCCACCAACCCCTGAAGAATTCAGGGTTTTCTACTCCAAAAGAAATGAGTTGTTGCTGGAGCGGGGTTGTTTGGTTTGGGGGGACAGAGTAGTCGTTCCGTCCGTGCTACGGAACAAAGTTCTCCATATGCTTCATGTTAGCCACCCGGGTATTGTCCGGTCAAAGGCACTAGCGCGAAGCTACTTCTGGTGGCCCTGATTGGACCTAGACATTGAGGCTTGGGTAGGGAAATACAGGGAATGTCAGGCTTCACGGCCAGAGGAACCACATCTCCCCCGCAGGGAATGGGGCCAGAGGGCCCTGGTCTCCAATTCACATAGATTTTGCTGGACCTTTCAGGGGAACCACACTTCTGATTATTGTAGATTCCTTTTCCAAGTGGGTAGATGTCCTCCCAGTGTCAGGGACTTCCTCTGCCACCACAATCCGCAAATTAAGGTGGGTCTTTAGCACCCTAGGTCTGCCTGACATCGTGGTGACTGACAACGCATCCAGTTTCATGTTGGCAGAATTCCAGGATTTCCTGAGTCGTAATGGGATTAGGCACATCACGGCCGCTCCCTTTCACCCTGCCACAAACGGTCAAGCCGAGAGGAAAGTACAAACCGTAAAAGAGGCGTTATCATGCATGGGGCCTGGGGATTTGGAACTGCAGTTGTGTCAGTTTTTGCTGTCCTACAGGGTCACCCCATTGGCCTCAGGGCTGTCGCCAGCTGAACTTTTAATGGAAAGGAAACTGCTGACTATCTTCGACCGTTTAGACCCTCAGCGCCAAGACGATCGGGGCCTCAATATTGACATTCCAAATTCAAAAGGGTTTGCTGTCGGGCAACCAGTTCATTGCAAGAACTATGCCAACGGGCCTCCTTGGTTGGGGGGGGGGGAGGTGTTGGAACAGACTGGCCCAGTGTCTTACAAAGTGCAAATGGAGAATGGCACAATTTGGAGAAGGCACGCTGACCAAATGCAGCCCCGGGTCCTGGGCCAGAACCCTGGCCCAGAGAGGGAGCTGCAAGGGGAAACGAGTGGAGGTATTGAAAGAGATTTTGAGTGGGAATTACTCAGTGACACCCTGATCACATCTTCCCCAGAGCCCGAAGCGGAAGGGGAGGCCACCACGAGCTCAGAGGCCACCACGAGCTCAGAGGCTGAAACAGAAAGGGGGTCCCCCACTCCAGAACCAGTCGGAGTGTCCGCAGAGCCTACCCCGGTGCCAGAGACGCACGAGTAGCCCAGACGGGCTTGCGGGCCACCCATCTGTTGGGGAAAGGTTGTTTCTCACTTAGGGGGGAGGGATGTAATGTCCAAGTGTTACCTCACTTCAAAGGGACACATCAAGTGAAGAGAGTCCGCCAGAGGGGTGCCTCTTTCAAAGAAGCCACAGAAGGGCCAAATGTCTGTAGTAAACTGTGATTGTCCGCTGGTATATTCCTTTGTTATTGAATGGTAAAATCTCTGTATATAAGATACCATCTCCCTGCATGTGGTCCTCAGTCCCGATTCCCGATCCGAATAAAGAGTTACTATGTTTAGCCCACACTCTGCTGCCTAGCCTACTTCTTGCGAGAATCTAACAGTATCCCTTGCTTGAAAGCCAGTCATATCCTACTCTAGGGTTCAGTGGTCATCTCTATTTTACCGTGGAGCGCCCTGGGCCAGCTGCAGTCTACCTCAAAGCAGCAGTGAGTCTTTAAGGTGCCACAACATTTCTTTGTTTACTCTTTGATATTTCTAGCAGCAGCAGCAGCAACTTTCGCGATGCCTGGACCTAGTCCTGTAGGAAGGGAACTTCCTGCAGGATGTCTGTCTGACTCTGGGCATTGCGAGAGTTGCCCTGCTTGCGCCATGCTGCCTGGACACCTCTCACAATG
Source organism: Bradypodion pumilum (assembly GCA_035047305.1). Taxonomy (NCBI): domain Eukaryota; kingdom Metazoa; phylum Chordata; class Lepidosauria; order Squamata; family Chamaeleonidae; genus Bradypodion; species Bradypodion pumilum. Next base: position 274,960,330 of record JAWDJD010000002.1, on the reverse strand, counting down.
CCCAGACAGACATCCTGTAGGAAGTTCTCTTCCTGCAGGACTAGGTCCAGGCATCGCGAAAGTTGCTGCTGCTAGAAGGAGACAAGGAGTGGCGGCACCGGGGGCGTGGGGCAGGCAGGCAAGCTCCTCTGAGTGGCGCATGACATCAGCTCCCCTCCCTCTTCCCCCAGGGCCAGGAGTGCACACGCTGCCACCTCCACCACCACCCGAGCGGCACCCACAGCCTATTAAGGAGGCAGCAGCAGCCGCTCTGGAGGAGAAGGAAGAGCCGAAGCTGATGCTGCCGGGTCGCCCACTCTCCCAGGAAGAGGGGGCAGGGTGGGATGGGGATGGGGCGTGGCTAGCCAGGTCTACTACCGGTTTGCTCAGACCGAGGTGGACTGGCTGATGCCCAGCACAGGTTCTGTGAAAAAGAAGAGGCAAGAGGTTTAATGACAACAATTATGAAATCTTGTGCCTCTGCAATGCCAAACAGGAAGCCATCTATCCTTTTTTCAAGAACCATCCTCCAACATGAAGAAAGCTCATTTCCAAGAACTAAAGTGGAATTGCCATGCACAAATATGAGAAATGAAGAACATCTGGTGGCAACAAAAAGTTCAGGGACTCCAAAGGCTCTCTGATACTCATGACCTAAGGAACTTTTTTGATGACATAAGAGAACTATATTAACCATCTCACTCTTCATCAGGCAGCTGAAAGCACCTGACAATGCTACAGTCCTTACAGATGGACAGAAAATCCTGGAGCACTGGAAGGAACACTTTTGCATACTTTTAAAATGAAACTCTACCACTGCTGAGCAGGGCCATAGCCAGGATTCTAGATGTGGGTGGGCAAAATTCTAACTCAGGGTGGGTGACACCCATCCTGATTACCCCCTGGCTACGGCCCTGCTGCTGAGGATTTTCTTCGAAAAGTACAACAACAATTCAACTGACTTACCTGGAAGTCTATGAGGCTCTGAATAAGCTGAAACCCAGAAAGGCCCCCGGGCCAGATAACATCCCTCTGGAGTTAATCCAGAAGGGAAGGGTGTGTCTAATGACAAGGCTCTTCACACTCATTCTCTTGATTTGGGAAACTGGTAAAGTGCCTGATGACCTTAAGAATGCCACCATGATCAGCATCTTTAAGAAAGGTGATTGTAGTATTTGTAGCAACTATCGTAGCATAGCAATATAGTAGCAACTATCGTAGCAGAAGCAGACAGCGCTGGCTCTTCGGTTTAGAAACAGAGATGAGCACTGCACCCTAGAGTCGGATACGACTGGCTTTCGAGCAAGGGAAACCTTTACCTTTACCTATCGTAGCATATCATTGCTATCCATTGCTGGAAAGATTTTTGCAAGAATCCTGCTCAGTCGTCTGCAAATTATCTCCAAAAAGGTCCTCTCAGAATCTCAATGTGGTTTCTGTATTTCCTGAGGCACAACATAAATGATTTTTTTTTGTGCAAGACAACTTCAGGAAAAATGCAGAGAACAACAGAAGCTGCTCTTTTTAGTATTTTATGATCTGGAAAAAGCTTTTGATTCTGTCCCGAGACCTGCTATGTGGGCTGTGCTGAGATGCTTTGGTTACCCTGAGCGCTTAGTAGATCTGGTCCAGTTGTTTCACGATGGCATGTCTGGGAGGGTTCTCCATCAAAACAGCATCTCAGATGCCTTCCCAATCACCCATGGATTGAAGCAGGGTTGTGTGCTTGCTCCAACCCTTTTTCTCTTTACTTGGTTGTCATGCAGTATGAAATATCTAATAACAACACAGTCACAGAGATTAAATACTACTTCAATGGAGGACTCTTTAATTTGGCTAGATTACGCTCCCAAAGACTAAACAGTGTTAGCAAGATAATGGAAATGCAATATGCCGATGATACTGCATCACCTGCTCTCACACCTGAGGAGCTGCAACAGTCAGTCAACTATTTCAAGAATGCATGTGATCATTTTGGCCTCACCATAAATGCTCAGAAAACCAAGGCACTTGCACAACCTGCCCCAAGGACACCCCTTCCAGTGTTCAGTATTACCATCTCAGATTCGACACTAGAACAGATAATTTTTCTTACCTTGGTAGAATCCTGTCTAAAAACCACAGCTGTGAACAGGATGTGATGAAGAGAATTGGTGCTGCCCATTCTGCCTTTGGTCAACTAACACACTGGGTCTTCATGAACAAAGATCTAACAGTTCATACAAAGCTCATGGTATACCAAGCTGGTGTTATCTCAACGTTACGGAATGGCTGTGAAACATGGATCCTCTATTGCCAAGACATCAAAAAGCTTGTGCGCTTTCACCAACAGAAGCTAAGTTCCATCATGAATATCAAGTGGAATTACTATGTCACCAACATTGCAGTTCTCGAGAAGGCACATGTAAATAGCAATGAAGCTTCCATCATAGGCCATCATCTTAAATGGGTAGGGCATGTCCGCCATATGGATGGTTCCAGGTTTCCTCATCAAATTCTTTATGGGGTACTTAGCTCCTGTAAAAAAGTTTGTGGAGCTGCTTTGAAGCGTTATAAGGACCAACTGAAACAAACCATGAAGGTGTCAGCTATAAACACACAAACCTGGGAGGCAGCAGCCATAGATCACCAGCTTTGGTGTCAAACCATCTCTGCTGCTACTGATCACTTTGAAGGAGAACACAAGCACAGAAGCTTCATCAAACTCAACCAAGCCCTCTACCATCTATTCAATGTAATGTGTGTGGTCGCATGTTTCATGCCAGGATCGGCTTATTAAGACACCAGAGACACATCCATCAACAGAGAAAATGACTTCTAGGAAAAAATGCATGCTCGGATACAAGTAGCAGCCACCGAGATAGAATAAACTATTGGCACTACAGCTTTTAGTGTTATGCTAAATTTCTTTCACACACATGGTAGGCATATGAGTTTGAGTTTAATGTGATAAAGGTAGGGACAGAATCTCACTGGAGGAGTTCTCAAAAGTGAGGAAGACCAATTCTCAATCAGTATTTTTATTTTATTCATTTTTATACATTTACCCCCCCCCCTTTTTTTTTTAATGCAAGCACCACTCAGGGCAGCTTACAATATACAAAACAATAATATAACATTATATGTATAAGAGCAGAATAATCATCATCTGAAGAAGAAAAAACCCCAAAATAACCCAAAAAGACAAGACTAGAAGGTGGCACAGGTAAGTCTTTAACTACTTATGGAATGTTAATAATGCCTCATCTGCCAGTCCGGGGAGGAGGTGAGAAGTGCCCCAGCTGCATTGGGGCTCTGGCAGGAGGCTTCAAAAGCCTCCATTTCCACCACCATTGCTGCTGCCGAATGCCTCTTCCGCCGGTCCGGGGAAGAGGCGAGAAGCGCCCCAGCTGCATCAGGGCTTTGGCGGGAGACTTCAAAAGCCTCGGTTTCCACCACCGCTGCTGCCACCAAATGCCTCCTTAGCCAGTCTGGGGAGGAAGCAAGAAGTGCCCCAGCTGCATTGGGGCTTTGGTGGGAAGCTTCAAAATCTTCTGTTTCCACCACCGCCACTGCTGCTGAATGCCTCCTCTGCCAGTCCGAGGAGGAGGCAAGAAGCTGCATTGGGGCCAGTCCTCCTTCCACAGCTGGAGGCGCAATAGAGAGGAGTTACACCTGTGGCGGGGCATCCGGTGGCTGCCGCCAATAAGGACCTGGACTGGTGAGGCTCGATTGCCAATTGGCCAGGGAAGGAAGAGGCAGGGATGGGTGGAGTTTTAAGAGGAAGGGGAGGGTGGGGTGGGAGTGAGTGAGAGGCCTTGCCAGCTGGAACATAGAGGGAGTGGGAGGGTGGTTTTTGTGTGGGGAAGGGTGAGAGGGATTGCAAAAAATCCCAGCCAGCCAGGTCCGCGGGGCAGTATTCCATCTGGAATGGGCGGGGAGGTTCCAACAGCCCAAATTAAGGTTGTGATGGGCATGGGGCGATATGGTGGGTACCAAGGGGTGGGCAGCACTTGGGGAACGCGGGACTGATGTTTAATATCTGTCCCTTGTTCCAGCCCCCTGGTTACACCTCTGGGTCCTGAGCAGCTGATCCAGAGTGCCCCTTCCCTGATGAATGCCAGGTCGATCTGTAACATGGCTCCCCTGATTCAAGATTCCTTTCTGGGGGAGTGGGCTGACATGGCATGCATCACTGAGACTTGGCTGGCTCGTGTACCGTTGTTAGACATGTGTCCAGCCGGTTTCGGTATTTGACATCAGGCTAGAGTGGAGGGGCAGGGCGGTGGCATTGTCATTGTAGCCAGAGAGTCACTGGGAGTCGCCAGGACCACGGCTCTGCAAGTTCCAGGTTGTGAGGCTCTGCTCTTGCGGTTGGGCCCTAAGGGTGAGTTGGGAGTCTTACTCCTGTACCTGCTCCCTTGCAGGGTAAGAGACTCCCTGCCTGAGCTCCTCGAGACTGTCTCAGCATTGGCGTTGGAGTCCCCATGGCTGATGGTGATGGGGGACTTCAATCTGCTTTCGCTGGGAGCGGGCTCCAAGTTTGCAAGGGAGTTCATGGCTTCCATGGCAGCCTTGGGCCTGACTCAAGTAGTTGAGGGTCCGACCAGGAGCAGTGGCCACACACCAGATTTAGTTTTCTTGTCAGAGCTGTGGTTGAGTGATCTTAAACTACAGAATTTAGTCATAACACCTGTGCCATGGTCAGATCACTATCTGGTGACTCTAGACTTTCTTGGGGAGGCGCTTCACTGTAGGGAGGTAGGGTCTATTAAACTGGCCCGTCCCCGGCTACTGATTATGACAGATTCCAGAGGGAACTGGGGAGTTTTCCTATGTATTGGCAACACAATTCGTCTGAGGCGCTTGTAGATCTGTGGTACAAGATGACAACAGCAGCCTTGGATGATATTACACCACTACAGCCTCTCTGTGCTCATGGAGCTTGGTCATCTCCATGGTTCACGGGAGATCTGCGAGAGCTCAAATGGGAAAAGAGATGCCCAGAACGCCGCTGGGTGAAGACCCAGAGACGCTGACTGAACACTTGCTAGAGTGGCGATAAGGGTGGTGAAATGGGTATATTTCACCACCCTTATTGCCTCCACTGATAATCGCCCAGCCACCCTGTTCCGGGTAACCAGGTTTCTCCTTGGTAGGGGGTGGTGTGGTGCCTGGTTGGCAGGGTTTGGCTGAGTTCTTTGCTGACCTTCTGGTGGAAGAAAATTGATCAGATTCACTTGGGGCTCAATCCTGGCATGGTTGGGGAGGGTCTGGAGGGGTTTGGATCACAGTCTTGCCATGTCATCTGGGATCAGTTTGATCCAGTTGACCCTGATGAAGTGGACAGGCTCCTTGCTCATGCCACCACTTGCCCATTGGACCCCTGTCCCTCCTGGCTAGTGAAAGCCTCTAAGGAGGCAACAGGAGGCTGGGTTGGGTGAGAATCAATGCATCGTTATGGGAGGGGGTGTTTCCTGCACCTTTAAAACATGCTCTGGTGCACCCCCTCCTAAAAACCCCATCTATCGATCCAGCTGTCCCTTCCAATTATAGACCAGTCTCCAACCTCCCCTTTTTGGGGAAGGTATTGTAGAGGGCAGTGGCGCATCAGTTGCAGGGGGTCCTGGATGAAGCGGATTATTTGGACCCCTTCCAGTCAGGATTCAGGCCCAGATATGGTACTGAGATGGCATTGTTCGCACTGATGGATGATCTCTGGTGGAAGCGGGATGGAGGTCATCTGTCCATCTTTGCTCTCCTTGACCTATCAGTGACCTTCGATACCATCGACCACAGTATCCTTCTGGGACTGCTCGAAAGATTGGGGATCCAGGGCACTGTGTTGTCCTGGTTTTTCTGGAGGGCCGGACCCAGTCAGTGTGGTTGGGGAGTGAGAGGTCCAGCCCTAGGCCCCTCCAATATGGGGTGCCACAGGGCTCGGTGCTCTCTCCTCTCCTATTTAACATCTACATGAAGCTTTTGGGTGAGATCATCCATTCCCATGGGGTGCGGTACCATCAGTATGTGGATGACACTCAGTTGTACATCTCGGCCCATGGTGATCCCAGTGATGCTGTCAAGGTCCTATCCAGGTGTCTGGAGGCTGTTGGGGTCTGGATGGGGGTCAACAGGCTACAGCTGAATCTGGGCAAGACTGAGTGGCTGTGAGTTTGGGGTCCTGCATTATCCAGGGAACTTCCATCTTTGGGCTTGGATGGGACTATTTTGCCCCAGACAGATCCAGTGCACACCTTGGGGGTCCTCCTGGACTCATAACTGTGGCTAGAAGAGCAGGTAGTGGTTGTGGCCAGAAGGGCTTTTGCACAACTTCATATAATACGCCAGTTGCGCCCGCTCCTGGATAGGGACTTTTTGCTCATGGTCACACATGCTCTGGTCACCTCCAGACTAAATTATTGTAATGCGCTCTACATGGGGCTGCCCTTGATGACCATTCGGAGGCTGCAGCTGGTCTGAACATGGCAGCCCAGGTAGTGATGGGGTGCAGGCATTATTCCTGTGCCTCGCCTCTACTTCGGGAGCTGCACTGGTTACCAGTGTGCCTCCGGGTGCAATTCAAGGTGCTGGTTATGACCTTTAAAGCCCTACATGGTAGTGGGGCAGGATACCTAAGAGACTGCATGGCCCCAAGAGTGTCTGCCCGTCCAACCAGAGCAGACCAAAGGGGCTCCCTCAATGTGCCATTGGCTAGAGGGGTTCACCTCTCTAGCACAAGGAGGAGGGCCTTCTCTGTGTCCGCTCCGACTTTGTGGAACCTCCTGCCAACAGAACTCCATCTGCAGATGGAATTGCTGCCCTTTAGGAAAGGGCTTAAAACCTGTCTGGCAGGGCAAGTGTGGCGGGCTGACAGGGAAGTGCCCCTCGTTGGCTCATCTAAGAAAGTATCCCTCTTGCACCTATGGGGGGAGGGTGGGTCTTTTATAGTTTTAATTGAGGCTTTTTAAAATGTGAATTGGGTTGTTTTAAGGTTTTTCGGAGGGTTTTTATTTTATGATGGTTTTATGTCTTTGTTTTTTATGCTGTTGAGCTGCCTGGAGTCGCCCTATGGTGAGGGGGCAGCATATAAATTTAAATAAATAAATAAATGTAGGAGCAGTTCTAATCTCCAGTGGCAGTTCATTCTAGATAGTGGGGGCTATGGTGGAGAAAGCTCTCAATGTGGTTACCGAATATACTCAAGTCTAAGCCAAGTTTTTTAGCCCCCAAAAGGAGCCCCCAAAAGGAGACACAGCTTATACCCAGGCCAACAACCATGAGGGTCCCAAGACCATGCCAGATTGAGATGCACCAACAATTTAATTAATTTTTCCATATTTTCATGTATTTTCATTAATGAAACTCACTAGCAGCTGCTGCATTTCCCACTCTCGTCTTATACTCAGGTCAATCTATTTTCCTGGGTTTTCAGGTCAAAATTAGGAACCTGATCTTATATTCAGGTTGGCGTATACTCATGTATATAGGGCATTGCTTCTTTTTTTCTTCTTCTCTAGGTGTAACCACTTGGAGCTTAAAAGCCTGGGTACTTTGGGTATAACTCCAGAGGAAGATGCACTCCTTCGAATAGCTTGGTTGCAAACCATTCAAGGCTTTATAGGTTAACACCAATACCTAGATTCTGGCACAGAGTACCATGAGCAACCAAGCAGATTAGTCAGGACTGGCATGATATGGTTGAGCTGCCTGGACCAATGCCCACAACCAGCCTGGCCACCACATTTTGCACTCACTCAAGTCTCCATATTAGCCTCAAGGGTAGCCCAATGTAGGATGCATTGCAATAGTCGATTCTGGAGATTACCAGTGCATATTTTAATACTTTCAGGGATTTCCTATCTAGGAAAGAGCAGAGCGTGGCTATGCACAGCAGATGAAAAAATGTGGACCTGACCACCAATGACACCTGAGTTACCTTGCATGTCCAGATTATGTACGCTCTCCCTCAAAGGGAGAATGATGCACCCCAATCTAAGAGGAATCGATAACTCCCTACCATCATGTCCTCCATACTGTCCAGGTTAAGTTTCAGCCTATTATCCCCCATCCACCGCATGACTGCCTCCAGGTACTCCTATTACAGTTGGATATAATTGGTTGTAAATTCAATGTTAACAAGAACTACTGCTACTACTACTAAGAGCAAAGCAAAGCACTCACACTTGTATACCGCCCCAGAGCGCTTAGTGCACTCTCTGGGATTCACAAGTTAATTAGCATTTTGGCCCCAACATGCTGGATACTAATACTACTTCTGCTGCTACAAATCAGCTGAGAATCCTGCTGCTCATTCACTGTCAGTAAAGGTACATCTAAAACCATGAGTCAAACATGGAATTGCATTTCACCTGATCACCACAATTTCTCTATTAAAGCTGGAGCCACTCCTATGAAACACTATATTGATTGTTTATATCTCTAATACTCTTTCCAGCACTATCTGATCCCTGGAGGAGCCCCCAGAGCATCCATATCTGTTATCTACCTCTGTTTAACATTTTAAACAAGCGAGTGAGGACATGCTGATCAATGACAGCTTTCTATTTGAGAAATGCATGTCTAGTGCACAGCTGCCATTCAGATCATATACAGGGAAGGAGCTGGACAGAAGGCTGAGGTGGAAGATGTTGTTTGTTTGTTTTACATCTCCCTCCTGTACAAGAAAATGTAAAATTGGTTTATATGAGTTGCAGGTTAACTTAAACATTTTAACTTGTCAATCAGCTCAGTGTTTGTTGATTTAAGATTGGCAGATAGAGAGAGACAGTTTTTCAGGAGAAATAATGGAAAAATCATTTTTTTGGCTTTGTCTTTAATACTTCTTTGGCATCAATAGTGACTATTTTTCCCTCTGACCCAGCTCAGAAACACTGTGAAAATAAACCCACTCAATCAAGCTTCAGCTTCTTAAAGAGACATGTGTTCATTTAAAAATGTTTAACTTTTTTACAAAAAGGAACTCACAGGTCTTCACTTGGGTTGCCTTTCTGTGACATACCTGAGGTTTTAAGACACTTTCCCATTAAGAATTTGACTCCTCTTTAATGTACGATGTGTGAGCGCACACACATATCCTAGTGAAATTTCACAGCTTTGCATAGGTTGGAACAGGCTTTGGTTTAGAATCCAAATCATCCTCTCAGTTACACTGCTGTATGAGGAGAACACACTGTGTTCATCCTGTCTGTATAACCATAGTAGCTGCAACCACAAACTGCTATGATACAGCTCCCACAGGGAAGTGTCTGCCAAAAATGGATCTGTGAGGTCAGCTGCCTCCTAAGCAAGGGAAAATTGACTGATCTATAACTTTGTTGGTCTGGTTACTTTCTCCTTCAACTTCAAACTGAATCGATAGCAATGATATGAACTGGTTAAGGAAGTAAGTCTTCTTCCTAAGCAACTACAGCAGGGGTTCCCAACCTAAGGTCTGCAGGCTGGGTCTGCCACCATTTCATGTGCCCCCCTTCAAGGGCATTCAAGAAACAAAATGGCCACCCCTTTGAAGCTGCTGGGACAAAATGGCCCTCATCTTGCAGGCAGGGCAAAATGGCCATCTGGCCCTCAAAGCTGACTGAGAGAGCATGACCCAGCCCCCAGCTTGAAAAGGTTGGGAACCTCTGAACTAGACACTATACTGTAGGGTTCAAATGTACAGTAAAACCCCAACTTACGAATGCCTCGAAATACGAATTTTTTGACATATGAAATGATTTTTTCGTAACCCGGGGTCCCGACTTACGAAAAAAAATGAGTTACGAAATACCTTGGGTTACGAAAATTCAGGTTTTTAGTGCCTAAAATGCTGCCGCCACCATTTGGTACACTAAAAATCACTCCCAGCCACTCCCCCACACCTCCGGAAGTGTAAGTAATGGAAGCAGTAGCAGCCAGAAGGTAGGAAATCTCTCCATTTTTTATTTTTGTTTTTTAATGGATGCCTCGAGTTACAAAAAAAAATCGAGTTATGAAATAGGCTAGGGAACTTATTTTTTTTTTTTTTGTAAGTTGGAGTTTTACTGTATAGGACAAATCTGGCCACATTAATTTTAAGTAAACAATAAATTGTTGTGTATTAAAATATTATCCACTCAAATACCTTTCATTCAAGTGGAAAAACTGAAGGACATACTTCCAGTTGACGACTACAAGTTAGCAAAGTGCAGAAGGATAACTGGTGGATATTCAGAGCCAAAAACACCGGAAATATCTACCTTATTTATCTTGAAGAAGAAGAGGAGGCTGATAGAGTGTGATAGTAAGTCTGTACCATTTAGTATACTGTGTGAGGTACAGGCCAGTAAATCCCTCTTAAGTTCTCCAGAAATCTGGAATGCATTGAAGAAATGTATCTTAGTTTTAACCAAATGTTCACAATTATGACTAGGCTAAATAAGACACACTTCAAATTGTAGGCTATGACTAAATAAGAAATGTTAAGTTCTGATTTATGCCTTACAGTTGTTGAGTTTTCTAGCAAAATCCCAGCATGCAGTAACCAGAGAGACAGGAAAGACTAGCCTGACCTAAATGAGGGTTTGTTTGTTTTTTGCATTGTTTGCCTGTAATTACAATTAGGAACGTTCTTTCCTGCCTTGGAGGTCACCTGACTATATTTGCATGTGTTAAGGCTTTTGTTTGATCTGGCCTTCTCTCTCTTGCTTTTCTGCCTTGGAAGAGGAAAGATATCTTTTTGTGCTCCTCCATTTTCCAGCCCACATGGCTGGAAGAAATACTTTACTTCTTTCTAAACCAACTTCATCAAGACTCCTGAGCACATGTATCTTCTGTCCTCATTTTGTGAGTAAATAATATTTTTCTTTCTCTCAAGTATCTACTCCAAGTGTGTTTACTAGCTGAGCTAAAATGGGTGAACTGGGAGACTTGCATTCAGACATAAAATCACCAAAAACCTGCCCAACTTTGCTGTACAGCTGTTACTAATAACTTAACATCAGTTTCATAACAATTCCCTGAACATTCCTCCACTCTTCTGGAGTACATGCATGCAGTGGAGAGGACTAGGTCTGGACTACAAGACTCTGAGTCATACCTGTCAACCATCCCATTTTACCCGGGAAAACCCCTTATTTTACCCCTCCTCCCACCCCCTCCAGTTTCATTGATTTCCCCGTATTTTCCCTTATTTTAAAAAAAGAAATAAGGTGCAGTATTTTTTTCGGGCCACCAGAGGTCGCTGTGTGGCTTTTCACATGTGTAAGGGGAGAGAGAGAAGGTGGGGGGGCCTTCTGTAGTTAGTTTCTCTTTCATTTTCCTGGCCAAGATGGCGCTTCGTTTCATGCTGGGACTAGGGATGGGAGTCTACTCTAGAGGTGAGCAATATTTCATATATGCAGGGACAAATCAGCTCTTGGTCTGGGGGCAGAGACTTCTCTCTCACTCTCATGCTTTATTGAGCTGTTTCTGCCCCCTGCCTTCCGTTTCTGTTCTAGAGTTAACTTTGGGGAGGGGGAGTGCTTGCTCACTATGCTAAAGGTAAAGGTTTCCCTTGCTCAAAAGACAGTTGTTTCTGGAGTGCCAAGGTTAGCCATCACAGCATTGTGCCCATTGCATCTACAATACTATATGAGAGAGAGAGGGGTGTGTGTGTGTGTTCCGTTTCTGTTTTAGAGTTAACTTGGGTGGGGGGAGTGCTTGCTCACTATGCTAAAGGTAAAGGTTTCCCTTGCTCGAAAGACAGTCGTTTCTGGAGTGCCAAGGTTAGCCATCACAGCTTTGTGCCCATTGCATCTACAATACCATCTAGCCATCTTATTTTTGGCCACCCCCTTCTTTTGTCCTCCACCTTTCCCAGCATCAAGGCTTTCTCAAGTGAATCATCTCTTCTCATTTAATGTCCAAAGTACTTTAGTGTCATTTTTGCTATTGACCTTTAATGAGCAGTCAGGGTTGATTTCTTCTAGGATCGACCTATTTCTAACACTACATTTCAAAGGCATCTATTTTTCTGCGCTCAGCTTTCCTAATGGTCCAGCTCTCACACCCATACATTATCACTGGGAATACCATTGCTTTGACTATGCAATTTTTTGTTTGCAAGGTGATGCCTCTACTTTTCACTATGTTCCCCAGGTTTCTCATAGCTTGTTTCCCAAGCATCAGATCTTTGATCCTAAGAAAGTAAAATCTGCCAGTTGTATCCAACTCTAGGGTGCAGTGCTCATCTCCATTTACAGCCAAAGAGCCAGTGCTGTCTGTGTTTGCAGACATTTTCATGGCCATGTGGCAGGCATGACTAGAGCCCAGCAAGTCACATGGCTATATTTGGCCACGCCCACGGATTTGGCCATGCCCACAGAGGGGTGTGGACAAAATTTCCCTTATTTTCAAATCCTAAAGTTGACAGGTATGCTCTAAGTATGTGTATTATGCATTGAGATATAAATGCACTCCCTCTAGAGCAGGAGTTCCCAACCATTTTAAGCCAGGGGCGTTTCACGCTTCCTCAAACAGTTTTGGGGGCTGGACAGCCATTTTGCTTTTCCTCTACCACATGGCCTTTCCTAGTGTTGGTGGAGGCAGTGGGGGGCACATGAAATGGTGCTGCAGTCCGCATCTGGCCCACAGACTGCAGGTTGAGAATCCCTGCTCTAGAACAACTTGATCAGCCTATACCCAACTCTGGTGAGATCCAAGAATAAAAGAACAATGGTTGCAGTGTTGCTATTTTTTAATAAAAAAATCACACTTGACTGAGACTATTGATATAAATGTGGGAAAATAGAAAAGATTAATGTGAAGAAATCTCACTGATATTTTCAGTCCTCACCAATAGATGCCTTCACAAAATGTCTAGGCAGCCTATCAAAGTTCATTAACCTCTAAGAGATTTCGTCCATCCAATATAAGAGTGAAACAATAGGCCCCTGAGTGATGCAGTCAAAGTCCTAACCAGGTGTCTGGAGGCTGTTCGGGTCTGGATGGCGGGCAATGGACTTCAGCTGAATCCTGACAAGACTGAGTGGCTGTGGGTTCGGGGTTCCCTGTCATCCTGGGAGCTTCCATCTTTAGTTCTGGATGGGGCAATGTTGCCTCAGACAGACCCGGTGTGTAATTTGGGGGTTCTCCTGGACTCATGGCTTCTGCTCGAAGAGCAGATGGCAGCTGTGGCCAGGTGGGCCTTTTCACAGCTTTGTGTCATCTACCAATTACACCCGCTCCTGGACCGGGACTCCTTGCTCATGGTCACTTATGCTCTGGTCACCTCCAAATTGGATTATTGTAATGTACTCTACATGGGGCTGCTTTTGATGACCATTCGTAGGCTTCAGCTGGTCCAGAATGCGGCTGCTCAGGTGGTGATGGGGCGGGGGCATTATGCCCGTGCCTCACCACTGCTTTGGGAGCTGCACTGGTTGCCGGTGTGCCTCTGGGTGCAATTCAAGGTGCTGTTTTTGACCTTAAAAGCCCTTCATGGCAGTGGGCCAGCTTACCTAAGAGACCACATCACCCCAAGGTGTCATACCCATCCTACAAGGGCAGACCGGAGGGGCTCGGTTATGGTCCCTTCAGCAAAAGAAGCTCACCTTGCAGGGACAAGGAGGAGGGTCTTCTCAATGTCTGCCCCGGCCCTTTGGAACCTCTTACCACTCGAACTACACCTCCAGACTGAGCTGCTCCCATTCAGGAAACAGCTGAAAACATGGCTCTGCCAGCGGATATGGGGTTTGGATGCATCAACTTCCCAGTCCCGCTGGCATATTTAGCCTATGTTGGTTTTGTCCTGTTTGCTTTTTACTGTGTTGGGAGGCTAGGGATTTTTTAAAGATGATTTTAAAATGGGATTTTTAATGGGATTTTCGAATTGTTTTATTGTTGTTTTTAATTATGTTGTTGAGCCGCTTTGGGTCTCTCTTGAGTGTGGGAAGCGGGATAGAAATATTTTAAATAAATAAATAAATAAATAAATTTCTTTTTCTTTGTGGTAAGCCCAATTTGTCCAAAATGCTTCTGCATAGCTAGTGTATTTTCCACCTGTAAAGCTGAACATATACACAGAGTAAGGACTGAAGAACTCATTGATTGATCAGAAAAGGTGTATAGAACCTATTCAGTGTTACTGCTTTTGGAAAGTCTGTGCCACAAGGCAGCAACTCCTGTAATTTAGTGTGACTGTGCCATTGGAAATATATGCAAAAATTATTCTCACAAATGTGTAAATTAGCCTCTAAACTGTCTTCCAATGTGCTGTCTTTCAGCCAAGAGGAGGCATTCTGTATTTCTCTCCTAACACAGAAAAATGAAGCAAGCAAGGATTTACATCCCTAATTAATAGATAATACAGTAGACCCTTGGTTCTCCAAGTAGCGTTGCTAAGCGATTTTGTTGTTATGTGGGTTTCTATGGAGTTTCCCGCATAACAATGTTTTTGTCTGGATAATGATGGTTATTTTAGCATTGTTGTCTGGACAACGACACTAAAAACGTTGTTATGCGGGGCAACACGTGGTGTATAACAAGGCGTTGCTAAGCGAAAATGATGCTATCCGAACGCGTTGTTATGTGAGGGTTGACTGTAGCTGTAAAACACATCCATCAGGAGACAGGCCTGTCAAACAGCTTCGACAACACTGATCATGATATACAGAGAAGGCATTGCTTCAATGTCCAACACTCTACCCCAGAATAAAGCTGATTTCTGCTGTCCAGGCACTACCCACCTCCAATGTTGAGAAGTATCTGTACTAAATTCTCTACTTGTATGTTGCCTATGGCATGCTAAAGTGTATTTCTCCATGTGCTGTAAGTTGCTTGGCACCATTCCTTCTTCTTTCCCATATTCAGTGACTGAAAAATGCAATTTGTACCAAAGAACTGACTGAACAAGAGCTGCTGTATTCACAGCTACCCTCTCAAACTTTCAGCTTAACCTCCCTAGACAGACTTGTGAAATCAAGATATACATAACAAATGCAGCATCAACATAAAGAATCAAAAGTAGCTGTGTTGGCCATAAGGAAAATCCCAGAATCCAAATTAATAAAGGGAAAGTTGTTAAGTTATCCCAAACATACCTTCAGCCAGGACAGTGAACAAAGCAATCAGTTATAGAGGTAACTCTTTAGACTAAGTGTGCTTCCTTGAACTTCTGGTGTAAGCTTCCTCTTCCTCTTCACAATCTTCGGAGTACTTGGAACAATCCTAAAAGACTTTTAAAAATCATATGAATGCAATTGGCATTGACAAAGTCACAATAGAGTAGTTACAGAGAGTAGCACTACTAGGTGCCAGCTATATTATCAGGCGATACCTCACTGACTCTTAAGTCTGGGCTAGAACCAAAGCAGTGGGGTTCCAAAACTCCAGTCTGAATATCTGATGTATCATGTACAACAGCAACACCACCACCACCACAAACATAACAACAACAACTTATGGTGATTCTTTCCATGGTTTTCTAGGTGGTTTACCATTCTCCTCTTCTGGAGGACATTCTGGCATTGTACAGCTTGCCCAGTGATACACAGGTTTGCTCTCCTCTTAAGGAGGCACAGTGGGGGAGTCAAACTCCCAACCTCTGACTCCACAGCCAGATATGTAAACCACTGAGTTTGGGCTTTTATTGACTTTCTTTTACCAAGTGCATCGTTTAAAAGCAAGCTCATCTTTCTTAATGTTAACAATTGCTTCTGCAGATCCTGTTTTCTTCCTATCCAGGAACTCCTACTGAAATGGGATCAATCTTTTTGTATTTCTGTGCTGTACTGGCAACATTGCCAAAGTTGTGGAGGCTAAATACCACTCATTTTCATGTCACTTACCAAAAGGAAGTGTTCTGTATTTACTAGTGCATTAAACTATAGCTGTATCAGAGTGGTAAGGATTAGACGTATGCATTCTTTTATTGATTGATGGATTGATTTAGAACTCCAGTTCTGAGAATCCTCTGTTATGGCATGTCCACTTGGCAGACAGGCACATATATTGTGCTCACCTGGAGGAAGGCCGGGCTGGAAGACAGTGTCACTCAGGCTAGGCTTAGTTCCATTCTAGTTTTTCTTTGAGAAAGAAAGCTGCCAATGGTGTTTGTGGGGAATTAATAATAAATAAATAAATAAAAAATATCTTTAAGAGTCTAGATAATTGTACAGGGTGGACCATAAGTCCCAACCCATCCATATGTTATTATGTTATTTTCAATGATGCATGTATTATTAATTTTTAATTTTTTAAAGAGAAATATGGCCAATTTAAACCCATTTACACTTGAAGAACATATTGCAACAAGTATGCATAATATTATGCAGTGAGAATGAGGAACAGCACACAGATACACTGGATACATAAGATATATCGACAGGTAGGGACTTACGGGCCACCTTGTAGAATTATTTAGAGAAACTTAAATATGGAATATCAAAGTGTAATATCAATGGCTGTAGGTAGCAACAAATTTCCTACCTCTGTAAGTGGAAGTAGCATAAATAATCCCTTACATTCATTCTGAAAGTGAGGCCATTGGCTTATAAAGCCAGTGACTGAACAGTCAGGTGAGAAAGAACTAATAAGCAGCCCCAGTAATTCTCTGGGGATAGGAACTCCAGGAGTAATTTTTTAAATCCAATTTTGGAATATTTAAATGGGTTACCATACACAAGCCAAGCATGAGTGAAGAAAGGTTTTAGACTACCATATATACTTGAATATAAGCCAACCCGAATATAAACTGAGGTATCTAATTTTGGCCTGAAAAACCTAGGAAAACAGATTGACCCAAGTATAAGCCAAGGGTAGGAAATGTAGCAGCTGTTAGTGAGTTTCAATAATCTAAATACATGAAAATATGGTAAAATTAATTAAATTGTCGGTGCATCTCAATCCAGCATGGTCTTGGGACCCTTATGGTTGTTGACCCAAGTATAAGCCGTGTTTCCTTTTGGGGGCTCATTTTGCGGGCTAAAAACTCAGCTTATACTCGAGTATGTGCAGTAATTCTATTTAACAATGTATCCGTTTTCATTAAGATATCATGTTTTGGAGTCTTTTTGTCTCTAGGCACAATTGCCATTCCTCAACACAATTATTATTATTATTTTTAAAAATCTGTAGCTTCTAGCAAAGGGTATGTCACAATGACTTAACAGAGATTGATCACCGTGTTTATGTTTTATCTTTTATTACAAATATATCCCAAACCTAACTGTTTTTTTTAAAAAAAGAAATAATATTAATATTGCCCGAAAGAATTCAAGTGGCTAAATTTACCCTTTTTCACTGGCAGGTACAGGGCTAGCAGCTAATGTCCATCACAATCTTCTAATAGACTTTCTTGAGGTTTGTTTCTAAATCTGGAGTATTTTTTGAGCCTTCATTGCCTAGTTGATGGGTGAAGAGTAATGACAAGCAGAATGGCTGAAACTGGGGAAATTACAGTGACTTCTTAATCTTCCTTGTTTCCTGTCATTGCAAGCCCATTATAATAATTTCCTACTATAAATTAAATGTATTATTTATTTAGTCAATTGCTAGTCTTTATCCTGCTTCCTATAACTAAAGATATCTAAGAACTTTTTAAAAAGGAAATCAGGGTTTAAAATATAGCAAAAATAGAGGAATAAACATTAAATATCATATTATGATCCTTCACAGTGCAATTATATGTAAAAATGGAGTGATGTGAACCTGATATGGTGAACCCTACACAATGTTTTGTGGTAGGTATGTGACAATCTTGTTTTTGATAAGAATGCATGTTCTAATAATGAGAGAGTACATTTCAACTCTTTGCTTGAAAGATAGCAAGGTACTTTCTGACACTCTTGTCTAAGGTTTCAGATACATTGAAGCATTTTTACCTAAATTGTGTTAATTGTGCAACTTGTTTAAACTGTGCAAATTGCACTGGTAAATGATGATGGATTCCACTTGTTTCATGGACTTTCTAAAATAAAAATCATTGGACAAGCTGTGTCTTTTTGAGCAATCTGAAAAGCCATGATGTATAATTTCTTTTATTTTTGTTGCCCCTCCAGTGATGTGCACTAGGGACTTGCAAATATGTGGAATACAATCTGGGTATATGTATGATTTTAGGGGTGACCGTGGAGCAAAGTAAATAGCTACTTCTTTCCCGTGGAGCAAAGGTCTTCATGGATCTTTAATTTAATTTAATTTACTTTAATTCTTCAATTTTTATCCCGCCCACTCAGACAAACCTGACTCTGGGCGGCGTACAAAATTAAAAACATATAAAAAACAAGTTAAAAAAAACTACCCACCTACCCACCCTTCTACCACCACCCCATTAATAAAAAGCTAGAATGGGAATAGGAGGAATGCGGAAGTACAGAGGAGGGATACTAACTGAGCCAATAGGCTGGGGTCATATTCCCATCAAGGCCCCATACCTGCCCTGCCAGCCAGGTTTTCAAACCTTTCCTGAAAGGTCCAGTCCAGAATCTTCATGTTCAGTCCAGAATCTTTGGGGTAATAACTTTAAATAAACACATTGATTCCAAGCAAGAATAAATCCAAAGTAACATACAGTACAGTATAACCAGAAAGACTCAGAAAGAGCCAAAGAAAAAGAAAGTCAACATTCGCCCACCCCTGACAATAAAGCCTGTTTTCTCCTGAACCCTCCAACCACTGACTGAGGTCAAAAGACAGAGTAGTAAACCTTTGGCATGCCAGGAGTTTTGGACTAAAGCTCCCACAGTCCTTTATGACTGGCAATGCAGGTTGTGGTTCCTGGGGATTGTAGTCTAAAATATTAAGATTGCCTAGTCATTGGATGCTACAGTATATATTTCCTTGCAGCCACCTGGGAGGACATTTTGTGCTACTGCAGGATGAATGAGACTTGTCATCAATGCTAACCAAGAGCATTTCGAGACAGTCCCATGTGGGGCAGTCTGGGATTGCTGCTTATGTAGCTGCTTTAGGTTGGAAGGGGAGCTAAATGACATTTAGCCCAGTCCCCCATCAAAACAATGCAAGCAACTTTATCCACATGGTGAAATGGCTGGTGAGCCATTTTACCACATAGGCCAATTAAACACTTTCCCTGCTCCTCTGAGCAGGGGCATGGAAGTGTAACTCCCCCCCAGGTGATCATTTTAGGACTGGATTTGTTAGAAGGGTAAATTTTCCCCATCGTGTTTCCTTATAGTGTTTATTGAAACATTAATTTCTCACACAGCACTTCATGGAAAAATGGAATTAATTTCCCCCCACCTAACCAATGATCAGCTGGGGGAGTAATTACACATTACCTGCCCCGAGGAGCAGAACAATGTTTAATGTCAATGTCTGATATACTGAAGGGGCTCATTAACTTCTTCAGCTTGCCAGATTTCGATAGCAGAAGTACCCTTTGATGGCTCGAGTCTCCCATATATGCTGTTCCCAGAATCCACAGATACTGGGAATAGTATCAGAGCATGACAAAAAAGCAGAACCCCTTGACAAGGGCTCAAAAATGAGCACTCAATGGGAGGTTGGGGTGCTCCAGCATCCATCATATGTGGATGCTGGAGGCAAGACCAACACTCAAGAACTCCAATAGTGGGCTAAATGTCCTGTCTGGGCATGCTCCAAGATTTGCATTCTAGACTTTGTTTCTTTTCTTCCTTCCAGCTCAATTTCCCACGCATTACACCACTGCCCTTGAATGCTTGGATGAGTGTGTGCCTTCTTCTTGTGTAGGCTTTGAGTAGCTAGGTCAGAATTAACCTTCTTTTTTTCTTTTTTCCCCTTTCTTCTTTTTACTTGTTGTCTTAGTGCTGTGCCTGCTGGCCTTTGCATCATTATAGAAAGGATGACTGTGGACCAAGGTAAAATCCCTTTTCCTTTCTCTCTTTCTGACTGTTTAATATCTACCCCAGGGGTGCCCAAACTACAGCTTGCAGGCCGGATACGGACCCAATGCCAATTTAACTGGCCTGTGACACCCTTGCCACTCCCAGAAGTGGATAGGGGATGCACCCACCAATGTACATGCATGTCTGGAATCACCCCCGGGAGTGGCACGGATGCATTTGCACATGTGTGGGGAAGTCCAGAACCACTTCCGGGAGTGGCACAGATGCATTTGTGCATGCATGGGAATGTCTGCAACCACTCTCAGGATGTCTGCAACCACTTCGGAGAGTGGCTTGGATGCATTTGCATATGCGCAAATGTGTCCATGCCACTCCAGTAAGTGGTTCGGGATACACATATGCAAATGTGCCCGCTTCCGGGGGCATGGTCAGACACACTCAGCTGTTCCAGGGGCATGGTCAGGCCGCCAGCACAAAAAGTTTGGACACCCCTGATCCAGCCTATCTCCCACACCTATTCAAAGCCATAACACTTTATTTTCCCACTTTGTGAGAAATTGTGAAGGGGTTTGTTTGTGCTGCTCCTTTCAGGTTGACTGAGAATTGCAAAAATGCTGCTATGGACCCAGGTCCATGGACAAAGACTTGGTTGAAGTGTCATCAGAAGGGAACAGCACAGGTCAGGCATTAAGCGGTATTTCCTTATTTACCGTATATACTCGACTATAAGTCATCCTGAATATAAGTTGAGATACCTAATTTGGACCTCTAAAACTAGGAAAATATATTGACCCGAGTATAAGTCGGGGGTGGAAAATGCAGCAGCTGCTTGTGAGTTTCAATAATTAAAATACATTAAAATATGGTAAAATTAATTAATTTAGACATTTGTGTGGGTATGTTTTTGAGTGTTTACATTGACCCAAGTATAAGTCGGGTCTCATTTTTGGACCTCATTTTGGGGGCTAAAAACCTGACTTATACTTGAGTATATACGGTAGGTCACACGGACCTTAAAACTGGTGGAAAGCAAAACATCCATCTTTTTACCTTAAAAAAGGGAATGCTTTGGGGATTGGGGGGGGAAGGAAATATGTAAAATTAGCTGGCTCCAAAAGCTCCCCACCCACCCCTTTTCCATTCCCATCCACAGAGCACTCCCCGTGCTTTAATTACCCTACAGGACTCGACGTCATTTGCTGGACCACAGTATTTTGATTTGCTCACTGTACCTTCTTTCTTCAAGACAGATTTGTTCTGTTGATGAAGACATGAGCTATCCAAGTCGAGGCTTTCCAAAAAAACCATTGCAGATATTTAAAAGGCCTGAGGAAAAACCTCCGAGACGCCACTGGCATGTTATTTATTTTGCTTTAGAAATGGTGGCCTTCCCTCCTCTTTCTGCTGGTGACATTTAGCGCTGCAAGTGGAAAAGGGAATCAGGAGCCAGATGAAAACCTCAAGGTATCGACAGGAAGGTCAGCTGGGAGAGGCGCTTGCAGCCCTCAGGCCCGGCTGCAATTCCAAATGTGGCTTCAGAGGTTAGCACACCTTTCTATTTGGCAGGCCAAGAACAGCTCGTGTACAAGTCTCATTGACATGAATAGAGAGCTGTTGAAAAACCATATGCTGATCCAGCTACCTTGCCACTCTCACGGGATGACTCAGTTCATTTCAACGGTGAGTGCGATAACTCAGAACACACAACACCCTGTGTGTACAGAGCTCTCCTCTCTTTTGAAATTAATTAGAAGACCTTGTGTGTAAAGCAAGGATACATCAAAATCTCTTTGCTTACAAGGGACTGCAAAATCAGTACAGTGTGCTGTCTAGAATTCACATGGAGGAAGCCTAAAAGGCCATTAACTTGATCTAACTCATTCTTGAATTGCCCCCCTTTAAAAATCAAATACCCCCCCATGGGGAATGTACCCTACATTGGGAACAACTGGTCTAGTGTCTGGAGAAGTTCTCTGGGTGCTCCTTTCTGAAAAGGGATGTTCTGAAAACCCCTGCTTCTGTTCTGGGACTTGTGAGGTAAATGTTAAAAATCACATTTTACTGAGGCAAGAAGCCTTTCTTGTCAGGAAGCTTGCTGTTAATCCTTATCCCCAACTTTATATTATTGATATTTGGCTGAAGACAGTAGTAGAGAAGATTGCCAACCCCTCCTTTTGCCCACTCCACACACATCAGAAAGGCTCAGAAGATTCAAGACACCAGCATTTGAAATGAGAAGGAAGGAAGGAGGTTCAACCTTGAATTTGAAGAATAAGGCAAGTATGAACTGGAGCTTTGGGAGCTTGCAAGTCTGAACTGATAAAACAGGAACTCCTCCTCCTCCTCCTCCTCCTCCTCTTCTTCTTCAGGCCTCTGTCAAAACTTGTGTCCTACAAACAAGTTCCTCTCCCCTTTACCTTCTGATTTCACTGCTTCCCAATTTGCTTTGATCATCTTCAGCATGTTTACAGATGGGGGTTTGTGACAGATAACCCAGCTGAATAATCATGCCCACTATACATCTGTAGTCAGTATGCAGATGGGAAATGCTTGGCCATGGAATGCCACATTCTCTGCAGATTGCTGTGAAACCAAATCATCGCTTAGGAATTCCATTGGAGGAACAAAAATATTTCACAACATGTTTGTTCATAACCCTTTTTTGGCATGTGTTCTGTTGACTGGTCCATTTTTGGGAGGCTTCATGTCCGCCCCCCCCCCAAGTCATAGCATTTGTAGTTAGTTATATGCTGTCATGTTGAAACCAATTTATGGTGACCCTAACAGGACTTTCAGGGTAAGATTAATATTTTACCAGTTCCACCTCCCCCCCCCCATGAGTTTCCATGGCCAAGCAAGGAATCTAAACCCTGATCTCCAAAGTCTTAGTCTGTAACTCTACACACTATACTACATTGGTTTCTGTCTTAGCATAACTGAAGGCAATTTGTTCAGGAATTGGGGCATTTGAGCTCTCTAATACTTCTCAGCCATGCCTGGTGCTAGAAAGAAGCATTCACAAGCATCTGGAGGGAACCCAATAAGTTATATGCAGATGGAACCATCAACAAAAATTCCCTTACCCAACAACACAAGCCTTGAAGAACTCACAAAAACACAGACCACATCCCTGGACACTTATCATGGTTTCATAATCAAAACTGAGCTAGGACAGTGAGCCAGTGTCTTACACAATGTGGCTGGGGTTTCATATACAGTAAGTGAACAGTTGTGAACTTGGTGGATCATCTGCTTTAATAGGCCACGTTGCATTACATTTTGTACAGAACTTTCCTCAAAGAAAACAACCTCAAGGAAAACCAAACACTTTTCTTTGTGAATGAAGGTTATTGTACAAATCCCACAAAGCTTCCACCACCACCACCACCTGTTTCAGGCAGGGGAGTTGTTTGTGGCTGTCGAAAACAAAGGTAGAAGGAGGGCAGGATATCAACTCAAAGAAGGACACCCTCTGAAACTGATAGCAATAAATGACATGCCAGGAAAAGGCAGTGGCCCAAATGAGATTGGCTTTGAAGCCATCCAGAGGAGATAATTGCAAGTTTCAGCCAAGACCAGTGCCAAGGTTTTGTCTTTCATTCCTTTCTGCAGTTTCACTGAGAGCTGAGGGACAAAGAAGAGCAGGGTGAAAAGAGGTGAATGAAGGCTGGAAAGTATAGCCTGACTTCAGGCTTTTGTATCACAGAGTATTTCACTGGACCATTAACAGCCATGATAAATTAGATCATTCCCTATTGTGGGGCTACAGAAATGTACCATACAGGAATTTGGTGATTGTTTCCCCACAAACCGTGATTCTGAAGTAGCCAAATGTTCAGTAAAGAAAAGCCACACACACAGAGAGAGAGAGAGAGAGAGAGAGAGAGAGAGAGAGAGACAGACAGACAGACAGACACATACACACAGACAGACAGACAGACAGACAGACAGACACACACACACACACACACACACACACACAGAGTCCAATTTAAAAAGCATTATGAAAGAAGCTATAAGGTAAGGATGGGGTGGAGGAATAAGGTCTGTATTTCTTCCCATCTTGATCTCGAAAAAGTCTGGTTCAGGAATATTTCTGCCCCCTCAGATACCACCAAAACCCACATGCAGTTGGTAATATAGTTTCTGTTTCCTTTGGAATTTGTTGAACATGAATGTTTGCAATAGCCTTTGTGCCTCTCCCACTAATTGGAAACATTTTGTATTAAATCTAATGAGCTAAGCAAAGCATTTGGAATGTAATGTATCTGGTTCTCAACCTGCAGCTGGTTTTCTGTGACCTTGATCAGGTCACATAATACTGCTCCCTCATACTTGGGAAAATCATTCTGATGGACTACAACCCTTAGACATTGCAAAGGCTACTGTTTTGGACCATGACTTACAGAACTAACTTTTCCAAGTTCTGCTTCCTACTAATGTGGATCCTCATCTTCCCATATTTAATGTCCCCTCCTTCCTTCACTTTTAAAAGAAGTGCCAGAAACTTTCTTTGCTTTATCATCTAGGTCGATTTGGCTTACTTTGGAGAAAAAACATCACATTTTCGTAACAGGAGTAGGAACAGGAACATTCTAGACTATAAAGTCTTAAACGTAAGATTACAGCCTGTGATCCTATCGGCCAAACTTTAAAAGCATAATATTTTAAAGGCTCTTTCTAAATGAAAGGGTGATAATACATCTGTTGATTTATTTTAATTTTTCAAAAGAGAATTTGGTTTCTGCAGAAGCTGAATGGTTTTTCACATCATTTTTTAAAATGATATGTATGAAAATAAAAGTTTCTGCAACAGTGCCCTGGACCTGAGAAGATGAGCCAGTGTTAGATAGTGCCAACATTAGTTTTCCTTTCCTCTAGTGTTATCTTCTTTTTATATTATGGATCCCAAATGCAAGGTGATAAACAGAAGTGGGTATCATGGACCCCAGGCTGCATGTAGCCCCAAGAGGTTCAATTACATTCATAAGCACCCAAGCCCTGCTTCCATCACCCATTTGGATTTTAGTGTGTGGGCAGGGAACCCATTTTCTCTTCAAAGGAAAATCTCTTTGTGCCTTCTAGGGGGGATGAGATTACCCTGTTTAGAAATACATTTTTGGCCACATGATGGTGCAAGGGGTCTTTTCCAGATTAGGAACAAACAAAACAAAACTTCTCTAGATTTGTGTGTGTGTGTGTGTGGGGATGAGTGGATAGACTCCTCTGAGTTTGTAACAGTGGTGTCCCTCCAATGTTGAGAGATTTGCATGTGTGTTCCTTGGTCTTCTGAAGTTTCCCCACGCCAGCTTTAAGCGCCACATAAACAGCATGGGTTAACTGATCCATTCTTACAACCAGATCATTCTATCACATTTCTCTTCTGGGCTGAGAGATTGCACATGTCCTGGCCTGAATTTTAGTTAGCTTTCCATATCTTTATATTTCCCCTATTCTACCCTACCACCAAACAGTATCAAGGTTTCTGTTCATGGTTCACTTCCATCATTTTAAAAAGGGATCTGTTGCTCTCTCTGTTACTTCATTATTTAATCAAATGCATTCTGTGCTCCTTGGATTTCTCATCTCAACTGTTTTCTGTCAGTTACCATAAGAACCTCACCTAAGACAGTCCTCTGTCTAACATACATACACAGGTTAGTCAAGATTTCATGCCCAAATCTGGTCAATTACAATAAAATTAAAGAGAGCCGGTTTTTTTTTACCCCATGAACATTTGGTTCAAAATATTAAAGAGGTCACTTTCTCCCTTACACCTTTTTAAGTGCTTGCCCAAATTGGGGGGTGGGGGTGGGGGCGACATGGTGGAAGTCACTTAACAGCTTCCATAGAAACTTCACAGGACCAAAAACATACAAATACAAGGACAATCCAAACTTCATCTTGGTTTTCTCTCCCTTTAGGGGCTAAAGAAACATTAAGGTTTTCTACAGCCATTGTTTCTGACATTTAATTCCTTCACATTAAGTAATCCATTCATCACTGTACATCCAACAACCAGAATCTGTCTTCAGTTACAGAATTTCAGTACATGTGTTTACATTCAACAGTGTATCTAGTGTACTTTAGATCCCAAGACAGTATACAGCATTCAAAGCTCACATATTTCATAGTCAGTGTGACAGAACTCTCAAGTTCAGCAACCTTTTCCTAAAGTTTACATAGTTATGAAAGACTCATGTACAATAGTCTGGTGAGTTTGTGCTACATAATAAGGCAGCTTCATGATTTGGATTAGATTTAAGGTAGCTTTACATCAGTAAAAGTCAATTCTACTTGAATAAACCAAGAAGCCTGAATTTTTATTATTTCTTTCCTCCTTTCTTTGTCAACTCTCTATGCTCCCCTCACACCCTAACTACTCCTGAGGTTTGAAGACCTTTTGGAAAGATACAGGTTAAGACCTGGATAGCTGCAAGTGTTAACTTTTCTCATGTGAAGTGGAGCACCTCTTGCAAGCATTAAGACTCCAGGGGATAGAATCAGTGGTGGGATTCATTTTTATTACTACCTACTCTGTGGGCATGGTATGGTGGGAGTGGCCAGGGGGAAAGCCCTGCATTGCACCCAAATTAGGACTACTTTATTTCAAAACTTGGATGGGTGAGACCAGTCAGAATTTCTGCTCCGGTTCTGGTGAACTGGTGCCTCAGGTCAGAAGGTATCCAATACATTACTGGGGAAGAGTGGAGGGGAAGTACATGTAGCCCCAGAAAGTGTGAAGCAGCTGGGTCAAAGCTGAATGGATGCTCAGCTGTGGATGTGTCTGGTGGTGAAAAGAAAGTCCGATGCTGTAAAGAACAATGTTGTGTAGGAACCTGGAACATAAGATCTATGAATCAAGGTAAGCTGGATGTGGTCAAACATGAGATGGCAAGAGAATCAGTGAACTAAAGTGGACAGGAATGAGTGAATTTAATTCAGGGGAACATTATATTTACTACTGTGGGCAAGATTTCATTAGAAGAAATGGAGCGGCCCTTATAATCAATAAAAGTGTGAGAAAAGCAGTAATGAGACACAACCTCAAAAATTACAGAATGGTCTCTGTCTGAATACAAAGCAAACCACTGAACATCACAGTAATCCAAGTCTATGCCCTAACCATTGATGCAAAAAAGGCCAAAGTCAACCGATTCTATGAACACCTGCAACATCTTCTAGAATGAACACCAAAAAATAGATGTCCTTATCCTCATAGGGGACTTGAATGCCAAAGTACGAACTCAAAAGGTAACAGGAATGATGGGGAAGTTTGTTCTCAGAGTACAATATGAAGCAGGGCAAAGGCTGATAGATTTTTGTTAAGAGAATTCACTGACCATAGCAAACTCCCTCTTTCCATAACCTAAGAGGCAACTCTAACATGGACATCACCAGATGGTGATGTTCAACTCAAAAATCAGATTGATTATGTACTTTGCAGCCAAAGATGGGGAATCTCTATAAAGTCAGTAAAAATGAGACTGTGGTTCAGATCATGAGCTAATGATTGCAAAATTCAGGTTTAGAATGAAGAAAGTAGGGGAAAACCATTAGGACATTCAAGTATTACATAGATCACATATCTTATGAATATACAGTGGAGGTGAAGAGTAGATTTAAGGGATTAAACTTGACGGACAGAATGCTTGAAATAATTATGCATGGAGTTAATAACATTGTACAGGAGGCCACTTTCTCACATTGTTTTGTTTTGTTTCTTCTAATTGCTAAGTGGCTGTTTGATAAAGGTTTATAAATAGCTGAGGAAAAAAAGAAAGTGAAAGGCAAATGTGACAAAGAAAAATTCACCCAACTGAATGCAGATTTCCAGAGAACAGCAAAGAGATAAAGTGTCCTTAAATGAAAGATGCAAATTAATAGAGGACAAAGAACAGAATGGGAAGGACTAGAGATCTCTTTTAAAAAATTGGACAAACCAAGGGAATGTTTCAAGCAAAAATGGCCATAATAAAGGACAAAAATTGTAGAGACCAAGCAGAAGAGATTAGGAAAAGGTGACAAGAATACACAGAACTATATAAGAAGGACTCTAATGTTCCTGTCAACCATAATGGTGTGACTGATAATTTTGAGTGTACAGTGAAGTGGGCCCTAGAAAATATTACTTAACAGCAATGCCACTGGAGATGATGGTATTCCATCTGAACTATTTAAAGCACCAAAAGATGATGTCATTAAAGTGCTGCACTTAATATGCTTGCAAATATAGAAATGCAGCAACATCCACATGACTAGAAAAGTTCAGTTTACGTTCTAATTCCAAAGAAGGGTAATGCCAAAGAATGTTCAGTCTATCATACAATTGCACTCAACTCACACACTAGCAAGTAATGCTCAAGAACCTGCAATCTAGGCTTCAGCAGTATGTGATTGAGGACTACTAGAATTATAAACTGAATTATAAAGAGGCAGGTGAACTAGAGACCAAATTGCCAACATTCACTAGATTACTAAGAAAGTAAGGTAATACCAGAAAAAATGTCTACTTCTGTTTCATTGACTGTGCTAAAGCCTTTGATTGTATAGATCAGGGGTCCCCAATCTATGGCCCGTGGGCTGGACCCGGCCACTGATGCCACTTCATCTGGCCTGTTGCTGCCTACACTGCACCCAGAAGTAGAAGCAGGCAGGCCTGTGGCAAAAAAGGTTGGCTACCCCTGGTGTAGATCAAACAAACTGTGGCAAGTCCTTGAAGAGATGTGAGTACCAGACCACATCACCTGTCTTCTGAGAAGCAGAAGTTAGGACTGGATATGGAATATTAGAATAGGAAAAGGTGTGTGGCAAGGTTGTATATTGTCACCCAGCTTATTTAACTATATGCAGAACTCATCATGAATAATGCAGGGCTGGATGGATCACAAGCCATAATTATGTTTCCTGGGAAAAATATTAACAGCCTGAGATATGCAGATGATACCACCCTAATGACAGAAAGTGAAGATCTAAAGCATGCTTTCTCAAGGTTTTTGGGTTGTGGGTCTGACCATGTCTCCTGGACTGCTGACTGGGCCGGTCACATGGTTCCTCCCACCCGGAAGTGGAAGTAAAATGTGTGCCACACAGAACACATTTTAATTCTGCTTCTAGGATCAGTGAGGGCATTGGGGGACTGGATGAAGCCAGATTCAGTCCGTGATCCGTAGATTGAGAATGCCTGATCTATAGATCCTCTTGATGAGGATGAAAGAAGAAAGTGGAAAAGCTTTTGAAACTTTTGAAACTCAACACACACAAAAAATCAAGGTCATGACATTTGGCCTCATCAGTCCCTGGCAAATAGAAGTGGAAGAAATGGAAGCAGAGACAGACTTTACTTTTTTGGGAGACACTTTTTCCTTGGGAGCTAAGCTATGGCAAACCTAGGTATAATAAAAAGTAGAGACATCACCCTGTGAACAAAAGTCTGCAGAGTTAAAGTGATGGTCTTTCCAATAGTAACGTATGGCTGTGAGAACTGGCCCATAAGGAATGCAGAGTGGAAAAGAACAGATCCCTTTGAACTGTGGTGTTGAAGAAGACTTTTGAGAGTCCCTTAGATTGCAAGGAGATCAAATCATTAAATCCTAAATGAAATCAACACTGACTGCTTCTTGGAAGGACAGATACTGAGGCTCAAATACCCTGGCCACCAAATGAGAAGAGAGGAGTCACTGGAGAAAGCCCCAATGCTGGAAAAGATCAAAAGCAAAATGAGTGAAATGTTAAAAAACACAGAGATGGAGGGGAAGACAAGTACTTGCTGCATTCTTTGTATAGGCTTTACCAAAATGTTACTACCTCAGATGTCAATTTGTAATCCTGCTGGAAACTCTGACAATCTTGTCTTTTTAGAATTTCTGGCTGCTGCTGGTGCTTCTTGGAAAGTCTGTTCTGTTAGCTGTTACAGCACTTTGAAATAATCTGGTTAGTTTCAGTTCATATCCTGCGAATTATGTAGGTAGTACTAATGTGGTGAGTGGCCACCATCCTCAGTGGGAACCATCAAGTAATGTAGCTGTATAATGGGCCTTAATATGACCAGGGGTTTACACTGTAGTGTGCTTAGCACAACCCTTAATGGCTCTGTAAGGAGAAGTCTGTCAAAGTAACAACCCTCATCCAAGCACATGGCCGGGTCATTTTATGAATGTGGACTTATCTTGCCTGGTATGTTAGACACAAGAGAACACTGGCCATCTTCTATTAGACAGGCTAGGTTGTTTCAACAATCAGACCCACACACAGAAGCTACTTGGAGTTAGCTTCAGTTTCCAGAAACAACATCAGGTAAAGGGGCACTTTAGCACTAGGCAAGACAGGCGTCCCTGAAGGACACAAATAATCACTGTTGTTCTTGCATTGCCTCCAACTCCCTTCAATTAAGAGGGAAAGGGGAGAAATCTGCCTAACAAATCATTCCAATGAGACCCCAGGGTGAAAACGGAGTCTGCTTACAATTGCTAATGAGGTGCCAAGCAATTTGTTACTTTTCCTACTGTATGTTTTATTTCTGGAGGAGATAAGTTCTGACTAGAGACTTTTTTTTTTGCTTCATTGAATTTAGGAGGGCCAAGAGGTTCCAAAATTGAGGAGCAGATCATTTTAAATAATGAAAAAACCTAAAACACACTGCCTTTTATTCTAAAGCAACATAATAGGTTGTATTAGTCCTGTTGTTTAGGTCTTGTATGGAGACTAATCCGGAAGCAGACAGAACTTTAAAATAAAAATCATGCAGTATTTATGGGGATTTAAAGGTAGAGAACTAGCAAAGGTAAGTAGGCCAGTAAAGTGCCTTTGGAGTTATTAGTACTGTGATATATGAGACCATGGATGGGTTCAGACAACCAGTTCTCATATAGCTTCTATAAAAAAGTGCTAAATTGTTTATTAGATGCAAAGTAGTTTCCAGTTTCTCAATGAGTTAAAAAATAGGACTACATTCACCAGTCAGCTGACCATTGTCTTTGGCCCTCCAGATGTTAAAAAATGACTGTTTTTTCCATGCCTCCGCACTGTTCAAGCTGGCTAGGGTTGATGGGAATCAAATCTCAGGAACATCTGCATTGCTGCAGGTTCCTCAGTCCTGACACAGTCTGAATCTAGAGCAGGGGTTCCCAACCTTTTCAAGCCAGAGGCCAGGTCA
The DNA here is from genome assembly GCA_035047305.1 of Bradypodion pumilum. Taxonomy (NCBI): domain Eukaryota; kingdom Metazoa; phylum Chordata; class Lepidosauria; order Squamata; family Chamaeleonidae; genus Bradypodion; species Bradypodion pumilum. Next base: position 274,929,412 of record JAWDJD010000002.1, on the reverse strand, counting down.
TTCTCTTTCAGTCAGCTTTGAGGGCCGGAGGGCCATTTTACCCTGCCTGCATGGTAGGGGTGGCCATTTTGTACCAACAACATCAAAGGGGGTGGCCATTTTGTACTTGAATACCCTTGGAGGGGTGAGGGGGCACATGAAATGGCACCATGGGCCAGATCTGGCCTGTGGGCCTTAGGTTGGGAACCCCCAATCTAGAGGCTGTAATAGCATGCATTGTAGTGTTTCAAAGTTACCAACATGTATTAAACATCTTTTCAAAAACATAGTGCAGACATTTAAACAGTTTAAACATGATATGGCACACATTTTATCTAAAGCAGTGGTTCCCAACATAGAACACACACACCACAGTGGGACTTCAATTCCCATAAGCCCAAGTCACTACATTGGCTGATCAGTGCTTTGGGGAATTGACTTAGGCTTCTGGGAATTGAAGTTCAAAAACCAAAGGTTGGGAAACACTGTCCCAGAGGGTACACATTGTATTATTCAACTAATTCCACAAGATCTGCATTGAGAGCCATTTTGGCACATCATGAGGGCTAAATACCATCACTGAAGACACCCAGCATTAAGCAATAGATAAAGTGATGGACTAAGACTCAGGAGACTTGAGTTCAAATAACCATTCTGCCATGACAACTCAAGGGGTGGTGGTGGGTGGAACTGGTAAAACCTCTCCATAAATATTTCAACTACATTGGAAGCCCTACTAGGGTCACCATCAGCCAGTTTTTAGCTTGATGTCACATATAGGATCAACAATATAGCATTAACAATAAAAATAATTACCATGAGAAGCATGCTCCTACTTGATGGAGTGTCCGGTCTCCTCTTCATGTCCTCTCAATGTTGTGGGTGAAAATGAAGCTCTGCTCAGCACACCATTTATTTTGGAAATTTACTTGAAACAATGTTCTAATTGTTAGAGGTCTCTAGGAGTGTATCAGTGATATTAAGAGACCATTCAAATCAACATTTGTAAGCCTTTCTGATAGAGATGGCAGTTTAAACAAATCATGACTACTTTTGAACAAGTTATTGAATCAGGACCATATTTTGCAAAGTAACTGCAAAAAGTAGAAGCTTGCCATGTGCCACATTTGATGCATCTGCCACAGATTCAGCCACTGTCAAGCTTAATTATGAACATCCTTGTTGGTTTTGCATCTTTTGGCTCCTTGTTTTTATAGGTAGGGGACTGCGGTGGCTCAAGTGGTTAAGACACTGAACTAGTTGACCGGAAGGTCAGAGTTCGATTCCCAGGTACTGCATGATGGAGTGAGCTTCCGTCTCTGTCCCAGCTCCTGTCAACCAAGCAGTTTGAAAGCAAGAAAATTGCAAGTAGATAAATAGGGACCATTTCGGTTGGAAGGTAAACAGTGAACTGTGCATGCCTGCCACATGTCCATGGAAACATCTGCAGACACAGACAGCACTGGCTCTTTGGCTATAAACAGAGATGAGCACTGAACCCTAGAGTCTGATACGGCTGGCTTTTGAGCAAGGGTGACCTTTACCTTTATCGACCTTTTATATGTTAGCCACTCTTCAGTTACCTTATTTCAAGGCAGATTGTACTTCAGAAACAAAACATCATGTGTCCAAAGCCATGTGTCTTAGTCCCATGGAGGAAGGCTTTATCTTGAGTTGCTCCTAGATGCTGCATAGTACACCCTGCATAACTGCAATCAGTACCTACTCTTGCTAGTTTCAGGATGGAGGTGAAGATACATGTTTTAAAACTCACTAATAAAATTATGTAATATTTATCAATCACATTTAATTGTGAAGATCGTAATAGTTTTTAAATTAAGGTAATGCTAAAAAAGATTTTTCGGGGGTGGGGGAGAGGGAACCACTATGGCTTAGTAGTTAAGACACTGAGCTTGATGACTGGAAGGTCAGCAGTTCGAGGCCAAAGTGCTGTGCAAAGAAGTGAGCGCCCATCATCTGTCCCAGCTCCTGCCAACCTAGCAGTTCAAAAGCAAGAAATTGCAAGTAGATAAATAGGTACCACTTGGTGTGTGTGTGTGTGTGTGTGTGACAGCATTTAGTGTGCTTCGGTGTCTGGTCATGCCTGCCAGATGACCATGGAAATGTTTGCAGATGCATGCAACGTTGGTTCTTTAGCTATAAACAGAGATGAGCACCATACCTAGAGTTGGATATGAATGTCTTTCAGGCAAGGGAGACTTTTACTAATGTTAACGTTTTAATATATTTAATCTTCTGTTTTCCTTCTGCATTATGATCAGTGATGCACTGCAACACTTTCTGTCAGGTTCTGCAGAACTGGTAACGGAAATTCCCCCAGGCCATGCCCACTTGGTTGGCCACGCCCAACTCCATAGCCCATAATGCAGGATGTTTGGCCATGTCCACAGATTTGGCCAGCCTATGGAGCAGGTAGTAAAGTTTTTTTGCAGTGCATCACTGCTTGTGTTGTGTATTAATCACCTTGAGCAGTGAGTGCCCTCTTCTGTAAAACTAGCATAAAAATGTGACCACTGTTATGATGAATGTTAATCTTTCACGCAGCTGTGCACATGGTTCACCCTTCCTCTAATTATAGAGTGAGAAGCTGATGCATTATTTGCAGGATTTAAGAATAGGCAAAGCTACTCCTTTTGCAACCCATTAAAGATCTCTACTCTTAGGGGTGGGGAGGTGACATTTTGTTGGAGGAGGTGACATTTTGTGGAACCCCTGGAGGTTTTGTTGCAGGGAACTGAGAAAAGATGTACTGTGTTGGCACCTTCTTAGTATGTGTAAAAATCACCACAGTATAGCGAGTGCTATACTTAAATTTAAATAATTTCCTAACCATAGGCTCCTAGCCAGTAAATAAATATATCTGGGGCTGAAAGTGTGTAAAGATAGAAGGTAGCCAGCAGGCAGGCTTCAGACTGAAAAATGCAGGCAGAGTTAAATGTGGAATACAGTATTAGACAAAATATGTATGTCATGGAGTTGTTCTCTCTGTCTCAGACAGCACCATCCTTGACAATTCCATCTATCCTAAGGGATCTATCGGTATTATACAAAGTCCACCCCCCCCATCCCAGTTTTAGGCAAAAAAAGAATTATTTCATGGAAAAAAATTAAAACAGGTCCTTTCCCCCTCCTCTTTTACCATAAGTGTATATTCCTCCCTCTTTGCCTCTCCATGCTTTTCTTCATGTAGGTTGATCTGGCTCCTGAAAAGTACAACGACTGAGGGGGTGGTATAGTAGGAAAACACCAGTTCTGTGCCATACAGCACTCTGGGAAGTTTGTATAATAAGAATTGGGGAGAGAGAGAAAAGATTTAAGAAGTGACACATTTGAAACTGAGCCAAAAGCAAGCTATCAAAAATGGGACACTGTCTCTTTAAGTGGAAGGCTGCAGGAGCAAAGGGAAATTAATTAAGTATTGGACGCTGGTATGGCGCCGTGGAAAGAATACACAATCTGGGACCAGCATGCCAAATCTGAAATGAAAAGGAAGGTGATCCGTCATTTTTTTTGCTGTTTTTTCAAGACAGAATATATATTTTTGAAAGTTGACTAAGCAATTACCCAAATTAAAGAAACTGGAAAAGCAAACACTGGTAAAAATGCCTTTAGTTCTGTTTTCTTCTCCATTGCAAAGGCAAATTAGTTCTTTTTCTTTTAAAGCATGTGTGTGTGTGTGTGTAAAAATACCCTTACCATATATAAAGAGAATACCTCACACTAACCTAACTCTTAACAACAAATTCCTGAATGTAAAACCTCATTAGGCATGTGGTATCAAGGATCCTAGCAAACTGATCAGTCTTCTGCAACCTAACTAAAATCCTCTAAGTAAATGCCATTATTTCCATCCTTTCAACTTGCTTCCTTGTAATTGATCAGATTAAGTTGCCATTGGAATGTTGATTTGTATATTGTATTTTGATTTGACCACCCAAGTATGAGTTTTACAATTTTGCGTTTTGGTTGTAGTTTATGGTTTAGATAGATAAATCTTTATTGTCATTGTCCTGCACAGAACAATGAGATTGGGGGGAAAAACACTTATCAACTGTATGGTTGATGTATTTGTAAATCTTTAATTGATGTGTACTGCCCAGAGTGAGAGAATATCTGAGATGGGCAGCAACTAACTAACTAACTAACTAACTAACTAACTAACTAACTAACTAACTAACTAACTAACTAACTAACTAACTAACTAACTAACTAACTAACTAACTACCCGTTTCTTCTTCAAAGGTTATGCCAGTCTCTTAACAAGGAGAAAGCTGCTTCAGAGCCGTAGGCAAGGGGTGGCCAGGGTGGGTGTTGCCCACCCTGAGTTAGCAGCTTGCCCACCCTCAAACTCCTGGTTGCTTATATATATGACATATACATATATATGACATTGTTGCCCATCCTGAAAAAATATTAGTCCACCCACATCTAGAATCCTGAGCTGCTTGATAGACAAACTTGGCCTGATTACCCAAATTGTCTGCAAAACAAGCCGTTAAACCTGTTAACCCCAAAGATGTTCACGCGGAGTCTTGTTGACACCATCTGTTGTGATTTCCCCATAGGTTGCAATGGTATCAGGCTAAGTCCTACGACTTCACTTAACTCATTGAGAGTGTTTGATAATCTAAGACCCATGTTCATGGAGGCTAATATGATCTAGCTTTTCCTTTCCCAAGACATGGGGTAATTCTGCCAACTGGCAGCTCTACCTAGCACCATGGTACCTGTCCAAATATGAGTGCCAGTTCAGTCTTTTGAAAAGAGTGCTTTATGAGAGGGTTTTGGGAGATGGTGAAACTGGTGAAAAAGAATTCTTCACATTAAAACAAATTACTAAGTTACAGAGTGGAGAGAAACGGGACTCCCTCTTCTTGTGGGGAACTATTATTTCCCTATATCTGACAACTTAACAACTTTATTTTATTTTCAAAAAACATAAACAATAAAGAAAAACAAGAGCATACAAATACAAAATATATAAAGAAAACCCACACAAAATCTTTTTTTTTAAATGGAAACAACTACTATAATATAAAAAGAATACATATATATATACTACATGCACCCACAACATTAATGGGGCACTTTATATCTTCTTGTAAATATTCTCTATATGACATTTCATTTATATATTTGTCCCTTCTTTGCAAAACATTAAATATTCCTGCCCTAGCCTTTCCCCTTCATTAAAACATATTCAATAAATTCTCCCCATATCTCTCTAAAGAATCCCTTTTTAAATTTTAATTCACCTGTCATATACTGTATTGTCATATTCTATATCTCCTTAAATCAGTCATCCATTTATTTATTTATCTTTTTTACTTAATGCTTACCTCCATCAGTGTAGATTTAATATCTACTGTATTTTGTTTTATGTTTTTTGCACTTGTGCCATGAGTTGATCTACTGAGAGGGTCTTGTGTTTGTTTTTTGTTTTTAATTAAAAACTTTGCTTTCTTCATGTCCTAAGGCAGTGATGGTGAACCTTTTAGAGACTGAATGCCCAAACTGCAACCCAAAACCCACTCTGTGCTGGCTTGAGGGAGGAAGCACTCTCATTGGGCTGCTGGGCAGAGGGGCAGGGCGAACTCTGAGCTGAGGTGACGGCACGTGTGCCCACAGGGTATGTAAGCCATCCTGAGTCGCACTGTTGATTGGGCGGCATACAAATCCAATCAATCAGAGAGGGCTCTGAGTGTCCCCTGTGGCATGAGTACCATAGGTACGCTGCCACTGTCCTAAGCCAATTTGGTAAGGTACAGAGTGAATTTGTGCGGGAATGAGATATATTGCTCTCCTCTTCTTTGTCTTAGGCCCCAAATCCAGTGGTGGGCTTAAAAAAATCACTACCACACTGTGGGCATGGTATGGTGGGCATGGCCAGGGGGGAAGCCCTGCATTGCATCTGAATTGGGACTACTTTATTTCTAAACTTGGATGGGCGGGGCCAGCTGGAATTTCTGTTACCGGTTCTGGCGAACTGGTGCAAACCTGCTGAAGCCCACCACTGCTCAAATCCTTTATTAGTTGTGGACCTTGGTGGGGGCTGGCAGTGCTACACTGCTCCTTGATCATCTCTGTTTGTCTCCAAAACCTTAATTAAGGTCACTTTGAGTCAGAAGTGACTTGGCAACCCATAACAACATAACAACAAATATACAACACACACTAAAGAAGGTACACAGTTTTCTTTAAAACAATACTGTTTTCTACGCAGGTGACAGATAACAGGTCTCCAAAAATTGTAGATGCATTGGCTCAGGCCTCTTGATCTCAAAGCAATAAAGTTATATCAACTGCTTCCTATTCCATTTTGAGTTTCAAGTAAATGTGCACACTGGGAAAATTTGGATGTTATGGCTCAGAACTAAGACACAAAAACTAAACTAGATGGAATGAAAGGGAGTTGTGGGAGAATTTCAAGAAAATTTCTATTTTGCTTTGTGGCACTGTTCTTAAGCTGTAGTACTGCAGGCAAAACTGCTCACTATCTGAGTTCGATTCTGATGGGACTCATGGTTGACTCAGCCTTCCAAGGTTGGTAGAATGAGTACCCAGCATATTGGGGTCAAAATGCTAAATACCTGTGAGCCTCTCAGAGAGTGCTTTAAGTGCTGTGGAGTTAGTATATACAGTGTAATTTCTATTGCTTGCTTCCATTCTTTCTCTTCTCTAGATTTCAGCTTATTCTATTCTTGTTTTGCATGAGAACTTATAAGTAACTTAAATATAAAGAAATTAAACAAAACAAAATGACAAAATATGTTGTGGCACCTTAAAGACTAACTGCTATATTTTGATGTTAGTTTTTGTGGATCCACAAACAAACATGGCTTACAAAAGCATTGATTCTCTAATACAGTGATGGTGAACCTTGCCACTCCAGCTATTCTTGAACTTTAATTCCCAGAAGCCCTGATCAGCAGGTGTGCTGACTTGGGCTTCTGGTAATTGAAGTCCAAGAACAGCTGGAATGCCAAGGTTTGCCACCAGAGCTCTGATAGGTAGTCTTTTGTCTTGTGCACAATTGGATAGAAAGTTAGAAGCCTGTAAAATGTCTGAAGAAGTGAACTTGACCTATGAAAGCTCATATTAAACTACAGCAGTTAACCTCCTGCCGGCAGACTTAAGGCTTCAGTCAGAATTGCTGCCCTTTCAGAAAGGGTTAAAAACCTGGCTGGCAGGGAACGTTTGGGGGGATGATGGGGTATTGACTCCTGCATGTTGGCTCAGTTGATGTTACATGTCCTTTCAATGATTGTGGGAAGGGGTGGGACTTTTTAGACATGGGGTGGTTTTTATAAAGAGTTTTTTATTGTAGTTTTTTATGGGGTTTTATATTGTAATGTTTTTATATGTTGTATGCTGCCCTGAGTTGCCCTGGAGCAAGAGGGCGGGATATAAATCTAAATAAATAAATAAATAAATAACTAAATAAATAAATAAATAAATAAATAAATAAATAAATAAATAAATAAAAATCTTTAAGGTGCTACAAAGTTTTTATCTTTTTAATTATTATTTTTGTGTTTACTTTTTTTGTCTAATGTGCTTGCCACTTGGCTACCATTTAGATAACCTGTAAAATGTGTAGCCCAGCAATGAGTATTGTATTGTTGCCAAACAAGGCCCCATTTCTTGAAGCCTAGAGAAAGAAATGGTATGTAATGGTATATTTGCATGCATATATACCAGACAAGAGATGTCTGAAGGAGACCTTACTCCAGTGGTGGCGAACCTTGGCACTCTAGCTGTTCTTGGACTTCAATTACCAGAAGCCCAAGTCAGTACACCTGCTGATCAGGGGTTCTGGGAATTGAAGTCCAAGAACAGCTGGAGTGCCAAGGTTCACCAAGGTGGTTTATTCCTTAGTGAATGGTCAGGAGTTCTTTCCTAATTGTCAACAGCCCTGTTGAATTGCTCACTGTCAATTCTGAAAAGCAACCAAACAGCACTGCTTACTTAATTCCTGGGGGAGTGGGGGCTGTATTAAATGTTATACATATGACTTTCATTCATTCTTAAAAACTGAAGCAGAAATAATATTAGGTCATATGAAGTATAGGCATATGAGAGAGGAGCTGTTAATGTGAGCTAGCATCATTGGTAGTCTCACACAAGATGCCTAGGCTCCTTTACAGGATTGTTGTGAGAATTACTGAGGCAGCAAATGGGCAAATCATTCTGAAGTCTTAGGAAAATGTGAGATAACTCATAAAACTGTAATCCTATAAAAGTCCCCAATGCACTTAGGTAAACATCCACAGGTCTGGCCTGTGCATGTGTTATTGTTCTCATGCCTGCAGCTTGCTGCTTATGAACAACCCTATATAGGTTTTTCCTTATTTAATTATCCTGGTATAAACCTTAAACAGCTTCTTCTCATAAATTTTGTAAAAGCAGAGCCTGGAATAAATAGAATGCAATCCCTGCTGAATTACTGAAGGGCCCGTGTATGGAAAGGGAACTGGGGGTAGGGGGATTTCTTTTGTCTAGCCATAATAATGAAAATAAATGAAGACTTCAATTTAAAGTAGTTACTAAAAATTTGTTCTTTCCTATGCACTAATTCCAAAACCCACTTGTAGCTAATTAGACCGATTCCAGCACAGTCTCCCTGCCTTGGCGTAATATAAACAATGACCATCTGAGTTTCATTACAATAAAGGGATATAATAAAGAGTGGGCCAGAAAACAGTAGTTTGGGCACGGCTCATTACGGCACAATGCAGTTAAAATTCTTCTAGTAGGCTGGGGGAAGGGGCAGAATTTAATAGGACTTGATCCATGTTTCCAGTCTTCAGCAACTCCTATTATACCTCACTAACTAAAGTGCTTTTTAAATGACAAACAGTTTCTCCATTTCAGCTGTCTAAACAAGTGAGCTACTGCGTTAAATGTGTAGGTTACAGATGTACTTCAATAGCAAATTCATCATATTTTTGACACACAGTTTTGGAATCTTTTGCTCCAACTCATGTAATCTAATTTTTCCCCTCCCACTATGCTGATAGAATCATATTTCCTTTAAAACCCAATGTAATCCTTTAAAACTTACCTTGATAAGTGTTGAACCCAATGGGACTTTGTTCTGAACAGATGTACTACTGTGATACTGTCAAGTGTTCCATTTGCACTTTGTGTGGTGTTATATTTTACTGTATCGTTGTTCCACAGGGGGAAATGTTTGCTCCAAAGAGTTGAATTCTAGGCAAGACATTTCTTTTAAAAATAAAAAGCATGTTGAAGCAACTAGGAAATCAGAGTGGAATGATTATCTTCAGAGCTACATATAACAATGTATAAGTTTCTACAAGAAGCATGGAAGAATAGAAAGGAACTATCACCATTATCGTCATCACCATGACCACCATCATCTAATTTCAAGCACAAGTCCACAGACCTTTCACAAACTTGTAATTTTATTATGAAGCTATTGCTGCCATTTTATGCGGACTTCTTCATTTGCAACTATGCCTCACCCAAATATAGAATAATTGGGCTTAAGTATGAACACACATTCAAATAATCCAGTTTTGTATCTTCCTAAGGCCATGTGCTCATGTATAAATCACATTGCAAGCCTCAGTGGTTTGCCCTCTTTAACTAATTCCTGCATACTAGTAATAGCAATTTATAAGAGAGCTTGGAAGCATTGCTTTATCAGACTACAGCTTCCAGGATCTCCTGAGCTTTGTATGATGCATATACCAAAGACCAGTGTATATGCTGATCAACATCCAAACACCGACATCTTTCCTTGAGGATGTAGAAAACACTGAAGGCTGGAATAGTTTTCCATGGACCTAACTCCTCCTTGATGATCCATGGCTCATCAGATAGCAATGTTCACACTGGTCTTCTTTCTAACAAGTTGCATTTACATGGCAATTGAAGTATTCTTACTACTACCACCACCATCTCTTCAAGAAAAATTCAGGAAATTCTGTCTCCTAGCTTTCAATGACTCTGTGTGCAAATTGCATCCTCAGAGAACAACAGTGACTCAGACTAGATTGCAAGGTACTTCATATGCAGGACTCACAATAAACTGTATCCTTGTACTACATGGAACAATGAATGGATGCTTAATATGACAGCCATGGTAATTCAGCCCCTCCTCTCAACAATAGTCAAAATATCTGATAAAGTAAAGCTTTAATCCTGGTTAAGATAAGTCTATTTCTAGTGAGGAAGCCAGGATGTTAGTGAGTCAGGAAATTAGACCCAGATTGCCCTTGGCATAAAATATGTGAAAGGTCTGAAACAGATACTGTATAGCCTTTGAGAGGAATGAGCCAGCTCTTTCACTGGTGTTGAGAAGCTACATAGTATAACCACAAGAAAGTTGTTGTTGTGTCCAAAGCCTAATTCTGTTTCAAAAGTCAAACTGCGCCAAAACTAAAGAACAGAAGCATGCCCTTTCTAAAGACGCAAAATTCAAATACATGTCAAAGCGGGAAATGTTTTGTAATGGTCAAATCACTGTATATACAGAGGCCACCCCTGTACATAGACCCCAGTCCAAAGTTTGAGCTGAGTTAACCCGATCCTGCTGGTTAGAGTACTTCTTATTCCGGACTCAACAGTTGTGCAATAGCATGGATTAAAACAATGCTCCCTTAAATGACAAGATGTTAACATGTGTTTGGTAGGTTGCAACCTTCTGTCATCTGAACCTTCCCATGAGATATGTTCGTAATTCAGAAGCAGTTGGCATCAACTGGGCCATGACTGCATCACAGCCTGTGTAAGCAGCAAAACCAAACTGAGGACATGAATGGGTGAGGTGGCTCCCAACAACTAATCAAAGAGGTCAAGACTTGTTGCGATTCAAGGCCAAACTGGATTGAGCACAGCTGTGTAACAGTTCCAGGGAAATGTGGAAAGAATCATGAACACCTAGGGTGATAATGCTTCCACTGCCTCAGCCATTCCCTCCAGCGTTTGACAGGGAGGAATAGGTATACTTGTTTATGTTAACTGAATAAGGCATTCATAGTGTGACAGTAAGCAAGCCAAATGCCACTTCCTCAGAGCCCAGCAGTGTACTCTTACCAAAGAGTTTGTGCAATATTATCTCCAAAACATATGCTCCTTAAAAGTTCAGAAAATGCATGTTGCTGATACAGAAATGTCATTGTTCATTTATTTTCTTTCCTGAATGACCAGGGATTATACAGGGTTTGGGATGACATCGGGGTGTATGTAGCCAATCAGATTGGACTACATGATGATATCACAGAGGGAAACTGAGAATAAGAACAAAACAGAGTGCATCCCGCCCCCCCCCCCCAAAAAAAAAATGCTAGAAAGTGATTTGTAAGGGGAGACAAAAATGTTCATGAAAATGTAAGTCACTTTCAACTAAAGTACAATAAATATCAGTGATCTTTAGCTACAGCAAGAACTTATGAACTCTTGACATACATGTGCATGCCTGCGCACACACACTCACAAACACAGCGGAGATACAGAAATACATTTTTAAAAATTAAAAGAGGTTTATAGTTGAACCTGTGTTGTGGTAACATTGTTCTGAGCTAAAACACCTAGCTGGAAAAAGAGATAACCCAAATAGGACTTGCTGTTATTCTTCTTTTCTTATTTTTTAAAAAATTTAAATGAAGAAAAGAATAAAAAGAAAATAACACAAGTATAATACTAAACTTAATACCATATTCAATAATACAAAAAAGGAACAAACCAAACCAACATTATTATGTTATTCTTCTAACAGGGCCACAATTCACTTTCTCTGGTTTGTATACTTTCTATGTTCAGGAAATTTTTGAAATAGGAGCAAAAATCCTTCAAACAAGTGTCTTCCTCCTGCTCTTGCAATGCCTTCTCTGAACACTTGAATAAAGGCATAAAAGAATGAGGGAAAACTCTTTCATATAGGATATATATATTTATATATATAAAATGGCAGCCATGTTAGTCTGTGCAAGCATATGAGAGAGTAAACAAAACAAAAAGACAAAAAACTTTGTGGCACCTTAAAAACTAACTGCTGTATTGCTAACTGAAACTGAACAACCTCAGGGTCCATAACCTCTGTAGATCAGAGGTCAGGGCCACCATCAGAAATTTCTGGGCCCTGTACTGAGCAATCCTATTGGCCCCCTCCCCCCTTTTCTCTCTCCTCGCATTGGGGTGACGGCGGCGGCTGGAATACACAATTTCCCAAAAGAAATCGATGGGCAGTTGTATCCAACTTTAGAGTTCAGTGCTCATCTCTGATTACAGCCAAGAGCCAGTGGGCCTGATCCACAAAAGCTCACATTAAAATACAAAAGTTAGTCTTTAAGACTTAATTTAATTTAATAGTCATATTTACATATGCCGCCCACTCAGGTAGAACCTGACTCAGGGCGGCATTACAATAAGTTCTAAAAACACTTAAAAACACTTTAAAAGCCCATATCCCACCCACTTCAAAAAGAGAGAGAGTTCTTAATTTTTTACATAAGCCAGCAGGTGGGGACCATGTTCCCATTAGGGCCCCACACCTGCCCTGCCAGCCAGGTCTTCAATCCTTTCTTGAAGGGCAGCAATTCTCTTTGAAGCCTTGCTTGAAAGCCAGTTGCTGTTACCTTCCCACCGAAGTGGTCCCTATTTATCTACTTGCAATTTCTTGCTTTCGAACTGCTAGGTTGGCAGGAGCTGGGACAAAGATGGGAGCTCAATCCGTCCTGCAGTACTTGGGAATTGAACTGCTGACCTTCCGCCTCCCAGTCAGTGTCTTAGCTACTTGAGCCACTGCGGTCCTTATGACCACAGTTTTGCGCCACCAGGGCTCCGAAACAAAGGAAGGAAGGAAGGATGGAAGGAAGGATGGAAAGATGGAAGGAAGGAAGGATGGATGGAAGGAAGGCAGGAAGGATGGAAGGAAGATAGAAAGAAAGGAAGGAAGGAAGGAAGGATGGAAGGAAGGAAAAAAGAAAGGAAGGAAGGATGGATGGAAGGTAGAAAGAAAGGAAGGATGGAAGAAAAAAGGAAGGATGGAAGAAAGAAAGGAAGGAAGGAAGGGTAGAAGGAAGAAAGATAGAAAGAAAGAAAGAAAGGATGGAAGGATGGAAGAAAGGAAGGAAGGAAGGATGGAAGGAAGAAAGCAGGAAAGAAAGAAAAAGAAAGGAAGGAAGGAAGGAAGAGTGGATTAGTGAAGATAGCTAGATAGACAGACAGACAGACGGACCCACTTTGGAGGGGAGGGGGCAGGCCAAAGAACAGCAGTGGCCCACCTGAACTGGCAGGAGGGGTGGGGGTGGGGGACCGACCACCCAACCCGGCTCTGTTTCCCGCCCCCACGGGTAGGCAGTCATGCTTACCTGGCAGTAGGGGGGCATGTGTTTTGCCCGGCAGGTCCATAGCTGGTGGTGGGGTGGGAAGCAGACGTCCGGTGTCGGCGCTGGCCTGAAAAATTGTGCTCCCCACCCCATGGCTTGCTGCTGCTCGGCAGCGGTGGCTGGAGGCCCCGGTGCCTTTGAAGGCACGCACCCTGCGGCTTCCTGCTGCTGCATTCGGCCCTGGGGCCTGCCCTCCTTGTGGGCTGGCAAGTCTTGACCCCAGATATCTGGGTCAAAGCAGAGGTGAGGGGGCCCTCTGGCAGGGCATGTGCAGTGGTGCCACGGCCGCACACCACGATTTTAAAAAAGGTAGACTTTTTTAAAAAAAAGTTTTAAAAAATGGGCTGCCCACCCCAACGGCCAGGGCCCCCTGCAGCTCCGGGCCCGGGACGGGAGTCCAGGCTATACCCCCCCTGACGACAGCCATGTCAGAGGTACCCAAGCTGCAACACGTGGACCAGATGTGGCCCCTGATCTCTTTCTGCAAGGTCCTCCCACCTACTTGTTTACTGCTACCACCCTGAAGGCATTTCCCCCTGTTTAGTCTAGCACTTAAGTAGTATTCTGACCAGCAGGATTGGGTCAAACACAACTGATTTATTATTCAGCTCAGAGATACCCGACTGGAGAACACGTACAAGGTGGCAGCTTATATACAGTGAGAATGGCAGTTACACAGGTGGATACATTTTGGAGGGCTTCTGGAGAAGTGGGAAGTTTGTACTGACGAATCAGCTATTTTGACAGTAGTTTAAAATTGGTGCCTTTGCAAAAGGCACGCTATTCCACCGTAGACTTTACGGCGCTAATAGCGATTTTAATAAATAACTCTTGGACACAACATTCCTCCCCCGCTAGCGAGGAACCCACTCTCCCAACCTTTTTGGTGGACCACAGGTCCATTTAGGGTGCCCAAGATTCTCAGGACTAAGGGAAGGGGTTACTGGTCGACCAGGAGCTCTGGGACTGTGGGCTGGCTCACTGGAATGCCTAGGCATGCTAGGTCTTTGAGGGGGTTCTCCGGGACCTCGTATTGGTGCAAGAGCTGTACCCATAGAGCGAGGGCAAACCTCTACCACAGACTCAGCGGTTGCAAGTTCTGGAGGACTTTCCAGGGAGGACGGTGGCTAGTCACTTAGCAGTGACTTGGAGAAATTGGACCCCAGTGGTGGCAACTTCAGCTTACTGAGCCTCCTTTAGGACTTGAGCAAATGTCAGAGTATTCCTTTTCATAAGGCAACATTGTGTAGCCTCGTCCCTGAGGCCTACAAGGAGCCGATCGCGAAGAGCAATGTTGAGGTTTTCCCACTTGCAGGGATCTGCTGTGTGGTGGAGAGCAGCCACATAATCTGCGACCGATTCACTGGTCCTCTGGTCTCTCCTGTAGAAGGCCACTCTCGCAGGAAAAATTGAAGCTTTCATCCTGAAGTGGTCCCGGAGGATGGTCAAAATGTCTCTCAGAGGGGTATCCTTCAGCAGCCTGGGCAGAAGCAAGTCTGTGATCAGCTCGAGTGTAGTCAGCCCACAGTGAGGCAGGAATGTAGCCTTCTGCAACCCCTCATCTGCAATTTTCTGTGAGATCATGTAGTTGTCGAACTAGACCTCATACATAGGCCATGAGTCTGGTCAGGAGGTATCTAATGGCCTGAATGAAGCAGGAATGGTGGTAGCCATTGTGATCCCACCTTCATCGCCAATGTTGAGTCTGGCGCTTAAGAAGTATTCTGACCAGCAGGATTGGGTCAAACACAAGTGATTTATTATTCAGCTCAGAGATACCAGACTGGAGAACATGTATAAGGTGGCAGCTTATATACAGTGAGAATGGCCGGACGTCTCTCACAACCGACTGCCTGGAGGGGGGAGGTGCTGCCCCTCCATCTCCACTGCCAAGGACTTCCAACTGCAGCAGGGCGAGAGCTACAGTGGCAAGGGCCCTTGCCTGACTTCTCCTGCGACCGACTGCCTGGAGGGGGGAGGTGCTGCTGCTCCATCTCCACCACCAAGGACTTCCACCTGCGGTGGGGCGAGAGCTACAAATGGCGACAGCCCAGGCATTGGTCTCTACTGGACTCCCCCTGCCGCTACATGCGGAGTACCAACTTCTCCCATCACTCTGCCAACCAGCTCTGTCTTGGCTTTTTATAAGAACATAAGAACAGCCTTGCTGGAACAGGCCACAGCCCATCCAGTCCAGCATTCTGTCTCACACAGTGGCTCACCATTTCCTTCAGGGTATTCCCAAGGAGATGCCTTCACCTGCTTAGGATTCCCTGGAAATGGCATTGAGAGAGATCCTGCCTATCTCTCCAACCCGGAGGTTGTCCTTAGGTAGCCATAATTATAGCCATTGATACTCTTGTCCTCCATGAACTTGTCTAATCCTTTCTTAAAGCTGTCAAGAATTTTCCTTTTTGAAAATTTAAGGTCTCTGTGTTAGATTTTATCAGTGACTTGCGGTCTATGATTATGTGGCCTGGCAGGCCATGGGAGGTGATTGCATGCATAGTGGTTGGTGCTATGGCAGGGGACAGTAAGAACCGTTGCCATCGCTATGCTAGCTGATAGCTCGGCAACTACTGGAGTCGTAGGAAATGTCTCGGACTGCACTGATTTTGAATATTGTATCTATTGTATGAGCTACTGTAACTATGTATAATTATCATTGTATTCCGAGCAATGGGTTGCCGAGTGGCGACAGAGGGCTCCGGCTGCCTCAGTCGGAGATGGTATGCCACCCCACTCCCGAGCTCAGTTATTTTCACTGTATTACTATTTTTTGTGATTATTATGTTGATATACTTACTCTGAATTGACTTTGTATATGGTATTGTCTGCAGACTCTATTGCTGTGCTGCTTATATTTGATTGTATGCATTATTTTGTATTTTGTATTGCTCTGTTTTTCATCATTGTATGAACTATGCTGTATTTATTTAGTGCTTTGCTGGTATTGTTTTGCTTGTATTCCATTGTATATTTGCTTTGTTATTGGCCGCCTTGAGTCACTCATTGGGCAGAGAAAGGCAGAATATAAATAAAACTTGAAATGAAATGAAATGGCAGTTACACAGGTGGATACATTTTGGCGGACTTCTGGCGAAGCAGGAAGTTTGTACTGATGAATCAGCTATTTTGACAGTAGTTTGAAATTGGCACCTTTGCAAAAGGCATGCTATACCGCCGTAGACTTTATGGCACTAATAGCAATTTTAATAAATAATGCTTGGACACAACATCTCCTAAGACCCACACTCTGTCCTTCCTGCCTAAAGTGGCGCCATCTACTGTTATTTGTCCTGTCCCTTTCTTACAAAAAACACAAGTGCAACATTCCGTCTTCTGGTCTCCATGGTTTTTTCTGTCAGCCCCCCTCTTAGTCCAATCCTCCATATAGTGGAACGTCATACAACAATATAACATAACATAAGAACAGCCTTGCTGGAACAGGCCACAGCCCATCCAGTCCAGCATTCTGTCTCACACAGTGGCTCACCATTTCCTTCAGGGTATTCCCAAGCAGATGCCTTCACCTGCTTAGGATTCCCTGGAAATGATATTGAGAGATATCCTGCCTATCTCTCCAACCCGGAGGTTGTCCTTAAGTATCCATAATTATAGCCATTGATACTCTTGTCCTCCATGAACTTGTCTAATCCTTTCTTAAAGCTGTCAAGACTGACAGCTGTCACCACTTCTTCTGGCAGGGAGTTCCATAGACCAGTAATCCTCTGGGTGAAAAAATACTTTCTCTTATTTGTTTGAGAACTAGTACCCAAAAGTTTCATCGAGTGTCCCCTAGTTCTAGTGTTATGCGATAGGGAAAACAGTTTTTCCTTATCTACTTTGTCCACACCGTGCATGATTTTATAAACTTCAATCAGGTCACCTCTTAGACGTCGTCGTTCAAGAGTGAAGAGGCCCAACCGTTGCAGCCTCAGATGGTAAGGAAGGTGTTCCAGTCCCCTAATCATTCTGGTTGCCCTCCTCTGCACTTTTTCCAGCTCCATAATATCCTTCTGGAGGTATGGCGACCAGAACTGTACACAGTATTCCAGATGGGGCCTCACCATAGATTTATAAAGAGGCAAAATGACACTTGCTGACTTATTTTCTATACCCTTCCTAATGATCCCTAGCATTGAGTTTGCTTTTTTCACTGCTGAGGCACACTGGGTTGACACCTTCATTGAGTTGTCCACCAGGACACCAAGGTCCCTTTCCTGGTTTGTCGCAGAGAGTTCAGACCCCATCAGTTTATAAATGTAATTGGGGTTCTTTGCCCCAACATGCATCACTCTGCACTTACTAATGTTGAAACTCATTTGCCACTGTTTTGCCCACTCCCCCAGTGTCGAGAGATCCCTCTGAAGCTCCTCACAATCTCTCACAGTTTTCACTACCCTGTATAATTTAGTGTCGTCAGCAAATTTGGCTACCTTGCTTTTTACTCCTACCTCTAGATCATTTATGAAGAGGTTGAAAAGCAGGGGTCCCAGTACTGAACCTTGGGGGACCCCACTCTTTACTTCCCTCCACTTGGAGAAGTGTCCATTTAGTGCTACCCTCTGTTTCCTGTCCCTTAGCCAGTTGCTGATCCAGGACAAGACCTGTCCCTTTATTCCATGACTGGTAAGTTTATTCAAGAGCCTTTGGTGTGGGACCTTGTCAAAAGCCTTCTGAAAGTCCAGATAAACAATGTCAACTGGATCCCCCTTATCCACATGCTTGTTGACACTCTCAAAAAATTCCAACAGATTAGTGAGGCATGATTTGCCCTTGCAAAAACCATGTTGGCTCTCCTTTAGCAGCGCCTTCTCTTCTATGTGCCTATTAATTCTATCTTTTAGGATGGTTTCCATCACTTTACCTGGGACACATGTCAAACTGACAGGTCGGTAATTTCCTGGATCACCCCTGGATCCTTTTTTGAAAATTGGTGTTACATTCGCTACCTTCCAGTCATCAGGCACAAAGCCTGATTTGAGGGAAAGATTATATATTTTGGCTAGGAGATCAGCAATTTCATCTTTAAGTTCCCTGAGAACTCGTGGATGGATTCCATCTGGTCCTGGTGATTTGTTAGTGTTTAGCTTAACAAGACATGCAAGGACCTCCTCCCTGGTTATTTCTATCTGGCTTAATTCTTCGGTTTCCCTCCCTACGAAGATAGGCTCTGTTTTGGGCATGTGGCCTCTGTCTTCTTCAGTGAATACTGAAGCAAAGAATTCATTGAGTCTCTCTGCAATCTCTGTTTCCTCTTTAATAACCCCTTGCCTTCCATTGTCATCTAATGGTCCAATGGCCTTCCTAGTTGGGTTCTTACTTCTAATGTACTTAAAGAAGTCTTTGTTATTTCTCTGAGTATTTTTAGCTATACGCTCCTCAAAGTCTTGCTTTGCTTTCCTGATTGTTGCCTTGCATTTGTTCTGCCAGAATTTATGTTTCTGCCTGCTGTCCTCATTCGGACAAGCCTTCCATCTTCTAAATGAGCTTTTCTTGCTCTTGATCACTTCCCGAACAGCTCCTGTAAGCCACATTGGAGTCCTCTTGGACCTGGCAGTGGCCTTTTTCCTTTTGGGTATGCATTCCAATTGAGCCTCTGTTATTGTTTTTGTAAACAGCCTCCATGCCTCTTGGAGTGTTTGGACTCTCTCAATTGCTATACGATGCATGTAATCTTCCTGTATAGCAACGAAATCGCATAACAATTAGGTTTTGGGGAAAAAATTGCATCCCACATAACAATTTTCCCTATGTAAAAAATTGTACAATAATTTTTCAATGGGAAAAACCACTTCGCAAAAAAAAATTTGTTGTACGATGCATTCCATAGGGGAAATTGCTATACAATGCATGCATCGTATAGCAATTGTTTCGTACAACAACAAGCCCCGTGGAACGGTTTAAAATTGTTGTATGAGGTACCACTGTACTATCATTATTGGTCATTCTGGGTGCTTTGCTAGCTAGCATTGTTCAGGTACCAGTACCACTCGGCTTTTTCCACTCCCCCTCTCCATCCATTATAAAGTGAAAGTGATAAATGCGTATAAGGAAGATAAAGCAGCTATGTACAGGAGATGTCTGATCTGCTTTTGAAAAATAAGATGGAGAAAGGAGAGTAAATGGCCTGGTATTTTTGCAAAAAGGTATTTTGCATACTAAATGCAAGGTATTTTTCTTACTAAACACTTCTAGAGGCTCCACCCACCAAGGCAGATGGAATTCCAGAACAGATTAATTGATTGTCATAAGCATGGAAAGGAAATAAGAATGTTTCTGAATACATTTAATGTAACATGAGAAGCCTAAGCCTAGACCAGGGGTTCCCAACCTAAGGCCCATGGGCCGAATCCAGCCTGCAGCTCCATTTCATGTGGTCCCCACCCCTCCAAGGGCATCTGAGAAGCAAAATGGCTACCCCTTTGAAGCTGTTGGGACAAAATGACCACCCCATCATGCAGGCAGGGCAAAATGGCCACTCAGCCCACAAAGCTGAATGAGAGAGTGTGACCTGGCCCCCGGCTTGAAAAGGTTGGGAACCCCTGGCCTAGACTGTTCTCAAGCTTTGTAACAATCCAGACCTCCATAGTTCCTCAGAGAATGCCTTCCAATTAACAGTTTGTCATGCAGATATAGTAATATGCAAAGAGAAACTGTGCCTCCAACTGTGGTGGGTGCTTGAATATCGACTTCTAAGAGAATACTTGTTGTGTAGGTAACTTTAAGTATTGCTGTAACGTTGTGTAATTGTTATTATGGGATCAAGGTAATCCTCCATTTTGTCTTCTTCTTGGTACTGAACTATTGCGGGACTTGCATTCCTGCCCTTTCTAACAAGACACACGAAGTCTTCACTCAGGTCTGGTAACCCCTCAATCACCCCACACTTCTCCTAACCAATCATATTGTTTCCTGCCCAAATGTATCAATTGTACAGTGTATATAAAGAGCTGTTGCACCATTGCTGTTCATGTTCGGTTTGCTTACAATAAAGTTGTGTTTGGTCCTTTTATGCTGGCTGCTTCTCTTCAATTCCCGAACATCAAAATACTGTAATAGATTATTTTGTGCAATCATTTTAGCTGCACTCGACATATTTGACAAATAGGCTGGTGCATGAAATGTGTTTTTATTCAACCTTGAGGTACTCTTTAAACCACAGGGCCAGATCTTTGCCACTAACAGTAAGCCCTTTCACAGCCAGTTTTCTCACTGCGGTATCCCTGTCCGGCTCTCTTCTTCAGCTGTTGCTTCATTCCAAAATCTACGGATTGGTAACGGAGGGGAAAGATAGAGGGCATCCATCCTGAATTAAGGAGAGCCCTTTCAGTAGAGGAACACTTTCTCTTCCACTACCCCTATAGTTGAGTATCTGGAAAGAAGGACCCCAGAAGGTCTACTTTTGGTCTCTTCGATTCTGTTTGAACTTTTCATAAGTGTTTTTTTTTTAAAAGGGGATCAGTTGTGATCCAAGAATGCCAATTTCTTTCTTTCTTGTAAAGAAGACTTTTGGTCAAGTGTGTCTCTGTGATGAACAAACATTTGTGGGCATGCTTGAAAATGATTTCTTAACTCTTATAGCAGCCACCTAGATCTCACAAATTGAGAAAAGAAAGATTACACTGAATAGTGGGATGTTTAAAACTTTTTGTAGACTACATTTGAGATCAGAATGCTATATATACATACACATACATTAGGTTAAGTCTTATATAATTCAGCAGAGCTTGTTTCTGAATACATTATATATGTTTATACCCCACCCATCTGGGATAATGGATGGGTACAGGACTGCTCAATAATTGTGTTTATTATGCAAATCTAAGGGCATATTCATCAGCTAGGAAATTAAAAAATATATTTAACTGGGAAGGATAGAATTACAGGAATTATCACATAAGTATGAATGATATACAACTTTTAATTTTTTATTAATATCAATACATACAAATATATTTAGAATAACAAAATAATAAAAGAGAGAGAGAAACCTTTACACACGTAATTTTCTTATTATCTGTTTCTATAACATTAATGTACACCCACCACCCTTGGAAACATTTCCCCTCTCTTCTCCCCTCCTTTCCCCCCCAAAAACCTCATAGTTTCTTTATTTGGCTTAATCCCTTTCGAATCTTGTAGAATATATCAGATAAAGTCTTCCCATATATATATATATATATATATATATATAATCAGTCATTCCTTTTTTAACTCTTAAATCGCAGGTCAATTTATCATTTAAGGCTATTTCCCACATTTCTTTGTACCATTCATTTATATCTATAGAGATGTTTATTTCCCAATTCTTTGCAATTAATTGCTGTTACCATTATTACTAGTTCTTTTGTATTTCTATCAATTTTAATATCATTTAGATCCATTAATGCTATTTTCAGATTCATACAAATTTTTGTTAATAATATATTATTGATTTCATCAAATATTTTTTTCAAAATAATGCTTATCTCTTTACAATGCCACCATAAATGTAAATAGGTTCTGTCTTCAACTTTACATCTCCAACATTTTTTTCAGACAAGTATTATTAATTTGATGCATCTGAATTGGTGTCATATACCATCTCCATAGTAATTTATGACAATGTTATTTAATTCTCATGGATAGGTTTTTCATTATTCTCCTTGTCCATATATTATTCTATATTGATCCATCTATTTTAACCCCAATATCTGATTCCCATATCTCTCTTAATGTATTCTGGGTTATGCCTTCTTTATTAAGTAGATTATATAATCTATTTACTAATCTTTCTGTTTAATATTTTCCTGCCTTAATTGCCTAACTAGTTCTTCAAATCTCGTTAATTCTCTCCCCTGAATGTAATTTTTTCTCCAATCTCTATCCCACCTTTCCATTTGGATTTTCTCAAACTAATATAGTTCCATAGTTTGATATAATCTTTCTCATACATTTCTCTTTACATTTTTCCATCCAGTCATAGATGGTCTTCAGCTCTTCTTTTTCCAAACCTTCAGATGCTTTCTTTTTATCCTTTATACAACAATTATTTATATATTTTATTTCTAACAGATGGAATACGTCTGGACATAATTCATTTCTTACTGTTTTCCATGTTTCTAACATGCTTTTTAAAATGGATTTTTAATTTTATTTTTGTCATTTCCCCTTGAATTGTTCTTCAACAACTGTAATCACTTATTATTCTTATCTCCCATCTCAATTTCTTCCCAGATTAATTTTTTATTTATGAGTATTTTTACGATTGTTCTGATTTGAAAAGCTCTATAGTATTTTTTTTAAAAATTCAGGTATTCCTAATCCACATAGTTTTTGGGGAATATAACACAATTGACTAAGAAATTGTGGTATTTCTTATTCAATCTAGTCTTTTTATAATCATAAATATAATTGTTAATCATTCCTTGCCATTTCTTTAATTCTTGATTAGTGTATTCTACAGGGGTCATTTCGAATAGGAAATTTATTAAGGGCAATATTTTCATTTTACACATTGCAATTTGCCCAAACCAGGACAATTTTATTTTTTATATTTATCTATTTTGTTTTTAATATCCCTATATACCTTTTTGTAATTTGCCTTTTTTTTGTTTCTTGGATGTTATCTGTTATTAAAACCCCTAAATATTTTAAATTTCTCTTCACTTTTTTTCCAAATTCTTCTCTAATTTTTACAATTTCTGAATTTGTTACTTTACATGTAATCATCTCCATTTTATCCCAGTTTATTTTTAACCCCATTACCTCCTCAAAATCTTTAAATGCTTCTTTATTCTTTGTAAATTAACTAGCGGATCATTTACCTTAAACATCGTATCGTCTGCAAAAAGACTACCGCAATTTTTGTCCCTTTTATCTCTTCTATATCTTTATCTTGTCTTATTGCATTAGCTAACAGTTCCATTATCATCACAAACAAAATTGGTGACAATGGACATCCTTGCTTATTACCGCATTTCAGTTCTATTTGATCAGTTATCCCTGAGTTCACTAACATTTTGGATTGATATTATTATATAATTGTTGTACAATCTTCAAAAAATTTGCTCAAAATCTCATGTCTTTTACCATTTCTATCAACATTTCTCACTGGACTGAATCAAATGCTTTAAAAATATCCACTGATATTAATCCCAATTTTATCTTATTTTGATTGGAGTGCTCTATTATGTACAACTTTTAAATAAAATCATTTTATTATAAGACATACCTCTAAGCCTTTATTTGTAATACAGTATTTGAGTCTTTTTACAACCATTTAAAATTCATTTGAACACCAAGCTGCTTCCTTGGATTGCAACATGGACTATATAATTTCACATTGTTGGAGTTGTCTGCTCTCAAGTCATTTCTGACTTATGGTGACCTTTGAATTAATGACTGCCCAAAGCCTGTCAAAAATAGCCTGTCTCAGGTCTTGCAAAATAAAAGCCTTGACTTCCTTTTATTAAGTCAATCCCTCTCAAGTTAGTTTTCTTTTTCTACTGCCTTTGACTTTCTCCCCAGCCTTTTCCAGAGAATCTTGGCTGTTCATGATATGTCCAAAGTTTGATAGTTTTAGCCTCATCATTTCAGTTTCTATGAGAGTTCAGGCTTTGTTTGGTCTAGAGCAGTGTTTCCTAACCTTTTTTGGGCCATGCCCCACGTAAGCATCTCTAAAATACTGATGTCGGCCCCCTGTGATGTATAATTCTTATTCAAAAAGTGAACTTTTATTTACGTGGAGGAAGCCTAAAAGGTTTTGCACTGTTAATAACTCATTTTCACCACCACCCTAAAAATCAAATTGCCCCCATGTGGGACGTGTGCCCTACGTTGGGAACCATGGACCTAGAATCAACCCATTTATATGTCCTTCTAGTAACTTTGACATTCAATCCACACAGTTTCCCTACAAACTCTGTTTCAGATAAATCACATTTTTTCCTGACAGAGTTCTTAATTGCACAGTGTTCATATCCTCACACCATACTTGATAATACCATGGCATCAGTGGTGGGCATCAGCAGGTTTGCACCAGTTTGCCAGAACCGGTAGCAGAAATTCTGTCTGGCCCCACCCATCCAGGTTTTGAAATAAAGTAGTCCTAATAATGAGGATACAGAAGAAGTGAAATTAGAAGCAGGTACTAGGCAGGGCTGCCCAAATTCCCCAATTTTATTTATTATGGCAATGGAAATGCTGACAAAAGCTGTAAGGGAAGATAAAGAAATAGATGGGGTCTTAGGCAATAAGATAAATCTTTATGTGGACGATACTTTGATAATAACTAAACATCCTGTAAAGGCATTGGATAGAATACAAACGTTATTAAAGGATTGTAGGAATGCATCTGGATTCTGTCTTGCCTGTCTCTGACACATTTTGTAACCAAAAGCCTCTTTGCTTGCATGCGTAGAATAGTGAAAAAGTATTCTCCTTATTTGGGCTCTGACACTTCTGATTGGCTGTGGGCCCTCAGTTTTGTCTCTGTTAAGTTTCGTTTCTGATATACATTGCTTGCTTAAGTTTCGTTTCTGAGACTCTCTGCCTGAATAAAGAGAACGGATGAGTATTCGTTTGTCAGCCAAGGACTGGAGTCGTGTTTTTTCTGTCTCTACCTCAAAAGATCTGAGGATATAAACTGCTGCTAATGAGGCTGACTGATTGAAGAGATCTTTACATGAATCAGATTCCAACAAGTGGCGCTCCGTGTGACGCTTTGAACTACAATGAGAGAGCCTTCTTTGAACTCTGCTTCAGCAATTAACACCTCATAATTGGTGACCAGGGACAAGGTCTTCACTCGCTTCGACCAGAGGAAAGGTCATAAATCGAGCGCTTGAGAATTACAACTAGGTGAGTGGAAAAGTGGAAAACACAATTTAATTATGGGATGCATATTGTCTTCGCAAGGGAATGAACTTTGTAAAGATATCTCAGATCTTTTGATTAACAATGGGCGAAAGGCTGATGAGAAGAAGATACAGCAGCTGGTTAAAGCTATAGAAAAAATCAGTCCTTGGGTTAAATATGATCAATGTCTGGACTTACAAAAGTGGAAACAGATTGGGAGAGAAATGCAGAAGCATAATGGAATTCCTATATCAATATTATTTACATGGGAGGAAGTCAGAGACTGCCTTCAGAGACTCACTCCAAAGAATATGTTATTCTCTCAGAGGCTTGATGGCCCCCTCCCAAAGCTTTTGCCACCAGACAAGGGAGGGGCTATGGCAACTGCTCCTCCATCATATGAGAAACAACAGCCCCCTGATGGGGGTGGAGGTGGAAATGGAGATGGGACATTATATCCTGCCTTGCAGCAATCAAGCACTTTTAGCCCTACAAAAGACCTGTTCTCTGCTGCAATACTGCCTGCCGAGTCTAAAAAACAGCTAGTGCCAGCTGATGGGGAACAAATGGTGGGGACCTCATCACAGATTGAAGTTATTAATGCATGCAAAGTGGCAGAAAGCATAGGGGATCTCAGCCCCCCCCCCCGTGAAGCAACCCTCATCACAAAAGCAGGAGAAGCTGAGTAGTAAATTTGATACCTCACGTTTGGGCAGGAAGATCCTGCAGAAATGGAAGGATGGCCCAAAGGAGGAACGCACAAAACCCAAGACAAAAAAGGGGTGCAAGTACAAACTAACAGATGCAGTTTGTCATAAGGTTGAGAATCAGATGCTGGAGATGAAAGAAATACAGAGGAAGAGGGGGGTGAATATTTCCTCGATGGACAGCAGGCTGTTGCAAAAATACAAGGAGGAAGAAGACATACAGTTTTTGGCTGATTTTGAACTGCCCAACCCTCAAACAAAGAGATCCAGAGTGAGCTGTTCCAAGTTTCAGGCATCAGGATTGCAGGGAAAGCAACTTGGAATTCCCTGTGATTTTCTTCTGTGTGAAAATTACTTGCAACTTCTGGAGAAGTTCTTTGTGCCTTCACACCTCTTCGCCTGCCTTAATGCAGATGGGGGTGGCTGGAGCATAAAGGAATGTGTGTGTGCCAGAAGAGCTGAAAAGGGGGGTTGTGTGGGATTGTCTTGTGAATTCAGTGAGACTTAATTTATGGCTTAATTTCAACCTTTGCCATACCAAGAACTGTGCTGGAGAGGAGAGAGTGTTTAAGGAAGCTTCAATCAAGATTTGGAGAATTGGCTTTGTTTGCATTATAAAACCTGACAGCCTTTTTTAAGAAATTGTCTACCTGCTCAGGCTATGAGTGTGAAATGCTTTAATGAGATTTGTACTGTATTTGAGTTACCATGCTATGCTGATTATAAGTTATTGAATGCTTCTTTCACTCACACCAGTGGGAGAAGAAGAAATTTAATGCCTTACTCATGTAATTGGGGAAGTGAGAAATGCTTTCTAAAATGCAACCGGACCTCCTTCATGTAAGGAAGAAAAGAAATGTTCATGTTTTGTTTATGCTTAAATGTTTGCTTATTCTCTTGCAGGAGAAAGACCTGTCTTTGCTTATGTTATATTTTGTCTTATGAAACTGCATATCTCAAGGTACCTTCAGAAGTACATGGCAGAGTTTCAGTACCCTACACATGTATATGGGTTTGTGATATTGCATTTGTGTTATATGTCACTCATGTTTCATGTTTAGTTACATGGTACTAGTTATAACAGGGCATGCTCCTGTTTCTTAGGGGAGTGTCTTCCTAAGCCATTGGTCATTTATTGGCAACAAGGGAATCCTGAGTGGAAGGATTCCTGCTCGAGCGATCCGCCCATGGAGAGAGAAGAAGGTTACTCAGCTCCAGGATGGTGGTTCACCAGTAGACTAAATTTGCTGACATTTGTTTTCATTCTTACTGTGCTTCCAGCTGTAAGAACAATACCTCATGGGGGCAACCCCAACTTTTGGATTCGTCATGCTAACTATATGTTTGAAGTTCATGGTAAGAATGCAACGTTATACTATGAGCATCCACTGGCAGTGTCTCAAATGGCTTTTCTTCCGGCATTGTTCAATACGGCAGAGTTGGTTATTGGACATTTGCAACATATTGATAGATCTACGCTCTTCTCTAATCCTCCAGAACAATTTAACAACACCCGCTGGCGAAGCATGACATTCAAGAAATACACTAAAGGACTTTGTTTCTGCTGTCATAGTTCTGGAGTCTGGAATAGTAAATGGAAGTACTGGACTCAAGCAAAAAGGGTTTTGCAGAATGTAGGCAATTATACGGGTTGTGATGATTATTTTTGGTTATGGGGTAGTTATAACAGTTCTTATAAGCTTAATTATACCTTGTTTAACACTACTATTGAAGATATATATGATGTGTTTCCTATGTTTACTCCTGATTATTCTGCTATAGATAGTGGTTCAATTTGCAATGGATGGCAAATCAAGGATCCTAACATGTGGTTCTTTTTTAATGGAGTTGCCACGAATTTCCATCCAGGACAATATCAATGTGCAGCATTGGGTTATTTTATCTGAATAATACTATTGAGAAAGAACTTCAGAATTTACAGGAGAGCATTACTAACAATGTACGCACTGATGTTAATCTCTTTGATTGGGTGACTTCTTGGTTGCCTGATTTATCTGTCCTTAGACTAGTTTTCTTTTATGGGTTCATGATTATTATCTGCCTTATATCTTTGTGTTTTTGCATTAATTGTATTCCTAACCTTATTTCTATGTGTAACGCATGTCCACTGCGTAGAAGGGAGACATCGGGTTTTGCACGACGGCAATTGTACTCAATGAGATATCATCCTCCGGAACAAGGTACCATGAGTCAGGAGGGGTACGATGTCCGGGAGGACAGTGATGATGTATATGGAGGAGTAGTTATGGAGTATGATGACATGCAGGGGTATGATTAGTCGTCCCTCTCTCAAATTTAAATGAAAAAGGAGGACATGTAGGAATGCATCTGGATTCTGTCTTGCCTGTCTCTGACACATTTTGTAACCAAAAGCCTCTTTGCTTGCATGCGTAGAATAGTGAAAAAGTATTCTCCTTATTTGGGCTCTGACACTTCTGATTGGCTGTGGGCCCTCAGTTTTGTCTCTGTTAAGTTTCGTTTCTGATATACATTGCTTGCTTAAGTTTCGTTTCTGAGACTCTCTGCCTGAATAAAGAGAAGGGATGAGTATTCGTTTGTCAGCCAAGGACTGGAGTCGTGTTTTTTCTGTCTCTACCTCAAAAGATCTGAGGATATAAACTGCTGCTAATGAGGCTGACTGATTGAAGAGATCTTTACATGAATCAGATTCCAACAAAGGATTTTGAAGATATCACGGGTTTGAGAATACATTGGGATAAATCAGAAATGATATTATGTAATATGAGTAAAGAAGATCGACAAAAGATAAAGCGAAAAAGTAACCTACAAATTAAGGATAATTTGAAATATTTAGGGATAAATATTTCAAATAAAATTGAAGACCTTAAGAAATTGAATTACATAATTGAAAAAAGAATTTAAGATTAGAATACAGGGGTTACAAAGATTGAAGTTGTCTTGGTTTGGAAGAATAGCAATGAGTAAAATGATGTTATTGCCAAGAATCAATTTTCTATTTGATGCACTTCCAATTCAACTTAAGGATAAGGAAATTAATGAGTTTCAAACAATGATTAATAGTTTTTGTAACCGGGGGAAAAGAACTAGACTGGCTAAAAAGTTTTGGTATTTATCCCAGAAAGATGGGGGATTAGGAATGTAAAATTTAATGACATACTATAGAGCATTTCAAATTAAGAACTTTGTGAAGATCTTAGCAAGGGAAAAGGTAATTTGGGAAGAAATTGAAATGAAAGAACTTAGTTATATGGGAAAAATAGGTTTTTTTAGGAAGTGTCATTGGGAAAGTAGATATTAAAAATAAAATGATGAGGACAACATTAGGAATATGGAAAAAAGTGAGGAAGGTGTTGGTACCAGATACTTCCCCCATTATTGAATTGGAGGATATTGCAGATTTTCCAATAAAAATTAATAAAAGGATTAAAGAAGTATTAGATAAAAATGAAGTTTTCCTGCTGAAAGACTGGATACGGGCCTGTAGAGATAATGGGAGAAAAACAACTTTGTATTTACAAATGAAATTGAATTGGCTTCAGATAGGGATGGTAAATAAGTGGAATTGTAAATTTTTGAATGAAGCTGGATTAGAAAGAGAGAGGACTGAATTTGAAGAACTAGTTCTAAAAATAAGAAAGGGCCAAAGAGGAATAAAGGGGCTGGTGAGCAAAATATATATAATGATAAACAAGGAAGGTAATCCACAGGAGGAATTGAAAGTAAGATGGGAACAGGATCTAGGGATAAAGATAGAGGATCAAAATTGGAAAAATAAATGGAAGAAAAGAATTATGAGAACTTTGACGGTAAGAGTAAAGGAGCACAATTATAAAATGTTGTGGAGATGGTATTTGACCCCAGTGAGATTACATCAGATAAATAAAAAGAATGATAAAATGTGTTGCCATTGTAAGACTGCACTGGGTACATACGAACATATGTGGTGGAATTGTAGAGTGGTAAAGAATTTTTGGGAAGGAATTGAGAACAAAATAAATGAAATTATGGGAACAAAAGTCAAACTGAGTTCAAATACCATTATGCTGACAGATGTGGAAGATATAAACTTAAGCAAAGATTAAAAAGTGTTATTAGAAATAATGCTGACAACGGGTAGAATGTGTATTGCAAGAAAATGGAAAAATGAAGTTAATATAAAAATTGAGGAATGGTATAAGGAAATGTGGGATTTAGCATTGAATGATAAGTTAACACATGAGATACATATGAAAAAGGGTATTATTAAAGAAAATAGATTCTGGAAGGTTTGGAAAACCTTTGTGGATTACTCATTGAAGGGTGAAGAGTTGAATAGACCTGTACCTGCTCACAAGACCTTTTGGGAATGATTTTACTGAGAAACTCCATGCTCTCTAGGGCAATGTAAATAACACATGGTGGTTAGTTTTTTCTTTTTCTTTTTCTTTTTAACATTGGTTAAATTGTTTACTCTTATATTTAGTTTTGTTATGTTTGTACTAAAAGAATGAGCTAGAATTGTGACTTGGTGGATATAAGATATAACAGAGAGTACGTAATGTATACTGAGACGGTGAAAAAACAAAAATTTCAGATTTGGTATTAGATAAAAATTTAGTATTAATGAATATAATTGCAAGACTGAAGGGGGAAGCAGTGTAATACCGAGTCACAACAGAATTATAGACTTATGACTTGTTGTTTCTTTTATTACTGTATGTGATTTTGAAGTTGGTCTTTATATATTGTATTTATGTTGAAAATTCAATAAAAATTAATAAAAAAGGAAGAAAAAGAAAGAAAGACTACTATCTGGGCAGAGGGAAAGAAGAAGAAGGAGAAAAACCTCTTAGCTCTTTGTCTTTCCTTTTCCCAAACCAATAATTTTGAGTCCATTCAAGAGGGAAATTGTCACCGCATTTTTGGGGCATGCTAATAGAAAGAAAACACAATATATTACATTGAAATTCCAAGGAATTTCCACTGATTTGATCGGCATCTCCATCATTTTATGCATGGGAAAACAAAACCATTGTCTCCTTTAATTTAAAGCAAATCAGATATTTTAACAGATTTTATCTTTTTGGATTAGCAAATGACACACACACACAATTAAACAAGCCCTCACAAATAAATTAGTTTACAAATTTAGTAACTGAGAGGTGGAAGGTCAGCACTTCCATTCCCGAGTACTGCTGGACGGAATGAGCTCCCATCTTTGTCCCAGCTCCTGCCAACCTAGCAGTTCGAAAGTAAGAAATTGCAAGTAGATAAATAGGGACCACTTCAGTGGGAAGGTAACATTGTTCCGTGTGCTCCGGTGTGTAGTCATGCCTGCCACATGACCATGGAAACATCTGCAGAAGCAGACAGCGCTGGCTCTTCGGCTTTGAAACAAAGATGAGCATTAGAGTCGGATACGACTGGCTTTTGAGCAAGGGAAACATTTACTACTTTAGTTAAAAGGGACTGCAGTGGCTCAAGTGGCTAACACGCTGGCTGGAAGGCAGAAGGTCAGCAGTTCGATACCCGAATACTGCAGGATGGAATTTGTCTTAGCTCCTGCCAACCTAGCATTTCAAAACCAAGAAATTGCAAGTAGATAAATAGGGACCACTTTGGTGAGAAGGTAAACAGTATTCCCTGTCTTGTCATGCCTGCTACATGACCATGGAAACATCTGCAGAAGCAGACAGTGCTGCTCTTTGGCTTTGAAACAGAGATGAGCATTGAACCCTAGAGTCAGATACGACTGGCTTTCGAGCAAGGGTGACCTTTACCTTTACTTTAGTGAAAGCACATTTAGATTAAACCATAGCATATAATTATTTACAATAGATCTATTTTCCACAAAAGTTGCTGCATGTTAGATTCAGTGTTGCCAAGTGTCAGTAAATTTACGAACCGCTAGTAAATTTAAGTGCTTCCCAGAGAGCTATTGGTATGTGTGTAAAATACTCACTTTTTTCCTAAAACATAGCAAAACCATTTTTTCTGTGCGTGGAAACTAGGAGAAAAAACATACTCTCTTACAGAACATCATTAAAGACTTTATTGATTGGTTTCTATCAATTACAAATCTAAGTGTCTTCTTGGCCCTATTCTAAGTCACGCAGGAACAGTTTGCTTGTTGTTCATCTGGTTTCCATGAGATTTCTCCTCTTTTCCACAGGTGGAGATAGAATCAACCATACAGATGGTATATCACAACTTTAAACCCTTCACTATATTTTAAAATAAAAATAAAAATGAAAAGCATTGGATTATGGTTAGTCCTGATTGGGAAAATTAAAGGTCATCAACTGTAAAAAGAACCCATTTCTCATTTTGTTGTGATCGATTAATTCAGCTGTCTGCATTTCTTTATTTCCTTAGAACAGGGGTTCCCAACCTAAGGCCGTTGGGCTGGATCCAGCCCACAGTGCCATTTCATGTGGCCCCCCCCACTCCTCCAAGGCATTCAAGAAACAAAATGGCCACCCCCTTTGAATCTGTTGGGATAAAATGGCCACTCCCATCACATGGAGGTAGGGCAAAATGGCCAAACCGGCCCTTGAAGTTGACTGAGGGAGTGCGACCCGGCTCCCAGCTTGAAAAGTTTGGGAAACCCTGCCTTAGAGGGAAGTGTTGATTATGTGATTTGTCCCTCATGCTTCCAAATTTACCATTATGCTTCTGACTAAAGGTAGCAAGATGTCTTGGTCTGTCTTGTACTGCATTTGGAAGAAGATGTTAGTTTCTCAGATAGAGCAATTTAATTCATACATTTTTAATCTATGTACTCAGTCTGTTTTTTCTCTTGTTGTTCTTATTTTCCTTTTCTTCTTCCTCCTAAATTATATACAATACTAGCAGAGGTTGCCCAGCGTTGCCGGGCTGTTTTAAATGGTGTTGGAAGGTTTTTGTTTTGTTAATGTTTGTACAAATGAGGCTAGTCTGTAATTGTGATTTTAAAAATGTTTATTTATACATACGGGCTGTTATAAACTGTGATCAGCTTTTTTGGGTTTGTTTTTGTGGTTTTAAAAAAGAGGAAAGGATGATATAATTTTTTACAATTATTTTATTTCACCAAATAATGTTTTAGTATGTGAATTTTTTTAAATAGTTGTACCTTGGATAATAATTTTCAAAATGTGAAAGTGCATGTTGTTTTTTGCATTCAATGTTTTGAAACTGTGTTTAGATGTTTTGGTTTTTTTTGTGTGAAAACTCTACACAGGATTTTAGAAATGTTTTCATTTTTTTATTTTTTTATTTGTTTCTGATTTTTGTGAAATGTTTTTATTTTATTCTTTTGTGATTTGTTTGTGATTTGTGTGAATATGTAATGTTATGTTTTTGACTGTTTTTTCTCTTGTGGCCTCTGGGTGGGGGTGTTGAGTGTTTGTTTTACTTTGACTGTTTTTTGTCTACTGGCCTCTCGGTGGTGCTTCTTCCGGTAAGTAGTCTCTTTCTTTCCTCATTTCATTTCCGGACGTCGTGGAGGGAGGATGTGTGGTGGTAAGTTGGCTGGTTTAATTTCTTTTGTGGGTTTTTTTGGTTTTTATTTTTTGATGTTTTTCTGTGTGTTTTTCTGTTTGGTATTTTTGGTTTTGATTAATTTTGGATGTTTTTGTTTGTGTTTTTTTAATTAATGGTTTATTTATTTATTTATTTTTGGTGTTTGTTTTTTACTTTTGTTTCTCTTTCAAGGGGGGAAGGCACTGGTGCCTTGGCCCCCACTTGAAAGCAAAACACTTTTTCGGTAAGTAAAGTCAGCGGGCGGAGCACTGTCCGCTGGCTTTACTTCCCTGGAAATGGGTTCACTTTCAAGTGGTGGCCAAGGTACCAGTGCCTTGGCCCCCACTTGAAAGTGAAACACTTTCCTTCCTGCGGCGTGGCCTCGCTGGCCTGACCACGGGAATCCCAGCGCCACTTCAGGTGGCATTTGGGTTTGGGGGTTGGCTTTCCTTCCCGCGGCCTGGGCTTGCTGGCCGGACCGCGGGAATCCCAGCGCCACTTCAGGTGGTGTTTGGGGTTGGGGTTTGGCTTTCCTTCCCGCGGCCCAGCTTCACTGGCCAGACCACAGGAATCCCAGCGCCACTTCAGGCGGTGTGTGTGTGTGTGGGGGGGCTTTCATTCCCGCATCCCGGCCTCGCTGGCCAGACCAAGGGAATCCCAGCGGCACTTGAGGTGGCATGTGTTTGTGGGGGTGGGCTTTCCTTCCCATGGGCTGGCCTCGCTGGCCAGACCGCGGGAATCCCAGCGCAGGTTCAGGCGGCGTTGGGGTTGGTGGGCTTTCCTTCCCATGGCCTGGCCTCGCTGGGTGGACCGCAGGAACCTCTGTGGCACTTGAGGCCGCTTGGTTTTTTTCGTGGCTGTGAAGCACTGGGTTTTTAATTTTTATTTTTCGCGTGGTGGGCTTCTCAGCGTTCTGCGTGCTCATGGCACGCAGGACTCTGGGGCTTGTAGTAATGGGTTTGTGGTTTGTGTTTGTGCTGCGTTTTTTTTCTGCGGCTCGATTTTGATTGGCCGCGGCACATTTCTCAACATTCTTTGTGCTCGCGGCTCTCAGCCTGATTGGCTGTGGCACGGCGTGGCACACAGAACATTGGGAAATGAAGTTGTTTCCCTTTTTTGTATTTGTGAGGCTCTTGCCCCACTGGCGCATTTCTCAATCCTTCGTTGACCTGCGGACCCAGTTCGGGCATCTGCATGAATGGTCAGTGTGGGCTAGTAGGGCCTGGCTAAGGATTGTATCAGAAGTTCCAATGGTTAACGCTTGATTTTATAGGTTAAGATTGTGTGAAAACAAGTCTGACCAGGTTATCCTGCTAGGGTAATAAAGTAGTAGACCATACTGCCAGCGACTCAACGCTGAGTGTCAGGCGGTAGTTAACTAACTTGACAACCCTGAGGACTAGCAGCGTTGGCAAAGTCCTCAGGGAAGGGTGATGTTCCCCAAGTGGATTAAATCCCACTTGAACCCATCTTGATGGAGGGCAGCAGCTTCATCAAGACTAGCCTGGGGCTGAGGAGGACTTTCCATGCCAAAAGGGCTCAGGACCAGAAAGTGACTTGTGGAGATGGATCAGTGGTATGGGTGTCATGCGGTGATGCAAAAGACAGATGAAGGGACACAGCATTATATTCACAGGACAATCTTCACAGCTGATCACCATGATGATCACCAATATTCAGAATCAGATATGGCATAAGAAGAAGAAGATTGTGCAAAAGTCACTACAAGCTCAGGGCTGCCATCAAAAATTTCTGGGCCCCATACTGAGCAATCCTACCCCCCCTACTTTTCTCTGTTGCCGTATAGGGCCCTGTCAGCTCCAGGCCCTATACAGCAGTATTGGTAGTACTTCCCTGATGGCGGCCCTCTACCAGCTGCTTTGGGGGGGGGAATCATTGAGTGATTGGGGGTTGGGGTCGTAACTCAGACACCCTAGCTCCTAACTCCAAACTTGGAGATGGTTGAGAGAGGATAGCAGGATGTGAAATACTGTATTTGGATTGCCCAGTACTAAAGAATTACTGATACTATTATACCTTATTGGACCTCACTGACAGTCTTTATAACACTGCTACCTGAGAGATCCTCATTAAATGTCTGACATTAACAAACATGACTCTTGGCCTTCTAATGCACTGTGGAATAGTAATAAACATGATTATTATAAAAAGATAAGGTTACTGAATACTGCACAT
Organism: Bradypodion pumilum; assembly: GCA_035047305.1. Taxonomy (NCBI): domain Eukaryota; kingdom Metazoa; phylum Chordata; class Lepidosauria; order Squamata; family Chamaeleonidae; genus Bradypodion; species Bradypodion pumilum. Next base: position 274,893,822 of record JAWDJD010000002.1, on the reverse strand, counting down.
TGCCAAGTTCTAACTGTCCATAGCTTTAAGTTTTGGCTAAACTGGGAGCCAGAGAAATTTTAAAATTCAGCAGTAGTAACTATTCAGTGGAGTTGTTCTAGTATCTGTGCCAGGAAAAACTCCTACTGAAAGATCTAATTTATCACACACTGAGGTTACAAACCTGTGCTCCCAGTACACAAAGGCAAATATTCTGTAGGTTTCAACACACACACACACGAAAAATCTGAAGAAATCCCTGCCTTAAGAAGTGGCAAGGATATGTACTGTACCTGTTCTTCCTGCATCTTGCATGCATACAAAGTGTATTAACTAGACTCAACATCCATTTGTCTCCTTAAGTCTCCCTTGCTCAAAAGCCAGATGTATCGACTCTATGGTTCAATGTTCATCTCTGTTTCTAGCCAAAGAGCCAGTGCTGTCTGCGCCTGCAGATGTTTCCATGGACATTCAAACTGCTAGGTTGGCAGGAGCTGGGGCAGAGATGGAAGCTCACTCTGTCATGCAGCACTCAGATCTTGAACTGCTGACCAGGGCCGGATTTAAACATAGGCTACCTAGGCTGCAGCCTATGGGCCCGCACGACAAATGGGGCCCCGCACCACGTGATTCTATGTCAATATTTAAAATCAGGTTTTTTGCTTCAGTTTTTAATTGGATAATTGCTGAAAATGCGGTTTTTGTAGGTTAATTTTTAAAAAAAATACTTTCCCCGGTAGGGCCTGCGCCACAGGTTCAGCCTAGGGGCCCACAGATCCTAAATACAGCACTGCTGCTGACCTGCCGACCTTCCAGTTGTCAATATCAGCAACTTAACCACAAAGCCACCGCAGTCCCTGTTTTTCTCTTTACCTCCTTGTAAAGTTTAGAATAACTCATTTTTGAGGTCTCTGGATTTTTGTCTGGTTTGTTAACTTTAGGATGAAATGTTGTGTTCCTGGCTTATCAGAAAATGACTAGAATTCTGATAGTTATGTCATTGGCATAAATTTAAGCAGCACATTGCTTAAAATAATTAGTTGCTTCATAAGACTAATGTACAATAGGAAATGCATATGATATGGGATAGCAATTACCTACTCTGCTATCTTAATTGAAAACAATTCACTGCTGAAATTTCATTGACTGTTACACTTGTGTAAATATGTGGAAAGATTCTGGCCAGTGTATATCAAAGACAGGGATTTTTTCAGTGAATGCCCCTTACACATGATCCTAACCTTGGCCAGAATTTGGAGTATTAAAACATTTTATTTGAATCTCTATTTAATGAATGTGATGATAAATTAATTTCTGACACTCAGTTTTAACACAAATAAGGTATTTGAAATTTTATGATATTGTATATTGTTGAATTTTGTATATTTGGAGTTGAAATCCACACCTAAATTGAGAGCCTGCAGTACTAACTTTTAAAACAATCCCATTTCTCTTATCGTTACTCTGATCATGTAAGTGATTCGTGTTCCATATTATTAATATATTGTGGTGGTGTTATCAGTGGGCCAGAACAGAATTAAAATAAATACTCTTTGTTGGCCAGTTCTGGTATGACACCTTGGAAATTGTTTTTAAAATACAAAATGAAAGAAACACCCCTTTTAAAGACAATGTCAAAAAATGTCAAAATGAACTTTAAATGCTCTAAAAAGCCTTTGGATATAAATAAATATTTGAAATGATTAGGTGTTACTCATTCAAACCAAGTAGGAACATTTTAAGACTGCTTCTTCTGGGGTGGTCTGTGTTTGCTCTTTTTTTAGATTGCTTCTGGAAGAAGGAGGGGTTCGATAATATTTTGCCCATTATCCCAGTCCAAACACCCCAAGCGATCCTTTACCTGTATGGTAAAGTGACAAATGAAACACTTTCCCAGCTCTTTTGCAGAGGGGCAGGGAAAATGTAATTATTATTTTACAACGATCATTGTAGCATTGCATCAGTTAGTAAGGTAAAATTTTTATTTTCCTTTCCTCCCCTTTTATTATCAATCAAAAAACCTCTCACAACTATAGTTTCAATGTGTGATAAAAGGGGAAAGAAAGATTTTTTTTTACTTTCCTGATTGATGAGCTCTACTACAATCAGCTAGGAGGGGAAAAATAATTACACTTTAATTCAATCATCTGATACTGGATGTTTATCTAAGAAGCAGCATTTTGGCTGAATGCTTTCCTTATAAGCTATTCCTGGTGTTCACAAGCACTGGGAACAGCATATGATGGCCAACCTTGGCACTCCAATTGTTCTTGAACTTCAATTACCAGAAGTCCAAGTCAGCATTCCTGCTGATCAAGGTTTCTGGGAATTGAAGTTCAAGAACAACTGGAGTGCCAAGGTTGTCCATCACTGGACTATAGAGGATCATTGTAAGAAAGTGGAACCCCTAATGGGATTCAAAAAGAAGTGTTCAGAGGGATAGAGTATGGTGCTCCATGAAATGTGGATGCATGGACTCCAGAGTGACCCCTGAAAGCTCAAAAGGGTGGGCTAAGTGTCCATCTGGACATGTTCTTCTTTAGATTTTTACTCATTACACATAAAACTAATTGCTAAGTACTAGAAACAAAACTTGTTGCCCATAATATAATTAGTTACAAGTAGCCATTTCTTCCAAGTTCAGTTCAAACGAAAGTAGCAATGTTGCACGGCAAATTATGAGGCAACATGTGGTGGCAGGGAGAGGAAAATAACATATCAAACATGTTAGGCAAAAAGTCGGTACCTGTTTGTTTGTTTGTTTGTTTGTTTGTTTGTTTGTTTGTTTGTTTGTTGGTTGGTTGGTTGGTTGGTTGGTTGGTTCCACCTTTATCCTGATGGGGGACTCAAGGTGGCTCATAATGTTAAAAAGATTTAAAAAAACAAAGTTTGGAAAACAGTGTCTTAGAGAATCAGTACTATTTGAAGATGAGTCCTGGTTACCACAGGAATAAGGAAAATGTACAATGTAGGCTTTTTTTATTTAACTTATATATATATAGAAGAAGAAGAAGAAGACAATGTTGTCATATTACTCTTTTTTGTAACATTAGATGTTAAAAAGAGAGAATTTTAAAGATTTTGGGGGAGCTGCTGCTTTTTGACAACACATACACACATACTGTAACATCTTGTTCTAACCTTGTCTTGCCATCCTGGTTTTACAGAAATACAACTGGCCAGAGATGTTGCTACTTCTAAGCAAAATGTGCAGAGATGAAGAATACAGTTTAAATGTTTGTGGTTATTCACTTTTTCAGCTGCCTCTTGCTATGATTTTGGCTTCACTGGTAAAATATAACACAAGAACCTGCAGAGTTACATGGAAAATGAATGTTATCCCACCCCCCTCCAAATAATTATTGTGGAATTTAGAGATGTTATTATGCAGACAGACAGAGATAGAAAGACAATAATATGCTGAAACTGTTTTTTTTAAAAAAAGCTAACAGATAGAAAGAAAAGAACTTAAATTTTCTAAAAACAACGGTCAAAATTTTTTTGTCTAGTTATGGTGGTGGAACACATAATGCATAACCTTTGGAAGTGGAATATCTCAAATTAAGAAATCTCTGTGGACATTATCTGTTGCAAACTAAGCTACAGGTATGTGAATCAGCATATAACAAGTAATGTCTACAGAAATTTCCTAACCCAAGGCAATTCACTCCCAAAAGTAACATCTCTTGAGCATCTACACAAAAGGATTTCAGCCATTGTATGCCCTTATATCATTCATGGATGGTGTGTGTCTATAAATCAAACATATCACAAACAAGTAATGTGTGTCTATATATCATACTCTCTGTGCTTTTGTGTGTATTCACAATTTCCACATAATTTCAGCCCAGCAGCTCACAACAATTTTTAAAATAATGCATCCTAACTGAAGAGCAGCAGTCATTTCTTATGGATGGATTAGAGTTGCTCCATCTGTCCCATTGTGATAAAAAGGCTGAAGCACATGGACTAATTCTGAGGCCAATCTGCATAGATTCTTTTCCCTGTCACATCCTATGTTTAATGAAAGCATTTGCATGCACTGCAGTGAAAGACTGCATCTTATGCCTGTGACTTTGCTGCTGCTCAGGCTTTGCAATATACTTAGAAAACTCTTGATGGATGGTGTGATTAATGGACATTATGATTGGTAGCATATAGCTCATTCATAAATAGGCTTTCTGTACCAGCTTTGTGCACAGGGCTATTATGGTATGTAGTTTTATACCGAGGAATGCTACCGTGCATATACTTCATGCATATATCAGCGGGCAGGACTCTGTGGTCTATATATTAGATTCAAAATACCTATTCTAGACTCCCTGGAACCACAGGTTAAAATCTTGGCACGGTAGCTTCAAACCTCCATCCCCCTGTGGCAGACAAATTGAGTAGAAAGACCTTTTCAGGCAGCCCATTTAAAGCAAAATGTCACATCGACTCTGGGCACCCATTAAAATCCCATTTTGCTTTTGGTAAGACCTGAATGTTGCTGTGGTGTCCCTTGGCTGAAAGCTGTTACCCACCCACGGCTATACAGTATGTGTCATTTGGCCAGACTAACTGTCAAACAAACACACACCTACACACCTCCACCACTGGCTGCCTCCTGGTAGGAGCCAAATTGCATACATTATCAAGTTTGCTAAATTCTTCAGGGTGGAAGGTGCTGTATCTATGTTATTCCACATGGAACAGCATTTCTGTGTGGGCAATGACATAAGGGTTGGAATAACCACCATCCTGAATGCATTAGAGAAAGATGACTTTGCGGAAATTTCTACAACCATTGTTAATGTTAGGACTCAGTATGGGCTTGGGATAGCTGAGCTGACAATAATGTGCCCATTCCAAAATGGTGATTCACTGAATATACAGGTTCTCTTTCCTCTCTCTCTCATTAGGATTCTCAAATAAAATCATTTTTCCCCTTCTGCTCTGCAATGAAAGAGAGAAAAAGCAAGTGCTTATGGGAACCGGTCTAAATATAAAACTATAGCAAGTCCATGGAAAAAGGACTATATTTGTATTTTTCTTGAGATTTTTAGGTGATGCAAAACAAGGGGAAATCATGTCCATCAGTTCCTAGGAATTCTAAACCCTCTTTCCACAGCCTCAGAAACCAAGTTATCTCTCCTTTCTAAAGTTTTGCAATGAAGTAAAGACAATTTAGAGGAGTTAGAAAATTAACTTGTGATTCAGCGTTTGGAACTCAATTCCAAATTTGGGATTTTAATATCCTTAGGAGGATATTTTAGCATTTAAACCATTGCCATTTTGAAATCTTATATAACATTCCCAACAATTTTGCAGGCATGGGTCACAAAATACTGCATATGTCTCTCTGATTGTACCTATGTGTGTGTATATGGAGAGAGAGAGAGAAGTGAAGTTAAGCCAATCTAACTCAGATTCAATTAATTATTCAGCAGTTGAATTTTACTAAATACAGTGCATTCATGATTCTCTGACATAACATTTTTACTACTTAGCTTTTTAAAATTCTGCCCTATTCAAAAGTGAAACTGACCTGACAAGCAGCAAGTTAACAAAGCATGTGAGCCACCTTAAACCTGGGAACAGTTATTTTAATTCTTACTGTTACCAATATCAGAGTTTTATTTTGGCCAGTTGGTTGATATTACATAGACATACCTGGGTTAGATTGGTTATTGAGTAAGCAATATTTTAAAATTCAGATCGATATCTCTGTTCCAAAACTGTGATAAAACGCAGGAGATGTCTAAGGCAAAGGAACTTAAGGTTTCACGTGCTCTTCTTTATTTATTGTCATTTGTAACAGGCCAGTTTTAGACATCTTTGCAGTCTCAAAGCACTGGTAAGAGTAGGGTAAAGACCACAGTATGAGTGGGATGTGCTGGGATTTCATTTCATTGGTATGACAAATTTTGCTATACGTTGCAGTAAGGAATTAAATCCATGAATATAGGCTTGTTTTCGTGGGGCATTTCCCAAAGAGTAATGAACTTTCCTGCTGGTATTTTATGTTTGCTGTTTCAGTTTGTGGCCTAAATTACTGAACCATAAAGGCATTGCTCACAAACAGTAAAAGATCTGCTGAACATTTCTGAATCTCAATTTTGGAATTATGCTGGGGTTTTCATGTGTATAAAGAAGATCTGATACAGCCACCATTCAGCCTACAAACAAGATAATGGCACCTCAGTTTGAGACCATGGTGACAACCATCCTACTTCAAACCAGACCCAAAGGAACCACCTTCAACGTGGAGATGATCTGTAGCTCCTTGGGGCATTATTTTTCAGCCTACCCGGGTGATAATTAGTCTCAGCTGTGATGGTGGGCTGGCTGTGGACATGCATCCACTAGGACTTGGATGTAGACCACCAACTCAATTTGCATAGGTATTTTTATAATGCTCCCTTTGCTCTGCCATATACCTCAAGTTGTTTGGTTAAAGCAATCCTCCTAGGAAATGTGGGGTGGGGGAAAACATACACATACCTATCCCTATACCAACACATACACATTATATACATAGGGCATATATAACATACTAATGAGAATTTTACTACTGATGTCCATCAAAAGGACAAAGTAAAATTATCAAGCAAGAGATGGGGGAAGGAGCAGCCTCTGTGTTTTTGGAAGGCTGATGGATCAGACACAACCTTTTATTAGCTCTAATTATAGAAATCCCCACAAATTGATGTTAAACATTTTCAGGCTATTTTTCCTATAAATTTTTCTGTGATGGAAAGGGGAAGAACTTCCACCATAGTAGGTCAGGGTCCCCCCCCCCCCGCACACACCCTCAACTTGTTTGTTTTACTATTTCCACTGTTTTCTTAATCTTCCAGAGATCAAGAAGGAGTTGGAATTGCAGTAGGGGACATGAGGGGGGTGGCTTGCAAAAAGTTATATGCCCTCTAACCCACAGCAGAAAGCAAATATTCAACTCTGCAGGGGAGTCTGAGGCTATCATAGTTAAAGGGTTAACTTGAAATACTGTAGATGGGAGGAAACCTTCTGCCATGTTACTAGATTATTACAGCACCTCTCAGTCTTGCTGACATGAGCAATAGCTGTAGGATTTTTCTGGGACATATCTCTACAAAAAGTGTTACTTTGTAAGAATTATTTAGCTTTAGCAAATACACACAACCTCACCCAGTTTACCTCCATGTCAGTACATAGACATTCTTCTTCCTCCGAAAACACATCAGGTTATAGTATTTTTTTTCTTTCTCTCCCTCCACCCAGTATTCTTTACAGCCATTACTATTTGTATTTGTTGTTTCTATTCTATCACATTAGATGAAATGTTGCTCAGTGCAGTAAATCATTCTAGATTGGGTCCATTGAGTCAGTGGAGATTTATTGAGTCAATTCCTCTGTAATTTCCATCTAATCAAATGGGCCTAACTCTAACTTATCTTGCTATTCTAATATGACTCGTAGTTAGATTAGGCCCATTTGAATCAATACACCATTGGGAGGAGTTTCCTCCTTAAATACCCATTGATTCATTGAGCTTACTCTAGTGTGATTTACTTGAGTGAGCAGCCATTGTGTACATAAATTGTCTTAAAAAGTAGTCTGCATTGGAAAGAGAAGATTTTTTTAAAAAAATCTTCATTGTAATCGCCATTCTTCATTTATTGGTGTTTTATGATGCAGTGGCTCAAGACAGAGAAGTAACAAATAAATTATGTTATTTATTACATGGAAACCATAATGCAGAGTCCTGACAACATTGCAACTGAAAGTGTCATCTGCATTTTTGAAAGTGTCATCTGCAAAATTGGAATGACGAAAAGGATGGTCTTTATATTGGCTGAAATCCTGTTGCACAGTTACATAAATGATGTAACTTTTAGTTGTGAATATCTGTAAGTTAAGAAATCTCCATTGGAATTATCTGCTGCTTGGTGAGTATTGTGACTCATTATACAACAGATATTGTAGTGGTTCCCAATGTGGGGCCCATAGGACTTCAATTCCCAGAAGCCTAAGTCAGTACATTGGCTGATCAGTGCTTTGGGGAACTGACTTAGGCTTCTGGGAATTGAACTCCAAAAAACCAAAGGTTGAGAAACACTGAGATAATGTCTACAGATATTTCTTAACTTGTGGCAATTTGCTTCTAAAAGTTACTCCATTTGCATAATTTAACAACAGGATCTGTAATATTTTCAAGATGGTTTGCACACAAACAGTGTTCCTTTTCTGCCCTCCCCCCGAGAAATGTCTAGATTGGTGTTAAAAATATAACAACCACTTGTGTGCATTCAGAATGATTATTTTTTATTATTTATATAGCACCAACAGTATTCACAGCTAGAATAAAAAGCAGGGTCTGTGTACAGACTAACATTTATTACCAATAGGCACCAGTGAGCACTTTGTATATTTTGGTTTTCTCAACATTTTTCTTTTTCCATCATTCATGTATGTGTTTTGGAACAGTGTCTCTACATTTTAAGGAATCTTTAGTACCGCACATTTAAACGTTATTACTCTTGGCGAGCTGATAAATGATATTTTTATTCACTCATAAACAATGGCACTTGGGGGAATTAGTCTACTTTTAGAAGGCATTATGGCATGAACTATGAAAATAAGTGGAAGGGAAGATTCAATGTATAATATTGGGGATGTTCAAATGCTAATGAATAGTGTGGGCAGAAGACTGACAAATTGTAAAAAAAGAAGAAAAATTGTGAACAGTTTCAGGTAAGTTAGTGCCACTATAGATACAATCAATGACTCTATTGTGACAAGTAACTGAACTGAAGTCAGTAGTAGAAAGTTCTAGAAAAGGCAACATTTTTATTTGCATTTTGACTATAAACAGAGATGTGCACTGAACCCTAGAATCGGATATGACTGGCATTTGAGCAAGGGTGACTTTTACCTTTACCTAGAATGCCATGACCATGTTAGTTGGTGGGGTCTGGGATTCACAGCCCCCATGAAGTAATGTTTACAAGCTCTAGTAGATGTCCATTAGTTACCTATATGCATTTACTCTTCTGTATAACAAGGATATAACTGAGTTATATTGCAAAAGTAATTCATGAGGTGGTAAATTTCCTTTGCATGTGTTTGATATAACAACAGCTGTCTCAGCCAAGATGTCATTGTGAAATCTGAAGTATGTATCAACTAGAGATGAGACTTAGTGTTTTATTGAAGGGGGGGGGGGGGAGAGTACATTTTCTGATTGTTCTTTTCAATTCCCAAAAGAAAGACTTTAAAACACAAATTGTTTGTCTTTAAAAAGAGAGGTACGCACATTTTTGTGGATTTTGTATTTTACTCTTTGTCTGTCAAATTACCCCAGACTCTTAGCAACCAATCAGAATGTGTGTGTGTGTGTCCAACCCTAACTGGCTGGCTGACCTTGTTCTTCTCCATCTTGGATAATTTTTTTTTTGCCTTTCTCCATTGATTTCAGGCATAATTTTTCCATTTCATTGGATTATTTTTGCTGCTGATATCAGATAGCCTACTTGTGCCACCTTGGAATAATTTTTGGATCCTTCCTCCATTTCTCTGAGGATCTCCCCCATTTTTAATTGTTTCCTTTATTGGGTTATTTTTGTTGCCTGTTTGCTGCTACTCACTGAATTCTAAGAAGATAAGAAAGGCAATCAGATCTTAGTGGAGAGAAAAATCTCCACTATCTACTCTGATAGTTTTGGGGTTGTTTTTTTTTTGGGGGGGCAGGGTTTTGACTAATTTTTGCCTTCATTATCTTGTTTGCTTTTCTTGATTTTTGGGAGAGGGAGCAGTGTGTACATGATTCTTGGCATTTTCTCCCCTTTGAGGGAGGATCCTTTTATTTTTAAAAAACTCACAACATGTTTATTGTGTTGAAGATTTAGATGAGATTTTTTTTGGCAGCACGCTTATCTTTGGTGGTCTTCCATAAGGAAGGCTGAGCACAGAATAGACACCTTTGAACTGTGGTGCTAGTGGAGACTCTTGAGAGGCCCCTGGACTGCAAGAAGACCAAATCAGTCCATCCTAAAGGAAATCAACCCTGACTGCTCCTTGGAAGGACAAATACTGAAGCTGAAGCTCAAGTACTTGGCCAGCAAATGAGAAAAGAGGACTCACTGGAGAAGGCCCTGATGCTGGGAAAGATCAAAGGCAAAAAGAGAAGGGGGCGGCAGTGGATGAGATGGTGGTTGGGGCTGGACAAGCACAGAGAATGAAAATAGGGGAAACAATAAAACAACAACCCAAAAGAGTGCTCTCTCTCTCTCTCTCTCTTTTTGTTAACTGAAAGGACTAGGGCATGAAGAATGCAAAATGAAAGAGGCGTTCTTCAAAAGAACCTGAAAGGAAACAAAAATTAAAGTTTCATCATGCATATCCCTTATATCAAGTAGTTTAATATTGTTGGTGTGTAAAACTGATATAATATTAAAACTAACTAAATTGTTGGGAAGAAGATTTGTAAAGTGATATGATATTTATCAATAAATTAGGCCTGACAACCAAAATTCCAATTCACCCATAGCCATATGGGTTGTAGATGGTGAACACAAGTTCCTTCTTTTTGTTCCATCTCTCCATGCCTTATGATTTTGAAGAGTTTCACTTGGGCTCCCATCCAAATGCTGCTTATAGTGATACCATAAAATTCTGGACAGTTTCCATGGATCTTTAAAGGTAAGAGTCAGAAAAGCAGAAAACATCAGTGATATACGTTTTACATCTTTGTAGCACAGTTGTAAATTTTGGGAATGTTACTTAAAATGATCCAGAGACAGGGATCCCATTGACCTCACTGATCAGGTTTTCAGCATTTTTGCCCCTACACTTGGGAGATAAATGTTGGAACAGTAACAAATGCCCATTTGCCGTAAAGTTTGATTTAACTCTTACTGTGCAAAACATAGAATTTAGGCTGAGAGACAAAGCCCATACTGTGGTTCAGAATTCAAGTACAGCAACTATGCAAAGAGTTGCAAGTTGGCTTCAAGATTCAGGAAATTATTGTTACACAAAAAAAAAAAAAAAAATTTCAAACACACACACAATTCATGAAATTAATTAATTGTTGATGCTTGTATTTTTGCTTCCAGGGGAAGAGAGTCTTGTGAGATTTCTCTACTCTGAGTGCCAAAATAATTTGACCGATCTAAGATACTTTCCTGGTCTGGGTAGGAGAAAAGTCTAGATGGATCACTTGTCCTTTTTACCCCATTTCTTGAACCTCCCTCTTTATTTCCTAGTTGGGACACAATAATGAAGCTTTGTGGAATCATAAGTGAGAAATAGATACCCAGTTGGAAATCATCTGCAGAACCACTTTTTTTTACAGGGTACATTGATTTTGGCAAATTTCTTCCTCACAACCCTATTTGTTCCTAACAAATCTATTGATATACTATGAAAACAGCTCTCTGTCCCAACCTCTGCTTCCAGCACTGATGTCCATCACTGGCTTCAAACTTTGTTGGTACATACTGTTTTGAACACACTGTTACCAACCAAAGTGTTACCTAACACCTCATTAGGGTAAGCAGGTACATGTATAAGTGTTTATTCTAAGCTGAAGTTCTACTTGTTGGTAGCAGAATGGAGGTGTGTGCATGCTTTCCCCTCATTTATTGGTGAAGAAACAAGGTGGTAATGGCAGCTTTGCTATTTCTTAAGAAGGAGACAATGAAGTGAAAAGTCTAGGGCTGAAATCCTGTTGGGTTAGTGTAATATGTCACAATTTTTGTTGTTCAGTCGCAGTCGATTGCGACTCTTTGCGACCCCATGGACCATCGCTCTGCAGGCACCCCTGTCCTCCACCATCCTCCTTAGTCTGCACAGCCCCGTGTCCATTGTATCTACAATACTATCGAGCCATCTCATCTTTGGCCGTCCCCTTCTTTTTTTGCCCTCCACCTTCCCTAGCATCAAGGCCTTCTCAAGTGAATCCTCTCTTCTCAGTTGATGTCCAAAATACTTCAGCTTCATCTTTGTTATTTGTCCTTCTAAGGAGCACTCAGGGCTAATCTCTTCTAATATTGACCTATTTGTTCTTCTCGCTGTCCAAGGGACTCTCAAAACTCTCCTCCAGCACCACATCTCAAAGGCATCTATTTTTCTTTGCTCAGCCTTTCTAATGGTCCAGCTCTCACAGCCATACATTACCACCGGAAATCCTATTGCTTTGACTATGCGGACCTTTGTTTGCAGTGAGATGTCTCTACTTTTCACTATGTTCCCCAGGTTTTTCAAAGCTTGACTCCCAAGAATCAGTCGCCTTTTTATTTCATGGTTGCAATCTCCATCTGCAGTGATCTTGGATCCTAAGAAAGTAAAATCTGTTACTGCTTCTACTTCTTCCCCATCTATTTTCCAGGGACTGATATGGCCTGTTGCCATTATCTTGGTTTTCTTGATATTGAGTCTCAGGCCAGCTTTTGCACTCTCTTCTTTCAACCTAATCAGGAGCTTCTTTAGGTCTTCCTCAATTTCTGCCATTAGGGTGGTATCATCTGCATATCTCAAATTGTTGATGTTTCTCCCAGCAATTTTGATCCCATATTGTGATTCCTCCATCCCTGCATTGCGCATTATGTTCTCTGTGTATAAATTGAATAAGCAGGGTGACAAAATGCAGCCTTGTCTTACTCCTTTTCCTATTCCAAACCACTCAGTCATTCCATACTCTGTCCTAACAGTTGCTTCTTGACTCATGTACAGATTTCTTATGAGACATATGAGGTGTTCTGGTATTCCCATCTCTTTAATTACTTGCCACATTTTGTAGTGGTCCACACAATCAAAGGCCTTGGTGTAGTCAATGAAGCAGAAGTAAGCTTGGTTCTGGTATTCCTTTGTTTTCTCCATGATCCAACGTATGTTGGCAATGTGGTCCCTGGTCCCCCTGCCTCTTCTGAACCCAGCCTGCACCTCTGGTAGTTCTCTTTCTACATGCTGCTGCAGTCTATCCTGTATTATCTTTGCTAGCTTGTGGGATGAGCGCAATTGTTCGATAATTTGAACATTCTTTGGCATTGCCCTTTTTTGGAATTGGGACGTATACTGATCTTTTCCAATCCTTTGGCCACTGTTTTGTTTTCCAAATCTGCTGGTATATAGCATGTAGTAGCTTGATTCCATCATCTTTAGAGCTTTGAAGAATTCAACTGGGATACCATCATCTCCACTGGCTTTGTTATTTGGTGTGCTTTTTAGGGCCTTTCTGACTTCACTCTCTAGGATGTCTGGTTCAAGTTCAATTTCCCCCTCATTCTTATTATCCGGGGTGTTTAAGTCTTTTTTGTAAAGTTCCTCTGTGTACTCTTTCCATTTTTTCTTTATCTCTTCTGCATCCGCTAACTCTTTGCCATCTTTGCCTTTTATCGTGGTCATTTTTGCTTTGAACGTTTCCTTGACTTCCCCAATTTTTAAAAGAAATCTCTAGTCCTGCCTCTTGTGTTGTTTTACTCTTTTTTTTTGCACTGTTCATTTAGGTAGGTTTCCTTATCTCTCCTTGCTTTTCTTTGAAATTATTTATTTAAGTGATTGTATTTTTTCCTTTCTCCTTTGCCTTTTGCGTTCCTTGTTTCCTCTGATATTTTAAGAGCCTCGTCCGACAACCACTTTGCTTTTTTACACTTCTTTTCTTTTGGTATAGTTTTCCTTGCTGCCTCCTGCATAATGTCTCTCATCTATGTCCATAATTCTTCTGGTACTCTGTCTATCTGGTCCAGACCATTGAATCTGTTCCTCACCTCCACCGTGTATTCCTTGGGTATGTTGTCTAGACCGTATCTATCCGGCCTATTAGTTTTCCCTATTTTCTTCAGTCTGAGCCTGAATTTTGTGATCAGTAGATTGTGATCTGAGCCATAGTCCGCTCCAGGACTTGTTTTTGCTGACTGTATGGAGGTTCTCCATCTATGGCTGCAGAGTATGTAGTCAATTTGGTTTTGATGTTGGCCATCTAGTGATGTCCATGTGTAGAATCTCCTCTTGTGTTTGGAAAAGGGTGTTTGCTATGACTAGTGTGTTATCTTGGCAGAACTCTATCAGTCTTTGCTCTGCTTCATTTTGTGTTCCGAGGCCAAACTTGCCTGTTATTCCATCCACTTTTTGATTTCCTACTTTTGCATTCCAGTCTCCTAAGATAATGAGGACATTGTTTCTTGGTGTCTATTCTATAAGATGTTGTAGGTCCTCATAGAACTGGTCTACTGTGGCTTCATCTGCACTAGTGGTTGGTGCATATATTTGGATTACAGTGATATTAAATGGTTTGCCTTGTAATCTGACTGACATCATTCTATCATTTTTGAGATTGTATCCCATTACTGCATTTCTCATGCAAATGAAGAGATTAAGAAGTGTACATAGGGTAATTGTCCAATCAGCATTGTCCCCTGTTGAAAATGTATCTTTCTGTGTATGTATAAAAGTCCGTGTTTTTCCCCGTCCAAGTTGTGTTCAGACCCTCCAAATAAAGAGCTGTATTTCACTTTCAATACTTGTCGTCTCCAATTTCTGAACACCAAAATTGTGCATTATGTGCTCTGCGTATAAATTGAATTAGCAGGGTAACAAAATGCAACCTTGTCTTACTCCTTTTCCTATTCCAAACCACTCCGTCATTCCATCTTCTGTCCTAACTGTTGCTTCATGACTCATGTACAGATTTCTCATGAAGCATATAAGGTGTCCTGGTATTCCTATCTCTTTAATTACTTGCCACATTTTGTAGTGGTCCACACAGTCAAATGCCTTGGTATAGTCAATGAAACAGAAGTAGACTTGTTTTTGATATTACTTTGTTTTCTCCATGATCCAACATATGTTGGCAATATGGTCTCTTGCTCCCCTGCCTCATTGGAACCCAGCCTGCACTTCTGGTAATTCTCTCTCCATGTGCTGCTGAAGTCTATCCTGTATTATCTTGAGCATAACCTTGCTAGCATGTGGAATGAGCGCAATTGTTCGATAATTTGAACATTCTTTGGCATTACCCTTTTTGGGGATTGGAACATATACTGATATTTTCCAATCCTGTGGCCATTGTTGTGTTTTCCAAATCTGTTGGCATATAGAATGCAATAATTTGATTCGACCATCTTTTAGGGCTTTGTTGTTTGCTGTGTTTTTAGGGCCTTTCTGACTTCACTCTCTAGGATGTCTGCCTCAAGTTCAATGTTCTCATCATTGTGATTATCGGGGGTATTGAGGTCCTTTTTGTAGAGTTCCTCTGTTTATTCTTGCCATCTTTTCTTAATTTCTTCTCCATCAGCTAAATCCTTGCCATTTTTGTCCCTTATCATGGTCATTTTTGCTTTAAAAGTTCCCTTGATTTCTCTATTTTTTTAAAAAAAGGTCTCTAGTCCTACCCCTTATGTTGTTTTCCTCTGTTTCTTTGCATTGTTCATTTAGGTAGGTTTCCTTACCTCTCCTTGCTTTTCTTTGAAACTCTTTATTCAATTGGTTAATTTTTTTTCCTTTCTCCTTTGCCTTCTGCATTCCATCTTTCTTCTGCTATTTTAAGAGCCTCATCAAACAACCACTTTGCTTTCTTGTGCTTCTTTTCTTTTGGTATGGTTTTCCTTGCTGCCTCCTGTATTTACAGAATACAAATTCTTTACAATACAAATAAAATGCAAGACAATTTTTTTTACAGAATACAAATTCCAGAAACATAGCAGGGATAAAAACAAGAAATAACTTTCCAGTTCTACCAGAAACCAAGCAAGGTGCCAGTTGCCTAGTCTTGTTGTGGTTTTCCAGAAGTTTGAGCAAATGAAAATCAAAGGCTACATCAGAAGATAGCCTCCATGGATGCACAGCATGCAAGCTCCAGAATAAGAACATAAGAACAGCCTTGCTGGAACAGGCCACAGCCCATCGAGTCCAACATTCTGTCACACACAGTGGCTCACCATTTCCTTCAGGGTATTCCCAAGCAGATGCCTTCACCTGCCTAGGATTCCCTGGAAATGGCATTGAGAGATATCCTGCCTATCTCTCCAATCCGGAGGTTGTCCTTAGGTATCCATAATTATAGCCATTGATACCCTTGTCCTCCATGAACTTGTCTAATCCTTTCGTAAAGCTGTCAAGACTGACAGCTGTCACCACTTCTTCTGGCAGGGAGTTCCATAGACCAGTGATTCTCTGGGTGAAAAAGTACTTTCTCTTATTTGTTTGAGAACTAGTACACAAAAGTTTCATGGAGTGCCCTCTAGTTCTAGTGTTATGCAATAGGAAAAACAGTTTTTCCTTTACTTTGTCCACACAGTGCATGATTTTATATACTTCAATCAGGTCACCTCTTAGACGTCATCGTTCAAGAGTGAAAAGGCCCAACCTCAGCAGCCTCAGATGGTACAGAAGGTGTTCCAGTCCCCTAATCATTTTGGTTGACCACCTCTGCACTTTTTCCAGCTCCATAATATCCTTCTTAAGGTATGGCGACCAGAACTGTACACAGTATTCCAGATGGGGCCTCACCATAGATTTATAAAGAGGCAAAATGACACTTGCTTACTTATTTTCTATACCCTTCCTAATGATCCCTTGCATTGAGTTTGCTTTTTTCACTGCTGAGGCACACTGGGTTGACACCTTCTTTGAGGGGTCCACCAGGACACCAAGAATAAATGAATAAATGTCTTCCCCTCTGCCCTTCCTGACTAGTCCTTCTTCTTCTCTTGTCTTTCTTTGCCTCTCTCATCTCTTGCTTCTCTCCTTGTCTCCTAGCCTTCCTTGTTCCTTTTCTCTTAGTTTAAAGGAATGTCCAGATTACTTCTTATGGGGCAGTCTGGGCTTGCTCATTTTGGGGTTCCTGAACATCCAAGGCCACCTGTTTGTCCTGTGGTGAAATGGCTGACAAATCATTTCAACATATGGACATGTTATACCCTTTCCTTCCTCTTGTACAGAGGCAGGGAAAGGAAAGTGTAATCACCCCCACCCCTTGTGGACAGTTTTTAGTGGTGTTCAAAGGGCAAAAATAAATCTCCCTTGTTTCCAATGCACTGCCAATGCACTGCAAGGGGAGGAAATTTATACTTTCCCTGCAAAGGAGCATGGAAATTGCAAAAGGAAAACATCTGGTACACTGGTAGTCTGCTCACCAAACCACATGTTGACAGAAGTAGTAGCCTTTGCCACTGAATGTCATCCCAAGTATCAGGAGGTTCTTGGAATGCCATGTTTTGATAGGATTAAAAAATAGAGCACCTTGATGAAAAACTCAGGGGGAAGTGTCCAACCCCCAGATGGAAAGAAAGCTGGAAAGAGTGTGCTAAATTTTCATTTAGATATGCTCTCAGTCAGACAAGCATCCATTTTTGTTTTATTACGCAGAGTACAGTGGCAGGCAAAGTGCAGCCAGATGTTGCTGGACTGCAGGTCATGTCAGCCCTGGACACTTTTAGCAAGGATAAAGAGCCACCCAGCAGCATCTGGAAGATTATACTTGGTGCAGGACAACAGAAATGAGTGCCTAATCTCTCAGAAGGTTTGTGGATTAGAAAACTTTCACAGAGCATTTCTAACTGGTCCAAAATATCTGGGTAGTGGTGGCAGGGAAACTGCTGTAATGGGAGAGAAAGTTTGGAGTAAGGAGGAACAGCATCAAGAGTGAGGAGGGCAATTATGCTATCCCACCTGGCTGCTTCATGAGTTCTCAAAATAGCTGAGGTATGTTTGAGAGGGTCTGAAATATAGCAGTGGCCTAGCAGTTAAGTGAGTATATTGTTCTAGGTCAGTGGTGGTGAACCTATGGCACACGTGCTAGAGGGGGAATGCTCTCACATTCAAGTCCCGGTTGATGCATAGCTGAAGTTCTTTAAATTGTCTGCAGCAACATCTTATTCTCTGAGATATCATTTCCAAAATCTAAGACCTAGGCCCCATGTCATTGTGAACTTAGTAGAGGTGTGTGAATTTAGCAACATTATGGGAATGGTGTACAGTATATGCTTCAAATAGACACAATTTTAAGTTGAAGGCCAAAGAAAACACACAAAGAAGGTGTACCTCACAGAGCCTGTTAGAGAGAGTTGCAAGCTCAAAATGAATGTATCTTTAGTGGGAACTAAGTTCATTATTCAAAAGAGAGGGAACACTGATTTCCAAAGAAAGGATGAATGAGAGGAAATTGGGATTTACTGGTAGATCTTTGGTTGATCTGCAATGTGTCAGAATGAACTCTAGGACCAGACTAGGATTGCCAAATCAGCATCCCACTGTAGGAAGGGAAGCCTTAAATCTATATCTATAAATCAAAGGGTTAACCATTGGAACTTGCTATATGTTTCTGCACCCGTCCATCCTATCCCGTACCGAGCCTCCTGGTCCGGAGGTTAACACAGGGTTGAGAAAGGTGCCAGTGGGGCAAGAGCCCCACGAACGCGAACAAAGGGAAACAACTTCAATTCCCAACATTCTTTGCACCATGCCACGCCACAGCCAATCAGGCTGAGAGGCACGAGCAAAGAGAACATTGGGAAAAGCGGCGTGGCCAATTAAAATTGAGACACAGAAAAAAAACCGCCGCATGAAAGCTAACCACAAACACAAAACTACAAGTCCCAGTGTCTTGCGCGCCATGAGTGTGCAGAACACTGAGAAAGCCGGCGCGCGAAAAATAAAATTACAAAATGCAACGGGAGCACAAGTCCACCACAGGCGGATGCAGCACCTCACAGCCACGCAAAACAACACCCACAAAACTCCACCGCGAGACACCCCCTGGCCTTCTTTCCTGGAGCAACGGGGAGAAGAGGGATGCCCTCTCCTCCACGCTACCCCACCAAAGACACAGCGAGACCACCGCCAGCCTCAAGGAAAGTTGAGCCGGGGTGGAAAAAACCCCCCAAAAACAGGCAGCAGTTCGTCAGGGGAAGCACCCTCCCTGGCAGATGACTGGCTGCTGCCTTTTTACTACCAACAGAGGTAATACAAAAACAGCAGCCAGCAATCCGCAAGGAGGAGCACCACCCCTTACGGATCGCTGCCTGCCGATCTCTAGTTAGGTAAGCTGGAATAGAGAGGAGATAGAGGGGAGAGAACCATCGTCAGGCAGAGATAGCTCTTCTCTGCCTCCTTTCTCCTCTGACCTACCTAACAAACCTTACCAGCCAGTGGAAGAATGGGTTGACTGCCTCCTTCTTCTTTCCCCCATTGCTGCATCGAAACCAAAATTCGAAGCAGCAATGGGGAAAAGAGGAACTGACAGGCAGCCCGTTCTTCACACAAACCTACACACCAACAACAAACACCAAAATTAATAAAAATTAATAAAACATAAATAAATAAATATTAAAAAAACAATTAATAAACAAAAAAATTAACCACAAAATACACAAACAAAAACATCCACAATACCACAAAAGCACAGACAAAACCCCGAACCACAACATGAAAATATCTAACTCTAACAACACAACTACAACATATTACACAAATAAACAACAGCAAAATAACAAAAATAAACTACACCAGAAATAAATAAATCTAAAGCCCAACCAAAACAAAAAAGAACAAACAGAAACACCTCCCAGCCCACCACCACAAAAACATAACAAAGAAATACCCCAGAAGAAATAAACCCAGAGAACTCACCAACACGTCCTCCCTCCACGAGATCAGAACAGGAATGAAGAACAAATACTACTTACTGGAAGAAGCCCCACCTAGAGGCCAGAAGAGAAAAAACACGTGAAACTAAAACAAAACCACTAACAGCCCCATCTGCAGGGCACAACTAAAAAAAATAAAGCCCCACCTAGAGGCCACAAGAGTAAAAACAAGTCAAACAAATAACAATACATTAAAAGTTTTCACAAATAACAAACATATGTTACATAAAAAAATAAAAAATTATAGCATCCTCTGTTGATTTTTAACTCAAAAACACCCACCCCACCCCCCAAAAAAAGCAAAACACAATTTAAAACAGCCCGGCAATGCCGGGCAGACTATGCTAGTTAGAGAATAAATCCCAAAATCTGAATCTCAGGGCCAAACCCTGAGACCCGGCAGCCTATTTGCAGTTTCTGATCTGAAACTAAATACAAATAAAAAATTTCCCTGACGGCCCAGGGAAAGCATTTCAAGGAAAGAAAGTTTACATTCTCACAAAACAATATTATTAGAAAGCCAGTTCTGTAGTTCTATCAATGTTGCAACTTAGCTATAGAGTTTGGAATGTGTACTCTGATCAATGCCTCTCAGTGAACCTATCTTGACTGTGAAGAAAGGAAAAACAAAAACAAAATTTTGTCACCCTTGATTTCTTCATAAATATGACAGCACAAAATAGGCATTGTCTGTGTTTGTTTGTCTGAGTGGTTTCCACACATACTTTAATGATCATGTATGTGATATGGATTCAACTCAGAGCCATCTGTTCTGCCATTCCAAGGCTTATTCAGAATGATGATGATAACATTTACATTTACAGCATTTGGTGCAGTTTCTCAGCACCAAATGCTAGGGTCAAACAGCAGTGGAGGACATTCTGTGCAGGCTGACCGTTACTGAAAACAAGATATCACTCCAAACTAGCAAGTCTCATGTTCTTAGTTGTTAAAACTAGGGTTTTGATCATTCTTAGTCTGATCTATACAACTGGTTGTTGTTTTTATGTTCATCACCATGGATTTTATATGAGATCCATCAAAGCTTTCAAGGATAATTGGATCAAAACTCAACATGCTAGTATTTCTCTGGCACAAGGCACAAGGAGGAGAGCCTTCTCTGTGTCTGCACCGGCCCTCTGGAACCTCCTGCCAATAGAGCTACGTCTCCGGACGGAATTGCTGCCTTTCAGAAAAGAACTTAAAACCTGGCTGGCGGGTCAAGTGTGGGGTGCAGGTGGAAGGGTAACCTCCATTGGGTGGTTGGTGTAGAAGAACTCCTCCCCATGGTGCCTTTGGATCCTGCACCCCTTGTTTTTAGGGGGTGGGTAGTTTTAACTGTTTTTAACATGTGTTTTTTTAATGTTTATTGTGAACCGCCCTGAGTTGGCTTTGGCCGAGTGAGTGGTATATAAATGAGACAATTAAATTAAATTAAATTAAATTAAATTTTTCGCCATCAGAAATATTTTGGGTCAAAAATGGTCACAACACATGAGGAGACATGTAATGCTTAATCATGAAGAAAAGCCATTGGCTTTCATAGAGGTGTTGATTCATGGAAAAACTGTATTACTTGACTTATGAGGAAAGTGTGTGTCTCTGTGGTTGTTGGGGTGGGGGGGTGGGGGGGGTGCACTTTTCCTGCATGCTTGCCAACATTTAGTGTTCCAAACCTTGGCTTTAAACATAAACTCTGTATAGTTCCTGGATGGTTTTGCTCTTTATGCCAAATGTGGTAAAGTGACCCATCAAAACAAACTGTTGCACAAGGCAGGAGGGAGGAGAGAGATTGTAAAAATGTTTCCTTGGAGTGGCTATCTAAAGGCTGCGGTGTGTTTCCTCGCCACAGGAGGCATTGATGTGGTTAACCCTCCTATCAATTTGCATCATATCAGTGAGAAAAAAGGGCATTAATGTTACATTGCCTGCCCCACAGAGGTTCTTCTTGCTAGGCAAGGCAAGTATCATTCTTCATACAGTATAGGAAGAGTCAGGCATGGGCGGGTTACCGGGATAACGGAATTTATCCCGGTGCACCCTCGCCTTTGAGGCCTTGGGGTACAAATAATAATTTTATATTACTTTATCCACCCGGTGTGCTGCACTTTAGATTAAGCCATTGCTCCAAGCTCCCTCCTTCAGCTTGGAGCAACAATCCCTATATAACAGATCTGGTCCAAGCCATTTTGCTGCCTAGAACAGAGTCACAAAGGATATGCCCCAGCCATCCAAGTAGAGAGATCTAATATCTGAAATCAGCCAAGTGATTCTGACACATGAGGTAGAAAACTCCACAAGTACATTTTCTTGTTTACAACAACAGAACTATAATAACAACAAAGCAAACCGCTACCCCCAATACCCCAAATCTTCTGCCTGAGTCAGCTGTCTTGTTCTGCCTAATGATAGGGCTGGTCTTGGTTGTGTGAAGAAAGCCAACATCTGCACCTCATGGTTCAGCTTATGACTCACATTATGAAGGAAGTCTCACTTGCCGACCCTACTCTGATTTACGAGTAACCAAGCAATGGAAACAAAACAAGGCCATATGGGACCAGCACTGGCCACAGAAGCAGATTAAGACTGACAGTGGAGCAAGTGAGTGACAGCCAAATCTGATGGGGCCGGCAATTGCAAAGGCTGACGTTTAAAATTGCAGGCAGGCATGGTCTCGTTCCAGGAGCTGCCTACCCCTGCACGCGGTTTTGATCATCTAAAGGGACTGAAGGTAAGAGAGAGAAATCAAATTGTTCTCGGAAATCACATTTAATGTAGAAATCTGGTTAATATTAAATTGTAATCGGCTGTTTTCAAGTATACTACTCCTCAAGGAAAAGGCTTCCTGCTTTGAGGGCTGCTAGAATTAAAGGTTGCCTTCATAACATCACTCTGTAAGTCAGGCTCAACTAGCTTTCAGACTACATTAGAGCAGTGATAGTGTTAATTCCAAAATCATTGTACTAGGGTTTGGAAAAATAAATAAAAATAAACATGGGCAATACTCCCATCCACTGAACCAGTTTAGCTTTAGGGTACTGGAAGCAAGCTGTGGCCCTAATCCTGTGAGTTGTTAGGTGTCCTTACACATGTTCTTTTCATTCAGTTTCACCGAGCCTAAGTCTGTGCTAAATTGTGGCTAACATGCTATCTACATGTCAGAGAATCAACAGAACTAAAATGCTGTAGCACTTTTTAGACTGTTATATTTTAATGTTAGCTTTCGTGGATCAAGTCCACTTGTCTGATAATGTTAGCTTTCGTGGATCAAGTCCACTTGTCTGATGAAGTGGACTTGAGCCACAAAAGCTAACATTAAAATATAACAGTTAGTTTTCAAAGTGCTACAGTGTTTTTGTTTTGTTTATTCTCTGATATGCTTGAAATACTGACTAATACAGCTACTATTCAAAAAAAAATCATGTAATCTACAATTGATCAAAGAGCATTTTAAGTATGACTGAGAATTCTGAAGGCAATGGCTTAGGTTAGGAAATGCAATGTTAGGAACATTATGCCAGAGAAAAATAGTGACAGCAAAACAAATGGCTGCCCAATGGATTTAGACTGAGGCCTGAGGCATTTTGGTGATTGAAATTGATATAACCTAATTAATTTAACTCATTGCAGCAAATTGCAGCCAACTAACAAAGTTCCAGTCACATTACTTAGAGGCACTCCTCTTGTTCACATATGTCATGTAAAATGATTAACATATTGTTAATTTGTAGGATTTTATTGTAGTGAGTTATGCACACATGTGCTGACACATGTGTAAATCACTAATGGGATTTTAGCCAGTTTAGCAGTCCATATTTGAATAGCCAACTAATCATCAATCGCTTTAGGAAATACCTGCTCTTGGTAGAGATGAAGTCTGCCGCTATTGGTTTATTGATGTGGATTGAAGCAGCTGGACTGTTTTGAATGGCTTGCCGTGCAATCTTTCACAACTGCCTGCACTTCAGAACCAATCACAGCAGCATTGGGAAGGTCCTTATATGGAGCATTGGTAGAAATAGCCCTAGTACATTTACAACTATGTTTAAGAATTATAGCTATAAGGGAGTAAAACTAAATTTTTGAGCAGCAGAAGAAAACAATGTTATACAAGGCAAGTCTAAAACCTGGGGCATCACAAACAGTGGTAACTTTGAAACTTGACTTTGGATCAGTACCAAACTTGGCATAGGTATAGCAGACAATCTTGTCTTGTGTCAAATATTGGGAAGCTTGGGTGAAAAATGTCAAATTACTGCATTTTTAAAAGTAAAAACTGGTTTTACTCCCATGTGGAAACAAGATCCCTTGTTTAAGGTATGAATTTTTTTTTCTTTGTGGCTAGGGATAGTCCTACTTGATGTTAGCAGACCTTTGATACCCATTGTTCCTGTTTTATCACTACACAATTGTTTGGTAATTTAAAAACCCTCCAAAGATGCTATGTGCAATCAAGTCACTTCGGATGTGTGCAGACTAGATGAGTTCATGAATTCCAAAATGTCCTATCATTAACAAATCTGTTCAGATCTTGCAAACCAACAGCACTTCAGTTAGGCTGTTCACTATTCCTATGCCCTCCTCCAGCAATATTGTCTTTTCCAATAAATGTTGTTCAGGTCTTGCAAACTAAGAGCTGCGGTTTCCTTTATTGAATCAGCCCATGTCATGCTACGACTTTTTCCTTTCTTATTGTCCCCCACCCCACCCATGTTCCCCAACAATGTTGATTGAGAAACCACTTTTATGCCTTTCTGGCTGACTACGGTATCTGTAAAGCTCTCTTCTAATACCATATTGCAAATGTGGAGTCACTAATTCATTAAGCCCAAACAGCCCTTCAAATTATTTTTGCCTCATAGTGACTATAGTCACATCCCAACTATTCTTGCTTTTGTCTTCTCCCAGAAACCATAATACAGATTGTATTTGTGTCTTCTGGGATTCTCTAACATTGGGTAATTCTATGTGAGAGCAGCTTCTGCTGGAATTTGTTTGTAATGTATTTTCCTTGTGTTGCCAGCAAGAAAAGAGGTGCTGAGCTTTACATGGGAAAGACTAGCCTGATTCTTGACAATACCAATTGCAGCAATCAAGACTCCTCACCTGAACACAAAACAATTGGCATGGCTGCTTTTCAACAAGTGTTAATAGTTGTAAACACAAGAGGGGATCCTGTAGACCAGGGTTCCCCAACCTTTTTTGCACCACGGACTGGTTTCATGCTAAACAATTTTTCCACAGACTAGTAAGTGGGGTGGGTGGGTAGGTGGGATTGGATGGTGCACACAGGTGGGGGTGAAACCATACCATAGTTAAGCAACATGGAGAAGGGGCCCAGCCACCTGCCTATCTGCTGTGTCTGAAGCCCGTGCTCTCGCTTCGTTCGCCGGGCAGACCCTGTGGAGAAGATTGTGGGCAAAAAGCTGCCATTGGGGCTTCCAGCACCACCCACCCCCATGGCCTATTTCTGGAAAGCCCATGGCCTGGTACCAGTCCATGGCCTGGTGGTTGGGGACCCCTGCTGTAGACTATTGCCATTGGAGTTGTTAACATTCAATCTGGTCTTTCTCTGCTGGCAACCTGGGCATGATATTGTGCAGCAGATCAGGCCATGTCCTGACGTTTTGAATTGTGGATACAGAAGTACATTAGTCCTTCATAAACCAGAGTTATTTTCTAGTTCTTTCACCCCTGCCTTCCAAGTCTCAGTGTTCTTCTGATTTCTTGGCTGCAGTCTCCATTTGAGTTGATGATTGAACTAAGGTATCTTTAAGGATGTCTGTTAGTGATATGCACTATTATCAAACAAGTGTGCAAAAATAGACTGAATCAGGGGTGTTTGCGTAATTCTGGGGCAACTGTGGGGTAGAACAAATAGCTGCTGCATACACATGAAGAGAGGTAGTGACATGTCTCAATGAATCTTTAATATTCCATTTAATCTGTCCAGCAATATCAACTGAGGAAAGGAAAAGGTAAAAGACTGAACTGTTGATGCTAATTGAGAAGGTTAGTGAGAGTTGTACCCCTCAACAAATTCCAAGATCCCCCTGTACATGCTATCATAAGAGATATTATAGTGGAATCAGACTGAAGTGATCTTGTGATATACAGTATAATCCTTTCTATCTTTTTCTCCAGACACTTCCCATAGGATAAATTGAAATTACTTGTGTGTAGCTAGCATTTGCATTCTAGAGCTTTCTTTTTTCTTTCTTATGTACTAGAGTCGTTGTTATCTACTTTGTCCTGTTTCTCCCCCTTTTTTGTCCTTTTATTTTAAACAATATTTATTCTAACAGTTCTCTTAGCCTTCACATACGAGTTTCTGAAAAGTTGCATTTATGATTCTGCCTCTGTTGTTATCAATTTCAGTAGTTTCTTCAGTCCATCAAAGCCTTTCTCTTTATTGCAAGAATAGTCTTCCCACAATTTCCTCTGATAATACCTATGATTTCAATCCACAGCTCTTCTGCTTCACAATCAATTGAGTTTAGAAATACAAATCTGTTTTTACACAGTTATGCAATTTTTCAGCAATGTTATTTAAATTACATTTTGGCAACATCACTGTTTTACTGTCCTTCAGCTTTACACTAAATTTTGATATTAATGGTTCAAGGTCTGTATCATAGTCTCCTTCCAGCCTTGGTTTTGCAGAAAGAATAGAGCTTATAGACAATCTGATTTCTATAGCGGCCATCCAATAATGTGCACAAATACAATTGTTGGTTAGGTTGTCTGATGCCTGCATTTCTAAAAACTAACAAACAAACCCTAATTATTGGCTTTACAAAAGGCTGTGAGTCACTCTTCTGCTTCATTTCTGACTTCTATGCCAAATTCTCCTAAGTATCAAGAAACGGATGATGTTCAAAAATATTCTTCTTACATAAAGATGTGATCCCAAAATTAAGTAAGTTTCCAAGAAATAATCAGGAATCTGGATTAGGAAAGATTTGGAAAAACATCATTGCCTCTGATTACAAGCAAAGCAGCTGACATTTTCATTAATATTGATTATCTTTTCATTAGTTATTGCTAGATAGTAGTACATCCACTCATCCATTGCTGAGTGAAAAGTACAAATGAGTTCTTCAAGATATGTACCTGCAATCACAGCATAACATGTCATTGTGCATAAAATGAGCAGGTTTGTTTTCTAAAGTATACTCTGGCAGAGCTAAGGAAACACAGTGAGTGTAAGCAGAGGGAAAGCTGGTTGAGGTTTTTGTTTCATGCAGCAATATTTCTGAGGTTCATGTGAACAGCCAGAATTTGTTGATTAATTTGGGCATACTAAGATCATGTGATCTTTAATTCTCAAACACACTTTTTTTAAAAAAAAAACAGAGATCTCTCTACTGAAATAATTATCATAGTGGAGGTAAGTTCCCCTTTACATTTTCATTTCTTGGATCCAATCTACTGCATTTTTATCAACACAGACAGATTAGATTAGATTAGATTAGATTAGATTTTTAATTTGTACCCCGCCCAGCTCAACCTATAGGCCGACTCAGGGCGGCTTCCAACATAATCAAATATACAATATAATAAAACCAAAGTATAACAAACCTATCATATAGTTAAATGCAAATAAATATAGTTCAAATAGAAAGCAGCATATTAAGAAAATACCAAAAAAAACCTAACAATAACAAATCACAGTCACCATTAATATAAATGCAATATTACACAGTAGCATTATCAGAATATCCCACCCACAAAATTCAAATAACATATACAAGTACATATCAAGTACAATTAAAGTAACAAATGAGCATAATAGCACTATAACACACACCCCTGCACCACAACAAGTCCAGTAGGAGTAAGGAGAGAGGAAAACCACAACCCTCTAACCTTACACCGCATTACCGACCTTAGGATCAGGAAAGGAGGGATACTCAGATTAAGAGTAGAGGAAGCTCGAAATAAAATTGAATTGAAATATTGTCCTTGAATAAAGGATGATCTAGCAAAACAAAACAATCACACTTATATGCCACCCCATAGCGCTTAGTACAGTAAAACCTCTACATATGAATTTTTCGGTTCCACGAGGTTATTTCTATGTTGAAAAAATTGTATGTCAAAAATACATTGCATTACCAGAAGAGGCCACTAGATCTCACTATATTTTTTATGTCAAATTTTTCTATTAAAAATTTGTATGTCGATTTTTTTTAGCCAGGATTTCTATTTGTATGTCGAATTTTTTGTAAGTCGAACTGTTTGAATGTTGGGGTTCTTACTGTACACTCTCTGGGTATTTCACAATTTAATTAGCATTTTGCCCCTAACATGCTGGCTAGGTACTCTTTTTACTGACCTCGGAAGGATGGAAAGCTGAGTCAACTTTGGGGTCCTGGTCAGGATCGAACTCACAACCTTTAGGTTGCAGGACAGCAGTTTAACCACTGTGACACCAGAGATCTAAGCCCAAATAGCAGAAATCTAGAGACCTGTGTTGATTCCCTCTTCTCTCTGCCCCTGAGCCCTGCAACCCCAAAATATTTGCTCTGGGGTACAAGGGCTCCTGATGCCACATGAAAGCTGGTATAGGAAGCTGCAGGAAAGGAAGATTAGAAAAATAAATTTATCTGTCCACCAGCTCAGCCCACTCCACTCCTCCAGTTCATAAGCAACTATCTTCTCTGATCAAACATCCTTTTTATGGACAGACTCCTTTCATGAACAAAAACTCCCTTGGGATCTAATCCTATGTATTGAAGGGGATATACTGTTTATTCAACACACATTTGTTGTAGCTGTCTTGGTAAGCATGAAATGGTTATTATTTAAATGTCAGTGAAACAATATACTCCCCATTAGATAAAATAAGTTTGTAACATATACAGCTTATGCATTTAGAGGCATTCAACATTGAGTTCTGCCATATGGTTAGTATTACAAAAGTGGCTAACATTCCTATTGTCTAAATTATGTGGTGTTATTATATATTATACTTTTGCATATTGTGCCTCATAATGTATGTTAAAGTACAAAATTGACAATTTGTCAATTATAGCTGTTCTATATTTTTACTCAAAAAAACCTTTGCAACTCAGCTTTATGAACATTTTTTGTCAATTCTAGACACTGACTGCAAGAGTGCCAGTTAGGGGAGAGCTTTTTCTCCACTTTATGGTGGTGCTGGTAATGCAGGGATTAGGATACTTGGCAAAGTATACAAACCAGAATCAGTATGTGGTTTTTTTGATTAAACTGAATTCCTTGAAAAGCTGCTACAGAACCAAATGGAAAACCTATTATAAGTGCTCTTATCTTTAGAACAGAACTTCCAGAACTAATTCTGCATCTGGAACTGTAAGTGTACTATCTTTTATTGGCACAACAAGCAGTCTACATCTGTGCTTGTACATTGCCTATCAAACAACATGGATTTATACATGTATGTGTGCACATATTTTTGTGTGTATGTCTCCTTTTTCTGTCTAGGCTAGCTGTTGCATCTTGCAACAAAATAATCTATAAGAAATTGGAGTGGAGAAGACCAGTCTATTCTTCACTAGTTTCCAAGCTGCTTTAGCTTTACTACAAATGCACTTCGACTCTAGGATGCAGTGCTCCCAGGTGGCTTTGTGGTTAAGATACTAAGCTGGAGACTGGAAAGTCTGGTTTCGATACCCAAGGGCTGCACTTTGGGACATGAAAGTACCGTCGTTTGGTCATTCCCTGAGCAGAGTTTCTCCAGTAAAAATCCTTCCAACCCAGAGTAATCTCTGACACAAAATAATTATTGCTACAAATACTGCAATGTAGATATGTGCTTTTTAAAAATGAGGCCAGAAAGGGGTTTTCACCAAAGTGACAGCAAACTTCCTCAATGGACAACTGGTTTAGGCAAGGTTTCCCTTGCTCAAAAGCCAGTCGTATCTGACTCTAGGGTTCAGTGCTCATCTCTGTTTCGAAGCCAAAGAGCCAGCGCTGTCTGCTTCTGCAGACGTATCTGTGGTCATGTGGGAGGCATGACTAGACACCAGAGCACATGGAACGCTGTTACCATCCCACCGAAGTGGTCCCTATTTATCTACTTGCAATTTCTTGCTTTCGAACTGCTAGGTTGGCAGAAGCTGGGACAAAGACGGAAGCTCATTGCGTCCTGCAGTACTCGGGAATCGAACTGTTGACCTTCTGCTTCCCAGTCAGCGTTTTAGCTACTTGAGCCACACAAAGGTGCATTTCTCACCTTTTTATGGTGTTAGCATTGATTTAAAAAATTTCACCCATTTTTGAAGTATGGGTCAAACTATATGTCAACCGACAGATTTCCATTCTGTCCTTTGTTTCTGAGCATTCATATTGAGACAGATTATGTGATTTGGCCTTATACATATACAAATTGCGTAGCTTGTGATTTGTGCAAATGAAGGGTAAACTCAGATGACTCATTCCTGTAGAGATGGAAGAAGCACTGATATTCATACTGGGTGGAAAGGATTCCTTGTTCCTTTCCATATATTAGATCAATTGAAGAAGGTGAAATATGTGAGCAAGACTTGCTGCAGCATCCAGTGCACTTAGCTGATGATTCTCACAAGAACATCTTTTCTTCTTAGTTTTTGTAAAAGAATTTTAAAAAACTAGAAAGGCATATTTCATCTGTGAATGTCCTGTACTAAGAATGAGAGGTATAAGATAGAATTCATTTTGTGACATATATATGTAATATTTATTCAGAAAAAAAAACCATGAATCATTATTATATGTTATAACAGGTAAATCTCAACTGAAAATCTGTAATGTAGATACAATCATCTATACCTATAAAATGGTGCATTAACCGTTGTAATGTGACAAAGGATGTTGCACCAGGCCCCACTAGCCCATAATCGGCCTCCGTTCACTCACCCGAACCCGGTTCGCAGGTAACTGTCGGGTTGAAATTTTCGACCCGGGGGCAGGAGCCCCCCAGTTGCAAACAAAAAAAGGGAACTTCAATTCCCAACGTTCCTTGCGCCGCGCCAGAGCCAATCAAGCTGAGCATTGTGGCAAAAGGAACGTTCGGAAACACGCCGCGGCCAATAAAAAAAAACTGCTGCAGTAAGCAAACACGTGCAGCCAAAACTACAAACCCCAGCATCCAGCGCACCATGAGCACGCAGAACACTGAGGCAGCCAGCACGGCATGAGTGCGCAGAACGCTGAGGCAGCCGGCACGCCAAAAAATCCCCCACCACCATTGATCTTCCTTCCAACAGGCCACCCAGCATGGCCCTTGAAAATGAAAGGCAACCCCGCTGCCGCTGCGCTTCGTTCCCATGGGCAAACCAGCATGGCCCATGGAAACGAAAGGCAACCCCGCCGCCGCTGCCATTCCTTCCTGCAAAAAAATTCAGCTGTAGATTGGCGAGAGGCAGACATGGAACTTCATTTCCCAGCATCCTTTGTGCTTCTACTACGTCAGCTAAGGGAGCTGAATGGAATGAGCACATAGAATGGAAAATCAACCCATAGAAAAAAAATAACGTTCCTTCGCTGCACCACACAAAACCTTAAAGACAATGAAAACGCAATACATAAATAAGGCATTTGTGCAAATTAACTAACCTGTACTCTGCAATCGTGACGTTATTTAAAATCAGAGGGAAAAGAACACGAAAAATTACACTACAAAACCAAACAGGCGAGGGGAAAAAACACATCCAATCACAGCGAACGGAGAATGCTTCAAAAATTGAGAGTTAGAACCTGAAGTTCCACAATAAAAGGAAAATGAGACTATAGCCAAAACAAGTAGCCAACACTAACAGAGAAAAGAAATGGTAGAAAACTCACAGAAGAACGAAATAATCAAATAAATAGTTAAACATTGCCGCTCTTTATTATTACTCAAAAAATGAGTACAATAAACAACAAACATTAAAACTTACCCCAAAAGCAGAAAAGGAGAGTAACAAACTTGGATGCATGAGACAGATATATTTCTAAAAATAAAGGACAGCAAGACAATTAAAAAAAACCCAAGTAAAAGATAATCTAGGTCTAGGCATACGAATGAAAAACACAAAGATACGCTACCCAACTCACGCGAGAACACAATGTTAAAAAAAACACTATAAAAGTGATAAAGAAGGAACGAGAAGATCAGACGGCAGCGTGGAAAATAGAAGGAGAGCACCGAAACCAAGATCATTAGGAGAACCAATTAATACAAACTAAAACAAATAGAAAATAACAATACTAACATAGAAAAAATAAACAAAACACATAGCAAAAGAGGATAGAAAAAATGGAGCAGATAAAAGAGAGACAGCCAGGAGCAATCAGTCAACCAAATATAACGGACCACAGCAACCAAGGTACCATTTACTATATACATCCATCACCATCTAACCATTGGTAAAATCTTAAACAATCCCAAAAAGAATTATTACCCTGGAAACAGAACACAATAGACTCAAATAAAATTATTCAGCCAGAAAAAAGTAAGGGCAATGAGACAAAACAAAATGAAAAACAAAATAACAATATGGAAGAAATAATTGCGGGGGGGGGGGGGGGCGGGAGAGAATACAAATATAATTATAGACCCAAAGTACACAAAAGCAGAAAAAATTGACAATGACAACAAATTTGGAAAAGAACATCAGGAAGAAGAGAAAGAAATAACAAAACCAAGCATAGAAAACAATCCAGTGGTAAGAAGAAAAATTACACAAACCCAAAAAATAGGAGACCAACAAAAAAAGGCTAATTACCAAAAGGAAGAATTGCAACAAGTAATTGATAAAATAAACAACAAAAAAATCCAAGACAAAGAATATGAGAAACAAAATAAAGAATTGGAAGAAATAATTCAAAAAATAAATAACAAAACAAATAAATATATGGCCAACACAATCCAAATTTCAAAGGAACAACTGGAAGAAGACAAAGAAATAACCAAACCAACCTGGCAAGGCAAGCCAAACGAAAGAGAACAAATAACACAAACTAACAGCCACAATGAAACATTACAACAAATAATAGAAAAAATAAACAACAAAGAAAGTCCAGAAAATGATAAAGAAGAAGAATACAACAAAACCAAACAACAAGAAATTCCAATCATCCCAATGGACTTTATTATACAAAGACAGATCCATATTATGATGAATCCACCACCACAATACAACATGCAACTAGCCTTAGAAATGTTACAACATTTCCTCCAACTAAAGAACAAGCAGAAATAACAGGTAAATAAAAATTATTATTCAAAATAATTAGCAAATAATGTAACACAAAAATACAAAAAACGATTTATATTTTACAGATTCAATAAGTTCAACAAAGGAAAATGAAACCAACCAACAACCAGAAACATACCACAAAAAATATGAAAGGTAAAAAACAATTATTAACTATTAATACACATTAAAATCCAACAGAAGTATAAACAAAAACATTCATTATAATCAAATATCTAAAATACATTTCTAACATTTTCTCAACAGAATAAACACCCATGCAATGGAAGATGACTGAAACATGAGTAAATTTAACAAGAAAGCCTCAAAAATTTATATATGTATATCTACAACTATAATTTTTTTCCCAGATCCCTAAAAAACAGACAAGACAACAAGCAACATTATTATTATTTATTATTATTACGTTTAATTTCTATCCCGCTTTCCTGACACAAGTGCCACTCAAAGCGGCTTATAACATGTAAATACAATAAATGTACAAGCAGGTTCAATACAAAAAAATCAACCACAAATTACATTACAGTAACCACAAAATACAATATATCAATACAGAGCAACATCAATAGTAATAAGAATCAGCTTGTATACACAATGGACATGTTAATATAGGTAAAACCTTATGGAAAACAACAACAAAATATAGTAAATCATTTAACAATTCAATATTCAAAAATCCCCAGGTGACAGAGCACAGCTCATGTCCCAGATGGAGCCCAGCTCATCAGTGGAGGAAACATCAACAGCTGCTAGGCCAGTCCATCTCCCTGTTCTCGAACTCTCCACCCACTCCTACTCACACTAAGGAAAGAATGAGGAGACCAGGAGCTCTGGAGGCGGCTTAGCCAGTCTCTCCTCCCCGCCCTGCTCCCACAACTTGGATAAAAAATGCAGATATTTTAAATTTTAAAAACTTGAATCACAATTTAGAATACTGAGAAAAAAAGATTATATCTAAGTTAAAAAAACATGGATAAGAAAAAAATGTTTACAAATTAAAAGATTTATCCAAAATTATTTTTTTAAAAAAATTAATGAATGCAAATGTTTAAAAAAATTACTTAGTTAAAATATTTAAAATAGTTTATTTTTCTAACAATACAAACATATGTAACACAACAATAAAACAATTTTGAAAAAATCTAAAAAATTACCTTCTTTAAAAAAGTTTATTAATGTTATTTTAAAAAATGTTTAAATACAAATTTCATTATGACAATCATTGTGTAAGCTACTTTTTTATTATACCATAAAACAAAAAAATAACAATATGGACAAGCTTCTCTTAAAAAAAACAAAATTAAAAAAACAAAACCATGAACAACGACACAGCACCATTTGTCAAAAAAAAACAAAAACAAAAAAAAATCCTTTACTGGCCAACAGAATTTAAAAAAGCCCGGCACCGCTGGGCAAACTATGCTAGTGTGTTATAAAAAGAGAAATAAAAAACAATGAGTGCAAATGAAATGAAAGTTCAGTTCTGTAGAGTTAATGGGTATTGTAGTACAATGATATCAGCAGTGTTATACTGCTACAGGTGCCCACAGTTGCCCGGGCACCGGTAGCACAAATTTCCCCAGGCCACACCCACTTGCCTGGTCACGCCCACCTCCCTAGCCCGGGCCATGGTGTAGGGAGGCCAAGTGGGCATGGCCCACAGAGTTAGCCATGCCCACAGAGTTAGCCACACCCATGGTGGGCATAGTAAAAAAATGTACAGCGCATCACTGGCAGCAATGATAAATGGGCATAGTTCTTCTAATATGATGTTTCAATTCTTTTAACAGAGTAAAATGTTTAAAAGGGGGATGTGATAAAGTTACTGAAGTTTTCACTGGTTTGCTACCTGCTAATTAAAAACAGCAGTTTACGCTGCTTCTAAAGAGTGTAAAGAGTCAAGAAGCAACAGTTAGGACAGAATACGGAATGTCAGAATGGTTTGGAATAGGAAAAGGAGTAAGACAAGGCTGCATTTTCTCACTCTACCTTTTCAAACTATACACAGAGCACATAATGTGCAATGCAGGGATGGAGGAATCACAATATGGGCTAAAATTGCTGGGAGAAACATCAACAATTTGAGATATGCAGATGATACCAACCTAATAGCAGTAAGTGAGGAAGATTTAAACAGGCCCTATCAGCACTTGGAAAGTAGATGGGGAAGAAGTAGAAGCAGTGACGGATTTTACTTTCTTGGGATCTAGGATCACTGCAGATGGTGACTGCAGCCATGAATAAAGATGCGACTGATTCTAGGGAGACAAGCCATGAGAAACCTGGGGAACATAGTGAAAAGTAGAGACATCACCTTGCAAACAAAAATCCGTATAGTCAAAGCAATGGTATTCCTGGTGGCAATATATGGATACGAGAGCTGGACCATTAGGAAGGCTGAGCGCAGAAGAATAGATGCCTTTGAGATGTGGTGTTGGAGGAGAGTTT
This sequence comes from Bradypodion pumilum, assembly GCA_035047305.1. Lineage (NCBI taxonomy): Eukaryota > Metazoa > Chordata > Lepidosauria > Squamata > Chamaeleonidae > Bradypodion > Bradypodion pumilum. The sequence continues at coordinate 274,858,562 of JAWDJD010000002.1, read as the reverse complement.
TGAGAGTACCCTGGACAGCGAGGAGAACAAATAAGTCAATCTTGAAAGAAATCAGTCCTGACTGCTCCTTAGAAGGTCAAATAGTAAAGATGAAGCTGAAGTACTTTGGGCACCAAATGAGAAGAGAGGATTCACTTGAGAAAGCCTTGATGCTGGGAAAGGTGGAGGGCAAAAGAAAAAGGGGATGGCCAAGAATGAGATGGCAAGATGGCATTGTGGACGCAGAAGGCACCGAGCTGAGCGGGCTGAGGAGGATGGTGGAGGACAGAGGTGCCTGGAGATCAATGGTCCATAGGGTCGCAAAGGGTCGGAATCAACTGTGCGACTGAACAACAACAACAAAGTTCTCCCTTGCTTGAAAGCCAGTTGTATCCGACTCTAGGGTGCAGTGCTCATCTTTGTTTACAGCTGAAGAACCAGTGCTGTCTGCAAACATTTCCATGGTCATGTGGTAGACATGACTAGATGCCGGAACACACAGAATGCTGTTATTTTCCCACCTAAGCTGTACCTATTTATATACCTGCAATTCCCTGCTTTCAAACTGTGAAAGCAACCGGCGCTCACTCCGTCGTGAAGCACTTGAGTCTTGAACTGCTGAACTGCTCACGTTCCACTCATCAAGCTCAGTGTCCTATCCAAAGATTTATTTTCCAAATGACCATTTTGCACATTATCAACACCCCCTTCTCTGCCAGCTGTTTTCTATGCTGAAATGAATTTTGGGGCAGTACATATTATAGCATGAATGGATTTTTACTATTGGAGAACTGTAGCTGAATTCCATGTCAACACCTACAATTTTCTAGATGAGTAAATATCCTCATATGTGTCCTGTGATGGAGAAGGAAGTGTCCTTTTAAGATTCATTATAAAACATTCAAGAAGCCTGTAAGATTCAGAAGAATCCTCCTCTTTCAGAACTCTGTTCCAAGCAAAGAAGGAGACCCATGTTGTATATGGATTTTGTTTCACAGAACTGGGGAAACTATTCCAATTCTTCTTCTTCTTCTTCCTCTTCTTCTTCCTCCTCCCCCTCCATGTCTTGCCAAGATGTGAAACTGCCAAAATGAAGGCACCTTTTGGTGAGTTCATTCTGCACTTCCTTTCACCTGACCTAGTGTGAGAAAGATTAGCTGGCAACACAAGTTTGCCTTTACCAGGGTACGCCTAATTGTGGTTCAAAAATACCACTGTCTTCAAGGAGGCTCTTTCTGTGTACTCAGAAGCAAAGTAATCTGTTGCACATGCATTTTCAATACACCAAATCAAGTTGTGTGAAGTCGTCCTAAGACCCAGATTCCAATTATTTCAAGAATAGAGTTGATATTTTTAAACTGTTAAATTCTCTGCTGCATTTAGGTTCCAGTGTATATAACTCTCCCTCCCTCTGCAATTCTGACAGGAGGAACAAATATGACATCAATTGGGGAAATTGCAGCATAATACCCTATGTCCTGCTTTGTTCTGACCCCTTCAGTTCATTCCCCCTCTCTAAGTAGAAGACAAATGACAGATAATGACTCGCCCATCTCATTCAACCACACTAAGCCCAACAATCAAATCTTATTGCAGAGGCATTTGAGGTATGTAATTTTAGAGGGGGCGGGGGACAGTTGTTAGGAAAGATATGTAATGAAGCAGACTTTAGGTTTATTAATGCTGTAATCCTATATAAACTGACCCTAGAGTCAGTTCCACTGAACTCAATGGGGCTTATTCCTGTGAAGACATGGATAGGGTTGCACTCTTCAGTTTTTCAATGCTCCAAGCCAATGGTTTCCTTGATTAAAGTGTTATTGAGTTTCAGGTTTCTGGCTTCTCTGTCAAACACTCTCTTAAACAAGGGAGTGATTAGTTAGTTGTGTTTCCTTGTTCAGAGCTATTGTTGTAGGTATGGTTTTAATATACCCACAGTACTTGGCACTGAAAGCTGTTTTTTGAGTCCAGGAAATCTTGAACTGTTTATTGACTCTAGGCAAGGAATAGAACATTGAGATGGAGCTAATTGGCAGGAGACACAGTCCACAAGTCAGTTAAATATGTATTTCCATTAATTGGGACCTAGCCGTGCAGTTAAAAAGCTGCCTGCTCTAATATCAGTAATGTCTTGAAGGTTTTCTTTTTGCTTAATGAGTCAGTTTTTCCACATGGCCAATATAGCAGCTATGCTAACTGAAATATTGTTGTCCTATCACAAATGCCGTGGCTCAAGTGGTTCAGATGCTAACTGGGAGGCGGAAGGTCAGCAGTTTGATTCCCAAGTACTGCAGGATGGAATAAGCTCCCATCTTTGTCCCACCTCCTGCCAACCATCAGTTCGAAAGCAAGAAATTGCAAGTAGATAAATAGGGACCACTTCAGTGGGAAGATAAACAGTGTTCCGTGCACTCCAGTATCTAGTCATGCCTGCCACATGACCACAGAAATGTCTGCAGAAGCAGACAGCGCTAGCTTTTCGGCTTTGAAACAGAGATGAGCACTGAACCCTAGAGTCAGATATGACTGACTTTTGAGCTAGGGAAACCTTTACCATCACAAATGCCACAAGAGCACCACAGATAAAGCCAAATAAAACATCCTGGTTGTTTACTGGCTACCTTCATCAACAACAAAAGTAAATTATTTTCAGATACAGTATAGAACAATGATGAGATGGAGCTAAACATATTTGATTGGCTTGAAAATTATGTTATCAAAGCAACAGAAGAAGGTACAAGTTGTTCAAAACACCTATAGTGAAATTTATTTCCCCCATGGTCAGAATGTGTTAAAAATATTTTCCTAGAAACCTTTTCTTTCTACAATGAAGTTGCTGTCGGTTTAACCTTTCCAACATAATTAATATTTACTGTAGTATTTGGCTTCTAATTGGCTTTCGGTTTCCAGCTTCGAAAAATCAAAAGACTGTAAGAAGAAATCTCACTCTTGGTTACTTCATTTGTATTTGTGAACATCTGCAATAAATTATTATCTACAACAACAATAGTGCTTCTCGAAATAAAATTCAGGAGCTTGGATAGGTATGCAGGACAGCTAGAAAAAAATACTGCTAGCAAAAACTTTCCCTGGTGGAAAATAGGTAAATGGAATAAGGAGGGCCACATGGTTTCAATCCTATTTGTATGAAGGATTGGATCTTTCTGAAAGAAAAAAAAATCTATTAATAAATATGTAACAAAAAAGATAAACACAACAAAGTTAGTAATTTTCTATCTTTTTCAACTACTATCAACACTCATCCTTCCTAGAAGTATTTCTAGAAGACGGGAATGAAAAATTCTTCCTCTGTACATTATACTTAGGAAACCCTGACTAACTCTGAATTGACTTACCATATTTGCCAGTGTATAAGACACATGGGAGTATAAGACACACCCTGTTATTACCAAAATAGCTCACTATAGGTCACTATATCCAGTACAAGACACATTCCATTTTTCAAGTGTATTTTAAGGGGGAAAGTGGGTCTTAAACGCCAGCAAATACGGTAATTGCACATTGCTGTTATGATTACATTTGAGTGTACATATAAAGAGTTGGACTGTCCTTTGAATGCTTGGTGGAAAAATGTTTGTCAGACACTTGGCTTTAGTTTCACTTGGCCCCATCTGGCACCCTGAGACAGCCCACAAGCCCCTTCTCAAATTAGGATTCATATCCTGAACTGAAGAAGGCTTTCAAGCATTGTTGCATAGGATAAATTTTACTTGCACTGTAGATTGATTTATTGATTTAATTGATTGATTCCCAGCCCATGAAAGCTCCTTCAGGGAATGTACAACCAGAGATATTTTTTAAGATTATTATTTTATCAAAAATAGATCAAAAATCATTTTGAAAGTGTTGTGGCCTGTGGTCCTGGGTGCGAGGATGAGGAGGACAGTTGCCTGCTGCTGGCTCCAATCTGAAGTCTGAGCCTGAGGAGTACCTGTTGTCAGTCCCTCAGGCCACAGCCAGCCCAGATCAGGATGCCGAGAAGGAGGACATGGATCTGGCACCAGCCCTGCAAACAGCTGTCACTTTGATCCTGTCTCTCGGGGCCAAGCCAGGTCAGACAATTGGAACTTGACAGCTAGGCCATGTGCCAGCTATCGGGATGACAAAGAGCAAGCCTGCACCTCTGAGAGATGTACAGCCTCATTAATAAAAACTCTACAGCTGAGGAGAAGGAGTGCCAGGACATGCCTCTTGAACTGGCCCTCAGCTGTGGGGTCTGACTCTCCTTAAAACTGGTGCATTCTGGTAAGCTCTTTGTTGGGCCAATCTTTCCCTACTTGGATCCTGACACTTAAAGACCTGGATTGAAACCTGAACCCCTGCATGTGACCTTAACGATGTCTCTGAAAAACCCCTTGAACCTACAGTTGCTATTGACAGGCTTTGAACATGGACTCCTGACCATGACTTGCTTAGACCCTGAAAACATACTGTAAGATTCTCTCTCTCTTTTACCTTCAGTGCAGCAGCTGCCAGCTGAGCAGCCCTGCCAGTGTCCAGGCCACAACAATTAGCTATGTCAAAAGTTATAATTTCCTAAAACCAACAATTCAAAAACCCACTTTAAGACCATTCTTACACACTGAAGGCAACGGAAACTATACTATCTCAGCTGCCTGCAAGAAGCTTGCAAGAGATGGAAGAAAGCATACTTTTCCATGGCCAGGAGTTTTACATTTGAAGAGCTGCTACAGAGACAATTCTGTCTCCTATACTCACCAGCCTAACTTCGTGTAGTAGTGGCTCACTCAACAAGGACACTGCTGGAGATCTCAAATTCTAGTCAAGTGCATAGGTATTTTTCCTGATAGCACTCAAATGTCTTTACATGTGAGGTTTATAATAGGCTTTGGTTTTCCGGTGATACTCATGCAGTGATGTTGTAAATTAGTTTTGTTACCTTGTGCACGTGGCATCTTTGATAGTATCCCTATGGAAACAGAGTATCAGCAAGAGTTATCCCCTACTGGTGATTTATGCATTTGTGAGTGAAACAGCATAAATTGCAGCAGCTAATTGTCACTAATTAAAAAGGTGCTGGTGGCACAATAGATGGAAGAACAGAAACTGGCATATTGTTATTTAGTAGCACTGGGATTTATAGAATTTCACTCATTCATGTGCAAACCGGGGCTCTATTTCCCTGTGAGTAGGAGTACGTTCAAAAAGTACTTTTTCTCCCCATGTCTCATGTGGCTCAAGTGGCTAAGATGCTGACTGGGAGGCAGAAGGTCAGCAGTTCGATTCCCAAGTACTGCAGGATGGAATGAGCTCCCATCTTTGTCCCAGTTCCTGCCAACCTAGCAGTTCAAAAGCAAGAAACTGCAAGTAGATAAATAGGGACATAAGAACATAAGAACAGCCTTGCTGGAACAGGCCACAGCCCATGCAGTCCAGCATTCTGTCTCACACAGTGGCTCACCATTTCCTTCAGGGTATTCCCAAGTAGATGCCTTCACCTGCTTAGGATTCCCTGGAAATGGCATTGAGAGATATCCTGCCTATCTCTCCAACCCGGAGGTTGTCCTTAAGTATCCATAATTATAGCCATTGATACCCTTGTCCTCCATGAACTTGTCTAATCCTTTCGTAAAGCTGTCAAGACTGACAGCTGTCACCACTTCTTCTGGCAGGGAGTTCCATAGACCAGTGATTCTCTGGGTGAAAAAGTACTTTCTCTTATTTCTTTGAGAACTAGTACACAAAAGTTTCATGGAGTGTCTCCTAGTTTTAGTGTTGTGCGATAGGGAAAACAGTTTTTCCTTATCTACTTTGTCCACACCGTGCATGATTTTATAAACTTCAATCAGGTCACCTCTTAGACGCCATTGTTCAAGAGTGAAAAGGCCCAACCGTTGCAGCCTCAGATGGTAAGGAAGGTGTTCCAGTCCCCTAATCATTCTCGTTGCCCTCCTCTGCACTTTTTCCAACTCCATAATATCCTTCTGAAGGTATGGCGACCAGAACTGTACACAGTATTCCAGATGGGGCCTCACCATAGATTTATAAAGAGGCAAAATGACACTTACTGACTTATTATCTATACCCTTCCTAATGATCCCTAACATTGAGTTTGCTTTTTTCACTGCTGAAGCACACTGGGTTGACACCTTCATTGAGTTGTCCACCAGGACACCAAGGTCCCTTTCCTGGTTTGTCGCAGAGAGTTCAGACCCCATCAGTTTATAAATGTAATTGGTTTTTTTTGCCCCAACATGCATCACTCTGCACTTACTAATGTTAAAGCTCATTTGCCACTGTTTTGCCCACTCTCCCAGTGTCAAGAGATCCCTCTGGAGCTTCTCACAATCTCTCACAGTTTTCACTACTCTGTATAATTTAGTGTCGTCAGCAAATTTGGCTACCTTGCTTTTTACTCCTACCTCTAGATCATTTATGAAGAGATTGAAAAGCAGGGGTCCCAGTACTGAACCTTGGGGGACCCCACTCTTTACTTCCCTCCACTTGGAGAAGTGTCCATTTAGTGCTACCCTCTGTTTTCTGTCCCTTAGCCAGTTGCTGATCCAGGACAAGACCTGTCCCTTTATTCCATGACTGGTAAGTTTATTCAAGAGCCTTTGGTGTGGGACCTTGTCAAAAGCCTTCTGAAAGTCCAGATAAACAATGTCAACTGGACCCCCCTTATCCACATGCTTGTTGACAGTCTCAAAAAATTCCAACAGATTAGTGTGGCATGATTTGCCCTTGTAAAAGCCATGTTGGCTCTCCTTTTGCAGCACCTTCTCTTCTATGTGCCTATTAATTCTATCTTTTAGGATGGTTTCCATCACTTTATCTGGGATACATGTCAAACTGACAGGTCGGTAATTTCCTGGATCACCCCTGGATCCTTTTTTGAAAATTGGTGTTACATTCGCTACCTTCCAGTCATCAGGCACAAAGCCTGATTTGAGGGAAATATTATATATTTTGGCTAGGAGATCAGCAATTTCATCTTGAAGTTCCCTGAGAACTCGTGGATGGATGCCATCTGGTCCTGGTGATTTGTTAGTGTTTAGTTTAACAAGACATGCAAGGACCTCCTCCCTGGTTATTTCTATCTTGCTTAATTCTTCGGTTTCCCTCCCTACGAAGATAGGTTCTGTTTTGGGCATGTGGCCTCTGTCTTCTTCAGTGAATACTGAAGCAAAGAATTCATTGAGTCTCTCTGCAATCTCTGTTTCCTCTTTAATAACCCCTTGCCTTCCATTGTCATCTAATGGTCCATTGGCCTTCCTAGTTGGGTTCTTACTTCTAATGTACTTAAAGAAGTCTTTGTTATTTCTCTGAGTATTTTTAGCTATACACTCCTCAAAGTCTTGCTTTCCTTTCCTGATTGTTGCCTTGCATTTGTTCTGCCAGAATTTATGTTTCTGCCTGTTGTCCTCATACGGACAAGCCTTCCATCTTCTAAATGAGCTTTTCTTGCTTTTGATCACTTCCCGAACAGCTCCTGTAATCCACATCGGAGTCCTCTTGGTCCTGGCATGCCCTTTTTCCTTTTGGGTATGCATTCCAATTGGGCCTCTGTTATTGTTTTTGTAAACAGCCTCCATGCCTCTTGGAGTGTTTGGACTCTCTCAATTTTCCCTTTCAGTTTCTTTTTTACTAGTTTCCTCATCTTTGGGAAATTTCCTTTTTGAAAATTGAAGGTCTCTGTGTTAGATTTTAGTGACTAGTGACTTGCTGTCTATGATCAAGTTAAACATAATGCAAGCGCGGCGCCAAAATGGCCGCCGCGCCCTTTGCGGGCCCCCCCCCCACAGGACAGAGAATCCGGGTAGTTAGGGGCGTGGCCAGCTCCCTCATAAAAGGGGTGGCCACGAGGCAGCCGAGCTGCCATTTTACCTCAGCGACGGAGCGGAGAAGTTTTTTCCCCCGTCGCTCTGTCGGACCCCTGTGGCTCAGGGGATTAAGATCCTGAACTCGCTGCCTGGAGGGTCGGAGTTTGATTCCTGAGCACTGCAAACGCTCTCGTGCTCCGGCTTTCCAGTCAGTGGGTGCTGAGCCCTGGATAGGGATCGTGTTGCTCTATACTCCTTGAATGGCTGGTGAGTGTAAAAATAAAGCGACGGTGAGGAGGAGTTTTTTCCGTCGCTTTATTCCCTTCTGCCGCTTTGCAAGAGGCTTGAGTTGCCAGCCTTTGTTCGAGGCTTCCTTTCGGCTTTCCAGCCTATTGCCTTCAGAGCGCGGGGGAGCAGAGAAGTTTGCTCCGTCGCTCACTGATTTTTCCAACTTAGGGGTGCCCAAACTTTAAGTAGGACTGCAGTGTATCCAGTGCTACAGAAGCTGACTGGGTTGTTTAAGGCCAGTGTTTCAATTTCTGCGCATGCAGGACAGGATGAGCTCCCGTGCCGTGCCGTTTTCAACCCCAGGCCGGCCCTGCGGGGGATGCGGCCCTTGGCCCACGGCGGCCCGCCAGGGGCCGGGACAATTGGGGGGAGGGCCTGGTGCTGCCTCACAGCATGTTTTTGCCAATTAGGGGCTGGAATTTTGGGGCATGGCTTATTCGGGCACAGGCTCTGAATTCAGGGCCTCTGGCACACTTCCCGTCGGGCTGTCCGGCCCGCCTGGCCCACCTACTGGGGGTTTACTGTGGCTGGGGGTGCCTGGTTGGCACGTTTGGCTGTACTGGAGGCATCCTTAGCAATCCAGTGGGTGGGGGGTCCTTTTCCGATCTACCGGGCCCTCCTGTCCGCCGGCTACTTCCACCGCTGTCACTCTGTAACAGGCGGCCGGCTGGGTCGGGCTTATGGAGACAGTCCAGCCTGTGCCTGCCGCTGCCTCGCAGCTCCCTGTTTGTCCGGTACAGCGATTGGAATGCGTTGGAGGTCGTCCTAGAGCTCGATTTCGGTCGCGAGCTCCGACGCCCACGGTGTGCCGGAACCCCCAGTGGGGGCGGCTCACGGGGGTGCAACTAGTGAGTATGGGGTCAAGTTGAATACGCCCACATCTCAGTCCACTTTCAGCGGGGTGGTTCAGTGCTCTTCGCCTTGCCAATTAGAGGCTAGTGGGGCATCACTTGTCATTCTATCCCAGTGCCCTTGGTTGCATTATGGCACGACCCTGGGGGTGGGGATTTCTGCCCCGGGGCAGTATGTGGCACTGCATGGGCTATCCAGGTCCCGCTGCGCATGCCTGGTCTACATTTTGTACCGACAACGGCCTTCCCGATGATTGGCTAGCCACCACGCACGTCGTGGTTGGCTTACGAAAAAAAAAAGAAGAAGAAAAAGAATTCCGTACAAGAGTGCCCCTACACCCGGAGATGAAGTGGGATGAGCCCTGTCAGAAGCTGTGGCTTCGGTACATGACCCCACGCGCACTGCGCCTAGGGAGATGTATCATTGTGGAATTGCGGTCCAGCGAGCTGCTCCAGCGCAGGCACCCCGCCAAGTGGCGGGGCAGGGGGTTACAGCCCGCCTGCTGTGCTGGACCTTCTCGGACAATGGCTCCTGCAATGGGAAGAATTGCAAATACAGACAGGAGTGTCCCACCTGTGTTGGCCCCCACGCGGCCTCTGCCTGTCCCAGGCCTAGAGGGATGCGGGGCAGAGGGTGGGGCAGACAGGGGGCTGGCAAGACTGCCGCAGATGGATCTAGTCCACCGAAGGGCTCCCTCCCCAATTAAGGTGGACGTGTTGGAGAGTTGGCTCACATTGTACCCGAAGGGAGAGGATGCGGGTTATCTCCTTCAGGGTTCTAGGCAGGGGTTCCAGATCCCTTTCATGGGTAATAGGTCCCCTCAGGATGCCCCCAGTCTTTTATCCCTTAGGGGGAGGGAGGAGGTGGCTGCTGCCAGCTTTCACAAGAGGGTCTATGCGGGCAGGGTCGTTGGACCTGTCCCTGCACCCCCGTCCTGGGGAGCATATTATTTCAATGATGCCATGCCTTTTGGCTAGTCCATGGGGGCTCGGTATTCGAGCGTTTCACCACTTTCCTAGAGTGGGCTTTTGTCCGCAGGTCAGGGTCCCGGTCTGTAGCCCATTCCCTGGATGGTTTTATTCGGGGCTGAACGGGGCTGGGACACGTATACACGTCTCCTCAACACATTTCAGACGCTAATGGAGGAACTTGGTGTCCCTTTAGCGCCCGAAAAGACCGAGGGCCCATCTCCACAGCTAGTATTCCTGGGGTGGAGAGTTACACGGTAGCGCAGGATTCTAGGTTGCAGCGGGATAAGGTGTCAAGGCTAGTGGCCCTTGTCTTGGTCTTGCTGGCCGAGCGCGTGGCATCACTGAGGGAACTTCTGGTGCTACATGGTCACCCCAGCTTTGCTGGCAGGGTCGTCGCACCGGGCAGGGCATTTGCTCTGCGCTGGTGCGACGCCATGGCGGGATTATCCAGGCCCCACCACAGGCTCAGATTTACCCGGGGTATCGGGGCAGACGTGCTTGTCTGGCCATAGGTCCAGAGGTAGTTCAACGGGGTGTCATTTTGGGGTCTGATCTCCTGGCTCCCCCTTGCTTTCAGATGCAGTCCGATACCTTAGGATTCCTGGGTTTATGGATGTACTTCCATTGGAAGTGGGCCTATGGTGGGTGGCCACCATCCTGGGCAGGCAAGGGTCGCCTGCAGGGTCTCACGTATCTGGAATGTTTACCTACCCTGGGTGCTTTGATGCTATGGGGCAAGGAGTGGGCCAACTCGGTTGTGAAATTTCGGCATGGCAACGCGGCTGTTGTCCGCATCGTCACTCCACAGATTTCCAAATCGCCCGGGGTCATGGAGCTGGTTTGTGTTATGCAACCTGCGCCTCAACGTTCCCTTCAGGGCCAGGCATGTCCCAAGGGTTGATAATGATATTACTGCTGCTTTGTCCTACCTGCAGATCTCCCGGTTCCATGCCTCGGCCCCCGGATGCGGAGGAATTTCCCTCGCCACTCCCGGACGAGAGATGGAATGTTGGCAAGTAGAGGTGAACCGGGCGATTAGCCTGTCAATAGCGCCATGCATAGTAAGGCGTATCACCACGCATTTAGTTCCTTCAGAGTATTATGTACCCGATTTCGATTGCCAGGAACCTGGCCGAGCCCAGTAACCCATGTTCTGCGGTTCATGGTTTACCTGTATGCCCAGGGCCTTGCACCACGCACCATAGCATCTCAGCTGTCGGGTTGGCTTTATGGCCAAAGTGGGAGGTTGTGTGACAGCACCAATGACTTCCGGGTGAGACATGTTTGGAGGGGTGGGTGCGCGTGCGCGGGCGTTTCCCGGGCGACCGCCACCCCATTTACCCAGGGGTTTTTTACCCAAGTGGCCCGGGGCTGGCCTGGCCTCTGTTTTGATAAATGAGGCAGCCCATTTCATGCGGCTACTACGGTGGCCTTTTTGGAGGCGCTCCGCATCAGCGAGCTTGAGATGCTGAATAAGGCGGATGCAAGATTTTACCAGGGTTTTACCCAATTGGCCCGGGGCTGGCCTGGCCTCAGTTTTGATAAATGAGGCAGCCCACTTCATGCGGCTACAACAGTGGCCTTTTTGGAGCCCTCCGCATCGGCGAGCTTGAGATGCTGAGTAAGGCGGATGCAAGATTTCCCCAGGGTTTTCACCCAATTGGCCCGGGGCTGGCCTGGCCTCTGTTTTGGAAATGAGGCAGCCCACTTCATGCGGCTACAACGGTGGCCTTTTTGGAGCGCTCCGCGTCAGCGAACTCGTGATGCTGTCTAAGGCGGATGCAAGTGGTAGGGCACTGGAACTCGAAGATGTCTACGTAGCCAAAGACTGGGCCCAGTTGAGGATACGCTCCTCTAAAACAGATCAGCATGGCGTAGGCAGTGGTGTAAGACTGCTACGTTGTTCTTTGGCAGACATCTGTCCGGTTGGTGCCCTACAGGAATTCCTGGCACTGCGTGGCATGCACCACGGCCCGTTTTTCTGTCACCAAGATGGGTCTCCCCTTACTAAATTTCAGTTTTGGAAGGTGACAGCCAGAGCCCTCACCAGGGTGGGCCTACCAGGTGCCCGTTATGGCACACATTCGTTCCGGATTGGTGCAGCCTCTACAGCAGCTGCTTTTGGGTACTCTGGGGCTGACATACGCAGCATGGGGAGGTGGGGCTCGCAATGTTTTCAGTTTTATGTGCGCCCACTCCCGCCATGAGTACCAATCCAGTCACCTTACCGCCTTTTTTCTCAATTTTCTTACAGACCCTGGGTGTCGTATTACACCGGTGACAGTATGGCTGGTGGGCCACAGCTATGTGCGCAGGGCAGCGCGTTACGCTGCGGCGACAGAGTGGACCCCGACTGGGACTGGGTGACCACGCCAGTCTCGCAGGGCATGGTAAGCCTGGGATGTTATGGCGGGAGCTGCGGCCTTTCCTTTTTTTCTGGCCTGGGTGCTGACCCGCCTGACATTCTAATCATACGCCTGGGGGGCAATGATTTGGGCCAGGTCACCGGCTTGTCGCTCAAGCATGCGATTTGCGAGGAACTCGCCTACTTGCATTATGTCTGGCCTGCCACAACCCTGGTTTGGTCGGACATTGTCCCGTGCCATTCTTACAGAGGGGGCGTTAACCTCCTGGCCCTTGACCGCGCTAGGTGCGCGGTCAATAAGGCGGTGGCGCGTTTTCTTACCACCAGGGCTTGGGGACGGGTCAGTCATCACCCCGATATTAGTCTACAAAATTATGACTTGTACGCAGGGGATGGGGTCCATCTGTCGCGAGGAGGTATGGACCTCCTGTTGGGCGATTGGCGAGCAGGCCTGTTGACCGAGCTGACGGTCTGGGGGGGGGCGTCAGGTCTTCTTTGAAGCCCCTCCGTGTGGCGGGTAGCACTGGTAAGGTAAACAGTATGACCCACAAGTATCCGGCAGGTTCGCAATTGACTGGACAACACTAGACAGGAATAAATTAGTTAAACGTTGTCCGGTCAACGACGAACCAGGCGATGGGGTGATGACGATTGCTAACCAGCATGCATCACCCCTGTGATTTCACGGATACGCGTCAGAGGGTGGGGTCATGAGTTAGTTATTGACTACGGTCAATAATTTGTTTGTTGTCAACAAACAAATTGATACAAATCGATACATTGTAACCAATTGCCGTTGGCAATTTTGGGGTGGTACCTTACCAGTGTTACTTCGGCCTGCTTGCCTTAGGAATTATGATTGGTCGTTTTACCAATACAAATTTATAATTCGGACTAGGGCATTGAATCAATAAATGTGGCCCTATGCTGTTATCCACTTTCAATGTTGTCTGTGTCCGTTATTGGGGGGGTGCGCCTGCAATGCAAGCGCGGCGCCAAAATGGCCGCCGCGCCCTTTGCGGGCCCCCCCCCCACAGGACAGAGAATCCGGGTAGTTAGGGGCGTGGCCAGCTCCCTCATAAAAGGGGTGGCCACGAGGCAGCCGAGCTGCCATTTTACCTCAGCGACGGAGCGGAGAAGTTTTTTCCCCTCCACCCCCTCCCTAGTTAACAGTGTGATATTATGGTCGCTTCGGGGCCGGGTGGGAATTTTTGGTTGGGACCCATATTGGCTTCCGGGTCCTGGCTTTTTTGCCCATCCCACACTGTTGCTATGGTTTGATATAGGGGTCTTTCTGTGTTCCTACTGTTGACTTTGGTCACATTGGCGGGTAGCACTGGTAAGGTAAACAGTATGACCCACAAGTATCCGGCAGGTTCGCAATTGACTGGACAACACTAGACAGGAATAAATTAGTTAAACGTTGTCCGGTCAACGACGAACCAGGCGATGGGGTGATGACGATTGCTAACCAGCATGCATCACCCCTGTGATTTCACGGATACGCGTCAGAGGGTGGGGTCATGAGTTAGTTATTGACTACGGTCAATAATTTGTTTGTTGTCAACAAACAAATTGATACAAATCGATACATTGTAACCAATTGCCGTTGGCAATTTTGGGGTGGTACCTTACCAGTGTTACTTCGGCCTGCTTGCCTTAGGAATTATGATTGGTCGTTTTACCAATACAAATTTATAATTCGGACTAGGGCATTGAATCAATAAATGTGGCCCTATGCTGTTATCCACTTTCAATGTTGTCTGTGTCCGTTATTGGGGGGGTGCGCCTGCAATTGAGTTGTGGTCACTGTTCCCTATTGGATCAGTCACATTAACATCTTGCACCAGATCCTGAGTATTACTCAGGACCAAGTCAAGGATTCTTGTACCTCTAGTTGTGTCTTCAACCATCTGTCCCAGGGAACAATCATGTAGCATATCTAGGAACTTTATCTCTTTATCATGTGCTGAACAACAGTTCACCCAGTCTATGTGAGGGTAATTGAAGTCCCCCATTATAACCCTTCTTGGATGCCTCTTTTACAACATTCTCCCACTGCCAGTCTCCCTCAAGAGTTTGGGTCGGAGGCCGATAGTATATGCCTACTGTTAGACCATCTTTGTGGCCTGGTACTCTTACCCACAGAGCTTCTAATGGTGACTCCAAATCACCTAGATATTCCAATTCATACGATTTTATCACTTCTTTGACATACAAGGCTACACCACCTCCCATTTGCCCCTTCCTATCCTTCCTGTACAGTTTGTAGCCTGGGATAACTGTATCCCATTGGTTATCATCCGTCCACCAGGTTTCAGTGATACCAATAATATCAATATTCTTATCTATTGCTAAGTATTCCAGCTCCCCTATTTTGTTCCGGAGGCTTCTGGCATTTGTATACAAGCATTTATATATGCTTTCCTGATACAGTCTTTTGAGTCCAGTTACATTGTTAGACTGCCTCTTGCATCCTTCTGCTAGAGTGCTGGTGACTAGCTCCTCGCTCTGTTCAGTAATTTTTGCATCCTCCTCACTACTCAAGTACACACTTTCCTGAACCGGATGCTGCCCAGCTCCTGTCGGCTTTCCTCCCACTTTGGTGGGAAGGTAAACAGTGTTCCGTGCATTCCAGTGTCTAGTCAGGCCTGCCACATGACCACGGAAACATCTGCAGAAGCAAACAGAGCTGGCTCTTTGGCTTTGAAACAGAGATGAGCACTGAACCCTAGAGTTGTATATGACTGGCTTTTGAGCAAGGGAAGCCTTTACCTTTACTAGCTCAGACTTTAAACAAAGCCACCTTTTGGTGAGTTCATTCTGTAGTTCCTTTCACTTGACCTAGTGTGATAAATATTAGCTGGCACAACATGGTTGCTGTTGCCCTGGGTACACCTGATTGTGGTTCAAAAATGCCACAGTCTTCGAAGAGGCTCTTTCTGTGTATTGTTGGAGTGACAAATGCAGTATCAAATCACATCTCCATAATAAAAACACAGACATGAAAAGGTTTGCAGGTGTGTCCCTTTTCATTTCAATCATGTTTGATGACTTCAGAACACTTGCTTCCTATGATTACCTTCTCTTAAACATTAATTTGCCAGACAGTGTAGAAAATGCCTTCACTGTCAGAAAATGTTTAAGGGGGCAGAAAGAAAGAAAAAAAACGAAGAAGCTGCTTTTACTAGAGCAGTTCCAGGGCCATCATTGAAGCGATTTCTCCGTAAGTGCCCAATGAATCATTTCCTCAATTGTGGGTGTCATATCATAGCTACAACTATGGATAAAGGTCAAGCACAAGATAAGTAAAACCAAATCCCATAAGGTACACAGCTTTATCTCCATGAAAAGGAGTAATCACACCAAGGGAATAGATTGGCCTTGTAAGTCTCATGAAGACTACCAAGAATGGAAGTTTCCCATTATGTGTCTTTTCATGTTTGACAGGCTGGTACTATTACTATTTGCTAGTCAGAAAGGGAAAAGAGTTGACAGCCTGTGACAAGAATGGGTGTGCCGCTCAAGTTGCCTTGTTTTTTTTCGCAGCTGAAGGGCCAAACAGAAATGCAAGGGGTTGCTCAGGATGGCTGCCCATTGCAGAAAGATTGTGAATGCTTTAAGGATGGATGACCTTCCAAGTGGTTGATTAGTTACAATGAGCAAGATAAAGGTAAAGTTCGTCCTTGCTCAGGAGCCACTCGTATCCAACTCCACGGTTCAGTGCTCATCTCTTTTTACAGCCAAAGAGCCAGAGCTGTCTGAATCTGCAGACATTTCTGTGGACATGTGGCAGGCATGACTAGACACCAGAGTGCATGGAACACTGTTTACCTTCCCACTGAAGGTATCTACTTGCAACTACTTCCTTTCAAACTGCTAGGTTGGCAGGAGCTGGACAAAGATGGGAGTTCATTCCATCATGCAGTACTTGGGTATTGAACTGACCTTCCAGTCTTCAAGTTCAGCATCTTAACCACAAAGCCACTGCAATCCTGAGTGTATTTTACTACCACTCACCAAGATGACAGGGAGATACAAAGTGCAGTAATCAGGATAGGCTGAATGGAAAGCAGAGCAGTACTAGGACAGAATGTGATCTTGGAAGTAACTGAATGCCCCAAGAGCCAGAAGTCAAGTTAACATTTGGAGTAATGTTAAAACACGTCCTTTATTAGCAACATTTCCATGCCTCATATGTTCCAATATTATTAGTTGGTGGGCCCTGATATATAGTAAGTAAAAACTCTTAGTGACACCCACCAAAAAAATATAATTTAAAAATAAGTAAAACAGCAGTGGTAACACTGCTGGACTTCAATTCCCAGAAGCCTCAGTCAGTACATTGGCTCATCAGTGCTTTGAGGAATTGACTTAAGCTGGGGTACACAGAAGGAGCCGCTTCGAAGATTGTGGTATTTTTTTGAAAGCAACCAGGTGTATCCTGGTAACAGCAACCTTATGTTGCTGGCTAATATTTTTTACACTAGGTCTGGAGGAGGGAACTTCAGAATGAACTCACCAAAAGGTGACTTCATTTTGGCAGGTTCATGTCTCACCTAGACATGGAAGAAGAACTTAGGCTTCTGGGAGTTGAGGTCCAAAAACCAAAGACTGGGAAACACTGGAATAAAGAAGCAAGTAAAATTAGCTAGGGAGCAGAATGTCAGCCAAGACATTTGAAAAATTCTGCCTGATCAAATTTACGGAATACAGTGAGGGAGGAAGCCTGGCAGACAAGAGGTGGTAGATGTTCCAAAGATAAGAGACCACCACCGAGAAGGCCCTTTTTTGGGTTTTTATGGCCTCTCTCAGAGTGGGTAACCACCTGTTTACAAAAACCTGGTTGTTCAGGCCATATATGTTAGAAAGAGAGCAGGCAGTGAGGTCCCAAACTGTGCAGGGGTTTATAACTTAAAATCAATATTGTGAATTGGGCCTGGAAGCCTATAGGTAACTACTACAACCACATCTGCATAGAAGAGATCTGATACCACCAATGGATTCACCAGCTGAAAGGCTGTATTCTGAACCCTTTGCAAATTCCAGGTCATCTTTAAGGGATGCCCCATGAAGAGTGCATCGCAGCAAATGATTCTTGAGATTCCAAATGTGTGATATTTTAAAAGGTGGGGAAAATAATTTACAGTGCCCAGAAATATGTGAAAGATAAGATGTTCAGTTTTCTGTCTTATCCTTCATCTATTTAACATTCTGCTATTTTAAAGCATTTCATCACAATGAGACATTATATTACTGTCCTGGCCCTTCTTGGATCCTGACAGCTCCAATGAGGAGCAGGAGCCTGAAATCAGCCCAGATCCTGAGCAGACCACTCCAGGTGACCAACTGTCAAACAAGACAGTTTGAGGAGACACCATCATTTGAGGAGACACCATCAAGCCTACAATCAGGGAGCCATATCAGATGCAATTTGACAGACCAAGCAGTTCAGACTCTGATCCTTCCACCTCTCAGCGTCACAGGCAACCCCTGTGAGAGGTGGTGCATGAGTGGCGGAAGGCCACACATGGGAAACTTCAAAGGAAATCACCAGCTGTTTCAGATTAGCATAATGCAATTGGCTGGCCATTTAAGGTGCTCACAGAGGCAGGTCTTGCCTTCAGAACAACACATGTGTAACAAACCATACCTGGAACCTTGCCTGAGTTTTTGACCTGACTACTGACCTGACAAACCAACCAATGGGACCAAGCTCATGCATTGACTTTCATGGCTCTCTGCTAACTTGCACCTGGATCTCTGGCATAATGTATGCAAAATATCCACTTAATATGCCACCATTTCCAAGCTGAACATGAATAAAACCAATATTAGCAGAGAGTGGAAATTTCAGGGAGGCAATTTTCCAGTCAGGCCTTCCTTCTTGTCATACATATCCCACTCATCATCCTGACAGGCAGTTTACCACTGGATTGAATTAATAACAGCAAATTGCTGTTGGCTTTACATTTTTTCTCACCTCTCAAGTTTGACCAAGAAATAGAATACCTGAGGAAATGTTGGTTCATTGCAGAGCCTCCGCTGAGCATGACGATTAAACTGGATACTCTACAAATTTCCTTTGAATTCTATGATTTTGTAAAATCAGAACCAATACAATCTCAGGGCAAAATTGGATGCTGCTATGGCCCCGCTCCACTGTTGCTAGTACAGCGTCCGCTAGCTGCATGAAGGAGCAAGGGAAAAAGAAACAGAAGCGACTCAGATAGCAGAGTACAAATACCAGTTCAATCAAGTCCGAAAGGATAATCCAAGAGGCGTCGTCAGAGTACAGGCTGAGGTCAAAGAGTCCAGGTTCATTAAACAGACAGCGTATACAGAACAGAGAAACACAGTGCCAGGAGATCAAGTCTTGTTCTGACAAAAGCCTTAGCTTCCATAGATGGTTCCTTAAGAGTCCTCCAGCTCTGGACTCACAGCTGGAAGCAGTCTGTGTAAATGAACACATGCTTCTTTCCTTCACATGTGTAGCTCATGTCTCAGCTGATGCTGACATCTCTCCGAAGTACTTGGCTCCTCCTCCTCCTGCTGCTCACTGACATTTGGAACCTCCACATGGGCTGGTTGAGCTGCTGTCACTTCCTGATCTCTTTAATCAGCTTCATCTTGACCAGGCAGCTCTGATCTGTCAGCAGGCTGGGGAGTTGACTCTTCTTCCCCAAACTCAGAGTCCAAGGCCATCACAGATGCTTGCAGAGAAGGAGGTAGAAGCCTGGAGTCTTGGCTCTTGCTGTGCCTTTCATTCCCTACATAATTGACTAATGACAGATAATTATTTGTATGCCATGAGGCAGGGTGTGGCTGCAAGTAGATAGGATATTTTAAAAGGTGCTCAAAATGATTTATGTAGTATAATGGTTGGGGACTAATTAATCTCATTTCTGAAAGGACTCAGAAGTTACAAACAGATACATTTCTACTGACAGTAGCCAAAAATTAAACCACAATTGAAAGGGGAACATGCCTGTTCTATTCATATTTTAAGCCTTTTGAGTTTAAACCCGGTTTTCCTATAGTGATGAAAGAGGGAAAGGATATGACAGATGCTTGCAGGAGTTTTGTACTGATTATCACAATCTTGCTACACCACCACCACCCAAAGGCTTCCTTGCATTCACGAGAATCCTTAGTTTATGGTGAAAGTGAGTTCCCAGTATTATTTATAACTTCGGGGTTCCTCTCTCTTCCCCACCCCACCCTGTCAACTTTATTTTTGGGTTGGTGTCATTCTGTTCAGGGATTTTAACAGTTCTAGGTGACTCCTACTTGGGAATGATGCTGTAAATTTCTGGAAACTCAAAAAATGATAAGATTTGTGAGGAGAGGTGACTCACACAGAAGAATCTTGCCATAAAGAAGAAGACTCCCCCCCTTCAGTTCTCCGTTCAGAACAAGGGGCTGAGAGATTGACAACCTAATAGAAGGTGAGAAAATAATGTAAAGCAGTGGCAACAACAATTTGCTGTAATTAAATCAATCCAGTGGTGAACTGCCTGTCAGGATGATGAGTGAGATATGTATGACAAGAAGGAAGGCCTCTAAATGGCAGGGACTAGTCAGACATCTGTTTATGTGATTATTTGTGCATGTGCATGTGCAAAGCATATTCCAGTATTTGTGCATATATACATGTGGGCATGTTGCAACTCCAAATTCAGAAAATGTAACTCTGTCAGTATTGCTCCCCAACTCCATTAATTAAAATATATATTCAAGTTCTTTCAATCCCATTTATGGAGAAATTTATGAATTAGGGCAGATACTTATCAATTTGGTCCTTTTTCTGTTGAAATAGAATTATTGTATATTGATTTTTTATGCCATTCACTTTGGATGGTTTACAAAATAATAAAATACATACATACAATAAAATAAAATAAAACAACACAAACCCTCTCAGGTGGCAGCATATCAAATGATACGGAGAATTTTTTTATTATTATTTGTTCTTCAGTTTAGCCGGTCTCGAGGCACATTGATCAAGGAATGATCAAGTCTTCTGGAGGAGGTGATAAAAGGAATGGATATCTCTCCCCCCCCCATTGTCATCAAGGTTTCCATGATTTGCGCAGACCATGTCCACATAACACAAGTTTCCTTTCCATTTGACAAGCAGAACACACATGAATTTCTTGTTCTTGTTCTTCCTCCTCCTGAAGTGTTTATTTATTTATTTATTTACATTTATATATGGCTCTTCTGGGTGGCCTACCCACTCTGGGCAGTGTATAGCAAAAAAATATATACAAATCATCAATAAAAAGCAACCAGAAAAACACTCCAATAGCAATGTATGGGAACTAACCTAAACAATATTCAACCAAAGCTAAATATTAAATGGTATTGGGGAGGATGTCATGAAAAGCCTCTCTGAAGACCAGAGTCTTTAGCTGTTTCTTAAATATCCGCAGAGATTATACACCAAAGCAGCGGGCGTGTTCCTTTTATCTCATTTACACTTTTTGCCTTCCAGCAGTATTAGCAGAAGGCACTTTTGTTTTTTTGACAACATCACCAGAAAACACCTTGCCTTTTCAGAGTGTTTAGTGTCCTGGAACCAAGACAATAGAAGCAGCCGAAGTCTGGCTTAACACATCTTTATTGGCACACCGGTAGACTGAATATGTGGTAATGGCGGAGGTACAGCTCCTTTTATATTGCAACAATACATTTGAACATAGTTACATGGTAGCATATTGGTTGCTACCTGCGTGATGTCATTCTGAGTCACACCCTTCTTCTCCGGATGTTCCTTGCACGGGAAGGTTCCCGAGGCTGACGGTAATTGGGTAATTTGTACCATGTGAGCTGAACGCTCGCAACTGCCCTCTATGGGTAGCTAGCTTGCATTCCATTAACAGCTGAGATACATTGTGATCATTGTTAGGTTACATTCGGACATTGCAGTGGCTACGTTCATTCTTATTGTGATACAGTTTCATACATAACACTCCTCTCCCCTAGGATGGGACAAAGTCCCTCAACCATTGTGGCTTCCTGCATGTGCGCTTGGGGCATACGACTGCTTGGTTGAGCTCAGGGGAACTAGGGGCTCTGAGTTCCACAGACTCTCATCCTGCAACGGAAAGGGGGGACTCATTAGTTATCTGGCAGGGACTCTGTGGCAACCTTGCGTTTGGGGAGGGAAACGGGAGATATAACTGGGATGTGAATCCCTGCCTGTCGCTCATGGCACCTGGTGACCCCCCCCAACACGAATCTAGGAACCGATGAGGAGACCCTGGTTTCTTGCGCCTGCAACTGGCGAACCTGTGCTTCCGCCTGTTGCCTGAGACGGGGGTCGCGACGGGGGTCTTGGTGATGGGGTGAACTCTAGGACAAACAGACTGGGAGGACTAGAAATACCAGGAGCTGAACTAAAACCCCTCTTCTCACTCGGATGGGTGGGGGACCACTCCGCAACACCCCCCTGGTATGGCAGCAAAAAGTTAAACTCATCAGATGACTCCTCGTTCCTCTTTTCCAAAGTATCCTCCTCCCCATGTGAGAATCAAGGATATGCATTTGTATTTGGGAGTATCCCCGTGTCTCCCCCTTGGGCTAAATGGGTGGGGGAGAACCCTAACATTGACTCCTCTTCACTGGTAACTCTCCATCTGAGTTGGTCAGCATGCTTTCTCCACAGCAGACCTGTACTGGTTTCAATCCTGTATGACACTGGCCCTGTTTGTTCAATAACCACTCCTGGAACCCACGTTGGTCCCGAGGTTGTGTAATTCCTACAATGAACCGGGTCCCCTACCGCAAAACCTTTGGAGCTCTCTAGCTCTCTATTTCTTCCCTCATCCTCCATCCTGGTTGGATCGAACCGATCAAAAAGCGTTACCGGCTTCCTCCGCATGAGGAGCTCAGCCGGTGAAAGTCCTGAAGCCAGGGGAGTTGCCCTATAACAAATGAGGAATTGGCACAGCTGGAGGTTCAATTCACTGGGACCCATGCGCCACAGTGCATCTTTTGTAGTTCACACTTGGCGCTCTACCTGACCATTTGTAGCGGGGTGAAATGGGGCAGAGGTAATGTGCCGAATGGCATTCCTCTCGATGAACGCCTTGAATTCTGCAGACGTGAAAGTACTGGTGTTATCGCTCACAAGCACGTCCGGCAGGCCGAAGCAGCTGAACACCTTGCGCAATTGTTTAATGGCTGTGGCAGATGAGGTATTTGACATAGGAATGACCTCTAGCCATTTGGAATATGAGTCTACTATCAGCAGAAAAAGGGAACACTGGAAAGGGCCAGCGAAGTTGATGTGCACCCGGGACCATGGCCCGCGGGCCGTGTCCCATTCCCTGTGGGGTAGCTGGGACTCTTCAGGCCGAGAGCTCTGGCAACTCTCACACATGCCCACCAAATGCTCTATATCCGCATCTATCTGGGGCCACCAGAAATAGCTCCTGGCCAAGGCTTTGGAGCGCACTATTTCCGGGTGGCTGGTGTGCAGTAGCCTGAGCACCTTTGCCCGTAACTTCTCTGGGATGACCACCCATTGGCCCCAGAGGAGGCAGCCCCTTTCAATGGAAAGCTCTACCCTGCGTCTAAAAAACGGTTTGAATTCCTCCTCGGGGGGAATTGTGGGCCACCCTTTTCTAACCCAGGAACTGACTTGGGACAGGGCTTTGTCGGCTGCTGTGACTTTGGCAAGGTCTGCGGGAACGATGGGGAGTGAGTCAAGAGACTCGATCAGCAGGACCTGGTGATCCTGCTCCACCTCGCATTTGGGGTCTCCTAATTGAGGGAGGGGAGATCGAGACAGCGCATCTGCATGGGAGATCTCCTTCCCTGGGCGGTGAACCAGTTCATACTGGTAGGCATTGGGGGAAATTGCCCAATGCAGCATTTTGGGGGACAGGATTTGTGGGGTGGGCTTTCCTGTGGTAAAAATCCCCAAAAGTTGTTTGTGATCGGTCACAATTGTGAACTGGCAGCCGTACAGGAAATCGTGGAACTTCTTTGTTCCAGCGATTATAGCAAGAGTCTCTCTATCTGTTTGTGCATAATTGCGCTCCACCTTTGAGAGTGACCTGGAATAGAAGGCAACCAGAGCTTTCCGCCCGTTCTCTAACACGTGGCACAGTACAGCCCCCACCCCCACTGGTGATGCATGGCAGACCAAGGTTACAGGTTTCCTTGGATCAAAATGGGTCAGAACGGCGTCTGAGGACAAGAGCCCCTTGAGCTCCGAGAATGCTTTCTCCTGTCTATCTCTCCACCACCAAACTGTGTCTTTCTTTAGTAACCCGTGCAGTGGCTCCACAACAGATGCCTTCCTTGGCAAGAAGGAATGGTAAAAGTTCAGGAGCCCTAAAAATGACTGCAGCTCCGGTTTCGCGGTGGGGCGAAGTGCGTTTTGCACAGCTTCAACCTTGGACTCGGATGGCTTGATACCCTCTGGGGTTATTTTGAACCCGAGAAACTCAACCTCCCTCGCAAAGAACACACATTTATCCCTTCTCAACCTCAGTCCCGGTTTCTCAAATACAGTTAGGACCTTGTCCAGCCTTTTTGCTAGTTCCGATTCGCTCCCTGCTGTTATCAAAACATTGTCGAAATATGGGAGCATGCCTGGAAACCCCTTTAAAAGGCATTCTATGAGGGCCTGAAAGAGTCCGGGGGCCGAGTTCACGCCAAACTGTAGGCACGTTACCTTGAATACCCCCTTTTGCATGATGATGGTTTGTGCAGCGGCAGCAGCTGGGGTTACAGTGAGCTGCTGGTACGACTGTGCCAAGTCTAACTTTGCAAAACACTTACCCCTGTGTAAAGTGGCTAGTAAGTGGCTAACTACTGGCACCGGATAAGCATTTAGCCGAATGGCCTTGTTAATTGTACATTTGTAGTCAGCGCAAATCCTAACCTCCCCGTTGGATTTTAAAGCTGTAACAATCGGAGTTTCCCACTCTGCAGAATCCACTGGAACCAAAATCCCCTGCCCCACCAATTTGTCCAATTCCACCTCAATCTTGTCCTTGAGGGCGAAGGGGACTCTTCTTGGCTTGAGTTGTATGGGCCGGATTTCTGGGTCCAAGTCATATGACACCGGGGGCCCTCTGTATGTCCCAAGCCCCTTTTTAAAAACCGCCGGGTGCGCATCGCACACATCCTGTATTGGGTCAATCTCGATGGCATTTATGCTGGACAGTTCGATTCCTAGGGGAGCAAACCACTGGGTTCCCAAAAGGCAACAGGACCCCTCCTTGAGAACTACTAGGGGCAGTTTTTTCCGTGAACCTTTTAAACTTCACCGTGAAGTTTCCCACCCCCCACACCGGGATCCCATAACCGGGCACGTCCCGTAAGTTCGATTTCATGGCCCGCAACTTGGGCCGCACATTTGGGGGAATGCGCAGGAACTCCTTAAGGGAAAGGATGGAGTAGGATGGCCTTGAGTCTATTTCCATCCTAACTGGGACCCCTTGTATCAGTACCTCTACAAAGAAACGCCGGTGCTCCAGGGCCACGCGGTTCACAGCCACCGCGTCGTCGTCAGCCGAGACCTTTCCAATTCTGGCTGCCTTGCGTTGGGGTGTTTGAGGATGTCTCAATGAGCCCTTGTCCTCTGCTCGCCGGCGCCTGCAGACCCTGCCAATGTGGCCTCTCCGCCCACAGTTGTGGCACTCAGCTTTTCAGAATGGGCACCTCTTTTAGTCGTGAGATGCCCCGCAGCCATTGCAACGGTGATCCCTTTCCTCGCTGGTTTGGCTCTTTTCTCCTCGCCTCTTGACTCTCTGCACATCATCGTCCTCGCTGGAACAGGAGCCTGCAGCCACGGACGACTCCTTGGAAGTTGATGGCCAGGCCGCTTGTGCTGAGGTCTGCTGGGCTGCTTGTACTGGTGACTTGGCCTCCTCAGGGGCAGCCCCTCAAGACTTGAAAACTTTGACCCCGCTCCTCGCCGCCTGGGCTGCCTGGGCCTCTCGCAGTACTTCGTTGAACGTGAGGCGATGGTCGCCGGTCATCAATTTTCTCTGGACCTCTTCATCCCTTAGGCCGCACAGCATGCGGTCTCAAAGGGAAATGTCCAGGTCCTCCCATTGGCAGTGGATGGCCGCCAGCCTGAGGGCCGCCGCGTAGGCAGACACGGATTCTCCCTGGCACTGGTCTCGTCTGTGGAATGCGACCCGGGCCGGAAAAATGGAGACGGGTGGCTAGAAGTGTTCCCTCAGCGTTGTGAGGATGCGGTCAATGGGCACCGCGTTGACCCTTCTGGGAGATAGCAGATTCATCAGGATGCGCAGTGTGGCCGGCCCAACCTGGGCTAGGAAATGTAACCGCATCTTCCCTTTGTCGTCGATGCCTGCAGCATCCATCGCATGCTGGAACTGGCACTTGTACAGCTCCCATTGCTCAGGATCGCTGATGTTGAATTGGTGTGGCTTGATCTTGGGATATGCCATATCCCACCTTCGTCGCCAGTTTAGTGTACTGGAACCAAGACAATAGAAGCAGCCGAAGTCTGGCTTAACACATCTTTATTGGCACACCGCTAGACTGAACATGTGGTAATGGTGGAGATACAGCTCCTTTTATATTGCAACAATACATTTGAACATGGTTACATGGTGGCGTATTGGTTGCTACCTGCCGTGATGTCATTCTGAGTCACGCCCTTCTTCTCCAGATGTTCCTTGCGTGGGAAGGTTCCTGCGGCTGACGGTAATTGGGGAATTTGTACCATGTGAGCTGAATGCTCACAACTGCCCTCTATGGGTAGCTAGCTCGCGTTCCATTAACAGCTGAGATACATTGTGATCATTGTTAGGTTACATTCGGACATTGCAGTGGCTACGTTCATTCTTAAAGCGATACAGTTTCATACACAACAGAGTGATAGTGAGGAGAATAATTATTTCACTCCTTGTCCTCATATGTAAGGAAAGGCAAGTAAAGATTTCTATTCCTAGAAGAGTTTGAGAGGATGATGTGAGGAAACCTTAATTCAGCTGTATTAACCAGGTTGAAAACACAGAAACCAAAGACTCAAATCCTGGATGGCCAATCTCTCGGTTTTTGTTTTTGTTTTGCACATTTTTTACTTCTCAGATTCTTGCCATTGAATTCATGGGGAAACGTTTCAGCTTTGGAAGGCTCTTGTCATAAAACAAACCACCAGAGTTCTCACACAGCCCAATTCTGTATGCTATTTGTACAGAAAATGATTTTACTTGCTATGTGATCCTTGTGAATAGAGCCAGCTGGGGTCATGGGAACATTTTATCTTGCATTGCCATATTTTCCCTGAATACCATTCCCATTTCTCTTACATGGGACACACAAGACATTAAGACATATGGAAGAGAGAAAAGTGAGTACTGCATTAATAGTACCTGCTATTACAGAGAGACACAGAGACACAAAGTGTGTGTTAGCACAGACATGTATGAGTGCTAGTTAGAAGCTGGCTATGGATTTCTTCCCTTAATCCACATCCATGGGTTGCTGCCAAGGTTGGGTTTTCACCCCTTTAGTAACTTTGAATGGGAAGTGGTCATGATAATGGACTGGCTGACACTTCCCATTATACTGCCAGGAACCAAGCCACACAAGCACAGGAAACAATTAAGGTTTACGTGTCCACAATTTCACTTCCATTTCGACACATTACCACAGTGGTATGGGAATCAGCCAGAGGTTCAGGTAATTCATTAATTGCCAGACCTTCATATGATTTTATAGCAAGGATGGCAAAACATGGACTGCATGTGGACCCTTCCCAATATCTGAGTCTTTCATAGCCTCCACCTCTGTAATTTTTTAAAATTAAAGCTTGGAGAACCATTATTCTTTAATCCAGCCTTATCTATGTGGCTAAGGAAGGAGTGGCTATCCCCATATCCCTCCCTCCCTGTTGTCTTCATAAAAACAGGGACCTGTTTGCCTATTTTATTTTATTTTTGTCATGTGACTATTTTTGTCATGTGGTTTTAGTTAGTTGGTCATTTGTGATTGATGTACTTTGTTTTCTATTCATGTTTTCTGCTTATTTAAAGTTGTGAGCCTCCCAGAGTGGTGCTTGCACACATTGGGCAGGATACAAATCAAATCAAATCATATCAGTCAAAACAAGGTTGAATTAGAGATTAAACTGAAACTGAATAGGCCTTTACTGTATTTTCAAATCATAGCATTTGGCCCTTGCATACCTTTTTAGGTAAATAAAAGAGGACTGGAAATGGGCTTCACAATTTCTCATAGTTCCTTTGGGAGGGGATAGCCTTTGATTTGGCTCCACTCTTTCTTCCACTTGATTTCACTCAATGTGGGTAGGCCCTCCCCCGACCAATTGGTTGTCTTGCCTCATTCCTTTCTAGCCATCTCATTCAATTATGCTCCTGCCAATCCTATTGCTTTTTCATCTTGGATAACTCCCCCACCCCAAGTCATTAGACTTAGATCCATCCATGCTTTGTAGCATATTGGGCAGCAAGGGATGTCCAATGGTTTTGGTCTTGGGCAATACTTCGGCATCCTCCCATGTCATTTTTAGAGTTTTTAAATCTCCTATGAAAGTTCTTCACCATGTATTTCAAGGGCTTACTCATTGTCATTTACAATTAGGAGGGCTCCAACTTATAGATGCATAGAGATTCTATATGAAAAATATGCCCAGCCATCTGGAGTCTTCTTCATGCAACAGTGTTATGTAATTTGTACAAACCACTCTTTCAAGTACCTCCTCCTTGGTAATTTGGTTAAAATATTGAATCTTTAAAATTTAGCGGAGGCACCCCTGATGGAAGATGTCAAGGCTCTTGTTGATACCTGCTGATGTCTTCCAATTCTTGCAAGCATAGATGGCTGTTGGAATTACTATAGAGATGCACAAACAGAGTTAAAATTTCAGCAATATAGATGACAATGACCAGATCTTATTCATTCTCTGTAAAACAACTGTTACTTTTCCAAAATGGCATTTGCAATCCACCTCTGTATCTCCATTTTGGGCCCAAGCATCTGCCCAAATATGAAAATCCCCAAGAGATTGCAGTGTCAACATTCTCAAAAATTTATGTTGACTCCAGAAATAAAGGACTTAACAGACCATTAAATTCTTCAGTTGAAATAGTCTAAAGATTCTGAGCATTCTGTGTTATTCATCTGAGACAGATGGAGAACCATTAGATTGCCTAGATTAGATATGCCTATATTAGATTTTCAAAATAGTCACAAAGACTTAATTCCATGATATGGAACACAGACAGTATAAAGCTAGTGGTTAATCTCCAAGTAAGTCAACACAAGTCTACCACTAGAGCATTTTGCCATCTCCTTTTGCCTTGAATAGCAACCCAGCCATACATGTTCTGGATGGTTGCTGTTGATGGAGATGATTTGTTGCCAATACACATTAATAACATTTATGAAGATATGTGTGAATATTTCAAATGTAAAGACAAATGAAAGGTGTTGAAAATTTGACACAAGTTTAGTATGAAATGATGTCTGGACAAGAAATAACTGCTGTGACTCTTAAGGAACTCATTCTGTTCTCTTGGGGACGCCATGGGTGGGGGCTTTTAAAACCTCTTGTCCTTCAGTCATTTCTCCCCATTTTTTCCCAGTTAGTCTGCAGGACGAATTGACTTAAATTATATTTATGTAACTATTCAGTCCACAGCTGAACTCGTAGTGGGATGCTGGCTTGAAGAGGGAAGGAGACCACGGTGTGTGTGTGCGCGTGTGTGTATCTGTATGTGTTTTTAACCAAGAAAGAGAAAGAAAGGGGAGAGTGTAATGGGAGGGAAAGAAAATTCCACTAATTTTGTGTAATTATGATATAGAAAATATTTGCAGACCATGTTTTTGCACCATAACAAATGGGGCTGTTCAATGCAGGCCTCTACGTGACGCCGACACATTTTGTAGGAACGAGAGCTGCAGTGCATGTGCCGAGAGGGAATATTTACACCCCAATGCTTTTTGGTGACGTCGCTCAGCAGACACGAATAATTGTGGCTCAAGGGCTGGTTTTCATCACTCAGCTTGTTTGGAATTCCCTCTGTCAAATTTGGGGAGGTGGGGGCAATTCCCAAATTGCCTCTACAGTAGAGTTTTTCTTTCAGCTTTAGGTGAGATTTGACAAATAGGTAGGGATTAGGAGCAACATAAACAGAATCCGAGAAAGGTTTATAAATAAGAGAGGGGTTTTCAAAAATGAAACCAGGAGAGGGGTTCCTGCTTATGGTGGCTCAAGGCCCAAATTCTCTTTGCAGTAACATGAGGACTGAAACTACCTTTCAATAGCACGGATCTGTATCTCAGAGTCCTATGTATTCTGACTCTGCTTGTACCAATGGAGTCTAAGACTCTGAATACTACTGCAGCCAGTGCTTGGTCTTCCAATGGCTTACACAGCATCTGTAGCAGCCAGTCAAATATAGGATGCTCTTACCTTTAGCTATACTTATGCTCTTAATTCATTCTCCACCTCTTCTCTCCTCGCTGAGCTTGAATATTTAGCTTGGATGGAGCAGGCTGGTGCAGACTAAATAGGATCTCTAAGAGGTCCAATATTGGGTGCAGCCCTTGGATTCAAATGTTATACATATCTCATATGACCCTATTTCGTCTGCAGCAGCCTAATGTCAGTTTGCTGATATCCTGAAGTGGCTTAAGAAGAGAGACACTTCAGGATATTGGCAAACTAAAACACTTCCTTGGCTCTGTCGAGGAGCCAAGGAAATGAAACAAGTGCAGCTACATCAGGCAGGCTCACCAGTACTGTGCCTGTAAGAGAAAAGCAGACAAAAATCCCCCCATCACCACCCCTTGTCTGTTCCCACTTATTTTTCAAAAATTATGGGAAATGAGAAATTAATTATGTAGGAAATCCACTCCTGTTTTTGTTGTTGTGGATCAAAATCCTTGCCTCTTACTTTATTGTGGCATAATTATTTTCAGTGGGTGAGCAAAGTGTGTGTGAGGGAGGTTCACAAAGACAGCCATTGGTGCTGTATGTGCCTTCCCCTTCCAGGTGCACACACATTGTTTAAGCTGTGATCTTGGCACTAGTGCAGGGGTTTTCAAGGTTTTCATGCCATGGGCCAGAATACTCACTCTCAGACAGCTGAGCGGGCCGGATGCAATGGCGGCAGGCACATTTGCACATGCATGAGTGCATCTGCTTCCGCTTTTGGGGTCATCACCATGGGCTGGATGGAATGGCATCAGGGGCCGGGTCTGGCCCACTGGCTGTAGGTTGCAAATCCCTGCACTAGAGCTTTATCCCAACTCACATACAGTAAAACCTTGGCATAAGACTTCCCTGGGTAATGTTTGCCACGAGTTACAATAGCACATTTAATTTAAAAAATTCCCCAGGTTACGACCAATTTTCAGTTTACGACTGAAGATTGTGCTACAGTATTTTAAACTCTAAAATGATAGTGATCTCCCTACCTTTTCCATACTGTTTGGGGACCTTATCTGATGATGACGGCACCTCCGCAGTAGTAAGCACTGCATTGTGACTTTGGGTGAAGGGGCAGCCATTTTGAATTCTGTTTTTTTTGGGGGGGTGTATTTATTATTGTTATTATTATTGTTGTTATTGTTATTATTATTGTTTATTATTATTATTATTATTATTATTATTATTATTATTATTATTATTATTATTATTATTATTATTATTATTATTATTATTATTATTATTATTATTATTATTATTATTATTATTATTATTATTATTATTATTATTATTATTGGTCTGGTTGGGCCCTTTTATTTATTTATTTATTTATTTATTTATTTATTTATTTATTTTCAATGCATCCCTATGGGAAAACGTGCTTTGGGTTATGATTTTTGGGGTTACGACGGAGGCTATTGGAACAGACCTCCGTCATAACCCGAGGTTTTACTGTACATGAAAATGATTGTCTGAAGTGATAATGTCCAGTTCTGTAGTGTGTGCTACTCATCTCTTAAACAGGACAAAATGTTTCCAGGAGTGCCTCTATCATGAAAAGGACCAGCCAGGATTCATGATTATTATTCTTAGGATGGAGTCTGGAAATCCACTGGAGTCTGGAAGTCTTCACCTGGAATAAAATCCTTATTATATTTATGGATGGGTAGGGATTCTGTGTGATAGCATAGGCTTCTTCTTTGGCCATGTCAGAAGCACTAAGTAAAGGTAAAAGTTTCCCTTGCTCGAAAGCCAGTCGTATCTGACTATAGGGTACAGTGCTCATCTCTGTTTCAAAGCCGAAGAGCCAGCGCTGTCTGCTGTTGCAGATGTTTTCGTGGTCATGTGGCAGGCATGACTAGACACCGGAACACACTGAATGCTGTTACCTTCCCACCTAAGTGGTCCTTATCGATCTACTCACAATGTCTTGCTTTTGAACTGCTAGGTTGGCAGGAGCTGGGACAAAGACGGGAGCTCATTCCGTCCTGCAGTAGTCAGGAATTGAACTACTGACCTTCCGATTAATAAATATATCACAGAGTCTCCCTCCATTAGCAGGAAACATCTTGAATAATTGGGGCAGTTACGACAAGTCTTCCCTCATACCTCTTGAGAGATATATAGAAGACTGACAAAGGTGTGAGGTTGCTTGTTTAAAATCATGAGGGCATGTGCCCATACACACATTAACCCTGCTGTTGAATATTTTAGATTATAATTTTAAAGACCTTGGAAGATGTAAGACCCTCTGCTGGATGATAGTTTTTCTATTGGATGGAAGTGAAGTAAGAAGCCTTTTCATGGAATTTAGTTTTTCTTTATGGCCCCATAGTGTCTCTCTGAAGATCTGATATAAATTTGAGGACTGAAATATATGGGTTTTGTGATCTTGTGGTTTGAACTAAATGTCCTAATGCCTAATAGAATGACTACAGACTACCAAAGAAAATATTCTTATATGTTTGGTTGACTGTATCATATGTGTGTATAAGTGATGGAAGACACTGTGCCTAAGTAGCAAATGGATTGTAAACATATTTAGTAAAGGTTGCTTAAAGTTATAAGATATTGTGTCTCCAGGTGTGTGTTTGAATATGTTACATCCACAATATGGATGCACAGGTAGTTGTTTCCTCTTCCAGAACTTTAGTGTTCTGGAAATAATAGGCAGCAGCCAGCAATACGGGCCAAACACACAACTTTATTTGGAATAAGAATAGGTGGCCGGAGCTAACAACACACCCTCACTTTCCTTAGCTATCTCTGATCAGAACTGACAGTTGGGGAAAAAACATTAGAACCGTTGACCACTCTGTTCTCGTTCAGAACCCTCCCGAAGTCTCGCAAGACTTCGGACCATTGTAATGCAAATACATATTAAACTCTTTCACAACAAGACAAAATGGCAAACACATTTCCTTAAATACACAACAAGAACAAAATGCTAGTAATTAATGAAGACACATTAGTCCTAACTGGCTCCTTATTCCTACCTTGAGATAGCATGCCTTCATCTCCCTGTTACCCAGGCCTGCCAACAACTGTTGTTTCAGACATCAGATCCAGACTCAGTCAAATTAGACTTTATCTAACTTCAAAGATAGCTTCTTACTCCTCTGTCCCTCCTGCTTCCCAATTTCAGCAAGGTTGCCGCCATCCTCCATATCAGTATCTCTGCCAATAATAACAAGCTCCTTTTCATCTGTTGCCACTTGCTTGGGAGAAATATTTTTTATATCCTATCCTTCCCTCAGCCTATCGATGGTCAAGCTTTAGAAAAAGGCCCCAAAGCATAGTTGTCCCCTTACTCCTCATGCGATTCCCTTCTAGAACAAAAACATTGAGACATGTTTTTGTTAGGATGGCTTCCCTGTACATCCTTTTCCCTGGAAAGCTCTCTCCACAGCTTCAGCCCACTACCTCTTTAAAACCATGCTTTCCTCTGCCAGGAGCCTTATGTACATATATGACATACTGGAGAAAGGAGAAGGGGGAGAAAAAAAGAAGCCCTCTTATTTGGTTGCTAGTCCCTTATTTATGCATCTCCACACTTACGTGGGCAGATGCAACATTTGAATCATACAATAATTGCCTTTGGGAAATCAGTAGCTCATAATAATAATATTGTGAGTGGCCAGAATAGAAAGACCTATTTCTTTGAATGATGGGTGCAATTAATCATGTGTGTGTGTGGGCTAATATTATGGTGCCAGCAATCGCAAGGGGAGAAAACCTCTTTCTTTCAGCTTTTAGTCCCACCTAAGAGGTAGAGAAAACAGGCCCATTTCTAAACACATTCATCCTTGCGGAGTAACCAAAACTATTCTAGCTCAAAGTACTGTGGACAGTTATTAGCAGGACATGGCTAACATCTTGGCTACTTTGGGGTCACCTGGGTTGACTATGCAAGATACCTTTACCTGGTGGGAACCAGGAGACTATACAAAAGATATGAGCAACATCTGAATTATTTTGTTTTATTAAAACACCCCACAATCTTATAGTCATGATTGTTACCATATTGGCTGTGGAATTCTGGGAGTTAGAGTCTGAAAGAAAAATGAGTTATTGTTCTGTGGCAAAGCCTCTGATAAGATACATGGAAAGAATAGGAGACCCTATTCTTTATTAATAGGCATAAAAAGAAATGTTGAAATAGATTGGAGGATGGTGTGGCTTTGTGAGGCTGTCTGGTGTCTGAAACAAGGAATACTGGTGTGGTAAGAGAGAGGCAAAATAATGTTATCTTAGAGTAGGATAAGAAGCAAATTAAAACACTGTGCCATGGTTGACTAGCCCATGTTAATTTACAGCTCTTATAACTGGCTTTGTGTTTGAGTAAGCTCCAGTGTTGCTTGACGCCCCCAAATGTATGCAAGCTGTAAGAATAGGATGTCTCTGATAAGTCCATGTGAGCTCCAGAACTAGGTCTGTGTGAGCAAACTGCCACATGCACAAAAGACATGGGTGACAAGAATCAGTATCAGACTCCAGACATCCAAAGTCTGGGCTCTTATCAATGTCTTGGCTTTCTTTGATGTTGACGTCTATTGATTAATGCATGTATTGTTCTCTACACCAGCGTTTTCCAAACAATGTTTCACAGAACACTGGTGTTCCATAGAAGGTCAATAAGTGTTCCATGTAAAAATATATGAAATTCTGGTAAAACTCAATGGCAAATGGATAATGCCACAAAGTTTGCTTTGCATCCATCTTTTCAATGTGATGCATCAGCTTGCAAGAGAAGTTTGTTGTGCAACCATTTGTAAATCAGAAGGGGCTGGCTTCATACAAATGTTATTTGTTATGAAAAGTGAAAAACCCAAACCTATCTTTCTATTACAAAATGTGCAAAAGTGTTCCATTAAAATTTTAGGATTTGTAAAGTGTTTCATGATAGAATAAGTTTGAGAAACACTGATCTACATTTTCAGTTAACATATCCAAGTCTTTGTTATGTTTTGGCTTGTATGTGGATGGAAATGTAATAAATTAGGAATACTGGGAATGGTTTCTCACGTCTATTTATTTATTTATTATTTAGACTTATATTGCCGCCCACTCACCATGGCGACTCAGGGCGGCTTACAGTGAACATGTAGAATGCATTGCAATAATCTATCTGGGAGGTGACCAGTGCATGAGTGACCATGAGCAAGGATTCTACCAGCACATTCATTTCTTGTACCTTTAGGTGGTGACTTTTCAACCATGTCTTCTCAGAAAATGGTAGAAATAAGCAGGTGAAAACACTAGAGAAGATCCCATAAGCCACTACCAGCTCCATTATTAATTTTTTTGCAAATACAGTACATTGACATAGAAATCTAAGCAAATACAGTAATCGATTTCTATATAGCAAACATGGCAGAAACAGGTGAGCTTGCCTTGCAGTGCTTTTATCTTCTCATGCTAGACCAGGTAAATAAAACTAGATCAACAAAGTTTTATCAATACCTCCTGGGCTGTGACCTTGGGAACTGCATTCCTACTGCTGGGTGGAAAATAATTATCACCAGCATTTAACTTCCAATTAATCAGATGTCTCAGAAAGCAATGTTCCATTCGGACAGCAAAAAGTAGCAACCTAGCCTGGGATATGTAATCCTATGTGTTAGGGGCTCTCAAACATTCTCACATCGAATCTTTCTAAGCCAAGCACAACTCCTTGAGCTGCCACTGAGGTAATATTTCCATGACATCCATGTTCACAGACTTCCTGGCTCCAGTCTCAAGCCTGGAGTGTTCCCTAGCCATCAGAAAACAGAGAAGCCACGACAACAATAAAAGGCCTCTTCATAGCTGAAGTCTGGGCAAGGAGAAATCAGGAAAGAGTAGAACTGTGCAGAGAGCTCCGGATTATACTTGCATTCGCCTTACTTGAGTCACATGCTGGTTTTCCTGAACACTCTTTCTGAAACAGTCAGACTCCTTCTGATTAAAACCATCCCTGACCTACAGAGGATTCCCTATGGACTTTTCACCTTTGTCCTGTCCTTATGGTGATCATCTCCATGCCACTGTCATCTCACAAATATTCTTTTTAGAGCTGACTCTTCCATTAGGTATAGTAAGGCAGCAGCATTTGGATGCTGTAAAAAGACAGCAGATGGTTAGCTGTTATATTTGTTGCTATTGTAATTTGACCACAAGGGACAGAAAGAGATGTTTATAGGATTTCCTGTCTCAGATAGCTTTAGGTTGGAAGGATGCACCTTGAGTTGAATGGGCAATTAACATCATTTGCTATTCCTGCTCAAACAGCAAAACATTTTGGATGACTCTGTGCTCTATAAACACACATGTTGAGAAGAAATGGCTGCTCTGTGGATAAAAGAAAATGAAATAGACTGCAAGGGTGCCCAAACTTTTCATGCTGTGGGCCGGTCATGTGGTTGAAAGGGCTGGTCACATGGTTCCTCCCACTAGAAGTGGAAGTAAAACATGCCTGCATATACGCAAAATACTGCCGTAAATGCATCTGCGGCTGTCGTAAATGCATTTATGACAGCTGCAGGTCATTATGGCAGTGTTTTGCACATGTGTGGATGCATTTTACTTCTGCTTCCAAGAGCAGTGCGGACAGTGTGGACCAGATGATTTGGCCCCACGGGCTGTATGAGGGTGTGCCAGCACCCTCAAAAGCTGTGAGTTCACAGAGGAGATTGGGGAAAGACCTGTTGGGGCCTATATTTACTCCCATCATGCTGTTTGGTGCCAGGAAAGAACATGAGTACTGTGATTTGTGAGCCTTCTTTGTATAAAAGCTTTCGTGGGAGTCACACAGGGCCAGGAAAGAAATGTCCTCCCCCCACACAGCACGTAACCTGGGAAAACTCCCCATATAGCAAATGCATGGTAGACAATTCCACAAGTAACACCAGCTGCTGGGCACATGCTCCTTCACAAACGGGTTTGGAGTTGCCACGTTTAGCTGTTTAACTCAGGCATAGATATGTAAAGGGGTGGGTGGGTGGGACCTGGAAAATTGGGTTTTATCCTCAGGAAAATTGAGAAGGGAAAATTGACTGGGGGAAAAACAGGGAAATTAGGGGGAAATGCAATCAATGCTTCTACAATTCATGGGCGTGAGTTATTGCCTCTGCCATAGCCTTTGTTGTGTCTGCTCCCGGCGGCTCCTCGGGCGGCCACGTTGGCTTGCCCGTGCTGTCTCTGCCAGCGGACTCCTTGCTGGGGGCGTCCCCCTGGGTGTTGGGCCCTAATGGGAACATGGGCCCTGCCTGCTGGCTTATGTAAACAACTAAGAACTCTCTCTTTTTTTAAAGTGGGTGGGATGGGTGGGTCTTTTAAAGTGGGTGGGATATGGTGTTTTTTTAAAAGTGTTTTTATCTGTTTTAGAACTTGTAATGCTGCCCTGAGTCGGGTTCTACCTGAGTGGGCGGCATATATAAATATGACTAATAAATAAATAAATAAAATAAATCTTTTTGAAAGAAAAGCCTTTAGCAGGCTGGGAGCATACAATTCCACATGGCACAGAGCACCATAAACTCGCATAAGACACACACTAGAGACGTAAACCTTCCGGGAACGCTGAAAGGAGGGACGTTAGCACAAGTAAAGCATGTTGAGTTTGCAGGGGAAAATGAATGCATTTCAAAAACCAATAGATTTTTCCAAAAATGTCATCCGTTTAATTCCTTTGAATTTTTTTCAGATAGTACTTCCCAAAATCATTCCACGGCTTACGATGCAAAATGAGGTTTACATATACCATTAATGAAGTAAAAATATTTCTTTTACTAATAAAAAATGCAATAATCCATTTAACTGAACTAATGGAATAATTATAATAGGAAAATATAGACTAACAAAATTCAGTGAGTAAGTAGAGGATAACAAAGTAATGAGTTTTTAATATTTATTTTACGTTTCCAAAAACTTCTACAATTTTAATTACTTCCACATTCATCAGATGAGTCAAAACTTGTACTTTCTTTACCTTCAGTTGTAACAACACTACTGTATTCTTTTGAACACCCACCACTTTTATTTTCCTCCAGAAGCAGGTGGGAATGGATAGCCACTAATTTATTGACTCTTGTATTCATCAAACAATTTTGAGACATAGGCAGATCAGATGCATTCAGAAGAAGGTAATGTTGGGTGAATGGATAACAGTTTTATGGCCACACCACTAAGTATTTGACTTTTGCAGAGCCCCTTTCACCATGCAAGTGGTAAAGTGTGATCTACACTTTCCCATAAAAACTGCTTGCTCCAAAAAACCATCTACACTTTCCCATAAAAACTGCTTGCTCCAAAAAACCATCTTTGCTTTGTATTCTGCTATTTTTGCAATGACTTTGCCCCAATTATGTCCCATTTCTTCTTAATTATTTGTTATGAATTCCATTGCCCTGGAGACCTCATCATCTGATGTGTTTTCCTTGTAAATACAGATCAACTAGATCTGTATTGCAGCAAAATGAATATCTCCGCAACAAAAGTTCTTTCTTTTTCTTATTATCGCCAAAAATCTCTGCTCCTCATTCTTTAGTCTGGGTGTTTTTACTAACAGTCCTTCAGGTCCTGTTATTTTCCTTGTTATTTCAGAAAGCATTTCAGGTACCTGAGACAAACATTCATTATCAGATTCTATTCTTGCTATAGCAGTAGTTTTGGGTTTCAGAAGAGCAGCTGTAGATTTTACATGAACACAGAATACATCGTTGTCCAAAACAATCTTTCTTATTTGTTTATCTTCCATTGCCTTTAACTTCATTATGTCATGAAACAGCAAATTTAAACCATGTGATGCACAACCAAATGTTTTCACTTGTGAAAATTTTTCGTGAATGATGTTTCATGCATGTTTCATGGCTGCTAAAAGTATTTTTTAGTTCCTTATATATGAAAAACTAATTTTATTACACATTAATCTTTAACAAATATGCATTTCTTGTACTGTTTATCTATATAAATAAAAGAGAGGTGTACGTTTGTATGTCTGGTATAGAAATCCACACCCTTGGACTGATGCCCTTGAAATTTGGCGCACACATAAAATGGGTGTCTGGGATCTGCACTGTCAGGGTCCAGAACATCACAGGGGCCTGCACCCCACAAATTGGACAACACAGAAAAACTATACATCCCAGTGACCACTGCAGCATGCCCCAGCCAATTGGGGAGACCAGCATGAGCGCAGAATAGGCGGGGCAATGACCACGCAGCCAGCACACCAATGGCTGCAGCCCATATAGAACACCATTGTAGGAAAATCCAGCGCCCCTGGCCAGAGAGCACAGGGGCTACTGCAGTTGGGCAGTCACAGCCAACCTTGGACTCCTGTGCCCTGAGGGGGAGGGCCCCATGGCCAGGGCAGCCAGGAATGCCCCAGCACCAACACCCAGGGGGACGCCCCCAGCAAGGAGCCCGCTGGCAGAGACAGCATCGGCAAGCCAACATGGCCGGGAGCAGACACAACAAAGGCTATGGCAGAGGCAACGTGAGGCAGGCACACATGATCCACACCAAGGCTGCCTCCGCCTGGGACAGCCCAGATGGTGGCTGGCAATGGACGTGCCAAACCCATGCCTGGCGGAAACAGCAGCCTGGGCGGAGAACACGGCCCAGGAGGTCACAGTAGCAGACCAGATAGCGGAGAGATCTGGGGTGGTCGACCAGACCAGGGCAGGTAAGCTGGACGGCGGGCAGGGCCTGCAGTGGGGGCACTGGCCTGGGTTGCCTATGCAAGAGAAATGGGGGCTGTGATTGCCTGCTAGCAGGGGCCGACACAATTGCCCACCCCCACCCTCCACGCAGGGCCCCAAACCACAGAAGCCACGAAGGAGAAGCTACACAAATGGCCCGACCTCCCCACCCCCTTGCAGCCACAGCGCCAGGTGTCGCCAACATGGAGGAATGGACCCACAGGTGCCATCCCCACACCGGGATTTAAGGCAGCACCCCCCCATGGGACCCAGGCAAAGCGGGCACTCAGCTAGTACACATATAAAATAAAAAAATCTGAATGTAACTTGCAGAAATTACAATGAAATAGTATTTCCCCAATTTTCTCCAATTTTCTGGCTCCCCCCCCCCCAAAAAAAAATCCCAGGTTTTTCTTTCCTTTCAAAATTCCCAGGAATTTTACATCTGTACTCAGGCACGGAAACCTTTTACTCAGATTGCCTTTGTGCCCATTTGCAGGACTGAGTAACTCAGAAGCTATTCCATTCTACCCACTCACCTTTGTCAGGGAAATTATAAGAAACTACTCTGCTCTAAGGGAATGGGAGCTGCTGACCTGACACTCTAAGAGGCAGTCTAAAGGTCAAGGTCTCCCTTGCTCGGAAAGCCAGTCTTGTTCAACTCTCAGTGGTGGTACTCATCTCCATTTACAGCCAAAGAGCCAACACTGTCTGCATCTGCAGACATTTTCGTGCCAGATACATGCATGCAACACTGTTACTTTTCCCACCAAGGTTGTACCTAATTTTTGTTGTTGTTTATCTGCCTGCAATTTGTTGCTATCAAACCGCTAGGTTGGCAGGAGCTGGGACAGATAATGTGTCCATCATGCAGCACTCCATCGTGCAGCACTCATGTCTCAAACTGCTGACACGAGGACCCTCCAGTTGTCAAGCTCAGCGTCTTAACTCCTAAGCTACCACAAGTCCTAAGAGGCTGTCTACACAGACATAGAGAATGTTGTTTGGTGCAGGTTAGTTTGATTCCATGTATACATTGATTGGGCCAATCTCCCTCAACCTGTCCCATTTTGAGACCCTGTTGGGAGGCTCAACTAAATTGTCCCACCATATTTGCTCTCGCCCTCTGCATACATGTCAAAATATGACTACCAAAAATGTTGATCCTCTTCATTATTTCCAGTGATTTTAAAAAAAAACTGTTGTCCACTGGCCTTAGACAAACCCTAAGTCAATTTATCTTTCATTCACATTATGAAGATTGCTAGTTACTCATAACCTACCTACACTAATACAAGCATTGTCAGAGAGAAACACCTTTCTATTGGCAGAAATAGTCAACATAATAATTTTGTGTCAGAGATTACTCTGGGATGAAAGGATTTTTACATGGCAGCTTCTCAGTTAAAAGAAGAGCTGCTTTAAGAAGTAAAGGACAATTGATCATCCTCCTGTTCTGCTTTATAGGTTGTTCTCTCCACTTCTCTTTTCCCTGTACACCAACGAGTGTGTCTCAAAAGACTCTTCGGTTAAAATAGTTAAGTTTGCAGATGGCACCACAGTGATTGGTCTCATTTGAGACAACAATGAGTCCATATACAGAAAAGACATTGAACAAACAGTCCTGTGGTATAGCCGAAATAATCTTGAACTGAATGCAGGTAAAACCATAGAAATGATAGTGGACTTTAGGAGTTTTCGACCTCTACATCCATCACTTATAATATCAAATAATCCAGTATTAATAGTGGAGTCCTTCAGGTTTCTAGGTTTCATATCTCAAGATTTAAAATGGTCATCTAACATTAGGAACATCATTAAGAAAGCACAACAGAGACTGTTCTTTCTGCATCAACTCAGGAAGCTTAGGTTGCCTAAAATTCTGCTGATTCAATTTTACAGAGGGATTATAGAGTCTATCATCTGCACCTCTATAATTGTCAGGTTTGATTCTGCATCTAAACAAGACAAACACAGACTCCAATGAGTAATTAGGACTGCAGAAAAAAATTATTGCTGTTAATCTACCTTCTATTGGAGATCTATATATTACACAAGCCAAAAAGAGAGCAGAGAAAATATATAAAGACTCCACTCATCCCCGTAATAATCTGCTCCAGTTTTTACCATCGAAATGACGCCTCATAGCATTACATACCAGAACAACTTTCTTTCCAAATGCCATCAACTTGCTGAAGAACTAAATTGTGTGATTTTATTGCATTATTGATCCATGGGAGGGGGGGGGCATATGTACGAAAGACAAATTCCTGGTGTGTTAGCAACCTTGGCCAATAAAGGATTCTTTCTCTCTCTCTCTTTTGCAAAGTAGATCATTTTCATTTAATGATTGTATAGCAGAAAGTAAATAACCAGCTTCACTTGCACATAAATGTGGCAGCTACCAATAATGCATCTCCAAAATAACAATTTATCACTGTGTCTTGCATACCTTTGAGGGTACACAAGAGCAAAACTAAATTATAAGATGAAGGAAGGAGCTCACCAGACAAGGAACATCATTAAAGGAGGATATAAGATCTCAATCTCCCCTACGCCACTTGGAGGCCCCTGAATAGGCTGAGGGTTGGAGTCCCTAAATGCAAGACCAACATGCTCAAGTGGGGGCTGCCAATGGACAACAACATGCTGCGTGAATGTGGAGAGACACAGAGTCTGGCCCT
The DNA here is from genome assembly GCA_035047305.1 of Bradypodion pumilum. Classification (NCBI taxonomy): domain Eukaryota; kingdom Metazoa; phylum Chordata; class Lepidosauria; order Squamata; family Chamaeleonidae; genus Bradypodion; species Bradypodion pumilum. The sequence continues at coordinate 274,816,483 of JAWDJD010000002.1, read as the reverse complement.
ATTTACTGGTCTGTCGATTGCTGCCAGAGACATGCACCAATGAGGACTTCAGTTTGGGCAATGACAAACCAAAGAAAGTGGCTTCATTTTGGCAGTCCAGGGTTTGATCAGGGCATGCAAGAAGAATCTAATCGGCTTCGATCCTGTGATGATGATTGCATTTAGTGAGTTTGAAGAAACTCACACATAAACAACTTGTTTAGCCTGGCCTTTTTCTGATGTTGATCTATGATACAAAAATGGTGCAAATTGGAGGTAGGAAAATAACATCCCACTAATCTAAGCGAGAAGATAATTAGATGTTCTCAGGTTAACACTCTGAAAATGTTCTTCTCTCTCTCTCTTTCTGTGTGTGCATGTGTATCCTTAACAAAAGGTCCCAGACATTTTTATCTGAAGCAAGCCCACCAAAAAAGAAAAATAATGAAGAAAATAGCTTAGAAAGACCGGCGAGAGGTTTTGAGCTGCCACAGTTTCCCTTCATTGCAGTAAAGCATGGCTAAAACAACACCGACTCCTATGGCTTACTAATTTTTCAGGCCAATATTTTTTTATAATTTGTGTGCTTTATAAGCCTTGGAAAACCCACAAGAGGCCACACAGTTCTGATGTAATCGTCTTTGAATTCATCAAAGCCCATTACCATGTCAATGAGGGGGTTAGGGTGGGGGACGTTGGTTCCAAAAACCAAGAAGGCTGGGGCTGGCTTCTGAGAGCACCCCGGAGGGGATTTTTACTCCAGCTACTGAAATAATAAACTCTACTACCCAACCCCAGTGTTTTGTCCCCAACCAGATACATTTCGATAGATCAGTTCTAATCTCAGATAACTGTTTCTTTTCCTCTTAATTGGACCATGTTTTTCATACTGCCATTTTTACACATAACAAATGCTTTCATGATTTCTCACTGTCAAGTCTGTGCACATTTAGATCTGCTTGAGTGTGTAAAATAACAACCCAGAAACCCACAATGGAAAATTTATTTTGCCCTTTCAGACCAATATATAATGTTCATTTCAGCTTTACTACTTGCTCTTTTGATTTTCAGAAGCTTTAGGTTAAATTATCACTTCCTCTAGAATTACATGTCTAGGAAGTCAGCTTTAAAATTAACACTTGTACAAGTCATCTGATTAGTCTGGACAGTACTCTGTGAATACGAATTCTTCTTGTACTGATGTAACTTCACTGTTTTTATTTGTAGTCAAGCAGGCTCAGAGAGGTTCTATTGCAACATCTTTGGGACATCTGGAAAAAGAAAACAAGTAGAAACAAAGCAGAAGAAAAGATTATAAACATTGGCTGGGCTGTTTGGTAAAGGAAAAGCACTTCATGGTCTGAAGCCTGGAGGAAATTCATGAAAAAGAGCACACACAAAGACACACTCAGTAACAGATCCCACTCCGTACCAACATGGCCCTATATAGTAAAGGTAAAGATTTCCCTTGCTCAAAAGCCAGTCCTATCCGACTCTAAGGTTCAGTGCTCATCTCTGTTTCAAAGGCAAAGAGCCAACGCTGTCTGCTTCTGCAGACGTTTCCGTGGTCATGTGGCAGGCATAACTAGACACCGGGGTGTACGGAACACTGTTACCTTCCCACCAAAGTGGTCCCTATTTATCTACTTGCAATTTCTTTCTTTCAAACTGCTAGGTTGGCAGGAGCTGGGACAAAGACGGGAACTCATTTCGTCCTGTAGTACTCAGGAATTGAACTGCTGACCTTCTGCCTCCCAGTCAGCATCTTAGCCACTTGAGCCACTGAAGTCAACAAATGGACAGTGTGATTGCTACAAAATGTGCATTTTGCTGATACTGCATTGGTGAATATTTCTTTGCTTCCAACATTAGGCAGCAGTGTCTCTCACACAGGGCAAGAACATGCTCCAGTGTACGCTGCTACTGAAAGCTGGGCATTGCACCCTGACCATTAATACGTAAAGGTCTCCCTTGCTCGAAAGCCATTCATATCCAACTCTAGGGGGCAGTGCTCATCTCTTTTTACAGTCAAAGAGCTAGTGTTGTCTGTGCCTGCAGACTTTTCCATGGTCATGTGACAGTCATGACCAGATACTAGAGCACAGAGAATGCTGTTACCTTTCCCACCAAAGCAGTGCCTATTTGTGTACTTGCAATTTCTTGCTGGGACAGACGGTGGGTGGTCACTCTGTCATGCAGCACTCAAACTGCTGGCCTGTTGACATTCCAGTCAAGCTCAGTGTTGTAACCACTAAGCCACCATGGTCCCTTGACCACTGCTGGACAAATAACTCGGAGCATCTTGGCTATAGGGTGGAAAAACTGTGATTGTAATGTATGATACCCATAAGACACCTTTGGTTTCTCAGTAACTCATTCCATGATATTTAGCAGCCTACACAATAGTCAGGATCCCATTCATTAGTTACACTTTCTAGTCAAACACCCCCTCCCTCCTTCCCACACACAAATCTGGTTTCCATAATCCAATGGTTTTCTCTGCTCAACCAGATTTTTTTAAAAATGTCTTCCAGTCACTCATTAACTCTATGTCCTGGTTGCCTAGGAAAAGGAGTTGAACCCTGTAGCACATTTTGATGGATGCCCAGGAGCCATAGCATCCAACACAATGCTTGTTAATCTGGGCAATGACTGAGTCAGCAGTCACCATATGAAATCTTCTGTGGAACAAATTTAGTCTGGTTCTTCAGCGAAGACCTGTCTTATATGGTTGCACCTGTTCAGCATAGCTCCTAGCATCATTAGAACACACAGGTCCCTCCACCACAACAAGTTTCTATTCCTTTTGGAGGGGATGATGGTGATGATGATTGTTGTTGTTATACAAATCTTTATTCTATGATTGTTATTTCTGGTGTATTATACTCAAGGTGTTTGTCAGTTAGTGTTGTTTATTAATTCTATTGTCTCCAAGCCAGCTGGGATAATTTTAAAATTTATTAAAAGTATGCTTTGTATCATCCTAGTCAAGCCATTTACCACAATGTCTGTTGTGTTCAATTGCTGCCCTTCAGGAAAGTTTGAAAACCTGGCTGGCGGGGCAGGTGTGGGGCCTTAGTGGGAATACGGCCTCAGCCTGTTGGCTCATTTCAAGTTAGTGTAGGAAGGTGGGTAGGAGGGTGGGTGTCTTGGGGTTTTTAATTTTTTTAATATGTTTTTAATTTGCTGTAGGCCACCCTGAGTCGGGTTTGCCTGAGTGGGTGGCATAAAAATTTAAAAATTAAACTAAACTAAATTAAATTCCAAGAGTTTCCATGCCTGCTTATCTAAAGAACCACTAGTCTTTCCTTGATTTGGCAGGCAAGCACTTCTTCTTCTTCTTCATCATCATCCTCCTCCTCTTCCTCTTCTTCTTCCTCTTCAGGTACTGTATCTGTTCTGGATATTGGCTATCATCATGGTGATAGTCTTCTTGTTTTTAACTCATCAGAACAGTTCTTCCAAGGAATTCTATAACATTATCTCAGGTTCTTCAGCTATGAAGTCCATCTATGTCCAGGGTCTCTCTTCCCAGGTATCTTCCCTTGCAGAGTGAGTTGGAGTATTCTATATTTCATGTTGTTCCTCATGATATACCCAAGGTATTGGAGCTTTCTTTGCTTAATGGCCTTAAACAGTTCATGTTCTTTATCGAGCACTTCTACATTAGTCACATGATATCCTTAGCAGTTGTCTGTAGATCCACATTTCAAAAGCTTTGATTTTCTTTTCAGATGCTTTAGTTAGTCAATGTCCAAGCTTTGACTCCATATAGCAAGGGTTCGCAACCTACAGCCACGGCGCCATTTCATGTGGCCCACCGCCCTCGCCACCACCACTGCTACCAGAAGTGGCTAAAACAGCAAAAACTCACCACTAGAGATGTAAACTTCCCAGGAATTTTGAAAGGAGGGAAAAAACCCAGGAATTTCGGATGAAAAACCCGGAAAATTGGGAAAATACTATTTCTTTGAAATTTCTGCAAGTTAAATTCAGATTTTTTAAAATTTTATGTGTATAAACAATACAAGAAATGTATATTTAGTAAAGATTAATATGTAATAAAGTGGGTTTTTTATTATAAGAATCTAAAAAATACTTTTAGCAGCCATGAAATGTTCATGGAACATCATTCACGAAAAATTTCCGCAAGTGAAAACATTTGGTTGTGCAGCACATGGTTCAAATTTTCTATTTCATGACATAATGAAGTTAAAGGCAATGGAAGATCTCCAGTTAGATGCCAAGAAACGTATCAAATTTGTAAAGAAAGAACATTAATTTATTTTTATTTATTTATTTATTTTATATTCAAATTTATATGCCGCCCAATCAGGTAAACCCAACTCTGGCCGGCTCACAATAAGTTAAAACACACATAAAACAGTACAACCAATTAAAACCAATTAAAACCCAACATACCCACCCACCTACCCCATTCCTCTTAAAACCCACATAAACCCACATTTTAAAAAAGACAATTAAAAGAAATGGGGGCTTAATTTATAAGCCAACAGGCAGCGGCCACTCTTCCATCTGGGCCCCACACCTGCCCTGCCAACCAGGTTTTTAGGTCTTTTCTGAAAGATAGCAGCTCCATCTGCTCCCGCAACTCTACAGGCAGGAGGTTCCACATGGCCGGTGCGGACACGGAAAAGGCCCTCCTTCGTGTGCCAGAGAGACGAGCCCCTCTGGCAGATGGAACAATCAGGGAGCCCCTCTGATTCATGAGCATTCAAAAGGAAAAAATTAAAGGGTCTCAGAAGAATTCTGCAAGAACACTGAAACTGCCATCTGTTACCAGATGGGGAGGAATAACGATAATGCTGAAAAGTCTCCTGGATGGAATGGAAGCTCTACAAGCAACTTTTATTCAAGACGGTTTACCAATCAATAAACAAATAAGGAATATTGTTTTGGACAATGATGTATTCTGGGCTCATGTAGAATCTACAGCTGATCTTCTGAAACCCATAACTACTGTTATAGCAAGAACAGAATCTGACAACGCATGTTTATCTCAGTACCTGAAATGTTTTCTGAAATAACAAGGAAAATAACAGGACCTGAAGGACTGTTAGTAAAAACACCCAGACTAAAGAATGAAGAGCAGAGATATTTGGAAATAATAAGGGAAAGAAAGAACTTTTGTTGCAGAGATATTCATTTTGCTGCAAATCTAGTTGACCTGTGTTTCCAAGGAAAACACTTATCAGATGATGAGGTCTCCAGGGCAATGGAATTCATAATAAATAAGTCAGAAGAAATGGGACATGATTGGGGCAAAGTCATTGCAAACATAGTAGAATACAAGGCAAAGATGGGGTTTTGGAACAAGCAGTTTTTGTGGGAAAGTGTAGAGCACACTTCACCACCTGCATGGTGGAAGGGGCTCTCCAAAAATCAGATCCTTAGTGGTATGGCCACAAAACTGTTATCCATTCCCCCGACATCAACATCTTCAGAATGCATCTGGTCTGCCTATAGGAAAACACACACTACAGCTCAAAATTGTTTGATGAACAAAAGAGTAAATAATCAATTTCCACCTGCTTCTGGAGGAAAAGAAAAGTGGTGGGTGTTCAAAAGAGTACAGTAGTGTAATTACAACTGAAGCTGAAGAAAGTGCAAGTTTTGACTCATCTGATGAGTGTGGAAATAATTAAAATTGTAGAAGTTTTTGGGAACGTAAAGTAAATGTAAAAAAACTCATTACTTTGTTATCCTCTACTTACTCACTGAATGTTAGTCTAAAATTTCCAAACCAGAAAACACAATAAGAGGAGAAATAGAAGATTGACATTATTATTTAAATTATTATTTTGGCAGTGCCACCGTCACACTAAGAAAACAAAAAAGGAAAAGAGAGAGAAACAAGGCCCTGATACCTAAAAGTCTAGTTTTCACCTAAACACTCAAAACATACACAAAAGCATGCATATTCACTCAAATACACATATACTCTGTCCTAACAGTACAAGAAGAGTGGGGAAAATGAAAATACAAGGCTCAGGCTATGAATGCTACACTGAAGCAAATACTTCATTTTGCACTTTAATCCAGCCAAGTGCCGGTGGCCTGTAATTTTAAAATTTCCCCCATGTCTTAAAGTTATGAAGGGAAATTCTGTTATTATCTCTAATTTAAGACAGGTGTCTAATAGGTTTTTCAGCGGTGTACTCTTGACATGTGGTGCAAAAGAACAATAAGTTTGTCTGCCTTTTGTAATACTATCCTAAATGGTATAGCTGAACATTCCTCTTGTCAGATGACAACTGCCATTACTTGAAAAGTTTGCCAACTCCCAGAAGGTTCTCTGAGATCATTTGGGCAGCTGCATTTTATGGATTATGATGCAGAGCTAAAATATACTTCACAACGTGGTCTTGGCACAGGACTAGTTAGCTTGTCAAAAATAATGGAGAAACAAAGCATTAATTTTAAAAAGTGCCCCTCTAGTCAAGAAACCTTTGGAACCAAAGCTTTTGACTGTGATCAGTTTCTAGATTAGTGAGGCAAAGAATTTTTTTTGTTTCTAATGTAGCATAACAGTTTTTAAAAAGTGCCCTTCCTCTGCCAAGCAGGAGAAGTGATTAATTAGCCAATATATGGAAGTGGCTTGCTCCTTATATCACTTCACATTATTGGTAAATTCAAACTGGAAATCTTGTTTTAGATTGGTTCACAAATACTGGAGCTGATCCAACCCAGAGTAATCCTATACATACCAGAAATGTAGCAGCCCCTGAACAGGAGCCAGAAAGGTGTGAGTAGGAATCCGCTGGAGGGTGGGCTGATGCACCTTATTTATTTATTTGCTTGTCGAATTTGTATTGCCACCCACTTGCTGAGGCAACTCTGGGCAGCTCACAAATATAAAACACATACAGCACAGAATTACAAAAACCTTAAAACTTTAAAAACCATAAAAATCACTAAAAAAGACATCATCTGATTGCTTCTTTAAGAGTGTGACAGCCCATTCCTCCACAATGCACAGGCTAAATAGTTAGATATAAAAATAGTGGGTTCAGGTAGGTAGGCTACTACTACTACTGTCCTGTGTTGCCTGTACCATTGAATCTATGCCTTGACATTGCAGCTTGGATTTTCTCATTCACAGGAAGAGTGGGAGGTCATCATAAGCAAGAAATGAACAACTTACATTGTGGATGTAGAGCAAGATTGGGCTGGAATGTTATTAAAAGGCCATAGGGCAGGTTTGCTCAGATCTGTATGCCCTTTAATGGGGGTATAGAATGGATCAGGAGATGTACACATCATGGCTAGACACAAATCTATTGAGTTAAGTACCTCTGAGTGCAATAGTGCTTTTGTGAGTAGATGTGTCTAACAACTGCTCTACAAAATTCTTGTTCTTGAGAACAGCCTTCATGCATTTGTAGGTGAAAGTTACAGACAGCCATTGTGTAATGTTCCCACCCAGTTGGCATTTAAAATGGGGTCCCCCCCCAAAGCACATAATTTTATGGGAATAAGAGGGACTTTAAAAAATGTATTGGGGTTTTCCCCTCTCTCAGAATATTCAGTTTACATTTTGTACCGACAACAGTGTGGGAGCTTTCCTTCAAAAATGTTTATTCACATCTCATTTTGCCACCCATATTAAACCCCCCACCACCATTCCCTGTAGACTTAGTAAGGTATGTCTACCCTTTTCTCAACCCACCCACAATCACCCCCTTCCCAAAAAATCTGCAGACAGTGAGAAAAAGTCATTTTGCTGTCTAGCCTTATTAAAGAATATAGCCAGTTCCTAACAGTAAGCCATCCACCCCCTCCCTGCAACCTATCCCCTCCCCAAGTGTTCTTTGCCAGAGGAATTCAGTTCATCTCCTTAGAAGCTGCTTATTAAAAAAAGGCAGCCAGCCTGGGTCTGTGTTTTCAGGTAGAAGAACAGCAGCAAAAGCTTAACTAATCTTATATTTTATTACCATAATTAAGCTATGCACTTGCTAATAAAAAAGGCAACACTTTAAATTAAGTCTCCATTTTCCAAATTCTGCATTCATATTTATGAAATGATTATGCACATAACAGACCATTCTTTAAAGACTTATTAGAAAGCAAGTTATAAAACATAGTCTTAATAAATCCTTAATAGCTATAGTGCAGGCAGGCTGCTTCAGCCTCCTTCCCATGCCACAAATGCTATGATTTGAAAACACCATCTTTCTGAGCAGGGAAAGCATGTGTCATACATGACATGCCAGTGCTCATTCAACTCTGAAGTACTTTTTCAACCATAGCTAGTCCAGTGCACCACATAGAGCAGTACACTGCAGGTCCATTTCTTATTAGGACACTGAGATCCACTCACTGGAGTATGAGTGAAAAGACACACAGCAAGATTTAAACAATTCTAAGCCCAGGAATTTGATCTGAGTCCCAGAATAGACTGGTGCCCACAGTCCCAATACACAATAATCCTCTTCTGAATATACCTAGCTTTCTTCCTTTGTATGGTATAAATTAAAAGTGTGAGTAACTGAGTGGAGAATTATTCTTTTACTGCAATTGTTAAACAACTCTTCTTTTTGTTCTGGTTATGTGCTGCCAAGTCATTTCCAGCTTATGGTGGCCAATAAGAAGGTTTTTGAGGAGTAGCTTATCACTGTCAACCATTAGTGCATTTCCATAGCCAAGTGGGGATTTTAACCTGAATCTTCATTTGACACTCTATCCACTACACCACACAGCCTCTCTGTTAAATAGCTGCAGGTTCCAAAACCTTAATCCATTTACTATAAATCACCCAGAAATCTACAAGTAGATTCAGATCTACCTTCTGCTCACCTGGACATACCTAGTTCTCAATGTCATCCCAAGACCTTTTGAAGTGAAGGACAAGAGAGGGCACATACATGCATAAATGTGAATGCATGCACGCACACATGCATGCACGCACACACTTATTCCATGCCAAAAAGCCAACTGGACTGGCAGCTGACCCTTTCTCAAAAGCCAAAGTTGGAACAGTGTTCATTGCCACACCTGAAAGCAGCAGGATTGCTTTGGACACACATGAGAAGCTGCATGGGCCATTAAACTTTCTCCTCTTATCTTTGTGACACAAAGACGTCACTATGGCAGCCTTGTTCAAAGAGCTATACGTAGATTGCATGTGGACACATATGTAACACTTGAATTATCCAAGGCTACTCTAGTACTCCTAATTTACACATACTTTTACTAATATCAACATGGGCATGTTTAGGAAGAACTGGCAACTGTCCGAAAAAGAGAGATAGCATTGAACTGTGAGATCAGATGCAAGGAAGCCTCAGGTTCCACTCCTAGCTTACTTTTGCATTCAAAATATTAATCTTATTCTTCATAGAAGGTTTTCTAAAGACTACCACAGGTAATCTGTGCATTTTCCCTTTTGAACTTAATAATTGCCAGATGTTGGCCACTGACCTACCGAGAATGAATTGAAGAGTTCTTCACACATGTCATAAAGTGGCCTCCAGCCCATGAGCTTGTGCTGAAATAAAATGTGTGAAGCCTTTGAGGCACCACCAGGTTGTGTTGAGACTGCAGTCTGACAAACCATCAGGATGTGTTGAAAGATAATTGTCTTTTTAAACCAGTGGTTCTCGATCTTTTAAAGCTGGGGGACAGGTCATGTTCCCTCAGGCAGCTTTGGGGGGCTGGATGGCTATTTTGCACTTCTTCCACCACATGGCACTTCCAGGTGTGGTGGAGGTGGTGGGAGCCACATTCATGCCTGTGGGCCACAGGTTGAGAATCCCTGATTTAAATGATGGAGAGAATAGCCATGGTGGACTCGCATAACTAAGACCCACTGAGACTGCAGTCCTAAATTAGGAAGCAAGCCCCACTTTCCTTTGTGGGACTTCAATTTAAACAGACATGCAGAGAATTATGATGTATGATTTGTAAATGAAGTGTGCTTTGATCCCCAACACTGTTCATTTTAGAAAACCAAGTACTGGAATTAGATATGCTTGTAAACCCCTGCAGTGTGCCATGTGTACAAACTCTAAGAAATGGCATATACCCATCTTTGTCTTGAAGAAGTCATGTTGGATGAATTGCTGATTGTGAAAACTCTTTTCACCCAACTGAGAGAGGACTATGTGAAGCCCCCTGGCTAGAACATTGTGTAGGATTTTATTTCTGGGCATTATATAATCAGGGTGAAGGTTGTCTTGGAAACTTTATCATCAAGCTAGCCAATGCTTGTCCTTTCCTGGTAAATTGGACGTTTGGCTTCTCTAAGTGTGAAGCCCGTCTTCCTTCTATCCCTGCTTCAGATGCTCTGGAAGTAAAATGGCTCTGAGGGAGACACACGGTGCCAAAATTCAGAAGCAGTTTCAATGTGTGTGGCAAGTTATGTTGGGGGCCCAATTCATCACGGAAGCCTGTTCAAGCCTGCAAATAGTGAGATGCTCAGCCAGTTTGGCATTTGAACACCATGAGGCACAGACCCAAAATAAACCTCTCATCAGAAATTTATGCAAAATTTTCTTGCTGGTGCTAAAACCCGAAGGCACAATCTACCTCCCATTGAAAATCCATGGCAAAATTCCTGATGATTTTAAAGGGAGCTGGATTGCAATTTTGGAAAGCTAAATTTAGGAACAAAATTTCACAGTGGCCTGGACATTGCAGATTTCCTGAAGAAAAGGGAACTACACTAACCAATCATTTACATATAGAGAAAACAGAAAAGAACTTGGATATTTCATTTACAGCTCTCTTACTACTGTACTTGATTCAAACGAACCACAAACAGATGATAAAAAACTGACCTGAAGACCTCCTCTTCCTTCTCCTTCTCCCATATCTGATATTGAACATTGGCTATCATCAATAAGACATGAAGATTGTCCTGGGAAAAATATAATGCAGTGCCCTTTTATTTGCCTTGCACACAACAGCATGACACCTGTACCACTGATCAAGTTCCATGGGTCGCTTTCTGGACCTGAGTCCTTTTGGCACACAAAGCCCTCCTCAGCCCCAGGCCAGTACTGATGAAACTGCTGCTGGCCATCAATATGGATTCAAGTGGGATTTAATCCACTTTGGGGACCATCAACCTTCCCTATTGACTTCTGTTAGGATGTAGAGTAAACCCTTGTGTTACAAGGGCATGTCAGAGAAAGTCTGAGAGGTCAATGTATAACACAGCAACCAAACAGATACACTGTATAGTGAGAAGAGTTGTTTACTTGAGGCAAAATCAAAGGTTGAAAGCAAAGTTCAAAAGCTTTTCAAAGTCAAGCACAACAATAGCAGAGATAGTCAAGATGATGTTTAAAAAGTGAGCAGAATATTATTTTCTCTTTACCAATATTTAACAGTCACAGAGAACAACAGTCCAATTGCAAATAGTCCAATAGCAAAACAAAGATGCAAATATAGCAAGAGCAGTCATCTCTTCAGTAAGCAGTAAGCTGTAGCCGAGCCCTAAGCAGTAGTTGAGCTCCAAGCAGTTGAGCATCAAGCAATAGTTGAGCTCCAGGCAGTAGAAGGTCTTCAAGCAGTCCTTGAGCATTAAGCAGTAGATTGGAGCTTCAAGCAGTCAAGCCCCAAGCAGTGGATGAGCAATAAGCAGTGGGTGAGCACAAAGCTGAAAGTAACTGTGGTTGCAACCTTCCTTTTATCCACAGTACTGGCAAACTAATGAGACAATATAATTCACCTGCTCTGTCAAATACTCTATGCTGTTCAAGCACCATAGTAGATATGCAAGTATACATATTATCCTGATCAACCAGTTAGGCATCCAAAGCCGCTAGTCCTCAGGGTTATCTGGTTAGTTAAATGCTGCCTGATGATCGGTGTTGAGTTGCTGTCAATATGGTCTATTACCATAGCAGGATAACCTGGCCAGACATAAATTATATTTATAGTTACAAAAATGTTTCTATTTTTTAGCTTAAACATCTGTTTACCTTTAAAATGTTTACATTTTAATACCTTAAAATGTTTACATTTTAATACCTTAAAATGTTTACATTTTAATACCTTAAAATGTTTACATTTTAATACCTTAAAATGTTTACATTTTAATTTTTCAATGAATCTTATTTTTGGTACAGCCTACAATTTTTAGAATTTAACTGAATAGTCCTAGAATATTTAGTTTCTGTGGTAATCAATATAACTAATAAGTAATCAGGCACACTGGGGAAAAACAACTTTTGGTGCCTTTTTAGCCATCTAGGTGCCAAGAAAGACCAAAGACTCGAAGAGCACAGCTTGGAAAATTATTTTTTTGAAAAATGTTTGTTTTCATCATGGTGTCTGAAGAGTAATTTATTCTGTTACTTATTGCATCAGAGACTATTTTCCATTCCTTTTGAGGGGGACTTGGGGATTGGCAAAAGTTTTGCATAAAGTTTGAAAAATTCCTATCCAAAATAAATGCTCTTTAAAAATAAAAATTGGAAGAAGCTTGAAAATATCCAGCAATATTGCATCAATACTAATTTTTTTTTTGCGTTTTAGTTTAGTTTAAGTTTTTGAATTTAGCTTCATCACAAACTTGTTCTGAGCAAAATAAGTACTTGCAACCAGCTTGTAATTTGTTGCCGCTCTCGTAGGCTACAATGCTTGCAGGCAATGTTTGAAGTGTTACTTTTCAAAAGTAATTTGTTATGAAGCATGTTCCAAATCCCCAATACATAATTCAGGATCCTAGTGTGCTGGCGGTGACAGAGCCCTCTGGCAATAACTCCATGGGATCCAAGTAACTTTCTTTGCTTGAAACCTTTTATTTTATTTTAAACTACAGTGCAATAAGCATATGAGGATCCCCCAACAGTTCTTTCCCCCACGGATTCAAAGGGTGAGATTACAGACACTAGTCCTTTGGGCTCCTCTTGACAGTTTGGAGTCCCAGTTAACATCACTGGAGTTCCACAGAGTCTAAGTCATTGCTGCTTAAGTCATGCATTTTCAGCAAAATTCAGAGTTTTGAGTCAACCAACATTATTTTTACCAGACCCTAGAAAAGCATAGTTTGAATGATTACATTAAGAAAATTGAAGAGCCTATGCTTAAGGAAGCTAATAAAGGAGGTCTTTTGAAAACAGTGAAGAACAAGGCTCAATACAGAAAGTAATGGATTGAAAGTCAAGCTGCGAACTGGGGCAGGGGGCGGGGGGAACCAAGCCTATGTATGGTCAATATTTTTAAAAATATAGGAGGAAAGGCTGACCAAAAGCTGACATAAGGCTGGTTAAGAGCAAGAGTGTTGAAGAAGGAAACTGAAGTATTTATCTTGGCAGCTCAAGAACAAGTTTTGCCAACAAATTGCATGAAGGCTAAAACACAGCACATGTCCAACAATAGCAAATTCTGGCTTTGCAATTTATTTATTTATTTAATCACATTTTTATGCTGCCCACTCGCTGGGGCGACTCAGGGCGGCTTACAAACAATAAAAGCACACAAAAACATTTAAAAACATCAACAATTCAACTTAAGTTAAAAGAATTTTAAAAATTCCTTTAAAAACTCCTTAAAAATCAACCAAAACCATATCCCAGACTCCAAAAGGACTAACCGCTCATAATAGCCAACCCACATTGGTTGTTTCCCCAGCTGCCCCCCACACCCGCTGGATGAGCCAGGTCTTCATGCCTCTACGAAAGGGTAAAAAGGATGAAACAGTAGATCATCTTATCAATGGATGCAATAAAATTTCACAGGCTGGTTATTTACAATACTATGACAGGATTGCAAAACATATTCAATTGAAACTTTGCCAGAAGTTTGAATTTGAATGCAGCAAACATTATTGAGAATAATAGAAAGTACTGTATTAGAAAATGAGAGAGTCAAGATCCTGTGGGACTTTAAAATTCAAACAGATATACATCTGACTCATAATACACCTGATATAACTGTTGTGAAAAAAAGGTCTGGTTAATAGACATTGCCATACCAGGAGATTCATGAATTGAGGACAAACAACTGGAAAAATCACAAAATACCTCATACAATGCCCAAACTTGGTTCGATAAGTTTGGACTTTATACGGATTTAGACTTTGTATGAGGCATAAAAAATCCTAGCCGCGATGCCTCATACAATGTCCAAATCATTGCCGCGATGCCTCGTACAACGTCGTTTCCATAGATATACATTTTACTGTAACAGCACAGACTTCAGGGCAAAGTCAAGGAAACAGACAGGAAACTGACAAAACTTTAATAAATCATTCTCTAAAGGCTAAAAACATTACAAAAACATGTCAAAGAACCCTGACCATGCAACAAGTTTTTAACTTTTGAAAACTTTAAGAAGTGCAGGTTTAAAAGTTAACATGTCCCATCATGCAGTACAGTGTTAATCTGCAGCCATGCGGCCGATCATCCATTTTATACAAGCTACTGTAAACAATTACTGGATGGAAGCAAGGACAAAATGGATGGCAATGTGTCCCATCATGCAGCACAGTGTTAATCATCCAAACAGCAGCAAACACCAAACAATTAAAATTGTTGTCAAAACCACTCCTAACCACTCTTCAACCCACAAGAGCAATGCACGCATGCGTCCTGCCTTTTATACTGCCCAGGCACAATGCAACCTGGGAAAAACCCCAATGCCTCATACCAAGTCACAGCGACTTTGTATGAGGAAACTTTTTTCAAGGAATTAGGCGATGTTGTATGAATTCGATATTGTACGAAGCGGACTTTGTATGAGAGATTACTGTATTGTGACTTGCAAATTGAAGTTGAGTGTTCATGGAAGAAGAAATCTGTTGTTGTACCCATAGTAATCACAGCCTTTGGAGCGTTACCTAAATAACTTATTGGACTTGAACACAGTGGTGGGCATTAGCAGGTTCACACCAGTTTGCCAGAACTGATAGCAGAAATTCTGGCTGGCCTCGCCCACCCAAGTTTTGAAATAAAGTAGTCCTAATTTGGGTGCAACACAGAGCTTTCCCCATAGCCATGCCCACCATACCATGCCCACAGTTTGGTATTAATTTTTTGGGGAGCCCACTACTGCTTGAATATCCTAACTTTCAAAAAAGCCCAACTTACCTAGGAACTGCCTATATACAGTACTTAGAAGTTATCTTAATATTTAGACTTAATTGTTTACAGTAGGTCTTGAACTGTTAATTTTATACCAGTTTTTGAATGTGAATCTAATGGGAGATTTCTTTAAATAATAATAAAAATAATGACATGTTATCAAGTTAATTCTGAGTTGTGTGTTCCCTTCTCAGGATTCTCTCGGTCAGGGGTGGCTAACCTTGGTGCTCCAGGTGTTCTTGAACTTCAGTAAGGACACTTGCTGATCAGGGCTTCTGGGAATTGAAGTCCAAGGACACATAGGGCACCAAGACTGGCCACCCCTGTTCTAGGTAAACCACTCATTATAGTACTGTAATATCAATCATGTTCCTCAAGTCAATTTTGATTGTGGCAACCGTTTTCAGGATTTTCTAAGTAGAGAGGAGTCAGAAGTAGCTTACTTTGCCCATTTAGAGCAACTATGGGACTGCTTAGTTTGCACAGGTTACCTCTCCTCTCAGGAGACACAGTGGGGAATCAATTTCCCAACCTCTGATTCTGAAGGAAGATATTTAAATCACTGAGTTTCTAGCCAGGTGCACCAATCATTGTTGTTCAGTCACACAGTTAAGTCCGACCCTTTGTGACCACATGGACCACAGCAGGCCAGGCTCTGTCATCTGCCATCCTCTGTAGTCCACCCAGATCTATGCCCACTGTGTCAACGATGCTGTCTAACCAACATCCTCTGCCACCCCTTCTCTTTTTTGCTTCAAT
This sequence comes from Bradypodion pumilum, assembly GCA_035047305.1. NCBI lineage: Eukaryota > Metazoa > Chordata > Lepidosauria > Squamata > Chamaeleonidae > Bradypodion > Bradypodion pumilum. The sequence goes on along the minus strand of JAWDJD010000002.1, from coordinate 274,800,692 downwards.
CTTTCCTAGCTTTAGGGCCTTCTCCAGTGAGTCCTCTCTTCTCATTTGGTGGCCAAAGTATTTGAGCTTCAGAATCAGTATTTGTCCATCCAAGGAGCAGTCAGGGTTTATTTCCTTTAGGATTGAATGATTTCAAAGGAAGGTGTCTATTCTTCTGCGCTCAGCTTTTCTTATGGTCCAGCTCTCACAACCATACATTATTATTGAGAAGACCACTGGTTTTATTATGTAGACTTTTGTTGGCAGGGTGATGTCTCTATTTCGTATTACGCTGCCTAGGTTTGCCATAGCTTGCCTCTGAGGGAGTAAGTGTCTTTTTATTTCATGGCTGCAGTCACCGTCTGCAGTGGTCTTAGATCTCAAGAAGGTAAAGTCTGTCACTGCTTCAATTTCTTCCCCTTCTGTTTACCGTGGAGTGATGGGGCTGGATGACATGATCTTGGGTTTTTTGATGTTGAGTTTCATGCCAGCTTTGCACTTTCATCCTCAGCAAGAGCCTCTTTAGGTCCTCTTTAGGCACCACTCATTGGGATCTCTCAAAAATACTCCACTTCCTGAATAGATTTGCCAAAAATCAACTACTTCCCATGCCCATACCTTCATTATTTCATGCTTCTCTTTTGCTTCTTGTTTCTGAATTGAACAGTCAATAAATAAACCACACTGAATGTTGTTTGATGATGGCTTGTTACAATGTGTCTACAATGCAATACAGGAACTTTGAGGAAACAATAGGTTTCAGGAAAATCAGCGCTGTAAAATGTCCTTCACGGTGAATTCACAAAGGTTGGGATGATTTCTGACAAAGTAGAAAAGGAATGGGAACGGAGCTTATATACACATCAAACTGCCATCATGACCGGAACCCTGTTCACACATTTGGGAAAATGCAATAAATAGGGCTATTGATGTATTTCTGATATAAATCAGGTCAACTACAGCTGCTTTCAGAAGACAAAAATGAATACATGTTCTCTGTATCTTGCTTTTCTGATCACATAGAGCAGCTTCACACTACAAACAAACCAATACAATGTATAATATATATAAACATATATAAAATGTTTGTAATGTGTAGTGTGTGCCACTTTTAATGAAGGTTGGTAATATTTTTGATATGTACTGCAGTGGCTCAAGTCGCTAAGACGCTGACTGGGAAGCGGAAGGTCAGCAGTTTGATTCCCGAGTACTGCAGGACGGAAATGAGCTCCCGTCTTCATCCCAGCTCCTGCCAACCTAGCAGTTCGCAAGCAAGAAATTGCAAGTAGATAAATAGGGACCACTTTGGTGGGAAGGTAACAGCGTTCCGTGCGCTCCGGTGTCTAGTCATGCCTGCCACATGACCACGGAAACGTCTGCAGAAGCAGACAGCGCTGGCTCTTTGGCTTGGAAACAGAGATGAGCACTGCACCCTAGAGTTGGATACGGCTGGCTTTCGAGCAAGGGAAACCTTTACCTTTACCTTAGCATGCACATATCAAAAATATTACCAAACTTCATTAAAAGCACCCATCCAGTCAAAAAATATATGGTGTGTCTTTCAGTGTAAAAGGCATCCATAATATAACCATTGTACAGACTCTGATGAATCAATCAGTGCTGCTTGTCCATTCACAGACTTCTTTTCAGTAGTTTTATAATTTCTGTGATGTTTGATATTAAAGGAGGTGAGAGGTGCTGCAGTGGCTCAGTGGTTAAGAAGCTCACCTTGTTAGCTGGAAGGCCGGCAAGTCAGCAGTTCGAGACCCCAGTACTGCATGACTGATTGAGCGCCCATCTCTGTCCCAGCTCTTGCCAATCTAGCAGATCAAAAGCAAGAAATTTCAAGTAGATAAATAGGGACCTTTTTGGTAGGAAAAGATCTTGGGGACATTCAGGCGCCCCCTTGACATAGTTTCTAAAGCAAAAATCCTTTCAACCCAGAATAATTTCTGACTCCTTATTATAAAGGAGCTGAGAAGAGGATTCAAAGTTGAGAGGTCTGCTCCAAGCCCTATGGAGGATAGAATGGCTCTGCTTGCAGTAATTCCCAAGTGCCTCCACCATCCAGTCAAAGGGCCTCAGTTTGTAGGCTATTAGCACCAAAAACACATCCTATGGCCGTGATGGCAAACCTTGGCAGTCCAGGTGTTCTTGGACTTCAATTTCCAGAAGCCCAAGTCAGCACTCATGCTGATCAGGGCTTCTGGGAATTTAAGTTCAAGAACACCTGAAGTGCCATTGTTCGCCAACACTGTCCTATGGTATGCTAGGAACCTTAGGTTTCTGAAGCGGGCTTGCTACTCTGCAGTACAGGGGTATTGTACTTTGGTCTCATCTGAAACTGCCTCAGCTACCAATCAGTGACTGCTCTTTATGTCTTCATACATTGTGAAAAACATATTCCCAAAAATCAGAACAAAACCCTGTGTCACAAAGGGTTGAAGATATAAGATTAATTCAAGCTTTAGATTTTGATCCATTGACAGACATACTACTTACTGCTTGAGGGAAAATCTTAAGGAAAATCAGTTTCCTGTCCTTTCTATACTTCTGTTTTGCTTTATGTATCCTTGGGATGTACATGGTAAAGAAAGAAAACAGAAAAATCCTCAAAATAATTTTCCACTTTTGGTATTTGTATGACTTACGGGCCGAGTAGGGACTTACGGGCCACCCTGTAGAGTGAGGGAAAGAGGGAGTAATGATCCTCCTTTATTAAACATAGACATGCATATTTATATATCACATGCTATAATTAGCACTTTTAATCCATTTAAAAATCTAGCACAGACCTCAATCAGATCTAGTTTGAAAACCAGAAATGCTGACCCTTAGATGTAACAAGCCTACACATGGAGAGCGGCATGATCTCTAGAAAACTGATTAACAGTTGGGAATCAAAATGCTCTTAAAAGTAACAGAGCCCACTTTGTCAACCACACGTTGATCTGACAAACTCTTTCTTTACTGGCCATCACATGCCAAACCAGGGGCAGCCTGTGGAGCTAAGCAATTTGATTTACCTCATAGTTATTTCTCACAGGATGAAAGGAAATGAGAGAAAGGAAATTAAAAGCAGACTTAAGATTACTGAGTCAGCACAGAGATATACTCGAACTGGCTCTCTGCTTCCTTGCTTACATAAGCAGCTGGCAGTCACACAGATGCAGCATGTTCAGAACGTGTGTGTTATGCGATGGTGGCAATTCTTCTGCAAAAGGATCTTAATCACATGAGCAAAGAAGGATAATTGAAGAGGCAGCTAAAGCAGAATAGGAACAATAACCAGTAATATGATGTAAGGTAAGCAAATTGGCAGACTTTCTGTTTGGATGTCCTTCTGATTTCATGCTCCAGCTCAATATCGTCTGAGTGTTTTGGTCAAAATCAGAGGGAGGACAACATGTTCCCAGTACTATTTTGTGGGCCAGGTATAGTCACTCACAATGATTCTGTGGAGAAAACTGTCCCTTCTGAGATTTACCTTCTCTCTGCCTCCAGACAGCTGGATCATAAGGAAGGCTGAGCAAAGAAGAATAGACGCCTTTGAGATGTGGTGCTGGAGGAGAATTTTGAGAGTCCCCTGGAGAGCAAGGAGATCAAATAAGTTGATCCTAAAGGAAATCAACCCTGACTGCTCCTTGGAAGGGCAAATATTGAAGATGAAGCTAATGTACTTTGGCCATCAAATGAGAAGAAGGAACTCAGTTGAGAAGGCCTTGATGTTGGGAAAGATTGAAGGCAAAAGGAGAAAGGGGCAGCAGAGGATGAGATGGCTTGATGGCATTGTTGATGCAATGAGTGTAGAGTTGAGCGGGCTGCGGAGGAAGGTGGAAGATAGGGGTGCCCTGCATTAGGTGGTCTATGGGGTCACAAAAGTTCAGAATCGACTGTGCGATTCAACCACCACCACCATCACCACCACCACCACCACAACAACAACCACAACCACAACTGCCCCAGGCTCTATTCAACTCACAGAGCAACAATGCCCATTACATCTTGAACTTTCCTACAGAGTTTGATTCAAATGCAATCAAATGGTTCTCTCCAATATATTAAGTGCATTATGTCTACCATTTTCTTTAAAACCAACTGCCCACCTGGGCACAGAGGCTCAGACTTCTACTTAAGACTAGATTTGATTGCATTTGATTGCATTTGAATCAAACTCTGTAGGAAAGTTCAAGATGTAATGGGCAGTGTTGCTCTGTGAGTTGAATAGAGCCTGGGGCAGTTGTTGTTGTTGTTGTGGTGGTGGTGGTGGCAAACAGATACATATAAATGGTGCATCTATCTTTACATATCATTAGCATGTACATTTTCCTTTGACTTCTGACTGTCTACATTTTTAAAATTCTGTACTTATGACTTGTTTGACCATAACCCCCATAATTAGGGTTGGGGGGGGGAATAATTAGGTTCACATTTTCACATGGAAATACATATTTCATTCCCTCTTGAGAATATCAGTGGAACAGAATGTCTCTCACTTCAGAAACAGCCTTGCCTTGTGAGTTATTTCAAATCACACACCATTAAAATGTATGCAAATTATTTAACCAACAGGAAAATGCATACAATAAATGTAAACAATAGAAAATGTGGACATTTTAAAAAACGATTCACATATTTTTACCCTTGAGAGGAAGTCTCATAATCTGATACAGAATTAGGATGGGAAAATAATATCAGTGAGATTTTAGAAAATCAATGAAATGAGGCAACGATCCACATATCCCCACTCAATTATCCCATTGAGATAAGCCAAACATTCTACAACCATGCTTTTAAGAACCTTAAGAACCCCCTACATTCAGTTTGAAAATTGCTCTGCTTCAAGTAATCCAGTCTTCTGTAGATGCCTGGATTCTCTCAATATAGTCAACAGTTCTCAATAAATCTAAATTTACAGAGCCCTGGTGGCGCAGTGGTTAAAGTACTGTACTTCAGCTAAAATGCTGTGAGTTTGATCCTGATGGGGATCAAGGTTGACTCAAGCTTCCATCCTTCCGAAGGATCTATAGATTATATCTGCTGTATTTCTGTTCGCATCAGTTGGAATTCTACTGTAATAATGTACAGAAAGAGGCTTGAGGATTATAAACTCTGGAAAATCTGGGATCTTATCTGGGATCAGTTTGATCCAGTTGTCCCTGAGGAAGTGGTCAGGCTCCTGAGAGCTGTTCGTGACACCACCTCCTTGTTAGATTCATGATTAAATCTGCCAAGGGGGTGACAGGCAGTTGGGTCGGAGCAATGGTGAATGCTTCTTTACAGGAGGGGGTGTATCCGGCATCATTCAAACATGCGCTGGTGTGCCCCCTACTGAAGAAACGATTGCTCAAACCAACAATATTGGCCAACTTCAGGCCTGTATCCAACCTCCCCTTTTTAGGGAAGGTACTGGAAAAAGCAGTGACATGGCAGCTCCAGGGGGTTCTAGATGAAGTGGATTATCTGGAACCTTTTCAGTCAGGATTCAGGCCTGGATATGGTACCGAGACTGCATTGGTCACACTTATGGATGATCTCTGGAGTGAGCAGGACAGGGGTAATCCCTCTGTCCTTACTCTTCTTTACTTCTCAACGGCCTTCAATACTGTCGACCACGGTATCCTTCTGGAACGGCTCTGAGGATTGGGGGCCCAGGGCACTGTGTGGTCCTGGTTTTCCTCATTTCTGAGGGACCAGACCCAGTTGGTGTCATTGGAGGTTGAGTTGTCCACCCCTAGGCCTCTCCAGTACAGGTGCAACAGGGCACCGTACTCTCGCCTCTTCTATTTAACATCTACATAAAGCCACTGGGTGAGATCATCTGTTCCCACGGGGTGAAGTATCATCAATATGCTGATGATACCCAACTGTATCTCGGCCCGTGGGATCCTGAGTGATGCAGTTGAAGTCCTATCCAGGTGCCTGGAGGCTGTAAGGGTTTGGATGGGGGACAATGGGCTTCAGCTGAATCCTGGCAAGATTGAGTGGCTGTGGGTTCAGGGCCCCATGTTATCCCGGGAGCTATGAACGTTGGTGCTGGATGGGGCTTCTTTGCCCCAGACAGACCCAGTGTGTAATTTGGGAGGCCACCTGCTCGAAAAACAGATGGCAGTCGTGGCCAGGAGGGCTTTTGCGCAACTTTGTGTCATCTGCCAAATACACCCACTCCTGGACCAGGACACCTTACTTTCGATCACCCATGCACTGGTCACCTCTAGACTGGATTATTGTAATGCACTCTACATGGGGCTGCCCTTGATGACCATCTGGAAGCTAAAGCTGGTTCACAATGCGGCTGCTTGGGTAGTGATGGGGTGTGGGTGTTATGCCCATGCCTCACCGTTGCTATGGGAGCTGCATTGGTTGCCAGTGTGCCTCTGGGTGCAATTCAAGATGGTGGTTTTGACCTTTAAAGCCCTTCATGGTAGTAGGCCAGGATACTTAAGAGACCATGTCACCCAAGGTTTTCGACCCATCCTACGAGAGAAGGTTTCCATAGTGGCTTCCTAGTGGTCCCATCAGCCTAGGAGATACATCTCACTGGGACCAGGAGGAGAGCCTTCTTGGTATCTGCTCTGGCCCTATGGAACCTCCTGCCATTTGAATTGCACCTCCAGGCAGAGTTGCTCCCCTTCAGGAAGACCTTAAAAACATGGCTATACCAGCAGGTGTGGGGTACAACTGGTACCACAGCCCTGCTGACTTATTTAGCCCTGCCTGGGGTTCTTTTTTACTCCTGCCTGGGTGTACTTCTTTTTAAGGGGATTGGGGAGGTTTTATGGATATTTTTTGATAGTTTTATAGTATTTGGTTTTAATTAGTATTAGGTATGGATTTTAACTGATGTTGTAAGCCGCCTTGGGTCGCTTAGGCAAAAGGGCAGTTATATCAATCAATCAATCAATCAATCAATCAATCAATCAATCAATCAATCAATCAATCAATCAATCAATCAATCAATCAATCAATCAATCAATCAATCAATCAATCAAACAGACAAACAGACAAACAGACAAACAGACAAGAAATGATCATTTTAAAAGGAAAGAAATCTGAAAACCCGCCCCCCATAGTAACCATGAGCCTTTAAAGCCCCCCCCCCATGCTATCATAATCATGGTCTCATTAAGATTCCAATAAAGAAAGTTGAGAAAATGGTTCACTTTATTTCTTGTTAAGAAAAACAGAGGAACCATAACTCAGTTTCTCTCCTAACACTCTATTCTTTTAAAATATTTTCATTTTAAATTCCAAGCGAAACGTAAATACACCAATTAGATTGCTCACTGAAGGACATGCCTTCTGCCAGTAATCCCCTGTCTCGGTTTGGGAAGGAGATTCCCCCTACCACCACAGCCCCACTTTGCAAAAGTCCATAGTTTTACCATAATGAGTGCCATTTGACAGAAGGTGGTGTGTTTCTACAAACATAGGTTTGAGAGCCTATTGGCGCTTGCTGTCTGTTTGACCTTCCGTCAACTAATGCGGCCGTATGCCTATTCCATGGGAGAGAAATGTCCTGTTTCTTTTGACAAAGGGCCTGGCATGAGCTTCTTTGGCCAGACTATAAATTTCACGAAATAAGAGGAAAAGTGTAGCTATAGATTGTGTGGGAAGCTGACCCAAGGAACATAGCCATGATCCTGCCATAGGTAAGTGTTTTGAGATTCCATCACTCTCAACAGGAAAGATACAATGTTTTGATTGGTTTCCCTTGGTGTTGTGAACTAATAATAATTTTGTGTCAGAAATTTTTCTGGGTTGAAAGGATTTTTGCTGGAGAAACTCCGCTCAGGGAACGCTTGAATGAGGCTCCTTTTATGTTCCCCAAAATGGGACTTTAGTGTATGAGAAACAAGACACAGGAACAGCCGTAGCACTGGCTTAACACATCTTTATTGCATGGTGGTCTGGGGGAACATGAGGTAATGGCGGACGAACAGCTCAATATATACGGTGGTTATACATTTGAATGTGGCTCCACGATAGCCCATTGGCTACTGCTGGCGTGACGTCATTCCAGGTCATGCCCTTCTTGTCCCGGTGAGGTAGTGGCGGGAATCTTCCCGCGCTGTAGTTCTTTGGGGATTGGAACCTTGTGAGCTGGGTGCTCGCTATTGCCACCAGGTGGACATTAGCTCGCGACCTAATTACACGGAATACATTGATACAGTTGGTGGTTGTTTTATTGCATAGAAATAAGGACACAACATCCCTCCCCCCTAGAATGAGACGAAGTCTCTCAACCAAGATGGCTTATTGCAAACGCGCCTTGGGCGTGATGCTGACTGGCTTGTCCCGGGAGTGCTACTGCTTCTCTGTCCCCTGGTTCCTTGTCCTGCAACGGGAGAGGGAAACTCGTTAGTGACTGGCCGCGGCTCCGCGGCTCTTGGGGAAGGGACGGAAAAACCGGGGGCACTGGGGACTAACAAAAACCCCCGCTTCTCGCTTGGATGGGTGGGGGACCACTCCAGAAAACCCCCCCGGTTTTGTAAATGAAAATCAGAATTATCACCTGGGGTGTCATTAGAAAGATTCCTCAGGATATCTATGCCTGGGGTGCCATTAGAAGGATTCCTCAGGATATCTATGGGGACAGAATCTCTCTCCTCCCCCCTAGGTGGGGACCACTGGCCCCCCTCACCTCCCCCTTGGGTCGAACGGGTGGGGGAGAACCCTAACGCTGAGTCCTGTTCCTCGCCGGCCGCGCCCTGGTGCTCTTGAACCCTGCGACGGAGTTGGTCTGCGTGTCGTCTCCATAGCAGACCCGTGGCAGTCTCTATGCAATACGACACGGGACCCGTCCTTCCAACGACGACGCCCGGGACCCAGGCCGGCCCCGCGCTGGCGTAATTTCTGCAATGCACCGGGGCACCGACTTCGAAACTTTTCGTGTCCGCTAACCCGATATTCCTCCCTGTGTCCTACACCCTAGTGGGGTCTAGCCTGGTCAGAATCGTGGTCAGCTTCCTACGCATTAAGAGTTCTGCGGGCGAGTACCCAGAAGCTAGGGGGGGTGACCCTGTAGCCTAGCAGGAATTGGCACACTTGTAGGTTGAGATCCCCAGGACCCATGCGCCTCAGCGCATCTTTGGTAGTGCGCACGAGGCACTCGACCTGGCCGTTCGTCGCCGGGTGGAAAGGGGCGGAAGTGATGTGCCGAATGGCGTTGATCTCAGTGAATGCCCTAAACTCTGCGGACGTGAAACAACTAGCGTTATCGCTAATTAGGGTGTCGGGTATGCCGAACGTGCTAAAAACCCTACGCAAATGCTTCACTGTTGTTGCCGAGGAGGTGCTCGTAACTGGGATGACCTCCAACCACTTGGAGTAAGCATCTACTACGAGGAGAAAAAGTGTCCCTCTAAATGGGCCCGCAAAATCAATGTGCACCCGGGACCACGGCCCCTTCGCCGCATCCCATTCCCTGTGCGGCAGACGCGCCTCTTCGGGCCGGGAGCATTGGCAGCTCTCGCAAGTGCCTACCATGTGCTCGATGTCGGCGTCTAACTGGGGCCACCAAAAATAGCTCCTGGCCAGGGCCTTGGAGCGGACAATTCCAGGGTGGCTGACGTGCAGCAGTTTAAGCACCCGCGGCCTCAGGGGCTCGGGGACCACCACCCACTGGCCCCACAGGAGGCACCCTCTCTCTATGGACAACTCCAGCCTCTTCCTAAAAAACGGGGCGAACTCAGCCGCCGGGGAGGACGCTGGCCACCCTCTTTGCACCCAGGAGCTGACTAGAGCTAGCGTCTTGTCCTTCCCGGTCGCCTTGGTGATGTCTGCGGGCACAATGGGGGGCGAATCTAAAACCTCTATCAGGAGTACTTGGCGGTTCTTTTCTTCCTCGCCCATGGTGCTGCTAGTGAGGGGAAGGGGAGACCTTGACAGGGCGTCCGCGTGGCTTATTTCTTTCCCTGGGCAGTACACCAACGCGTGCTGATACGCATTTAAGAAGATGGCCCACCGTAACATCCTAGCGGACAGGATCTGAGGTGTGGGCTTGTCCGCAGTGAATATGCCTAGCAGGGGCTTGTGCTCAGTAACTATAGTAAACGGGCGGCCGTAGAGGAAATCGTGGAACTTCTTAGTCCCCGCTATTATCGCTAGCGCCTCCCTGTCTGTTTGGGCGTAGTTTCGCTCAGCCTGGGACAGGGACCTGGAGTAGAATGCAACTGGGGCCTCCCTCCCGTTTTCCAGGACGTGGCACAGCACCGCCCCCACCCCCACTGGGGATGCATCACATATCAAAACCACAGGCTTCTTGGGGTCAAAATGGGTGAGAATGGCATCAGACGCTAGGAGTTGTTTCAGCTCAACGAACGCCCTCTCCTGGCTCTCGCCCCACTTCCACGCCTCGTCCTTTTTGAGCAGCTTATGCAGTGGCTCCGCTATCGAAGCCTTCCGAGGCAGGAAGGAGTGGTAGAAATTTAAGAGCCCTAGGAACGACTGCAATTCGGGCTTGGCGGTGGGGCGAGGGGCACCTTGAATTGCGGCTACCTTGGATTTTGAGGGCTTCATTCCCGCAGGGGTTACCCGGAAACCCAAGAACTCAACCTCTTTTGCGAAGAAGACGCATTTGTCTTTCCGCAACCTCAATCCCGCCTTTTCAAATACCGCCAGTACTTTGCCTAGCCTTTCAGCCAACTCCTCCTCGCTCCCCCCGTTATCAATACGTCATCAAAGTATGGCAAGACCCCATCCAGTCCTCTCAAGAGGCGTTCCACAAGCGACTGGAAAATGCTGGGCGCTGAGTTCACGCCGAACTGCAAATGCGTTACCTGGAACGCCCCTTTATGCGTGACTATTGTTTGCGCAGCAGCTGCAGCTGGGGTTACCGAGAGTTGCTGATAGGCCTGCGCCAGGTCAAGTTTTGCGAAACACTTTCCCCCATGTAATCTGGCCAACAGATGGCTGACTACCGGCACCGGATACGCATTAGGGCGGATCGCCTTATTAATGGTGCACTTATAGTCAGCATATATGCGAACCTCCCCGTTGGCCTTCAGTGCAGTTACAATCGGAGTCTCCCACTCCGCGGAATCAACAGGAACAAGAATCCCCTGGCCCACCAATTTGTCCAGTTCCGCCTCTATTTTGTCCTTTAGTGCGAAAGGCACTCTGTGCGGCTTGAGTCTTATTGGGCGGACCTCCGGGTCCAGGTTGAATGCTACTGGGGGTCCCTTGAATTTTCCAAGTCCTTTCTTGAATACTTCGGGGTGCGCGTTGCACACCTCCTGTATTGGGTCAGTCCCAACGGCATGCACCCCCCCCAATGAACAAACCCAGGGGCTTAAACCATTGAGTCCCGAGGAGGCTGCAACTTCCCCCTTTTAGGACAACCAGGGGCAGTTCTGCGGCGTGCTGCTTGTACTGGACCTTGAATTTTCCAACCCCCAACACCGGAATACTATTACCCTGTACGTCCCGCAGTGTGGACCTCAACGCTTTGAGCTTAGGGCGCACGTGGGGGGAAATTCCCAAGAACTCCCGCTGGGACATGATGGAATAGGAGGAACCCGAGTCTATCTCCATCCTAACAGGGGCCCCTTGCACCAGTACCTCAACGAAGTAACGGGGGTGTCCCAAAGACACGCTGTACACTGGGGCGTCGTCGCCGCTGTCATCGGAGATGCGGCCTACGCCGTCCTGCTTCCTCGCGGGCCGGGCACCCTCCTTGGTTCTCGGTGAGCGGTCTGGTGAGCCTTTCCGGTCCCTGCGCCGCCGTCTGCAGACCTTGGCGATGTGCCCCCGGCGGCCGCAGTTGTGGCATTCGGCCTTCCGGATGGTGGTTGTTTTATTGCATAGAAATAAGGACACAACAGGGACAGAGACAGTTGCTCAATCCATCATGCAGTACCAAGGTCTCCAGCTGCCAATTTGCCAGCCTTTCAGCTAACAAGGTGAACTTCTTAACCACTGAGCCACCATAGCCCAGTCTTGTGAAATGCCCAAAGAACATTTGCCCTGATGAATAGTATACAAGTGTAAACAAAAAAAAATGAGATTGAGCCATATGTTTGCTGTATTTGCTGCTTTTACTGTACAAGAGGCAGCCTTAGGTTGTGAGGCGGGAATAAATATTTTGCCATGGAATCTCTCTGCCTATGGTCATAAGTTTTACAATTGTTCAGAGCTGTTGGCTGTTTTGGTTCTTTTTCCTGCCTTTCAGACTAAATGTTCTTGCAAATAGTATAATCATATAGCTAATTAGATATGACTACATAAAGAGGAGGGACTGCGGTGGCTTAGTAGTTAAGATGCTGAACTTCACTACTGGAAGGTCGGCAGTTTGAGACCCGAGTGCTGCACAACGGAGTGAGCTTCCATCTTGGTCCCAGCTCCTGCCAACCTAGCAGTTTGAAAGCAAGAAATTGTAAGTAGATAAAAAGGGACCACTTTGGTGGGAAGGTAAACAGTATTCTGTGCACTGCGACATCTAGACATGCCTGCCACATGTCCACAGAAATGTCTGCAGATGCAGACAGTGCTGGCTCTTTGGCTATTAACAGAGATGAGCACTGAACCATAGAGTTGGATATGACTAGCTTTTGAGCAAGGGCAACCTTTACCTTTACCTACTTAAAGAGAATGGTGCAATAATGCTAATTCAGAGTGTGGGAATGGTGGGAGGGATTCAGTTGCTACCTGTCCCAGCTAAATTAGACCCCAATTGTTTAAAATCAGGTGTATGGAAATCAGTGTACTTATTGAGATTCAGACCAGCAATGTTATCTCATCCCAAAATCTTATGGGCTAGACAGCAATCTATCACATGTGCCTGAAACCATAGACAAGCAAGTTGGTGGTGGAAATGCCTGCCTGGTGGTGGCTCCAGTGTTCATTATGAAAGCGCGGCGCCAAAATGGCCACCGCGCTCTTTGCGGGCCCCCACCCCCACCCGGACTTGGACATCCGGGTAGTTAGGGGGCATGGCCACTCTATAAAAAGGGTGGCCACGAGGCAGCCGAGCTGCCATTTTAAGAACGCGATGGAGCGGAGAAGTTTTCTCCGCCGCGTTCCTCGCTCTTTTTGCCCTTCGTACCTTTTCCTTCGAACAGAGTTCTTTTCCTCTTGACTACTGAGGTACTCAGGGCACAGGAACTGATCCCTGGCCAGGGATCCATCAGGAGGCAGCTTCTTTGGGAGCCATGGCTCCCAAGCGCGTGGCTCCGGTGGTCAAGCCGCGGCCACGGGGAAGGGCTTTCCCTACCCCTTCATAGAACTTTGCTTGCCTCTTTTGCAAGAGGCTTGATTTCGCTCCGGACCGCAGTGGCTCGGGTGACTAAGAGGCTGCCTGAGAGGCTGGAAGTCAGCGGTTCGATTCCGAGCACTGCAGAACGGGATGCTTCAATGTGGTGGGCTCAGCCCACCCCTTTATTTTGCGGGACTTCCACCAGGCCGGAGGGCTCGGATGGCAACCCTGCAGGTCCCACGAGCCCAGGCTGGGGGCTCGGGCGGGGGGTGGCACAGGCCTACCCTGCTGGGGTTCTTACCCCTGCTGCTTATTGGCCCGGATTGGGCGTAGCGACCCACTTTGGCACGGTGTGCGTTTCCGCCCCGTCGTCATTCCGGCCCCTCACGGGCCGTATTGATAGGCATGCCACTATTCTGCCCGGGGATTGCCATGGGTACCCCATATCAATTACCCGGTGGGGCCATCCGGACCATCCGGACCGCCTCGTCTTGGTGGGTTAGGTGTTGCGGATGCTCCCTTGCCTCCACTTCGGCAATGAGGCATCTATGGTCATTGCTCCGCCACCTCGGATGGTGGGCGCGCCAACTTGGCAGTTCCGGCCAACGTGCCGGCCATGGCTGCGCAGTGGGCCGCCAATAGGGTTGAGCTGCTGGAGGCCTTCAGGCCAGCGTAGGCTGGTGCCTCGCGGCTCCCCATCCGGCTCGGGACGCACGGGAACACGGAGCGAGAGGAACAGCGCGGACTCCGACGCCCACCGTGGGCCGGAACCCCCAGTGGGGGCGGCTCGCGGGGGTGCACCGAGTGAGTATCCTGGTCATGTTAGCACACCTCTGACACTAGCTTGTCACGCTGGGGTGTGTGTGTAGTGGCCATAGTTGCAGCAGGACAATTACACTCTGGTTCTTAATGGGGTTACCGCCCCTATGCTTCTGTTTACTTCCCCTGGGCCCGTAGGGCCGGTTATGTGTTTATCCACTACAATCAGTGCCAACGGTGGTTCTGCTGTCGGCCGCTTGCTCTATGCCCCTGGGTGCCCACTATTAGCTGGGCACTGTGGTCTGGGGAATATATTCACGTTTTCTCCCTCCTGCATTGTGAACACACTGATTAGGGAATTAGGGGTAGGACGACAGGGTCAAGGAGTTGCCCCGTCGCCACACCCTGCCCCCCTATGAGGCCGATTGGTTGCCGGCCTATTGGGCATCCATGGCAGGATGTATGAGGGCCCGTCCTCATTTGGCCGCTCCAATGGTGCAGTGCTGGGACAATGGTGGCAGGCCCATGGTTGTTTCCCTGGCCCGTCATGGTTAGCATACATCAAGACCTTAGGCTTAGGGCGGCCCCTTCCCCTATGAGGCCAGCAACGACCCCTCTTAGTGAGTGTGGTTACTGTATGTGACTCTTACGCGGCAACGCTTATGCTGCGTGCGGAGAGTCCACTTTCGGGCAACCACTTGTACCTTGATCTGGAGCTCCCAGATTGAGTTAGCTGCTACTACCTTCAACGGGGGACATGTTTTGCAGGGCACTGGCGCTAGATCAGGGGTTGCGCGATCAGGAGTGGGCTATGGTGAGGCTTCGCTCCTCAAGGGCCGATCAGCCGGGAGAGGCTACTAGCCTGGTGCTGCCGTATGTCTGGTTGCTCACCCACAGGTGTTTGTGGCAGCCCTTGGTTCGCGTCCCGGCCTGTCGTCTGCCACCAAGCTGGGTCTACCCTGACTGACCTGAAATTGGTACCCATTCCTTCTGGTTGGGCGCCGCATCAGCTGTGGCTCCGTTTGGGTGCCCAGAGCCCGACATATGTTGCAGGGGCAGGTGTGGCTTTGCCCAATTTCCTCTGTCCATTCATCCCTGCACAGAATGAGTGCCTTGTCTGCCCTCTATTCTCCCTCCTTATTTTACAGACACAGTGTGTTCCCGCACACTGGTGGTAGTGTGGCTGGTGAGCCACAACTCTGTGCACTCGGGCGGCGCAGTATGCCGCTTCGTTAGAATGTGGACCCCATCTCGGACGATGCGTAACTGCGTGTATGCAGCGGTATGGGTGCATGGCATAGAGGTGGCGGAAACTGTTGACATGCCTGATGTCCATTGGGGATGCTTGGCCGCCACATGTTTTAATGCTGCACTTTGGAGGCGGTGATCTTACCGGATTGCTGGCCCGGACTTAAAGACTTACGAGTGCAGTGACCTGGCGTTTATTTGCCATTTATGGCCGTCTACACGATTGCTATGGTCATATATCATGCCGATGCAATATCATGGGTGACACTTTGTCCCAGCGTTTGGACCGTGCCCGACGGTCAGTGAACATGGCTGCTGCCTGGTTCTTTATCTAGAATGGCCCGGGGACAGCCATTTGTAGTCTGAGGATAGGGTTACAGGAATTCGGCCTGTATTCGGAAGATGGGGTCACCGGTACACAAGTCGAGGCACCTCTCTTTTGAATGACATGCAAGAGGGCCAGGTGACCGAATTATCAGTCAGGGTGAGCGGCCCCTGCTGCAAGGTGGCAATGTTGCCAAGTGGAAGGTGCCTCTACGAGAGTCACACGTGATGCAGGGCCGCATCAAATTCGCCTGCAGGTGGTGATACGAGGCAGTGCTTTCGCCTAGTGTCTGGGTCACGCTATGGCGGGTCTCGTTCAATGAAGCCGCAGGGTTACAGCTGATTAGGGGTTTACGAGCGGACCTGGTGGTTTGGCTCTCATTACCGCAGGACTTCCATGCTGTTGCATCGGGAGGTCTGAGCTTCTGGTTAGCCCCAGTTGCAAGTACAGTCAGATGCCTCCGGCTCCCCGGGTGGGGGGATTTAATTAAGGACAGGGGTCTATGGTCATGGGCCCCAGGGATGTCAGGGCACGGATTGCTTACGCGATCTTATGTTTCTAACATATCTTCTCAATTCTGGGTACCCTTTATGTTCTGGGGGACAGGCGGCCTGATTCTGTGCTTCACTTTTGGTGTGGTAATGCTGCGGTGGTGCACATTGTCAATGCCCGAACGTCTAAATCACCTGAGTCATGGCCTCAGCTTGCATATTGTTCTGGGGTTCATGCGCTTTAAGGCGCTTCATTGGGCTAAACATGTGCCAGTCATTTATAACGATATTGCTTATCCTTTCCCCTGTCTGCAGATCCCCTGGTTGCCAGCTGGGCTCCGGACACTTGTGAGCTACCCTCTCCACTCCTGGCTGCGGTATGGACATTTGCAAGGAGATGTGAACCGGGCGAATTGCATGTATTGGTAACTCGCACGTACACCCCGCATCAGCATCCTATCCTTCACTTTAGAGCCTTTTTCTTGGTAAAGGCGATTACCCAAAATGCGGCTGACATTGGATGACTGGGTTTTTAGATTGTATAGTCTGCCCTAGGATCTGGGGTTGGCTCCACGCACCATAGCCACCAGGCTTTGAGCATTGATACTCATGGCCAAAGCACGGGGCTTTTCTGACTATGCGGGGGTCTTCTGAATAAGCCATGTATTAGGGGGGTGGACACGTGTACGTGGCTGCCGCCTTACACACATCGCCCTATTCTCACAGATATTCTGACCCACCTTGCACGAGGTTGTCATAGACTATACCACAGTAGGTAGGAGGAGTCTCTTTTCATGCAGCTACCGATGTAGCCTTTCTCTGGAGCTCGCCGACTCAGCGAGCTGGTCCCATAGTCAGAAGGGGACGTGTTTTGTAGGGCACTGGAACTCGAAGATGTCTATGTCAAACAAGAGTGGGCTCAGTTGGGGATTCGTCCCTCGAAGGCCGATCAGCATGGAGTGGGCAGTGGTGTATACTGCCATGACGTATATTTGCTGACATCGTTCCGGTTGGTGCCCTACATGCGATTGGCAGTGCCTGCTGCGCACCCTAGCCTGTTTTTCTGCCACCAGATGGGTCTACACTTACCAAATTTATGTTCCGAAGGGTGACCGGTACCGCGCTTCCCAGTGTGGGGCCCGTTATGGCACCCATTTACTTAGAGTAGGCGTCGCATTGACCACGGCTGCATTTGGGGTACTCGGAGGCGGATATAGGTAGGCACGTGGGGGTGTGCGTGTATTTTTTCTATATATACATCCCCTCACTGTATGATTACCTAGTTATGTCCTTAACCCCTTCTCCTTTTTTACAGATCCTGTGTGTCTCCGCACACCGGTGGCAGTGGGGCTGGTGGGCCGCAGCTATGTACACTGGGCAGCAGTATATGCTGCGGCGACAGAGTGTGGACCCCAGCTCGGGCTGCGTGCATCCCCACGTATGCGGTGGTATGTATGCGCGGCATGAAAGGGTGGGAACTGTTGCCATTCCTGATGTCCATCAGGGATGCCGGACCGCCTGATGTTCTTATTCTGCACCTCGGCAGCAATGATCTCACACGGATCACTGACCTTTCCTTAAACTGTCGAGGTGCAGTGACCTGGTGTTTTATATCGTTTATGGCTTGCTTACACACGGTCGCCATGGTCTAACATCGTGCCGAGACATCAATTTGGAGGAGACATGGATCTCCGCAGTTCAGACCGTCCCGGTGGTCAGTGGACAGGGCTGTTGCCCGGCTCCTTGCTGAGAATGGCTTGGGGGATAGCCATTAGATATCTGAGGATAGGCTTACAGAAATTTTGACCTGTAGGCAGGATATGGGGTCCACCTGTCGGCTAGAGGTATGTACCTCTTTCTTGATGAGATGCAAGCAGGCCTGGTGACCGAGCTGATGGTCTGGGGGGGGGCAGTGAGTCATCATGGACGCCTCCCCGTGTGGCGGGTAGCACTGGTAAGGTAAAGATTTATGACCCATAGGTTCGCAATTGACTGGCCAACACGTAGACAGGTACAGGGGAAAGAGGTTTGGCCGGTCAAGGGCGAACCAGGCAAGGGGTGATGGCAGGAGCTTCACAGCCTGCATCACCTTGATATTTAACAGATACACATCATAGAGTGGGGTCAGTAGATAGTTTATTGACTCCGGTCAACAATTTGTTTGTGTCAACAAACAAATTGATACAAATAGTTACATGTAGCCAATTGCCATTGGCATTTTGGGAGGAACCTTACCAGTGTTACTGCGGCCTGCTTGCCTTAAGGAATTACAATTGGATGATTACACCAATTGAAAGTTATAATTCGGACTAGGGCATTATTCAATAAAAGTGGCCCGATGCCTTTATCCATATACCGGTGTCTGAGTCTTTCTTTGGGGGGTGCGCCTGCAATGACCTTCATTCCTTGTCAACAATACACTGTATGTAGAGGCCTCTAGTGACCAGGTCTAGTAATGCATTTTAGAAATATATATACAGTAAAAGTCCTGATTTACGTAAAAAGTCCATTCTGTAGCTTCTTACATACATATGGGTTTTATATAAATCGATGCATCCCCATAGGGATGCATTGAAAACTAATAAAATGAGCTTGAAATTGGTTTTCAATGCATCCTCGTGGTCCAGCTCTCACAGCCATACATTACTAATGGGAATACCATTGCTTTGACTATACAGACTTTTATCAGCAGGGTGATGTCTTTACTTTTTATTATGCTGCCTAGATTTGCCATAGCTTGCCTCCCATGGCTGCAGTCACCATCTGCAATGATCTTCGCTCACAAGAAGGTGAAGTCTGCCACTGCTTCCATTTCCTCACCTTCTGTTTGCCAGAAGGCATCGCCAAGTCTATCCAAGTTAACATTTTTAAAAATATCCACGCAAATGCATGGAATATTTAAATTTGGATTTTCATTCTAATTGACTTTACACAATTTCCTATGAGTTTGCTTTGAGTTACATAAAGATTATTTTTCCTATGGGTTTGCTTCGAGTTACATAAAAATGTCATTTTCTCTATGGGTTTGCTTCAAGTTATGTAAAAATAATTTTTCCTATGGGTTTGCTTTGAGTTACATAAAAAACGATTTAAGCAAAAGCCTGTGGAACAGACTTTTTCGTAAGTAGGGGTTTTACTGTATACTGTATGTCATTAAGATTACACTCCACACAGTGTAATTTAAGCTATATAGCATGTAGAAGGCCCTCAATTCATTTTGTATCAGAATGAAGTGTGTAAAGATCATGGGTGACCTGTCTTGTCCATTTAGGAGACTTTCTAACCTGTTCTGTCTCCAAGTCTGTGACATGATTCATGCTTTTCCAAATATTTGACTTTTTTAAAACAATCTCTTGAATGGGAGAGACAAGAAACTGATTATTACTAGTGAAGGGGGGTTACATACAACCCAATTGCATGACTCAAAGACCATATAACTATCATTCTGCCACAGTCTCACTCACACATAACAATTCTAACAGCAATATTTTGGCAAGGTTTGGGAAGCTAAGTTGCGGGATAGAGGAGAGAAAAAGAAACAGCAAAAAGAAAGAGAGGTAAACTTTCTTTTTCCCCACAGGTCTCCCTATTCTACATGCAAAAAGACTTGTAGAACAGAGCAAAGAGGATCTCTCTCTTTCTAAATCTCTGCTTGACAAAGAGAGACAGGGAGGATCCTTAATTCCTCAGAGTTGCCTGGAACTCATGGTAAATATGACAGTTTGGGTTTTGCTCCAGTGCCAAAGCCAAATTCCATAAAGCCAACCATTAGCAAAAGATTGAAAGTGAAAATAAAATGCCCAGTGTAACAATGTAGTTAAACTAATCACAGCGCAGCTACAGTCATGGTATGCTTTCAGACAAGGGTGACCCATTTTAAAAAGACTTCTGTGGAGCTGGAAAAAGTACCAAAATGGGCAAGCAAAAATAATCAGAAGGCTGGTATGTCTCCCTCTACTTGGAAAAGCTAACATGTTTGTGGCTTGTCAGATTAGGGGGGAAAAGGTGATGGTTGAGAGGTATGGCAGATACATTTATAAAATTATGCATGCTATGCAAAAAGTGAAAAGTGATACATTTTCACATTCTATCATAACATTAGAACTCAGAAAGAATCATGCAATGACTCTGACTGGCAGAACATTCAGAATGAAAAAATAGAATTTCTGTTGCACATCTTGCATTAATTCATGGAATTCTCTGTTACATGTTGTAGCCACGGCTTACAATAGTTTTAAACAAAACTTGCAAGTATTTTACAAGGTATGGAAAACCATTTATTGCTATTATATCAAGATTTGAAGCAGGAACTTGTGGATAGGTGGGGGAAACCCGTTAAACTCAATAAATAACCAACTGAAGGGATTGGCTGAAAACATAAGAAATGTAAGAGAGGTGACCAATGAAGACCCCACTCCCCAAACAGCCCTGTGAACTAGAAAGTTTCTATCATTAATCACTCTACTCATGTTTTGCAAACTAAAAGCCATGACTTCCTTTCCTTTATTGAATTAATCCAGCCCAATTTAGATCTCCCTCTCTTCCTAATACCTTCCATTTTATCTAGCAGTAATGTCGTTTCCAGCGAATCATGTCTTATTTTGATATGTCCAACATA
Source organism: Bradypodion pumilum (assembly GCA_035047305.1). Taxonomy (NCBI): domain Eukaryota; kingdom Metazoa; phylum Chordata; class Lepidosauria; order Squamata; family Chamaeleonidae; genus Bradypodion; species Bradypodion pumilum. Next base: position 274,780,077 of record JAWDJD010000002.1, on the reverse strand, counting down.
CAATAGGTTCAATTCAGTCATTTTTGGCTGCGATTACACTGGCCTTTTTGGAGCAGGATGATACAGTCTAAGTATCTTCACTTGAGGTCAGAGTAAGAGAGAACCAATATGCCATATGGACTTCAAGAAACCCAGTTTAGCGTGGCTCCATATGCTGTAAGTTTCCAGTTTTGTGACGTACTTAATAAACAAGCCACTTAAGGATAATGGCAAATTGAACACTTCCCATGCATGGTCAGGGGAAGTGAAATCATCATTATTATTTGGCTTGTTAATGACACATAGCTTTTCCATGTGTAAAATGGGAGTATCAATGCAATACTAATGGAAGCACTGACAGAAAACAAGACAGAGAATGCAAAATGTTTGCATACTATTTAAAAAGTCTGTACATCTGTACATGAGTCAAGAAGCAACAGTTAGGACAGAACACGGAATGATAAAGTGGTTTGGAACAGGAAAAGGAGTAAGACAAGGCTGCATTTTGTCACCCTGCTTATTCAACTTATACACAGAGCACATAATGTGCAACGCAGGGTTGGACGAATCACAAGTTGGGATCAAAATTGCTGGGAGAAACATCAATTTGAGATATGCAGATGATACTACCCTAATGGCAGAAAGTGAGGAAGACCTAAAGAAGCTCCTGCTTAGGATGACAGAAGATAGTGCAAAAGCTGGCCTGAGACTCAACATCAAGAAAAGCAACATAATGGTAACAGGCCCTATCAGTTCCTGGAAAATAGATGGGGAAGAAGAAGAAGCAGGGACAGACTTTATTTTCTTAGGATCAAAGATCACTCCAGATGGTGATTGCAGCCATGACTGAGTCTTGGGAGGCAAGCTATGAGAAACCTGGGGAACATAGTTAAAAGTAGAGATATCACATTGCAAACAAAAAATTGTATAGTCAAAGCAATGGTATTCCCAGTGGTAATGTATGGTTGTGAGAGCTGGGCCATAAGGAATGAGATGTGGTGTTGGAGGAGAGTTTTGAGAGTCCCCTGGACAGTGAGGAGAACAAATAGGTCAATCATAGAAGAAATTAACTCTGACTGCTCCTTAGAAGGTCAAATAGTAAAGATGAAGCTAAAATACTTTGGACATCAAATGAGAAGAGAGGATTCAGTTGAGAAAGCCTTGATACTGGGAAAGGTGGAGGGCAAAAGAAGAAGGGGGCAGCCAAAAATGAGGTGGCTAGATGGTATCATAGACACAATGGACACAGAGCTGGGCGGTTGGAGGAGGATGGTGGAGGAGGACTGAGGAGCCTGGCGGGCAATGAGCCATTGGTTCAGAATCGACTGTGCAACTGAACAACAAAAATGTAAAAATAACTTGCAAAATTCATCTTCAGCCTAGTTAACTCCAAAGTCAAGATAGTGATCGTGTGCAAAGGATGGAAAAACACACTTTCAGAAAATTCCTGTGTTGCTAGATGATGTAGGTAAAGGTATATGCCAGTTTAAATATCTGCCCTTGCAACTTTTACACCACAGTTTTACTAGTATGATGCAGTGGCCTCACCTTGAATCAGCCTGGTGTTTGACAAAGCAGAGTACTTAACTAAACAGCCATGGGAAGATGTCCACAAACAATTGCAGTTCCCACTGAAGGGGTGGTGGTGCACAATATCTTTCTCTATTAACTCCCGTCTCCTTGCACCTCTCCCATCTCCCCTCTGCCGCCCTTCCAGGAAGATGGTTTATGGAGTGTCTTAGGATGTTTTCATATGATGGGTGGAATGTTGTTTTCCCAAAACTGGGAATTAGAACTGGGTTTCATTTCAGGAACCAAGGTGCTAAGCCTCAGGAATCTAACAGAGGAGACACATGGACTGCATCAGAGACACTGTGAAACAGCAGACTAAACTATGAGGAAATCTGAAGTCAGTGGTGTAGGGCATTTTTAACTGCTGCCTCTCACCCAGCACTAGTTCCTCTCCATGATAAGAGAAGAAGGAAGGGATCTCCCTTATGCATAATTCTCAGGAAAAAGGCTGATTCTCTCTCTCTATTTCAAAGGGTTATGGAGGTTTCCTTTCAGGTGACCATATTCTCTAGCAGTGACTGCTTTGGAAATCATGTGAATGCATCTATGTCCCCCTGTCTGCCTTGCCACCTGCACAATTGATGTTTGAGGCAGGGTTGGCAATGAGATGACACGGTTCTCCTCACCTAGCCTCTTGGTGGCCGTCTGTGTAAATAAGCTTTCTGAGACCTATTCAGAAAGGTGGTGTTGTGGGTGGAGAGGACTGCTTGTTTGTCCTGATCCCTTAATTGCTTTTTTTTAAAAAAGGTACACCATGAGGAGAATGCATATGAAAACAGGCCAGCTAATGGGCCTGGCATGGCCCAAACAAGCAAGGCGATGGCTCAGTGGTTAAGAAGCTTGCCTTGTTAGCTGGAAGGCTGCCAAGTCAGCAGTTCAAGACTGGGGTACTGCATGATGGATTGAGCACTCGTCTCTGTCCCAGCTTTTGGGGACATGAAAGGAGCCTCATTTGGGTGTTCCCTGAGTGGAGTTTGTTCTGCAAAAATCCTTTCAACCCAGAATAATTTTTGACACAAAATTATTATTATTATTATTATTATTATTATTATTATTATTATTATTATTATTATTATTATTATTATTATTATTATTATTATTATTATTATTATTATTATTATTATTATTATTATTATTATTATTAAGGCAACAAGGATGTAAAACTTTAGCAGCGATTCACAGTGCCCCAAGAAGCCTGACAACACTGGTCCCGCTCCGCTAAAGGATCACCTGAACTTGAGTCTTATCATACTTAACCTCTGCCTAGACCTGAACCTATAAAGCAGGGGTTCTCAACCTATGGCCTGGGGGCTGGATTTGGCCCATGACAACATTTCATGTGCCCCCCCCTCCACCACATCTGGAAGTGCCATGTGTGGCAGGCAGGGCAAAATGGTCATCCAGCCTCAAAGCTGTCTGAGGGAACGTGATCCAGCCCTTGACTTGAAAAGGTTGAGAACCCCTGCTATAAAGCCCAGAAAGCCAGTCCTTCAAAAGTTCTCTTCACTGGATCCTAAGATATTGTTTAGCCCATGCTTGCTTTCTCTGCTCTTGATATGTAGGTGCTCTAATGACTGGCATCCTAATATTTTTCAATGGATGTGAGGGTGTCTCAATGGCAGTCCCATGTAGAGAACATTGCAGTAATCAGTTGTGGAGATTAGCAGTGCATAGGTCAGCATTGTTAGGGATTTCCTGTCCAGGAGTGGGCAAAGCTGGGCAATGTGCTAAAGATGGTAAAAGGCAGACTTGGTCACAGATGATACCTGTTGCTCCATAGACAGAGAAGGGTCAAGTAGCATGCCCAGATTATGTACACTCTCCCAAAGAGGAAGAGTCACATCTCTCAGAGGGAGGAAAATTATTCAAACCTGAGACTGGTTACCCCCAACAATCATGACATCCGTTTTATCAGGATTCAGATTCAGCTTATTTTCCTCCATTCATTCCATGATCGCCTTCAGGTATCTGCTTAGTATGGTTAAAAGAATAGATAATGCTGAGAAACTTGGGACTATTTAGACTTAGAGGGCATGGATATTTGGGATATGATAAACGTAAAATGCATGCAGGATTCAAGAACCACTATGTAAGACAGGGGTGCTCAAACTATGGCCCGGGGGCCAAATCTGGCCCCCGGCTATAGTTTGGGCACCCCTGATGTAAGAAGAAGCTTATTTCATATTTGGGAGAAATATAAATTAGATTATTAAAAATATCACTCTGGGTATCTCCACAAAATGAAGGACAACACAAAATGGTTGAAATACAAAGATCTAATAAAAAAGAGGAGGGTTTGCTTGTAAATCATTGAAACAAATAAACAAGGAAGAAATAAAAATGGATTGGTTAACTTATAGACCATTACAGGAGATATTTAAGGAAGAAAAGAAGGAAAGATGATTTGATAACATAGAAATGGAGATATTTAACATATAATAACTAAGATGTACAAATGAAGTATGAAGTAATATATAAAGAAAGGAAAATATTATTGAGATAGTAATAATAACAACTGTAATAATTATATTAACAGATATAGTCAAAGTAATTGAGTAAAGATGAAAAAGCTATTAGTAATGGTTAAGAGAAATAACAAAAGATAAAGAGTAATGACAAGAAATAAAAATATGTTAATTGAAATTATTTATAGAACATGGGAAAAGAATGAAAAGGTAAGATACTGTGGGAGCGTTGGAAACCACCAATATATGTTTTCTGTTTGAGGGTGTGTTTTTTGTGTTGTTTTTCTTTTCTTTTTCTTATTATTATTCTATTTTGCTTTTTTGTGTTAAAAGAGAGTAGGAGTGTTTCTGTTGTTGTAGTGTTTTTCGTTGTCTGCTGTTGTCAAAGGTATAGATGTGGGTATTGTGTTTTGAGGATTCCGCGTGCCCGGTTGGGCATCGGTGGCCTCTGGCAGAGGTTAAACCAGTGAGCAGACTCCTGGCCTCTGGCCTTTGTCGGCGAGCAAGGGGGGAGATTAATGGTAGGGATTAATCCGGCCGCTTATTGCCTGACCAGCGATTCTGCGAGGAGCTCATCTCGCTGACCCCAGTTACCCATTTGAGTAATGACTCACCTGCTACCCAAGGTTATGCCCGGGGCAACAAGGGCTATGTTTGCCCCTGCCTAATCCCTGAACAATGGGACTCCTAAGTCCATGTTTGCCCCAGTTAATTAACTTCCCTTTGAAGAATTCCCCATTAACCTGTGTACGTGAGTGAGGTAACTTTCCTGTCAGATGACAGCTTGCCACCGTTGCGCTTTTTTCCCTATAAATGATGTTGCCTTTTTCCAATAAAGTACTGATCTGATCTCGCTCCGTTTGCCTCGTGTCGTTACTTGATCAGTCCTCCTCCGGGCTCCTCCGGCCCCCTGTGGCCCTGATTCCTACATCTGGTGACCCCGACGTGATTTACTCGTGAGTAAAGGGACCCTGGAGAGGTCTACTCGCGAGTAACGATCCACGCAGTCCGGTTCTGCGCTTGAACCGCGACCAAAACCAGCCCGGAGGACAGCGCGGCGCTCTGGTCGGCAGCCAGCCGGACAGAGAGACGGCCAGCGGCGAGGCATTCCGAAGAGGCATTCCTACAGCTTGCTCCCAGCTTTCGGGGAGGCTTGCGCAAAGGGAAAAACGCGTTCCGCTCAGGGCAGGCTGTGAGCCCCTGACAGCGCAGAGGCCGCCGAGGGCCCGTGGCAGAAGGTCCACGCTCCGAGGTCTACCCCAGACACCCGACGCCCGAACCTGTTGCCTGCAAAGACGCGTCGAACTTCGTCCCGAGGAGGAAACTTCAGAGGACCATCGCAGGTAATATGGGGACTTGTTCTCATGGACCAAGTCCGTCCGCTAGCCAAAGAACTCGGGAGCAAGAGTTCAGAATCCTGGCCAGGGTATTTCAGTTACGATTTCACAGCAGGGAACTAGCGAGACTTTTGGCGTACCTCAGGGAACACTGCCTACTTTACCCAGAAGTAGGTACGTTAACCCTGCAGCTCTGGGATCAGATAGGAAACTGCATTCAGCAGCCCCCCAAAGCTCCAGGAGGGATAGTTCGTACTTGGAGGAAGTGTAGGAAGCTCTTAGAACAGATCGAGCCAGTCCGGATAGAGGCCAATGAACCCCCGTTAGAAAAGTCATCAGGCAGGCCAGTCGAGCCGACTGCGCCCACGGCGCTCTATCCGTCAATCAGCTATCAGCATAGTAGCGCAGGGAGCATTCCCGCAGTGACAGCTGCAGACGTCACCGAAGGAATGCAAGGAATGAGAAGCGCAGGCGCTTCTCTGACAGCTCCAAGCTCCCTAGTCGTGAAGAGTGCCCTTCAGCGCACAGCAGAGATAGAACTCAAAAAGGGGGAATTGTCAGCGGAAGAACTAGCTGAGCTTAGACAGATATGCCCAATCCGAATGGAGATGGACGCGCTCACAGGCGCTCAACAAATCGTCCATTCCCCAGTCCCGTACAAGCTTCTCATGGCTTTGCGGAAAGCAATCTCAGAGACAGGGCTCCAAAGCCGTTTTACCAGGGGCACGCTTCAGCAGGCGTGCGAGACCACCATGTGGATTCCCCATGACTGGAAAGCCGTCATGAGGATGATGCTGACCCCTAGCCAGTACATGATCTGGGACAGCGAGTATCGGCTCGAGGCTCAGACCCGGGCCGCCAGGATGGGAGGCGCGGTAATTGCTGAACAGCTATATGGTTCAGGTGCCTTTGAGTCCATCAACGCTCAGATCAACCTGCCTCTCGCCACTCTCGAGATGTCAGCCGAGGCAGCCTTTAGGGCTTACTTCAAGGTCCCAGCGTCTGGCAAAGCGGCCAAAAATTACACCTCCATCAAGCAGGGAGCCCAGGAGCCCTACATGGACTTCATCAATCGCTTGGAAGAAGCAATCACCAGGCAGATTGACAACGAGCAAGCCCAGCAAGAGCTCATGATTAAGCTAGCCAAGGACAACGCCAACCTGGACTGCCGTAAGGTTTTGCAGTCGCTAGGCAATCGTCCTGACTTGACCTTAACGGACATGATCCGAGCATGTGCTGACGTTGGCACAGATTCCTATAAAATGGGTCTGCTAGCGGCAGCCGTGCAAGGGGGCCGAAGATCTCATCCTAATGGAAAGACCAAAGGGGCATGTCACACTTGTGGCAAGGTCGGCCACTTCGCTAAGGAGTGCCGATCCAAGGGAGGCGGACAAAAGTCCGGCCACTCTAAGGCTCCGAATACCCTCTGTCCGAGGTGCAAGAAAGGCTATCATTGGGCCAGGTTTTGCCCGAGTTCGGGAAACCGGAATCCGGGCACGTCTCTGGCCCCAGTCCAAACAGAGGCTTCCTTCACCCAGATCCAGAACTCCCCAGACCAAGACTAGATTCCAGGCACGTCCCAGGCACTGCGAGGGCACAGGCCAGCCCCAAGGGTAGTACAGGGCTAGAATTGACTTGCCAGGCGGACGTTACATGCGACCTGCCAGGCACAGTCTATCTAGTCGACACCCAGTACATGGGACCCCTGCCCAGAGGCTTTTTAGGTTTAGTTTTGCCCCGTAGTGTAGCTGGAGCACGCGGAATTTTCATAATTCCAGGAGTCATTGACTCGAATTTTTCAGGCATTCTCCAGGTCCAGCTTTGGACACACCTGCCCCAAACCATCCACAAGGGAGACACGTTAGCGCAACTGATCATGGTTCCTTGTCACTCGCCAGCAGGCAGCCAGGGAAGGCTCAGGGACAGCTCTGAGTCCGGTTCAGCAGACCGCTCGAGCGCGAGTGAGGCAGTGCAAGGATACCAGGTCTTAGCGACAGTGGAGACCAACATTGAGTGGAAACAGCGCCCCGTTATCGAGGTATTTTTGAACAAAAGAGTGTTCTCAGGGTTGCTCGATACCGGAGCGGATGTGAGCGTGATAAGCAGGAGCCAGTGGCCTAGGGAGTGGGCCATTGAGCCAGTCTCCGATGTGTGGGGGGTAGATGGAGTTCAGGAAGCGTTTAGGAGCCGAGAGTGGGTGGAAGTCACAATCCCAAAGGCTGAGGGCACAGCGGTAATTCGGCCGCACATTCTTGACGTGCACATCAATCTTTGGGGGCGAGACATTCTCCAGCAGTACGGTGCTACGCTTACCTTCGGGTAATGGCGTTGCCACTTAAATGGCTCACCGATACCCCGGTCTGGGTAGAACAATGGCCGGTAGTGGGAGAGAAATTAGTTGCTCTCAAGCAGCTAGTGAAAGAACAGCTAGACGCAGGACACATAGAGCAGTCCACAAGCCCCTGGAACTCGCCAATTTTTGTGATTAAGAAGAAGTCGGGGAAGTGGCGACTCCTCCACGATCTCAGGGAGATCAATAAATGCATTCAGCCGATGGGCCCGCTTCAATGCGGCATCCCAAATCCTAATATGATTCCCGAGGGGTGGGAGATCCTAGTTGTAGATCTCAAGGATTGCTTTTATACTATCCCCTTAGACCCCAGGGACCGGGAAAGGTTCGCCTTTACGGTGCCGGTCGTGAACCACGGAGAGCCCACGCAGCGTTACGCGTGGAAATTTTTGCCACAGGGCATGCTCAATTCGCCCACCCTGTGCCAAATATATGTTCACGGCGCACTGGCAAAGTTCCGAAGCCTTTACCCTAAAGCTATTGTTTGTCACTTCATGGACGACATTTTAGTAGCGTTGCCGCAGCTTGGCAGCGAAATGTTTTCCGACCTCCAGGCCAGCCTGGGGGACAAAGGCTTACTTATTGCCCCTGAGAAGGTGCAGAAGTCCGAGCCCTTCTCATACTTGGGTCATCGGCTTCTCCGCTCTTTCGCAGCGCCAGTCCTGCCTCAGATAAATTTGCAAGACTCAGTCACCCTTGTAGAGTTGCAGCAAGTTTTGGGGAACATCAATTGGGCCAGACCGTATTTTCGCTTAGATACGGATCTTCTAAAACCGCTCTTCTCGCTGCTAACCTTAGGTAAGCAGCCGGCAGACCGGATAAAAATCTCTCGAGACGCGCGCTTGGCGCTCGAGAAGGTGAACCAAGTTCTCAGCCAGAGGTGGGTGGATAGGATCGCCCCGGGGCCATATGCCCCGATCCTGAATTTGTACATCGTACGGTCAGGTTCCATGTTCACTGGGGCGCTAGGAGTAGACTCCGAGAAGGGAGCGAAGATTGTGGAATGGGTCTACTTGCCTAATACATCTTCACGGAACATCGTTCCGCCCCAAGAACTGGTCTCCGCGGTGGTCTACCGCGGCAGGCTGAGAGCTAGGGACATTTCAGGAAATGATTTGGCCAAAATTGTGGTTCCGTTTACCAAGGAACAAATTCATCAGCTGATGCAGCTGGGTGACTCGCTTCCGATAGCTTTGGAAGGTTTCACCGGCAGTTTAGCATATCACTTGCCCAAAGACCCTAGACTTGTCTCACTTCAGACAGGAACAGTCAGCTTGTTCGAATTGCTCTCGCTGGTCCCGCTTCAGGGGGCCAGAACAGTTTTCTCCGATGGCGGTCGCACCTATGGTGTTTTGACCTGGCAGGAGGGCGAAGCTTGGCACACGCTGCTAACTCTTCCACAGAAGTCCGCTCAGCGGGCAGAGTTGGCAGCCGTGAACCTTGCCTTGCGCACCTTCGCCAAGGAACGTTTAAATATCATTACAGACAGTCTGTATGTACGGAATTTGCTTCACAGTCTACCGGGAGCCTACATTACTCCCACGATAGACAAGAATTTGCTTAGTCTGTTTCTCACTGCTCAATTTCACTTGCGAAACCGCACGGAGCCGCTCTATATCGCCCACATTCGAAGTCACCAAGACCTACCGGGTCCGATTTCCGCGGGCAATAGCAGAGCGGACGCGGCCGCAAGGGAAATTCAGCAGCGTTCGGTTTTGGGAGTTTTCACTACTCCAATCCAAAGTCATGCCTTTTTTCACCAAAACGCCAAGGCACTCGCCAGGCAGTTCAATCTGCCACTTTCTCAAGCCCAAGGCATAGTTCGCTCTTGCCAGCATTGTGCAGGGGCACCGGGGGGGCCCTCGTGGGGGGTCAACCCACGAGGGACAGAGGCTAATCAGGTGTGGCAGATGGATGTCACGCATGTGCCACAATTTGGGAGGTGGCAATACATGCATGTCTGCATAGATACCTTTTCACAGTTCGTTTGGGCGACGGCGCAGAAGGGGGAGACTGCGACCCATGTGGAGCAGCACCTCCTTTCCTGCATAGCTGCCATGGGCAAACCACGGCACGTGAAAACAGACAACGCGCCATCTTACAGCTCTAGGCAGTTGGCCGCCTTCATGGCTACTTGGGACATCAAGCACACATTCGGAATTCCCTACAATCCGCAAGGGCAAGCGATTGTAGAGCGGGTCAATCGGACGCTAAAGTCCTATATTGACAAACAAACAGAAAGGGGGGAGCCACCAGCCCTCCCCAAGTCACAGGGAGAAGCACAGATGTGTCTCAACAAGGTATTGTTCACTTACAATCACCTTAATGTTTTTTCGGACTGCACGCCGCAGGAGAAGCATTTCCGCCGTTCGGAAGCTCTCCCGCGACCTATGGTCCGGTACCGAGTGCCACCAGACCCTTCTTGGAGGGGCCCGGTGCCGCTCATAACCTGGGGAAGAGGGTATGCTGCAGTTATGTCTCCTACAGGTGTCGTTTGGGTTCCAGCCCGGTGTGTCAAGCCCCACTTGGAACCGCATGGCGTGGAACCAGACCGACCCGAGTCCGATCCCGGAGATGGAGGACCTCACTCTGATCGAGGAGACCCACCGGGAGACGCGGCGGCTGCGGACCCCGGCACAGAGGATCACCTGGGGGATGGTCAAGACCCTTTGCTGCGAGGCCCGGGACGCCCTCCAACGCGAGGGGAAGGAGCCGACGCCGGAGAACTTCGTTGCAGCTGTCTTTGCCCAGATTCACATCAATTCGGTGATCTACGCCATCCTCCTGGCCCTCCTCCTGCTTTTGGGGGGAGGCGTTCAGGCCGCTTCACTCCAGGCCAACGGCTTGCCGCCTGGTGAAGATCTTTCCGCACGAATGCGGTACAACTTGTGGGAAAGGTTGGCGGGTCTCGTCAACCAGTCCGATTTTTGTCTACAGCAGGACATTGGTTCTGCATCTATCCTCAGCACCTGTCTCATCCCCGTGTGCCACACTCTGGACGCGCGCACCAAGGATGGCGACTGGTTGCTGAAGGCGTTCTTTGGCCCACACACTCCTACCACCTTCTCATCATACGCACGCTGGGTCGGATTGCGACTTGTGTCAACCCTGCCGGCTGACGCCGCCACTCTTCATACCCCCCGAGTGGCGATCAGCCCGGACGCTGCTTGCACCCAAATGACCGGCTGTACCTCAGGCGGTCAGACTCGGCGCCGCTGCCTTGACCCCGGCAGCGGCAACTGGACTTGTAATAAACCAGAGACACTCACTTCGCTGTACGCTCACGTCACCCTACCTTCAGGGTGGTTTTTCACCTGCAACCAGTTCACATGGAACTATATTCCTGCGAATCTGTCGGACTCAATGTGTTGTATCAGTCGTTTGACACTGTTACTTCCTACTAAGGACATGATTGCCCCAAGCACAAATGTTTCTAATGTTCCACATGTTTCCAATGTTTCAAATGTCTCCCCGCTCATACGGCACACACGCACAACCCAGTTAGACAGCTCTTGTGTCAGCAGCTTCAGAGTACTGAGTCCCGCTGAGTATGTATCCCTAGCAGTCAGCCTTGTCGGCGTGCCAGGCTTGGCCATCGGCAACGCACGGAGGATTGGCCACTTGGCTTGCGGTTTGGCCAAAGCCATTAACCACACCTCCACAGCGATAGCGCTCCTCAATCAGGAGCAGGCAGAACTTCGCCATGCCGTTCTTGACAATCGAGCGGCTATCGACTACCTCCTCTTGCTGCACCACCTGGGTTGCGAGTCTGTTCATGGAATGTGCTGCTTCAATCTTACTGACAACTCCCGTAAGATCCAAAGCCAGATCACGAACCTCCACACCATAGTCCAGGGCATCACTGAGGGCTCCGCGTGGGGGGCTTGGTGGAGTTCCCTGTGGAATTGGATGTGGTCGTGGATCCCCTGGGGGTGGCTGCAAACGGTGCTTAAGGTAGTGGTGGGGATAGCCATACTAGGCATCACGCTTTGTTGCTTTGCTCAGTGCATTCCCTCGCTGATCTCTAAGTGCCGCCCCAAGGAGAAACCCCGTGACGTCATTCACGCCCAACAGCTGATGCCGCTTTTGCGCGGGATCGCCGGCCAGGCTCTTAAATTAAACAGAAAGGGGAGATGAGGATTCCGCGTGCCCGGTTGGGCATCGGTGGCCTCTGGCAGAGGTTAAACCAGTGAGCAGACTCCTGGCCTCTGGCCTTTGTCGGCGAGCAAGGGGGGAGATTAATGGTAGGGATTAATCCGGCCGCTTATTGCCTGACCAGCGATTCTGCGAGGAGCTCATCTCGCTGACCCCAGTTACCCATTTGAGTAATGACTCACCTGCTACCCAAGGTTATGCCCGGGGCAACAAGGGCTATGTTTGCCCCTGCCTAATCCCTGAACAATGGGACTCCTAAGTCCATGTTTGCCCCAGTTAATTAACTTCCCTTTGAAGAATTCCCCATTAACCTGTGTACGTGAGTGAGGTAACTTTCCTGTCAGATGACAGCTTGCCACCGTTGCGCTTTTTTCCCTATAAATGATGTTGCCTTTTTCCAATAAAGTACTGATCTGATCTCGCTCCGTTTGCCTCGTGTCGTTACTTGATCAGTCCTCCTCCGGGCTCCTCCGGCCCCCTGTGGCCCTGATTTCTACAGTGTTTGAATGGAAAAATAAAACTTTTTTTGCAAAAACAAAAAAAAAGTGGAAAAGTCCAAAGTGCTACCTGGGAGATTTTTGTATCTCCCCATCCCCACCCCAAGTTTGAAAATCAATTCATTCGACTAGTAGTTTTCTACAACTCTTCAGAATGGAAGAAAGAAACCTTTTTATTTATTTTTGCAGCAAAGTTTACCTGTAGCTGTGTTTACAGCTGGTCAAGTCCCTGATTCTGAAAGCACATTCCCTGCAAAAGGTTATTTGGGAGAAGAGCCAGTTTGTGTGACCTTGGGAAACTGCACAGTCCCAGGGTGCCCCCAGAAGAAAAGAATAGTAAATCCCTTCAGAGTACCTCTTACCTAGAAAACCCTGGAACTGGTTGCTGTAAATCAGAATCATTTTGATAGCACATATTTGTATATTAAGGATCAACAGTGGAAGAGCACACACTCTTGCAATACATAAGATATTTCTAAGCAAATGGTGGCTCCTGTACAAAGCAAATGATTTTACAGGCTGTGTTCAATATTCCCTGTTCCCTGCTATGATGAGCATTGTGTTTTAAGTACTGTTTTCCCTCCTCCTTTTTTATCTTCCAGAGAGAGAGAGGGAAAATAAGATAATTTTGTATTCATTGGGGGGTAAAGGAGGGAAGTTAACAAAATGTGTCAAAGGTGATTGAAATGAAGAAAGATCAAGATATTGCTCTTATCAGGGAGGTGGAGGACTATAAATCTAGTCAGGTTTCCCCAAGTTTACTCTACAGTGAAAGCAAAAATAAAGCAAGTGTCAGCTTGCCTCTTGAGGAAGGCCATGAAAGGTGACACTGTGTCACTAACCCCTTGTTGCTATTCATTAAATACATCCTCAGGATTGTTAATCATTATATTACCCTTTGGGGAGGGGGCACCAGACAGCAGGCAGGGAGGTCTTGACAATGGCACAGACTGCCAGGAGGGACGAAAGATCAGTTAGAAAGAAAGAAAGAAAGAAAGAAAGAATGAATGAATGAAAAAGAGTTGAAGTCATGTTTGTTTCTATTTGCGGATTATGTAACTACCATTTTCTATTTGTTATTTGAAGCCCATAGCTGCCTGGAATGAATTCCATCTGCATAGGTAAAGGCAAAGTTCATCCTTGTTTAAAACTCAGTTTTATCCAACTCTAGGGTTCAGTGCTCATCTCGGTTTATAGCCAGTGCTGTCTGCATTTGCAGATGTTTCCATGGACATGTGGCAGGCATGCTTAGGCACTGAAATGCACAGAACACTGCACTTCCCACCATAGTGGTACCTATTTATCTACTTGTAATTTCTTGCTTTTGAACTGCTGGGTTGGCAGGAGCTGGGACAGAGACAGGCGCTCATTCCATTCTGCAGTACTCGGGTTTTGAACTGCTGACCTTCCACCTCCCAGTCAGTGTCTTAACCACTTGAGCTACCTGCATACAAAGAGGCTTTTCCATGAGACCAAACTTCAGTAAGTTTTCCATCTCTACCAGTCACTAGGTACAACTAATAAACATTGATTTTTTTTAAAAAACTTCATGTGACCTGAATTTGATCTCCTGTTTCAGTGACATAAAGACTGCTGTCTTCCTCTCTGTGCCTTTACTGGTAGCCACAGAGCCATGTCTGCACTAAGAGCAGATCTGTGAGAAAAAGAGATCTGCAAAGTTCTCCAACATATTTTTCTCTGCATAGAAAAGAGAAATTAGAAATTGATACCTTCTCATCTTTGTCTCCCCCTGAACCTGCAAAGCCTATCTTGCCTTGCAAGCACCCAGTAGTCAAGAACAATGGGCATCACATCTGGGCCAACTTTTTTAGACTATCTTCTTCCTTCTCTTCTCCCAAATTTATGCCCTCTTTTGTCTGCTAAAGAGTTCTGAAGAAATACAAATCTTGTCTTGTTGGTAACTTTCTAATGATCCCCACAGAGACTTTGTTCAATCCATAACTTTGTTCAGCATCAAATTTCCTGTCGACTTCTGGGTTGCTCTGTAGTCTGGCCTGTTTAGCCACAGAGAACTGCTCCAATGTGATGTATTATGCATGGATAGATAATGGCTGTCCTCCACACTCCTTCCTGTAAACAAACCAAGAATGTTTTAGATGGTCAGCCACATGTTGGCTTTCTTCTCTGAAACAGTGCTCCAAAATTAAATTTGGAGGAACGTGACTTCTTAGGAAAAAAGCATAATAGAGGCTTTATTCAGATCTGTGCTTATCAATGCTCCCCTCCTGAATCTGTTCTAAACATAGCTTTCCAGCTAGAGCTATTTCTGATCCTGGATGGGGATCAAAGACCAGTGTTTTCAAATACTGTGTTTCCTCTTTTTATAGAGAAAATGTGGCATCCCCAGAAAGAGAAGGTGAAAGGTGCTGATAGGTATGCCAGCTGGTAATGTATAATGGAACTTCTGTAAGTAGATTTAGTAGTTAATTAAACATAGGGAATTGCAGTTAATTTTATTCACAGTAAATGGCTGAATGAATATTGTTTAGCTTACAGTACTGTTGTAATTAAGAAATTGATATTGGGCTGTGATATGAACTTGCTGAAGATAAATAAATGTATTTGACTCCAGTTTGGATCAGAAAGTAACAAGAGCCTTTCCACTCAGACATTAAGTCCACTTTCTGGAGGGTGTTGGAGGTGGTCTGGTCTGCTTGGTTTCCTGGTGTCCAGACACATTGGGTTGGGTGCTAGAGTGGCCCCAGGTGTGCCTTTTGAAATCCTCACAAGGGGTTCAACTTTTTTTTTTTTTGCTGTGGCAATACAGTAATTATTGTCTCTAATTGAGGATGTTCAAGTTCTTAGGCATAAGGGAATCCATTACACACACACACACACACACACTTATTGCTTGCCCCTATTTTAGAGGTCTTGGCTCTCAGACTCTCTGGGAAGTATACTTCTCTTCATCTTAAAAAAAGTTTGCACACACACCATGCACCCTGTTTCAGCTTCATTTATAACTCCATTTAAATTTGCAGAGTGGGATATTCCCACTCCCACTGGGTACCAGATTTCAGCAGCATGCCGCGGAGATGGCAGTGTGGCCTGTGCAGAATCCATGGGTTAAAAGGGACCCCCAGATTTAACAAAACTGCCCACCCCCACTTAGATGTTACTTAAAATGATATTTATCTAAGGCTCCTTGTATTCTGTAAAGGGTAAACATTCATTCTTACGTTGACAAACTGTAGAACTGCGTTCAAACAGCGGGCAACTATGTTACATAATTTGTCATGAGACACATTGAGAACATGTCAATAGAAGGAGTGGGGGAGTTTTAAAAGCCAAGAATTAAAGAGCATGGAGCAAGCCTTCAGACCCAAAAGAGACAGTATGATTTGTAAATGTTTTTATGGTATAGCATTTACAATGACAGCATTTAAAGGAAGGAAAGGGAGAGAAGGGAAAACTTAAACATCTGCCCAGAGGCCCAGGTCTCTCCATCTCAGCTGAATGGCTTTTTTCTTTAATCAAGTGAGACGAAGTTTCAGTGCTGTTGTTGTTTTCAGGTTCATGTTTCAGCTATTTGCCCTTTTTATCATTCTGTGCTCTTGGCCATATGAACATAAGCCATTATCCTTGGCAATTACAAGATGAGGAAAATGAAATCAACAGATAATAAATACATGATGTGTTAACTCTGAACTTGGTCACCCTTCCCAACACAAATGTCTTGTATAATGCGATGGAAAGGCAAAGTTTCATTTATAAGACTGTTAACAATAATAACATCAGATAAAACTGAGGTAGTATCAAGAATGGATGGTCATTGTCTATGGTCCTTCTTTCTATGAAATATGGGAACATTAAAATTTATACATACAAAGCCGACATGGCCCATCTTTGTGTAGTGAAAGAGGAAATACCAATTATTTTCACCCACCATAAGACAAAAGTGACACATTTATATATGTGGGTTTTGTGAGAGAGCCATGGTGTGATTTTTCTTCTTCTGCCTTTCTGTGGTTATCAGTGTATGAAATAAAAGGCAAAATAAGAGCAGCAGAGAAAGCAGGAGAGAATAGTCGAAGCCTCAGACATAACTCCCCTTTCACAATAACTAGCCCTTTGTATATATATTAAAAATCACTCTACAATATTTTAGGTTGCTCTACTTATAGTTATGGTCTGTAGTTAGAGTCAGAAGAATAAAAGGGGGAAATGACTGGAGTCTCTGCCACATGGTCAGTGGACCAGGAGAGAGGGAGAACATTGGAAACAAACAAACAGAAAGAGGGGCAAACCAGAGGCAGGGAAAGAGAACTGTACCAATGGGTTAGTGGCAAAGGACAACTGCTTGAGGTAGAATTCAGGAGTTTGATTTCTGGGAGAAAGGGCAGCCTGTGTAGCCAAGCTGCTAGCGGGCCACCAGTAGAAGGGAACCATAAATCACATCTAAGCACTTTATAGCAAGCAAACTCTGAAAATGTTCACCATATGTTGGAATCTACTTTCTGGCATTTAATTATTATTGATATTATAGGTAACACCCCCCACCCCCCCACACACACATACATCAGTATCCATGGGAAATACATTCCAAGACCCACTTTTGGATACCTGAAACAACAGATAATGATGAACCCTATATTAAACACATATACCTGAGTCACAGAAGTAGGGGAAGGGTTTAAAATGCTTCTGTTGTTCTACATGTGAGCTACCAAAACATCTGCCTCCATTCCTTATAAACATTACATTGTAAATACTGACATCTAGTGGCCAGCTCTCATAACGTACCATGGTAATTTTGTTGTTCAGTCGCACAGTCAAGTCTGACCCTTTGTGGTCCCATGGACCACCGCATGCCAGGCTCCTCTGTTATCTACCATCTCCCGTAGCCCACCCAGATCTACACCCACTGTGTCAATGATGCCATCTAGCCATATCATCCTCTGCCACCCCCTTCTCCTTTTGCCTTCAATCTTTCCCAGCATGAGGGCCTTCTCCAGTTAATTCTCTCTTCTCATTTGGTGGCCAAAGTACTTGAGCTACAGCTTCAGTATTTGTCCTTCCAAGGAGCAACCAGGGTTGATTTCCTTCAGGATAGAGAGAAGAGACCATGCAAAAACATAAAGGTAAAGGTAAAGGTTTGGCTTGCTCAAAAGCCAGTTGTATCTGACTATAGGGTTCAGTGCTCATCTCTGTTTCAAAGCCGAAGATCCAGCACTGTCTGCTTCTGTAGACATTTCTGTGGTCATGTGGCAGGCACCGGAGCACACAGAACACTGTTACCTTCCCACCGAAGTGGTCCCTATTTATCTACTTGCAATTTCTTGCTTTCAAACTGCTAGGTTGGCAAGAGCTGGGACAAAGTTGGGAGCACATTCCATCCTGCAGTATATATATATTACTAGTAGAGTTTGCCCGGCGTTGCCGGGCTGTTTTAAATTGTGTTGGAAGGTTAAATTGTGTTAATGTTTGTTAAAAATTGCTTAGTCTGTAATTTTTAAAATGCTTATTTATACAAATTTTTTTTGCTTGACTAGCTGTTTTATGTAACTGAATAATGTTTTAGTTTTGTTTTTGTTTTTTACAATAGTTGTACCATAGGTAATAATTTTAATAATGTGAAAGTAAATGTTTTTTACATTCAATGTTTTTAAAATGTGTTTAGCTGTTTTGGGTTTTTATTTGAGTTAGAACTCAGCACAGGATTTTAATAAAAAAATTATTTTATTTTATTGACATATGTTTGTGATTTGTGTTAAATTGTGTTTTCGTGTAATTTTTTGACTTGTTATTATTGTGACCTTTTGTGTAAAATTGTGATTTTGTGTTATTGTTTTGATTTGTTTTTACTGTTGTGGCCTTTTGTTTGGGGCTGTTGTGTGTTTTTGAATTGTTTTTACTATTGTGGCCAGCAGGTGGTGCTGGTAGGGGTTTTCTTGTATTTTGACTGTTTTTTCTCTCCTGGCCTCTGGGTGGAGCTTCTTCTGGTAAGTAGTCTCTTTCTTTATTCATTTCATTTCCAGTCATTGTGCAGGTAGGACATGTGCTGGTGAGTTGGCTTGTTTTCTTTATTTTGGGGGGTTGGGGTTGGGGGGGGGTTGTATTTTTTTGACTGTTTGTTTTGTTTTTGATTGTGTTTTTGTTTACTTTGTATTTTTGTGCTGTTTTTGTGTATTTTTGGATGTTTTTGATTGTGTTTTAAGGTATTTTTGAAAATTATTTATTTATTTTTATAAATTTTTTTGTTGTTGTGGCTTTGGGGGGGTTTGGTTTATTTCCGCGGGTCGGCTTGGCTGGCCGGACCACGGGAATTCCAATGCCACTTTATGCGGCATTGGGGGGGTTATTTCCGCAGGCCGGCTTCGCTGGCCAGACAGCAGGTGTTGGGGAGGGGGGCTTTATTGTCTTATGGTGCTTTGATTGTGTAGAGTCGTGAAAGTAGATCAGGGTTTCCCCTTTAATATCAGTAGGTGGGGGGGTTGCAATCCCCCTTTCCGCTGGTTCCCGGGGGTTGGGAGGTTTGTGGGGACAAAAGGGGTATGTCCCCCCCAACCCTTCTGGACCCAGGAGACCAGGGAGAGGGGATCGATTCCCCCCTCCTAAAAAAAACCTCCGTTTTTAAAGAGAAGAAACCGCTTGGTTTCTTCTCTTTAAAGACAGAGGTTTTTTTGGGGGGGTGGTGGATTTGATCCCCTCTCCCTGGTCTACTGGGTCCACAAGGGTTGGGGGGACAGATCCCATTTTTCCTCACAAATCTCCCAATCCCAGGTGAGCCAGCGGAGTGGGGGATCGCCATCCCCCACTTACTGATATTATAGGGGAAACTCCAATTGGGACCTTCAGGCACCGTTGGTGAGGGAAAGAAGGGCGGTTGGTGTTTGCGTGGCTGTGAGGCGGTGAGGTTTTTTTTATAAAAAAATCAGGCGCGGGCTTCCTCAGCGTTCTGCGTGCTCATGTCACGCAGGACTCTGGAGCTTGTAGTTATGGGTTTGTGATTTGTGGTTGTGGTGCGTTTTTTTCCTGCGGCTCGATTTTGATTGGCCGCGGTGCATTTCTCAATGTTCTTTGTGGTTGCGCCTCTCAGCCTGATTGGCTGTGGTGCGGCGTGGCACAAAGAATGTTGGGAAATGAAGTTGTTTCCCTTTTTCGCGTTTGTGGGGCTGTTGCCCCACTGGCGCATTTCTCAATCCTCATTGACCTGCAGACTCAGTTCGGCCATGTGCACGAAGGGTGGGTGGGGGCTAGTAGGGCCAGGCTTAGGAACCTATGCGAAGTTCCAACGTTTAACGCTTGGCTTTATAGGTTAAGATCTATCTCTGTCATTTTTATTGAATATTTTTAGACCTACTAATGACTGAAGCTGGGGACATTGAACCCACAGTTTTTGGGAAAGTACCTGTACTTTCTGTTTTGCCCTTTATGGGGCAGTCTGTGTTTTCAAGGGGACTTGAGGATGGGCATTTCAAGAGCATTTTTCTCACTTCCCCTATCCAAACAGGACAAGTGAACTTTGGGCATATCATGAAGTAACTGGTGAGCCATTTCACACTATGGACAAATTAAACACTTTCCCTCTCTTCTATGTAGTGGAAGAGGAAGGGGAAATGTAAGTAAGTGGTTAAGGTGCAGTAGTAGAGCCAAAATTCGGCTTACAATCTGAATTTAATCCTGATAGGCACAAGGTTGATTTAGACTTCCATCTTTTCCAGGTCATAAAATGAGTGCACTGCTTGTAGAGGGCAAATTACTAATTATATTGTGAACTGCCTAGAAAGAGTGTTGTAAGTGGTATGTATGTATAATTGCTATTTTTTTAGGGAAAAAATATTTTATTCCTTTTTCTTTGTAGTGCTGATAGAGAATCTTCTCACAGCCACAGTTTCAATCACTCCTGTGGAGGAAAAGGAAGAATATTCTTTTTTACTCTCCTAACTGATGCAGGTCTACAGTGATTAGATAGAAGGGGGAAATTACACCTCCCCTGTCCCTTCACAGAGGAGCAGGGGGAGTGTTTAATTTCAATGTCTGGATGTTTACACTAGAAGTACCCTTTGGCCACTTCAAGAGTCCCATATTTACCATTCCCAATGCCCACAGGTGCTGTGAATTGTGTATTTTGAACTGAGTTTAAAACTCAGATCCCCTGTAGAGCTTTCTGATCCTGAAACAGTGCAATGTATTGTGCATCACACCCTCTCTCTCACACACACACACACACACAGAAATATGGAGGGTATATGGTTTTAAAAGAAGAAACGAACAACCTTTTGAAGCAATTTCATTGGCAGATTACACCTGGCTTCATCTCAGAGTAGTATTTGATTCTCCCTGGTTATTATGAAACCAATTAAATATCTTAAAAGAGACTAAGTATGGTTGTGAATGTGACATCATCTGCTTTATGAGAAATGACTGCCAGACAACATGCCCTTTTAAAATCTTCCCTTCCTGATATGCCATAAGATAAAATTCCTGCCAGCAGAGAGGGGGAAAGAAAGAGAAAAGAGAAGTTTTGCTCTCCACTGATCATGCGTATAAAGTAATATAATCATTCCAATTCCCTTAAGCTTGATTCATTGTTTTTTAAAAACACTTAGCTACAAATTTCTTATTTAAAAATAAATAAATAGTGTGATTCCCTCTTTTAATGTGCTCCAGATACAAAGCAGATTGGGGGGGGGCATTTATGCCATCCCTTTAATATCAAGGTCATGGTAGTTTGCAAAGTCCTTGTCTTTTTTAAAATTGAATGATGGGGCATATGAGTGAAAATCTCCCCAGGGAAACTATTTGGGCCATGGTGGCTTAATGGTTAAGATGCTGAGCTTGATGACTAGAAGTATGGCAGGTCAGCAGTGTGCGACGGAGTGAGCACCAGTCGTCTGTCCCAGCTCCTGTGAACCCAGCAGTTCAAAAGCAAGAAATTACAAGTAGATAAATAGGTACCACTGCGGTAGGAAAGGTAACAGTGTTCTGTGCATTCTGGTGTCTAGTCGTGCCTGTTACATTACCACAGAAACATCTGGAGATGTAGATAGCACTGGTTCTCTGGCTGTAAACAGAGATGTTGTTTGAGTGAAAGAGAGAGCAACAACAGAACAGACTCTTTTGGTCCCTTGGTTATAGCCCTCTGGCCAATTACATTAAGAAAATAGTGCTTCGTGATTGGCATGTTATCCAAGATATTCCTAATTGCCAAAACAGACCTTTTGTGGGTTTTTGTAAAACAAAATCAATACGGAATTATGTAATATCATCTGATTGTGATTTTGTTTCTACAGATAGCAATTTACTCTGATGAAGGACTTCACTACGAAAAGTTTTTGTAACCGGTGAACTTAAACCATTTTTGCTAATTTGTGGATATATAAGAAAAGCATTTATTTTGAGTTTTTCACTCTAAGAAGAATACTATTTACAGTTATATTTGTTGAAGATTTAAGACTTTATTCAGTGTATAAGAGAAGCATCTACTTTGAGTTTTTCACTGTAAGAAGACAATAAGCATTTTTTGAGATTGAATACTTTATTCAGCATTTATACATGTTATATTCCTCCAGAATAAATATTTATTTTTGAACTTGCCACAAATGGTTGGTTGTTTTTTGGGGGGTGGGGTGGGGTGGGGGGTTGGATTTTTCTGTAAACAGAGATGAGCACTGAATCCTAGAGTTAGACACAACTCTCATTTTACTCTAGACAGTAAAAGCAGATAGTGTGGGTCATAGGAAGGTGTCTTACATCAAATCAACCTTTGGCTCCTCCACTCAAGAATTGTCTATACTGGTTGATGGTGGCTGTCCAGGATTTCAGGGATAGCTTTTCCAGGGCCAGCCCTACTGTTAGACACAATAATACAGTTGGCTCAAGTGATATATGTTAGCTGTTTGTGGAGGTGGAGGTGAAAGCAATAGCCCCAGGTTGTTTTTCTCTTTAAAGATGGGGAGCCTGAGCTGTGTATTTCAGACGTGTTGTGCTGCTACACCCAGATTGTTCTCCTTCAGTAGTAAAGAGCTGGCCATTCCCTCATTAATCTCCAAATGAGATTCAACTGCCAGTTTAATCAACATCCATAATATGGAATTCAGGATGAGATCTCCCTTGCCTCAGGCAGCAAACTGTTTTATGGGTAGTCCTGGGTCTTTCCTGTCCCTACTCAATTTTGAGGATTGAATTTGGGCCCCTAAATATTCCCAATGCTCCCACCATTACCGTTATTAAGGAATCTCTTGAAGAGAGTCTACACAATTTCTTTAGTTGCTCTTTTAATACACGTGCTTGAGAACATTTGTTGATTTCCAGGCACATAAGAAACAGCATTTAATATTGAGAAATATCTTCAACACTGACCAGTACCATTTCTTTGGCTTCCAGACTTGGGGTTCAACTCCATACTGAGTTTTTCTCCACATTTATTCAGGTGAATTCAGAGTTTTTCAACCACCAGCCCCCCAGCAGTTTCAGCAGCTGATATCATTGTAATTGTCCACACATCAATTGATTGATTATGCCACTGCATGCATCAACTCTACATAAGATTTTTTCACTGTGTTTTTGTAGCCACTTCCCTCCCTCTCTGTCCCTCCATAGAGGATACAACATATTTTCATCCCTCCTCCCTCATCATCTCCACCCCAGATGCTGGATCTGAGCTGTATCCTGGTGACCTTCCTTCCTTCCTCCTTCTCAAATTCTTGCCTTCCTGGTTTCAAATTATGCTTCCAGCAATTTCTTGTACCCTTTCGATCCCCAGGTTCAGTCAGAAAAAGACAGAGAGGAGTTGTCTTCCCCCCCCCAAAAAAAAAAACCCTCTTGCAGAGCTTCCTAAGTGCGGGGAAAGGCAGGTGGGCATAAGGAAAGACAGCAGTGGAGTATAGGCAGGTATGAAAACTGTGGAATACCCATCCTTGTCTCCACCTGTTTTCACTCTCAGCTGGTGGCAACAGAAAATGCCATGGGTCACCCATTGCCCTGTGCAGCTCAGCCATGGTCACTCTTCTCTCTCCGTGATGTATCCTTTATTTGACATAGAGGGTCAGGTGATCTCACATGCCAGAAAGCAGAGAAAAGTGATTGCAGTTGAATCAGATGGAAATAAGACCATCTTTGCTGGTTGAACAAAAAGAGACAATTCTTCACTTGAAAAGAGACAATTTCCCACTGGGTTTCCCCATGCTAAGCTTTGCATCATGTAGCCACTGTTTTTAAATTCAATTTTATCCATGACAAATCCAATGCAAACTGCAGATAAAGTGTAGATACCCCTCAATCTAACTGAAAACTAAGGCACTCAAAACCAATTTTTAGTACATTGGTGATTTCATTCATCCTTCTTGTATATATTGGAGTGGTATCACTGCCAGTTGAGGTGGTGTCAACTTCTTTGACTAGCTGACTTTGCTATACATTCACAGAAAAAACCCTGAACTTTCTTATTAGAATTAATGTATTGCATTAAATTTCGGAACGTTAATAAAATTTCTCTTCCTCCTCCTCTTCCTCCTCTTTGTCTCTCTCACTCAAGCAAGCACACACAAACAAACATATCAATTCCACTTTGCCCACTATCTTCTCACCCATCACCACTGCTTTTCCAGTTCCACCTCTGCATAGCTGCCATTATAAAAACCATTAAGTAAAAACAGTAACTGTGGGCTTGGGAATTTATGAAGTTGGAATCAGTTAACTGCTCTCTCCCGAGCAAACCCATGTGAATGAAGCGTGCAAGGTAGATTGAGCTTAAGTGCTCCTCGTGTTTATTTGACTTAAACTAGCCCACTTTCTCAGCGTTTACCTAATAGCTTTTTGGGGTGGAGAAGAGTGGAAAGGTTGATAGCAAAGCAAAGTCTGACTTATTGAGGGATTTGTGTGACAAGCAGTCACTAAATCAGACAAAATAAATTATCAAAAATTTAATTAGCTTTTATCATTTCTGTCAAAACTGACAACTAAAACATGGAATAAAGATCAGGTTTTCCCCCAAGGAGCATTTTATCCTTCTGCCCCCAACTCTGTACCTAAAAGGGAAGCTTACGTTTAAAGTCTATTTATAATTTTCTACATGCCCCATGGTTCCTGTGGTTTTGGATGATTCAAGAGTTAATATATAGAACGAGCAGGATTTTCCTCCTACTGTAGCACCATATATAGATAGTATGTATAACAGTGAGGCACTAACCCTGTGGGTATTGCCTTATGACAGTGACGGCAAACCTTTTAGAGACCAAGTGCCCAAACTGCAAACCCAAACCCACTTATTTATTGCAAAGTGCCAACACAGCAACAGGGGAGTAAGTAAATACTCCCATTGGGCTTCTGGGCAGAGGGGTGAGATGAATGCTGTGGTGTGGGAGGGAGGAAGCTCTTCCATTGGGCTGTCGGGCAGAGGGGCAGGGCAAATTCTATGCTGGAGTGACTAAATGGGTGCCCACAGAGAGGGCTCTGAGTGTCACCTCTGGCACGCGTGCCATAGGTTCACCACCACTGCCTTATGGCATACTTGCTCTAGTGGTTGGCTGCTGCTAGGGGGTGATGGGAAAGGACCATCAGCAATACTTGAAGGTAGCAGGCTAGCTTAAGGTGTGCATGGAGCATGGTGTGGTCTACATCTCAATCCTCCAATGTCATGCTGCTGGTATCTTCTGATACTTTTTCTCTTGTGTGACTGTCTAAGAACAGGGCTGGCCCTGTATGCATTTCTTAAGGGTGACCATAGCCCTTGCTAACACTTTTCAGAAATCCAAGGCTGAGCTAGCAAAGTTCCTCAATACCAAGATCAAGTGGAGCTCTTTGAAATTGGCAAGGGCCATACCAATGAAGAAAATAGGAAAAACATTAGGCCTCTCAGGTACGATCTAGATAACATCCCTCATGAATATGTGGTGGAGGTGAAGAATAGATTTAAGGGATTAGACTTGACAGACAGAGTGCCTGAAGAATTATGGAATGAGGTTCATAACATCATAACAGGAGGCCACAATTAGAAGCATCTCAAAGAAAAAGAAATGCAAGAAAGTGAAGTGGTTGTCTGATGAGGCTCTTCAAATAGCTGAAGAAAGAAGGAAGGAAGGCGAAAAGCAAAGGTGAAAGTGAAAGATTCACTCAACTGAATGCAGAATTCCAGAGAACAGAAAGGAGAGATATGGAGGTCTTCTTAAATAACCAGTGCAGAGTAATAGAGGAAAACAACAGAAGGGGAAGGACTAGAGATCTCTTCAAGAAAATTGGGGAAATCAAGGGAACGTATCATACAAAAATGGCCATGATAAAGGACAAGAACAGTAGGGACCTAACAGATGCAGAAGATATTAGGAAAAGATGGCAAGAATACACAGAAGAACTCTACAAAAAGGAGCTTAATATCCCTGACAAACCACAGTGGTGAGATCACTGACCTCGAGCCAGACATTCTGGAGTGTGAAACCATGTGGACCCCAGAAAGTATTACTTTTTTAAAAAGCTAGTGGAGATGATGATGTTCCAGTTGAGCTATTTAAAGCCCTAAAAGAAGATGCAATTAAAGTGTTGCACTCAATATGCCAGCAGATTTGGAAACACAGCAGTGGCCACAGGATTGAAAAAGGTCAGTGTATGTTCCAATTCCAAAGAAGGGCAATGCCAAAGAATGTTCAAATTATCATACAATTGTGTTCATCTCACATGCTAGCAAGGTCATGCTCAAGATCTTACAAGCTAGGCTTCATCAGTACGTAGATTGAGAACTTCCAGAGGTACAATCTGGGTTCTGAAGAGGCAGGGGAACTAGAGACCAAATTGTCAACATTTGCTGGATCATGGAGAAAGCAAGGAAGTACCAGAAAAAAATGTCTCCTTCTGCTTCATTGACTACACCAAAGCCTTTGACTGCGTGGATCACAATAAACTGTGGCAAATCCTTAAAGAGATGGGAGTACCCAACCACCTCCTCTGTCTTCTGAGAAATCTGTATGTGAGTCAAGAAGCAACAGTTAGGACAGGATATGGAACAACTGATTGGTTTAGAATAGGGAAAGGGATACAACAATGCTGTGTATTGTCATCCTGCTTATTTATCTTATATGCAGAGTAAATCATGTGTAATGCAGGCCTGAATGAAGCGCAAACTGGAATTAAGATTGCTGGGAGAAACATCAACAACCTGAGATATGCAGATGATACTACCCTAATGGCATAAAGCAAAGAAGACCTAAAGGGCCTCTTGATGAGGGTGAAAGAGAAGAGTGCAAAAGTTGGCCTGAAACTCAACATCAAAAAAACCAAGATCATGGCATCTGGCCCCATCACTCACTGGCAAAAAGAAGGGGAGAAATGGAAGCAGTGACAGACTTCACCTTCTTGGAATCTAATATCACTGCAGATGATGACTGCAGCCATGAAATAAAAAGATGTTTACTTCTTGGGAGGCAAGCTATGGCAAACCTAGGCAGCATAATAAAAAGTAGAGACATCACCCTGCCACAAATGTACGCATAGTCAAAACAATGGTCTTCCCAGTAGTAATGTATGGCTGTGAGAGCTGGACTATAAGGAAGGCAGAGCACAAAAGAATAGATTCCTTTGAACTGTGGTGCTGAAGGAGACTCTTGAGAGTCTCCTGGACTGCAAAGAGATCAAATTAATCAATCCTAAAGGAAATCAACACTAGCTGTTCATTGGAAGGACAAATACCAAAGCTGAAGCTCAACTACTTTGGCCATAAAATGAGAAGAGAGGACTCACGGGAGAAGGCCCTCATGCTTGGAAAGATTGAAGGCAAAAGGAGAAGGGGGCGGCAGAGGATGAGATGGCTAGATGAAATAGTTGACACAGTGGGTGTAGAACTGGGTGGGCTATGGAGGATGGCAGATGACAGAGGAGCCTGGCATGCGGTGGTCCATGGGGCCGCAAAGGGTCGGACTCGAATGTGTGACTGAACAACAACAACAATCCTAATTCTTGATTATTTTATGTGGAGATAAACCTAGAAGCTGCCACAGAATGCAGTGATTTACTTTGAAAGAAAAAAAATTGGTGGCTACTGTTGTCAATGGCTGATAGCCTATCATCTCTACATGGAACCTCTTTCTTTGGTGGTGATATGAATAGAACTCAGTGCATGTGAAGGAAGATTTCTTCATGTTTCTGAGTTGTCCAGAGGTATCTGGTGGGTCATTGTAGGAAATAGGACACTAAACAAGAAGAAGGTTTAGGAGTTTACTTAAACTCCTTGGATGAATAATTTAACTGCTTTGTAGATGGTTTGATTCTTAGGGAACATGAAGAACCAGACAGTTTTGATTCCATGAACTTATATAGGATTTTTTTTTCATGAACCTCAGTTAGATCACGTTCCAGATACAGGCAAAGGATTATTATTATTATTATTATTATTATTATTATTATTATTATTATTATTATTATTATTATTATTATTATTATTATTATTATTATTATTATTATTATTATTATTATTATTATTATTATTATTATTATTATTATATTTTGGGGGGGCAGGTGGGGAATTCAGGGAGTTATCATCCAAAATATTCACATTTCTCAGTTCTGGTTCTTACAAGTTTTCCTGTGAAGATCTGCCTTGAAGATATTAGTTGGATCTAGAATCTTGCTCAAACCTTCTTTGGTTGACTTTAAAATCACCTCTATGGAACAGATATCATTATTGTTTCATCATGCCTCTAGCCTTTTCTTTTACTCATCAACAGTTTTCTATATTTTTGATTCTATTCTTAATTTTACACTATCATTTATGCAAAGAAGACACCCTTGACTTTAGCTGCAAGTTTGATGTTTATCAGTTTAATCTCTATAGGTGACTGCTTGATCTCAACAAGACTGGATCTTTGTTGCGTCACCAGTTTAATGCTAACAATTCATGATCTTGCTTGTTTCTCACAACTTTTCTGGATAATCATTGTCCAAAGTTTCCCTTGCTAGAAAACCAGTTGTATCTGACTCTAGGGTTCAGTGCTCATCTCTGTTTTTAGCCAAAGAGCCAGTGCTGGCTGCGTTTGCAGATGTTTTTGTGGACATATGGCAGGCATGCCTAGACACCGAAGTGCACAGAACACTGTTTACCTTCCCACCGAAGTGGTCCCTATTTATCTACTTGCAATTTCTTACTTTTGAACTGCTAGGTTGGTAGGAGCTGGGACAGAGACAGGCGCTCATTCCGTCATGCAGTACTCTGGTTTTGAACTGCTGCCCTTCCGCCTCCCTACACTTCTCAGCCACCTTCCTCTCTTGAATTGATCCTACAAGAATGAGCTTCTTGGAGGGCAGAAGAGCCCTCACAAGTCTCCGCCTTAAGACCATAGCATTCTTTAACATGCTTAGGAAAATGCTGAGGAACGGTATTCCTGCTTACCTATGTGGGAGTTATAGTGTATTATGCTTCACAATTTTAAAAAAATCCTGAACAAATCCTGTTCATCCCTGAGACCTCTTGAGTGTGCCCAAGAGCATGCTTAATGCTCAGATTCATGGCAACTCGGGTTACTTTTGCTTCTAAATTGACCAAACTTTCATCTAAATTTACCAAACTCAAGTCCAAATTAAATGCAGCAGAAACCACGGACAAAGCAATTCCTCATGAGAATGTTCCATCTGGTCATTTCTGTTGATTTATCTTATAGTTATCTCAAACACCGTGAGCCTTCCAATTGATAAAGCCTCCCAAATGAAAAGTCCTTGCAACCCAGCTTTTAGTGTGTATGGTAGCCTAGCTTTTGTATGTGCAGTTATTAGTGTACCATCTATCTCTCACCTGGTTGGAATCACACATCTTCACTATGTAATCACAGAGTATTAACGGGGAATACTATTACGGGCAACTTTCAGTAAAATGGTAGTGATATGGACCCCTCATAAAAAGCATACATTCTGCACATGCCGTCTTGTCCATGTTTAATCCAGCCTTTTCTGAAATTGGAAAGACAAAAGAGAATTTCAAGAATTGAGTGGCGGCATCACTCTGTGTTTATATGACATTGTGGGAGCTGGTGCCTGGTAACTCCCCCATGACAGATGGCATTGGTCCAACTCTGATTTGATCTTATTACATGAATAAATTCCCCAGCTCTTGACTGTTTTTTGGACTCCAGTGTCAGCTCATGTAAAAACAAAATAAATCCAAAAGCTTCCTGATCTGCATGACACACAGAGAAAACAATTTAAATGGTCAGCCATCATGAATGAAGTGGTGATTTGTTACATGTTGGGATTATTTGGTGACAAAATGGCAGTGCCAAATGTCTGGAAAAAGAAGTTCCTTTGGGGTGGAGGTGGGGGTGGATGGGAGTCGAGGGAGCCTGTAGGCAGAAACTTCTTGGAAACAGAGAACATTATTTTTACTTAGGGGAAAAAAAGCAATAATCTCTTCCAAGAAAGAACATTAGTAACTTGCAACTCAAAAAATGTCATATAAAGAAAAGGAATAGATTAACCTCAAAGCAGAAAGGAGACTCGTACTAGACTCTAAATCCCTCTCCACCAGTTCTCTGTGGAGATATATTGAGTAAAGATTTACTTAGCAATTAGGGGTTTGGTGAGAAAACTTTCAGTACAGCACTGGGCAAAAAGTCAAAATCTACATTTGGAGGAGATGTTTAAGTATTATACAATGCATGGGAGTTGGTGAGAGTTTTTTTTAATGTTGACACAGCACTTTATTTTATGGTCATCTAGATGACTAGACAGGAAAATGCTATGAAGCAGTCAGATGTGAAGAACAGGAGGAAATGTCCTAAAGCAGGTACATAGCAAGACAGATATCCTTGCAGTTCATTTGGTCCAACTATTTATGATAGGAGAATCTGTGATTAACTTTACATGCAGAAACTAGCCTATTAACGGGTGCTTCCCCATGTGCTTATATGATACCTATTCTATGTCATCTACTTTGGATGTAGTCCTAAATGGCTTGTGATCCACATACCTACTAGATTGTCTTTACCCATACAAGCCCCCATATCAACTAAGGTAATTCAGAACTGCTCTTTTAAAGGTGCTAACCATCAAAACAGTTTGGATTTAATGAGAAAGATCTTTCCAAGTTGTTGCCCTTGTGCTCTGGAATTGCCTTCCTGAGTCCTAACTTCTGCATAGGAATTCAGAAAGGAATATAAGACAGAGTTGTTTTGGTGAGTCTTTGGAGGACAGGAACTGCTATGCCACCACTTATATGACATGCATGTTATATGTTAATATATAATATTGTTTATGTTATTGCTATATTTTATAGCCTGCCTCTCCCACCTGGTCCTGGGGAGGGGAGGCCAAGGGCCGCTGCCACGTCTGTGCCCCCAAGCCCCGGAAGGGTCAAAAGGGAAGCTGATGCCGCACTGCCCACCATGCCACCCAAGGACTTGCCTGCCTCTCCCTAGGTACTCCCTCCACCTGGTCCTGGGGAGGGGAGGCCAAGGGCCACTGTTGCATTCCCCCCCCCCGAAGCCCAGGAGGGCTCAAAAAGGAAGGCGATGCAATGCCGCGATGCTGCACATCTCCCACCCTTTCCACCTGTGGGAGAAAGATAAAGGGAGCTCCCGAGGCCACGGGGAGCTCCAAAAAGCCATCCCCACTGCCGTGTTGCCGCACACACACCCCAGCCCTGTTTACTGGTCTTGGTGGGACTCCTAGGATGAGGTTTTCCCTTCCGCTTTTTGAAATGTTTTCAAATTATATTGTATTTTGATACCTTGTATTGCTGCTGCTTTTTGTTTTATGGGGCTATATTGTATCCTATTGTTATTGAACTTTTACTGTTTATGATTGAGGAAGTGTATTGAATTGTGGAACTTTGTACTGTATATGGTATTTTTGCTCTGTCATTTGAATCTTATGTAAACCGCCTTGAGTCGGCCATCGGCCTGAGAAAGGTGGTATATAAATAAGAAATGAAATGAAATTTACTGTATCTGTAATATTTTATTGTTTCCTTTACATAAGGAGTTTCTCCAGTAAAAATCCTTTCAACCCAGAATAATTTCTGTCACAAAATTATTATTATAAGAAGGATATACCCTTCACATTTTCTGTTTAGAATGTCTTTGTTTTGAATAAGTTACTTTCTTCAGTAACTACATTTCAGTTATGAGTTTCAACTTCCTGTAAACTGCAATCTCTCACTTGCCAATAGGTTTCTTAATGGAACCTCAGACTACAGTTCAATAAGCTAAACTATACTATGAAAATATCATCTATACAACCAGTTATTGACTTACAATAGTCTCTTTTCAGGCTAAGACCTTGGATAGGAAAGAATGATGTAAAAAAAATCTGAACCCCAAGGACCTTATCCTTTCTATGCATCTGCATAGAACCCCATAATCATTTGCAATGCATTGAACACTCAGTCTGACAGAATGAGGTGTTTCCACATAGATGAGAAGGAAGGGAATAAGGTCAGTGAACTTGCTTAGGCCTCAGAAACCTGTATGGCCATTTATGTGTTCTTGTTGTCCCTGTTCCAAACGTTCTCAATTACTGTACATGGTGAGGAGATGGTATCAATACCAAGGACACAGCACAATTCCTAATAATCTTGCATCTTTGTGTCATATTCTTCTTAGTGTTTGTCTCCTGCACTTGATATTCTTCTTCCTCCCTATTCATTGGTATCAAAGAAAAATGTGCTGTGCTCTATCCATGGCAAGCAGCATGCACGTGTTAAAGGAATACATTTCCACATCCTCAGACAGGAAGACAAACATGCACTAGGTCAGTGGTGGAGAACCTATGGCATGTGTGCCTGAGGTGGCACTCAGAGCCCTCTCTGTGGTCACACACATCATAGCCCCAGCACCAATTTCGCTCTGCCCAGCAGCCCAATAGGAGCACTTCCTCCCTCCCCCCCAGCACAGAGTTTGCCCTGCTCCTCTGTTTGGGCACTCGGACTCTAAAAAGTTCACCATCTGTTGTGTTCTGTAAAGCAGTGCCTTTAACAATGTACCTTTGCCATGTGTTATCAATGTAACCTTTCTGTGTGCAACATTATAACCATCACCTGTATCAATGTATGCTTAATAAGGGGACGCGAGCTAGTGACCACCAGAGGACAGTAGCGAGCGTCCAGCTCTAATGGATCAAAGCCACCTGGATCAGCAGCGCGGGAAGATTCCCCACGACCTCCTCACCTGGTCAAGAAGGGCGTGACCTCCTACGACGTCACGCAGGCAGCAACCAATAGTCTGCCAACGAGCCACATTCAAATGTATAGCCAGCTGTATATATTGAGCTACCCAGCCGCCATTACCACATGTTCCTCCGGATCATCATGCAATAAACCTGTGTTAAGCCAACCCTTCAGCTGTTGTATTGTCTTTGGTCCCTTACACCAAATTGGCGACGAAGGTGGGATGGCAGCCCACGGGACCAAGACATGCGCCGGTTTCGAAATCAGGAAACCGGGCGACTGGGAGATCTTCGAAATGGACTTCCAGGCCGCACTGATCGAGTCCGAAGTTACGGAAGAGGCGAAGAAAAGAGCCATCTTCACCAGAATGCTCGGACAAGAAACATAAAGGACCTTGGTGGACCTGATTGCACCAAGGAGGGTGAGCGAATTCAAGGCCAAGGAACTCATGCAGTTGCTGCGTGAGCACGTCCGGCCCGCCACGGCGATGTTTCCCGCTCGGAGTGCGTTTTGGAGGCGAGTCCAAGCGCCCGGGGAGACGGTCGCCGCGTTCGTGGCAGCCCTGCGGCTGGCGGCCGGCCCGTGCAAATGGGAGAACGTCGAAATCACCCTCCGAGACTGTGTGCTGTGCGGCCTGAACGACGCCGAGACCCAGCGCACATTAATGAACCAAGAGCCGCCTCCCACGCTGCAGGAGGTCGTTAGAGCGGCCCAGGCCGCAGAAGCTACGAAGGCCGGGGTCCAAGAGCTCCAGGACTGGCGGCCAAAGTCGAGGAAAGCAGAGGCTCCGGTACAGGCGGCCCGGCGAACTTCAAGGTCGTCCACAGAGAGCAGCGACGACGAGGACGTACAGAAGGTCCGGAAGGAGGGCCGACGATGTGACGGCTGTGGCGCGGCCCACGACCGCGTGAAATGCCCTTTCCGGAAGGCCGAGTGCCACAACTGCGGCCGCCGCGGGCACATCGCCAAGGTGTGCAGGAAGAAGCGCGAGTCCCGGAGGAGCTCCCCAGACCGTTCCGCGGGACGAGACCGCCCAGCGAAACCAAAAGACGGTGCCCAGGCCACGCGGAAGCAGGACGGCGTGGGCCGCATCGCCGACGGCAGCGAGGACGATGCCTCGGTGTTCAGCGTGTCTACGAGACACCCCCGCTACTTTGTTGAGGTACTAGTCCAAGGGGTGCCCATTAGGATGGAAATTGACTCGGGGTCCTCATATTCAATCATTTCCCAGAGGGAGTTTTGTGGAATTGCCCCCCAAAAGCGGCCCAAGCTCAAAGCGTTGAGGGCCACACTACGGGACGTGCAAGGGAACAGTATTCCAGTGTTGGGGGTTGGAGAATTTCAGGTCAAGTTCAAGGAGCACGCCGCGTCCCTTCCCCTGGTCGTGCTCAAGGGAGGAAATTGCAGCCTCCTCGGGACTCAATGGTTCCAGCCCCTGGGTTTGTTCATTGGGGGGGTGCATGCCGTGGGGATGCACGCTGTTGGGACTGACCCGATTCAGGAGGTGTGCGAGGCGCACCCCGAAGTCTTCAAAATGGGACTGGGGAAATTCAAGGGGCCCCCAGTGACTTTCGACCTGGACCCGGAGGTCCGCCCTGTTCGCCTAAAACCACGCTGGGTGCCGTTCGCACTCAAGGACAAGATAGAGGCGGAACTGGACAAATTGGTGGGTCAGGGGATTCTTGTGCCTGTAGATTCTGCGGAGTGGGAAACTCCAATTGTAACTGCTCTTAAGTCCAATGGGGAGGTTCGCATATGCGCCGACTACAAGTGCACCATCAACAAGGCGATCCGCCCGAATGCATATCCGGTGCCGGTAGTCAGCCATCTGCTGGCCAGGTTACACGGGGGGAAATGTTTCGCTAAGCTCGACTTAGCACAGGCCTACCAGCAGCTCACGGTGTCTCCCGCCGCAGCTGCTGCGCAGACCATAATCACCCATAAGGGGGCGTTCCAGGTGACGCGCCTCCAATTCGGCGTGAACTCGGCGCCAGGAATTTTCCAGTCACTCGTGGAACGCCTCCTGAAGGGTCTGGAGGGGGTGTTGCCTTATTTTGATGACGTGTTAATAACAGGGGGGAGTCGGGCGGAATTGGCCAAGAGGTTGGGGAAGGTCCTGACTATATTCGAAAAGGCGGGGCTGAGGTTGCGCAAGGACAAATGCATCTTCTTCGCAACCGAGGTTGAATTCCTGGGGTTTTGTGTGACTCCTGAGGGGATAAAACCATCCAAGTCTAAGGTGGCAGCCATCAAGAAAGCCCCCCGCCCCACCTCCAAGCCCGAGTTGCAGTCGTTCCTAGGGCTGCTCAACTTTTACCACTCCTTCCTCCCCCGGAAGGCAGCGGTGGCCGAACCGCTACACAGGCTGCTTAAGAAAGATCAGGCATGGAAGTGGGGTGATGACCAGGAAAGGGCATTTAGTGAGCTGAAAAGCCTCCTGGCGTCCGACGCCATACTGACCCACTTCGACCCCAAACGCCCAGTAGTTCTGATCTGTGATGCATCTCCAGTGGGGGTGGGGGCAGTGCTGTGCCACGTGCTGGCGAACGGAAGGGAGGCCCCGATAGCATTTTACTCCAGGTCCCTGTCCCAAACAGAGAGAAACTACGCACAGACGGACAGGGAGGCATTAGCGATAGTCTCGGGGATGAAAAAATTTCACGATTTTCTGTATGGTCGCCCCTTCACCATCGTGACGGACCACAAGCCCCTGCTAGGCATTTTTACCGCGGATAAGCCCACCCCTCAAATCCTGTCCCCAAGGATGCTCAGGTGGGCCATTTTTCTCAATGCGTATCAGCACGCGTTGGTCTACCGGCCCGGGAAAGAGATCAGCCATGCGGACGCCCTATCTAGGTCTCCCCTTCCCCTAACGCCCAGCCAGGTGAGCATGGGGGAGCGGGACCATCAGGTTCTCATGATAGAGGTGCTGGATTCGCCCCCGGTAGTGCCCGCCGACATTGCCAAAGCGACAGAGAAAGACAAAACGTTGGCGACGGTAAGCTCCTGGCTACAGAAAGGGTGGCCCGCATCCTCCCCAGCGGAGGAGTTCGCTCCATTCTTCAGAAAAAAGCTAGAACTGTCCCTAGAGAGGGGATGTCTCTTGTGGGGGCAGCGGGTGGTGATTCCCACTTCCCTTCGGCCGCGGGTGCTCAAACTGCTGCACGTCAGCCACCCCGGCATCGTGCGATCCAAGGCGCTGGCCCGGAGTTACTTCTGGTGGCCCCAGCTAGACGCCGACATCGAGCACATGGTCGGCACTTGCGAAAGTTGCCAATGCTCCAGACCGGAGGAGGCCCGCCTTCCCCACAGGGAATGGGACGCGGCTAAGGGGCCGTGGTCCCGGGTGCACGTTGATTTCGCGGGCCCGTTCAGAGGCACCCTATTCCTCCTTGTTGTGGACGCTTTCTCCAAATGGTTGGAGGTTATCCCAGTCACGAGCACCTCCTCGGCCCAGACCATTAGGCACTTGTGGAGGCTCTTTTCCACGTTCGGCATACCCGACACGTTAATTAGCGACAACGCTAGTTGTTTTACGTCCTCCGAGTTTAAGGCATTCATGGAGATTAACGCCGTTCGGCATATTACCTCCGCCCCGTTTCACCCGGCCACCAACGGCCAAGTAGAGCGCCTCGTCCGCACCACGAAGGACGCGTTGCGGCGCATGGGCCCAGGGGATTTGAACCTACAAGTGTGTCAGTTTCTGCTAGGGTACAGGGTGACCCCGTTGGCCTCAGGATACTCCCCCGCAGAGCTCTTAATGCGCAGGAAGCTGACCACCATCCTTACCAGGCTAGACCCCACGAGGGTAGAGGACAAAGGAAGGAACATCGGGCTGGAGGTTACAAAGAGTTTCAGCATAGGCGCCCCCGTGCATTGCAGGAATTACGCCAGCTCAGGCCCAGCCTGGGTGCCGGGCGTAGTCGTGGAACAAACTGGCCCCGTGTCGTACCGCGTGGAAACCAGCACAGGGCTCCTATGGAGGCGGCACGCAGACCAGCTCCGACGCAGGGTCTCCGATGAGCAGGGCACTGATCAGGCAGGAAATAAGTCAGCGTTAGGGTTCTCCCCCACCCGTTCAGCCCAAGGGGGAGGAAAGGGGGACCATGGGCCCCCACCAAGGGGGGAGGAAGATATCCTCGTAGATACCCTGGGGGATCTTTCCGGGGAGGAGGAACCCGACCCCATACATATCTCGCGGAAAGTCCCCACAAATGCGGGTACCCCGACCAACTTAGATTTTGAATTTCAGAACCGGGGGGGTTTTCGGAGTGGTCCCCCACCCGTCCAAGCAAGAAGAGGGGTTTTCCGTTAGTCCCGACGCCCCCCGGTCTGCCCACAATGGAGTTTTTCCCTTCCCCTAAGACCGCCAGACAGCGGCAAGCTACTAACGAGTCTCCCTCTCCCATTTCAGGACAAGGGACCAGGGAACAAAGAAGCAATAACGCCCCCGGGGGGGGGCAGCCTTCTTCACGGCCCACACGCACACGCAACAAGCCATCTTGGCTCAGAGACTTCATCTCATCCTAGGGGGGAGGGATGTTGTGTTCTGTAAAGCAGTGCCTTTAACAATGTACCTTTGCCATGTGTTATCAATGTAACCTTTCTGTGTGCAACATTATAACCATCAACTGTATCAATGTATGCTTAATAAGGGGACGCGAGCTAGTGACCACCAGAGGACAGTAGCGAGCGTCCAGCTCTAATGGATCAAAGCCACCTGGATCAGCAGCGCGGGAAGATTCCCCGCGACCTCCTCACCTGGTCAAGAAGGGCGTGACCTCCTACGACGTCACGCAGGCAGCAACCAATAGTCTGCCAACGAGCCACATTCAAATGTATAGCCAGCTGTATATATTGAGCTACCCAGCCGCCATTACCACATGTTCCTCCGGATCATCATGCAATAAACTTGTGTTAAGCCAACCCTTCGGCTGTTGTATTGTCTTTGGTCTCTTACACCAAACCATCTCTGCACTAGATGTTTCAGATAGCTGGCAAAATTCCTTTGCCATCCTTGTCTCTTGCCTTGTGGAGCTGGTAACACAGTCCTCCTTTGACTGCTAGGTCAAAGTAGTGCTAGGGACTAACTTCCTTTCTGCCTTTCCCCACCATTTTCTACTTACTATATTTTTAATAAATCAAAGCAATCACACTTCTATACCAGCCCATATTGCTTAGTGCACTCTCTGGGTGGTTCACAACTTAATTAGCATTAATACCTTTGAAAAACCTTATTTTCCTGCTATGGGTGCTTGTATATATTCCAGAGTAAAAGGGTGCCAAATATAGAGCACACTGATTTTTTCTATACTGTTAATGGGCACGATTGTATTAGGCTACTGAGTGGGAATGCTAACAGGACTTCATCCATACCACAAATACATTTTAGGTAGGTAGGTAGGTAGGTAGGTAGGTAGGTAGGTAGGTAGGTAGGTAGGTAGGTAGGAACGAACGAACGAACGAACGAACGAACGAACGAACGAACGAACGAACGAACGAACGAACGAACGAACGAACGAACGAACGAACGAACGAACGAACGAACGAACGAACGAACGAACGAACGAACGAACGAACGAACGAACGAACGAACGAACGAACGAACGAACGAACGAACGAACGAACGAACGAACGAACGAACGAACGAACGAACGAACGAACGAACTTTGCTTACAAACTGAGGCTCCCCTGCACTCTCAAATTTGAAAGTGTTATTTGTGCCTCCATTCCAGTTCATGGATCAGTTTTCCATGTTTTCATTTCTTTCCCCTTGATCTGAATAAAATAAAATAAAAATAAATAAAAGCAGCTGCAAAAACATGAGGACAAATCAGTTCAGGCCATCTCTAAACTGACTTGAAGTATAGCACATATTTAGATACACATTGGATTAGAGAAGGCATCCGCAACCTATGGCCCACGGGCCAGACCTGGCCCCCAATGCCAATTCATCTGGCCCCTGACACCCTCACTGTTCCCAGAAGTGGAAGTAAAATGCACCCAAACAAGCACTGAACACTGCTAAATGCATTCTGCGCATGTGCGGGGAATGTTTTACTTCTGCTTCTGGGTGGGAGGAACCACGTGACCAGCCCGATCAGCTGTCTAGGAGGTGTGGTCAGGCTCACAACTTGCAAACATTGAGAAATGCTGGATTAGAGTGTATTTGCATGAATATTCTGATAAATTTCTCTTGGACAACTAGATCTTTCAAACCTGCAGAATATAGGTGCCTACCCGGAGATTAACCAGGAAGATCTTAACTGGGAAGCCTTCTTGTCAGTGGCACTAGTATTAGGAAATGCTCTTCCAGGTTATTTTGTTGGGCTCCATCTATTTCATTTTGGAAGCTGGCTAAGCAGAACCTTTTAAGAAAGCATTTGTAAATATCCTGCCTTCAAGTTAATCATATTTTGCCTTTCCTTTTGGTTTTCTTTTATCAAAGATTAATCCATCACCACCTATTCTTAGGTCATTTTGTATTATAAAAAGAATATATTTTACAGTTACTGGGTGGGAGGTGGGTGTCATATTATATATAATATAAAAACCTGAGTTATGAAAAAAATCGGTTCCCTGGCCTATTTCGTAATTTGGATTATTTTCGTAACTCGAGGCATGCATTAATTTAAAAAAAAAAACAGAGAGATTTCCTAACTTCTGGCTGCTGCTGCTGCTTCCTTTTCTTACACTTCCGATGGTGCTGGGAGTGATTATTAGTGCCCAAAATGGTGGAGGCACTATTATGGGCACTAAAAAACTGGTTTTTCGACTTACAAATTTCTTTACATAACCCGGGGTATTTCATAGTTTGGGTTTTTTTCATAAGTCGGGACCCTGGTTTACAAAGAAATCATTTCGTAAGTCAAAAAAAATTGTATCTCAAGGTGTTCGTAAGACAGGGGTTTACTGTATATATATAATGGCTGTAGCATTTTGAACTAGTTGAAGTTTCTGAACACTCTTCAAAGGCAGCCCCACATAGAATACATTATAGTAATCCAAATAGGCTGCAATTAGGGCATGTGTCACTGTGGTGAATTTGAACATTTCATGGATTGGGTGCAGAGAGTTCATCAGCTTTGAATTGGCCACAACTGAACCCTGTGCACCTAAGCTCAGGGTTAAATACATGAGCATACCAAAGCTGTGAACCTGACTTCTCAGAAGGAGTGCAATCCCATCTAGTACAGGCTATATCCCTACCCTCTGATTTGCCTTTAAACTTCTTCTTTTGTGTCTCTATCAAACCCTGGACTGCCAAAATGAAGCCACTTTCGTCACTTTGACATTGACCAAACCCAAGTCCTCATTGGTACATGCTGCTGGCAGCAATCAGCAAACTAATAAATGAGCCAGACTCTGTGTCTCTCCACATTCACACTGTGTGTTGTTGTCTGCCAGCAGTCACCACTTGAGCATGTTGGTAGAGTTGCCATAATTATCTCCCACAAATCCAGGACAGAAGTATACTTTTTTAATGTGTTGTTTGTTATCCACCCAGCATTGGGAATACTTCCCAGATGGGTGGGGTACAAGTGGAATAAAATAAAATAATAAATAAATAAAAATGGGCAGGTTATCTACAAAATAGCCTTCACTGTAATAATTCCAGCCACCACTACACCAATGGTGAGAGCCAAGCTCGATCAAATCCCCGCAATCAAGCCTTGTCAACACACAAACACACACACACACTCTCTCTCTCTTTCCCTCCTCCAGGCATGCACTCACAGGAAGCAAGGCACACGCAAAACCGAGGTGCAGGCGGCTCTCTCTGGTTTTGTGGCCAGTGTGTTTCTTTCCCTTCTCTTCCTCCTCGGATGCTGTTTTCCCCTCCCAATCCTCAGAGCCCCGGCCAAGCGAGCGAAAGCTCAAAACAGGCAGGGACTAAGAGGGAGGTGCTTCCCGCCCTCTCACCCTCCGTGTGTGTGGTGCATTGCAGTGCCTTGCAGCATGGCTTTGGGTGTTATAATACACCATCAGTAAGTTTTTAAAATCTGGGACTTTAACATTATTTTTATTGAACCGGACAGGACAATTTTTTTATGCAGGACAATCCCGGGTTTCCGGGACGTATGGCAACCCTACATGTTGTCTTGCATTTAGGGACTTCAACCTTCAGCCTATTCAGGATCCTACAAGTGATATAGGAGAGACTGAGATCTTCAGCTATATCCTCCTTTAATGCTGTTCCTTGCCCAGTGAGCTCCTTCCTCCATCTTCTAATTTGGTTTTGCTCTCAAGAAAAGGACTGCAGTGGCTCAAGTGGTTAAGATGCTGAACTTGATGACTGGAAGGTCGTAGTTCAATTCCCAAGTACTGCACAATGAAGTGAGCTCACATCTCTGTCCCAGCTCCTGCCAACCTAGCAGTTTGAAAGCAAGAAGTTGCAAGTAGATAAATAGGGACCACTTCGGTGAGAAGGTAAACCGTGTTCTGTGCACTCCAGTGTTGAGGCATTCCATGGAAACATCTGCAAACACAGACAGTGCTGGCTCTTTGGCTATAAACAGAGATGAGCACTGTAGCCTAGAGTCAGATATGACTGACTTTCGAGCAAGGCTTACCTTCACCTTTACCTTACCCTCAAGAATGTTTATTCTTGCCATAAAACTCTTCCTGGATTTAAGCTGGTGGTCTTGAGGCTCATATCTGTTTAGAGGGTGTTGAGGGTCATTCTCTTGCTTAGTTCTCTCAGCATCCACTGCTACTTCTCTCCAGATCTTAGGTGGAGCAATACCAACAAGAGGATATATTTTCTCAACTGGTGTAGGTTTGAGGCATCCTGTTACTATATGCATGCCTTCATTAACAGTGATGTCAACTTGTTTTGTGTGTGTTGATGCGCTCCATACTGGAGCACCATACTTTGTTGCAGAGACACTCAGGGCCAAAGCTGTAGATAAACTTTTTTATTGCCTGAGTAAGTTTTAGCTTGTAAGCCCTCATACAGTCTATTACCGGCAATATTCACTAGTCCAGTCATAGAACATTGACCTTGGAGTCAGATGGAAAGGGGAAATAGAGTTGGGTATCACCAGTATGTTGATGGCACTAAAATCCAAAACTCCAGACAACTCCTAGTGGTTTAATGTAGATGCTAAATAACATGAGGGATAAGACTGAACCCTGGGGGATACCACAGACCAATGGCCAATTCAAACCACCTTCTGAATTTTTGCCACCAAGGAAAGATCAGAAGCATTGTAAAACAGTATCTCAAAGACCCATCCTGAAATGGCACCACAGAAGGATACAACAGTAGGTGTTATTGAAAGCAATGGAAGATTAATAAATGGTACTAGTTATATGCACCACCTGTACTTACAGTATCATTTTATAAAGTGAGAGTCTGGAATCTATAAGATAAATCCAAGCAGGAGAAACCCAGTGAAATGAATGGAACATGCCTAATCAACCCTAATGTAAGGGTTGATTAGCATGTCCATGGGCCTGCTGTAGCTGGAGGTGGTAGGATTTGTAGCAATTGCTTCTTCTTGGTTGTGTTGGTTGCTTACAGTTTCTCCTTGGTATATGATGCTCTTGCTGTGTCTTCAAGTCTTACTCCTCTGGCTAAGAGTGGGTGTTCCTGTTTAACATTTGTATATATTAAGAACAAAAGGATTGAAATCAAATTTTTTCTCCCCACTGCCTCATTTTCTCAGGTCCCTTTACTTTTTCTGATACATGATGGTTACTTTACAGCCGACTTCAAAGACATGTTGCTGAATGCAGTTCAAAGTGCTGATAGCCACTAAGCATGCAGAAAGAAATGTGTCCTTGGATGGATTGGACTTGTTTGGCTGTTTCTACCTTTCATTTGGCAAGCAAAGCAAAGCTACTCTGCATTGTACCCTGAGACTGTTTCAGGATGAAAGAAGAAGCAAAATGACTCAGTGATGTATGATTATTATTTCCTTTGGTCTTTAAGAAGGGACAAGAAATGCACTGAGTGCTATGGTCCATTGCAGGCGCACCCCCCAATAAAGGACTCAGACACTGATGAAAGTGGATAACGGCATTGGGCCACATTTATTGATTCAGGCCCTAGTCCGAATTATAAATTTCTATTGGTAATTGACCAATTATAATTCTTAAGGCAAGCAGGCCGAAGTAACACTGGTAAGGTACCACCCAAAATTGCCGACGGCAATTGTTACAATGTATCTATTTGTATCCATTTGTTTGTTGACAACAAACAAATTGTTGACCGTAGTCAATATCTAACTAATGACCCCACCCTCTGACGCGTATCCGTGAAATCACGGGGTGATGCATGCTGTCTAGCTGTAGCCATCACCCCGTCGCCTGGTTCGTCGTTGACCGGACAACGTTTAACCAACTTATGCCTGTCTAGTGTTGTCCAGTCAATTGTGAACCTGCCGGATACCTGTGGGTCATAAATGTTTACCTTACCAGTGCTACCTGCCCATGTGACCAAAGTCAACAGCAGCAACAGAAACCCCTATATCAAACCATAGCAACAGTGTGGGATGGGCGAAAAAACCAGGACCCGAGAGCCAATTGTGGGTCCCAGCCAAAAATTCCCACCCGGCCCCGAAGCAACCAAAATATCACACTGTTAACTAGGGAGGGGGTGGAGGGGAAAAACTTCTCCGCTCCGTCGCTTCGCAAAATGGCAGTGCGGCTGCCTCGTGGCCACCCCTTTTATAAGGGAGCTGGCCACGCCCCCTAACTACCCGGCTGCCTTCGTCCAGTGGGGGGGGGGCGCAAAGAGCGTGGCTGCCATTTTGGCGCCGCGCTTGCATTTGCTCAGCTAAAGGGAAGTGAAAAGGGCTAGGTAAACTAGTGAATTGACTAAATAGGTGCTAAATTTGGAATATGGTTGACTATGGGTTCTCCTGGCAACATGCTGAAGTGGAAACAATGTCAGAAAAGGACTCAGGACACCTGGGAACAAATCCTCCATCAGCCTTGCAAACCTACCTGGGTAACACTTGTAAAACTGTTTCTTAAATATCTTATCGTACATACCTTGAAAACTGTATTTGAGTTGCTATAGGTTGAGTGTGGCTGGATGGCAAATAGAAAATGGAGGTGTCTTGTCACTTGTTGTCAATAGGCATCTCTTTCCCCAAATATTGAACTATTTTCTCTGGTTTAACAAATGGACAGAAATAAGCAATGGGGGGAAACTGAAAAGGTGAAAAATTGCCAATGTTTAGACATCCTATAACAGTGGTGGTGAACCTTGGCACTCCATGTGTTCTTGAAATTCAATTACCAGAAGCCCAAGTCAGTACACCTGCTGATCAGGGCTTCTGGGTATTGAAGTTCAAGAACATCTGGATTGCCAAGGTTCACCATCATTGTCCTATAAGCTTGCATGCAGCTTTGCCTGGAAGCTGGAGAAGCTCTTGTTCCAGGACAGGTGGAGTGTCAAAGGTGTTGGGGAGCATTTCCTTTGGTCTGGGCATGAACTATCTATGCTGGACTGCATCAAATGTAATACCCACCATTTGCAAATATGCATGTTGATGCATTCTAACATTATTATTTACTATCTTTCAAATACCAAAAAGTGAAATGGAGCCATGGCAAAACTAATTAAGCCTCTTATAGCACAAATTGAGTGTGTCAGTGATGCAAGCCATTAGTAACCCGAGTAAAAGTAT
The DNA here is from genome assembly GCA_035047305.1 of Bradypodion pumilum. Classification (NCBI taxonomy): domain Eukaryota; kingdom Metazoa; phylum Chordata; class Lepidosauria; order Squamata; family Chamaeleonidae; genus Bradypodion; species Bradypodion pumilum. The sequence continues at coordinate 274,735,976 of JAWDJD010000002.1, read as the reverse complement.
TTTTTTTACTAACGTCAACATCCCAAGTCTTTAACTACCTCAATAATCTATGCCATGTATATACTAAGCCCCTGTTTAATTCATTTTAGAGGACTCAAGGCTTAGGTAAATATATCAATATATTTATTTTATTCCAAAAATAACTTCCCTTCCCCAGAAATCCTGCATGTGAAAAGTTAAAGTAGCCTTATTGGTGAAAAGGAACATTCCAAATGAAAAAGCTAAAATGGATGGTAGCCTCATCATTTAGGAAGCCAACCCAAAAATAATATAATACTATACACACTTTCAGTTTCTCCTGAACTGTTCATGAAGATGTTAAACAAGGTAAAGGTAAAGGTCACCCTTCCTCGAAAGCCAGTCGTATCTGACTCTAGGGTCCAGTGCTCATATCTGTTTCATAGCCGAACAGCCAGTGGTGTCTGTTTCTGCAGACGTTTCCATGGACATATGGCAGGCATGACTAGACGCTGTTTACGGTATGATGCTGTTTACAGCATGATACTGTTTACCTTCCCACCAAAGTGGTCCCTATTTATCTACTTGCAATTTCTTGCTTTCGAACTGCTAGGTTGGCAGGAGCTGGGACAAAGACGGGAGCTCATTCCGTCATGCAGTATTCGGGTATCGAACTGCTGACGAGCGGCCTTCCAGTCAGCATCTTAGCCACTTGAGCCACTGCAGTCCCTTCAAGCAAGTTAAAAAGATGGAGGAAGCAAGATGTTCATAAGCCATGTAGTTAAATTTATTGAAGCTGTAGCTGTGTTAGTCTGTATTTCAAGCATATCAAAGAGTAAACAAAACAAGACAAAAAGACAAAAAACCACTGTGGCACCTTAAAGACTAACTGCTGTATTTTGATATTAGCTTTCGTGGGTCATGTCCACTTCGTCAGACATAAGAGTGAGACCTTTTACTTTTCTGTTAGGCTGGTCAATCATTGTGTGCCTCTGTACCTAATGTGTATAAATTGATGCAATAAGGTCTTACTCTTATTTTGACGAAGTTGACTTGATCCACAAAAGCTAACATCAAAATGCAGCAATTTGGTCTTTAAGGTGCCACAATGTTGTTGTTGTTGTTGTTGTTTGGAGGGTTTACTCTCTGATAAAGCCATGTATGATCACTCAAACTCTGTCAGATATTAGGGTTCCACTTAATGAGGATATCAGAGAATAACCAAAACAAAATAAAAATGCTCTGCCACTTTAAAGACTGTTATATTTTAATGTCAGCTTTCGGGGATCAAGTCCACTTCATCATGAAAGCTCACATTAAAATATAACAGTTAGTCTTTAAAGTGCTACAGCTTTTTTGTTTTGTTTTGGTCATTCTCTGATATGCCTGAAACCCAGACTAACATGGTTACTATTCCAAAAAATTCAACTTAATGAGGAGTGAGCCTCTTTGGACATAGTACAAGTTAATTCTGATTATGCATATATAGTATTGCATTTTTAATCTGTATCATATTATTGGTCTTGACACTTTTAGTTACAAATGAAGAACCTTGCCAACAAAGCCAGTATTTTATTGGGTAGGATTATGGGGGAGAAACTTAGAAACTATAGGGTTGCTAGATTTCAGTTGGATAGATACAATTTTAGGATTTTGTGTTCCCTAAGTCGTCAGGCAGAGACAAACCTTAGGGTGAACAGCACTGGAGGAGAGAAAGTTTACCCTTCATGTGCATGTTTGTCTGGTGTGTTCTTCATACGTGTCTGTCCTTCACACAAACTCGGGTTTTGCCTGGAGTTTGGTACAAAGATGTTTGTTTGTATGTCATTACCACACACACTCAACAGCACACTAGAAAGGTAGGATCAAGGTGAAATGACTGGAGAAATAGATAGCTGGTACATATATTTGTGTCCATTGTGCCATTGGGAGCAAGGCAGGGAGTGGGGTCTATTGTTCGGAGGCTGCAGCTGGTCCAGAATGCAGTGGCTCGGGTAGTGATGGGGTGTGGGTGCTATGCTCGTGCCTCACCTCTGCTCATACCTGTCAAGTTTCAGGAGATTTCTGTAAAACCCCTGTATTTTACACTCTTTCCTGCCGTCATCCCGTATTAGTTAGACTGCAATTAGACTGGAGTTAGACTGGAGGCCATCTTAGGATAAGCATAACTGTCCAGTTTCCTGTTTTGGCCAGGAAATTTTCCTTATTTGACAGAAATTCCCCAAAACTTGGCAGGTATGCCTCTGCTCCGGGAGCTGCACTGGTTACCAGTTTGTCTCTGGGTGCAATTCAAGGTGTTGGTAATTACCTTTAAAGCCCTTCATGGTAGTGGGCCAGGTTACCTAAGAGACTGTATCGCCCTAAGGGAGTCCGCCCGTCCTACTAGGGTCCTTCAGTGTTCCATCAGCTAGTGTCTGGCCCAACTCTTTGGAACCTCCTGCCGGCAGACTTAAGGCTTCAGTCAGAATTGCTGTCCTTTCGGAAAGGGTTAAAAACCTGGCTGGCAGGGCAGGTTTGGGGGGGGGGATGGGGTATTGACTCCGGCACATTGGCTCAGTTGATGCCACATGTCCTTTCAATGATTGTGGGAAGGGGTGAGTCTTTTTAGACATGGGGTGGTTTTATAAAGTGTTTTTATTGTAGTTTTTTATGAGGTTTTATATTGTAATGTTTTTATACGTTGTACGCTGCCCTGAGTTGCCCTGGAGCAAGAGGGTGGGATATAAATCTAAATAAATCTAAATAAAATAATAATTTGATTTATTTATTTATTTATATTCAAATTTATATGCCGCCCAATCAGGTAAACCCGACTCTGGGCGGCTCACAACAAGTTAAAACACACATAAAACAGTACAACCAATTAAAACCAATTAAAACCCAACATACCCACCCAACTACCCCATTCCTCTTAAAACCCACATAAACCCACATTAAAAAAAGACAATTAAAAGAAATGGGGGCTTAATTTATAAGCCAACAGGCAGGGGCCACTCTTCCATCTGGGCCCCACACCTGCCCTGCCAACCAGGTTTTTAGGTCTTTTCTGAAAGGTAGCAGCTCCATCTGCTCCCGCAACTCTACAGGCAGGAGGTTCCACAAGGCCGGTGCGGACACGGAAAAGGCCCTCCTTCGTGTGCCAGAGAGACGAGCCCCTCTGGCAGATGGAACAATCAGGGAGCCCCTCCGATCCGCTCTGGTTGGATGGGCGGACACTCTTGGGACAATGTGGTCTCTAAGGCATCCTGGCCCACTACCATGAAGGGCTTTAAAGGTCAAAACCAGCACCTTGAACTGCACCCGGAGGCAAACTGGTAGCCAGTGCAGCTCCCGAAGTAATGGTGAGGCACAAGCAATAATAATAATTGTTGTAGGCCCATTTTCACAATCTGCAGGCTCATGAAAAGTTTCATTCCCTCCTCCCTGCCCACGCCTTCCACTCCCCAGCAGCAGGTCTCAGGGTTTATCCCTGAAGAGTCCTTGTGGTGCAGTGGATAAACTGCTATATTGCAGCCAAAACTGCTGACATTGTGAGTTCAGTCCTGATGTGGGCTTAAGGTTGACTCAGACTTCCATCCTTCTGAGATTGGTAAAATGAGCACCCAGCATGTTGAGGGCAAAATGCTAATTACTTCATCAAGCACCCAGAGAGTGCACTAAGCACTATGGGGTGGTATATAAGTGAAATTGCAATTGTTAAACTGTTACAGTGTTGTTGGAAGTAAACACAAACAAAAGCAAGTATTCTATTAGTTGCTGGAAATTGTAATAACAGTATTACACATTATTAGTTGCTCCAAATATAGTGCTTTGGTATTTCCCCAGTAGTGTATGTACCATTTGTTGGGAACCACTCAGGAACAGCTGTGCTAAAAGACTGGAAGGCAGACCAAAATAGAACTGACATTGACATGCCCAAGGTATGTGCTACCTGTACATTGATCTGTGTTATGAGGCAGGAAAGGCTAACAGCATACGGCAAAATGCAACTACTCCTTAAATGTTGAATGTTGTCTGACCATAATCCCACAATATTTTCTGACCCCTCACAACTTGCAAATGATCCAGCCTTATTTTTTAACTTGCATTTTTTGCCCAGCCTTGCTGGGCAGGTTTAATGTGTGTGTTGGTGGTTAGGGGTGGTTGTGACTAAATTTGGAAGAATGGTTTTGTTTTAGTTTTCTCTGTTGTTTGTTTGTTTGTGGGGAGATTTTTTCTAAAATAAATAAGCTTTTCTGGTTTTAGCTTTTGTGTTTTTTATTTTTTTATTTTTATTAATTTAGTTATATTTTATTTGGATTTTTAAAAATATTTATATGCCTGTAGGATACTCTTCCGGCCTCTTGGTGGGGCTGTGATTAAGAGTTTGATTTTGTTTGTTTCTTCAGTTCTGCTGTGGAGGCATAGTGGGAGGACATGTTTAGTAAGTTGTCTTGTGTTATTATTATTTTTTCCATTTTGTTGGGATTTTGGGATGCTGGACTGGGGGGTTTAAGTAGAGTGTTTGTGTATTTAATTAAGTGTTTTTGCTTGTTGTTTAGCATTGCTTTTGGATTTTCTATGCATTTTATTGAGTTGAATATTTCTGGTTGTTATTTATTATTTTGATTTTTCTGTATTTATTTTTGTACATTATGCTGTTTTTGGATTTTGAGTAAGGTATTTTTGTATTGTTATGTTGTAGATAGGTGTTTTAGTGAGTTTTCATGTTTTTTGTTAGCTTTGTGTATTTTGGATGTGTTTTATTGTGTTTGTTGTTTATTGTTTTGTTGTTTACTGGGTTTATTTGCATTTTTGTTTATTTATTTGTGTTTGTATTTTTGATGGTTGGTGTTGTTTTTAAACTGATTTGTTTTGTTGTGGTTGTGTTTTCCGGGGTGAAGTACGGCCTGTCTGTCGTTGCCTCTTTTCCTCATTGCTGTTTCGAGAATAGCTTTCGATACAGCGATGGGGAAAATGAAGAGCCGGCAGTCAGCTCACACTTTGTCCGGTAACGTTTGTTAGGTCAGTTGGGGGAGAAGGAGGCAGAGAAGAGCTATCTGCTTCATGATCGTTCTCTCCTCTCGGCCTCCTTTTCCCCTGGCTTACCTTACAGGAGATCTGTGTTTGTGACTGTGAAGCTGTTTATTTTGTAAAATTGTAGTGCGGCAGGCAATGATCCGTAAGGGATGGTGCTCTTCCTTGTGGATTGCTGGCTGCTGCTTTTCTATTACCTCCACCACTGTTTTGTGCTAGTTCTCGAAACAGTGGCATGGGTAATACAAAGGCAGCAGCCAGTCATTCACCAGGGAGTGTGCCTCCCCTGACAAAGTGCTGCCTGCTGCTGGTTACCCCCCACCTCAACTTACCTTGAGGCTGGTGGTGGTCTCACCGTATCTTCAGCGGGGTAGCAGGGAGGAGGGGGAGTTCCTCTTCTCCCCGTTGCTCCGTGGAAGAAGGCTGGCAGTGGCCTCGCCATGGCTTTGGCAGGTTTGGGGTAGCAAGGGTGTGAGGCGCTGCATCAGCTTTCGGCGGCCTTGTGCTCCCCTTGCATGAGGCATTATTTTATTTTATTTTTCATGCGCCGGCTTTTCCAACCTTCTACGTGCTCTCGCCCTTCAGCCTGATTGGCTGAGTGGTCACGGTGTGGAGGATGCTGGAATTTGTAGTTGGTTTTTTCTGTCTGCTTTTGTGGGGAGGCTGCCCAACTTGTGGCTGCCAGACCCTTGCGGTGATGCTTGAACGGTTGAAAGGCAAGTGTAGGGGGCTCGGTATGGGATAGTAGGGACGGGTGCGGGCGTGCATGCCAGACACCAACGGTTAACACACCATTTTATAGGTAAAGATTGTTCAACAAGAGTTAAATACCTGTATTGATTTAGTTTGCATTCTGAATTCCCAGACACAATGCTGCTGAAACACTGATGTGTTCTCTTTTTCTAATCATTTGCTAACTGCAGTGTCTGTAAGGCTCCTAAGGCAGGTTACCATAAAATCCAGTTTGTTGTCCCATCACACTAGTATTGCATGTTACTGGGGCCATTCTTGAGGCCTATGCTAACATGATAAATGATCTTTCAATTTTAGTGCCCTCTCCAAACCCAGGTTCAGCAAAAAGGAAAGGGTTGTGCGTTGAGGATACTTAGGACACTTTTTGCACAAGGATTCTCAGAAGGCCATTCAAAAGCCTTTTTTAAAATTGGTGATTGAAATATTCACAGATCCCTGGGAAGAGAGGCCCTGGACATTGACGGACTTCATGGATGAAAAACCTGAGAGACTGGTGTGGCATGTCCTCAGAAGAACTGTTTCAAGAAGTTAAGAACAGGAAGACTATCGCCATGATGATAGCCAATATCCAGAACAGATACAGCAGCTGAAGAAGAAGAAGAAGGTGAATTGGTGTATTGAAATTGCATGTGCAATGGATTACCTTGCTGCTGGGTACACAGAAAGAGCCTCCTTGAAGACTGTGGTATTTTTAAACCACAATCAGGCATACCCTGGTAAAGGCAACCTTGTGTTGCCAGCTAATCTTTCTCACATGAGTTCAGGTGAAAGGAACTTCAGAATGAACTCACCAAAAGGTGTCTTCATTTTGGCAGTTTCACATTTGGCCAAGACATGGAAGAGGAGGAGGAGGAGGAGGAGGATGAAGAAGAAGAAGAAGAAGAAGAAGATTGTAAAGAGATGCATTGAGCTGATTCTGGTGGACCATATACAAGGAGAAGGGAGGTGGGAGATATAACATGCAAACACTTAAAACATTTTGCCCTTGCTAGTTATTTGAAGACTTTCTTGGATAAATAAACAAGGGGAACATAAAACTAGCTTTCCCTCAGACAACACATCATCATTTTTATACTCATTTTTATCTTGTTAACCTAAAATCAATTAGAAGGAAATTATCCTTTTTTAAAAAAATCTAGCTTGCGTCTCAGGCTAAATGCTTCTGATCTAGAAAAATAAATCATCATGTTTTCAGTACTCATCTCCTAGTAATTAGCACACACTAAGGAAAACACAGCTGTAGTCAACCACAAGCAACAAGGGCACAATCCACCAGGAACTAGGTGTTTCATGGCGTAAAACATCTCTCATGGATAGGCTATGGAATATCATTTTAAAAAATGTTTGGGACTGTTAAAGAACATTTATAAATAACTTTACAAGAGCCCTGGTGGTGCAGTGGTTGAACTGCTGTACTGTAATCAAAAAGTTGTGAGTTTGATCCTGACCAGGGCTCAAGGTTGACTCAGCCTTCCATCCTTCTGAGGTTGGTAAAAGTGGGTTGTTAATCTGTGACCAGGATTCTATTGGTGTTCACATGTGATTTGAGCAGGGCCGTAGCCAGGATTCTAGATTTTTTTGGAGGGGCGGAAGTTCAGGAGGGGCAAAAAAAATTACAGGAGGGGCAACAATGTCACACTCACATATATAACATTGGCATCATGGGGTGGAGGGGCAGGCTGTTAGTTCAGAGGGTTCCCCCACCCCTGTCAATAATATGCATATAGTGAGGCAAAGTGCAGAGATAATGTCAAGGACAGGCTGAGGTTAGTTAACAAGGAATAGGTGCAAGCAATCTTCCTGGCTCACCTCTGCTGTGATTGACAGTTAATAAGATACATTGTAACCTTAAGTATTTTGTTAACTGTAGAAATAGAAGTTGCTTGCAGAGCTCGTTTTGCAGAGCAGAGCAGAGCAGAGCTGAACAGTGCTGGATGTAATGCTAATTTACTTTGTCTGTAAATGTTGTTAATATACCAGTTTGATTTAACCAAGCCTGGTGTATAGTCTTCTTTCTTGGACTCATCACAACTCAGACTGCTGCAACATTCACTCAAAACTAACAGGGCTATGGGCCCAGTCAGCTAAACTGCACTGAGTTGTGGTGACTCTGCTACCAAGAAAGAAAGTCTTTGAGCTGGAACTGAATGTCAGTGTCTGACAGTGAAGCTGAGGAGGAGAGTGAGCTCCTGAACCAGTCAACCAGTGGAAGCACCTCTGATGCTGAGGAGGAGGTAACAGATGACTTGGTGTTACCTGCATCAGGAGATGAGATGGTACTGGTAGATAAGCTAACCTCTCAGATGACCAACTATTGTATTTGTGTGGGAAGAATACAGCTAAGCAAGCTTGGAACTCACTCATAGATGTATATGCTAGAGTTTCTTCTGGCTCTGTTATAGCTTTAATGAGGCATCTGTATAAACTTTCTATGAAACAAGGAGATTCAGTTCAAGGGCACTTAAATGCCTTGACTGAATTATTTCAACAGCTTCAGGATCGGGGAAAAACTTTTCAAGAGATTGACAAAGTCTATATAATACTGAGCTCTGTTTCTGAGGACTTTTCCCCTTTAATTACTGCACTAGAGAGTGTTGACTCTGGGCAATTATCTCTGAATTATGTTTCTTCACGTTTGTTGGAGGAAGAAACAAGAGTCAATGCCAAAAGACAAACAGTAAATAAGCAACATCCTAAAGAGGAACCCAGCTCTGAGGCTAAGCAAAGGAATTATGTGGGAGACAACAGACCTGCTACTGCCAGTTTACAGCAAACAGCTTCCAGAGTGAGAAAATGTTATTTATGTGGTTCAACAAATCATCTGCGTCGTTCCTGCCCCCAACTCCAGAAGAAGCAAGCTACTTACAGTTCAAGGTTGGATGTGCAGGCTAGGTTGGTGACTACATAACCAGCTGGAGATGATTTATGGCTGCTCGACACTGGAGCAAGACAGCATTTTACAAAGTCTGAGAATTTACTGACTGAGCCAAGACAATCTAAACTAGCACATGTCAATTTGGCTGATGGTAGTGCTGCAAAAGTTATTTGTAAAGTCACAATTTGTTTTCCTTCACTGGGTGTCAATTTTGAGAATGTGTTATGTGTTCCTAGTTTGGAAAATAATCTATTATCTGTGAGTTCTTTGATAAAATCAGGTTTTGTTGTAATGTTTGCCAAAAGGTAATGCACTATCTCAAGAGATGGAAAGGTGCTGGTTAAAGGAATGTTACACAACAATGTTTATGTAGTTAATAATACAGCAGCCAAAACTGTGATGGTGACCAATAAGAATAAGCATGATAATTGCATCCATTTAATGCATAGGCAATTAGGACATGCTAGTTTTAATACTATAAGAAAGACTTTAGCTCTGTTGAATAATGAGAAAGTCTCAAGGTGTAAATAAATTTTTGATCGCACAGTTTGCAAACAAGTAAAAACAAAAGGATACCCAGTAGCAAAAGAGAGTAATAGAGTTACTGATAAGCCTTTAGGTTTGGTGCATCTAGATTTAATTGGCCCTTATCATAAAAGTCATTCCCAAAATCTTTTTGTATCGATCATAACTGATGATTGTACTCGGTTCAGTTGGATATTTGCTTTAAAGCAAAAATCAGAAACTTTTAACACATTCAAATACTGGGTCTAACGAGTACAAAAGCAGCTGGGACTATAACTCAAAGCCATTCAAACAGATCAAGGGGGTGAATTCATGTCAAAACAATTTGCCCAATGGTTACAAGGAAAAGGTGTAGTTCACAGAATAACAAATACCTGTGTGTCTCAAGAGCATGGTCTAGCTGAGAGAAAAGGGGGAATATTGCAAACAATGATGTATGCTATGTTAATTGATGCTGGTTTGCCTATGAGTTATTGGGCCAAGGCTTTATCAGTAGCATGTTTTGTTTCTAATCGTTTATATACCATAGCTGTTGATAATATTCCCTATTGTTTATTGTACAAAAGGAATCCAAGTTAAGCTTTCTTAGAGTGTTTGGTATGAAAGCATGAGTTCATATTCAATTAAATCACAGGCGCAAAGGAGGACCCAAAACAATGAAACTTACATTCTTGGGATACCAAAGTAATATAAAAGTCTACAGGTTTGCATGAGAATGCTAATTGGCAAAGGATTCATGGATATGAAGAGTCACAAAGAATAGTGTTGCCTTTAAGTGAATGTGATCTGAGTTTAGAACTAAGCTCTGAAACACCTGTTTCAGATGTTGAAGAAAGGGAGATGCAAACTCCAATTAAGCATGAACCTATAAGTGTTCAATGTTCTGTTCCTGAAATGAGGGTATCTACTAGGTCAACTAAAGGTATTCCTCCACAAAATTCAGTTATAGTGTTGCTGTAAATGATGTTTATGTAAAGGAACCTAACAACTACAAAGAGGTACTGGTTCTTGAAGACAAAGAAAAACAATTGTGGTTAAAAGCAATGCAAAAGAAGTTTGATTCTCTGACAGAAAATAATGTGTTTACTCCTGTTCAAAAGATACCAGAAAACACAAATGCAATTGGGTGTAGATGGTTGTACAAACTAAAATGACTTACTAATGGTGAAATGCAGTTTAAGGCCAGGCTAGCAGCCAGGGGTTTTAGCCAGGTACAAGGGTCTGATTATGGCCAAGTGTTCTCACCCTGTGTAAAATCTGAATAACTGAAAATTACTTTATGCAAAGTAGGGGTTCAAAGAAAAATAGTAGACCATTTTGATTTTATGACAGTATATTTACATGCTCCATTAGAGGAGATGTTATATATGCAACAAGTACCAGGTTTTGAATTTGCTGGTACAAAGATAGTTCTGGAACTCAATAAGGCACTATATGGTCTTCGTCAAAGTGCAAGAGCATGGTTCCAGCATTTGTTCAAAACACTAAAAGATGTTGGTTTTGAACAATGTGTTGCTGAAACCTGCAATTTTACCAAGATGGTAAATGGTACAGAGGTACAACTTTTCATTTTTGTGGATGATGTCTTGTACATATATGACAATGATTCTCAACTAGAGTGGTTTATAAAAAATTAAGAGATGGGTTAAAAATTTCTCTCATTGCCTAGGAGGAGTGTCAGTAATATGCATATAGTGAGGCAAAGTGCAGAGATAATGTCAAGGACAGGCTGAGGTCAGTTAACAAGGAACTGGTGCAAGCAATCATCATGGCTCGCCTCTGCTGTGATTGGCAGTTAATAAGATACATTGTAACCTTAAGTGTTTTGCTAACTGTAGAAATAGAAGTTGCTTGCAGAGCTTGTTTTGCAGAGCAGAGCAGAGCTGAACAGTGCTGGATGTAATGCTAATTTACTTTATCTGTAAATGTTGTTAATATACCAGTTGATTTAAACTAAATCTGGTGTATAGTCTTCTTTCTTGGACCTATTGCAACTCAGACTGCTACAACACTCACTCAAAACTAACACCCCCCGGGGGGCCCTGGCTACAGCCCTGGATTTGAGTTAACTTGGATGTAATTGAAGAGATGCTAGAGTGTCTTTTGTTCATGCCTGATTAGATATATTCCACCACCTCGTCAATTAGTCAGAGCAAGTTATGAAAACTTTCTAAAAACACAAGTAGCATTCTGGCTTGCATATTTGTGTAAAGAGAGGTATTTGGCGTCTCCCAAAACCAATAATGTTGAAGTACTCATCAATTTCCAAAATTTAGTTCCATTATTTTACCTGCCCCACCCAGACAGGTCATTTGAAAAATATATGGGGTGTAGGTCACGAGGTATAGTTATTTTATGGGTCAGTTCAAACTCTGTTATCCTTTTCCTGTATATTTAATCTGTATAAGAAACAATCAGTCATCATGACATGGTCAACTGTCACTGCTAAAATCATGGCAGATTTTAACCTGTATACCTGGAAATTATCCCTACATACCATATGCTTAATTATCATTAACAGCTCTACTCCAAATTTCTTTATACTATTCCTTTATACCATCAAAATGGACTTTACAGCTTTTAGTTATAACTAAGCTTGTCACCATAACCAATATTATAGCTGCCCGAGCTGCTCCTGGGGCTCTCATCATCAGCCCCAGAATGGGAAGCAGCTGTGCCTGGCGCCCCTCCCCTTGGCCCATCCAGGAGGGAAATTTGAAAGGCACCAGAGACACCGGAGATGTCGCTGCCTCTGCCTGAGCCTGGACTGCTGCCCGAGCTGCTCCCGGGCCTCTCGTCATCGGCCCCGGGATGGGAGGCAGCTGCACCCAGCGCCCCTCCCTTTGGCCCATCTGGGAGGGGAGTTTAAAAGGTGGCAGAGACGCTGGAGATGCCGCTGCCGGAGCCTGGACTGCCACCTGAGCTGCTCCCAGGGCTCTCGTCATTGGCCCCGGGATGGGTAGCAGCTGCGACCGGTGCCCCTCCCCTTGGCCTGTCCAGGCGTGGAGTTTAAAAGGCTCCTGTTGTGAGCCTAGCCCCCAGCCCGGCCCCTAGCCCGGCCCCTGAGCCAGCCCACTTGGGGGATGAGGACTCTGAGGATGAGGGGGAAGAGCTCGCAGAATTCCCCTCCCCAGGAGTGCCCCCCCTGATGTTGCCTTAGCCTCCATTAGAACACCAGGAGCAGTCTGATGGAAATAATGTTCCTCAGCAACAGCTACAACTCACGGACAGCTCTGGTGACAAGGCGTGGCTAGATGCCAGACATCAGAGCAAGGCGAAGCGACTCCAACAGAAGCAGAGGGGGAGGGCCAAGAGGTAATTAGGAAGCATTGGGCCACACCCCATGGGGGATATAAGAAGCCAGAATGCCAGGTGTGGCTCCGTAATGGACAAAATTTGAGTTTCCCTGTTCCTGTCTCTGCTCGTCACTCCTGCTCGTCGCCTCGGTTTACAAGGCTTATAGAAAACTCTGGGCTGGACTTCGGACTGAACTAGGACTTCTGATTTTGGATGTGCCATGCCGTGAGTGTAACCGCGGCGTGGAATTAAGAGACTCTCTCCACGAGTGTTGAGCTCGGCCTGCCGGTGCGTCAGAAGAGGGAGGGGGAGACAGAACAGCGCCGGAGACACCAAAAATGCCACTGTCACTGCTGGAGCCTGGACTGCTGGGGGGAAGCTCAACGACTTTTTGCTGCAGCTTGGGGGTACCTTTCCTTTTCCCCCTGTGCTCCTGGGCCCTGCCTTGGGCCGACATGAAAAAGCTGATGCCATGGCGGGTGGCTGGATTCGCCACTGCTGCCACCCATGGACTTAGCCTCAGCAGAGGCAAGGTGGCCCGCTGGTTAGGAGTGCTAGGACTTTTGCTACTGTATTGCTTTGTGTGTGTTTAAATTTTTCTACACTGTATTTCTGGGGAGTAATTATGTTTATGGTATTATTTGTATATTGTGTACTGTATACTGCTTTTTCTCCATGTTCACTTTTTTACACATTGGTGTAAACCACTTTGAGTTGCCTTTAGGCTGAACTATATATTGCACAGCATGGCCAATTGGAAGCCAGCATGAGTGCAGCAGAGGCGGGATGACGGCACAGCCAATCGGGAAAGGGGGCATGGCCAGAGTGGCAGTTGCCCTCCAGAACGCACTGACTCAAGCCCCATCCCCTTGGGATAGGCCTGCAGGGAAAGGGGGAAGGAAGTGCTATGGAGCTCAACTGCCTGACGTGGCTGGCCTCTGTGTGTGTGTGTGTGTGTGTGTGTGTGTGTGTGTGTGTGTGTGTGTGTGTGTGTGTGTGTGTGTGTGTGTGTGAGTGAGTGAGTGAGTGAGTGAGTGTGAATGTGAGTGTGTGCATGTGTGCATGTGTGTTTAGAGGGATGAATGGAGGATGTGTTTAGAGGGATGGGTGTGTGTTTATTGAGCGGAACGCCATCAGGCACATTACCGCTGCCCCGTTTCACCCCGCCACAAACGGTCAGGTAGAGCGCCAAGTGCGCACTACGAAAGACGCGCTGCGGCGCATGGGTCCCGGTGAGTTGAACCTTCATCTGTGTCAGTTCCTCATCTGTTACAGGACAACCCCCCTAGCCTCAGGATTTTCCCCAGCCGAGCTCCTCATGAGGAGGCGTCCGGTAACACTTTTTGACCGGATGGATCCGTCCAGGGTGGAGGATGAAGGAAGAAATATTAACTTAGGGGGAGAGAGCTCCAAAGGTTTCTCGATAGGGTACCCGGTTCACTGCAGAAACTACGCGGCCTCAGGACCAGCGTGGGTACCAGGGACAATCATTGAGCAAACGGGGCCAGTATCCTACAGGGTCGAAACTAGCTTGGGTCTACTCTGGAGAAGGCACGCCGACCAACTCAGAAGGTGAGTCACCAGTGAAGGGGAATCAGCGTTAGGGTCCTCCCCCACCCGCATTACCCAAGGGGGAGACACGGCGGAACCCACGGATACAAATGCATATCCCGGGTTCCCAACCACAGAGGAGGATACTTTGAAAGAGAGGGATCAGTTTGATTATGATTATGAGTTGCAGTACCAGGGGGTGTAGTGGAGTGGTCCCCCACCCATCCTAGCGAAAAGAGGGGTTTCAGTTCAGCCCCTGGTACCTCCAGTCCCTTCTCCACTCGCGTTCTGAGTTGGTCGGCGTGCCTTCTCCAGAGTAGACCCGAGCTAGTCTCGACCCTGGAGGATACTGGCCCCGTTTGCTCAATGATTGTCCCTGGTACCCACGCTGGTCCTGAGGCCGCGTAGTTTCTGCAGTGAACCGGGTCCCCTATCGAGAAACCTTTGGAGCTCTCTTCCCCTAAGTTAATATTTCTTCCTTCATCCTCCACCCTGGACGGATCCATCCGGTCAAAAAGTGTTACCGGACGCCTCCTCATGAGGAGTTCGGCTGGGGAAAATCCTGAGGCTAGGGGGGTTGCCCTGTAACAGATGAGGAACTGACACAGATGAAGGTTCAACTCACCAGGACCCATGCGCCGCAGTGCGTCTTTCGTAGTGCGCACTTGGCGCTCTACCTGACCGTTTGTGGCGGGGTGAAACGGGGCAGTGGTAATGTGCCTGATGGCGTTCCGCTCAATAAACGTCTTGAACTCTGCAGACATGAAGGTACTAGCGTTATCGCTAACAAGAACGTCTGGCAGGCCGAAACAGGCAAAAAGCTTGCGCAACTGTTTAATGGTTGCCGCAGAGGAGGTGCTGTTCATGGGGATTACCTCCAACCACTTGGAGTAGGAGTCGACTACCAGCAGAAACATGGCCCCGCGGAAAGGGCCAGCGAAGTCAACATGAATCCGGGACCATGGCCCGCGGGCCATGTCCCATTCCCTATGGGGTAACTGGGACTCCTCGGGCCGAGAGCTCTGGCAGCTCTCACACGTGCCCACTAAACGTTCTATATCCACGTCTATCTGGGGCCACCAAAAGAAACTCCTGGCCAGAGCCTTGGAGCGCACGATCCCCGGGTGACTGGTATGCAGTAGCTTCAGTACCTTGGCCCTCAGCTTCTCTGGGATAACTACCCGCTGGCCCCAGAGTAAGCAGCCCCTTTCCAGAGAAAGCTCTACTCTACGCCTGACGAATGGCTTGAACTGTTCCTCGGGGGGAGTAGTGGGCCACCCTTTCCTCACCCAGGAACTAACTTGGGCCAGCATCTTGTCGGCCACCGTGGCCTTGGCGAGGTTGGCCAGGAGAATGGGGGGTGAGTCGAGAGACTCGATCAGCAGGACCTGGTGGTCCTGCTCTACCTCGCATGTGGGGTCCCCTACACTTGGGAGGGGAGATCGGGACAGTGCGTCCGCATGGGAGATCTCCTTCCCTGGGCGATAGACCAGCTCGTACTGGTAGGCGTTGAGGAAGATGGCCCAATGCAGCATCCTGGGGGAGAGAATTTGCGGTGTGGGTTTGCCGGTAGTGAAGATCCCCAGAAGTGGCTTGTGATCTGTCACTACCGTAAACTCGCGGCCGTATAAAAAGTCATGGAACTTTTTCGTTCCCGCGATGATGGCCAGGGCCTCCCTATCAGTTGGCGCGTAATTGCGCTCGGCCTTCGAGAGGGACCTTGAGTAGTACGCTACCGGGGCTTCCCGCCCGCTCTCCAACACGTGGCATAGAACCGCCCCCACCCCCACTGGGGACGCATCACAGACTAGGACTACTGGTCTCCTAGGGTCAAAGTGGGTCAGGACAGCACTCGAGGATAGGAGTGCCTTCAGCTCCCTAAAAGCTTTCTCTTGCCTATCTCCCCACCGCCAAACCGCCTCTTTCTTCAATAGTGCGTGCAGTGGCTCAGCAACGGATGCCTTCCTCGGCAGGAAGGAATGGTAAAAATTTAAGAGCCCTAGAAACGACTGCAGCTCCGGTTTCGGGGTGGGGCGAGGGGCGTTTTGCACAGCCGCAACCTTGGACTCGGAGTGCTTGATGCGATCTGGGGTTATCTTGAACCCCAGGAACTCGACCTCCCTCGCAAAGAAAACACATTTGTACCGTCTCAGTCGGAGGCCCGCTTTCTCGAATATTGAAAGGACCCTGTCTAGCCTTTGCGCTAATTCTTACTTGCCCCCCACTGTTATTAACACATCGTCGAAATATGGGAGGATGCCTGGAAGCCCCTTTAAAAGGCGTTCCACGAGAGATTGGAAAATTCTGGGGGCCGAATTCACGCCGAACTGCAGGCGTGTTACCTTAAATGCCCCCTTGTGCGTTACGATCGTTTGCGCAGTGGCAGCAGCCGGGGTTACAGAGAGCTGCTGATATGCCTGCGCCAGATCTAGCTTGGCGAAACACCTCCCCCCATGAAGCGTGGCCAGTAAATGGCTGACCACGGGCACCGGATATGCATTTGGCCGAATGGCCTTATTGATCGTACATTTATAGTCCGCACAAATCCTAATCTCCCTGTTTGATTTAAGGGCCGTAACAATCGGCGTTTCCCACTCCGCCGAATCAACTGGAACCAAAATCCCCTGCCCCACCAATTTGTCCAGTTCCGCCTCGATCTTGTCCTTGAGGGTGAAAGGCACTCTTCTTGGCTTGAGGCGTATGGGTCGGATTTCTGGGTCCAGGTCAAAAGAAACTGGGGGCCCCTTGTAAGTCCTGAGCCCCTTCTTGAAAACGTCCGGGTGTGCGTTGCACACGTCCCGCATTGGGTCAGTCTCTATGGCGTTAATGCCGGACAGTTCGATTCCTAGGGGAACAAACCACTGCGTTCCCAAAAGGCAGCATCTCCCCCCTTGAGGACCACTAGGGGCAGTTTCTCGGAGTAATTCTTGAACTTCACCTTGAAGTTCCCCACCCCCAACACTGGGATCCCATTTCCCTGCACGTCCCATAGGTGTGACTTCATGGCCCGCAGCTTGGGCCACGCATCTGGGGGAATGCACATAAACTCTTTTTGGGACAGGATGGAGTAGGACGACTCCGAGTCTATCTCCATCCTCACTGGGAGCCCCTGTAACTGTACCTCTACGAAGAAACGCCGGTGCTCCAGGCCCATGCGGTTCACGCCTGCCTCGCTGTGGTCGTCTGAGACCTTCCTGGTGCCAGCCGCCTTCCGTTGGTGCGTCTGGGAATGGCTCGAATTGCCCTTGCCCTCGACTCGCCCACGCCTGCACACTCGGGCGATGTGCCCCTTTCGGCCGCAGTTGTGACACTCGGCCTTTCGGAACGGGCACCTCGTGCGGTCGTGGGACGCCCCACATCTGTCGCAGCGATGGTCTTGCCGTTCGCGGGTCTGCCGCTTCTCTCCTCGCTTCTTTACCCGCTGGACGTCGTCGTCCTCACTGGAGCAAGGGTCTGCCATCGTCGACGACTCCTCGGACGCCATTGGCGTGCCGGCGGGCGGCTTGGGGGCCCGCCAGGCCGCTTTCACTGGTATCCGCCGGGCCGCCTGCACTGGTGACTTGGCCCATTCGGACATGGCCCCTCGGGACTTGAACACTCTGACCCCGCTCTTGGCCGCTTCGGCCGCTTGGGCCTCCCGCAGTACCTCGTTGAACGTGAGGCGGTAGTCGCACGTCATGAGCTTCCGCTGAAGCTCCTCGTCCTTCAGACCACACAGCATGCGGTCTTGGAGAGACTGGTCCAGGTCGTCCCACTGGCAGTGCACCGCTGCAAGCCTGAGGACCGCCACGTAGGCGGGCACGGATTCGCCCGGTCGCTGGTCTCGCCTGTGGAATGCGACCCGGGCTGGGAAGATCGACACGGGAGGCTGGAAATGCTCGCCCAACAGCTCCAGAATGCGGTCGATGGGCACCTCGTCCACCTTCCGGGGGGCCACCAGGCTCATCAGGATCTGCAGCGTGGCCGGCCCCACCTGGGCCAGGAAGTAGGAGCGCATTTTCGCGTCGTCATCGACGCCCGCGGCTTCCATCGCGTGCCGAAACTGGCACTCATAGAGCTCCCATTGTTCGGGCTCGCTGACATCGAACTGGTAAGGCTTGACCTTGGGATTCGCCATTAATCCCACCTTCGTCGCCAATTACACGGAAGACAAAGAAGGAGTCGCAGTGAGCACTAACACAGGTTTATTGGTTGATGATCAGGATGAACATGTGGTATTGGCGGAGGTACAGCTCATTATATACTGTGGGACTTACATTTGAATCTCGTTGCACGGTAGCTTATTGGCTGCTACCGGCGTGACGTCATTCTCCGTCACGCCCATCTTCTCCAGGTGATCCTCGCGCGGGAAGGATTCCCGCGGCTGCCGGTGATTTGGGGAATGTGAACCATGTGAGCTGAACGCTCGCAGCTGCCCTCTATAGGGAGCATACTCGCGTTCCTTAACAGCAGAGCTACATTGTAATTATGGTCAGGTTACCTTCAAGCATTTCTTAAAGCAACATTGTACATACATAACACGAGGGCTGGTGTTTATGTGTGGAAAGGGATAGTGTGTGTGGAGAGGGATGGTGTGTGTGTGTTTGTGTGTGTGTTTAGAGGGATGGATGGCGCGTGTGTGGAGAGAAATGGTGTGTGTGTGGAGAGAAGGATAGTCTGTGTGGGGAGGGATAGTCTGTGTGGAGAGGAGTGTGTGTGTGTGTGTGTGTGTGTGTGTGTGTGTGTGTGTGTGTGTGTGTGTGTGTGTGTGTGTGTGTGTGTGTGTGTGTGTGTGTGTGTGTGTGTGTAGAGATAGGCTCTGGAGTAGGCTAAGGGAGTTTCATTTTGATTTGTTTAGTCTGATATGCTTGCACCATGTGCAAACATTTAAAATGTTTAATTCTGTGTGACCATATCAGAGAGTAAACAAAGCAAGTTTTCAGGGCAAGTTTCACCCTCACGCCAGAATGCGACCGTGTACTCCATACTGCAAGGGTGCGTGCGTGGTCCCCAATATCCCCAACATGGACCAGAGCACCAAAAACATGGGGCAATACTGGCACACCCACAGCATGCACCAACACAACCCCAGGGGCCGTGCCACTACCACTCCCAACCATCCCCAGGTGAAGCTGGGAACTAAACTAGTATATGTATAAAAGAGAGGTGTACATTTGTATGTCAGGTATAGAAATCCACACCCCTGGACTGATCCCCTTGAAAGTCGGTACACACGTAAAATGGGTGTCTGGGATCTGCACTGTCAGGGTCCAGAACACTAGGGGGGTCTGTGCCCCACAAATTGGACAAAATGGAAAAACTACATATCCCAGCAACCACTGCAGCATGCCCCAGCCAATCGGGGAGGCCAGCCAGAATAGGTGGGGCAATGGCCACGCAGCCAGCACACCAACGGCCACCACCCGCACTGAGCACTGCCATGGGAAAATCCAACATCCCTGGCCAGAGAGCATAGGGGCTGCTGCAGGCAGGCTGTTGCCACCGCCCTTGGACTTCTGCACCCCAAGGGGAGGCCCCTATGGCCAGGGCCACTAGGAATGCCCCAGTACCAACACCCAGGTGGATGCCCCCAGCGAGAAGCTTGCTGGCAGAGACGGCACAGGTGAGCCAATACGGCTGGCCAAGGAGCTGCCAGGAGTGGCCACAGCGAATGCGGTGGCAGAGGCAATGTGAGGCAGGTGCAAACAATCTTTGCCTAGGCCACTCCTGCCTGGGACATCCCAGATGGCGGCTGGTGACAGACGCACCAAACCCACACCCGGCGGAAACAGCACCTTGGGCACAGAACAGGGCCCGGGAGGCCTCAGCGGTGGACAGAATAGCGGAGACATCTGGGGCGGTCATCCAGACCAGGACAGGTAAACTGGCTGATGTGCAGGGACTGCGGCGGGGGCACTGGCCCAGGGTTCCTATGCAAGCCGAATTGGGGCCGTGATTGCCCGCCAGCAGGGGCCAATGCAATTGCCGCCCGCCCCCCATGCAGGGCCCCAAACCATGGAAGCCACGAAGGAGAGGCTACACAAAAGGCCCCACCACCCCCTGTGCAGCCGCAGCACTGGGTGTCACCAACATGGAGGAACAGACCCACAAGCACTGTCCCCTCACCGGGAATTAAGGCAGCAACCCCCACCCCCATGGGACCCATGCGAAGCCAGGCACTCAGCTAGTTTCCCATATTTTCTATATTCTGCACTATCCTACCATAAATGAAAATATGTGCCAATCTCCTGTTTCTATCTACAACAATTTGTTGCATATTTTGAATCATAACAACTCAGTTTTACTGGTACTAGGTACCATCTCCATATTGTTTTATAACATTTCTGTTTAATCCTAACAGTCATATTCTTCAGAAGCTTCTAATGCTTCTATGAGATCACCTGCTTGAAGCCATAAAATCTGGACTGAGTTAATATCGAATATGCTGTACATAAAATTGTGTGGGAATATATTTTGGGACTAGATGTGTAGGATCTATATTTGTGGTACTGATCTGGAATTTCTGATTCTTCATTTGTTGGTTATATGCACACATATGTCCCAAATAAGGGCAAAGCTGTTTCACCACTTCCAGTAGAAAGGCTAGCAGGATGTATAGAATAAAATATACACAATCCAGCCATACTTTAAGGCCATTGCATCTCTCTTAGTAAAACCAAATGGGATTTGAAAACACTTAATCTGTACCAGATTGCATTTAAAGTGTGGATTATCCTGGGTATCCCTTCTCTCAAATACATTGTTTTGTTTTCAAACTACATTATACTAAGAAATTGCTTGTCTTAAAGTGAGCTGAAAAAAAGATAAGTCATTCCATTTGATATAACTGTAGGTGGCTGCATTTCACCCTATTTAATTGCTATGGAAATAAGACCTTTTCTATATTGAAAACAACCCTAATAGGATAATATTCAGTTTAAATAAACAGTCCCTAATGAAATTTGTAGTGGTTTACTACTTTGTCATGCAGTGATGAGCTGTCGGAATCCTAACTCTCCTAAATGCTGTTATTAATCTTTTCAGCCTAATCTGCTTCTGAAAATTCATGTTTCAAAATAAATTATGGCCAATGCCAAAGTCAAGCATCGGGTCTTAATTTCATCTTTGAAATTAAATTGCACAAAATCTAAGAATGCAGAGGGCCTTCCCACCTAATGGGAACTCCATTTTTCACGGCTTTGCATGTACCTTATGCTCCTGCTTCTTCAGCTTAAAAGCATTGTGTTCATCCTTAAACAATGTGTCTTCTGATAAGCAGTTCTTCCCTTCAAAACTATGTACCACAACTAGTTTCTTGTCATCCCATCATATCCCATTGTAGAATTGCTTGAAGGTTTTAATAGTTGCAAATTCTGGTCTTAACTGGTCCATACCTGTCAAGTTTGGGATTTGAAAATAAGGAAAACACTATGGGTGGGGCTACATCGGTGGGTGTGGCCAAATCTGTGGGTGTGGCCAAATCTGACCATGTGACTTGCTGGGCTCTAGTCATGCCTGCCACATGACCATGAAAACATCTGCAAACAGACAGCACTGGCTCTTTGGCTGTAAATGGAGATGAGCACTGCACCCTAGAGTTGGCTTTTGAGCAAGGAAGACCTTTACTAAGCACTTGCATAAACAGGGCCAAACTTCACAGCAAATTTGAATACCATTCAGGGATTTTCTGTTATTATGTAAAGGTAAAGGTTGCCCTTGCTCGAAAGCCAGACATAGCCAACTCTAGGGTTCTGTGCTCATCTCTGTTTATAGCCAAAGAGCAGTGCAGTTTTCTGTGGTCATGTGGCAGGCATGACTAGACACCGGAGTGCACAGAACACTGTTTACCCACATCTTCATTTCTCAGTCTGACATGCAGATCAAAACTTAGTTCACCTGGAGCTTTTATACATTCTTGTTTTCTCATCTCAGGTCCCTTCTGTTAAATTTTTAATATCACACACACAGTGATTCAACTGCTGTATTGCATAAAAAACTCTGCTAACACTGTAAATTCAATCCTGATGTGGCTCAAGGTTAACTCAACCTTCCATCCTTCCAAGGTTGGTAAAATCAGTGCCTAGCAAAACACTGCTTGCCTTGTGAACTGCCCAGAGAGTGTACTAAGCACTATGGGGTGGTACATAAGTATAATTGCTATTGCTAAAGTATTTTCAGAACAAGGAAATTATATGATGAAGCACTGTTCCAATTCACAAACTAAGATTTGAATTAGTTGACATCAATAACGAAATGCATTATTGGGAACAGTTTACTGAATTGGTCTTCTTGTAGGTCTCTTACTTTGTCTTTCATACAGCTATGGTCTCAGCATTGTTGAGAACCATCAGCTAGCTGTTCACCAAAAGCAGAATGCAGACAATCTGGATCTGGTACAGAACCTGAAAAAGTCTCCCAGAATTCCCCAGACAGCAAAAGCAGATCTCATGGTGGATGCAGTCCAAAAATATAATTTTTCAACCTTTGACCCAACATACCTTTATATTTTGCTTATTTGCTTTTTTGAGACATAAAATGCTGCCTTTGCCCCAATTCAGCTCTGTTCCCTTTCTTGGCTGGAAAATACCTTGCCCATGTTGCTTACTTACAGACAAGCTATACCATCTGGTGTTAAAACCAGTGGGGTCAAATAATGTTCTCACCATTTAGTATAATTAACTCCAACCGCCTGTCTGCTGCACACCCCTAGCTCAGCCAACACAAGCAAAGCCAGGCCAATTGAAAATTTCTTCTCATTATTAAACCCAAGTCTAAGCACTTGTCTGTCTGTAAAAACAGAGCAAAGGGAGGAAAACTGAAACCAGTGGACAGGGGCTGAGGTTTCAATAAATGTCAGAGAATGTCAAGTCTGTTTGGATTGCAAATTATTGCTGGCGGATGGTCTATTATTTTACAAGTAGTGATTGCTGTCATGGAGGTGAAAGAAGCATTCTCAAATCACTGTTATATAGAAACAGAAGTTACTAAAGGCTGTGACAATTGTGAGGAGGTGGGAAGGCTTTAATGTATTACTTAACTGGGTTCTTGTATAACTGAAGTCAAGCAATTCATTTTGCCTATCGTTATGGGTACTCTGTTCAGGACCCCTGTCTATTGCAGAGTTTCCAATGACAGAGAGCTTCCAACACAATAGTAATAAAACAGTTTTAGTGAGGCACACAACTGCTTCTTTGGCAATCAACATACAATTTGCATTTTACTAAATTTTTCCTTTGAATGTATAATAGTTTGAATCCAGTTCAGAAGGGCTTGTGTTCTGCAAGGCCCGGTGCTCTCCAAAATATATCGTCTAACGCAAAAACCTATGTAGACTAAAACTAACGTGGGAAGAACTAATTCCAAACAACAGGAACTCAGCACCTTCTTTAATAATACATTTTTGAAGTGGTGGCCGTGTTAGTTTGTGCAAGCATATGGGATAGTAAATAAAACAAAACAAAACAACAACAACAAAAAAGACAAAAACATTGTGGCATCTTAAAGGCTAATTCTAACCCCTGAAGTTTTGCATTACCTTTGTCTGGCCACAAAGGAAGCTAGTGCTTCAAAGGGCATGTGAGAGTAATAGCAGATACCTGGCTTCCTGTGGGGTAGGTGGAGAGGTATCATACAAGCCTGCTGCTGTTTTCCCCACATGCATTTTTAAGACAAGTGCCTGGCAGAACCATCTTGTCATGAACTTTCATTGATAATTTTCCTGATGCCTGCCTGCCTGAAGAAGAGATCTTGAATCTCGAAAGCTCGCACAATGATTTATTTGTTTGAGTGATCCAATAAAAGGTATCACTTTCTACCTGCATTTGTTCTGTACAGGAGTTAGTCTTTAAGGTGCCACAACATTTTTGTCTTTTGTTGTTTTGTTTACTCTTTAATAATAAAGGTATGCATAAGTTGAAATGCACCTGGTAGCTACTGTAGATACTCATAATGCACAGCACAAAAAACTAATCTGTGTGATGATGCCAAGTCTCTCAAGCAACAGAGCAACATCTTAAGTAGGTACAGAAAGCAATAATATCTTAACCCAGGGGTGTCCAAACTATGTCCTGTGGGGCGGATCTGGCACATGGCACCTAATAACCTGGCTCTCGCTGTCCTCGTCGCTACCAGAAGCAGAAGTAAAACATACCTGTGCATGCAAAAAATGCTGCCATAAAGCACCCACAGTTGTACTAAATGCATTTACGACAGCCATGGGTGCATTTACAGCAATGTTTTGTGCATGTGTTGGTACTTTTTCTGCTTCTGGAGGGAGGAACCACATGACCAGCCAGCTCAACCATGTGACCGGCCTGTGGCCCGAAAAGTTTGGGCCGCTGAGAGGTCAAGAAGAGCAAGGACGGATGGACAACCCCCGTCCCGCTCCCGCCAGAGATCATCCATCAGTGCGACCCATGCCATCTCCGTTCCATATCCGGGCCTGAACCCTGATTGAAAGGGATCTAGATAATCCGCTTCCTCCAGGACACTCTGCAGCTGACGCGCCACCGCCTTTTCCAAAACCTTACCCAAAAAGGGCAGGTTGGAAACTGGCCTGTAGTTGTTAAGGACAGCTGGGTCGAGGGACAATTTCTTCAATTGCGAACTTGCCGGATACCTGTGGGTCATAATGTTTACCTTACCAGTGCTACCCGCCCATGTGACCAAAGTCAACAGCAGCAACAGAAAAACCCCTATGTCAAACCATAGCAACAGTGTGGGATGGGCGAAAAAAACAGGACCCGGAAGCCAATATGGGTCCCAGCCAAAAATTCCCACCCGGCCCCGAAGCGACCAAAACATCACACTGTTAACTAGGGAGGGGGTGGAGGGGAAAAACTTCTCCGCTTCGTCGCTTCGCAAAATGGCAGCTCGGCTGCCTCGTGGCCACCCCTTTTATAAGGGAGCTGGCCACGCCCCTAACTACCCGGATGCCTTTGTCCGGTGGGGGGGCCCCCGCAAAGAGCGCGGCGGCCATTTTGGCGCCGTGCTTGCATTGCAGGCGCACCCCCCAATAAAGGACTCAGACACTGATAAAAGTGGATAACGGCATTGGGCCACATTTATTGATTCATGCCCTAGTCCGAATTATAAATTTCTATTGGTAATTGACCAATCATAATTCTTAAGGCAAGCAGGCCGAAGTAACACTGGTAAGGTACCACCCAAAATTGCCAACGGCAATTGCTACATGTATCCATTTGTATCAATCTGTTTGTTGACAACAAACAAATTGTTGACCGTAGTCAATATCTAACTAATGACCCCACCCTCTGACGCGTATCCGTAAAATCACGGGGTGATGCATGCTGTCTAGCTATAGCCATCACCCCGTCGCCTAGTTCGCCGTTGACCGGACAACGTTTAACCAACTTATGCCTGTCTAGTGTTGTCCAGTCAATTGCGAACTTGCCGGATACCTGTGGGTCATAATGTTTACCTTACCAGTGCTACCCGCCACACGGAGGGGCTTCAAAGAAGGCTCGACGCCCCCCCCAGACCATCAGCTCGGTCAACAGGCCTGCTCGCCAATCACCCAACAGGAGGTCCATACCTCCTCGCGACAGATGGGCCCCATCCCCTGCATACAAGTCATAATTTTGTAGGCTAATAGCGGGGTGACGACTGACCCTCCCCCAAGCCCTGTCGACAAGGAACCGCGCCACTGCCCTATTCACCATGCGTCTAGCGCGGTCAAGGGCCAGGAGGTCAACACCCCCTCTGTAGGAATGGCGCGGGACCATGTCCGACCAAACAAGGGTTGTGGCGGGCCAGATGTAATGCAGGTAGGCGAGGTCCTCGCAAATCGCATGCTTCAGCGATAAGCCGGTGACCTGGCCCAAATCATTGCCCCCCAGGTGTATGATCAGAATGTCAGGCGGGTCAGCATTCTGGCCTGAAAAAAGGAAAGGCAGCAGCTCCCGCCATAACATCCCGGGCTTACCATGCCATGTGAGACTTGCGTATGCACCCAGTCCCAGTCGGGGTCCCCACTCTGTCGCCGCAGCGTAACGCGCTGCCCTGTGCACGTAGCTATGGCCCACCAGCCATACTGTCACCGGTGTAATACGACACCCAGGGTCTGTAAAGAAAGTTGAGGAAAAGAAGGTAAGGTGACTGAATTGGTACTCATGGCGGAAGTGGGCGCACATAAAACTGAAAACATTGCGAACCCCACCTTCCCATGCTGCGTATGTCAGCCCCGGAGTACCCAAAAGCAGCTGCGGTTGAGGCCGCCCCAATACGGAATGAATGGGTGCCATAGCGGGCACCTGGGAGGCCCACACTGGCCAGCGCTTTGCCCGTCACCTTCCAAAATTGAAATTTAGTAAGGGGAGACCCATCTTGGTGACAGAAAAACGGGCCATGGTGCGTGCCACACAGTGCCAGGAACTCCTGTAGGGCACCAACCAGACAGATGTCTGCCAAAGAACACCGTAGCAGTCGCACACCACTGCCTACGCCATGCTGATCCGTCTTAGAGGAGCGTATCCTCAACTGAGCCCAGTCTTTGGCAACACAGACATCCTCGAGTTCCAGTGCCCTACGACTTGCATCCGCCTGAGACAGCATCACAAGCTCGCTGATGCGGAGCGCTCCAAAAAATGCCACCGTTGTGGCTGCATGAAATAGGGCTGCCTCATATGTATCAAAACAGAGGCAAGGCCAGCCCTGGGCCAACTGGGTAAGAACCCCTGGGGAAATCGGGTGGCGGTCGTCCGGGCAACGCCCGCGCTCGTGCACCCACCCCTCCAAAACATGTCTCACATGGAAGTCAGAGGTGCTGTCCACATGACCTCCCACTTTGGCCATAAAAGCCAACGCTGAAAGCTTAGATGCTATGGTGCGAGGTGCAAGGCCCTGAGCATGCAGGTAAACCATGAACCGCAGAACATGGGTTACCAGGATCGGCCAGGTTCCTGGCAGTTGAAATTGGGTACAAAATGCCCTGAAAGAATTAATTGCGTGGTGATACGCCTTACGCGTGCGTGGCGCTAGCGACAGGCCAATCGCCCGGTTCACCTCTCCTTGCCAATGGTCCATATCTCCTCCGGGAGTGGCGAGGGAAATTCCTCCACATCCGGGGCCAAGGCACGGAACCGGGGGATCTGTAGGCGGGACAAAGCGTCAGCAATATCATTATTAACCCCTGGGACATGCCTGGCCCTGAACAGGACGTTGAGGCGCAGGCTGCGCAATACAAACTGGCGCACTAGGTCCATAACCCTGGGCGATTTAGAAGTCTGTGCATTGACAATGTGGACCACAGCCGCGTTGTCACACCAGAAATGCACGACCGAGTTGGCCCACTCCTCGCCCCATAGCATCAAAGCACCCAGGATAGGGAAAAACTCCAGATATGTGAGATCACACAGGCGACCCGTGCCTGCCCAGGCCGGTGGCCACCCACCATAGGCCCACTTCCCATTGAAGTACATCCCATAACCCAGGGATCCCGAGGCATCAGACTGAATCTGAAAACGAGGGGAAGCCAGGAGGTCATCCCTCCAAAATGAGACCCCATTGAACTCCCTCAGGAACTGTAACCAGACAAGCATGTCTGCCCTGATACCCCGGGTAAGCCGAACGCTATGGTGAGGCCTGGATAATCCTGCCATGGCGTCGCACAGGCGCCGGGCAAAAGCCCTGCCCGGTGCGACCACCCTGCAAGCGAAATTAAGGTGACCATGTAGCACCTGCAGTTCTCTCAGTGATGGGAGGGGAATGGCAGGGGTGTCAGCAAGACAGGGAAGGGAAAGAGAAACACCCCAAAGAACGAAAATATATGACAATAATATTTAATAAGTGGAAAAGTAGGTAAAAATGCAGGTAAAAATACTCAAGAACCGGACAAACAGTACAATAACAATTTAAGTAAACACACCATAAGGTTGCTCACGAACTGGACAAAGTAAGACTATAAAATGTCCAAAACGGCTCATGAGTCAGCAAGTGGAACCTAATGGAAAGGTGAAAATGTTCATGGAGCACTAGTAAGTGGGAGAGCTAGTCCGAAGCTAGGATATAGTAGTAGTCCATGTAAAAGGACCAGATTCACTCCGAAAATTATAAATGACGGCCAGGTGGGCTGTATCAACATAGAAAAGTCCGGTGATATCAAAAGGTGCTTCTAGGAGCTGAATCCGAGGTCCAAAGAAAGTCTGAAAGTCCGGTTCAGGGAGAGAATAAAGCAAGGACAGTGGGACTGTCAACAGGGCTGAGTATATGCCACTGCACAGGAACGAGGAAGAGTAGTACAGGTCAATATTCCTCCGGTAGAGAATATTTCGAGAATCTTTATCAAGATCTGTAAAACATCGAAACCCGAAGTGACAATGAACTACAAATAAATGCAACATAAAAATATACAAATATACAGTAGAAAACATGAACAACACCCAAAACATTATATGGACATAATAAATAATTAGAAAACATGAAAAGAATAATACCTGTAATCACGCGCAGACAACACCTCTAAGTAATAACTGATGAAGGGTGGAAGCGTTAAACAAACTGTAAAAATGCAGGCTATATATAGTTTTAGTGTGGGGACATGTGAAATGGATACCAATGATTAGCAGTGGAACAATGATAAAGGTAATTCTCTTAAAGGGCGACTGCAGACAAACCAAATCAAATTAGAGAAAAGCGGAATAATCCTGTTCCGTATTTAAACCATAGGGATGCAAAGTGGAGAAACGATGAATGTAAAAAGCTTCACGTTGTAACAGGAAACGTTCTTTGTTGATTAGATGAAATTTACGAGGTGAAAATAATTCCAAAACAGCAACCTTAATATCTGTTGGAGCATGCTGCTTGTCATCATAATGGGATACAAGAGGTGCTGTAAGAACCTTATTACGAATACGTGAGATATGTTCTCCGAGTCTAGTTTTGAGTGGTCTGGAGGATTGTCCAACATAAGGTAGCCCACAAGGACAAAGTAAAATGTATACTATGTAGCGAGAATTGCAATTAGAAAACTGTAAAAGGTGATGTATATAAGTGCAATTAGGAATGGAGATAATATCAGTTCTCCACATATAAGGACAAAACTTACAATGGCCACAAGAAAAATGCCCAGCGGGAAGAACCGAGACACGGGAGATAGGAGGAAGACAATCGGTTTTTGAAAGGATACCGGCGAGAGTTCTAGTTCTCCTAAACCCTATGGTAGGTTTGTCTTTACAACCAGAAATGGAATCCAAGATATGCCAATGACGGTGTACAGTTTTCTTTATTTGTTGTGCGAGCGGGGTGAAATCAATAGACCAAAAATTTTTATTGTTATGTACATTTTTCAGTTTCCATTGAAACATAGACCGTCTGGATTGGTTGGTAACTCTCTGATATGCATGGTTAATGACATGAATGGGATACCCTCTAATGAGTAAGGACTGACGGATGTTGATAGCAGATGATTGGAAATCCGAATTGAATGTGGAATTTCTTTTTGCCCGAAGGAATAGGCTGTATGGTATATTGTTTTTTAAGGTAACTGGATGATAAGAGTGAAATTGTAGATAGGCGTGCCTATCAGTTGGTTTATTAAAAAGGCGCATGTTGAGTTGATTATTAGCAATGAAAATTTCTAAATCAAGGAACGAAACTGAAACAGGACTGGAGGTGTGAGTGAATGTTAAATTGGTATGTAAAGAGTTAATCCAACTGTAGAAACCTGGTAGGGAAGCCGAATTGGAAAAAACAAAAAACAGATCATCAATATAACGTTTATAAATCAAAATATCTGAGAAAAAAGGATTGACAGCTGAATTAAAGATGAAAGTATGATCAAAATTATTCATAAAGATGTTGGCAACTGAAGGGGCGAAATTTGAACCCATGGCCACACCGTGTGTTTGTAAATAAAAAGTGTCTAAGAAACGAAAAAAAATTGTGCTCAAATGCTATGTCTAAGAGGTCCAAAAGAAAATGTGTGGGAGGGTCCGGATTAGTACGTGAAGATAAGAGATGTTCAACCAAGAGCCTGGCTTCCGGAAGAGGGATATTGGTATAGAGGGAAGTCACATCCATAGTCACTAATAGACAGTCATCGGGAACAGAAGTGTGTTCCAGAAGTTGGATAAAGTGGGAAGAGTCCTTGACATAGGAAGGGTTATCTGTAACAAAAGGACATATGAAATGATCGATGTAAATGGAAATAGGTTCTAAGAGACCCTCGTTGGCGGCTATGATGGGTCTGCATGGTACAAGATTAGAACCGGTTTGAAGTTTATGGATTTTGGGTAATAAATGAAAAATAGGCACCCTGGATGTGATTTGTAAAGGAAATGAAAAGTGGATTCTGGGATGAAGCCCAAAGCCAGTCCTTCTTGTAGGACTATTCTTATCACATTAGACACATGGGGTGTAGGATCTTTTTGTAATCTGCTATAAAAAAGAGGATTAGAGAGTTGTCTATGGGCTTCCTCTATATAGTTAACCCTATCCATAATAACTACTCCACCCCCTTGTCAGCTGCTTTGATAATGATGTCCGGGTCGTTTCCCAAATTTTCGAGAAGACGCGAGTCATTTAAAGAAATGTTATGCGAGACATGATAATGTTCTTCTAGAGCAGAGATGTCTCGTAAGACTACTCTGCGAAAAACCTCGATGGAAGGATTATCAACAGCAGGTGAGAAGGTGGAGCGGGGAGAGAAAGGGTTGAAAGAACCAGGAGTGTCTTTAAAGAAAAAACGTAATTTAAGTAAATGGATGAGTTTGTAAATGTCAATACGTGTTCTAAAGGAAGAATATTTGGGGGTGGGTACGAACCCTAAACCAAGATCTAGAAGTTCTTTTTCCCTTACCATTAGGACTCTCTGGGATAGGTTGAAGACTAAGGAAGGTCTTATTTCCTTTTGGTCTTGCGAGTGTTGCGCTGTCCTAAAAAATCATTACTGGGGTTATGTTTATTAATAGATTGTTTATTGCGGTTGAACCTGGTATTGTAGGGTGCACGGGTCCTTTCATCTGCGGAAGAATCTGCGATGTCTGAATCGGTAGTCTCAAAGTCAGTGTCTTCTAAGGGTCGGCGCCAGGTAACCTGTTTAAATGTAGTTGGACGAGCAAACTGCCATTTGTAAATTCTAGAAGTTTTATAATCATTGCGGTCACGGTTGAGTTTTTTGTTCTTGAAGGATAATAATCCATCCTGGAATTCCTTAATTTTGTTGGTCAGAGAATCCATCTTGATATCTGAAGAGGGAGAACCAGCGGAAGTGATGGTATCCTTGATCTTATCAATATCAGTACTGATGTTTTCTGCTTCGTGATTGCATTGATCTATAACCAATAGGATAAGATTAAAAGAACATCTGTCCAAAATGAGGGTCCATTTATCCAGAAACTGTTTGTTGTGTGAAAAAAGAGTAGGACCTTTGGGCATGCGTAGCCCACGTGGGATTATGGAAGACTTGTAGTATTCGGACAGAAAAGAAGAGTGTAAGTTCATTCTGATGCGTCTCTTCTCCAAAGCTTCAAGGTTATTGAAGGTATCGTCATCATTGGTGTCCCAAGGAGAAAAAATGGAGTTGGTGCTATTCAAAATGCGATCCCGTTCAAAGGTCGAGAACGCAAAACCCTTGTCGGTCATGCCGAAAAATCAAGAGGGGAGGGGAATGAGATAAGGGCCACTATCCTTGACACCTTATCCCGCAGTAACCTAGACGCCTGCGCTATCGTGTCAATCTCCACCCCCAGGAAGACTAGCTGGGTAGATGGGCCCTCGGTCTTTTTCGGCGCTAAAGGGACACCGAGTTCCTCCATTAGCGTCTGAAATGTGTTGAGGAGACGTGTACACGTGTCCCAGCCCCGTTCACCCCCGAATAAAAAGTCATCCAGGTAATGGGCTACAGACCGGGACCCTGACCTGCGGACGAAAGCCCACTCTAGGAAGGTACTGAAACGCTCGAAAGCCGAGCATGATATGGAACAGCCAAAAGGCATGGCCTTATCAAAGTAATATTTGCCCCGAAATTTGAAACCCAGCAATTCGACCTCCTTATTAATGCTGGCAGCAGCCACCTCCTCCCTCCCCCTAAGGGACAAAAGGTTGGGGGCATCCTGAGGGGACCTATCACCCATGAAAGGGATACGGAACCCCTGCCTAAAGCCCTGAAGGAGATAATCCACATCCTCCCCTTTCAGGTACAATGTGAGCCAACGCTCCAACATGTCCACATTAATTGGGGAGGGAGCCTTTCGGTGAACCAGCTCCATCTGCGGCAGTCTTGCCAGCCCACTGTCCGCCCCTCCCTCTGCCCCGCGTCCCTCCAGGCCTGGGACAGGCAGAGGCTGCGTGGGGGCCCGCACAGGTGGGACACTCATGTCTGTACTTGCAATTCTTCCTATTGCAGGAACCATAGGACGAGAAAGTCCAGCACAGCAGGCGGGCTGGAACCCCCTGCCCCGCCACCTGGCGGGG
This sequence comes from Bradypodion pumilum, assembly GCA_035047305.1. Lineage (NCBI taxonomy): Eukaryota > Metazoa > Chordata > Lepidosauria > Squamata > Chamaeleonidae > Bradypodion > Bradypodion pumilum. The sequence continues at coordinate 274,703,590 of JAWDJD010000002.1, read as the reverse complement.
AACCTGTGCTGGAGCCGCTCGCTGGACCGCATGTCCACAATGGTATCTTTCCCCTGGCACGGGGCGCGTGGGCGTCATGTACAGAAGCCAAAGCCTCTGGCATGGCTCATCCCACCTCATCTCAGGGTGCAGGGGAATCCGCATACGGAATTCCTCGTCATAAGCCAACCACGATGGGCCCGGAAAGTCAACCATCGCCCGATAGATGTTGTCCAAATACTGGACCATTGGAATTGCCAAATCCGGCCGGGCCCTCAGGTACACCGCCATGTAGATGAGGTAGGCCGGCAGCCAGTTGGCCCACGTACGTGGTGGCTTGCGGCGACGTGCCTGCTCCTTATCCTTCTCATCCTGCCCCTCCCTCTCTTCCTTGGTGGGCTCCCTGTTTAGGAGTGAGAAGATATCTACATACTCCCCCCGCCATATTTTCTCTTTGGTGGCCTGTGCCAAGTGGTCACCCAGTGGTAAGGAATACCCCGCTGTCGGCAAGGCCGAGACAGGCACCGCAGAAACTGCGGGCATCTGGAAAGGGGCTTGGACTAGCCCAGCCACCCCCAAAACATTCCCACAGGGTAGGAAACACCCCCCACCCCGGGGCCCTGGGTGGTAGTTGTCGTCGCCGGGTGGGGCGTCAGCGGCTGTACCGCCGCACCACCCACGCGAGGCCAAGGCCATTGGAAAGCCCCCCCCCCAACGTGGCCACATGTGTAGGTGCACTAGTTTGGACCGCATACTCACATGCTGCACCCCCGCAGGCCGCCCCCACCGGGGGTTCCGGCCCACTGGGGGCGTCGGAGCTCACGACCGCCGTAGAGCTCGTCGCTGGGGCCTGACCTGCACTGGCCTGTTGGTTGGGGAGCTGCGAGGCAGTGGCCAAAGTCGCGCCACGCGCCTCAAGCTGCTCGACCCGTCCCGTCGCCTGCCGCTGCCCAGCAGACGACGCGTCAAAATGAACCCCAAAGGGAGCCCCAGCGTGGCTGGCCCGAGCCAGGGAAGCCTCGAGGGCCGCAACGCGGGCCAGTAAGGCCTCCACACTGACGTGGGGCCAAGGGCCAGCCGGCCCGCCTGCTACAGGCGTGGGTACAGGTCCTTGTACCCCGGGGCCCGAATAGGGCCATGACCCCACACCCAGGCCCGGTAGGGCCGATGTAGGCACCCGCCAGGGAAGGGGACCACACCACCCCCCAAGGCTGGAAGGCCCCGGAGTGAGCTGCGCCCCTATAGAGGAAGGCCCAGTAGAATGGGCACCAGGAGCGGTGTCCACCGCTTGCGGGCCGCGGGCCGGAGCCCTTGCTGGACCCATGCTTGGGTCCCCAGCCTCTGGCCAAGGGGGAATAGACCCCATCCCACCGGTCCCGGTGGGTGCAGGCAAAGGCGGCTGCTGGGGAGGCGCAGCCGCGGTCCTCCGACCCGGATTGCGCCTCCGAACCGCGCGAGCCGTGCTCGCGGCCGCCTTCTTCTTCGATGGCATCTCAGTCCAACCTATGGGAAGCCGAAAGAAGAAAATCAGCAGCCAAAAGGCTTCCCAGTCAAGGCAAAAGCGACGGAGGTAAGAGGGAAAAACTTCTCCGCTCCGTCGCTTCGCAAAATGGCAGCTCGGCTGCCTCGTGGCCACCCCTTTTATAAGGGAGCTGGCCACGCCCCTAACTACCCGGATGCCTTCGTCCGGTGGGGGGGCCCCCGCAAAGAGCGCGGCGGCCATTTTGGCGCCGCGCTTGCATTCTTCCCTCTCCTTCTCCCTCTCTCCTTCCCCTCCTCTCTGTGTGTAAACATGTTTATAACACCAACAAGAGAAAAATAAGCATTTTTTTGCCAGTAGTTGAAAACATATTTTCAAAAGTGCCTTTCAACAACAATGAAAGTGGAAACAAAGCTATGAATTCTGTTGCAGCTTTAAACTTCTATGTGAAATGTTTCTGCAGTTCAGAAAATGTGAAATGCTTCATTTTCAACCTCCAGAAAAGGTACAGGTTAAAATCAAGAATGAAACAGTTCCTTTCTTATACATATCGAGAAAAATATTACTCAAATACATCATAAAGTTTCACACAAATAATATTTCGAGTTGGGCCTCCCTTTTACCTTCAAGAAAAGGAAACAGGCCCAAATCAAGAGTATTTTAAACTGGCAATATTCAGGCTTTATGAGATCACCCTAGATGACTGAAGTATACCATCTGGTTTCTCAAGTGATTCAATCTAAACTGCAGTTGAGGCCTTGGAAGGTTGTTTTGAGCCATGAAGAAGTAAGTTAAGAGTTGGTGAGAAAAGGCTGGACAACCTCCATCATCATCATCATCATCATCATCATCATCATCATCATCATCATCATCATCATCATCATCATCATCATCATCATCATCATCATCATCATCATCATCATCATCATCATCATCATCATCATCTTCTTCTTCTTCTTCTTCTTCTTCTTCTTCTTCTTCTTCTTCTTCTTCTTCTTCTTCTTCTTCTTCTTCTTGTGCTGCATCTGATTCTGAATATTGGCGATCATCATGGTGATCAGCCATGAAGACTGTCCTGTGAATATAATGCAGTGGTCTTTCATCTTCATTGCAGCATGACACCGGTACCACTGATCCAACTCCGTGAGTCACTTTCTGGTCCTGAGCTCTTTTGGCAAACAAAGTCCTCCTCAGCCCCAGGCTAGTCTTGATGAAGATGCTGCCCTCCATCAAGATGGGTTTAAGTGGGATTTAATCTACTTGGGGAACATCACCCTTCCCTGTGAGTCAGGATAAAAGGGCTTGGAGTCCCTTCCATAGTACTGTATTAGTTCGCAGTTTTCCCTTTTAAGAGTTCCTCTGTGCTATGTCCTAGGTGTATCAGATCACAGAGTGACTCAGCAGTTCTCAACTATTTTAGGAGTGCTATCAGTTGAGCATTTGTCAGAGTGTGCTGTTGGAGCAGCATACTGGCTCCCATGCCTTAGTGATCATTTAACTTCCTATGCTCCATGTTTTGCTGGCTTACTGCCTAGCTAGCTTACTGACTTAGTGACTGTACAAGAAACTGACTTACATAGAGACTTGATATAGTGGACTTTTTCTTTCTTTCTTTCTTTCCCTTTCATTAATTAGTTCAACTTTTACTTTGATACTATGTGATAAACTGTGATATTGTGCATGATAATACTTAGTTTTAAAACTGTTTAAACTGTGATAACGTGTGATGGGAAAAGACTGGCGTAGAGACGGCAAGGCACACCACAAAGTTTGCCAAGAGAACCCTATGGACCAAAACAAAAGGCAAAGGGGATGCTCAGCACAGCAGATCTGAAAAGGGGGAGGGATACGAAAGGGGGAGAAGAAATACAGTGTTGCAGAGAACAATACTGCATAGGGACATGGAATGTGAGATCTATGAATCAAGGAAAACTGGAAGTGGTTAAAAACGAAATGGAAAGAATAAGCATTGACATCCTGGGCATCAGTGACTTAAAATGGACAGGGATGGGAGAATTCAGCTCTGGAAACCATCTTACCTACTACTGTGGGCAAGAAAACCTCAGAAAAAATGGAGTAGCCATAATTGTCAACAAAAGAGTGAGGAAAGCAGTAATGGGATACAACATCAAAAATGATAGAATGATGTCAGTCAGAATCCAAGGCAAACCTTTCAATATCACTGTAATCCAAGTCTATGCACCAACCACTAGTGCAGATGAAGCCACAGTTGACCAGTTCTATGAGGACCTACAACACCTCATAGAACAGACACCAAGAAATGATGTCCACATTATCTTAGGAGACTGGAATGCCAAAGTAGGATATCAAAAAGTAAATGGAATAACAGGCAAGTTTGGTCTTGGAACACAGAATGAAGCAGGGCAAAGATTGATAGAGTTCTGCAAAGAGAATGCACTAGTCATAGCAAACACCCTCTTCCAGCAACACAAGAGGCGACTTTACACATGGACATCACCAGATGGCCAGCATCGAAATCAGATTGATTACATACTCTGCAGTCAAAGATGGAGAACCTCCATTCAGTCAGCAAAAACAAGACCTGGAGCAGATTGTGGTTCAGATCACAACCTACTGATCGCAAAATTCAGGCTTAGACTAAAGAAAATGGGGAAAACAATTAGACCAGACAGATATGACCTACACAACATCCCTAAAGAATACACGGTGGAGGTCATGAACAGATTTAATGTCCTGTACCTGATAGACAGAGTACCAGAAGAATTATGGACAGAGACACAGGACATCATGCAGGAGGCAGCAAGAGAAATCATACCAAAAGAAAAGAAGCGTAAGAAAGCAAAGTGGTTGTCTGATGAGGCTCTTAAAATAGCAGAGAAAAGAAGGAATGCAAAAGTCCAAGGAGAAAGGAAAAAATACAACCACCTGAATACAGAATTTCAAAGAAAAGCAAGGAGAGATAAGGAAAAATACCTGAACAAAACAGTGCAAAGAAATGGATGAAAACAACAAAAGAGGCAGGACTAGAGATCTTTTCAAAAAAATTGGGGAAATCAAGGGAACATTTTAAGCAAAAATGAACATGATAAGGGACAAAGATGGAAAAGAGTTAGCTGAAGCAGAAGAGATAAAAAAGATGGCAAGAGTACACAGAGGAACTCTACAAAAAGGACCTCAATCCTCCTGATAATAACAATAATGAGAAATTGGAACTTGAACCAGACATTCTGGAGAGTGAAGTCAGAAAGGCCCTAAAAAGCACTGCGAACAACAAAGCTAGTGGAGATGATGGTATTCCAGTTGAATTTTTCAAAGCCCTAAAAGATGATGGAATCAAACTACTGCATTCAATATGCCAACAAATTTGGAAAACAAAACAGTGGCCACAGGATTGGAAAAGATCAGTGTACATTCCAACCCCCAAAAAAGGCAATGCCAAAGAATGCTCAAATTACCCAACAATTACGCTCATCCCACATGCCAGCAAGGTAATGCTCAAGATAATACAGGATAGACTTCAACAACATTTGGAGAGAGAACTACCAGAAGTGCAGGCTGGTTTCAGAAGAGGCAGGGGGACTAAAGACCACATTGCCAACATACGTTGGATCATGGAGAAAACAAAAGAATACCAGAAACAAGTCTACTTTTGTTTTATTGACTACACCAAGGCTTTTGATTGTGTGGACCACAACAAAATGTGGCAAGTAATTAAAGAGATGGGAATACCAGAACACCTCATATACCTCATGAGAAATCTGTACACGAACCAAGAAGCAACAGTTAGGACAGAACACGGAATGACAGAGTGGTTTGAAATAGGAAAAGGAGTAAGACAAGGCTGCATTTTATCACCCTGCTTATTCAATCTATACACAGAGCACATAATGCGCAATGCAGGGATGGAGGAATCACAATATGGGATCAAAATTGCTGGGAGAAACATCAACAATTTGAGATATGCAGATTATACCACCCTAATGGCAGAAAGTGAGGAAGACCTAACGAACCTCTTGATTGGATTGAAAGAGGAGAGTGCAAAAGCTGGCTTGAGACTCAATATCAAGAAAACCAAGATAATGGCAACAGGTCCGATCAGTCCCTGGAAAACAGATGGGGAAGAAGTGGAAGCAGTGACAGATTTTACTTTCCTGGGATCTAAGATCACTGCAGATGGCGACTGTAGCCATGAAATAAAAAGACGACTGATTATTGGGAGACAAGCAATGAGAAACCTGGGGAATATAGTGAAAAGCAGAGACGTCACCTTGAAAACAAAAATTCGCATAGTCAAAGCAATGGTATTCCCAGTGGTAATGTATGGGTGTGAGACCTGGACCATTAGGAAGGCTGAGCGCAGAAGAATAGATGCCTTTGAGATGTGGTGTTGGAGGAGAGTCCTGAGAGTCCCTTGGACAGCAAAGAGAACAAATAGGTCAATACTGGAAGAAATCAATCCTGACTGTTCATTGGAGGGACAAATAGTGAAGATGAAGCTAAAGTACTTTGGACATCAAATGAGAAGGGAGGACTCACTTGAGAAGGCCTTGATGCTGGGAAAGGTGGAGGGAAAGAGAAGAAGGGGGTATCCAAAGATGAGATGGATAGATGGTATTGTGGACACAATGGACACAGAGCTTGGTGGGCTGAGGAGAATGGTGGAGGATAGAGGTGCCTGGAGGAAAATGGTCCATGGGGTCGCAAAGGGTCAGAATCGACTGTGCGACTGAACAACAACAAGCTTACTGACTCAACTGAACTGCTCGACTAGAACTGATGATGTGGCTCAATACTATGTCCGGCTGTTCCTGTGAAGAGGACTGGTGGCTTTTGCTCATGCCACCAAGATACAGCTTACTACTGCCTGGAGGTAACCTTGTAAAAGACTATTTGCTTTGAACTATTTGTTTGGACAACTCTTATCTGTTTTGGACTGCTGCCAATATTGCTGAGAGCCGTTATCTCAACTCTGTATTTTCCTCTTATGTTTTGCCAAGCTGAAGTAAAGTGTCTTTCTTTTGCCTTTTACGGCCTGCTTGTCTGTGTGAGATTCATCTAGTGAAAAAACCGTTTGGAGAGATATCTTGGCTAAGAAAGGAGTACAACCGTCGTATTTTCATAAAAGTCTTTATAGGTGTAAATATAGCCAGGAACGTAATAACATAAAAAATTCCTCTATGGGTAGAAACAAAAACTATAGCTGATCGCTGGTAAATAGGAAAATGAGCCAAGATGAACAAAAATGAGCTGTACAAACATGGAAGTGCACAGAAATAGCGATGTAGTTCTCTAAGTTGATACTAGTTATAGCGACTTTTCGAATAAGAAATATCTTCTTCAAGGAGATCAATGTGTAATGCTGATTTCTTAAACCCGCGTCCTGCCTCCGCTCAAATTATTAGGTGCATATGGACGTCCATATCGACTTAGAGAACTACATCGCTATTTCTGTGCACTTCCATGTTTGTACAGCTCATTTTTGTTCATCTTGGCTCATTTTCCTATTTACCAGCGATCAGCTATAGTTTTTGTTTCTACCCATAGAGGAATTTTTTATGTTATTACGTTCCTGGCTATATTTACACCTATAAAGACTTTTATGAAAATACGACGGTTGTACTCCTTTCTTAGCCAAGATATCTCTCCAAACGGTTTTTTCACTAGTTGAGCTCTTCACCGTTTGCGCCCCTTTCTTCTCGTGTGTGAGATTCATCCCAGCTGATGCTGTGTGCCCACAGGTTTGCCGCTTTGCTCTGCTATACACAGACAAGCCACATTGGTGTAACCCTTCGTACTCCAATACCTCAACACTGTGAACTTGGCCAAGGCCATTAGTCCTCAGGGTTGTCAGGTTAGTTAGCCACCCTGAGTCGGGCTTGCCTGAATGGGCGGCAAACAAGTTGAAAAATTAAATTAAATTAACCACAGCCTGACACTCGATGTTAAGTTGCTGGCAGTATGGTCTACTCTATTGCCATAGCAAGGATAACCTGGCCAGACTAGCTCTATCATATTATTTTCCATTAATGTGGATGAAACTGAAGACCATGAAATATAGAAGACAGGAGAATAATGCCTTCCCTGAAGATAGTATCATCTAAACTTAGAATAAGTGAAAAAAGAGAGGTAGTAGAGTAAAAGAAGTTCGGAGGGGCAGAGTGGGGGAAGGGTAGCAAAAAAATGAATATGAGCAAATCAAATTTTATGTCACACATTTATTTTTAGCAGTTCTGGGTAATCCATGAAGCAATGGCTGCCAGATTGAAGCTCAGCCAATAGATAAAATACCTTAAAACAAATGTGATTACATAAATGATATGTGTTGTAGGTAAAGGTTTAGCAATTGCCAGCCAAAATCCTCTTTTCTTGTTATGCTGGTATAACACAAACAGCGGACCATCTGAAGGCAAATTACTTCAAGTTAAGAACTCATCATAGACATTATCTGTCATATACTGAATTATGTGATTCAGCATACAGTTGATAATATCAACAGTGGGTGCTTAATTTGAGGCAATTTGCTTCCAAAAGTGATGACATTTGCATAGCTATGCAAAAGGACTTTTGTCACAGTATATCAAAGTATAGTACATCTAATCATAGATATATTATTTGCCTTTGGCTTCCTACATACATCCACATTCTGTGTCAATAGTCACAAAGTATATCAGAAAATTTTGTCTGGCACACAGTTTTGAAGACTTCTTTTTCAGATCGTAACAGCCAGGCACAATACAAAAATGAAGAGGAAGAAAACACAGGTCTTCCATAAATGTCTGGCTAGTGAAGCTACACTCCAATCACCTGAAGAAGTTAGCTACAATCTAAAGAAGCCTATTCCAAATAAAACTTGTAGGCCTTGAGAGTGTCTGTCAACTTTTTGTTGATTTTGCTTCCAAACCAGAAGTAACCCATTTTCTTTGATTTCAGGATTTAAAGCCAAGAGAGGCAATAGGCCCTTGAGACAGCCCAAAGGTGGTAGGACCTTGTGAATATCATGGAGACAACCTTAAATGTTGAGTGCACAGCAGCTGGGAACTGACCTTTGGGGCCCGCCATCCTCACCCAGAGGAGGATAAAATGCCACCATGGCTGCGGGCAGCCAAGGATGCTCCTGCCCTACTGACCTCCGGGCCCACCATCCACACCCGGAGGAGGATAAAGCACTGCCATAGCTGTGGGTGGTCGAGGATGCTCCTGACCACCGACCTTCAGTGTAGGAATCTGATCCATGTAAAGATAATCATTCAGCCTCATTAGCAGCAGTTTATAGCCCCAGATCTTTTAAGAGAGAGAGTTAAAAGGTCTAACGGAGTCCAGCTTCATTAGACGGAGTAAGAGGGAAACAGAGATAGAGAGAAAGCAAAACACACACACGCTGCACTGTTGGCTGACAAAGGAACCATCATGGCTTCTCTTTATTCAAGCAGAGTATATCAGAAACGAAACTTAACAGAAACAAAACTTAAGGCACAGAGCCAATCAGAAAGTCAGAACCCAAATAAGGAGAAGAAAGGAGAAATCTTCTCATATTCTACGCATGCCCAAAGTCAAGCGTTGTCTCTCATGTAGACAAAGAGGCCTTTGTTTACACTATGTGAAGGCAGACAGGAGACAGAAACCAGATGCCTTCCCACACTCCAGGGTCTGCCATCCATGCCCAGAGGATGATAAAGTGCCGCCATGGCTGCAGTCGTTCAAGGACACTCCTTGACCTCTGGATGATTCTATAGCTTGTATTTCTTTGGTCATTTTTGTGAACTTTCTCTGTTGTTTGTAGCAGACTTTTGTGTTGTGATGTTTATGTGGTACTTTGTTAGCCACCCTGATTCGCCTCGCGAGTGGGTGGCATACAAGTGTAAACATAAATGAATGAATGAATAAAAGCCACTTTGATCATAAAAAACAAAGTTCCTCTTCCTTCAGCATTCATTACTCTGAGATTTGTTCCTGTACCTGGAGAGAAAAATATTCCATGAGAACTAGCAACGGCACAATAGACTACCATGCCACTTCCTTGAAAATTTATATTAATGCACTGTTCAAAGCAGATGCTATAAATACATGTTATACTCCGTAAATACAATATGGGCACCAGATGCACAAAAAAACCCAACAACATCCGACAACACAGCAGGCTGGACTGCACAGGGAAGGCTTGCAAAAACAGTTGTTGTGAAAACAAATTTGAGACACATTATGAAAAAGCCAGATTTTCTGTGGAAAGACAATAATGCTGTGAAAGTTGGAAGGCACCAGAAAAAGATGAAGGATAAATGTGAGGTGGATTGATTCCCTAAGGCAGTGGTGGTGAGCCTATGGCACGGGTGCCAGATTGGGCACTCACAGTCCCCTCTGGTGGTGTGTGTGCCTGTTGCCCTAGCACAGAGTTCACCCTGCCCCTCTGCCTAGCAGCCCAATGGGAGTTATTCCTCCCACCTCAGCACAGAATTTACCCTGGCCCTCTGCACAGCAGCCCAATGGGAGCATTTTAGCCCTCTCCCCAGCACAGAGTTTGCCCCGCCCCTCTGTTTGGGCACTCGGTCTCTAAAAGGTTTGCCATCACTGCCCTAAGGGATACCATAGGCTACAACTTGCAGGGGTTGAGCAGGACTGTTGAGGACAACATTTTGGAAATACAGTATCTAATTCACAGGGTGGCCGTAAGTCAGAAATGACTTGATGGCACATGCCACCGGTGCCACTGGCGCCAACAGCAACAACATGAACAACAACAAGAAGAACAACAGCAGCAGCAACACCACCAACAACAATATCATGCAAACTACCTGTAGTTGATGTCAGTTATTTCAGATCTGCTCCCACTGTTTCCAAAATGTTGCTCTTGTTACAGAAATAAATCCACACTGGTATATAATTCCAGAAATGTGATTTACTCTGTATCAGGGGAAAAAATGTCTGAGAATTTGGTTTATACATGCCCAGTGAGCAAGTTTCAGAACTGCAGAACTCCATTCTGCCCTGTTCCACATAGTTCTACACCAGTGGTTCCCAACATAAGGCCCACACCCTACAGGAGGTCTTCAATTCCCAGAAATCTAAGTCAATACATTGGCTGATTAGTGCTTTGGGGAATTGACTTAGGCTTCTGGGAATTGAAATCCAAAAACCAAAGGTTTGGAAACACTGCTCTACACAATTTAATTCACAGAATTGTTTTCTAGAAAGAGAGAGAGAGAATCTTCATGGCTTCAACAAAAGGAAAGCATTTCTCAAGTTGGCTTAGCCAACTTCACCTTTTGGCTGTAGTTTTCTTTGAATGATAGAATAACAGCCCCCAACTATCAGCAACTTCCCATTCTTTCAGTACGGCTCTTTAGTCTTTAGTGATTTGATGCCATTAGTTTCTCATTTGCTTGGTACAGACTAACAGGAGCACCCCCCCCCCCATTTTGCTTAGTGGCTGGTCAGAATTAACTTAAAACAGCTCCTTGGTTCAATGTGTGGTTACAAAGACATAAAAATGGCATTTTCTTATTGAAACCAAGTCCAAAATATTTCAAAAGGACTTGACAGCCTTAGCCAGACTGTAGGAGGATATTGAGAATAGGATATTAGGGCATTCTGAAATTCTAGCAATATAAATATTTGGGAACTGCTGGCTTCTAGTTATTTTAGAAAATGTGAGGCTTACATTTGGATACCCAAATCACCTGAAAACTTGCTAACTAAAGCCCAGTTTGAGCATTCAGTCTGAACTCATGAAGCAGCAAGAAATTGGGAAACTAGCCTTGTCACAACCTCAACAAGAATACGTGGACCAGGATAGCAGCTGTTCTCCCTGGAAACCTGGGTATGCTCAGCCTTCTATGCACATAGAGCTTCTTCCCAGAATCTAGAATGATGGTACTGGTGGTGGTATGTGGTGGGATTGAACCACACATCCAGCGAGCTGTGTCTGCAGGTCTGTTTGCCCATGGGTTTGGGGGAAGGGATTACATGAGATGGTCACCAATGCTGCTTCACTAATGTTTTACGTACACTTCAGTGAAAATCTTCATGACCAAGCAGGGACCTGAACCCATGTCTTCTGGGGTCCAATAATATACACTCTGTAGCTATCTAACATCTGGATATAACCATGAGCTGTCATGTTGATTTCAACTGATGACAAACCTGCCAGTTATTCAAAAAAAAAATAGAGTATAGATTTACCAGTTCTTCATTTTTGTGGTACTCTGGGATCATTCAGCATTGGGCCTTTAAGGAATGCTCAGAAATCTGACTTATTTCTGAGTATGTCTCTAGGGCTGAACTGAGACTCATAGGGATCTAGAGACAATCAATATGTTCCAAAAGCTCTTTCAGTTTCACCGCCTAGCCTCCCCAAACCATATAATTTATCATGACTATTGTGTTTTTTACATATAAAAAATATCAACAATTCTTGTTGAGGGTGCTCAGCTAATTTTAAAAGTTAGTCGTGCATCTGGGAGACCACCAGGAATGTTTTTCTATATAAAAACAAGGTGATCCTCCCCGAGTTGCCTTATGTAGATATGGAATGGTAGTTATCATGCTACTCAGTCTGAAGTGGAGGTGAATGTGACAGCAATTGGGAAGGGGCACATTGGGATCTAGTGGGTTCAGTGTGGACCTGTGGCCCACAGGATTTCCCACCTAAAGGACTAATAGGTGTTATTATAAATGTATGCATTCATGGGCTATGGTCCACTGCTTTGAATGGTTGTAGGGTTCCTTAGTCAACAGATCACACAATTGTCACTCTGCCTGTGTGGATGGATCATTCTAATCATTGGATTCCAATATAAGGTTGTTGAGAATCATGGAGCTGGCTGGTTTCTCAGGAAATTGTTGTGCTTTTCTCAGACCAAGTAGTACTGGTAGATATGGCAGATATGGTTTAGTTTGTGGTGTATGAAGTTGCTTTAAAGGTTGGGCACTTCCACAAACTGTCTGGCAGCCCCTGAAGTAATACAAGACCTGAAAACTCTCCACTTGGTTCAGCGTCAGTTGCATTAAAAGGAAGGGACATCAGGAGCCATGCCCTTGTGGGAGTGGCAGGAAGCATTGCAGCTGCTGAGAGCATTTTGCATCTTGACTGGCTTAATGGTTAAGATACTGAGCTTGGAGACTGGAAGGTTGGGGTTTGATACTCAAGGGCTGTATCGGGACATTAAAGGAGCCTCATTCGGGCATCTCCAGCAAAAAATCCTTTCAACACAGAGTAATCTCTGACATGAAATTATTATTATTATTACTGACTGCTAGAAAAGTCTGCTCCCCCTGGGAACTTTTCTCAAGGCCCCTCCATGGGCCAAGGACAGGAAAAGATCTCCCCTATGCAAATGCACAGTAGACATTGTTCTCCATGCCTCAGAAGCAAGATTCGTTTGACAAAAGCTAAAGTTCAGAAAGAAAACTCATCCCCCACCCCCTGGGTCTGAATTGTCATATTATCTGGTTACTGGGTTTCAACTAGATTATGGGCCCATTGACTCAGATTCCTCCACAGGGGGCGGGGGGGGGGGATTAGCAGTTTCCCTACCCTCAAACAGCTGACCACTAGAGGGCACAAAACATGGTTTCCCATAGGAATGCATTGAAAAGAGGCTTTCGCCCACCCACATCTAGAATCCTGGCTACAGCCCTGATCCACCCATGCCACTTTATAACTGTCTGATGACCCATAAATAGCTCCTGCCAATCTACGCTTTGGCTTTGAGCTCTTCTGGCACCACAAGGACTTAGGTTTTGGACTCTCAAATCCCAGGAAAGAGGTGTTGCTGACTTGTTCAGAGAGGACAGTTAAAGCCAAAAATGTAACACATGATATTTACCTTAAACAATTACCATTAACAAACAGTAGCTGAATGGTAGCACAGATGCACAGACTGGTTAATTAGCACAGCCATAACATTCTGTTTCTTGGGATTCTTGTGAGAAAGGGTTGGTTTTGGTTGTTTTTTTTAAAAAAAAACCTATAAAACTTGCACACCTTTAAAACATTATGGCTGCACTGCATAATATTTGATTTAATATATACAAGTCTACATAATGTCTCAGGATAACAGGGCCCTGAACTGTACTCAGTTTTAATTAACAGATCCAGGTTGTTTCCACCAACAATGAAACGACTCAAATTTGGGCAGATTTATGTTCAGTCCCCCTTGTGTTTTTAGCTTAGGTTTGGCCCAGACAAGAAATAAAGTACTGCCCCCATCTTAATTTTTTTTGTATATAATGAGGAACCTTTTTTGGTTTTGCTTTTTAAAGCCATTAAATGTTTGATGGATGATGCCTTTTGCCAGCTGTATCAGCCTGCTGAGCAATCCGTTGGCCTGGCCACCCTAAGCTTAAGTATTATTTAATACTGGAGCATTTTTTTAAATAAAGCAAATGATAACATTGTAGTGCCAATGCTCCATGGTGCCTCTTTCTATTCACTTCTGGCCTGGCAGGCTGTTTGTAATGATTCATTTCTTTTGACAGGAGAGACTTCTTGGGTGGAACCACATCAGTAGGAAACAAACTTCACAGAGAGCCATTAAACATGATGCAGGCCAATTGCCAGCCATTATTTAGTTAGGGCACCCAAAGTCTTGAGAGCTGTTCTGGTCTACAGCGGGGAGCAAGCTGTCTGATCCACATTTTTGGGAAGGAGAGAAATAATCTTTGTGTACACCCTGTTCAACCTGTGGGGGGAGGGGGGAGGAGAGAAGCTCACTGCAGTAATGTTGACTGGTCCTTTTATAGCAGTAACGTGTCATAAAAGATCAAGTTTCAAGACAATTAGCTTCTGGCTGCAGTTTATTACCCCACTTGTGGTTTAGAATTTCATTTTTCTCCTCCCCTTCCCCGCTTCATTTCAACAGCCTCTAAGTGTCTAGAACTGATATTATTAAGCAATAATGGAGTGACAAATACCTGTCTACTCATCTCATTTGTCATGGCTGAGGAAAACGTAGCTATCCCAATGAATTGGGACTGCACACACCCCTTTCCCCTTCACTATTGGTGAGGCTGTCGACAGACAGTGGGATTGTTGCGATGCTGTGACATTAGGAGGGCCACATGCTCCCCACTCTCACCATACAGGGAGCAGGTTTCAGACCTGTGGGACATAGTAGCCAAAATCCATTCTCTTGCCAGCAAAAAGTAATCAGCCTAAATCTCAGTGTAAAGCAGCCACAAGTTAAGAAGTTACTGCAGACATTTGTTCTTGCTCCAAGTCACATAACGTGTGGTAAATCACCACTAAGATTTATGCCAGTTGGAAGCATGTCCAGACAGGGCATATAGCATGGTAGCTGAAGCTCTTTGGGTTTGCTCAAAGTTGCACCATTGCCGTACACATTTGTCTTTCATTAGAGTGCTCCACAGTCACCCTATTTAAGCTGCTCTGCTTTTGGGGAGGGGGCTAATGACAGGTATGCATTTGTTTTAGCATGCTTGCAAAAAAACCAATTTCATAGCCTGTACATTTGGTCAGAATGCACCCAAGTGGTTCCCTGGGTGGTAGTAACTGAGGTGGCAACCCTGTGACATACGTAATGAGTTGTTATGTTAAAAAGGATGCCAGAAAAAGCCCTTCTACTTTAATCTTTTAAAAAATATTTCCCTAATCAATGCTGCATAATTCTGGATATAATATGACATATGTTGCTAGGCATAGAGTTGCTATGTTAGTTTATTTAACAACAACGAAAGGAAAGTCACTCCCCCTGTCTTCTTTCAGAGATTTTATAATAGCTCAAGACATTGTGGAAATTGGAAAAGTTATGTTCTGTTTTGACTGACTGACTGACTGGCTGGCTGGCTGGCTGGTTGGCTGACTGGTTGGTTGGTTGGTTGGTTGGTTGGATGGATGGATGCAGTGATGCACTGCAAAAAAATACTACCCCCATCCTGGGTGTGGCTAATTCTGTGGGCATGGCTAACTCTGTGGGCCACCCCTACTTGGCCAGCCACACCATGGCCTGGGGTAAGAAGGTGGCCGTGGCTGGACAAGTGGGCATGGCCTGGGGAAATTTCCGCTACCAGTTCCCAGGATCCGGTGGGAACCTGGAGCAGTACACCTATGGATGGATGGATAGATGGATTCCAGCTGCCACCTTGTGTTGTTGGTGAATCTTTCTCACATTAGTTTAGGTGAAAGGAGCTGCAGAATGAACTCACCAAAAGGTGCCTTTATTTTGGCAGTTTCACATCTGGCCTAGAAATGTAAGAAGAAGTAGAAGCTTCCAGAATCAATTAGCCACTAAGGTCACTGACTATGCTGGGAACTGCAGTCCAAACTTTTCTAATGTATTTATTTCTTAAACTTATATCCCACCCACTTGCCCTAAGGCAACCCAGGGCGGCTTACAACACACAAACACTATACATACACCCCTAAAAATCCAAATTAAAATAATAAAAATACATTAAAGACTCTATAAAAACATCCCCAATTAAAATACCCCTCTCTCCCCCACCCATCAGTAGAGGGACCAATCCACTAATAGAGCCAATGAGGAGGAGCAACCACCCCGTCTGTTGTTGTTGTTCAGTCGCACAGTCGATTCCGACCCTTTGCGACCCTATGGACCATCGTTCTCCAGGCGCCTCTGTCCTCCACCATCCCCCTCAGTCCTCCCAGTTTTGTGCCCATTGTGTCTACAATACCATCTATCCATCTCATCCTTGGCCTCCCCCTTCTTCTTTTGCCCTCCACCTTTCCCAACATCACGGCCTTCTCAAGTGAATCCTCCCTTCTCATTTGATGCCCAAAGTACTTTAGCCTCATCTTTACTATTTGACCTTCCAATGAGCAGTCAGTGTTGATTTCTTCTAAGATTGACCTATTTGTTCTCCTCGCTGTCCAAGGTACCCTCAAAACTCTCCTCCAACACCACATTTCAAAGGCATCTATTCTTCTGCGTTCAGCTTTCCTAATTGTCCAGCTCTCACATCCGTACATTACCACTGGGAATACCATTGCTTTGACTATTCTAATTTTTGTTTTCAAGGTGATGTCTCTGCTTTTTACTATGTTCCCCAGGTTTCTCATGGCTTGTCTCCCTAGAATCAGCCGCCTCTTTATTTCATGGCTGCAATCTCCATCTGCAGTGATCTTAGATCCTAAGAAAGTGAAATCTGTCACTGCTTCTACTTCTTCCCCGTCTATTTTCCAGGAACTGATCGGGCCTGTTGCCATTATCTTGGTTTTCTTGATATTGAGTCTCAAGCCAGCTTTTGCACTCTCTTCCTTCAAACCGATCAAGAGCTTCTTTAGGTCTTCCTCACTTTCTGCCATTAGGGTGGTGTCGTCTGCATATCTCAGATTGTTGATGTTTCTCCCAGCAATTTTGATCCCATATTGTGATTCCTCCATCCCTGCATTGCGCATTATGTGCTCTGTGTATAAGTTGAATAAGCAGGGTGACAAAATGCAGCCTTGTCTTACTCCTTTTCCTATTCCAAACCACTCGGTCATTCCGTGTTCTGTCCTAACTGTTGCTTCTTGGTTCATGTACAGATTTCTCAGGAGGCATATGAGGTGTTCTGGTATTCCCATCTCTTTAATCACTTGCCACATCTTGTTGTGATCCACACAATCAAATGCCTTAGTGTAGTCAATAAAGCAAAAATAAACTTGTTTCTGGTATTCCTTTGTTTTCTCCATGATCCAACGTATGTTGGCAATGTGGTCTCTAGTCCCCCTGCCTCTTCTGAAACCAGCCTGCACCTCTGGTAATTCTCTTTCCACATGCTGCTGAAGTCTATCCTGTATTATCTTGAGCATCACCTTGCTGGCGTGTGGGATGAGCGCGATTGTTCGATAGTTTGAACATTCTTTGGCATTGCCCTTTTTTGGGATTGGAACATATACTGATCTTTTCCAGTCCTGTGGCCACTGTTTTGTTTTCCAAATCTGCTGGCATATTGAATGCAGTAATTTGATGCCATCATCTTTTAGAGCTTTGAAAAATTCAACTGGGATACCATCATCTCCACTAGCTTTGTTGTTTGCAGTGCTCTTTAGGGCCTTTCTGACTTCACTCTCCAGGATGTCTGGCTCAGGTTCAATTTCTTCATCATTGTGACTATCAGGAGTGTTGAGTTCCTTTTTGTAGAGTTCCTCTGTGTACTCTTTCCATCTTTTCTTAATCTCTTCTGCATCAGCTAGCTCCTTTCCGTCTTTGTCCCTTATCATGGTCATTTTTGCTTTAAATGTTCCCTTGATTTCCCGGATTTTTTTGAAAAGATCTCTGGTTCTGCCTTTTTTGTTGTTTTCTTCCATTTCTTTGCACTGTTCTTTTAGATAGTTTTCCTTATCTCTCCTTGCTTTTCTTTGAAATTCTGTGTTCAGATGATTGTATTTTTTCCTTTCTCCTTTGACTTTTGCGTTCCTTCTTTCCTCTGCTATTTTAAGAGCCTCATCAGACAACCACTTTGCTTTCTTACTCTTCTTTTCTTTTGGTATGGTTTTCTTTGCTGCTTCCTGCATGATGTCCCTCATCTCTGTCCATAATTCTTCTGGCACTCTATCTATTGAGTCTAAGCCATTGAATCTGTTCATCACCTCCACCGTGTATTCTTTAGGGATGCTGTCTAGGTGATATCTGTCTGGTCTCTTTGTTTTCCCTATTTTCTTTAGTCTAAGCCTGAATTTTGCAATCAGTAGGTTGTGATCTGAGCCACAATCTGCTCCAGGTCTTGTTTTTGCTGACTGTATGGAGGTTCTCCATCTTTGGCTGCAGAGTATGTAGTCAATCTGGTTTCGGTGTTGGCCATCTGGTGATGTCCATGTGTAAAGTCGCCTCTTGTGTTGCTGGAAGAGGGTGTTTGCTATGACCAGTGCGTTCTCTTGGCAGAACTCTATCAATCTTTGTCCTGCTTCATTCTGTGTTCCAAGACCGAACCTGCCTGTTATTCCCTCCACTTTTTGATTGCCTACTTTGGCATTCCAGTCTCCTAGAATAATTTGAACATCATTTCTTGGTGTTTGTTCTATGAGGTGTTGTAAGTCCTCATAGAACTGGTCCACTGTGGCTTCATCTGCACCCGTGGTTGGTGCGTATATTTGGATCACAGTAACATTGAAGGGTTTGCCCTGAATTCTTACTGACATCATTCTGTCATTTTTGAGGTTGTATCCCATTACTGCTCTTCTCACTCTTTTATTGACAATTATGGCTACTCCATGTCTTCTAAAGTTTTCTTGTCCACAGTAGTAGATGTGATGGTTTCCAGAGCTGAATTCGCCCATCCCTGTCCATTTGAGCTCACTGATTCCCAAGATGTCAATGCTTATTCTTTCCATCTCATTTTTTACCACTTCCAGTTTACCTTGGTTCATTGATCTCACATTCCATGTCCCTATACAGTATTGCTCCTTACAACATTGCATTTCCCCTCCCCCTTTCCTGTCCATCCCCTTTCTCCCCTCTGAGGTGTTAAGCATCCTGTATCACCTAGCCTGCCCTTTCACCCCGTCAGTCCCACATATTTGCCCTGCCAGCCAGGTTTTCAACCCTTTCCTAAAGGGCAGCAATTTTGTCTGTAGCCGCAGATCTGCTGGCAAGAGGTTCCACAGGGTTGGGGCGGACACGGAGAAGGCCCTCCTCCTAGTGCTAGAGAGGCGAGCCCCTCTAGCTGATGGAACACTGAGGGAGCCCCTCCAGTCCACCCTTGTGGGTCGAGCAGACTCTCTTGGAGTGATGCGGTCTCTTAGGTAACCTGGCCCACTACCATGAAGGGCTTTAAAGGTCAAAACCAGCACCTTGAATTGCACCCGGAGACAAACTGGTAACCAGTGCAACTCCCGAAGCAGAGGTGAGTCACGGACATAATGCCTGCACCCCACCACTACCCGGGCTGCCGCATTCTGGACCAGCTGCAGCCTCCGAATGGTCGTCAAAGACAGCCCCATGTAGAGTGCATTACAGTAATCAAGTCTGGAGGTAACTAGGGCATGTGTGACCATGAGCAAGGAATCCCTATCCAGGAGTGGGCGCAACTGGCAAATTACACGAAATTGTGCAAAGGCTCTCCTGGCCACAGCCGCTACCTGCTCTTCTACCAGCAGACGCGCATCCAGGAGGACCCCCAAGTTACGCACTGGGTCTGTCTGGGGCAGAGTAACCAAGACCAAGGATGGCAGCTCCCAGGATAATGTGGGACCCTGAACCCACAGCCACTCAATCTTGCCAGGGTTCAGCTGTAACCCGTTTCCCCCCATCCAGACCCCCACAGCCTCCAGACACCCGGACAGGACATTGGCAGCATCACTTGGGTCCCTGTGGGCCGAGATGTACAACTGTGTATCATCCATGTACTGATGGTACCGCAGCCCGTGGGAACGGATGATCTCACCCATCGGCTTCATGTAGATGTTAAATAGGAGAGGAGAAAGCACCGAGCCCTGAGTCACCCCATATCGGAGAACCCTAGGGCTGGACCTCTCACTCTCCAACCACACCGACTGGGTCCTGCTCTCCAGGAATGAGGAAAACCAAGACAACACAGTGCCCTGGATCCCCAAGCCTTTATGCCATCCCAGAAGGATACCGTAGTCGATGGTATCAAAAGCCACTGAGAGGTCAAGGAGAGCAAGGACGGATGGATGACCACCATCCTGCTCTCTCCAGAGGTCATCCACAAGTGTGACCAATGCTGTCTCTGTGCCATGTCCAGGCCTGAAACCTGACTGAAAAAGCTCCAGATAATCCGCTTCATCCAGGGGCCCCTGCAGCTGACACGCCACTGCCCTCTCCAATACTTTTCCCAAAAAGGGGAGATTGACGACCGGTCTGTAATTAGAGAGGATGTCTGGGTCGAGGGAAGTTTTTTTGAGGAGGGGGCGCACCAAGGCGTGTTTTAAAGGTGCAGGGACCACCCCCTCCCATAATGATGCATTTATTAATGCTCCGATCCAGCTACCTGTCACCTCCTTAGAGGCTTTCACTAGCCAGGAGGGACAGGGGTCCAATGGGCAAGTAGTGGCGCAAAAAGCTTGGATAAGTAACTTATTTGTCGAAAGGAAGGCAAAACAATAATTTCATTTTTAATTCAATGCTCCCACATCACCTTTCTGTCATCTTGTTGGCGCGGGTGTCTTTCATGTTTGCACACAGACAATTTAAAATATCTGTTGTGTTTGAATACATTTATTGCTGCAACATTTTGTAAACTAATTGGGATCAATATGATCCTCCATTTTGTCTCCTTCTTCTTGGTCTTGAAATATCATGGGACTGCGTTCCCGCCTAAACTATGTAGCCTGTACAGTCTTCATTCCGGTCCGATAACCTCCCAGTTACCCCACTCCCCTTCCTATCGCTTCCGTCCCATTTCTGAGTGTATATATTGAGCAGTGCTGCGCCACTGTTCTCCATGTTCTGACTGCCTAATAAAGTTGTTTGGCCCTGTTATGCTGGCTGCTTTGTATTTCTACCAGAACATTAAAATATCTCTATTTAGTTTCTTCATACAATTGTATTGGAGAAACATTCTGATTGATATCAATTTTGATTCTCACAC